>OY728147.1:1377813656-1382813656 GCA_963277665.1 Viscum album | reverse complement strand
ACGGGAAAATGTATTCATGGATTAGTCCGAGTTCATCCTAGAAATCACGAACGAGGAAGAAATCACAAATTAAACATCCTACATATATTCACAGCATTCGTTGGTGAAGATCCAGCCACAGCGTCATCATCGCCGGCGAAATTGGTCAAGAATATTCTCGCTGCATTGGGGGTTTCTTTCAGAGCTTTCCCAAGTCCTCCAGGGATTTTAGGGTTATGAGGTCTGTAACCCTAAACCCCCGTGCAAATATCTATTTAAATATATTATAGATATTTGACACAACAAGGCTTAATAAAACATTTTGATTAAATATTTTATTATTGTTGCGTCCAAAAAATGGATTTCACCGCCGGCATGTTCCAGCCGATGTTAGGTCTGTCCAAGGGTAAACCCATTTCTCTGGAAGCAATGGTGCCTTAGGATTTTTGATCTGAGCAGCCATTCTGGATTCATTTCACTTTTTCAGAAAAACCACACACGCGCATTATTTAATTATTTAATTTAATTCAAACATTTGTTCCGGGCTCACCAGGCCTCAGAACTGCTTGCCGTCTTGATGACTGGTCTCAAAATAATTCCCACATAATATTACAATAAAAAATGGTAAAATATGAGACATTACATCACACCCACCATAGGGATTTTACATCCTCAAAATGCCAAAACAAAGGATACTCATAACGATGTGGGTACTGTACATAAATCTGAGCCTCCTACTCCCACATGCTATCTTGGAGATTCTCGTGCGACCACCAGACATGCACCAAGGAAATAGCACTCCCATGATGGATATTCTCCTGCCGATCCTCGATCTCCATTGGGTACTCAGCAATGGTCTCTCCATCATCGATGTCCATCTCACCCCAGTCGATAACGTGCGATGAATCAGGCACGTACATCCGCAGTTGCGAAACATGGAAGACGTTGTGAACCCAGTCCATCTGAAGAGGTAGAGTCAAGTGGTACGCCACCACTCAAAATTTACTCAGTATTTGAAAAGGGCTGATCAACCTTGGAGATAGCTTGACACCCCAGCCAAATCTCTACAATCCCCATCGAGGTGAGACCCGATGGAACACAAGGTCTCCCTCCTCGAACTCCAAGGGCCTCCATCTCATGTCGTAATATGACATTTTCCAACTCTGTGAAGTCTTTATCCACTCCTGAATGACCTCAAATTTCTCTATAGTATCTCGAAACATATCTGGGCCCATGAGTGCTCACTCTCCTGGGTCAATCCAGAAACGTGGTGACCTACAAGGCCATCCGTACAAAGCCTCAAATGGTGCCATACCAATAGTGGAATGATAACTGTTTCTATAACCCAATTCCACCGTTGGTAGCTGATCCTCCCAGCTATGACCAAAGTCATGTACGAAAACTCGTAACATATCCTCTAGAACATGGATGGTCCACTCCGTCTGACCATCAGTCTGAGGATGAAACGTTGTGCTCAAGAATAACTGAGTCCCAAAATCATCATGCAATCCCTTCCACAACTAGGATGTAAAACGAGCATCACGATCTGACACAATCGTCGACGGCACTCCATGAAGTCTAACTATTTCCTAAACATAGAGGATCTCATGCTCTCTACTGAACTCTGCTCTTGTATGGCTTGGAAGTGGGCCAACGTGGTGAGTCGGTCAACGGTCACCTAGATGCCATCGTATCCCCTGGATGTACGTGGTAAACCCGTCACGATGTCCTTGGATATTCAATCCCACTTCCACTCTGGAACCTCAAGGGTTTTAGTCAAACCTGCTAGCACATGGTTCTCAACATTTACTTGCTGACATGTAAGGCACTGAGAAACAAACTCTGCCACACTCTTCTTCATTCCAGGCCACCAGAACTGATGTTTGAGGTCCTGATACATCTTTTCCACGCCTAGATTCACCTTCAAATGAGAAGTATGGAACTCCCTTAGAACCTCCTCCTGCAACATCACTGGTAATACCGTACGCCATCCGAAAAGGACAACATGCTCTCCAACTTTTGAATATCCATCAACGGTGTCACCTATGGATATCTAATCACATATAGTCTCACAGCATGCATCCTCGAGTTGTGTTTCCCTGACTCTTTGTAAGAGTGGAGAGGTAAAAACCATCGACTGAAGGTAACATCCATCATCCATATACATTAATGATAACTGTAAAGAGGTCAAATGCCTCGTTTCGTCATCTAGAAACTGCGAACTGGATTTCTTTCTAAGGTAATCTCCCACAACATTCCTCTTCCCATTAGTATAAATGGTCTCAAAGTCGTAACCCTAGAGGAACTCAAGCCATCGCCTCGGTCTCAAATTCCAATCCTTCTGAGAAAAGATATATCTGAGACTCTTGTGGCCAGAGTAGATGATAAACTGCTCTCCCATCAGGTAGTGTTTCGAAATCATCAACGGGAAGACTACCACTTCCAACTCAAGATCATGGGTCGCCTTGTTCTGGTCATGTGTCCTCAACTGCCGTGAGCCATAGAAAATCATCTCTTGCTTCTGCATAAGGACACAACCATGCTCGATTCCTCATGCGTCGCAGAACAATACGTACTCAACACCCTTCTCTGGTAATCTAAAAATTAGGGTGCTCGTCATACACTGTATCAACTGTTGAAAATCCTACTGGAATCTCTCAGTCTACACGAAAGGCAGCCCAATTCAGTTCAATGCTGTCATGAAAGCTGAAATCCTGGAGAAATCAGGAATGAATCTTCGATTGTAGCCTGTCAACCAAAGGAAACTCCGCACCTCCGTCACAATTCGGGGTAGCTCCCATGCTAACACTGCCACATCCTTGGCTAGGTCCACTGCTACACAATTTTCTGAGATAACATGTCCCAGAAAGTGGACATCCTATATCTATAATTGACCCTTCGGGAGTTTTCTGTAAAATTGGTGCCCTCAGAGTGTATCCAGAAACATCCTTAGGTGCCCCGTGTGCTCCTCCTCGGATGCAGAGTACACCAGGACATCATCGGTAAAGACCACTATGAACCACTCTAGATTGGTCTAAAAGATCATGTTCATGATTCCCATAAACACTACTGAGGCGTTTGTCACTCTGAAGGGCATCACCATGTAGTCATAGTGACCGTAGTGACATCTGAAAGTCGTCTTCATTATATCCCCATACCATAATCGCAACTCCTGAAGGAATGATTATAGATCAACCTTCGGGAACCATCTTTCCCCTATTAACTGGTCGAAGAGGTCATCGATTCTCAGTAGTGGATACCGGTTCTTCACAGTCACCTGATTCAGGCACCGGTAATCCACACACAGCCTCAAGCTCTCATTTTCCTTCTTGGAAAACAACACTAGGGCCTCCCAGGGTGAGACACTGGGTATCATGAAGCCCTTCTTCTACAAGTCCTCCATCAGCACCCTCAGTTCACGAAGCTCTAAAGGAACCATCTGATATGCTGATGCTGATATCAGTGTCATCCCGGGTTAATACTCAATGAAAAAATCAATCTTTCAATGGGGATGTATCCTAGGGACATCCCCCAGAATTATTTCCTCATACTAAGCCACTAATGCTGGAAACTGGAAACTTGTTACATCTGATGCACCCAGGGCTAAGGTAGCCAACTGATATGAAATCAGTTGTACCTTCCTACACACGAGTCCATCCTGCGCTGCATGGGTCTCCTTTTAACCGATGAAGGAGAACCTCGTTCCATCACTGCGGACACACCACACCCTTTGCCTATAATATTAAATATGGGAATGAACTGTGGATAGACAATCCATACCATGAATGACATCGTAAGGTCTCAATGCTACCACTATGAAGTTCCAACCGAAACTCTCACCTCCAAGGGTCTGGTGACACTGTCTGCAAGGGTGTCTGATCTCTGAATCTTCTCTAGTTGGTGTTTCAAAGTGTAAGGGTCGAGAGAATGACTCAACAAAAATCCCATGGTCTCGAACACGATAAGTAGCCAAAAACTAATGACTAGCACCTATGTCAATCAGTACATTAGCCAAAGTAGAAATGAAATAGATTGTATATCTAAGAATTCTGGGAGTACCTGGGTCATAAGCCTCCACTTCCTTCAGCTCTCCCTACCTCTTCCCACCATATCCCTGAGCATGGGGTGGACCTCTTGGGGGTGGTGGTAGTTAAAGTTCAAAACGCCGACCACCTCCAGCTACTCTCCCAGCTCCTATACCACATCTTCTGCCTTGCAGATCTTTATTCTCCACACATTTCCTCTACCTCGATGGTCCATCCACTACGCCTGTGTCGATAGTATGATGGGTCGGACAATCATGGGTGATATGTCCCATGCCATCACATGAGTAGCATCACCTCTCTCGAGGCTGGCTAGATGCGCCCTGCCAATCTTGTACGGAAGATCCCTTGTCCTGGAATATCCTATGGAAACGTCTCCCACGCCTGGGTCCCTAACTTCAGCTCCCTCCTGCCGAGGTCTCTACTCCTGCTCACTCACCATTGACAATTTTAGACTGTCTCTGCTCTGCCAAGAAGCTCTCGACCACAAAATCCATCTCGATCACCCCAGAGCAGGTAGGAATGCTCATAAGGATGATTCTAGCTAGGATGTCTCTGCACAATCCCCTCTCAAAAGTATTAGATCTGAAGTATTGATCCCTGAAAATATCCAATGAGTACCTTGAGAGGTCGGTAAACCTCGATGAGTAGTCATTCACCATAATGGTTTCCTACTGGAGCTTGAAAAGCTCTTGTATACGTACTGATCTCCGGGTAACCGGTGAAAACACCTCCCTGAAGAGATACTCAATCTTTGACCATGCATGGGTCGCCTCCTTGTGGGTCTGGATAATCAAACTCCACTATCACCCTACCGAGCCCTGCAGAAGGCTCGCTGCCAGGATCACCATCAGGTATGCTGGTGTCCTGACCAAACGGAAGACTCTGGACACTACCTCAAGCTAGTCCTCTACTGCATGAGTGTCAGACTCACCTAAAAACCTCAGGGTTCATTTCCTCTTAAACTCATGGAGTGCGCTCAGTCTGCCCTCTTATTCTAATGGTACAACATGCACTAAAAACTGCTCCATAGGTGGTGGAACAACTGGCACACCAATCGAAGGTAAGGCTTGGTGATCCGGTCCCTGTATCGAAGCATTATCACTGAGGGGGTCATCCTCGCCATCGAGCTGTAGGATCCTAGTGGGTGTGCATCGCGGAGGTATCCTGTAATGAAACAAGATGTATCACAGTCTGTGAGTATATCTGGAGGGATAACTCAAGAATGACATGGAAACCACAACCCATTCATATATGATTCATGTACCATTATTTTCCCCTACAACTAGTGTTCTCATGTTACATGTTGAAAAGAATGTTATCAGAGTCTTGGTGTATGGATAAGTTGATCGCCCGCTCCTACACTGGGGTCCCTGGCCTGAAAGCCGAACTCGAAACACTTAACATTGTTTCCCCAAACCAACTCACAGAATCTCATTCCTAAGGTAGATCTGACCATCTATGATACCACCCTGTCACGACCCGTCCTAGTGGGGCCCGAGCCGCAACTACCCATGCCCACCACCAATAGGCTAGGGGTGGTGACTAGCACCGAGTAGGCATATCACTCACATGGGAGGAATTGCCTATACACCTGTACACACTCACACACATCTTCAATCCCACAAATATGAAAAGTAAAATCTACTAAATTGGAAATGCAAGCATACACTAAAAACCTAACCCACAAAGTATGACAGAGAAGTAAAGTAAAATAATGTAAAACCCTGGGCCAAAAGTACAATCCCACCAAAAGAGAGTCTGGAACAAATTCCAACCTATAAAGAAAGGTACTGGGAATGCAATCCATAGATGTAGGAACACACCACGTCCTGTCTGATCTCACTAAGCACCGTCAGGTCCAGGTCCTCCTAGAATCCTGTCAAAATCTCGCTCGTCTTCACAAGACACGACACGTGCGGGAAAAGCCCGTGCAGGGGTGAGTATAACAATATCCAGTAGGACACACCGAAACCACAATTGAAATAAAACAACAAAAATCCTCAAAGGAATGATATAGTCATCTCCACAAAATATATAGCTACATAAGTTATATTAATAATATATAGATATACTCATACATGATCGAGTATCATGAATACCACCACTAGGATCTAGCTCGAGGATTTCCACTAATAATGTAACAAGGAGAAAAAAATCCTAGCTCTAAAGTGAGAGATATAAATTACTCATTCTGGGAGAACAAAATCCACAAGTACTTGAGAATATGATGTTCAGATGAGGATCCCAACCAATAGCTATGGGGTGATTCCAACAACTCAGTCTGAACTAATCCGTTAAGTAGATGATCGGCGTCCGGGTGAAGTTGGTCATGTTGATACCAAGATCTCTACCTAGAGTTTCGGGAATGAATAGAGGATTTGGCTCTAACTCTCACATAGGGGATTCCAACAACTCTATTTAGGAAGTCATACTAAAGTGATCTTGCTCTTGTATGAAGGAAATGATACCGGAAACCGCCATGATAATGACCAAGGGGACAAACCCTAAGGAAACTAGTCTGTGTCATAGAATGAAACTGGCTCAAGCCATGTAAAATAGGTTACACGGCATGTAGTATGGTTACAGGCCATGTTCCTTAACACCGGTTACTTCCCATGTAATGGAATGTGTCATCCATCAATGTTGTGTAACAGTCAACTACAAGGCGTGTAGAAGGATAACACGTCATGTTCCCTGAATCTGGGTACTGCCCGTGTAAACGGCCCGTGTCTGGAATCGAAGTTGTGTAGGAAATCATATATTAGGCGTATAATTCATAGAACATGCCTTGTCTGGTCAACTAGAAAACACATGTGTACCATGGTCGAATGCCCGTACACGGTGTCTTTTCGTGTTTCCTGCCTGTGTACCAGTACACTGGGTATCCCGTGTATCTGGCCAGGTTTGGCAAGGGAGGGGTACACACGCCGTGTCCTTGGACGTGTACCCAACTCATGTCCGTGTACTCCCAGAGTGCACTCTAGGTGATCCGCCGAATAACTCATGTTGTGTATCCCATACAACATGCCATGTAGTTAGATTTTATCTAGAACGTCGTCTTCTTCCTTGCGCTTCGGCTGATCTTCCGAATCCATGATCTCTTTTCTGTTCTTCTCGATACTTCAGGGCTTGGTTCATCCCATCATACGAAAATAGAATCAGGTGTTTTTGGTCCTTAGATCGATTCATAAACCTCCAACGATCCATCCGAAGAAAAATGCCCAAAAGAAAAATATCTCTCGATCCACTCCGAATCGTCCGCTGAAACTGTCATCGCACATCCGCGAGATTGCCGTGGTGTTGATTCTTCAATTTGGGATCATTGCATCATAGAATGGATGCACAACAATGTTTTGTTCATCGACCCATGAAGGACGCGAATAACTCGAAGTAGTGAAAGGGGAGAAATCCAATGAAACGTGTTTGAGGAACAAACCTCATCCATCGTTCGTCAGAGTGTTGATCCGCTTCCATTAAAAGGATTAAACAGAGCAGAAAACCAACAAAAATAGATCAACGTGGATTTAGTCCTCCAAAATCCCTGCAAAATCCCATCTATAAGAACGATCGATCTATGGGAAAATCTTCTCGTGGATTAGTCTACATTCGTCGTAGAAATCAAGAACTCAGATGAAATGAAAAATTAAACATCCTACTTGGATTCACAACATTCGATGGTGAAGATCTGGTCGCTGCATCATCGTCGCCGACGAAATTCGTCAAGAACAGTGTCTCCGCGTTGGGGGTTTTCTCAAAAGTATTCTAAGTACCTCCAGGGATTTCAGGGTTATGATGTCTGTAACCCTGAACCCCTGCAAAAATCTCTATGTAAAAACATTATAGATATTTGACGCAACAAGGCTTAATAAAACATTTTAATTAAATATTTTATTATGGTTGCATCCAAAAACTGGATTTCACCCCTGGCATGTGCCAACTGATGCTAGGACTCTCTTAGGGTAAACTCGCTGCTCTGGAAGCAACATTTCCCTCAGATTTCAAATTCGAGCACCCGTTCACGAGTCATTCAACTTTTTCAGGAAAACCACATGGCCACATTATTTAATTATTTAATTTAATCATACATTTTTTCCGGGCTCACCGGGCCTCGGAACTACATGCCGTCTTGAATCCTGGTCATGAAATAATTCCAAAAAAATATTAAAATAAATCATGGTAAAATATGAGACATTGAAATAATAAATTTTTTCCTATAATCATATCATTTTAATATTTTTTATCTTGTTTTATCGCAAAAACTATTAATCCCATCCACCTAAATATATCATTAACTTTTGGAGGAAATTGGTAAAAATAATTTATCAAAATCATTACACATAGATTAAAAATTAATATAATACTCTTCAAAAGAATAATTGTATTAACTAGTATGTTTCATAACACGATTATCTTCATTATATACATTAATAAATTATAATTTTTTATAAGTATTACTTGTTATTTATTCAATTATCATGACATAACCCCTTTACCGAAATATTATAGACACATATTTATACTTTTTTATGAATTAATCATGAATGATTAATTTAATTTTATAATAACATTTATATAATTTTCATAATTTACTTGATTAATGAATTTTATTTTTATATACGTCATGCTCAAAAATATCATACTATACTTCATTACCAAATTTATTCCACGAGACATTTTGTAATGTGTTATACTTTCAGACTGTTCAATAAAATTGTAATTCTATATATAAATATCCAATTTTATTTCTTCTTTCCCAATATTATAATTGATTTCAAATTTTTTCAACTATTTATGACATCATGTTAACAATAATTTCAACTTTTATCGAATAACATTATGTTCTAGTTTATTAATAGAAAATAATTCATACATAATCCATTGTTTCTATGTATAATTAATCAAACGATATGATTTTTTTAATATAATTACTTGACTAGAGATACTTAATTATTATCACGGATTAACTATTATATGCTCTCCAAAATATCCCAAATGTACTAAATTTCCTTATTTATTCTTTAAAATATTTGATACAACCCATTCTACAATAATCGAAACAAAATATATGACTTCTCACTATATACTCCTGATAAATTATTAGATTTACATGAATGAATTTTAATTCAATTTAGTGGATTAGATTCAATATTTTTTATTTTTCAAAATGAATTTATTATATGAATTAATTTTTATAAGTCATTGTACGTATTCTCTTAAGATCATATTAAATGCGAATATATATTTTATCTTTCATTTTTTTATTGATTTTATATTATTTTTTGATTAATATGTATGATAGTATATTTCTTTATACATTTGTAAACATTCAATAATGTAATACATATATTTTCAATTCTATAGACTAGATATAAGTATCCATTTTTAACAATCATTTAATAGTAATTTTTATTATTTTTCATTAATGATTTATCCATAATAACTATATGAATCTTCTAAAAACGTGTAAAAACCTTAATATTAGTAAATAAATCATTTTAATTATATAGAAATATGAAATCATTAATATTTTTAATTTTTTTAATTTATGATTCAAGTAATTGAAGTTCCATCAGAATTTACTGCACCATATATTTTGAATGATTAATTTTCAATCATTTTTTTCTTTAAAATTCATACAAAAAATTGTATTTTTAATCTTATAAAATGAACACTCACTTTCATGAATCCCAGCTCATTAATTATTATTATTTTTTGAGTGTTTTTCCTTTAAATTAATCTTCTTTATATTGTTTAATCCATTCAATAATTCGAAGATTGCTTTTGGATATTTTTTATCGCTTATCATTATTTTCATTGGAATTAATCATGTATACTTATATTACAATGAAACAATTAATTATATTTATGAATTGAATTATATTAAATTGAATAATATTTTCATTATTAGCTCTTCCAAATATTGGTCTTATATTAATCAATATTAAATGAACATTTTTATATATAGTGTTTGATAAATTAAAACTACTACCAAATAATGTGTTTTCCATAATTTAATGTCTACATTCTATTATTTCATATTTTACTCCATCATAATCTATTATAAGATAGAATTATGGTTCTTATTAATATTTTATAATATATCAATGATAATAAAAAAAGTAAAATTTAATTATTGGAAATATATCATGTTTATCTACTTTCCAAATATACACATCAGTTGTTTAATTATTTTATTATTGATATATTATCAATTTCATATAAGATTAATTATTTAAATTATTACCTATTCAATTCATCCTTAATGTCCGTTTATTTAATGTTTGAATGTCTAATACAATTAAAAAATTTAGAAAACCACTTGTAATTTTATAACTCGCCATTTCATTAAATTTCCATGATCTATATTCAGAAAAATCTTACAATAATTAAAAATAAAACATCCCAAGCATAATCCACTTCTAGTGATCACTTGTTTTTATTTTTTGATAAAACATCATTATAGAATAATTTGCATAATTTTCAATATGTTCAGTCAATAAGGATATCACTTTAATGGATATTTTAATATCAGTATTGATCATAGTAATTTATTCAACCATTAATGATATGTTAATTTTTTCATCTAATTTTACTAAAACATAATAATAATCCATGAAACAATTGTCAACATGATCCACATCATCTCCTTGTTCATCGACATACCAGGAGGATTCCATTATAAAACGTCCAATGGCCAACTATAAATTTCTAACTAAATTATATTGTGAGATAAATTATTAAAATTCCACCTGATGTTTTAAAACTCCCCCTGTATGATCATTACCCTCCATTTTATATTAAAATTTATATAATAAAGACACAATTTACCATTAAATATCACACATAATATCACACTCTAAATTATCTCATGAATATATTCCAGGATTCTCTAATTGTTTTCTATTAATTATATAACTCTGAATCATTATTCCAACTGAATTTCTTGAATTTAAATTATTTATATGAATAAATTATTTTATGTTGGGATAATTCATTCTCAAAATCTCCTTCATCAAACCCTTCTCAATACTAAAAAGTGACATGGAAAACACTCTACAAATCATACCTTGCTAATTATATCATTCCCAAAAATTATATATCTATCTTTTAATCCTTAATTAGAAAATTTATATAAATCCATCACATACATCATGAGTATTTTATAATTCTTAAAATTTCTACCACTCTAAATAATAGAACAAAATAACAATATATTATTTTTCTATAGATCTCTCTAGTTTCACCCATATCACAAAAAAAATTGTTTTCTATTTATATCATTAATATCCTATACATTAGAGTCATCTCATATAATAATAATATTGATTAAATATACGAATTATGTAATATTAGAAAGATAATTGCACAAAATTTAAATCTACTGTCTACTATATACCATTATTGGATGACAAAAATATAATATCGTTATATAAAACATTTGTATTTTCATTTGAGTCCACCATCATATAAGTAAATATGTTTTGTTTATGATTTAGAATAGAAACCATCAAATTGGTTTCATCCATAAATATATTATAAATATTTTCACAAGTACCATGGGAAACAATGAATTCCGATAACTCTATCCATATCTTATTAGGAGTTTTTCAATTATAAATAATAATCCATATCATCATCATATATGATGAGTTTTTCATTTCCTATCATTATTCTTCCAATGAGAGCAATTATTTTTATCCCATTTAAAATTTTAATTTTTACATTATTTATATGACATCATAGTTGATATATCATTATGTTCATACCTATCAAATAATTTCATGATTAAAGTAACGGTATTCTAATTTCATTCATAACATCCTCCATTGCTATAGTGAAATATAAACTAATCATTAAATACCCTATGGATATGATATTTGTTGTTCATCCCAGACCCTACTATGTAATATAAGGGTGGAAGAGTTATTTAGGGTGTAAAAGTATCCTAAAATATATTTAAAAAATTTTATATTTAATTTAAATTGCAACAAAAACATTAAATATACATTTTAATCTCATCCAAATGTAGATATATTAAAATAAATGACACGCTAATTTTACCTGGTTAATCTATAAATGGATACTCAAATGATTACATATCAATGATGTGTTGATATTTTCATATCTCTTACATCTCTATACAGTAAAAACAATATTATAAATGGATGAATTCTTCCCAAATGTCCATACAATATACATCTACAAAACATACTACTTTTAAAATGGACATAATGATAAAATAGTCTCAAATAATGATAACAATGAAATAAATATTTGTGATGAATGAATATTATTTTCCAAAATATTTTATATACATGTATTACATTATAAAATTTATATCATGTTCTTCAATACACATATTTTTGATCACAGCTCACTAATCAACATTGGAGGTTCCATAATTTATTCTTAATAGATCGTATTGTCCCTAATCATCATTCTCTATTTTTTTATCAATTTTATGTGTGATATTATCATTATGGTGACACATTTTAAATTTCATAAGAATAAATGGATAATATTTTTTATTTCAAACTCTAATTACTATATGGTTCAAATTTTACACTTGTATTTTTTTCTAGATCATTATCATCATTCAACTCAAATTTTCATTTTTTATGATTACAAAATGATCATCAAATCAAGTAGTTATTGTTTTATATACCTTCCTACAAAAATTATGCAAAATCCATATATCATAATGAAACATCATTTTCTATAAAATGATTTTTCAATTTTTTAAATAACCGATGTTTAACTAATATGAACATTATGGCACGAATCACCTCATTATGGTTAATAATAATGCATATGTTACAATTAACCTAAATATATTATTAATCAAAATACAAAAACAATTTCATAATGGGAATGTGGTTGTCTATCCAAAAATACTTAATATATCTCTTCATATAGGTAGTGGAATAGTATAATCTCTTTGATGTGGAGACCCTAAAAATTAAATTTACAATTATTTTTTTATTGGTTATCACTATAATGTGTCCCAAAATCTTGTAGAAAATAATAAATTAGATTAATATTACATGTTAAATATATTTGGGGTAGATCTTAATCATAACCCTAGATGCAATATAATCTTTTTGACCAAATCCCTTGGGCCCTAAACAAAGTAATTAGTCATCCTGCTACTTTGAATAATGAATTTATAAAATATGAAACATGATATCATAGTCTGTATTATTATATAGTGATTACATCTAATATTCGTTATTCTCAATCACTTACCTTATTAACACTATAACTGATGTTGGATTTATCACTTTGGGTGCCTTCCTCTTGTTGTGCTTTAAGGGCTGACCTTTTTTCTTAAACTAAATAAAATTAAAAAATATTTTTAATGGTTATCATATGGAACTATTATTGATGAATGATTCAAATAATTTAAGGATTATTATTGAATTAAATAGATATTTAACATTTTTATTATTTCACATTTGGTCTAGACATAATGTAATAAATTGAACTATTTTTTCCTAAAACTTCTAGAACAAATTATTCTTTATTATTGCTTTAAATAATATTTCAAGACATTAAGAATACTCATAAATAATAAAATTAATATATTTATATTTTACTCATTTAATGATAAACATATCATTGTAAATATCAAATCTAGAAAAAATATATGCTAAAGGTTAAATTTTTTTTTTTCATGCATCATGTACGGTCATTATCATCAGCATTTATGGAAGAAAACATCATGGATAATAAAAAAATAACATTAAACAAACTAGGATTAAAGGTATCAATTCTAAATAAATATTATCATGGATACTCAACTACCATCATGGATTTCATGTTACTAGGTCTATTGTTGTTTTTATAACAATTCTCTTGTAACACATGTATATGAGTATGGATTTCATCATCAAGGGGATATTGAACGTTTCCGAAGGACACCAAGGATTGATCAATCAATGAATGATGTAAGTGTTGTCCATATTATATGAAAGGATAAATTTTTATTTCTTCACTATTACAAAGAAATTATTTTGATTTAGGTAATAAAATATATTTATTTAAGATAAACTAGTTTCTTTTTATAAAAAAAGTAATTGTGTGCTCAAAAAATATGCCCCTTGAAATTACATTGGGGAAGTGAATTTGGTGGAACATGATTTTAACATATTAATATATTTTTCTAGTTGATTACATAAATTTTCATATATTTAATGGACTTTGATACTTGATCATTGAACACCATACAATGTATACACTATTTAACCAAAAAACAGACTCTATTTACTATAATCATATACATGTATTATTATGGTTCCCATTTAATATTTAGTTTGATCTCCATAAGGGGTAATAATTCCATGATTATCATGTGAAACATATGAATATAAAAGTTTCACCTATCAAGATAGAGGTTGAATAACAATTTCATTGATAAATCCCTAATAAAGTGTGAGATATTTTTCATCCTCTATTGGATTTTCACCATGATGTTTTTTATTTTGATTTTATTGTAAAACATCAAAACTAAGAAATGGAATTTATAAATGATATTCATGGTAAAATATGACACATATAAGTTCATTCATAACATTTTAAACCATATATTTTATTTTATTTGAATTTTAAATTTGAAGATCAAAAATAAAAAGGGACCATAAGGACATGTTAATCATCAATGACTGACCAAGATAATTTTCACCAAATATGAAATGATACTCTTCACATATATGTAGACTACAAGATCATAAATCAACCATAAAACACTAATTGTTATCCATTCCCAAGTAATACTTATATATTCATGAAATTATTTGGAAAATGTGGGTTTCCATGATCGATTTCATTATAGAAACCATCATCACTTTTGGTGTATTTTCGATAATATATTAATTGAATGTTAAAATATGATATTATGATATTAGGAATTTAAAAAAAATATGACTTGATCACTAATCCATCCTTTTTCCCGAATTATATAATTGAATAGATCATAATTTTTTAATACTTTTTATTATTTTTATTAAAAATTCCATAGTTTACTTTTGATCTCAGGAAGAGCATCGAATACCCCATCATATTTTCATTGATACCATCTTCAAATATTAACTATATGGAAATATAGTAATTAGTATTTGGGTTATATTATGTATTTTATTTAAACCTATAATTAATTCTATATGGGTATATTAATCATTATTTTTATATTTTGTTTTTCTTAACATTTAATTCAGTACATTATTCCTTCAACGATAATATTAACTGCGAAATGGGAAAAATTATTATGGTATGAATTATGCATGGATATTTCACAATCTTGATCCTGATATAATACTTGATCCAAGGTTGATAATTATGATTCATTCTAAGAGGTTCCAGGAATACATTAATGAATGATTTTTTATTGGATAGGATCATATAGATAATCATGAAGTAGTTTTACATTATTTTAGGTAGTATTTCCCTCATGAACAAAACCACCATTCCTTATATTTATTTTTTTTATATTTTTTTCAAATAAGTGATGATATAATATATTGTTATCATGCAAGAATTATTATTTTAAATCCAAATTATCTCCATTTAAATTCCCCTAAATTGAGATATAAATTTCGTGAAATGAAAATGGATTTAGTACCTTCAATCCATTTGATTTGATATATAGTTTTCTTTTATAATGAATAATACTAAATGTAATTTTCATTGAAATAAAATTATCCATTATCAGGGTAATGTGGCCAATTTTAATTTGATATTGATATTTTATATGGTGCAACTCTATATAAATGTGTTTGATAGTTATAGGGTTTCACACTCTCATTATATTGATCACATATCATATTATGTTGAGTTCATCAAGGACTCCTAAGATTGTGAGTGAAATTCTATAATTATTCAAGAATCTCCTGATTATGTGGATTGTAAAGACCTGGAAATTTCAAGGAAATTATTTTCATAAATACATTTGAATTTTATGAGTCTACTGTTTTTGACGCCACTTGATTCTGAGGCCTGGTGTTCCCGAAATAAATTCCTGACGTTTTGTTCGGTTACGTTAAGTAAACGTACGTGGGAGTTTTTCTATCGTTTGAATCAGTGGTCAGAATTGAAATCTAAGGGCACCGATGAACTCACAGCGTTGGTATTCAGTTAAGGGGACTTTTACTACAGTTGCATTTGCGCGGGAGGAGAAGTTAACTTTTGGGCTTCAATAAAAAATATTAATAAAATTGTTGTGAACAATTTTATTTATCTTGGGTAGTTATATCCTATAAGGGGAATTTATTTTTGGGGCCCACATCCACAAAACCTATCATAAGAGGATATTTGTGTTGTGGGGCCCACATGATCCCTAACTTATCAACTCCCTAAAAATCTCCATTAACACCCCCATTAATTAATTTGACAACTCCCCCTTACTAAATGGGATCTCTTCACCTCTCTCTCTCTCATTAATATTTTCCAACACTCTTTAATTAATGAATTGACCTCTTAAATTAATTTATTAATGTGTTTGAATTTTTAATTAAATGTGTGAATAAAATAATATCCTTATCTCTTATTTTAGTTTGGGCTCTCGTTGTGTTGGGAGAATTTTGGGAGAGCTCAAGAGAAGAATAGTATTCTTCTTTTGATGAAGAACATTGTTCTTCAATGATGAAAAACTCCAATAAAAAATGCGAGGGACACGATCACCTTCCTCCATATCTTCAACCAGGGAAAGAAGGAGGCGACGCCACAATAATGCTACCTACCTCCCTCTTTCTAAAATGTTGACGAAACGACAAAGTCATCCACGATGCCTGAACACCGTGACGCTCGTCTTCCACGGCTCATTGATGACTGATCCTTAATCAAGGTAGGGGGTTTTCATCAATTTAAAATTTAATAAAATTGATCTTCGTCCCTCAATGAAACCGTGTTTTATCTTCGGCATTATGATACCGCATAACGTGGAGGGAAAACCCCGAACGAACATGACCCACAACCCTTCGTTGATCCTCTTATTATTTTGATGGACACGGTGAAGGAAGATGTGGCGGCGACCGAAGAGGACCGCGACACTGTGTGCCGCATGAATAGGGAAGAACCACGGCCAGCAACCCCGGGCTGCTCGGCCGATGAAGAACCGGGCAGATAATGCCAGCTGAACCGAAGAGACTGCGGAGCCACAAGGGGCGCTGCGCTACTGAGGAATGTGGCCTGCGTTCCATGGGATGCTGCTGCGGCGAGCCAAACAGCCATATGCCGTTCGGTTTGATGGAGGCCGCTTCACCCACAAGGGGCACCAGGAAGGACCATGACCCACCCATAAGGGCCACTCGATCTAGGAAGACCGGCCGGCCTCGACCGACCGGATAGGGGGGGGGGGCTCTGACCGGCGCCACCAGTTCGAAAAAGTGCCCCCCCACCACCGTACCTGTCTGCTAACCGGGCCGGGCCGTGCCCTGCCAGCCCGGGCTGGGCCTTGTTCTTCCCTAGGCTGGTCCGACACAAGTCGGGTCGGACCTGTTGAAAACGGGTTGACCCAACCAGCTAGCCCACTATGATTAATGGGCCAGGCCCGTTTTACATAAATTCAAATAACTTCGCGACCGTGCGTCTGATCGATGCACCATCTACAGAATTGGGACCCCCATGACGAAGCAGTCCTTTTGAAATACTCCAATTGTGTTTTAGATGACTTTTTAAAATGGCCAGGTTTTGAACGAGCATAATTCCAACCGGGCCCTTGTAATGAAAATGCAAATATCACAAAGACCGGGTGTCCGATTGACGCACCGTCTATCGCGTTGGTTTCCTCTTGACGAGATAGAACATCAGGATACATCAAATCTGGACTTCATGATAGTTGAAATATCAATCCTTGGCTGGAGGAGTAGACCCTCACGGAATCGAGTGTGTTGTGTGTGGGAACATTAGAACTTGCGGCGTATGCAACGACTGCCGTACTAGAATCCTCCATGGGTTCGACGATGAAGACTACTGTACTTGAATATATGTGGGTTCGATGACGATGACTACCATACTAGAATCCTCCATGGGTTTTACGATGACAAAAATCATACAAGAATCCTCTGTGGGTTCAACGACTACTGTACTAGAAACCTCAATGGTTTTGACAGTAAAACTAATGTACTTGTATCCTAAGTGGGTCTGATAGTTTGACTTCTGTACTAGTATCCTACGTGGGTCTGACAGAGTAGCTGGTTTACTATCCTATGTGGGTCTGACAGCTTAGCTTTTCTAGTATCCAATGTAGGTATGACATCTTAGATGAATCAGTGACTATATCTAATCATCTCTATCGCTTTACGAAAGATATATACCTGTGTGAACTGAGTCTTGACTTTCAATAGTTATCATCTATGTGATTGACTTCTTTCATATGCGCACTAGGATGTGGTTGGGATCAAGAGTTGGAGCCGAACTGTGATTGATAACATAGGTATATGTATGGTCATATAACTAAGTAGAGTTGGTTGATACTTCGTGATTGCATATTTCTTCTGTGTTTATCCTTCGTGGATTATGGGAGACCTTCAGGGGTCTCGGGATCCCTACTGAGTATCGTATACTCACCACTTCATGGGCTATGCCGGCACTACATTGTGGTGGATGGAGACGATAGACAAAACTGATTCAGGTGGAGGCTTGAGGAGCTGGACGGTACCCGGAGGTGGACAACTTGGTGAGACGTACATGGAGCAGAAGGCCAGACCCGAGGTGCTGAGGAGGCTATCTGTACCCACACATTAAGTGTTATTCATGGTGGATGACAATGTGGATGTTGTTTTACTTTACTATAGTTGTACTAGATTTTTAGTTGTACTATACTTTACAGATGGGTTAGTATACTGGCTGATATACTATTCAACACATACATTTGTACTATGTTTTACTTAGTGTTTTCTTTTGTTTCATACTCTGTTGTGTTTGTTTACTATTCTTAAGGCAAGGACTTCCCTTTTTATCAGGATTTACACCTTTGGTGCTAGTCGCCATCCCTTGGCCTATGGAAGGTGGGCTTGGGGTAGTCACGGCACGGGCCCCGAGGATGGGTCGTGACAAATTGGTATCAGAGGAGACAGTTCTACCGCAGAACATATACTCTGATCATTCTTTTCTATGAAGCAAAAGTGTTAAGATTATTGAGTGTGGTTTTCAGTCCAGGTAGTTCAATGTTGTTGCAGTGTCCGGGGTATCCATACACCAGGACCCTAACCTCTGTTTTCTGACTCAGTGCACGAAAACATTGATTGCATGTGTGTTTCCAAATTATTCTCTGTGATTACATTAAGTCAGGTCACCATGTATACTGTTTTGACCGTGACACACCTGTTTCTTTTTAGGATGGCCCCACGAAGGCATCCAGCTAGTGTTCTGAGTTACGTACGAGATGTTATCCCACCGAGCGACGTGGCCTCATTGCAGGGCCCCATCACAGTAGAGGCACCAGTGGTACCACTACCCGTTGGTCCACTGATACCACCATATCAAACAGCAGAGAGTGAACGCTGCTTGAGTGTGTAGCACGAGTTTCAGTGACAGAGGCTGCCCAAGTTCCATGGAAAGACGGACCCGCAGGCAGCTCAGTACTGGCTGGAGGCTGTCGACATAGTTATCATACTGCTAGGGACACGACCCAATTTTATGGTGATCATTTACGTGAGTGTCCTGCACTCAGCAGCAGGTAGATGGTGTATCCTGATGCTCTAGGTTCAGGACGAGTAATCTTTACTCTGGACCGTCATCGAGAGTGTCTTCTACTCAGAGTTTGTTCCTGCCACACATCATGCGATGCAGATTCAGGAGTTACTTCATCTACGGCATAGCAGCATGACAGTAGCTCAATACTTAGTGAGGTTCACTTAACTCTCACACTACTCCACAGATATGGTGTGGGACCCATTCTTCAGGGCCCGAACCATTGAGTAGGGACTCAGACATGATATCCAGGCTTCGATGTTCTCCCTCAGTATTCCGACGTAGGTGGGATTACTGGAGCGAGCCCTTCTTGTGGAGATATTTCTTAGTGAGCTGACACCAGCTACGAGACCCACTGCAGGAGGACACATTGAGGATTATTCTACAGTTGGCAATAGACAGTTGACACAGAGATCAAACTGGACCCGGCCATCAGGTGAACGAACTCAGGATACAGGTTCGGTTGTGCCGGGCACACGGAAAAGAGCCAGATATACGAGGAAAAGGAATTGCTATGCATGCGGCGAGCAAAGGTCACATGGATCAAGACTGTTCAACCCTCCATGCGGATGAGCAACAAATGGTATAGGGACCTCCCAGGAAGAGGCATCGGTTCGTCCATGGCGGTCTATAGGGGGAAGGCAGGCGAGGAAAAGGAGCAGGCTAAGAAGTGGGTGGTGGAAGACGCTTTGAGGCTCCACCACCACCACCACCACCATGAGGACCACTCTAACCCCAGGGAACTGGAAGACAGGGGCAGGCTCAGCTCCAGGCAGTTGAGGCCTATGACCAGGGCACACCTGAGATGATTCGAGGAACTATCTGTGTCTACTCCACCCTTTATGCAGTACTTATAGAAACAGGTGTGAATCATTATTTTAATTCCTCTACCCTTTTTGGATCATGGAGATTCCGACAGAGTCGTTGGCTCGATCCATACGGCTAGAGACTTTTACAGGAGAAGAATTGACAATTACACACTTGTTCCAGTAGCATGAGATTACTCTAGGTTGTGAGAGCTGTAGTTGGGATCTTATTATTGGGGAATCGAGGCCTTACGACGTCATATTGGGTTTCATCTGGTTGTCTACAGTCCATGCTCAGAACGACTACATTAGGCGCAAAGTGTGGTGTGTCTGCACAGATGGGACCAGGTTCACCTTCACCGGTGAGAAGGGAGACTTTGAAACGCAAGATGGAATTTTGTGAAGGAGAGGGCACCCGATCACACGTCAGTTGGCTAGTCTCATCCTCAGAGTGGTTGATGTGTGGAGTCTGAGTGTTCCTATTGTGGTGGATCAGTATGCGGATTTTTTTCCTGAAGACGTTCCAAGACTACCTCCTCGCAGAGAGTTAGACTTTTACATAGACATGTACCCTGTTACGACACCAATATCTAATCTAGCATATCGTATGGCTCCCGCTGAGCTTTGTGAACTACGGGTACAATGGGAGGACTTACAGGGAAACATATTTATCTAACCCAGTGTTTTACCATCGGGTTCTCCAATTTTGTTCTCCAATAATGTGGATGGGACCTTGTGACTGTGTGTCGACTAACATCTCAGGAATCAGGTGACTGTGATGAATAAATACCCACTCCAAAGAATTGACGACCACTTTGATCAGCTCAAGGGAGTACAATGGTTCTCGAAGATAGACCTTAGGTCTGGCTATCACCAACTCAGAGTTCGAGATGAGGATGTGCAGAAGACAACCACCAGGTGTCAGTATGGCCACTACGAGTTCATGGTTATGCCTTTAGGTGTAACCAATGCACTAGCGGTGTTTATGAGTCTCATGAATAGGATATTCCAACCATACCTCGATCATTTTTAGTAGTTTTAATTGATGACATACTGACTTACTCGACTACTAAGGAGGAGTACGCCTACCACTTGCGGGTTGTACTAGATACAATCCGAGAGCCCCAGCTTTATGGTAAGCTCTCGAACCGGAAGTTCTAGATTTGGGAGGTTCATTTCTTGAGACACATCATCTCAGAGGATGGAGTTATAGTGAATCCAGTGAATATTGTGGCTGTACTTGCTTAGGATCCACCCAGAAGTGTGACAGAGGTGCGGAGTATCACGAGTGTGGCTAGATAATATAGAAGATTTGTTCCATACTTCTCCGTAGTTGCAGCACCACATTTATCCTTGACAAAGAAGGGGGAACCCTTCATGTGGTCAGAATGATTTGAGTAGAGCTTACAAGAGTTGAGGTAGAGATTGACTAGTTCACCCATCTTGAGTCTACAGGGGGAGGGCGTAGGGTACGTAGTTTATTGCGACGCATCAGGGACTGGACATGGGTGTGTCCTAATGCAAGAGAGAGATGTGATCACATATGGTTTTTGGAATTTGAGACAGCACAATAAAAACTATGCAAACTATTACATGGAGTTAGAATTAGTGGTCTTCGCCATGATGATGTGGAAACACTCTTTGATGGGTGAGTGATTTGCAGTCTATTTTGACCTCTAAAGTCTCTGGTACATCTTCTCGTAGAAGAACATGAACCTGAGACAGCGGTGATGGCTCAATTTCCTCTAGTACTATGAATTTGAGATAGTCTACACTCCTGGGAAGGGGAACGTTGTAGAAAATGCTCTCAGCAGAAGATCAGGAATTCAGCTGTTAGGAGAGGTGATGGAGCAGCTAGCTGCGTTATTGATATCCTTTGTGGATACAGATAGATCAGCCTTCCTATAGTCTCTCACAGTTAGTCCTCATCTTTTTCAGCGAGTTAGGGAGGCACAACGTGGGGATGATGACTGTGAGACGCAACGTGATCAGATATCCTCAGGGTAGACACCTGATAGAATTTATGAAGGCGGGGATCACATTACCCTCTTCAGGGGACGCACCATGGTACCAGTTTCACTATAGGAGGATGTGATGAGGGAGTTTCGCAGTTCCCCTCTAGTGCTACATCCAGGAGTGGCGAAGATGTATAAAGACCTCAGACGATAGAAATGATGGCCATGTATGAAGAAGGATGTAGTAGGGTTCGTTTCATGATGCCTCACTTGTCAGCATGTGAAGGCAGAGCACCAGGTACCAGAAGGCTTTGTACAACCCTTAGAGGTCCCAGAGTGGAAGTGGGATGGGATATCCATGGATTTCATGATTTGGATTCCTCATACATCCAGAGGACACGAATCTATCTAGGTTATCGTCGACCAAATCACCAAGTCGGACAACTTCCTACAAATCAGGGAGAAGTGCTCTATAGAGAGCATGGGATGCCTCTACAATGAAGAGATCGTACAGATTCATAGTGTTCCATCATCTATCATTTCCAATTGAGATTCTCGATTCACTTCTCTACTATGCAAGGGATTACATGAGGAACTATAATGGAAATTGAAATATTCTCCACATTTTTTGTGTCTTTATGATGTAAAAAATTCATATGTCAAACTATTTATTCTCATGAATTCCTTATCATTAATTAAATGTGCCAAAATTGGAAACCACTAAAAGTATAGAGTAAAAGTAGGTCCTCATCATCAATTCAATGTGAGTGGATTGGATAAGACTTGTAACACTTAATAGAAACACATTTCCTTGGATATAACAAATGTTGTGATCACTTCAAGCTTGTTTCGCCCATGATATCTCTCACATATTATTTATATGGAATCATAGATATCATAACTATTTTAAATTAAAAAGTGATTAGAATACCATTTATAGCCAATTTTAAATCCTTATTTCTTTCCTCCTATATATTATTTATGATTTCCAAATGTTTTTTCCATGTTTTTTTTAATTACTTTATACCATTATAAACTATTATTTTGTTAATTATATGATATTCATGGAATATTACATAGTGATGGGATTCATTAGACCATTTATCCCCATTATTTAATAATTCTTCTTATTATTAAATCCATGCCATGTATGTTTTTTCAATGTGGTCAACATTATTATAACTAATACACAAATATTCAAAAACCTATGTGTAATGATTATATTTAAATCTCTTGAACTCATATTTATCTCATTGGTTGTATTTATCCACCATAATAATATGGATATATAATTTAAGGATGCAATATACTTTTCAATTTACATTTATATAGCTAATTTGATATTAATGGATATTTTCTCAAGGTATATGATATTCCATTTCCTATAATATTATAATAATATATTCCTTATTGGGTTAATAGATATTAACTATATTTATTACATATAATGATTATTTTTATCTAGTTTCTATGTCATTTAATCAATATCGTATGTCATTCTTACTTTTCACCTACATCATTTTTACTTGTCATATCTTATGTAATTATAATAATATAATTGGGTTTTCATATAACATAATTATTCATAATAGTTACCACTTATATGGAAACATTCATCGGCCATTTTATGGAATTCAACCCTATTATTCAATAATTTGTTTTTAATTCTTATCAAAAAACCATTACTATTTTAAATTTATGCTTATAAATTTTCAACTACTCCATTATATTCATGTTTTATTAAATTACAAAAGAAGAAATATTTCACTAATATTCTATATTATTTCTACAAAAATATTTGAAGTACCATTAATACCTAAAAAATATCATTCATTTTCTAATTGATACATTCTTCCTAGATTTACCATGATATGATTTCTAAACGGAAATTATATTCATTAAATATCTATTTTGGGAGATAATTTTCATACACACATTAATACATATAATTTATTATGTGTTGAATTTCAAGGAATTTTTTTCCGTCCATATTTTTTGGTTTTTGATTAGAAAAATAAATAACTAGATGAAACATATATAGTAGTAACATAGAATTATAGATTGTTAGTTATATTTTTCTATTTTCATTGTATTATAGAATTATTTTATGATACCTAGATCTCACTACCAATTATATTATTTTACCCGATATAATGTCTAATTTATAATTTTTTTTGAATCATTCATCATCACATTTCAAATAAAGAATCTTCTTCGATTACATGATTTCTCAACATTGTATAAATGATTATAAATTTCATGATAGAATGTAAATATAGTCTTTAATTGATTTAATGGGTTCAAAAAAATATATATTCAACCACTAAATTTTATAATAATCAATTTTATTTTCTTATTTTAGCATATTATTAATTTCTAGTATTCCCTTCTATTTTTTACTTCAAACTGTGAACATTTTTCTAAAAAAAATGATTCATTTATTTTATGTAATTCACTAACCACATGAGGAATAATCATTTTGAAAATTAATTCTCAAGGATAAAAATTTTAAATGAACAATTAAATAAGTTATATATTCATGTAAAACACAGTTTATTTATGTAATTTTTTGTAATATATATATTTTATTTTATTTCACTACTAACAATAAATAAATGAATTTTAATAAACCCATATATAATATTAATATTTTTTTATAAATAATAAAATTATATCAGAGTTTCTAAAAATGGAAATTTAAATGGAAAATAAAATATTATAAATATAAAAAAAATATAAATAAATCATATCAATAATGAATGTAATTTATTTTCATTAATGGGTTTAATTGTTGAGACCTAGATTTTTCAATATAAAAATTTGATATATTTCTAGAGTTAGGCATTGAGATGTCGTTTGATTATTATCCTTGGTGTACAGATTTTTTATTTAATAAAAATATTTTATATATTTTATATTTGGTTAACACAAATTCTTAAAAAAACTGAAAATACATAGATGGAAGCTATTATTAGATATCTGATATGACATATCATTACATAGTGCATTTTTTACCCTTAGAATCGAATAAATTGAGTGGCAATGAGGTTTTCTATCACCATGGTCATTGGAGCTATGTTCTATGAGTAAATTAATAAATAAATAAATTATTTTGTTTGATTAAACATTATGGATAGATATATAAGATCACATAAAGATATGTTTATCTAGGGTTAGATACATAAACCATATTAGAAATCCATATATATTTTTTCCACCTCCATTAGTGGATATAGTTGGATGAATACAAAACTCTAGACCAGGGATGATCAAGACACGAAGAATGTAATAACTCCACTAAAATTGATAGAGGTCACATTCATTATTGAATATTTATCTATAATAAATTTTTGTGTAATAATTTTTTGTTTTTATTCATTTTGATAAATATATTGATATGATCCATTGTAGGTCCTGGATCTGTGCATATTTTTTGGAAAATTTCATGCACCCATGTATAGAAATTAAATGGTTTTGAATCAATTTCTAATTTAGGGATCCCTGTTCTTTATAAATATTCAAATAATTCATTTCATTGATGATTTTACCTTTATTATTATTATTTTACATCATGTTTTATCCTATTAGTCACTAATTTTACCCAGAGGTACCAAATTTACATTATTCAGGTGGTACAATTCCTGACTAGACCACTATATTCCTCGAGGATTCATGAAAAATGAAAAAATCTGTGAAATTAGAAAAAATATAGTATCATTTAATGTTTTTGATGATCATTTCAGTATTTTGAGACCATGAAATCAAATGAAAAAGGAAGATTGTAATGAACTTTGGGAAAAATTGTTCAGACGATGAAAAATGGATGTTTACCAATGAATGGTTGTTAAAAAATCTAAATTTTGTTTAGATTAACATGCATTACATGTGTTTTAGACAATATCAATGTGAAAAGTGGTGAAATAGATCATTAATGTTGATCAAAGACCCAACTATTTATAAAAATCATTACGAAAATCCCTGTAATGGTGTGAACACATGGCATGTACCCCCTCAACGATATTGTATAGGATTTTTTAAAAGATATAGAATACATGATGTTTATCCTATATACTCGACATATACCACATCCCCAGATGAAACAACCATGTGATGAATGACTAGGGTGGGATCTTTTGTGGGAGTACATTGTTAATTTTACAGTTGTGTACCCATGTACAGGGAATTGGCCATATCACATAGGGGAACCCCTGGAGGAAAAACATTGTGTAAATAGTACAAAAACATGAGGTTGTGTACAAGAACATGACCACCAGGACACAACTCATTCCTAGTTATCCATGACATTCCATATTGTCTTACTATATGATGTGTACTACTAGACAAAAAAAGAAGAAGTCATATACTGGAGAATAACAGGTCATGTCTAAGGAGTGGGACTGCAAGGAATTTGGGTCCCCAAATAGGATTTTTAACACTATTTTATTTTTTATAAAACTTTTCTCAAACATATCTCCGTGGTTTAATCATGGATTTTTAATAGTGAGAATCCTATGTTGGGTATTTATCAAAATAGAATAGAATGGTTTTCTTTTTCATGGCTCACATGATATGATGTAAAACATTCTTGGAAAAACTCTCTTATAAAATTCTCGATGATGTTAGTGATCACCATTGATCACTAGATACCATCAATATGGGACCCTCTTATAGGTTAGTGCATTGTTCCACAATGACATAGAGTGTAACCCTCTAGCCTGGATTGCAATAGGTCCTCAAACCTTTAATTGGAATTGTCTAATTGGGTAGGGCATGGGTCATCAATGATATAGTGTGTATCTCTCTAGATGTGCTAGTACTATGTCCTAGACATTCTTAGGGGAATCCCCGACTATGTCAAGGAATGATAACTCAATTATTTATGTGGAACCACATAATTCACTAGGGTTTGGTTCCTAATATTTTGTTTTAGGCCCTAAACTGTGAGTAAAATCTGTGATGTAGGTCGTGACATGTGGGGTTACATTTGGGAAGATGCATGAAATGCTATGAATCATTGATGTATTTTAGAACTATTTTATACTATTCATCTTTGGTGGATTTGTGATATAGAGATCCCCTTATTATATCAATTAGGGTTTAATTATATATATATATAACCCTATTCTATATCTATGCATTGTATACTTTTACACTCCTACTATGATAGGAAAAGACATACGAGGTATGCAACAAAATTTCGGTATTTATTTTCTCATTATCGGATGAATCTATTTTACAGATATATGTAGAGATGACAGATACGTAGTTCCTATACTCATTTTGTTTATCCCCTAGAGTTTGGAAGAACCTTTATTCACTATCATTTTGGGTTGATATTATTTATTTTTCTGTAACATTCATCTACTGTCATTATTTTCCACTAGTATATCATATTACTCTCCCTGTAGTTTTAGGGGTGTCCAACAGGTTATTTATATACTCAAAACCACATAGGATTTTTTCACCCATCAAATGTCATATGTACATTATAGAAAGGCCTACATTGACTTTTGAGGAGTATAGCGATACTGGGATCTTAGACCTCGTACGATGGTCATAGAATAGGATTTAAGAGCAATGAAAACCATGACCTGTATTTCTTATTAAATCATTGTTTTTTACATAAATAATCACTTATCACAATTATGAAGATCAATATTTATAATGTATCTGTGTTTTAGGAAAATTACAAAACAATATAAAACATGAAATACTACACCATTTTTATTGAAAACAGCATTGACATGACCATAACATTCCATCATACATTACACTACATGGGGTAACCTATAGACATACATAAGAACGGTGTGTCCTATAAATCCCAGTAAGGGAACAAAAATGTAAAAACAAGAGGATAGAAATACCTGTTAGACATGGAATATAAATGACACATAATAGAACATGAATAATAATGAATGAAATATAATAATAATCATAACATGGTAAATGTGCCATCAACATAAAACACTACATCATAAACACAAGTAAAATGAATCTTCCAAGACATCATTGTGGAAAATAGTCTCAAAAAGGAATCTGGTAAAACCCAATACCAACATGATGTATCATGGTTATAAAAATTACACAATTCATTGGTGGGATATTCAGGCACACCCGTTTTAAACATTTCAATATCATGCTAATGTGTGCAACATAGATCATGTATCTTGTATTTATTCAACATCATTATTTTATTAAATCATATTGAAATATAGATTAAATAAATTACAGTCACCAATAAATAAAATTATTTTATCAATAGTGAATATCCATGATAAGGAAATGGTCTTGGTATTTAGTACTTTATGATTTTTTCATGGAAAATGGCAGAGAAATTTCGGCTGCCTAGCAACATCATAATGAAATTCATAGAATTTCACGATGAGGAAGAAATTGTTATATCATATTTTAGACATTAAATTTATAGTATGAGGGTCAGGATTGATATTCACCAAAATATGTAATTTTAAATATAATTGTTAATATAATAATGTGTCTTGATGTAAAAGGTTAGAAAAATGTGCCATTACAAAATTTGAGCCTAGTAACATGTGTATTTAAAGGTACACACATGGGTTAAATGGGAGTGAAAGAATATGTCATCAATTTTAAATCAATTTTACAGTGTTTGTGATATAGAATAATGTATCCCATCATAATTAAACAGAAATTAAAAAGGCAAATAAAAAATGAAGTGCTTGTTTAAAAGAGAATACAAGGAATACCTTATTAAATTACATCATAGTAACGATGTTGATAAGGTTTTAAATGAGAGGTTATAAATGATCCCTCATAAAAATAATATAAATTTTAATGTAATTAAATGATTAAAATTGAACTTAGTAGATTAAATTTAAATTCATTTAACTAATCTCCATGAATTTTATTGAATTAATAGAAGGGGAAATGAATCACTTACATGGATGTGTGACTTCAAAGTCTTTGGAGACGATTCGTTGAAGTTTGGGCGCACAATAAAATGACTCTATTTATTATATATAAGTGTGTGGATATGCATTATGGAGCTCGAGTGAATAGAAAAGGGTTTGTTGTGGGTTTCTATAGGAATAATGGATATCATTATTATTATTGGTTTAGATACTTCATAATAAAATATTCAAAACCAAAAAACATTCCATGTTTTTTACCATGTTTTATTGAAAATTGTATTTTTGTAAATAATTTTACATTTCTAAGGGATGATGATATTAAAATATTTCCCATTATTATGTGGAGGTGAGTCACATTTTCAAATAAATTATTTTAAAATCATAAAAGATATTATATGTCTTGGAGGGTTCACTAAGGATTTGAAAAACAAATCAAAGAAACATAAATTACATTATTTTATATTGAAAACATATATTTGTACGAATAATCCATTTATAGTATTTATTACAAAAATATGTAGAAATTATGATGTCATAATACACAATGTATATTTATACTGTATTTAATTTTAACCCAAAAAATTCGAATGTTTCACAAAATGACGAAAAATACATCATTAGATAATTTGTATATCATAATTTTGAAAATAATATTCATTTTTTCTAAATGATTTTCTAAATATGTGAATTTTCATATTTAAAATAAAAACCAACATTTATTTAAATGTGATGTTTTATGCCAAAAATATAGCTCAAACCATAATGAAAATTATTTTTAAAATCATAAAAATTATTTAAAAATTAATATTTAATAAAATAAATGTATTAAAAATATTTTATTAAAATATTATCTATTTTAAAAAAGCCATTAATTCATCATAATAGATTTCAAATTAACCAGAAATTGTATTTGTTCAATCAAAATCCTTTTCAAAGTAATTATAATATAAGGATAAGTATATTTATTATTATATACAAAATAATATACATAGTATTATTTATGAAATTGTGATGCATATACATTTCTTACAGCAAAATATTCCCTATTAGTACAAGGCATGATGGTGGGGCTTTGATGTGGTCATTTAGTGAACAATTTTTGGGTTCAGATCTCAATGAGAATGATCTTATCTGATAAAAATGATCGATCATGAAAAATTTGATTGATATCATATTTTGATTTTTATAGGGAAAATTATTGAAATATTATCTCCCACTAAAGCTCTGATATATGTGATTTATAGGTTTATATTGTACTGGTTGAGACCATCACATCTTTTTTCTATTCTAAAACGTTTAGTTAAACACCTATATTTATAATAGTAATGTGATAATTGTTCATAAAAGATATTATCACCAGTAAAGATAAATAATTTTCATTAAAAATAAAATTGGATATAATAAAAAAAACATAATGTGTTTTCTTTAACCATAAGAAATTTAATAATGTCAAAACAAAAGTAATTTTATTTATAAATGTTTTTCTCATTACAAACTTCATCACTTATGAATTTCTACCCTCAAAATTTCCATATCGCACACAAAAAAAGATGAGGGTATCTATGATTGATCTCATCCTCTAGTTCCCACATTGTGTCTTAAGACATGTGGTTTTTCCACATACACAATGAAGAGGGGAATTTTATTATTTATTATAACTTTTTCTCTATAAACTATGATCCTTATATTGATTTCCTCATATGAAAGGACATTCTTTGATGGAACCATCGAAGGATTGAATACATTGGATGGGTCTAGTATGTAATTTATTATTAATGAAACATGTAATACATCATGTACATGATACAAGTTCGGTTGATGTGCTAATCAATATGCCACTACTATTATGAGATCAAGGATCTCAAAGGGTTGGTGTACCATAGTCTAATATTTCACTTATTTGAAAATCTCATCACACTATTTCATGGATATATACAGAGGAATACTATGTATCCATCTTCAATCTCCATTTCTATTTGGTTATTGTTAGCATGTATTTTTTTTTGACTCTGAGCTTCTTTCATGCGATGTTGTATAGTCTTAACCTTCCCCACTATTTCTTCGAAAATTTCTTGAACTTGAATTTTTCATTCCCCATCCTCATCCCAACGTGCTAGTGATCGTCACCTATTCCCATAAAGGGATTCATAACTGGCTATTTGGTTGTGTGAGGGAATTTTTTTTATAAGTCAGATCCACCAATGTAATATGTTGGTCTCATCCATAATTGATATACATTTAAAAATTTCTCAAAATATTTCCATGTATTTGGATAGTCTGCTCAAATTAGCTATTAGTATGATGGTGATAAGCCGTACTGAAATTCATCTTAGTGGGTTGAACATGTTTAAGTGAATTTAAAATAATAGTGGTGAATCACATATATTGATCACACATAATAGATATTAGTATTCCATGAACCCTAACCATTTCACTAATGTATATAAGTGACATTTGTCTGAGTAAAAAATCCACGTGGATAACAATAGAGAGTGCAATCTTTATATGATGATTCAAAACAACCCATATAGAATTGTATCATTTTCATTTATTTGTAAGAATAGTTAAAAATTACATGATGATATTTTACAATTCTTATATTTGTATGGGTAATAGTAGCATCATCCCATCAGACTTCTATAATTCTATAGTTACAATCTGACATGCTAGGAATTTTAATTTACAGTAAGTGGTCTATTTCGTCAGGTTATCCCTTCAATAGTGTTCATAGAGATATTGATAAATTATTTTGATTCTTGGGTAAATAGATAATGTCAATCTATGTGTATCATCTCAATGATATTTCATTAACTCAATATTTATAGAACACATAGTCATGACCCAATTCTAAAAATTTATTCATCATTAACATTGAACTCTGAGTTTTTACCTTAGATAATATTTTCTACTTTCTTTTAAATTTCGATGTCATATTGTTTATCATATTTTAGCCTTTCCAAAATAGACGGTTTACATATCATTTGTGAAAATATTGATGATATTCATTTCATTATGATTCTCGTTTCCATATTCATAGTGTCTATGAAGATCAGATCCATCTCAATTCACATCAATGATGTAATTTCAATGTCATTTCAACATAGAGAATCTACCATCTTGTTCTATTTACCAGGATTGTATTGGATTGATAATATGTATCCCTTGATAAAATCTAACCAGCATAGTTGGTTCATATTCATCTCTTTTTGGTGAATATATATTTGATACATTTTTGATCCATATATATATCAAATATCTCAACAAAGAGATAATTATGCATGATTTTCAATGCACAGATCAAAGATTCTAACTCTATATCATGTGTGGGAGAGTTTTCTACAATATATTTCTTCTGCCTTGAGGCATAGCTATGAATTTTTCATTTTTCATCATGGATAGTCCCAATACCTTATTTGAATCATTACTGAATGTTACAAAAAGTTCCCCAATTATGGTTAGTGTGAGCACAAGGGCAGTTTCCAAACCCCTTTTCAACTCCATGATGCCTTCCTCAAATTCATCGTTCCAAACAAATTTAACTCCATTATGAGATATCATGATAATAGTGTTTTAATATCATTATAAATTATTCTTAAATCAGAGATAATATCATGCTAACCTAGGAAAGGTACAAACATATGTCATAGATGATGGCCTCGACCATCCCTCAAATTCTTTTTTAATCGAATGATCCAAAGATATCCCATTTCATGGGATGATATTCCACAATAATGAGACATTATTAAACCACAAATCACAATTGTTGTACATTTTATATATATTCTCCCTTATCAAGGTCTCTAGCATAGTGCTCAGATTCTCTTCATGGTTTTCCTTGGTTTTTGATTCTAGTATAATATCATCTTTGAAGACTACCACAAATTTGAGAAGGTAATCACTAAAGACTATATTAATCAGATACATGAAAATTGATGTGGGAATTATTGAGTCTAAAAGGCACCATTATGTACTCATGATTCTCATACCTTGTACAAAAAATAGTCTTGCGGATATCCCCCTTCACCATTACATAGTAAGATCCTGACCATAGATCCACCATCGAAATGCATTATGGACCACATAGTTTATCAAACTAGATATCAATTCTTGGAAAAGGATAATTTTTATTTATCATGATTTTTTTTTGAGATCAGGGTAATCCATACAAAGGTAAATTCACCAATCCTTATTCTTGATGAAGAGGACTGGTTCACCCCATGGTGAAGTACAAGGGAATATAAACAATTCATCTAGATTTTCTTGTACTTTTTTCCTTAGTTCAGCAGGTTCCACAACAGCCATCCTATTAGGATTTTTAGATATTAGATATTACCCATGTATATCATTGATAAAAAACAGTACATTTTGGCTTCGGAGAGGACTAAGAAATTCCCTGAGAAATACATCAGTGAATTATATTCATAATAGTCATGCCTTCGAGAATTGTTCATTTCTTATACTCAATCATTTGACCTAGATACAAATTCTCATTGGGAAATAATATCAATTCTTGAGATAATGGTGCTAAATAAGATTCATCCTCCTCATTGAGATTGTATTGAATCGGTGGTTGATTCAACTTATGGAGATTTAGTTCCCTATAATTATATTTTATGTTGAATCTATATAGGGAAAGACAATACATATCCATAATTTCATCAAATTTGACCAAAATATGTATGACATGATTTTCTCGGTATATCAATCAAAAAATCGTGACATGGGAGGATCTATATTCATTGGATGAAATGATTTCCCCATTTTATTCTTCACCAACAACTATACCTAATTTTTATGGTGGTGTTTGAATAGTACTATTAAACATTCCTGATATAATAAAATATGTATAACTATGGATGATAACCCTACCTTTCACATTTGGATTCTGGTTCTACATTATCTAATATAAACACATTGATTTTTTACTTTTAAACTATTTAACACATAAAGGAATAATATATTGAAATTATTTGGATAAGATACATTTATCTCTTTATCTTACGTGTTTCTAGGATTTAATCTATGCTATGCATGATTTACATTCTAACATATATTCTTATGTAGATTTTTTTATCCCATGGACAATGGTTTGTAATGGACATATAAATTTTCCAATGCATATTTCTCAGGAGTGTCAAACTAGGTACTTAGTACATACCATTCTTGTGTACCTGGTTACCCCGTGTCATGCCCGAAACACCATGTAGGAGTTGTTACTCATATGTGGATTTTTTCTATAACCATGTCCTATTGCAGTATCCAGACATGGAAGCAATTTCGTGTTATAATTATTACACTATACATAGAAATATTTTTTGATGTTTTCTTAGACAAATTCTTATCCCAAAGGTCTCACATATGGGATTTCTAATCATAATCTAGAATATAACTTAATGTATCATCTCATACGTATTATAACAACACTAATCATTATTTAATATTTAATCATGATTTTTTATATAAAATTAAACTTCATTCAACTATAATGATCGATATTTCTAGTGTCTTTGGGGTTTTAAAACATTAAAAAACAACTAAAAACAAGAAATATAATGAGATCATTATTAAAAAACTTTTTTGTGACGACAATAATTGTCTTTTGTTCTTAAAAATGCATGAGATAACCTAAGGACCATCATAAGAAGGGGGTGTGATTTAAATCGCAATAAGAGAATAAAACTTTAATAATCAAAGGATGATAATAATTGTTAGGAAAATAATATCAATGAGACATAAAGGGTCATGAATACCACAGAATTATATAACATGATTATCCTAAGATGGGAAATGTGGAAATAATATAAAACACTACATCATTAACATTAGTTAAAGCTAAACATCCATGACATCATGGTGGAAACAATTCTCATAATGGAATTAGGTATACCCATATCACAACATGACATATCATTATACTAAAAATTACCCAATGAAATAGTGTTCCATCAGGGGGAAACTGTAAAATACATTCAATATCATGGTTATGTGTGCCACATAGATAATATAAAATGGATTCATTCAGCATAAAAATTGTATTACATGATCTAGAAATGTGGTATAGATAACTGTGTTTCCACATTTAATTAGAGTATTTTCATAAAGGTAAATTCCAACAAATTTATATAGGAGTATGTACATACATTTCACACATTGGTTGTATGTTCAGTGGGTTAATCAATTACTAAATTTTATAGATCATTTTTTGAATAACATTTATATATTTAATATATCACTAAAATGATTAATTCTATAAGGGTATTTGCAAACAATCTAAGATAAATCCAAAGTTATTCCTCCCACCTTCTTTCATAGATCACATCACATGATGATGAAACTCTAGATCAAAACTAATCTAGAACCAGTGAACACAAGGATTCATATCAAATCATTAGTGGGATTGTTCTTCATTAACCTTTGATGCGTGATCAATATAAAACTAATAATATTTTTTTATTCCATTTGAAGAAATATTTATTCACATCATCCATTGTTCATCGATATTTGCCAATTATTTGTCAATTTCACTCACATTTGTATCAAAATTAATGTGTTTCAATCATTTTCTAACACTACAATCACTACAATTTATCTATTTTCCAAAAATTCATGGAATGAATCAATTGAAAGTTTTTTATAATATTCCCTCATTTTTTCATCACGATCATTACAGAATGGACCTCAAGGTCCCAAGTTAAGAAAATTCTAGTTCTACTGTTCCCGATCTGACACCCAGATTTGCAGCAGTTTCACAAAAAATGATTGTATTGGTGAAACAAGCACATATATAGAATATTTTTGAGTTTTTGATGATATATTTTGACCTTTTAGACCAATAAATAAAATTATGAATGCATGATGACATGCAGTATGGAAGTCAGTCTTCTGATGATGAATGATGACAATTTTCTGATGAATAGTGGTTAGAAATGTTGGATGTAGTCTAGCTCCACAGGTTTCGTGTATTTTTTAGGATATATATATATTGAGAAATGATGAATAATGTCTAATTTACCTCTTAGATCTCGGGTCCTACAATATATGAAATGATCAACTATAAGCCATGTAGTGGGATGAAAAGATGACATGTATCCCCCTTAGTGGAAATGATTAGATTTTTGAGAAATTAATGATGAAGAAATGTGTGTAAATTCAACACAATATGTAACACATCCTTGATAAAAACCCTATGAAATAGATTACACAGTAGGGATCCCATCTTATAGTACATGAATACCTATATGGATGTGTACCCATGAACAATGAAATGGCCATGTCACATGGGAAGAACCCCATGTGAGGAAACACACCTTGTATAGAGTACAAAATCATTGGGTCTAGTACACTAAAACATCCAAATAGACATTGGTTAACCCCAGTTATCCTGACCATGTAATGTAGTTATCCTACATAGTATATAATTCCACATAAAAATGGAGACAAGTAGTTTCAATGGACACTTCTAGGCTATGGAGTGGGACAACATGATGTTTGGGTTCTGGGACAAGATTGGTGCCCTTATTTCCTCTATGCGTAAACATCAATAATTTTTATCTCCAACAATCAAACATGTATTTTTCGAATTCATGTTTCCTACCCTATGTGTTTTTCTATTATAGAATGATGGTATAATCTATTGAGTATTTTGATATATGATGAGAAACTTTCTAGGTACAGTTCTCTAAGGTAATGCTCGTTGATAACATTGATCATGCAGGATCACTAAAGACCCTATGAGTGGTTCCCATGTGTGGTTTAGGCCCATGGTCCTTGAGGGTTTAGAGTGGAACCCTCTACGACATGGGTTTGTGACCATCCGAGTGGCACCCTCCTACAGGGAAATTCATTGGTATTCGATGAATTATAATTTCACTTTCCATATAGACGGTGAATGGGTCCTCAACTATCCTAGTTGGACCCTACTACTATATTAATCCACAATTACATGATTATTATAGGGGAACCATCTAATTAATTAGTTTGTGGGGCCTCTACATTGAGTTATAGCACCACGACTTTTTAGAATAGTGATAATTTTTGTGTGACATAAGAGGTTACTTCTCGACAACCACACTTGATACATGGAATTATTGAAGGATTTTTGGAACTATTGTATAATCTTCTTCTTAGGTTAGGTTTTGAGGTAGATATGCTATAACTCCCTCGATTGGACATCATTAATAGATCATATTTATATATCCATCATCAATACCCACACCTGGGATTTGGTTTCTCTCTATATATGGGTGGAAAATCATATGATATGTTGTATTCTTTTCGTCACAATCTTATAATGGTTGGATGAGTGTACTCTCATATTATAGGATGTAAAGACTTAGTTGCTACATCATATAATCTTTTTGTCTAACCCCTTTTATTTTTATGAATTTAATTTCACACTCTTTTGGGGTTCAATTGTTCTATTTCACTATATCATGAATCTACTCTCTTTCAATTCCTCACGTACCTCTTATTACTACCCCGTCATATTTTGGGAAGTCCAACATGGTATGTATATACACACCCCTACATGGATTTTTCTCACAAGTCTCATATATTATGCAGACGACAGATATGTTTATTGAGATTTTAATGGAACATAGGGATACTAGGTTCTTGGATTGTATACGATTTTTATTTCGTGGGATTCATTTCCTAGGCACTATAATCTGTTTATATTTTTATATTTTTGTAGTTTAAGACATATTTCTAGTTGGGAATGTATTCTTGCCTAATACTATTCATTTTTCACCACGGTACTTTTGTACTGTCTACATGTTCGTGCATTCTATGTTTACCTTATAAAAGTGTTGCATCTTTTACACTTTCACCCTACACTTTTTCACATATATGATTGTGTTTTCCCATTTATAGGTACATCTACAATGGCATACACATTTTTTTAATGCCATTGTCACTGGTCACTTGCCCCTGGAAAATAGAGGTGTGCATGGGGTAGTTTTTTCTAAATCCACGACTTGTGGTGGGTTGTGAAATTATATGATTTGAAAATATTATTTTTGAAAAATTTTGTTTAATAAGAAAATAATGACCATAATATTTCCAAAATTATAAAATTTATTCCATATATTAAACCGCATGTAATTATTTGTGATTTTAAATAAGGAACATCACTTTTGATAACCTGTCTGAAAAACATTTGAAATCATAGATGAATGTGTAACACATTAATTTTTTTGATATATTTCTTTTAAAATAAATTCAATATATTTGAAATATTATTATGAATTCTAAATTGACTTCAAATGAAAAGTGACACTCTAGTATAATTTTCAAATATGACCAGAATAACAAATATGTTAGTCTATTTGTTACGAATATGAAATTTTAAAATATTAAATTTATATTCTTTAAAAATAATTAAAAATTTAAAATATCTTATATTGACTAAAAATTAAATATTATTCATTTCAACGATAAAGTACTGTTTTATAGAAAAGATTTTTTTTTAAATGGTGGTATTCTCAAATTTTTATAAATAATTATAAATAATTTTCACCTGATATATGAAATTAATATAAAAAGTACATCTTATTTTTTATATAAAAATTTAAATATTATAATTTTTTAAATTTATGGTATTTTTCTAAAAAGAATATTTTTTCTAAGAGAATTCTAAAAAATACCGTTATTTATTGAAAGAATCATTTCAGTTTAAATTATTTACTAAGATAAATTATATTTTTAAAATATTTTTAACGTAACATTATTAAAATAATTATAATTGTATGTAATGTTTTTCATTTTAAGAAATTTCATTTTGAATTACAATATTAATATAGTTTAATCATTTAAAAGTGTTACTTCACAAAGCCCCCTTTTTGAGAGGCCGGTGGGTTTAATTTTGAATTAAATTATTTTAAATTATTCTATTGAATTTATAAAAATGAATTACATATTTGTAGAATGGGTAATTTATGAGATCTTATATGGTAAATTTAATTTTTTAAAATAATGATTTTTGAAAAGATAAAAAACTTAGTAACCACTTTTAAGATATAAATATGTTAACGATGGGTAAAACTAAATTGATAAGGGATTAAAATGATTTAAAGTATGTTAAAAAATATTTGACTATATATTTACCAAAGAATTCATAAGGATAGATAATTACTATGGTTTAAGGATTCTGGGATGAGAAAACATCGAGATCATCTTGTCATTTCAAAAACTACCAAAGGTGTATTCTACCCCACTTATAAATGGGCTCCCATTTCCTCTCTTTTTCGTACTTTCTAAACTATAGGGTTGGCCATGAAACACCGAAATATATTCTTTAATCATATACCCAAATTCCCTAGGACTTAATTATTAGAGTATTATTTCTTAATAAGTACTTAGTTATAATCACAATTAGGCTCTCTAAAGAAAAGTTAAAATTCATAAATTTGCATATCTCCATTATTTATTCAAATAAATCCTTAAAATAGTCTGAAACAATGAAAAAAATTTTCTAATATAAAGTAAAATATTTTTATTTTAATGAAATAACTCAGATCCATCTTCACCTATAACAAATGGGAAATAAAACCATCGATTGTGTGTATAGAGGACTACATTCTAACGAACAAATGAAAATTTTTTAACATACCACATTTCAAGGGATGATATATTGAAGTATGTTAATTATATTTCTGATATTTATGAATTTTATATAATTGTGTAAAAATGATATCATGTATACATTCTAACTCACTTTTCCATGTGGGTATAATATTTTTTCTTTCTATGTAATGTTGATACCACGTCAAAAATCGATGTGATTCGTTTTTCCCTTACGCTTTACATCGATAGATGAATGTATAAATTTAATTAATAATTTTTTTATTTAGGAAATGAATATTATCATTTTAATATAATATAACACATAAATTTTTACATTCAAATCTATTATAAAATAATTAGGTTACAGGTGCATATGTGTGGACTACCGCCTCCACATAGCGTGGTCAAATGATTTTTTAACATATGATAATAAGAAGGGATTAGATTAAAATAAATTATATATACAAAAAATACATATTTTGGAAAGGTTAATTATAAATTATTTACATTCTTCCCTTCTTCATGAAAAATGGAAACATCATTCAGGCATACATATGACTAACTGTTATCTGAAATGGTGTAATCCATTTTATTTGTTAATTTTCCATTATTAGTATAATTAAATATATAATGAATTTAATTAATAATTATATATTTGATAAAACATTATATTTTAATTGTATGTTATAAATTAAATTGAATTAAAATACTAACATAAATGATACCCAATAAAAGAAGCAATTTTCTCCTTAAATAGTGATTGTAACAAAAAATGACCTTAGTAGGTCAAAAAAAATATAAGTATATATTATATGGTATGAAAAACATGAATATGGTTCATTTATAAATTTATAATATATATATGTCTGTGTGTGTGTTATATGTGTTTAAAAATGTATTATCGAAATTATGCATGAATTCTAGGATTTCCCATATTACATTTTTTATGTTAGATATATCTTATATTCAACACTTATTCCTATGTGTGATGATTATATTACCTTTTTTGAAATGTTATATCAGAAAAAAATTTCAATTCATGACATTTAATTTTTCATTATATGTTATTCCCATCATTTGGATTATGAATAAAATGTTACCAATGTGGTATGTGATTTATGTTTCAATCTTATTTTAAAAGGGGTGTGTATAAATGAATTTACAATGAATGTAATTATTGATAATTACATAAAAATATAATTCCATTTTATAATAAATTTTTAATTCTAGTTTTATTTAACTAAGAGTATTGTATTCCTCAAGTTTTTATTTTAAATGATTGATATTTCGATTTAAAAAACACCACATTATTTTTCCCTTTAATACAAAATCCATTTTCATGTCAAACATTTTTTCTATTATTGATTACATAAATGATTAAAAAATTAGGAATAATAAACATTAGGATATGTTTTACCCATTTTTTATTTTTAAAAATAGTTTTTCATGAAATATTCATATCATTTTTCAAGAAGGGACATTTTTATTTTAATGAATAATTCAATAGAGTCATTATTTTAAAAATAATGAAATGTATTGATTTTACGACTACACTGACCAAAAAATGAATTAATTATTGTTTTATAAGTTCTAAATTAATTTTTTTATGAAATTCATTTTCAACATGTTTTTTAATAATTTAAATATAAATATTTATTCCAATGTTCAAAAGATATTTTTCGGAAGTGTTTTTTGCTATTTTTTATCTTATTTATATTCATCAATGGAATCAACATTTATTCTAAATATTAACCACTAGGGATATTATTTAATGATATATTATTTATTATTCATATATATGATTGATGTTTAGTTTAAATAGGACATTCAATTCTATTAGCATTACTCATATTACACTAAACAATATATGTTTATGTTTATTGATTATTGTATGCATTATCAATTTTATGGGAGTTTTAGAATATGAATACATGTTTTCAGTATGTTTTACCCTATTCATATGAGTAATTTATTAGAAGTAGTATGTTATGTTTGAGTCATGGAATTACATAGACCCTAGATGCACCAATTGGTATCATGATAAAAATCAATTTTCCAAATTAAATATATTTATTTCCATATATTTAATATATCATGTAAACGGTCCTTGTAGATTATTTATGATTTCTTGTAATATTCATTCCATAAATTGTATAATAAATTGTTGATTTCCATGTTAATATTCAATAATTAATTATATAATTAAATTTGATTCATTCTCATATGATTATGTATATAGAATTTTATAATGATTGGTAATTTAAACAATATTATACTCTAGATATTGAATAAAACAAATGTTTTTCATTTAATTATCAAACCATATTGACTTTATTTATTTATTCAGGTTTTCATCCATTATATACATTCCATTAATGAAAATGTTATCTCTTCGTTGCCTTATGTTTTATTTCACTGGTATAAGATGATGTTCATTGTGATTTCTAGTCAAGGATATGCTAATGGGAAATATAAATTATCAAAAAAATATATATTTAATGTATTAAGTTATAATGTGAATTCTAATTATGTAAATTGATTTCTGATACTACTAATCTATGAATTCTATCAAGATGTCATTCCTTCTATCATATGTTAATGTAACAAACTACCCACTAAATCTAGGATAATAGGGTTGAGTTCTATGCAACTACTATTAAAGGAATGGTTTTTATATCATTTTGAAATAAGGATGATGAAAATTTATTTAGATACCTATGGATATGTATATTGAAAATTATAAAGATAATTTTAAAAACATGAAAATATGCTAGATATTGGTGAATGATAGAGTGATTAATTTCCAATATATTTCATACCTTCCAGGATTCTCGATATAGAGATGGGTTTTTTATAGTTTACGAAGGATTTGAGAATATAAAATAGAAACATTGCAATATACTCAATCATCACATGGTTCATGATAACAGTCCATGATGGACAACTAGTTTTATACTTCTGGGTGAATGTTTAAGGAAATTCATAAACACTTTATGAATCATCATGCAAGATTTCATTAATGGTAATGAAAGACCTCAGTTAAACCAATAGTGGAAATAAAAGAATATATTATTCCATGATTTTGTCATCCAATACATTATTTTTCATGATTATGTAGTTTACCCACCATGATTATATCTTCTATCTCTATGAATATGGATTCTATCCATTAATAAAAACAGAAGGAACATACATAATGTATGATGAGATATAAAATTAGACGATGAGAAACCAAATGGGATGATTATTGGAGTGAAGGATATTTTTATTATACTAAATTTTCTACCATGATATATAATTAACATGTACATTATCCAAGTCTCAGTGATACAAAATAATATAATGATAGAATTCTTTGAGTGTTTTGGTGCAGTAGACCATGGAATAATTAATATTTACTTCAATGTTTGTCAACAATGTGGTATGAAATGTACAAACCAATATATTTATTAGGGAAAAAATTAAATGTTATGAAATTTAAAGGGATGGGGATGTATATCCCCCTATGGTATTATAAATTGGATTATTTTTTAAATGTGTAATTTATTGGATTTATAAAAATAAATCTCTTGAGGGAATGAACAGGAGTAGGATCAATAATGGTTTATAAGTAATGGTTTTTCCATTAATAATTATGACAACATAAAAGACATATAAAAATAATAATGTTTTAAGGAATATAGTAATTAATCTTATTTAATGGTTTATGAATAACATGTTATGATTGATATAATTATATATTGCAAACAATGAAATATTTCAATCTTGAAATATATATAATGACTGTACTTTATATTTTTTGGAAAATTAATTTTAAAAAATAAGATGAATAAAACTGAATAAATAAAAAAACATTATTTAATTGAAAGTTGAAATTTTATTTAAAATAAATTATTAATAAAATGATAACACATAAGATGTGCCTAATATATTAAAAATGTTTTATTGTTTGGTTAAAGAGAAAATTTATATGGATAATGTAATCTGGATAATATTGATGACCCCATTGATTATTAATGCTTATTTTAAAAAAGAGAAAAATTTGAACATTAAAAGAGTTTACAATATTATTGGAATTATGTAATATAATAAATAATATGTAGTTTTAGTTTGGAAATTGGAATCATGTATAATATTAACAATTTCTTTATTGGAATTCATGGTTTTACATGCTTTAACAGAATATAGGTCCATTGTATTCACATATTGTAAAATCCATGGTATTTATAAAATAATAATTTTCATATATATTAATATTTATGAATAAGATATTAATTTTATGTCAAAGGGGACACTTCATCCGATAAAGTACTCGACACACAACAACTTGTTTCTTTAAAATCACACGTTAGACACAATATTGAGTTATGGTGAAAAATAATTCATTAATAAAATTATTATTCTAAATGGTAGTTAATGCATATCTATTGTGTTGGTGGGAATGAATAGAAAAAATATAATTTTATTATAAATTATTTTTACCTTTTTTACATTATCAAATATATTTTGTTGGTTTAAAATGATAATGAATCTATTTTTAATCATAAAATACTCTAATATTTATTAAAGGGCCATTTCACAACCTTTTGAAGTTAAACCCTTTCTAAATATAGTTTCATTCACTATTATATATTCTATTTGAAAAATTAAACATCCTACATAGAATATAGATATCAATGTTTACTTTGGATTTTTTTTTGATAAAATGCATTTTATGTTGAATATTGAAAAATAAAACATTTTAATTCAAAAATGAAATTTCATTTATATTAATTATATAGTTATATATTCATATTAATTTTTTTTCAAATGTAATTGGATTAGTTTTTTTATCATTTAATTGATCATTGGTAATTAAGAGAGATTTACCTTTGAAATTGGACAATAACACATGTTAACCCATTGATAGATTTTATTTCATAAAATCTAGAATTATTGTCTGAACAAAAAGAATTAATATTAAACTAATTTTCGCATATATTGTGTATTCAATTTGTAAAAATGGATTCTATATTTGGAATCATAATTTTAAAATATGGTAAATTGGTAACTTTTATTTTTGGACAATATGAACAGTACCTTTGGTGATTTTTATTTAACATAGTTAAAGGTAAATTAGGTAAATTGAAGAAACAAACAATATAATAAGGACAATATAATTAACCTAAAACCTCCCAAAATACAATAAGGTAAATAATAGATGACCCATATTATCTAAGGGTCAAAATAGATTAATTTAATGTACTTTTCTCAATAAATGTGATGTAATTAATATTCAAGAAAATGAAAGTGACATCATTTAACTCTCTTGACTCGTATAATTTTAAAAAATTAAATATAAACATGAAATTTATGTCACATAGAAAATAAATATTTTCTAGAAATATAATATCATTATCTACATAATGGAAATTTATTTTGAATTTTTATAGATTAAATAATTAACATAAATCTTGACCCAACCGTGATATCGTAATTATTTTATAAAGAGAAATATAAATTAGATTATATTATAAATATTAAAATAAATTTTATATGAAAAAACATTACCCATACATGAATTTTATGGATTTATATGACGTGTTAATAGTGATTTGTTTATTTAATTAATACAGTTTTTATGATTTTTTGTAAAATTCGTATATAAATAATGTCAAAATTGACAAAATTCATACCAAAAAATATAAATTAGATTACTACATGTTTTGATATACCTTAAAATATATTATTTGGACAAGTGGCTATGATAAGTCCAAATATGTATCAAATTTATTTATTTTTGGGTTATTTGACATGTTATGATAATTATATTAATCCACAAAGTGTAAATAATAAAATATATAAGTAAGATTATGAATGTTAATATAATGGTTAAACCACAAATATAAAAGTTATAAAATATTAAAAACCTGGTTATTTTTAATTAAATGACTGCGATATGACCTTCAATAATCATATCTTTAAAATAAAGGATTTTCCGGCCATTTTAAATTTAAAATCAATTTATAATAAATAATATTTAAAGACTTTCATAATGTGCCCCTCCCTTTTATAAATAGACACAACTGATACCCACATACTCACACCTCAAAAGTACCTTGGACCATCCAACATCTACCCAAATAAATCCCAAAATCCCTTCATTCCTTATATAAGAATAACTTGGTAAAAAAGAAATTTAATAATGTAGTTTATCTCATTTCAAAAAGAGTTACCTGTTTTATACGATGCATCATTTCTAATGTTCATTTACATTATTTTCATTCTTTAATCCTTATGATCTAATTATTATATTACTACATAAAATAAATACTATCTTATATATACTATTATGTTTTTATAATAAGGTTTCAGACTACCCTTACACACTCCTCCATCTAATAAATACGAATATATTTTTTCTCTGTTGGGAAAACAACTACCGCACAAAATGATGATTGTTTAATTTTCTCTAACCACCAATCATGGTGGCCATTATTATGAACCTATAATGTTATATGTTATATATTATAAATATATTTTCCCCATGCTTCTATATTTTTTATTTAGACCATACCTTTATCTGTTCCATAATGTGTAAATACGATAATTTCAATTGAAGAAGTGTTGACTACCTCTCCTTCAAAGATATATGACTCATTCAATAAAAAAATGGAACTTATAAAGGATGGAGTTAATGAAATTATGTAACATACTTATTATAATATAAATATAATATACTAATTTTTCATTTATTATTCATTCCTTATATATGACAATGCTATGAAAGTAGTGTTCTTACGTATTTACGACATACCGCCCCCATGAAGGGTGCATTTTATTTATTATATCCAAATGTTATAGACTATTATAAATACATATATAATGAATTTATATGATATTTATGTCATGAAAAATACTTCGGTGATAATGGAATTATGACCACATTGACAATTTACATCAAAAAACATTCAATTTCAACTCCATTACAAAATATTGACAAAAAGTCCAATATGATAATGAATAATTATGTGAATGTTATAAAAAGGTGATAAGTGATGTAAAAGAGATAATAAAATTAAATTTTTTTATAAAACATGTATAAATTTACTTATTCTTACCAATCATGAAGAACAAGGAACATGCATTATGATTTGGACTCAATGTAATGGAATTTTTAAACTCAATTTCCACTCATTGGGTATTACATATACATCATTGATTATATTATTTTCAAGATTATGTGTGGAATCTCGGTTAATATATTTTTGTTGTTATAACCAATTCACTTTTTTGTGTATTAAATATTGATACACATAATCACTACACTCATAAATTCTTACGTCTTTTATAAGATATTCATATGGTATTTTGTCTCAATTTACATTCCATTTTGACTTATTTATAGTTATACCCCAATTCACTTTTATACATAGTTTATATATTCCATTGAAATTTTATATCATGAGTCTCCTTTTTGTTAAGATATTATATGTTTTTTAGTTTTATTCTTTAATTATTATTATGAAAATATTTTTTCATGTTGTAAGGGACTTCATTTCAATGTCATTTTATTGAAGCATGTTTGATTTATATATGAGCATCTTCTATATGGTGTATAATTTACCCCTTTGGCTATTAATTTAGTTCAATGGGGTTTTAATGTATTATAATTTTATCATTTTATTTACTAAATGTATTTTTTTAAATATACTTGATGACAATGAACCTTTTTCCACCGTGAGCATTATTTTGTATTGGGATTCCTCTAAAAGCCATATTATTTTTAAAAAGAAAACTAAATAACATATTATATTTATGTATTTTGTTATTGAATATTTATATGAGAGTGGATTGATTATATCAATATCATAAAATTATATCTTTTGATTGAAATGTTGAAATGCAATTTTTCTCTTATGGTTGTTCATGTCTTATGATTATGTTATGGTTTTTTGGAAATTTCTTAAGTATATGGGTGGTTCTATGATAAATTGTGGGTGGGTGAGCCTGTAACATATATACAATGCATTGCATAATGTGGCAGAGGCAAATGATAATGGTTCTCCAAAGAGATTTATGGAATATTCAATGATGGGGATTTCAAACATTACCAAACAAGTTACTCCCTATGTAGTTGTGAAAGATACAATGTACGAATTATATGGATTCTACTAGATACCATTATGATTTATTATTTCAATGATGTCTTGTATCCATGTCATGATCACGTGATGTAAGCTACATTGTATATGGTTTATGTGTGAAAATTATGATTTTGTGAAAAAAAACATGTGTTTTTATTATTCATGGACTAATGGTTTTATTCTTTATGTTATTTTCTTTACTGTGATTTTTATTCTCATCCCATGATTTTGAAGTGTTTTTCACAGGGTATAAAGAAGGGTAAAACATGGGAATAAATCGAGAATATTTTTATAATGATAATTAATCTTTTTTTATTTACAATGTTTTATTATTGTGAAAAAAATGGATAGAGTAGATGTGTCTACAATCTAATATTTGAGATGCCATGTAATAGTTATTGCCTATTTCTCTAAAACTCTAAACCTGAAAATATGATCAATGTGAAAGAATTAATTTTCTTGATTAAAACACTATATTATTTAATGTGTAAGGATGGGTATTTATAGTTGGAATTAGTGGAAGGGTTTTGGAAACATTTTGTATTAAGTGTTTTGGGTAAATAGATGGTAAGTATCTATGTCTATTATTTTAGTTAAATACTTGTTTTATTAATTTTTTCACGTCAAGGAATGTCCATTATAAATAAAAGGAAGAGGATAAAAAACAACATGCATATCTCTTACTAAATATATTTTGGCTATAATTATATAAATTTAATTCTCATATGATTTTCAAATGATTACTAACATACAACTCATATTCATGCTTTGGTTTTAGATATCAGGAAACTCCCTTATACCTCGGACCATCATGGGTCATGGGTGGTATTTAATAAAATCATATTTTTTCAATATTTTCATATTTCCAAAAAGGTAGATGCTATCAATGATTTTTCATATATTATACCTTATCACAATATTTTGAAGAATATAAAGATTTTAAAAAAGGTTCTGAAGAAGGAAACATCAATGAAACATATTTATATTTTCTTCTAAAATATAATCTTTCCAAACATGCTTATGGTATTTAAAAAATACCATTTAATGAATTATTAAACTAAAAATATGTGCACGTGTTTTATAAAAATGAAGTTGTATCAAATGATTTTAAATTATATGTCATACATTATTATTTTCCAAAACATATTTTCTTTAAACACCCAAATACCCAAGTATAACAAGGTGTATTTGGATAAAGTAAGAAAATGATTTTGAAGGATCTCTAAATTATTTTTTCTGATGTGCATACCTTATGTCTACACGAACATGATGATGATGAAACTAGGTGGCCATCATGATCATGGAATGATGTTTTTTCTATTGGGAATAGTTTCAATTTATCATATAGATGTGAAATAAAAATAATGTCAGTATATATAAGACTTCATGAATTAATATGTTGAAGTCATTATTTGTTGGGATAAAATTGAAAATTATAAGAACAAAATTGAGATTAAAACATGTAAGTGTTATTTTGAGTATTATAAAAAGGTAAAACCTAAAAGATGGGTTACTATACATCGTGTCTGGCAAGACTATGGGAATCAAACCCACAACAGAACGCTAAGAAAGGTGCATCTCATACCAGTGGAGAACATGATTTCCCTTGTTTGTATGAATTATTATTTATAGTAAAATGATTTTATTGATCAAGAATACATTTTTCTAGATCTTATGTTTTATCAAATTGATATTCTATGTATATGAAATTATTTTGTGATTATTTGATAAATTAAATTTTAGAAGACATTCATATTTTGAGAACACTATATGTTTGATAAAAATAGTTTACTATGGGATTTCTGTTTAGTAGTAAATATTAATCTTTTTTGGAAGAATATATGTCCTTATTTTGGACTAATGTAGATTTAGGTTATTTGTGGAAGTGATTAAACTATCATGGAGAAAATTTTATTAGGTTAATTAATTTCATGTATGTTAAATTTATAATAGTCTATGTATTTTGAAGATAAATTTTATGATTTATCATGGAAGGATATGTGACCAAATTCTTCTGATTATTGGGTTTCAATTTTAGATTTTTATTATTTTGAATAACTATAAGAACAATTCTATATTAAATGGTCCTTATTTAATATTTTTATTCTTTGATGAATTTTGGAGATTGAGAGTTGTATTTAATTTTATATTTGATTATTTTTTGGGGGATATTATCTAATATTTTACAAAATATTTTTCTTAGGGGTTATTGTATAAGGAAAATGGAAATATATAGTTTATATTTTGTGGATAATTATATTATCTAAAAGCCAAATTTAGAACTTTAGGTGTGATCATGTCATCTTGAATACTCATCTTTTGGAGAGTGGATGAGTTTGTGTTATATATTTATTAATGGATGATTCCATACATGGTATGTAAGTATGGATCCTTATGTTATTAGAAATTCACATAAATAAATTCCTCAATATTTTGAAAAGGATATTAAAAAAAACATACTCCTTTTAAATTTATGAGTATTAAATAAATGAATATTTAACCCATCACATGATTCTAGTTTTTTTATTATTATCATTATCCTACTAATGTTTTCTATCGCTCTCCATCATAACATGACACATAGTTTTTACTCCATGTCCATGTTTTCTTAAATTAGACCCTAGTATGTGTTATCTCATGTGAACTTTTACATCTGTTTATATTATTTAAGGTGATAATTTTATTGAGTCTTTTTCCAATGTGATATTTTTAGTGAAGTTTCTCAGCGCAGTTTTTATACTATAAGGATGCAATTTCCAAAAGGTTTGAATGATGTAAGATCTGAGGTATTAATAAAATAATAATTTTTAATATATAATCATATTTATTGAAGAGATGTTAAATTCACGTTAAAGGGGGCACATTTTTTAACAGTCTACTCTAAATGCAACAAGGTGGTACCATGAAATCTTACGTAGCACACAACATTGACTTATAAAAAAAATAATAAAATAAGAAATTATTATTTTAAATAGTAGTTAACACCATGTCATTTTATTGATATGAATGAATTGAACTAAGTACAATATTATTATACATTTTTTATCCTTTTTTACACTATCCAATAAATTTTAGTGACTTAAAATGAAAATGAATCCAATTCAGGCATAAAATATTCTAATGTTTTTAAAAGGACATTTTTCCACATTTAGTATGTGAACCCTTTTTATATCTAAATTATGTCACATTTATATGTTCTGTTTACAAAATAATCTCTTTAAATTCAACCAGACATCAAAATTTACATTGGTCAAATTTTAGGAAATTTTCCGATCAAGTTAATTTTTTATGCATAGTTAAAATAAAGCATTTTAGGTCAAAACTAAATTTTAATATAATTTATTTAGATATTTAAATTTTCATTTTAATTTTTTCTAATGATTAATTGATTTATGTTTGTGTCATTCTATTCTCTTTTTTTCATTAAATGTGATTTCACAATGAAATTTGATGAAAAACCTATCAATCATTCGATAGTTTTTACTTCTTAAAAACATAATTTTTTTGACCAATAAATTAAATTTAAAATAATTTCACCAAATAATTTTTTTATAAAAAATTATTTCATATATGGAATCAGATGTATCAAATTGTGTAAATAAGTTACTTTTATTTTTCTACACTATAAAAAGTATCTGGTAATTTTTATTTACAACCATTAAATGTAAAATTGGTAAATTAAGGTAACAAACAATATGATAAGGATAATGAAATTACCCTAACAACTAAAAAAACCTATTGGATTAATATTAGTAAACTGACATCACCTAAGGCATGTAATTGATTTACTTGTTGACTTTTCCCCCCTGATATTTATGTAATTATTATAAAAACCAAAGAAATTGACTTCGTGTCACTCTATTATCATTTATAAGTATAATAATTTTAATGTAGATATAATATTGATGAAACATTGTAGATAAATATTCTCTAATAATATAAAAAAATTAAATAAATAATTTTAAATTATATTTAATTTTTAACGATTTAAAAATTACCATAAATGTTGACACAATAGTGATATTGAAATTATATTATTAATAGAAAGGTCAAATAAATGATATTATAAACATTGAAATAAATATTAGATTTAAAAATATATGTCACCCATGAATTTTATGGATGAAAATAAAATAATAGGATGTATTTAATTTATTTTCATTCAATGTATTCATGTCGTTATGAATTTTTGAAAAAGTGATGTATGAATAGTGTCCAAATTGACTTAATTCATACCATAAAATATTAGATAAGTTATTAATTATATGAAAATTATTAAAAATAATATATTAGGAAAAACGATTATTATATGTCCAAATATATCATAAATGGATCATTTTTGTTGGTTTTGCTAGTGATGGTAGATAAACTAACCAAAAATGTATAAATAATAAAATATCATGGTAAGATTAGCAATGGTATAATAATTGTTAAACACAATATATTAGAGTTATAAAATATTAAAAAATGGTATAAATTTAATATTATGATTGGGATATCACCCAAAATAATATTATATTTGAAATAAATGAGTTTTGGACCATTAAAAACCGAATATCAATTTAAAATGAAATTATATTTCAAGACATTACTAAAGAGTCCCTCCCCCACTTATAAAAGGTCTCCAACTCTTCCCTGGTGAAGGAACCTCTTAAGACCCTTCAATAGTTAAATTCAACTAAATTATTCTCCAAAATCCCAAAAATATTTTTTAGGCTTAACATGGTTGGAAGAAGATTCAATAAATCATTTCAGCTCATCCCAATGGAGTTACCGATGGTAGTGGTAGCTTCTTCTCTAAAGAACATTTTCTTTATTTTCTTACATCCCTCCTAATGCATTTAATATTGAATCATTATATAACAACACTAATATACTCAATATAATAATATTTTTTAATGATAATAATTCTAACAACAGTTACACACACCTCAATCCAATGGATACATACATTCTATTTCTGTATACGAAAAACAATTGCCTCACGGAACGATGATTGTTCAATTTTCTCCTACCATATCTCATAGTGACCATTATAAAGGCAATATAATTATATAAGATATATATTATATTTCTAATTTAAAAATTATTATGTTATTTTTATTTACAACATACCTTTATTCATTCTATAATGTTAAATTATGATAATTCCATTTGACGAAGTGCGGACTACCACACACTCAATGTTATATGTCTCATTCATTTCATACATGTAATTGAGAATGTAAATACATAATTTAATTATGTAAGATATATAACATAGTTATTAAAATTGAATTATTATATACGTATACATCTATTATGTTTAATTCCATTAAAATGAAAAAGAAAAGAAAACAGTGTTCATGCGTACACAAGACCTATCCTCTCCATGAATATAGCATTTAATTTTTTATATTAAATAATTATGACTATTATAAATAAATATATACAGGATATAGAAGATATTTAATTCACAACTAATATTTTGTAAATAATGGAATTATGACCACATTTTTAATTTTCATAAAAAATGTTTTTTTACTCAATTACCGAATATTGACAAAACGACTGATATGAACATGAATAAATATGTGATTATTATAACAATGTAATAATTAATATAAATTAAATAATGAACATGACAAAGATTACCTCACAAGTATACATTAACTTAATGTTATAATTCAGGATGAATAAATAACACACATGATTATTTGAGCTCATGTTAAGGGAATTTCTAAACTCATTCTCCTCTCATTGGGTTTTACCCATACTTTGTTGATTATACTATGACATGATTATGTAAAAAATAACTGTTTATTTATTAATTTTTCCATTTTCACTTTCCTTATTTTTTGATATAATATTTCTATACGTAATCATCCCATTTATAAATTATTATGTAATTTATACGATCCTTGTAATTGATTATGTCACAATTTAAATTCCATTTAGACTTTTTTTGTTGTTATATAGAAATTCACTTTGATATGCTATATATATATTACCCTTTAACATATAATATAATTAATCTGCTTATTCTCATGATTTTTTATTTTTGTAATGTTATTTCTTAATTTTTTTTATTTATGTATTTTCTCAAGTGGTAACAGACTCTATCCCAATCTCCTTTCATTGAGGGATATTTTGATATATATATATATATATTCTTTTTTTAAACAGTGTATAATTACCCACATTGAATTTTAATTTCCTTCAACTGAATAAAAAATGTATATTTTTCTATGAATCATTTTTCAAAATAATAAATGTATTGTTTCCTAAGGTATACAGTGACAACAAACATTTTTTTCACCACTAATGCTACATGATATTTGGATCCCTTTACAAGATGTAATGTTTTAAAAAGAAAAGTAAACACCATATTAAATTTTTTGGTATATTTTTTGGAAATTAATATTACTGTCGATTTAATATAACAACATCTTGAAATTATGAAATAGGATTTCAATGTTGGAATGTTATTTTTCATTTATGCTTGTTCATGTTTTCTGATTATGTTATGATTCATGGGTATTACATAATTATACGAGATGTTATATGTTAAAACGTGAGCGAGTGAGCCTATGATAGCTCTCTAATTCATTGGGTTACCTGATGGAGGTAAATAATAATCTTTCTCTTAAGTTATTTAGGGAATATATTATGATAGGAATTCCAAATATAAGCATGAATGTTACTTTTTATGTCACAGTTATACCTAAAATATATGTATGATATAGATACCACAAGTTACCTTTATGTATTATTATTTGTGGTGTGTTTTTTATGAATCTTATTATCACAATATGTATCTAAATATTTTGGGTTAAATTGGTGAAATGTATGATTTTATGAAAATGTTTACCTGAGATTTAGATCTTCATGGACTAACTGTATTATTATTTATTTTATATTATTTACTATTTTTTGTGATTATTATATGTTTTTTAAAATTTTTCATAGGGTATAAGTATGCGTATGATAAATTAATAATTACATAAAATTTTATCAGTAAAATAATTCTTGTTTAATTTAAGTATTTTTATTATTGTGAAATAATTAGATAGAGTAGAAGTATATAATTTCTAATATTTGAGATGTAAGGTACTAGTTATGGCGTAATTATATAAAACTATTAAACCAAATAGATCTTCAATGTGAACGAAAATAATTTTTTTATTAAAGCTCATGATTATGTAACGTTTAAGGTTGGGGCCTTGTAGTTGGTATGAGATGAAAAAAGTATAAATAATTATCAATTATGAGTATTGGATAAACACACGTTAAGTCTCTATGTTTATTCTTTTATTTAAATCATTGTTTAATAACTTTTTTCGTATCAGGGAATTTTGAATTCCTTTAGATGGAGGAAGGTATCAAAAATAATTCCTATATTTTTCTTATAAATATCTTACAATAATTAATACAATTTCATACGTAGATATTTGGAAAACATTTACTAACATAAAACTCACTTGCAAGTTGTTCTTTTAGGAATCAAAAACATCCTCTATACCTCGATACCATCATTCATCGTGGATACAATTGGATAAAATTATATTTTCTCAATATTCATATATTTTCAAGAATGTTAAATATTATCATGCTATTTTATAAAATTTTGCCTTGAAACATGATTTTGAAGAATATTATGATTTCCTAAAAGGTGATGAATAATGATACCCTAGTAAAACATATTTATATTTTCATTTATAATATAATATTTCAGCATATACATATGGCATTTTAAAAGGGACACTGATCTAAAGTTTAAACTGAGACTTGGTTTGACTACTTTAGAAAAATCATGTTTTATCACATATTTTGTAATTATATTTCATACATCATTATTTTCTAAAACTATTTTTTGTTAAACGCCCACATGACAAATGTTTTTCATGGAGTATTTGAATAATTGAAGTAAATGATTTTGATGGATCTTTAACACACTATTTCAATGCATTAAACTTCTTTCTACATGAAAAGTATTAAAATAAAACATGCTTGACACCATGAACAATGTTTGATGTTCTTTCTATTGGGAATAATTTTATATTATCACATCGATGTGAAATTAAAAATAATTTTAATATATATATTAGAAATAAATAATTATGATGTTTATGTATTCATGAGTTGGAATGAAATTTATATGTATAATATAAAAACTATTATCCAATCATGTTATTGTTTTTTAGAAAATGGTATAAAATTCCAAATGGTTGAAAACCAGTGGCATCTCGCCAGGGCGTGGGAATTGAACCCACAACTGAAGGGCGACAACGGAGGATTTCCTACCAATATCCTATGTGAATTCCATTATTAGTATGCCTTATCATTTATAGTAAGATAAATTTATTGATCACAAATATGTTGATTTTGGTAAATTATGTTTCTTCACATTGATATCGTTTCTTATACATAAATGATTTAGTGATTAAGTGATAAATCATAATTTGGAATAAGTTTTCTCTTTTCAGAACTCTATATTCCTATGGAAAAAGTATACTACGGGATTTCATTTTAGGGGTAATGGTTAAATTTATATTTTTGTTGAATATATTTTTTCATTTTGGAAAAATGGAGATTTGGGTTATCAGTGGAAATTACTAACCTACCAGGAAAGATGAGATGATTTTAATTACTTTATAGTACGTGACATTATGATTATTCGATGCTATTTAGACATAAATGTAATGATTTATCATGGAAGACAATATGATAAAAATATTTTGAATTTGGTGTTCCAAATTTATATAGAATTATTTTGATGAATTTTAGGGGAAATATTTTATTATATGGTCTTTGTATAACTCTTGGTGTCTTTTGTTTAATTTATAATATTAAGAGTAGTATTTTTTATAATGGATTGTCTAGTTTGAGGGATTTTTTGATCTTTTGATAACTGTTTATTTTGGTTTAATGAATAATTATAGGTAAAATATATATTTCATATTTTAGTTGATTATAAGACTATCTATAACTTGATTTGATTGCTTCATGTGTGACCATCTCAACATGAATACACTTTATTTGGAGAAAATATGAGTTTTAGTATATATTTATTAAATTATATAATTGTATTTGACAAGTAATTATGTTTCCTTATGTTATTTTTAATGATTATAAATAAATTCATTAACATTATGAAAAAGGAATTAAAACAAAAACATTTTTCATTTTGTTTTCCTACAGTAAAATCAATGATAGTTCAACCCATTAAAATTATATGATTTTTTGGTTATCATCCTTCGTAGATCATGATTTCTATATTTCTCTATCAGGACATAACACATAGTTTTTCATCAATATCAATTTATTCTTATATAGATCCATAATATGTTAAATCTTGGGTGACCTGTGTAATTATAATTATTTCATTTAAAGTGATATTTTTATTTACTTTTTTTGCGATGAGGGATTTTCAATGATGTTTTTCAAGTACAATTTCGATATTGGGAAGATGTAACTTCCAATAGAGGAAAAAATGGAACATCTCAGGTATTTATATTACAAAAATTATAACATCTAATATTATTTATTAATAAGATATTAATTATATGTTAAATGGGACACATAATCATATTGAATATTAGACATGAAACAACAAGTTTTTTCGAAATATTATTTTTCTCACAATATTGACTTTTACTAATAAATAATGCGATAATAACATTATTATTTTAAATGGTAGTTAACTCCTGGTTGTTTTATTGGATTTAATGAATATAACTAACTAAAATATGATTATACCTATCTTTTTATCATTTTTTACATTATCCATCAAATGTTTTGGCTTAAATTGTGAATGAATCCAATTTTAACACTAAAATACTTTAATATTTTTTAAAGGGTTATTTTATCGTCTTTTGAAGGTGAAACTTTTTTAACTCTAGTTTGTTCACTTGTAAATGTTGTATTTTTACCAAAAAAAATTAATCTATAAAATCTTGCCATCAATATATACATTTTTATATTATTGGTAATTTTCTATGAAAGTTCAATTTTAATGAATAGTGAAAGGTACTCTATTTTAATTCAAAACGATTTTTTCATCTTATTTATTTATATTTTAATATTTTCATTTTAATTTTATTTAATGTTTACATGAATTAGGTATTTATAATTAAATAAAATTGTTGACACTTTATGAGATTTCACGGTGAAGTATGACATAAACACATGTCAATATTTTGAATGTCTTTTCTTCTTAAAACCCATCATTATTATTTTATACAATGGGAATTAGTTTTTAATTATTTGATTGAAAATCATATCTTTTGAATATAGAAAAATGAATTAAATATTTGAAATAATAAGGCCCATATTGTTTAAATATATACCATTTATTTTTTAACACTATGAATAATAACTTTGTACTTTTTTATTTTCCACAGTTAGAGGTAAATCAGGTAAATTAGTGTAACAAACTATGTGATAAGAATATTAAAATGACCCTAATCATAATAAAAATATTTTTAAATGAATAAAATTAAAACCATATCACCTATGTGTATGAATTTATTAACTTAATCGAATTGTTTCTATGATAGTGATGTAATTAATATTACGACAAACGAAAGTGACAAGATATTAGTTTCATAACACTAATAAGTATGATAATTTTTATATCAAGATAATGTTATAAATATTATAAATTAAATAGTCTCTATAAATATATTTAAATTATATACATAATGGGATTTTTTTGAATTTTTAGATATTAAATAATTACAATAAATATTGACACAGTAGTGATATAGTATAAATTTTACTAATAGAAATATAAAATAAATGATAGTATAATTATTAAAATAAATAATAAAAGACATAATTTATGTCATCCATGACGTTTATGGATTAATATTACATTTTAGGATTTATTTAATGTAATTATTCTAAGTAATAATGTTTTTATGTATTTTTAAAAATGACATGTATAAATAGTTTCAAAATTGACATAATTAATAACGTAAAATAAAAAATAATGTATTAAATTATTCAAAATTCATAAAAGTCTAAGAATATGATAAATGGATATGATACGTCCAAATATGTCATAAATGTCTCTTTTATTGTTGTTTTGATATGTAATGCTAATAATACTAACCCACAAAATGTAAATAATAAAATATTAGGTTAATATTACAATGGGTAAAATGATGGATAAACCAAAAATATAATGGATTAAAAATATTCAAAACATGAATTATTTTAATTGAATGAAGTTTTTATGACCAAAAATCATCTTGTCTTTGATATAGTTTTGGTAGGGAACATTATAAACCTAAAATAAATTTATACCAAAATAAAATTCACATAATTTCCTAAACAAACCCTCGTCCCTCTTATAAAAGGCCCCCACCTCTACCCACTTACTAACACCAATGATTCCCTTTAGATCATACAAATTATGCTCAAATAAGAACCCAAAACCCCCCTACCACTTAGATTCCTGTACACAGGATGAAGTAAATATAATAAATCCTTTTGTATAAAATCATAATATGAAACTAGTTTTACAGGTAGTGTCTTCATTGAAGCCCGATTACATTTTTTTCCTTCTTTAAACATTATGAAATTCATATTCTTTGAATAAATAAAAAATTTATCCTCAATATATTAGGATGTTGTTATGATAATTATTTTAACTACACAAACACACTCCTCTATCTAATTGATATGAACATACTGTTTCTATGTCTAACGAACTACTTCATCACAAAATAATGATTATTCAATATTCTCCTACCACCTCTCATGGTGGCCTTTTTAATAGAACTATAATCATATATGATATATATGATTTTTATATTATCCCTATTCTTCAGTAATATTTATTTAAAACATTCATTAATGACTTTTATAATGTGTATATATGATAATGTCATTTTAGGAAGTACAGTCAACTGCCCCCTCAAAGTGTTATGAATCATTCATGCCATACATGAATCATATTAAAGATTTAATTAATTAGAATATGTAAAATATATAAAATATTTATTTCATTGAAATTATAATATACCTATTTACAATTTATTATTCATTCGTTTAATATGACAATTAAATGAACATAACTTTCCGGAATACGCAAGATCTACTATCTCTATGAATGGAGCATTTTATTTGTTAACTAAAAATGTTCTTGACAATTAAAAATATATATATAGTAGGTATATATGATATTTATTTCATGAATATTATTTTTGATACATTTTTTATAGGACCACTTGGATTTTTTCCATTGAAATAAGTTCAATTTTGACTCATGTAATGAATATTGAGAAAACAACCAATATGAATGTGATGAATTATATGATTGATATTACAAAGTAATAAGTGATATAAAAGGATTATTAAAACAAAAAAATAGTTCCCATTAATGTATAAATTAACATAATTTTTCAATCTAGGAATAACGTTGAACATATGTAACAATTTGTGCTCAAGGTAACAGAGTTTTAAAACTCAATTTCAACTCATTGGGTTTTACGTATACTTCATTGATTATATTGTTCCCACATTATGTGTGGAATCACTATTTCATTATATATGTATTCATTTAAAAATTCCCCTTTTTATGTATAAAATATTTATAAAAAATTACCCCATTGATAAATTCATTCATCATTTATACAATCATTATAAGGGATTTTGTCTCAATTTACATTCCATGGAGACAAAATTGTTATTATAAAGAAATTCACATCTATACAGTTGATATACATTCCATTGAAATATAATATAATGAATGTAGTTATTATAATGATATTATATGTTTTTAAATTATATTGATTAAATATTTTTAATCAAGTATTTTCTCATGTGTTAAGGTACTTTATCTCAATCTTATTTTATTGAGACATATTCTGATTTTTATACAATCTTCTTTTACAGGTTGTCTAATTATCCCCTTTGACTTTTCATTTCATTAAACGGGTTTTAAAAGATTATTTTTCTACTAATAATTTAACTAAATGAAAAATAAATGTTCATCAATGTACAATGTGACAATGAATGTTCCACCATCATGAGAATTGTTTGATATTTAGTTACTTTTATAAGCCATAATGTATTAAAAAGAAAAGTAATTATGATAAATATTTTTTTACAATTTTTTGCATATGATGTTATTTTTAGTGTGGATTGATTATATCAGTATCTTGAAATTATGTCTTATAATTGCAAGGAAAAAATTTTATTTTTCCATTATTCTTGTTCATTTTTATGACAATGTTATGTTACTTGGGAATTGCATAAGTACTCGTGTGATTCAATGATAAACTGAGGGTGGGTTTTCCAATGATAAAACTCTGATGAATTGGGTAACATGATAGAGGTAAATGATAATGTTTTTTCTATGAGATTTATGGAATATATTTTAATTATTTTTCCAAATGTTACCACTAATTTTACTCACTATGTAACTGTATGTATAATATATATGCAAGGATTTACATTTATGTATTATTAATTTTGTTATGTTTTATATCAATTGTATGATTACATTATGTATGTTATGTAGTTTATGTTTTATGAGTGAAAATTGTGATTTTTTGAAAATGATTTCAAGGGTTTTAAATATTCATAGACTAGAAGATTTATTCATTATTTTATATTCCACAATGAGTTCTTTTCTCATACAATGTTTTTGAAATGATTTTCACAGTGTATAAGGAAGGATATGTGATAGAAGAATTCAGGAAGATTTTTATCAAGAAAATAATTATTTTTCTTATTTAAGGACATTTATTATTATGAAATAATTAGATATTGTAGATATTTATACATTTTAATATTTGAGATGTAATGTAATTGTTTTGGCCTAACTCTATAAAATAATAAAACCTAAAAATATTCACAATGTGAAACAATGTAAATTCTTCACCAAAACTCATTATTATGTATGGTTTAAGGTAATGAAATTATAAATATTTTTCATTTAACCATTAATATCTTCATAAAAAAATTTAAGGGATTAATGTTCTTTATATTTTGGAATATTTAGTAACCTTATTTTTAAATTTATAAATGTTGAAGGGTTATAAGGTTAAACATTTTTGGAATTATTTATTTTCAAAATTGTATGATGTTTTGAGTATTTATTTAGTGTTTCACCGTATGATGAATTATTAATATTGGATAACATATGAAACAAAATTTTTATGATAATAGATAGACATAGATGAAAAATATTATCATTATTATTTAGATCTTATATATATTAGTACTAGAGGGATGATAAACTAATCTATTAGAGTGATAGATATAGTGGAATATACAATGAAGTAGAACCAATTGATAAAGTATTTCATATAATATGTGATGAAATAATGTAAGTTTATATTGTATTGAAAATTCCTTGACAATTGGAAAAAGGATCTTGAATGAAAAATGTTTTTTTTACCTGAAATTTCTATTAACAGATCGAACATTCACCCATTTCTTATTATTTTCGTTATTAGGATAATATATATCACTAAATATATTATGATAAATGATATAAATTAAATTAAATAATTACATATGATTTTCTTTCATGTTCATATCCATGCATCTCACATAGGTTCTCTTATATGAAAACCTGCATTTCTACAATTCAGGATAACATTCATAATTCCATTTTTGTATTGTCAATAGGAGATTTTTGTTAACCCTTTTTTAATGTGGGTTCTCTCAATAAGTATTTATATATTTAAAAACAATTATTTTTTAGATAAATTTTAAATATTAATTACACAATTTAATTAAGATATTTATAAAGTAACACCCAAATAATTTAAAATATGAACATCGTATTTGATATTATATATAATGATCAACAATCATCGTATAAGATTATGGAAACCAATGATTCATTATGATATGTTCATTTTTTAAAAAACATAAAATATTAAATTTAATATAGTGAATGTAAAGTAACACCCCATGATTTTAATATAATACTATAAACTACAACCCATAATATATACATATCTAAGACTATGAAAACACAAAAATGTAGTTATATAAATATTTCAATTAAAACATAGCCTTTAAAATGGAATGTAAAAATATTATTAACGAAATTATGAAATTTAAAAAATGAGATTATAAATATATATTTATATTAATATATAAATAATTTCTCATCTTTTTGTACTAAAATTTAACACTTCGAAAATATTTTTTAATGAAAAATGGTACTTATTTTTTTCAGAAAATATTATAATTAATATAGGTAAATTAATTAAATGGCAGTTTATAAAAATAGTATCCTTATTAAAAAACTCATAAGTAAGTATCTACGGTGAGTTTTTGATTTTTTCTAAAAAGTATTATTTTTAATGGAAGAATGAAATGAATTTTTTATTGAAAACTATACTTTTGATATATTATTGTTAAACATTCCATTATATTGTAAAATGGATTATCAATGAAAATTGTAATATATTTTTAATAGAAAAATTATATATTTATAAAGAAAATTAAAATTTATGTTTTTCAGAAAATATATGTATCCATAAATAAGAGTTCTTTTAAAAAATAAATTATTCTAAGTACTTATTTTAATCATATTTTTCAGTCTTATTTTCAAAATACTTTATTTAACAAATAGTTGTTGTATTTTATAACATAGATTGATTATTTGGAATAGAAATATTCATATTTCATAAATTGTTCTGTTTAATTTTTTTTCAAAATAAATAGAATCATATTAACTTTTTGTTACCTTATCAAAGGGTAAATCAGCTAATTTTGGTTAAAAATAAAATTCTATGAACTATAAAATTACACCAGTAGATGCCTAATTATATGTAGATAATTATATCTCAATAATAATCATCTGATGGTCAAATTTAGGACCATTTTTTGACATGAATGTATTTATTATTACTATAATATTTCATTTAATGAAAAGTTATACATATCATACTTTTGTTTAAAATTATTAAAAAATATTTTATTTTAGTTCAAACAAAATATATAGTCAACTATAAATGATAATTTTAGATATAAAATTATTATATTAATAATTATAATATATTTTTATTTTTTAGTTATGATATAATTACCGTCAATGTATACCAAATGAATATTGAATAATTTTTTAATTTGTGGAAAATTCAAATAAATAATATAATTATCATTTAATGAACTATTATTGTAGATAAATAATGTGATATATTAATTATATATATATATATAATATTACAGATATATAATTAAATAATTGGTTAAATTTTTAGTTTTTCAGTTGATTTACTTGATGTTTAATTATGTTAATAATTTCAAAATTGGCAACAAAAATATTTTATCAAAATAATATAATATTACGTTATTTTAAATGATAAAAAAATTTACATTATTGAAAATATGGAAAATATATGGTCTAAAATATAATCTATTATCCATTTTTTAGCATTTAACATTTATGTATTATTATAACATTTTAAGAGTTAAAAGGACATGTACAATGAATAAGGTTAAAATTGGTTAACTAAGATGATAAACCATAATTTATGCATAAAAATAACAATTAAAACTATCACAATATTATATTGTGAAGATATTATGGAAATATTAAACCTAATTTAATAATTAACGATTATTTTTATTTATTTATATCATGAATTGTCTTCTAATATTTTTTTTATGAAATTCATTAATTACCCTTCTCAGTCATTATATTAGAGAACCCCATATTTCACATCATTATAAAATAATTTTCTATATATAAGGGCCAAAACCATTCTATTAGTACTATAAAAATCATTATACAAGTTCTTGTGGTTCTGTATCTTCCAAAATACAATCTCTAGGAATTTTTAAAAGAGGTATAATTGGAGTCTTTTGATGAAGAGGTAATCGTATTTACTAACACTATCATATCAATTTATTCTTGTAATTTACACATATTTATTTGTAACAACAATAAAATAAATTATAATGTGTCATAAATATTATGGAATTTTATTATGATTATGGTAGAACAATATTTCATATCATTTATATTAAATGAAAAATGAAATCCTCGATTACGAATATATATGTCTTATAATCACAATATAGTGATGTAATTTATTTTTCATCATCAATTTTGATGGGTGGTTATAAATATATATCTATTGATAATAAATTATTTTTTAACATAAATATTATTTTAAAATTATTAAATATTATTTATCTTTGTTTATTTTTATCGTTCAATAACTTTATCAATTTTTTAAATGTATATACAGTGTACAATCTCCATGAATGGTGTATTTCATTTAAATATAAAAATATTTATGGATTACTAAAATAAATATAAAATTTATATATACAATATTTATATAATTAATAAAAATTTTGATCTAATTAAAAAATAATAAATTCGTAATGTTCGAAACTACTCAATCAAAACATATATGGAAAATTAGGTATTTTTCACCCAGAACAATGAATTTAAAAATAATTTTCAATAATTATGAGTTAAAATATTATATGTAAATAATAAATGGTAATATATATATATATATATATATTATAACCTAGAATATATTTAGATTAAATATATATTTATTATACTAGACGTTAGAAAATGCATTAAATTATAACTATGGTTTGAGTTTATGTCTCAATTCACATCTATTGATGAATATGTTAAAATTATGTGCCTATTTTGTTTTATATGGTGTATATACTACAAATTTTAAATGTAATATCATTAATAACCCACATTTCTAGGTTTTTTATATTTTAATGTGAATTATTTCAATGAAGGGTCAATTAATTTCATGTTTACAAGTGTGATATTAATTCATAACTCGATTTTATTTCATTCAGTTATATTACGTATCTAATATAATTAATATTCTAACAATATATGTGTAATGATTTTTATTATATTATATTTTATATAAACTTATTTTATAAGTATTTAAATTTTATACAAAAAATAAATTCATTAATTAATCCTCACATAAATTTATTGATCAATGTAAGTGTTTAAGATTTCATATTAAAATTCACAGAACTAATTCCATATTCACTAATAATTTCATTTTTTGGTGTATATAATACAATATTAGTTTGTTAGATGTAGAATATATTTGTATTTATGGTATTTAATAATTTTTTTTACTTGTATGGGGATTAAAATTTAAAATATACTAATTTTGTAATGTTTATTTCAAAATCACTAAATTATTTTAGATTAATTATGTTTATATATCATCAAGAGAATATATTTTATTAATTATAGTTTCTTTATATTTTTATTTTTCATAAATGTTATTATTATTATATTAAATATTTTTAAATTTTATTTTCACCCATGTTTGACTATTTATAAAATGTCTTAATAAGAATATTTTTTTACCTTCCAACTGAGGTACTTCTTAAATAGTGTGAAATGAATGTTCTTTGACTTATATAAAATGAATGGAATAATATTCATTCATTATTACAAAATTAATTGATCATTACATTATATGTTTACATTTTTCTTTACAATTAATGTGTTTTCTTTTATAAATGTCCAATTTTTTTAAAAATATGTTATATCTAGTTTAATATAGTATTTTACACAAAATGATTTATTGATCATATCATAGTATTTTAAATGATGAAAAAAACCAATTTTGAGTTTTATATTTCAATTATTTTGATCCCTTGTAATACCATATAATATATTTTGTTGAATGGTATATTATATCATCGATTTAGGATGAACTATTTTGATATCATTCCCTATATTTCTCTTGATTTTTTTAATACTGTTATTGATTAGAGTAATTCTTGATTATCATATAATAATTTTAAATGGAATGTCTATGTTGATTTTTTTAACCCCTCTCATATGAGGAATAAATTGGACGTATTAAGTACTCAGCTAGGCCCACTATATACCATTTTTGTAAAAGCGGGTCTTACAAAACCAATTATCATGGGATGTGGTTGAGGCCATATATAGTAATATAGATTCTTTGAAAAAGGCCTTGGAGGTATGATTTAAATGTTCAGAATTTGGTCTTGTGTCCTTATGAATTCATTTATTGATGTTCTATTTAATAATTATATTGGATCGAATAATAGTGGATATGATTAAATATGAGGTGATTATTTTTATGTAATTATTTGATCATTTATTTATTCTTAAATTATTATTAATGTGTTACTGATTAAATGGAATGTGTTTTAGTTATTTACTATTCCATTTTTTTTATTCATTATCGGATATTCATCATTTTTATTGATTCATTATATATTCCTCTATAAATATCCCAAACTATGAATTGGAGCTCCAACTATTCATATGATTATTTTATCCCAAATGTGAAGATTAGTTTTGAGTATGTTATTCAAAATAATTATACTGAATGTATATATTTTAGTGGGGGAATATGGTGATCATAATTTAATAGTTTTTTATGAGAATGTGTGGTTAGAATCATTTAAAAATTACCAAAAACTGTAAACCTAAAATAAAAATTCATGAAACCTTTATTCACTGTTATGGTGAAAAAATATAAAAAATTTCTTTTCTGTCCTAGAAACCAATAAAATTTGAACCAAATTTCACCATACAAATCATACAAAAAATTAATTGGAAAATTGATCACATTAAATCTCAATGACCAATTCTATTTAATATATTAATTTAATTATCAAAAAATATTTTATATTCAACACCCATGTATTGAAATGAGTATTTCTCCCTCTTAACATAAATTTTATTATATTATAATAAATTTACATCATTATAAATATGAATACCATATAAAAATAATATTTTTTTTATTATCATTGGTAATTTTGGGAGAATGGAATGTTTGAAACATGATATCAAGTGAAGAGTATGTGGAAAAATATTAGTTGATATTTGAATTTCATTAGTGATAATAGAAAGAGAATAATAATATGATGAAATTATCAATGTGCATGATCATACAACATGAATATTCATACCCCACAATAATTAGATCATGAAAAATGGAAAAATTCAACAAGAGTTTCATAAAGTAATTAGTCATTAGAATTAATTATAATGAGAAACATGATATCTATCATGGTCAAAAAAATATATTATAACCCATATAAATAATAATGAAATGATGCTAGTATATTGGGATATCTATTCATATAACCCTTATAGAATCCATATAAATGGAATAAAAATATGGTATTATTTAAATATAATTCTGCAAAAAAAATAATCATTATCCAATGTAATAGAGATTAATCTTGGTGGAACGATCATATAAAATATATGAATCTCACCCAATTCTATCATGGTAGACCCATTTTATAATATGTTTTTGGGAACCATAATATGAAAAATTATAAAGATCATTCATTTCATCAAAAAACACATAAAAGTAATCCTTATTTTTTTGCAACATAATTAAAAATTTTAAAATAAATGTTTTTGAAAACATTTTATATGAAATATTATTAACCCAAATAGATAAATATGATCTATTAAAATAAAATTTAGGCATGAAAAACTTATCCAAAAGAAATGGTTTCCATCAAAATCTCATTGAGATGTTACTAACCTGTGGAAGATAATTGAGATAGACAACAATACCTCTAAAATGATTAACACATAGAAAATAAATGGGTTCCATATATATATATATCATTTAATCATGATAAAAATTGATGAAAATAAATGGGTTTAATAATAATAAAGTTGAAACATTCATAACCCATGGAGAAGAAATAAGTTCAAAAATAAATTATGATCATAAAAAAATCAAGTTAATGTATAAGAATAGTATCCATGGATGAAATTACAAATAGATAATAATTAACATCAATGGATAATATCATATATGGAAAATGATTTTGAAGGTTCACTTGGAGAATTTCATAAAGAAGATAGATTTTTATTGAAAATAACTTCTTCTATATAAATAATTGTAAATAAAATTGAATATCATTTTTGTAGAAAATAACATTGGAAAATTAATAAATTTTATCTAAAATTAATTTAACCATTAATTGAGGAAAATAATCTTTCCAATATAAATAATCATTTAAAATTTAAACTATATTCAAAATATGTTTTTTTGAAAATAATCATTAAAAATATAAATTATTCTTCAATGTATATAATGGTCATGATAGTGTGGAAATACTTCCATGCCATAAAAATTAAAACAAAATATACATTATCCTTTTTGGAAAAATCCAAACATGAATTCTTCTAAAAACAACATGAATATTACTTAAAAATTTTAAAATGAAATCATTTTTACAAATGAACATGATGGATAATTTTAATAAATTTACGAATAATTTTTATATTTTTATCTAATACATGGTTATCAGAGAACATTATTGAAAAAATAAAGAAATAAAGATGATTTTTCATAGCTGGTTAATTTTGAACTACTGAATACATTAATAAAATGTAATAATAGTAACAGAAGTATTTTGTGGACATATTAGTAAGAGATGAAAATTCAGAGAAAATTGAGGGATGGATCTTAATATATCATTATTATGTGCATAAAAACAATCAATCATGATATATATAAAATTGTATAATAATAAAATTTCCAATTCTATAATATTGAATATAATACAAATGAAATAATAAAATTTAATGAAATATGAAACTTCATTAAAATTAATAAATTTGTGAAATTTTATGTCAATTGGGATGTATATACATATCAAAAATGAATATAGGGGCATCACATGACATTATGTATCATAAAATAAATTATGATAATAACGCTAAACACTCTTGGAATATTTTGAATAATAATATCCATTAAAGTTAGATAATAATATGTATATGTAATTACTAATATATTTTAAGAGAGTAATAAAAAAATCATGATATTTATATACACAACATAAATTATATAGTCGGTTAATAAGTAATATGTTTCACAGATGAACAAAGTGAGATACAACTACCTTACCAAAGGTCTAAACATTTCATGTGTTTAAATGAACACATGTATAATAAATTTATAAGAATAATATTATTTCAAAATAATAAATTTCATTATTAACTCCTCAAATATATATCATTTATTTGTAGAGACATATTAAAATAAACAATATGTAATGTCAAAATTTGGTATTTATAGGAAATTAGGTTCATTATTTCAAAAAATGGTGTGTTTAGAACGGTGAAATAAGTAAATATTACAACACATGATTAATAATTAACATAAATAATTATTATATTTATAAATATATTATACTATTTAGACAAATAATAAATTATGGTTTTGAAATATATACTATGATAATATCTCATAGATTATTGGTTGTATTTACTTATGATTAACATTTCCAATTTTTAATGATCATTATGGTAATAAAGTAGGATTTATTTTTAAATTATACAATTATAATAATATCATAAATGTGATTTTATATGTATAAATATGCTTATATATATATCATACATGTGATTTAGTAAATAAAAATAATTTATTCACTATGTGGAGGCATTAGATCACCTGTCCACAAATGATGTTATCATTTATATGGGGAAGAAATAAAATGGTATACAATATTTTAATTATTATAATTATGTCATTTAAATAATTATTATATCATTTATACAATATAAACCTATTAGATTAATCATTATTATCTCCCATTTAATGTGTTTTTAATAACAAATCACCTCTTTTCGTTAGGTGGCAGTCTGGTGTACTCCTGAGCAAACTTATCATGTCCCACATAAATAATGGCATGTCACAATTATATTAAATATAATTAAAAAATAAGTATAATTAATTTAACATAGTTGTACAGACCAATATCGATTTAATATCACATTTTATTATTGAGTTGATAGATTTGGGTTAGGAAATTAATATAATTACATGCATTTATATAATAAATTTTGGGGTAATTATATGATTATAGTTGTATAATATTTTAATTCAGGTGGAAGATTAAATAAAACAAAAACACATAGTTATGAATTTTACTTCCCCTTGGACCACCTCTTTTAGATTATTCTTAAAATATTTTTCAAGTATAATTGTTAGCATAAATAATAATTACATAATGATGTTATGTATTTTTTTATATCTTTTTCTATTTTCCTATCCAAATGGTTTTTATGAATTAAATATGAAAAGAGTGGTATTGATCTATTATGTGTGCGGTGAGGGGGACACTTGTAATTTTTGGAAAGAGAAATGTGTACCCATGGTTTCCAAATTTAAAAAGATAAAAAATGGATTCATATATATAATTACACATTATATGGTCTAAAAAATTTAATGAAATAATTCATAGATAATTATTTGGGTCATTTTGAACCATATCCTTTTAGATTGACACTGAATAAACTCTTTTTAACCGTAAATATAGTAATTAGTGTTCAAATATTTAATAATTTTTCTGTTAAAAAAATTGAAATTATTATATACGTGAATTTTTTTATTACTAGTATATACTATATTTTACAAAAAATAAATTCAAAAACTTGGATACATATAATATGAATCAAAGGCTGTAGAAATGATAAAAAATGATTTTCATGAAGTGTATTTACTAGTCTAAATATGATTTTATATATTTCTTTTGAAAAAAACTAATATTTCATTGGATAACAATTTATATTTGTTGATATATAATCTATAAATATCATTTAAAATATCCAACCTATATTTTTCAGTCAATTAAAATTTTGAAACAATATTCACATTAAAATAGTTTTCAGATGAAATAAATTTTTAATCTCAAGATTAAAATTATTCTAAAATATGATATAAAGATAATGAAATTATAATACATTTAAATAAATATAAATACAGAATCCAGATGTCACTTTAAAACATATTCAAAATATTATGGTTATTTTAAATGATATAAATTATTGAAATTTAAGGACATTTTCCTCAAAAAATATAATTTTTAACAATTCATTTAAAATAAATATTTTTCAAATACACCAAAATTTTAATGCTATGTAAATTTTGATATTAATATTTAAATAATTAATTACATTTAATAAATTAAATTATCTAAAATTTCAAAAAACTAACTTTCAAAATTTTTCATGAATGGACATAAATGCATTTCTGAAGATAAAATATATTCAAGGAATATAATTAAAATACAAAAAATTAATAGATTTATCAAATAAATTTCCAAATGAGTCATATTGTGTATGAAATTTTTATATATTTAATTATTTTATTGATATTAATTTCATTCATTTTAATTTCATGGTTATAATTATAATTTATTTCATGAATCGTTTATGGATTTTTTTTGTATCAAATACACTATCAATGAATAATTGTATTTGTTAAGAACATGGTTTATCATGCTTTACCCTTCCCCGCAATAAAAATTAAACCTCATAAATCTAAATTTACATCATTTTTAAAATTTGTTCCATTTGAAAATACAATTATTTGAAACTGAAAACAAAAACTATTTTACAAAACTAACTATGTATAATATAGAAGATGATTTATGATGTAATGTAGAGTTAAACATAATAGAAACAAAAATAGGAGAACATATATGGGAAGTAAAAATTTGAAAATTTATGAAAGGAATAATTCTTAAATAATGATTTAGATTTCTATATTTCATGGACCAAAAGAATGTGAATTATAAAAAAAAGGTAACACTAGAAAACACGAAAATAAATATGTGGGGAAATGGACATTAATATAATATTAAATTATTGTAGTGATACACGAAAATCATTCAATATAATTCTCTAGTAAATGATTAATAAAATTTCCATATTGACCAGGATCGTAAAGAATTATACTTACATGATTTATATAATTTAATCATGTTATCAATTTCCATTGTAATCCCATATTTTCTTCCAGAAAATGAGTAATCAAAGTGATTTGTTATGGAAATAGAATGAAAATAACATTTCAATGTACCTCATTAAAATAAGAAGAATAATCATTCTATTATACATATCATTGAAAAAAAAATCATATAGAATAAGGTTTTTTTCCCAAAATTTATTGTGATCCTCATATGAAATGAAGTTAATCAAATAAACAAAAAATAAATTTCAAATCCATGCATTACTATATAATGAGACTTATATTCAAAAAAATTATCATTATATTTGTAACAATTTATTTAAAAATAACAATTTCTTCCTAACGAGGACATCACAGAGGATAATGTTAGGTTCTACATCATTGTCTCAATTTGGTTGTAGATTCAAGCCCCACCACCTTTCCAAATGTGATTATTGGTCACCTAGACTATGTTTTCTATTTTTTATTACTTTTAAATCCTTATAAATTCCAATGAAATATTATTAATGTCCATAAAAATACCATTACTCAATGATTATTATATATACCAAAAAAGTTTTCAATATCATTAAACTTCTAATAAACCTTATACTCATAAACCAATACTCGAATTTATAATTCAAAAAGATAAAACATCCAAGTGTTAAATGTTTTGTATACCCTCATTTGATTCCAAATATAATATCCTAAAATAATAACTATTGGGTTTTGTGCTAAAATCATAAAATTACATTTCTCGATTTGATACCATTGATGGAGTCACCATTTTTTCCATAACAAACATACAATATTAGAAGGAATAATTGGACAAATTACATAATTAGGGGCCATATGGGATTATAGTTTTATGGAATTAATAAATGTATTATGTACATAATACAAATGTATTTAAATTTTTTTCTCTAACATATCCTATATTTTATAATTTCAATGTTTCTATCAGGATAATATATATTAGAAACTTTATAGGGACCAAATACTATCATACAAAGATATTACACATTTTTTAATGAATATAAAATACACTATAAAAACATTCATGGGGATCATTATTGTTTTTTAATTTTAGATAAGATAAAAATACACTAATTTGGTGAATATAATACACTAGTACAGAATATGATCATCCAATTCTGTACTCACCATAGAAATACTCTACTTAAATAACTTCATCAAATCTTAAGGAATGGAAACCAAAGAATGTGATATCTCATATAAATTATAGTATTAAAAAAGGGAAATATTTATGAATAACATAATCCTAAGTTTATCGGTGCATGACTTTATCAATTTAAAACCCTAACATTTATATCATAGAATCAAATATAGTGTTATGGCATAATGAGAAGAAACTCACATGAAATGAATCATAATTAAATAATATCCCATGGGTCTTGAGAGAATTTCATTGAAACATGAAATATATCTTTGGAACACATATATTTGTAGAATATAATATTTATTTTATGTGAAGTCACGTTTCTATAAAATGTTAGTGAACTCCATGAGATGATATAACTCCTAGACATGACAAACCACTATCCCCAGTGGTTGCCTTTTACACATAGTGTACACTGTTCACTCCTAAAACAATAATAGTAGTTAATATTCAATACCAATATAACAATGGATGACTAGTTCCCAAACCAAACAAGTTTCAGACTTTGTTATAGTCTAGTATATCTCATGATATATAAATAGATACCAAATGATGTTGGAGGAGATATACGTCCTCGTATCAGATAATGATAATAAAACATATGTGTTCAATCTGATAATAAAACATTAATCTTATCGTAACCCATGAAATATAATATGATTCTTATATATTTTATTATATCAAAACCTATAGAAAAGTTATAGTGTTCATAATAATTTCATTGTTTTCTCATAACAAAACCAATGAAAAATGACTTATGTGTCATTAAAATTTTATCATTTTATAACATATGGAAGATAGATAGAATTCATAAAAAATTAATTATCATAATAAAAATTAATATGAATATTCAAATTGATATGCTCATATCATATCTCCATAAAATCAGAAGTAACATTAATGGATTTCATCTTATATGGTCTGTGATTTTTAAAGATTACATTAAACATTTATTTATCACGATGAAATTAAATTTAAAATAACTATTTAAAACACATTTTTTTTCTAAAACCCACTTCTCTGTGAATATTTCGTTGGAATAACATATTAGATGCCTTAAAAATAATTTAAAACTATTCTTGAAGAATCCAGAATTTCCACATTGAAAGACACCTCTTAAATGATAAATTATTTTTAAAATTCTTTTCACATGGAAATAATTTGTTTCGAATACATAAATTTACCAAATGATAATGAAATTATTTTTCAGTAAAATTTATTTTGAGATCATATTGGATAAACATAAAAAAATTATATTTTCATGATAGGTATAAATACAAACCATGTCATACAAGTTAACAATAATGAATATTTTCATGTTTTCAATAAAAATAAGTATTTCCATTTTTTGGATAATAATATTCTCTATTTTATAATTAATTTTGGAGAGAAAATTTTTTAACATATTAGAAATAAAAATAATAAACGTTACATATTTGAAAACTATTTTTCCAAATTAAAATAATATAAGTTGATAAATATGATTTAAATGTAACCTTGTAGAAGAAACATGATATAGGATTTTGAAAGTGAATATTATTCAAAAGTTTATAATGTGTTTATATCCAATATAGAGATAATATTATATAAAATTTCCAAAATAGAATCAATAGATATATAATATAACTAATTTTATTTATAATTAATTTAAAATAATATATATGTATGTTAATAACTTAAATGAAACTTGATGTCTCATTTAAAAATCATTATTTTCAATATTCATGAAAGAATGATACTATTGGAAAAATCCAAAAAATGTACCAAGAGATGGTATTGGTATGATGATTAAAAATTGGTGATTTTTTATTCAAATAAATTTTATGAATTCTTGAGAGATTATGTTTTAAAAAAAGTTTTCCAATAATGATTACAATCAATTTTTTTGAAAAATACTATTTCAAATCATAACATTCGATTAATACAAATATCTAGTATATAAAGAACCTAAGATGAATGTTAAATAGTTGATTTATTATATAATATAATATATTAATTAAAATTATTCACTAAACTCATTTCTTCTAAATTATTGAGACAAAATGTTCTTGTTTTGAAACAAATAGTTTTCGATGAAAATTTATCCCTTTTATTTCGATGTGTTATTATTATTATATATAAATAATTGATCACCAAATAAATAATTTTATATACATGTGTTTATTATATATTATTGTAATTTATTTAAATATATGAAAATGTTTCATTCTATCATGTATGGTGTAACTATAATATTAAATAATAATATACTAATAGTATATCATATTTCATTTAATCTCTTTATTATGTATAATGAAAACTAAACACAGTGTTGTGTATAACATAAGATATCTAAAAATTTAAATTATTTTTAATATAATTAATAAAATATTTGGATGTAATATTTTAACTCTTTTATAATAAATTAATTCCATGTAATTCATCTTATTCATCAAAGGAATCACATTCTTAAATTTCATTAGGGAACCTAAATCATACAAATGAATAAAAAACAATCCTTAACATGTAAATGTTATAATCATTGAGGTTACTTAAAGAAACTCATGACTAGGTTTAGATATATGATAAAATAAGAGGAGTGTCAATATTAGGACATTGTAGAATATTTTATATAATTTTATAGAGTATTATAGATCATTGATCACAAGAAAACTATGTGATCAAAATAATGTTAAAGATCACAAAACAATAATCAAAATGATGTGAAAAATGTCATTGATATCACATGAAATGATTATAAAAGGAATCGTTTTTTTCAAGATAATAATATTTTGTAATTATAACGAGATTAAATATTTACTAATATTCACTCCATATCATAAGCATAATTCCATCATTGGGGCATTCATTGATCAATTTCCACTCAATCTATTACTCCATGAAATAACGATTATTTTTTAAAAAATCAATAACTATTTGATATTGTTATCCATTATATAATTAATAGTTATTCCATTTATATGAATTTATAATAAAAATAATATGGTTAGAAAAGGATGTCCAATATTCATAAATATTTATATACATTATTTTATAAAACTTCACATAATGTTCAAAAGAAATCATTCCATAAATGATAATTTATATATACAATCCAAAATGTAAATAACCATATCATAAGAAATAACATTTGTAAATTTCAAATAACTAAACTCTTATATATCATAAAGTGTATCTCTATTATTATATACCAAACATGTGAATACCTTTAACATGTATTCTCACAAACAAGTAAATAGCATGCAATATAATAAAATGACATTGAAAACATTAAATCATTTCAATTCCTAACATAAAACTTATATTTTTTCATATATTCCTCAATTACAAAAAATATGGTCCCCTGAATCAATTATAGTATGATACACATTAGAAAGAAATCATTAATCATTTTTAATAACATTGCTACTATCAAATTAAAATTAACTATATCAATAATATCTTCATCCAATCTAAACACCATTTTCTCAACATCGTGAAAATACTTACGGTTACCTTCCATTAATCAATATATTACCTTCCAATTATTTATATGTTTTATTTCATCAACAATATTCAAAATATTTTTAAAAATTAATAATGAAAATGTATATTGAAATGTACTTATATATTTCATGATTCATATAATATATTTATAAAAATATAATAAATATGGACCATAATAATACCACATCCTTATCTAACTATTAACTATGACCCATCAACATATTCCACAACCCTCATTCTAATAACATGTCAATTATAGTCCCTTTTTCATGAACAACAAAACCATTACTCATACAGCCTTATTGAACCCCTTTACGAGTGTTCCCATAATGACTTTAATTTTCATAATTTGGAATCATTACAAATTTAATTTTTTTTTAAAATGAAGAAACCTTAATATTTCCATTATATTTATCCATATATTAACAAAGAATTATATTTTAAATTTGATTCAAATTATTTACATCATTTTATCACAACAAAAACATATTCTCACTCATTTGGTATGTTAACTACAGTGAAACATCCCACGTTATAGACTTATAGAAAACAGAATGTTCCTTTCTCCATAGTCTCTACTAATTGAAGTCTCATTGAACTTTATCCTCTTATTATTTGGTGAGTCCAATATTTGTTCATGGTTGATTTCATTTATCATGCAGTATTCTAACTAAATACGACTAATCATAATATTATTCTCTATAATCATCATCCCATCTAGATTTTCATCAGAAAATTATACATCACATTCATTTTTAACCCAGTTTTTTCTCGGTCAAACCATTTACTAAAACAAAAAAATAATATCTTGAGAAACACTACATGTAATTTACTGGACCTCTTCGGTTCATTAGATTGTGTAAATGTGGTGTTGGAGGTGTTTCGGGAGGTCAAGGTGACTTATCCCTAACACCTTGCCAAATTTTTAGTTCTGTGAAAAGTGTTTCTAGTTATATGAACATATCAGTAGGTGTATAGTGTTTCCAAATCAGTAGAATTGTATAGTGTTTTCAGATTAGTAAACTTGTATACTGTTTCCAGACTTGTAGGTGTACAGTGTTCCTAGATCGGTAGGTGTCATGTGTTTCCAAATCGGTTGACTTGTACAGTTTTTCTAGATCGGTAGACTTGTACAATGTTTACAGATCGGTAGACTTGTAATGTGTTTCCAGAATGGTAGGTCTACATTGTTTCCAGAATGGTGAAGTCTATCGGTTACCTCTAACAGCGAGGTCTATCGAGAAACACTAATAGTGAGGTGTATCAGTAGCCTCTAATGGTGAGGGCTATCGGTATCCTCTAATTATGAGGCTTATCGGTAACCTATAATGGTGAGGTCTATCAGTAACCTCTAATGGTGAGGTCTATCAGTATCCTCTAACAGTGAGGTCTAATGGTGACCTTTTCTTTCCTTTTCCAAATTTAGAGTATGTGAACAATGTTTCTAGCTTCCTACTATTTCTCCCCTTTGACGTTTCCTTTAACGTAATATACATTTAAAGCTTTATTTTAAGGACTCTTAAGGCCGATTAAAATTCTATAAATCCTAAATTAATTATCCCTATAGCTTGGGATGTTTTTTACATGGTCAAACCGTGTGGGATAATACAATCCACTTTAATTTAAGAATTAAATGTATCTTAAACTGTTGCCCCATTAAATCTTCAAATGGGAAAAGATATCATCCTCTCTTGTTCTTCCTCTTTTTTCTCAACTGTGAGATGATAGAACTTTCAATCCTTCCCATACGAGTTTCACAATAAAAACCAACTCCACTAATTGGATATGCTCTATTTTTGATGCAACTGAGTTGTGTCAGTTAGTCTTTTATATAAGGCATGTTTTATCGTCGTTCCTTTGGGGATTATCTTCTCCTGTTTCTCCCTTCTATATTATAGCATGTAATATGCATTCTTCTAAAGGGTTTTTCTTGGGGTTTGGTTTATGCTATCATACCGTGGCCTCCTCTGGTGGATGCAGTTGTCACGAGAGAAGCATTGTGACCCATTGTGTGGATAATGAACATCAAGAATTGTTGATGTAGGGGATTCATTGCTTCTCATTTCTTTTACGTGAAAATGTATCAATAGTGTATTTTATCCCAGGGGATCACAATGGAAGTGAAATAATAAATATTTTAACTGGATAAATAAATTCATATCTATCTTATGTTACTGCCTCTTGTTTTTCTTGATAGTGTGATATCTATTCTTTCTTTTTTAGTTTTTTGATCTCGATGGAAATAATTAAAGAATGTAAACTGGGATTAAATAATAATTGTTGGCTAAAGATAATGAGGCAAGAAAAATAATCTGGTTCTTATTGTAATTTAATTTTAATCAAATTAGTACCGTAAGCATGATTAATTATTTGAGATAGCTTACTGATTAGTTTTCTTGAATTTGGAACCTACGTTTAATAAATATATTAATTCAATATGGATTAAATAACTTCTTGTTTGACCCTGGATGGCTGTTGAGATATGTGGAGGCATGGAGACTTTTGTTGGTGGCAGAAGATGATGCCTAGAGTTGCGAAATGCATCGGTTTATGCATGTGGGTGTGGGGGAGGACACCGGGGATAATGGAATGGGATGGATGTGATTATTGGATGTTGTTGATTCTTTGGTTGATTATCTGCATTAATTTTCCCCACTTCTCAAGGCAGCTGGTCTTTATTACCCATCTCTGAAAGAGGCGAAGATAGGAAGGGTATGCAACATGCTTTCCGTTTTTAGCCTCCCGAGGGAGAATGGGTACACGCACTTGCTATAGGATGCAAAGACTCGATGGGTAGTACATCTACTCACCGTGTTGAGGCCTTTGTGTTTAGTAGCATAAAATGATTTTCTAGAATCCCTGGGAATATGGGAAAGTAATTCTATAATGAATAATTAAATAAATGGTGTTAACTCATGGGGTTGGAGTTGTTTGATCATAGTGACAAGGTTCTAATTTGGATGGTATAGTAGATATTGGGTTTGATGCCAAAGAAGTTTAATTTTAAATTGATCATGGTTAATTAATGTTTAATGATTTAATTAACCTACATTGGATTTGATAAAAAGGGAATGAAGTAATCTAATAAAGCTGTTGAAATGTTTGAGTGCATATAAGATACCTAGTCTTAGAAGTTGTAGCCCGGAGTCGAAGAGACGTTAGTTGCAGCTGTGTCTTAGACTAGGTAATGCCCATAGTGTTGTTGTGACATATAATATATTTTTTACTTTTTCTGTTTCTATATGCTACTCCACTCTGTCACTAAGGACAACTGACACCCCATGGATTCTGAGCCCCTGGGGGTGGTTTCCCCAAAATTCTGGTGGGAGGGATAACGGTTGACTACCCCCTTTGGCCCTGATATCTTCTCTTGGTAGATACTTGTGCCAATAGGCACAAAGGTTAGTTTCTCCATATATGTGTGTAGCAGGATGTAATGGCTTATGGTTATTTCATACACACATATTCTGAATATAGTATCATATGGACTACAATAGGTGTAGCGTGTATAGGCTGTGGTGGCTTGAGGATCCCTACTTGGGGTATGGGTTGTAATGGCTTGAGGTATAATACACAAAGTATGATACACGTTATGCGGAATGTGTTGGATCTCGGAACCTATCTGGTTACTTTGGGTGGTGAGGATGGTGTGGTGCTTCACCCAGGTGTCTGTGGGAATGCCTTTGTGGTTAACTAGGTGCAGATTGTGGTGCTTTGCCCAGGTGTCTGCAGTCAAGCCTTTTGGAGAGAGATTCTTAGGACGTGCGAGGTTGGGGAAAAGCGGAAAATCCGTGGGGAAGTAGTAGTGGTGTACCCTTTATATTCATTACTATATGATATATTATTTTATCCGCTACTTGGTGACAGTTGCCATTGTGAGGTGGGGAACATAGTATACCTATTTATGTGATGAGTTAGATTCACTTTTTGTTCATTGTGATTTAGTATGCTTTATTTACTTTTTCACGAGAGGTGTCAGGAAGGATCCTACTGATTACGCTGTTATACTCAACCTATGTATATATAAACTATTTTGCAGGTCACATGGAGCTGGTTGGAGATCAAGTTGGCTTCTACTATCTTGGAGTTGGAGGAGCAGTTCGGGCTTGTGGTTTCTGCTGTTTTACTTCCTTTTGGGTACTTGCAATTTATCCCTTCCAGTAGTAGTACTTTTTGATGAGATTTCATATGTGTACATGGGTTAATTTTATATTCTAGTTCTAATTAGGAGTTGATTGGTGTCTATCTTACTCTCTTTTCTACATGTGTTCTCTTAGAGGGATATACCTCCCATTTGTGTGTTTACTATACCCTCGGTGCTAGTCTCCAACCCAGGGCCTACTAGAGGTGGGACTCAGGGGTCATTATCTCCCTTATCACATTTCCAAACTAGGAGGGAAACACTTTGTGGGGAGGGCGTCATGAAATAGTGGTATCAGAGCCTCTGGTTGAGGGATAGGACGGAGTTTGGAGTTAGGCACATGTGAGGCTGCTTGGGTTGGTAGGGAAACAATGTCATTCATTTATAGAAATTTAGCTAATCACTGGAGACCATCTGAGACATAGGCGTTTAGGGCCCCCTATGATCTGATGTACGGACCATTATGTTTAAAATGGCTTCTAAACCAGGTAATTCTTGTTTCAAGGTAGAGACCTTGGAAAGGATCACACATCATTCTTCGTGTGCCATTGTTTGAATGGGTAGACCTTGGGATAGGTTAACCTAAAATGGATGAATGAAAACAATAAATTAATTAATGTTGAGTCTTCCATATTCCAGGTTTAGGAGCTCTAAATGTTTTTTATTTTATAGGTATGGCTCTAGGTCGAAGTCCTCATCAGGTTTGTTTAGAAAATTTCCAACAAGTTGTTCTAGAAGAATGTTGTAGGGTAGAGGTTGAAGCCGACTACACATGGAGGAAAAAACATTGATAGTTTCAGTGTCAGAGTCTAAAAAAGTATGATGGTTCTATTTCAGATGCAGTCAAATAAGACTGGTTAAGGGAAGTCGAGATCGGCTTCAGTTTGATTAGTTCTCTTAAGTATCAATGGGTTTCCTTGGTTGTGGCAATGCTGCATGGAGATGCGAGGTAGTGGTGGTTCTTATTCCTCTAGGATCGTGAGGAGTTAGTGATCTCATGGGAGGAGTTCCGAGACAGGTTTAGAGACGAGTTTATTTCTTCAACTACGAAGTCTTCATGTTGCCAGGAGCTTCATACCCTTCGACAGGGGAGCTCCAGTGTTTGAGAGTTTGGAATCCATTTCAGACACCTTTTATGATATTCTTCAGACCTAATTCTAGATTAACAGGCCGGAACGAGCCATTTTGAGGATGCTTTGCATCTAGAGATCTAGCGCTAGGTAACCCCATTTATGCTGAAGACATTTCATGAGGATCTAGTGAGGGCAGAGGTTGTAAAGAAAAAATTGTCTAGGACCTGATCATCACAAGAGGGTAATTGGAATGATTCCACACGAAGAAGAGTCGTGGTTTGTGGTTCTCTATTTTAAGGGAAGAAGAGTTTTCGTTCAACCGGGAGTAGGTCCCATCCCTTCACATCTTATTTCACTAGATGTAATAACTCTCATGCATGTTCCTAGGGAGTAGGCGCTTGTTTTTCTTGTGGTGGTCATGGTTATCAGTAGCGGGAGTGCCCTACCATTAAGAGCGGCCATCGTAGGTGAGGGACTATGCTCCAGGTTCCTCTGTTGAGGTAGTTCGAGCTGAGGTAGTAGCAGCTAGTTGCACTAGAATTAGATCAACAAAGGGTAGTTGGGGTGGGCAGAGGACATCCCCACGATGCTCCTCGTCCTCAGAGAGCAGAGCATGGCCATGGTGGTGGTCATCATCAGGGTCAGAGAGGTCATGGAGGAGGTTGTGGTCAGCTTCATGCTCCTGCGTTGCGAGCTCCAGGTGTGCCAAACATCGTCTGAGGTACACTTTGCTTATTTTCTACCTTGGTGTATTCCTTGATTTATTCTGGAGAAAAAATCATTCATATCACCTACCCTTGTCCATGGTTTGGGACTTGAGGTAGAGAGTCTTCCAGTTCCCTTGGTGTTGACTACGCCAGTTGGAGGTCGAGCTGACTTTTTTGAAGTATGTAGAGACTATGAGCTAGTGTTGGGGAAACACCTCGCTTGGGGAGATTTCATTTGTTTACGAATAAAACCATATGATGTCATCCTAGGCATGGATTGGTAGTATTCAGTGCAGGCTATCGTGGATTGGTTTTGGAAACATGTCATCTTCAATGGTGCAAATAGAGACAGGTGGTGTTTGTTAATGAACAAGACCATCAGATGGGTCATAGGAAAGTTCCAACCTTATCATCAATGATGACTTAGTTGATGTTGAGCTCATCAGAGGTTCAGCAGCTGGTGTTTTCTCGGGTCGTTTAGGAGTACCCAGATGTCTTTCTAGAAGAGATTGTAACATTACCCCCTTGACAAGAGATCGAGTATGGGGTTGAGCTACAACTAGGAGCATCTCCTATATATATGTCTCTATATAGGATGTCCCCTTATGAGTTACGTGAGCTACTTATGCATCATGGTGGTCTGTTATAGTGCGGTTTTGTTTGGCCAAGTGTGTCACCATGGGGTGCACCTGTTTTGTTCATAAAGATGGCTGACAACAGTTTGCAGCTGTGTGTCGATTATTGTCGCTTAAACAAAGTGACAATTAAGAATAGTTATCCTCTTCCGCCGATTGAGGATTTATTTGATCAACTAAATGGTGCAAGCTAGTTCTCAAAAATTGACTTGCGGTCATGATATCATCAGATTCATGTAAAGGATGATGATATCCTGAAGACTGCTTTTCGTTGTTTTCATGGTCATTATGAGTTCATTGTATTGTCGTTCGGTGTGATGAATTATCTGGCTCTGTTCATGGGATTGATGAATGTTGTGTTCCATGAGTTCATGGACATGTTTTTGGTGGTTTTCATCGACGACATCCTTGTCTAATCCACATCTGATGAGGAGCATGCAGAGAATCTATGAGCCATTTTGGGAGTTCTTTTCCAACATCAACTGTTCGGGATGTTTTTGAAGTTTCAGTTTTGGGGTACAGAAGTCTATTTAATGGGTCATGTTGTGTCCCCACAGGGAGTAGTTGTGGATCCATCGCAAATAGAATTAGTTGTGCCTTGGTAATCCCCCAAGATTGTTTCATATATGTGATGTTTCCTTGGGCACACAGGATACTACCAGAGGATCGAAGCCAATTTCTCATGAGTTGTGACTGCTCTGACAAATTTGACTAGAAAAGATCAGGTATTCATATTTTTTGATCTGTGTTTGTCATCTTTTTAGTATCTAAAGGAGAAGTTAGTAAGTGCTCTAGTTTTTTATCTTCTAATTGAGGGAGTTTAGTTTGATGTTTTCCGTGACGCTTCACATCTAGGGTTTGGATGTGTACTCATGCAATAGAGATTTGTTGTTTCTTATGGGACTCAAATGTTATGTCCCCATGAACGTAAATATTCCACTCATGATTTTGAGTTGGTATCCTTGGTGTTTTCCTTGAAGTTGTGGAGACATTACCTCATTGGAGAGTGCTTTGTGGTTTTCACCGATCATAAGAGTTTGAGGTATGTATTCTGTCAGCAGGACTTGAACATGCGAAAACGTTGGTGGATTGAGTTCTCGAAGGAATAAGATTTCGAAATATCATATACACCTAGAAAACGTAATGTATTAGCTGATGTGATGAGTCGAAACTCACGTAGTGATACTGTCCATGAATCCGGTGATTCCTAGAGAGTAATAGAAGAACATTCAGCATTACATCTTAATATGGGAGAAGTTGTGGGTAGAGGATGTCTTTTTCAGATGATGGTACAGTAATCCCTGGTGTAGAAGGTGGAAGAGTCCCAGTTGGGAGATCTATAGGTGGAGGTTTGGAGAGACCGTGTTGTGTGTGGTGAGGCCACTGATGGTTGGTCCGAGGACAAACAACACGTACTGTTGTATCATGGAAAGTTTTGTGTTCCTGTGTAGATGTGAGAGATAGTTCATAGAGAGTTCCACAGTTCACCTTTAGCATTACATATTAGTGTGAAAATGATGTACCGATCCTAGAGGAGTCAGTTTTTGTGGCCTAGGCTGAAGCGTACGGTTTCAGAGTTTGTGTATCGCTGTTTAGTTTGCCAGAAGGTGAAGGCTGAATGCCATGTTCCTGGTGGTCTTCTTCGGCCATTGTAGAATCCTCAGTGGAAGTGGGAGGACATATCAATGGACTTTGTTACAGGTTCACCTTGATCTTTGATAAGACATGATGCTATATGGGTGGTAGTGGATCGTTTAACAAAATCAGACCACTTCATAACAGTCAAGGAGTTGAGCTCAGTGGATTTTTTGTCGAGGCATTATCTGGAGGAGGTGGTGAGACTTCATGGAGTCCATAGGAATATCAATTCTGATCAAGAACCTCATTTTACCTCTAGGGTGGGGAGGGGTCTCCAACATGATTTTCGGTCTCAACTATGCCTTAACACTACTTTTCATCCTCAAACGGATGGTCAAACAGAGCGAACAATCATGACTTTTAAAGACATGTTTCACTCTTTTGTTATTGACATTGGAGGTTCATTGATGAGGCACATACCCATGGTGGAGCTCGCTTATAATAATTGGTTTCACTCCACCATTGGTATGGAGCCGTTTAAAGTCTTGTATGTCCGGACATGCCATTCTCCGTTGTGCTGCACTGGGGTGGGAGAGTCAGTAATTCTTGGACTAGAACTATTGAATAATAAAACAGAGATGGTTCGGGTGATTCGTGGGAGGATGAAGACAGTGCAAGATCGTCAGAAATCATATGATGATCAAAGAAGGAGACCCTTAGAGTTTAATGTTGGAGATCATGTGCTTCTGAAGGTGACTCGCTGTCATGGGATGCGATGGTTTGTTCATGGAAGTGAGCTTTCTCCATACTATGTTGGGCATTTCGAGGTGTTAGCTCGTGTTGGAGATATGGTGTATCGAGTATCACGTCCCCCACAGATGAGTCAGATACATGATGTTTTCCATGTATCTCGGCTTTGTCGTTATCTTCACGATGACTCTCACATTATAGATTGGGGAGAGATCGATTTTGATGATGATGAAACCTTCGAGGGGAGATATGTGGAGATCTAAGACTGCATGGAGAAGGTGTTTGTGGGAATTCTATCCCCATAGTTCATGTCTTGTGGTGACACAGTGGCATGGAGGAGAGTACCTTGGAACATGAGTCACATAAACGTTCTCAGTACCCAGAGTTGTTTGATGTTTAACTCTTTTCAAGTAATGGAGTTTCCTTAGTGGTTAGACCTTTCATTCATTATTTATGAACTTCTATTATTCCTTTTGTGGCTTTCTCCCATTTGAGAGGTATATGGATGTGTGATTGTTCGGACCCCGTTTCACTTTTATTGTCTCCTAAGGTTGGTTTTGAATTCTTGAGGATGAGAATGTTTTTAGTGGTATCTGATGTAATGGCCCAGACCTCTCTGGTCCATGACATTGTGAAAATGTGGTGTTGGAGGTGTTTCGGGAGGTCAAGGTGACTTATCACCAACACTTTGCCAAATTTCCAGTTCTGTGAGCACTGTTTTCAGTTTTATGAACAGATCGGTAGTTGTACAGTGCTTCCAGATCGGTAGACTTGTATAATGATTCTAGATCATTAGACTTGTACAGTGATTCCATATCGGTAGGTGTACAATGTTTCCAAATCGGTAGACATGTACAATGTTTCCAGATCGGTATGGGTATAGTGTTTCTAGATTGGTAGACTTGTACAGTGTTTCTAGGTCGGTATACTTGTACAATGTTTCCAGATTTGTAGGTGTACAGTGTTTCCATACCTGTAGACTTGTATAGTGTTTCTAGATCGGTAGGTGTATAGTGTTTCCAGATCGGTAGATTTGAATAGTGATTCCAGATTGGTAGACTTGTACAGTGTTTTCGTATCGGTATGTGTACATTGTTTCAGATCGATAGACTTGAACAGTGTTTCCAGATCGGTAGACATGTACAGTGTTTCTAGAATGGTAGGTGTACATTGTTTCCAGAACGGTGAAGTATATCGGTAACCTCTAATGGTGAGGTCTATCAGTAATATCTAACAGTGAGGTGTATCAGTAGCCTCTAATGGTGAGGTCTATCGGTAACCTATAACGGTGAGGTCTAAAGGTGACATTTCATTCCTTTTCCAAATTTTGAGTATGTGTACTGTGTTTCCAGATTCCTACAGTTTCTCCCCTTTGGCATTTCCATTGACGTAAAATACATTTAAAGCCTTATTTTAAGGACTCTTAAGGACAATTAAAATCACATAAATCCTATATTAATTATCCCTATAGATCGGGATGTTTTTTACTTGGTCATACCGCGTCGAATAATGTTATCTTCTTCTAATAAATAATTGAACGTATCTTAAACCGTTTCCCCATTAAATCTTCAAAAGGGATAAGATATCATCCTCCCTTGTTCTTTCTCTTTGTTCTCGGCTATGTGATGCTAGAACCTTTCAATCCATCCCATAGGAGATTCACAATCAAACCCTTCTCCTCTTATTATTTCCACTCTATTTTGGATGCAACCGAACTCTGTCGGTCAATCTTCCATATAAGGTATGTTTTATCATCGTTCCATTGGGTATTATATTCTCTTGTTTCTCCCTTACATATTATAGCATGTAATCTCCATGATTCTAATGGGTTTTTATTGGGGTTTGGTTGGTGTTGTCATATCGTGGAATCCTCTGGTTGATGTAGTTGTCACGAGAGGATGATTGTGACTCGTTGTGTGGATAAAGATCATCAAGAATTGATGAGGTAGGGGATTCGTTGCATCTCTTTTCTTTTTTGTGCAACTGTATCATTAGAATATTTAATCCCAGTGGATCACAATGGAACTGACATAATAAATATTTGAACTGGTTAAATAAATTGATATCTATTGTATGTTATTGCCTCTTGTTCTGAATGAAAGTGTGATATATATGCATGCTTTGTTTAGCTGTTTTTTCTCGATGGAAATTGATAAAGAACATAAACAGGGATTAATTAATAACTATTGTCTAAAGATAAAGAGGCATGAAAAAAAATCTGGTTCTTATTGTAATTTGGTGTTAATATAATTATTATAGTAATCATGATTAATTATTTGTGAAAGCTTACTGATTAGGTTTCCCAAATTTGGAACCTACGGTTAATTAATCTGTTAATTCAAGATGGATTAAAGAACATCTTGTTTGATAATTTTTAAATGGGTGCTGAGTTACCCTCTTGATTGTTCATGGTCCAAGATCCCATTGATGTGATTGTTGTTTTCCCGCTGCTTGTGTTGTGATGTGAGCCTAGATGGTTGTTCCGATATGTGGTGGCATAGAGACTTTTGGTGGTGGTGGCAGATGATGCATAGAGTGGATAGATGCATCGGTTTCTGCATGTGGGTGTCGGGGAGGACACCAGGGATAATGGAATGGAATGGATGTAATTTTGGGATGCATGTTGATTCTTTGGATGATTATCTGCTTTAATTTTTTCCAGTGCTCAAGTTAGCTGGTCTTACTTACCCATCTTTCGAAATAGGTGAAGACACGCAGGGTATGCCACATGCATTCCGTGTTTAGCCTCTCAAGGGAGAATGGGTCTACGCACTTGCTATTGGCGGTAAAGACTCGACGGGTAGTACCTCTACTCACAGTGTTGATCCCTTTGTGTTTGGTATCATAGAATGATTTTCTAGAATTCCTGGGAATATGGGAATGTAATTCTGTAATGAATAATTGAATAAATGCTGTTAACTATTGGGGTTTTATTTGCTGGAACATAATGAAAAGGTTGAAATTTGGATGGTACAGTGAATATTGGGTGCGATGATAATGAAGATTAATGTTAAATTGTTCATGGTTAATTATTATTTAAATTATTAATTAACATAAAGTGTAACTGATAATAATGGAATGAAGGAATTTAATAAATCTCTTCAAATGGTTGTGTGCTTATTGGATACCTAGTCTTGGATGTAGCAGCTCGGAGTCTGAGAGACGCTAGCTGTAGTTGTGTCTATGAATAGGTAATGGACATAGTGTGGTTGTGAGAGATAATATATTCTGTAATTTTTTTTGTTTTTATATACTACTCCACCCTATCAGTATGGGAAACTGACACCCTAGGGATTCTAAGCCCTGGGGGTGTTTTCCCCAACATTCTGGTTGGAGGACGAATGGCTAACTACCCCCTTTGGCCCCTCTCTCTTCTCTTGGTAGATACTTGTGCCAACATGGACAACGGTTAGTTTATCCATATATGTGTGTAGAGGGATGTAATGTCTTGTGGTTATTTCAGACACATATTTTATGGATATAGTATACTATGGACTACTATAGGTGTAGCGTGTATAGGAAGTGATGGCTTGAGGATCCCTACTCAGTGTATGGGTTTTAATGTCCTGAGGTATAATAACCGACGTATGATACACGTTATGCTGGTTGTGGTGGATTTCGGAACTTACCTGGTAACTTTTGGTTGTGAGGATGGTGTGGTACTTTGCCCAGGTATCTGCGGGCAAGCCTTTTTGGTACAGTAGGTGAAGATTGTCGAGCGTCACAAAGGTGTCTACAGGCAAGCCTTTATGGAGAGAGATGATTAGGATGTGAGACATTGGGGAAAAGCGGCAAACCTATTCTGAAGTAGTAGCGGGGTACCCTTTATATTCTTTACTATATACTATATTATAGTATGCGTTACTTGGTGAGTGTGGCCATGGTGAGGTTGGGAACTTAGTATAGCTATTTAGGTGACGAGTTAGTTTCACTTGTTGTTCACTGTGCTTTAGTATGATTTCATTACATTTGGACAAGAGGATTTGGTGAGGATCCTACTGAGTATGTTGTTATACTCACCCTATGTATATATAAACTGTTTTTCAGGTCACATTGAGTAGGTTGGAGATCAAGCTGGTTTCTACTAGCATGGGGTTGGAGGATCAGTTCGGGCTTGTGGTTTCTGTCGTTTTACTTCCTTTTGGGTAGTTGTAGTTTTTCCCTTCCAGTTGTAGTAATTTTTCACGACATTTCATATTTGTACAAGGGTTTCTTTTATATCCCAGTTCTTATTCGGAGTTGATTGGTGTCTATCTTATCTATATCTTCTGCATGTTTTTTATTAGAGGGTAATGCCTTCCATTTTTGCGTTTACTATTCCCTCAGTGCTAGTCGCCAACTCGGGGCCTACTAGAGGCGGGACTCGAGGGTCATTATCTCCCGTCCCATATTTCCGGCCCAAGAGGGGTACACTTTGTGGGGAGGGGTTCATGACACTACACATACATGGAAACTACATAATCATGGAAAAATAGTTATAATATGTATATATCATGAGACCTAATTTTAAATTTGTTACACCATAGACATAATGTATGATACCACATTTTTTTAGGTATATCTCAATTATTGTTTTTCATTATGTTTTATTTCTTCTTCTTCTTCACCATGACTATTTTTCATTTGAATAAACACAATCACACATTCTAATGATACATGAGAAAACTAAAGAGGATCCAAGTGGAGAGATGTTGTTGGGTGAAATGAATTAATGCTCGATGATGTATTATTTTAAGAATTATTTAAGTCCAATTATAAATTTTTTATGTGTTTCATAGGGTTATTAATATTTTTATAAGCTTCAATGGTGGTTTGGGATGTTTTATAACAAATTGGATGAGAAATTATCTTTTGAACAATTACATTCTAATTAAATGCATTACACATCATGTAATGTTTGGTTGTTTTAAGTTAAATAAATCTGAGATGATGGGTTTTTAATGTATTACATTGAAAATAATTACATGAATTTTATGTAAACAACATTCCATTTAATGTCTTAGACTATAGTTTTAAATTTTGATATGTTTCTAAATTAAATTCAATTTTCACTTCATCCTTCTCCACTAAACCTCATGTCATATTAATGAAGCTTTTGGTGTGTGATCCTCCATTTAGGATGTCTTATTTCTTTGAGAAATCATTGGGAAGTGAATTTGGTTAGGTTTTTAACTTCTCTCCCTTCTTCTTCTAACTATTTCACTGAAATACTTTTACCGTGGGTGTTATACATTTTGATCATGATTAATTTTGATCATGGAATCTCTTGGAGATCATCAGAACCATCTACTTTATGGGAGTTTAAATTTCGAAATATTATTGTATCATTGATTTAATGTATGGGTATATATCTTAACCATGTGGTTTGATAATTTCCAGGATTATGAAATATTTTGATTGAAACTACACAGAATGTACCCATATAAATTACTAATGGTTGATATTATTCATATAAATCTTTTAGTTTCAATTGGATTCTTATTTGATTATGGATTTACTTGGCCTGAGTGAGATGTGAATATAATTGTATTGGATAATGTATTAAATTGTGAATTGAATGTCATGAGACCATAGGTGTGTTTATGACATAGAATCCCTATGTTATGCCTTTTTTCTTTTTATTATGGCTGTTAATCAATTTTTATTTTACTAAATGTGATATACAAAGAATAAATGGTAACAATTATAATTAACCATGGAGATTTATGATGTCTTGTTTTTATATACATATTTTATGAATGTTATTTAGCTCCGTATTGTACTGATTATATATCAATATTGGCCCCCGGAACAAGCACACTTATATGATATAATGGTAATATTTAGAGGGCTCATCATAGTCCCATATTTTAATACTTATATTATTTGTTATTTTCATAATTAAATGATATAATACTTATATATATTTGAACTAAATTTTATAATTCTTATAGATCTCTGACCTAAAATATTATGACGAAACCATGGTTATATGGTGGTTGTTGGAATGTCCATACGACATTCCCAGAGATACCACAACGCAGTGATGAAGTTGGTTTTTTACTAAGACATTATGATTATTAATGGCATGGTCATTAAAAACTATCCTACATAATTAGACACAACACCAAAGATGGTTATTTTCCCATGGATACATGTATTTAGTTAGAATGGTTGTCATTTTAGGACATAGACATTCTTGAATGCATAAAAATTAGGTTATTTTTGTATTTTATTATTTGGTAAATTAGATAATAGATCTACTTATCACTTTATTTCATACACATATTATCAAATTGGTTAGTTTAGACATGTTGAAGCTGAACTTATGAGTTATTCTTACACCCTATTTGGGATTCTGTTTGTTACCTGAGAAGATTATGTGGATTTTTGTTTGGAAAATGGAATCCTATAGTCATATTGATCATTTTTTTGTTGGATGTGATAAATTTTATAGTTGGGTTAATATGGGGTTTGAAACAAGTGAATTTTGTTTCATATTTTTTCTACTAGACATTACATATAATATATTTAATGAGATAATTATTTAAATTATAGTAAATGATTCCATTTTTCAATTATTATTTTTTATTATTATGTTGTATTTTTTTTTGTATTCTATTATGTCTATAATTTTAAAAATTTAGTTTATATGGTCTATTTTCAACTTCTATGAAGTATTATACTAGGGGGGATAATGCCTCCACTATATATTTTATCTTCCCACCAATAGTTGATAGCCTCTGGTATATGAAGAGGAAATCATTTGTTCTCAGTACATACCCTATCGTCTATATGATGGGGTGAATGATTGGGGGACATTTAAAAGTTTTATTGGAGGTGATGTTTTATTTTCTCCTTATTTAATATTTTTTATAAGTATTAAAGGGAATAGGATGTGTCTGTTTATTTTATTAAACTTCTATATGGAAGTAGGTAACCTATGTATTTTCATGAATCTGAGTTCCCTTAGATGAGATTGTTGTTTTTATTGTGTTATGGTTTCTATTGATGTAATTTCATCTTAGGAGATTCATTAGATGTGTGAGGTAATTTTTTCTGATGTTACAATATCTTGAGGAATGTACTTATTGACTAGTATTATTAAATATGAGAATACATGGATAAAAATAGGAACATACTAATACAATGATATGATTTTTTCATGATACATGCATATCGAATTTTTCATGGTATATATCCATACATTCTTGAACTGATATATGAGTTATTTGTATCATTTAATAAATGAAATGAAATATTATGTAATTTTAAAACACTTTTATTACATTTTTTAAATAACCATTGTTCACATATTCTCTGTTATACTCACCTATTGAGGATTACCATATTTCATTCTAGTTTTATATGTTATGAATTTGTCTTATAGAAAATTTTTCTTCTCCATTATCATTGAATTTAGTGTCATGAGTTTCGTAATATCCTTTCACCAAATTCATTATAATTGGATAATCCAATAGATACTAAGGAGATGAAGGATGATCTGCTTCAGTATAGCTTCATGAGGATCAAGAGATTAATGTTAATGGAGTTTGTCCATACCATTCCATCACTTTCTGAGATTATAATACTATTCCAGCTAAAACATCTCAAAATTTTATGGGTATGGAGGACCATGAGAATCCAATTAATTTATCGAGTTAGTCAAAACAATCTTCAATAATCTTGAGAGACCAACTGATAAGATGGTTAATCATGATTCATATAATCTCCGTTGACATTCCAAGTGTTGGTGTGATATACTATTGGATGGTGGGTAGTAGGATGGGTATTAATAAAAGGATAAATAGATGGGGCTCCTAAGAAATTTATATCCTAATACATTTATTAGTGAAAAATCTTGTTCGTTCATTCCTATTATGTCAGATGGTTTGTTAGTGTCAAACATATACATGTTTCATCATCCCACAGAATATTGTTGAACCCTTTTATGATGATGAGATATCCAAGGTGTGATGTCTTCATGACAGTCTTTCCCTAGATTCCAAAATGCTAATAAACATTTTACATTTTATCATCTATGATTTTGTGATAATAAAGCCACTCATCGTGGAAGGTAATATGAGATAGGCCATGAGAAATCGCCATGACATTACAGTATGTTAAACTGGAATTTATTTTCCAATTTTTTTAAGGTCCACATTGAATCATTTTATTATGTAAGTAATCAGTAGATTTGTCATGTGTGGATAAATACATCTCAAAAAAATTTTCTATTTTAGTTCTAATACTGTGGAATTTTTAGACACAAGTTCCCACAACATCCTAACCCCACATTCGAGTTTTGTATTACTGATATCCTAGGTCATACCAAAAGGTTGTTTGAAATCATTTCACAGAAGACTAATGTATGGGGATCTTGGTAGTAATATTAGTTGGTAAGGGTCTCACTAATCCATCATTAATCTTATTGATGGAGTTCCACTATCCATTTAGGCTGAGTTGGAGGACATGGAACCATAGTGTAGAAACAAAAATAAAATGTAATCTAAATAACTTCTGGTAGTTATAATTGATCCAAAGGTATGTGAAAAAATAAGATGCATGTTCTAATGACTAATACAAATATCATGAATTCATGATTGTCTATAATTATATGAATTATTCTATTATTGTTTGATGATTCTTGTCTATTTTATGTTAAATTAGTATCAAATTCATTTCTATATTTTAATTTTGTAAATGGTGAGGAATTATATATGGAAATATTTGATGGTTATTTGACAATTGACACATTTTTGGTAGTGTTGTTAGAGAATATCAAACGTTTTAGGGAATGTTCCCTAGGTATTTGAGATTTCCACATACTATGAGAACCATTCATGAATGAAATGTCTAGTTTCATTTGGATTATTTGTATAGATATTAGAGTCCTATTAAAGGGACCTATAGATAGTCATCAGAGTAAATTTACAAATCTATCTCATGATGAAGGTAGCCATTCTCACCATGTTATGTTGTGTCATTAGGCTTTTCATGGACGACCAATTCCGTACATATTTGATTGTCTCAAGACTCAGATATTTTGTATTTCTCTAGATGAGAGTTGAATGTTGTTGGATTATTTTCCAACAATGTTATACCATTTATGGTCTATCATTCTTGTTGATGAATAATGATTACTTTCCAATAGAGAGATTGGGATCACTATCATGTGGGTATCAAGAGATGATCTAGTTTCTATCCTGATTTATCAAATGAAACTAGTAATGATTTTAGAGTTACACATTTAGTTGAATTATGTTGAATAAAATTCTTTCATTTTACAATGCTTTTCTCCATGGTGTTATCATGTTAACATAATCATGAAGAATCATAGAAAATTTCTCTTGTGTATAATTTATTGGTGGTTGAACATTATGAATGCCAGGAATAGATTTCCCCTTCTTTTCAGTTGTGATCTTTTCAATAAGTTGATTTGTGATAATATATTCTAAATGATTGATGTGAGTTAAGGTTACCATTAGTTTAGGGAGAGACCCACAGACATAAAACATATTGATTTTTTGGTGGAAAAGCTCATGTATATATTTTTTTGTGATTCAGTTCGGGAAGACTGACATGGTAATAGTATCCATGGCCTTAATAAACATGAGTATTTAACATTTTCTATAGTGAGTTGTGGTGGTGTTCCTCAGTGATATATTAATATACAAATAGTATGAAGGTAATGATTATAAACATCATGATTTATTACTGAGTATACTAATTGAGAAATATATTTACACCAATCTCACCCAATGTTGATTCATGATTAAAAAAAAGAACAACATGGGATATGTTATTTCTGAGGCAGGAGCGTCATAGGACAAAGATAAAGTGAAATTCAAAGTATCCTGGGAATAACCTATGAATGTATTTGAGACCCATATATTTATGGTTTTATTATATTATTATTAATGATCTACCTATGAATTCTCATATTTAATTGCATTATTATTTGGTATTATAATAAAATGGGTTATGTTTTTTTAGTAACATTCAAGTGATAATGTTTTTTAGAAGTTGAATGATATGATGAAATTTTCACCTATACATACATATCCAATTTAGGATATATCATATAATGTGTATTTTTACTCATCTATAATTGGAATCAGATTTTTTCTAATGAAATATATTTGAGTGGATCTTTATGTCAGTTCACAACATAAACCACAGGACAAGAATTATTATAATCAAAATTTGGAGTTAGAAATAGTGCCAAATGATCTAGGATATTGGAGACACAATATAATGGTTCAAAGGATTGTGGTATACATAGATCCCAAGATCCATGGTTGGATATTTTCTATGAAAAACCATAACCATTAGCATAAGAGGTGGTTTTAGTTTATGCAGTCTTGTGAATTTGAATGTGATTATACACAAGGAATGGGAAACATCATTATTTATTCATTAAGATAAAATGAAAATAAATAATAAGTATTGGAGTTATGTAATGAGTAGTGTATAATAGGATTATTTTAATAAATACATGTCCATGATCATGAGTCCCAATGGCTTGTGGCTTTAACTTTTTCATCTTCAATAAAAATAATTTTTGAGTGGATTAGGAAGAAGTATTAGAATGATCCAAATGGCTATGTTACAGGAGGAAAATTATATGGCAGGTATACACTGTCACTATTTTCAATTTGAAATATGATTTTTTTTTATTTTGATGAGTATGGGTACATAAAATACTACAATAGGAGCTGATGAGAGAGTTTCATGCCTCTAGATGGAATGTGCGTCCTAGTTTATCAAAGATGTATTTTTATCTCTATATATTTTACTAGTGATTCAGAATGAAAAAAAGGTGGAAATATACATGGATACATTCATCACTTTTTATCAGTTCAATGCTAATAATCAAAGGCCAGATGGTTTTTCTATTCCTTTTCCCATTTTGTGGGGAAATGGAATGATGTCACAATAGATTTTGTGACATGTTTACCCTGGATAAACACTAAGAATTAGGTTGTAGGGATTATTGTAGATCTATTAAGTAAGGTAGATTATTAATTACCTATATAGACAACTAACATATTTTATGAAATAGGTATCCCTTACAAGAAATATGTAGTTTTATTATATTGTGATATAAAGAGTATAATTTCTGATAGAGATCAACATTTAACATCATGTTTCTGGGAGGTTATTCAAAAGGATCTAATGTCACAGGTTTATTTGAGTATATCATATCATGAAAAACTTAGGGTTAATCTAAGAAGACTATTTAGGTTGTAATGATATGTTATGACCCTATTTTTGGATTTTGGTTTGATGGGACAAATATATGGTAATTGTTTAGTTTTTATATTATAATATCTTCCATGAATTGATCCAAATGGTTTATTTTATGAATTTTATGGAAGGTTGGGCCATTTCCATCTTTTTTTTCTAGTGGTAGGTGAGTAAGCCCTTCTTGGTCAAAATCTCATGCATGGGATATCTAAGTAGGTTCTGTTGATCAGGTAGTAGTTAGTGACTAAATAGAGAATGATGAAATAGTATGATAACCATCAGATATGAACTTTTTAATTCATGGTTGGTCATCCGGGTTTTCCCAAGGTATCACCTTGAATTGACAAGGATTGTACCCATAAATAGTAAAATCTAGCTCCTATGTCTTGTAGTCTATTTGAGATAGTGGAATGGCTCCTTCATGTAGCATTTCATTTAGCCCATAAATAGTGTTATAGTTCAATGAACTATTTTTTTGTGTTTTTTTAATAGATATTATATACACCCATCCTATATGATAGATGTACCATTAATAAGTCAATGTGTTGATGAGTCCTTTGGGAAGAAACTGATATCAGTTTTAGGTCATAGAGAAACATACTATCTAGGTAAGACAATAACATTGGAGTGAGTGTCATGGAATTCCTATAGTTTTAGGAGATTTCCTGGTAGAGGGAGTGTGTTATGTTAACATAGTTTCTAGAATATTCACTAAGACCTCACATTGATTCTTAGAGCATCTCATAGAAGAGATATTATATAGTAGGGAGGTTGTATGATCCCATATTGTTTTAGTTGTTTCTCCCTTTGAGTTTCTTAGTATTTATTATTTCGGCTGAATTTTTATTGTGGGTGTTTTTTATATCAATAAATGTAGTCATGGGCTGTGAGGATACTTTGAAAAACATAAGAGGATATTCCTTGAGGGCCTTTTATGGGTAAAATTAATTAATGTTTCTGGATGTATTACTATTTAAATTAATGAAGTACATGTATAACATTGTTATGTGTTCAATGAGTTTATCTTATATATGAGAATATTTAAAGGATTTTTGAGTTTACTAAATTAAAAATGGGTTGAAAACCCATATTCAAAACATTTAAACTCTATAAAAATTTAAAACACAACATCTAATGTTCTGTTGTTTTCAATAAAATAAATTTGAGGTGATATTTTTTTTGATATATTCTAATTAAAAAATTACAGGTAATCTAACAACATTACGAGTCATTTAATTCACCATAATATTTTTTAATGTATGTTCATATAATGAATTAAATTATATTTACACTATAACAATATCCTCTAAATATTGGGGAATCATTCAGGTTCACTTGGAGTTCCACCCCTTCTAAAAATCCTGTATTTGCAAGAAATCCCTATTATTTATTCTTAATTATGTCTCACAATTCCCTACTTTCTTCTTCTAACAATTGCAGTTAAATCATTTGAAGATGTGACTAGATGGTTTATATCGTGATAAATTCGAATATAAGTACCTATTGGTTATCATCGACACCTTCTTCCTTGTGGGAATTTGTTTTTGGAATCATTGTTTGATCATTATTTAAAGGTAGGTCTATAAATCATAATGTTATGGTCTGATTATTTTCATGTGCATGTAAAATTTTGATTGTGACATAATGGTATGCGACAAAATTAATTAATAATTTATTGCATTATTCCTCAAATTACATTATATAAATTTGGCTCATGGCATGTCGTATAGATTCATATTAGATGAGGCAACCATGAATTCAATTAAATTTGATAATGATATATAATGTATAAAGAATTATATGATACCATTGAGGATTACTTGTTATGGAATCCCTATGTTTTTTAATAATGATAAGTAATAATATTATTAATCAATATTGATTTTATTTAAAGATATATATGAATGATAAATGGTAATTCGCACAATGAACCATTGTGATTTCTGATGTGATGTTGTGATAAACATAACATATTATACGAATTATGTTTGATGATGTAATTTATATTTATCTGGATCATCCCATGCATAATAAATCATATTAGAAGTAATTTTTTATTGTGTAATATCAACCAAGTACCATACTATAATTATTATAGGGAGATGGATTTTACCAGTCAAGCTTGTGATGATTTTATGGATTCGACCAGGATGAAGAAATTCTTATAGTTCATTGACCTGTATTCTTTTAAATCTACCATGTTTGTATTTTAGAGAATGGAATGGTAGTAAGAAATTCTTAGAGATATCCCTACATATTCAAAATGAATTTTATTTTACATTTTTTATGATTTTTGATTTAATAGTCATAAGGAATACTCTTAGAAATTATGGCATGAAACCATAGAAGGATATTTTATAATTGATTCATGGTAGTGGTTTTCATGGTTTTAAAACATATTCATAGTTATTATTAAATGAAGAAAAAATAGTTTTATTTTTTATTCAATTAATTTATAAATTATTTAATATTATTATTTATCAATTTGTTTCAGAATCTTCTTATTAGGAAGGTATGTTTAGACATGGTGGTTTTAACCTACTCGGTTATAGTCACACCCAGTTCATGCATCCATTTTCTACATAGGAAATTTATGAGGATATAGATTTTGATAAGGGAAAGGGATATTGCATTTGATTTTTCATGTGTAGGATAAAAAGTTTTTAGAGTACTGACCGATGTGGAGTTTTAAATCGAGGAAAGTTTTGTTGTTATTTGCTTCAGTGATTAATTTAATTGTATTTTTTCTATCATGACCAATAGTTACACTAGTTCAAATACTTACTTTCATTCCATTATTAGTTATTAGAGTATTAAGTGTTATTTATTATTTGTCTTATGTTGTGGTATTTGTTTGAAATAGTACATATATATTGTGTTTATACTACCATGAACCTTTATATTATGGGTTATAGTCTCCCAACTATATATTTTTCACCCTGATGGTATTGAGTAGCCTCTGGTGTGTAGGGAGGCACTCATGAGGTCTTGTAACTGACTCATTTTTTCCTTGTGAGAGTTTCTATTATTAGGGGATGTTATAAATTTCCTTGTTCATTCATAGTAAAATTCAATTTAAATCCATCCTGATATTTCATATAGGGTCCATTAATTACCAATAAATATCCCATGGGTGTATCAATCTTGGTATGCAGTATGGCCTATTTTCATGGATGAGGTGAAGAATGAGTCCATGTTAATTCTCCCATTTTGGATTTATTTCCCCTAAGTATCTCTATCCTAGAACCACAACCACATGATTTATCATGGCATTTATGTAATTTCATGGAAACCTCTCACTAAATTCATTAACAATATTCCATTAAATTTTCCTTTACATTGATTCATCGATAGAAAAAACTTTATAGGTAAACATTGAAATATCCTTATAAATATCAATAGAGATGTCACTAAATTTTTGTTAACCAATTTTTCAATGATTAAAGAATACATTAAATTGATACAAATTTAGTGATCAAGGATTATCATAAATAGATATTATATCATTTTAGGAAAATATAAAATATAATAAACAAACACACGTAGGATGACAATAATAGTTTACAGTCATTGGATAATATGCGAAAACTCAAATAACATAGTCAATGATCATTATGTTTCCCAAAATGACCATACAATTTAGAAATATACAAAAATATTCCATACTAAAATAATTTCATTATACAATGGTGAAATGAATAAAATAAATCGTGACATTATATTCTATGTATGGGTATAAAAGGGAGAGAAGTAAGAATAAGATGAACATTAATGTATGAGAACATGATCTTGAAATTTAAAAATAATAACTGGAATGTTAAATATCAAAATTTCTAGTCATGAAATAATAATTACAATTTCAAAAAATTAATCAAAATTAATTCAATTAACATGACTCATGATAGCATAATATTGGCATTTGTCTTAAAATTTTGGCATAATAATTAGAATAGGAAATTATTTTCTTATAATTCACGAATCATTTTAAATGAATATCAGCAGACTACATGAGGAGATACACCTCCTAGGTGGGACATAACAAAATCACTAATGGTATTCCATTACCTATAGGATAAATTCTTTTAATCTATATTCAATCAATGTAGGGATGTTTTACACCCAAGACTATCAAACCAAAAAAATTCCCTAACTGAACTGAGATCAATCCCAATTATAGTACATTATATATCATGAGATATAAATCATTAACCAATAAATTGTAAGAAGATATATGTCCCTTAATCTTCATAATCAAAACCAAATATATGTGTTTCATGAGATCATAAATAATTTACCATATAATAACCAATGAAATAAAAAGGGATTCATAAATAAGTAAACAGATCATATCCTATAAAAAACTTATATGTTTCACAATTATTGCATTAATTCATCACCACAAGACCAATGTAATAAGTATAGGGTTTAATAAGTATTGTGTTATTGTATTATGATTAGAAGATAAATTGATTAAATTAAAATTATTTCACTATAGAAAACAGTTCAATGATATAAGTATAATTTTATCCTTCAATCATATCCCAATTAAATCATAAGTAACACCAATGTATTTCATCCTAGATGAATAACTTTATTGGAAGATTACGTAGTGTATTTCTTTAGAAATTATATATTTATTTGGAAACAACATTTTAAAACCTAATGAAATTAAAAATAATTCTATTTTAAAATAAATATAGAAACTAATAAATGAATTATAAATGATATTTTAAAATATTTCATGAGAAAAATATTCATTCCTTGGTGAAAAAATAAAATTAAAAAATAAATAAATTTCATAATAATTTCATAGAGAAATCAATTATTTAGAATATAATCATATAATACATAATTAATGAATTTTTTTTATAAAAAATAACATTCAAAACATATAAAGAGATATTGAATTTTTTTTCAATTTATGATATAAAGAGATGTTTTTCTAATTATGCACAAAATAATTAATTATTATTTTAATCATTATCATGGATATTTTTTTGATAAAAAACATGATGATTCCATTATAAATTAATCAAATAATTAAATAATTATAAAAAATGTATATATTTGGTCAATTAAAAACATTAAATATAATTAAAAAATAGGTTACAATGATTTTTAATAAAATGATCCTGTACATAAAATATGATTATCATTAAAAATAATTAATTGAAATTTTCACTAAATATGGTCAGGAAATGGAATTGCAAAAATTAATTTAATTTAATAAACCTAGGATAAGAAAATTAACGAGTTTCATCAGAGATGGATGTTATTTTTTCATCATCAGAAAAAGTCTTAAATAATCCTGATAAATGATGGGCCTCTAATATAAAACATTTAACAATTTTTTAACATTGAAATATCACCACAAGAAGGAATATCATTAATGAAATATTAAAAAATATTTAGGATAAATAAGTTAAAATAATTAATTGAAAAATTATAAATATGTACTCGTTTTAAATTAATATATATTCATAATGTGACAAAAGTCACAATGATGGAAAATTAAGAGTAAAATATATTATTACTTCAACAACCTTTTGAGTTATAGTACTAAATAATAAATAAAATAAAAAGAAACATTAAATACACTGAAAATAATGGGACTTATGATACAAAATTTGATTGTGTAAATATATACACAACACAAATGAAATGAGTCGTGAATTTTTCATATTTATCATTATAATAAAAAAATACAGTATATATTCCTTACAATAAGACCCAAAATAGTTAATATACTTTTCAACTACATGTATATTAAATATATAATTTTTATAGATATATTATGCAATCATAAATATATATATATAATTGTTTATGATTTACATTTGACCTTTTATAAAAAAATTATTAACAATTCTATATTATTGTCATATTTCATGCTATAATTGTATTGTTGTTCATGTATGTTTTGATTTATTGTTTTTATTACTTTTACATTCATCATGGATCAGTAATATAAATTATTTGGAACATGATATCAATATCATATATATTTATTATATATATATATATGTTATTATTTGAATAAATATAGAGATATGTAATGAAAAACACCATTCACAAAGATGGTATTTCGTATATATACATGAATGATGATTCTGTTTTCATGATGTTTTCAAATAATTAAAGGTAAATGATATAAAATCATTAATGAGTAATTGTTTTAATATAATTTTCATAAAAACATTATTTTATACTTTATATTTAAATGTGAATTAATCACATCACTTCGTGATGCGGTAATCCTTCAAACACACTAGCGATGTAATCGTATTCCCAAAATTATAGGATAATGAAGGTGTGTTTGATAAAATATATATATAATAATGATAATATAATAAATTTAATATATATATATATATTAAATCCAATACTATTTCTAACATTGATAGGTGTAAATGGAAAATCAAATGAGATTAGAATGCTAGGTGGTACTCTACAATACATAGGAACAAATATTTTATAACCCATTTGATAGAAGTCGAGATGTGTGTAGTTAATTATCATAAAAAAATAGAATATATTTTCAATTAACATAAATAGGTTTTTTATCTGTTTTTTTATCAATATAAATGATGTATTTGTTGGAAGAAATATATTAAAATTTCACTTTGAGGATTGTAACCTCTTATTCATGTCTCCTCATTAGTTTTGAACAAAAATCCATCATAGTTTGGATTTTTGTACAAAATAATGATTATAGAATGATGGCCTAGATTTTGGGATGTGATTAAGGTAGGAATTTTATGAACTAAATGTGTTTCGATATTGGATGTAGAGTCGGAAGGTGTGGCCTATAATATGGGATGTGAGTTGAATATATGTAATTTATTGAAATGAAAAATGTTAACACATGTTTTCCTCATTCCACATGGATCCATAATATACAATTCTCTATAAAATATGTAATACATTCCAAATAAATTCTTAAAATTAGGGTTGTGAAATATATGTGTGTTTTTTTAATATTTTATTTTTATGACAACCCATCGGTAAACAATTTTTACTTCAACCTCTGTAAATAATTTTAAATATATAAAAAATTTATGTTTGGTTAAAAAATAAGGTTGAAATCATTAAATAATAAATATTATCATGACTAATAATATATACTCAATTTTTAAAAATTAAAATCATAGTTGTGGAAAAATTTGATTTATCTTATGTCCTACAGACATTATGAGAAAAAGGGGTTTTAAATAGAAAAGGTTCAAACGTATAGAAAATTTTTATATTTTATTTTAATATAAAATATATTAAAAAGGAAAAAATTTGGAAAATAGATATTTAATTTATATAATGAATCATTGAAATAAATTTAATATTTAATCGATCTTTATATATAATTTAAATTAAAATCAATATGTTTATTTAAAAAACAGTATTTCAAACTGTTTATCAAAAAGGAATCTCTTGAGAAACATATAAAAAAAATATAGTTTTCATATACTGATTGTAAACATTAATATAATTTGTTAAACAAAATTTTGTTAAATTATAAAAAGAATCCAAATAAGTATGCAAGAAAATGTAACATCACATTTTTTTGAAAAATACATTATCTAAGTGTGACATTATATTTTGTAGTCTATCTTTAAAAAAATTATATGGAATATTAGATTATTAATTAAATATATACAATATATATTTCTTTACAATTATTAACAAATGATGGTTTTTTTAATATATTATGGTAAATTTGTTTCTTGTGTATAAAATTAGATTTAGAAAAAAATTTTCCCCTTCATATTCTAGTGCTTTTTTCATAAAATATAATTAAGTGGTCATTAAAAAATTTCATTTATACACACCTATAGATCATATATTTTTTTATTCTATTTAATCATTTTTATACTCTCAATTACAACATTTAAGTGATAAATATAATATTATATAATAAAACATTTATAGTATTTTTAGTATGGTTAATCATATAAATTTACAATTGAATGTCCTCATTGAGCATATAAATATAATTAGGGTATGTGAAATATTATATTTTAATTATAATATCATAATAATAATATCAATCAATACCCATATCATGAAACCATAAAAAATTTCATAATTCTTTTGTAATGTCCAGAGTAATCAAAATCAATAATCTTGAGTAAAGGGTTATATGTCATGATAAAAGGAAACTATTTTAACCTATATAAATCATATGTAAAATGTATTGTTATATTAAAAAATAGTCATTATATAACAATTACATGTATCTTATATAATTCTTAAAAATTGGATAACGTTACGACTGTCATCTACTATAATGTTCTAAATAATATAGTCAATAAAAAATACATTTTATTTCTATGACAATGCACTCATTGTATACACTCTATGGGGGTCACTCAACGCTATCTGGGTGCATCTATCATAAATGAATGGTTAAGGAACCAATACCTAAAAATTTTAAATAGATCATTTTTAAAAGGTTTGGGCCGAAGCCTCAATTTATTATTTAAAGAATAGACTTCTTTAGATCGGGTAGTTGGACACCCATTAAATAGCATGATGTCCAAAGACCATGTGGTTTGAATAAAAGCCTTGATAGCCCATTTTTTGGCCCGAAGGACCCCATAGTGATCAATATTTCTATAGTACCCGTGCTACTACTGAACATGCAATTGTACTACCACTACTATATTACTGCTACAGTATCCCAAAAATTCAACCCTGATTGAATTTGATCGAGGGCCTTTTGGATTCCAAGCAGGAGCCTGTACCACTATGGCACATGCTCATTGAAATAGATCAATATTTCATTGGAAAATTCATATAATTAGACTTTATTTCTCTCATAATACGATTGACATGTGAAAAATAAAAATATTTTACAATTTATTAATCCAGAACATGATTATCTCATAAAGAAAATGGATTAAAAAAAATAACATTGAAACATTATTATCTTAATGAAATTAAATAGTTTATCTAAAAATCCCATTAAATAATATATTTCTCTAGAAAATAAATGGATTCCATAAAAACAACAATAAAAATTTATTAGCTTGTGGAAAATAAATGGGTTTAAAAATAATCACATTGAATAAATACTACCCAATAAAAAGTACACAACATCAATAAAAATCACATTGTAACTAAATTAAACTACTGTAAAATAATAGGTTTTCAAAAATATAATATCATCACAAACATTAAAAATATAGACTATGTACAAGAATGGAATCCTTGGATCATATCCACTTTAAATCATATGTAAATTCAATGGATGTCATCTTCGATGAAAAATGACTCTAGAATATTACCTGGATCATTTCATAAGGAAAATGAATTTTCATTTTATAACAATACTTATAACAAATGATTCCAAAAAAAAATTAGAAATCATTTTCTTTATAATAAACCTTGAAAATTTATAAAAGAAATAAAGAAAATCATTTAAAAAATCTCTTTAGGAAAATATACGTTCCTATTTTAAAATATATTTTTATAACACAAAATAATTTAAAAATAATTTCATTGGAAAATAAATATGAAATTTTATAATTTAACTGCTATATAAAATAATGGTTATGATGATGTTTTATTTATTTATTTATATATATAGTAAATAAATATCCATCCACATTTTTAGTAAAATAAATTAATAATTATTTGACAGAAACAAGAATATGTTTTAAAATAATTGAAAAAAATAAATCATGGGTATAAATATCATTATTAAATAAACTTATGAATTTTAAAAACAATTTTAATAAACTATTATAGAAAAAACCATATTAGAAGATAATTGTTTTTATACAGAGGATAGAAAAAAGATAGTTTTTTATAATATCATGGTTTTGTACCAATGAGAATATAAAAACTAGAAAACAAATAGAAAATATGTTTTTTAATTGTCTAACCAAATTATAATAATAGTTAGGAATATATTGACTGATGGACTATAAAATTTCATCGTCATAATAAGAACCCTAAACTAACCTATTAATCAATAAGAATGTATCATAAAAACAATTATCTATGTTGAGGATCATTAATGATCCTATATTTATTTATTCATAGTTTGTGAATATTAATATTTTAATGGAAGTGGTGAAATCTTATCTTTCTCTAATAATTGTTCATCAATCAATCCATGTGAGGATATAAAATGTGAAAAATGATGAAATGGAGTAACAAATGATAGTATAAAATTTTCCAATGTTACTATTTTATTATAACGGATTGATATTGCTTAGGAACCATGTATGTGTTTTTTCCATACCATAATTTAAAAAGAATATGTTAATAGAGGTTCGCATATCATCATTATATATTTATCCGTGAAGTTAATAAATTTATATGTATTTTAATGATTATTTTTTTGGATGTGATGATAAGTGATATCATATAGATTATTTCCTAGTACTCAGCATGTAAATTGGTTAAGGCTAATAGAAATATAATAATGGGATCCAATAATCATTTTAATTACAAAATCATTAGACTCTATGATAATTAAATATTTATATGACATATTTATCTGTTTGTGAAATGGAATGTATGGATCAAACTAGTTATAAGGAATATTTGTTGACCTATGTTAAATGAAAATAAATAAGGAAACCAATTAATGAGTGTTGCGATGATTACTAAAATAAATTAGATTAAAAAATAATAAGGATAATTATCATAGGGGTGGATGACTGGCAAATGTGTATAAATTATATAGAATACGAATGGAGAAAGAATGATGGATTTCATGATTATTTTAATGGTTGGTTCACTTTTTATATTATCATTCCATGAATGGTTAAATAGTGATGGACCATGTAATGGGGTCATCGAGATCTATCATATGGATATTATTCTCTAGAATGAAGCCTTTAACTTCTTAGCTCATAATTATATTCTCAATAATTATGGCACCCTGGAATCCCACCCGTAAAATGTATATCTACTTCAAAATTTGACATCATGAAGCATGTATTATATTACATGAACAACCAAGTCATATATTTTTTATTATTAGTGGTTAGGGTCATTAATAAAATGAATATTGAGGAATGGGTCAACACTTATAGTTTCTTACATCAGAGATGGATAAATGGATGTTTACATGCTCAACCTCAGGCACAAACCACAATTGTTTTCACCAACAATATCAAAAAAAATATCAATGATGTATTCAAAGAAAAAAATTAAGAAAACTACATAACAAAAATATTTCCCATGTTATGGATGAAAAACATTAAAATAAAATAATTCTCTGAAGTTCCATATTCTCCTTGCTTACTTCCACCATCAAGTTGTCTCAGTCTATCTGTCAACTATTGTTATCTAATATCATTATTTCTTTCTTATTATCGACAAAATATACATAAAATTCCTTCTAAAATTCATTCAAACTCATATGTGCCACGTGAATCCACATCTGGCCAAACCTGGTGAGGTCGAATGGAAATAATTCTAGTTGTCCTACAATAGGACTGTTCATCTGTGTGAATATCGTGTCTAATGAACTACAATACCATTTGCATCAATGTATTTATTTTTAGTCATTATTGTAATTTCATCAATGTGCGTTATTCACCATGTAAGTGTTTTATATATATGTTTTCAATATTAAATATTTATTATAGAGACCCAAATCATGACATATATGGTCCTTACATTACTTTTGTGGAATACTTAATACATTACAAGAACCAACACTCAATGACCGTAATAGTTTAGTGTATTTAGAAACTAGGAACACAATCGTCTAATCGTTGTGAAAGATCTTCACCATCTCCCATAAAGATCTTCCCCTTTTTTGTTTTCTTACCTAAAACATTTCTTTAAAACCTGGGGAAAAGAAAATATAAAAAAGGGTGAGCTCAAATGCTCAGTAAGGGTAAGCATGGAGAAAATAAAACAAGTCATATACATTTGAACATAAAAATGTGAACATAATGTTTAAACATCATGATCTTGAGAAATGACATAAAACATGTCAATACGTAAGTAATATATCATAATGGGATATCAATCATGATAAAATCACATGGGAATAAAACATGTAATTGTGGCAATCATTAATCAGATTTTATGATTTCCATAGTAGCCAAGGCATTGCTACCAAGACCATATTAGTGAAGAAATTCCCTTTCTGAATTGATTTCTATCCTCATTTCAGTCCTGTAACACTGAGCTGGATTAACTTATCATTCCAGCCATGTCTAACTCATGAGATATAAATCATTACCCAATGCATCATAGGGAGATATAGGTCCCACCCATCTCATAATTAAATCATTATTACTTGTGACACAAAATAAATTTAAAATAGTCATCATAACCCATATAATAAAATGGGTTTCATAAACATCATCCCAAATTAACATAATCCATATAAAAAAAATAAATATAATTTCATCATAAGAGAAGAAGAACCATGTAAATCATAGAGACATTATTTTTGAAACATACACATATGAAATAATGTCATCTTATATGGAAAATGGTTTTGATAAAACACTTGAAATGAATTCATGATTAAAATATCCTTTCTTCTTCAAAATCATTTTATTTTCACAAAATTCCATGCAATCTTAAAATAAAAGTATTTTTTTGAATATAGTCATAAAATTTCGTAGAGTAAACATCAATGAAATAAGTCATTATGAAACCATAAAAATCCGTTCAGGACGTATAAGTTAAAAATAACATTCTTCTCGTACTTTTGTCCGAAAAGTAAAAAAGCATCTCGTATGGTAATCAAAAGAATGATTCCTTACTTACCATGTAGTAAAATTAAGAATTGGGTAAAAAAAAATTAAACATACATGAAAACTTTTTTTTGAAAATAGGTACATGGATAATAATTTTAACCTTAGTAAATTCATACGAATAAACAGTCTCAGATAAAAACGATATTGGAAAAGTTATCCCTTTCCTTAGGTCTGATATCCTTCATACGTATCCGAACCTCCTCTTCATTGACGCAAATATTCTTAACCTCCTCTTAAGGCACTAGGGTTTTACTTTTGAGGATACCAGAACCTATATAATATTTCTAGAGAATATGGGAAGGGAAATGGGTAGGTTTTGGTGGAACTTCAAGGCTCAAAATGGTGTGAAGTGAAGATGGAAGTGGTGCCCTTATTATAAAGGAGGAGAGGGGCACCTTTGGAAAAATAGAAAATATTATTTTATAATAATGTCATATTCGGTTTATAATATCTCAAAATTGATTTATTTATAAGCTAAAGTGGGTATGGTTCGAAATACCTTCAACGAAAAGGTTTTAGACAAGTTTAGGCTGCTATTTTAACTTTATCATTTAGATTTAACTCGATGTTAAATAATTTAACTTTTACCGTTTCTTCTTGTTCTCTTACACTATATGGATAATAAACATAACATAACAAGAAAAAAGAACCCCAAGTGGTTCATTATTAATATATATAACCTTATCTATTTCATTTGGCTAGACTTTATATTTTTATGAATATAATAACCAATTATAATATAATATTTCTTTTAAAAACTATTTTATGTCATTTTTAGACTATTTGGTAATTGATTTTTGTGAAAATAATAACAACATGATTAGTTCGAAAATTTTTAATTGAATCAATAAAAACATGTCATGTTAACCTATAAAATTAGTTTAATTCATAAAATGTATCAAAATACATTTATTTGGGTATTTATATCATCAATTATGTAAATATTTCATTAATAAGGAAATTACTGCAACATTATTGTGTCATAAATAAATTAAATCAGTTAATGTATAAAAATTAAAAATAAAATACCATTTTGTAGGAAATATTTTTATATTTCTAATTAATATTTATATTTAAATTTATCTTATGTATAACCCTATATTAAAATTTTTTTAGTTATTAAACATTGATTTTAACCATTTTAACTCCTCTTTAAATAAAATAATAATAATTGTCCTAATATAATATAATAGGACCTGAAGGGTAATATTTTATTCCTAAGGTTGTTTTTGGTCGAATTACACTTATCCAATATAATTTAGACAGGTGTCAGGGTAATAATAATATCATTTTTACCCTTAATTACCATATTTACTTTTAACCATAGTAAATAAATGTAAAAAGCTACAATTCACCAAAAATTATTTTTATCTTATTGAACCTCATTTTACTCATTGATATTAACTGTGTCTCCCGGATTTTCAAAATTCCACTCATAGAAGTGTTAAAATTATGTATTATGTATGTTTTCAAAAGGCACCTATGTGGTAGGTAAAAGACGGTGAAAAGTTCAATAAAATTTTTATATATAAAAAATTATTATATAATGACTCTAATGAATTACATTGAAATTATATATTTATTATGTATTAATTTTTACCTAAAATAAATTTAAATAAAATAAATAATTATTTAAATAAAATTTCCGGTTTTAAAAAGTAACCAAATGTTTTCACTATTCATAAAAATTTCAATGTTTTCAGAATAATAACAAAAATTCACCCTAGGATAATTTTGATATTCCAAATCAAAAAATGATGTCCATTTTGAAAGATTAAATTTATAACATTTCAAAAAGTGGGTATTACTATTCGTAACGGCTAGTTCATAATAATATTATAACAATATATCATTTAGTGAAACTTGGTATTGCGTACTACAGTCACTATCAAAGAAGGTCTTGATTGCGTGTAATGCAAGCCAAGTCAGGGTTACATGTAGTGAAATCTCTGTTTAGTGTTGCGTATAACATAATAAAAAAATTCATTTATACATTAAACAAAATCTATACTTAATGTTGTGTAAAATAATTTCCACAAAACGAACATGAAATAGTGTATAACACGAGCTATGAATACTGTTGCATATACTACAAGCTAATACAGTGTTGCGTATAGTACAAACTAATCTTGCTGTATTGTATAATAGAAGACATAAATGAAATTAATAATAATATATCTCATAAAATCTGAAGGTGTTACATTCTACCCACCATAAAATTAATTTCCCCCTCGAAATTCAGCGGGGTTATAAATGGTTTACTACTTGAAATTTTATTTCATAGAAACCCACATCGTAAAAAGGAATATTATAACTTCATTTTACAAACAAAAGAATGAAACGTAATGTTTAACCAAATTAACTCATCACATGGTTTCCACATAGGAAAAATATGGATATGGAAGAGAAATCTAACCATCATGTTCTGATGGAGAGTGGTAGAGGGCATGGCTATGAAAAATCCATCAATCACAAATCCATAAATTTATGATGAACTAATGTACCGTCTGATTCATCGGGTATTAGGGTACTAGGATATCATATTTAGTTTTCAAGATCACTACCCTAATGTTGAAAATTTTTTGAATTAAAAGAAATACTTACTCGATTTTGGTAAAATCTCACTGTTGTTCATGCCTTGAACAATTTCCATTTCATAACATAAATAAATGAAGTTGGATTTGTCATTCGTGAAGTGCTACCAGATCATGCGATAGATTGATAGGTCATTCCATCTGTTTCTATCACAAAACGTTTAGCACAGTTTATTAAATATACGTAAGTCCATCTATGCTGAGATTAATGGACTTCTAATTCATCTATCATAGCGCTTAATAAAATAAAACTAGTTTCTACTAACCAGGTACATTATATAGGCTATAGGTAGGTAATAATGGCCTGTCTCACTTCGGTTGTGGTTTTGATTCCCACATCCTTGTCTGACGTGATGGGTTGTCAACCGTTATGCATGTTGTCCCTTTTCATAAACTACACTATTATGAAATTCCATCAATAATATCGAAAAAAAATGTTCTAGCCAAAAACAATACTAACATATGTCCAACATAATCCATTCTAATCTTTAGGCTTATCCAAAATACATCTGTCCAAACACATAGTATAAAGAAAATGGTTACTTGAAAGGTCACATAACAAGCACGTGAATACCATCATTTATCCCCCATATATCTTAAGATATATCTTGTTGGTCACATTCCAAGAATGTGAATACCTTAAACATGTATTCTTTTGAAACACGAATTACCATAGAATCTTAGTGAAAAAAATGAGTGCAGTCAAAAGTTAACTTATTCCACATACCAAAATCCCAAAAATACTATATACTCAAACCATGATATCACTTATTCCTTATATCAATCATGAGATTACGAATACTATAAAAAATTTTATTTCCTTCTTATCCCTTCATTATGAACATATCAGCTGCTTCCCAAAATATTTGAATCACATTTCATGGTTACCGGTACCATATAATTATTAAAAAGTAATACATAGATATTACAAAATTCAACGATACCATAAATGAGATTACATGAAACTATTTTTAAATCCCATTATATAAACTCTTAATCATTACAAATCATATTTTTCATACTAAAAAAACACAAATAGTGATCGCATGTGACATCCCTTTATCCTTTTCCTTAAGTGGTTGCTCACGTTGATCATCATTAACCCTTGGATTGGGGCATTGATTAGCATAATGCCCCATTTACTTGAACTTGAAGCATTGAAGTGTTGGTGGAATATTCTCTGCAGTCTTTTCATTATTCACATCATTAGCAAACCTTTTTCCATTACTTTGACACTCAGCTACTCGATGACCTTCTTTTACACACTTAAAACATTTTCTAGTCCCTTTAAGACAATCTCCACTATGCTTCTTTCCACATATTGAGCATAAATAAACACCCATCTTCATTTCACAATTATTATGAGATTTCTCCTTGAACTCCATCTTTCATTTCATGTCCAAACCATGAGAAGGATATGTAACAAAAACTTCCATTTCTACCGTGATAGCATAATACACAATTTCTTCATAGCTACTGAGGACTCTTATAGCTAATTCCCTTCTTAGACTTGGTTTTACGCCACTGAGAAATCGATCAACTTTACATTCAGGTTGGATGATAAAACCAAATGCATACCTTGCAAGCCTTGTAAAATTTGCTTCGTATAAATCGACAGATTCATCATCCTTCGGCTTATGATTAAGGAACTCCTTTTCCATCTTTTTTTGAAGAATATGAGGGAAGTACTTGCTAAAAAACAAGTTCTTCACCACGTCCCATTCCATGGATTCAATTTCATCTGGGGGCCTTGTATTCTTAAATATAGTCCACCATTTATCTGCTTCAACTTCTAAAGGGTAAATAGCCATATTGAATTTTTCATGTTCCGATCAACGAATTATGTAAATTGTCTTTTCAATGGAACTGGTCTATTGTTCATCAACAAGTGGATCAGAAGACCCACTGAAAGAAGGTGGACGTTGTCTCATGATGGACTCAATAGAATATTGTTCCGTTTTCTACTAATTTGGAAGTCTAGAATGATTCATAACTTGTGTAATTATAGAAAAAAGATTTTTCACTCCATCTCCAATGACATTGGTTTGTTCAAGAGGACAATAATTGCATTGTCCATTACATTTATCAACACGATTCCATCGGGTTCTAGCCATCGTCTAAAACACAAAAAGAATTGTGTGAGAGGTAAAAATCATTCTATGGAAAACAAAATAATAAAAGGGGACTACCTTTAATATCTAACATCTTAGGTTTAATTATAAGACCTTTACCATAAATCTAGGACAATAACCAATAATTAGACTTATCCTTAGGGACATACCTAGACATACCTTAGAAATATCTCTAAGGATGACACTAAATTTTTCACATCATTGATTCCAAAGGTTAAATAATACATTCCCCTTATACCAACTGCAAAGGCCCAAAGCATGACATACATGGACATTACATTAAATTTGCGGAATACCTAATACATAACAAAAACAGACACCAAAAGATTGTAATAGTTTAGTGTCTTTGGAAACTTGGAACACAATCTTCTAATCTTGGGGAAAGATCTTCAACATCTACCATAAAGATCTTCCACTTTTTTGTTATCTTACCTAAAACAATTATTTAAAACCTAGGGAAAAGAAAACATAAAAAAGGGTGAGATCAAATGCTCTGTAAGGGTAAGCATGGAGAAAATTAAAAAAATTATATATATTTGAACATAAAAACATGAACATAATGTTTAAACATCAGGATATTGAGAAATGACATAAAACATGTCAGTACGTAAGGCATATATCATAATGGGACATAAATCATGATAAAATAGTATGGAAATAAAACATGTAATTATGGAAATCATTAATCACATGTTATTATTTCAATAGTAGCCAAGGAATTGGTGCCAAGACCATCTTAGTGGAAGAAGTCCCTTTCTGAATCGAGTTCACTCCTAGTTTCAGTCCTGTAACACTAAACCAGATTAGCTTACCATTCCAACCATGTCTATCTCATGAGATATAAATATTTACCCAGTGCATTGGAGAGATATATAAGTCCCACCCATCTCATAATGAAATCATTATTACTTGTGACACAAAATAAACCTAAAACATTCATCATAACCCAATGAATAAAATGGGTTTCATAAACATCATCCCACCATAACATAATCCATATAAAACAAATGGATATAATTTCATCATAAGAGATGTAAAACCATGTAAATCATAGAGACATTATACATGAAAAATACACATATGAACTAATGTCAACTTACACGGAAAATGGTTTTGATAAAACAGTTGAAATTAATTCTAGAGTAAAATATCATTTCTTCTTCAAAATCATTTTCTTTTCACAAAATTACTTTCAATCATTAAAGAAAAGTATTTTTTAAAAATTTTCATAAAATTTTGTAGAGGAAACTTCATTGAATAATGTAATTATGAAACTGTAAAAATCCATTCACACCGTATAAGTTAAAAATAACATTCTTCTTGTACTTTTATTGGATAAGTAAAAAATTACCTCGAATGGTAATCAAAAGAAAGATTCCTTACAAACCATGTAATAAAAGTATAAAATTGGTAAAAAAGAATTTAAACATAATGAAACCATTTTTAGAAAACAGGTACATGGATAATAAATATAACCCCAGTAAATACTTACGAATAAACGGTCTTGGATAAAAATGAGATTGGAATATTTATCCCTTACCTTAGGTCTGATATCTTTCATACGTATCTGAACCTCCTCTTCTTTGACCCGCCTCTTTTTAACCTCCTATTAGGGTACTAGGTTTCGTCTTTTGAAAAGACAAGAACTTCTATATAGTTTCTATGGAATATTAGAAGGGAAATGGGTAGGTTTTGGCCGAGCATCAAGGCTCAAAATGGTGTGAAGAGAAGAGGGAAGTCGTGCCCTTTTTATAAGGGAGGAGAGGGAAAGCTTTGGAAAAACATAAAATTTTATTTTATAATAAATTCACATTTGGATTATAATTTCTCCAACATGATATATTTAGAAGCTAAAGTGGGTATGGGTAGATATACTCTAAACCAATTGGTTTTCGACAAGTTTAGGTTACTATTTGAACCTTATCATTTAGATTTACCTCTAAGTAAAAAAAATTAACTTTTATCGTGTCTTCTTGTTTTCTAACACTATATGGTTAATAAACATACTATAACAAGCCTCAAGAACCCGAGGTGCTTCATTATTAATATATATAACCTTATCTAAGTCATTTTGCCTAACCGTAGTTTTTAGGTATATATTAACAATTTATAATATAATATTTTTTTAAAAAACTATTTTATGTCATTTTTTACACTATTTTGTAATTGATTTTTATGAATATAATAACATCATTATTAGTTTGAAAAACGTTAATTGAGTCAATACACACATGTAGTATTAACCTATAAATTTTTTGGAATTCAAAAAAAGTCTCAAATTACATTTATTTGGGTATCTATAAAATCAATTATGTTAATATTTCATTAATAAGGTAATTATTGAATAATCCTTGTGTCATAAATAAATTAAATAATTTTATGTATAAAAATTATAAATAAAATACCATTATGTAGGAAATATATTTATCTTTATAATTAATATTTATAGTATAATTTATCTTTTGTATAACCCTATATTAAAAGAATTTTATTTATTAAAATTTGATTTTAACCATTTTAACTTTTATTTGAATTAAATAATAATTAGTGTCCTAGTCTAATACAAGTGGACCTAAAGTGTAATATTTTATTCCTAAGGTTGGTTTTTGTTGAATTACACTTATCTAATAGAATTAGGACATTTTTTAGGATAATAATAATATCATTTTTACCTTTAATTACCCTTTTTACTTTTAACTGTGGTAAATAAAATTAAAAAGGTACTATTCACCAAAAATTATTTGTATCTTATGGAACCACATTTTACTCCTTTATATTAACTATGTCTCTCGGATTTTCGAAATTCCACTCACAGAAGTGGTAAAATTGATTTTTACATAATTTTGCAAAAAGCTCCTAGGAGGTAGGCAAAAGACGGTGAAAAGTTCAATAAAATTTTTATATATCGAAAATTATTATAAAATGACTCCAAATAATTACATTGAAATTATATATGTATTATGTATAAATTTATACATAAAATAAATTTAAATAAAATATTTAATTATTTAAATAAAAAGTCGGTTTTTAAATAGTAACCTAGTGTTTTCACTATTCATCAAAAATTGAATGTTTTCAGAAAAATACCAAATATTCACCCTAGGCTAATTTCAATATTTGAAATAATAAAATGAAGTCCATTTTGAAAGAGAAAATTTATAAAATTTAAAAAAGTGGTTTTTAATATTCATAAAGGCTAGTTTATAATAATAATATAATAATATCTCTTTTAGTGAAACTTGGTATTGCGTACTAAACATGATATCGAAGAAGGTATTGATTGTGTGTAATGCAAGACAAGTTAGGGCTGCATGTAGTGAAAGATCTATTTAGTGTTTCATATAAAATAATCAAAACATTTTTCATTTTTACATTAAGAAAAATCTCTACATAATGTTGTGTAGAATAATTTCCACAAAACGAACTTGAAATTGTGTATAACACGAGCGAAGATTAGTGTTGCACATACTGCGAGATGACACGGTGTTGCATATAGTACAAGATAATCTTGGTGTAGTGTATAATAGAAGACATAAAATAAATTAATAATAATATATCTCATAATATCTTGGGGTGTTATAGTTATTTTCATCAAAACATTTTTCTAAATAACATTAAATAATTTTCCATGTAGCCAACAGATCCAAAAATGAAAATGGACCTTGTATCCAATATTTCTTGTGGTTTAATCTCCAAATATTTTTTTTCTTCATGATGATATTTCTTTTTGTATGTATATTATTCAATGTAAGGTATTCCAATATAGTTGATTCCTTTAATGTATCATTTTGAGTTCACATAACAAATTCTCGATATAGGTGATTGATGTTCACAAATCCATTTAAAATATCACCATTCATTTCATGTGATCTATTCTCAAAATTCACGATTCTAAACATATTCAACAGTCCTTGTAATTTATGAACATGTCTACTTTAGTTGTATTATTGAAGTTGAAACATCATGCTTTATAGAAATATTGTACTATAATGGTGTCATCTATGTGAAAAATTATTTTCTCAACCCTATGAATCTTACCCTCAATGGATATAATTTTAAATGAAGGAAGACATCTTTCTTCAATAGTCCCCTATAATGATGGGTGGTACATATTTGAGAAGAGGTATGACCCATGGGATCTTTTGATGATTATTTCCATATTCAACATAATTGACTTCAGTGCTAAGTGGTGAGAATATTATTTAACAAATTTAATTGTCAAAAATAGAGGTGTCTGACACTTGACCCTCCCCAACACTATCTATTGAAAATTCCCAATGGGGATAATTTCATTCATTGAGAGAGTGGGGTGGTGAATCAGTGATATATTATTTTTTGGGATATCTATATTATAGAACAACCTTTGTCTCCAATTATATATACATACCACTATGATTGGAAAAATTCATTTACACATACACAATAATTAATATATTTTGGATTCTTACTACTAAAAATAATTATTTTATCCTTAACATGATTTGTAAATAATCCAATACACCACAATCCATCAGAAACAATTTTATTGTGTGTATTCAACATAAAGTAAAAACCCTTAATTGTGTGTTCATATATGATTAATAAAATAGTTTATGTTATTCATGAAGCATGAATGATTTATATAAGATGTTGTAAATTGTTAAAAACCATTAGTTTGGATCTGATTCACTGTGATGCATAAAAAATATCACATTGGATATTCATTATGAAACAATTCTTTAATTTCTTACCCATAAAAAAGTTTTAATTTTTTAGACATTGTTCCAAATCATAGTTTTATATCACAACCAGATTCCTTTGTCTGATTCATCAATCTAGAAACAATTCTTACTCACTAGACAGATTGTTTTATTTGATATGGAAAATCCTAATAATATCTCTTATTATTAAAATATCTCAACTCACAACCTAAGTATAGATATAATTTACTTTTAATTATGTCTCAAAGAAAATGATAAATTCTACACTATATTTTACATTAAAAATGTAAATTTACATTGTAAATTCACCACTTTATAATAGTGTTTTTGAATCGAAAATATGAGCAGGCGAGAAATTTTTTTCTTAATAAACGAAATTAACATTTCAAAATAATTCTGAATTTCAAATATAATTTTACTACTATTGAATTCCACTCTACACATCATGATTATCCATAAATATTAAGGAATTATAAAGATCATTAGAATTATTGACATTGTTTTCAAATGGAACATTACACATTTTGATTATTGAATTATATTCTCCAAATTATCTTTGTCTAAAAAACTCTTTTAATTCTGATTTTATTGATCCAATTTAAAATAAGTAAAACATGATATTTAATACTCCCATTATCAAAATTAAATGAATAAATTGTTTGTGAACATTTTCCAATATTATCAAGACATTATAACAATATAATAATTAATATCTAGAAACATTAATATGTTTCACCCTATCATCCACATTATTATTTTATCCATCTTTAACATAAACATATGAAACTATGTCTGTTGAAACATACCATTTGATAAATAATCAATTTCAATGATTCTATGAAGAATTATTTTAAAATTTATACAATTAATTTTTATTCGCTCAATAAATAAATATTAATTTTCACTCTTACCCAATGATTCAATTGAAAATGCTAAAATGTATATTGAATTTTTCCTGATTCACCATTATATGGTTCTCATCCAATTGAATTGTCATTGATCATAATCTAACTCATAAAATTAAAAAAAATCAAGTAATATATTAGTTTCAACGACATTACTACCCAGTTAGACTCAATAAAATTTAGTTCACCTGATATAATTTGTGTAGCAAAATATTTTACTTCTGATTGAACTCTTAATATGATGCTTTATTGGGAAAAACAACTTGTTTGATGGATCATTCTGTCCAATGTCTCTTAATATCAACACATTATTTAACCAAAATTAGTTTCCAAAATCATATTCCTCGTCTCACAATAATATATTCATCTATAAAATCTCAAACTAATGATTTTTACTGTGAATAAATTATCATTTTTTAAACACTAGAGAAACACATTTCACTTATCATTAAGAAAAAATTTCATGAATCTTGAATTCCTCAGGAAGATTAAAATAATTAAAAACATAAAAACAACATCACGTTTTTATGTTTAACATAAATTATGATATTTTCGATCCTTTATATCTTCCTATATGATAATTCTATTCTAGAATATGTTTCTACAAAAACACATTCATAGTGAAAAACTATTTTGAATTGAAACATGTAATTGATGGAATTCCTAGTGAAATATTTGTATGATATTTCTATTTTGATATTCCTTCATACAATCTCAAAAATATACAATGTGATTTTATGTATTATAATGATAAAAATACAAAATATTTTATAATAAAATGAGATTTTTAATCCAAAAAAAATATTTATCCATACATTGACAAGCCTCTTTTAAACTACTTCACTAAATATACACCCAAAAAATTACCGCATTGGATTTTCATAAAAACCAAGACTCAGAAATGAATGAAAAATTGTTACAAAATATATAAATAAATTATTAGTAATTCGATGACTATGTGAGATAAATCATTATAGGAAACAAAAAACACTGAATAGAAGGAACTTTCCATCCATATGTACAGAATTTATAATGAATATTTAAAAGATCAAACCAAAAAACATTCTAACATCCCACAACCTCTTTCAAAATGTAATAACTTGTTTCCTACATGTAATTTAACAATGTGTTTGAACATTTTACATATAGACATGAGAAGTTCACATCTAACACATTTTATAAAAACCATTTAAATATATGTTTTAATTCAATGTTTTAAAAAAAAACTATAGATATATTTATTAAATGTCATTTTATTCCCCTATTAAACAACATACTAATAGATGATGAAAGACGTCATAGAAACACATACCTCAATCTTGGAGAGAAAGAGGTTGGACAACCATGTTCATTCTACGTTTTTAGAAATTGTCCTCTATTGATGGTATTGTGAATATATTATTATATTGTTTTTATTGTGGGAACATATTCCATTATGAGTTCATCATTTTACTAATTCTATTTGATGAGGTGATTTCTAATATCAATGTAATTTGCGATAATACTTCAATTTATTTATAGTTATATTTTTTAATTTTTTGTTATCATAGGTATAGGTATGTGGAAACATTATTTTCACTAGAAAATATACCAAAGGAGTCTTAATCCTTATAAGTTGTGATGGGGCTTGAGTGGAAGAAATATATTCAGCTTAAACCATAATAAGAATTATAGAATTTGTTCTTTTAGTATTTCTACTCAAAAGACATTCCCCTGGTCTGAAGAATCCCTTGGATAGATATTATATTATCCATAATTCTTTCCTAATCATTATCTTTATAATATAAAGAGCAATTTCTTTATGATGTTCCATGCATTATAAAAATATATATTTTTCCAATGATATATCAATTAATTATATTTCCTACCTATACATGATAATTTATTAGATCACCAAGTAATCTGGAACATGTGGTATAAGGATATAAAATATTTTTTCATAAGGAAATAATACATATATATATAATCTAATAATATTTTTGAATTATTTTGAATACACCTTTTTGAGTGTACAACATTTAACCATTGGACTATAACAAAAATTTGTTTGAAAAAATGTTTATAATTTTAATTCCAAATATCTTAATAAGTTTTTTAGTATAATTCTCATCAGATATAAATATATGTTCATTCATTTGTGATATCCTTAATCTATGAAAATATTTCATTTCATCATGAATGGTCATTTCAAACAACTTCATTATCTTCCTAGAATGCTTCTAATATGTAATTACACAATTCATAGAAAATATTACATCATTAAACAATACTATTGAAATGATAGATATTTTAGAATTTTTATTAATATAGATGTTAATGTCAACTCCTCCTTTTATAAATTTCCACATCCCTAATCAGTTGTCCAATTTGGAATACAATTCTCTTATAAGCTATTTTAACCTATATGAATTTCTTTTCAACCTACAGACATAATAGTGAATATTCTAATATTATATGTGATGATAATCATATAAGGGTCACTAAAATACATATATTCAGGATCCCAATCTTCTAATGATGAGAATTTACCACAGAACGTTTCATAATGAATTCATCATATCATTGCAATAACTGTTAAATCAACTATATTCTCAATGATAAATCTTATGATGTTTACAATAACAATAAACCTTTTTTAGAAGTATCCTTTAAATTAATAGTCAGTTGTTATATGATCTTCATAATTTCTACTATATTTTATACATTTCTTTATTAAATTTCATATTTCCATATTATATAAATGATAAATAGAAAATAATAAAATCTATTTTTTTTCTAATCAATGAATTCACAATTCCACATAATTTGGAAATTATAACAGCTTTAGACAACATCTCAATTTTTTTTAACTCATATGGATTCTTATAAAATACATTTTTATTAGCATGAACATCTATAATTCTTAAGCTCGTTTCAAAAACGAAAATTACAATATCTAAATATTGAATTAGATATTCCATAAATACCTACTTAAAATCACAATATTTCATTTAATTTATTCTGTTATAATTCAAAAAAAAACTGAAAGAATGTTTCATACTCTGATTCGACAATAAAACTGATACTATTTGTTTCTTAAAAATCATTATAGATTATAAACACTTCAAAAACATACATAAATATTTTAGTAACAACATCAATATGTTTAACCATTTTATCTACATTATTTGTTCACCAACTCGTATGACCCATGATACTGCATCACATAACAAATAGAATATGATGACTTATTGGTTTCATTAATTTCATGAAAATCATAAGCTAAATTAAAATATTTGACAATACTATTGCACTACATCTGATTGTATATAATTTAATGTTCATATGATTGATCAATCTATGATTATCAGGTAAATCATTAGAGTCTATAAGTCAACTAATGTTTCGGAATAAAAAACCTCTATACTAATTAAAACTCATCACTTTGTTCTATTTGATAAAAGGTTGGTATATAGATGTTCTGCTACTAATCACTCTCATCACATGATGTCGTCTCAATGCCACCCACTTGTCTGATGGGTCATTCACTCTGATGTATTGGATGATTTGTAATTTTAAAATCATTTGTACAACATCAATTTCATATTTCTAATATCTATGAATATACAATGTCCAATAAACTTCAAACCAACGATCTTCATCCAAAAACATCAACATTATAGATACATCATAAAATAAATTTTTATTTTCAATCATGAACACCTAATTGTTTTAAAAAATTATTCAAGATGTTCAGAAAATCAAATGACTACAAAAAAATTATCATAATTTTTTTACATATCATATCAATTTCAATATACGCTATATCATCTAACTAGATATTAAGAAACTAAATTTTTGAAAATATGATCCCAAAAATAAGATCACCTAGATATCATATTCAGAAATAAATAATATAATTGTAGGAATTACATAACAAATCTATATATGATCTCTTGATTGTGATTTTCCAACAACAAATCTCCAAATAAATTAATAGTATATCAGTTTTTCATAATGGTAAAAAATTAAACATTTTAAAGAAATCCCCATCTAACATCTATAAAAAATCATTCTAACAAATAATTTAGAAAACAAAGTCTGAATATCTACCACTACACAATTAATCGTGGTCGTGAGAATCACAAAATCATTAATGGAATGGAATAGTGCCATCAACATCTGTGAACTATAAATTCATCTCTAGAGAGTTCAGATTCAAAATACATAAATGATCTCAAAAGCGTACTTATGTCTATAATGATATAACTTCAATCAGAGAAATTTGGCTCTTAATTTTTAATTACTACAATCCCACAAATGAAATCAGAATAATTTTTCTAATTGAAATTTAAATTCCAAATTTTCACAATATATTTACCTATATTCATTTTCAACATCCATACACACTTAAGATAAAATAATTGTCATTTTAAAAAATAATGAATAAAAATATATAGTAGAACTAATAAAACTATTTTAATTCCATGTTTTACTCCAAAATAATCATTAAAAACACTTTGAATTACTAAAAGTTTATATTTAAAACTTTTAATGGATGGTTCCAAATAATACAATCTCACACATAAAAGATTTCACTCCAAAAAAATTATAAAATAAATGTTTGGTAAATAAACAAATCTATTTTAATAAACATTATCCTAGCAATTAAATTACAAAATCATCCATTGGATGGATTTTTCATACCATTGTTGACAATAAATTCCATTAGACTATATAAAAAAATGTAATTTCCCAATACCAAGAAAAATTACTTGAGAGAATCACGTGGAATTAGATCTATATAAAAATTAAAAAAAAACATCAAATATCACATATTATCCAAAGATAAATATCTATCTTCCCACATTTTTTATACCACTCAAATAATTTTTTACAAATCAATTGTTCTTTAAATATTTGGGTTTAATATTTCTTTCAATTTCAGGAGTTTATTTTTTACAAATTAATTTTATTTTAAATTTTCTAATGCACTATTTATTTAATAGAACTATGCATAATAATTTTTTATTTACAAAAACACACTCATTACCCATGTATCAGATACTTTATTTGAGATAAAAAGTTCCCCTATCTATGGTATATTCAATGGATTTATATTATGTCGTGATTGGTTTTTCTCCTCAAAGATTCCCCTTTTACTGTAGTCTAGTATGTAATTTCAAGTTTTTTTACAAATAACCACATGTTAAATTTTCAATTAACTAATATTATAACATATTAATCATATTTTCTATAGTTTCAATATTTATTACCATAATTTTGATGATAACAGAACTCTAAAATCACTCAAAACAACAATTTATGATTCAATGGAATCCTAAAAAATAATTATTTTAATCTTACACTAGTCATAGAAGTTATTTATTTTTGGTTAATCAGATAGACCTTAAAATTTTCAATTTAAACTATCTAATCATGATGAATTTATAAAAAATAGATTCATTTTTCAAAATCATTCATTCATGGTTGGTATCCTCATTTAGTATGTGAAACAAATGTCGCACAACTGATGCATAAAACAAAATCCCCTCCACCACACAAATAAAACAAAAAATTTCCCAATATTAAATTCAATGGGGGGAAACTATAAAGAGAAAAAGTGACATCAGAGATAATCCATGAAAATAATAATAATTGAGATATAAAAGAGTTCAAAATATAAATATTACCACATTTCATATTTTTTAAAAAACAATCATTGTAATTAAATGTTAATTATTTTCAGTTTTATAATTAAAATATAATAAGATATTTATTAATGAAAAAGGATCATTATGAATAATAATTTTGTAGAATTTTTTCTTTTAAAAATAAATGAAATGCTCTAACACATAACTTATAATAGAAAAAAGAAATTATTTTGATGATTTAGAACAAAAACCAATCTAAAATAATCTTTTATATTAATTTCATATCTGAAATATATCCAACATTAATAGGAATATGTATTTCCTAGTTCATTGTTTGATTTCTACAACAATATTATAAAAATTTCAATAGCATTTGGGGGAAAATGAAATCCAAAAATTAAAAAAATAAGGAAATTGGAAACCTAACAATTGGTTGAATCCCATGAATCATTGTGATTAGGCTATTCAGTTTTAAAACCATTATATATAATTTATTATGAGTAAATATGGAATCGATACTCTTTTGGTGTCTCGTACAATAATTCATCACTCATTGGCCACTTATCATAAGTTTATACTAGTCATGTCTAATAAATTATTATACACTATTAACTAGGGATCTCGAGAGAGTAAATATGCCTAACCACAAGGAACTAATAACACCAGGATGCTTTTTCATCTTGGAATTAATGATTAAAACCCATTATCCAGCATTGAATTATCAATGATAAATTTTGGAGTTATGAAAGGATTTGGTTAAATTAGTATGCATTTTATCATTCTCATAAGGCTATATTTTATTATGTTATTGTTCACATAACTCAAGAAACATTCCCTCTCTACTAAAGATGAAATTGAAATCGAGCGATATAATTTCCCAGAATAACATGAATTGAATATCTAAATTTAAATTTCATTTTTACAAAGATAATTATATTTGTCTACATCACTATAAGGGTTTTAATTGTAGTTTTGTATACCCATAATCCACCATCATGATTGATAGATTATTCCATTCAAGAACATAAAAATTTACTCTTGAAAATATGCATTAATTATATATAATATAATTCTATATTTCAATATAAATTTTTATGGAATGAAGTCTAATTTTCTTGGTAACATGTAATTTAACAATAAAGTTTTTAATTTAAATATTTTCAACAATGTCTCATTATTTTTTATGAAATACCTTGGCACTCAGAATCTATACATGATTTTATTTTTAATGAACATAATTACAATAGTATCTTGATTTATGGAAATATGTACTACTATATTCTATTTAGAAACATATTTTATTACCACTGGGATATTTTAAATCCCATTAGAATATTGAAATTTTACAATGACATACAATCACCAAATATCTAAAATATCAAACTCTATGAAATTATTATGATGAAACATTGTCAATCCTCCAATATTTCTAATAATTTGACACCTATAAAATCCAAAAAATAAGATCTGAAAATCCTCATAGAATATAGGAAAATAAAATCCATATTTAATAAATTTTCATGTTCTTTATTTGCCTTTTAATGGGATCCCCAATGTTCATAGTTAAGTCTTTCAAAAATTCATAAAATTTACTCTTCTAGTACACACCTCCAAAATATACCATCATCTCAACTCATTAAAATAAGATGATCATCCCAGAAATAGTATATATCTTCACAGATAAAATTCAACCTTTGATAATTTGAAATTTCCATTAGGAAGAAACATGGTTCCAAGAAATTAGCAATTTATGCATATGAAGAATTTTTTTATCAGAAACTGCAGTAAATATAACTTTAATAAAAGTAGATATGATTCTAATGGGATCTATAAACTATGTAGTTGATATCCTAGATTATGGATCAAAAACATAATTCTCATCACCTTGTTTATATTTTATCTCAAAATAAAATTCATTTAGTAGAACTATCCATCAAATTTGAAATAGTTTTGACACTTTTTTAGAATGAATTTTTTTTCAAGGAATAATTTTTAATGAAAACAAAATATTTAGAACCTATTATGTGTGACCTAATAATTTCATGGAAATAGATTCTAATAGTTTCTTTATAGTAGTGGTGTTATTCATTATAGATTTACCTAGAATAATTATATCATATAGCACTACATGAAATTTATATTCCCTGCATTGACCTAAGACCAATCCAATATTCACATCTACCACAACACACATAAGTGAAAATGGTATATTATATTCAGGTGAACGTATAATGGGAAATAAGTTTATTTTCACTTATGAACAATAATGTTTGTATGAAATTTGTATTCATCACATTGTGGTGCTTGTTTTTTAATCAGTAAACACCAGGTAATTTTCGTTTTTGAAAAGTCCATGAGAGACCTCTAGAAAAATCATACATTCCCAAGAAAAATCCAAACACCTTTAATGATCAAATTTGAGGGAATGTTATGAATGACTGAAATCATAGTATTATCAACATGAAAATTCATCTATGAATATTTAATTTTTGACAATATTCATTACATGATCATAACTACAATTTATAACTAGTTATAAATATGATGTTATAATATTTATAATAAGTGATATCATTATATAACTAATTCCGGAAAATTATACCCACATTGGAAAATTATTCCATAAAATCCTAATTATTTTTCTGAATCACGTTAAAAAAATTCATCTATACTCCTTTTTAAATTAGCTCATCTACCACCCTAATTGAAAGGAATTCTCTAGTGAAAAAATGATCAAAATGGGAATGTAGAATTGATCAAATCATGATACTCTAATTTTAATGTAATTTGATTTTATCAAGAGTAGCAACCTAGAAAAAAATTCATTTCTATCTAGCCTCTAAAGCATTTTCTCTAAAAATAGCATGGTTAAATTTTCTTATCATGTGAAGAAATAAAGATTCATGTAATCAATATAGGCCCTTATTTTAGAATTCCACATATGAAATATTTAATCAACCTCTTAAATATTAAAAATAATTAATCCACTTATAATTGGATCTGTATGGAATAAATACCCCATTAGATATATAAAATGGGTTATATATTATCACCATTTAGGACACTAATAACATATCCTCTATAAATCTCAATCATGTTCAATTTCAATCTTGTTTAAAATTATTCTCCTTATTTTTTATTATTTCATAATAAAATTATGAGTGTGTGATTAATCAACTAATCACTTGGATATCGTATATATAACATCCTATTGATGTTTTTTACATTTTAAGATCATTAATCATTTTTTTTTTCATGACCTTTACTAAACATATAAATAATTATAATAGACAGTTTTTGTTTTTCACTTAAGAGTGAATATTTCTATAGTTATGGAAGTTTATTAATATCAATAAAATTTTACCACCATTGAAACAATAAATCTTTTGAAATTTTTATTTAATAACCTTGCACATTTTTATAAAATTAAATTGAAAACTATAAATGTTTTGAACAACATAGCAAGAATAAAATTATTCAGTACTAAATTCCAAGGTGGAAATTATAGAACTATGTTTTTCAAGATTAGATTTTAATATATTTACTATTGAAAAGACCTACTTATTTTCATTAATTATGACATAAATGTTTAAAATTGTTCCAAATTATATTGAGATCAGAACTCAGTATCAAGGTCTCCTAGATAATATATAATATATAAAAAAATTATATTACATGATATTTCTATAATGGTGTTACTAATATTATTTAGATATCTATAAAATACACCATATATTAAATATTATAACATTTAAAAACTTATGATTAAATTTTCATTATCCAAATGAGTATCTAATGTTGAAAACAGGTTAATATATTAATTTTCTAGTATGGATGATTTATCAGATACCAATAAATTATTTTATTTTAAGGGTCATTCCTAGTACTCATCTTAATGATAAAAAAATATTTATAGACTATAGAAACCCCCCTCATGAATAGGTTTTATAGTATTAAAACTCACATTCTTCTTTTAAAAATATAATTTTAAATTTTTTCACAAAAAAAACAACAATTTTACCTTTTCACATTAATTACATATCCTCATGCTTTGCAAGGCATACCCAAGATCACAGAAACCATAATATTAAATTCCATATCTATGATTATAAATTATATCGTAATAAAAATATATCAAAATCAAACTTATAGGTCCTCACAACATCCTATGATATGTTTAAAGGATCATTCCACTAATTACAATCCCAAAACATAATCTTCAATCATAATAAAACAAACTGTTAAAACAATGAGTAACTGAGTAGGTGGATGATTTCCCTAATTTAACAAATGTTATTCAATTGGAATAATTTCCTTATGTAGTAGAATATTACAAAACATGATTGTTCATTATTCATAGGTGGGATTTATATTTGTTGCCTGATGTTTTACTCTTTTGGGATGTTTTATGTTTCAAATAACTCAAATATATTTTGTATTTGGATAATTTTTATTCAATCATTTCATGAATTTTGGGACTCAAATTAAATCTTGGTTGAAAGTATTTTTCACATCGTGGTTGTTAAAAAACATAATAACTGATGATAATATATTTTTTTAATTATTATTTCATACATTCTAGAAAAGAGATGGATGGAGGAAAATATTTGACATGAAGAATATTTTTTTGGTATTCATTAATAAGGAATTCCATACATCTATTCTATTTAATATTAAGGTATATTTCTTCTTTTCTTTTATATGGTATGACTTAATTCTCTCCAGTGACATCATTTCTTTCCAATTTTCTAGAATGAAGTATTTTCAGGATTTAGTGTCCTTATTTTTGAATATATTCATTTTTATCATTCAATGATTCAGAAATACCATCCCCATGGTTTGTTAAATAACAAATAGTGATAAAAACAAATTTATTATCATTTGGATGTATCTTAGTGGTACATGGTAGAATAACTTTATCTATTATAGCTTCATTTCTAACTAGATGACCTACTTGTAGGAAAATAGTTTTAGATGTTGATTATTATTAGGAATTATCAATTCTACTATACAAATTTTTATCATATAACCATCTCATAATTTATTATAACATTCCATTGATTACTAATTAATAATTTTACATCACATACCTCATTTGAGTTTGTAACTTATGAATATTTTGCATATTCTATTGGGAAGGAGGAGGAATGGTAGTTTTGATCACAAATTGTCCCCTACAAGACTGGTTAGGATCACATTGGTAGCATTGTTTATAATTTTTTTACAATTAATTTTATCATGGTTTCATACTGGGAAAAAACCTATGAAATACATCAATTTTAGTTACAAAAGATGTAATATCAATGATTGGGAAATATTGTTTTTAATGGAAAAGCATTTAAAATTGAATGCACGGATCCCTAAGAGTATGTAGACCATTTTAATAATATACATAGGTAGGTTATTTTAGCATTACATGAGGGTATTAATTTATTTTATATAGTTTTCCACTATGTAAATTATTTTTCTGACTTCGTTTAATGATTTTGGAAATTTTTTCAAATCTAATCAATTGGATTTTGATATGAATCACCTAAATTTGATAGGTCAACTAATGTTCAATGATAAGGTGTATGATTTTCCTAAAATATAACCATGATCGATTATGTTGTAAATTAATGGTTGGGGGAACTTATAATGTGGTACCACAAATAATTCAATTGATTCATTAAAAAACCAAATTTCTATTGAAAACCCGCATTGATCTAACGATAAAATATTGAAATCATCATATGTGGGAAACAATTCATAAGAAAATTAATTTTAAAGAAGATCCTAAATATCAAAAATACCATGAACTAAAAACATGAGTAAAAAATTCCCATTTTTTATTTGAGTGAATGGGAGAACCATCAACATTAAATTTATCATCACTAAAACATTGAAGTGGTTACTGATTGACAGTTCCTTTAAAATATATTATGAAATCATGGTAATCCTAATTGGGTATGACATGATAAGAAGGTGAAATAGAAATGTGGGATTTCAAAATTTCAAAATATCAGGATCAATGAATTTACATAATACGAGTTGGTTTATTTGGTCGATTCAACACATAAAACACCATGAGTATCACTTAATCCATGACTACATTCTATATTTCCATTAAATTTTGATTTTTTTTATTTTTGGAATTCTAATTGGGTAGAATGTCAATTTTTTCTTAATGGTTTTCCATGTAAAATATCTTATTAAATTTAATTCCCTTTTTTTGTTAAATATATGGTTGAATTACTCATTTAAAAAAGATTATTATCATGTATGAATTCATATAATTTAGGAAATAATAACAATATTATAAATATTTTATTATTTTCATTATATATTGGGTTTCAAATGACGATCAACAAAAATGACGAAAAAATTATATGTAGATGTCAATGGACTCTAGGAAAATATATTATTTATTACACATACATAATTATCAATTAAATGAAAATTAGGTGTGGAACCCATGTAATGGAATGTAGTGTGGAAAAATTTAAAGGAAAAATAATAAGATATCAAATAGTGAGTGCATTGAAGGTGACTAATATAACGTTGATTCGGAACAGACAATCGAAAAAGTCATAGGTAGTTGAATATGAAATTCATGTGGAGAAACTAAAATAACTAATGAAAGAAAATTTTATTGGATTTAAATATTATTTTGGGGGTGTTTGTTTTTATTTTAATATCAACCCTCCTAGGGTCATATAATGTGAGAGAATGAAATGGAGGTGGACATCATTCTCCAGTAGCCAGTAAGCATGTGGATGTTGCATTTAAATTATCAGATCAGATTTTTTTTTCCAACCATTGAGGAACCCTTGTAGACCACCCTTGATTTGATTATTACCATTCTATTTGGTCTATTAGAAAAATTCATTTATGAAACCAACAATTTGGAAACCTCTCAATGTGTTCTTGTAGTTTGTGTCATAAATAACAAGACCAAAGAGGCAAGGGTGAACTCCTATAATGCCTTACACCAAAGTGAGGCGCAGAAATTTTTTCCATCTCAACCTAATTCAATAATGGGATATATTCAAGCAGAACAACTAGATAAATAATTATTTTAATCATTTTTACAGTTTTTAAGTATATATATTTGAGATCAAAAATATTTCCCCAGAAGGTGCAATAACACATGAAAATAAGGAATTATCCTAGATGTCTATTTCTTTATAAAATCAACACCAAACAATTTTCATGTTCTCCATGTCTGATTTAGTACACTCATACATTTTTCCTATCCTTCATATCTTATATAGTATTATCTAACTCATGAAATTTCTTCAACAACTCTTACCTATCTAATGAAATTGCTTCTAGAAGCTATGCATGAGTTTGAATGGATTTAATTCTAGTTTTTCCACAACAGGATTCCTCACCTATATAATATACATAGAAAATAGACCATGTACACATTAATATCAATGTATATATTTTATACTACATGGAAATTACCCTCACATACATTATTCCCCAAATAATATTTTTTAATATATACATTCAGGCTGACATAACTAAATCATTACATAGATGATTATAAATTATGAATCTATGTAGGAAATATAGGAAAATTATCCTTGCAGCAAAAGAAACCATGTAGTTGATTATCTAGATATGCATCTTACAACACACCACAGTTTCTATTGTGTAACTGATTGTTTGACACAATTCATTCAGATTTTACAAGATCATTTCAAGTTACCATTTCTGTTATGATATCTAATTCTCTATATAGGTTATTGAATTTAAGATTTATAATTATGAGTGTATACACTGCTGACATAGGTGTTTATCCCAACATATGATATTCTCAATAGAGACTACATTCCATGTAATCAATTGTCCAGTGTTCTCATATTCAGATGCTGATGTGGAAATGTCATGTACCAGAGCACTACAAGTGAAGAATGGTATCATCTCTGTCGAAAATTCAAAACCCAACAATGATAATCCTGCCATACATCGTCATTGTTATAAAATTTATACTCAATCCTTCATTAATGGATCCATATGATAACACTAGGTATCGAATTGTTATGTAGTAGATTTTGCGGACTCTTAGGAATGTCAATTAAAATTTCCATACAATTTAGTGTAGAGCTGAGTTGATCTAAGATTGAAACACAAAAATTATAGAAAATGCACATTAATAAGAGGCTTAACCATCAAGGGAAAAATATATATCTTCACCATCAACTTATATAGCATCCATCCAAAATTCAGGAACAAAAAGGAATTGATTCATTAACAACACTGATCTGTATGTTCAACTACATGATGTATAGAATCAATGTACTTCATGGATCCTTAGAGCAGGGATATAATCAAAATAAAAGAGAATTAAACTGAAAAATACTAAAACATATTTTTTTTATTTTATGTACATTCAACAAATAAATCTCCATCATAGTTATACTTTAAATAAAAAATGATTTTTTCACTAATTATTAAGATAAATTCATGTACAACATCTAAGGGTAATTTTGGAATCCAATGAAGTAATACTAACTTCAAAAACCAATAAATAAATAATTCATCATAACTATTTAATCCATAAGAATTGTATATTATAATACTAATTACACAAGAAAACCATTTAATTACTTAAAATTGATTTGTAATGATGTGAAATAATTGTTTTCCATTAATGTAAAATTCTATAATGGAAACAAGAATACCTCAACATGGATTTTGTCATTATAATCCCTAGAATTACGAATATGAATAATGCTATATGAGTTGTATTTAATAAAAATACCAATTTATCATTGATTTTCATTATCAAAAATTATTTATCTTTATATGAATTTTATACGATATACATTTTATAAGTGTTATGTTTTAATGTTTACATTATTCCATTGTCTCAAATAGTTATTAGAGATTAACATCAATGTTCATGGAAGGTATTCACCATGAACTTGATAATGATTTGATTTTTTCACCTACATAAAATTCTCAAAAAGATGGCCTTTACAAGGGTAAAATTTAAACCCTAGAATCTATGTTGTGATCTTATTATATAGATTACAATGGATGGTAATGTAAAAAATACTATATTTGATATTCCATAGAACAAAATTTTTCATTTGAACATTTTGATAACAAGTTTTTAATCCCACATTGGAAAGAAGTGTACAACTGATAGAAATTTTGATAATGTGATTTTGCAAAAGTGTTTCAAACATAATCTAGTATATGAATTTTTATAGAATGTTGTATCGATTAAACAACACCTAATGATATAAAAAAGCATGTTAGAAATTTATACGAACAACATTGAACATGATTCAGATTTTGATGTTGATGAGAAGGTGTTTTAATGAATATCTAAATCAAATAAGGTTATGAAATTTATATGGAAGTGATATATAAGCCATATGTATATCACTCACACAAAAATTCTTTGCCATAACCAGACAATGTCTTATTGATTGGAGATTCAAAAAATTCTCTCCCAATTCCATAATGTATTCCATGTATCTATCCTTGGGTAGTAAAAACATGATCCTTAACAAGTAAAAAACATAGATTTTATACAATGCGAACCTGATCATTGCTAGGAAATAAAACTAGGGTATATTATAGATTATATATATAATGTACAGCAAAACAAGACCACTCAGATAATCAAATTTATATGAAAAACATCCATTATATATAAGCTATGTGGTATCCTATTGATATGTTGAGGACGATGTATCAACATTTAATTTTAACAATGTGATTATTTTATAATGGTGAAAACATTTTAATTTTTTTAGAATGTATCACCATGATACGTTATGGATTTTTTTCTAGACTAAATTTAATAAATTTTATTTCAATTATTACATGCAACACTATGTTTTACCAAACCACGATATACAATAAATATTAATATATAATCATGACATCAATAAAATATATATATAACATGGAGGTATGAATAGAAATAAAAATAATTTAAAAATAATGATAAATGTTTTAATATATATTTTATATATATTTATTTACAATGTACATCATTTTTAATAATATCTTTATATTTATCCAAAATATTTTTTCTAAAAAAAAGTGTTCATTAAATAAATTTAAAATTATTTTTTATATTTTATATAATTTTTATTTGCACAAATAAAATTCATTTCTGAAATATTTAATTCAAAAATATATTTCAGTGAATTTTTTTTATTTTTTGGTAAATATTTATATTTTGATTAGTAGTAAAAATAAATTGTATTCATTAAAAAATGTCATTTCATTTAATAAACTTACAATATAAATATTATTTCAGGATGTGTATAAAAGTAGAAATATTTTAATTATATATTAATGAATTCAATTTCGATCATTAGATTCAATTAAATATTTAATTTATTTACTAAAAACTAATGTACTTACGAAACGTTTCTCATTGGAATCCCAGTTTTTTGTATAATCTATAAGATGAATACAAATTTATATTTTTTATATTATATGGTATAAATTTATCAAAATATATTCCATATATGTAATTAGGGTATTTAATATTGTATATTAATTTTAACATAATTGTTTTTTATAAGAAATATTTTAAATAATAGAAATGTATTATTATTGTTTACAATAGAATAGATTTATAGAAAAATTAATAATAATATGATGAAAAAATGATCTAAAAACATATCCACCACCCATTAGATAGACTTATCATGACATATATGATCTATGGTTCTAGAAATAAATTTTTTTCCCATTTTTCATGTTTGAAACATTATAAATACTTATTCATTACCAAAATTCATAGTGTGTCCCCTCCCCCACTTCTAAATATTAATCCATCCTCATATACTCATCACACGTCAAATAAATATTGTTTTATTAAAACCTGCCCAAATCAATTAATTATTTCTAGTAACACATCCAATATAAAACAACCCAAACCCATCGTCACAAATTTTGGGCTAAATCATAATCATTAAATTTATGTATTTGATGTTAATAATTGTGACTCAATTTTTTCATCCAAACCATAAAATGTAAAAAATGAAAAAATTTACAATATAAATACCCATGGACCTTCTAGGTTTATATTTATAGATAATGAGTATGAAATCCTACCTAATAATTTCCATTAATTTAATATAGATTTACAACCACTTAACCCAAATTCGATTTTTCTATTTAAGACGTAATTATCATCTATATAAAATATATTATAGACATATATTTTCAATATAATTTTTCATAACAAGGAGAAATGAAAAATTAATAATGGTGATATCAAATTTTCATTATGGGTAAAAATAAGAATTTTGAATTTCATCCCATAAATGAGATTAATATGTGCATGTTTGTATGAATATTTAATCCTGGTTCATGACAGATTCATAAAATAACTCACACCCATCAATACCCAGATCATAAAATGTTAAAAAATGGAAAAGTAAAGATATATTATACAAAAAAAATCATGATCTATGAGATATCAATATTTACCATTAGAATAATTATAAATCTGAAATATTAAATTGATACCCTTGTTTAAAACAAGGAGGGTCATATACATAAAATCATTACAACACTCTTTTTATCGGAATAACCATATAAAAAACATCAAGTATGATCATTACCTAATGAATTTAAGTAATATAAAGACTCCCCATTAAATATTTATAGTTGGACAATCCATAGGTATCTATGCCACCCCCTCATATATATTGTAATGATATCACACAGGGGTATCTTGGTCTCCCTTTCATATAAGCTGTAAATCACTCATCCATAATTATATGTATAACACAATCATGTAAGTTATAATTGGATACCCATGCTATATCTAGGAAAGCCCATTATATGTCATATAATGGTTTTAACTGGAGTTATTTAATCCACGCCATCGTATATGTTGTAACTGGATAACTGAATGATATCCATGCCACCCACCGTATAAGAAGCGACGGAATCACTCATTATTATCTGGGCCACCACCTCGTACAATAAATTTATAATAATAATAAAATGATTAATTTAAAATAGATAATTCATCATAAAACACATTATTAATTTAATAACCTAGTGAAAAAAAAGATTCATAGAAATATATTTCTTAATTAATTGTCCAATGGATGAGAAATGAGTTTCATAACAATCTATTTAACACAATCATAATCCTTGAAGAGAAATAATGTGGGTGGTAGGTAACAATAATCTATCCTAACATTTATGTATTAAAATACTATTAAGAATTTAATGATTTCATTTTTTCGAAAATTTATTTTTTTAGGTTGAAGAAATATTATTTGAAAACCAAAAAACATATTTCGAAAATAATATTATTTAAAATTACATAAAAATTATATGAAATAAAATTTTAAAATTAATTTAAATATTATATAGATGAAAATATTATTTTGGATTTTCAAAACATATTTAATATATTTTTTTATTAAAATTTAGAAAATATTTTCAATTTTGTTTCAAAAAAATGTTTTTCGACAAAAAATATTTTTTTTTTGAAAAGTTGAATTTTTTAGGAAATATTATTTGGAAATAATGAGTAGATAATATTATTAAATAAAAAAATATGATACATTGATACCTAATCCCATATCGACATATCCTAAAGGGTGTTACAAATCCCTTTTGGTGGGTGACAAGCACCTAGAATTATACAATATAAAAGGAGGTATTAATTTCCACAATTTTTTATGATGATATAGATAAATATATGTATTATCATTGATCCTAAAGGTGAAATTTCAAGAGACAAATTATGTGTCTAAAAAATAGAACACTATCAATGTACACAATTTGATAAAAGATAATCCCAATACCCAAAATCATGTTTCACTCCATGCCCCAACAGATCAAGATAAACCACCACCTCTATGAAAAATATAGGGAGATAGATAAAAGGACTATGAGGTTCTCTTTAAGTGTTATATAATAGGATTTCCAAAATAATAATAAACCGGCATTCAGTTTTAATCAAAATTTGTATGATAGTAAATTTCAATATCTAAATCAAAATTATAATCATTTCAGAATTATGGAAAAAACATCAAAATTGGAAAAAATATATAAATAATTTAAAATAATTTATATAATTTATTAATTATAGGTAAAACAATTTAACGACCATTTTAATTTAAAATAAAAATATTTGGAATAAAAACCATGGTCATATGAAATATGATAAAATAGTTTCTCGTTATAAGATCCTCAAACTATTCAAATTATTGATCATAAATGATCATAGGTTCACATGTTTCTCAAGATAATGATGAATCAGAATGATCAATATTAAATTAGATAATATCCTTCCAAATTATATTTTTATTTGAATTTTTTTATTCAATTGATATCTAGGGAAATTACCATCCTAGTTTGTTTTTCCCAAATAACCTAATAACTACCATATATCACATGTTATCCATAATTTAATTTAAAAAGAGATTTGAATTTCTTTTCATATTAATCATAACTCACCTTTAAACTATCCAAATACTCCCTTTCAAAATTCCATTTCACATAAAAAACCGTATAATGGGGTTTTTAACATTTCATTCATTCTTAAATAAAACCAAATGTAATTTTTAATCTATAAAATTTTATCCATTATTCAAAAAAAATATTCAAAAATGGTTATGATATTTAAATTAATTATAATAAAATACCATCTTCCAATTATATTGAAACGTAGTATAATTTCAAAAAAATAAATCGAAACTGAATAAAAATTGCATTTTAAATTAAAATTGTATTACAAAAATTTATTGAATGATATTTCAAACAACATGCAATTCATGTTTTAATAAATTTTCCATTGTTAATTTGGACCACATACCTTTTCAATGGAATAAAACAACTACAATAGTACTCTATAATTAGAAGATAATGTGTAAAAGATCTTGTAACATAACTAAGATTCAAGATTCAACATCATTTTCATTTGATTAATTTATCACAATATGACATATCAATCTCCACAGAGAAAAGATAAAGATATAGGAGATACCTAATGACCACTTACCAAAACAGATTCACCATAGATAACATGAAAATATATCACCGAATTTATTATATGTAGGGATTATAGATCTCAAAAATTGGCTATGAAACTCTGTTAGTTTAAGAGAAAGGGATCCTAGATGAATGAAATATGCATTTCATCCAATCTACCTATAAAAAATAGACTCCCATGATTTTACATGGTGTGTAGACCAATGACTCACCATGTTATTATTTACTATGAAATACATTGAAAAATGAATAAAAATTTACTAAATATATGATTTTTAATATTTTCATGGATTATATGTTCTGAACAACATATATCATTATATGTTGTGTAAACATTTCTTGGCATCTCCCATGTGATGATTCTACATAGTGTAACCTTATTATCTAGAAAATAAATTCATATAGACTACAAGAACTACATTTTTCATTCTAAACATTCTAAAAAATCATTTACCATACTCTTTTATGTATCCTGTCTATTCCTCTTTATTAATCAAGCATCAAAATGACTTATAAAAACAAAGGATAAAACCTTCCTAACAGAAAGGTAATGCATAATTACAACAACCCCAACATAAAATCCATATGTCCCTATAAATCCTGTCAAGAAGCATCCATATAAAAAAGGCCACATCTACCTCATCAATTATTCACTCTCACAAATCTCATGTAAATCAGAACAATTATTCTATAGAACATGGAAACATGTTATCATCCTTTCCCAATGTGTATTGGTCTCAGAATAATGTATAATGACTACATTCGAATTAACAATAAAATCAAGGTTTACATCAGTATCACTCGGCCTCAAAACACGATATGGATCAGTAATATACTTTTGTACAAGTGATAAATGGAATACATTATTTATCTATATTAATTTTAGTGGAAGGGATTAATATTAATGTCTTATTCCCAACTCCCCAATAACCTATAAAGTCCCACAAAATAAAAATTGATCCTTTAATTACTCACAATATTTTGTTAACCAAAATTAGTTGGAACACTAATGAAATAATATCCAATAATTGAAAATTATAATGTACTACACTGATGGTCATCAAAATATTTATACGAACTATTTTCAATAAATATACATTGAAGAATAAATAATATATTCATTCTCATATCATGAACCTTTCTCGTTCCATTCACAGAACCTTCATTGATCTCAATCCAACATTATTGATATTTTCAGAACTGGCCATAAATTTATATTAGATGATAAATTATAATCCTGGTAATGTATCTATTATTAAAATAAAACACAACATGAATAAAATTTCAAACCCATGACCCACAAAAATGAAGTACATCTTCCTGAAAAATATCATCCAAAATTTTTATTTCTCTTAATCTATATGTCTTCCAAAATTTTGATGGAATGTCATGCTCAAAAAAACCTATTATCCATGTGTTTATTATAGGAAACTAAAAAATAAATAATGAAAATGGGGATCTTTTATGATACTATAATATATGGGACTCTATGTAAATGACAAATATTTCCCACACAATGATTTCACCACTCCTCAAATTAAATTGTATCATTAATGGGTAAAATGGTATCCAATTTATTAATCATATAAATCAAAAATGATAACATATAATTATTTCTCTGGGAATGAAACAAATCAACCAAAACATTCATATAAACAGCTTCTAGATCCCATGTCAACACCATAAATGATTTATGGAAACTCGAAGGTCTCTGATGCACATACCAGACCTGTTGGAATGTATGCCACTCCAAAACAAATTCATTGATGTATAATCTTGTACATCTACACCAGAATTTTCACCACATATTGTAGAACATATTTTATGTTCTTATGTGCACATACCACTAGGAATTATAGTATTCTTCTATCACAACTTTTCTTAAATGTAAATGAATAACATACCAATTCAAGTAGCATATGAAACACTCAGTGGATAATGACAACTTAGAAATAGTCTCCCCATAATAAATAGTGTATCTATTTTTATGGGATTAATAATAAATTTGATATTACATTTGAATCATCTAGATAATAGAGGAGGTAAAATGAGAGCTAGATCATACATCCTTGTGTCCAATTTTAAAAACTCCAATATGAAACTATGAAAAATGGTAATTATGTTACATTATGATATTTCATTCATATACTAGTTATTATATTTCGTTCTTAATGAATACTCAATGAGATTCCATTTTCCCTAGGAATAAGAAATTACAATGTAAAAAAATAGTAGATACTCTTCCCAATACTTATAGAAGTGATTCAGATATTTTTGTGTGAGGATATAACACAATCTATTGATTCATTATACAGATTAATCCATTCTATGAAATGATAATGAAAAATATATAATGTTTTTTAATCAAAACTATGTGTTCATTATCATTTGTTGGATAAATCGTTTCTTGATACATTGGTTATTGAGATACATTAGTAACGAAAAGATAATCCAATATTAGAAAAAAAATCCAAAACCGAACCTGATGCCTCATAGACGAATGAATAGTGATGCAATGCTTCTAAATGAGTTAACACCGGTATAAAAGTTATAATTAATTTCATCTAAAAAATTAATCTGAAATTTCTCATCCAAAAATACATTACCCAAGTTTGATTGATTTTTGTCAGAGGATATACCGACATCCAAAAATACTTTATAACAAAGATATAATATCCATCTAATCCCATGAATCCTTGAATATTGAATGCATTATGTGGTTCCTCTCATGTCATAATATATTTCCACATAATAGGATCAACTATGAAACCATGTTTTAACCATCAAATTAACAAAAACACCACTTATCGAATCAAAAAAATTAATTTTCGATATCTTAGTAAAAGTAAATCAATTTATAATTAAAACTAAAACATATCTGAGATGAATTACCTAATTATCCTCCTACAAATAGTAAACTTGGATTTATTTTACAATTAACTCCTCAAACACATAATAAAACTCATTGATGATATGATAAATTGAATCAATAAAAAAGGTAATGCTTCTATTTATTTTACAATTAACTCCTCAAATTATATTGAAAGTATGAAACTCATTGATGTATACATACCATATGAGTACTAGGTACTACATAAATATTGAACATCACCTTTTTTATTTGGTGTAAACTACATAAATAATATTGAAAAACATCGCAAAATATGACAATTACTAGAGAGAGATAACAGATCAGATATTTCTACACAATTTCAAATGAAAAACTGTTACTACCTTCCTCATTTGTAGATAATATGGTCTGAATATACTCTAGATCATGTCCCATTAAACCAAAATGACATAGATCAACAAAAAATGTGTAATAAAGGAAAAAAATCATAGAAAAAAAATCAATTCAACATTTATTATAACTAATCCAATCCATCTAGATGATGACATCAAAAGGATTCATATCAATAAATACAAAATACCATGTATGGTTAATCAATGAAAACGATAACACACCAACACAAAGAAAAACACCATTTTCAACTTTGTTCTAAATGGAAAAATAATATACACTACATGTGATAAAATCACCATAAGATGATTTACAATATTTATAATTCAATATGATATAAATGAATGATATGAAAAAAGATCAAATACAGATGTCACTATATATGTTTCTATAGTGATGATACATCTCACAATCACTGGACCCATATCTACTTAATCTGGAGACCCTTCCACTACATGAAGAATATTGTGTATGGATTCATGTGGAAAGACCCCATAGATAATGAAGATAATGATTCCATTATAATAATTTTTTTTTGATTATGATCCAATTCCACAATGTAGATTTTTTAAGACATATCATAACCTATCCGAGTGACTAAAGTTTATGTATGAAAAATATATATTGGGACAACAAGTGTTCACCCGTTTCAAATGCCTAGTCATTCCACAGTAGACTAATGTCAATGGGCCTCCAGTAGGATCTATATAAGGTACAGAAAACCCAAACCATTGATATCAAAATTGACACACATTACACTCTCTATTATATTTATTAGAACACAAATAAAATACACACATATATAAATTTAACTCATATCAACACTAACATACTGAACATATCATATTCGACCAATAAAAACCTATTCTTCATGTCATTATAAAATTGGAGATTCAATTTTAACACCATAGAATGAATATTGGAATATATTCACATCTAATACCAGTGGGTATTCATCATATCATTTGAGAAAATATTTGTTTCATACTACACTTGACTGGTGAATAGATTTTCACATTCAGGCATAGATCAGTCATCCTGGTTGAATTTAAAAAAATCATATATTTATATAGAAACCTTGAACCTAGATAGAACTAGTTAGTGAAAATAACCATTATATCCTTAGACTCAAATCTCTTCTCATTATTCACCATCATCATCAATTACCCCTATCTCATACTAGTTCCCTCCCCCTAAAGGTTGTACAAATTAACATAATAGCTATATGAGTTTAAAATAAAGCAAAAAGACGACCAATATTATAATCTAATCCATAGCCACTAGAGTATCTATACATCCTTGTAATATTTTTAGATTATGGGTAATTAACTACTAAGAATGATTTTGAGATTCACCCCCGGAGGTTCTACATCTACAGCCGGAAATGGAACTACTGCAGGTGTCTATCCAATATCATGTAGACTATACACAACAACATCAAAATGATTCTAAACCATTATAAGATTTTATAAATTTGGTTAATCAGCATCATACTCATAGATCATATTCCCATATATTAAAAGGAATGATTATATAATACATTATTAACCAACATAGAAGAAAGCATATGATTTCACATATCAAAACACAAATATGAAAAATAAGGAATTTAATATCACCAGATAAGAAAAAATGACTTGGATTTGTATCTATTGTATTTTAATGCATGAAAATTACCATAATTAATCATCAATACTCCTTTACCATAACACCCAGGGAGAATTAATTTCCATTAGGATGATATATGTCTATTCACTCATTTTTAACTACCTCTTCGGTCTCAAAAATATGTTTCAAACTGCATAATGATATCATGGAATGATTTTTAACCAACACATTGTAAAACACTTTGTCACATACCATCTATGATACACTGGTGCCTTAATATCAAAGATGGTACATAGATATCCTGAAAATAATTATAGATCATCAAGGGTTGGTTACTAAAACCTAACATCATGCATGAAAATATAGGGAACAAATTATCCATAAAAACTATGAAACATAAAAATACATATCAGTGTTCTCAATGATCCACATAGGGATAATACCAAAAAATAAACATGTATATCAAAAAATAAAATTGAACTCTATTATTGTACTAAATTTGGTACAAGAAAATGCCAATGTCTCATATGAAAAGTAACTCAATGCCTTATGTGGTTAATATCAACCACCTCATCCAAGAGGAAATTTCCCATAACTCAGAAATTCATGATGATAATCTATATACACCAAAAATAAATGGTACGGTGTGAGATAAATATCCGAGTAGAGACTGACTAATTTTTATTATTAATATATGGCCAAATAAAAAAATCATTATTTCAATATTAAAAAAAATATGATTTGAGGTAAATTTAAATATTTAAACCCAAAAATTGCTTCATTTTCCATTAATAAAAACACCCCATAAAATGGATTAAATAAAAATTACAAATAAAATAGTTTATATAAATTACTAGTCATGATAAATGTAATTTCCTAGTCATATTAAATTATAATCAAAACATTAAACATAATCATAATGATCATCTTCCTTAAAGCAAGGTAGTTTCTAGTTATATGTTCATCGCTTTTCTCAAATATATTATCACTGTTAAACATGAGTGCACACAACTCCCAAGCATAGGTTGAATTTGTACTATTAATATAACATCAATGCAAATCATGCTAAAATATGTTTATTATTAGATTTGTGATCATAAATACATTTCTAGGTAATTACCATCATAACTTGTTTCTTGAAAATAACTCATTACCTACCCAAGAATGCCTTATATCAATAAATCAGTAGAAAATAGAAAATAATTTCATGTCATATTAATCATCATTCACAATTCAATTCTCCAAATTACCATTTTCAAAATTTAAATTCACATTCTATCTAAAATCAATGGGTTTGCATCAATTAATTCCAAATTAAAATTTAATATATATAAGTTCTTCAATGATTCAATTTCTGAATTTTTTCTCAAATGAATTGAAAAATATTTTAACAATTCCCATTTATTTCAAGATACACATATAATTTATAATTTTATTTGAAAATGGGTATTCTTTTCCATTTCGCATTCCAAATTCAAAAAAAAAATCAAATCTATATAAATATGGTATTTTGATAATAAATTGAAATGAATTAAAAATAACATGATAATCGTGGATAAATAAATTTTCCAATCATAAATATAAGCAATGAACCACAGGGATCATAGATCTCCAAAATCACATATGAAAATTATTCTAGGAAGAGAGAATGAAATATATAAAGAATTAAATGGGGATTTAAGCTGATTAAACTGATTAAAACTTCTACGTAGGGTTTTTCACATTCTATAACCTCATTGAACATTGTGTAATTATCGAGTCCCACATATTATGAAAACACCTTTTAATTTTTTATATATCAAATTATTAATATATAAAATGTGTGTAAGTTGTGAATGACCAATGAAATTAAATTATGTCTACCATCTTCAAAAATTATACTAGAAAATTATTACAAATCATGTATCCTAATTACGTGAAATTTAAATAACCAGCATAATATAGGAACTGATATTTTTTAATAAATTAAAAAAAATACCTCACTTCAAAATTAGAGGTATAATCCCAATTTCTTAACATTAGTACCTAACTAATGAAAAAATAAAATTAAAACAATGATTAAAATAGACATGATCAAAATGTAATGGGAAATTATAAGTAGTTGAAATTAAAGAGAAAAAATTTATTATCATGAGAATAATATAGAAGAATAAAATTCATTGGAATATTTAAGGCTATATCATAATATTTTTTCATTATAAACTAAATCCAAAACAATCAGGGTAAATAATGAAATTGGAATATTATACTCCTACCACATTGGTTACATTGCATCATAAGCCCCTGAAAAATAATGACATTAAATGAAACTTATAATATAAGGGATATATGTTCACTCCTGATGTTACATGTTAATGTAGAATTTTATAAACAACATAAAACAAGGTGTGTTTATAACATAACAAATTTCACAATGAATTGAAATTGAGACAAAAATACCTCACATATGTGGTATCATTTAAAATTTGAAGCACATGAAAGAGAGATCCACAGTTTGATAAATAAATCCACATAAATATAGGGATTTGAAAAATAATACACATTATCTTTATTTATATAAAGAATAAAAAATCAGTGGTTGATATAGCTTATATCTCCAATATATAATAGTACGATGAGAAAAACTCTTACATCATTTATAATTTATCATGCTTGTTACTTATTTTAAATAATAATAAACTTTTTGTAATTTTGTTATTTATTTATTAAATTTTAAATGATTATTATTGGTTTTATTTCAATTAATTTTATTATATATAATTATATAAACAATAATTTTTATGTTGGGGGTTTTGACCATATTTGTTTTATGTGTCAAAAATGAATTTGGTAGGTTGGATATGATAAAAAATTAATTATTTAAATATATTTATAATAATATTTTTTATATAAAAATCATATTAATACATGAATTATTTTTAAACTTGTCCTTAAATATGACTATTAAATATAAAATAACATTAAGATCTTGAAGACAGTAGGTCGTCCATATGCATAACTAATTTTTTATTTTTAAATTAGAATTACAGAGCGAAGGTATGTAACATTTTATATTTTTATAGTCATATTTATTTCATAAATACGATACTCTTTATTCATATATAACTATATATGAAATTCATTAGATATAAAAGGAATCTCATCAGTTCGACTAAATGGTAGTCGAAAAATCCACAATTGAGGTTATAACTTTTTCAACGTGTGAAAATGTAATAATGAAAATGATATATAGTATTTTTAGAAAAAAGAAATATGTAATAAGTATACTATTTTTGTCAGGTAAATCATTTATCTTCATTATTATTACCCCTATTACATTCCATTTATTGTGTTATTGAAAACCATTTCACTACATTTCCTAAGGCTATAGTCCACCATACACATGAGTGATTTTATAACATATCCTACGATATGAAAGATAAAATGGGAATATATTATATAATTACACAATAAGTAAAATAATTGTTTAAATATAATATATATTCATTATATCCATCATTATTCCCACCCTTGAGAGTTGGTAATGGAGAATATAACAGCATCAGTTCGCAAGGCTGTAGTCTAAAGAACACATGAACACTGATTTGATAAACAATTTTATAGATGTGTTTGTGGTTGTAGGTTATAAACCAGACATAAACAATTTTCATTATATTTATGTCACTATAATCATTAATAATGAAGATGGAAGTTATGGAAAAGTGTCATGATGATCCTTCATCATGATAAAAAGGATATAATGACCCTGACGCCCCCCCTTCAATAGGCCCCAGGGTGGTGACAGGCAACAAGGTTATTCAATACTCAAAAATTTGGAGGCATTTACATTTTTATAGTAACATTTATTGGGAGATAAGATGCATCATCCTCCACAATCTCCAATATATATATATATATATATCTATATATATATATATCCAAAATCAATCCCACAAGCATGTTTAATGTAATACTAATAAAATTTCATGAAAATCCAAAATTAACTACCAACATGATTCTAAATAGGGAAACTTCAACCATCCCCCAAAGTACATGATTTTATGTTCAAGCACAGTCCGAAAATTCTCCCCTGAAAACTAATAATAGGTTTACAAACAATGGTTAAGCATACAAGTATACTATATATAAAAGCAAAAGTCGGTCACTCACAAGTTGGGGAAGCTTTCTAAATCCTCTATGAGAAAACATTCGAAACATGAAACACCATACAAGGATTACTAACTAATGCAACCTCACCAATGCATGCTCACCAATTAACACAATTTAGGTTAGGTAAAAAATAGTAAACACATCTATATTTGGGTACCACATGCCTCTTCTCAATGGTTAACTACACATCCCAAAAGGTGAATGTCCTGATGCTACCATGCACATCCTCATGGAACACTATCACAACCTTCATGTACACAACATGGCCACATACAAAATCATTCCCACAAACACATGGGCTACAACACATCACATCATTGATGTAGACAGTTGTTTTACAAAACCACAACCACATATTGATGCCACCTAGGAATGTACAATAAATCCCATCCCAAATATACCTTGGAAAAACAGTTCACCCATAGACACATGGGACTCTCAAATGAACCACAAAATACACAAAGATCCTATGTCTACAAATTGATAAAATGGGGATATATGAAGATCCAATTTTTAAAAATCCATCCTCTTACCGTGATGTAGGGAAATTTCACCCACCCCCACAATAATGGGGTGTTTTCGAATAGTTATTTAACACGAGTGGGTTATGTATATAAATCACAATGAAATACAAGTATATATATAGGTAAAAAACAATCAACACAAACAATAGGGTTTTAAAAAAAATACTAGCCCACACAACACATCTCTTTCAACATGATATAAATTCCCATATAAAATTGAATGACAGTCACATTCCAATTCGATAATTGAACTAAGATTCACTAAAATACATGATATGAAACTTACACCTAGAAAATTAACTAAAAAAACTCATTATTCATTATCAATTTGTTTATTTATTTTTCCATCCTTACATGGAAAACTACCCAACACAGAACACCACTAGAGCATCATAACCCACAAATACTTCACAGAGTCCCTAAAATCTCTAGTGAATTTCCCACACAAGGTAACATAACCATTCAACAAATTTGCCCATCTTAAACCATCATCAGTATCCTGAATACAGGAAAAAAACCCATATCATGTGACAAAAAAAACTCTCCTAGATTTCAGTCACACTACACACTCCCCGCTCGGGAAAACCCTTTCAACCAATGCCACCATCATTCTTCATTGTAATTTCGTCATGCCTTGACTCTCAAAAAGTAATCCCCAATTCGTCTCATCACAACCACAATTGGATCCCTCAATACATAACAACACCACTATAACACCCAGTAACACAAACATAACACAACCCAATCCTACATCCCTATTTCCCAACCACTTCCTAGATGTAGTCCAATTTCTTAAAAAGTTCATCCATTCCACAAACATCCAAAATTTAATCATGATATTGAACTGCACATCTCATACCACCAAATACACACAACCACATTCCCAACCGTAGCACTACACATCCAACACAAAAAAAAAACCTTCCGAAAAGAACTATACAAAGGATACAACCGCACCAAATAACAAGCTGTATTCATATTTTGCAACCATCATTCTTGAATCCAAATTACATAATTTTTATTAGTTCACTGATCGAGTTTGATCTTGGAGAATATATTTAACTATCAAGATATACATCATTAATGTTATTCATGATCCCCACCATTCAAAAAAAGCTGAAAAGAAATATTTATGAGTACAATGTGCAAGAAGAGACCACCAATAGCTGTGATTTTCAGGATAATACAACTTAATCAATTCTCAACTAGAATAATGGATAACATATAAAATTATGTATTCATAATCATCATCATCCATAGACTGCGTTTATTACTTCATATTACCTTAATTATGTTTGGGTCTGACTGTATTCACCAGGGGACATCAGTACACCCACACCGAATTATGAAAAAAAAATTATGGGGGATCTAGAAATCCTTACGAGGAATAAGAAATGATCAACAATTCTCCATTACACCAAAACGGGGTCTCGTGAGAGTAGTAGGAAAGAATCTTGGGGAAAACCAAATATACTGCTATAGCAAAGAAACAAGACTCTGTGGGGAAGAAAGGTTCTTATCACACCAATATAAAATTGAAGGGTCCAATTAAATATAGGATCTCAGCTTTAGATAATCTACATCCTATAACAATTGAAGTTAAATGGTTTCACGGGAAATTATTGGCATATCAATGTATATACGATGATCATTGACTATTGAAAATTCTCTAATGTGTTAGGATGTAAATGATATAATTAATATCAATTGAATATTTTTTAGAAATTCTCAAACATGGATTTTAGCTCGATTAATTTTAAATGAAAAATAGTAGGGGAGAAACTGGAAAAACTAGAAGAAAATGGAAATTACACGTTGATGGTCGAGTCACCGACATGAGTCACTGACATTGAGTCATTGACACCCAACATAGTGATCAAGACACCGCAATGACTCATATGCATTAGAACCTAATGCCACTAACTAAAGGCACTCACTAATGACAATCTCCAAGTCAACCCACTAATACCCATCATACCGATGCTAGACCTTCTGACACCTCAACCTACTGACTCCCTGACCTATCAACAGCCTGAGTCACTACTTCATTGAGTCACAAATTCCCCAAGTCACTAATGATATGCTATCAAAACAAGCTACTGATCCCAACCCACCGATAATGAGCTACTGACACGACTCACCAACACCGAACTGACCAATGGAGAAACATTAAATTTGAAATACTCTTGAAATGAGCATCCATATCCTTAAAAATCACCCCAAAAGATGGATTTTTACAATGTAATGGGTGGTGGAGTTCAGATCCATTAAATGAGATAACAATTAAACCATTCTCTCCTTAAATAATTAAATACTAAAACTAGAAGAATGAGGTGTCTAAATAACCACCCCATAAGATGCCTCTCTAGGATTAACCACTTGGTGTTGCTCGAAAGCAGTAGTAAATCTCCAGCATCCATGAACACGTCCTCCAACATTTTCTAACCCCAACATCCACAAGATACCAAAAATGAGCACAAAACATAAAGAAATATGTATTAGGAAATTCCTTTCTCCCTGTCAATATATTATTCACTAGGGGTGGCACTAAGTCACTCATACGGGTTTAATCACGTCAAAATTAATCTCTCTAGATTTGGAATCTGGTCCTCCCCTTTTCACATGTCACGATTTAATCATAGTTTAAAAAACAATAAAACATCTCATCTCATAGAAAACAAGGGTAATGAAAAACATCGGAAATAAAAACACGTGAGAAAAACTAAAAACAACATCAGGTACTGGGGCCGCATTACATCTATCACTCCTAACTACTCTCTTCTAGGAGACCATGCCTACAGTACACATGAACCAATGGAATGTTCTATCCCCAAAGGAATTTATCCTGATTATAATAGATATTTACTAGACACACCATGACTATTGGGTCATCCTCTATATACAATTACCCCATGTCTACCACACGAGAGTCAGCATGATGATACCGACGAAGTAGGGATACATAAAATACTCTATGGATCCTTCCCAACTATTGGGTTAATTACAACTAGTATTCCTTTTCTCCAAATATCACCAATTAAATTAAATGTCTGATGGACCGGGAAGAATGTTCCCCCCCTCTACCAATCCTCAACAACCAACATCAAGGGGAAACCATCAAGAAAAAGTTGTTCCTAACCATGAATTCTTAGGTCCTTCTCCTATGATCAGCATAAATCTCTTGCCTCTCCTATGCTGCCTTCATCCTCCCATGTACAAGAAACACCTTCTCTATCATACTATACATAGTATATTGACCATGAATAGAAACCAATCCAACATCCATCAAGGAAAATGGTGAATGAAAAGGCCTACCGTGTAAAGAATCAAATGAAGGAATTATAATGGAAGAGTGAATAATATTTTTGTAATTGAAATATACTAAGGGAATGTGACATTTACATGATTTTCAGATGTATTGAACACATTCTCCACACATGCACGTCAATATTTTGATATTCATCTCTATCGTCCTAACTATTTGATGGTGGAAGGCATTATGGAGGAGTAACTAAGTTCCACTATCAATATTCAATCCCCTTCAGGCATGTGAGATCAAAATTTAATCATGATTTTATATGATGGATCTGGAGACCCCCTGAAACCACAACACATCACTCGCATACCTCTCTAGTAATTCTTTCTCTGTGTTATACTCATTAATTACTATGAAGTGATCCAATTTCATCAGCCAATCCAATACCACCTAGATTGTGTCACATCATCCCTGAGCCCTGAGAAATAATATGATGAAATATATTGTGATTTAAACCCACTTATACTTAGGGATATCTAAGGGCTGCAACAAACCACTGAGAAGACAGTTTTCAGCCTCCACCTATTAGCACACTATGCATTTTTTCACAGACACTAACATTGGCCACATCATCATGGGAAAATAGAACTGTTACTTCAAGACACAGTACATTATTTGAAGTCTCGGGTGTACCGATAGGGGTGATAAATGAAAATCATATATAACAACCACTAACTTTTCCACTTGAACAAACCACTTATCATGGAACAACAACCGATTATGACCATCCTCTGACCATCCCTCCTGATCATTTACCTAGTCAATGAGGACACACATTACATTTACCTTTGAGTCTCCACACAGAGAATCATTCCCATATATCTTTAGAGATGAATGCACGATCATCTGAAATAGAGAGTATCGTCTACTACCATGTACTGAATCTATGTGAATGGTTTACAAATCCTGCACCACCTTCCAAGCATTTTCAAATTCCCAAACTACACCATTTGGAAACATCACTCTCATGAAATAAACGAGAAAATTATTCTTTACTATGATTTATGAGATCTAAAAATAATATTTATAAGCAAACACAGTCCAAATCCACATTCGTATGTCCATATATCATTGGGAAAATATATACCTCAAGATATTTTGATCTTCGAAGGCTAAAAGAACTCCCCAATGTGGTTTTTCTACCATAACATTTTCACAAACATGATAGATTCATGCTCCAGACAATGGGAGGCATAGTTACATTCATGGGGATATAACTGCATATACCCTTAAGAGATGACTCCCTACTTCTTCGTCATCACACATCTCAATCCCAGACTAGGATAATGAAAAAACAACTCAAACATCACATATTCCTCTCACAATTACAGCACTGAGGAACTTAGAAACATCCCCTTCAGATAGCTAAATGATTTCAAACACTGCACACTCTATATAAAGGCATGTACTTTTCTAGATAGATAAATCAATAGAACATCTTCTGGAAAAAATTTTGTAAAAATTTATAGGAATATCCATCCAGACTGGGAATCCTACGAACCTATTCTACCTACTTGTGTGCATCCAAAAAAATAACTACCTCGACCTAATACAGATCCACTACTACAATGTTCTAGGACACCACACATCCAACGAATTGGACCTCCCATGTGAAAAAAATAAACATGGATAAATTTCCATATATATAATGTCATCTTAGAACCACCAAGACTATTATGAGACTCTCGGTATGCTCCTCCTCTACCTACAAGTTGATCTGAATGTCATCGATGAATAAGATGGTGTTTCGATATCGGAATTCGTCAAATATGTATATCAGAAGTCCCAAAAATATTTTAGGTTCTTTCATAACTCCTAACAGCATAAAAAAAACTCAAAGCCCTCGTACCTTCACCTAAAATCCGTCTTCATGATACCAACCTCATTTACCCTCAACTAGTGATATCTAGAATATAGAGCAATCATAGAAAATCAACATTCTCCATATAGTTAGTTGAAAAGATCATCTATCCTTAGGTGAGAGAAAAAGTTCTTCATCAGTACTCAATTTTGTCTCTGGAAGTCTATGTAAGTCATTAGACCAATATTTTACTTTTTTTAGAAAAAAGACCTGCGCACCCCATGATGACAGTCTAGGTCAGATAAATCCCTTTGCCATCAAATCGTCAATCTGAATCCACAATATCTACAACATAGTGGGCACAATCCCATAAGTATCCATTGAAATTGGACTTTCACCTGGATTTAAGTCTATCTAGAAACCAACATCACACATTGGGGTAGATTCATAGTCTCGTTAGGGAAAACATCAATCAATTCTAGGGAAACTGCTAAAATCTCCACAATCTAAGAATCCACTGATTCTACTAACATCTCGAACTATAAATAAAAGAATGGATCCAAATGTTTGATGCCTATTAGAACACTCCACTCTCCAATGAAAGTTACATGTTGTCTTTTTTTTACTACAAATACTTTTCCCCTATAAAAGTAGTTTTTAAAAGCATGCATAGATTAAAACTATTTGATATCAAGGATTACACCGTATGGATGAATTTTAGTAGAGAGAGATCTACACTGGATTGATGTGGCCCCAAAATCAGTATTCATCCCCAAATAACATGAAGAATGCTATTCTGACCTTCAACTGGTGTACATAACACAATGGGATTGGAATGTCTCTATATGTTCAGTCCTAAAGCATGGGCTAGACCTAGTGCAACAGAGGAGTGTGGAGCTCTTAAATCAAACTAGGTGAAAACAACAATACTGAATAAGATGGTCATACCATGAATGATGTCCGGACATGATGGAACTACTATTTCTATGGTGTACAACAATCCATGCCTAGAACATCCTACTACCTTTTATTGACTACCTCTCCTACCGAGATTAGGTTGAGGTCCATGAGGATCACCCTGTTCTTAGAATTCACCATCTCCATCTCTCCACGACAGAGTATGGGCTCGCTTCCCCATCTAATGAAATGAAAAATCCATCAAATAAAATAGAGGTTGGTTCTCGACCTTCCCACCTCCAACGTACTGAGCTCGAACTAGGAAATGATTTTATAGCTATCGGTGGGGTGTACAAGATAAAAACCTTTTTCCAAAGGATATCGTAGAATAATGAAAACTATAAGGTCAAAACTAATAATGATGGGGTCAGCTCCCCCTTGATGAAACTTGGGAGGTCCTAACACCAGAGGACTAATACATACAACCATCCCATTTAATGAAATCAGTTGGATACCCACTCATGTATACATCTGAATGAGTTCATCCATTCAAATACCCCATCCTACATGTGAACCTCTGTGAATGCCACCGAGGTTAGAAGAGTAAATATTTATTGGGTAGAGGGACATCATCCCTCCTCTAATCATCTTCCCCATGACCCCTAATCTAGAAATTGTTCTTTGAATATGTTAAGGAGGCCCATAAACAAGATAACCAGATCCCTCACTGACATAATCCCCTACAATTGTGATAGTATCTCTGACATCTTATCATCCTTAATCATTGAAAAAAAGCATTCGGTCTGGAACTCCATCTCTAAATCAAACAACAAATCATCACCCTACTTTATCTCCCCCATGAATAAAATTTCGTACAGACATACATCTTACCTCATCCGACTGTACGCCAATGGAACCTAGTACTTAGTCGGATCCTAGTCAAGCTAAAATTTATAAAAGTATTCTCAATCAAACTCCCTATATTAGTATCTAAAACAATTCCTTCATACTTTCCCCGAGTCTGTCACTGGAAATAATGAAGGATATTCTTCCACTAATCATTTTCCCCCACTAGGTAAACCCTACATCAATTGAATGTGTCATCTTACTGAGACTCCACTACTTAGGCGACTCATGGATGACGACTATGTGCTATAGCTGAAAGGTAAACTAGAAACTCCAAAGCATGAGTAATATGTAATTTATTTAGGATTTATTTCTGATCAATGTTTAATTATGTTATTCTAAAACTCAAAAAACAAACAAGAACATGATTCATAATGATGCATGTTCCTTTCCCAGGCTATCTACACACACAACAGAGTAGAATCACTTGGACCTTTAATAATCTCATAGTAAATACATCGAATCACGGGAGAACCAGAAACATATTTCCTCTCAAGTCTTCCCTGGCCTATTTCATACACCATAATCTCCTAACACTACTACCATGTTTCCCCATGCTACCCTATCTATTCCATCCTCATAACTCCATCATATCACTCAACTACATCCTCTGATATCATTCACTCAATACCATCCTTCTTTAAGATGAGGGAAGTAATAGAAAATTGTTGGGACCTTCCTTATTCATGATGAAAAAGATATAATGACCTCCAAGTCCTTCCTCCAATAGGCCCTGGGGTGGAGAATAGAACCAAGGGTATTTGAATCTCACAAAATGGATGAAATTATAATTTTGAATGTAAACATGATCGATAGATATGATATATCATCTTCAAAACAACTCAAAGTCATATATACAAAAGATTCCAAAAATCCATCCCCCATGCATTTTTAATGTAAAACTGGTAGAAATAAAAGTAAAAATACAAACAAATTACAAAATTAAAACTAATAAGAAACACATAAACTATCCACCAACATCCGAACAAGAATACTCTAACGTGATCCACATAATTGTCCTGGAAACATGAAAAAAATTATATAAGTACGATGAGAATACAAGTATACTCAGTAGAAAAGGATATGTTGCTAATGAAAACGTTGGAGAAGCATTGTAATACAATTGAGAGAAAATATAAGAAACTCAAAAGAACCTTACAACGAATTCAATCCACCTAAACCTCACCAATTCATTCTAAACAAATAACACAACTCATGTACAGTAAAAAATATTATGCACATTGATATTTGGGTACCCCATACCACATCATATTGGTTAGCTTCTCAAACATAATGGTGAGAATCCTGATGCTACCACATTATAGAGACCCCAAACCTTGACATACATAGGCATTACATTACTTTTGTAGAATACATAATACATTAAAAAACAGACACCAAAGGACCATAATATTTTATTGTCTTTGGAAACATGGAACATAATCTTTTAATCATGGTGAAAGATATCCAACATCTCCCATACAGATCTTCCCTTTTTTTATAACCTAAAACCTTTATTTATAACCTGGGGAAAAGAAAACATATAAAGATTGAGATTAAATGATCAGTAATGGTAAGCATGGATAAAATAAAATAAACCATATACATTTTAACTTCAAAACAACAACATAATATTTAAACATTAAAATGTTGAACAATGACATAAAACATGGCAGTACGTAAGGCATAGATCCTAATGGATGATAAATCATGATAAAATAGCATGGGAATAAATCATGTAATTGTGGAAACCATTAAGGACATGTTATGATTTCCATAGTAACCAAGGAATTGCTGCCAAGACCATCTTAGTGGACAAAGTCCATTTCTGAATCGAGTTCACACCTCATTCAAATCTTGTATCTCTGAACCGGATTAACTTACCATTCTAGCCATGTCTATCTCATGAGATATAAAACATTACCCAATACATTGGAGGGAGATATAGGTCCCAACCATCTCATAATGACACAATTAATATTTGTGCCTTAACATAAACATAAATCATTCATCATAACCCAAAGAATAAAAATGGGTTTCATAAACATCATCCCATCATAATATAAACCATATAAAAAAGTATATATCCTTTCATCCGAAGAAATGTTAAACCATTTAAATAATAGAGGTATTATACTTGAAACATACACATATGAAATAATTTCATCTTAGATGTAAAATATATTTGACAAAACAATTTAACTCCCTTCTTGAGAAGAATGCCGTTTTTTCTTAAAAATCATTTTCTGTACACAAAATGACATGCAATTTTAAAAGAAAGGATTTGGTTGAAAATAATCATGAAATCTTGTACAGGATGCTTCATGGAAATAAGGTATTATGTAACCGTAAGAATATTTTCATGCCGTATAAGTTAAAAAAACATTCTCCTTGTAATTTTCTCGGAAAGTCAAAAAGTGTCTCGTATGGTAAACAAAAGAGATATTCCTTCCATATGATGTGGTAAAAGTAAAAAAAGGGCTAAAAATGTCATTAATCATAAATGGAAGAAAAGTAAACATTTTATGAAATTATTTTGATAACATATGGACATGAATAATAATCATAAACCCAGTAAATAATTACAAATAAACAATCTCAGATAAGAATGAGATTGGAATAATTATCCCTTACCTTATGTCCAATTTCTTCCGTATGAGTCCGAGACTCCTATTCCTCGACGCACCTCCTTTACAATTCTTCATAGGGCACTAGAGTCAGACTTTTGAGAAGACTAGAACCTCTCTGATATAACTAGAGAGGTTGAGAAGAGGAACTGTTAGGGTTTCTCTGAGCTTTAAGGCTCAAAATGGTGTGAAGATAATAGGGTTGGGGTGCGCTTTTTATAAGGGAGGAGAGCGGCACCTTTGGAAAAACATAAAATATTTTTTTATAATAAAGTCATATTCGGTTTATAATAGCTCCAAATTAATTTATATCAAAGATTAAGTGAGAATAGATCGAAATCATCTCAACCAATTGGTTTTAGACAAGTTTAGGTTACTATTTTAACCTTATCATTTGCATTTAACTCTATGTTAAATAATTTAACTTTTACTGTTTCTTATTGTTTTCTTACACTATATGGTTAATAAACATACAATAACAAGACAAACTAATTTCAACTGTTTCATTATAAAAATATATAACTTTATCTATGTCATTCGTAAAAACCTTATATTTTTAGGAATATAATAAAAATTAATAATATAATATTTGTTTAAAAAATTATTTTTTTACAATTTTTACACAATTTGGTAATTTATTTTTTTGAAAATCATAACAGCATGATTAGTTCGAAAAATTTAATTAATTCAATACTAACATGTCATATTAACCTATAATAATACTTTAATTCATAAAAAGTCTAAAATTACATTTATTTGGGTATTTTTAATATAAATTATGTTAATATTTTATTAATAAGGTAAATACTGTATCATCATTGGGTAAAAAATAAATTAAATTATTTAATGTCTAAAAATTATAAATTAAATAAAATTATTTAGAAAATCGTTTGATCTTTCTAATGAATATTTATATTTCTAATTTATCTTATTTATAACCCTATATTTAAAATATTTTAGTTATTAAACATGATTTTTACTCTTTTAACTCTTCTATAAATAAAATAATAATAAGTGTCCAAATCTAATCCAAGTGGACCTAAATGGTAATATATTATTCCAAAGGTTGTTTTTGGTCGAATTACAATAATCCAGTAGAATTAGGACATGTGTTAAGGTAATAATAATATCATTTTTACCCTTAATTACCCTATTTACTTTTAACCGTGGTAAATAAAAGTAAAAAGTTACTATTCACCAAAAATTATTTTTATCTTATTGAACCACATTTTTCTCCTTGATATTTACCATGTCTCTCAGATTTTCAAAATTCCACTCATAGAAGCAGTAAAATTATGTTTTAGGTAAATTTTCAAGTTCTCCTAGGAGGTGGGTAAAATACTGTGAAAAGTTTAGTAAAATTTTTATATATATAAAATTATTATAAAATGACTCCAATGAATTACATTGAAATTATATAGGTATTATATATCAATTTTGAACTAAAATAAATTTAAATAAAATAAATAATTATTTAAATAAAAAGTCGGTTTTTAAATAGTATCCCACTATTATCACTATTCATTAAAAATTGAATGTTTTCAGAAAAATACCAAAAATTTACCCTAGGCTAATTTCGATATTCCGAATCCAAAAATGAATTCCATTTTAAAAAATAATCTTTAAAAAATTTAAAAAATTGGGTATTACTATTCATAATGGCTTGTTCATAATAATATTATAATATTATCTCATTTAGTAAAACTCGGTATTACGTACTACACATGCAATCGAGGCAGGTCTTGATTGCATGTAATGCAAGAAATGTCAGGGTTGCGTGTAGTGAAAGCTCTGTTTGGTGTTTTGTATGAGATAATCATAATTTATTTCATTTATACATTAAACAAAATCTATACATAATGTTGCGTAGAATAATTTCCACAAAACGAACTTGAAATTGTTTTTAACACGAGCCAAGAATTGTGTTGCGTATACTGCAAGCTAATACAGTGTTGCGTATACTACAAGCTAATACATTGTTGCGTATAGTACAAGATAATTTTGGAGTCATTTATAATAAAAGACATAAAATAAATTAAAAATAATAATTCTCATAAAATATCGAGTTGTTACATTCTACCCCCCTTAAAATGAATTTTGACCTCGAAATTCGTCGGGGTTATAAATGGTTTACTACTTAAAAGTTTCATTCCTAGAATCTCACATCATAAAAATAAATATCAAAACATAACTTTAAAAAACTAAAGTATAAAATGTAATGGTTACCCAAATTAACTCATCACTGGGTTTCCACATAAGAGAACATAAGTGAAAATATAGATATGGAAGAGAAATCTAACCATCTTGTTCTGATGGAGAGTGGAAGAGAACATGGATATGAAAAATCCATCAATCACAAATCCATTAATTTTTTATGATCTATGGTGGCATCTAATTTATCGGGTATGAGGGTACTAGGACAACATTTTTAGTTTTCATGATCATTACCCTAATGCTTATGAATTGTTCAATTAAAAGAAATACATACTTGATTTTGGTAAAATATCACCGTTTTTCATGCCTTGAACAATTCCCACTACATCTCATAATGAAATGATGTTGAATTTGTCATTCATGAAGTGTTAGTAGATCATGTGATAGAATGATAGGTCATTCCATTTTTTTCTATCGCAAAAAGTTTAGCACAATTTATTAAATATACATAAGTCCATCTATCTTGAGATTAATCATATATGGTTGCTAAAATCGACATATAAATCATCTATCATAGAACTTACTAAAATAAAACTAGTTTCTACTAACCAGGGACTTCATGTAGGCCAGTTGTATGTGATAAAGGCTTGTCTTACTATAGTTGTGTGTTTGATTCCCACATCCTTGTCCAACGCGACGGGTTGTCGCCCGTCCTGCAGGTTGTCATTTTTCTTAAACTACATTATTATAGAATTCCATAAATAATATCGAAAATGTTCTAGCCTTAAACAATACTGACTTATTTCCATCATAATCCATTTCAGTGTTTATACTTTTCCAAAATACATCTGTCCAATCTCATAGTATAAAGAGAACGATTCCTAGAAATGTCATTAACCAAGCACGTGAATACCATCATTTATCCCCCATACGATATATCTTGTTGGTCACATTCCAAACATGTGAATACCTTAATCTTGAAATCTCATGAAAAAAATTAATACCCATTGAACCTTAGTGAAAACATGAATGTTTTCAAAAGTTAACTCTTTCCACATACCAAAATCCCAAAAATTCTATATACTCAAACCATGATATCATTTAGTCCTTATATAAATCATGAAAAAATGAATACTATCAAACATATTATTTTCTCATTATCCATTCATTATGTGCATATCATCTTCTATCCAAAAATATTTGAATTTCCTTTCATGGTTACCAGTACCATTCAACATATTCTATAAAATAATTTAGGAAAAACAATAGTGTAACAATCCTTAGATGATTCTTTATTCCCTAGTACCATACAAATAACTACTGGTAAACATACAATCATCCCACTACCTTCTTAAACCATTGATTGAGCTTCATCATTTTATTCCTCAACACTTCATTCATCTCATATATCATTTTTAGTTTCTTCATCATCATTACCATAAATACTACTCATAAAACCATGTTGATTATCTTCATGAGATTTTCCCTTAGGGAATTGGTTTTCATAATACCCTTACATTCCAAATTTAAAACATTTAACCATTCTTGATGTCATAGAAATACCATTATCCTTGTTCATGGTGTTAACTAACCCTTTTCCTTTGCACTTACTAGCTTTGTGTCCTACTTTTCCACACCCAAATCATCTTCCATTTCCTTTGAATCATTCTCCATGATGCCTCTTCCCACATGATTTACATGAGGGTAATTGAACCTTCTTTCCTCTATGATCATCATGAAACTCCATCTTCCTCTTATTAGTTGAGTGAGGAAACTTACCAAAGTTGAGATTATTGATCATGTTATGAGATTGCAGATTAGGCATAATAAAAATGTTCGGACTTCAAAATCCTGTTTAATTTTGTTTCTCATGAATAATATCATCCCATTGTCCATCATATGCTCCATTATCGTGAATCTTCCTATTTCCAGCAATTTTCTAAAACCCAAAAAGTATAGTGTGATAGGCAAAAATCATGCTAGGGAAAACAATATAATAAATGGGGAGTACCGTCAATATCTAACATCTTATTATAAATTATAATATTGTTGCCGTAATTATAGGACTATAACCTATACATATACTTATCATTATGGACATCGCTAGACATACATTAGAAATATATCTAGGGATTTCACTAAAGTTTTCGCATCCTAGTATCCAGAGGTTAACTAAACCTTTCCTATGATACCAACTGTAGAGACCCCAGACCTTGACGTACATAGAAATTACATTTCTTTTGCGGAATACTTAATAGATAACAAAAACAGACACCAAAAGACCGTAATAGTTTAGTTTCTTTGGAAACATGGAACATAATATTCTAATCATGGTTAAAGACCTTCAACATCTCCCATAAAGATAATCCATTTTTTTCTTAACTAAAACCTTTCTATATATACTAGGGAAAAGAAAACAAATAAAGGGTGAGCTCAAATGCTCAGTAAGGGTAATCATGGAGAAAATAAAACAAACCATATACATTTGAACTTCAAAGCATGAGCATAATATTTAAACATCAAAATCATGAGGAATGACATAAAACATGGCAGTATGTAAGGCATATATAATAATGGATCATCAATCATGATAAAATAGCATGGGAATAAAGCATGTAATTATGGCCACCACTAAGCACGTGTAATGATTATAATGACCCATACTTTACATACATGGTTATTACTTCAAAATTGAAGCATACATATAACAAAAAATAAAAAAACATGAAAGGGTCGTATATGTATAGTTTCTTTAGAAACTGGGAAACATAAACCAATGGTTCATAAATCATCTAAGTTTTCTCCAATTTATTTCATCATATCTAGAGTCCCTTTTGGCATATCTTACATAATAACCTTATTCCTGACTAGGGGAAAGAAAACATACAAAAGGGTGAGCTCAAATGCTTAGTAAGTGTAAAAAATAAATATCAAACATATCATATTCATAATAACATTACATTTTGAAAATATTATCCTGCAAAAGAGATCATAACATAGATAAATCATAGAAGTGAAATATAATTACAATAATCATAACTTATAACCTGATGATTTTTGGAATACACACATAATCATAGAAAATAATTTCTATGTAGTCAACACTGATTTCCAAGAATATCTTAGCAGACAAAGTCCTTTTCCGAACCGAGTTCACTCCTCATTTCAGTCCTGTTTTACTAAAATGGTTTAACCTACCATTCCAGCCATGTCTATCTCATGAGATATAAATCTTTACCCAATGCATTGGAGGGAGATATAGGCCCCACCCATCTCATAATTTTACCATTATTATGTGTGCCACAAAATCAGAAACCAACCATCATAGTATAACCCATGTAATAAAAATGGGATTATTAAACATCACGTCATTATAACACAATCCATTAAAGGATATCGTAAAAATAATTCTATCATAACATAATAAAATCAATGTAAAAATAGGTATATAAACATAACCCTATATTATTTTATTTGGAAAATAATTTTGATAAAACACTTGAACTACCTTCTTGAGGAAAATATCCTTTCTATTTCAAAAACATTTTCCTTTTTTAACATGTCATATAATTTTGAACTAAAAGAAGTTGATTAAACTTGAAAACATGTAAATTAAACTTCATGGAAATAATTTTCTAAAAATCCATTCATGTCTTATATGTTAAAAAAATGTTCTTCCCGTAATTTGGCCGAAAAAGACAAAAGGTACCTCGTACGAAAAACGACAAAAGATTCCATTAAAATCTTTTACTAAAAACTCACCAATGGGTAAATTGGGATTTAAAGAATTTTATTTGGATGGAAATAATATTACATATTGCAAAAACATGGATGTGGATGATAAATATTCCCCAGTAAATTCTGAAGTATAAATAATCTCGTATAAAAATGAGATTGTGAGATTTTTCCTTACCTTAGGTCTGATTTGCTTCGTAAGTGTCCAAACCTCATGTATAATGATTTAAATAATGGTATTTACTTATTCAAGAATCTTAATCGTTGTTATTATATCATATATGGTCATATTCTTAGCTTCTTATTAGTAATATTTCGTTGCTACTTGTTATTCGGGTGTTTATTACCTTTTGTTCTTATGCGTGTTTTGTCGAATAAATTCTTATTCTTTTTTTAGGTTATAGATATCTCATTTCCAGAATGTTATTATTTTAATATATATCATATTCATTCATTAAATTCATTTATATAATCCTTATACAATGAATATCATGTATAACGAGTCGCATCACATCGTGGAGACGGTATTCCGTACATATGCACGAGCGATGATATCGTTCTATGATCGTGGAATTGTATTGGACTGTATGTATACAATTTCTGAATAAATATCACTTTACAATAATCATATATACTTATTAATTACACCACTACACCCATCCAGGTAAGGTGGTGGTGGTAAATAGATTACACCACGACCTGGATACGGTATTCCGTACGTACGCACGCGCGGTGATTTCGTTTTCCGTATGATGGATAGATTGTGAAATAGGGTCGTTACATAATTATAATAACATATCATTATATGATTGATACTGATGTTATTACTTCATAATCAAACAACTAATGAAGATGAAGTTGAAGAAGAAATAATGTTGAATGAATCGGTAACAGACATTACATCTTCTTTGAAGTGCCTCTTTTTGAGACCTCCTCTTAGGAAAATAAAATTAGTCTTTGGATAAGACCAGGACCTCTAAGATGTTTCTAGGTAAGTGGGGAAGTGAAATGGGTAGGGGTTGGCCGATATTGAAGGCTAATATTGGTGTGTGGAGGAGAGGGAGGAGGTTCCCTTTTATAAGGGGGGAGAGGGGCACCTTTAGAAATATAAGAAATATTAGTTTATATTAAATCCCATCCCAACATAAAAAACTTTAAAAATGACTCATATTCAAAGATTAGATGAGATAAGTTTTTAATATCATCAACCAGTAAAATTCAGACATGTTAGGAATTTATTTTAAACATTATCAACTTGATTTATCTTTATTTATCAATTTAATTATATTTGTGTTAATAATATACTAAATTTTAAATTATTATAAATAATTACATATGTGTTGTGAATTTTCCATAATTTGACACTTTATGGAATTTTAGACCATATAAATTTTAATTTATAATTTATAAATATTTTTGTGATATTTAAACAATTTTATAATATGTTATTTTTATAAAATAACAACAGTGTCAATTTTTACACTATTCATTTATTTGAATTTAAATAAAATATATACAGAGGATATGTTAAAACTAAAAGCTTTAATTGATTTATAATATATCATATGTATCTATAAAATTAATTTATCACATTAAATAGTTCATATAATATTTATTTTAATACTTTTAAAACCATTTATATGATATTTTAATTAATAAAATAATTTCTACATCACTATTGTGTCATAATTAATGATAATTATATAATCCGTAAAAATTCTAAATAAATTCATATGATGTAGAAAATTGTATTATATTTCTATATACTATTCGTGTTCTATGTTTAATTATGTTTATCACTAAATTATAATTATTATACTTATAAGATTTAAGAAAGTGACATGTTGTCACTTTCTTTGGTTTTAATAATAATTAAATTATAATCATAGAACTAAGTGCATTAAATGAATCTAATACGACCCGTAGGTGATATGGGTCGACCTTTAGTCATCCAATAAGATTTTGGCAGGTGTAAGGGTAATTTTATAATCTTTTATTTACCCTTAATTACCCGATTTACCTGTAACTAGGCTAAATAACATTTAACGTAGTTACTATTAATAATTCCCAAAAATAAAAATCAGCCTATTAACATAATTTGGACCCACTGATTAAAAATATGGAATCCATTTTTCAAAATTCAAAACACATAATTTGCAGTAATTAATTTAAAATTAATCCCGTTGTTAAGAAAATAGGTTTTAGAAGTTAAAACATTGGCAAAGATTTAAATGTTTTTACCGATAAATTCAATGTGAAATTAATGCTAATGACATACATTATATTAAATGGTAAAAATATATTATATTTATACTTTAAAAGAATTCAATATTATAATGTAACCAAATAAATTATCTCAATGAAAAAAGTTGTTTTTAATTAAAAATTATCCTATTTTTACAATTCATCAAAATATGAAAGTTATCAAATATTTATAAAAAATTTATCCAAAGTAAAGTTTTATATCTTGATTCAAAAGAAGAATTTTATTTTGTCAAATTAAACTTATAAACATGTCAAAAACTACATTTAATGTGGGTGCGCCATCAATAGTCGACAAAACTACATTTTTTTAAAAATACTTATTTTACCTGAAAAATTTATTTTGTTCTCTTACCATGTTCTAGAAAATGTGTAAGGTGAATATTAATTTTATACAATTAAAAATGTAGTTAATAGTATTCATAATGACTAGTCCATAATAATATATTGTTGTTTAGTAAAACCTGGTATTGCTTACTACACATGCTATCGAGAAAGGTTGTGATTGCATGTAATGCAAGCCAAGTCAGTATTGTGTGTTGTGAAAGATTCCTTTAGTGTTACGTAAAAAATAAGACATTATAAAAATTATTTCTCATAAAATATCACGGTGTTACATTCTACCCCCCTTAAAATTATTTTCTCCATCGAAATTCGTCACTTGATTACAAATAGATGAGGATACCTCTCCCTCATCATATCCTCATGTTCCCATGTAGCTTCTTCTAATTGGTGGTTCCTCCATAAAACATTCACCAAGCGAGTGGTCTTGTTCTGTCGGACTTTTTCACTATGATCTAGAATCTCTATTGGATGTTCTTCATAAGAAAGATCTTGCTCCAGCGGTACAACTTCTGAGCTGAGTACATGTGAAGGATCAGGTATGTACTTTCTCAGTAGAGATACATGGAACACATCGTGAACCTGAGATAGTTTCGGTGGAAGTGACAATAGGAAAGCTACCTTCCCAACACAATACAGAATTTCAAAAGGACCAGTATATCTAGGGCTCAACATTCCCTTATTTCCAAATCTCATGACCCTCTTCCAGGGAGATATTTGTAAGAACACTTTATCACCCACTTCAAACTCTAGGACTTTTCTTCGGTTGTCGGCATAACTTTTCTGTCGACACTGAGATTCTCTTATGTGTTGTTGAATATATCTGACCTTTTCTGCCATCTCATCAACAAGATCAGGTCCTAATATATTTCTTTCGCCAACTTCATCCTAGAACGTTGGAGTTCTGTATTTCTTTCCATAGAGATATTAATAAAGAGCCATATGAATACTGGAGTGAAAGATATTATTATATGAAAATTCCACCAAAGATAGGTGTTGATCCCAACCACCTTTGAAATCCATAGTGCATGCTCTCAACATGTCTTCTAGAGTTTGAATTGTCCTCTCAGACTGACCGTCTGTCTGTGGATGGTAAGCAGTGCTGAAACATAACTCTATATCTAGAGCATGCTGAAGACATCGCCAGAACTTTGAGGTAAACCTCAGATCCAGATCAGATATAATGGAAAGTGGTACTCCATTCAATTTTACCACTTCCTTTACATATATCCTGGAAAAATGATCAAGAGAAAAATCTTCTCTAATAGAAATGAAGTGTACCGATTTCATATGACGGTCAAATATAACCCAGATAGAATTATTGCCTTTGGATGTTATAGGACGTCCAGTGACAGAGTCCATAGTGATGTTTTCCCATTTCCATTCTGGTATGGGTAATGGTTGTAACATCCCCTAAGACTATTGTCTCTCAGCTTTAACTTACTGACAAACCATGAATCGAGAGACATATTTAGCAACATCTCTTTTCATTCCATCCCACCAGAAGTACTCTTAAAGGTCCCTATGCATCTTTGTACTTCCAAGATTAATAGAAAATGATGAACTATGAGCCTCACCCAGTAGCTCCTTCTTTAGTTATGGGAGGGGAGGAACACAAACCCGATTCCTGAATCTTTTTATCCTATCACAATCAAGGTTGAATTCACGAACATTTATCACCTTCTTTTGTAACTCTATATCATATTTTTGTGCCTCTTTAATCATCACGTGTATAGATTGTTGAACATTCATTTTAGATAGATAAGATTTTTCCCCTTCCATTATAATTCCAAGAGCCATCTTTTGTAAATCCATAAATATTGGATCTTTTGTGATCCTCATCATGGATATGCTAGCATGGTGTTGTCGACTTAATGTGTCTGCTACCTTGTTTGCTTTCCCAAGGTGGTAATGAATTAAGCATTCATAATCCTTAATCATCTCCAACCATCTTCATTGGCGTATATTCAGCTCCTTTTCTGTGAAAATATACTTTAAAATTTTATGATTAGTATAAATATCACACCTTTCTCCATAATGATAATGCCTCCAAATCTTTAATGCAAAGATTACCACAGCTAACTCCAAATCATTATTTGGGTAATTTTGATCATGTATTTTCAACTGTCGTGAGGCATAAGCTATCACCATATAATTTTGCATGAGAACACACCCCAGTCCCTTCTTGGATGCATCACTGTAGATCACAAACCTTTCTCCACTACAAGGTAGGGTGAGCACAGGTGCACTGGCTAACCATATTTTTATATCTTTGAAATTCTATTCTCATTCCTCCGTCCAAACAAACATAACTCCTTTCCAAGTAAACATTGTGAGTGGGTTAGATAACCTTGAAAAATATTTCACAAAACGTCTGTAATATCCATCCAAACCAAGAAAGCATTAGATCTCAGTTACTGTTGTTGGTCTCAACCATCTTTTTATAACCTCTGTTTTTGCTGGATCCACAGATATCCCCTCTTTTGAGATTATGTGACCCAAAAATGAATCTTTTTGAAGCCAAAATTCACAATTGTTAAATTAGGCATAAAGCTTCTCTTTTCTTAGGATCCTTAATACAATTCTCAAGTGATCTTCATGTTCTTCCTTGATCTTTGAATAGACGAGAATATCATCTATAAAGAATACAAAAAACTGATCAAGATAGTCTCTAAAGACTCTATTCAGCAGATCCATGAAGATAGCAGGGGCATTAGTAAGACCAAATGGCATCACTATAAATTCAAAGTTTCCATAACTTCTACGGAAAGTCGTCGTTGTTATATCCCCCGTTTGACCCTTAATTTATGATACCCTGAATGAAGATAAATCATGGAAAAGTATTGAGCTCCACGTAGTTGGTCAAACAGGTCATCAATGCGTAGGAGAGGATATTTTTTCTTGATTGTGATCTTGTTAAGTTCTCGATAATCAATGCAGAGTCTCATTGATCCATCTTTCTTCTTAACAAACAGAACAGGTGCTCCCCAAGGTGACGCATTAGGGATTATGAATCCTTTATAAAGATTCTCTTGGAGATTCTTATTCAATTCCTACAACATAATTGGGGCCATTCTATAAGGTGTCTTTGAAATAGACAAATCACCCGGTACGAGTTCTATTGAAAACTCAACTTCACGATTTGGTGGAAGACTGAGCAATTCCTCTAGAAAGAAATCATAAAATCCCCATAGAATGGGAATATTATTAATCGTTAGTTTCTCTCCAACCATTTGAGTTAAATAACCTTCATTTAGTGGAATCAAGACCCATAAGATGGATGAAATTTCCTCTGGAAGGTTATGTTCCTCCTTGCATCAATTGACGATCATAGATTGATCTGGAATATGAAATGTGACTTCCCTTATCTGGAAATCGATATGAGAACCATATAAAGTAAGCCAATCCATTCCATGAATCACATTAAATTCCACTATAGGAAGGATCACATGATTTGAAGGAAGCACGTTCCCACAAACTTCAATCGGAGAAGAATTGTAAACTTTTGATTTGATTGTTGTGCCATTAGGAGTTGTCAGAGCCAACTCAACATCTAATTCTTGAGGTAATACGACGATACCCTTAGAAAATTAATCAAAAATAAAATTTTGGGTTAATCTAGAATCAAATAAAACATTTTCTACTTTAGAGTGGATGGTAATTTTACCTCTCATCACATCATTGTCGTACTCCACATCTCCGATAGTAATTGCATGTGACTTTCCTTTATCTTTGGCCTTAAGAGTTTTTTGACGTCGATCATCATCATCAACCCTTGGATTTGGGCATTGATTGGAATAATACCCCATCTCCTTTCACTTGAAACTTTAAAGTGTAATAGTTTCATTTTATGTATCTGTTTCCAACACTTTTACGTCGGGGCGCACGCGCATGTCCGTCACACATGGGAGGACGCGTGGCTCACATCCCCGCATTCCCGCTTTCCAAAGGCGGGCATCATCCATTCCTAATTTAGGGACGTCTACTCCTTGATCGAAACCGGGATGATGGGATGTTGGTTTTTCCTTCCATGGATTCCTCCTTGGAGCTCGTCACCTCATTCGGGTCTCCCTCATAGAATTAAGACGGGTTCGTGAAGCTCATTCCCGGTGCCATATCTTCATGGACGCCAGTTAATTACGCTGCTTCTGTCAAGATGCTCCAAGGGGTCTTGTCGGGGCAGCAACCTTCGGTGAGGAGAATGTTCACGATGGGATGTTGTTGGCATGTATTAACGCTGGGGATCAACATGTATGTCTTCTGACCCCTATCATGGGGCTTCTCGAGGGCGTGGAGGCCCGAGGCATCCCACATCAAACGTGGGGAATGGTGTACCATATGAGGATTTCCTAAGCTTCCCATGTTTAAGATGGTGTATGCAGCGAGTTTAACATCTTGCGGAGATGGATCGGACTGATCAAAACAGTGAGAGTGGATCAGATTGAAGGACCCCCTAGGGGGAACACCGATGTTGGGGCCATCACGTGGGTGGCTTCCCGGATAATATGGTGTGGGGTGGAGTGGCATGATCTCACTGGGATGTGGCGGCCCGGGTAAGGATCAGGATGGATGATGAAGTGAGGCATGGGGCTTATGCTCTGAGACGGCCCAAGATGGGGAATACAGTTTAACGTCATGCAGGACGAGGGCATACAGTTTAACGTCATGTGGGATGAGGGCATATGGGGATTACGCTCTGTGGCGGCCCGTGGCGAATATGGGGTCTTACACTATGAGGCAGCCCATGGTGGATTTGGGGATTATGCTCTGAGGTGACCCATGGTGGATATGGGGCTTACGATCTGAGGCGGCCCATCGGGGATATGGGGCTTACGCTCTGGGGCGGCGCATGGTGGGTATGGGTATTACGTTCTGAGGTGGCCCATGGTGGATAGGGAACTGACGTGGAGAGGTCGGAACAACCGTAATGGTGGGCTTGAACCTCGTGGAGGCTTCCTACGAACCATGTGTTAGCATGGATCAAAGTCCAGGTAGTTTGCTGGCATGAGGCTTACGCTCTGAGGCGGCCTATATGAGGATGTCATGGTCGATGCGCACTCTAAGACCACGTCAGTCATGCTCGGTGTGGGAAACAAGAGGCACCAGGGACCAGATGATCACGTCGCGAAGGGTGCGTCCGTGAGAAGTGGATTGGGGCTTACGCGCTGGGCGTCCCAAAGAGGAAACAGGGGCATACGTGTGGTAAGAGGCCCTGGGTGCCGGGGCTTACTCCAGGGTGGAGGCCCGTGGTGCGACAAAGAACAGTGGGAAAGGGACTCCAATGGCCTTGGAGGGGGGGAAGTACGGAGATGCACGAGTGCAACCTTCCGCAAGAGAGGCTAGGGGCTTACGCTCTGAGGCAGCCCGTCCCCAGTGGACAAACGCCACTCCGAAAAGGGGGATCTCATTCCATGTGAGGAAGAGTCCATTCCCGTGGAGACAAGAGGTGTAAAAAATGTCCGAGATGGGGGGACCCTGCGTGCGAAGCACGGGGTCGGACCACAGTTTAACGTCATGTGTTAAGGATGAGGTGCTTAGCAGTTTAACATCCTACAGCTTGGATGAGGTGGGTTCACTCCACACCCCTAGGTCTTACATGCCCAATTCCCTCTACCCCTTGTGGGAGGGAAGGCATCGGCAAGGTCGTTGTGAAGGGGGGCCTCAAGGCGAACCACTGGGGGGTCCATGTTAGCGTGGCTATGCGAAGAATCAATAGCCGTTAGCGTGCCTATGCGGAGAAGCATAAGGCAAAGAAACGCAACAGGAAACACCTCCCAAGGAAACATTAGGATACTTCGTATGAACCTGGAAGGCCGCACGGGAAAACAACGCATGGAGCGCATTCCCGGCAGGGAAGACATCACGTGCCGGAGCGGAATGGAAGCCAAGGGGCGTCAAGGAAAAGGTGTCCTAGGTGTTGCACGAAAAAGGGAGGCTTGCGCACAAAACACCAGGATGGAGCTCAATAAATCCAAATTATTGCGCAGATAGGGGATTTCGTGCAAGGTATTGCGCACGTAGAAGAGGATTGCGCGCAAGGGACAACGATCACACGCAAGGAAAGAAATGGGAGGAGGAGGGAAATTCACCGAATCCGGTGGAGATGCGCACAAAGGTGAACCCCGGGGCAAAGTTGCGCGGAAAGGGGAATTACCTGGAAGTCATATTGCGCATGGGGGGAGTCGAATTGCGCGCCCAAGAGCTGATCCGAATTCCTCAACCCCCAAACCGTTGGGGGTCGCCTTCTATTTATAGGCCCCAGCTGGCGTGGAATCCAGGAGGCATGCATAAGTTTCTGCGGTGGGAACCAACGGTGCACAAAGCCTCACCACGCAGAACTGGGGCACGCAGAATTGCGTGCACCAGCGGCTTGATTATTTGAATCTCGGGGATGCTTCGCGCGCACAACAATATTTCATGCAAGTACTCCTTTATTTCGTGCACATCTTCTCGGGCCTCCAGATCGGGCCTCTGGCTCCGAATATGACTTCGCTTCATCACTTCGAAACATCCTCCGGGTGTTATGGACATTTTAGGTGTCTAAAAATTCCCCCCTTTGGAATTGGATCGGCGAGAGGTCGCAATGATCAGATTCCAAGGGAAACACCGAAACGCCGAAGAAGGGCCCCTCCCAGGTGCGTAGCACGCAAACAACCGACTCAGCGTGCAAAAGGACTGATCCACGTGGAATTTTCTCTTCCACGCGGCGCAGAACCCAAGTCTCACCTATAAAAAGGGGTGTGGGGTCACAAATCCATACCGAAGCTTTTCCGCTTGACATGCTAATCGCTCTCGTGTGCGAAATTTCTCCTGCGGCTACGTGTAAAAACACTCTGGCAGTGCAGAATCCCTTCCAAATTTTGACCGCCTTTTCGCACCTGCCCAGGGTATTCCGCGCTTAGCGTGCCGATTGCGTTCTCAAGTCAAGGATTTCATGCTGCCACTTCAGATTTTGCGCATCACTCTCCGATTCCGCGAACTGCATACTGATTTCGTGCAACTCCTGAAAAATTCGAGATGGCCGCAAACCGAGTTGATGAGGGGGAAGCCGCTGCTCGTAGGATAGAAATAGCGGTGAACGAGTAGGTTTATGGCACCATGGTGATCGTTTCCAACAATCTATCCTTGTTCAATCTACTGACCCTAGCCCAGAAGACGTATCTGTTGTCCGACAACCTCCCGCTCTAGAACATTGGCATCCTGGATGAGGTGCCTCTTCCATGCTTCGAGGGGGACACACCGCGGTCATGGGTGACCTGGGAGGACGATCTTCCTCGCTACAACATCACCAACAATAGCCGTCCTGCTAGGGATACCAGACATATGGACGTATATCTTCTGAACCCAAGGACCAGGACCATTACTGGGGACGAGGCTGTCGCAGATAATTATCCGGCCCTCTACGCGAGCACGTTCCGTCAGAGCATCACGGATGACATGAAGGGATGGCTGAAGGATTGGGACCTGCGGTCCGGGGGAAAATTCACCAGTGAATGGGCCTGGGCATTCTGGGTTCACCATACCTGTGACCAGTTCGGGGATGAACTGCGGTATATCGGCATGTTCGAGGTGGTATAGACATCGCAGTTCCACTTCCACCGTCAACCTGAACTCGGGCCGGAGCTATTCCCCTGGTGGTCTTCTGACACCAACACATTCCACCTTTATCATGGAGAAGTCAGAATCAGTCTCTGGGACATTCACTGCATCGGGGGTATCCCACTGGAGGGCTACCAATACGACGAGTTCGTTCCACCAAAGAATATCGGGGAAGACATGTCACAGATGCCTATGCTGATGTGGCACCTGCTAGAGCTAGCTAAAGAGAGGCTGGGGGTCAAGGACTTCTTGAAGGACATTTCCTACAAGGGTTGGTTCAGCCTATTCTTTGAGAAGGATTCGGCCGTCAAGATGTCGGGCAGGGGTAAACGGTGCCCAACCGCGGCTCATAGGAGTAGGGATGGGTTATACTAGAGGACCCTGGAGGCGGTACAATACCAATAATGGGGCTATCGCGTCATTGAGGCCCGGTACCTGAATGTCTTGTATGCAGGGTTCGTTGCCGACTTCCTGAGCCGGTGGATCCTGCCCGTGCGGGACGCGAGGATGGGCGTCCACCCAACAACACTGGTAATGGCGGGTACCATGGCCGCCAACAAATGGTTTAACTTGCGCATCCCCGTACTGGCCAAGCTATATGCCATCCTGGGATGCATCTCACGAGGGGGGTTGCCTCAGAGAGTATGTGGTCCCTTCCATATTTTCCATGGCTGGGTGGAGGCTCATCTCGGCGGGTACACTTTCCCAAACATCTTTCGTCCTCCAGGCAATGGTCTGCGATCTTCCTTGGTGAACATCGCAGGGGTGGCGCCGATGACGCTCAATGAGGAGGGTGTGAGGATCCACATCAGCAACCATACCAAGTTCCACTTCAGCCTGTTCCCCACCCCAGTTGGCCAGATGGTGGACAAAGGCCGAGGCTCTCTGGAACAGCAGGAATATTTCCAGAGCATTCGGGGCGGGGTGCTCGTGGATCGGATCGATGGGAAGGTGATCTGCGATCCTTACACGCCATCCCGATTCGCCAGGCAATTTAGGTGCCTCTAATGAATGCCTAAGAAGGTATTCACAGCTGTATGTTAGGAGAAGAATCCATGCATCCTACGCCAGACGTGGTTGATGTTCACCACCATCAGCTCTGATTAAGTCATTACTCTTCCTCCCACTGGGGTTGATGCTGGTTTACAAACCGAATATGCCGAACAATGGACCGTCACGTACCCTGAGGGGCTTTTACGCAAGTGATTCCGGCAACTCGAATTTACACGTGCGGAAACTGGGCGACGGGGGAGAAGGCATGGGGCTTCCAGGATTGGAAAACTAGGGGTGTGTCAGGCAGTGAGGCCTGCATAGGCCAGGAATTCAGCAGTAGGAACATCACGTAGTGCCGCCGTGTCCTCATTACCCGTAGGGGGGTCACATGAGGCGGCCAGGGAACTGCCTGGGAAGCAGATAAGATACATGCTCGAACCTTCCCAAGATAAAATTCTCTCGACACTGTGGTAGGCTTGGATGACCCTGCGGCAATCGCTGAGCGTTGAAGCCATCTGGCAGAAGATAATGCAAAATGGTATCCAGCTGCTAGAGATCGGGCTCGTTCGAATTACCGACCGGGTGAACTTCAATCGGTAGCATTCTTATTTGACGGCCATGGACGCATACTCATGCCAAAGGGGTCGGCGTGCAGAGCCACCTTTCTTAGTGAAAATGATGATCAGCTAGGAGAATGATCCAGAAGCAATATCGCCGGGAGAAGGAGACAGTGACGAGGAGTCGGAGGGGGAGGAGGAGACCGGAGAAGACGAAGGCGAAGAAGAAGACGAAGAAGAAGGAGAACCCTAAGATGAGTGGTCGCAAGGGGCGACCCACCAAGGGAGTCTCCGAGAGAGAAGAGAGATTGTCGGCTCTGATCTCGACAAAACCGAGATACTTGAGATCTGTCCCAATCTTCATTCATTTACCTTCTTCAACCATTCTCCTTTTAATCATCTAACCCATTTCCCTGCCTCACTCAGGAGAAACTGAGTGTTGGATAGGCGTCCCCACCAGAGGAGGGAGGAAAGGAACTGGTGGGACATGATGGGGATCTGACACCCATCATTGAACTAACATGCATAGAGGTGTCTCCCATCATGGCGGCTCCTGCAGTGGCCGGAACGCTGGAGACCGACGATCTGTACTCTTGTAAGTCTCACGTTTCACTACTGGAGCCTGTTATCAAAAGATCCCCACTAATCAGTGTACGCCTTGCACAGTGATTTCAACATTGGAGGCACGTCAGGATTCAGTGCCCCGGACATCCGTGAGCAGACCAGTGGTGGACATACCACCTCATTCAGAACATGTTCCCCGCACTGATTCAACCCTGGAAACTGGTGTGCAGGGGATAGTGGACGTCGGCGGCGCTATTCCTGAGGCAGGGCCGGAAGCTTTCGAGGGCACCGTCACTGCTGGGGAGAGAAGGGAAGGTCGTCTGGACGTCGAGGATCCTATTCCTCATGAAGACATCCCCGGGGCAGATCCTGCTGCCGATCTGCTGGTTGCCTTCCCTACAAACCGACATGCTGACCGTGAGGAGGTAGATGACTCGGACTCAGAGGCAGTCGAGGAGAGCTGGATGACACGACGCAAAGGGTGGAAGTGTATCCAGCGCATTCTCAGACATCCCCAGTTGGATTGGCTGAGGCATATGGGATTACTCTAGACCTGGCCGCGCTTCCTGTGTGCCAGAGGGGTCGACGCTCAGCACCTTCATCTGACGGTACATGATTACATGGACGAGAAGATACGTGAGAGTAGCCAGCGAACCGACATTGCCCAGTTCCGGGAAGGATGGACAAGTTCCCAAACATTGCTGAGGGCGGAGCATGATGTCCAGCACCTCGAAGGGCAGGCGGAAGTTAAGGAGGCTTCATCGCAACATTTTCTGAGCTTGTGGAGCATCTTACGGCCCAGCAGTCTGACGCGCAGGAACAACTGATGGAGGGGAGTCACCAGATGACTGGACTTCGAATTGAGTGGGCGCAGGCACAAGCTTCGGTTGGCAACCTGCGCTCTGTGGTGGCTGATGAGGAGAGAATCTTCAAGGTGTGGGAAGCGGTCTTAGAGGCCACCAGCCAATGGGTAGTAGCACTGGAAAGGTCGATTTAGCGCGCCGATCGTTAAGGGCTTTGTTTTGGCTATCTCATGAACCTCTTTCTTGTACAGCTCACCATCTCAATCCAATACAGGGCCAAATACATTTATCTTGGTTTAATATTCTCAACCATAATTCTGAAATGACTAAAATACCATCACTAATCTCTTGTGGGTCGCACCCAATGCGAGAAGCAAAGGATACTCAGTTCATCATCTTGTCCAACTATGGGGCATTGACCAAGCCTCAGGTATCCGAAATTGGGCCTGAATTTCTGAGGAGAAGACCTCAGACTGATTGATATATCACATTCCCAATGTGCTCTGACACATGAGGTGGGAAATGTCGGGGCATTTAAATCAATCCGAACATAGGGAGATGGAAAGAAAAGGTGAATCACGCTACCCGAATTCAGAACACTATGGGGAGGGACGACGGAGGATAACTGTTAACCGTGACGGAAACACAGTATCCATATCATGTTGGCCTGGAGTGGGGACAATAAATGAGGGCTGACCACTAACCATGTTCGAAACACGGGGCCTAAATCAAATATATTCGGTCAGTTTCCCGGAATGTTGGCCCAGGAAAGTAGGCGGACTATAGGTCTATCACCCATGTTGCTACAATAGGCGGACCAAAGGTCTGTCATCCATGTTGTGGCAGCAGGCGGACCAAAGTCTATTACCCATACTGTTAGGGGGTCCCGTCAAGAATGACTAGCCCTCCGTAACATTGGCCCATCACAGTAGGCGGACCATAGGTCTGTCATCCATACTATTTGGGGGTCCCGTTAGACATGAAAGAGAATGTGGATCTGAATAAAGGGGCATGCAATGCGTGGAAGGTGGGGTGGTGGTTTTTTCAAATAGATTCCAACACTCCAAAAATTGATCCACCGTGGCATAGGCGCTTCCGGCGGATGTACCAACCTGGTAATCGGTCGTCCCAATTTTCAGGAAGGACCTCTCTGGTGAGAGAACTACCTCTTCCCATTAATTCTATGGGCCATCCTAAACTTTTTCGGGGTGGATGTTATGATTACTCCACTTCCCACAAATTCAAACCGAGGGGCCGACAATAAGGATGGACGGGGTTTGGTAATCCCTGGTGCTGGACCCAACACGAAATGTCTGGGCGTTCCTATGTTTCTCATTAGGGTAATAATCCAGCCACACGTAGTTCTGGAAAGGAAGTTTAACATCTTGCTGGACGAAATACAGTTTAATGTCGTGTGGGACGGGGGACACATCTCATCTGGGGACAGTAACGGAATGTCGTGTAACCTGACGTGAATGAGGACATAATCCCACACCACACCGTACAATCCCAAAAGAGAGACCGAGTCGTGAAAATCCAAGAAAAGGATCTTAGTTTTAAGTCATAGAATTCGGACCAAAAAAGGTTGGGTTGGGCCTGTGGGGATGTTCCCAGGTGCTCCTACGTATCTCATAAGGATGAGAATCAATCCATACATAGATTTTGAATGGTAGCATGGCACGATGGGGCGCCTGTGCAAAGCAGTCATGCGGGTCTATCCCTCTCACCAAAAGAAGCGGCATTTGATATATCTTATTTGTTATTGAAGGTAAATGGTTTTTATTTTGTGGGGCGACTAGCCTAGGGTAGAACTTCCTGGAGTCTCCAAAATAATCATTCCATAGAGGGCATTGACAAGCGGCATGGTAATCGACCAATACCTTGCGTGAGGTCCCCCATGGGGAGGTCATCACAATGCAGTGCCATTTTTCGTTGTGCGGACATGATGATATCATCATAGTTTGTGGTCATATGGTTTGGACCAACAGCACAGTTTAAGGTCGTATGGTTTGGACCAACAACACATTTTAAGGTCGTATGGTTTGGACCAACAGCACAGATTATGGTATTAAGGTTTGGACCAACAGCACAGTTTAAGGTCTTAAGGTTTGGACCAACACCACTGTTTAAGGTCAAGAAGGTTTGGACCAACAACATAGTTTAAGGTCGTATGGCTTGGACAAACAGCACAATTTAAGGTCGTATGGTTTGGACCAACAACCCAGTTTAAGGTCTTAAGGTTTAGACCAACAACACAGTTTATGGTCTTAAGGTTTGGACCAACAACACAGTTTAAGGTCGTATGGATTGGACCAGAAACACAGTTTAAGGTCGTATAGTTTGGACCAACATCACAGTTTAAGGTCGTATGGCTTGGACCAATAGCACAGTTTAATGTCATAAGGTTTGGACCAACATCACAGTTTAAGGTCGTAAGGTTTGGACCAACAACATAGTTTATGGTCGTATGGTTTGGACCAAAAGCACAGTTTAAGGCCTTAAGGTCTGGACAAACAAAAAAATTTAAGGTTGTATGGATTGGACCGCCAGGAACACGCTCGATGCGATACAGCATACCTGATGCGGGTGAGGGCGTAATCCCATACCATCACCGCGCGCGGATCCGAGAGAGGAGCCACGAGCCAAAGGGGCCAATGAGGGTTCAATAATCAGGGAGGGGAAAGAGATGCTAGCTCCTAGCTATGTTGGGCCTGAAACGCAATGTATGGGCGACTCCTCGTTCCCCGTGGGGATGAGGGTCAAGATACACGCAACCGATAGAGAAGAAACCCAAGCACATACTCTAGCGCTCAGATCGCAGGAGCCCCGAGAGACACCGTTATGCAGCTCGGTCTGTCTGATGTGCGGGGGTGTATTGGGGGTTAGTACAAGGAGTGTCGGGATTCCACCTTGACATGGTGGGGCCGGAACATAGTGTGAACCATGCAACCAATATTCAAGGCCCAAGGTAACTGGCGTGATGACCGATGATTACTGCTGACCATGTTTGCAACACAACAATCTGTCATGTTAGCCTTGAAGTAGGGGCAAAAAAATGAGCATGAACCGCTGTCCATATTCGCAACATGGGATTTTTATCAATTTTTCGCCCAGAACCCTTGGGGGCGTTGGACCATGACAGTAGGATGGCCCTTAGGCGTTGTATCCAGGCTGTTCTTAGGGGTCCCTAGGGGTGTGAAGGATAGTGGGGCCTGAATGTAGGGGAACACGAAGCTTGAAAATTGGACGAAAACTTGTCTAAGTCGAATCTGACACTCCCGGACCTAGACCAGAGTACTCTGAAGACAATAGCAGACCACCGGAAAGGGTCAAAGGGCTCAGTCTGAGAGCGGCCAAAAGATGGCAGGTCGCCTGGAAAAAGTTGGGGGCTTAATGCCAAAAACCCTGGCAACCGGGAGATCGTGGGATCTCCTAATAGGTGGGGATTGGCCTGACATCTAGATGTTCAGGCGGTCCTATGTATCCCATGAGGATGAGAATCAAGCCATACGTAGTTCTAGACGATGCATTTTAATGTCATGGGGAACATGAAATAGGAGGGATAATCCTGAGGACAGGGTGTGCGTGGTGAAGCTATTGCAAACCCGACGTGAATGAGGACATAATCCCATACCACGCCATGTGATCCTGTGGTCAAGGTCCCAAAGGCAAGACAGACACAATAGCGGACCTCATGATGGACCCAAAGACGAAAGGTCTGGGCGCTCCTACGTATCCCATATGGATGGGAATCAAGCTAGACATAGTTCTTAGAAACACAGTTTAACATCATGTAGGATGAAATACAGATCTTAGTTTTAGGTCTTAGAACTTAGACCATAAAAATGACGGAATTTGCTAATTACTGGGGTCGGACCAAAAACAACATGTCTGGGAGTTCCTACGCATATCATTATAATGAGAATCAAGCTGCACGTAGTTCTGGAAAGGTAGTTTAACGTCATGTTGGACGAAATACAGATCCTAGTTTTAGGTCTTAGAACTCAGAACCAGGAGCCCATATGTAGGGCAAAATGAATTTTAAGGTCATGCAGGACCGGGTGCAGTTTAAGATCATGCAGGACCATACAGTTTAAGGTCATTATGGACCAACAGTTTAAGGTCATACTAGACCTAGAAAAGTCTTAGGCAATGAACTGCTTGAGGAACTTGGCGTTGGTGGTAGGAGTTAGACTCTCACCATCCATAGTCACCAGGGATAACGCGCCATTGGGATAGACCTTATGGAAAATAAATGTCTACTCCCACTTCGGCTCCAACTTGGGTGGTTTCCGACCAGGAATCATTGGCGCTCTGAGAGCCAGCACCATATCACCTTGCAGGAAGTAGCGGAGGCGAACCTTCTTATTTAATGCTCGAGCCATCCAGCTCTGATGCCCTCCCATGTTATATAAGGCGTGAAGCCTACTTTTTTCTGGCACATCCAATTCGTCTAGACGGATTTCGGAAACTCTATCCAACACTTGATGGTCGTATACCACCATGCATAATGAGGGAAACTGGATCTCGATGGGAAGGACGGCCTCAGCTCCATACACCAGGGAATACAGACTCACCTGGGTGGAGTTACGAGTCGTTGTCCTATAGGACCAGAGGGCGTTGGGGAGCATGTCCGGCCAACTTTTCTTTTTATAACCAACCATTTATTGCAGAATGTTAGAGATGGTTTTGTTAAATGCCTCAATCTGTCCATTCACCTGCGCATGATAGCAGGAGGTGTGGTTAGAGCAAATGTTGTACTTGGCGTACAATTTCTTCAGCTCAGCTGCTCGGAAGTTAGTTCTGTTATCTGTGAAGATAGCGTGAGGTACTCTAAATCTGTAGATGATATTGGAGATCACGAAGTCAGCGATAGAACAATCCATTACTACCCTGAGTGGGATTTCCTCTTACAACTTTGAGAAGAAATCCGTAGTGGTCAAGATGAACCGGCACTGGCGGGCCGTCGCCGGTGGGTAAGGCCCTACGACATCCAACCCCCAGACTACAAAGGGCCAAGAATACTTAGTAGAATGGAGAGGCTCCGGTGGCCGATGCACAAAGTTAGCATGAACATGGCACGCATGACAGTTATTGGCATACTCAATGCAGTCCTGGATCATGGAGGGCTAGAAGTATCCCAGCCCCCGAATATGGTGGGACAACATTATCACGGCATGGTGGGCACCATAGGAACAAGCGTGCACTTCTTGCATGACCTGTGGGATCTCGACTCCTTGAAAACAATGGAAGAGAACACCATCAAATCTGCGCCTGTAAAGAAGTTTGCTCATGGCTGGGACCGCTTTGAAGGTTGAACTGCGGCGCGCGGCATCAGATTCATTCTCGCTCTGCTCGGTCCAGTAGAATATTATCGTGCCGGAGATATTCACCCAAGGGCGTCCTCCAGTCAGTAATTCTCTCGATCACCACAACAGAAGCCCCTGAGGGTCTAGAAGTAGGGGCTCCAACAGGGAGATGGTTCACTCGCGGGCCATGATCGCCCTCTGGAATAACAGGATCAATGACTCTATGGTGCGCCACGTGGATGATTAGGTCATCCTGTTCGGGATCTGCGAGTGATGCGGCCAGGCTGGCCAATGCATCTGCTCGACTGTTCTGCGACCAAGGAATGTGAACGGCCTCTGACCGGGAGGGGGACATAGCCATTAGACGGAGGGTGCACTCCAGCAATGGCACGAGCTCTGGCTTCCTGACAGCATAGTCACCATTGACCTTCTTGATGACTAGCTCAGAGTCCCCTTTTACACTGAGATGGGGTACGTTAACCTCTAGAGCCAACTCGAGGCTAGTGATGAGGGCATGATATTCTGCCTCATTGTTGGTGCAGCCTTCTGACAACAAGAATGAATATAGAAGACCGACTTGATCTGGGGTGACGAAGACGATACCCAATCTCACTCTGTTAAGCCTAGGATCGTTGAGCCTTCTACCAGTGGGGCTTTGGGAGGTGGCGTTAAAGTGCATCTGCTAGTATGAGATGGCGTGATCGACTGAGAGGATTGCCTCATCAGGAAAGCCTAGATTCAGTGGATAGTCCATAGAAGTTGGGTGGGAAGCTAAGAAGTCTTCCAACACCTATCCTTTGACGGCCTTCTGAGTTACGAACCTAATGTCGAACTGCTGGAGTATCACCACCCAGCGTTCCAATCGGCCGGTCACCATAGGTCAGTTCAGGATGTATTTCAACAAGATTTTTCGAGAGACCAGCTGTACCTCGTGGTGCTGCAAGTAGTGACGCAATTTCAGCATGGAAAATACGAGTGCCAGGAAGGTCTTCTCGATGGGGTAATATTTAATATCTGCGTCGAGGAGCATTCAGCTGAGGTAGTAGAGGATATTCTCTGTTCCCTCGTTGTTCTTCTGGGAGAGAAGTGCACTGAGCGGTCACTTTAGGGCGGTCACATAATGTACCAGCGGCTTTCAGGAAATGAGTGGCATCATGACCGAAGTGTGAAGCAGATACTGCTTTACTTCCTCAAAATCGATATGACACCCTTCGTCCCATTCGTAGGCGGTGCACTTCTTCATGAGCTGGGAAAAGGGCTTACACTTTCTGGACAGATTCGCAATGAATCGGCGTATATAGGCTAAGTGGCATTGGAGTCCTCAAAGCTCCAGAATATTACTCGGGGGAGGCATCTGACTGATGACCATGATCTTCTCTAGGTCGATCTCGATGCCTCGATACTTAACATTGAAGCCAAGAAACTTTCTGGAGGTGACCCTGAAGGCACACTTCTACGGGTTCATCATCAGGTGTCGAGAACGGAGGAAGCCGAACACTTTCTCAAGGTCTTTGAGATGGTCCTAGTGATGAAGAGATTTATCCACCAGATCATCCACGTAGAACTCCACCAGTTTCTCGAGGATCGGCTTGAATATGCGGTGCATAGCCCGTTTATAGGTGGCACCCACATTCTTCAGGCCGAAGGGCATAACCCGATAGCAGAATGTACCCTGGGGGGCCCTGAAGGCAGTGAACTGCTCATCCTCGGGGGCCATCTAGATCTATTGGTATCTGAAGTACCTATCCATGAAGGAGATGGCTTGGAACCCGTCCGTTGCATTAATCAATAGCTCCGTCACGGGAAGGGGAAAGTCATCCTTCAGAGAGTGGCGATTGAGATCGTGGAAGTCGATGTAGACCATGATCTGCCCGTTCTTTTTCCTGACTGGCACAACATTGGCTAGCCACATGGGGTACCTAGGGATCTAGTCTCGGCATCTCGTTATAACTCCAGGAAAACACATCACAGTTCTGTCTGAGGAAGTCAATGTACTGTTGCCGTTCCTCGGGGGGGGGGGGGGGGCATAGCGGTGTTGACCAATGTGGGTCTGGGGTCCGCCACGCTACCGAGGTTCACCTGAAGTAACTCGTCGACCATGGTGGAGACTCCCTCCTCAAAGGCAGGAGGAGCATCTTTCATTTCCTCATCTCCGCTTGGGGAAGGTTGATCCATGGGTGGAGCAGTTTTAGGGCTGCGAGACCCTGATGGGGAGCTAGCGTTGGCTTGGGCGGCAGAGGTCATGATGAAGGGAGACTCATGCACCACGGAGACCATGGTGATGAAGGTGGTTGATCCAATCCCATCTGGCCTTCGGCCCAAGGGGTCACACTTTACGACATCAAAGCAGCAGTGACGCGTTGGCTTGAGCCAGTCAATTCCGGCCTGGCGAAATAGACGTGTATGATGTACTGCCATTGCCATGATCCCAACAGCCTGATATCGTACAGCAGTAGGAGGGTCGGGGATCAAATGAGCCTGGTGGTGTAAGAGTACGAGGTGATTTCTCGCCGTCTCTTAGACCCGAAAATATGCCTTCCTCCAGTACCTGAGACAACAAAGAACTCTCCCATATCGGGGGTTGTGGCCTCCAACCGATGTATTGGGAAGACATATGCGTCATCCAAACCTGCCCAGGGATCACTCGTGACAGCAGCGGGCTTGACCTCACCTGCCAGGATCTGCTTGTCCTTGCTCTTGTAATAGTCAGCGTCCAGGTAACGGACTTCAAAAGTGGCAAACGGAGACGCATCTCCATGGAGCATTCCCACTCTACCCTTAAGGGAGTATTTGTGGCACTGATGGAATGATGAGGGAACCCTTGTGTGAAGGTGGGTCCATGGCCTGCCCATCAACACGTTGTAGGCGGTGTCCTGAGAGACAACCATGAATTCGGTATTGGAAATTAGGCCGTCGAACTGGCTCTTCAGAAGAATCTTGCTGAGTGGAGATTTCTGGGTGCTGTCATACCCCTGGATCCTGAGGTCGGAGGGAGTTAAATCATCCTCAGATAACCCCAGTTTCTTGCAGTGTCCGAGTTGGGATCAGGTTAATCCCAGAACCCATGATGACAAGACAATGACGAAATTCCATGCCATTGAACTGGCCGATGATGTATCGTGGGAGGATGTTCCCCTGTGTGGGAAGGTCTTTATCTTCACTGGAAAACGAGATGACCGCCTGAAATTTGGTGTCCTCAATCATCTCGGTGTGGAAGCCTTCTGCAGCCGCCACCTCCGTCTCAAACAGGAGGGGGCTCCTTAGAGCCTCGGAAAGCGCCTCACACATTTCAGATGACAGGATGAGTGCCTCAAGGATATAAATCCTTGCTGGAATGCTGGCCAGGTGCTTCATAACATCATACTTTCGAGCCAAACGCGAGCATCTACTTACAGGAGGCCACTCTCCGATCGGATGCATGAAGAGTTCCGCCGGTGGGACTGGTGACTGACTGGTACTAGGCACGTCTCGTCGTTCACTAGTCAAAGCCCAGGAGGTGGCTACCACATTAGGACCGGATGGTTGTAGCCGTCCGGCGGTAGGTCAGGGCTGGCTGTGACACGGACGAGGTGGTACTGCCTGATCCAGCAATACTAATGGTGGTGGAGGCGGACCTGTCGACACCGGGTGAGGGGACCGCGTGCGCTGATCTATGTATCAGGCCTTATTCCTGGTCTCAGTAGCGTGTACTGCCTGGCTGGAGGTGACGACTGTCGTGCCCTGGCGATTCACGTAGCCACGGCTCCGCCGACGCTGGCGACAGCTGGGGACATTGGGGAAGTCCACCTGGCGTTCCTCATCGTCAGGAGCCAAAAAGGGATTTACCAACACTACGGTATTAACCGAAGCGTACCTTGGGCTTTCACTCGAGGAGTCATAAACTACTCGACGGGGTCTCGGAGGGATCCCCATTTCTGGGGGCATGATATCGCCAAGCATGCGGGAAGATTATGGAAATGGAAGGCCACGTTCTTTCTTCTTCTGCTACCGCTTGCTCTTCTGGGCAGAGGTAGGCTGGGACGACGATGCCAAAGAGGCGCTCACAGACTCCAGGGGCTCTGGCTGACTCTGGCGGGCACCGATGTTGCCATGGGCACAGGCGACCATCCTGCGGGCCATCCAGTCATTATACATCTAGGACCCACGGTCGGAAACCTGTTACCACTCATCCCCGTTGTCACAGCTGCCATATGATCTCACGAAGACACCTGCCACCTATGCTGGGGCTGGGCCCAACCTGACTATGTTGTTGTCAATATGGTCATGGAGCCAGTCCTTGAACACATAGCATCGCTAGATGGTGTGTCCCAGGAACCAATGATAAGGGCAGTAGTTAGGGTGATCAGTGAGACACGCCTCTTCTGTCATCCGACACTCAGGAAGCCGCACGATCCTCTTCTCCACAGTGCTACAGAAATAACCAGGGACCTGGGCCTTGCCAAACGATTAAGTCCAATTCCTTCTGTCTGGAAAGGGGGATCTTTGGGGGCTGACCATGAACAGGGGCCGGAGGAGCAGGCCGAGGAGATGGAGCTGGATTATATCTCCTAATTTGTGGCGGTGTGTTACACGGAGGCGCCTGCTGATTTTGAGGTGGTTGCTGCTGGGCCAGATGCTATTCTCACGGGGGTGGACCCCTATGATCTTGGTGAGATGGCCTTACTGGAAGCAGCTCTAGCAATGTGGGGGCCTCTATCTGGGCGATAGCAGCGGGCTCGGCTCTGGCAGCTCTCCTTGCAGAGATTATAGGAGGCAGCGGGCGTGCCTGACTGGCCTATTGCAGGGCTTCTTCGAGGCGATGATCCTTGTCCGAGAAGTTCCGGAACCTTCCAGGGTAATTTTGTGTGATCAGAGAAAGAACCAACTCTACCTTGACGTTCCCTACACACATCGTCAGTAATTACTCTTGAGTCAGCGGCATGTCAAGAGAGTACGTGAGCCCCTTCCGCCGGGCGACGAAGTCCGCGACTCGCTCGTCGGGCCTTTCTTTCCACCTAAAGTGGTCTGCAATGTTCATATTCTAGGTTGTGTAACTGAACTAGTAGATGAATTTTTGGCGAAGGTCCTCCTAGCTAGTCACAGATATAACAAGGAGCTGGCTGTACCAGAGGAATGTTGGTCCTTCCAGTGTCTGAACGAAGCAATGGAGCTTGGCAGCCTCCTGTTGCGCCGGAGTCCCTAACATAGGCCCGCACCACGACTTGAAGTGGGAAAAGTGTTGTGGAGGGTCCCAAGTCTCGTTAATGGGGGAGAAAGTGGGGTTCCCAAATCCCGGCGGGGCCGGAATATCATCCTCCCATGCTGGGTATGTCTTGTCGTCTGGTGGGATTGCCACCTACTGAGTTTCCAGGGCCTCTAATCGATTGATGATTACTTCCATCAGATCATCCAGAAAAGGATTCCTATCCTGACAGGGATCTCTAACAACAAGAGCATTGCCGGGCTCTCCAATCTGGTAGTCAAGATCAGCAGCTCGCAGGGTAGCTGGTGGAGCGACTCTCGGGGCAGCGGGAGGAAACCGAGCATGGTCCCCCGGGTGATTCCGCCGCTCGAGAGGGTTCGGCGAGACGTATCGTGCCATCTTTCCAGGGGCACCGGCCTCTCCCCTGTCGGAGAACATGACATGATTTCGGTTTCCCGAGGGAAGCTCGACAAGGGTTAGGTTCTCCTGCCCCTGCTGTCCTGACCTGGGATTTCAATAGTCAGGCCGTCGCTCTGCAATGCGTTCAGCCAAGAGCACATCAACCAGCCTCTTTTGCTCAGCAAGCTATTGGCGTAGCATGGCCTTCTCGGGATCATCCTATACCTTCTACACCGAGGCAGATGGGTCGGCGAGTTTGACAGACCCGACGGGCTCTTTACCATTGTCGATGTTTCGGCTCAGTGTTCGTGCCTCCGTGGGTACAGGGAGACCTAGGAGGCTCCTCTGTTGGAGAGTAATCCTCCCAGATGGGTCCAGTAGCGGATTGTCCTTTGGGGGTGAGTCCCTGTCGAGGGTCTCCACACCGTTTCCCTCATCTAAAAGGTTAGCCATATTGACCGCCACTTCCTTTGGCGACGTTCCCTCAGGGCCACCCAGTGAATCAGGCTGTCGGTGGATCGCGCAGAAAACAAGAGCAGCATACTACCCCCATCCGCGGATGTGCGTGTGGGGAGTGGAATCATAAATAACATTGAGGAGTACTTGAAAACTCTGGACGCATTATTGTTGGAGGTCCCCATGGTGGCCTAATGACTCGGGGTGCCGAACTGCAGGGAGCAATGCTAGGTCGACCCGACAGCACTGCTCACCGATATCCTCGAGATGCACTTGGATCCCGAGATAAGGCGCTAGATGATGGAGAAGGCGGGATTGAGTCACTCGAATAGTCTGAAGGAAGCATTCAAACTCTCCTAGGGTGAGTGACTCTGGCACATCAAAATTCGGTTCTACAACCGCCCAAAACATCTTGGGGAAGTGGCCTGCTGCAAGAATGGTCCAGAAGCTCCATGACTCCGATTCGGGGTCCGGACCTTGCTGCCTCTGATCGTTCACCGAGGATGGTCGTGGAACTGGAAATGGTGCCGAGGCAAGCCGTCGGGCCGGTGGGCCAACCAGCGGGGAATACGGCGAACATGACGATTGGCCGCCGATCCCTGAGTCATCCTTTGGGGGTTGCAGTGCCCTAGATGCCACGTCGCGATAGGATGGGTCGGAGAATGGGCCTCCTATCACAGCGTCAGTTCTTGCTGAGGGTGTATCACTTCGTGGCTCTTCCGTCGGTCCCCAGAAAATTTCTCCACCCTCCCTGAAAGGGGCGGAAGGTTCTTCCAGGGAGGCCAGTGGCAACTGCGGGTTTGACCCATGGGGGTATTCCATGTCCTCGTCCTCCTGGATTTACCTTCGGAGGGAGGAGGGAATCATACGGATCTCGCATTCGGGGAGTACGAGACTGACGCGCCACATCCCCATCCCTGCCCTCAACTCAAAGGGTCAGGGGGGAAGGTTCCATCGTCGAGTCGTACTCCGCCTCAGAATCTGAGAAACGGACTGGTCTAATTTCCGTCCAGACTCCCCTGACATTCCTCTTACGGCGACGTTGCCCAACCTTCCTACCCCTGGGTGGCTCCTCAGGGTAAGGATGATTTCCGTCAAAGAGTCCCCTGGTCGCAACAGAGCTGCGGTAGAGGGGACTGAAAGCCAAGGTGCGGGAAGCACCGGGACAGATGTCGAAACGTACATGGGGAGGACCTTTATGTGAGTGAGCGACTGGATACACAACGGCTCCATACTCGCGGCCGAAAGTAGGGGGATTGACTTCATACCCAATGCAGTGTGTGATGGAAAGAGTCATACTCGGAGCATAGACGTCTCAAAAAATCCTTCAGATTTCCAGGTCAGTGGCACGGAATGAGCCTTCATGGTGGGTGGCACTACTGCGGATTGGTCCGCGGTGGCCATTTCCAGTGCCCGCGACCGAGATATTCAACCCAACATGCCTATAGGGTGATTGGGGTTTCGATCCCAATGGGTCATGTGGCTGCCCCTGCTCAACGTGTGTGGGGGTCTAGTACCAGGAATCAGCAGTGGCTCAAGCCACATTGGTTGCTGATGTTGGTGCCCTAGGATGAGCATTCTCTTCCGCTCACGCCCGACGCTGGCGTCAGGTCAGATGGGTCAGAGCCGGTGGTGCGGGAATGAATATTGCCTACTCCTCATCTCGGGGAGTCGGGCGACGGTGTCGATGTAGCCTGGCGGTGGTTCTTGGCATTAACCCCTGGGACGGGTCACCGATTGGGCAGACCCGGACATCCCCCACATCATTGGCATAGGAGAGGGATGTTTCAAGGTGCTCTGGGGATAGGCTCCTGAAATGGTTGAACGTCGGAGTGGGGAGCAGCGGCTCCCTGCGCGGCCCTCGGGCGCGACGATGGTGGTGAGGCGCAGCCGCCTCTTGATCTAAATGGGACATGACCCTAGTGGGGATGATCCCTTCATCGTCATACCTACGAACAAGGTCATTGATCACCCTCCGCTAGATGATTTCTGATGGGGAGAGGGGGCGTGGGCACCCGACAGCTACGGCGGCCGGATTCGAAGAGACTGTGGAAAAGGTGGGACCACGCGGGGAAGCCGCGTCGGTACTGCCCCTGCCTCTGCTATGGTGGGAAGGTGGTGATCAAGCTCCGAATGCAGTGATTTGATTCCTGGAAGCAGGGAGATGAACCCATTAGCATAAATAGGAAAAGAGATCCATGACCAAATCCTAGCATCATTCTGTCTTCCATAGTCGGCGGGAGGGATCCATGCTGAGGACGTCGCAGAATGGAGTGTTCATCGTCCTGACGGCCTCGACCGCTGGTGGGTTTCACGTCCCGGTGATGGTTACCCGGACCTAGTGACATGCTAATCTTCCGACACCCCGACTACTACCATTCCCCGTATTGAGGATAAGAACATCACGTTGGGTTCACCATTTTGTTGTTTCTGATGCTTTTACGCTGGGGCGCGCATGCATTTCTGTCACGCATGGGAGGACTCGTGGCTCGCTACCCCGCATTCCCTCTTTCCAAAGGCATGTGGCATCCGTTCCTTATTCAGGGACGTCTTCTCCTTGATCGAAACCGGGATGATGGTATGTTGGTTCTTCCTTCTGTGGATTCCTCCTTGGAGCTCATCACCTAATCCGGGTCTCCCTCATAGATTTATGACGGGTTCGTGAAGCTCATTCCTGGTTCCATATATGCATGGACGACAGTTAATTACGCTGCATCCGTCAAGACACTCCAAGGGGTCTTGTCGGGGCAGCAACCTTCGGTGAGGAGAACGGTCACATTGGGATGCCGTTAGCATGTCTTGACGCTGGGGATCAGCATGTCTGTCTTCTGACCCTTATCACGAGGATTCTTGAGGGCACGGAGGCCCGACGCATCCCACATCAAACACAGGAAATGGTGTACCATCTGAGGTGTTCCTCATCTTCCCATTTTTAACACGGGGTATGCCACGAGTTTAACATATTGCGGAGACAGATCGGACTGATCGAAACACTAAGAGTGGATCAGATTGAAGGACCCCCAAGGGGGAACAACGATGTTGGGGCCAACACGTGGGCGGCTTCGCGGATACGATGGAGTGGGGTGGAGTGGCATGAAATCACCGGGATGTGGCGTCCAGGGTACGGATTAGGATAGATAATGAAGTGAGGCATGGGTCTTATGCTCTGAGACGGCCCTTGAGTGGGAATACAGTTTAACATCATGCGGGACGAGGGAATAATGTTTAACGTCATGCGAGATGAGGGAATATGGTGCTTACTCTCTGAGGCGGCCTGTGGTGAATATGGGGGATTACGCTCTGAGGCGGCCCGTGGTGGATATGGGGATTACGCTCTGAGGCGGCCCTTGGTGGATATGGGGCTTACGCTCTGTGGTGGCCCATGGTGGATATGGGGCTGACGCTCTTAGGAGGCCCATGGTGGGTATGTGGCTTACGCTCTAAGGCGGCCCATGGTGGATAGGGAACCTATGTGGAGAGGTCAGAACAACTGGGCGGTGGGATTGAACCTCGTAGAGGCCTCTTACGTACCATGCGTTACCACGGATCAAAGTCGACGTAGTTAGATGGAATGAGGATTACACTCTGAGGCGGCCCATAAGAGGATGTCATGGTCGATATGCACTCTAATCCCATGTGAGTCATGCTCGGTGTGGGAAAAAATAAGCAGCAGGGACCATACGATCACGTCGTGAAAGGTGCGTCCGTGAGAAGTGGAATGGGGCTTACGTGTTGGGTGGACCAAAGAGGAAATAGGGGCTTACACGTGGTTAGCGGCCCTGGGTGCCGGGGCTTACTCTAGGGTGGAGGCCCGTGGTGAGACAAAGCACAGTGGGAAAGGGACTCCACTGGCCTTGGCAGGGGGGAAGTACGGTGATGCATGGGTGCAAACTTCCGCAAGAGAGTCTAGGGGCTTACGCTCTAAGGCAGCCCTTCCCCCATGGACAAACGCCACTCCGACAAGGAGGATCTCATTCCATGTGAGGAAGAGTCCATTCCCGTGGAGATGAGAGGCATAAAAAATGTCTGAGCTGGGGGGACCCTACATGCAAAGCACGGGGTCGGACCACAGTTTAATGTCATGTGTTAAGGACGAGGTTCTTAGAAGTGTAACGTCCTGCAGCTTGGACGAGGTGGGTTCGCTCCACACCCCTAGGGCTTACATGCCCAACGCCCTCTACCCCTTGTGGGAGGGAAGGCATCAGCAAGGCCGTTGTGAAGGGGGGCCGCAGGGTGAACCACTAGGGGGTCCACGTTAGCGTGGCTATGCGAAGAATCAATAGCTGTTAGCGTGCCTATGCGGAGAAGCATAAGGCAAATCAACGCAATGGGAAACACCACCCAAGGAACCATGAGATTACTTCATATGATCCTGGAAGGACACACGGGAATACAACGCATGGCGTGCATGCCCGACAGGGAAGACAAGACGTGCCGGCACGGAAAGGTTGCCAAGGGGCATCAAGGTAAGGGGGTCCTGGGTGTTGCGCACAAAAGGAAGGCTTGTGCGCAATACACCAGGAAGGCGCGCAATAGGGCCAAATTATTGCGCTGATAGGGGATTTCACGCAAGGTATTGTGCGCGTAAAAGAGGATTTCATGCAAGGGACAATGATCACACGCAATGCAAGCAATGGTATGAGGAGGGAAATTCACTGAAGCCGGTGGAGTTGCGTGCAAAGGCGAACCCCGGGGAAAAGTTGCGCAAAAAGGGGAATTACCTGGAAGTCATATTGCGCGCGGGGGGAGTCGAATTGTGTTCCCAAGAGCTGATCTTAATTCCTCAACCCCAAACCGTCAGGGGTCGCCTTCTATTTATAGGCCCCAGCCGGCGCGGAATCCAGGCGGCGAGCGGAAGTTTCCGCGGCGGGAACCGTCGTCGCGCAAGGCTCACCGCGCGGAACTGGGGCGCGCAGAATTGCGCGCAACAGCGGCTCGATTACGCGAATCATGGGGATGCTGTGCGCACAGAACAATATTTCGTGCAAGTCCTCCTTTATTTCGTGCACCTCCTCTTGGGCCTCTAGATCGGGCCTCTGACTCCGAATATGTCTTTGCTTCATCACTTCGAAACTTCCTCCGGGAGTTACGGACTTTTTTGGCGTCTACAGTATCCCTTCCATTGTTTTCATCATTAGATATCTTCTTTCCATTATTTCAATATTCAATTTCCCGATGATCTTCTTTTCCACACTTATAACATTTTTTGTCCCCTTAAGGCAATTTCCTCCATGTTTCTTTCCACACTTTGAGCATAAGGGAAAACTCATCTTCTTTTTAGTGTGGTATTTAGATTTTCATTTGAATTCCATTTTCATCTTCTTATTAAACCCATGTGAATGATTGGTTACACCAATCACTATCTCATCTATGAGAGCACATTGAACAATTTCCTCATAGCTATTGAAGTCCCTAATGGCTAACGCCCTTCGAAGACATGGATTTAAGCCACAAAAGAATCGATCGATCTTACTCTTAGGTTGGATAATAATTCTGGAAGCGTACCTTGCATGTCATGTAAAATTTGCTTCGTAGGTACCAACAGATTCATCATCATTTGGCTTCAGTTCAAGAAACTTTGTCTCCATCTTTGATCGAAGAATACGAGGGAAATACATATTGAAAAATAAGTTCTTGAACTCGTTCGATTCCATGGAATCAATTTCAGCCCTTTACCTCGTATTCTTAATAATATTCCACCATTGATCACCATCACCTTCCAAACGATACACTGCTAATATAAATTTATCATATTTCTAACATTCAAGAACTGAAAATATCTTTTCAGTGGTACTGATCCATTGTTCAGCCACTAATGGATAAGAAGACCCACAGAATGAAGGTGGACGCTGCCTCATGAAGGATTAAACAAAATGTTTCTCCTTCGTTTGATCGTTTGGAAGTCCTCCATGATTCATATCTTGAGAATGTTGTGTGAGCATGGCTACAAGATTTTTCATTCTAGCTCCCATTACATTTTGTTGGTCAGGGGGGCAATCATTGCATTGCCCGTCGCATTCTGCATTAACACAGTTCTTTCGGGTTCAGCCATTGACTAAAACCAAAAATAATAGTGTGAGAAACACTAATTATTATAAGAAAACCACATAATCGGGAATAAAATTTCAAACTTAATGTCTTATCATAGGTTGTTCATGGGCATTTCTAAAACACTAAGATTGTGTTCTATGCTTATACATATCCTTAGGTATTTTACTAAGGCTTTCACATCCTAGTTTCCAAAGGATTACTATAACTTTCCACTGATACCAACAATAATGACCAATACATTACATACATGGTTACTACATCAAAATTGAAGCATACTTATTACAACATATAACAAAACCATGAAAGGACTGTATATGTATAGTGTCTTTATAAACTGGGAAAAATAAACAATTGGTTCAAAATTCATCTACGTTATCTCCCATTTATTTCATCATATCTAGAGTCCCATTTGGAATATCATACGTAATCTCCTTCTTCCTGACCTAGGGAAAGAAAACATACAAAAGGGTGAGCTCAAATTCCCAGTAAGGGTAAACAAAAGAAATACCAAACATATCATATTCATAAAAACATGTCATTTTGAAAATCTTATCCTGGAAAAGTGATCATAACATGGGATAAATCATAGAAGTGAAATGTAATTCCAAAAATCATAACATAAAACATAAAGCATTTTTGAATACACACGTAATCATAGAAAATCAATTCTTAGTAGTCAAGACTCATTGACAAGACTATCTTAGTGGACAATGTCATTTTCTGAACCGATTTCACTCCTTGTTTCAGTCCTGTTTAATTGATCTGGTTTGACCTACCATTCCAGCCATGTGTATCTCATGAGATATAAATCTTTACCCAATGCATTTAAGGGAGATATAGGTCCCACCCATATTATAATTATACCATTCTTATGTTTGCCACAAAATCATAAACCAAACATCATAGCATAATACATGTAATAAAAATGGGATTCTTAAACATCACGTCATCATAACATAATCCATAAAAGGATATCGTAAAAAAAATTCCATCATAATATTATAAAATTAATTAAAAAATAGGGATAGAAATATTACACTATATTATCGTAGATGGAAAATAATTTTGATGAAACACTTGAACTCCATTCTTGAGGAAAGTATCCTTTCTACTTCATAAACATTTTCCTTTCTTAACATGTCATATAATTTTGAACTAAAAGAAGTTGATTAAACATGAAAACTTGTAATGGATGCTTCATTGAAATAATATTCTAAAAATCCATTCATGCTGTATATGTTAAAAAACATTCTTCCTGTACTTTGGCCGGAAAAGTCAAAAAGTAACTCGTATGAAAAATGACAAAAGATTTCTTTCATATCTTTTTCTAAAAACTCACTGAAGGGTAAAATTGTATTTATAAAATTGTAGGTGGATGGAAATAATATTTCATATTGAGGAAACATGGATGTGGATGATAAATATCCCCCACTAAATTCTAAAGTATACACAATCTCGTATAAAAATTAGAATGTGAGATTTTCCCTTACCTTAGGTCAGATTTGCTTCGTAAGTGTCTGAACCTTCTGTATAATGATTAAAATAATGTTATTGACTTATTAAAAAATCATAATCATTGTTTTGATATCATATATTTTGATATTCCTAGCTTTTTATTAGTAATATTTCATTGCTACTTGTTATTCGAGTGTTTATTAATTTTTGTTCTTATGCGTGTTTTGTCGAATAAATTATTATTCTTATTTTTAGGTTATAGATACCTCATTTCCAGAATGGTATTAGTGTAATATATATCATATTCATTCATTAAATTCATTTATATAATCATTATTAAATGAATATCATGCAGAACGAGTCGCATCACATCATGGAGATGGTATTCCGAACGTATGTACGAGTGATGATATTGTTCCCATGATCGTGGAATTGTATTGGATTGTATGTATACTATTTCAGAATAAATATAAATTTACAATAATAATATATAGTTATTATTTACACCATTATACCCATCCAAGTAAGGTGGTGGTGGAAAATAGATTACACCACGACATGGAAACGGTATTCCGTACGTATGCACACGCAGTGATTTCGTTTTCCGTAGGATGGATAGATGGCGAAATAGGGTTGTTTCATACTTATAATAAAATATCAGTATCTTAGTGATAATTATGTTATTACTTCATAATGAAACAACTAATTAATAAGAAGTATAAGAAGAAATAAAGTTGAATGAATCGGTAACACACATTACCTCTTCTTTGAAGCGCCTCTTTGAGACCTCATCTTAGGGCAATAAAATTGGTCATTGAAGAATACCAGGACCTCTAGGATGTTTCTAGGTAATTGGAGAAGTTAAATGGGACGTTTTTTTCCGAGCATGAAGGCTCAATATTCTACGAGTAGGAGAGGGAGGAGGTTCCCTTTTACAAGGGGGGAGAGGGGCACCTTGAAAATATAAGAAATATTAGTTTATATTTAATCCCAACCCCACATAAAAACTTCCAAAATGACTCATATACAAATAATAGATGATATAGGGTTTTGATATCATCAACCAATTAAATTTAGACATGTTAGGAATTTATTTTAAACATTATCAACTTGATTTATCATTATTTATCAATTTAATTATATTTGTGGTAATAATATTCTAAATTTTAAATTATTATAAATAATTACATATGTGTTGTGAATTTTACATAATTTGACACTTTATGAAATTTTCGACCATATAAATTTTAATTTATAATTTTTAAATATTTTTGTGATTTGTAAACAATTTTATAATATGTTATTTTTATAAAATTACAATAGTGTCAATTTTGACACTATTCATTTATTTGAATGTAAATAAAATATATACAGAAGATATGTTCGAAATAAAATCATTAATAGATTCATAAAATGTCATATGTATATAGAAAATTACTGGATAACATTAAATAGTTCATATAATATTTATTTTAGTACTTTTATAACCATTTATTTCATATTTAAATTAATAAAATAAATTCAACATCAATATTGTGTCATAATTAATGATAATTATCTAATATCTAAAAATTATAAATAAATTCATATGATGTAAATAATTGTAGTATATTTCTAGAGACTATTCTTGTTTGATGTTTCATTAAGTTTATCACTAAATTAAAAATAATTATACTTTTAAGATTTAAGAAAGTGACATGTTGTCACATTCTTTGGATATAATAATAATTAAATTATTTTTGTTGAAAAAGGTCCATTAAATGTATCTAATCTGACCCATAGGTTATATGGGTCGACATTAAGTCATCCAATAGTAGTTTGGAAGGTGTTAGGGTAATTTTATAATCTTATATTTATCCTTATTTACCCGATTTACCTTTAACTATGGTAAATAAAATTTACCGTAGTTACTATTCATAATGCCCAAAAATAAAAAGTAGCCTATTAACATAATTTAGACCCAATGATTCCAAATATTGAATCCATTTTACAAAATTAAAAACAGATAAGTTTTAGTAATTGATTTAAAATTAATCCTATTGTTAAGAAAATAGGTTTTAAAAGTTAAAACATTGCCAAAGATTGAAATGTTTTTACCTATGAATTCAATGTGAAATTAATGATAATTGCATAAATTATATTAAATGGTAAAAATATATTCTATTTATACTTTAAACCCATTAAATTTTTTAATTTAACAATATAAATTATCTCAATGAAAAAAGTTGTTTTTAATAAAAAATGAGCGTATTTTTACTATTCATAAAAAAATTAAAGTTATCATAAAAATATCAAAAATTTATCCAAAGTTAAATTTTATATCCTTATTCAAAATAAAAATTTTATTTTGTAAAATTGAACTTATAAACATGTCAAAAACTAGATTTAATGTGGGTGTGCCATCAAAAGGCAGCAAAACTGCATTTTTTGAAAAATACTTATTTTACCCGAAAAATTTATTTTGTTCTCTTACAATGCTCTAGAAAATGTGTAAGATGAATAATAATGTTATAAAATTCAAAATTTAGTTATTAATATTCATAATGGCTAGTCCATAATAATATATCATTGTTTAGTAAAACCGAGTATTGCGTACTACACACGCTATCGATGATGGTCGCGATTGCATGTAATGCAAGCCAAGCCAGTATTGTGTGCTGTGAAAGATTACTTTGGTGTTGCGTATAAAATAAGACATTAAAAAAATATTTTTCATAAAATATCAGGGTGTTACAATGATTTCAATGGTTTCAAAGGCATTGCTTCCAAGACCATCTTAGTGGAAAAAGTCCCTTTCTGAATCAAGTTCACTCCTCGTTCCCGTATTGTATCCCTGAAACGGATTAACGTATCGTTCCTGCCATGTATATATCATGAGATATAAATCATTACCCAATTAATTGGAGGGAGATATAGGTCTCCTCCATATCATAATGAAGTCATTCTTATGTGTGCCAAAACATAAACATAAATCATTCATCATAACCCATAGAATAAAAATGGGTTTCATAAACATCATTCCATTATATCATAATCCATATAAAAAAAATGGATATCATTTCATCATAAGATAAGTGAAAACATGTAAATAATTGAGATATTATACTTGAAACATACACATATGAAATAATTTCATCTTAGATGTAAAATAGTTTTGAAAAAACAGTTGAACTCCCTTCTTGAGGAAAATATCCTTTCTTCCTCAAAATCATTTTCTTTTCACAAAATGAAATGCAATTTTAAAAGAAAGGATTTGGTTGAAAATAATCATGAAATCTTGTTCCGGAAGCATCATGGAAATAGATTTATGAAACCGTAAGAATACGTTCATGCCGTATAAGTTAGAAAATCATTCTGCTCGTAATATTGACAGAAAAGTCCAAAAGTACCTATTATGGTAAACAAAAGAAATATTCCTTCCATACAATGTGGTAAAAGTAAAAAAGGGTAAAAATGTCTTTAAAAATACATGGAAGAAAAGTAAAAATTTGATGAAAACATTTTTAGAACATACAGACATAGATAATAAACATAACCCCAATAAATACTTACGATTAAACTATCTCAGATAAGAATGAGATTGGAAGAATTATCCCTTATCATATGTCCAATTTCTTCCGTATGTGTCCGAGACTCATCTTCCTCGACGCACATCCTTTAAACATTATCATAGGGAACTATAGTTGGTATTTAGAGAAGACCAGAACCTCTATGAAATATCTAGAGAGTTTTACAAGATGAATTGTTTGGGGTTGGCTATGTTTCAAGGCTCAAAAGGGTGTGAAGAGAAGAGGGAAAAGGTGCCCTTTTTATAAGAGAGAAGAGGGGAACATTTGAAAAAACATAAAATATTAATTTATAATAAAGTCATATTCTATTAATAATTTCTCCAAATTGATTTATTTCGAAGCTAATGTGGGTATGGGTCGAAATCCTCTCATACAATAGGTTTTAGACATGTTTGGGTTACTATTTTTACCTTATCATTTAGATTTAACTCTAAGTTAAATAATTTAACTATTACCGTGTCTTCTCGTTTTCTTAAACTATATGGTTAATAAAAATACTATAACAAGACAAAGGAACCCCATGTCATTAATTATTAATATATATAACCTTATCTATGTCATTTGGCCGAATATTATATTTTTAGGAATATAATAACAATTAATAATATAATATTTGTTCTAAAAACTATTTTATGTCAATTTTGACACTATTTGGTAATTTATTTTTGAAAAAATTATTACAAAATTATTAGTTCAAAAAAAGTTTATTAAATCAATAAAAAAATTCCATATTAACCTATAAATTATTTTAATTCATTATAAGTATAAAATTACATTTATTTTGTTATTTTTAATATCAATTATGTTAATATTTTATTAATAAGGTGATTATTGCATCATCATTGTGTCAAAATTAAAATAAATTATTTAATTTCTAAAATGTATAAATAAAATACCATTATGTCGGAAATCTTTATATCTTTCTAATGAATATTTATATTCGAATTTATTTTATGTATATCCCAATATTTATAATGTTTTAGTTATTAAACATTGATTTTTACTCTTTTAACTCTTCTTTAAATAAAATAATAATAAATGTCCTAATCTAATCCACGTGGACATAAAGGGTAATATTTTCTTCCTAAGGGTTTTTATGGTCTAATTACACTTATCCAATTGAATTCGGTCATTTTAGGGTAATAATAATATCATTTTACCCTTAATTAACCTATTTACTTTTAACCGTGCTAAAAAAATTTAAAAATTTACTATTCACCAAAAATTTTATTTATCTTATTGAAACACATTTTACTACTTGATACTTACCATGTCTCTCAGATTTTCAAGATTACACACACAAAAGTGGTAAAATTATTTTGTATGTAAATTTTCAAATTCTCCTAGTAAGTAGGTAAGAGACGGTGAAAAGTTCAATTAAAATTTAAATATCTAAATTTATTATAAAATGAATCGAATGAATTACATTGAACTTATATAGGTATTATGTATAAATTTTAACATAAATTATATTTAAATAAAATAAAAAATTATTTAAATAAAAAGCTTATTTTTAAATAGTAACCCTGTGTTTTCAGTATTCATCAAAAATCTAACGTTTTCAGAAAAATACCAAAAAATTACCCTTGGATAATTTCAACATTCCAAATCCAAAATTGAATTCCATTTTGAATGATAAAATTTATAAAATATAAAAAAGTGGGTATTACAATTCATAACAGCTAGTTCATAAAAATATTATAATAATATCTCATTTAGTGAAACTCGGTATTGTGTACTACACACGCTATCGAGGAAGGTCTTGATTGTGTGTAATGCAAGCCAAGTTAGGGTTGCATGTAGGGAAAGCTTCGTTTGGTGTTGCGTATAAAATAATCAAAATTTATTTCATTTATACATTAATCAAAATCTATACTTAATGTTGCGTTGAATAATTTCTACAAAACGAACTTGAAATTGTGTGTCACACGAGCCAAGAATATTTTTGTGTATACTGCAAGCTAATACGGTGTTGCATATAGTACAATATAATTTTGCTATTATGTATAATGGAAGACATCAAAGAAATTGAAAAGAGTAATTCTCATAAAATTTTGAGTTGTTACACACACTATTCTACATGCCCCACTATTACAACATGCCGGCAAACACCAAGAACACATACAATGTCTCGCCCGAAAAAAAATTGGCCATTACGCATCGCATACCACCTGCAAGCACCTGGGATAAAAAAATCCTTATCACAAAGACATATTGGAAAGTACAATGTATCTCATCCCGAAGACACTTGGGAAGAACAACTTGCCTATAGACACCTAGGCCTCATGACCACACCATAACCTGCCTAATGATTCTAGGGATACATATGCCTATAAAAGGGAGTATAGAATTGTCATTAACCAATTTTCCATCCTCTCACCGGGGTGTTGGGAATCAAAACCCTCCCCCATAAAATGGGGTGTTCAGAATATAGTGCTCAAAATTGGTGGTGCATATAGAAATCAAAGGGAACTACATGTATATATATAAGTACCAATCACTCATCCAAACCTATGGGTTTCAAACATAAACCAATAGGCCACACATTACATCCCTTACGACCACCTATAAATGGACATAACAATATTAATGGGGATCACTTCTGAATTCGATGGATGAATATTGACTCACAACATTCGACGACTCAAAACATGCCCATAACTAATTCATTCAACTTGTTTTCATTCTACATTATAATTTTTTTATTCCATCACTACCTAGGATTCTACCAAACATTGAACACCCTAAGAATATCATAACCCATGCCGACTTTACAATTTCCATAAAAATTCCAGGTGAAAGGACCACAGAAGGATGAAACAACATTCTTCAAAATCAACAATCTTGTAACATCCTCAGAAAACATTATTCACAAAAATCACCACATACGGTGAATCAAAATTCACCCATCATGTATCCCACTACACACTATCCTCTATTGGTCACCCATTCAACCACCTCCACCATCAGTCATGAAATTAATACCTCATAGTCATTCCTCTCAACAAATAAACCCACCAACAGCCCTCATAACTACCTCACTCAGAATCCCTACTTTATAACAACAAAATAGCTATCACACCCAGTAATTTAAACATAGCATAGCTTGATATTATAGCTTTATAGCCAACCACTACCCAGATATAGTCCCACTACATAATATGTTCATCAAGTCCACATTCTTCCAATCTCTCAACATAATATTCCAATACACCGCCCGTAACAAAACATACTAAATACCAAATTCTCAACCATTGAACCAGGTTACAATAAAAACACACAATTTAATATATCGATACACAACAAACAATATCACCAAACATCAAGATAAATTCATATTTAAAAACCCACTTTCTTTAATTAGTCATTAATTATTTAGGGGTAATCATAGATCATGATTGATCCTTGATAATCTATTTATTTAACCAAATATATGGGATTAATTTTTTTCAGGTTCACAAAATTTCAATAGATTATCAACAACAAATATTAATGAATAAAATGTAAAAATAAATACAACTGACATCCATGATTTCTTGGAGAAGAAAACTCATACAATTCATAATAGGGATCAAGGATAACATTTAAAAAATATTCTTCATAATATTCTTTTTCCTAGAACCTCATATATTAATTCTTATTATTTAAGTTATGTTTATGTCCAAATGTATTCACATGTGTACATAAGTAAACCCACCCCACAATATGATCAAAATAATGTGATGTGGATAATTCCATACTTGGAACAACCGATGACCAACAATTATTACTTGTTCCAAAATAAGTGGTAACATGAGTTACAGAATAGAATATATGGGAAAAACAACTAGACATTGATATCAAAGGAACACGACTATTCAAGGAAGAAAGGTTCTATTCTTACCCAAAGAAAAAAGAAGTTTACAAAGTGTGGGAGGATCTCAGATTAAGAAAATATATATTTTAAATCAATGAACATGAAATAGTTTCAAAGGAAATTAATGTTGGATCAAGCTCATGACCATTTGGTTTGAAAATTTCATTGTTCATGGAGTGTTGGGTTTTTAAGTATAAAATAAATATCATTTTTGAGCATTTAGAAATGATCAAACATAGATTTAAACTTGATCTATGTCATATATAACCTAGGAAGGGCAAAACAAGAATAATTGGGAAAAACATGAAACTACACGTTGATGGTTGAGTCACTGACATGAGAAAATGATAGTGAGTCACTGACGATTGACTCCCCAAAACAAGTCACCGAATACACTATCCAATAGGACTAATTGATTCCTCTCACCAATTCCACACGCCGAATTCACTAACTATCACCACTCACTGACACAACTCAGTTATACCCATCATGTTGATGCCCGGCCTGCAGACGCCTCGACCATCTGATGTCTGGACCTACCAATGCATTGACCTACCAATTCCCTGACCTACTGATTCCATGAGTCACCAATACCCTGAGTTATAGATATCCTGATTCACCGAAACTATGATACCAAACTGAGCTACTAAGGACAACCTACTGGCCCTAATATGCTGACATGACTCACCAATTCCTGAGCTACCTATGAAACCAAATGATGGTTATGCTATGGAAGTAACTCATCAACGCTGGACTCAACAATGAGAAAAACATGAAATTTAAAAAACTCTTGAAATGATTTACTGTTTCATCCATGAAAACCCCACAGACTCAATTTCGAAAATAAAATGGACTGTTGTGGTCTAAGCCACTACAATTTCCCATACATGGATAATTATATAATCATGGTATATTAAAAATTGATGTGGTCTATAAATTAAAAAAATCACACCGACGAATGGAACCTATTATTTAGGTAACACCATTAGTTTTGAACCAATGGCCTTCCTTGGATTGTTTTATGCGTGAATATTGGATTCAATGATGATAGGAGTGATGTTGGTAAGTAAATATGGAAATTTTTGTATCAAATTTCATATAAATATTGAAGATGTTAGGTGTGGGAGTTTTCTTTTAGAGTTTTTAAGAAGTTTCACTCATAAAAATAATAAATTTTATTCACTATTTAGAGCGCAAAATTATCAAAAGATCAACAAAAAATTAATATATAATGGTTTTGAAATGTTACATGTTATAATATAACCACTAAAATATGATTAATCACTATTTTGGGTTCAATATGTATATTATATAAAGAAAATTGGTCCTATAATAGAACAAATTTTATAGTTATTAACATTTATAATTTATATTAAAAATTTATGTATTTTTATTAATTTTTGATCATATAATTAAATTTCTTCAACTATTAAATAACATTAATGTAAATATTGAAATTATTTATTTAATTTAACATTTAAATATTAAAAATAATAAAATATAATTGGAATCTAAGAATTTCAAACCTATTTTACAGGATATATTAAATTAAAAAATTTATGGAAATACATCAATCAATTTAAATCAGTTTTTTATTTTTATGGTAATTCATTATTGCTAATTGTTAAATAAATAATTAAATGTTTAGAATTAGTTATGATTTTTATGTTAATATTTCATCTCTACAGTATAATGATAAAAAATGCTAAAAAATATATCTCACATATATTTCATTAGGATATATATAAACGAAAATATGTTGTGTTTATCTATTCAATGACATTGTATAAATAAAATTGAAAAAAGGTTCCTTTTTTTTGGTTTTTGTTAATTAATATATTATATAGGACATATAAATGGATTATTTTTCAGATAACTAATAACATACTATAATAAGGTTTTAAGGGTAGAAATTTTTCTATCAAAAGGGGTTTTTGAAAATTCCTTAGGTATATTTAACCTTTTTTTTATTCCCTTTGTAAACATTTTTTAAACTTAATAATTATATATAAATTTAACTACTTTCACTAATATCATTGGAGAGAAATTAATTTGGAATTATTATTATTTTTAAATATTCATGATTAAAAATATGTATTCAATTTTTATAAATTCATTAAATACAACTGTGAAAATTATATTTAATATTAACCTTGCATATATGAATAGTCATCGAGTTTTGAAGAATATTATTTTTCATAAAAAAATGATTTTCTAATATCTCAATGACCAATAATGATCATTGTATGAAACTGGATTTATATTTATTTATATATTATATATACATTTCATTTAAATAATTCCCAGTTATGGATTATCATAATTAATTTAGAAGGAGAATCATTATGACTTTAAAAATAGTGTATAGAAAACCCCTCTTTTAAAACTAAAAAAACATATACTCAATTAAAATAAATTTGATACTAAAGAATATAATTATTTTTAATATATATATATATAATACATAGATTACATGAGAAAAATATTGGAATAATTTTGTTACTTTTAAATTAATAAATTAACTGTAATAAATAACATTTTTTAAAGAAATATGACTACACACCAAAAAATTATATTTTTTGAAAAATACAAAAATTTATGCAATTTTAAATTTGTATTTTCTTATCCAATTTATTTATTTTATAAAATAATTTTTCAAAATCATCTAATAATTCATTATAATATTGAAACTATAAAAATATGAAAAATAAGTTAAGAAGAGAAATAATTTTTCATGAATAAAGTCACATTACAAAAAATTAATTAAATACTTGTTACAAATATTTGAATAAGTTATACTGAGTGAGAAATTTATAAATATATATATCTAAAATTATTTTAGTCTACTAAAATGGGTAATTTAATGGCATGGTTATGAAATTAATATATATCATTGGTTGTTTAAGGCTACTGTTGCATGTTAAATATTCTATCGATCATACAGTTAGTTAGATTTTGTATAATTAAATATAAAAATATTTTGGAATTTAAGGTAATATAAATCAGGGTATCAATTAATTTTATGTAAATAATAGGATTTATATATTTTTAAATACATGTGTGTTAAATCATCCCCCTTTTCAAAATTTCATCCTCACAATTTTAATGTCATCTTTATATTACATATTTATACATTTGAAAACACTTTATTTTATTCCCACATTTTATAAAGGGTTAATAAATCATTATTTTAATAATATAGAATGGAATTTAAAAAAGGTCATATAGAAATAAACATATCTAGGTTTTCAAATATGAGAATATATATGTGAATAGATAAAAATTATAAATAAATATTAAGAGTGATTGAGGTAATTTATCACATGAAATTGAATGGTCAATAGAATTATAGGGACCTCAATGCCAAAAAAATGTGATGACAAAAAATTCCATTGGTCCATCATAATTTAAGGTAATTGGATAATAATTTATTTAATTATCTTTTTCTTATATTTGATTAATTTTTTTACCTTATATACTAAGAGAATATTAAAATATAATAACATGATGAGAATAATTTCATCCATTAATAGATTTCACTAAAATTCCATTTTTTCACTACATTATGACTATATAAAATATATATTCACACTCTTAAAGACCAGGATTAAAATTTAAATATAATATAATCCTAAAGAGGATAAAAATGTATTCTTCATGTCTTTAGACTTCAATAAAACCAAAAACTTTTAGAAAAATGTAAGATAATTTATAAAATAATTAAACCTCCAAAAGATACATTTAACATCAAAATTAAAAAATAATACTCAACATTAAATCAAAATAATTCCATATCTAAATATATTTAAAATTATTTAAACAGTTCCTTACTAATTTTAGAGCCATATGACTATAATGATTTGATGATATATTAATTAAATATTATTCAACTATTATTCCATAAGTAAAATTTCTTACATTTTGGATTTAAATTCAATATTAACCAGTAAAAATGCCATAATGACCACGACATCATGTAGTCCAGTGATATATTGATCACCATTATCATCTTTTGGTTGTGGGTTCTACTCCTATGACCATTCGAGATGAAATACTTTGTCACATGACATTCAAGTTGTCATATTTCCATCAGTAAACATGAAATAAGTGTTCATCCATAAAACAAAATCATGACATTACTAGAGGATACATATAGACATACCTAATAATATTTTATCAAAAAATTACTTTAATACCTTTAATATCTCATCAGTTAAAATCTAAATGGGGTGTCTAATACATTATACATTTTATCATCTGTGATATTATATGCACATGGCCATACATATAGCTCAAAATATTAACTCACATGAAAAACATATTATCTACAATGTTATTTAAACTTACACATTATAAAATCTATAACAAATTATAAACCTCACTCCTATATTATGTGCTAAAATAAAAAACATCATATTTCTGTAATTGATTCCGATAATTTTATCCAAATTTTTCCATCTATCCCCTATGAAATATAATGTAAAAATTAGAAAAATTATATCATTCGGGATTTATATTGTTTAGATTTTTAAATAAATGGGAAAACACCTATATAAACCATTCATACTACTTTTAATGAGTGTTTCTCCATGTTAACACATCACTCATATTTCCCATTAAGATGTCATTATCATTAATGTAAATCCTCATATATAAAATTCTCATTCATCCACATTCTTTATAACCTACATTAATGGAAATATTAATATTTACATAAAAATTACTAGTTGCGGTAAAAATATGAGTTTCAAATTGAATACAATTAGTGAGAATTACATGTGCATAGGGGTATGAAGTTATAACAGGATTTTATGAGAGAACCATAAAATAAAGCACACTTATAAATATATAGATCAACAAATATTGAAATATTTAATGATTATGTGTCATAAAAATAAATAATATCTTTTCATGTGATATAAATTATAAACATAAAAAACAATATAATCACATAAAGTGAAATTAATATCATTTCAAATAAATTGGATAACCCTTTTCAGAAAACCCTTTAAACATATTTTAATTGGAAAAACAATTAGCTGAAATCCAATATAATCATCACCCAATTCATTTGATCACTATCTATGATCCCAATCATATAAGTAGTAATTGTCTCACCCACCACAATCTGAGCTACCACATCATATAATCTATAATGGTATCACATTGTACTATATAGGACACCTCATCCTATAATAAGTAATAGGTCCAACTAATTAAATCATGGAAACCACATATTATAAACAATTATGGGATCACCTGATCCTCTCTAGACCACCCAATATTATAAGATGTAATTGTCTCACCGATTCTATATTGGCCACCACATTTTATACATTTTAATGCACTCAATCAGAGCTATTGGGTATATTCCAGTGTATAAAATGCCACAGTCTCACCCAACACTATATTGGACACCAAATCCTATAAATATTTTACAATAAACACAATGAGAATTATTTGAAAATATATATCATCATAAAACTGATAGTAAATTTTATAACCCATACAAAAAAATTTGGTTTTAAATCTATCTATTTTAATCATATTTGTCTCAGGGAAAAGAAATAGGTTTCATAACAATTTCATTTAAAAAATCATAACATATCCATAAAAAAAGAATAATGTTATCAATCCATGATATTAAAATTTTATAATTTGAAGTAACATGTTCTTTTGAAGGTAATATAATTAAAAAATCATTAAATTCATCTTAATAAATTCCCATTTCATTTGGAAAATCAATTTTTCAAAACGTGAAATATTTTTAGATAACCATTTTACATGTATAATTATCATGTAATATTATAAAAAAGGTTTTTAAAAATAAATTTAAATATTTACTGTCTAAAATATGATTTTTTTTCTTTGAAAAATTATAGATAATTTTTTTATATTTTTTTAGAAATATGGTATTGGAATAAAAAGATATTCTGATCAAAATATGTTTTTTCATAAAAAGATTGTTTTGAAATCATAAGTATAAAATGATCGGAATGTTAGAGGAAAAATTGTTTTTATAATGAAATAAATAGATTATAATATATTTCATGGTAATTATTTTGTTGTATATTATTATATTTACACATTACATATGAAATCACAAACAATCGTGATAAACACTAAGATTGTAACATGAAATAATTAGCACATTAAGAAAATCAAATCATAACCCACATGACAAAATAATATTAAAGGAAACAAATAATATCACAAAACTAGGTTCATGATATAATATTTAAATGTTTTTATATATACACATCATAAATGAAGGTATGCATATAACATAGAAATTTTTTAAATAACGGTAAATAGAGACCTAAATGACTTGCGGCTTTGTTATATTTGAGACTGTAAACCCCATTACTTATAGATCCTAAAAAGGAAATTTAAATCCCCATTGAATTAAATATATAAATAAGTAAAATCTTTATTGGGAAATATATATAACTCACAATAAAAATAAGTTGTAAATATGGAAATTATTTTATAGAACTAAGAGTGAGAGGGGAGAAAACCCATACCATGAATTTGTTTTTCACACATGTTTATTATATTTCATAATAATAATATTATATTAATTATTTTATCTCTTTAATAAAATAAATAATTGTATTATATATTTTTTTCTCTTAAATATATGTTATATAAATTATGTAATCAATTTTGTATATGTTGGGTGACTTGACCATAATCTGATTTTGTGAGATAAAAGAAATTAGTAGGTTGACTATGTTCCTAAAACTCATTAAATGAACATTAAATAGTAATAATTATTAAATAAATTTCATATTTAAAAATCATATTTCTAAACCTATCATGTACTATGGTAATGAAAAATCTAACATTATGATCTTGGAGATGGTATGCCATGTATGTGCAAGATTAACATTTCCATTTTTCAATTATCATTATCAACAAAGGTAAGAAACGTCATATATTTCTTGAATGATATTCTTATAATAAATTTTATAATATTTAATTATATATATATATATATATCTAATTATATTTATGTAAAAAGATTAAGATCATTTCGAGGAGGTGGTAGTTTTCACGTCTACAAATGATGTTATCACATTATTAGTTTGTGAAAAAGAAATAAAAAAGTGTATATTATATTATTTTAAGGATAGTATTTTCATATTAATAATAATTCATTCAGGTATATCATATATATTCCTTATCATTCACGTTATTACGTTATGTGTAATCCATTAGTGAAAAACACATCATGTCACTTTATGAGGTGGTAATCCACCAATCACAGGAGATAGGTTATCATATCCTATATGGTATGAAATGTGCAATGATAAATATCATATAATGACCTTAGAGGTATAATAATGTTATAACTATATTATATAAAATTTATATCCATAATTATTCCGATCATTAAAATGTGGTAATGAAAAAATGAAGGACATCAGTTCGCGAGGCGGAAGCCTGCCATACACATTAATAATGATTTAATAACACATTTGATGAATGTGTGTGTGAGTTTTTAGTTTTTTACTATTATGTAACACCATATGATTAAATTCAGAATAATGAATACATTATATAGTAATGTAATATTAATAAATGAATGAGGTAGAAAAATAAATAAAATAATAGTGATCATTGTTGAATTTTTCCTCTTCAACATGTAGCACGTTTTGGATTATAAAAAGAATTTTTCTGGGATTAATTATACCCAAATTAGGATTTATAAAATGATTGGTTGGAATTTTTGAGTCTATATTGTCAGATTTGGGGTGATCTAAATGGATTTAAATGTGCGAAGAACTTGGAGGAGTGAGTGTTCGTAAACAGTTGTGGAGGGGTGGAATTATTCTAAATACTCAAATGTATTCAGTATTGGGAGGTTAAATTAAACTACCTTTTCTCAAATATTTATATTTAATGGTAGGGATGGATGATATGGTCTATATTAACTTCCACCACCCAATTAAAAAAATTTAAAAACATTTTGTTCCATAACTCTTAAGATACCTCATATTTTCGTTTTGATTTTTCATCAGGGTAATTATTAATATAAACAATGTAATTTATCACATAATATTAAATTAATGTGATAATTATTAGAAAAATTAGTCCTCGTTATATAAAATATGAAATAAAAATTAAACAATAATAATTTAATGTGTGTTGGAAATTAATTTTTATATAAGTTCATGTAATGCACAAAAACCCACCATTAATCATAAATGAGACACCAATGTTCTCAATATTTAGGGGTAAATATACTTCTTATAAATGTAACATTGGTCAATTAATGGACAAAATTCTCTAATTATAAAAATCAAAAATTTATTCTGATGAAGAAATGGATTTTATTAATGATATACCATTAAAAAATGTCATTTCATTTAAAATGTCATTATTGACAACTTTGATATTAATTAATTAATTACTTTGTAATCAAATGTGAATAAAATTATGAAATTTTAATCTAATTTTATAAAAAAATGAATTAAAATATATATTAATAAAAAAAATTAATGTAATATAACAATTCATTAAATTTATTTCACTAGTTTTATTTATTCTAACAATTATGTTAATAAATTTTTGACTAAATAATAACTATGGTTGACTTTTCTTTTAAATTTATGTCATTATTTCGTTTAAAATATTTAATATTAACTATCATGGCAAAAAATTTAAAATTTAATAATTATTTATATATACAAGAAATATTATTTTTGTCCATATCGCAATGCTTTATTGACATTAAATGGAAAAATGGTTCCATTTTGACTTTTTATTGGTTTAAATTTTTATATTAGAAACATTGATGGATTAGTGTTCCCAAACATCTAATATATATACTAATCTCATAATTTTATACATATTTCCATCCAATGGTAATTGGACATATTTCATGGTAATAGTTTTCACACTGTTTATAGTATAATCCATTGTAAAATTTCTTTTAAACTTAATCTTTATATTTACATTTAACTATTTCCCATAATCAATTTTGTTAAAAAAATTATGTTGGTAATATAAGATATTATTAATTATTATGATTCCAAATATAGAATCCATTTTCTAAAATTCAATTCACCAAAGTGGAAATATATAATTTAATATTAATCATGCAGATGCAGCAAGACAACGACTTTTTAAAAAGTGTGTTTTTTAGAAAAAGGTTATTCTATATTTAATAACTGAAAATTAATAAAAAGTATATGAAAATAAATTAATATATAATAATAAATAATCTATATGTTTTATTAAAAAATTTTAAAATATGGATTGTTTTGATAACAAAAAATGATAAACCATAGGCCTTTCATATCATTTTTCTAGAAAATCGCATTTTTTAACACAAATGAAAACATATACTAAAACAATTATAATGATGATTCAGAATAATTAATTGGATTTAATATAACTAGTGTGTAAAATCATTACATTTAATAAAATTCAAAAACTATTATAACCATTAGATTAATAATTTTATTGAAAATAAAATACATTTTAATAAATCTATGTGTTTTCACTATTCATAGAAAACTCAACATTTTCAAAAAAAATACAAAAATATCAACCAAATAATGTTTTCATAATCTAATTGAAATAATTATTTTCATTTAAAAAAATCTAAAATTTCCAAAAATTTATTATCGTAATTTTAATAATTTAAGGATGAAAAAATCATTTTTTAGATACATATTTTTAATGTATTAAAATACTTTACCATAAATTGATTTATTTTTTAATAAATATTTATGAATAATTTATATTTATTGATATAGTTATATACATATATATCAATATATATCATGATAATGTTAATTATATTTTTACTTTACAATTTATCTTCCATGTTGTAAGGTTAAAATATATCATCGACCATTAAAGTTCAGTGATGTCTGTTGGATATGTCATGGAATATAAAAATCAAAGGGGTGTGTGTCACATAAGATAAACTGAGTGTCACATGTAATTAATGAAAAAAAATTCATTTACAACATAAAATATAATTTCAATCTATTAAAATCTCAGAGTGTTACACTAAATGCCTTGATTTGTTTAGAAATCCCTTCTAAGAAGGCCATAGGTGTAAACCAAAATAGTTTCTCAAAAGATAATATATAGTTCACAACCATGAATAATATTTTTAACTAATCCTATAAAACCATTCATCAACCATAATTAAAATAATATAATCAACATCTCTAATTCACGATGATGTTGTTATGTTGATTTAATGAATAAAACATATATCCACTTCCAATAACTGGGAAACAAATCTGTGGATTGTATGTACGACATACTACAACCTCAAGAATAGATGTTGTATATTTTCCATGACCACCTATAATGTATAGATATATTTCTATATTAATGAAATTTAAATATATAAATATATATGATATATATGACATAATTATACTTTTGTAATTCTTGTACCACATTAACCTTTTTTCATTTCATTCTGCCGAATATGATAACATCCCTTGTATGTATGGTTAACTATTGGTTTATATAGAGATAAGATTCATTATTCACATATTATTTACATGGCTGGTGATAAGGATATATTTATTGAATATATCAAATATATATGTAATAATACTATTCATATATATATATAATATTTGAAATTATGTCATTTTATCAATTGAGAAAATTAATATAGCATTCATGCTTACAAATGGGAAACCTCAGTTTGAGCAGCGTAATTAATTTTATATATCATAAAATAATGTATTACTAATGATAAAAATATAATGAATATATATTATATTTATATTATATTAATATTCTATATATTATGTAACCATGATCTATGTATACTGTCAAGAAATGATGAAGAAAAATATATGTGAAAAATGAATTAGTTATTTATTGAGACATGATTTGAACAAGGAATTAATGAAAAGAAGGAAATAAAATTAATTATGTAAATATTACATGTTAACATAAATATGATTATGTTCATTTAATATATGTATATTATTGTTATATTTATTAAATCGAATGTTTGAATTTGTATGATGGAATTCAAGACTAATGGTAATGGATTATTTTCACAAGTTTTCTTCATTGGGATATATCATACATTTAGAACCAATATTTTTTTATTTTTTTATACATTACAATTGAAATTAAAATAAAATTTTTTTAACTGAATTTATTTTTAATATATCATTTTATGTTATTCATCTATGGGTATTATATTTCGAATGTTACCCAAGAATGTAATTGTATTTCACCTCTCTTTTATTTCAGTGCACTACTTCTCCATTCACAATTAGTTTTTTATGGTGTATATACTCCAATAGATTTTTTATGATAATTAACATAGTAATTATGGTGCATACATGCCTATATAAGTTTCCTTATTTTAGGGGAATTACAATTCAAAGTATTACAATGTTGTGGTAATTTAAATTTACAATTTCATTGTTTATATAGATTGTTTATGATTATTCATGAAATGACGATATTTTTGGATCCACATCTGAGAAATCAAATTATTTTTATTATGAACTGGTTATTTTTTTAAATTACATTTCTTCATATCACATTCCTCATTTTTGTACTCGGTTTTTAAAAATAATTTTTTTAAGCAGAAAATTATTTCACTCTTTGTTGGAAACCCCTTTTCATTCATGACTAAAATTCTTATAAATATAAAAAATAATGTATTCAATGTTATACAATGATTGTTTAAATAAATCATAAAATATTTTATTATTATAAAAAATAGATAAAAATATATCATATTTTATTTTTCTTTAAAATTATTTTTTAAATTTTTTACTGAATATGTGAAATTAACTATTATTGTAATATCAATTATATTAACATAATTTCCCACCATCAATAATAATTAGTATTTCTAATAATAATATTTATTTTTTTATTGTACACATTATGCAATTTGTTTTCCTTACTATTTTTTAAATTATTGGTTTTTATTTACGTTATCTCTAACAGAAATGATTGTTTAGTCAAAATGATAAATAATATATAAAATAAATTTGTATTATTCAATGACTACATACATTTTTATTCTATATTGTTTATGAGGGATAAAATTAAAATTTATAATCTATGTTTTTTATTTTAGTGGTTTAAGTATATGATTTTTAGAAGATAATATTTATGAAACCTATTATATATCTTATGTTTGTGATATATTTATTTGAGGAAATAATTGGTAACACGTTTCCTTTCAATGGATTGGTATATAATAGATTATTTTTGAATCTCACTTTTTTATTCATGAGGTATTATATAAATAATCGTTTATCATTTTTTCACAAAAAAGTAAGATTTATTTTATGGGTGGGACCTATATCCCAATATAATTTTGTATTTAATGATTTATATGTCACATTATAATGATAATAAACAAGACAATGTATTTTATTCGATTTGGGAAATAAAACAATATGTGTGATGTAAGTACCCGAATGTTCGTTTCAGGTATGTTTTTCCATTCCGGGTCATTTTTGAGAAAAAGAGGAAAATCTGGAATTTTTAAAATACACACCATGTAGTTTATAAGTACACGTTGTGTATTTTGATGTCTCGCCAGGCCGTGTGCTAGTAATTTCTGGGCCATACACACGGTGTGTAGGGGTGGTGTGGAGGCTTATTAATGCGAAGTACAGAAAGGCTATGTATACGCCGTGTACCCTAGAAGTACACACCGTGTAGTTTCCTTTTTTCATTAAATGGACTGGGTCTTCACCTACCCGATGAAAACACCTTATTCTCAAGGTTTCTCGAAGGAGTGAGACCTGTACGGCTGCGAACATCCTCTGAGCTCCTGATCCTCCGTCTATATGCTGAATCGACCATCGTCGATTGCGTTGGAACCACAATAGTGAGCTCTTCCTTCTTCTTTAGTTTCATCCCTTGATTTTCCCTCTTTCCTGAGATATCATGGGTTGAATGTTTTTTTATTTTTCCATATATACTTATGATGTTCTAAGGAGAATCAAGCATTGTGGATAATGTATATTGATCTCCTAGCACCAAGGTAGGTGTTTTGTGCCTTACCTTTCGATATCATTGAGTATTATGTGAAACTCCCACCTATACCCGTGAATGGTGTATTACGTGTTTACAATTTTTACCATGTTGTTTACCTGCCTTTCTTTTATGCTTGTGTAGAGGTAATTTGATCATGTTTGAGCATAATTTCTATTCATGTATGTTCTTCCTATGTCGTGGTCTTGTTATGAACATTTGGGTTTTGTTAGCCTTTGGTCATTATAACTGTTTTCCATGCTTTGTGTCGTAGGATGAAATGATATTATTGACATGCTTGTAATGAAGTATAATGGATATCCATGTAACTCTATAGGTGTACATTGGCCTTATAGCATTAGTATACACTGACTAGAACGGGACCGTGAGAACCTGGTGCTATAGACTATACGGGACAGATTGAGTGAGCTTCCCAAAGGGTCTTGGTTATTATAGACTACAGGAGGGTAGACCGAGTGAGCTTTCTCAGAGACTCTTGGTTATTATAGGCTATAAGGGATAGACCAAGTGAGCATCCCAGAGTGTCTTGGTTATTATAGACTATAGGAGGGTAGACCGAGTGAGCTTCCTCAGAAAGTATTTACTAGTTTGAATTTCCTCAAAACCATTCCCGACTAGAGAAGGAATTGACTGAGTGAGCTTCCTTAGAGAGTCTGTGGTAGACCAGAGAATATAGAAGGAATTGACTGAGTGAGCTTCCTCAGAGAGTTTCTAGACCATGTGGATATAAGAGGGTCAGACCGCATGATCTTTCTCAGATATTCCCTAACTACCCTAGACTATAAGGGGAATTGACCAAGAGAGCTTCCCTATAGAGTCTTATAATTTTTTTATGACCAAACCAGAGGGGTTAGGATGAGTGCACTGCCCGGAGGGTTTTTGGAACTTCTTGGATTAGACAGGAGGGGTTTGCAGTGAGTACTTCCCAGAGAGAGTTCCTATTGTGGTTAGTTGTTTTCTTCACTGTTTCTTGTTGTTCTATCGATTGATTGCAATTTTATGTCATCATGTTGCTGCTGACTGATTATTGCCTACTTTTTACCGTTACTGTTTACTACATACTGTACTTTTACCTGCCATATGCTCACTGACTGTGAGGCACAGATCTTCGGGTGGATGCCTAATGGGATTTAGTATCACACCTAGATTGGGTTATGCTTTTGGGACCAAACAAACTATGATGTTGTAGGTATAGACAAGGGAAAACTCCCTTCGACTATTGGTACTTGATAATTTGGAGTAGTAGAGCATGGGGAGAAGCTTAGGAATGCGTTGCTGAGGAGCAGTTTATCATTTCTTTTGTACTTGTTTTGTTACTGTTTGTATTTCCAGCATAGTGACATGTTTGGATATTCTCCTAGATATGTATAATGAATAATTTCATATATACATATGTGCTCCAGTGGTTTATTTATTAGTCTTCCTTTGTTTACCTGTGCATTATTGATGGATATTTACTACTTCCTATATATCATGTCTGTTTACATCCTCTTTGTACTCTTCCAATTAGGGAATATTTTTCCAACTATCACACCCAAGGCCCTCGCTGCTAGTCGGAAGACTCTGGCGTTTGATAAAATGTTATTGAGGCCATGTGACCAATCGAGTACGGGGCGCCTCTCGGTGGCTTCTGAAACCGGGATGTTACAAAGTGGTATTAGAGGATTCATTTCTCTTGACTTACTGTTTTGAGCCTTTAGCCAGGGATTGGAAGGATACAGTACTTAGTAATAAGCTATTCTTAGGAGTGGCTAACCCATGTATAGGGAAAAGCCAATCTACCTTTTTTATTTCAGTTTTTTGGTTTTGATATTTTACGGTTGATATGATTTCACCTAGAGTGATTCATATTCCTTGTGTTGTTATATTTGAGCTAGTGTATATCTATTTTGGTTGAAACCCGATGAGATGTTGGTATTCCATCTCATGCATCATATAAGAACATGTTATGAATCACATGCCATGCATTCTTTCCATGCCATATAGGATTAATTAGTGATTTCATGTGCTTGTGATAGACGTTGTGCAGGTTATGCATGCTGTTGTCATAGATGCTTTGATAGAATCCCTTCAGATTGATAGAGAATCTGTTCATATTGATCCTTGCATAAATGGATGCGAAATTTTGGTTCTTGAGGGGTTATGGGCACTCATGAATCAGAACTTGGTGTATCATATACTTGTTTACTTTGGTAGATGATAAGTAGAGGATTCCATACATTGGTTCACGGGGAGTATGGGCCCTCACAGACCGAAATTTTGCACCCTCAAGGTTGTTTTTTAGTGTTATTTGGGCTTCAGGGCAGTTTCTGAACTACTGCCTAGAAAAACCCAGAATACACGACATGTACTTGACTACAGGCCGTGTAGTTTTAAACAGTTTCACTAACTATGTGAGAAAAACACAGGGTGGTGAAAAAGTTTTTGGCAACATGCCGTGTATAGTCGTTACACGCCGTGTAGTAGTGAACTGTGTACCCGACCGTGTCACTAATAACCCGGGTCGTGGAAGCTCATGTTTTACATGTCGTGTTGGGTATGAACATATCGTGTAGTATTTCTTTAGGTACTCAGCCATGTCACTAACAACATGGGATGGTATTATCACTCCTATAAATGTCGTTTTTGTTCGGTACATGCCGTGTAAGGGCCAGTCGTGTATCCGGCTATGTAACTAACAACAAGGAATGCTGGAACTTTTTCTAGTACACGTCGTTCCCTTAGTGAACACGCCTTGTAGTCTAGGGTTAAGAGGCATGTGTGAGTTAGCCGTGTAAGGGGAACTTGGGTAGGGGAATGGAGACGAGGTACACACCAGGTGCGGGACAACATGCCATGTAGTCTGGGGTGTTACACGACCAAAGGGGGTAGGAGTACACACCCATGTGAATGGCCTTGAGGATCACACCGTGTAGTTTTATACATGCCATGTAGTCATGTTTAGTAATCTTGAGTGTTTATTCCCCATGTTCCAGTTTGTACTCAAGTTTTCTCTATACTTGATAACCCTGATCTAATTTGTTCTTTTGGCCTTTCAGATCTATGCCTCCGAGACATCTTTCAGTTGTACGTAATCTGGGAGATGGTGATCAGACACCAGATATGGCCGATCAGGGACCTCCTGCAGATCCTCCTGTTATTACAGCATTGGCTCTAGCAGTTATAACTGTTGCAGGCACTGATACACAGTTGAGGGAGGAATTCTTGAGGATGATGCAGAACTTTAATGGAGTGTCACCACCTACCCCGTTGATGGAATAGTTGATGTGGGTTTTCCAACAGTAGCATCCTCCTACTTTCTAAGAGGATGGAGAACCTCAGGCTGCAGATTCGTGGCTAGAGGCCACACTGACGATCATTGAGCATCTAGATATACCTCTAGATAATAGGGTAATGCTGGCTACTTACATGCTCTGTGACACCACCAAGGGGTGGTGGGAGGTGATCTCACAGTCAGGGCACCAACAGAGTATGAATTGGGATGAGTTTCAGTGCATGTTCTATGATTACTTTTATCCAAAGACCTTGAAGGCCGACCGATCCCGGGATTTTATGAGTCTCGAGCAGGGTACTCCTTCTGTTCTAGATTACTAGTGTCTTTTTACCGAGCTGTAGTGCTTCACGCCGATTCCAGCAAGTGATGAGTTGTTCCTTGCTAGGATGTTTGAGGACGGTCTCAGACAGGAGATCCATTCCCAGGTGAATATCATTAGGTTGAATTCGATATCCTTGATCGTCAACCAGGCACTAATATTTGAGTGCAATTTGAGAGATTCTAGAGCAGTGAGCTAGGGCGGTTCGATATCCAGAGTCATTGTTCCTCCAACTGATAGAAGGAAGAACCACAGGGAGTCTGCCCGAGGACATCAGGGTAGGAGGAATGTATCTTTGGGCAGCCAGGTTATATGCAACAAGGGTGGTAGGAGTTGGAAAACTAGTTCTCAGTGCCAAATAGACCCGATGGATTGCTGATCTTGCGGCAAGATGGGCCATATTCAACATTTATGTCAGATATTCTCCCCAATAGCTGGTTGTAGGGGTTCTTCTATGACCCCACATACAGAAGATGTATCATCAGTTTCTCACCAGTCTGGGAACTGAAGTTCTTCTAGCAATTCAGGCTGAGGTGGAGGTCTCGGCTGTGGTGTTTAGTCACCAAGTTACCAGCGACAACAGAGTGGATCAGCTCAGAGTGGTCATCTAGAGGCGCTGGTCCATGGTACAGGCTAGAATTTCCCTTTGGAGTAGAACCATCACGATCAGGATCTCGTGCCTTCTATATTTTTGAGGTACAATCTTAGTAGCCTCTATTTTATCTTAATCCCTTTTCGATAATGGTGCTTCACATAATTTTATCTCTATTGATGTTCTGGAGAGCCTTGGGATCTGTATATTTTCTCTAACAACATGTTGACTCATGATACACCATTGGGAACGAGGAAGTCTAGCATACGTCCATGCAGAGAGTTCCCTATTGAGGTTTCATGGTGTCACTTCTTATGGGACCTCTGTCTTAGAGATGACATGCTATGATGTCATTATCAGTATAGAATGGTTATCTCTCTTCAATGAAGTCATTAATTTCTATCATCTTAGGGTGATATTTGTATCAAAAGAGGGTAGATAAGTTATCCATAGAGGCAAGTGGGATATCCAGGTGGGTAGAGTTGGACCAGAGCATCATGGGCTAGGAGGAGTTGCATCCCAGATTTCCAGTCATTATCTGGATGACCAGGGGACTTCGTAGTTAGACATTCCTCCAGTGGTGGATCGTTTCAGGGATGACTTTCCATAGAAATTTTCAGGACTGCCTCCGAAGCGTGAGGTAGAATTCTAGATTGAGATTGTACCATGAGTGGAAGCGGTGTCCATTCCTCCTTAGAGGATGGCTACTCCTATGTTGCAGGACATCAAGAAGCATTTGGAGGAGTTATAGGAAAAGGGGTTCATCTAACCCAATACTTCTCATTGGGGTTCTCCTGTCCTTTTTGCAATGAAGGCATATGGTACCCTTCAGCTTTGTGTGGATTATCGTAAGCTAAACCAATTGACATTCAAAAACCTATATCCCTTTCCGGGGATTGATGACCTATTTGATCAGATTCGAGGAGCCCGGGTGTTCTCGAAGATCAATTTGAGGTCTGGTTATCATCAGTTGTAGGTTAGACCATCAGATATACCACTTACAGCCTTCATGGGAAAGTTTGGTATCTATGGGCATACAGTTATGCCATTCGGTCTCATGATTACGCTAGAATTTTTCATGGCACTGATGAACCAAGTGTTTCATCCATACATGGACTCGTTTGTGGTGTTCTCCACGGACGATATCTTGGTGTACTATCACACTTGGAACGACAATTCCACACAACTTGAGATCGTTATGAGTACACTGAGGGAGAATCAGTTTCATGCTAAACACTTGAAGTGCCACTTTTGGATGTACCAGATTCACTTATTGGGTCATGTCATCTCAGAGACAGGAGTATCGGTGGATCCAGAGAAGGTGAGAGCAGTAGTTTCTTGGGAGCAGCCGAAGAACTTCTTTGAGGTGTGTAGTTTTCTAGGGTTATCTGTATACTTGAGATGCTTTATCTATAACTTTTCACACCTTGCATCACCGCTGACAGGTCTGACCAAGAAAGTAGAGAAGTCCTTATTGTCAGATTCTTATGAAAAAGACTTTCAAGAACTGAATGGGTGGTTTACGTCAGCACCGATACTAGTATTTCTAGAGCCGGGAAAGGGCTATTATGTTTAGTATGATGCTTCAGGTATCAGGCTAGGAGTTTTGCTTATGCAGGGAGACGGAGTTGTTACGTATGGGTCTCGGTAGTTGAGGCCACATGAGATGTACTACCCGATGCACGATCTGGAGTTGATAGTTGTTGTTCATTCCTTACGATGATGGAGATACTATCTTCTGGGAGAGAAAATTTCGGTATTTACTGACCAAAAGATTCTCAAATAAATCTTCACTCATCATGACCAGAATCTGAGAAAGTGCAGGTGGATCGAGTATCTTCAGTCCTTCGGCTTTGAGATTGCCTATACGCCTGGGAAGGGCAATGAAGGCGATGATGCACTGAGCATGAGAACTCAGATACATGCAGTTCAAGAGGAAGTAGTGAGTTGAAACTTATGGACCGGTTCTCTTAGATGAATTTGGAGGTGCACGATAGACAGGGACAGAATTTCCAATATTCTGTAGTTGTTACCTCTACACTTCTTGATCAGGTACAAATGATGCAGCTATCTGACTTAGAAAGCCTATTACTATGGGAGAGTGTGTCATGAGAGGACCCTCCTACTGGATGGATAGTGGGAGAGGAGTAGATCTTACATTTCTAGGGATGTGTATGGGTGCCAGTAGACATATGAGAGGAGCTGATGTGGGATTTACATTCCTCTGTTTGGGTAGTTCATTCTGGCTTCACGTAGATTTATCGTGATCTACACCGCCAGTACTGGTGGCCAAGTATGAATAGAGATGTTGTTGGTTTCTTCCTGAGAAGTTCTACTTGTCAGTAGGTGAAAGCAGAGCAACAGTGACTAGTGGGGATTTTGTAGAAGTTACCCATCCCTAAGTGGGAGTGGAACGATGTTGCGATGGGCTTCTTGTCTGGGTTGCCGATGTCACCTCGAGGGAATGATGATTTGTGGGTTGTCATCGATAGGCTTACAAAGGTTTCTCATTTATTTCCGATCAAGGAGTCCTTTAGTGTTGATAAGCCGGGACAATTGTACATCCGAGAGATTTTATGTCTATATGAAGATCCACACTCCATTGTTTCTGACAGGGTTGAACGTTTTACTTCTCAGTTCTTGTAGGGGCTTTAGAAGGCTTTGGGTACACAAGTACTTTTGAGTACAACATACCATCCCCAAAAAATGGCATGTCCGAGCGTACGATCTAGGTGCTTGATGATATGCTCCGAGCTTTCATTCTAGACATTGTCAGTTATTGGGAGAAGCATATTCCTCTGGTGGAGTTTTCCTATAATTTTTTTTTCAGATGACTGTTCAGATGTCACCTTACGAGGCATTATATGGTAGGCCATGCCAATCACCTTTGTGCTGGATGGAGGTAGGAGATGCAGCTTTTCTGGGACCTCGTCTTGTTCAAGAGACCTCAGTGACGATAGATTTGATTTGAAATAGGATGGCTACAGTGCAATGTCGATAGAAATCTTATGCTGATCAGCGAATATATCCTCTGGAGTTTGTGGTCGGGGATCATCTTTTCCTTCATGTCGCACCGAGGTTGGGACACAAGAGGATTCAGGGACAAGTTAAGCTTTCACCACGGTATTTTAGGTCATTCGAGGTGTTGTAGAGTGTTGGTCATATTGCATATCAGTTTGTAGTTACCTCAGATATATCGGGCTCTGCATGCCGTCTTCTACGTTTCTCAGCTCAGACGTTACTTTTTAGACCCATATCTTGTGATTCTACCCGAGGAGGCTGAGATCGATGCCGATGTGTTGATTGAGTATCATCCTATCTGAATTGTCGATCATAGTTTGAAGGTTCTCTGCAGCTGGTCTATTCCTCTAGTACAGTTTCCATGGAAGCACGGGCGAGTACAGGATGAGACGTGGGAGAGATAGGCCAATGTACGATCGCAGTGGCTGGAGCTGTTCGAGGTTTCTTCTTCTACACCTCGCTAGGGAAATTCGAGGAAGAATTTTTTTAAGGGGGGGGGAATTTGTAAGAACTCGGATCTTTGTTTCAGGTATGTTTTTCCTTTCCTGGTCATTTTTTAGAAAAAGTGGAAAATATGGAAAATTTTAAAGTACACGCCGTGTACTATGATGTCGTGCCATGTCATGTGTTGGCCGTGTCCGAGCTAGACACACAGTGTGTATGGGTGGTGTGGAGGCCTTTTAAAGAGGAGTATGGAAAGGCCAAGTATGCGCCGTGTACCCTATATGTACATGCTGTGTAGTTTATTTGTTTTCGTTAAATGGGTTGGGGTCGCACCTAACTGATGAAAACACCTTCTTCTCCAGGCTTCTCGACCGAGAGCGACCCGTACGACCGCGAACATCCTATTATCCACCGAGCCTCTATCTGTTTTACGAATCGACCACAGTCCATTGCGTTGGAACCACAATGGCGATCTCTTGCTTCTTCTTGAGTTTTATCCCTTGATTTTCCCTCTTTCTCGAGATATCGTGGGTTAAACGTTTTGTGCATTTTCATAGATCTACGATGTTGTAAAGAGAATAAATCCTGGTGGTTAACTTATATTGATATACTAACATCATGGTAGGTGTTTCGTGCCTTACCTTTCGAAGACTTTGAGTTTTATGTGCAAATTCCACCTATACCCGTGAACAGGGTATTGTGTGTTTACCGTTTTTCCCATGTTGTTTACCTGCCATTCTTGTATGATTGTGTAGAGGTTATTTGATCAAGTTTGAGGATAATTGATATGCTTGGAAGTTTTTCCAATGCCATGTTCTTATTATGACCCTTTGGGTTTTGTTATCCTTTGGCCGTTATACCGGTTTACCACACCTTGTGACCGTAGGATGGAATGATATTCTTGACATGCTTGTAATGTTGTCGAATGGATAGACATGTAGCTTTTTAGGTGTAATTTTTCCTTATAGCATTATTATGCATTGACTAGAACATGGCCATGAGAACCTGGTACTATAGACTATACGGGATAGACCGAGTGAGATTCCCAGAGAGTCTTGGTTATTGTAGACTACAAGAGGGTAGACCTAGTGAGCTTCCTCATAGAGTCTTGGTTATTATAGACTTTAAGGGATAGACCGAGTGAGCTTCCCAGAGATTCTTGGTTATTATAGACTACAATATGGTAGACTGAGTGAACATCCTCATAGTGTCTTTACTTCATTGAATTTCCTTAAATCCTATTCAGGCTAGTGATGGAATTGACTGAGTGAGCTTCCTTAGAGATTATGTGGTAGACTTGAGACTATAGTAGGAATTGACCGAGTGAGCTTCCTAATAGATTTTCTAGACCATGGGGCTATAAGAGTGTTAGACTACATGATCTTCCTAATAGAGTCCCTGACTACCCTAGAATATATGGGGAATTGACCGAGCGAGCTTCCCCAGAAAGTATTATAATTTTCATATGACAAAACCAAGAGGGTTAGGCTGAGAACACTTCCCAGAGGGTTGTTGGCACTTCTTGGTTATGAACAGAGGGGTTGGCTATGAGTACTTCCCAGAGATGGTTCCTGTTGTGGTTAGTTTTTTTATTCACTACTGCTTGTTGTTTTATTGATTGATTTCAATTTTATGTCAACATGTTGCTGCTTACTGATTTTTGCCTGCTGTTTACTATTACTGTTTATTTCATACTGTACTTTTACTTGACATATGCTCAGTAATTGTGAGGCATAGATCTTCGGGTGGTTTCCTACTGATATATCGTCTCACACCCTATGTGGGTTATTCTTTTGGGCCCAAATAGACTATGATTTTGTGGGTATATACAAGGGAAAGCGCCCTTCGACTTTTGGTACATAATACTTTGGAGTAGAAGATAATGGGACCAAGATTAGGCTTCAGATGCTGAGGATCTGTTTATCTTTGTTTTTGTACTTGTTTTGGTATTGTTTGTACATCTAGCATTGTGACATGCTTGGCTATTTTCCTTGATATGTATCATAAATAATTTCATGTATACTTATGTTCTTCAGTGGTTTATTTTTTAGTCTTCTGCTATTTACTTTTGACTTGTTTTTGGATATTTACTACTTCCTCTATTTCATGTTTGTTTACTTCCGATGTGTACTCTGCCAATGAGGTCATAGTTTCCCCACTATCACACCCAAGTTCCTCGCTACTAGTCACCAGCCTTTGGCGTTTGGGATAATTCACTTGAATCCATGTGACCAATCAAGTACGGGGCACCTCTGGGTGGTTTCCGGAACCGCGACGTTACATGTGAACAATAATAGGAAAGACACAATGTTGCATGATCCATTATTTAATGGGAATTATGTGTTGATCCCAAATAAATTATGATACATGAAACATGTTTTTAACCATGAACTATTGTGATATGACATTATTTTTTGTTAAACATAACATTTTAAATTCTTTTTTTATATTTATTAAGATACAAAACAATATTATAAGAAATTATAGTTCATGATTATTTTATTATGATTTATCAATCTACTTATGAAAGAATTTTGTAATAATGTAATTTTTTGACATATATCATGTTTACAATCCATGATTGATTGTGTATAAAAATTGAATGTCATCTTATTAATCCAATACCCCCATGGTTACCATTTGATTTCAGATTATTATTCATTATTATCGTCAATTCATACTGTAACTGAGAATCTATGCTGAGCAATTATTAAATTTCATTTTCGTGGGTTCTAAATAATGGTTTTTGTAGGGTATGTTTATAAAGTGTACTAAATGAGATTATCATTAGGGTACTTTTTGTTGATATTATATGAAATGAAATGATTTTATATGTAGAATCCAAAGATACTAAAACAATAATATCCATTAGAATATATTTATGAAATGTGCTATATATTCATTCAAAAAGATTTCATATTTATCCCTATAAATAATGGTATGTTATACATTATTAAAATGTGATATTGATTATAAATTTGATTTCACATTTTTATTGAGGATGTTGAATTTGAAATCTATTTATGATAATGTATCTTTTTAAGCATCATTTTCATATTATGGATTTTATTTTCCTCATCTAATCCTTAATATAAGAGACAATATAAGTGTCTTATTTAATAAGGGAATTTTTGTAAAAATAATTTATTTTGTAATAAATAATTACATTGATTCTTTGAACATATATTTACAACAAAATGAACAAAATTGGTCATATAAATCATTTTTAGATGATTTAAATAAGAATTTACCATTATAACTACCTTAATCAAGTAATTATTTCCATTTTAGTATTTATATTTTTTTTTCAAAATTTGTTTCCATCTTCATGTTATTGGTTGATGCCACTATTTTAGAAAAAACATGAATAAGAACCAAAAACATTATCTGAGGTTAATTAATTTTATATGTATACTTCCTCAAATTCTGAAAAAATGTGGGAAAAAAATTTAATATCAATATAATGGGAACCTCATATTAATAATAAATATTAAATTCATAATATTATATATGCAGACACATGAGGTGGGCGTGGGAATCAATAGTCTCTAAAATCATAAAAAATATACAAAAATCTTTTAATCAATAACCCCTCTGGGTTTTGAGCCCATTCAATCAATAAACACATTAATGGATTAATTTAGATTACTAAACCATATATACAAAATAAATATATATAACACAATAACTATTGAATATAATATTTTTTATTCACTCGACCACTAAAGGGAATTCTTCTCCTTGTTGATTTCATATTTTCAAAGAGTTGATAACCCTATTATAAATTTCATAAAATAATGTAATATGTCATAGAAATTTAATAACCTAAAACCACTCTCTACATAACATAGAGGTGATTTATGAATAAAATTCAGATGTAAAAAATTAGCACGCTTGACGGTTCATTATACAGTCATCTGTATTCCTCACATCAAATTAAATCGTTTATTAAATATATCTCAAATATTATTAGGGATTTCAATTTATCAAACAATATGTTCTTCTATTTCCAAAATAGGTATAATTTTGATAAAATATTGATTTATAATATCACGTGATTGAAACATGATTAAAAATACGTGACTAAACATCCATGATATTATACATATTATTTTTTCTACAATCCCAAAAACACTAGCTCCAATGGTTACGACATCCAAGTAATATTTAGTGTATCTTATTGATTATCATTATTCCCCAACTATTCTCAAATATCATTATTCTATTTCTCATGAAAATTCAATATTTTGTGTTGTATAAATTATCTTATGTTAATATCTTTCACCATTTTCTTATCTTCCATAAATCCAAGAAGTTTTTTTGTTCATTTAAGGATTGAATATAATTTGACGTAATAAAGTGGACATTTTTTTCAATTTGTACTAAAACTCTATCTACAAACCTATCTCATGTTTTTACTCAATTTTTACTCCATATTCCCTCCCATATATTATATAAATGGACTATATTATCAATATGATATAAACATTTTTTAATTTTGAGATCCTTTTTAATTTTCAAAATTAAAACTATATCATTGAATTATGAAAGACAAAATAATTTCACAAATTAAGACTTTTCATAGAAAATAGCTTCCACACTGTTTATATACGTGTCTCCAACTAATTATAGAAAATAACCAATCAAATTTTTTGTATTCTTATCTTTATAAGGAATACTTATTCCAAAAATTTCCCTAACTTATATAAAAAGCATATCATTTCAACACATAACTTGACAATGATCATTAAAAAATTGTCATCCATGGGTATATGAATATAATTCCACAATATTATTTATCTTGGGGTATATCTCCTTGCATAAATAGAGCCTCAAAAATGTTAGTATATAGTTAATAATTAACATTTACACTCCAAAATAAATACATGAACTCATAATACCTCATTGAAATATAAATAAAAAAATTAAGAACTCCAAATAAAATAACAAGAATAATTATATAAATTTTTTAAATATATTAAGTCAATAAATTAAATAATTCAAGATTAAAATTATTCTATAAAAGTAATTATACAACATTACCTCTATAAAAATTATTAATGATGAATCAAAAATAGTATTTTTTTTGTTTTAATATATGAAAATAAACACATTCATCATTGTTAAAAACATAATATTATCATCTAGTGACCAATATAAATATATGAATAATATTATTTCTGAATAACAATTAATGGAATTAGTACCCACTAATTCATTTTAAATTAATTTATCCTCAAATAAATCATGAATCGTGTGTTAAAATATAAACATTATTCTTAGAACATTAAAGGAAAACCATAATATCATATATTTATTATTTAGTTGTCCATAATTAAATTTTCATAAAATAATTTTAATTAATAATTTCTTTTGTTATTTTTCAATGTAACACTAATTAAAAATAGCACATTATTATTAAATAGATGATACTTATGAGATATTTTGTTGCTCCTTGTTTTTTTTCATAATTAGTTTATTTGTAATATCATCTTAAAAATGATTCCAGAATCATCTATTAAAACAAATAGTGATGATCTATATGAACATATTATCATAGTTGTAAATAGATTATTCATACAAACAGAGGACGTTGACAATCATTATGATTATTATAGGATGATTATATAGTCAAAAATTACATCGATGTTGATGAGAATTAATCTTACGTGTAATCAATGTATTATCAACTTGAAAACAACCATTTATATCTATATATTTGTCCATGATACGTTTTTGTTATTTTTATGATTCAAAAAATGTGGATTTATAATGGAAACATACAAATAGTTATAATGAATTAAGCAGTGAATAGTGTTGGTCAATTTTTTCATAATATTCATAAATTTTAGTAATATTAATGATATCTCAGAAATCATTATCACTCTTATCATGGATTTTAAAACCACACAATTTTTTTAAAATGACTTAATATGACATAAGAAATTAATTGAGTAATTTGAATGATCATCGAATCACATTCAATGTACCATGTTGTATTAAAACTAAACACTAATTATTTTCATTAGCCTTAAATACATTTACAATTATAATTTCACTAAATTCATCTTAAAATATTTCCCCAATGTTTATTCTTCATTGGTTTTAGAAACAATCAATCAAGAATAATCAATGTAGGTTGTTTAGTATAATTTCAATAGATTTCAGTGCCTTTTCTAGAATACCAGCTTCTCTATATTCTTATTGCCGGTATGATTCAAATGTTCTATAAAAATATTTTAATTTTTTTTTCAATGACTTATATATGATTTATAATATGATTTATAAATTACTATAAATAATTTATCGATCCTAGTATTCAATGATTATTGCTTCTAATTAAATTGTTACCACCAGCACATTTGTAGAACATTCTGCTTCATTTGGTGGAAGACCATTCTATCTTCCATTGACCCAATTTATAAATATAAACACTTTTTAACAAAAAGATAAACCTACCAAAACCATTGGGAAATTAAATTGGTTAATATAAATGATATATCTAATTATTATTCTATTATAACAAACCATTACATAGGTATTTAATATCCTTTAAATATTAATAATTTTGTGTAACGTTTTTTTGAATGGAATATATTTTTGGGAATGTTATCATTTTTAGAGGATATAATAATGATATTAGATTATATGATGGGTAATACTACTTATTCACTAATTTAAGGTGGTAATTGCATATATGGAATTCATTGAACCATGAATTAGGTTCCTACATCATTGTGCTTATTCATTTAATAACTCCATTATTATTTATATTATAAAACTATGAATTAATCTATTATCATAAATATATATTTTATTATATTTTTTCCCTCTTTAAATTATATTCAATTAAATTTTAAAATTACAAAACAATATATATTAATTGTTTATTTTTCGTTTTTTCATTAATCAATTGAATTTTTTTGGTTATGAACTTGTATTTTAACACCAATAGTACATGAAACCATCTATAATATACATTAACGTCTTATACACACATTATATTATAAATCAATTCTTTTGATTTAATTGAATTAAATCATGAAATTTATGAATAAAAATATCTCTCAAATTGTATTTATGTATTTATTGTTGAATTATTGATGGTAAACATAATCATAAATGGACCTATAAATGTTGTACTAAGACACATCCCCTTCAGATAGCTAAAAGATTTCGGACACTAATCACCCCATATAAAGGCATGGAATTTTCTAGTTAGAGAAATAAATAGAACATATTCTGGAAACAAATTTGTAAAAATTTCTAGGAATATCCAACCAGACATGGAATCCTATGAACCTATTCCAACTACTTGTGTGCATCCAAAAAAAATATATGCCTTGACATTCTACAGATCCACTACTACACCGTTCTAGGACACCACACGTCCAACGAATTGGACCTCCCATGTGAAAAACATGAACATGGATAAATTTCCATAGATATAATGTCATCGTAGAACCAACTAGAATATTATGAGATACTCAATATACTCCTCCTATGCCTTAAAGTTTATCTGAATTTCATCGATGAATAAGATGGTGTTCCGATCTCGGAATTCATCGAAGATGTTGTTCATAAGTCCCTATAATATTTTCAGTGCTTTCATAACTCCTAACAGAATAAACAAAAACTCAAAGCCCCCATACGTTCATCTAAAAGCAGTTTTCATGGTACCAACCCCATTTACCCTCAACTAGTGATATCTAGAATATAGATCAATCATATAAAATCAACATTTTCCATATTTCTAGTTGAAAAGATCATCTCTCCTCAGATGAGAGAAACTGTTCTTGATCAGTATTAGATTTAGTATCTAGTATTCTATGTACTTCATTATACCAATGTTTTACTTTTTTTAGAAAAATAACCAGTGCACCCCACGATGACACACTAGGTCAGATAAATCCCTTTTCAATCAAATTGTCAATCTGAATCCAAAAGCTCTACAACATAGAGGGCACAATCCAATAAGGATCCATTGAAATTGGACTTTCACCACGATGTAAGTCTATCCAGACATCGACATCACACATCGAGGTAGAGTCATAGTCTCATTAGGGAAATTATCCATTAATTCTAGGGAAACTATTGATATATCCACAATCTAAGAATCCACAGATTCTACTAACATTTCGAACTGTAAATAAAAGAATGGCTCCACATGTCGGATGCCCATCAGAACACTCTTCTCTCTAATGAATGTAACGTGTTGTCTTTCATTTCATAAAAATACATTTCCCCAGTAAAAGTAGTTTTTAAAATCATTCATAGATTAAAACCATTTGATATGAAGGATTACATTGTATGGGTGTATTTGTAGTAGAATGAGATCTCCACTGGACTGATGTGGCCCCAACATCAGTCTTTATCCCAAAAAAACATGATGAATGCTATTCTGAGCTTCAAATGGTGTACAAAACACCATGGGATTGGAATATATCTATTTGTTCAGTCTCATAGCATGGTCTAGCCCGAGTGTAATAGTGGAGTATAGAGCTCCTAAATAAAACTAGGTGGAAACAACAATATTGAAAAAGATGGTCATACCATGAATGATCTCCGGACATGATGGAACTACTATCTCTACGGTGTACAACTGACAATGCCTAGAACATCTTCCTATCTTTTATTGACTAACCCCCCCCCCCTAGCTAGGTTAGGTTGAGGTCCATGAGGATCACCCTGTTGTTAGAATTCTCCATCTCTATCTATCCTCGACAGAGTATGATCTTATTGCCCCTTCTAATGAAATGAAAAATACATCAAATGACAGAGGTGGGTTCTCAACCTTCCCACCTCTAACGTACAGAGCTCGAACTAGGGATTTATTCTAAAGATATCGGAATGCTCTATAAGATAAAGATCATTGTACAAACCCTATCATAGAATGATGATGAATATAAGGCCAGAATTGAAACGGATGGGGTCAAATCCCCCGGGCTGAAATTGGGGAGGTCCTAACGCCAGAGCCTACTACTTACAACCATCGCATTTGATGAAATCAGTTGGATACCCACTCATATATACATCCTAATGAGTAATCCATTCAAATACATCATCCTTCTTCTGAACCTCTACGAATGTCACCGAGGTAAGAAGAATAAATATTTATTGGGTAGAGAGACATCGTTCCTCCTTTAATCGTCTTCCCCACGACCCCAAATCTAGAAATTGTTATTTGGAAAAGTGAAGGAGGTCTATAAACATGATAACTAGATCCCTCACTAACATACTCCCCTACATGCATGATAGTATCTATGGTATCTTATCATCCTTAATCATTGAAAAAAAATATTATGCCTAGAACTCCATCTCTAAATTAATCAACAAATCATCACCATTCTTTATCTCCCACATGAATAGAATTTCTTACGCACAATCATCTTACCTCATCCGACTATAAGCCAATGGAACCTAGTACTTAGTCTGAGCCTAGTCAAGCTAATGGTTATCACATGTTTCTCAAGAAAACACTCTATTTTAGTATATGAAACTATTCCTTCGTACTTTCCCTGAGTATGTCACTGAAAATAATGAAGGATCTTATTCAACTAATCATTCTTACCCACTAGATTAACCCTCCATCAATTGAATGTGTCATCTTACTGAGCCTCCACTGCTTATGCCACTCATGGATGAAGACCAAGTGCCATAGCTAAAAGGAAAACAAGAAACTCCAAAGCTTGAGTTATATGTAATTTATTTAGGATTCTTTATAGCTCATTGTTTAATTATGTTATTATCAAACTCCAAAAACAAACAAGAACATAATTCATAAAGATGGATGTTCTTTTCTAAGGTTATCTACACACACAAAGGAGTAGATCACTTGGTCCTTTAATAACCTCAGAGTCAATACATTAGATCACAGGGGAACCAAAAATATGTTTCCTAGCTGGTCTTCCCTAGCCTATTTCACACACCCTAATCTCATAACACTACTTCCATCCTTCCCCATGCAATCCTATATATTACTACCTCATAACACCATCATATCACTCAACCATCTCCTCTGATACCATTCAATCAATACCATCCCTCTTCGAGAAGAGGGAAGTGATGGTATAGTGTTGTGACCTTCCATATTCATGATGAAAAGGATATAATGACCTCAAAGTCCTTCCTTCAATAGGACCTGGTGTGGAGACTAGAAACAAGGGTATTTGAATCTAACAAAATGGGTGGAATTAAATTTTTTTATATAACCATGATCAATAGATATGATATATCATCTTCAAAACAACTCAAAGTCATATATATAAAAGAATCCAAAAATCCATCCCCTGTACATTTTTTAAGTAAAACTGGTTGAAAAACAAGTAAAACTCCAAACAAATTACAAAAATAAAACCAAGAAGCAACACAAAAACTGTACCCCAACATCCCAGCTAGAATACTCTAACATGATCAACATGGTTTTCCTGGAAACATGAAAACAATTTTATATAAGTATGATGAGAATACAAGTATACTGAGTAGAAAAGAAAAAGTTACTAATACAAAATTGAGAGAAGCATTGTAATACCCTTGAGAGAAAATAACATAAACTCAAAAAAAACATTACAATGAATACAATCCACCTACAACTCCCCAAGTCATGCAATCCAAATAACACAACTCACGTACATTAAAAAATATTATGCACATTGATATTTAGGTACCCTAGACCACATCATATTGGTTAGTTTCTCAAACCTAATGGTGAACATCATGATGCTACCACACTATTCTAAATTCCCCCTTATTACAATATGTCGGAAAACACCTAGAACACATACCATGACTCGCCCGAAAACAAATTGGCCATAACACGTCACATTCCACCTGCAAGCACACTGGATAAAAAAAATCAGTATCTTGAAGACATATGGGAAATTACAATGTATCTCATCCCAAAGAATCTTGGGAAGAACACCTTGCCTATAGACACCTAGGCCTCATGACCACACCATAACCTGCCTAATGATTCTAGGGTAACTTATTCCTATAAAAGGGAGTTTATAAGAGTCAATAACTAATTATCCATCCTCTCACCGAGGTGTTGGGAATAGACACCATCCCTCATAAAATTGGGTGTTCAGAATATAGAGCTCCAAATGGGTGGTGCATAAAGAAATCATAGGGAACTACATGTATATATATATGTACCAATCAGCCATCCGAACCTATGTGTTTTAAACACAAACTAGTATCCTACACATTACTCCCCTTACTACCACCTATAAATGGACATAACAATATGAAAGGGGATCGCTTCCGAATTTGATGGATGAATTCTACTTCACAACAAGTGATGAATCAAAACATAGCCATAACTAGTTCATTAAATATTGTTTTCATTGTACATTATCAATTTTTTATTTTTTATTCCATGACTACCTAGGATGATACCAAACATTTCACACCCTAAGCATATCATAACTCATGCTGATAATACAATTTCCCTAAAAATTCCCAGTGAAAGGACCACAAAAGCATGAAACAACATTCTTCAAAATCAACACTCTTCTACCATCCTCAGTAAAATTGCTTCACAAAAATCACCACATACAGTGAAATAATAATCACTCATCATGTATCCCACTACACACTTTCCACTATTGGTCACACATTAAACCACCTCCACCATCAGTCATCAAATTATCACCTCATGGTCATTCCTCTCAACAAATAAACCCCCAAAAGACCTCATTAATACCACACTCAGAATACCTACTTTATAACAACAAAATACCTATCAAACCTAGTAACATAAAAATAACATAGCTAGATCTTGTAGCTCTATAGCCAACCAATACCCAGATATAGTCCCACTATATCATATGTTCATCAATTCTACATTAATCCAATCTCTCAACATAATATTCCACTAAACCACCTATATAACAACATAATTAATACCATATTCCCAACCATAGAGCCAGGCTACATGAAAAAATGACAATTTAATATATCAATAAAAAACACACAATATCACCAAACATCAGGGCACATTCATATATAGAAACCCAGTTTCTTTAATATCCCGTTAATTATTTAGGGGTAATCACAGATCATGTTTGATACTCAATAATCTATTTATTTAAATAAATATATGTGATTAGTTTTTTTCAGGTTCACATATTTTCAATATATTATCAACAAAAAATATTAATTAATAAAAATTACAAATAAATACCACTGACATCCATTATTTCTCGGAGAAGAAAACCCGTTAAATTTACAAAAGGGATCAAGGATAAAATTTAAAAAATACTTTCCATCATATTATTTTTCCTACAACTTCATATATTACTTCTTATTATCATAGTTATGTTTATGTCCAAATTTATTCATAAGTTGACATAAGTAAACCCACTCCACATTATGATCAAAATAATGGGATATGGATAAATCCCAACTTGGATAAACTGATGACAAACAATTATTACATGTGACAAAATAATGGGTAACTTGAGTTACATGATAGAATCTATGGGAAAACCAACTAGACTATGATATCAAAGGCACGCGACTCTTAAAGGAAGATATTTTCTAGGCTTACCAAGAGAATAAATATGTTTAAAAAGGGAGGGAGGATCTCATATTTAGAAAATCTAGATTTTTAATCAATGAATGAGAAATAGTTTCAAAGGAAATTAATGTTGGATCATGCTCATGACCATGTGGTTTGATGATTTCATTGTTCTTGGAGTGTTAGGATTTTATTAATAAAATAGATATCATTTTTGAGCCTTTTCACATGATCAAACATATAATTAAACTTGATTTACGTCATATAAAAAATAAAAAGGGGGAACCTAGAATAATTGGGAAAAATTGGAAATGACTGGTTAATGGGTGAGTCACTGACAAGAGAAACTGATAGTGAGTTATTAACGATTGACTCCCCGAAACAATTAATTGAATACACTATCTAATAAGAGTAACTGATTCCACTCACCAATTCCACACACCGAATTCACTCACTGACACCACTCTGTGACAAAACTCAATAATACCCATCATATCGATGCCCGACCAAAAGACGCCTCAACCATCTAATGCCTCGACCTACCAATGAATTGTCATTCTGATGCCCTGACCTACTGATTCCATGAGTAACCAATACCCTGAGTTATCGATGTCTAGATTCACTGAATATAATATACCAAACTGAGCTACCAATGCCAACCTACTGGCCCTACGATACTGACATAACTCACAAATTCCTGAGCTACCTATGAAACCAAATGATGGTTGAGATATGGAAGTAACTCATCAAAGCTTGAATCACAGATGAAAAAATAGGAAATTTAAAGATCTCATGAAATTATTTGTTGTTGCATCCATGAAAACCCCACATACACAATTTTTAAAATAAAATGGACTGTTGTGGTCTGAGCCATTACAATTACCCGTACTTGGATAATTATATAATCGTGGTATATTAATAATTAATGTGGTCTAGAAATAAAAAAATTCTCACCGATGAATGTTACCTATTATTTTGGTGACACCATTAGTTTTGAAACAATGGCTTTCCTTGGATTCATTTATGCCTGAATATTTGATTCAATTATGAGAGGAGTGATGCTGGTCAGTAATTTTGGAATTTTTTTTTCAAATTTCATATGAAGATTGAAGATGTTAGGTGTGGGAGTTTTCTTTTAGAGTTTATAAAAATTTTCTCTCATAAAGAAAATTAATTTTATTCACTATTTGGAGCTCAATATTATCAAAATTTCATCAAATAATTATTATATAATGTATTTGAATGATTATATGGTATAATAGAACCACTAAAACAGAATTAATCACTATTATGTTCATTTTTTTCATTAAATCACCTGTTCTCATTTTTTTGGTTTTGGTTTTTTTTTGTGATAACTACATTTATAACCTAATTGATATATCCATTATTAAAAAATATAATTAACGATCATTTTAATACTTAGAACTCCAATTGTAAATAAAAATTCTATGTTATAAAATAAAAAACAATTTTTTTGGGGAATTAATTTTAATAGAAGTGCTCGTAATGCGTGAAAACACTATGTTATCCCTAACTATGTTAATAGTTATTTTACTATTTTGGGTTCAATATGTTCATTATATAATAAAAATTGGTCCACTAATAGAACAAATTTTATGGTTATTAATATTTACAATTTTTAATAAAAATTTATGTATTTTTTTTAATTTCTAATCATTTAATTAAATTTCTTCAACTATAAAATAACATTAATGTCAATATTGAAATTATTTAATTAATTTTACATTTAATAATTAAAAATAATAATATATAATTTTAATATAATAATTTTAAACCTATTTTATATAATATATTCAAATAAGAAATTTGTGGAAATAAATCATTCAATTTATGTCACTTTATTATTTTTAGGGTAATTTATTGTTTCTAATTATTAAATAATTAATTAAATGTTTTGAAGTTATTATGATTTTTATGTTAATATTTCATCTATACTGTATAATGATAAACAATGCTAAAAAATAAAACTCAATTATATATCATGAAGATATATATAAACGAAAATATGTTGGGTTTATCTATTCGAAGACATTGTATAAAGAAATTTGAAAAATGGTTCCATTTTTTGTTTTTGTTAATTAATATATTATATAGGACATAAAAATGGATTATTTTTCAAATAACTAATAACATACTATAATAATGTTTTAAGGGTAGACATTTTTCCATCAAAACGGGTTTTTGAAAATTGCTTAGGTAAATTTAACTTTTTTATTGTTTATTCCCTTGGTAAACATTTTTTAAACTTAAGCATTGAAAATAAATTTAACTAGTTTCACTTATAGAATTAGAGAGAAATTAATTTGGACTTATTTTAAATTATAAATATTTTTGATTAAAAATATGGATTCAATTCATTAAATACAACTGTGAATATTCTATTTAATATTAACCCTACATACATGAAAAGTCAAAGAGTTTTGAAGAATATTATTTTTTATAAAAAAATCTGATTTTATAATATCTCAAAGACCAATAATGATCATTATATAAAACTGTATTTATATTTTATTATATATTATATATACATTTCATTTAAATAATTCCCAATTATGGATTATCATAATAATTTTAAAAAGAGAATCATTATGAATTTACAAATAGTGTATAGAAACCCCTATTTAAAACAAAAAAACATATACCCAATTAAAATAAATTTGATAAAAAAGAATATAATTATTTTTAATTTATCTATATAATTCATAGATTACATGAGAAAAAAATTGGAATCAATTTTTTAATTCTAAATTAATAAATTTACTGTAATAAGAACCAATTTTTCAAAGAAAAATTTCTATACACCAAAAAAATATATTTTCTCAAAAATATAAAAATTTCACCCATTTTAAATTTGGATTTTCTTATCCAAATTTTTTATTTTATGAAATAATTTTTCAAAATAATGTAATGATTTATTATAATATTTAATTTAAAAAATTATGAAAAATTAATTAAGAAGGAATTGTTTTAAAATGAATAATGTAACATTACAAATAATTAATTAAATATTTATTAAAAATATTTCAATATTTTATATTGAGTGAGAAATTTATAAATATATATATCCTAAATTATTTTAGTCTACTAATACTGGGTAATTTAATGGCATGGATAAGAAATTAATATATATCATGGATTGTTTAAGGCTAATGTTGCATGTTATATATTCTATCGATAATAAAATTATATAGTTTTTGAGTAATTAAATATAAAAATATTTTTGAATTTAAGGTAATATAAATCAGTGTATCAATTAATTTTTTGTAATTAAAATGATTTACATCTTTTTAAATCCATTTGTGTTATATCATCCCCCTTTTTAAAATTTCATCCTCACAATTTTAATTTCATCTTTATGTTACATATTTAGACATTTGAAAACACTTTATTTTATTCCCACATTTTATAAAGGGTTAATAAATCATTCTATTAATAATATAGAATGGAATTTAAAAAAGGTCATATAGAATAAAAACATATCTAGGTTTTCAAAGATGAGAATGTATATATGAATAGATAACAAAAATAATTATTGAGAGTGATTGAGGTAATTTATTACATGAACTTGAATGGTCAACGGAATTATAGGGACGTCAAAGCCAAAAAAAATTTGATGATTGAAAATTCCACGGGTCCATCATAATTTATGGTAATTGGATAATAATTTTTTTAATGTTCTTTTTCCTATATTTTAGTAATTCTTTTACCATCTATACTAAGATAATATGAATATGTACTAACATAATGAGAATAATTTCATCCATTAATAAATTTCACCAAAATCCCATTTCTTCATTAAATTATGAGTATATAATATATATTTTCACTCTTACAGACCAAGAATAAAATTTAAATTATAATATAATCATTAAGAGGATAAAAATGTATTCTTCTTATCTTTATACATCAATGAAACCCAAAATTATTAGAAAAATGTAAGATAATTTATAAAATAATTAAACCTCAAAATGATACATAAAACATCAAAATTATAAAATTATACTCAATTTTAAATCTAAATAATTCCATATGTAAATAAATTTTAAATTATTTAAATAGTTCCTTACTATATTTAAATCCATATTATTATAATTATTTGATGACATATTAAATAAATATTATTCAACTATTATTCCATAAGTGAAATTTTATACATTTTGGATATAAATTCAATATTAACATGGAAAAATGCCATAATGACCAGGACATCATGTAGTCCATTGATAAGTGCTCTACCATTGTCACTTTTTGGATGTGGGTTCAAGACATGCGGCCTTTCGGGATGAAATAGTTTGTCACATGACCTTCAAGTTGTCATATTTCCATCAGTCAACATTAAATAAGAGTTCATCCATAAACAATATCATGATGTTACTAGAGGATACATATAAACTTAACTAATAATATTTTATCAAAAAATTACCTTAATCACTTTAATATATCATCTGTTAAAATCTCAATGTGGTGTCTAATGCATTATACATTTTATCATCCTTGATATTTTAGGCATATGACCATATATATAGCTCATAAGATTAACTCACAAGAAAGACATATTATCCCTAATGTTATTTAAACCGGCGCATTATAAAAACTATACGAAATTATAATCCTCGCTCTTATATTATGTGCTAAAATAAAAAACATCATATTTTTGGAAACGATTCCAATAATTTTATCCAAATATTTTCCATCTATCCCCTATGAAATATAATTTAAAAATTAGATAAATTATATCCTTGGGGCCCTATATTGTTTTGAGTTTTAAATAAATAGGAAAACACCTATATATACAATTAAAACTACTTTATATGAGTGTTTCTCTATATTATCCAATAATTTATATTTCCCATTACGATGTCTTTATCATCCATATAAAACCTCATATATAGAATTCTCATTCATCCACATTAATTATAACCTAAATTAATGGTAATATAAATATTTAGATCAAAATTACTAGTTAGTGTAAAAATATGAATTTCAAATTTAATTTAATTTGTTATAATTACATGTGTATAGGGGTATGAAGTTATAACGAGAGTTTATAAGAGAATCATAAAATTAATCACACATATAAATATATATATCAACAAATATTGAAATATGGAATGATTATGTGTCATAAAAATAAATAATATTTTTTCATGTGATATTAATTATAAACATAAAAAACAATATAATCCCAGAAAGTGAAATTAAGATCATTTTAAATAAATTGGGGAACACTTTTCAGAAAACCCTTTAAACACAATTTAATTGGAAAAAAATTAGCTGAAATCCTATATAATCATTACCCAATTAATTTGATCACAATCTACAAACCCAATCATCTAAGTAGTAACTATCTCACCCACCACAATCTGAGCTACCACATCATATAATCAATAATGGTATCTCATTGTACTATTTTGGACACCTCATCCTATAAGAAGTAATAGGTCCACCTAATTCAATCATGGAAACCACGTATTATAGACTATTATGGGATCACCTGATCCTCTTTAGACCACTCAATATTATAAGATTTATTTTTCTCACCTGATTCTATATGGGCCACCACATTATATATGTTTTAATGCGCTCAATCAGAGCTATCAGGGCTATTCATTGTATAAAATTCCACAGTCTAACCCAAAACTATCTTGGACACCAATTCATATAAATATATTACAATAACCTCAACGTGAATAATTTAAAAATATATTTCATCATAAAACTCATAGTAAATTTTATAACCCATATACAATAATTTAGTTTCATATCAATCTCTTTTAATCATATTTCACACGGGGAAAAGATAGGTTTCAAAAAAATCATTGAAAAAATAATAACCTATCCATAAAAAGAATAATAATGTTATGAATTCAAGATATTACAATTTTATAATTGGAAATAACATGTTATTTTAAAGGGAATATAAATAAATTATCATTAAAGTCATCTTGATAAATTCCCTTTTAATTTTGAAAATCAATTTTCCAAAACCTGAAAAAATTGTAGATAACTATTTTACATGTATAATTACAATGGAATATTATAAAAAAAGTTATTAAAATTAAAATTTTATTTTCATTTGCTAAAATGTACATTTTCATTGAAAAAATATAGAAAATTTTTTAATATTTTTTTAGAAATAATTGTTTTGGAATAAAAAGATATTCTGATCAAAATAAGTTTTTTCATAAAAACATTAATTTGAAATCATGAGTACAAAATGATAGGAATGTGAAAGGAAATATAGTTTTTATAATTAAATAAATAGATTGTAATATATTTGATGGTAATTATTTATATGAATATTATTATATTTAAGCATTAAATATGGAATCACAAACAATACTCATAAACACAATGATTGTAACATGAAACTATTAGCACTTTAAGAAAATCAAATCATAACCCACATGACAAAATAATATTAAAGGAAACAAATAATATCATAAAAAATAGATTCGTAATATAAAATTTAAATGTTTCTATATATACACAACATAAATGTAGCTATGTATATAACATAATTTTTTTTTAAATAAAGGTAAATGGAGACCTAAATGACTTGCGGCTTAGTTATAATTGAGACAGTAAACCCCAATAATTATAGATCCTAAAATGGAAATTTAAATCCCCATTTAATTATGTATATAAAAAATCACTCTTGGTAAATATATAGAACACACAATAAAAAAAAGTTATAAATAAGGAATGTATTTAGTTTAACTAAGAGTGAGAGGGGAGAAAACCCAAAACATGAATTTTTTTTTCAAACATGTTTATTATATTCCTAAATAACAATTTTATATTAATTATTTTATCTCTTTATTAAAATAAATAATTGTTTTCTAACTCAATTTTCACTTAAATATATGTTATATAAATTATGTAATCAATTTTGTATATGTTGGGTGATTTGACCATATTATGATTTTGTGATATAATGGAAATTAGTAGGTTGACTATGTTCCTAAAACTCATTAAATGAACATTATATAGTAAAAATAATTAAATAAATTTCAAATTTATAAATCATATTTCTAAACCTATCATGTACTATGGTAATGAAAAAGATAACTTTAAGATCTTGGAGATGGTATGTCATGTGTGTGCCAGAGTAACATTTCAATTTTTCAATTATCATTATTGAATGAAGGTAAGAAAATTCATATATTTAATGAGTGATATTCTTATAATATATTTGATAATATGTAATTATATATACATATATATATAATTATAGTTATGTAAAAAAAATAATATCATTTCGAGGAGGTGGTAGTTTACACATCTACAAATGATGTTATCACATTATTAGTTTGAGAAAAATAAATAAAAAAGTGTATATTATATTATACAAATGATAGTATTTTCATAATAAAAATAATTAATTCGGATATATCATATATAATCATTATCATTATCATTATTACGTTATGTGTAATCCATTAGTGAAAAACACATCATGTCATTTATGAGGTTGTAATCCACCAAACACATGAGAGAGGTTATCATATCTTATATGGTATTAAATGTGAAAAGATAAATATGAAATAATGACCATAGAGGTATAATAATGTTATAACTATATTATATAAAATTTATATTCATCATTATTCCCATCATTAAATGTTGGTAATGAAAAAATGAAGGACATCAGTTCGCAGGGCGGTAGCCTTCCATACACATTAATAATGATTTAATAACACAATTGATGAATGTGTGTGTGTGTGTTATTAGTTTGTAACTATTATGTAACAATATATAATTACATTCATTATACTGAATACAATATATATTAATGGTATATGAATAATTGAATGAGGTAGAAAAATAAATAAAATAATAATGATCATTGTTGAATTTTTCCTCTTCTAAAGGTAAAACTTTTTGGATTATAAAAAGAAAAATGGTGGGATTAATTATACCCATATTAGGATTTATATAATTATTTGTTGGAATTTTTGAGGTTATATTTTCATATTTGGGGTGATCTAAATGGATTTAAATGTGCAAAGAACTCAGAGGAGTGGGTGTTCGTAAACATTTTCAGAGGGGTGGAATTATTATAAATACTCAAAGTATTCACTATTGGGAGGTTAAATTCAACTAAATTTTCTCAAATATTTATATATAATGTAAGGGATAGATGATGTGGTCTATATTAATCTCCACCACCCAATGAAAAAATCTTTAAAACATTTTCTTCCTTAACTCTTATGATACCTCATTTTTTAATTTTTATTTCTCATCAGGGTACTTAGTTATATAAACAATGTAATTTATCACATAATAATAAATTAATGTGATAATTATTTGTAAAATTATACCTCGTTATATAAAATATGAAATCAAAATTAAAAAATAATAATTTAATGTGTTCTGTAAATTATATTTAACATAAGTGCATGTAATGCACAAAAACCCTACATTAACCATAAATGAGCTATCGATGTTCTCAATATTTAGGTGTAAATATAATTCTTATAAATGTTACATTGGTCAATTAATGGACAAAATTATCTATTTATAAAAATAAAAAGTTATTTTGATGAAGACATGGATTTTATTAATGTTAAACCATTAGAAAATGTCATTTCATTTAAAATGTCATTATTGACAACATTGACATTAATTAATTAATTACTTTGTAATAAAATGTGCATAAAAATTTGAAATTTTAATCTAATTATTTAAAAAATGCTTCAAAATATATATTAATCAACAGAATTAATGTAATATAATAATTCATTAAATTTACTTCACTTTTTTTATTATATTAATTAGGTTAATAGATTTTTAACTAAATAAAAACTATGGTTGAATTTTATTTGAAATTGATGTCATTATTTCATATAAAAAATTTAATAGTAACTATCATGATAAAAAATTAAATTTATAATAATGATATATATATAGAAAAAAAATGTGTCTCCACATTGCAAGGATTTATTGAAATTAAATGGGAAAATGGTTCCATTTTGTCTGTTTATTTGGTTAAATTTTTATATTAGATACATTGATGGATTATTGTTCCCAAACATCTAATATATATACTAATTTCATAATTGAATACATATTTCCATCCAATGGTAATTGGACCAATTTCATGGTAATAGTTTCCACATTTTTTATACTATAATATGTTGTAAAATTTATTTTTAACTTAATCATTATAATTACATTTAACTATTTCCCATAATCAATTTTTTTTAAAATTATGTTTGTAATATAAGATATTATTTATTATTATGATTCCAAATATAGAATCCATTTTCTAAAATTCAATTCACCAAAGTAGAAATATATAATTTAATATTAATCATACAGATGCAGCAAGACAATGATTTTTAAGAAGTAGGTTTTTTAGAAAAAGGTGATTCAATATTAAGTTACTGAAAAATAATAAATATTTAATGAAAATAAATTAATATATACTAATAAATAATCTATATGAGTTATTAAAAAATTCCAAAATATGGATTGTTTTTATTAACAAAAAATTATAAACCATAAGCCATTCATGTCATTTTTCCAAAAATTTGTGTTTTTTAATACAAAAGAATACATATAATAAAAACCATTATAATGATGATACAGAATAATTAACTGGATTTAATATAACTAGTGTATAAAATTTTTAATTTATAAAAAATTCATAAACTATTATAACCATTAGATTAATAATTTTATTGAAAATAAAATACTTTTTAAAAAATCTATGTTCTTTCACTATTCATATAAAAGTCAACAATTTCAACAAAAAATACAAAAAATTTCAACCAAAGAATGTTTTAATATTCTAATAGAAATAATTATTTTCATTTAAAAAATATATAAAATTTCCAAAAATTTGTTAGTATAATATTTTTAATTCAATGATGAAAAAATCATTTTTCAGGATACATTTTTTAACTGTATAAAAACACTTTACCATAAATTGATTGATTATTTAATAAATATTTATAAATAATTTATATTTATTGATATAGTTATATACATATATATCAATATATATATTGATAATGTAAATAATATTTTTACATTCCAATTTATCTGCCATGTTGTAACATTAATATATATCATGGACCATTAAAGTTCAGTGATGTCTGTTGGATATGTCATGGAATATAAAAATCAAAGGGGTGAATGTAACATAAGATAAACTAAGTTTCACATGTAATTAACGAAAAAAAATTCATTTACAACATAAAATATAATTTCAATCTATTAAAATCTCATAGTGGTACACTAAATGCCTTATTTTGTTTATAAAAACCTCCTAAGAAGGCCATATGTGTAAACCAAAATGGTTTCTCAAAAGATATTATATAGTTCACAACCATGAATAATAATTTTACATAATCCTATAAAACCATTCATCAACCATAATTAATTAATATAATCAATATCTATAATACACGATTCTGTTATTTTGTTGATTTCATGAATAAAATATATATCAAATTCCAATAACTGGGAAACAAAATTTTGGATTGTGTGTACGACATACTACAACCTCAAGAACAGATGTTGTATATTTTCCATGACCACATATAATGTATTGATATATTTTTATATTAATTATATATAAATATATAAATATATATAATATATATGACATAATTATACTTTTGTAATTCTTGTACCACATTAACATTGTTTCATTTCATTTTGTGGAATATGATAACATCGCTTGTATGTATGGTGTCGTACTGCTTCATGTAGAGATGAGATTCATTATTCACATTTTATTTACATGGTTGGTAATAAGGACAGGTTTATTAAATATATCAAATATATATGTAATAATAGTGTTCATATATATATATATAATATTTGAATTTTTTTCATTTTATCCATTTAGAAAATGAATACAACATTAATGCTTATAAATGGGAAACCTCAATTTGAATAGATTTATTTATTTTTTATATCATAAAATAATGTATTACTATGGATAAAAATATAATGAATATATATTATATTTATATCATATTAACATTCTATATATTATGTAACCATGATCTATGTATACCGTTAAGAAATGATAAACAAAAATATACATGAAAAATGAATTAGTTATTTCTTGAAACATGATTTGAACAAGGAATTAATGAAAAAAAAGAAATAAAATTACATATGTAAATATTACATGGTATCATAAATATGATTATGTTCATTTAATATATGTATATTATTGTTATATTGATTAAATCAAACATTCAGATTTTAATGATGGAATTCAAGAATAATGGTAATGGATTGTTTTCAAAATTCTTCTTCATTGGGATATATGATTCATTTGGAACCAATATTTTTTTATTTCTGTATACATTAAAATTGAAATTAATATAATTTTTTTTAATTTTATTTATATTTCATATTTCCTTTTATTATTCATCCATGGGTATTATATTTCGAATGTTACCCAAGCATGTGATTGTATTTCAACACACTTTTAATTCAGTGGACTACTTCTCCATTCACAATTAGTTTTTTATTGTGCATATACTCCCATAGTTCTTTTTATGATAATTAACATAGTTATTATGGTTCATACATGCCTATATAAGTTTCTTTATTTTATGGGAATTATAAATCAAACTATGACAATTTTGTGGAGATTTCAATTTAAAATTTCATTGTTTATCTAGATTGTTTAAGATTATTCATGAATTTACGATATTTTCAGATCCACATCTCAGAAATAGAATTATATTTATTATGAACTAGTTATTTTTTGAAATTACATTTCTTCATATCACTTTCCTCATTTTTTGTACTATGTTTTTCAAAATAATTTTTTAAACGACAAAACTATCTCACTCATTGGTGAAAACGCCATTTCATTCATGAATAATATTCTTATAAATATAAAAAAAATGTATGCAATGTTCTACAATGATTGTTTAAATAAATGATAAAATAGTTTATTATTATAAAAAATAGATAAAAATAAATCATATTTTATTTTTCTTAAAAATTATTTTTAAAAATTTATACTGAATATATGAAATTAATTATTATCTTAATATCTAGGATATTTACATAATTTTCCACCATAAATACTAATATTTATTTTGAAGAATCATTTAAATTTTTTAAGAGTACACATTATGTTATTTTTTTTCACACTATTTTCAAATTTATTTGATTTTATTTATGTTATCTATAACAGAAATGATATTTTCTTCAAAATGATTAATAATATAGTAAGGAAATATTTATTCCTCAATGACTACATCCATTTTTATTCTATATTATTTACCTGGGATATAATTAAAATTTATAATCTGTGTTTTTTATTTTAGTGGTTTATGTAAATGGTTTTTAGAATATAATATTTATAAAACCTATTCCATTTCATGGGTTTATGATATATTTATTTGAAGAAATAGTTGGGAACACATTTGTTTTCAATGGATTTGTATATGATGGAATATATTTGAATCTCACTTTTTTATTCATGAGTTATTATATAAATAATATTTTATCATTATTTCACAAAAATGTAAGAATTATTTTATGGGTTGGAACTATATCGAAATATAATGTTTTGTTTACTGATTTATAACTCAGTATATAAAGATAATAAACAATACAATGTATTTTCTACAATTTGTGAAATAATAAAATATATGAGATGTAAGAACTTGAATCTTCGTTTCATGTATATTTTTCCTTTCCTGATCGTTTTTTAGAAAGAGAGGAAAATATGAATATTTTAAAAGTACATGCCATGTACATTATAAGTACACGCCGTGTACTTCGATGTTGTGCCAGGCCGTGTGCTGGCTATGTCCGGGCCACACACACATTGTGTAGGGGTTGTGTGGAGGTTTCTTAAAGCAAAGTACCGAAAGGCCACGTATATGTCGTGTACTCCAAAAGTAGACACCGTGTAGTTTATTTTTATCATTAAACGGACCGGGTTCACACCTAACCGATGAAAACACCTTCTTCTCTAGGTTTCTCAACCGAGAGAGACCTGTACGGCTGCAAAAATCTTCCGAGCCCCCGAGCCTCTGTCTGTTTGCTGAATCGACCATCATCTATTGCATTGGAACCGCATTAGTGAGCTCTTCCTTCTTCTTGAGTTTCATCCCTTGATTTTCCCACTTTCACGAGATATCGTGGGTTTAATGTTTTGTGAATTTTCATATATATAAGATGTTATAAGGACAATCAAGCCTTGTGGTTAATGTATATGGATCTCCTTGTATCAGGGTAGGTGTTTTGTGCCTTACCTATCGATGTCATGGATTTTTATGTGCAAATTCCACCTATACTCATGAACGGGGTTTTATGTGTTTACCATTTTTCCCCCATTGTTTACCTTACTTTCTTGTATGCTCGTGTAGAAGTAATTTGATCATGTTGGAGGATAATTTCTATTCTTGGATGTTTTTCTTATGTATTTTTCTTGTTATTACCCTTTGGGTTTTGTTAGCCCTTTGTCGTTATAACTATTGTCCATTCCTTGTGACCGTAGGATGGAATGATGTTATTGACATGCTTGTAATGCTGTAGAATTGTTATCCTTGTAAATCTATAGGTTTACTTTGGCCTTATAGAATTATTATATGCTGACTGGCACATGACTGTGAGAACCTAGTGCTATAGACTATAAGGGATAGATCGACTGATCTTCCCAGAGAGGCTTGGTTATTATAAACTGTAGGAGGGTAGATCGAGTGATCATCCTTAGAGAGTCTTGGTTATTATAGACTATTAGGTGTAGACCAAGTGTGCTTCCTAGAGAGTATTGGTTATTATAGACTACAGGAGTGTAGACCATGTGAGATTCCTTAGAGAGTCTTTACTTGTTTGAATTTCATTAAAACCATTCCAGGCAAGAGAAGGAATTGACTGAGTGTGCTTCTTTAGAGAGTCTGTGGTAGACCTGAGACTATAGAAGGAATTGACCGAGTGAGATTCCTCAGAATGTTTCTAAACCTTGCAGCTATAAGTGGGTTAGACCGCATGATCTTCCTCAGATAATCCCGGACTACCATAGGCTATAAGGGGAATTGACCAAGAGAGATTCCCCAGAGAGTCTTATAATTTTAGTATGACAAAACCAGAGGGGTTAGGCTGAGTTCACTGCCCAGAGGGTTGTTGGAAATTCTTGGATAAAACCATAGGGGTTGGTTGCAATTACTTCCCAGAGAGGGTTCCGGTTGTGGTTAGCTGTTTTCTTTTCTGCTGACTGTTGTTCTATGGATTGATTGCAATTGTATGTCATCCTGTAGCTGCTGACTAATTATTGCCTGCTATTTACTGTTACTATTTACTACTTACTGTACTTTTACCTTCCATATTCTCACTGAATGTGAGGCACAAATCTTAGGGTGGTTGCCTAATGGAATTTAGTCTCACACCCTATTTGGGTCATGCTTTTGTGCCTAAAGAGAGTATGTTTTTTCAGGTATATAAAAGGGAAATCACCCTTCTACTTCTGTTACATGATACATTAGAGCATGGGATGATGGGACCAAGCTTAGTCTTGTGATGCTGAGGAGCTTTTTATCTTTCCTTTTGTACTTGTTTTGGTACTGTTTGTATTTCCAGCATTGTGACCTGTTTGGATATTTTCCTAGATATGTATCTTGCATCATTTCATATATACATATGTTCAATGTTTGATTATTGTTTAGTCTTCCGCTATTTACTTGTGCATTGTTGTTGTATATTTACTGCTTCTGCTATTTCATGTTTGTTTACATCCTCTTTGTACTCAGCCAATGAGGGAATTGAATCCCCACTATCACTCCCCAGGCCCTCGCTGCTAGTAGGTATCCTCTAGAGTTTGGTAAATTGCGATGGAGGCCATGTGACCAACCGGGTACGGGGCGCCTCAGGTGGATTCCGGAACCGGGACGTTACAAAGTGGTATATGAGGATTCTTTTCGCTTAACTTACTGTTTGGAGCCTTTATGCAGGGATAAGACAGATATGGTACATAGTAATAAGCTATGTCTGAGAGTAGCTAACCCGTGTATAGGTAAAATCCAATCTACCTAGTTTATTGTAGTTTTCTAGTTTTGAGATTTTACGGTTGATACGATTTCACCTATCATGATTCACATGCCTTGTGTTGTTATTGTTGTGCTAGTGTGGATCTATTTGTGTTGCAACCCAATGAGATGAGGGTATGCCATCTCATGAATCATATATGCACTTGTTATAAATCACATGCCTAGAATTATTTCCATTCCATCTAGGATGCATTATAGTTGCATGTTGTTGTGATAGACATTGTGTAGATTATTCATGATGTTGTGATAGATGATTTGATAGAATCCCTTCAGTTTAATAGATAATCTGTTCGTATTGTGCCTTTCTTAAATGGACGACAATATTTTGGTTCTTGTGGTGTTATGGGCCCTCGTGAATCAGAACATGGTGGATCATCGACTAGTTTACCTTGTAAATGATAAGTATAAGATGACATGCTTAGGATTGAAGGGAGTATGGGCCCCCAAGGACCGAAATTTGGAACATTCATGGTTGTTTTTTAGTGTTTTCTGGGCTTCAGTGTAGATTCTGAGATACTGCCAGGAAAAACCCATAATACATGGTGTGCACATCAATACATGACATGTAGTTTTAAACTGTGTCACTGAATATGTGAGAAAAAACACAGGGTGGTGAAAACGTTTTCGGCAAAACGCCATGTATAGTCGTTACACGCCATGTAATAGTGAGTCGTGTAACCAGTTGTGTCACTAACAACATGAGTCGAGGAAGCTCGTGTAGTACACGCCGTGTTGGGTATGAACAGGTTGTGTAGTATAGATTTAGGTACCTGACTGTGTCATGAACAATAGGGGATGGTGTTATCTCTCATATACACGCCGTGTTTGTTCGGAACACGCCATGTAAGGGTCATCCGTGTATCCGTCCGTGTATCTAAAAACAGGGGTTTCTGGAACCATGTCTAGTACATTTCGTGCCCTTAGTGAACACGATGTGTAGTCTAGGGTTAAGAGGACCATGTGAGCTAGCTGTGTAAGGATAACTCGGGTAGGTGAATGGAGATGAGTTACACGTTGTGTGTGAGACAACACGTCGTGTAGTGTTGGGTGTTACACGACCAAAGGGGGAAGGAGTACACACCCATTTGAATGGCATTAAGGATCACGCCTTGTAGTATTATATGTGCCATGTAGTCATGTTTAGTAATATTCAGTGTTTCTTCCTCTTGTTCCCAATTTTTACTCTTTATTTCTTCGTCCTTGATATCCCTGATCTAAGGTGTGATTTTGGGTTTTTAGATCTATGCCTCCAAGACGTCCTACAGTCGTACGTCAGCTACCAGATGGTGATCAGACACCAGATATGGCTGATCAGGGACCTCATGCAGATCCTCTTATTATTCCATTTTTGGAACCAGCAGTTATATATGTTGTAGGCGCTGATATGATGTTGAGGGAGGACTTCCTGAGGATGATGCAGACCTTTAATGGATTACCGCCTCCTCTGTCGTCGATGGATGAGTTAACGTGGGTTTTCCAATAGTAGAATCCTCCTAATTTTTCAGGGGATGGAGGAGCTTAGGTTGTAGTGTCAGGGATAGAGGCCACACTGACGATCATTGAGCATATATAGATAACTCCAGAGAAAAGGGTAATGCTGGAAACTTACCTGCTCCGAGACACCGCCAAGAGGTGGTGGGAGGTGATCTCACAGTCAGGGAACCAACAAAGTATGACATGGGATGATTTTTGGAGCATCTTATATGATTAATTTTATCCAGATACCTTGAAGGCCGACTGATCCCGGGAGTTTTTGAGTCTCGAGTAGGGTAGTCTTTCTGTTATACAGTACGCGTGTCTTTTTACCGAGCTGCAGCACTTCACGCCGATTCCTGCAGGTGATGAGTTGTTCCTTGCTAAGAAGTTTGAGGATGGTCTCAGGCAGGAGATATGTTCCCAGTTTAATATCGTTAGGTTGAATTCGAGATCCTTGATCATCAACCAGGCGCTGATCACTGAGCGCAATCTGATAGATTCTAGAGTAGTGACCTAGGGCGGTTCGACATCCAGAGTCAGTGTTCCTCCTACTGATAGCAAGAAGCATCACAGGGAGTCTTCTCGAGGAGTTTAGGGTAGGAAGAATGTATCGTTGGGTAGCCAGGTTGTATGCTACCAGTGTGGTAGCAGTGGGAATACTAGGCCTTAGTGCTAGAGAGACCCGATGGAGTGCCGATCTTCTGGAAAGTTGGGCCATCTTCAACGTTTTTGTCATATCTTCTCTCCAATAGCTGGTGGTAGGGGTTCTTCTATAACACCGTGTACAGGAGATGTGTCACCAATTTCTCACCGGTCTGGGAATTGGAGTTCTTCCGGCCGTTTGGGCCGAGGTGGAGGTCACAGCTGTGGTGGTCAATCACCTGGTTACCAGTGACACCGGAGTGGATCAGCTTAGAGTGGTTAGCCAGGGGCGCAGGGCTGCGGTACAAGACATACTTTAGCTTTAGAATATACCCATCAAGAGTTGGATCATGGGCATTCTATAGTTTCTATGTATGATATTAGTAGCCTCTATTTAATCTTCATTCCTTTTCGACAATGGTGCTTCACATAGTTTTATCTCGGTTGCTGTTGTGGAGAGACTTGGGCTCTATATCAGTTTGTTTGATGACATGTTTACTCTTGATACAACATTGGGAACGAGGACATGTAGAGTACGTTAGTCTAGAGAGTTCCCTCTTGAGGTTGCATGTTGTTTCTTCTTATGGGACCTCTATGTCCTAGAGATGGCGGGATATGATATCATTCTCGGTATGGACTGCTTAGTTCCCTTCCAGGAAGTTTTCTATTCCTATCGCAATAGGGTGTGTTTTGTATCACCAGAGGGAAGATCTTTTCTTCATAAAGGAAAGTGAGATGTCCAGGTGGGTAGAGCTGGACCAGAGCATCATGGTCTAGGAGGAGTTACAGCCCAGATTTATAGTCTTTCTCTAGATGACCAGGGGACCTCGCATTTAGACATTCCTCCAATGGTGGATCGTTTCAGGGATGACTTTATAGAGTAATTTTTAGGTTTTCCACTAGAGCGTGAGGTATGATTCCCTATTGAGATCGTACTAGGAGTGGAAATGTTGTCCATTCCTCCTTATAGGATAGCTATACTTAAGTTGCAGGAGCTCAAGAAGCAGTTGGATGAGTAGCAGAGAAGGAGTTTTATCTGACCCAATAAATCTCCTTGGGGTTCGCCTGTCCTTTTTGTGAAGAAGGGAGATAGTACCCTTCATCTTTTGTGGATTATTAGATGCCGAACCAGTTCACATTCATGAACCGACGTCCCTTTCCAGGTATCGATGACCTCTTTGATTAGATTCAGTGAGCCTAGGTTTTCTCAAAGATCAATTAGATGTACAGTTATCCTGAGTTGCACGTTAGACCATCAGATGTACTTCTTACAGCCTTCAAGAGTAGGTATTGTCTCTACAAGCATACAGTTATGTCGTTCGGTCTCATGAATGCACCAGCAGTTTTCATGGCGCTGATTAACCAAGTGTTCCATCCATACTTGGACACTATCATGGTGGTCTTCATGGACGATGTCTTGGTGTACTCTGACACTTGAAATGACCAGGACACACATCTTGAGATCGTTATGAGTACACTGAGGGAGCATTGGTATGGTAAACTCTCGAAGTGCCACTTTTGGATGGACCCGATTCACTTTTGGGTCATGCCATCTTAGAGACAAGAGTATCAGTGGACCCAGAGAAGGTGCGAGCTGTAGTTTTCTCAGAGCAGCCAAAGAACACCTTTGAGGTGCGGAGTTTTCTAGGGCTGTCTTGATATTATAGATGCTTTATCTAGGAGTTATCATGCCTTGTAGCACCACTGACAGGTCTGACCAAGAAAGGGGCGAAGATCTTATGGTTAGATTTTTGTGAGACATCCTTTCATGAGATGAAATGGAGGTTGATGTCAGCACCGATACTAGTCTCTCTAGAGCTGGGAAAAAGCTACAATTTTTACTTTGATGATTCAGGTATCGGGCTGGGAGCTGTGCATATGCAGAGAGACAGATTTTTTGCGTATGGGTCTCGGCAGTTGAGGACACATGAGAGGAACTACCTAACACATGATCTAGAGTTGGTATCTGTTGTTCATACCTTACGTTGTTGTAGATACTATCATCTGGGAGAGAACTTTGTGGTATTTACCGACCACAAGAGTCTCAAATACATCTTCACTCAGCCAGACCAGAATCTGAGACAGCACAGGTGGGTCGAGTATCTTCAGTCCTTCGACATTGAGTTTTCATATACGTCAGGGAAGGGTAATGCAGTTGCTGATACACTGAGCAGGTGAACTCAGATATAGGCAGTTCAAGAGGCCCGCAGTGAGTGGCAGCTTATGGCCCTGTTCTCATTGATGCATTTGGAGATGCATGGAATACATGGATAGACTTTCCAATCTTCTGTAGATATTACCTCTACACTTCTTGATCGGGTACAGATGAGGTAGCTATCAGACTCAGAATGCCTACTCCTGTGGGAGAGTGTGTCCGGAAAGAACCCTCCTCCTAGATGGACAGTGGGTGAGTATGAGAACTTTCATTTCCATGGATGTGTATGGGTGCCAATAGACATACAAAAGGAGCTGATGTGGGATTTTCTTTCCGCTATTTGGGCAGTTCATCCTGGCTTCACGAAGATGTATCAGGATCTACACCGCTAGTAATGGTGGCCCGGTTTGAAAAGATACGTTGCTGGTTTCATCATGATATTTTCTTCTTGTTAGCAGGTGGATTTGGAGCATTAGGGACCAGCAGTTCTTTTTCAGTAGTTACCCATCCTTGAGTGGAAGTGGAATGATGTCGCGATGGACTTAGTGACTGGGTTTCCGAGGTCACCTCGAGGGAATGATGATGTGTGGGTTTTCATCGACAGGATTAAAAGGTTTCTCATTTCATGCTTATTAAGGATACATTCTGTTTTGATGATCTAGAAAGATGTACTTCCGAGAGATTTTACATCTGTATGGAGTTACACACTTCATGGTTTCAGATAGGGATGCACGTTTTACTACTCAGTTCTGGCAGGGGCTTCAGAAGGATATGGATACACAGGTACTTTTGAGTACAACATACCATACTCAGAAAAATGGCCTGTCAGAGTGTACGATCCAGGTGCTTGAGGATATGCTCCGAGCTTGCAGTCTAGACTTTGGTGGTTCTTGGGAGAACCATATTCCTCTGGTGGAGTTTTCCTATAACAATAGTTTTCATGGGACTATTCAAATGGAACCTTATGAGTGTTTATATGGTAGGCCATGCTGATCACCTTTGTGATGGCTAGAGGCAGGAGAGGTAGCTTTGCTGGGATCTCGTCATGTTTAGGATACCTCATAGCAGATAGAGTTGATTTGGAAGAGGATAGACATAGCGCAGTCTCGACAGAAATCTTATGCTGATCAGGGGATATGACCTATGGAGTTTGAGGTTGAGGATCAGGTTTTCCTGCGTGTCGCACCGAGGATGGGACAGAAGAGGATTCAAGGACAGGGTAAGCTTTCACCGTGGTACGTTGGGCCGTTTGAGGTGTTGTAGAGAGTTGGTCTTGTTGCCTATCAGTTTTAGTTACCTCAGATGTACCGAGCTATGCACGATGTCTTACAGGTTTCTTATCTCTGACGTTACTTTTCAGACATGTCTCGTTTCTTTCAACCTGAGGAGGTTGATCTCGAAGTACATGCGTCGTTTGAGGAGCATCCTATCCGGATTGTCAATCATAGTTCTAATGTTCTCCGCTGCTAGTCTGTTTCTCTGGTATGGTTGCTGTGGCAGCACGGGCGAGTACATGACGATACCTGGGAGAGGCAGGCCGATGTACAATCGTAGTGGTCGTAGCTGTTCGGGGTTTCTTTTTCTACGTCTCTCTAGGGAGATTCAAGAATGAATTTATTTAAGGGGGGAAGTTTGTAAGAACCTGAATCTTTGTTTCAGGTATTTTTTGCTTGTCCTATTCATTTTTTGAGAAAAAGAGGAAAATCTGGAAATTTTGAAAGTCCTTTTCGTGTAATTCTATGTCGTGCCATGTCTTGTGATGGTCGTGTCCGGGCCACACCCACAATGTGTAGGGGCGGTTTGGAGCCCGCTTAAAGAGGAGTATGGAAAGGCCAAGTACGCGCTGTGTATCCTAGAATTACATGGAATGTAGTTTATTTTCTTCATTAAATGGATTGGGGTCTCACCTGAATGACGAAATCACCTTCTTCTCCCGGTTTCTCGACAGAGAACGACCCGTACGGCCACGAACATCCTCTGAGCACCCGATCCTCCATCTGTTTTCAGAATTGACCACCGTCGATTGCATTGGAACCGCAATAGTGATCTTTTCCTTCAACGTGAGTTTCATCCCTTGATTTTCCCTCTGTCTAGAGATATCATGGGTTGATTATAATGTTCCTTTTCATAGATCTAAGATATTATAAAGAGAATCAAGACACATGGTAAAAGTATATTGATCTCCTAACATCATGGTTGGTGGTTTGTGCCTTACCTTTTGATGACATTGAGTTTTATGTGAAAATTCCACCTATACGGTTGAACGGGGTATTGCGTGTTTACCGTTTTTCCCACATTGTTTACCTACCCTGCTTTTATGCTAGTGTTGAGTTAATTTAATAATTTTTTAGGATAATTTCTATGCTTGGATGTTTTCCCCATGCCATGTTATTGTTGTGACCCTTTGGGTTTTGATAGCCTTTGGCCGTTATACCTGTTTTCCATGCCTTGTGACCGTAGGATGGAATGATATTGTTGAAATGCTTGTAATGTTGTTGAATGGTTAGCCATCTATCTTTCAAGGTGTACATTCACCTTATATCATTATCATTCACTAAATGGAATGGGACCATGAGAACCTTTTTCTATATACTATATGTGATAGACCGAGTGAGCTTCGAAGATTGTCTTGGTTATTATAGACTACAAGATGGTAGACCTAGTGAGCTTCCTCAGAGAGTCTTGATTATTATAGACTACAGGGGATAGACTGAGTGAGCTTCACAGAGAGTCGCGGTTATTGTAGAGTGCAAGAGGGTAGACTGAGTGAGCCTCCTCAGAGAGTCTTTAGTTGTTTGAATTTACTTAATACCTTTTTAGGCTACAGAAGCAATTGATTGAGTGAGCTTCCTTAGAGAGTCTATGGTAGACCTGAGACTATAGGAGGAATTGACCAAGTGAGCTTTCTCAGAGAGTTTCTAGACCTTGGGGTTATAAGATGGGTAGACTGCGTGATCTTCCTCAGAGAGTCCCTGACTACCCTAGAATATAAGGGGAATTTACCGAGTGAGCTTCCCCAGAAATTCATATAATTTTTGTATGACCAAACAAGAGGGGTTAGGCTGAGTGCACTTCCCAGATGGTTGTTGGAACTTCTTGGATAAGACACGAGGGGTTGGAAATTAGTACTAACTAGAGAGGGTTCTTGTTATGGTTATGTGATTACTTCTATGCTGGTTATTGTCCCATGGATTGATTGCTGTTTTATGTCATCCTGTTGCTACTGACTGATTATTGCCTCCAATTTACTGTTACTGTTTACTACTTACTGTACTGCTACGTACCATATGCTCATTGACTCTAAGACACGGATCTTTGGGTGGATGCCTATAGAGATTTAGTCTCACACCGTTTTTGGGTCATGGTTTTGGGCCCAAAGAGACTATGTTGTTTCAGGTATAGATAAGGGAATGCGCCTTTCGACTTCTAGAACATGATACTTTAGAGTAGGAGAGCATGGGACCAAGCATAGGCTTGCGATGCTGAGGAGATTTTTATCATTATTTTTGTACTTGTTTTGGTACATTTTGTACTTCCAATATAGTTACATGTTTCTATGTTTTCCTAGATATGTATCATACATATATTCAGATATACTTAAGTGCTCCGGTGGTTTATTGTTTAGTCTTCCACTGTTTACTTTTTCATTGTTTTTGTATATTTACTGCTTCCTCTATTGCATGATAGTTTACATCCGATGTGTATACTTCCAATGAGGGCATAGTTCCCCCACTATAACAATAATGGCCCTCGCTACTAGTCGGCAACCTCGTGCTTTTGGGATAATGTGCTTGGATCCATGTGACCAATGGAGTACGGGGAACCTCTCGGTGGTTTCTGGAACCATGACGTTACATGTGAACCAAAATAGGAAAGACACAATGATCCAAGTTCCATTATTGAATTGGAATTAGGTGTTGATACCTGATCAATTATGATACATGAAACATGTTTTTATCGGTGAACTATTGTGATATGAAAGTTTTTTGTGTTAAACATAACGTTTTAATTTCTTTTTTTATATTTATTAAGATCCAAAATAATATTATAAGAACTTATAGTTCATGATTAATTTATTATTATTTATCAATCTACTTACTAAAGAATATTGTAATAATGTAATTTTATGACATATATCATGTTTACAATCCATGATTGATTGCGTATTAAAATTTAATGTCATGTTAATAATCTAATACCCTCATGGTTACCATTTGATTTCAGATGATTATTCATTGTTATCGTCAATTCATACCGTAAATGAGAATATGTTCTCACCAATTATTATATTTCATTTCCTTGGGTTATAAATAATGGTTTTTGAAGGGTATGTTTATAAAGAGTACTAAATGAAATTATCGTTTTGGGACTTGTTGATGATATTATATGTAATGAAATGATTTTATATCTAGAATACAAAGACACTAAAACACTAATATACATTGGAATATATTTATGGAATGTGTTTTATATTCATACAAAAAGATTTTATATTTATCACTATAAATAATGGGTTGTTATACATTAATAAAATGTGATACTGATTATACATTTGATTTCACATTTTTATTGAGGATGTTGAATTTGAAATATTTTTAAGATAATGTATCTTTTTACGCATCATTTACCTATTATGGATTTTAGTTTCCACTTCTAATCCTTAATATAAGAGACAATATAAGTTTCTTATTTAATAAGGGAATTATTTTAAAACTAATTTATTTTGTAATAAATAATTACATTTATTCATTGAACATATATTCACAAAAAAATGAACACAATTGGTCATATGAATCATTTTTAGATTATTGAAATAGGAATTTACCATTATAAATACCTTTATCACGTAATTATTTCCATTTCACTATATATATTTTTTTCCAAATTTTTTACATCCTCAATGTATTGGTTGAAGTATCTATTTCAGAAACAACATGAATAAGAACCAAAAACATTGTCTGAGGTTCTTTAATTTTATATGTGCACTTCATCAAAATCAGAAAAAAAAATGTGGAAAATACTTTAATATCAATATAATGGGAACCTCAAATTAATAATAAATATTAAATTCATAATATTATATATGGAGACACATGAGGTGGGGGTGCGAATGAAGAGTATCTAAAATCATAAAAAATGTACAAATAATCATTTAATCAATAACCCCATATGGGTTTTGAGCCCATTCAATCAATCAAAGCATTAACGGAGTAATTTAGATTACTAAACCATATATACGAAATAAATAATATAACACAATAACTATGGAACATAATATTTTTTATTTACTCGACCAATCAAGGGAATTCTTCTCCTTATTGTTTTCATATTTTATAAAACATGATGACCCTCTTATACATTTCATAAAAGAAAGTAATATCTCATATATATTTAATTACCTAAAACCACTCTCTAAATAACGTAGAGGTGTGTTATGAATAAAATTCATATGTAAAAAATTACCATGCATGAGGGTTTATTATAGAATCAATTGTAAGGACCACATAAAATTATATCATTTATTAAATATATCTCAAATATCATCAGGGATGTCAATTTATCAAACAATATTTATTATAATTCCATAATAAATATACTATTGATAAAATACTGATTTATAATATCACGTGTTTGAAACATGATTACAGATAGGTGACTAAACATCTATGATATTATACATATTATTTTTTCTACAATCCCCTCAGCACTAGCTCCAATGGTTACGGCATCCACTGAATATTTAGATTATCTTCTTGATTATTATTATTCCCCAACTATTCTCAAGTATTATTATTATATTTCTCAATAAAATTAAATATTTTGTGTCGTATAAATTAACTTATGTTAATATTTTTCACCATTTTCTAGTCTTCTATAAATCCAAGAAGTTTTTTGGTTCAGTGAATGATTGAATATAATTTGTCGTAATAAAGTGGATATTTTGTTCAATTTGTACTACTACTCTATCTACAAACCTCTCTCATATTTTTTACTGGATTTTTACTCTATATTCTCCCCCATAGATTATTTAAATGGATTATATTCTAAATACAATATGAACATTTTTTTATTTTTAGATCCTATTTTATTTTCAAAATTAAAACTATATCATAGAATTATGAAAGACCAAATAATATCACAAATTAAGTCTTTTCATAGAAAATAGCTTCCACATTATTTATGTATGTTTCTCCAACTAATTATAAAAAATACCCAAAAGATTTTTTTGTTTGCATATCTTTATGAGGAATAAATATTACAACAATTTCCCTAACATATATAAAAATCATATCATTTCAACACATAACATGACAATCATCATTAGAAATAGTCATCCACGGGTATATGAAAATAATTCCACAATTTTATTTATGTTGGGGTATATCTCCTTGCATAATTAGATCTTCAATAATGTTATTATACAGTTAATATTTAATATTTACACTCAGAAATAAATATTTTAACTCATCACACCTCATTGAAATATAAATAATAAAATTATGAACACATAATAACATAACATGCATTATTATATAAATTTTTTAAATATATTAAATCAATAAATTAAATAATTCAAGATTAAAATTATTCTATAAAATTAATTATACAATATTCCCTCTATAAAAAATAATTTATGATGAATCAAAAATATTATTTTTTATGTTTTAATATATGAAAATTAAAAGATTCATCATTGTTAAAAAACGTAATATCATCATCTAGCGACCAATATAAATATATGAATATTATTATTTTTTAATAACAATTAATGGAATTAGTACCCACTTATTCGTTATTAATTAATTTATACTCAAATAAATCATGAATAGTGTGTTAGAATAGAAACAAGAATCTTAGAACATTAATGACAAACCGTAATATCAACTATTTATAATTTATTTCTTCATAATTTAATTTTTATAAAATAATTTTAATTAAGAATTTCTTTTTTGATTTTTAAATGTAATACTAATTAAAATTAGGACAAGATTATTAAATAGATCATACTTATGAGATATGTTTTTGGTCCATAATTTTTATTTCATAATTAGGATATTTGTAATATCATCTTAAAAATGATTCCAGAATCATCTATTAACTAAATAGTGATGATCTACATGAACATATTATCATATTCGTAAATAGAGTATTCATACATACAGAGGTTGTTAACAATCATTATGAATATTATAAGATGATTATATAGTCAAAAATTACATCGACGTCGATGATAATTAATCTTATGTGTAATAAATGTATTAACAACTAGAAAATAACAATTTATATCTATATATTTGTCCATGTTATTTTTTTGTTCTTTTTAAGATTGAAAAAATGTTCTTTTAGAATGGACACATAAAAATAGTTATAATGAATTATACAATGAATAATGTTAGTAAATTTTTTCTCAATATTCATAAAATTTAGTCATATTAATGATATATCATAAAAATTTATCACTCATATCATTGCATTTTAAACCACAATTTTTTTTAAAATGACGTAATATGACATAAGAAATTAATTTAGAAATTCCAATGAACATAGAATAACATTCAATGTACCATGTTTTATTAAATCTCAACACTTATTATTATCATTAACCTTAAATACATTTACATTTATAATTTCATTAAATTCCTCTTAAAACATTTCCCCAATGTTTATTCTTCACTGGTTTTAGAAACAATCAATCTAGAATAATCAATGTACGGTGTTTAGTATAAATTCATAGATTTTAGTGCCTTTTATAGAATATCATCGTCTCTATATTCTTATAGTCGGTATGATACAGATGTTCTCCAAAAATATTTTAACAAATTTTTTTAATGAGTTGTATATGATTTATAATATTATTTATAATTTACTATTAACAATATGTCGATCCATGTATTCAATGATTATTTCTTATTATTTAATTTTTACCACCAACACATTTGTAGTACATTTTGCTTCATTTTTAGGAAGACCATTCAATCTTTTATCGACCCAGTTTATAAATATTAAGATGTATTAACAAAAACACCAACCTACTAAAACCATTTGGAAATTAAATTGGTTCCTATAAATGATATATCTAATTATTATTATATTATAACAAACCATTACTTAGGTATTTAATATCCTTTAAATATCAGTAACATTGTGTAACATTTTTATGAATGGAGTAGATTTTTGTGAATGTTATAATTTTAGAGGATATAATGATGATATTATATTATAGGGTGTTTAACACAACATGTTCACAAATTTAAGGTGGTAATTGCATATATGGAATTCATTGAACAATGAATTATGTTCTTCCATAATTGTGATTATTCATTTTATAATTCCATTATTACTTATATTATAAAAGTGTGAATAAATATATTTTGGTAAATATAAATTTTATTATATTTTTTTCCCTCATTAAATCATATTCAATTAAATTTTAAAATTACTACAGAACATATATTAATTGATAATTTTTAGTTTTTTCATTAATCAACTGAATTTGTTTGTTTATCCACTTGTATTTGAACACCAATAGCACATGAAACCATCTATAATATACATTAATGTCTTATACAAAAATTATATTATAAATCCATTTTTTTGATATAATTGAATTAAATCATGAAATTTATTATTAAACATATCTCTCAAATTGTGTTTATTTAATTATTATTGAATTATTGATGATAACATAATCCTAAATGGACCTATAATTTTTTTACTATATTGTATATATATATATTAAATTTATTATATGATATTTTAACTAATAATAAATATTTTTTTTTGAAAAATATCAATTCTACATCTAGTAGTTCGCATTAGTTTTTATTAATGATTTATCAATAAACCATAATAAGAGGTAATAAAATATCCTTATAACATATTTATTTCATCATAAACCAATATAGAACCATAATGATCATGGAATGGAATTATATGGTGTACAATCTTGAGATAAGATTTTTATTGTGTGTAAATTTTGAATGATATATATCCTAAATGATATATTGAATTTAATTATTTATGGAATCATTACAACCAACATAAATCCCCAAGAACAAAAACTAAATCATCTATAGAAAACTAATCTTATGTTATCAATTGTTATATTTTTAATAAAATGGTTGATAGAATTGTAAAATAATTTTATGATACCCAGGAATAATTATTATTTTTATTTTTCTTCCTAGTTAAAGTCATTGTCATTTTTGAAATAATTTAGTATTAAATTTTTCAGTAATTAATATATCCATTCATAATTTAACAAGAATAAATTTCCGAGAATCTAATTTAATAAACCCACATGAAAACGTATAATAATTTTAAATATCATTTCAAAATTATAGAATTATAATTTAATTGATTTGGTAACATTTTATACCCAAATAATTTTTAAAAGTAAATGAAATTACATTGATACAAAAAAATTAAAACATCTATAGTTGTAGTGTGTATCATAAAGTTATTATTTTCTCTACTATTATCTTATTAGTAAAATCTCTTTGATTGTGTATTGGTCCTGAAAAAAAATTAGAATTTTTTTCACCTAATGAAACCCAAATTCATAGAAGTAACTACCCATGATAGAATTAAATCCATGACTGGTATGGTTATAGTTGACCATGAATATCAACTTCAGTATGCGATGGTATTTTGGAAATGTTATTTAAACAAAATAAAAAAAGTTATGATATATGTAATGTTTGGATTACAACATGATAACTTGTTTAAAATCATTATTGTGGTGTGCATTGAATATACATTCTTATATTTTATCTATATGTAACACAGTTCATATATTCAATGAAAACTACTATAATTATTATCATCACATCCCCATTAATATTAAAATATTTTATTTATTAATCTTGTTGATATTATTTATAATCATTTAAATTTGTCTTATAATTCAAATTCATGATAGAAAGTTTCATATGATTTTTATATTAATTAATAATTGTATAAAATATTTTAGAAGTTGATAATGTTATGTTTCATATGGATAAATATTATATACATAAATAACTTATTCAATAAAAAATAATTGAACCTTGAAATCCAAAATATTTTATAGAAAATTATACTTCCCATTTTATATAAATGTGATGACAATAATTTTTAACTATGTATCACCATGATTGGTGTCCGTCTGTACATAATATATTTAATCTAGATTGTAGTACTTAGTTTGAATAAGTAGTGGATGAAATATACCATAATACTAATGGATGATATTTGATATTTCTATTTATGGTCATGGTTATGTCTTAAAATTTTTATATATTTGTAAAAAAGATTAAATTTTATGATATATTTCATAAAAAATTATGATTTGTATGATACATATAAATATCTATAAAACATGTGTCGGAAAAATTTGTTTTGCCTATAGTGTATGATGAGGTCATCTACTAAATGTGAACTATAGTGGGAATGTTACATCATAATCTTAATTGACATTATCATAACTTAGTAGTAGATTTTATAATCATTTATTTTGTTTTATTCATGATCATTGTTGCTAATGTTTTGGATCATCATAGTTTTTGAATTAGAGGTTATAGTTAATATTTGACACTATGACATGTATGTGGAAAAGATGTTATTTACAATCATCCTTTAATTGTTAAAATATTTTATATGGTATGTGTTAAGATAAATTATATTTTCTTTAAATTATTTATAATTAAATAACCATAGTAGGTAAATCACACCATAACAATAATCTAATATTTGTTTCCCTATACGAATTTCTAAAATTATAGAAGAGTGATACTAGATTCTTGTGGTGTTATAATGAAAAATCCATTCAAGTGTTTTGGTTATGATTTAAAAATATAAGTCCTCCAAAATAGTTTTTTATTAGTGATTGTTTTAGACTTCCCTCATCATGGGATGGCGCATGTTCTATGAGACAAGACTCACATGTCAATATTTAGGAATAATTCTATAAAATTATATTCCCCAACATCCATTATAAATTTGTTAAAACTTGTATTCTTTGGATATTGAATCCATGGATCCATTAACATTATATATTATATTCCTATACATTACTCTAGTAAGTTTAATAAACTTAACAATGGGTAATCCACTATAATTTCATAGACCTTGTGGATTGTTACATTATGGGAAATCTATTGATTATGGTATCTAAGGAATATCCATATCAGTTAAGTAATGGAAGGTATGAGTTATTTTTTGTTTTTTAGGAACATAATATGATTGGGATGATGATGGTAGATCCTTTCATGGATCAGAAATAATATGTCATTGAACTAGTGGTGGATAACAAAACTATTGGTAGATAACTTAACTAGTGGTAGTTCTCTGAACTGGAATTTGTTCACCATATTATAGTTCGAAAATTAAACTGGTGGTATATAACATAACTATAGGTAGATCAAAAAAATAATGGTAGGTCATTAAACCTATTGTATATTTGTAAAGTAATGGTACATAAAAAATATAGTGTAAGATCCAAAAAATTATGGTAGATCACTAAACAATTGTTGGATCGCTGATGTATAGGTAGATAATTGAACAAAAAGTTGATCAATAAACCAGTGGTAGATCACCGAACATGTGTTAAATCACAAACTGGAAATATATCAATTAAATTATAGGATAGAATTGAAAAAACAGTTCATCATTTGACTGGATGAAGATTAAATAACTATATGTATAACATTGCACTAGAGATAGATCATTGAGTTGGAAGTAGATAACTAAAGTGGTGGTAGATAAGTAAACTAGGATAATGTTACTTGACTTAATTTAGATAACTGAACTAGAAATAATTCTAAAATGGTATACAACATGAGGTAGATTTATAGTAAATATATTTTTTCTCAAAATTGTGGTTTTCCCATTTTCATATATTTTTTGCTGAAAAGACGGTTTTATTCATTAATTAGTTGAAATAAAAGTCAGTATAAAAGATTTTTATTACATATTATATTTATTTAAAGTACATAGATAGTTTTTAATGGTTTTACATCATGTATATTATGAAATAATATTGTAATGTTCAAATAAAACATATCAAATGATAATGATTTTAGATTTCCTCATTCTAAAGAGAAAATCCTTACTTTTCTATTTATGTACTTCTTTCTCTAGAGAAGAGAGCTTCAAGAGGACTCTTATACTATATTCATGGAACTATTTTTATGTGTTTGGATAAATTTTTATATAGTTAGTTTACTCTATTGGACACACCTCCTCCTTCTAGTTCCACAAACTGTCTAAAACATGCTTCTACCATGTAAGTAATTCCATCATTTATCATCCGTTGTGAAATATAGGAGTTGTTTATTCATATTTTTTCTTAAGGGTTTATTGTATTCAATTGATTAATGATAATAATTATTTAATTAAAACAAATTTATTGTGGAATGATTAACATGATTTCTATTTTTTTATATTTTTATATGAAATCTATGTTTTTTGTACTATTGTTCACAATGACAGTTGGTAGAAACTATTTATTGTTATTATATTTTTTCTAGCCCATATTCTATGATTTTTGAGAACCCATGATAAATAAATTTTTAACCAATTATACTTGTATAATGAATTGGTTTAACCAGATTTTATGTCATGTCTGGTAAAAAACATTATAATGGAATTTCAATTGAATATGACCCCACATTTATATTTTGGATGACACTATGTGTGTGGTGTGGGATGTATTTGTAGAAGCATATTTTTTTTTCACGTATTAGTTGTGATGATGTGATTCATGGATGGTTTTTTGTTACATGTTCGAAACGGGAAAATGATGGCCGTTATGGTGTGGTTTTCGAGTGGTTTTGTTAATGTTAATGTCCACAAGATGGTATGTCAATGGGGTTCTCTCTATTTCAATTATATGATTTGTTACCCTAGATTCTTGATTAGTTCCGAAATAATTATTGTTTTATCAATTAACATTACAATGTAAGTGGTGGGATATTACATATTAATTAATGGTCTAGAAACTTTTTAATGAACTTGATATTTCAATTGAAATTATTTAGTAATGTAAATAATAAAATTTGGTTTGAATCCAATGAAAATATAAAAAGTGTATTTTCATTTGTATCTTATGGTGTATTCTAAGGCAGTAACATTGTGAAGGAAGGTAATGAGATTCTTGATAAATTTGTTTTAAACCTATTTAATTGGGTCATTTTTCATGATATTTTATTCCATGTATATTAATTTGATTTTATATATGTTCCCACCCATGTCTTGTACCTATTTTTGGAAACCCACTATTTTGGGGTTGTTTTTTTCCAGCATCATGGGGGGGTGATGGATTGATGTCCACCAACCCTTCCATGCTACATATTCCATGAATTAAAGACATGAAAAGGTTATGATGGTCAATATTAAAAAAAAAATCAACTCTCTATATGTTATATGAGGTAAGTTTTATGGATATGGATTCATTGTGAGAGATGTGATGAGTTCACCTCTATTGGTGTTCGATCATAATTGGAAAATAGAATTATGTTGATGTCCTGCATATTTATGATACACTATTACATTAGTTATGAGATGTTATTTGATGTTATATATGAGGTGACATCTTGAGATATGTTATATTCGATGATGGACCAGTTTTCTATGGTTTGGATATGATGTAATTTCTTATGGAATTATATAAATGGGATGGGTGATCCAAGACATATCACATTAGGGTGTCATAGAGGATAATTAGTTGTAATGTGGTGTAGGATAACATTCATCGATATGATTCATACTATATTTTAAAAATTAATGTTTTATATAGTGATAAATTAATGTTGAGGATGAGGTTGGTGAGTATAAATGTATTGAACTATTCGGTACTTCTAATTTTATAGGGGTAATGTTTTATGCTATTTTCATATATAGCGTAGAGGCTCTAGATTTATATGAAGAGTATAATTATATGGTAAACCTATGTATATATTGTCATTTTCTGGATTCTATGAGGACTATGTTGACCATTCAATACATTAGTAGCTCAAATATTTTGATATTTGTAGTGTTTCTTCTTTATTATTACTTATTCTTATTTACATTAGATAATTTTTAATTTAATAGTTTTATTTACACGGTCATTATGGGATAAATTTTGAATTTATTTTATATTATGTATTGGATTTACATGTAATTGATTCATCATATACTATGATACTATTTATTTTTAATAGGTTATTTCTACCCATACCAGCGGTTTTAAAACACTAAACTATAGTTAATGAATTCAATCCTTGTAGATGTGGTTCATGGAGCTCATAATATCCCCCCTACATTAAAATATTTTTCATCATGTAATTCATGATTGACTGTTATTAGATCTGATGGTTGAGAGATAGAGTATAATTTGGAGTTTTTCACATTGATGATTTGATGGGTTGGTGTGGAAATAGTTTTGGTTGACAATGGTTGTTGACATATGCCAATGATACCATATAGAACATGAGATTTTTGAAATCTAATGATCCTATTTAAAAATATGATTTTATTCATAAACCAAGTGGGTATGACTTTTTTTTTGTCAGATACATGGGAGAGGTATATAAATCATGATAACATGTGTTCCCATTTTAGTAAGGTTGTTTTTTTTATTTTTAAAATTAATAAATTAAATTAAAATGATTAAAAATAAAATTTAATAATATAATGCCTAAGAAGTCTTTGTTTTCCTTTCTAATTAAGGATCCAGGTGACCACTCTCATGATTATAATGTAGAGGACATTCATCAGGCTACCCCATTTCATCATTGGTGGTTTGATCTCATTGATGATGATGAACAATGAATGTTGAAATTTATTTATTTTCAATAGAAGGATTTGGGGATGTGTGAGTGTAGAATTTATGATATAGACAAAGAGATGTTGATAGAGAAGCGAGATAACACTTTTAGTTTTATCTGAGACTCAACAAGGTGTTGGTTCCCCTTAGTATTTAGTCATATATGAGTAGGGGTACATCGGTATTAGACATTATGTAACTATAAGTGGAATGTGGTCGGTAATTCATCATTCTATGTATATAAGTAGTTAATAAAATATATAATTTAATCAACCATAATTGATTTGAAGTAGTAGGAGGTACTCTACCTATATCATGGGATTATATATACTAGGGGTTTTAGGATTAAGATCGAGGACATTATTCATTTTTCTCCGACTATTTTATCGAATGAGGAGTCCTTTGCAAGACATCTTGAGGAGGTACTCCATATCTAAATCAAGTATGAAGTTACACTATTGAAATTTCCAATGTATATAGAGCTTCAGGATAAGGATTATGTGATCATGAAGATGGATTATTAATCTATTTTACTATGAGAGGGGATACAACATGGTTACTCAATGAATATAGTCTAAAATGGTAGGAATTAGGTGTTAGGACCTTCTAGGATTTCACTTAAAGAAAGTCGACCACAGTAGCATCACATATAACATTTTAGGGCCTGTGTTTTCCATGATAATACAAGATAAATCAGTACAATTTTTATCATATCTAGTGTTTTGGGATATCATTGATATTAATTTCAAATGGCTAATTGAGATTTGATTCTATAGGGGAAAATAGGTTCAACATCTGCCAATGCATTTGTCACCAGTGCTGCTATTTCTATAGGAGGGGAACTCGGTATATACTCCAATAAAATATACGGTTTGTATAGGATGAAATCTTTATTTTTATCATGTTCTGGGACCTATACCTGGGCATAAACACGGAGGTGAATATAATAATAGTGTTAGAGGATATAGAAATGGTAATTTTCATCGATTAGAGGAAATAAAACTATTTGGGACACATATATGAATTTTTGTAATGATTCTATCTTTTAATCTAGTTTTTATTTGTTTTATTTTTTATTGTATCACTCCTTTTTAATACTAGTTTAATTATGTTCTTTGGAATAGGACATAGAGAGGATTTACATTCCCTTATTGTTATCTATGAAAGTAAGATTCAAAACAAACATGTTTGATATATGTTTATTGTGTAGATTGAAGATGTGGTGACATAATTCACATGTGAATCTTTTAATTCTACAAATGAGGGCATAATACGAAATCATAAAAATGGTTGGTTGAATAAAATATGTTTTTGATGACTTCTTCTAGAGGAGTGACATATTTTCAAATTTTGAAGGTTGTAATGTGTATTATATTGGTGACCATTGAGGTAAGGTTGAATTTTATATTGTGGATACACTCATTTCATTGATGTTAGATCTTTTAGTAAACAGGCTGGTATGGGTGTCCAAAATTTTGTGTTTGATTTCATATTAGTTATACATGATGAGATTATGAAACTACTTATATTATGAAAAATTGGGATTGTCAGAGAATTTCCACTTGTGGATTATTTTATTTCAATGGATCTATGTCTGTTGAAAACATTGATGTTGTGGTTATTGATGATTTGTATATATTATTTCATGTATAAGTGTTTTTTCCATCCTATTGTGTTTCCACGGGGTTCTCTAGTTCAATTTTCTAAGAAGGTATATGGTACTATATGTTTGTTTTGTATGCTACTAAATTTTGAACTGAGAGATGATAATGAATAAATATTTTGTTCTATCCATTAAAATAATCACAATGAATGAGATATACAACTTATCAATCCATTACTAAGCCATAAAATTTGATACTTTCATGAAAATTTGGTCTCCAAATTAAAATTAAATAGGACAACATCGATTGTCCACATATGAATTATTAAAACATTGTTGTAATACCAATCATTGATGTATGATAATAATATTCATCATAATATCTCAAATCCTGTTATTAACTATAAGAGATTAATTTCCTACCTATGTCCAACAATGAAGAGGTTTACTACTATGATCATAAAGAATGTCTAAATTATCTGTTAGGACCGAATAATTGATATATTTTTATAAAAAACACGAAATGTCCAATATTTTTGTCCAACGATCCTAAACATAAAGAACACTATCACTATTACAATATTTTATGATCTAAATATCATTTTATATTAGAAAATATATCATTTTATGGTTTTCCATACTCAATCGTACATGAGATTTCACTACATCATTGATAGACTACTAGTACAACTAAACAAATACATGATGATAATAATTGAATAATTAATATGATACCATATTAAACCAAAATATATATTTTATTTATAGTTCCCTAGATACTTTTGTTTTTGGGTTATTAAAATCCTAATTAAATACTCTAAATTAATAAACCAATCAATCACTAACTGGATAAAATTATTCCCTTGGGGATTCGATTGTAATCTGATGAATAAATCCATGGTAACATTATCCTATTTATAAATCCTCATTGGATTTTTGTAATGAATAAAAAAATACTTTGGGTTATCACCCATACTAATGGTTAATTTATTAAAATAATTGGAAATGTCTTCTATGTCAAACATTTTTTATAGCTACACGAATCGATGAGTCATTTTATAATATATCATTAGAGTGTCAGGAAGAATTATCCATGATGAAAAATAATTATCATAAATCAATGTATTCAAATAGAATTATATATTGATGAACAGAAATTTAAATAATTTTATCTCCTGCAAATGAAGATAGTATTAAATAATGGTATGCCCATAATAAAATAATCGATGGATTTCCCAAAAAGCATCATCTTGCTAATTACCTAAAATAATATACTCAAGGGGAGATAAATTTAAATCATCACCATCCATAATAATTCCAATCATGTCCTCCCCTTCATTTTGGAGAATATGAGAAATGTGTACCAAGAGATTTCATCCCTCCTTAAAATCCTTGATGAACTAAGATGAAAATGTCATCCTATGTGAATCCAGAAAAATATTCACCATATCCGGTGTGTAGGAAATGGTTGTGTAAACAACTGAAATAATTTCAGACATCACCTTTAATATGGGTTAAATTATTTAGGTGAGAATTTTTAGAAAAGAATATTATGATCAACATATATAATTTAAACCTCTGTAAAAAATTATTTTCATCATAACATGATTGAATGAATAACTATAGAAAATTCAAGATCATGATGGTGGTAATTCTTTTCTAGTGGTTCAAACAGACATGAGTTTTATTCCACTGCAATTTATCACTATATAGGAACAACAACTAGACATGAATTTGAATCATCATGATAAATAATAGATAACATACCAAAAATGAAAAATATTATATAGTATATTTTTTTAGACACCATATATTTCCATTAAAATTGATTGAAAAATTTCATCTCGCGTTAATTTTATTTCATTCATATCAAGTGAGGCCCATGTTGATTTATGCTTCCATATGTATATCATTCTGACTATATAATAAATAGATAGACAAAATATGATTCATATTTCTATGTAATTACATGTCTCCTCTAATGGAAGGATTGAATTAACATTATTAGAATCAACTTAGATTCCATGTACTAAAGCCACAAATCATACGAACAACACTTACCAAATAATATAGTGTCATTTATATAAAATCCAATAATGATATTTATGTAGTTGGGGTTTGGCTTAGTGGTAAGAACCCTGTAATCCTACATAAAAAATGGTAGTTCATAACCCATTGTGTGTAGGTACTGAAGCAGTACTCTTGTGTACTATAGCGTTGGTGGGCATTGTAGCGGTGGTGGGACACTGTAACGACGACATGGAACTGTAGCAGAGGCATGTATTATGTGTTACTGTAGCATGTGGGTACTGTAGCGGTAATATTCACAGAAGGGGCCTTGGACTGAAAATTTGGGCCTACGTGCCATGTACTGAGCTAAATGCCCACTGGGCCTTTGGGATATGTAATGGGTCTCCCTCTACCCAATTAAAGAGGACTTTGCTTTTCTTTAATAATAAATGGTACTTCAACCCCCAAAAAAAATAATGATGGTGATTTAACTAGATTTCTAAATCTATTTCTATATGAGGGTCATTACCATCCTTGGAGTTTTAATATTTCATTAAATCACTAAAAATTAAAAATAGTGGATTCAACATAGTTGTGATATATATGATTAGTCAAATCCCTAAAAACATTATTAGTGTTTTTCAGGATGAAAAATATCATAAGATAATTATATATTCCATAACTAAACTTGAAATTTTTATTTAGGATATCAACATACTAAAATATAAGATGATTATAGGAAGACAATAGTTTAATAATTTAAATACACTATATTAAAATTATTTGACCAATCAATTCATTGTCTATATAAAGGGATATTTATTATTTATCATTATCTATTTAAATACTTCCATAATCGATAGAATGGTGTATAGTTACATCATAAATATTGGGAAATATAATTAAATTATCCAAAGATGAATAATATATTGAATAAAAAACTTCATAATTACTTTTTTTTATCCTAGATTATCAACACATTCAACTGATTCAGTGACATATTTTATGAATTTATGGATATATGATGAGTTCTAGGAATTAAATTAATATGAATTTATCTAATGTGTATAGTGGTTGTAAATATATTTCATCATGGAAAATATATGAAAATACTATAACATCATAGGATGACCATACCTAGACAAATCATTATAAAATATAAAATTAATAAGTTTATCCAAACTCTACATTCTAGACATAGAGGTCCCACTCGACTTGTACATTGATCCCATTAACCTGGATACATCCATGATATTCTAATATGGGTAGTAATATAAACATTACAATGATATAAATCATAATAAGATAAATTTGAAACCAACTATTCAATACAATTTTTTTAAATAATTATTTCTAAAGAACAACGAAATCCCAAACTAAACCATCATCAAAAATAAAGAAAAAAGAATTTGGGTGTTGAAAACACAACACTAATTTTATTTATTGTCTTTCACAAAATCTATAATGTAATGAATGAGTTTTTTTTATATCATGATGAAAAAAGTAATAAAATATAAAATATTGATATACATATTCCTTAAAGAAATTATTCTGTGGATGAAGAAATAAAATACATACTAATAACATTAATTGAAAATGCCTCAAAAACAATATTATAATCCCCTATAATTTGAAAACATTTCACTCAAGAGGCTTATGGATATAGAACTATAGGATTTGAACCATTTTTCTATTAAATGGAACCATTTAGTTATGAATAACAATAACCACAATAAATTTTATCTAGAGTTGAAAATTCATTTAAAAATAACCTATATAACCACAAGATTTAATTTTATTTAAAGGATAGGAGCAATAACACTTATTGTTATTTTCTATATACACCAGTAGTATGTCAATAGATCTCTCAAAAGAGCTATTGATTATGTATATGATGTCCACTATAATGTGATTACACAAATAACTCTACATGTCTCATTGAACATCCTCTTATTTCCATGTGGCTTCTTGATGGTTTTATTTGGTAAATGTGGATGATCATCCGATCCTGACCTTCCTACATTATCCATTTCAACTAGTAGTGATATATTTACAATGGTTTCTTGGATGAAAATAATATTCATAACTATGGAATAAAAAATGTATGATCTCAATACCATTTAAAATAGTGATACTTTAATTATGAATTTGTCACTGCCATTGTAAACAAAACATAACAATTTTGAAGAAAATAGCATTTTATCAAGTGTTCCCTATTTATTAGCATGGTTATTTTCTTATAAAAAGTAGTATTGTTCTACAGTTGATATTTCATTGATTTATTATTTTCTCTTATATATCCTAGATGTTTTTTCCTAGTTAGATATGGATAATGATTTTCATTTTGGTCCACATAGTGAAGAACCAACACTTTATTCTCAATATTGTTTTGATTAATTGAGGATTTCCCTCCTAAAGAATCGCCTACAATATCCTCTTATGGAATACAAGAAATCATTCTATGATGAATCAATCAATATCAAAAGATTAATTGTGTCCAAAAAAACAATGTCAAATAATAGTTTTATTCTAGTGAACGTAATCATGGAATTGTGGAATGTTTAGACACAAAATCATCAAACGGACATCCTAACAACCCATTTTACATTATGGAATATCACAATAAAATATGGATAGTAAATCAATCCAAAAATATCCCTTTATGGAATGATAGTCTTATTCCATGTCTAACTAATATAAAAAATATACGATAACATAATGAAATATGACTTTCATAAAACAGTGAATGATCTAACAAAATAAACCATCCAACTAGGTTTCAACGCGTTTCACAACAAGATTCAAACGGTGTTCTTAGACACCACATGCTACTGAAAAGCACATTAATTTCAAAAATAGCATTTGGTAATGATTTCACCATGAACTATTAAACAACCAATATTAAATATAATATAGGATATTGTACATATACTATAATGTTGTCATAGAAAAGTAACAGTGCAATCATGATGAAAAAAAGTTAAACCCCCAAACATAATCCCATAAAAGAACACAAATTATACCTAAAATATTTTAGATAACTCCATGTATCATGTTGATGAAACGACACCATATCCCCACCATTCCCAATGAAAAGACATCCATGAACCAATCCACCTCAACATCAGGGCTTCGTATATCATAAATTAATGAAAACAACATCTATAGTCAAATGAGGGTATGAGTATAGTGTTATAAAAACAAAACTTGTGGATAGCAAACCTATGATAACATTGATCAACTATTTATATGTTATTCATTGTATTATAAATTATGTCTAATCACACTAATTATTTCATGAACATTCATTACAAAGGTTTAGAGGAACGAACTAAGGTGATATTCTACCAAATGATGTCATACACACTAGTCCCTAACACTCACCGAAAAGGGGACATTGAACATCTAGAAAAGATTACAGATCAAATATATAATGTTCCGAAAAACAAGACAACTGACATGGAAAATGTTTTTTGAAACCAATAGTTTGACTAAAAATTAGGGGGTCATTAGGTTATGATTAGGTAGAGTATCCTCATTTATTTATATCATAATGATGAATATCGAGGGAGAAATTCATTTTAAGTGGGTAAAACATTAAATACCCGTTTTATAAAATTTTTATTCACTAAATAAAATTAATTTAATGTATTTCAGTACATTACACACCATATTAATCATGAGTAGTATGTAATAAGAAGTTAGGAATTAACTACAGACAACATATAATTACATTGATTCTCATTCACCATTTTGTTTTAGAATAATATGGGTTTATTTTTAATACAGTTATTTATAAACAACAATTAAAATATAACCCTTAAACATATAAATATTAAAAAAATTTAATTATTTTGTAGAATTGTATTATATAAAAAGATATTTATTAAATACACTTATTTTTCAATAAAAGATTTATATTTTTTAAAATCCAATCTTTTAATTTTTCCTATTTCTGAAGAATTACAAAAAATAATATTTGAAAATTTAATAAATTTTATTTTTTTAATAATATATTTTTTATAATTATTAACTTCAAAATTATCTTTAAGTGAATATATGGTATTTTTCTCAGATGTTTCATTTTTTAATAAATGCAGATAAAATAAAAATAATTATTTGATCAATGGATTTTATATTTATTTATTAATAATGTGAAATTATATATAAATTTTAGATTAAAGATAGGTATTTCAATTATATATCTAATTACCCAATTTAGGTCATTGGTTTCATTTTCATATTAAAATTTATTATTAAAACAGCATAATTATTAGATAATTTTCTCTTTATAAACCCACATTTTCATTATATCTTGGAGACAAATATTGAGTTTTTTTTTCAATTCAATGATTAAAATTATAACAATTGAATTAAATATTTGGAGTCAAAATAAATAAAGATTTATAACAATTCCAACTCAATCTTAATTAAAAATAATTGTGAGTCCCTTGAAAATTAATTAAGGTGGTTATGGTGAAAATGGGATTATTATGGGTTAAAATAAAATTATAATGGTAAAATTTACAAATAAAAAATTTAAAAAACATTTATATATATATATCTGTATAATTATGACTTACTAATTTAATTAATGGTCTTTTTTTGACCCTTCTAAAACATGGAAAATGTTATTCTAACTCTCTATATAAAAGATTTAAAATATTTCTGATCACCACACCTATAAAATTCCACGTCAACTTCTCTGCTACTCACACCTTCACACAACATTGGATAGTCAAATAAATTACCATATCACATTCCAAATTCCATATTGTTGTATTATATGCATTATTTTGGATATAAATCTAACCATTTAAGGCATTCATTGCAACAAAAATTAAGATACCTGAAAAGGCAGTAATGTTCATAAATAAACAGATTTTCATTATTTCTTACTAAAACCTCATTAATTAGTTTTTATATAATTATTTTAATAAAAGACCATTTAATTAAAAATAATTATATGTTTTTATGTAATTTTTATGAAATAATAACAATCACACGTTCATATAATGTGTTATTAAATCGGCGTTTGTTTGTAGAGTATGATACCACTATAGGACACAATGTCATTCATTTTTCAATTACCTCTCTCAATGATACAACGAATAATTGAAATTTATTTATATACGAAATATACGAAATATATGATATTTTTTTGCTTCATTTTTTTGAATTTTCTTAAACATTCAATATTTTTAATTGTTTGGAATACAATAATGTCGATCAACTATACTCTCACGACCCCCTCCCACCAAATATGCCCCTCCTGAGCTACAAATGGTGAAAGGGAGATAATGTTCCCCGAGTCCCGACTCCAGTAGGCCCATGGGTGGCGACTACACCAAGGGTATGAGTTTTCACAAATATGGGAGGCATTACCCTTTTTATTATTTAAGATCGGGAAATGGGACAAGTAAACACCCAAAAATGAAAAGAACAAGTGTATATAAATATACCCAAACCAAACCCACATGCATGTTTAAATAGTTCTAAAATAAGGTACAAGTACAAGAAGGCTCAAAAGTAGAATACCAAAAGAAACAAGAGTACAACAACTACAACAACTCCAGTTGTCCTGACTAGTAGGGTCCCGCACGTCCCTGGTAGTATTTCTGTAAACCTGAAAGTAAACGTAGGGTGAGAATACAAGTATACTCCATAGGGAAACCTAAAGCTCTCGTGCACAAGTGGGGAGACTTCCTAATTTCCCATGAAAACAACAGAAGAAACCTAGAAAAGAATTCTACCCAACTAATCTCACCATCCACACTCACAAAAAACACAATCACAACAGGTAGTAGTATATAAGAACAATATTATTGGGTTCCCCGTACCATTTCCCACTAGTTAGCTGCACTTTCTAACGGTGAACTTCCTGAAGCTGCCACACTCTTCCCGCCCGCACACACCTTAGCCTCAAGAACCACATATCCTGCCCGCACACACCTGGGCCTCACAACCATGCATCCCGCCCGCACACACCTGGGCCTCACAACCATGTATCCCTCCCACACACACCTGGGCCTGACAACCAGGTATCCCTACCACACACACCTGGGCCCACAACCATGTATCCCACCCGCACACACCTGGGCCTCACAACCACGTATCCCGCCCGCACACACATGGGCCTCACAACCATGTATCCCTCCCGCACACACCTGGGCCTCATCCCTAAGATTCTTGGGATATAGTAAAACCTTCCTGAAGTGTCTTGGGCTAAAACCACCCCAATCGAATCATACACGAAGAGTTTTGGGTGTAAAGTCACCTCAAACCATCAAATCTTGTGGAAGAAAGTGCAGGAAGGAGCTATTAACTATGGGGAAAACACCCTCTCCCATGAAATGGGAGTGTTCGACACTATGTTCTCAACATGGGTGGGGTGTGATAAAAAAAAGATATATATATATATATATATATATATATATATATATATATATACCAAACACACAGCCGAACCTGTGGCTTCGAATCAGAGAACTGATCACGTGCCTCGGCACTGCTACTACAAAGAATGCATACAACAAACAACCCCAACCCCATTTAGGTTTTCATCTTTCAACAGATTCAGCTTATTAGTTCCTTAAATACTGGGAAACTATCCACAACCAACCATATCAATCGCTCATAAAGCATATCCCTGCCATCCACAAATCAAGTTAGAAAAACAGAAGCAACACAACCAAGTCCCTATTATTAACCAACCAACCTCATTGATTATTATTTCAGTTCCATTACCAAGCCCCACCATTTATTAACTCGTCCAAGTTTTTTTATTATTCACAACCCATAGTTCATCACATTCAAGCCCATCCCTACAGCCCCGCTTCCAACCACAATAACCACAACCAAGCCAACCGTAGCCCCGCTGCTCAACTGATCCACAACAATGCACAAAAACACCCCCATCCCATGCCATGTATCCAAGCCAACACCCACATGTTCATTATTCCATTTTGTTCAACCAGGGTGATCACACAAGGGTTCTATAATTTAAATCAGCCAACTTTACGTGATAAACCAAATTCCACATTCAACAATGTTCCATTCACAAAAACGGTTGAGAAATATATGGAATCATTTAATTGCGCAAGCAAAGGCCCCCAACGAACATGATTTTCAGTAGACATAATCCTATTCAATTCAAATCATAATATCACAGGATATAAAGATAAAGATAACAACTTACCCATCCCCATTCTTTAACTACTTATTATATTCGGTTAATGGTTCAACTGTTTCTCATGAATACAAGAGGATACCCACCCCGCATGATGCACAATTTAGAGAGACAAAAGTAAGATCTCTACTTCAACAGGTTCTAATAACAACGCTCACACAGATCAACTTTAGAAGATTCCTGTCAATGTTCGCCACTTATTTCAAATCCTGAAAAAACCTCCTTGGGTGGAATTTGGAAAGGAATGGCCGAAGGAAAGACAACAGATCCAAGCTCAGAAGTTACGCCTCATCGTTACGAGCCTTTGGCCACTGAAGGATCGTAAATCGGAGCTCGGACAAAGATGTTATGGAAGAAAAATATCTTTCGAGTCTCTTGGGAGAGATCTGCTTAGAGGAATGGGGAGAAGAGGGGTGAGTTGAAAAGGATTAGGGGACCCCACCTTTTATTGAAGAGATAAACAAAAGTACATGACATGTAATTTATGGTACACAGGGTGTACTCGGCCATTTCACACGGTCACCACGCGGCTTACAACACGGCCTTCAACGCGGCATGCGGCTGTTGACTGGTCAACACACGGTTTGAAGGTAACACATACACAGGGAGGGACTACATGGTGTGTAGTATTGGCTAAATGGCGTGTACTCATTTATTTCACACGTTAAGGACACGACTCCAACACGGCACACGACTATTGACTAGTCAACACATGGTTTGAAGGTAACACGTATGCGGGGAGGGACTACACGGCGTTTAGTATGGGGTACATGGTGTGTACCCATTTATTTCACAGGGCAAGGACACGACCTTCAACACAGGGTATACCATGTGATGGGGAAATGGCGTGTACTCACACTACACTGCGTGTAGTTTCAAAATTCTGAAAATTGTGGGAAAAGACCATTTTACCCTCCAGAACACTTCATGACCCTATTTTTGACAAATGAATGGGTCGGAGAGGTCCGGGCCATTAAATCAGATACCTCTTAAAACATTATCATCCCCAAGAATTAGAAATCCAACCCCGAGGAACCCAACATGATACCTCTTAGGTCCCTCGTTATAACAGGAACCCACTCAGCAACCCTAATCATATTTGTTAGGAATTCCTCCTCCTATGTAAAGATATTATCCACTTTAGGCGGTATTGACTTTTCTGCATGGGTTTAATCGCATCCTCATTAATGTGTCTCGATTACGAATTGGGTCTTCCCACATTCATACATTAGGATTTTTCAAATTTCACTACCCCCAACACCACACAACCAACACACTGCCCAAACATGTGGTTTGGGTAAATTCCTTCACATATTTGGAGATATTATCCACATTAGGCAGCACTGACTCACCCACATGGGTTCAATCACATCCGCATTAATGTGTCTCAATTAAGGATCATGTTTTTTCCTTTTTCCCACACATCCGGACATGTTACACACTTTCAGAGAACAAGGAAACAAAAGTTCTCATAACTGACAAACCAAGAATTCCATATATCAAAGGTACAAAGTATAACATGAAAACAAAGTTCATAAGAACAAATCAAACACAAGTCAATATAACTCTAGGTACTTAGCGTGCATTTCAGCCTCTCGCTCCCAACTGCTCTCCTCGAGGCCGAGATGCCTCCACAACACACTAACCAAGGGAATAGTTATTCCATGAAGCACATTCTATTTACGATCCTCGATTCTTACTGGTCGTTCCTCGATGTTCACGTCGTCTCCCATATCTATCTCTCCCCTATCGATAACGTGGGTGTCTTTTTTTACGTATCGATGTATCTGGGAGACGTGGAAGACATCATGAACCTTCTCCAACAGAGGTGGCAGGGCTAGCTGATATGCCACCTCACTGACTCACCTCAACACCTCAAAAGGTCCGATGAACCTAGGTAAGATATTGCTTCCTTTCCCAAACCTCTGCTTCGCCCGTCGAGGGGAAACCTTCAAGAACACATGGTCTCCCACCTCGAACTCAAAAGGCCTCCTCTGACTATCATCATAAGACTTTTTTCGGTCCTGTGCCACTTTCATCCCCTCACGCACAAGATGAACTTTCTCTATGGTGCTCTGCACTACATCTGGCTCAAGAGAACCTGTCTCACCAACCTCTACCCAGAAAATTGTTGAACGAAATGGTCTTCCATACAAAGAATCAAATGGATCCATGAAAATAGTAGAGTGGATGTTTTTTTTAGGAAATCTCTACTAAAGGAAATTTTCGTACCCATGACCCTTCGAAATTCAGAACGCATGCTCGCAGCATGTCCTCCGATGTCTGGATGTTCCGCTATGTCTGCCCGTCGGTCTGGGAGTGGAAAACAGTGCTAAGACATAGCTGGGTGCCAAAAGCATGTTGTAACCCCCTCCAGACTCAAGAGTTAAACCAAGTATACCGGTCTGATATGATAGTCTTTGGAACTCCATGCAAACTCACCACCTCACCTATGTACCTCTGTGCTAAGGTACTCACCAGGCCCAACTCCTTAATTGATAAAAAGTGAGATGATTTTGTCAGATGATCCACCACTACCCAGATATCATCATAACCCCCCTGAGCTCTCGGTAGTCCCGTGACAAAGTCCATTGATATGTCATCCCACTTCCAATCGGGGACATCTAAATGATTCAACAAACCACTAAGAAAACAGTGTTCAGCCTTCACTTGCTGACACACTAGGCATTTAGCCACAAACTCCACCACTGCCTGTTTCACCCCGGGCCACCAAAACTGTTCCCTCAGGCCTCGGTACATTTTTGAAACTCCTGGATGTACCGCCAAGGTTGAGATATGGAACTCACGGAGAACTCCCTATGAATCTCCTCTAGAACAAAAAACCTTCCATGGAAAAGCATCTGATTTTGGTTGTCCTCTGACCATCCTTCTGGAGTGTTTCCCGGATCGACACGATCCCACATTACATCCGCCTCGGTGTCCCCCCACTAAGACTCCTCCACCTACTGCAACAAGGAGGACTACACTGTCATATGAAACAAACAGCCTCTATCACCTTCTGCCCTTGCATCCATGTGCAAGGAGGGAAACTCTCCCATCGCTTTCCAAGAATCAGTGGATTCCTGAACCACTTCCTTATGTGAAATCCTGGTCAGGGCATCAACCACAATGATTCCCTTACCATCAGTGTATGATCTCTCGAAGTTATAGTCTTGGAGGAACTCAACCCATCTCCACTGTTATAAGTTCAGGTCACGCTGAGAGAATATATAATGCAGGATCTTGTGATCTGAGAAGACCACAATGCGCTCCCCAAAGAGGTAATGTCGCCCCAAATTCAGTGAAAACACTAATACTACAAGCTCCAGGTCATGGGTGGCATAGTTACGCTCACCAGGGCGCAAATGCCTTGAACCATAAAAGATAAATCCCTTCTTATAAATCAGTACGCACTACAATCCAAGGCCAGAAGCATCACAAAACACCTCATACAACAACCCTTCCTCTAGAAACCTGAGTACTGGAGCACTGACCAACTTCTCCTTCAGGTAGTCAAAAGCTTATTGGCACTAGTCTCTGCATAGGAAGACCTGGTTCTTCCGAGTCGAAGTTGTAAATGGAGCAGCTACTCGAGATTAGTCTGAAATGAACCTTCGATAGTAACCTGCTAACCCCCGGAAACTACGAACTTCTACCACGCTCTTGGGTGCTGCCCATGAAACAACTGCCTCCACCTTCGACGGGTCCACTAACACTCCATGCTGAGACACTACGTGCCCAAGGAAGTGTAGTTCTTGTGTCAATAACTTACTCTTCAAAAATTTCACATAAAGCTGGGTGTGTCGAAGGCCTTCCATGACTGCCCTGAGATGCTCAACGTGCTCTTCCCCTGATCTTGAGTATATCGGTATGTCATCGATAAACACAGCGACAAACCGGTCCAGAAACTCTTGAAAGACAAAGTTCATAAGTCCCATGAACACAGCCGGTGCATTTGTAACTCCAAACGGCATCACTAAAAACTCGAAGTGTCCATAACTGGACCTGAATGCCTTATTCGAGATGTCATTGTCCTTCACCCTCACCTGATGATATCCAGATCATAGATCAATCATAGAAAACCAACCCAGTCCCCTCAGTTGGTCAAAGAGATCATCTATACTTGGAAGGGGGTAACAGTTCTTGATCATTACCTAATTCAACCTTCGGTAGTCTATACATAACCTAAGACCACAATCTGCCTTCTTCACGAACAAAACTGGAGAACCCCATGGATACATGCTGGGTCGTGAAAAACCATTCTCCATCATGTCATCAATCTAGATCTTCAACTTCTGCAACACCAAAGGTGTCATCTGATAAGGGGACATCGAAATCGGACAGGCACCAGGCTGTAAGACTATCCCGAACTCAATGTCACGTTGGGGGGGGGGGGGGGGTAGAGTCACAAACTCCTCGAGAAAAACATCAAGGAACTCCCAATCAACCTCTAGTGCATCCATCATCTCTGCATAAGCTGGAACCATTGATAACCTGCATAACAATGAAAGGAGAGGATCCACATGCTGGCTTCCCACCTGATAGCTCCTCTCACTAAAAAAAGATACACACCTTCCATCCACGTTGGAGAACATGACTCTTCTCCGGAAGTAGTTGACAACTAAACTAATAGAAAACAACCAGTTGATGCCTATGATGACATCGTATGGCTGCATATGTAACAGAAGAAGGTCCCCACTAGATCGATGTGGTCCGAACGTCATCCCACATCCCCGGCAAACACAAGATACAATGTTCTGGCCTCCAACTGGTGTACACAGATCCAGTGGTACAGAGTGTCTCTCTACATCTAGTCCCAAATCATGGGGTAGACTAGGTGCAACACAGGAGTGTGAAGCTCCCAAATCAAACAAAGTAGAAACAATAGTGCAGAACAAACAAATCGTACCTCGCACCACCTCTCGTCCTACTAGAGCTGCCAACTCTGCTGTGTGCAACTATCCACGCCAAGATCATCTTCCTCTCTAATGTCTTCCACCTGCCCGACCACGCCCTAGTCGAGGTCCCCTAGGATCACCCTGAGGTCGGCCTCCTCCTGTAAAGTCTGCCCTCGGGGGAGCATGGTCATGCTGCTACTAGAAGGGACTCGCCAGCAACTGGTGCTACTGAGGTGGGAATTGAACCTGCCCACCTCTACCGTACTGATCTTGGATCAGCCACCGACTCTGAATGTGCCCGAAACCTCCACAAGAAAAACACTTCAGTCCTGGGCTTGTGAAAAAGGGACGAGGACCTGAAGATCTAAACTGGAACTGTTGGGGCTTGCTCCCCAGTGGATTGTACCTGGAAGGTCCCATCATAGGAGACCTGCTGCTGACTACCTTCCCCTTCGACGAACCGGTCTAGATCCCCTCACATGGTTCACCACCCTGCGAGTACATCTTCTCTACAACCTCTACCTTCTTTTGTAATGCCATGTATGTCAGAAGGGTGAAGGGGGTGACATCATACTGGAGCGAAGGACGAAGTGCCTCCTCCAAACGTCTCACCCATGACTCCTCATCCAGAAAGAGATCCAGAGCAAAGCATAGAAAATATTTGAACTTGATCCCCAACTCTCATACTGACATACTCCCCTACTGAAGGGATATTAACTCCTGCCACTTCTCCACCTTGATCATGGAAGAAAGGAATTCCTCTCGGAATTCTTTCTCAATGTCATCCCACAAAACCTCTGCCTCTATCCTCTCTCCGAGGTAGAGCGTCCACCACTGTCACACCGCACCTCTCAGCTAACTGACTGCTAGGGGAACCCAGTACTCCCTCGGAGCCCAGATCAACGTAAAAGTGATCCCTAGCTTGTCAAGCCACCCCTCTGTCTTTGTATCTGAAGTACTACCCTCTTACTTCTTGAGGGTTTTCCACTGGAAAGAATTGATAGTCCTTTTCCATTGGCTATCTTCCCCCTCTCGGGCAATCCTCAACTGATCGACTGCCTGAATATGCTGGGCCTCAGCCGTCTGAGTCACCCAGGGATGACGTCCAGGTGCCATATCTGTATGATAAACAAGGATTTCCTATTCCCAAGTAGCAATGGATTTCTCAAGGTTTCATTTTATCATTTTATTCAATTTCTTTCCCAGAACACCCAAATCAAGTAAAACACAATCATGATGATTCATGTACCTTCCCTAGGGTCTCGACCATGAAATCAATGTAATCTCACTTGGTTGTTCGGTAGGCTCGGAGTCCTTGCATCAGATCACGATGGGCCCTAAAATCTCATTCCTAGTCAGTCTTCCCTGGTCTATGTCACACACCATGATTAAGCAACATTGTTTCCCTACCAACCCATGAAATCCTCACTGTTCCTAACTCTAGAATCCATCTTATCTCTCAACCATCAGCTCTGATACCATTCTGTCACGACCCCCTCCCAACAAAGATGCCCCTCCTGAGCTGGAAATGATGAAAGGGAGAGAATGCCCCCCCGAGTCCCGCCTCCATTAGGCCCCGGTGTGGCAAATAACACCAACGGTATGAGCTTTCACAAATATGGGAGGAATTACCCTTTTTATTATTTATGATCAGTAAATAAGACAAGTCCACCACCAAATAAGTAAAGAACATGTGTATAGAAATAAACCCAAACCAATCCCACATGTATGTTTAAATAGTTCTGAAACAAGGTACAAGTACAGGAAAGCTCAAAAGTATAATACCAAAAGAAAAAAGAGTATAGAAACTGCAGAAACTCCAAATTTCCCCACTAGTAGGGTCCCGAACGGCCCTGGTAGTCCTCTTAGAAACTTGAAAGTAAACGTAGGGTGAACATACAAGTATACTCAGTAGGGAAACCTATAGCTCTCATTCACAATTGGGGAGACATCCTAATGTCCTGTGAGAACAACAGAAGAAGCCTAGCAAAGAATTCAACCCACCTAGTATCACCAGCCACACTCACCAAAAACACAATCACACCAGGTAGTAGTATATATGAACAAGTGTATTGGGTACCCCGAACCATTTCCCAATAGTTAACTTCTCTTCCTAATGGGGAACGTCTTGATGCTACCACACTCTTCCCGCCCGCACACACCTATGCCTCAAGAACCACATATCCCGCCCGCACACACCTGGGCCTCACAACCACACATCCCGCCCACACACAACTGGGCATCACAACCACGTATCCCGCCCGCTCACACCTGGGCCTCACAACCACATATCCCTTCGGCACACACCTGTGCCTCACAACCATGTATCCCGCCCACACACACCTGGGACTCACAACAACGTATCCCTCCCGCACACACCTGGCCCTCACAACCATGTATCCCGCCTGCAAACACCTAGGCCTCATCCCGATGATTCTTGGGAAATAGTAAAACCTGCCCGAAGAGTCTTTGGCAAAAACTGCCCCAATCGAAACCTACCCGAAGAGTCTTGAATGTAAGGTCATGTTAAGCCATCACAACCTCTAGAAGAATGAGTAAGAAAGAGCTAGTAACTGTGGGGAAAACACCATCTCCCATGAAATGGGAGTGTTCGACCCCATGTGCTCACCATGGGTGTGGTGCGATAAAACAAAAAGATACATAAATATATATATATATATATATATATATATATACACCAAACACTCATCCCAACCTATGGCTTCTATTCAGAGAACTGATCACATTCCTTGGAACTACTACTACGAAGCATTCATACAATAACAACCCCAACCCCATTTAGGTTTTCATGTTTTAACAGAATCATCTTATTAATTCCTTAACTACTGGGAAACTATCCCAACCAACCATATCAATCGCTCGTAAAGCATATCGATGCCATCCAAAAATCAAATTAGGAAAACACAAGCAACACAACCAAGTCCCTCTTAATAACCAACCAACCCCATTGATTATTATTTTTGTTCCACTACCATGCCCCACCATTCATTAACTCATCCACATTTTATTTATTATTCCCAACCCATAGTTCGTTCACATTCAAGCCCATCCCTGCAGCCTCGCTACCAACCACCATAACCACAACCAATCCAACCGTAGACCCACTACTCACCCGATCCACAAAAACCCAAAAAAAACACCCCCATCACATTCCATGTATCCAAGCCAATACCCACATGTTAATTATTCCATTTTGTTCAACCGGGGTGATCACACAAGGGTTCAAAATTATAAATCATCCAACATTACGTGATTAACCAAATTCCATATTCAACAAAGTTCCATTCACAAAAATGGTCTAGAATGATATGTAAACATTTAATTGTGCATGAAAAGGCCCCCAACGACTGTGATTTTCAGTAGCCATAATCTTATTCAGTTCACAACATAATATCACAGGATATAGTGATAAACATAAAAACTTCCCCATCCCCATTATTTAACCAGTTATTATCTTCTTTTAATGGTTCAACCGTTTCTCATGAAAACAATAGGATACCCAACCTGCATGATACACAATTTAGAGAGACGAAAGTAAGATCCCTACTTCAATAGGTTCTGATAACAACGCTCCCACTGATCAACTTTAGAAGACATCCGTCGGTGTTTTTTACTTCTGTAAAATTCCAGAAAATCCTCATCGGGTAGAATTTGGAAGGGAAAGGCCGAAGGAATGACAACAGATCCAAGCTCAGAAGTTCTGCCTCGTCATTTGGGTCATGTGGCCACTAATGGATCGTAAATCGGAGCTCAGACGAAGAAGTTATGAAAGCAAAAGAGTCTTCGAGTCTCTTGGGAGAGCTCTGATCAGAGGAATTGGGAGGAGAGGGGTGAGTTGAAAAGGAGGAGGGGACCCCTCCTTTTATAGGAGAGAAAATGAAAAGTACACTATGTGTACACTATGTGTACACTATGGTACATGACGTGTACTTGGCCATTTCACACTGTCTCCATGCGGCTTCCAAATCGGCCTTCAACACGGCACGCGGTCGTTGACTGGTCAACACACGGTTTAAAGGAAAAACATACGCGGGGAGGGACTACACGACATGTTGTATTGGCTACACAGCGTGTACTCATTTATTTCACATGGAAAGGAAATGGCTCCAACACATCACATGGCTGTTGACTGGTCAACACACGGTTTGAAGGTAACGCGTACGCAGGGAGGGACTACACGACATGTAGTTTGGGGTACACGGCGTGTACCCATTTATTTTACATGGCAAGGACACGGCCTTCAACACAGGGTATACCCGGAGATGGGTTACACAACTTGTACTCACACTACACTGCGTGTAGTTTCAATATACTAAAAAGTGTGGGAAAATTCCATTTTACCCTCCAGAACACTTCATGACCCTCTTTTTGACAAAGGAATGGGACGAAGAGGTTTATGCCATTACATATACAGAGGACTACCACATAGAGAAGCGATGTGATACGTTCATGCATTAAATGAAAGGTATTAAATATAGGTTTAATATAAATATTTAATATAATTGAAATAAAATTTATTAAATAATTTTAATGTGAAATTTATTATACTTTTATTCAAACACACAACAAAATGAAAAAACAACATTCATGTGTATTTATGACCTACCGTCTTCATAGATGATGCATTTCATTTCTTTTCAATAAATTTTACTGATTAATAAATTTAAAAATATTTTTTATATATAAATTATTTATAAAATGTTTTATAGAATATGGGTAGTTAAATAATGATCAAATCATGAGGACCAAAATATCACAAGTCAAAACCTTTAAAAAATAATGCAGTTATTACCCAAAATGTTACATTAACATGGAATTGTTATTAAATGGGTAATGTAAGGATCTTATAAATCCATATATGGGAGAATATATATGAATATTTTCTTTTTTATTGCTAGATAATAATCCTACAATTATTATATAAGATGTTTTAATTAGTAATACAGATTTCAAGTCTTAATCTAAGGGGATTTATATTATCTTCTTTTTCATAGAGGCCTATTCTTTATCCTCAACTCATTTCTTTTGGGTGGCGTATATACATCCCAAGAAAATGTTATTTCATGAATATTACTCATTTAATAAAAATTAGTTTTTCCATTAATTATATTCATCTATAGGTATTATTATTCAAACATTAATCATGTATTAGTGTAGTTTCTCTCAATTTTCCATCTTTGAGACATACGGTATGAAATGAACTTATATTTGTGAAATGTTACTTATAAAATCCAATTTAAAAGTATTAAAATGAATTTATTTATCATCATGATATTCTATGTTTCATTTTATGTTATTCCTTTAGGGTGTATATGATTATGGGTAATATATTTTTAAATTTTTTTTCTTACAATATCATCATTTATCAAAATTGATAATGATCAAGTATTGAATGTTAAAATATCATGATATACATATAGTTAATTATCATGAATTTTATTATCCTATTTATATTCATAATTTTATAATAGTGGTACTATTTTTTCACATTTCATTACCTATTATTTTTAAAAAATGATTTCTTCAGAAAATAAATCATTATTTTTTTCTTCATCCTGATATCTATTTTCATTAAAACCCATGTTTTCTAAAATAAATAAATTTTTTATTACTATCTTATAATTTTTAAATGAAAATCATTCCCATGATTAACTTTTTAGAGTAAAAATTGAAGGTAATATTTATGTAATTTACCAAAAAATGCATGTTTAGTTTTTACATAGAATGTGAATTAATATTCACTTTAATGTATATGGAAGGAATGAAATTTTCCAGCATCATATCATGTCATTGATTAAAATAATACATTATATATTTTCAATTTTATTTTTAAAGAAACATGTTTAGTTTATTTTATATATTACAATATAATTTATCAACCCGAAAATATTACTTTTCTCATTAGATGATTTAAATAATCTTCAAAAAATTATTTTCTAAATATGATGACTTCAGTTCATTTTTAATATTCCTTAATATTGATATTATCCAAGTATTACGTTCATATTTTATCTTCAAATTGATTTTTTCCATTAGTAAAAAATGTTTCTGAAATTTATTTATCTTTCATGGGTTGAACCATGAGGAAGATAAAATGAAAACCACATCCTGTTACAAGTTATTATATGAGGAAATGATTCTGAAACTGGTATAGTTTCTCTAGGTTTTGATATGATGTTACAACCTGACCACACAATGATCAGATCCAGTGACTCCTATCATTACATTATCCTAAAAATCAAAGAAACGCGTCATGAAGTGACATTCATTTTAGTAATCATGGTAAAATAGATTTGTACATGACCCTTACATTACATTTGGAATATGAAAATTATAACCTGATTCTTTTTTGAGAATATATTTATTTATTTTATATATTCCTTACATATTAGAAATAATACACTTTATTGATTTATGGGGAATGAAAAAAATAATACTGAGATAAAATTATTTGTTAAAAAATTAAATATTGAATAATGATATTGAATTATTGAGCATATTCAACATAATAACGAAGTGTCTAAAAACAAATTCAATATAATCCACTACATGTGAAATATGTGACCAAAAAATTGGGCAGGTAAATAACTAGAAACACATGACATTTAATCAATAAATTTGTAATAAAATGTGTTCAAAAATTTTATTATAGTGAATGTTTATGTATAATAGAAATATAATATAGATTAGTGAAATTATAAATTATTTGATGTTGTTCCATATGTACATGATAACATTTACATCAAGTCATTCCATAAGAATGTTCAAAACATTCTAATAGAAAACTCCACTTAGTTTATCTAATTGACTCATCTAAAGAGGTAATCATTTTTTAAGGGGATATAATTTACTCGGTACCATATATTTTTTCCAAAACAAATCATGCCTCATGTATGAAATAAATTATTTAATTTATTAATAGTGGACCTTTTCAAATATATGTACAATAAAAAGCTTCATATTTATCAATATTTTAGTGATAATTAAAATACAATCATGTGTAAAACAGATATATAAATGGAATGCAGATTAGGAAATAATTATATCTATGATAAATGATATGAATATTTAGGGTAAATTTATTTTTCACTAGTCATAGTGATGTGAATATTTCAATGGAAAATTAAGGAATTCAAAAATTAAGAAATGAATAAAAAATTTAAAAAATACTTGGTAAATATTATCATAGACCATTTCGAGAAATAATAAGTATAGAATAAATATGAAATATAAAATTTAGAAAATAATGAGGGGTTTTTTATTTGATGATCTAAAAGTACAATATAAATATAATTAAAATAATTCTTATGGAAATTATAATTTACTTTTTCAAAATATTATAGAAAATACTTTTCATTTAAAATAATTATATTTTTTATTATTTTTAAAAGAAAATATTAAAACTATAATGTAATATTCAATGAAATTATGGTCATAATATTTCTTAATTATTTACATGATGTAGAAACAAAATTTACACTGAAAAATGTTTTAGAAGTGCATTTTGAAAACTTGATAAGAAAATTACATTCAAATTAGTTTATAATATTAAAAAGGGTATAAATTTCAAATAAATATTAATTTTTATAATGTTGAATAATAAATTGAAAACATTTTTAGAAAACATGGATTCATAAATAAGGATATCTAAATGAAGAGTAAAATGAATATAAGTTTTATTAAAATATTTTATCAATATATTTCAGTACCAAACAGTGAAAATTTGTTTTATCTAATGTAAATGATCATGAATAACCATAGGATCGTAAATTTAAAAATTTTAATAAGAACATATAATAAAATTTCCCTTAACAAAACCATAATAGTATTTATAATATGATATATGATCTTCAAATGATATTTTATTTCCCATTTTTAATCACCTTCAATTAGTCTCATTGTTTACAATGTTAATTTCTTATTTAACTAATTTGATCATTGTGTTGGATATTCCAGTTCCTATGAAAATTATTTAATTATATAATATCAATAGTAATCTTGATGTTATAAAAATAATAAATGTTTGTTAAATTTTTATTTATTTTATCCTATAATATTTTTTTAGAGGGAATGAAATGCATCATTATTGGATACAATAGGTCACACAAACGCACGAGTTTTGTTACAATTTTCATGATGTATAAAAAGAATGAATGAAAATAAAATTATATATATATATATGATTATTATCAATATAATATCTTATTTTTTAAATATATATATACTGTTTATCTATTAAAACTATTATTAATTTATTTTATGTAAAGCATGAATGAATCATTTAACTTTATATGACGACATTCTGTCGTGCACACGAATAATGTTATTGTATTTCTCAAAAATGGAAGGCATCAGGGAATGACATATATAATAATTAAATAAAAAAATATATATTATAAATAACATATATATATAATATATATATATATACTATATATCCATCATTATTCTCAACATTAAATTGTTCTAATAGGATATCAAATTACATCATTTCACTCGGCGGTGGTCATCCATACACAGAAACGATGATTCTATATCTCATTTGAATGAATTCTTTAATGTTATATGTAATAACATTAAAATATAAACTATAATTTAATTTAATATGATAATTTTCTTATATACCCGTTATATAAAAATAATGGAAGGAGTTTGAGAAGTAAATTAAATGAAAATGATTTTGAAGAACATGACAGTTTTTAAAGGTATCCTCCGTCAGTTTTCACTAATCAATTAAAAGGATCGATTTATGAAAAAATAATAATTCTTTTTGGATGAGTATATTGATATATATGAGTTAATTATGAATGGTTTTTGTGATCTTAATATCCTGGTGCGAGTGAAAATTTCTGGGATAGTGTGCTTTTTTATTGCAGATGAGGTGTGGCATTCTTGAAAATACTAAAAAATAAACAGTATTATGTTGTCTCTGGTAGTAGATGTGCCTAAAATAATTACCTTATTTCTATCCATTTTGTATTTACGTTTTAATATTTTCTTCCAATGAGTTCATTACATGTTTATTAGTCATTTTAACTCTTAGTATTTATGATTATTCCCTTGAATGCATAATTTTAATAGAATCACAATGGTTATTATTAACAATTTCCAATAATTAATATTCTAAAAATTTACCTGGTCTTATTAGAAAATATAAATTATTATAATTTTCAAATGAGAAACTTATTTTTCAAAATTAATATTTAAAACATATTGATGTTGATTTATAATTGATCCTGAATACATGATGAGAAAAAGTGGTTTTAATTAGAAAATGTTCAAATGTTTACAATATATCTTTTCATCTGAATTCGAAAAAAATTTTAAAATGACCTATATTGGATTAATATATGTATAAATTATCAATATTTATTTTACGACCACTTTCAAATATATTTTAAATTAAAAAATTATATTTATGAAAAGTCAGTTTACATTTAAAATTGAGTATTTATCATTATTCATCAAAAAATATATCATCTCAGAAAACTATAAAAATTATACCCTAAGATATTTTTGAAATTAAATTAACAAAATTGAATTTTATTTTTAACAATAAATTTATAAATTTTCAAAATTTTATTTTTCAAAAAATTTCTCCATCAATGATGAAAAATTAGCTTTAAGAAAATAATTCTTTTTTATATGTAAAATTCAATATTTTTTTCTTATATATGCTAATAATATCTATTGAATGAATGTGAAATTTTTTTATTTGCTTCTATTCATAACCACCAATTTAGAAACTAGGATATGAGAGTCATTTTAAATAATTATATTAATTTTATTTGGTAAAACAAGTCCTCATAGGCTATAATACCCATCAAAGAAATTCATTATTTTTTGTAATGCTAGAAAAATAGAATTTATATTTAGAAGAATTTAAACATTGTGTTTCATGTAATAAAAATTATTGCATTGATAGTTTAAAGACCTGGAAATTCCATGTATTTTTTTAAATTAAATGGAAATTTAACGAGTTTGCGAAAATTAATGTCGCGTGATTCCATATCCTGGTGTGCTCAGAATGAATTTATGAACATTTTTCAGATACATTAAGTAAACATGTGAGTGGGTTTTGGAAACATTTGAACCAGTGATTGGAATTGAAATATGACGACACCGTTGAACTAGAAACGCCAATATTCGCTTAAGGAGGCCTTCACCTTGACCACAATGGGTCGAGATTGAAATTTAATTTTTGTGCGTTTCGTAAATGAATTAAAGAAACATAAAATGTATAATATTTTTATTTTGGAAGCCCTCAACATGGGTTATGGTTGTGGGGACCACCTGAGCCTAAAACTCCCATTTGAGTGTTAAGAGGTTGGGACCACCTATACTAACCTCCCAGTTTGAATTTAGAGGCAGGGAGCACCCAAACCCCCTTAAATGAATGAAAACCTCTCAACTCCCCTACTATAAATTTTTCCAAATCCATTCATTAATTGGGCCAAATAATTTTTCCCATGTGATACAATTAAATGATCCGATTAATTATAACAATGTGCCAACATAATTTATCTACTTAATTTAATTATATTGGAAGCTTTTTGTTTGGTGGGATTTTTGGTTGCAAAGAAGTTCCTTGGTGGGAGAATGTTATCCAATGAAGAACGCCACTGAAGAATGTTATTTACAAATCATGGAAGATGACAATGTATAATCCTGACATTGATGTGTGGTTTCAGAAGTGATGATCATTGGCACCCTCTTCACCTTCTTTGAATACTTTCTCCCACCAACATCAACAATCAAATGAGATAGGGGTTTTATTATGTGTGATTATGGGTTCCCATGTACTTACCATATAAATAAATAATGTGGATCAACTCATTATCTTGTTGATCCATGGATTATTTATTTTTTGGGGGTTAGGAAATAATCATTGCGGGGGGTTGTTGAATTTGGCGTTCTTAATTAATGTTTATGTTGATCCACTTTCTACTTCTCTAACGTGAAGGGTGAGGTACAAGTTAACACGGCATGAACCATATGCCACTCTTCATTAATCGTGTGTTCATCGCGATGGAAGAATGCTGCTTTGTGCCATGGTGAAGAAGGAGAATGGAGACCGGCACCCTCGGTGACCACGATGAAGGTGATGGAACAATGGTGTTGCCCCACATAAACCATGCCGCCCATGGCCTCACCGCCCTGTGGCCTCCACTCCTCCCTCACAGCCACCAGTGGCCTCCATGCGGCCCTCGTGTCCCCCCCCTTGGCCTCTCACTACCCTCACAGCACTACGGCCTCCGCGCCGCCCTCGCGGCCCATCGTGGCTTCATGCCGCCCTCATGGCCCAGTATCTTCTATGCCTCTCTCGTGAACCCTTGAGTCATCTACCCCTACCTCTCAACCCCCCGCGACCTCACACTACCCTTGCATCCATGTGGCAACTATGCCACCCTCGTGGCCTCCCCTTCTACCTCACGCCACCCTCAGCGTCCTACGGCCCCCGCACCACATCGTGGGCTGCCACTCTAGCAGGGATGCCCATCACGGTCCGGGCCAAACCCAGTAGGCCTGGTAGACCCAAACGGGGTTGAGTCAGCCTAGGATGGGTCGGGCCGGGTCAGGCCCACCGGGTGGGACCAGACCCGGACCCGCTACGAGCTTTCCTCTCTATCGGCCATAACATTGGATCTAGGTGTCGGTTTCAAAATCCGTCAACTGCATTGTAATCCTCGGTGGCAGAAGATCACTTTGGTATACCCCCACTTGTGTTTTGGGTAATTTTCGGATACATTGGGGTTGGATCAAGCACGGATCCACCTAGGCCCTCGGGACAAAATGGCTAATAACATACAGACTGGGCATCTGATTGACGCACCATCTATTGCGTTGATACCCCTATGATGTGGTGATCGTTTGGGATACTTCATCATGGGAATTTGTGGATATTGGAGTATCGACCAGTGGATTTAGGAACAGACTCTCTTGGAGAAAATCATGTTTTGTGTGGGAACCCAGTAGACGGTTTTGACGTGAAGAATGCAGAGTAAACCTGTGTGGGTCAGCACCGAGCGATCCTGTGTTGGTCAGCACTAAGAGATAATGTTTGGGTCAGCACCTGGAGATTCTCATTGAGTCAGCACTGAGCAATCCTTTGTGGGTCACCACCGAGTGATCCTATGTGGGTCATCACAGAGTGATCTGTGTGGGTCAGCATCCAGAGATCCTTCGTGGGTCTGCCTCTTAACAGAGTAAGATGATTCAGTAGTTACATCTAATCATCTATACTACTATACAGAAGAAATACCTGGTGTGAGGTGAGTCTATACCTTATGGTAATTTCCAAAAATGTAACACATTGGTGCTCTTCTTTTGTGTGGCGTACCTGTGTGGTACTTACCTTCGTGGTATTCCTTCCTTTGTGCAATAGATTATCTTTTCAATTTTGATTTGGATGTTATGATTCCTCATGATTGAGATGGTTATACTTGATAACATAGGTATATGTATGGGCGTATACCTATGAATGATTGTTAGTTGATTTCATGCTTTGTGGATTATCCGTGGTGGATTTTGTGAGACCTTGAAGTTCTCGGTTTCCCTACTGAGTATCATTATACTCACCTTTCCACAGGCTATGCCAGCACCTTGTTGTGTTTGGTGCAGACGACATACACCGCTGATCAGGGCTGAGGGTACCAAGGTTAAACGGGGCACAAAGGTGGATAGTACAGCGTGACGGTATGCAAAGGATATGGGTAGACGTAGAGTGTGAATGAGGTGATCTGTACCTACTCTTAAGGTAGTAGCCTTGAAGGAAGACCCAGTATCTAACATTATTTTTCTTCAGTTGTATAATATTTCATTTGAACTAGTACTATTACTATTGGGCTTGTATTCCAACCCCTTTTTACTTTCAGCACTCTTTTTCCTATACATTTGAATTTTGTTCGTATCTTTATGTGTTCTTGGTTGTGTGTGTTTACAGGTTATAAACGAAATGACTTCCCAGTTTTAGGTAATACGCCTTTTGGTGATAGTCTCCAGCCCCTGGCCTATGCATGTCGATTTAAGGTAGTCATAGCACAGGCCCTAGAGGACAGGTTGAGACAAATTAGTATTAGAGAACTTTGTTCTATCGTTGAACATTGGACTATGTTCATTATTTTTAATGGAAATAGTGTTATGTATATTAAGTGTGGTTATTAGTTTTGGGAATATAGTGTTGGTGCAGCGACTGAACTATCCAGACACTAGGACCCTGAGCTCTGATTTCTTACTCAGTTCCAGAAAACACTGACTGCCAGTGTGTTTTCATGAGTTATCATTGTTATCTCTTTGTGTTAGCTCACCATATATAACTTTTTGACCATGGCACACCTATTTATTTTCAGGATGCCTCTACACAGACAACATGTTAGGAATATGAATATTATACGCACTGTCATCCTACCGAGCGATGATGCCTCAGTAAAGGGACCTCTTCTAGTAGAGGCCCCAGTGGTGGCACCCGTGGTACCATTACCTATTGGTCCATCAATGTCACTAGCCCCAACAGTAGAGTGTGAATGCCAAATAAGCTTGTTTCATGAGTTCTAGTGCCAGAGGCAATCCATGTTTAGGGGAGAGACAGTCCCCCATGCGGCTGAGGATTGGATGGAGTCAATGGTGAGAGTCTTCCGACTAGTATGGAAACCAGCTGATCTCATTGTGACCATTTCCACTAGTCTTCTACAAGAAGATAGTGGACCATGATACTCTATCCTCACGATGAGGTGACACTTCTTTGGGTTGACTTCGAGAGCCTGTTTCGAGCAGAGTTTTTTCCAGCGACTCTTCACTCAGTGTGCATACATGAGCTTCTTCATCTACAGCAGGGAAGCATGAATGTGGCTCAGTAATTAGCCAGTTTCACTAACCTCTCACTCTACTCCACCTATATGTTGCGGGACCCATTCATTAGGGAAAATACCTTTGATCTAGGACTTAGACAGGTGATAAGGACTTCGATGAATTCTCTTATCATTTTGACGTAAGAAGGGGTGTTAGAGAGAGCCCTCTCAGTGGATAGAATCCTTGTCGAGCAGTCACCAGCAGCGAGACCCACCACCAGTCATGGTGTAGCGGAGTCTTCTATTTCTGGTAGCATACAGATGTCATAGAGGTCCAATAAGACCATACATACAGGTGGACGACCATAGAATTCGAGGTCGTCTATGTGGGGAACCCTAGGTAAAGCCAGTCATGCCTGGAGCGGGCTGTTTTATGCATGTGGCGGGCATGGACATAATGCTCGTGACTTTCCTACCTGCCATATTGATGATCTTCATATGGTCAAAGGATCTCCAATGCAACTAAATAGGTTCAACCGAGGAGGTCCTTATGGGAGAAGACATAGGTGGAAGAGGAGCTGGATGTACCGCTGGCGGTAGGTGACTATTCGAGATGTTACCACCACCACCAACAACTGGTCCACCCCAACCACAGGGAGGAGGTGGACAAGGCGAGATCAACTTCAGTTAGCTGAGGCATATGATAATGATGATTTAGAGATGATACAAGTTATGATCTATGTATACTCCACCTTAAGTATAGTACTTATTGACACATGTTCTAGTCATTGTTTTATTTCAACTACCCTTGTTTGGAGCTCAAAGATTCTGAAGAAGTCGTTGGCTCGATCCTTTTATCTAGAGACCCCTACATGATGGGACTTGATGATTATGAACTGGTGCCGGTAATGTGAGCTTACTATAGGAGGCGATAGCTTTGACAGGTATCTCCGAGTATAAGTGTTGAGGCATTATGATGTCATATTTTGAATGGACTATTTATCTATAGTCCATGCTCAGATTTACTGAATTATGTGCAATGGGCATTGTGTCCACATGGATGGGACTAGGTTTAACTTCACTGGAGAGAAGGGATCCTTTGAAAGACATGATGTACTTACCTGGAGAATAGTACAGTCGATCACCCATCAGTTGGGTAGCCTTAACCTCAGAGCAGTTGATGTGGAGAGTCGGAGCAATCTTGTAGTAGTGGACCTGTAAACTGTTATTTTCCCTAATAATGTTCTGGGTCTACCTCCTTAATGAGAGGTGGACTTTTACATTGACTTGTACCCTGAGATGGTACTGATATCTACACCAGTGTATTGGATGGCTCCAAAGGATCTTCGTGAGATGTGGGTACAACATGAAGACTTATAGGGGAAAGGGTTCATTCGACCTAGTGATTCTCCATGGGCAGCCCTAATTTTGTTTTCTAGGAATGCAGATGGGTGCTTGATTCTTTGTGTTGACTATTGGCGCCAGAATCAGGTGACCATATAGAACAAGTACCCATGGCTTGAGGATTGAAGACCACTTTGATCACCTGAAGGTATCTTGGCCATTCTTGAAGATAGACCTCAAAACAGGCTATCACAAGCTCAGTGTACGAGATGAGTATGTTCAAAATACGACTTTCATATTCTGGAATGACAACGACGAGTTCCTGGTTATTCCATTTGGTGTAACCAATGCTCTAGAAGTGTACATGGGACTCATGAACATGATCATTTATCCATACCTTGAACATTATGTAGTAGTCTTCATCGATGCCTTTCTAATCAACTCGACTACTAAGGAGGAGCACACCTATCATTTGAAGGTAGTACTGCACATAATCTGAGAGCACCAGCTTTATGTTAAGTTCTCGAAGTGGTAGATCTGGATAAAAGATCTTCACTTTCTTGGACATTTCATATCAGAGGCTAGAGTTACATTCAATCCAACGAAGATTGAGGTAGTAGATGCAAGGGAGTCACTGAGGAGTGTGAAAGAGATACAAAGTTTATGGGGTTTGGCTCGATACTACCAAAGATTTGTGCCAAATTTTTCCATAGTTGCAGCACCACTATAACCATTGAAGAATAAGTGGCATCCCTTAATATGGTCAGAGAGATGCCAGCAGAGTTTTCAGGAGTTGAGGTTGAGGCTGACTAGTGCCTGAATCTTGAGGATTCTAGAGGAGGGTGTAGGGTACGCAGTATACTACGATGCTTCAGGGACTTGACTCGGATGTTTCATGATGCATGAGCTAGCAGGGATCACATATAGTTTTCGACAACTGAGACAACATGAGAAGAACTACACTACCCATGACCTAGATTTAGCAGCAGTGGTCTTCTCCTTGATGATGTGGCAACATTACTTGATGGGTTATCATTTTATAGTGTACTCTAATCACAAAAGTCTCAGGTATATTTTCTCTCAGAATGACCTGAAACTGAGACAACAACATTGGTATGAGTTCCTCCAAGACTATGATTTCGAGATAGTCTCTAATCCTAGTACGTGGAACATTGTAGCAGATTCACTCAACAAGAGATCTGATATATAGCTACTAGGCGAGGCGACATAGTAGTAGGCAACTTTGCATATATCCTTTGTGGATCAGGATTGGTCAAATTTTATTCAGTCTATTACATTCACTACCCCACTTCATCAGTGAGTCGGAGAGGTGCAATGTGGGGATGATTACAGTGAGGATCTATGTACTTAGATATCCACAAGGCAGGTGCCTGATGTATTTTCTGATTGTGGGGAGCATGTCATACTCTTCATAGGATGTACCATGGTACTAGTGTCACTTTCAGGAGGATGTGATGAGGGAGTTCAACACATCCACTCTAGCATTACATCCAATAGTGGGGAAGATGTAAAAGGATCTCTGATGACAACAATGGTGGCTAGGAATGAAGAAAGAAGTAGCAGAGTTTGTTTCATGGTGCCTCAGTTTTCAGAAAGTGAATGCAGAGAATAAGGTACCAGTAGGCTTGGTTTAGTATTTAGAGGTCGCAGAGTGAAATTGGGATACGATATATAGGGAATTCATGACAGTAAATCCACGTACATCCAAATGCCATGACACAATTTGGGTGATCATCGACAAACTCATGAAGTTGGCCCACTTCATATCGATTAGAAAGCAGGGTTCAGTAGAGATCTTGGGATGCCTCTATGTGCATGAGATTGTGCGGCTAAATGGAGTACCCTGGACGATTGTCTCTGATAGTGATACATGTTTTACTTCCCGGCTATGGAAGGGGATGTAAGAGGCTTTCAGGACACAACTTCATTTGAGCATTGACTTCCATCCGTTGACGGATGGCCAGACTGAGCGGACCATTTAGACCATCGTGGAAAAGTTGTGCACTTGCGTCCACAACTTCAGTCACAGCTGGGAGGATCACATTCCTTTTTTGAAGTTTGCATACAACAACAGCTATCATTCCACCATTAGGATGAAACCTTTTGAGGCATTTTATGGGTGACCTTGCAGATCACGTTGTGCTGGACCAACCTAGGGGAGTCCACACTAGTGGGACTAGAGATGGTAAATGATTCCATAGAGAATGTGCAGATCATCCAAGAGTGGATGAAGACTACACAGATTAGGCAGATGTCTTATGTCAATAGGATACAGAGACCCCTAGAGACCGAGGATGGAGACCACATCTTTCTACAGTTTTCACCCCCAATGAGGTTTATAGATATTTGGCCAATGTGGAAAATTATCTCTGAGGTTCATATGACCTTTTTGGGTCCTCAGCAGAGTTGGTGAGGTGTCTTACCACTTAGCTTTTCCCCCTGAGTTGCACTGGAGGAACACCATCGTCTATTTTTCCCAGCTGAGGAGATACATGCACAACCCTTATCACATCATCGACCATGAAAAGATGGACCTCAACGAGGGGGACATTAACAGAGGTTCTAGAAGAGATTGAGGATCAACAAGACTGGTGCTTCGTGGGAAGTCGATACCTTTGGTGCACATTCACTAGCATCACCGGACCCTTGAGGAGAGCATATGGGATGGGGGGGATCAGATTCGTGCTTTCTTATATACAATGAGGATAAAAAAATATGAAATACTTATATATTTTCAATGAATAAGTGTTGAAATATTTAACAAAATAGAAAATATTAACTTACATAATTGAACGTTCAACGGTATATATGAGGGATGAATATTTTGGAACAGATGGAAGAAGTTGATTTGTAATATATTTTTAGAAATTTCCTTATGTTAATCTTTGATCATCATATAATGATATGATTTAGTAAACGTGAACGTGTTCCTACCATATCATATTTGAAGATGGAATTTTTAGTGGATGATCATATTTATTTATTAACCATTCATCATAAAATTTCTAATGTGTATAGTGATTTAAAAGAAAATATTTGGTGGGATGTAATGATGATAAACATTACAGAGTCTGTATAATGATGATTGGTATTCCATCATGTTAGGTTTGAATAAAAAAATGTATAAGGGGATGTTACATTCATTACACATACTATAAGGTAAATTGGAGAACATCGCTATAGATTTTGTCATATGACTCCCCATATCCATTAAATGGATTAATTATTTATGGGTGGTAGTCTATATCCTTATAAATTATTCCCTCTTAATCTATTTTAATGAATACATATCTTTATATCTTCTATCTAGGATATACATTAATTATGTGGTATGGTTTCATGGATTAAAACATTCTATTGTATCTGATTGTGATATGAGGATTAACTAAAATATTAGGTGATATCATTATCAATATATTGATAAGAATTTTTTTAGAACTATTTATCTTTATCTAATGGATGATTAGCCTAAAATAAACATTCAAACCCTATATGGAATTTTAACATCATATTCAAAGGATATAAATGGACTTTGAGAACAAAACCTTCATCTAGGTGAGTTTCCTCACAACAATAGATTTCACTCAATCATTCAGATGGCTTATTATGATTCCCACTATAGAATGTAATGTAGATCTCCAACATGTTGGAATTATTTCATATAAAAAAGTTATTTTCTGCTAATATCTCTGAATAAATATTTGTGATGTTTATATCCATTCAAAAACATATCTACAATGCTAAAATTCATTATAAAATCTAAGCTACTAACAAATAGTGGTATCTAGATTTTGAATTTAGTCAAAATGATTTTCTATGAATTTATCTAGGGAAGAGGTTATGATATATAATGTGAAATGTAATCTAACCAGTTTTTATATATTTCCCTTTGAAATTCATGATCATATATTGTTATTATTATATGAGTTTTAACTTCCACTAAACCTCTCTCATGTCTATTATATTTTCCATTTATCCCTCTTGAGGATGTACATACCTAACCAATCACTTTTAATAAACATATTGGGGATGTGAAGACCCGTAAAATTCAAGGAAATTTTTTTTCTTAGTTTTCTTTGGGATTTTACAAGAACACAGTTTCTGACGGAACCTGATCCTGAGGCCCGGTGTGCCCGGAATCTATTTCTGATGTTTATCTCGGGTATGTTCAGTTAACGAACGAGTGGGTTTTCCTAACATTTGAACAGGTTCTCGGAATCAAATTCCGAGGGCACCGATAGAATTGCAGCGCCGATAATTTCTTAGGAACACCTTTTCTAGAGTTGCGTTTGCTCGGGTGGATTTTTAGTTAATTGGGTTAACTAAAGAATAAAATAAAATACTGTGCAATATATTTGATTTTAATTCAAGGAATTGTTAACCTAAGCTAAGTGGTTGAGTGGGACCGACATCCTAACGAATGCACTGGGTAGGATATTAGTGAGGTGGGGCCCACATGAGCCCCTCCCTTTCAACTTCCTCAACCCCTTTATTTAAGGTTACGCACCCGCACCCCCATTTTTAAATGAAGTCAACTCGTGCGTTTAATTAAATATTAAACGCCTCTATTAATTGGGCTGTTTAAACATTGCAATTAATTCAATTAAATTAATTGATTCAATTTTGAATTTCAAAGATGTTGAATACTATATTTATAAAATAAGACAAGTCTTATTTTATTAAGGGGTTCGTTGAGCGTGATGGCTTGTGAGAATTTTCTCAAGGTCTTGAAGTTCTTATTCCTCAATGAAGAATGCGAAGAACGCGAAGAACGGTGACCTCTGACGAAGTTCGACAAGAATGTAGGATCCTTGGAGATCGACGACGCGACACCGATGAATCTTTTCTCCGCAAAGGGATGATCCTCCTTCCGCGATGCCTTCTTCCATGATGTGCAATTCCGCGACAAGCCTTCGTTCAACTATGCTCGAGGTAGGGGATTTATTGTAGTTGTTTTGTTCGTGAATTTCAAACGTTCTTTATTAATCTTAGTCGCTTGCAATCGATTAACGGGAGGGGGTCGAACCGGACAAACATGGCCGACCCTCCTCCCTTAATTCTGTGGCATGACCTTGTTGTGGTTTGGAATGGATATGGCGTGGTGTCGTCGCACCGCGCGGGATCATGCGGCAAGGATGGGTAGCGCCATCGCGCCGCACCGATAAAGACGAACAAGGTCACAACGCAGTCGTGCCATGCCAAATAATTGAAAAAACACCGCGGCTAGAGTGGGGCAGCGGCGGAGGGGCAGGGCGCCATCGTGCCATGCCGGACGGACCAAGGCCGCGGCAGAGTAGGGAGCGGCGACCGGTTTCCGTCCGCCGGCATCGGAGCAGGGGGACCGGACAGCGCTGGTCCCGTTGCAGTAGCAGCTGGCTGGCCGGAGCGGTCCGGCCGGTCAGGGGAGAAGCTAGGGGTCGTAACCCCGGACTGGAAAGACATCAGCACCCCCCCCCCCCCCCACATGGGGGTTTCAGTTACAGAACAGGTGGCAGCCCCCCCCCCCCCCAACCGCTCGGTCGTTTCGGCCGAGCCACCTGGCCGCTGGCCACGCCAGCGCGCCGGGCCGGGCTGCCCAGGCCAGGCTGGACTGCGCCCAGGCCGGGCTGGGCCGTGCACAAGTGTTCCAAGACCGGACCCGGTTCGGGTCAACCCGGTTTGGGCTGACCGAGGGGGTCTCCGGCCTGGTCGGTCCGGGCCTGAAACCCCCACTTCCGGACCCCTTTCGGTATTTTGCCCATAAAATGGGAAACAGACCTCCGATCGATGCACCATAAACTGAGATACGATCCATGGATTGAGACAGTCATTTTTGTATTTTACACGCAAGGTTTCAGAGAACTTTGGGTTCGGCCGGGTTGGTTCGTACATGAAACCAACAGAGCCTTCAGAGCAGAAACGCTTATAACTTGAGTTCCGGACATCTGATTGACGTGTCGTTGACTTTTTTGGATTTCTCTTAGTGAGACAGAACTTTTGGCTTACTCCTCCTGAGGTTTGGATGTAGTTGGAGTATGGTCGGGTTGGTTTTGACTTAAAAACCAACAGGACCCCTGGGACGAAAAAGCTAATAACTCTCAAATCGGGCATCCGATTAACGCGCCGTCTGTGACATTGAGTTCCTATTGATGATACAGAACTATTGAATACATCAACTTTGGACTACGTTTCAGTTGATGTATCATCCCTTCAGCTCATGGAGCAGACCCTCCCGAATGAGATTGATGTGTGTGGGAACCCTAGAGCTAGTTGCGACTGCGATGATGATGACGACTGTACAGAAATCCTCCGTGGATTCAACGACGACGACTACAACACTCAGCGATCCTACGTGGATTTGTGCTACCGATCATGTGTGGGTCAGATCCTGTGTGGGTCAGCGCTCAGCGATCTCGTGTGGGCCAGCGCCTATAGATCCTGTGTGGGTCCGATATTGTGTGGGTCATTGCGGGGTTTTGTACCTATCGATCCTTTATGGGTCATTGTGGGGGTTAGTACCTATAGATCCTTTGTGGGTCATTGAGGGGGTTAATACCTATCGTACTTGAGTGGGTCCGACAGCTTAGATGAATCGGTTGCTACATCTAATTATCTCAATCATCTTACGAAGAAGTATACCTGTGTGAGCTGAATCATGTTTTCCTTTCCTATGTGGATTGAGTTGTGATATCCTGTGTGGATGTGATCGATCATGGGATCAGATGTTGGAGCTGAACTGGAATTGATATCATAGGTATATGTATGGGAATATACCTAAGTAGTGTCGGATGTTACTTCAGGATTGTATCTTTCCTTTGTGGATTATCTTTTGTGGATTCTGGGAGACCTTCGGGGGTCTTGGTGTCCATACTGTGTAACTTATACTCACCCCTGCACGGGCTATACCTGCACAATGTTGTGTTGGTTGTAGACGACGGACAACGCTTATCGTGGTTGTGGCATGAGGAGCAGGTCGATACCCGGAGGTGGACCACTGGGCGAGGTGTACTCGGAGCAGACGACTGGACCCAAGGAGTTGTGGAGGCTATATGTAGCCACCCTTCATGTGGTAACTCCAGTGGATGGCTCGAGGCTGTGGCATTACTTTTCAGTTGTTGTACTCCCTTTTTCATTTGTACTTTACTTTCATTTTGGGTTTGTATTCTGGCCCACTTACTTTTCCACATTTACTATTGTACCTAGCATTACTTAGTATTTACATTTTATTGCTTTCTCTATGGTGTTTGTTTACTTTAAAAAGGAAATGCATTCCCTTTTTTTATCGGGAATTACGCCTTGGTGCTAGTCGCCATCCCCTGACCTATGGAAGGCGGGCTTGGGGTAGTCACGGAACGGTCCCTGATTATGGGTCGTGACAAATTGGTATCAGAGGAGTTTGGTTCTACCGCAGAACTCAGGACTCTCATATTTTTCTATGACAAGCAATAGTATTAAGAGTATTGAGTGTGGTTATCAGTCCAGGGAGTCCAGTGTTGGTGCGGTGGCCGACATATCCGTACACCAGGACCCTGACTTCTGATTTCAGACTTAATGCACGAAAACGTTAATTGAATGTGTGTTTCATGTTTTCTTTGTTATTACTTTGTGTCAGATCACTAGGTATACTGTTTGACCGTGGCACACCTATTTCTTTTTTGGATGGCCCCACGATGGCATCCAGCTAGGGTTCCGAGCATTGTACGTGTTGACATCCCACCGAGCGACGAGGCCTCGGTATATGGACCATTGATAGTAGAGGCACCGGCGATAACTCTACCCACTGAGGCACCAATGCTACCAGCCCCAGCCACTGATGATGCACGTCTCCTTAGTGAACTGCATGAATTTCAGCGTCAGTGACCGCCCATGTTCCATGGGGAGATGGACTCTCAGGAATCCGAGGATTGGCTGGAGGTAGTTGTATGAGTTTTCAGGTTAGTGAGGACACCGGGAGACCTCATGGTGATCCTCGCAGCGAGCCTCCTGCACGCAGCAGCAGGAAGATGGTGGAGCTTGATGCTCCAGGTACACGACGCTTCACCACTCCTCTAGACGGACATTGAGAGCCTTTTCCGCTTGGATTTTGTCCTAGCCACCCTCTGTGCGGTGCACATCTAGGAGATTCTACAACTGTGGCAGGGTAGCATGACAGTCGCCCAGTACTCTACGAGATTTACATATCACTCGCACTATTCGACAGACATGGTACGAGACCCATTCTTCTGGGCCCGAACCTCTGAGCAGGGATTGAGGCATGAGATCAAGGAATCACTGATCTCCCTCAGCATTTCGACATAGGAAGGGGTACTGGAACGAGCCCTTCTGTTCAAGAGCTTCCATGTTGAGCCAACATCAGCAGCGAGACCTACCGCAGGGGGGTACGTAGCAGAGACTTCTGCAGCAGGCAGTCGACGGATGACACATGGGTCCAGGCAGACCCGACCATCAGGAATATGACCTCAAGACACTGGCTCAGTGGTTCAGGGAAAACAACACAGAGCCAGTCTTTCAAGAGGCAGACGGTGCTATGCATTCGGCGGGCAGGGCCACATGGATCATGACTGCCCGACCCGCCATATTGAGGAGTAGCAGACTGTTGAGGGACCACCCAGGAAGAGGCAGAGGGTCGACCGTGGCGGTCCACAAAGAGCAGGAAGGCGGGGCAGAGGAGCTTGCCGATTAGAAGGTGGTGGACGACGCTTTGAGGCTCTACCACCACCACCACCAGGAGGTCCACCCGGACCACAGGAATCTTGCGGGCAGAGACAGGCATAGCTCCAGGCAGTAGAGGCATATGACCACAGCGCCCCATAGATGATTTGAGGTAATATATATGTCTATTCCACCCTTGATGTAGTTCTTATAGACATAGAAGCGAGTCATTATTTCATAGTCTCTGCCTTTTTTCGGAGCTCGGAGATTCCGACAGAGCCGTTGGCTCGATCCTTACGACTAGAGACTGTTACGGGAGCAGACTCGACGATTTCACACTGGTTCTGGTAGTGTGAGAATACTCTAGGAGGCGAGAGCTTCGGCTAGGATCTTCTTGTACAAGTGTCGAGGCCTTAAGATGTCATGTTGGGCATGGATTGGTTATCTATAGTCCATGCTCAGATTGACTGCATTAGGAACAAGGTGCGATGTATACGCACCGACGGGAGCGGGTTCACCTTCACTGGCAAGAAGGGAGCCTTTGCAGCATAGTATAGACTCATGAAGAGGAGAGGATAAACCATCACTTATCAGTTGGCTAGCCTCATCCTAGGATAAGTTGACGTGCAGAGTCCTGGTTTTCCTGTAGTGGTGGATCAGTATGCGGACGTTTTCCCTGATGACATCCCAGGGCTACCTCCTCGCAGAGAGGTAGACTTCTATATTGACCTGTACCTCGGCACAACCCCAATATCCACTACATCTTATCGAATGGCCCCTACTGAGCTTCAAGAGCTACGGGTACAGTTGGAGGACTTGCAGCGCAAGGGATTCATCTGACCCAGTATTTCACCCTGGGCTTCCCCGATATTGTTCCCCATGAAGGAGGATGGGAGCTTGAGACTTTGTGTCGATTATCGTCGCCTGAACCAGGTGACAGTGAGGAACAAGTATCCACTACCGAGGATTGATTACCTCTTTGAATAGCTCAAGGGAGCACAGTGGTTCTCAAAGATAGACCTTAGATCAGGCTATCATCAGCTCAGAGTTCGGGACGAGGATGTGCAGAAGACGGACTTCAGATGTCGGTATGGCCACAATGAGTTCATGGTTATGCCATTCAGCATACCCAATGCCCTAGCAGTGTTCATGGGCCTCATGAACAGGATCTTTCAGCCATACCTCGATCGATTTTTCATGGTCTTTATCGATGACATTTTGATATAGTCGATGACTGAGGTGGAGCACGCCTACCACATGCGGGTTGTACTGGACACACTTAGGGAGCACCAGATTTATGGAAAGCTCTCGAAGTTTCAGTTCTGGATATGCAAGGTCCAATTCTTGGGACACGTCATCTCTGAGGAAGGAGTTGTGGTGGATCCTGCGAAGATCGAGTCAGTGCTAGCTTGGGAGCCACCCATGAGCGTGACAGAGGTGTGGAATTTCTTGGGAATAGCTGCATACTACCAGAAATTTGTGCCAGACTTCTCCAGAGTTGCGGCACCACTCTCAGCTTTGACGAAGAAGGGGAATACCTTTGTGTGGTCAGATAGATGTCAGCAGAGCTTCCAGGAACTGAGATAGAGATTGACCAGCGCGCCTATCTTGAGTCTACCGGAGGAGGGAGTTGGGTACGTAGTTTACTGTGATGCATCAGGGACCAGACTCGGATGTGTCCTGATGTAGGAGTGGGCCATGATCGCCTATGGATCATGTCAGTTGAGTCAGCATGTGAATAACTATGCTACCCATGACCTAGAGTTAGCAGTAGTGGTCTTCGCACTGAAGATGTGGCAACACTATCTGATGGGCGAGCGCTTTATAGTCTATTATGACCATCAGAGTCTCAGGTACATATTCTCACACAAGGACCTGAACCTGAGACATCAGGGATGGATCGAGTTCCTCCAAGACTATGACTTTTAGATAGTCTATACTCCTGGAAAGGGGAACGTGGTAGCTGATGCTCTCATCAGGAGGATGGGCATTCAGCTATTTGGGGAGGCGACAGAGCAGCTTGCCGCTTTGTAGATATCCTTCATGGATATAGATGAATCATCCTTTCTTTAGTCACTCACAGTCACTCCTCCACTACTGCAGAGGGTCAGAGAGGCACAGCGTGGGGACACCGACTGTGAGACGCGACGTGCCCAGATATCCTCAGGACAGGCACATGATTGTTTCACTTTATGGGGAGAGCACGACGTCCTTTTTAGAGGATGTACCTTGGTACCAGTTGCATTACTATAGGAGGTTCTGAGAGAGTTTCACACTTTCCCTTTGGAGGTACATCCTTGAGTGGTGAAGATGTACCAGGACCGCAGACGTCAGCACTGGTGGTCGGGCATGAAGAAGGATGTGGCTGAGTTCGTTTCTCGATGCCTCACCTACCAGGAGGTGAAGTCAGAGCACCAGGTACCAGCAGGCTTGGTATAGCCCTTGGAGGTCCCAGAGTGGAAGTGGGATAGTATATCTATAGACATCATGACTGGACTTCCATGCACTTCTAGAGGTCACGACTCCATTTGGGTGATTGTTGACCGACTCACCAAGTCGGCCCACTTCTTACCCATCAGAGAGAATGTCTCAGTGAAGATAATGGGTCCTCTCTATGATAAAGATAATGTACGGCTTCATGGTGTGCCATTATCTATCGTCTCCGATCGAGATGATCGCTTTACTTCCCGGCTTTGGAAGAGGTTGCAGGAGGCGTTCGGGACGCAGCTACGTCTGAGCACCGCCTTTCACCCTCAGACAGATGGTCAGACGGAGAGGACCATTCAGACTCTCGAGGACATTCTCTTCGCATGTGTCCTCAACTTTGGTCGTAGCTGGGAGGCCCACCTACCCTTGGTGGAGTTCGTGTACAAAAACAGCTACAACTCCACCATTTGGATGACACCAAATGAGGCGTTGTACGACCGACATTGCAGATCTCCTCTGTTCCGGACATACCCTGTGGAGTCAACACTTGTAGAACCAGAGATGGTCCAGGCCATGACAGAGAAGGTCCAGGTCATCCAGGAGCATATGAGGATAGCTAAGAGCTGGAAGAAGTCTTATGCTGACAGGAGGAGGAGGCCACTAGAGTTTAAGGATGGCGACCACGTCTTCTAGCAGGTCTCACCTCGACGTGGATTACAGAGATTTTGTAGAGGTGGAAAGTTATCTCGGCACTTAATCAGACCATTCTAGGTCCTCAGCAGGATTTCCGAGGTGGCTTATTGCCTGGCTCTACCACCTCAGTTGCACCGGGTGCATGACTTCTTCCACGAATTTCAGCTGAGATGATACGTGAATGACCCGACGCATATCATTGACCATGGGGAGGTGGATGTTGATGATAGGGAGACTTTTGTGGAGGTCCCAGTGGAGATAGAGGATCGAAAGGAGTGGGTCCTGGGTGGATGATCATTTCCTCTAGTGCACATCAGATGGAAGCACAGGAACCTCCAGGAGAGCACTTGAGAGAGGGAGGCTCAAATCCGTGCTCAGTACCCACATTTGTTTTCCTTGTTTATAATGAATCATTACGAGGACATAAATCCCTGAGGTGGTAGTAATGTATATACCCATAAAATTCTAGGAAATTTGTTTTTCTTAATTGTCTTTGGGATTTTACAAGAACACAGTTTCTGACGGCACCTGATTCCGAGACCCGGTGTGCGCAGAATCATTTTCCGAAGTTTAGCTCGGGTACGTTCAGTGAAAAAATGAGCGGGTTTTCCTAAATTTGAACCAGTGCTCAAAATAGAATTTCGAGGGCACCTATTGAATCACAACATCGGTAATTTCTTAGGAACACCTTTTCCGGAGTTGCGTTTTCTCAGGTGGAGTTTTACATAATTGGGTTAACTAAAGAATAAAATATAATATTGTGCAACAGATTTTTTTTTCAAGGAAGTGTTAACCAAAGCTAAGTGGTTGAGTGGGACCCACATCCTAACTAATCCAATAGGTTGGATATTAGTGAGGTGGGGTCTACATGATCCCCACCCTTTCAACTTCCTCAACCCCTTTAATCAAGTTAACACACCCGCACCCCCTTTTAAATGAAGTCAACTCGTGCGTTTAATTAAATATTAAACGTCTCTATTAATTGGGTGGTTTAAACGTTGCAATTAATTCAATTAAATTAATTGATTCAATTTTTAATTTCAAAGACATTGACTTGTGTGTTAATAAAATAAGACAAGTCTTATTTGATTAAGGGTTTCGTTGTGCGTGAAGGCTTGGGAGAAATTTCTCAAGGTCTTGAAGTTCTTCTTCCTCGACGAAGAATGTGAAGAACGCCGACCTCCGACGAAGGTCGACAAGAACGCCAGATCCTCGGAGATCGACGACGCGACTCCGATGAATCTTTTCTCCGTGATGCGACGATCCTTTTTCCGTGACATGCAATTCTGGACCAGCCTTCGTTCAACTACGCTCGAGGTAGGGGATTTATTGTTGTTGTTTTGTTCGTGAATTTCTAACGTTCTTAGTTAACATTAGCTGCTTTCTATCGATTAATGGGAGGGGGCGGATTGAAAAAACACGGACAGACCTCCTCCCTTAATTCTGTTTCATAACCTTGTTGTGGTTTGGAATGGTGATGTCGCGGTGTCGTCGCACCGCGCGGGATCGTGCGGCAGGGATGCGCAGCGCCATCACGCCGTGCCGATGAAGATGAACAAGGTCGCGGCGCCGTCGCGCCACGCTGGAGAATTGAGAAAACACTGTAGCTGGAGCGGGGATACGGTGGAGGGGTGCGGTGCTAGCACGCCCTGTCGGATGGACCAAGGCCGCGGCCTTAGGCCGCGGCAGAGCAGGGAGTGGGGGCCGGTTTCTGGCCGCCAGCGTCGGTGCATGGGGACTGGCCAGCAACAGTCCCGTGGCGGCATCAGCCGGCCGACCGGAGCGGGCCATCCGGTCAGAGGAGAATCCAGAGGTTCTTAACCCCCAGCTGGCCAGACAGCAGCGGCCCCCCACAAGTGGGCCGCGGTTAAGCAACAGGGAGGCAACGCCCCCCCCCCCCCCAAACTGCTCGGCCATTTCGGCCGAGCCACCGGGCCGCTGGCTGTGCCAGAACGCCGGTCCGGGATGCCCAGGCCGATCCGGGCTGCTCCCAAGAGGGCCGGACCCGGTCCCGGTTCGGGTTGACCCGGTTCGGGCAACCCAGGGGGTCTCGGGCCGGGTCGGTCGGAGCCCGAAACCCCCACTTCCGGACCGATTTATGTCTTTTTCCCATAACATGATCTATGGAACTCTGATTGACGCACCGTCATCTACGATGCGATCCTTGGATCGAGGAGGTCATTTCGGATTATTACACTCAAGGTTTCGGAGAACTATGAGTTCGGCCGGGTTGGTTCGTACACGAAACCAACCGGGCCCTCGGAGCGGAAATTCTTATAACGTGAGTTCCGGACGTCCGATTGATGTGTCGTCGACTTTTATGGACTTTTCTTAGTGAGACGAACCTTTTGGCTTACTCCGCTCGAGGTTTGGACGTAGTTGGAGTACGGTCAGGTTGGTTTTGACATAAAAACCAACCGGGCCCCTGGGACGAAAAAGCCAATAACTCTCAGACCGTGCGTCTGATTGACGCGCCGTCTGTGACGTTGAGTTCCTGTTGACGATACGGAACATTTGGATACATCAATTTGGACTACATGTCAGTTGATGTATCATCCCCTCGACTCATGGAGCCGATCCTCCTAAACGAGCTTTCTTTGTGCGAGAACCCTAGAGCTAGCTGCGACTACGACGACGATGACGACTGTACAGAAATCCTCTGTGGATTCGACGACGACGACTAAAGCACTCAGCGATCCTATGTGGATCAGTGCTACCTATCCTATGTGGTTCAGATCCTGTGTAGTTCAGCGCTCAGCGGTTTTGTGTGGGCCAGCGCCTACTGATCCTGTGTGGGTCCGATCCTGGGTGGGTCATTACGGGGGTTAGTACCTATCGATCCTTTATGGGTCATTATGGTGGTTAGTACCTATCGATCCTTTGTTGGTCATTGCGGGGGTTAGTACCTCTCGATCCTATGTGGGTCTGACGGCTTAGATGAACCAGTGGCTACATCTGATCATCTCTATCGTCTTACGAAGAAGAATACCCATGTGAGCTGAATATTTTCTTGCATTCCTATGTGGATTGACTTGTGTTATCATGTGTGGATGTGATTGAACTTGGGCTTGGATGTTGGAGCCGAACTGGAATTGATAACCTAGGTATATGTATGGTCATATACCTAATTAGTGTCGGTTGTTACTTCGTGATTGTATCTTTCCTTTGTGGATTATCCTTTGTGGATTCTGGGAGACCTTCGGGGGTCTCGGTGTCCCTACTGAGTAGCTTATACTCACCCCTGCACCGGTTATGCCTGCACTACGTTGTGTTGGTTGCAAACGATGGACATCGCTGATCGTGGTTGAGGCACGAGGAGCAGGTCAGTAACCGGAGGTGGACCACTAGGTGAGGCGTACTCGAAGCGGATGGCTGGACCCGAGGAGCTGTGGAGGCTATCTGTACTCACCCTTTAGGTAGGAATTCATGTGGACTACTCGTGGCTGCAACTTTACTTTTTAGTTGATGTACTCCCTTTTTCAGTTGTACTTTACTTTCGATTTGGGATTGTATTCTGGCCCACTTACTTTTCTGCACTTACTATTGTACCCATCTTTACTTAGTATTTACTTTTTCTTGCTTTCTCTGTGGTGTTTGTTTACTTTACTAAGGCAATGCATTACCTTTTTTATCGGGAATTGCACCTTGGTGCTGGTCGCCAGCCCATGGCCTATGGAAGGCGGGCTTGGGGTAGTCACGGCACGGGCCCCGAGGAAGGATCATGACAGGGGATACCACTGAATAAATATCATTTATATGAGGTACAACTATGTGAAATTATAGATCATATATAAAAAGTTCTAAAAAATATATCTAACAAATGAAATGTTTCTTGGAGTGAAATCAAGTCATAAGAAGATACATGCTAACTTGAGGATGTGATGAGGTTGAATTCTCCTCATTTGATTTTATCAGGATGATAAATGTCAAGGATAAATTCATTTAACTGGTGGTAGAATGTCACATCCAATTTTTTCATATAAAGTTTGTGATTAAATTTAATTTAATTTATGTCTAACAAGAGTCACTACATCAAGTTATTCATTTCCTTCATTCATCACCCACTTATCTTCTGTTACACGCAACACAATTTTTCTACAAAACAACATTTTTGTATTATAATACATTAAATGATATAGTTATAACATAGTAGTTAAAAATTTTATTATTAATAATAATAACTACATTTTAAATATTATTTGAAAAGTTTTTATATAAACAAAACATGTTCATAATAAAACATATAATTTTTGGGTAATGAATTTATATGTCTGAAAATGATATTTTAATAAAAATAATTATTTTTCTGTCTTTATGAGAGAAATATTAAATTTAATTTAAGAAACAGTAAGAAAATAAATTTAAAATATAATCTTATTTTATTAATACATAATTTAATTATTAAGAAAGGGTGAATTTTGAGAATTTTTTTTAAAAAAATTCTTTCCGGATGAACTGTGAAAAATACTAAACATTAAATTAAAAATTATGCTATATTTAATTTAATTATATTGATAAACTATAGTTTAATTTTTCAAAAATCATAATTAGATCAATAATAAATCCTTTAATTTAATTTATGTGGTGATTATAAAATTTTTAAATTTAAGATGGATATAATGACAACTCAAACAATTAGACTTTTTCATCTTAAAATTCTATCATTTGATCCCATTTGTGGCATAATTTTTCAATTAATTTTCACCAATTATATTTTTATAGTTTGTTAAACTGGATTAAATTTTTATAATAAGAATAATTTATAATTTATAATAATTTCTACAAATTTTTTACTAAAAATATTACTCAAATACATAAATATTAAATAGAGTAATTAAACTAAAATGAGCTTAATTAATGTCTAAATTTATAATATAGGTTGTAAAAAAGAAATAAATAAATTAGATTTTATTTTTAAATTTCAATCAAAAAATCTATGATTATTATGTATTTTATATTTTTAACTCTAAGTGGACAATTAAATCATGGGAGATAACCCAAATATTTTGAAAACTTAAAAATGTTTCCCATTTCCTAACTTATAAAAGCCCCCCTCTCCTCCCTATATATCCAAAAACATCATTACCTATTTCTTGATCAATCCCTAACAAATTACCCTCCCAAATACCATAAAATTATCCTATAAAACTCCATGAGAGAATAAATCCTACCATGAATCCCTTTTGTGAAAACGAAAAAAAGTAACCTATAGAAGAGGTTACATTATAGATCATAAACATTATTTTTATTTATTTCACACACCCTCAATTGTTAATATAAAATTAATATTTCCTAAATTAAGAATATCAAATTATCTAAAATGTTTTTATACTAAGGTTACTACCTACCATCACACACACTTCTATTAAATGGTATACTCAATAATCTTTAATATGTACAATGAACTACTACTTCATTAGTTGATGATTTCATTCTCCCATTGACACATTTTATGGTTGTAATAAGGATGGAATCTTCTATATGGTATTTATAACGTTTTTAATGATTATTTAATTATTATATAATAAATACATTCATTATTACATTTTTTGTTAATATAGTTTCATAATTTGAGGATATGTGGGCACCAACCTCTTGAAAATGCAGTGATTCATTCACACATCACACAGAATGTATTAAGAAAGGGTTAGTTAAATTATATTATATTTGTTAAAAAATAATTCCTCTATTATTATATTATTTATATAAAAATATATTTCTTTTAAATTGGACATGTAAACTAGATAACAATAGAAAACTTGGTTATGCCTACATATGGCGTACAACCTCCGTGAACTCTGTATTTCATTTCAAATTTCACTAATTTATTTATTATTATAAATATTAATAGAATATGAATATCTTTTTAGATTATTAAAAAAATTATATATATGATGAAAAAAATATTTATCATATCCAAACACAATTGATATAGAATGTGGTTATTACCCAAAACTAAAATTAAACATGGAGTTGTTAATAAACTGGTAATACATGTTCGTATATAAACAATATAAAATATTATATATTTTAATAAGGTTCTAAAAAATCATTATAATAAAATTATATTTATTATAAATTTGGTTCAAATATGTATGATTAGACTCAATACCTTGGGTTAGGGGAATTCTACTCTCACTTTTATTATGATGAGACATATTCAATTTCCACCAATCATTAATAATTTCTAGTATATATTATAAAAATAAATGTATTATGTGATTATTATTAGTAAATTTAGAAGTATTTATAATTTAATTTTTTTACCTTCCTTTTATGGTATTTATAGATAAAATGTTACCAAATATGTAAGGTAAATTTTTGTTGTTATACCATATTTTAGAGACATGTTTTTCAACGAACCTATATTAATCTATGAGGTCAATATATTGTCCCATTGACATATTGTATCATTAATCATATTAATTTCATAATATTTTAAGCTTCGTGATGTTTAATTTGGTCTTGGGTATTACTAATTTATGTTACCAAAGAGTTATGAGTTTATTACAATAATCTCATCATTCATCTGAATTTTTTATGACTATTCATCAATTAATACAATATTATGATCTATATCCCAATAACTCTCATGAAATTAATTATCCTATAACTATTAATGATATAATCGAGTAATGGTACCATTTTTTGAGTCTTTATTACTTATGATGATTTAGATAATTATTGTAAATAATCTAGACCATATTTTTTTATTTGGTTGGAAAGTTGTTATATTCAATAACTATGTCTTATAAAAATATTTTCTACTATATTTTATTTAATTAAAATTAATTTAAATTTTTAAATTTTTAGAAGGTTCTTAAGTGAGTTTTCAATTTCACGTTTAATGTTTTGGTGGTAATTTTTAAATAAAATGTGATTTATAAGGTTGTATAGTTCAAAAATAATATCTCAATGAAGAAAGGATATTTTTCACAAGAAATGTTTTTTTAAAATTAATTGATTAATATTCATATCTGATGGAATATATTTATTTTACTGATTTATTTATATAGATATGATCCAGGGATTACATGAATTTTGATTCTCTGAATGGTTTATGAATCAATTATATGACTATCATAAAGTTTGATTCTCTTTAATGGGTTATATATTTTAGTACAGGATTATCTTACATGGGTTATATAAATTTGAAACTATTTTATTTTAAAGTGTCATGCATTGATGAAATGATCACTAAACCTATATCATTTTTGAATAATATGATATGATAACTGGTATATGATACCCATTTCATTTAAACGGTTATGATATGATAAAACATTTATCTTTAAATGGGTTATCATATGATGATTTTTTATAATCATTTGGCACATGTATATATGATTTCATAATGAGGTAATTGGTACAAATATATCCCTCCAATTGATTTCGTAATGATTTATATCTCATGAACAAATGATGGGAATCAAGTAGATGGGATTCGTCCACTATAGGAAGAATGGGAAAACTAACCCTCTTTGGGAAGAATGGGAAAACGTATCCACTCTGGAAAAAATTGGATAGATGATCCCCTATAATTAGAAGGGGAAACCCGGTCTCCAATAACTAAATGACATTGAATGCAAATTTTTTTATGTCTAACCAAAAAGGGGTAGTCTTCATAAAGATTACAAGTATGTTTTGGAAATGTACAATGACATATAAGGAATGATATTAGATGTTAACGTGACTGCAAAAATTCCATATCTTATTCTTATGTTTTGGATTCAATTATTATTATATTGATCAACTCAAGATTAATGTATTATTAATTTCAAATATTTATTCCATGACTTCTTTATTGGATCTTTGATATGTTAGGTATGATCCTATAATAATATTTTTAGGATATCATACCCTTATGATCATGATTATTCTTATGTATCTCCTTTGTTTACCCTTACAAATCGAATTATCTCAGAATTTAATATGTTTTATTATCCCATGTTAAAAAGATATGTATTGGGTATGATATTTCTATGAAGGGTGTTAGACATGATTAACCTTATGAGAGATAATGTGGCACACTTCTATACCACTGTTTATGTCCACATGATTCCAATGTCACTAAACTAACAGGGATAATCAGAATATATTTATTTAATTTAAAAAGTATTATAAAAATTAAGTAATGATTCTTTATGAAAAGTGATGATTTCTCTTTTATGTCAATTTTTAGATTTAACTTCATTATCATCCTATGTTTCAAAGATAAAGTAGCACAAACAAATGGATAAATCTTATTATTGAGATTGTTATCAGCTAGCCATTTGAATGGAAGAAAAAATGATATTAAATAAATAATAAAAAAATTTAAATTTTATTTATTAAATTAATTCACTGGTTACCAATTAATGTGAATTAACAATTAAACGAGTTGAATATATTGGGTTTGTTTTTGTAAAAAACAATTTTATTCCCAAAATATATATTTACATTAATAAATTAAATTAATAAATATTATTTAAATATATTAATGAAATTTATATTATATATATATATAATTTTTTAAAATTTTATCCAATATGTTTTATAGGATTATGATAATAATAAATCCAATTTTATGAATTAAAGTCTATATATTTTTTAAAATAAAATCATGTTTCCTTTTATAAACACAAATAATTTAAAACCAAATTATTACACTTTTATAAATTTTAATTGAAAAACGACAACATATTTTATTAAAAGGAATGTGAAAATTATATTATGGTAAATATTTTTAATTTTTAAAATATTTTTTTGATAAATAGTGAAAAATACTTAATTTTAGGTTACAATTTCATTTATGTCCTATTTAATTAAAAGGAGAAGTTATATATTTAATTGGATTAAATGTTTAATTATTTAAAATAGACATCTATAAATCCAATTCATGTCATTTCAATCAATTTAACAAGGAAATTGGATATAAAATAATTTTAATATTTTGAAACTTTCACTTTAAAACCCTTATTTTTCATTGAGTTTACGAGATTATTTTTAAATATATATTTTACAATTATGTGATTTCATTTTTCTAAAATGGGACAAATCATTATATTAGTAAGAGAAAATTTATATAGAATTGAAAATTTTAAATATTTTAATTGAAAATTACTATGGGAAAAATGAATATTTATTGTGGTATATGTAAAAAAATAAAGCGTGTTATAGTAACAAACATTAATGGCTTTAACTGAAAAAAAAATTAAACTATTTAATGTGTTATTGTGGTAATTTTAATCAATAAATTTCTTTTAAAACATTAATTATCCAATAATTCTTGTTAATTAGTTCAACTTCATTGTGGTAGTATTTATTTATATAATAATCATTATTAAATCACTTAAAACCATGAGGCAGTAAGTATACATACCACACCTCACCACCCCATTTCTCCAAAAAATCTGTGAAAATTATAAAATATCTCCCAAAATGTTTTGTCCCGACTCTCCACATGTCTATTTTGTTGTGGTCTCACCAAAATAATAATTCCATGGTATTTAAGGGATCCTTTAATTATGTGATGTTAATGAGGAAATTTTCTCGAAAACCTCCATTAATTTCCATTATTCTTCTACATTATACTCATATCCATCACACATCAGGGAAGAATAATTCATGTATCATTTACATACACTATTTTTATTTATATAATGTAATTCCATATATCAATACCCTATAATACTTCCTCTATTTCAAATAATAAAAAGCATTGTCTTAATTATGGAGATTAACCATATTCATTAATAATGATTTTTTTTCATTTTTTAGTGCCAAATTCGTGGAAGTTCAATGAAATATATTATAGTTAAATCATGTTTAAATAGTTATATTATAATCAACTTCATGTTATCTATATAACATGTCATCATCATATTAAATTATAAGATATTGTATATGATTTTTGGAAAACAACAAATAAAAAATAAAAAATTATCATTAACATTTTCTAAAATTAATCATCCACATGTATAAGATAAAAATAATAAATAGTGAAATTAAAACATAGACAAGTGTATGAATAAAATTTTATTTCACTAATGTATTTTAATTTCAATTTTAAAATAAAATATATAAATATTACCAAATGAACTGATCAGGAAGAATTGGGTCAAATATTCCCAATTCAATAAAATATTGCATGTTCTTATTGAAATAGTGGAAAGATGTTATAAATTTATATTATAAGATATTATAAATGTTATTATTGTTCTATAATTAATAAATATAATTCATTAACCCATTTTACTTGATTATTATGTACACAAACATACTAAAATGTTTGAGGTATGTGTATTTTCCTCTAAAATTTACTTATGTGAGAATTATGGATTACTCAAAACATAATTACTATGTGTTGTAAATGTTATTACAATTGATATATCATATAATTAATATAATTATATTCATTATATTTAATGTTTTATTTTATTATTATTTTTAGGGGTCATATAATTCAATTGAATACAAAGTGGTAAGGGAATTCATAACCTAATTTCAATTCATTCCATATGACTTGTTGATCAAAAAAAGACCATTATAAATTTGTTTAGTTGTATTATTTATTCATGTGATTAATTCAATGCACATAATTAGAGATGGGTGGGGTCTATCATTTACCCTAAATTAATCTATAGTTATGATGAGACAAACCAGTTTGGGTTACAGATAAGGCCTTAACCATTTATTTTTAGATTTCATGGTCAAGGAATTGAGGGTATGTTTTAGATATCTTATATAATGAACGCCAACACTACGTAACTATTAATTGGTTTTCCATTTATTACTATTTTTAATATTATTCACCGATATAATTTTATCTTATGTGATAATTCTACCAAGAGTTGTGTGATTATAATTTTATTGTTCTGTATTATTAAATTTTTTATCAAGTCATTGATTAATTGTCATGTGATTCTAGTTATTTTATATGACAAATTTTTTTTAATTTTTTTCATGATAGATTACATGGTTTACATAACCTTACTGAGAATATGATATCACCACTATTTATGTTTTATTTATTCCAAAGATGAAAAATAGTTTTTTATTATTGATGTAAAAGGACAATCTTGGAGAATAATTGTATCCTAAAATAATAATCTATATTTTTCTATGTATTCAAATTTATAATTTGTAAATAAATTATGTATCTAGTATTCCAAAAATAATAAACTATTTTTTCATTTGAGATATGCTTCATTGCATATTTTTCCAATGTAATAATGTAATAAAATGTTGTGGGATACTGGGGTTCAAGTTGTTACAATCGATATCAGAGGATGTGTAGTAGAACACATTGAAACTAGATTTATAAAATATAAATTCGGGTAATGTTACCCTATAATAAACCTTAAGAATATTTTTAATATAAAAAATATTATAAATATGATTATATTTATTAATAAGTAATCAATTTATGTTATGTGTTTTTTTATTTGGAATATATGAGTTATGATTCATAACCTAATCTAGAGAATGCAGCTGATTAGAAAATAACACCAAGTGTATGGGATGGAAACCATATAAATGAATGTTATAAATGTAATTATTTCCATCCTATAATATATAATAATTGTGGAGATCGAGAAGTAATTATATCTGAACAATTAATATCAATTATATAAAAAATTTCTAGAGTTCCGAGTAAAATTCTTACCCATATGGAGCAACCTGATCAGGAAATCATAGAAACAATGTTAGAACATGACATAAGAAAATAACCACAGTAATTCAATGGGACTTCAAATACATTGTCATATGAGTAATTTATATGTTATTTAGGGAAGATATTAATCTCATTTAGAAGTAGTAAAATGCTTATGGATTACAGGGTATGAGATGACTATCAATTGTGGTCATTAATTCAAAATTCTATAGAGATGGAGGAAATAGAAATCATGGAATTTATTGATTTTAAAGAAATTTTATTGTAAAAATATTCCCCCCTAAAAAATGAGTTTATATAGAGATACAAATTCATAATTATTAGAGAAAATGATAATGTGAATGTTTCTATATATAAAATAAAACATTACAGTATTAAAATGGAATGACATTGACTAAATACATAATATAATGTTAAATATTTATCATTTCCTTAAAGGGTTAAATATATTCCCCAATAGGGAAATCTTCTCCCAAACATTAGGATAATATGAATACATAGTTTTACGTGCTATCGAGACAATGAAATAATTCATTATATCTTATGACTTAAAGGGAAAACAAACAACGAAGAGAGTACATGAAATGATAATGGATTAAGTGAAGTGAAATAGATAATTATCCAACAAGATATACATGATATAGGAAACACTTTTTCACTTATATAAAAAGAAAACGAGTTTACTTCAAGTACATAGAGAAAGGACATTCTGATCATGATTTCTGGGTAATAAAAAAGATACCAATTTTCATTTTCGTAATTCATAGGATATGGGAAACTATGAAAATGAGTATCTAAAGAATTAAGGAAAAATAACATGGAAGAGGATGATGGAATACATTCAGGATTATATAACGACAACAGTTGTGGTGAAATCACTTGATGATGTGGTCATATGTACATTAAACATATCATCTATTTTATAAATTTATTATTTGATTTTAAATGATAACAATCTTTTACATATTCCAATTTTGACAAAAAATAGTCATATATCATTTACCTAATGAAAGGTGTTTGTTATAAAAAATCATAGTACAAATATAATTATAATAATAATTTGTTATAGGGTTACTATTTTGACACATAAATGTTATTTATTTTCGGATTTTATTATCATACTGATGGTTGATTTTGATATAATTCTCTTTATGGAATTCCTTTAATAATAAAATTGAAATAGTTTTACATCGAGATGGAAATTTTTATTCATGGTGAAGATTTAGATTTAATTAGGTTTATAAGAAAAAATTAATCATTTTCGAAATATATCAGTCCACCATTAGTGGCTCTCTATAATTAGCTTCATGGAGAAGAAGAGACGAAAAGCCCTACTATTTATAAATATAATCATAATATTTTTTATGTACCTACTGAATCGTAATTTGTTTTTCTATTTCCTATTAAATTACCTAGATATTTATTAAAGTGGGATGTTGAGTTTTTTAATTGAATTAAGGTAACTTCCTCAACCCGGAATACACTAAATTTGTGTACCAAGGCGGGTCACCACATGACCTCATGCACACCTCCTCATACTCCAGAGGTTTTTAACAAGTTGGGTGGGTCTCAATGTTGTGTTGGGAAATTATAACCTCATTTCTAGAGAAAGTCAAAATTGAAAATAATTATAATAGTGTAAACAATATAAAAAACCAATGAAAAAAATAATCATCTTCCAATGTATGGTATAAACCATAACCAAAAATAAATATGTCTTATCATGATGACATTCCACATATAAAAAATCCAAAAAAAAAATATGGGCCCTAGAATCCCCAAATTGATCCTAACAACAAGGTCAGATCCTCATCCATGCATATACTATGCTCTAATCAACATCCTAGCTTTGGGCTCGTGCTTATATATAAATATGTAATAAATAAGTCTTCTCAAATACCCAGCGATTAGCTGAGAAGGGTGCAAGAAAAACTACATAGGTCACCACCAACGGTGTCTTGAAAATTTAAATTCTAGTAGATTGTTCATGGAAACATAACATAAAATTTTATATAAATAAAAGATATAATTTTTATCCATTAGATAACAATTTGAACATACACTATATATATATATATTTATTTATTACAAATTTAACCATTGAAACCATCTTCACTACATAATCCTTTTTATAATGGGTTCCTTAGGTTAGGAGCATAATTCATCTTCACATGGGTCAGACATAAAAAAACATTGTACTTAAGGGACTAAATTAATCCCTCATCCCCATTGGGATAAAATATCCCAACATCACTATGTCCTCACCTAGAAGTATCATTCAGCGTTGAATGCATCTGTTAGGTGAATAGATCCTTTGTCCCCTTCACCAACCCCTATATTTTTTTGGTAGAGATTATATCCTCATTCTAAATAAACACGTGGTTGTAGAGCCTCGTGTAATTATACCACCCTAACAATCCATGTGAACATGATTATTTATCCATTAGTAAAAATATTCCACAACACAACCAAACACCCAATTCCAATGGTAATCACAATCCATAACAAACTAAATGGGAATTAACATTATTCCCTAACCCATTAACATATTTACCATTGACATTAAATATCCATTTACCCTCATTCACATTTATCATTCTTCAACACATTATTTATATTCACAATTCCCATACATTATTCAATGTTCAATAATTACCATGCATTAGGCTATTTAGTATATTTATCATTTCACCACTATTTCCCACTTGTGAAATTTGAGTAAAATTTTTAAAACACATATCACAACCACTTTATTACATTCAACCCACTAAGTATGCACCACAATTCCCTTGTATATATCCATCCCATATATTCATCAATTCTATTATCCAAACCCTTTTTAAATGTTTTTCAATCCACATTCCATTTATAATTTAACATGATCATCATTCCATATATAGTACTTATTTTGAGTATCCCAAAAAAATTCATATCTCTTTTGACCCAATATCATTTAACCCGATTAAACCATTTTTCTAAAATTCCACAATGTAATTTTACACGCATACCAACATTAGGTAAAACTAAATATATTTTTTCTTCAACCCAACTACCAATTTTTTATGATAAAAATGGTTCTATGATATAATCCATCGGTTGTACACTTGACATTATCAATTCTTATGTTTAAGAACATCAACACACCTCATGGGTTCCCTAAATCAGTTAGACCATCCTCGACGCATCCCAAGGGTGTTGTGAGGGTTCAAAATCATCATTTGGATATTCATATTACTAAAAATCAGCAATATAATTATAAACAAAAAAATAGAGATTCAAGAAATCATACTCAAGTTCACCAATCCACTCCAAAACTATGGTATATAATTTCTAGACAACCTACATCAAATCTGATGATTAACACACTATTAAGCATAAACGTAGAACAAAATTCTACCACCCTTTGAAACCTAAATCTATATATCATAGAAAAATAATTTTATTGAGTATTTAATGGATATAAGAGAATGTTTAAAATAGTAAACAAAAAAGACAATCAATTGATGGATGATACTCACCATGAGCATTTATCTATAATAGATAGTGCTCCAAAAAACATAAGATCTAAAAAGAACCACCTATTAGATGCTTGGGTCAATAGGGTTCATATATAGGGTTGTAAGAGGTAAAATATAGATGAATTCATGTTTTAACATAAAACCTGAGGTGTAAATTCTATAATTTTTCCAAACATTTTTAGGACATGCAGTTTACCCACACTGTTTGACATATCGTACACAAACTATTTGAAAGACACTATCCATGGGATGATGGGTCGCATGGTTATCTGGGATGGTCACGTGGATTTATGAACCATTCACTATATTAGTGATATTCCCTGAAATAAGGTCACACAGTTTACCTTGGCTGTCTGGGTTTTTTACCTAATAGTGTGTTGACTGTTCACCATACACAAATTTTCTTAATATCCAATTCCATTCATCTTTTGAACCCCAAGTACTCCCATGTGGCCCCTTATACCCCTATAAATATATTTATTTAACTCTAAAATGGCTATTTAAAACAAATTGTTGGAAAATACAATAAATTCGCAGTTGGATGGTGGGTAAATTTATAAGAACATAAATGTGGTGTATAATGGTAAATTGATTGACATAAAAAAATTATTATAGTGTTTTGATGTTGGGAAAAAATACTTTTATTCCTTATATACCCAAGATAAAAAATTAATTACTAGATTAATCTCTTAGATCAAACTTATTTTATACCTTGGTAGCAGTAAGACATATATATAATTGAAGTTAAATTTTTTGTGGGATAATATGATAAGGGAATTTTTTATTTTGTGTTATGATATTTGGTATTTCAATATGTGAAAGAAAAAAGAAAGTGTCCTAGAAGATTCAAGTAACCTATAACTATTCCTACATGTAAATGGAGTGACATTACAAAGGATGTTATTACTGGATTAAAAAATACTCCAAGAAACAATGATGCAATATGGGTACTTATTGATGGAAATACCAAATATTTGCATTTCATCACTAAAAGGTAATTTTTGACACTCTAGAACCATGAACGACTCTCTAATAATTATTTTTTAGTATATAAAGTTGAGACTCTTTTATTTTTTTCTGATCATTATCGATGTTCACATTGAAATTCTAAAAAATGATTCAAAATTCACTAAATAGAGAGCTTTATTTGAGCCCTACATTTCACCCTCTAGTCGATATAGTCAAAAATAAATATCTATACAGGAAATAATATATTAATATCCTTATAACATGACTTATGTGGGATATGGGATAAATATTTTCTTTTGGTAGAATTGTTTAATTGCAATTGCTTCCCTTCACATATTCCAATGATGTTGTATAAAGAGTTATATGAAAAAAAATCTTACACAATCATTTACTATTTATGATGGTACGAGGAATATTATAGGGCCAAATATTGTTTTACGATGAGTAAAATGATGTAATTAATTTTCAATATTTTATCAAAGATACTCAATGTGGGTAAATGAGCTAAACTAATAATTTATTGAATGATTTGTAATCTCATATAGAGAAGCACATTTTCTCACAGTTATCTCCAAGGAATGTTGTTATAAGAATTTGTATGAAAGGAAAACTGATTAAAAATTATAGTGTATACTTTTAAACAATATAAATAATTGGAGTAGTTGTTTATCATTTGAAAATGACACCAAGCGTTTATAAAGCCCAAGATGTGTTCCCTGTGTCTTCTTTGTGGTTTTATATGCTAGGCTAATCAAATTTTATCATTTGGAAGAAATGTAATTTGAACTAATATTATATTTTTATGAATATCCTATCAAGAATCATGATACCATCTAACAAGTTTTTAGTAATTGAATGACTCGGCTAGTGATGCTACAATAGAAAATTCATAATCTTAGAGAATCAACGTGGGATCATATAGTAGTTATGATGAATAGATACCAAAATATATTTATGATGTAAAATTATGGAAAATTATAGGATGTTTTTTTTTTCAAATAAGAAGGAAGGTAACACCCCATGATAATATGATATGAATTTTTTTTAATTGATTTTTTCAATATCATACGTTACATGAAACATTGTTCTAAAAAAAGATAAATGTTATCATTATTATATTTGTACACATTCTATAGAAATAAAGGGGAATGTATGATTTACAAAGTTATAAAAATTTCAATTAAACATGTTTGTTAAATTAATTTCCTTTACTACCAAATAATTATACAATAATAAAAAACTATTTAATATAATGTGTCTGTTTTAATAAAGAAAATTTATTTTCTCCCCACAATGAAATTATATCTCAATGAATTAAATTAATAGAATTTAATGAAATATTTTAATGATGTTTATATGTATTATATCATATCAAATGTTTTTAAATTAATTTAATATGTTTTATATACCTATGATAAGAAAAAAACAATTTTTTTTAAAATGTTATATTTTCCAAATAGTTAATTTTACCACCACTTAATGACACACAAGTATTAAAACTAAATTTTCACCACATTATAAATATTATATTTAAGATTAATTTTCATAAATATGAATATATAAATTATCTGAGGGTTAAAATTTATAATTACATGGAGAAGATTCATTTTTTAATGATTAGTAAAAAATAAATAATTTTAATTGAAACATATTTTATCAGAAAATGTTTCATATGTATAAGTTATATGATAATTTTTTTAAAATTTAAATAGTTTAAATATATAAATAAAATAATCTATCTAATTTGAATATGATTTTCATTTTCATTAGATATAAAATAATTTCAATGAAATGAAATTTTCACATTAATAACTTACATTTTCTTTATGACTGCATGATTATATTTAAAGAATTTTTTTTTGTAGTTGTCTGAACCTAATAATTTAAAATGGATGAAATATTTTAAGTAATGAATTCATAATTAGTTATTAATGACGTTTAAATTTTTATTTATAAAAATTTTACTATGGTAAAAATAATTATTTCATATAGTATATGTAAATGAATAAAATCGTGTAATATCAAAAATTTAAAGGTTTAAAATTCTTAAAATTTGAAAATAGTAATAGGATATTCATTTATTTATATACCAAAAAAATAATTTGGATATTTTATCTTCTAAAAAATTAATTTAAATTTTTGTAACCTCAAATAGGCTGGCTTTAATTAAAAAATTATCAATATTAAATTACTTAAAACCACCCCTCATCAAGTATAAAACCCACACCTAAAAAACCAATTTCTCCTAAAAATCATGTATTATTTTCAAATGTTTACCAAAATATATCTTCAAAACCCAACTCATTCCCATGTAATGCAAGTATCACCCAAATACCAATTCCATGTACATTACGAGATCCTTCAAAGAGGTGATATTCATGATTTAATTTTATCAAGGCACGTCTGTCAGTTTCATTTATTTATATACTTTCTTCTCAACTCATTAATAAATTCTGGAATAATAAAAAAATTATTATAATATTGTTATGTTATTTTTATAATTTAATATCTTTTACCCATCCCATTTATTATAATCAATTATTCAACTAACCAAAACCAGTTTCTGAATTATGGTGATTAACTTTCTCTCTAAATAACAAATTTATTCATTTTTCATGTATTCATTATGGATGCTAAAAAAATATTATTATGGTTAAAAAAATATTTTTGTAGATATATTATAACCTATTTAATTTTCTATATTAAACATATAATCATAATATAAAATAAATTTAAATTAATTCATGATGTTTGGAAGAACAGCAAAAATAAATTTAACACTTATCATTAACATTTCAAAACAATGAATCATCCTCATGTGAGAAGATAAAAATAATAAACTGGTCTATTTGAAATTACTTATTTTAATTAATAAAAATAAATTTCTCTTATTTATATTTATATTTATTTAAATTTAATATGCATAAATATACAATAATGAACTAATCATGAATCCATTGAATGAACGTACATGTAAAATTTCAAATAATTAAATATTATTAACAAATAGGTGGAAGGATGTTATTAAATTATATTATAACATATTGTAAATATGATAATAGTTTTATAATTAATAATAAAAGTTATTTAAAAATTATATCTGAGGATGAACTAATCAAAACTAATGGAATGAATGATGTGAGGGTTTCCTCATCTCACTTTTAATTTTATGAGATAAATGCCTTAATCAGTACTTTTTTATAGTTTGTGGTGAATATAATGGCCTTTTATATATTATATAATTAATATCATTATATAAATGTTATCAAATATTCTATTTTATAATTATTTCTTGAAATGGGGAATATTATTCAATATATTACAATTAAAAAAGAGTGTTTTTAATCAAATATTATTTTGTTCTATATGGCTATTTCATCAAATAATGATAGATAATACTTATATATTTATTATTAATGTAATAATTTAATTGAAATTATTATATAAGTGCTGGGGACCCATATATCCCTTATATTCATCGATATGTTTCATTAAAAAACTAGTTTTAGTTTTGACTGAAACCTTACCCATTTATATTCTAACATCATTGCCAAGGCGTTGATGGTATGATTAAAATTTACATAATTATGAATTATAAAATTATTATACTAGTTATTGGATTCCATGTGATATTTCCAATTGGTTAGTGTATCCACATAAATGATTATAGGTCATTCAATTATTTTAAATGGCATTATTTTATCATAATATTCTCATGCCCAATTATTTCATTTCATATTCATGTTATTGAATAATGGGATTAAATTTTTAATTATTTACCTTTCCATAAATTTTTATTCTTATTTATTATTTATTATAATATATACATATAATTACTAAGAAACTATGATATCCTTTTTATTATGTTTATCTCTACCCTATGATTCCAATAATTTTATTACAATTGATGTGTAGGGTTAAGATAGTACAAACAATGGTTACCTCATTGGATTCTCTATACTGTTATTTTTATTCCAAATATAAATATAAGGATAGTGTATATAAATATTTCATTAAACCTACTAATATTTTATGTTATTCTGGATGTTATTCCTTATATATTGAGACACTAAAAAAAGTAGCCACAAACTATGGGCTACTAGGGTCAGGTATGTTACAATACTAGAATCCAAATGAATACATTTACCATTATATTTTACCATTGTTCCATTGATTGTATTTTCATTAAGCTATAAAATAGTTCATTGATTATTATAGTACCTAGGTTATTCACATTTTAAATTAAAACTACAAATGGATCCCTATTATTCAATTTCTTTCTTTCCAATATAATCTTCATTATTCCTTGGAAATTAATTTTATTAAGAAAATATTTTCCACACATAATGAATTTTAATACTCCATGGTGATACCATATATTGAATTTTTAAAACATAGGTTTAACCATGATTATTTATTTTCATCTTATATTTAAATCATTAATAATGGTTAATAATGAAAATGAGAATTATACTAAGAATAAGCATTTGAGTGTAATACTAGGGGCACAATATGTCCAATTTTTATGCACCATGTGATGATAGAGAGAAGAGTAATATTACATATTAATATTTATACCCCCTAGGTAAATCAATACAAAAAATATGACTATATATTATATATATAAAATAAATTGTTGTGTTAAAACCCACATAATATCTTCCATCCCAAAACATTAAAAAAATTATCTATAAATATCCCCATTTCCTATAATATGGATATATTCATAAATCTATGAATTCATAAATCTAGACACAATGATTTCTACTAAACATGCTTGTATACCATCTATATAGTCCCTGGACCTAGAATCCATGATCCAATATATAATTTATTATATTCTTGTAAGATACAAGTAATCACATCCTGAAGGACCAACTCATTAAATATTATCGGTACTATAGATTCTGAATTTTTCATCCATTACATTTTAATAGAAAAACAATTATTGGTAATAAAATTATTCAATCTACAATTTCATTTAATATATATTTTTATACACTTCATGAGATTGGGGAAACAAAAAAAATAAGGGTCATTTCAATTGCTTCGTATCAGATAATTATATTGGTATTTATACTCAAACAATAAGAATAACCAACACAAAAAATTAAATAACAGAACATACATTCCATTAATTCAGTTAGTTAATAATGAAATGAATCCTGATATAATATCATGGGGAGAACATGAAGCATAATAATGTAAGTAATAATCTACATGGAATGGTAAATAAAAGAAAATAAATTCCATTTAATCAATATCATGAAGATCATAACTAGATATGGCATAATCAATATGACATGGTAAAAAATGAAAAAAATTTCATTTTAACAATTAACAATGAACAAAATTCATATCAAGAAAATATCATTGTGAAACTAACATAGATAATAATATATGAATTCATAGTGAATGAAATGGGTAATTATTGGATATAATGTATAGGGGACATGATACCATAATACATAAGATATATCATTATGATTGTATATAACTAATTAGAAGAATCCTTTTTAAATTTTGATATCCAATTGATTTGTATCATGAGACCAATCAATGAATTTTGTGAAAATATTTAACAAGTACCTACTTAGGTCTTATGGTCTAAATAATAAATCATATATCGAATAATCTATTTAATTTACGAACAATGTTATTTATCATCAAATTATATATTGATTATGGAATACATATTTTTCGATATTTTCCTTGATAAGAAAATAACAATCCCATTCGAACAACATTTGTAAGAAATATATAATTCTTAAGAGTTAAACATATTAATGATGTATAAAATTATTCATTATGGAAAATATTATATCCATAAAAAAGATAATAGTAATTTAAATTTTAATGACTAAAAAATGAATAAAAAAATTTCAATTCAATTCACAGCGAAATGATCATATACAATCCATTTTAAGAATTTGGATAATATCAATTCAAAATATAACCATTGGATTATAACTAAAATTTTTTTTATTGAAAATTAGAAATTTCATAAAAAATATTTAGAATCATTTTTGAGGAATATATCATTTTCATTTTAAAAATTTATTTTCTAAAATAGATGCTGAAAATAAATTTCTAAAATTAATTTCCTTAAAAAAAATTTAAACTTAAAAAAGGATTATTTAAAACAATTAATTTCTCATGATGGTTAGAAACTAACTTATTTTTGTACATGTTAAAACAAACATTCCATTCAATTTTTGATAAATGCTACACATCTTTAATAAAAAATGATATAATGATTTTTTTGAAAATAATATTTAAAATATAATATTTGGTAAAATGGTATTTACTAAAACATTTTGAAAAGGAAAAAAATTGAGAGAAGTTTTAAAAAAATGAATGAAAATAGATTTATGACAAAAGTAAGAAATGAAGTTCAATTTTAGTAAAAATAAGTTGTCAATAATATTTGGTACAAAATAATTTGGACGTAACTATTTCCAGAAAATATAATGAATAAATAGAAGAGAAGAATATTAAATTAGGTAATTATATAATAATATAATAATTCCCTTCAATTTAATTCAATCAATAGAAATTATTGATTATAATGTAATTGTGAAATAAATTATTACGATAACCATTACATTTATGTGAGAATTAATAGATGAATTAAATATTTGTATAAATAGTAAATATAAATAAAAACATCTAAATAAAATAGAAGATTATTTTATTTTATTAAAAAATATATAATAATATCAATGATGATCAAGAATTAATATAACCAAATAAGAAAAATTTGGTTTTAAAAATCAATACAATATAGTATCCTTTATCTAAAACCACATTTGATGATATAATTTTACTTGAATCATAAAATACCATGAATGGATAATTTATCAAGATAGAACATGTCTAAGGGAATGTATTTATAACATATAAAATAACTTTTTTTGGATAATAAAAAAATATGCATCAAGGACGAATAATGTAGAAGAAGTCAATTACCTCACACTTCATTTTAGTGGAATACGATTTATACACTTTAAAAGCAGTTCTAAATTGTTATTTACATATTTCATCAGGATATTAAAAATTAAAATGCCATAAATGATAATTATATGAAATCTGTACCCTCATTCATTAATTATAAATCATTATTTTTATTGACCAAGATGTTAATTTACATGTTACAACATTCCTTCTTTGTCATAAAAGTTATAGTTATTGCGAAAAAATCATAGTGACATAATTTAAATAATAATAATGATTTAATAATTCCCTTATTTTTGCAGATATTATAATTTTCTTAATGAATCATTAAATTTTGACAAGAATATGTACAATCTTTCTATCATTGAGATGGTAGGTCATACGTTCTAATGTGTAACATTTTCATTTTCCATTATCATTCTATAAAAAAGGTATGTAAAATTTTATGATTTTATAATGATAATAATATCATAAATAATATTTTATTTTTTAAAATATATATATATATATATATCATCTATGTGGTTTGGTGATGCGAATAATGTCAATTTTTTTAATGTAGTAAAAATTATTTTATCAACATTATATGAGTGAAAATATATGAAAAAATATTATATATTATAAATAAATAATGATAAATATTATATAAATGTTACAATTATTTCCATTATGTGACATTTAATCTCTATATTTTTCTTCTTCACCTAACATGTTAATTGTTACTAAAAGAATAATAACAACACTATGTGGCCTAGTTGTTAGTTGAACACACGAGTGGCATAATCGTATTCAAAATGTAATGTAACAAAAAAATGTATATATATGATATTAAAACTCAATATGTAATATTATTTTATAAAAATAATACAGATATGTTATTTCAATCATCATACTAAACAATGATAGTTATTAATGAAAAAATGTATGACATCGTTTATTGATGCAAATAATTTGTCATACAAATGAATGATCATTCCATAACATAATTGATGGAAGTGAATTGTTTTTAGTGTATTCCATTCACATGAAATAATAAAATAATATTGATTATACTAAGTTAATTATATCATCACTATTTAATGATAATTTTAAGGGGTGGAGGATGAAATAAAATGATGAAAATCATTGAAGAACCTTAACACCACTTTAATTATCCAGTCATATTAACAAAAAAATAATTCAAACATTGGAATTACACCAAAATTATGGGTTAAAAGATAAGGGAAGATTATGATGGATATTATTTGGTTAAAGATTTTATGAACAAAAATGGTCTGAATTTATTAAAAAAACTATGGATACGGTGTCATTTTTTAAGTGTGTTGTCTGGAACACTAGTATTTTTTTCAATAAAAATGTCTAACTTCATTTTTTACATTAAAATAAGATAAAATTTAATTATTATTTATAATTATACATTATATTGTTAAATGTTTTTGATAAAATATATTTAAAAAATCTTTATGATAATTTAAACCTTTATTGTTTAAGTTTCACCCCAGTAAATCAATATTTATCATAAATGTAGTACATAAATTTTATGATTTTTAGTATTAATTATGGAAAAAATTAATTTTATCTTTTGAGATAAAATATCTTTTTCTAATTCCACATATGGAAACTTTTTACCAAATTCAAATGAATTATGTGGGAAAATTAAATTTCATATTAATCCTAGAAACATGTAATTTTTTGACCCATGATCTATATGACGATTCCCCAAGATTATTGGCCATGTTTCCTTTAGTGCTCCACCAAATATGATAGTGAATTCTGGACAGTAGCGAGAGACTGTTATTTCAATCATTAGGTGACTATACCGATTTTTATAAAGTAAAATAACATACCCAATTGATAAATAAATGCAGAAGCATATTTAACTAGAATAATACAAATGTCATATGATATCCAAAACAAAAAAAAATAAAATATTCAGCTGAAACTTAAAACATTCAATTCCAAAATATGTGTCAATGTTCTTAAAAATAAAACTGAAAAATCAATTCAATAATGACTCCCATGTAGTACCCAATCTATGTTGGGTTCCCTCATCCAAGTTGATACCCTAATGAAAAAGTTATCAATGAGTCATTTCTCTTATCTTATCCTTCAATAGTAATGCATATTATGGTACTAATCTAGTTGCCCATGTAGTGTGTGATTAAAACATATTAGTCCACGACCACGAGTTTCTAAAACAATTACATTCAAATGATAATGTATCAATTCAATAAATTAAATTATATAATGAATAAATACACATCATTAACATTATATTTTGTTATTTAATTAATCAAATTCACTCCTGGGTTCTCAAGGATACCTTTACCTCTTAACTAGCATCAGATTGTTCTAGCTTATAATGTGTCCCATATGTAATGTCATATCATTGAAACTAATTTTACTTTTTTTGGAGCTCAATTTATTCAAATATGACATGATATATCAGTACCTGATTTGATTTATGCTGAAGTTTGAATTATTATCATGTGAAGTCATATATCTTGAGTGTCTCTATAAATAGTCCTTAAAATCATCCATAAATTCCAATGATAGAAAAAAAATGTATATATAATTTGATTAGGTAACCAATATTACTTCTCAATATCATGACCATGTTCCCAATCATTTACTCATGTGTATAATGACTATGATATCATTTATACTTCTCATTTGAATGACCATTTTCCCATTCCTTTACTCAAAAATTATAATGACAATGTCTCCATTTATAATTCATAATTTATAATGACCATGTTCCCATTATTTCACTCATAATAAATTCATAATTACATATCCACCTCAAATCCATTTCTAATTAAAAAGTTTCATAAATATGATAATATCCTTAATTAACTCTTCAACTAATTAAGTATGCCAATACCATTAATTAATTAATCAATTAATTAATCAATTAAACTACTCATATCCCATAATTATCTTTATATAATTATGTATCTCATTATTAAATAATGACCTTCATAATTAATTCAACAATTAGTTATCTAGATCATAATGTCAACAAACATTATAAATTCACGATTAAATATTACATTCTTTCAAATTAAATATATTATAATGAATCCCTGATCAATAATCTTTATTATAAAACCAAACGCTCATAATAAAATTCACCAACATAATTCTATAGTAGTAATTACTCTTATAATCATGATAAATTCTTCATTTAATCATATAAATTAACAATTATTCGATAAATGATTTGGACAAACAATTTAACCAATTTAGAAATTTAATTTCTAAATATTGTTAGAAAATCATAAATATTACAGTAATGCATCAATTATACTACAATGAAAATTAGATTTTAGACCACCTACATCAATTCATTGATGGTTGTTCGTTCAAGGAATATCATTAAAATCCAGTCATCACAATGACATAGATTTATCTTCTTGATCTAAATACCTAAATGATGATTGAGGATATCAAGATATAATCAACTTATATATTGATCTATAGTCACAGATTTATATCGCACCAAAAATAAATAAATATAATGATATATAAGATAAAATGCGTCTAAAATATCATGGAAAATATAATATATGTCAATATATCCCACAGGATGGGATCCACTTACCAAAAGAAGAGAGGATCATATACAAGGGACTTTAATCTCATGTAATGGAGGTAATATATCCTATGAAGCCATTTTTATTCCATTAAAATGTTCCAAAAAAATCTATTCCCATGCGAGGTAAAATAAGAGGTTTTTTGGGGTTTTTTGGGGATTTAACTAATTTTCTATTGAAATGAAATCTTGTTCATAATTTTCAGGTGGGGGCACATGGCAAGGTAGAACATTCACCAACCATGTGGCCCTCAGTATACCGGGTCGCACGGTTACCCTTGTTTGGCCACACAGTTCTCTCTATGAATGTGCTTATTTTTCACAACCCATTTTCCTCAAATTTCACCGAAAACATATTCCAAAATAACCCCAATTCATAAAAGTAAGATTATTTAATTTAATAAAATATACCTGAAATCATACATGAGATAACTATATTGATTTTTCGGATCTTATTATTTACCCACCATATAATATCTATTCCATGATATATGCTTCTAGGATATTCTAATATTTTGATCCAAAAAATATTTTATCATTGAGCCCTCATGTTTTCTTCCATTTTATATGTTTCCTCTTAAACTGGTCCATGTTTACATAAAACATAAACTGTTGACATTGGATTTCCCTACAACAAGGTCTCACTAAGATCCATCACATGTATTTAATTCCCCAAAAATTAGTCAAATATCATAGATTCAACCACATATTTATCGATCAGATGAGATGGTTTGGGGTGATATATCTATTATTTTGAAAATATTTCACCACCATTCAAGTTTTTGTTATTTCTATGGAAGATCCGAGTAGTATTTCACTATACTGATTGTCTCCACTACCTCAAATTGTCCAACAAATGTTGGAGAAAACAATCCCTTCCTTTGTATCCATTGGTGACCATACCTAGGCACCACCCTAAAGAACGTACAATCACAATCTATATAATATAGAGGCTGTATTAATCTATTTTCATATGACTTCTACATTCATTAAAATGAAGCAATATTTTTTTCAAAACAAATGTGCACGCTCTGATGACTTCCGCATGAGACGATGTCCAAACAACTATGACTCACCTACTTCCATACAACGTAGTGGTGATCTAGATGGCCATCCATACAGAGCCTTTTAGGGTCCCATATTTATAGTATTTGGATAACTGTTTTTATATGAATATTTAACTAATGTATTGTGCTTCTCTCAAGACCCACTGGTGTCAAGCACATAAGCTTCCATCATATCCTCAAGCACCATTATACTATGCTCTGACTTCACAATTTTCTTATGGGTGGAATGTCTTTCTCATTAAAAATTGTGTACCTAGAACATTCTACAATCCCTACCATAAACATGATGTAATGCATGATTCATGATCAAAATATATAGTCGATGACACCCTATGCAGATGTCCTATATCCTAAACATACAGTTCTCTCAAGTGGTCTAGTTTGATGGTTACCCTTTTATGAATGAAATGATCTAACTTTTTATGTTGATCGATAATAACCTAAATAGAATAATTCATCCTAAGAATACTTGTATATCCCAAAAAAATCATTGGTAGGTCATACCTCTTCTATTATAGATTTGTAAATGACTATAGTAAACATCCGAGTTGTTGATGCCTTGCCTTTAACTGTGGATAAGTGATGAATCTTGTTAGAAACCACACTATATCCTTTTTCATTCCCTTCCACCATTGCTATCGTCATAGGTCACAGTACATTATGGTCACACCAAGATTCACCTCAATCATTGAGGCAAGATATTATCACATTATATCCTCTTAGATGATTTTTGGTAAAAAAACTTTAGTATTCACATAGATGATATCATAATCGTCTACCAACATGTCCAAATGGGACTCCAATCCTTTAGTGTTTACCCTTAAGTACAATAACCCCATATTTTCTTATGGTTTGTACCTAATCCAATTCAAAACAGTGGAATCCACTACACCATAAACTAGAGGCACCTATGCTTGACTATTCATAACCACCATATGCATTTCAGCCAGCGAAGTCATCGTCATCTACTCTGCATGCAACTCCAAAACCATCTGAGTTTCAATTACCCTATTTAAGGATTCATCCACAATATTTTCAGTCACAGGAATATATTCTAGTTATAAAGAAATTTATTATATCCATCTAAACTTCATAAGATTCAAATCAGGATGTGAAATGATATAGTTTAGGATGTTATTATATATAAAAACAATAATTTATACTCCCAAAAGTTTTTTTCTAAAACCTAAGATAATAAACCACTACTACCATCTTGTGGTCATGTATGTTTTAGTTATATTAATGTGGTATCAACTATTAAGACCCATACAACAAGAATCATTCCCCTTGCATCAACAGACCTCTGAGTCCAATCACAAAATATTCCAAGTAAACAATGCACTCACCTGACTCCAGTAGAATAAAAAATATGGTCATCTCCAAATTAATCTTCATCCTTGGAAAAAAATTCATCTTCCTCAGTACAGTAAAATATTTTCCCCATTTTGGTCAATCCCAAATGAAGTAAATCCAAATGGAAATTTTTTTGGATGAATATCTTATAAAATCTATATAATCTCAAAAATACTCATATAATGAAAACATTATTTGGACTCACCCATGAAACCACCCCATGAACCGTATCTAGATTCCCTGACACACCATACTTTGAGCTCACATTCGACAAAATGTGTACCTATAAAATCAAAAAAACATAAATAATATGATGTATAAATGATTCTATCTTAGTGTACTCAAGGTGATTTTTAGATGTTCTTCATGATCATCATGAGTCATGTATTACACCATGATGTCATCCACAAACACAACAGCATAATGATTCTTATATGGATGAAATATCTTATCCATCAAATCCATAAACACAACTGTTGAATTTTCAAACCCAAATGGAGTAATAAAAATTTCATATAGGCCATACCTACTCATGAATTTTTCCTCATCATATTATATGTTTGAAATATCATCTAATGAAATGATTATTTCAAATCGATCATTTAAAATGCAGAAGATTCCTTCAACTAGTCAAATAGAACATCGATATGTAGAAGTGGATATTGTTTCTTCATATTAATTTTGTTCATCATCCTGTATTTGACACAAAAACATAAGTATATATCATCCCTTTTCATGAACAATACCAGAAATCCATGAGGAAACAAACATGGATGGATAAATACATTATCCTCCCACTCATTCAACTGATTATTCAGTTCTTGATTTTTATTTTTTGCCATTATATATGGAATATTAGATACAAAATTAGGCACCGGTGTGATATCTATAGTGAACTCCACATCTACTTAGGTGGTATACATTAAAGGACTTTAGGAAATGAATCCTAAAAATATTACAACACTGGTTTCAATGAATCATTCTTAACACCACCGTCATCTAATAGAATTCTAGTAACATGATGTTTGAGCTCTCCCAGATGCTTTGTAATTGTCCCTACTCGGACCTCATAGATATACCACTCTCAACGATGAATGTGTGGGTCACCATTAGTATTCAAAAATGTCACTATATTGTGGTAACAATTAATTTGGGATCAGAAAGATACTAGCCAGTCCATACCCATAATATGGTCGAAGCCTCTCATATCAAGAATATAGATATCCCATATAAAATTATATTTTTTGATCTCCTATGAACATACCTTGAATAGATAGATGTATCTAGACTGTGCTCTCAAGGTAGTATCAATATTTATTACTCACATAAAAACATTCACCTGCAATATCGAACCATTAACAGTATTTGTAGATATAATAGGATTAGAAGAACTAAAATCAAATATGGAACAAGAAAATGTAAAAGATAATAAAATTATATCTTTTACTATAAATGTCACTGGCTTTATCTCTCGAAGTGTAGGTTTCCCCACATGTAACTACTCAACCCCATTTCTCTGTGATGTTGTCTAAATCCCCTTTGTATTACTACTATGTTAATAAGGGAGACTAGAATATAACACCACATCCAATACCACTAATATTTCATCTAGTAGAACTCCTTATGATATACTAATGTTGTCAAAGGGACCCCCTTCCCACAATCTAACTCTACACAACTGATCACTCATAACCCTATTGTTGCTACAACCAGCAGAACTTCTGAAGGGGTCCCATCTTGTAGCAATACCAACGAACATCTGTATGTCAAGGATAGTGATTATTATTGAATCTAAACCCACCAAAATGAATATATATTTACCTATTAACTTTCTATCTAATTGAGCCACCTATTTGTGTACACTTCCTTCCATTTACATGGGTACATTTTTTAGAACGACACTTCTAAATCTCAGATGTTTCATACATTGGTCGTCTAGAAACAACTACCAATCCAGTAATAGAAGACACCCTCAAGTTCAATTCAGATATGAGAGGCCAATCCCCCACTTCAAGAAATCATCTTTAGTAAAAAAATGTTTTACATGGGACATAATATAGGACATAAATCCATTCTAAAAAAGTTTTTTGTAACTACCACATGTCTTGATAATGGTGGAGAAATGAATTATAGATATTAGAAGATTCCACAATAATATATCATGAACATTAGCCCTTGGTCCACAATTTTCCGCTCTATATATTTATCTCGACTCAATATATCTAGACAGAAGTTATCCAATAACCGCTTTAATAATTTATTCCCTAACATATTGTATGTTTTTACAATTTCCACTTGAATAACCCATTAGTGATTCCATAATCCTCATAGCATGGAATTTTCTAGATTTAAAATTCTATTATCCATAATCTCAAAATGGTCAAGTATTTTATATATAGAATCAACACAAAATTTAACTACCTCAGGTCCAACCTCCATTAAAAGTCAGAGGTGCTACAACTAAAACTATCATGTCAAATAACACATTCATTTCATATCCCACCCAGGTTATCCATCAATGAACTACATGAAGAAAGAATATTTTCTTAGAACTATACCCCTAAATCATCATCTGGAATCATTGGTTCCTTAGGTTCCATGAATGGAGGACCATTCCAAGTGATTCCCTTTGGTCACCCCCTCTATAAGTGGCATAGATGAATATTTTCTACAATTCCAAAAAAACTCATATTAGGAATCATAACATAGCCATATCACATTTATGTATGAGAAATAATCACAATAGGTCCCAACATGTATTTTTCCATAATCTCGCCACATGGTAAAAACCCATGTGTTATTACTACCCTTTATCACCCTACTACCAGGGTTTGGATAACAAGGGTAAACACACCATTATAATCAATTTTCTCATTTAGAATCCCAATTATTCCCATTTTCCCCATTTAATTATCATTCTCAATTCATGTTAGGACCCATTTTCATTTCAATCTCACAATCATAGAAAACCATTCATTTTCAAAAACATACCCATAAATCGTTTTTCCATGTGTACCAAAAATGATGTATTTTAAAATAACCATGAGAGCCTAGAATGATGCTGGAAAACTCAACTCTCAAACCATTATAGGACATATATAAATACACATAAATTATGAAAAATAATAATCACATCACACCACATGTGTTTCACTCAATGGGAAATAATATTCAATATTAAAAAAAATAACAATATTAACAAGCCCAACCATAGTACTCAAGATTTCCCTCAAACATGGGTTTAAAAATCCCACGCACTAGCACATTACATATACCTGAATATTCATATTATCCTACATACATTTCATTAAATAGTATTTCCAATGAATAATAAAGAAAACTTCACCTTTGATACAACTTTTTTATATCTCATCCTATGATCCACTCGATGTAGCCCTTATCTGATTGCACAAATGACCGGAAGCATTCATTCCCGTATTCTAGAGGTTTTTTAATAGTATAAAGGGTTTGGTAAGTTAGTCACGAGGAGATTATATGATCTTTTATCAAATTAAATCACAATTGGAAATTTATAAAATAATGTTGAGGTGCATATAACCAGAACAATCCCAATGTCAAATGCTAAGAAAAACAAGAAATTTAATATTCAACTAAAAGGGAAAACATGTTATCCTAATATAAGTGTAAATGTGCCTAAAATAATACTAAAAAATGAAGATAATAATGATTCAAATTTTGGACATAAACAAAATATAGTTCCTTCATCAAATATCAATCCCTTATAAGGAATCTATCATAGGTCTCTTTCCCTTAAAATATCATATAGTAGTATATTCTATTCGTGTACCGATAAGGAAGTCTAAATTAGGTGTGAGTACAACTCGGTAGACCACTACCAATGGTATCAAAAAAAATTCAAGTCAAAATATAAAAAAGAATCTGTAGAAATAAAATAATATAATTTGTAGATAAATTGTAATAATATAATAATTAATTCACTATTTAATCATTTTAACACCATGGTTCTCATAGATTCCCATACCACTATACTAGTTTCAGTTTGTGCTAGAGACTAAATAGTACCCTAGGTAATATAATATATTAATAAATTCGTTAAATCGTGATGTATATTAGAGTATTCAATGGTTATATTATTTTTCAGTACATGATTTGACTCAGGCCAGAGTTCAATGTTTTTTTAGTTGAGGCCATATCTCAGAGTGACTTTAATTACATTCAAAAAACTAACACATAAATGAAAAAGGTACCAATAAAAAATTCATACATAAGATGGCCATGTTTATATGGTTATTTTCAATATAATGACCATGTTACCATTATATTACTTATAAGTTCAATAAATATGATACCATTTATACTTCTCATTTCATTGACCATGTTCCCACTGAATGCACCACAGAATAATCAACCACCCGCTAAGGATACCATTCTGTCGAAACATGACTTCTACCATATTATCAACAAAAGTCACACCAATAAATAACATAGAATAAATCCCCTATATATATATCCTCATATGGGACATTTAGAAGATCTCAAGTACCATATCCCAATTCAGGGGTAGAGCTATGTGGTATTCTACTTCACCAACTCTATGAATTATCATGAAAGTGATGATGAACCTCAATGATGTCAAAAAATCTAATCAAAATCCAATTATCCCACTTCATGGATAGATCAAATGTAAAAAATTGACTCCATCATGAAAAACCAAAGGCCTATGTTTCTAGTTAGCATAAGATATCTAACGGATTTGTGTCATCTTCATCCCTCATAGATGAATTTCACCTTCTTTTTAGTTGCATGCACCATCTCCAGACCCATGACTGTTGAATATCCTAGGATAGTTCAATAATGTGATGACCTAATGGGTCATATGTATCAATGCATTAATGGTGTCATACTGATTGTTTATGGGTATTATTTGTTATATTCGAACTCTACTAGAGGTATGTGATCCTCTAAACTACGACCAAAACATAACATGCAAGACAGTAGCTTGTTATTCTGAGCCTGAATGTCCTACTCAGTTTGGATTCCCTCCTATGAGTGAAACATTGTACTCAAGTATAACTTTGTCCCAATTTCCTTCGGTAATGACATCCACTTTGACACCTAAAGGGGATGATTCAATCTCGATGGAACCATATGCTCAACCATAATTTTTCAACATGTAAGGCACCAAGGCAAAAACTATAGACATAATTCATCATCTGTGGCCACCAATCTAGTGTAGTTTGGTCTGGTATATCATTTCAACACCTATAGGCATCGTTATAGGGGATACATGAAACTCTCTTTGAAATTCCCCTCATAATTCCAATTGTATAATCGTGCATCATCAAAAAAGAACAAAGTGCACCACACCTTTCAATTATATATCTGTGTCATGATAAATGGAAATTTGAGAATATAGAGACTCAGAGTCAGTATCCCATAGTTGTGGCCCCAGACTCGTTGTAATAGTGAAGAGTGACAACCATTTACTAGAGATAAGATGATCCATGTCCATCCAGAATTGATATCTTCAATTATGGTTACTTCTCGGATTCCTCATTCAGCATCTCCAAGCTAGATCACCTTATAAGAGTGATTTCTAACATGTTCCCCTATGAGGAGTATATAAATACTCCAAGGAATAGTCCAAAAAGAACTATATCATTCAACTTTATCTAAAGATCATATTCTTTTGAGAGAAAGCATTGTTGACTCTTATGGTTTATGTTGATAGTAAGCTACTTTCCCATCAGGTAGTGTCACCACATTTTCAATGAAGATACCACTACAATAAACTCAACATCACAGGTCATGTAATTACCACCATGTGACCCATATGTAATCACTACATGCCTCTACAATTGGACCAACCCAATCTTGGTACCTGATGCATCACATATCGTTACTTACTTGATATCCTCCTCTAGATACCTCAAGAGGGGAGTTCTTTCCAAACACTGCCATAACCAATGACGTAACTATTGCAAATCCACTCTCTGGGATTATATGTTCAAGATCAATGAAAACCACATAGGGTTTCCCAGGGTGAAACTCTGGGCATCACATTTATCTTCTTCAAAATGTCTAGAAGTTTCTCCCTTAGATCATGATGTTCTGCATGAACCATCTGATATACTAGTTTAGATATCGGAATAGTCCCATGGTATAGATCAATGTAAAACTATAACTCTTGGTGGGGAGTTAAACATGGATCATTCTTGGGAAATACATACTTATTCTCCCCCAACACTAAATGAAAATTAGGACTCATAAAATCCACATCACCAAGAGTCAGGCTAATCAATTTATGAGAAATCAGATACACCCTCTTATGTGTGGGATTATTATTATCTATAATGATTATCATTTATCTGATAAGAAAATGAAATCATCTTCTATATTCATAGATGGTACACAACCATTTTATATAATAATAAATATAATCATGAACTGGGGCTACAACCCAGTATCAGGAGTGACATTTTAAGGCCTCCATGATACTACCAAGAGATTAAAACCGAAACACTCACCATAAATATTTGGGTCACCATATTAGTTTTAGTGTTTTTTAATTGGGTCTCCTCTAATAAAAATATCTTAACGTGATGATCATGTTAATGGTTTAACTAAATTCTCATAGTATTAAACGAGGAATGTCAATGGAGAGGAAAACACAATAACATGTATCTGTCTTTTGTAGATACAATAGAAAGGCACAAATCATTTATTGAACCATTACTAGAGACTTGGGTCATAATCCCTGATATCATCAAACAATATCCTCCCATGTCATCATTGTTTTTGAGTATTGTATGTACCACTTGTGTGTGGCGGTTGTAACATGTCAAAACATTGGTCATCTCCTATTGATTCTGCAAATCCTCTTCCATATCCGCCACACGACGGATCTGTATTCTCCAGTCACTACCAATTCATTGGTAGTTCATCAAAAACTTTATTAAATTAATCATGAATAGTGGGACAATATGGAACAAAATGTCCCCTCCCATGAAAAACATGGAAACACCACTTCCCCAGGGAACTCGTACCCCACATGAACATTTGATGAAACCTCTTGTATTGTGGCCTACCTCGCACACCTACAGTTGGTTGATCATACTAACCCAACATCATTTTTTATTACTTTACTAGAAGCCTATGATATGTGTGTATACTCATAGTATCGTCATCCAATACTAAAAGAGACATATACGAGTGAGTCTAGAAATTTTCATCCATAAACCCACTGGAGGTGTTCCTAAAAACTGATTAATAGGAGAAAGTGAAAAGTGATGCACATACTAAAGAAAAAATTCTTCATGACTATACCCTCTCTGGGAGGCCACATAAAACATCTGGTTGAAATCCAAATAATTTTACTGAAACCTCACTGATTGGAATCATGAATACATTCTTTAATAAAACAAGATGTATCATAGTTAAATGTGTATAGCTAGTTAACTGAAAAATGAAGGACAAGAAAAACAAAACCCATTCCTATATGATTAATGTACCATTATTTTTCCTTATAATTTTATTTTTCAGATATTGAGTTCATAAGAATGTGTCCAGAGTCATGGGGTATGGATACATCACTAGACACACAAACACGAGAATCCTTGGCCAGAAATATGAACTCAAAATGCTTAAAATTAAATTTCCAATCCAATCTCTCTAACTCCCTATCCTAAAGTGGAACTGACCAGTTCCTGATACAACTACATCATGACCCATCCTAGAGGGTCATGTTTCATGACTACCACAAGCATGTCTCTAATAATCCAGGGGATAGATACTAGTGTCGATTAGGAATATCCCACAAATTATATGAATTTTCCTAATTACATATACACACTCAAACATACTATAGCACAAAATACTTAAAAGTAAAAACACTAAGTAATGAAATTTATTCATACCAATATATCCCATACAACATTGAATGACATGAATGTAAAGTGTGGTAAATTAAAATTGGGCTAGAATACAAGACCACCAAAATGAAAGAGTTTGTAAAACAAGTTCATGAATCTTGTCTATAGATAACGCTACCTAAAGGATAAATATAGGAAAGACTTTCTAAAAATTCAAGATCACAACTCAACTATATGGTCTATCCTTAAAAATTACATGGACATATTTCACCTCAGACTCTGTAAAAACATAGATTGTCTATAAAAGACACAATTCTTGTGGGAGAAGCCCATGAAAGGGTGAGTACAAAAACACTAAGTAGGACACCCAGAAACACAAACTAATAGTACCTAGATTAAACGTCATGAAGACGATACCACAAAGAAATATTTAAAAGTGAAATAACCACTAAGAATATATAATCATCTATGAACTGTAATATTTAAATATAACATATAAAAATAACATCATGTTATACTCTTGAAGTATTCAAAATCTCATGGTATCATCCACTACATTCTATATAGTTTTATTCATAGCATGATTTTTCGAGGAGACCTCACTCCTCAAGTTATTTTATAGAAGTGCGTAAAAAATGTATAGCGAAAGTTCTTAAGATAAGACTATGTTCTCAACATGTTACAGTGTTTCCAAAATAAATCCAATATTACTATTATGTGGAGTATAGATAACACATAGTGGGTTAGAAGAACTCGGAGTGTTGGTAAAAAATAGAGTTACAGCAACACACAATGTGTCCGTAACACACATATTTTTTGTAACACAGAGAGTATCGATATGTCATAGAGCCCCCATGTCAGGTATTCACCATGTCACAACCACGCATCAACCACTAAAAAAATCTTGAAACATTCTATTCAGGTCTATTAATGTTGAATGGAATGAATTTGATCTCAATTAAAAAATATGGGATCCTATATGCCTTTGGATTACTACGTGGACTCCTCTCCCTACTAGAAACAACATCATATATAGGGGATATGTGACTGTTTAAATATTTGTCCCAACATATCCATAAATCCTATCTAAGGTACCACAATGTGAGTTCAGCACTGACCTAGCCTATTGGTGTGTTACCTTCTCCTACCCGATGAGTCTACTATTGAAGCCTGGCCAAGAAAACTCACATAAGAATATGGGTCATACTTTATGATGGGAACATGTTTCTACATAAATCCATCATAGAAAAAGGCCAAGGTTTTTATCAAAAACTCTTATAATCCGACTTAAAACGCATAAAATCATCTCAAAAGGAACGACCTATTTCTAGGGTCCCATTAGTGCATACATATCATCAATCAGACACTCCATCTGAATGATATGTCCATTTTAGTGAGATTTATAGATACATGCCCTCCCAACCCAACCCATTACACTCGACCAAACCAGAACCAACATGGTTCTGATGAAACTATCTATCCTTGTCACTCTAGACGTGGGGCACTAGATGGAATCCTTCTTCGCCTAGTTTTCTAGCCTAGTAGACAGCCATAGATGCCATGTTCTCCAGCTCGTCCCACATCACATTGGCGAGTTCAACTCCACTGTATGTGGCCAACCCTGGCCTTTTCCCTATTGTCCATGTGGTTCCATGATGATGTGGCTACCTAGATCCCCCAGTAAATGAGGCTGGAGCATGCTTCATGCAGTCCGTCCACATTCCCTAAATGGTTCACTGTTCTTTCTATCATCATTGGATTCTGTTGACGTGACCTCCGAATCCTGTCATGCTGTTACGACCTCCATCAATGGCTCATGTACACCACCTGCATCCGACACCACTGCAGTATCCTCCCCTTTTGTGGTTCTGCTAGACCATGATTGTGCGCCCCATGGGAACCTGGCCGTCTATCGAGTCATCGACTGCACTCACCACCGACCACCTTACCGGTAGCCCAGCATTCGTCACGTCCTCCTCCGTGAGCCGTCTCTTTCCCATTGCGCAACCATTACAACTCTGCAATTTCATCTCGATTCATATCCTTCTGTCCCATATCATTGTTTCATGAAACTTGGGTCCATCGATCGATCATTCTCATAGGTATTCAATGGATGTTGAATTAAAGAAAATGATAGATTTCGGGGGAGGTATTAAGAACATGAACCCTAAAAACAGGATAATTCCCTTTAATTTTGAGCCTCGATATATTCATGTTAGTGGTGTCACGAAGAAACCAACATCAGAATATGCCCAAAAATATTTTCCATTTATTACCACAATAAATATGCACCTGTAAGATGGTCGAACTACATATCAACATGTACATGGTTTGTTCTGTCTTTGACACTTGATTATAAGGAGGAGATAAATTACAATGATATTGGCACCCAAATTCGATTTGGTTTGATTGATGATGAGGCATAGTTGTCTCTTCATTTCCTTAGGTTTAGATCCATTGAAACTATGTTTCTTTGTTGGTATTCAATCCATGATCCACCACCGTTCATCGAGAGAGATCAATATTCTTTCTTCAGGATATCTCAATTGTTTTATTGATATCCCTAATTTTTCAAAAAAATCATATTACAATGAAAACATGATAATTGATCAAAAATAAAATATTATTAATAAAATATTTTACAGATCCTCATGTCCAAAAGCAATCTTTCACAGCATTCCCACACTAGCCAATGTTACACCTCATCTAAAGAAAAAACTGAATTACAAATTAAATAGTGGTCCTGTATTTCATATCAGAGTTACTATTTATGTGTTATTATGATTATAAAATAAAATAAAATATTTTAATTCTTTTATATATGGTTACTATATTTTTAGGGTTTTTTATATAAGTCCCACAATGAAAAAATTTAAGTAGCTCTTTGGTTAAAGCCACTACTATGAGTTCAATAATTACCAAAGATTTTTTTTCTAGGAACCTGTTTATGAGTTATTACTATTTTTTAAAAAATTTCATGTTTGTTATTTTAGAAACATAACATTTCTACTCTAATTATTCTAGGCACACCAAGCCTTGGAATCGCACACTATCTATGTGACTAGTCATATAATGTTTCCATGTAATTTCTAACAAATAAACTAGGAAAAATTCATGCCATTAAATTTATATTTTTATTTTTATCCCTTATTGTTACGTGATAATGTTATACAAATAATAATTATCCATAAACCATGTTTTATGTTTTATTATTATCCACAATTTTCTAAAGAATATGTTTGATTATTTGAATTAATATGTCATTATATAATGAATTGTGGATAACTCATATTATTCTATATTGTTTTCACTAATAAATTTCTATCCTACCCATGAAAATTGTAATGCCCAATATATCAGTATTGACAGTATATTTTTTATTTCTCTTTTACTGATCATTACAGATGATCTTATTCTTATGTTTTCCTTTCCATGTGTTATAATGACATGTATAATTCATGTAATCCCAACAAGGGACTATATAGTATAAATTGACATGGAAAATATTTTCGGTTATGATACTTATGTAACTAATATCTAACACAATATAAATATGATTAATGAGGTTGAGAAACTATTTTTGATATTTATTATCTAATACGAGAATTAAATATTTTCTTTCAGGTTATTTATATTGGGTAACATCATGATTGATATTAGTATGGACATAAATAGCAATGTGATTTTATATTTTTTAAATACACATAAATCATAGTAAAATATAGATCTTGGCCCACTCAAAGGTATGACTGATTCTCAAATCGCCCCTCATGTTTTTTACCACATTAAATATGGAATATTTTAAATTAATAGAGAACATAAGTATTTTAAAATAAATTCATATATTATTATTAAAATTATATCTTTTACAACATTGATCATTGATTTTAGATAAATATTGTGAAAATAGATAATAATAATATATAAAACATATTATGTTATAAAAAACATATGGATTTTTTCAAATATTTATGAAGGATTATATGTGTTATGAGTATTCTATAATGAGTAATGTAATTTTAATGTAGTTAAAATAATTAATGTTGACGTTTTATGGATTTCTGGATGAATTTAATTATAGTTTATTTCAAATTATATATATCCTAAACAAATAACTTTAGTATAAACCTGTATAAAAATTTAGGTTAATTTTTCAATTGATATTCTGATAATGATGATATAATTTAAGTCTTATTAAATCTCTTGCAATAATTTTGGAGTGATCATATTATAAGATCAAACAATGTGAATATTTTTTATAAAATATTTAGCTTTTTCTCATATTGTGATATTGATAAATGAATTAGTAATTTCTCTCTTTAGATCCCAGTGTTATGTTGAGAGTTTAAGTAGACTAATGATTAAAACAAAAGAATTTATTTTAGTTTGAAAAATAAATGATTCATATAAAAATATAATGTAAATGTATTTAAAACAAAATGAATATGTTTGAATGAAGTGGAATGTTATTCCATATTCAATTTTAATTTCTAGGATTCCAGATTGAGTTTAGGAAACAAAATAGAACTATAACCATAGTATTAATGACATAAAATGAAATTAATTTATATTGATTGGTTTATGAGAAAGAAATTAATATTGTCATTTTTATCTTATATAAAAAATTTTATAATCATTTTAATTTTAAGCATTGATTCCACATTTCAATCAAGTGATTAAGAAATGATTTTCCACATAAAAATTGTTAATGAAAAATAATATATATAAATCACACATCGATAACACTCCAATAATATTTAATAAAAAATATTTTTTAATCAAAAAAATATAATTCATAAATATTTCTATTAAGGGATATAATGGTTATTTTTATACAAAGTTGATGTTTTTTTACAATATATTTATATTCTGATAGGAATATAGTATCAAATTTATTAGTGGATGTATTTTTGTACCGGAATATGATTAATATATAATAAATCTGTTTTATTACTATAATATTTTAATGTGAATTTAATATTGGATTTTAAAAGATTTAAGCTATTCAAAAAATTACATAAAATGTGTCATGGAACTTTTTTGATATAAATTATTTTTAAAATGATAGTGATGATGAAAATAGAAATGATTGTTTAGAAAATAAAAAATATTATCATAGTAACATTTATTATTATAGAGAATTAGAATAAAAAATATGGTGAACTAATCGACATTATGAATATGATTAGTAATTATCACCAATAAGCCAACATATTTTTTCCATATATATTATACATTAATTATTTTTATGGGATAAATTTACGTAGATGGTCACACTGAAATTTGGATAGAATTAAATAGAATCATAATGATATTTGAAAAATAGTAATAGTTATGAAAAACTAAGTACAATTTGGATGTCAATAAATTATGAATTTTTTAGCGGATAACTTATATTTGGATATATGAGTATCAATTAAATATTATATTATTTTTAAATGTATAAATTTTGAGAAAATTTGGTCTAATAGTTGTAATTATTTTATATTTCATAATAAAAATAATGAATTGAAATAATAACTGACCTCGAATGATTTTATATTATGTTATTCATAACATATGTTTTTTATGATATTTTATTGATAATGAATAAATTGTAGGGTTTTTGTTGGTATTATTGTTTATATAGATAAAAAAGTGTGTTGAGTCACAAAATATATTAATTTGTAGAAATTTCCATCATGTATTGAAAAATGAGTGTAAAATGAAATTTTATTCAAATAATAGTGGTTATTATTTAAAATTTGAATATTAATACATGATGTTGGTGAAATATATAAAAATATTTACTTTATAAATTGATCAATTTATTATGTAATCTAAGAGGAAAAGCTAATAGGAGGTGATTGGGAATATTATTGATAAAATCATTAGATGTGGTTTTACTAATATGGTTTTTACTCTTTTATAACGTTTATGGCATTAGTCCATCAATTAACAATCACTATGTAATTTTATGTTTTTACATTTATATGAAATGTGATGTGATTATTTATTGGATGAGGGGATTTTAATGTGCATATACATAATAGTGAATCTCATGTCGTGTCTACATTGTCCAGGTCAGTATAAACTCATATAATAATGAATGTGTGACTATATACATGGGAATGTCTTACTATGTGAATTATTGTTTTTTTACCGTGGACAATAATATTAAATTATTATTCATTATTGAATATGATACATATGGAAATAACACATTTATAGATATATTTGTGTTTAATGGTTATTGTGATTGCTCCTATTAAATAAAATGTTAGAATGAATATTATCTAAAGGCTTCAATTTTTTTTGCACATATAAATATAATAATTTATTAGTTAATTCATTTTTATAATGGAGTTTGGGGTCGAATATTTTGGTTGACTGAATAGGGTTTGGGTTTTGAAAAACACACACATATATATCAAAATTATTATATATTTTATCAAAATAGAGTTTTATCTGGATATTATTAAGGTATTACAAATGATAACATAAATGATGGATTTAATGAAATATTATGATATATTTTTTTGAATACAAAAATTGGGTTTTGATAATGTTTTAATATAATTTTTTAATTGAATATAAAAAATATCACACAGTCTATGAAATAAAAATATATATTCATAAAAACATTATCCATGTTATAGAGATTCTAGTATTCACAATGTTTCATCCATGGGATCCTTAATTAGTGAGCTGAATGAGGTTGTTTTGTGTGAATATAATTGTATTCACATTGATCTTTATATTTATTCATTATATTACCACATTAATTAATGTAAAAATAATTCAAATATTATAACACAGTTATATAGAATATATTTACATTTTATTATTTTTATTTCAAAACCTATATCCATCTCATCTTCTCTTAATATGGAAATGAAATTGTCGATTTTGGGTACAATGAACTACCACCTCGTGAAGCGATGTAGTTAATTTTCCATTAACACCTCTTAGGTTATGTTATAATTATGGATTTAAAATATTCAAATTTTATTTATTATATATTTATACTTATTTATTTATTATATCTTATTAACAAATTCATTTTCCAACCCATTAGAATTTGAAACACATGTCTCATATATATAAGGTTGTCCTACTGCATCAACGAAGCGTTGTGATACATTTTACATTTTATCTTGACATGAAATGCTTTAAGGATATATTAAATGAATATATATGATATATTTGATATTATTATAATTCTGGGAATATAAATTAATATTTAATTTTACTTAAATCCAACCATTGAAAAAATGGAGACGGCGTTCAAGTGAATGTTCGAACTATTTTCATCATGAATGGTATAATTCATTTTCAAACTCTAATAACAATAAATTAATATAAATTACAATATAATTAACATATATAAAATGTATATAATTTTTAACATTATCTTTAAGAATGATCCTCAATATATATAAAAGGATTAAATTTTCAAAATAAAAAATATATATGAAAAATAAGGCAATTCATAGGCGGGATGTGATTTTAACAAATAAATTATTAATAAGAAGATTAAATAAAATTAGAAAATAATATCAGGTATGGTATATAACATTATTTAATCTTAATATATTTATTTATGAAAATTATGCTATTGGTTATTTTATTGTGTATGAAATATGTTGATACTCGATGTTAGGGATTTCTAGTCTCTTTTTTATTTTAGGGAGACACATTCCATCTTTACATGAAATTTATTTTCTACAGAGAATATAGTACAACTTTGACATGTTATATTATTTATTAATTTATCCAAATGATATTTTTTAATTACATTTGTTTTATTCTTCAATTGGACTTCTTATTATGATGATATGTAAGGGGCTTTCATTATAGTTGTTTTTTGGGAGACACATGCCATATTCCCCTCTTATTTCATCTATATGGTGAATATACTATGAATTAATGTATATTATAAATATTATAATGAAAATTAAACAATTTACTTATAAATATAATATTATAACTATCATGGGGATTATGATTGATATGTTTTCAATGTGGTAAGTATTGTTGTAATAATATCCTTATTTATTTGGATTACTTATGTTTATGATTCAAAATATAAAATATTGTGATCTAACAATCATGAAACTCAATAGTTTTACACTCCTATAATTATTTATAAAAATAACTTATGATACCTTCATTTCAATCTCATTATGTACATATGACTTCAAATTATTTTTTTTAAATTACATTATTTCTCTCTTAAATAATTTGTTAATTTTATTATATATCCTCATTATCTAAAAAAATAATGTTTTACATTGAATATTTATATTTATTTTTCACATGATTTTAATTTTAAAAAAACATTTAATAATAATTCCATTATCCAAAAATACACTTATATTAAAATGATGTAAAATGAATCATTATTTCAACATGTAATACAGGAACAATATTTTCAACCACCATGAATTGTCAATGATTTAAAATTAAAATTTTGTGTTTATATAGATATTTTTAATGTTAATATTTTCTTTTAAATTAGGAACATTTTTTATAAATTAAATATATTATTTCAATGTGAATTTTTTTTACACATGAAATATTCTATATGGTCTATTTGTATAATTTTACATATATTATAAAATCTTCTTATTTAACATAATTTTTACAGGGTATATGTCCAAATTATACAATAATTATACTTTCGTTGGGCATTTACTAATTATGGTTGATATATTAATGTGAAACCCAATCCTCTTCCACATGTTTTTCTATGAGGAAATAATGATTTTTTATGATTATTATTCCTATAATATAATTTATTATATAATTGAAAAATGAAGTGATATATCTCTCTCTAATTAATTAGGAAAATTATCTAATTATAATATTCTGTTGATATCTACCTAGTTTAACTTTACTATGAATTTGCTTTCCCCTTTTAATATTTTTCATTTCACAAGGTTATGAAAAAATTAGTATGTATGAATTGTCTACGAAGAATGATTATACTGAATATCATATTGTATGACGCTCTAGTTCAATTATAAACTAATTTCTATTCATCGTTGTTTCCAAAGGAACCAGACCTACATAATTATTACACAGATTTTTATTTAATATAATATATATTAATCTATTAATATTTTATATCATTTTATAGAATATGTTGTTTCAAGGGTTTTTATTAGAGAAATAGTATGTCAAGCCTTCAAAAACTAGTATGAGAATAATTTTTTCAAGTCACTAGGGATATGCATGGGGATACATATTAGGATAAATTTAATGATATACAAAAATGTCTATAAAAATGCATTTGAGTTTTTGGGGAATGTTAGTGTGTGTTGATTTAATGAAAATAAATCCATTTATGGGTATTAACAGTGGATCTGGTTATGGAATAGTTGAATTGTGGTTTAATAACTCTGAATATCACCCATTGAGATGGAATCAATCATCAATCTGTCCAAAAAATAATCCTTGATTTGATTGAAAATACATATAGATATGTTTCTGAAATTTACGAGCACATTTTGGACCATCGTGATTGGTTCTAAAAGATGAAGACTATGTATGACATAATTTTAACCTCAGGTGGAATATATCAATATTAATTAGTTACAATTTGAAATTCTATGAATAAAGTTTTATGATTTTGTGGTTTTCTAATTTCTATATTGTTACTCATGCTATACTTTTTTGGGTTTATTGAATTTTAGAAATAAGAAGGTATTGGATAAATATTTGATGTGATAGAAATTGTGTTGATGATAAAGCAAATGGGATAATGATTTTATTAATGTGTATTGTGATTATTTAATTCTAGTTATGAAATTATATGATTAAAAACATGAAACATAACCAAATATAAGACTCGTTAAATAATACAAGGATCGAGTACAATGAGATGTATGGTGGGGGATACTATATAATAATTAATACTCATCTCCTAATGTATCGAGAATGTGTCAATAAGGGCACAAATATATTTTTCATAAAATTTTTAAAATTTTTTATTTGTGGATATTATGTACATAGAAGAAAGAATTTCCACTTCATTCAATGTCAATTGTGGGAGAAACAAAGATATTTTTAGAGTAAATTAACAATTTTAAATGTTAACTCTTAGACCATGGAATAACCTATGAAAGGGTGGATGTATTAATTTATTTCAATTATAGAATATTTTTATTTTCGCCAAAAATCATGACATAGAATAAGTGAAAATATAAGGCACTGTTGAATTTCTCGTGAGGACATTTTGCAGAATCAACCCAGCAGTTCAGCCGCCACGAAGCAAGGAGGCAGGCCAATCTGCTAATGCATTTGATGTTCGTGAACCCGCTATAAAGCAAGGGGGTGGGACGCTCTGCGAATGCATTCAGTGTTAATCCATTTTCATTCCATCCAGTGGTATGCCATTGTGACCTTAATCAGCAGGAAGCCGTTATGACCTGTAAAGACCCTGAAATTTCAAGGAATTTTTTTTCAAAAATTATTTGGAATTTTACGAGTCCTCATTTTCCTATGGCGCTTGATTCCAAGGCCTGGTGTGTCTAGAATAAATTTCTGATGTTTTGTTTGGGTATATTCAGTAAACGTATCTGTGGGTTTTTCAATCTTTTGAACTAGTGCTTGAAATTCAAATATGAGGAAAATGTTGAACTCACGGAACCGGTAATCGCTTAAGGAGACATTTACCGCAATAGCATTTGGTCGAGAGTGTAAGTTATAAGCTGAAGAATCTAATTAAAAATTAAAGATTAAATAAAAATGTGTGTGCAACAAATTTTTATTTGAAGGTGGTAAATTTATTTTGCTGGTGGTTCTTTTCTCCAATGGGAAGTTGGACGTGGGGCCCACCCCCACATAACAACCCATAACAGGATATTCTGTGGAGGGGCCCACACGAGCACCTAACCCATTAACTCCCCATGAACCCCTTGAAATCCCCTTGTCTTTAATGATCCAACCCATTCTTCATTTATATTGGGCGAAATCTCCACCTTCCTCATCTCACTAAGTGTGCCAACCATATAATTAGTGAATTGAACTTAATCAATTTAATTAATTTTGGATTTTAAATTTTGAAAATCTTGTCAACAATAAAATAATAGGAGACCCCATTATTTTAGTTGGCAGTTGGAACTTTTAGAGGATTCGGGAGTAACTCTTAGAGAACTATTATTTTCTTAACCAAGAATGACGTTCTTAAACGAAGAACGCTTCACATCTCGAAGAATGTGAAGCAACACCTTCTACCTTCTTAAACCGGGTTAAGAACATGCGGCGATGCCCAAAAGGAATCCCATCATCCATCCTCTTCCTCTGTGTCAAGGGAGAAGACGAGGCCCATGAACAATGTCTCCAACAACGACGCTTCCTCCTCAGATGCATTCCGACTTCAACGAATCGATGCCATCATAAATGAACAAAAATTAAATCAAGGTAGGGGATTTTATTTATTTTTAAATGAATAAAGTTTATACCTTGTTCTTATAAGAATGTTTTGGTTCAATTAATTGCTGGATTACTGTTTGAGCCTCTAACGCAGAGGGAACATGCTAATGAATAAGCCCAGACCCTCCTAAAATTCGTTCTTGATGAGAGGTTTTATGGGAGACAAGTGAACGGAATGGAAAATTTAATTTGAATCCATCGCACAAAATAGAAGGCCCTGAGGAGGCCGTAGGGGAATAGATGGGAAAAATGGACCACCAGAACGACTCTATTGGCCCACAGAAGAGCTTGGTGCCGCCGGTGGATGTCAGCCGCGGCACCAGCCGTGGCGATGGAGCGGAACCCACAACCGCGAGTTCCAGAGAGTCCTGGCGGCACCAGCTGGAACCACCATTACAGGGAACCGGAAGACCCCCCCCCAGATCTGAACACCAAGCACGTAACGCACTCGGTCGAGTCGGGACGTGCGGTTCGGGCCTCCCTTGCACATGTCGAGCTACGCGGGGTGGGCCACGGCCACCAGGACTGGCCACGAACACCGGGCCAGACCTGGATCCTGGCCAGGTCGACCCAGTTCAAGTAGACCCATGGTGTGTTGGGCTAGGTCAGACCGGACCCAGACCCCCCTCTTCGAACCACTTTTGGTTTTTTACCCATAACATGAGATACAGACCTCTAATCGATGCACCATCAGTTTTGTAGGATTCTGCGGATTGAGACGGTAGTTTCAGTATATCAAAATCATGGTTTTTTCAATGTTTGGGTATGGACGGGTTTTTTTCGAACCCGAATCCAACTGGGCCCTTGGAGTAGAAACACTTATAACTTAAGGAGTACACGTCTGATTGGCATGTCATCAACTACATTGGATTCCTTTTTATTAGATGGTCCTGTTGGCATACTCCACACAGGATTCAGATAAGGTTGGAGTATGGTCGGGATGGATTGTTCCTTATATCCAACCGGCCCCTTGGAACAAAAATACCAATAACTCTCAGACCGGGTGTCTAATTGACACACCATCTATCGTGTTGGGTTTTTTATGATGAGACGAAGCTACATGATACATAAACATAGGAATTTGTGATAGTTGATGTATCGACTCTTGGATCGAGGAGAGGAACCTCTCAGAATTGAGTGTGTTGTGTGAGGGAACCATACGGCTGGTTGCGAGTGAGATGACAGAATCCTCCGTGGATTCGACAGTGATGACTTCTGTACCAGGATCCTCCGTGTGATCGACCGTAGTGACTTATGTACTAGGATCCTACGTGGGTTCAACAATGATGACTACTGTACCAGAATCCTACATGGGTTCTACAGTGACGTCTTTTGTACCAGGATCCTCTGTGGGTTCAACAATAGTTACTTCTATACCAGGATCCAATGTGGGTTCGACAACGATGTCTAATATACTGGAATCCTACATGGGTTCGACAGTGACAAATTCTATACCAGGATCCTTTGTGGGTTTGACAACAGTGAATTTTGTACCAGGATCCTACGTGGGATCGACAATGATGACTACTGTACTAGAATCCTACATGGGTTCGACGGTGACGACATCTGTGCCAGGATCCTACCCGGGTTCGACAGTGCTGATATTGTTCCATGATCCAACGTGGGATCAATAGAGGAGATGATTCAGAGGCTAAATATAATCATTTCTACCCCTCTTCAAGATTTGTAAACAAGTTTGGGATGAGTCTTATCTTTAAACTATTATCAACGTGGTGATTAACTTACTTACATTGTTGAATGGTTTGTTCTTAGGATAGAGAGTTGGATCCAAACTGTGATTGATAACTTAGGTATATGTGAGGTAATATACCCAAGTAGGTTTGGTTGATACTTCATGTTTGGATCTTTAATTTGTGGTTTATCTTTTGTGGATTTTGTGAGACCATGAGGGTATCGGGGTCCCTACCGTGTATCGTTATAATCACCCATCCACGAGCTATGCCCGCCCCTCATTATGATGGATACAGACGGCATACAGAGCTGACAGAGGCCGAGAGAACCACGATTGGAAGGTACCCGGAGGTTGACCCTACGACGAGTTGGCACACAGAGGAGACTGACGGAGATGAGTGATGAGGTGGAAATCCATACCTACCCTTCATATAGGAGCCCCAGAGGACGATCTAGGAGCTGCTCTAACTTTCAGCAGTTTTCCTCTTTTTGGAAGTACTTATTGTTCAGTTGGGTTTGTATACTGGCCCATTAACTTTCCAGCACACTCTTTTTTATTTCATTTTACTTATTGATTACTTTATGTGGCATACTCTATTGGGTTTGTTTACTTTTATGAAGGAAATTCCTTCCCAGCTTAGGGATTTACGCCTTTGGTGCTAGTCGCCAGCCCCTGACCTATAGAAGGCGGGCTTGGGGTAGTCATGGCACGAGCCCCAAGGACGGGTTGTGACATGACCCTATGCAGTGGAATGCCATTGCGACCTCATCAAGGGTATGATTTTGACATCCCCATCCAGCGGTAATCTATTGTGACCTCAATTAGTGGTAATTCATTGAGACCTTATCCAATGGTAATCCGTTGAGATCTAATCCAGTGATAAGCCATTGAAAAACCCAATTGGTTATAAGCCGTCAACATATGAACTATGTGGACTCTGATTCCCTTTCACAGAGATATGTTAGAGGCCTCTTCATGGAATAATCCCAAAACCATCGTCAGCCCCATGATGGTTCTATACCATTCACCACACCCCTCACAAAAACCTTCCATCATCCATCCTAATTCTTACCCGGGCCTCCACATCCTGATGTAATCATTCCACCCCATTCTTCGTTCCCACAAATTGAATTCGGGAAGCCACCCACATTATGGCCCCAATATTGGTGTTCCCTCCATGGGATTCTTCCATCTGATCCACTATAGTCATTGTTCTGATCATCCCGATGTGTCTCCGCCGGACGTTAAACTTACGGAATACCCCGTCTTAAAGATGGGAAGATAAGGAAAACCTGATATACATGCCAATGGAATATGATTTAATGCATTTTATGTGGGGTGCCTTGGGCTTCCTCACACTCTCAAAGCCCTATAATATGGGACATATGACAGACACACCAATCCCCCAGCGTCCAGACATGCTAGTGATGCCCAACATAACAACTGCCCTAACCGAAGTTTGATACCCTGACCGGACCCCATGGAATGTCATAATAGAATCAGCCTAATTAACGGGTGTCTATGAAGATATGGTGCAAGTAATAGTTTCATGAACAACGTCTTATGTGAATGAAGGAGACCCGGACTTGGTGATGAGTTCTGAGGAGAAATACATTGAAGGAAGAACCGACATCCCATCATCCCGTTTCGATGACATAGAACAGTTCACTGAATAAGTAGCAGATGCCGCCTGCCTTTAAAAAATTTGGAATATGGGGTAACAAAAACCACACCCCCTCTTCACCGAACGAGGAGGGAAAGCTCACCCCAGAGAAAGCGTCATAAATAGAAATGGTGAACTCAGCATAAATTTATTCTTCTCAAATATAGTGATTAATAGAACTCAGGCCATCAATGGATTGATGTGTCACTGGATCTAGGCATCCAATGCCAGGTCCCACCAAGATAATATCGGTCCTGGAGTGAAACACACATGAATTTGAGGAATTAGATCATTGGACATCTCGTTCCGCAACATTGACAACATGGATCCCTCTTACCGATCGCGGAAGACGGGACGACTCTGAGGCATTGGTCTTCGATTCATTTTTACTTTTATCATTGATGAATTCATTTACCTGCTTCTGAGGAATCAGGTTACTACCTCCGAAACGCAATCATCATCTGGTCGTCTATGCAAGGGTAGTGGCAATTCCATCACAGCTGCCCTGCATGGCTTCATCGCTTCCGCAATGGACTCTACATCCTGAACCATGGGGCGCCCACACCCCATCTCCCCAGCAGATGTCGTCCAACGAAGGGTAATTAACGACCACATGTGTTGTTACGAGGAGGGAATAATCCCATCCCGTGATATGGCCCACCAGTATATGGAGGCGTTCAGGCCTCACCGTCAACGTCGCCCACAAGGTCCATGCAAGGAGCCATTACCCCCCACCCCGACATACAACCACTTCGGGAGCTTGTCCCCAGAGCACTTTGATGACTCCCTACCTTACGCAGATGAGTTAGTCGATGTCCGGCCCATCCCGTTCAGAGTTGTGATCCAGGGGTTCCCAGCAAGGGTTCCCACCCCGCCGCATCAGGGCCGCCACTCGGTCTTTCCGGAGGAGGTTTTGGTAAGCTATACACCTGCACCACCAGCCCCGGCTCTTTCGACCCGACGCTAGTGTTGGGCACGAGCTGAGGAGGACACCCTCCAAGGGTCGCTAACATTAGCAGCAACTATGGTCTGACCCACCTCCGTCACATATCATAAGGTCCCATCACACACTTAGAAGGGGTTCTTATACGTCCAACTGAGATCGAGGCCCCAAACGCCCCCGGGTAGGCTAGGACGACTCTCCTGGTCGCAGGCAGGAGCATTGGTTTCCACAAACCAACTCATAGTGATGACACCCCGTACGGAGGTCCTCCTCGTACCACTACCACAGGGAGCGTTGGCATTACCTGTTTTGAGGCTTGTCATGGAGGTCCATCCATTTCTACCCCCAGTCTGAATGAAGGTCTACCCCACGACAGTGATACTCAGTACAGAAGCCTCTCTAGTTCCCATTACACTAGATATGGATTCTATCCTCCTACATTCGACTGCTAGTGCTAGGACATTTCACTTCTGGTTTCTCTCCAACTTGAGGATCCACCCTACGTCCTCTCTACTGCTGGTGATGGTCCTCCTCACCCTAGAAACCAGATGGGTGATGTCCAGCCTCGCTCCACCCACACCAAGCATAGAGGTCTTCCCCATGCTCATGTTGTTCCCAATTGTGTTTTTTTCTCTCTCTAGTTCTATCCATGGATATCCTCCCAATTTACCCTTTGAAATTTTTCCCAGTACTCCTCGCACCCCGACTTTCTCGGGTGGAAACCCTCTCCACCCCAGCAGCAGTGCAGCCGAAGGACCCCATGTCAGAAATCATCCCCATCCCGAGGAGCCACCCAGGGGAAAGATGACGGGCCGTTTCCGCCATAAGAAGATTACTAGGAAAACCAGGATGGAGATCAATCAGGTCCGCTACTCAGACTCTAAAGTGGTGTACGACTCATCTTGGGAACCCTCCCCTCGCTCATCCGAGTCATGGTATGGGGCAGGGATGTGGCGCTTCAGCCTGTTGCTCCTAGAATGAGAGGTCCATAGGATTTCTACCTCTCACTATAGGTATATCGGGGACGATAAAAATCTGGCGACCACACATGTTTCGATCGTGCAATAACTACCATCATCGCCGGAAGCACATCCTACCTCCACAAAAGATCACAAAGATCTATTCTAGAGACCATGGAAGGTGAGTAGTATAACAGCCTATCACCCGCAGCCTTGGCCCTTGAGCCATGAATGGCGACCATCATACCCTCTTATCAGGACGTAGCGGCCAGGTCGCTACACTCTTCGAAGGACAGCCCGATAATCGGTGGCCAGTCAGCCCCCTCGCCGTACTCTTCACCAGCCAACCTTTGGTCCCAGCGGTCTCCCTCAGTACTGCTGTAGTTCCTAAACCACCTCCATTTGGTGAGTGGGGAAGTCATGGTCTAGAAACTGAATTTGAGCCGAGGAGCTTCTGGAGAATCCTTGCAGCTGATATATTCTCTTTGATGTTTTGGCCCGTGGGAGCACAAAATTTCTGCACACCTGAATCCCTCACTACGTAAGAAGTTTAGTGTTTCCAATACACCCTATAGTTGAAACATTTTAGTCTTATTCATCAGTGTGTGGTTTATCCAAGGATCCAAATCCATTTCAAAGACATCAGTGAGCAGTGTCGTCTAGTCGATCTGGCCGCACATCCTATGGCTGAACGCCTTGAGTCATCAGTTCGTTGTGAGGCTCTCCAGCAGTAATGCGTTTAGATTATCAAGGTAATCCACAAAATTATCATGGAGGATACCCCCCACGTGAAAATATATGGCTGGGGGTAGCACGCTGCCCTCCAATTCATCCATATCTGATGGCATCACGACTCGATATGCGATATTGGGGACATACCCCTAGGAAGATTCGTGATTAACATTGCTGATATGGTGGACAAGGAGGACGAGTTGGATCTTCTCAATGGGAAATTACCCCTTGAAGGTGTTCCAACACCATTGGACCCATCGAGGAGGATTAATCTTCAACAGAGGAACCTCCCATGTCTCCCTGCTACCATAGAGGTGTTGGTACTCTGCAGGAATACTAGTAAGAGAAAAGAGCACGTCGGAGTTGTCAGGCACTCTGACCCATCTGACATAGTGAAGAAGATGGAAGAGGACACCAAAAAGGACACGTTGTGCCAGAAACATACTGATAAGGATAGGTTGGTTGATGAAATCCTGGATAAACATGTTGTAGAGTGACGACCCGACTACGGTGATCCTAGGTCGGTGTAGCTGGGGCAGGAACAACTACCCCACAACAGGATTCCCCTATAGGAAACCCTGATCATACCTCTCCTATAGATAGGGTTGAAGCTGGAGCTCACGGCAAGAGGGCATGGTATGTATCACCAAAACCTCTCGAACGACGCGGAAATCCATGGAATTCGGCCCAGGATCCCCCAGCTTCCCCGCAAGTCGCTCCACCAGCCGCTGAGCCTATGTACATTGTTGAAGAATCTGAAAACATGCTCGTGGTTAGGGATCCCCATCATGAAATGGTCCCTCGCCTAGATGATCCTATGGTAGCACTCATTGCCCACATTGAGGCTTTGGAAACGTGACAGGTGGATATCACACCTAATGGAAATCCATATCAGACAACGGTGGAGGATATGTCGGCGCCTCCTAGCATCAAGAATACCACATTCTCCCCCTTTAACGGAATGGGGGACCTGCCGCAGAACCTGGTCCACTTCAACTAATGGTGTGGGCCCATGTTAGGTACTCCAGTGCAGTAGGAGGCTTCCATGCTCCTCTATTTTGTTCAGACACTGGAGGGGCTGACATTCGTCTGGTACAGCCAGCTCCCCGTCGGATTTGTGACCAGTTGGTAGGATCTTCGCAGGAAATTCCTCTTCAAGTTCATCTCTACCACCAGAAAAACTGTATCAAAGACCTCTTCAAGTGAAAGCAAAGGCATGATCAGGGAGTCGCAGACTTTATCGCCCTATGGAAGAGTCTCACAAACTTTTTTGACATGCCACTAATATAGGTGAAATTATTGACGATGTGCGTAGGAAACGTCAAGACAGAATTGGTTCCTTTTCTGATTACCCAGAACTACTCTGGGGATTCCAAGAATTCTTAGATAAGGCCATGTCCCTTGAGGAAGCCCTACAACAGGCCAGCCAGACATGCTCATTTCCCCTGTAATTCCAACAAGGAGAGCTTATAGAGCCGAGCCTGTTGTGGTGGCCCAAATATAAGCCCTTGGAAAGCTGGAGTTACTACCAGTGAAATGGGACCCATAGCCTTGCAGAGGCCCTCCTCTTCAAGCACAGCCTCCAGCTCAGCAACTTCTGCCTTAGAATCGGAAAGCCCCTACGAGGAATGCACTGCCACCGCCCAGGCGGGACAATCAGGGTCCACCCACTCGATAAGCCCCTCCAGCTCCTCACCAGGGCCAGGTTCCAAGGGCCCCATTTCCAGAAAGATGAAACCAGACTTACTAATTCAGTGATAATCAGGTCCTCATTTACTTCCATATCGCCCTAGAGGAGGGGATTGTATGCTTTCCTGAGTACAGTAGGCCGAAAGAGGTGAATCTCACTGATCTCCCCAAACCACTACCCTTTCATCAGATTCTAGGGTACATACTAATGAAGTGATATGTGTTCAAAGACGTGATAAAAGACCAGGTTGATAATAACATTTTCAGGCTGGGTCTGGCCCCGACACAAGTGGGCGATGTCTTTGTAAGGCTAGACAGTGATAGCGATAGTGAAGGCGAGTGGTAGTAGGTTTCTAACCATGGGTCCCAAAAGTACGATGACTGGATGGCTCCCATGATGGTTGATTGCTCCCATGGAATCATTCGGGCATGCCTAAATCAGCTGGATCCTTCAAAAGTTACAGCCACCACTTTTTCATCATCTTCATAGACGGCCTCTTCCCAGAAGAGTAAGCATTGTCGGTGCAAGAAAAGGAAATGCGCCCCGCCAATGCCATTGTCATACCAAACACTCTGTGAATTAATGCCCCCTAATATAGGGATCCCTCCCAGAATCTGCCTAGTAATGGATGACTCTTCAATTGATATTCAAGGGTATGCTTAGGTTAATACCGTGGAGTTGGTAAATCTATATACAACTTCAGATGAGGGGAAGTGCTATGAGAACCACCCCAACATCCCCAGATGACACATTTGTCAGAAGAGCATCAGCCATATGGGTCATCGGGGTGCATCAGTTGGAACCTCTAGCCAGTTCATACATGACACTTAGACCAGATAGCGGGCCCATTGTAGAGCTCATCACACACAACCTCTTCATCCAGTGTCGTGAGGACCACCTCCACCACGGTTTGTGCTACTGGATCAGGCATAGCTACCTCATCCATACTGCGGCCAGCCTCTCCCGACTACATGCCGATCTCAGTTGTTTGGTCCGCATCCTGCAGCTACCCTTTAGGATTTGACTAGTGAACAGTGGGACATGCCCAGCACCAGCCATCTGTTGGTCCAATCAGCAGGGCCTGCCATGCCTTCAATCGCAGAGCGGCCTCCTGTAAAATGAAGATTGTGCTTCGGGAAGAAGTATGATGTCCTCATTCACCTTGTCGGCATCCTAGTGAGGCTTTACAACCTTGAATCCCTTCTCATGTCATCAGATATGTGTGAGGCCCTCTCTGAGGCTTTAAGAAGCCCACTCCAGCTTGAGATAGAGGTAGCAGCTGCAGAATCATTTCATGCTAAAACAATTGAGAATGCTGAATGACATGCCATCATTTTGTCCTCAGTATATGAGGAAGCATCTCCCATACAAGGTCATATTTTCCCACTGTACATCACCATCCAATTTAAGGGAATGGAGGTTTGTCGCTGTCTCGCTGACACTGGCTCCAGGAACAACCTTATACCATCGCTGGCACTGACGAAGCTGGGGTTATCTGAGGATGACTTGACTCCATACAATTTACGAATGGAGGGATACAACAGGACAGAGCAGACCCTGGTCGGCAAGATCTTTTTGAAGACCCATTTCAGTGGCCTAGTTGCCAATATCGAGTTTATGGTTGTCTCCCAGAACACCGTATACAATGCATTGATGGGAAGAACATGGTCCCACCTGCACGCGGCGGTTCCCTCGTCATATCCATGTTTCCTCAAGTACTCCATAAATGGTGGAGTACGCATACTCCATGGTGATGAATATTTTTTGCCTTTTATGAAGGACGTTACCTAGACGCTGACTATTACAAGATCAATGATAAGCAATTCATGGAAAGTGAGGATGAGCCCACCACGGTCACAAATGACCAATGGGTAGGTCTGGATGATGCCTACATCTTCCCGATCCACCGATAGGGGGCTACGACCCTTGACATTGTCAAATGTGTTGTTTTCTCTTGTACAAGAGGAATTCATTTTTCCAAGTCCAAGAGAGGGCAGAAAGTCACCTCATACTTATACACAAACTATGATCAGGTGATCACAGAGCCTCCAAACCCCATACGTTATCCGGATGTCTACCCCATGGAAACGACAATACTTCGTACGTGTTTGTTTCGTCGGGCTGGGATTTACCGTCTCAAGCCAACAAACCACTATTGCTTTGATATCATCATGTTTGGCCCCTTGGGTCGAAGACCAGATGAGATTGGATTGACTACCATCATCAATATGGTCTCAGCAGTGCATGAATCTCTTCATATGTTGTCTACTGATGTCCAGGCCGGTGCCAGCCTCCTGTCAGGTTCTTCCAACCCAGAGGAAGCTTCTTCGGATGGGAATCCCACCTCCACAAGTGAAAAATATGATCTAGAGGATGATACCCTCACCATTTAAGAATGTGTTTCCACCACTATTGATGAATTTGTACAGGTGAACCATGGTAGCAAGACAGATCTGAGACCAATATTGATCAGTGCCGCTATTCCCCTCGAAGAGCAGCATTGGTATGTGGACTTCCATAAACAGCATCGTGAATTGTTTTCATGGAGATAGGATGAGGTTTCAGGCCTAGATCCTCAGTAAGCCTTCCACCGTCTCGATCTCCAAACAAATCATTAAGTGTTCAAGTAGGCTCCTAGAAAGATGCTCCCTTCTCACGGTTCCATGTTTGAGGTCGAGGATGAAAAGTTCATCAAATACATCTTTGTCAAGGAGTTCTAGCTCCCCAAGTGGTTAGCCAACATAGTGTCAGTCTAGAAGAAGAACAGATAGATTTGATTCTGCATCGACTTCTGAGATCTCAACCGTCACTATCCGAATGATGATTTTCTCCTTCCAGTGACCGAATTGTTGATCAACAATACAACTAGGTTCCAAGACATCTCCTTCATGGATGGTCACTCTAGATATAACCAGATCTGAATGGCCCCTAAGGATGAAGATTCTGCTGCTTTTAGTGTTCCCCAAGGTACTTTCTTTTACAAGGTTATTCCCTTCGTCCTGAAAAATTCATGTTCCATCTATCAGCGGGCCATGCACCGCATATTCAAGACGATCCTTAGGACATTGGTGGAATGTTATGTGGACGATTTGGTGGTCAGATCGCGCTTGAAATAGGACCATATCAAGGACCTCGAGAAACTGTTTTTCTTCCTCCGTTCCCACCATTTGATGATGAACCCACTGATGTGTGCCTTCGGGGTCACCTTTGGGATGTTTCACGGCATTGTTTTCAGGTACCTAGGCATCGTGATCGACCTAGTGAAGATCAAGTCCATTAGTTAGATTCCTTCCTTGAGAAATATTCATGATCTTTGGGGTTTCCAAGGCCTCTTAACCTACATACACTGATTCATTGCGAATCTGTACAGAAAGTGTCAGCCCTTTTCCTGGCTCATGAAAAAAAGCTCTTCCTACGAGTGGGATGAAGAGTTGAAGAACATGTTCGTGGAAATTAAGAAGTATATGATCCAGCCTCCGGTCTTGATGCCACCCATCTCTGGAAAACTGTGGATCATGTACATGACTTCCATGGAAGCATCTATAGACGCCTCTCTCACCTAGAAGAACAATGAGGGGATGGAAAACAGTCTCTAATACCTCAACCGTATTCTCCTCGATACAGAGACCAGATACCCCCCCCCATCGAAATGAGTTGCCTTGCATTGATATTTGTAGTACAGAAATTGTGACACTACTTGCAGCACAACGAGGTAAAGCTGGTGACTCTGGTAGACCCACAGATGTATATTCTAAACCGCCGCTTGTTGACTGACCATCTAGCACGGTGGGCAGTAATCCTCTAGTAGTTATAAATCCGGTTTGTCCCCCAGAAAGCTATTAAGGGACAGACATTGCCAGATTTTCTTGATGCCCAACCAACATCCCCAGACCAGTCCCTCGACATGGATTTTCCTGATGAGGCAATCCTCTGAGTAGATCCTACATCCCATGTTTGCAGATGCACTTTGATGGTGCCTCCTAGAGCCCCACAGGTAGAAGACTAAATGATTCCCGACTCAACAGAGTGGGCATGAGTATTGTCTTTATTACCCCGAAGCAAGCCATTCTGCCATACTCACTCCTGTTGTTAGAAGGTTGCACCAACAACAAGGTAGAGTATCAGGATATTATCACTCGCATTGAGCTGGCCTTCGAGATCAATGTACCCCATTTTCATGTGAAAGGGGATTCCGAACAAGTCATCATGAAAGTGAACGATGTAAATGTTATCAGAAATCCACATTTCATACCATTGTTGGAGCACACCCTCCAGGTAATGGCCCAATTTTCATCTTGTCTGGAATTTACTCATGTCCCTCAATCTCAGAATGGTTGAGCTGATTCCCTAGCCAGCCTGGATGCATACCATGCGAAACCCAAGCTGGATGACTTGATTATACATGTGGCACATCAGAGAGTCATTTCTCCCGTCACCCTAGATGATGACGATGTCCTGCGGGTAAGACATCTTACTACCGAAGCCTCCACATCAGGACCACCAGGTTTGTCATATGTAGTGGATGGGGCGACCTTTGTCGTGTATCTCCAAAATGGTTTCCTCCCAGCTGATTGGGCCAAGCATGAGCGAATCTGATGCCACACACAATAGTTTACCCTCCAGAGTGGTCCTAGTCTTGAGAAGATCCTCTACAAGCACATGTTTGATGGTGTTCTCCTCTATTGCATCAAAGGAGTCGAGATTTCTCAAATTATGCAGGAGGTTCATGCTAGTTCCTGCAGTTCCCACCATGCTGGGATGAAGCTGTCCCATCAGATTCAGAGACTGGGGTACTTCTTCCCCTCCATGAACCATGATTGTATCGAGTTCTCCAAGTGATGTCACACATTCCAAATTCATGGTAATTTCATGCATTGTCCGCCAGAACCTCTCCACTCTACCAAGTACTCTTAGAATTTTGCGGTGTGGGGACTCGATGTCGTGGGACCATATACACTGCTGACAGCTCACCAATGTAGGTTCATCGTAACCGACACAGATTTCATTTCCACGTAGGCAGAGGGTGTTCCACTCAAGGAGGTCAAGGCCCATTCTATCATTGGCTTCGTGAGATCCAACATATTCTACTGATTTGGGATACCTCAAGACATCATCACTAATAACGACACCAACATCAGAGTAGCAGAACTAATGAAATTGTTCTCCAAGTACAAAATCGGTTCGAACCATACCTTCCTCTATCACATGCAGGAAAATGGGAATATCGATTTTTTCAAAAAAAAACACTCTCTAAAATTTTGCAAAAAATGGTTAGCCAGAAAAAGAAGAGTTAGACGGACAAGCTCCACAACTACCTCTGGGCCTATCAGATGATGACTCGTAATTCCACCCAGGAGACTTCATATTCCCTGGTGTACGAAGCTGAGGTCATCCTGCCCACCGAGATCCATCTTCTTTCATTACGCATGACCGTCTATGAGAAGCAGGCGCCAGATAAGGTAGCTAAAATTATTCTGGCTAAATTGGATGCACTTGATTAGAATAGGCTCAATGCCCTGCACGATTTGGAATGGAATCAAAATAAGATATCTAGAGCCTTCAACAAGAAGGTTCACCTCCGCTCTTTTCTTCAAGGCAACCTGGTATTGGCCCTTAGGGCGCCAATGATCCCCGGCAGGAAACCACCCACATTGGAGTTCAATTGTGAATGGCCTTACATAGTCCATAGGGTTTGCCCAAATGGAGAATACTTCGTCGTGATAATGTATGGTGAGCAAATAACACCACCCAGCAATGCCGAATTCCTCAAGAAATACTTTTCTAGAGCCTAATGGTCCTGTATGATGTTAAATTGGATGGTCCTTCACAACCTTAAATTAGATGGTCCCACATGACCCAAAACTACACGTCAGTTCCACATGACCATAAACTATCTGGTCCTACATGACATTAAACTATGCATCATCCTGCATGACATTAAACTGCATTTTGATAACTACGTATGACTTGATTCCCATCCCCATGGGATACATACAAATGCACAGATGCCTCACCTTGATCCCATCCCCTGAACTCCTCTCTTTGACTACTCCCCCAGGTTTAGTTCTCTCGGAGGATCCTCTCATGATCTAGTGTAGGCATTCTTAGCCCCACTCATACCAGGAGAATAATGGTCGCAACATGTGCCCACCCCCATTCTTCTATTCTCCCACGTCCTCACCGCATGAAGTCAAACTGCATGTCCTTCAAAAACTACGTATGGATTGATTCCCATCCTCGTGGGATACTTAGGAATGACAGGAAATTTCTTTTGTTGGCCCTGCACAAATGCTAGAGTCTTCCCCATGGGTCAAGACATATGGAGGGGTGCAGCCTTTTCCCCAATTCACGTCGAGCTACCCTCGATCTGGCCATTCATCCTGCTCCCTGGAGATGATCTCCTCTTTCAAAGATGGGTACAACTATGCTTCACCCACTCTTTTGATTGGAACTCTATCATCTTCTCCATCCACAAGGGCCCCGAATGTTATGGATGCTAGGCCTATGGTCTCTCATACCGCTTCGGGCCAACACCCTCAAGGATGTTGAGCAACAAGCCGATACAAGTCCCGCATTTCGAATATGGTCAGTGGTCAATTCTCATCTGTTGCTCCAATTTCAGGTCACTATGGGGACGCTACATTTTGAACATGTTCAACAGCTATCATGTGTCGTTATAACTACCCCAAGATGTCCCAAACATTGACTGTAGTGGTTCATTATTCCCCGATATGTCTCCAAGAGACAAACAACCATCATGAAATTCCAGCTATTAGACCCTATATAATGGGGAGAGATGAGATTGGATCCTTGTTTCCCACCCCGAGCACTTATCATGTGGGATGAAGAGCTATGATGAGGTGGAAACCATACAAGTGGACTTATGGCCTTCCCATCGAATTCCCTACCTCAGGCCCCTAGGCCTTTTCAGGCCCTTGTCCCAGGATCACTCTTATGGGATTGTGCAGTGTGGTATGGGATTATGTCCTCATTCACGAAGGGTTACTCATTATTCCATACACATCCCCAAAAGATATACCATATCTCCTCTTCATCCTCACTAAAAGACATTAAACTGCAAACCAGTCGGACCTTCCTAACCAAGGCCCAGCCTTAGGCCCCATGGCCTTTTCTGGCTCCCAGCCCAATTTCCTTTTAGGGTTGTATGGTGTGGTATGTGACTATGTTCTCATTAATGTCGTGTTATTCTTCGTGTCATACACCTCCCTTATGGGGGACATATTACTCCCCTCTTCATCTTCACTACAAGACGGTAAAATGAGAACCTGTCGGGCCTGCCTGACTGATGCCCAGCCTCAGGCCCCTTGGCCTTTTCGGGGCCCCATCCCAAGTTCCTATTTTGGGTTGTATGATGTGTTATGGGATTAGGTCCTCATTCACGTTGGGTTACTCTCCATGCCACACACAAACCCTCATTGGGGTATCCTACACCTATGTGTGATTATAGAACTATGTATGGCTTGATTCCCATCATCATGGGATACATAGGACCACCAGAACATCTAGACTTCGGGTTCGGCCCCATATCTTAGAGATCTCCTTGTTATATAGGCCCCTTGGCCTACATCCTTCCATGAGAGGGATATATGGTGTGGTATGGGATTATGTCCTGGTTCACGTCGGGTTTGTAACGACCATGCCATTAGCCTCTTTCTCCCGAGGTTTCTCTATCCCCTTATTCTATACTCATCTTTTCAAATCGGTCCCTCTGAAGTTGATCCCCTCGATAATCTTTGGAAATTCACAAATGTGCTCAAGGGTACTCAGGTTTAGCACCTGGAATGTCAGATTCTACCTGGACATGATTTCACCCACATCTCAGGCTTCATGTTCCCATTCATTAGGGCTTCCATCACCATTCCCATCTAGAAGGGCCCCCGAATTGTATAAATGCTATGACTATGGGATCTCCTTCCGCCTCGGACAATTCCCTCGAGGATGTTGAGAAACAAGGCGAAATAAATACCACGTTGTGAATATGGTCCGTAGTCGATGCACATTTTTTGTTCTCCTTCCAGGCTAACATAATATGAATGCTTTGTTTCGAACACGGTTAATAGTTATCCTCCATCGTCATTCCAGCCCCTTCAAGCCTTGAAGGTTGGATACATGATTCACATCCTTCTCCACCTCATCATGAACAAGTATAACTTTGAAACTCTTGGTACTATTCCTCAATGCACATTCACACGTTAGGAGGACAAAAACCATAGTAAGAGCGTCATTTGGGGCTTGATACCGATTTCCCTATAGCGTACTTTCTAGGTTTTTTCCCAAACCTTTTCCAACCTTGTTTCCAACACCTAGTTTTACTCACGTGGGCTTTGGTATCATGTTGATGACTTCACTTACATGGAGGGTTATCACTCCTATATGGTCCGAGCTCAAAGACTATAAACTAAGATCTCTTCCAGAAATACGTATGGCTTGATTCCCATCCTCATGGGATATGTAGGACTAACTGACCTTCTATTCTTCGAATCCAGCCCCAAGAATCTAAAATCCTTCCCTTTATTTAGGCCCCTCGGCCCAAACTCTCTGAGGAACTTGTGGTTTAGCGAGCACCTCATAGGTCCTCACTCACGTCGGGTTTTGAAAGGACTACTCCATTTGCCCCCATGTCTACTCTCATCAATGGTCTGAGCTCTAAGACCATAAAATAAGATATCGTTTAGAACTATGTGTAGCGTGATTCCCATCTTTATGGGATACGTAGAACAAACTAGACGTCTCTTTTTTAGGTACAGCTCAATTGGGAGCTATTTTCTTCTGCCCCTTACCCTCTTACATCTATTTAGGCCCCTTCGCCCGAGGTTTCTTTCTCAGAATTTCTTACGGTATGGTATGGGATTAGGTCCTCATTCACGTCGGGTATGTTTTACTGCACAATACACATTCCCTACATAGCATCGTCTATTCTAAGTATGTGTTACACGACATTAAAATGCACGCTTGGCCCCATCACATGACCCTAATATTTGACATTATTGTCTTGGCCTCCCGACAAAAAATGGCACTACATCGTGATGTCCTCACTCAAGGGGACACCATGATTGGTATCGGCCAAACGTTGTCCTATTTTTCAACACCTTCATATGGCTTGTTTTTTGTGTCGATGTCAAGAATTTCTATCCTTGTCCCGTTGCTTCACAAAAAAGACACCATCCACTCACCTTAAATTACAACGATGATACATCCAATACCGCTTCTTTGGGTGTGCAGGACACACCAGTACACCCTTATTTATCCCCAGCATTGGTACCTTACCATTCCACCACTAGAACAATGTGAAGCTTAATACCCATCCTCATGAGGTATGTAGGACTTTCTGTGAACCTTGCCTCAAACCCAGCATAACTCTTGTTTCTGGTCCGTTGACCTAGTTCCTTTCTGGGGAACATGTAGTGGTCAGAGCCCCAGGATCCCATTCACGTCGGGATTTATAATTACCCCACCATGTGTCTCCCGCATTTCCAACCATCACTGGTCCAAATTCTACGACCCTAAACTATGATCTCTCTATGGTAAGGGACTCGACTCCCTCTATCTAATAAGTCTCATTGTTGTATTCATATTAATTTTGACCAAGATCCCAATGTGTGGAATTTTAATGGGGGCATTCCCCTCATTCCATTTACTATCTTCATGAGATTTCTATTTGTATCATCTTCCTCTTCCAATCCTAAGGGACCCATTTCACGGTTTGGTGTTATGCCACCTTGGCTCACTTACCATTTTGGGTCAACGTCCCAAAATATCATGGATGAAATTTGTGACAGGTCTCATGTTTCGAACATTTTCTGCGATCGACCATCATTTGTCTGTCCCCGTTCAAGGATAATGCGATATGGATGATGTGTTTCGATCATGGTCAACAGTTATCACTCCATCATCACATCACCATAATTGTGATCCAGATTTCGAGCATCATGACTCACACATTTCCACTTCCTCATGTTGATGTGGAATTCCAACATACTCGGCATTACTTCTTCGTGAATTTAGGTACACTACATGGATAAGTTATAATCATTGGGCCGACATTCACCAAGCATCCCATCGCCCTAACATGTATCTTCTTGGGTCAGGAAAGTACCACCACTACTTCTTTTTTCCCACATTGAGCATGAATCACATGGCCATAATAGTTTTGGTAGGATGTGCAGTAGATCATCCAGGATTTTCATCGTCCCGCATGATGATAAATTGTGCTTCCAGAACAATGTGTTGCTTGATTACCATCTTGTAAGGGTACTTGGAGACTCCTAGGAATTTCACCAAGGGTCTACCCTCGTGAATCATAAATCATGTTCCACCTCATTTTCAGCACCTGGACTGAACCCTTGTGGGGAACCATGTAACTGCAATTTTACCCGGAACAAGTTCAGGATGCCCCCTGATGACATTGGGAAGTGACAGATCTCTCTCTAGAGAGGTCCTATCTAAAAGAATGAATGATACATGATCAGAACAATGCGTCCATATAATGTGATTCCACCATGGTGGTGTAATTTTGAGAGTGTGGGATTCAATTCGAACAAACCATCACTCCACATTCGATGCTTTGTGTTCCCCTTATTCGGACCCTCATCCTCTTTCATGTCTATGAGACCCCGCTAACAGTATGGATGATCAGCCTATGGCCCACCTATTGTCCTGGTAAAACATTCCATAAGACTAATGGATGACATTTTGAGTCAGGCCCCGTGTTTCAAACATGGTCAGTGGTCAACCCTCTTTTTCAATTCATAATACAGGCTAAAACAATAAGAATATTGTGTTTCAAATGGGTTTAATAATTATTTTTTATTGTCACTCCACCTCTAAAATGTTATGAATACTGGGTATCGTGATTCACACCTCCCATTTCTATCTACTCAAATTGATTTCAGAGCACCTAGAGTTAAACCATTCGTGCACAAGAGCACACTAGGAAAATGGTAATTCGGCTATTCTGAGAGTTTCATTCTCTAGTCAGGTCTCTCCCATTTCTTCCCGGAAATGCAGACTAGTTGTTGAAACCGTTGATGATCGAAGCTTGTTTTTCAATCCTACATTTGGATTGACTAATAAGGTGGCCATCCCTTGTTTCTCACATTGGGCATGACCCAAATGAGCTTTGGAAATGATTGCCCGATGCTCCACGAACATCACGAGGATGCACAAAATAATGTAAACCCCAGAACTCTTGCATGCTATGACAACAAAAAATTAAAGCATGAATGTATGTTTTAGGTTTTTCAATCATTACAGTGCCCAAGGGTCGACTCCCCCATGAATGGGTTGACCTCGTCAAAAGAGTGTAGCAGATATGCCACCCACTGGTTGGTGGTGTCCATGAGTTTCTGCCACCTGTTTAGCTCTGTCTACACCTTGGCAGAGAGAGGGAACCATTCGTAGGCCGCAATCTGGGAATGCTTAGCGTCGGCCCGGATGGTGGTCATATCCTCATAGGCTCGCTTTAGGCCCTCTTCAGCTTCTGCGAGTTGGGACTTAAATCTCGATATTAACTCATATTGCGCGTTGAGGGAGGTCGAGTGCTCGTCCGCCCGATTCTGTAGCTACTAGACCATATCTTTGGCCAAAAAATCCTCCCGATATTTACCTCCTTCCTCTACTGCCAGCCCACAACGAGACAACGGTTAAAATCCCAAATCTTTTTAGGAATAAGATCTCGGATGAGCATGCGAGGATGATAGGAATCCACTCCCCCAACGTACAGTTTGTTTAGTAGCGAGCGATGTCTGCCCATCTCATCCAGCCATAGTTCGTGGGGGTGTCATTGATGAGGTGCATGATTAGCTTCCACAGTTGGCAGTAGACTATTATTCTGTCCTCCACTTCAGAGGCCATCTCATCCCAGTCAGTGCAGTTTCTAGGCTTGTATACAAGGAATGCCCTCAGGAACTCCTCAGCCAGGTCCACGTCTGGTGTTGGATTTGGTGTGGTGGGGCCTGAACTGTTCTGTTGATCCCCATCAGCGGATCCCACCTCAATAACCTCAGACACAGTCCAACTGGCATCCCAGCTAGTGATCGGCAGTTCGGTCAGGTTTGATGCCCACCGCCACTTCCATTGGCATGCCTCTAGGAAGGGTACTACCAGAAGACCCGACCTACTTCACTGTAGTGGCCCAAACCATTTAAAGGACTATACATGACAAAAAAGGGGACGTAAATATCAGTTAACATGGTCAGGGGATGGTAGTCGTAAATTCGGTAGAGGAGACTTACAGAGATCAAATCCCTGGTCTTGCTCTTGGACTGAGGTCGTTTGGACCCCGAGACGTGGCCCCTGTATATGGTTCAGAGGTATGCAGACTCCAAGAGAGCCACCTTGAGTGTCCTAGCCCCTCCAGACAAAGAAGTTTATGCAGCCACAGGCATGGATCCCAAAGGTCCCACGTCAGCACCAACTGAGGGGCGAGAACGAGGTCTATGAACAAAGAACTCCTGCAGAGTGAAGACGCTGATAAAGAAATCAAGGATATCCTAAGAGAATACCCAGAGGAAGGAACTAGGAATTTTACCTCGAGGTCCTCAATGAAATCTTTGAGATCTGCGGACTGTTCGAAAACTTCACCATCCTACAATGGACTCCCTCTACCAGCCTCATCTCCCTAGGAGGACTCGAACAATTCTTCTGGCAGAGGGAAACACTCCCTCATGTCAGTAAGTCATAGTTGTGGAGGGACCGTACGATCCAACAGTACCCTAAACCAGTTTTTCATCGGGAAATGGGATCCCCGGGAGTCGATAAAGACTTATAGTTTGGCCATGTATTTCTCCACCTATGACTGGGATACTGAAAAACCGACTCTGATAGGGCCAATCCACAGCAAGTCCATCCCGAGGCTGATAAGGTGCTTTCATAACTCAGATGGGCCGAGGAATTGCAGGTTGACTTCCCAGATGTCACAGGCCTCCGAGAAGAGAGCATTATCCAGCATGTCAATATGGAATAGTCGTTTCCTCGGGGCCTGAGTTGAAATCAAGCGGAGTCTACACGGTGGTCTCCCCTTCGGATGATGATGTTCTCTTGGGACCATCGGGTCCGCTGCCGCTGCTGGATCTGCTACTACTGCTTCCCCCTCAACTAGTGCGGGTGTCGCTGCTATAGTATCCCCACTCCTAATAGATTCCCTTTCATCCTTCTATCCTTGGCCTCGAGGTCAGGGAGGCTCTCCATCACCAAATAGAATGGTTGGCCACTTCATAGTATCCCCTAGGTAGCCTCATCCAAGATCTGGTCATATTCATTTACGAGCCCGAGGAAGGCGGTTGGAGGAGGTAGTTCATTACTCTTCTTCCCGTCTTCCCGTATAAATATGAGCCTCATCTGAGTCACCACACACATGTGCTTCTGGTGATGCACCACTAGGTAGAACTAGTGGGTCAGGTGCTGCAGGCACTGGAATTGCATTGCAACACAGTGTGGGGTGTATGGATCTTAGAGATTCTCACTGTCCACCTTGGCCACCTAGACTCCACCTCTAAAGGCCAATAGGGAATCCCGATGCACCTCCTCACCCCGAACATCATCTGTGAAGGCCCACGTCAGCAATTGGAACAGATGGAAGTTGAACTCTTCTACCATCCAAACCCAAGTTAATATCGATGGTACAGTTAGCTTGGATGGACAACTCCCCACAACGTTGAGAATCGAGGGATGGAAGTTTGACCCTAGAGGTGATATGGGGTTCGTAAAATCATAGATCCCCCTGATGTGTGCTGCTATCCACTCGTACAAGAGGTGGAACAACCCGCATATCATCTATGGCCTCTTCCCCTCACTGATTTGCCATAACATATTATACAACATGGAGAGCATCGGGATCCCTAGTTTGACCTACCCTCTTGTATCCAATGTGGATTCCATGATGATTGTGTTTGGTCGAACTCTCATGTTGGTATCCCTCGCCTATAGGATCCAACCACAGATAAGAGCCCCGATGAATGCTGCCGGCCTGACTATTGGTTGTCGCTCAGTGCTGACACTGAACCCCCAAGTCTTCCACTGATTATTCTCCAACAGACCTTAGTACGACTGTTCCGTACTCTGGACCCACTTTGGAAAAATTCGAGTTCTCTTCAGGAACTGATGGTCTTCTGGGATGTTCCGAAATATTTGAACCATTGCTTGAAATGGACAACCCTAACCGCCTCCTTATCTTCCCCTGGCAAAATCTCCATCAATTCCAACACCAGATGCGACATCTAATTTGAATCCTCCCATGCACCCATATCAAGGAAGAATTTTTCATACATCTCCCCCAGTATTAGGACCCACAAGATCTGATGCACGTCCCATAAGCTGATTCCAACCTCTCCATGATGCAGGTTGAAGGTATTGGTCCCCGGTGACCACTGGCTCCACTGCTCCAGCATTAGCAGCATTGGCTGGTAGATGTGAAACTAAGAAGCCCATGATGCCTCATACAGGCCCACGCATCTCAGCTCTGCTCCAAACTCCTCACACAAGGCACCTACCCAATAGGCTATGGTGAAATCATCTGTGAAGTTTCCGCCCTGGTGCAGGTACCATTCCTCGTACCACCCCTTCTTCAGGTTCCCCAGTGCCACCTTGAGGATAGTTCAGTAAAATAGAGGGTAAATCACCGGCTGCAATGTTTTTACATTGACGTTGTTCAAATGATTTTATAATCTGTATGCAATGATGGTAGTGATGTCCTCTCGGACATGACCATCGGTCGCCCTGAACCAACGGTGCTGACACGGTATGCTCTGGAACCAGTATTTTGGCTCGTCACAACTTTTTTTAGGGGTCAAGACGTCATCCCTCATCACTATGCCTTATAAGGGAAACCCCCTACACAAAGAGTAGTTCTTCTGGTTCTCTGATAGCATCTCGACCAATTAATTATGGTCCATGTGGCTATGGAGTATGTCTCCTTGTCCCAGACTTTTCGCCATCTCATTCCTATGGGCAACATCCTCAATGATCCCCTGGGAAAATTCTTGGTGGTCTATTCAGTTTTGGAACATGGATGATTATCGGGTTGGTTCCCGAAGCTCGTTCGCATAGAGTGCACACAAATATTCTTCGCAAATACTATTCACTTAGTGCTACCTTGGCATTCAAGCACCGGATTGTGGAGCACAAATTTGGAGTCTAGGAATCGCAATGCGCCGTGAAGACTCGATTCGCAAATAAAACTCGGGGAGTAAGCAGAGCTTTGGGAATCAAGAGTAGAAAAGGAAAAATTCATGGAGAAGGGGAAGGAAAAAAGATATGGGAACCACCATATTTATAGGTAATGACCTTAAGATATTTGTAGCACATCTAGTTCATTCCATGCTTCGCGGCGTGCTCGACCCGCACATCCCGTACCAACCACGTGAGCCCTCTTTGTGTGCCAGCATCGCAAACACCTAAGGATTTTGTTGATTGACCTCAGACATCGAACCTTGATCTCTTCGTGGATTTAAATCTGAGGGGGGTCATTTGTTGTTGCCAAAATTTAAGATAGATAATAATACAAAATATAAGGCACTGTTGACTACCTATCAAATCAGTTTCGAAGAATCCCCTCAGCACTACGGCCGCCGCGAAGCAAGGAGGCGGGCCTCTCCATGAACGCATGAGATTTTCACGAGCTTGCAGTGAAGAAAGGAGGTAGGATGCCCCATTAATGCAATTGATTTTAACGAGACTTCTGCAAATAAAGGAGGCGAGATGATCCATGAATGCATTTGATGTTTGTGAGCCTGCCACGAAACAAGAAGGCAAGATGCTCCGTGAACACACTTGATGTTCGCGAGCCCACCGCAAAGCGACCAAGTCCATCTTCCTACTGTGTAATCTCTAATTCGCAACACCTCTTGCCTATAAATACTGGACTCCCCCTAAGATGAAAGGATGGACAATCTGACGTTTTGACTTCCTAGCTCATGAATCATAAAGCATCCTTCTGCTTTGCAAACCAAGAGCTGTGCGAGATACTTTATTCCACGAAGTGCCTCCCCGTTGTCTCGTTTTGATCCCATCATCTGGGATGGATTCCTTTCATGAATACTAAGGGACTTTGCAAAGGAAGGGGTTCTTCAAGGGGCCCAGGTCATCCCGGAGCATTTATGCTTCATGAAACACCCTTCATGTACACATGATCCACATGTTTACGCAAGGTCACTCTACATTGCGAAGCACATTGCTTCACGAAACAATTCTTCACGAGCCACCTTTTCTCCATGAGGAAGTGATCTATGAATGCCTTTCTACTACGCGAAGCACCTCCCATATTCACCTATGCCCTATGCTTAGGCTAAGGAACCCACTTTGTGAAGCACAACCTTTCGCAAGTTCCCTCCACCACGCAGAGCAGTAGAGTTTCACAAGGCCCCTGACTATGAACCCCTCTTCTTTGAAATTACTTTTCCCGTGAAACCCTCTAGGTTTGCACAATGTAAATTCAATGTCCCCTGGACGATATCACCTATTGTGTTGCTTCCACACATTATTCTTCGCATAGGCACACTAATGGATATTGCTTCTTCACATAGCCAGGCTAACATGGGCCCCTAGATGGTTCTCTGCATGACACCCCCTCACCACGGCTTTGCATGTCCCATCTCTGCACCAAAGAGAAGATGTTACATGTTATGTAAGTCCTAGGTGTTTGGAGCTTACCAACCTCGTCCGAGCTATAGTACATTAAACTGCAAGGCACCTCCGTTCTCATCACATGATGTAAAACGGTGACCTCGCCTCGTGCCTCGCACATGGTGTCCCCAACCATAGACATTATCCACGCCCGCTGGTCTCCAGAGGGGATGATATAATCCTTAGGGGAGAGGCGTTTGTCTACAGGGGTAGGTAGGCCATCTCAGTGTAAGCGCCTAGCTTTCATGTAGGAGTCAACATCCCTGCATCTCCTTTCATCTTCAGTCCCTAGGGCCAGCTAATGGAATGGTAGGGAATGACACTTCCCCTTTCTTCTATCCCAATTCCCTCTCCGGTTGTGCTTTTTTTCCATCGGGACTCCCTCCTTGAGTAAGTCCCAACATCTTTGGGCTTCTAACCATGAATAAGTCCATGATTCCTCTTTGGGATACTAACCACATGTAAGCCCCAATTCACTTCACATGGACACACATTTCATGACGTGATCGTCGGGTATCTGCTATCTCCTATTTCTCACACAGAGCATGACTCACATGGGCATAGAGTGAGCACCGACCATGAAATCCTCCCTGGGTAGCCTAGAGTGTAAGCCCCTTCCCACCATCCTGAACTTTGTAGACTTTGATCCTTGCCAGGACAAGGTACGTAGGAAGCCTCGATGAGGTTCAAGCCCAACACCAGTTTTTCCGACCATCTTCACGTCGTTTCACCCACACCTTGGGCCTCCTCGGAGCGTAATCCCCAAAATCCATCCACAACCTGAACTATGAGGACTTTGATCCTTGCCAAGGCATGGTACGTAGGAATCCTCCAAGAGGTTCAATCCCACCAACATCTATTGGCCCCTAGGTGCTCCCCCATGTTGGTTCACCGATACCTTGGGTGTCCTTAGAGCTTAATCCCCAAATACCATTCGAAACTATGTGGAATTTTATCCTTTCCAAGTAAGGGTACGTAGGAAGCCTCAACAAGGTTCAATCCCACCATCCACCAGGACCCCATGCTTTTATTCAAGTCAGTTCACTGACTCCTACCTCACCCTAGGTATCCTATAGTGTAATCCACACACCCATATTCTGAAATACATGAACGTTGATCCTTGACATGGCAGTGTATGTAAGAAGCCCCCATGAGAATCTGTCTTATAACTCTAGTTGCTCCCACCTCCTTCAAATCGGTTCACCCCCATCCCTCATGAAGTTAAACTGTATCGACCATTCTGAACCATGTGTTCTTTGATCCTTGCCAAGGCTGGGTACGTAGGATGCCTCCTATAGGTTCAATCCCACCACCATCCCTTGGTCCCGACCATCTTCACTTCGGGGCACCAATCCCACCACCATCTATCAGACCCCAGGACCTCATTCACGTCGGTTCCCAAACACATGAACTACGAAGTCATTGATCCTTTCCATGGCATGGTATGTAGGAAACCTCCACAAGGATCATTCCCATCTTCTATCAGTTCTGACCCACATTACGCCGGTTCACCCCTGGCCCACAAAACGTTAAACAATGGACCTCTTTCAGTGGTACTCCAATGTCACCCCCTTCGGCGGTAATCCAATTTCATTCCATCTAGCAGTAAGCTATTGTGACCATAATCAGTTGTAAGTCATTGTGAACCTATACAGTAGTAATCCATTGGGACCTCATCACCACTAATCTGTTGACAACCCCATTCATCGGTAATCTATTGTGGCCTCAATCAGTGATAAGTCATCGACACATTATCTAATGGTAAGTCATTGTGATCTTATCGAGAGGTGAGCCATTGAAAACCCCAATATGCAGTAAGCCATCATCATATGAACTCTGTGGACTCTGATTTCCTACCACAGGTATATGTTAGAGGTCTCTTCAAGGCTTAATCCCAAAACCATCATCATACCCATAACGGTTCCATCCCATTCACCACCCCCCTCACAAAAAACCTTCTATCATCCATCCTGATTCATACCTCGGCCGCCACATCCCAGTTGTATCATGCAACCCCATTCTCCATTCCCACTAATAGAATTCGGGAATCCACCCACTTGTAGGCCCCAATATCGGTGTTCCCTCCGGAGGATTCCTTCATTTGATCCACTCTAGACAGTGTTCTGATCAGCCCGATCCATCTCCACCGGACATTAAACTTGCAGCATACCCCATGTAAAACATGGGAAGCTGAGGAAAAACTCAGATACATGCCCATGGAATATTATTCCTTGTGTTCAATGTGGGATTCCTTGGGTTTCTGTGCCCTCAAGAAGCCAGATAATTAGGAACAAGAGACAGACACACCAATCCCCCAGTGTCAAGACACGCCAGTGATGCCCAGCATTACTACTCCCCTAACCGAAGGTTACTACCCTGACCAGACACCTTGGAATGTCCTGACTGAAGCAGCTTAATTAACAGGTGTCCATGAAGATATGGAACCAAGAAGAGTTTCATGAACAATGTATAAATCTATGAAGGTGACTAGGACTAGGTCACGAGTTCCAAGGAGGAATCCACGGAAGGAAGAACCAACATCCCATCATCCCATTTCGATCGAGGAGCTGACATCCCTAAATAAGGAGAAGATGCCACCCACCTTTGGAAAGTGGGAATTTGGTTCAACAAAAACTGCACCCCACTCGCCCCCGAATGAGGGGGATGCATGGTCCCCTACTAAAGCGTCAGAAATAATTTTGTAGATTTATTTTTATCTTTTTTATTTTGGTTATGAGAATATTGAAAGTTTTATAGATTTTTCAAATTATCGAATCATATATGTATTCATTAAATATTATCTTTATGGATATGGATACCATCATGGGTTTATTATTTAAAGGTTCATCATATGATTGATGTCATAGAAACACTATTTTTGGTTTTATGTTATAGGATTTTAATGTGACTAATGATATTTTCGGAGACATTTTATTAACATAATATAATATGTTACTTTGAGGTTCAACATGAATTATTATCTAAAACAAATTATCATTTATATATGATTATTTTAATTTAAAAAATCATGTTTTTGTGATCATTTATTTTTAAGGTTATTTTTGATTCTGATCCTTTTTTATCGAGCGATTGTGTAAGGTCTATATTAATATATTTTTTTAAAAATGATGAACCATTGCATAAGAAAAGTACATGAGAATCAATCCCAAATCCAAAGGGTAATAATGGTGTAACACCATCAACTAGACTATGTGGTGACTTTTTAGCATGAAATTTATTTTCAAGAAAAAATATAACATATAAATTTTATGCTTTGAAAGTAAATTTGGGATTTAAATGTGATTTGGGGGTTAATGTTATTTTTAGATAACAGACAATATTTTCAGAAAATTATATGATTTGTTTAGACTGTGTGTTTCAAAACATTATTTGAGGATTAAAGGATGAATTAAATTTTTTAATAATGAATGGAACTAATTTGTATTTATGGGGATTGAGATTATTTATAGAAATGATTGTAATATCATAGAAGATTATTGGATTTGGAAATTTACAATTTTTGTTTTTATTCATTAATACCATTGACGTTATTATGAGATATATTTTTAATTATTATTTAAATAATATATTATATAATCAATATAATAATATTTTTTATCAATTATTTTAAAATATTTTGGTCAATTTTACGGTTTGTTTTTCATTGAAAATTTAAATATAAAATTTTATTTTTATTCATAATGTTTTATAATAGATTACTTTTTACAAATATATATTGTATATCATGTGTTAACAATGTTTTATTTGTAATATTTCTTCATATATAAAAAACGACACTCATCAATATTATATATATTATCAACAATTAAAAGTTAGTTTTACAGCTACAGTCATAGAACAATATAAAAATGAATATTATTTTCCTATAGTATGAGAAATAGTCGAAATGGATAAAAGCACAACCATATTATGATGCTATTCTTATAAAAGGTAATTATATCAATAAATTATAGATTCTGGTGAAACATCCTCAAATTTGGTAAATAAATCTTGAACATTTTTTAAAGCATTTACCTTATTTCTGATAAATTAATACTATTCTCACACATAAAACCTTTTTGGAATTCTGATTGTAAACATTATCCTGACCATATCCTCTTTCACCCTCTATTTTTTATTGGTTTTTATGTTTATCATCCATTAAAAAAAATTCACATTCAACTAATTTGATCACAATTTTAAAACTTTTTATTAGTTACATTAGAATATTTTAGAAAAATAATTTCATTATTTTCAAGACAACTTTTTAAATTTCATTTATATGAATTGGGTTTTCAAAAAAGTAATTTTGATGTTTTAAACCCACAATGAAGAATATAAAATTATAGGTAAAAATTTATTAAAATGGGGATTAATTTAAAATCGCATTTTATTATGATATATTTTATTTTCAAAATAAAAATAATTTCATTAGTACCTTATCTTACATGCAATGAGTATTAGTATTTCATTATTTTAACGACCCAATATTTCATTAATGAAAATTCATCTCGATCTGATTAAATGTATCATTTTATAAATTGTTTATTTAAATTTAAATTTCATTGTATTTATGTTTTTGGATTTTCAAATATGGTTAGGAATTGTGACCGTTGTTAATATAGTCGTTGAACAATGATCACATTATTTGTATAAATATAGGGCTTTAACAAATCCCATTTACTCAGACAAAGGAAATAATGGCCTCAACCAATAGACTTTCCCCATATAAATCCCATTTGTCAATGCTTGGAAAGTAGGTAGAAACATTTGGGTTTTCTCTTGACCAAGCCCAAGGTGAGCTTGAACAGGTTAAGCTTGAGCAGAACCGACTACGGGAGAAGTGAAAGTTAATCGAGATTACCACCCGAGCGATGTTATCCGAGCCACCCCAAGAGCCTATCACCATCACACGCCTTACCCTTCAGTCTTATGTGGGTGTTAGAAGGGTTTATATAACAATATCATAAAAATATTATTATGTGAATATTTTTTATAAAGAATATGCATTCATTTTATTATTGTATGTTTGTAAATAGTTTTTAAAACAGAAATAGTATTTTTAGATTATTATTAAACTAAGAAATATATTTTGATAAATTAATATAATTATAAATTATATAAAATTTTATTAAAATATTATTATTATTATTATTATTATTATTATTATATTACTTTTTATTAAATATTAACTGTATTATAATTTTATTAATGAAATTGTAATTTTTATTAAGGTATGAAAGCTGTTTTTGTCCAAACCCATGAATTTTCATCAAATGCCAGTTATTTTTTTCAAAGTTAGAATTCACATATTTAAAAAATTATTTAGAATCAATTAATGTTGTCTTTGGAATTAGTACGTTGAAATTATCTAATGGTGAATTTATCATAATTTTCTGAGACATTCGAATTTTTTGGGTAAAAATTAAATATAGTTTAAATATATAATGTGTTTTATGACATCATAATGACCCAATATTGAAGTAATAAAATACTATAAAAATTATTTTAGTCCAATATATGTGTTATAATTAATATAATGTGAATTTGGATTTGTTTTATTTATTTTAAAATGCTTTGGTGGACCTGACAATGCTTAAAAACATTTTCTCTTTTGAAATTGTTTTCCTTGAGAGTGTGACCCACCAAAAAAAGCCACCCTATTATTTTTACATGTTCGGACATTGGAAATATAAAATAATGTTTTACACTCCCCTTTGGAAAAACCCTTGGGCACGAATCATGGGCTGGTTTTTGGTTTTGATTAGTTTAATGTGAGGTGTCCCGAAACAAAGTAATAAAGAATTCCCTATCATTTCCTATATAAACCCACCCATGATCCCACTTCCTCTTCACTCAAAGCCTTTGGAGTTCTTCAACCCCCTACTCTCCTCTCTCTATAATCCCCCCAATATGCGCCAAGCTCCATAGAAGCCTCTCTAAATCCTCTCTCAAGCCTTGGGGATCACACTTCCATGTAATGGGTTTCTTCCTTTCTCATTTTTGTCAATTGTGTAAGTTGTTATGACACTTTATTTTCAATTATAAATGTTGTGTAATGATTTTGAACCTTCCCATACTTCCCAATTTATATTTTGATGATGGTATTCCCCTTTATCTCTCATTAATTACCCTCATGTACACCTATTACCATGTTGAAATTCTGTGATGGATTTCGCTCTTTTCTTTTACAACCAAGTTATAATTTTGTATTATGAATCTAAATTACAATACCTTTGTTGGGAAATGTATCTATATTATACCCTTACATTCCATTTCAAGTAAATATGTGGATACACCCATTTCACTTTCATCATCCATTTCTATTTATCCTTATGTCAGGCTGTTATGTTGTCGAAATGGCACCGCGCCAAGACCATTATGTACTGAATACCATACCCATGTATCTCTCAAGGTTTTTATCCTTTATGCACATATACATTTTGAATGATGCTTTCATGTTTTTATTTCACATTAATTAATCATGGAATAACTTATGATGTTGATTGATTCCATGTTATATAGTCCATGTGGAACACATATGAATGAAATGAAATATTTAAGAATGGGTGTGCCCTGATAGCGCTCCAATGCGTTGGGTGAAGTATAGTTCACGATATGTCATGTGTAATGAGTGTTTAATCATGATAAATCATGTTCAACTAGGGTTTACATGTTCTTCATATGGAATGGGGGTTTACTCATGCTCCATGTTCAATGAGACTTGGATCATGCGGATTCCATGTTATGTGTTGATTCCACATTTCCAAGTTATGATTATCATGATTTATCATGACCTTATGTTCATGTTTCTCTTGTTCTCCATTGATATTCGTATTATCTAACATGTAGTGTATTCCCCATGGTATTCCATGTTTATTCACTTACTAGGCTTTATGGATAACCCTTTTCTTATGAATGTCCTCAGGTTATCCCATAAAATTCTATGTACGAGGTTATATATTGGTAATGTAAATGATGTTTTCAAAAAACAATTGTTATATTTATTGTTTTATATTGTTATGTAATGATCCTAATCACCAACGAAACTATAACCCTTGATCTTCTATGTAGTATCAATTGAATGTTATGTAATAAATCATGTTTTATTGTGTAATAAAGAGAAAGGTTGTCATAAATGGTAGCATATGATATGTTTAGTTATTCTTGGGACTAGGATTAGATAACCCTAGTGGAGACATAGATACAAGACTAGGTATAATAAAAACATCCCTATGTTTTGGTGGGTATTGAGTATGTGGTTTATCAGGAAAATATATCCATATCTGTTTGCGAGCAGGTAGAGGTGACTCTGGCATAGATGTACCCACGCATGAAAACCCCAACATGGAGTTTTGGACTTGACTCAGGGTGTCTTGGTACATGACAATGTTCCTTATAGATATCATGATTACACCACCCCTAGGGGATAAATATTGGTAAATTTACATTCATAGAATGAAACATTATGAAGGGAATAAAAAATACCCCTAAGAATAAATGATAGAAAGTAGATTTGAAGCCTATATATTCATAAGATAAAAAAATAAAAGTTATTTATATGTCAACAGTTTTGTCCTTGGATTACCCTATATGTGTTACCCATAACATTCCTATTATTCCAGCCAAGGTCTAGTAATAAGAGGACTCAAGCTAACAACCGGTGTGAAGATCTATGTGATGATTGTGCTAATTGATTCCTAATTCGATTGGAACGAGAATCACGAACATTGTCACAATCCTCTCTCAGTTACTCAATATTAGATTAGTAACATGGTTCAAGTAGAACATTTGCCCCCCAAGAAAGAACAAGTCTCTATTGACAGCTTTATGACACAAAGGCCTCCTACTTTTAATGGATCATCAGATCCCTAAATCACTGAACAATAGATCAAATCCATTGAAAATATCTTTTCTATACTTCAATGTTCTGAAAAGAGAAGTTTATTCTAGTTTCTTATCATATGGAGGGTAAATCCGATCACTGGTGGGCATTGATAAAAAATTTCAAAGCCTGAGGAGCAGATCGTGGGATTGGAATGGAAGGATTTCCTGAAGACATTTTTCAATAAATATTTCCCACGCACCCTCTGACCTATGATGGAAAGGTACTTCCTTTCCCTCGAGCAAAAGAGTGACGAATCTATCGGATCATACAAGGAAAACTTCACAAGGATTGAACGATACGCCTCAGCTTTTTGTTACACCAAAATGAATGGTTTACCACTTTTTTTGGAGGGATTAAACCAAGCCTACAGAATGTGCTGACGATTTTTTACTTAAACAGCTATGGGAAAATTTTCTGATGTGCCCTCAAGGTCAAAATGGACATCAGATAATCTCAGGGTAATCATGGGGATAAGAAGCCTAAGGTGGACTTCAATGTTGATGGTCTGATTGATAAATCCAATGGTTCTAATAAGATCTATCACCCCACTTACCAATGGTGCGGAATGAAGTACCCCAAAAATTTCCAAAAGGGGACGAGGAAATTCTTTAGGTGTGGAAAAGGGTACCTTTCTATTAACTGTCGGTAAGAAAAACTCACAGCTACGATAGAGTAGAGAGGAACTCCATTCGACTCTCAACACATTGTTAATTGCATAAACTATGATGAACCATGACATCTTGAAAATCAGTTCCCTAATCCAAGGGTTTTTGGAGCTATACATCAACCTCCAATGTAGCAAGGGCGTGCATTTTCCATCTCTACTGCCAAAGTGAACCCTGGAAATGGAGTGGTGATAGGTCCTCTAGTTATTCACTCGTGAATAGTAAACATAATTTTTGATTCAGGTTCTATGAATTCCTTTATATCGAGAATGTTTAGTAGAACAATCCTAGCACCACCACAAATCATGTAAGTGAAGATGTCAGTGTGTATGAAAAATATGGAAATCATTTTATCCCAAGAATATAACTCCTTCAATGTAACAATATGTGCATTGAACATCACAGAGAAACTCATCATACTCCGTCTAGTGTAATTTTATGCAATTAATTGCATGTATTGGATTTCCCAATATAGATCCAACATAAATTTCCGTGAGAGGAAAATCACTCTCCATGTGGATAATCGACCCCCAATTATGTACAAGTGAATGGAGGAAGATGAATGTTATTTAGCTACATCATCTCAATAGTGGATATTACTACCCCATGAGCACGTGTATCCTGCTGAGATGATTGAGCCTAAGGAGGAAACCATCCTTGAAGACATGCCTTTTGTGAGGAAATTATTTGAAGTGTTTCCTGAGGAATTTCCTAGTCTTCCTCCTAAAAGATATGTTGAATTCTCAATTGACCTTATAACTGGGAAGTTGACAGTATCACAGAATCCATATATACTGGATGTTGTGAATCATAAGGAGATGAAAAAGCAACTACATGAGAATTTGGATAAATGGTTTATACGCCCAAGTGCTTCCCCTTGGGGTGCACCAGTCCTCTTTTTCGGGAAGAAGGATGGGTCAATTACCCTTTTCATCGATTATCATGAGCATAAAAAATCATGATAAAGAACATGTATCCTCTACCATTAATTGATGATATGTTAGATCAGATTTGTGGAGGACAATACTTCTCCAAGGTGGATTTTCTGTCAGGATATTATCTTGTATGGGTGATGAAAGAAGATATCCCCAAGACAGCTTTTCGTACACGATACGGGCACTTTGAATTCATAGTAATGTATTTAAGACTCACTAATGTTCAAAAAATCGTTATGGACTTGAGGAATAGTGTCTTTATGTATTACCTCAACAAATATTTTGTTGTATTTATAGAATATATTCTCTTATACACTAAAATTAATCAGGATCATAAGGAGAATCTAAGAATTTTACTAGAGACCTTTCGAAAGAATAATATCTATGAAAAGTACATCAATTGTGAGTTATAGTTGAAGGAGGTCTAATTATTCAGCCATGTCATCACAAGCGATGGAATATCTGTGGATCCCTCCATGACTGCTGGTATAGATGGATGGACAAGTCCAATATTTTTAATGGATATCTATATATTCTTGGGGTTAACTGGATATTATAAAAGATATGTGATAAATTTCTCATGATTTTTCAACCCTCTTAAAAATCTAACTTGGAAGGGAGTAATGTGTGTATGGATTGATAATGAAAAGAAAGATTCAAAGAGTTAAAAAGGAGGAATATCACCATACATTTTCTCACTTTACCCACAATTGGATAAATTTTTGTGGTATTCATTGATTCTTTGAAGATGTGACTAGGTTGTGTGTTGATGAAAAATGACATAGTAATTGCCTCTTCTTCAAGGCAATTGAATATTCATGAGAAGAATTATCCAACACATGATCTAGAGCAGGCTTTGGTGATCTTCACCTTAAAAATTTTGCGGAATTATCACATTGGGGAGATGTGTGAAATATATACGGACCACAAAAAAATATAGTATATATTCACACAGAAATAGTTTAACATGCGCCGAAGAATATGGTTAATGATGATTAATGACTATGACTTCTTAGATAATTACCACCATTTGGAAGTGAAAAATGTGGTGGATTCTCTAAGTAGAAATGACCTAGTGATTCTATCACAGATGAAAATTGATAAGGATCCAATATTCATAGATTTTATGAATATGTACATGGGAATCCTAAAGAAGGGTACATCATCAATACTTTCACAAGTTTTTTCTCAACCATATCTTTTGGAAAGCATAATGGATTCTAAAAGGGGTGATGTGGGAATTAAGAATAATTTTTAAGCTATCAGAAGAGGGAAATCCTCGGAGATCAATGTTAATGATTATGGAATTGGATGATTTGGGAAAATACTATGTGTTTTATCATGTTCATAGCTGAAAAATTAACTTTTGGATAATGAACATAATTCATATTTCACTATTCACCTAGAAAGCAAATAGATGTATCAAGATCATTCAGAGAATTATTGGTGGGATAATATGAAGTAAGAGATCTCTAATTATAAATCATTGTTCCTGGCGTGTCAGAATGTGAAGGTAGAGAGGCAGAAGTGTAAGGGGATGATGCAACGATTACCCATACTAGAATTGAAATGGGAATACATCACCATAGACATTGTCACCAGAATTCTGAAGGCATTGAAAGACAACAATGCAATCTGGGATTTTTTGGATAGTCTAACAATGTTTTCACACTTAATTGCAATTTGGGAGGATTTCTCATTGGATCAACTGGAACAGTTATATTTCAGTGGAGTGGTAAGGCTGCATGGAGAACCAATATCTATTTTCTCTGATCGAGATATAAGATTTACTTCTATATATTGGAAGAGTATTCAATATACTCTAGAAACTAAGATCAACTTCAGTACATCTTAACATCCTCAAACAGATGGCCAACATTAGTGGACTATCCAAACACTTGAGAATATGTTGAGAGAATTCTTAAAGGACTTTAAAGGCGGATGGGATCAACATATTCCACTGGTTGAATTCTCCAACAACAATAGTTTTCAATCAAGCATCTGAATGGATCCTTATGAATCCATGTATAGTAAGATGTATAGAACACTGGTGTGTTGGGATGAAGTCGGTGAGCGTAAGCTACTAGGACCAGAAATGGTTGAAGAAATGGTGGAGAAGGTGAAAACCATTCAACATCATATCAGGGTATCCGAGAGTCAAAATAAGAGTTATGCAGATAACCATCAATGAGATATTGAGATTAATATTGGAGACATGGTATTTCTATACATATCTCCATAGAAAATTATCATGAGGATTGGAATAAAAGGGATGTTATGTCCTGGGTAACTCGATCCCTTCGATATTCATGACCATGTCCGGGATGTGGCCTATCGACTAGTACATACACCTAACATGGCCATTTTACATGATTCATTTCATGTATCCCACCTTTTGAAGTCCATTCTATACCCTTCAAATGTAATCTCTATAGATGTAGTACAATTATAGGATGATCATTATTATAAAGAAAAACAAGTTAGGATTCTAGATCATAGAAGAAATTTTCTACAAAATAAGTTAATGCCCATTGTCAAGGTGTTTTGGGGAAACCACATGTTTGAGGATGTTTCTTGGGAATTAGAAGAATTGATGAAGAACAATTACCCACGTTTGTTTTAGTGTGGAAAATGAAACATTCGAGGGCGAAATTTCATAATAGCGGAAGATTGTAACGACCCAAACCTTCATTAATGAAAACTCATCTTGATATTATTAAATGTATCATTATGGAAATTATTTATATAAATTTAAACATATTTGGTTTTATGTTTTTGGATAATAAAATACCATTAATAATTGTGACCATTGCTAATATTGTTTTTGAACAATGATCAAATTATTATTATAAATATAAGGCTTTAACAAATCCCATTTACTAGGAAAAAGGAAGCAATGACCTCATCCAGTAGACATACCTAGTATGAAGCCCATTTTTCATATCTTAGAAAGGAGGTTTCACAATTGGGCTTCACTCTAGACCAATCCAATTTCAAGATTGAAACCGTTATGTTTGGATCTGACTACGGGAGAAGTGGAAGTTAATAGAGATTACCACCCCAGCGATGTTATCTGAGAAACCCCAAGAGTCTGTCACCATCACATACCTTACCCTTCGGTCATATGATGTTTTTATAAGGGGTTATGTAATAAGAACATAGAACTACGATTTCGTTCATTATTTTTTTATACAGAATGTGCATTCAATTTTTTATTGTTACATTGTAAATAGTTTTAAAAACAAAAAAAGTATTTTTATTTCATATTAAACTAAGAAATATATTTTGATGAATTAATAGATTTTTTAATGAAATAATATTTTAATAAAATATTATTATTAATATAGTATTACATTTTATTAAATATAAATTATTATAAAATTTTATGAAAGCAATTGTAATTTTTAGTATGGTTTGAAAGCTAGTTTTTTCAAAACCCATAATGTTTTTATAAATGTTGATTTTTCTTCAAAAAGTAAATATTCACATATTCAGAAAATTATTTATATAAAATGAATATTATTTTTGTAATCACTATGTCAAAATTATCCAATGGTGAATTTTTCATAATTTTCCGAGACACTCATGTTTTTGGGTAAAAATTAAATTTCTTTTAAATATATAATGTGTTTTATGACATCATAATGACACAATAGAGATGTAATAAAATACTATAAAAAATTTTTATGAAAAAAATATGTTTTACCATTAATATAATTTGATATTTGGATTGTTTTATTTGTTTTACAATGCTTTTCTAAACCCTTGGAGGCTTATAAAACATTTTTCATTTTTAAATTGTTTTCCTTGAGAGTGTGACTCATCACCACATAAGCCACCCAATTATTTTAAGAATTTCTGCCATTGGCTTTATAAAATATTTTTATTCACTACCCTTTAGAAGAAACCTGAGAAAATAAAATGGGATGGATTTTTGTTTTGATTTTTTTAATGTGAGGTGTCCCAAAACTAAATAATAAAGAATTCACTCTCCTCCCCTATATAAACCCACCCAAGCTCCCACTTCCTTTTAACTAAAAGCCTTTGGAGTTCATACTACCTCTACGATAATCAGTCTATAATCTTCCCAAGGTTCCCAAATATCCCAAGAAGCCTATCTCAAGCGTCTCCCAATCCTTTGGATCAATCTTCCAAGTTAAAGATTTCTTCATTCCTCATTTTTGTCAAAAAAAATTATGTTGGTATACCCTTTTGTTTTCAATTAAAAATGTTGGTGTATGATTTATTTCTTCTCCCATACTACAAAATTTATGATTCAATCATCGGAGAACCCGTTCGTTCACTTTAATTCCTCTCATGTACACCCGTTACCATGCCGAAAATACATGAGGGAATTCTCTCTCCCCTTTTACAAAGAAGTAATTCTTTTGTATTATGCATCTAAATTCCTTTACGTTTGTTTTGATTTGTATCTATATTACCCCCTTACTATCCATTTAATTTAAATATGATGAGACACAGATTTATCCTTTGTCATAATGTTTCATGAATTTTTATGTCAGGTTGTTATGGAGCCGAAATTGCATCACGCCAAGATCATTGGGTAATGAATATCATACCCATGTCTCTATCAAGGGTATTTACCATTACACACATATAAATTTTTATTGGTACTTTAATGTGTTTATTACAAATTACTTAATCATGTAAGAACATATTATGTTTATTTATTCCAAGTCATATGATCCATGTTGCACACTTATGCATGAAATGAAATGTTTAAGAAATGGTGTGCCCTGATACCACTCCAATGCATTGGGTAAACTATAGTATCAGGATACATCATGTGAAATGGTTGTTTACTCATAATAATTCAAGTGAAATTGGTATTTACTCATGATTCATGTTCAATTATGTTTTACTCATGCTTCATGTGCAATGTTCCTTGAATCATGCTAATTTCATGTTAAGTGTTGTTGCCAAATTCCCATGTTATGTTTATCATGCTTTATCACGCCTTTATGTTCATGTTTCCCTTGTGATCAATTGATATTCCAATGATCTAACTTGTATTGTATTCCTAAATTATTCCCTTACTAGGATTTATAGCTCACCCATTTTTTATACATGACCTCAGGTTATCCCATACAATGCTATGTACGAGGGAATGTAGTGGTCATGTAAAGGTATTTTTAAATAAATATTTAATATTTAATGTTTTAATTTTTTATTTAATTATAAAAACCCCAAAGACACTAGAACTCACGATATTCTATATTGTATCAAGTGATCTTTATGTAATAAATCATGTTTTAGTGTGTAATAAAGAGGAGGGTTTTCATAATTATATATTGTTAATATTAATTTATAAAACTGGTCAATATAAAATATCAGTCAAATTTTTGAGAAGGAAGAAGAGTAAAAAAATTAAAATAATTATATTTTTTACTTTTAAATAATATATTATCTTTTTAGATATACTAATATGAATTCAATATAAATACCAATTTTATGTAAAACTTGGGTTTTTCTAGAAAACTATTTTTTCACCCATTTTTTAGCATAATAAATTTTATTATTCAATATTGATAATTTATATTAATAAAATTTACATATTAAATATTTTATAAATTACTTTATCATTAATCTATTATGTCATTACTTGAGTAAAAATTAATAAATACATTAATCATATTACAAAATTTATTTTTTAAAATGTGGTTTTTTCTCATTATACACGGTTATTTTAAATAAATTATCATCCAATATATAAAATATATTTCCAAGTGAATAATTTATTAAATCAAGATGGGCCAATTATCAATGAGTAAATTTTCAATAATTTTATAAAATGATTAATATCTCAATGAAAAGTGGAAAAGTAATTTTTATTAAATACACTTTTTCCATTTAAATAATATGTTAGTATATTTTTTTAATATTGTATAGAAAAAATATTTCATTTTTATTATTATTAATAGAATTTATTTATTCAGATGAAATATTATACTCACTTATTATATTAAAACATAATATAATAATGAATCATTTTTCCTTTGAAATTCATATTTTTCTTCATATTTGTGGGTTTTATTTAAATTTATATTCCGAAAAAATTGATTTAATGTTGTAAAATGTTATTAATAAATTGAATAAGTAAAAATTGTATTAGTTTATAAGGAAAATTATTTTTTTGTTATAATGAATAGTAAGGTTAAGATAAAATTAATTACCTTTATTTAATATATAATTTTGTTTTATTTTACATTCTATTCTATAAAAAATATTTTTCCACACACATAAGATTTTATTAATTTTAAATTTATAATATATATATATAATTTTTTTCATAAAAAACATCTAATAAGTAATGATTAATTTTTACCCATGATAGTATAGTCTCCAAGGTAACATACGACTAGTTACATTTGTGATAAATAATATCATAAAAGTTAGGAAACATAAATGCTTAACGAATAACATGTTTCCATTTTTTTTTTGATTTTTTAGAGGCATATATACACACTTTTATCACTATAATTCTATAATTTTTTGACACATTGATAGATAGAATTATTTCATTAATGGATTGTGTTGGGTGTCTATAAAAATTATATTCCTCTTCAGTTTCAAAAGGGATATCTCTCCCATCACAAACTCAAACCTATTTTAAAAAGTGCCTCTGCACAACTTAATAAAAATCTATCGCCGGTAAAAAATTTCTTTTTAATTTTTTATAGTATTCCAAAAATTCAATGAATAAGGTCCTTAATATGATATCAAAATTATATTGTTCGAAGAGATGGTAATAATATCACTAAGAACTATCTTTTTACTCATTATTTTACCATGTCCAGTCATGTATTAATATATCAAATATAATTACAATAGTATCTAAAATATCATTATATTTTATTGTTTTTATGTAGTATCCCATATCAATATAGTCTTACCTAAAATGGAAAATGAAATTTTTGATCATGTTCTGGGAGGAATACCACTTCACAAATCGAAGTAATTTGGTTTCCTTCACCAACTCTACCAGTTATAATATTTTTTTCATTTAAATTTTTTATATTATATTTATAAAATAACTATATTTCATTAAGAAATATATCACTTCTATATTCTCACCATCCCAACCGCTATTAAATTATTACATCGTTTATGTGTATGTCTGGACTCCACCTTCAAGAAGAGATGATATATGTTTTTCAATTTATTTTTATATGAGTTGAAGTAAGGATAGATAAAATTAATATATATGATATATATGATATTTATTTTTAATTGTGAATAAATGTTTTCCTTTCTATCCTTCAATCCATCATGAAAATTGAAAAATTATGCATACATGTATATATTATATCTTCCTCAAAAATTGTATAATTTTTTTTTCATATAAAAAAGTAATGGATTAATTTAAATTAATGAATAATAAATATATTTGATATATATGATTGTTAAAATTCAAAAGATCATTTAACCATTGAAAATTTAAAAGGACCAAAAATACCTTACTAAACCATATATTAAAAAAAATGTAGTTATTACTTAAAAAATAATTTTAATTTTTTGTAAAATTGTTATAAAAGGTAATAAATAAATAATATTTGGTATTGTATATATTATTTCGGTTATAAAATAGATTTATCGTAATAATAATATTGTTATAAAAAATGATTAAAAACTTATAAAGAATGTATGAAGTTGAGGTAAGGTATTTATAGTCTCTCATTTTGATGAGGGAGATAAAATCAATATTCACCACACAATAATTATATGCTATGAGAATACTACACCTTTGAAATGATAAATCATGAATTTATATAATATTATAATATTTTATGTTCCATTTAATTTTATTATTAAATTTTGATTATGATTCAAAAAATTTAAATGTAGTAATATATTTTCATCTCACTTTTGTTCTTGTGTCACACATATCATATTAAACACTTTTTCATTTAATATGTTTTATACACTACCAATTAATTATTTTGATTATCATTATTATATATTTTTTGGTAATATAATAATAAAAATATGCTAATCTATTTCATAGGTAATATGATTTAGAAGATACTAATGTTGTAAGGGTATAAATTTATAGTCTCACTATTTATTGGTATTGATTATGAATTATTTTTCGACAATAATAACAAATAATCATTATAAGAAAAGATTTTACTTTTATAATCCTCATAAAATTGATTAAATTTATATTTGATCAATTAGTTTTCAATTTATTATCTAAAAAACATTTCAGATGATTTTATTTAAGAACAATTAATGTCAAACATTTTTTTCTTCAAAATACAATCATCCGAAAATAATTAATGAATATATTTAAATTATTATTTAAATTTATATCTACCTATGATTTTATTTTTGAAAAAAAATAAATGAATATTGGAATCATTTTGAAAAATATTTTTTTATATATTTTTTTTAAAAAATAAACAGAAACAATTTGTTAAAATGTATGAAATGAAAAATATTTCATATAATAATAACATCTGAAATATTTAATGATGAAATTACATATTTCTAAATTAATTTTTAATGAAAATTTTTACAATAATATTAAGGTTGTTATATTAATTTATATAATTTTTTTCAAATGGATATGGTTTTTCTAGAATATGTACTCCATGTGATCATTCAAAATCAATATTTTTCCTAAGATAACATCATTCAATTATAGATAATCATTAATATAGATATGATATACTTATACAATCATTATTATTTTACAAAATGGTTTATTAATAAGGATAATATATTTTATGAAACACGTTACAATAATGAGGGTTATTATATGATGAAATAATGAATTTTTTTATGAAACCCTTTCTTATTCAATAGTTTATGATATGATTAATTTATGAAATTATTATTAAATATATTTATATTCCTTAAGTTATTCAACAATGAAATTTTATAGAAAACCATTTATATTCCTAGTTTCATATAATATTATTATTGCATGATCTTCTGGCATACAAATATAGGGAATATTTCATTGGTGGGACTTATATATCTCTCTAAGTCATTTGGTAAATATTGAAATATCATGAGATAAATATGGTGTTAATAGAGAGTGATACTAGTTTAGTAAGAGACGTTATCCTATATGATAGTATGTTTAGTAATTCATTTCTACTATGATGGTTGGTGTGTAAACTCATAAAATTATCCTTGTAATATTGAAATAATTGAAAAGGGAATATTTTGATAAATAAAATACATGACATGTAACACCGATCTTAGACGAACTATAAAATAATATATTTAATATCCAACCATTATGACCCAAACATTAATTTAGTGGTAATTAATAGTATTGATGAAATTGTGATATATTAAATTTTATACATATTTTTATAATTAATATTTAATCATTTTTAAATAATAACTCATATATTTTGTTAGGTTATATTATTTTACAAAAATATATTTTTTTAAAAAAATTTATATTTATTCATATTATGAGTGATTATTAAAATTAATAGTTACAACTTTTATATTTTCGATTTCATAAAAAAATAAATTAAAATTTTATGTTTTAATTGTGAAAAATTTTGTGTATTTTTTGGAAATGTTCTAGTTTATAGTTCAAATAATGAATTATTAATTAATATATATATATATATATCATTTCATTTTGAAAAGATAAAAATTTTTAATTTACCATTATTTTTTTTAATTTATTTCATTATACAAAATTAATTTTAGTCAAACTTCAACATGTAAAATTATATATGATCAACCAAATATTTCATTAGAATAATTTTATTTTTGTGTATAATAAATAAACTTTCAAATAGAAAATTCTAATGTACGTAATGTTTCTCCTTTTAAATTAATAATGTTAAATCCCTATTAGGGGGATTTTTTAAATAAAATTTATAGATTATATAACATAAAATATTTTTTAAAAAAAAATGATTATTTTTATTCATAGTGTTAATATAAAATATTATATTTCATGAAAAATATACCTATTGAAAACATGATACTTGATCATGTATACAGGTTTTATTTTCAATTTACCTTTTCCAATTCATTGAATTAAATATGGTAAAAATGATTCAATATTTAGATTCAAAATTATCAAATTATGTAGTAGTTTTGTCTTAATTTTTATTCATATGAATATTACTATGGAAAAAAAATATTTAAAAAAATATTATTAAAATAATAAAACTGGTTAAAGATAAAAGTAAAAGGCATGATATAAAAAAATTATAATAATTTAAATGTGTTTCTGATGTGTTTATAGAACCTAAAAAATCATTTCTAAATTTAATTATTAATCTAAATCATTGTATATTATTCAAAAAAAATTCCATTGTCTATGAATAAAAATTATAATTAATTAATCACTTAAAACCACCACTCATCATGTATAAATACCACTTATTTCCACCACATTTTTCATAAAAATCCCTATTCCTCTTAAAATATCATTAAAATACTCTATAATTTAGTATCCCAAAATTCATATTATTTTAGTCTCACTACAAGTAAAATTCCAAGATCCATACGAGGTCATTCAAGGATGTGATATTGCAGACATATGTTTCTAAAACCACCTATTTTAATTTCATTACTTATTCTACCTTATACTCACACCATTTATCCATAAAATTGTAATAACTATAGTATAATGTATATATTTTTTATATATGTAATGAAATATCATATATCCATTCCATTTCTTATATTCTCTAATTCCAACAAATGAAACCATTTGCTATGTTATGGTGGTTATCTATCTCCACAGATAATAATTACTTGTTTTCTATTATTGAATTTAAGGATAGTAATAAATCATTTATAATGGATGAATAATATTATAATACGTATATTATTTCTTATTTCATGTTTTAAACTAATATATAGAAATAATATAAAAAAATGCTTGTTCATGATGTATAGAAAAATTGTTGAAATAAACCAACCATTTATCATTAACAATATAATCCAATGAATAATCCTCATACATAAATAAAAATTACATGTGTTCCCATTTATACTTATGTTTGTCTATTAATACCATTTCATTCCACTAGTATATTTTTTTATTAATTTTACATGAACACTACTATAAATATATATTTTAACAGCGCTATTAACATCTTTTAACAGTGCTAAAAAAGTGTTATTAATTGAAGTGATGATACGGGGGTGTCCCATTTAATAGCACTAAAAAGCGATAATAAAGGGCCACATTTATCAGTTCTATTTGAAGCACTAATAAATTCCCAATTTATCATCATTTTAATTACTGCTGATAAAATGAGCCTTTATCAGGGAAAAATATAGAGGTGATAATGGCCTAGTTTTCTGTAATGTGGTATTTATTTTACTGCAGACCCAGAACCTGAACCCTTAATCAGAACAACAGGAGGACCCAAACAATGCATAAAAGAATTAAATAAAGAACAATAGAATTTTTAATACGATGATATATAAATTTACCGGACATCATGAATACATAAAAATCATTATTATATAAATTTCAAAAAAATTCTATACGGTTACAATTACTATTATCCAACAAACAGTTAAAAACATTATTGTTTCATATTTTAGCATCCATTATCCCCTCTAAAAAATTTCCTTCCATGGTAATAGTTTCTGATTAAAGAATTCAAACTCCTGAAAAATTTACCCCGATATAAGAAAACAAATATTATGTTTGTAATATAATATTTAAATAGATTAAACATTAATATGAAGGAATACATTAATAAAAAGACATTTTTTAATAACAAACACACATTTGGAGTTATAATGATATCAACATGTGTCATATTGAGGTGGGATTGATTCTTAAACCCCAAAAATATTTCATATATCGTTGTTTTAACATATTGAGAAAAGAATGAATGTGGGTTTTCAGTTTTGATTATAACACATTTTCTTTTAATAAAATTAATATCGAATTTAAATGAAACATTTGTAATTATATCAGTCACATTGTTCTTCAGATTAAGGTGATATTGATTTATACACATCACATATGACTGATGGATCATTTTTCTAATGTATTATAGAATTCAAATGTGTTTTCTCAGTTTGCAGTAAGTCACTTGTGTTTTTTTTAAAATCAATGACAATTTTAAATAAAATGAGACACTTTGAATAATACCAGTCACATTGTGTGTTGATTTGAGGTGAGGTCGACTCATAAATGTAAAAATTGACTAAGGAATATATTTATTAAAGAATAAAAACAATTGAAATGTGTTTCATTTTTTAATAGTATGTCAGTTGTGTTTTTTACTAAAATTTCCATTCAAACTAGAAACATGCATTAGGAGTCATATCGGTCACATAATGCACTGGTCTGATATGAGACTACTTCATACACACCACAAAAATATTATAAATAATTATCCTAAATTATGAAGACAATTTGAGCAGGCTTTCATCAATTTTAGTGAGTGGTATATTTTGAGCTAAAATGTTGATTTTAAAGAGATAATAAAAACATTTATCCATACCGATCACACCGTGTGGTATATTAAGGTACATTTTATTCCTACATGTCAAAAATTACCTATGGGTTGTTTTAATAAATTATAAAATATATTCTACTATGTTTTCTTGGTATTTATTATGTCACTTTTGTTTTTTTCTAAAATTATTGTCTATTTTAAAGAAAAAGAGACACTTTGAGTCAGGAATGTCACATTTTGCGCTGATTTTTGGGGAGGTTGATTCGTACATATCATAAATGAGACGTGGATCATTATAATAATTTATCAAAACTATTATAATTTTTTTTCCAATTTCGTTGTATGTTAGTTGTTTTTTTATCACTAAAATGTCATTTGAAACTGGAAACACAAATTTTGAGTCATACATATTGGGTAACGCATTGGATTGATATGAGACTACATCATACACATTAGAAAGAACTTATGAATTGTTATCCTAAATTATAAAAACAATTGGAGAGAGTTTTCATGGTTTTCAGTTAGTGATATTTTTTAAGCTAAAATGTCAATTTTAAACTAACGACAGACACTTTGTGTTATACCAGTCACACCGTTCATTGGATTGAGGTGTGGTTGATTCGTACACATCAAAAAAAATTTCATGGGTCATTGTACTACCATTTCAAAATAATATAAATGTCTTTTCTTGGTTTTATCTATGTCACTTGTGTTTCTTCCAAAAATAAATGTGAATTTTAATTAAAAATAGACAAATTGAGTCATACTAGTTGCATTGTGAAATTAATTGTGGTGTGGTTGATTCATACATGTTACAAATGACTTATATATAATTTTGTTAATGTATCAAAAAAAATCATAATGTGTTTTATCAGTTTGTATTATGTTAGTTGTGTTTTTTACTGTAATGTAATTTTAAATTGGGAACACACATTTTGATTCATATCGGTCATATCGTGTATTGGATTGATATGAGACATCTTCATTCACATAAAAAATATCATATGAATTGTTATTCAAAATTATGATTACAATTGGAGTGGGTTTTCTTGATTTTCATATAATGACACCTTTTGTTCTAAAATGTCTATTTTAAACTGATAATAGACACTTTTATCCATAAACATTACACCATGTATTGGATTGAGGTGAAATTTATTTCTAATCTTCTTAAATGACTCATGGATCATTTTACAAATGTATCTAAAATATCTAAAATTGTTTTTTTAGCTTTTAGTATGTCACTTTTGTTTTATTATAAACATGATGTCAATTTAAAATAATAAGATATTGTTTGATTAATACCCATCACATTTTTTCTTGAATTGATGTGCATTTGATTCTTAAAAGTAAAAAATGACATATAGATTAGTTTCCTAAAGTATCAATATAATCAGATTTCTTTTTATTAGTTTTTATTATGTCATGTTTTCTTTATAATAAAATTTAATGTTTATTTTAAATAAAAAGTGACACTTTGAGTCATAGCAGTCGAATTGTATGTCGTACTGATGTGGGGATGATTCTTACACATTTCAAATGACATATGGATCATATACCTAAATTATCAAAACAACTGAATGTGTTTTCACAATTTTGAGTAGCCCAGTAACTCTGATACCAACAATAATGTCCTAATCATTTCATATATTGATATCACATATTAGTAGATTAATATTCCTTAAATAATAATAAATTAAACATAAATATGAAACAATTAATTAATTAATAGGAAATTCACATGGTCAAAAATCATACAAAATAAATGAATAAACCATAGAATAATGAAAATAAAATAAACTTTACATTGTTTAAATTTTTTGTTAAAATAATGAAATTATATCGTAGCATTTCCTTTAAATATTTCCAAAGGGTTTCGTTTGTCCAAATATCATCTAATAAAAAAACTAATTATTTTATTTCACTTCACTACTATTAACTATCGCTTAGCATATAATCTGATGTGAATTTTCGATCTAGGTCAATGTGATGCTCTCATCCGACACCATCTATATGATATCATCATTCATCGCTCACTTTCATTATCCCGCACCGATTTACCTAGTAAATAGGTGTAGTATGTGATGGAAAATTGAATTTTGAATGATGATATCAAAGAGATGGTGTGGTAGGAGAGCATCATGGGGACGCTAAATTGAATGTTCAGATAAAATTCAGTACAAAGTGGTAGTTAACCAACAGTAGTGAAGAATAATTACTTCTTTATTAAATTTGTGAGTAATGCACTACCAATATATTTCCAACACTAATAATCATTAATAAAAAACATAAAAAATAATAAAAATAAATAATTTAAATGATATATGCCATAATATTTATGGTCTTGTGCTTTTATAAACATAGAAACAGAATAAACTATTTTATAAGAGTCTCTCATAAAGTCATTCTTTACTATAAATAAAATTCATTTGTAAAACAATTATTCAAACAAAAATGATACAAAACATAAGAAATGATGATTATTGATTCCCAATAAGTGTAATAAAAGGAGATATCAATGATCATATAAGGATAAAATATGTTTTAGGAATTATCCTTCATCCTATTTGTGTAAAACAATCTATTAAGTCAGATTTACACTCATTGATAAACACATCTATATCATCTTGTGAATTATTATTTTTTGTGATAGTCATGGTTTTAATAAAAAAATATAAAAACAAAATGGATTATTAAATATTTTTATTGAACAATTAATTATTTTCAAAATACATTTTTATGGATGCCAGTTTGTTTATGAAATACAATATCTTTCATAAGTTTATAAGCATAATAACCACCTTCATTTACATTTTTCCCAGTTCTATACACTATATAAACATACAGAAAAATATGTAATTTGTTTTGATATGTGTTTGGATAGTGCAATCATATTATATATACCATGATACTTGTCCAGTTGTATATCTTTTCGTTGCTCTTGTTTTTTGTCCTTGGATTGATTCTATAAAGTAGACGATATTGATGCACATCCCTATCATAATAGAATCATCATTAAAAAATAATATTAATTATATAAATATATTTTTACTTCTAAAATGATGTATCATGTTTATTAAAAAAAATTAAATTCCATAATGCATGGTCGATTTTTTGGATATCTATGCATTGAATCAAAAAAAAAATTGTAGTATCCAAATTGACCGCAATAACAATCTAATGCTTTCTAAAGACACAAAATGGAGGACTTAATAAATGAAATTAAAATATAGGTGATATGATTATATTTCATAGTTTAACCATTGAATCATTGGTAATAATTTTTTTTGCCATCCTTAATTTTGTTTTCAAATTTTCTGAGAAGGGAAGACATTATTTCAACCTATTTATTAGAATTTATTTCTTCTTTTGAAGAGGTGATGTGATTACTAATGAGTCTAAAATTTTTACATAGTGAAATTTCTTTAAATGTTATTCATATATTCTCTTGTGGAAAATATGAAATGTAATTAGTCAGAATTATCATATTATAACATCTTATGTCAAATAAAATCATGAAATCATACCTCATGTATATATTTAGGAATAAGGACCTTAGCCATTTATACTTGAGGATTTCATTTACATTGTCATCACTAATTAAATTTGAATCATCCCCTCCATACGTATTTTTATTTAAAATCAACTGTGTGAGAATTTTTATCCATTATCTATTTATCCACATGATCCTACAATGATATTAAATTTTTATATAGAATGGGTGGGTTGAAGGTTCTCCTTGTAGATCGTTTTGATTAATTGGTGGATCAATGATATTTTTTATTTGATCTTTAATTTCACCCCTTCCATTTTTCCTTATAAATTATCATTCATTGGTTCAGTACTTTCTTTAATAAATGTTAACAGTTCAACATGAAAATTAAATTGGAAATGAATCCCTCCTAATCTAAATATTTTTGACAAGAACCGATTTCCATGAGATGAATTTTCCAACAGTTTGTTCTCCCATATTAATTTCATCATCGTCATTTGGAATAAGTAGTTAAATACTCATCTCATGAGCTACGTTAATCAAAACTCTAACATGACCTATTGGAAGTGGTCTGTTGTGTGTCATGTCATTCTGCATATAGAACATCGTAGCCATCTCAATAAGGTGATGTGTGGGTGTTGATATATATAAATTATTATAATTTTTACACTATAGAATATCACTACAGGAAATGTATCATTTTATATGTGATTAAAATTTCATAGAAAAAAAAATTATATCATTTATTACCTCATCTAAGTCAATTTTTTGTGGGTAATGGATCTCCTCCAACTTGGTGGGGGTGGTGCGGGATCTTCACACGCTTGTTGTTTATGAGTAGTTTCTTCTCTTCACCTCTCCTCAATCAATTTTTCTATCATCCCTCAATGCCATTTTAAATGTCCATTAACCGTAGCTATTATTTATCTCACCATTTTCATTTCTTCATTTTGACCTTCCTATTTTTTTCTAAATTATTTATTGGGTGTCACTCCAAAACCTGCACCTCTGAAGCAACCATTCTATTTTGGATACATCAAGGACTCTAAATGTATGTTGGAATCCAGTGTGGGAGTGGTTGATTCCTTTCACTTTTTCAGATAGAAAATATAGAAAAATAAGTAATCATTGTTATTTAATATTGAATAAAATAAAAAAATTATATAATGTGATACTTACCCATTTTTTGATAGTTTTTCTGTTTTATCATCTATCAATATCCCCTTTTTATTTATAGGACCCTCCTTTAAAATCACATGGAATGGTATGGATGTGGATTTAAATTTTGATTCATATGTCTACATATAAATTAAGGAACATGGTTAAGGGGTTATTTTGTGTCACATAAGTGTATTACTATAGATTTAAAATACATACCATTTTTTTCTCAAGTGAAGCATTCCCCATCCTAGCAGTATTTTAGGGGTACTATGGTTTTTGTGCCTGTTCGTTATTTTCTTCACTCATTTTATATTTCATAAATAAAAAACAATCAATAAAATTGTTGAATACATGAAACATCAAACTATGTATTACAAGAAACAATGTACATGAAAAGTATGCTCTACACGATGGTTGCTAAACACATCCCATGCTCCAAGGGATATCAAGTGTGCATAATAAGGGGGTGGGTGCTGCATTATTTTCCCTTTAGCATATTTATGATTACATATCATTAAAATTGTGTGGAATCCTATATGAATCCTTCCTACAAATCTTAATTTATATTCTTTATGTGATAAATCCAATATAATTGCACTCTACAAGTGATGATAAAGACTAAGTCAATGTTTTAGGATTTTATTTTATTTTAATAAATTAATGAGATGATATACTAATGTAACGATAATATAATCCCACATTAGTTTCTTAAACGCTATGTCGACATAGTGGGACAATTGTAAAACAATCGACACACATTTTTTATTGATGATTAAAATGTAGCAACCAAACGTGGATTTGTTGGGGTTTACATGATGGACTTTCTTATTTCATCCCACCTAAAATTTGATACCTTTTACTTTTTCACATAAGGATTATGGATTACATTGTTAAACTATGGAACTGTTGTTTTTCCCCACTAGGGTTTCATAACCTACAATTTCATCACTTCTGCATCTTAATTATGGTCATCCGGAGCACTAGCTTCGACACAGATACCAGTAGCCCCAGGCTGAGAAACATATTGTTCCTCAACACCAGGACCATCCACATCATGTTAAGAAACATGTTGTTCCTATGAATTAGTAAAAAAAAACTATATGTTGAGAGACCTTTTGTTTCTTTGTATTGGCCACATAAGTAAGAGTATAAGTCATTATCTGTAGAAGTGGTTTAGCATTGAATTTAGATTAAATTAATATAGTTGGAAAAAGATAATAATATAAGCTAACACAATGTATATTACACTAAAAAATAACTGTATACGTAAACTCTTTTTAAATGATGATATTAATTTTACCACCATATCAACTATCCAAATACATTCATTATGTTCTCCTCTGATATAAAAAACAACATCTTCATTGGGACCAATGTGAAATTATTAAAAATTAATAATTAAAAATTCATCCTCCATGGAATTTTTATTTGACCCTTCAGTTGTTTTGGTCAAAAATAGAACAATTGGCCAGTTTGATTTTGTGGGATCCGAAAAATAAAATACATGTACTGCCTCGGATTCCATTATAAATGGTTTGTATTTCTACAATTTTTTGTTTAAATCATCTTTCACAAATCACAATTCTTATATGTAAAAATCACTCATATTATCTTCAAAATTTAAATGAAAAATTGGCACTTGTAATTTCGTATAATCAAACAACGTTATTTATTTGGTGATGTGAATATACGAAATATTCGAATAAAATGGATTTTGTCTATAAAATTAGACACATTTATAACATTAGCCACAAGTGTAACCCAATAATTGTTAATTATACTGTCTTCATTATGTTCAGTAACCTAGAATGTATAACCATTAACTACTTATGCATTATAAGATAATACAAACACACATGGATCTCCATCTAGCCATCGATGTGGTTCTAAAATTTCATCCAGATTTTCATCTGACATCTTGAAAAGATGTTCCCAATACCATCCAATATCTATTGATTATGTGTATCTAATATACATTTTTATCCTTATATGGATTCATATTCCTCATAATTTCTTTGCAGGTTTGAAAAAATGGCTCAACGTTGAAACTATAATGAAAAAAATAATGTTTTCCCTGGAATTTATCGGTAATATTGATTGTGAAAAACTATATTCCATAAAATTTTTCACACTCATGTAACCTAGTGTGGTAAGATTTTTGTAGTCTAATGATTTCCACACCAGAAAGGTATTCAGTACATAAATCAACGACTTCGTCAACAATATATCAGTTTCCACGACAACCCCCAGGATGACTTCGATTATTGATAGGCCCTTTAAAAATCATCATATATTATTCTACGATGTACATCCATCTATAATGTAAAATACCACATTGTTGAATCTCTCTCATAATGTGGACCATCAAATGAACCATCATATAAAACAATGTTGGAGGGATGAAAATTTCTATTTAACATAATATGGCGTCAATTTATCTATCCATTGTTGACAATTTCATTTGGTCTATAACATTAATGCATATAGCATTGAAGAGGAAATAGATCTTTTTTAATGTATGGTGGACATTATTGGAAAAAATACAACATAAATCGATATGAATTTGATCACGCATCAAAACATTACAGTCATGTGATTTAATACACTTTAACATTAAATTATTCATTGACATGATTTCTAGATATTTGATAAGTAATTTTATGTATTCATAAAATCATTCAAGTAGTTTAAAAATGGATATATCTCATTCCTATAATGTGCGTAAGTAGGAGGTGGAAGAAATGTTCATTTTCCCCCCTTCACAGGTTCGAAATCTTCACATATTCCCATCTCATCTTTGTCAAACCTATCCTTAATTCCATCCTTTTCTTAGGTCCACATAGAAACGTGCCAATGACGCTATCACATAATTTTTCTTCAACATGAATAAAATCATAGAAATGTATGAAATACATAAAATTCAAGAATGGTAATTCCAAAAAACAAATATCTTTTTCAAACTGGTTATCGTAAGTAATTTAAAAATGGTTTACCAAAATTAATACCCACATATTTTACATTCTCAAAATATTGATCACCAATTATTGGAGATGGTCTTGTACATTTTTATGAACATCCATCTAATGATTTATTTCATGATAGTTACTTATGATTTTAGGGTTAAAACATGTGATGTCCTAGAAACAAGGTTTTTGATGAATGTTTCAACCTAATTTATTGTGTACCTCATTTAAAAAAGGGACACCCATGAGTTCATTTAATGATAAATGCTAACATAATTATATATGAGGGAAGGTTATATATCATCTCATACAACATAGATCTCAATGTGAAATCTTCATGATTGTAAGAATCATACAACGTAACACCAGAATCCCTCATTAATTTTAAATCCTTGATCAATGGAACCAAATAAACAAAAATATCATTAGATTGTCGTATTCGTTATGATATAAGCATATATAACATGATATATTTTAATTTAATTAATAACCCCAGTGGTAAGTAATAATTTTCCAACATAATTCTCTTTGTACTGTGGGCTCCTAGAGTGTTACATTGGGAAGGGATGTTTCTTTTAGAGATCATACCCATAGAGTGTTTCATTCATTCGAAGTCATCTATTCAGCCCGAGGTCTCATTATTTTCTAAGAGAATGTTATTCAAGAGAGCAAGTAGTTTTGTAAAACTGGCCTTAATCTACCAGTTTTATGCTTTCAAACTATATAGCTTTAGTTAGGCTGACAATTTGGTATATTTAGTGCAACTATCATAAAATTTTTTCTTTAAAAAACTCTTTACCTTCTAAATCAAATTTAATCATTTATGAAGTTAATAATAAACTGTCTTTTTTATTTATTAAATATGACTATATCATAATTTAAATATGTAATCATAGCCTTAATATGGTGGTATTCATTGTTCAGGATTGTAATCAGATCATATGATTCATAAATTGTAGTGAAATCCTATCCACTACCTATATTCGTTTTTACACATGTTTATTCCAATATGTATAACATTGATCTATTCTGTGACATATCAAGTGCTTTTATAACTCTTTTGAACTAATTTGTATTGAATAACAACAACAAAAACAAGGAAAAATTATTTTAGAAGGGTCATATGAATGATATCTTTCAAACTTGATAATAACATTCATGTCATCCACATATTCTTTTTTCAATCGATTGACAATCATCCATTCATTATTCATATTCATCTGATTTGATTTAGTAATATTAATATTTAACAATGTTATTACATGAAATATGTTCAAATAGGGTCATCATCCAACTATAATCAATGAATATGGCTATGGTAAACAATACCCTAACCTCCCCATGCATTAATCAGGACCAAATTAGATCACACCCATATTCCCAACCACATTATCAATGGTACCAGCTATGATGAGCCCTTGGACTATGATGTTTTAGTATCCCAAATGAGATCAATATTAATTATTTTAAATCAGTTTTTTAGTGGTTCTATAGATACATAATGTCTCGAGCCAAAAACTATGGAACATAACTAATAGATGGTATTATTTTACATAGATTTATTTAGGATGGATGGATTCAATACATATGTTGTTATGGTTATTTGACTAGGGTGTCTGTAATGTGTCTCCTAGAGTCCTCTTGTCACGTGGTTTTTTATATTCAGTGTAATTAAACTAAGACCAATGTGGTGTATCCTTTTAAATGGGTATGGTTTGGATTGATACATAATTTTTGAGGTACTAAAAAATGGAAAAAATGTCATAAAAATAATTCCAATAACCAAAACTCCATCCAAACACAAAATTGTGCTCACAACATCGACAACATGTAAACTAATCAAACCCAATTTTAAATTAAAAAAGAATCACATATTCAATTACTCTTCTTAATTCAGGGGGTACCATATATGTTTCTAACCATGAGGAATTCACTCATTAGACATGTATACATAAATTACCAATTTCTAAATTGAAATGTTCAATAAGAACCGACCAACATGAAATTCATTTAGTGTGCAAACAAGGACCTCCAACGACCACCATTTTTAGCGAGGAATTTATCCCATACAATTCTTAACATAACCATAAATATAAAACTGAAATAACATGCGAACAAGAAGAACCCAATGAGATATAGGAGAAACCTCGTCATAAAGGTGTGGTTCAGCACACAACAGAGGTACGTTTGCAATAGAGGAGAGGCACATGGTAGATGTTATTTCCAAATGATACGATAACATAAATTGAGTACTTATATGTTATACCTATCCAAAATAGGTACAATAAGGTTTGATAATGGGTCATATTTGTTTAAATTATTTTATTGGTCAATAATGGGATTTAATTTACCATTTATGACATCTGGTTCCTGTTTATTTGTATTTTTGTTTATCTAATATTTTCATAGATGTTCAACATATAAATTGGACTGGTCTGGTATTTATTAGAAAGATTATTTTTAATTAACTATAATTTAGGGGTAAAATATAACAAATTAATTGTATCTTTTTCATAGGGGATTGTTGTTATCTCATAGGGATCATGAACTCCTCTTAGGTTATTGGAAATTAAGGTCATTTGTTCGTTATGACACCACCCTTGGCCATATCACTAGATTTACTATTGTAATTGACCCATGTTCCTTTACATATAGGATTGGGGGGGTATTACACTATAAGATTTCCAAATCCAATGGATCTCTTATGGTGTGGGGTCAAGAAAATATCAATTCTGATAAATATTATATATATTTGACATTAGATTAGTCACTACTAATGATTTCCTCATTTGTAAAGTAGAAATGTTTGTTGAACATACTGTGTGAAGTAAACATCAGAAAATAACAGTTGATTAAAGCATATGTGATGAATTCATAACCTATTGACAAATATATAGGAAATATCTTACAAACCTCATTGAATCATAATAGTATTTGTTTCATTCAACATATAATTACATCTGATGTGCAATTTGTAAATTATAAACTTGTGGGGGGGGTAGAATGATGTTGAGATATTGATGGAAATACTGATGTGGCAGTGTGTATTAATATTTATTGTATATTTTTCCATCGAATAATGTTTTTTATGTAATTAAATTTATATCGGTTGTGTTATTATATCATGAGGATCAATAAGAAAAGGTGCATCAAGAAACCATGGATTTGTATCATATACTAAAACTGGAGGATGGGAATGTAACAAATCTATCCTTAAAGAAGATCTATATATAAAATTTATTGAAGTATGATGGTTTTTATGTAAAGTCACTTAGTAATGGTTATATAAATTTGAAATTGTAGTTCATCTATTACTAACAAGAGATCTACTTCATGTTCGATTTGGGTTGAGTTTGTTTTGAGGCTCAACAAGATAGATATAGATTCATTTATGGGGTATGTATGATGAACCGTAGAGTTTATAGAGATATTGAATATACATTTATGGTTTATGAGTTGTTCTTGTTAGATATAAGTATTTAATTAAATGACTTCACAAAATATATTATCTTGTTGATCTCAGAAGAGATAAGAATAATATGAAATTTTTTTATGTTGTTAATTAGAGTTCTCTTAAATGTAAATTTTATCCTATTTTGTGGAATATATATTACATTTATAATTGATACATCATATGAATAGATTATTAATAAAATTCAATCGTGGTTGTTGGTTATATTTTTAGGTATTATTTCTATTTAAATACACATGGATGAGTTGAATGATTTATGAGGTTGAGGGATAATTCAATGTAAATGTGTTTTATCAAGTTAAAGAGAATCATTTTATGATGAATATGATTTTCTCATAATGGTAATGAAAAAATGGATGAGTTTATTCTTACATATATAATTTATGTATGTTCACACCATGTTGAAAATGATAACCCAAAGTGGAAAAGAGAATTTAGGTGTTTCATATTAATATATATTATCTTAATGATGTAGACCCATTTTATAGGATATTTTTACCTCATTTAATGGAACTCATTAAATCCTTCACTCATAATTATTAACTCGCCAAAAGAAACACAAATGAATAAATTTAATGAAAACAAATGTTTTACATGGTTTACTATAAAGGAATTCATATATGGAGAACACATAATTTATTATCAATGTGAAAAAACATATTATACTTACCTTCAGTAGATTATGATTTTTGTGACAGTTATTTCATACTATGTTTGTAGTGGGGCCACAATTAATAGACATAATGAGATTGATTGTAGGAGACACCGTGTAAAAAAACTCATGACTATAATTCATACAAAACAAAGAAATAATATCAAAACCTGGAAGTGCCCCCACCTCCAACAAATCTCTTCGTAAAAACCAAACACAGACCGAAAAAATTTCCAAAACAATAAATAGCACGTTTATATAAAAATGGGCTAACATTCCTTTACCTTAGGAATTTAAAATAAAACTTCCAATGTGCCTTTTTATTCCATGTTTAAAAACACAAAGCATATGAAAGTTCCAAACAAGCCCGTAATGTCCCTGAAATTCCATATAATTTTTTTAATTATATTGAATTATTTGGAGACCATGAAATCTGACGGCGCATGATTCCAAGGCCCGCAGTGGCTGGAATTGTCAGCTGAAATTTTGTTAAAATTTAAATTGTACGTATAATTCATTTTCACAAAATAGTGGAATAAAAAATAAATCGTTAGTCATATCAGAAATCTGAGGGCACTGTTGCATTCATGAAGGCGAGTTTACCCTAGGCACGACATAAGTGTAGTCGGCATGGGCCTCCTATGAGAAAACCCAATAGTAGAATAACTATAAATAAAATAATTAAATAGACAATTTAATTATTTTTCAATAGATTATAACTCAGAAACAGTAGCTCGGATTAAAATTTTGAGACCACCAATGAACTTGTGAAGGCATAATTTATTTATGTATATACTAACTTTGGCCAGCACGGGCTACCAGTGAACATTAGTTTTTGGCTGTAAATAAATCAATTAAGTGACAATTATTTTATTGGAAAACCCATAACATTTAAATAGTAACACTGATTGGAAATCTGAGAGTACCATTCGGTTCGTTAGGGCGTGTGTCACTTGGGCAGAGCCTATCCTATACCGGCGCTGGTTGAGGGTGACAGTTAATAATTTTTTGAACCTTTTTTCGGGTACATTTAGTAATCACTCAAGATGCATTTTGTAACTTTTGACCTGGTTTTTGGAATTGAAATATGAGGCCAACGTTGAACTCGTAACACCGATATTCACTTAAAGAGATATAATCCTCGACGGTAGATGGTCGAGGGGGAATGTTATTTTGGTTATTTTTCGTTGGAATAAAAAATAAAATAAATTTGTAATTTTTTTACTCCCAACTGAATGTTAAAGTGGTGGGGGCCACCTGAACTAAAACCATGTTTTTGTGAATTCAAGGTGGTGGGGAAAACCTGAACCCCTCTTAAATTTGACGAAACCCCTTGGAGTCATCTCAATTAATTTCCCCAATGTAAAATAATTTTCTTCACCCTTTTTAAATATTAAGTCACCGTGTCATTGGAATTTTTGATGGCACCTAATAAATGAACTGTCATTAATTCCACGATTGTTACTTACCGTCCCCCTTATCATATTTATATCGAGCATTGGAGGAGGATTTGGGAAGGCTTCACCAAGTGACGAAGCACTGGTGAAGTGCCACGGTGCCCAATACATGGGGAATCATGGTGAATCCCATCCTCCAAAAAAGAATGTACTCACTAATGAAGAACGCCTTCGACTAAGAAGACCCAAACAACAATCCTAGGATAAGAGGTGTCTGGCAGGCGCGACGAACGCTGATATCATCGACATCCCCCAACATGGGAAGATTTCATCTATGATGAATCTATGTCTGTACTTCCTCCTCACGCTAACGTCAACGAACAATCCAATGTAGGGGTTATTATTAAATTTTTGATTTCTCTAATTTAATTTCCTCATTCTTGGAATGAATGAAGAATGTGGATAAACATAAAGGAGTTGATCCACGATACGTATTAAATTGAAGAGTTTGTCATTCTTGAATCCAAATTTTGATGATCCGCTTTCTACCTCTCTAATGCGGAGGGTGAAGGCCAAAAAAACATGGCCCGACCCCTCCGCTATTTTTATTGAATGGTGTATACTTCGCAATGGAAGAAGGCATCTTTGGTTATTGCGGTCGGTGCCAGCGTTCAGCACCGACCGAACACGAGAACTGCTGACGAAGGACTGATTCCCTGTGTCATCCACACCCCGCAGTGCTCAGCTGTCTGAGGCCCTCACCGGCACGTGGCCATTGTCACTATGTGCCATCCATAGACGAGCCAACCCGAGTCAGCACTATTGTCAGAGTCACCTCCACCGGCCGAGCTGTCGCTGCCATCCGGGCATAGGAGCCACCGCTGTCCGGTTTGAGCCACCAACGCCCTTACAGTCTTACCGCATCGGCCAAGCCACTCCGCGACCCACCTCCCTCATGAAAACCCCTGGTCGTGCTGCTCCTCGGTCTCGAACCCGCATGGCACCCTCCGCGGCTTCACAACCACCCATAACCCTTTTCAACCTTCCTGGTTTCCCAGTTGGTTGGGCTGAACCCAATGGGCCGGGCTGCCCGGCGGGCTGAGATAGACCCGTCGAGTCATTTCGGGTCGACCCGAACTGGGTCAGGATAGGTCGGGTCGGGCCGGTTTAGTCCGAGCGGTTCAGACTGAACCATGGCCTAGAACGACCCATTTATATTCTTTTGTCCATTATATTGGAACCAGATGTCTATTTGAAAAACTTTCATTGGCGCTGAAATACTTAGATATTGATGGTCTCTTGGAGTATACCCCACTAGATTCTTGTATTATTATGGGATACATTCAGGTTGGATCAAGCACAAATCAAACTAGGCCCCCGGGACTGAAAGGCTAATAACTCACAGACCGGGCATCTGATTGACGTTAAATTTGTTGTTTTGAGACACCTATGACGTGAAGGTCCTTTGAGATACATATTTGTGGGACAACGTGGCAGTTTGAGAATAGACCAGCGGCATGGGGAGTGGAATCTCTCAATGACAAGGAAGACTAGTGTGGAAACATAGTAGCTGTATGTGACATGAAATGTACTCCAAGAGATCCTATGAGGGTTAGCTCCTTTCGATCTGGTGTGGGTCACCTCTGAGAAATCATGTGGGTGTTAGCTTCAGTAGTCCTATGAGGGTCACCTCCTAGCGATCCTGTGCGGGTCACCTCCTAGTGATGCTGTGCAGGTCATCTCATAGAGATCTTTTACAGGTCTGCTTCTAGCGATCTTGTGTGGGTCCGATCTGAGCAATGCTGTGTGGGTCACCTCCCAGCTATCATGTGTGGGTCATCTCCAGTGATTCTGTGTGGGTCATCTCCTAGCGATCCTGTGTTGGTCAGCTCCTAGAAATCCTATGTGGATCAGCTCCAGTGATCCTTTTTGGGTCATCTCGAATGATCATGTGTGGGTCATCACCTAGAGATCATGTGTGGGTCAGCTCAAGTGATCCGGTGTGGGTCAGCTCCTAGCGATCCTCTACGGTTCAGCTCATAGCGATCATGTATGGGATAGCTCTTAGCGATCCTGTATGGGTCAGCTCTAGTAATCCTGTGTGGGTCAGCTCCTAGAAATTATATACATGTTTGAAGCTAAGCCTTTTACTGGAGTAAGATGATTTAGTAGTTTTATTTAATCTTCTCAACCAATATACCTAATGATATACCTGACGTGAGCTTAGTCAGAACCTATGTGTTCCTCCCTAATTAAGATGGATTAATTTATAACTTTGGAATATGTAAGGGAATATAACTATGTAGGGTTATCTATTTATTTCATACGTTGTGGTTTATCATTTGAGATTTTGTGATACCTTTAGGGTCTTGGTGTCCCTAATGAGTATCGTTATACACACCCTGGCATGGGCTATGCACGCACCTTGTTGTGTTGGATGCAGACAATGGACAACGCTGACTATGGACGAGGGCACCAGGACTTGTGGTAGCTCAGAGGTGTACCTAGATGAGGCGTACCGCAGAGAAGACCGATCGAGAGTTGGACCTACCCTTCAGGTAGGATCCTTGGAGGGTGATCAAAGGAACTGTTCCAGTTACTTTTACATTCAATTGTCTTTGTACTTTCCAGTTGGGCTTGTATTATGGCCCATTTTTTATACTGTACTCAATCTGTTTACTATTTAGTTTACGGGAGTTAATATCTTGATGTGTGCTTGGTTGTGTGTTTATAGGTTATAAAGGAAATTCCTTCCCAGTTCTAGGGAATTACGGCTTTGGTTCTAGTCGCCAGCCCCTGGACTAAGGAAGGCGGTCTTGGAGTAGTCATAACACGGGCACTGAGGGACGAGTTGTGACAAATTGGTATCATAGGAGTCGGTTCTACCATAGAACATATTTAACACACCAAGATTTCATAGTATGTTATTTTCTATAATGTAATCCAATAGTTTGTTGTACACGTAACACTGAGATCGAACACACCATGAATTACCAAATTAGCTGTTCAAAAGAATTTATGAATACTATTAACTGAAATATGAATTTTATATACTACATATAATTATAGAATCTATACAATGTGTTTCTTTAACATAATATAATAACAACTTAATTTTTTCAGCTAACAGAAGTGTATTTCAAAAAAATGAAATTTTACAAACATTTAATGGAAGACCCTTTTTAAAAACAATATTTGACACTTTTGTATATTCAATTTAATGAAAATAAATTCTTCTTTTAAACGGCACATAAAAATTTATTTTGGATAATTCTTTGGTACTTTTCTAATAACTTTTATATTTTGATGAATACTGAAAAATAATAAATTTAAATTGAAAACATCTTTTTTAATAGAAATAATTTATAATTAGATTATATATTTTTCATTTAATTCATTTTAGGTGATTATAATTAATTTCACATTTAAATTTAACATAAACACTTGTTAATCTTTTGATTGTTTTTACTTTTTTAAAACCCACATTTCAGTTTTGACAACAATAGATAATTTCAAATTAATTAAAGAAACTTATATGTTTTTAATTTGTTAAAATATAATTTATTTTTTAATTTTGGAATATCAAATTAGCTTAAGGTATATTTTTGGTATTTTTCTGAAAACATCCAATGTTTTATGAATATTGAAAATCATTGCATTATAGTTTATAATAACTTTTAAATTAATAATTGTTTATTATATTTATATTTATTTTAAGTCAAAATAGATTTATAATACCTATATAAGTTCAATGTAATTCATTGGAGTCATTTTATAATAAAATTAGATTATAAAATTTTATTGAACATTTTATCGTCTTTTACCCACATCCTAGGGGAATTTGCAAATTCACATAAAACATAATTTTACAGGTTATGTGAGTGGAATTCCCAAAATCTGAGAGACAAGGTTGATATTAGTATGAAATATTTGGTTTGATAAGATGAAAATAATTTTTCTTGAATTGTAACTTTTTACTTTTTTTACCATGGTTAAAAGTAAATAGGTTAATTAAGGGCAACAATGATATCATAATTATCCCAAGAGATGTCCAAATTCTTTTGGAAAAGTTTAATTTGGCCAAAAACAACCTTAGGAATACAATATGATCTTTTATGTCGACTTTTATTAGATTAGGACATTTATTGTTATTTTATTTAAAGAATAGTTAAACGATTTATAATCAAAGTTTAATAACTAAATAATTATTAATATAAGGTTATACATAAGATAAATTGGACTATATATAATCATTAGAAATCTTAAATATGTTCTACATAATTATAGTTTATTAATAATTTACAGAAATTAAATAATTTAATTTATTTATGACACAATGAAGACGCAGTAATTACATTAATAATGAAATATTAAAATAACTGATATTATAAATATCCACATATATTTAATTTGAGACTTTTAATATATTAAAATAATTTTAGAGGTTAATATGACATGTTATGGTTGAATAAATGTATTTATTTTGACGTATTAAAGTCCTTAAGACTTTAAAAAAATCAATTATTAAATAATGTCAAAATTGATGTGAATGAGTTTTTAAAACAAATACAATATTATTGGTCTATATAAATATTCTAAAAATATAAGGATTAGACAAAATACTTATATAATGATAGTTGTATCATTAATGAACTAATTGGGATTATATTGGATGTTTATAGTATGCTTATTAGCCATATAATATAAAAATACAAAGAGACATGGTAAATGTCAAACGATTTAACTAAGAGTAAAATCTAAAAGATATGGTTAATATTGTGACCCAAACCTATATAAAATCTATTGGTTGAATGGTTTTCGACCTATACATACCTTTTCCTTTACTTAATTAATTTTGGAGTCACTATACACCAAAAATGAATTTATTATTAAATAATATTTCAATCTTTTCCTAAGGTTCCCCTCACTCCACTTATAAAAGGGCACTTCCCATTATCTCAAATTCACACCTTAAAAACCATTAGGCTCTGCTGAACATTTCACAAATATCCTCCCAACTCTCCATATTCATTCCAAAGTCATTAATTTAGTCATAAATCCATCCTACAGAGCCCTTTTGATAAAATCAAAAGGAAGAACACGAAAAAAGGTAAATATTTCAACACCTCTTTCAAGTTCATTTCTTCTTCCACTTCCACTTTCATTGTTATTTCTATTATAAAATAATAAATCAAGTATCATATATATATTTTAATGTTATTATAAATATGGTACAACCATATTTATTATTTTATCCTTCTTATGAATGGCATGTCACCATACGTGCGTACTTACGGCTTACCATCTCCAAGTCGTGGTGTAGTTTTTTATTCAAACACTTCATCCTGGATTGGTATAATAATGAGTATAAATTATGAAAATAATAATTATAACTTGATAATTATTCTTTATATTTGATATTACATCCAATTATATATGATTCTAATATCAAAATATTGATATTATCACTCGGGCGTATGTACGGATTACCATCTCCACGAACGAGATGAGATTAATTCCCCGTCATATCCATTCAAGAATAATTATCATTTGATGATTAAAAATAATTTTAAAGACTCTATATCATTCTGTATATGATTATTATACATCCCATCCATTACAAAATATGACTCGCATAACAATGAATATAATGGAAAAGGAATCAGTTAACACCCGAAATGTTGATACTACTAAAATATTATTAACAATGTAATATTAGAAGATCATATTTGATAACATATTTATGTATATAGTTCATTTATAATTTAATAATAGTTATTTAACTACTATACTAGAGCGTAACGTACCATCGACCAAGGAAAAGTATAATGTATGGGGGTTCTTATCTGACATTTAATTCTTTGAGATTTCTATTGTTCGCCACTTATTTATTGCATGAAATTTATTGTGCACTTCCATTTGATATATATTATCATGAATTTAATTATATTCATGGTATTATTTAATTAATTGGTTGGTTATTAACTTTTAGTCATACGATTTGATTGATTACAATGAAGTAAGGGTTTTCATCTCACTTTTTATTCATGTAAGATTCATGCTATATTGGAAACTATTTTACTTTTCTGTGGCATATGTACTGTCCAGGATTTTATTAATTGTGTAATATAATTTAATGTATGGGTATTTACTACATTATTGTATTATCCTTATTTCATGGGGTGTTCGTTTTGTAAGTTACCAAATCGATAAGGTAATATCAAATTTCAATTTCCAATCATTCAGATTTACGCATACTTCATTGACTATATTACTCCAAGATTATCTGGGGAATCAAAATTTATATTTATGTAGTAATTTTCATACCCTTTTGTGTGGATATACTCTTTATAAACATAATAACTCCATTTATAACTTCTCAATTCATTGATATTAACGTGATCTAAACTCAATTTCCAGTCATTGAGTTAAACATCCAGGTCATTTGTGTTGTTTTTACAAGAACATGTGTGAATGTCCTATAATTTATTTACACTGAATATACAATCATATTGAGTGTATTTATATTTTTCACACATAATTATGTCATTGATTTATCCTTTACCTTTAGGATTCTGTCTTTATAAGGGATTTCATCTCAATTTACATTTTTTGAGACTTCGTTGTTGTTAAGAGCCAATTAACTTTTATTCGGTGTATATACTGTTATTTGACATAAAATATCATGAATCCCTTTTTATCATGATATTATTATGTTTTCATTACCTCAACTATTTTTCTTCAAGAATATCTCATTTGGTTAGGAACTCTAACCAAAATATTATTTTAAATGTTTTCTAAATTTATTCTTTTACATATTTCTCATTAATGGTCATGTTTTAAAAATGGTTTTAAGGATTTATTTTTATGGAAATTAGTGTTTTAAAATTAAAATTACTTTTAAAAGATTAAATGTGGTATGGGACACTTTTATTAAAAAAATCTAATTTTCAAAAGTCTCTTGAAAAATATTGTAACTTTTGAATGGTTTTACGAAAAAGGGGGATATTTATGTCAAATTGTTTTGATGATTATTTTCATCTATATAAATATCCTTCATTATTATCTATTGAGGTTAATTTGTTACAATGAACTCTTCCATATTGTATTGAATGGGTTATGTTTGACTATGGAAGTTCTATTTTTATACCATTCATGGTTTGTGGATAAAGGATTGACATTTATTATGCTCATTTTAATACCAATGTTTAGGTTATGTTTCAAAAATTTCAAATGAAGAATGCATTAGACTTAGTAAGTGATGGGTGTAGCCCACTATAGCTCTTTTATTCATTGGTAGGTCTCATGAGACAAACTAGTGTCTTAACACAAGGCATTGACAAAATCTAATTTGTAGTCTTTGCACGAGGCCTTGACTATATGGTTATGATATTCGACATTATGTATTCCATCATTATGAGATTAGATATTGATATTTCATGTGGTTATTAAAATAGTAGAATACCCATGACTATGTTTTATTATGGAATTATTTACACATCTCATATTTCGTCCATAAAGTGTTCATGTTTATTATTTTTAAAGCCATGTGTATTCGATTATTCACCATGACTAATGTTTATGTTATATTTTGCTATATTTCTTAGACTTACTGAGCATTTCAGCTCACCCCTTTCTCAGGTTTCATTTTCCCATGATATGAGGAAGTTAGTTATGAGTGACTTGCATGAATAATCTTGTAAGCTAGGATGTTTTTAAGGGAATAAATTAGTCTTGTTTTTTCTTTTCATGTTGTAATGTTGAAATTATGTACGTATCTTGTTTCCATGACTACTAAATTGATTGGTCCATCAGGACATGATTCCTTGTAATCATTCCTATATATCAGAATAATGCATAGGCTCCTGGATTCTGGGGTCGAGGCGTTATAGTTGCTATCATATGAAGTTTAGTACAAACCTTGGAAACTAGATTTATATAAAATCTTATTAGAGAACATTAGCATAAGATATAATTTGAGGATTAGTATAGAAGAACTTCCTAGAATCGTGGTTATGTAGAGATTTTGTTTATTTTCCAAGTATTATATCCCTATCTGAATACGAGCAGGTAGAGGCGGCTCTGCCACAGATGTACCTAGGAGTGAAAACTCTGACAAGGTGTTTTGGGCTTGACCCTGGGTATCCTGTTACATGACAACCGGGCCTTGCTCCACTCTTGGTTACGACACTCCTAGAGGATATGCATATGATAATTGACATTTTCATTACAAACCGATTTGATGGATTTTAATATAAGAATATAATAAAAAATTGTCTTTAATCCAAAGGTGTTTTAGATTTAAAATAAGGTGTTATGATATACTCTAAATGATTTTATGACTCACTCTATGTTTTCTTCTATTATTCAATGGCTGGCTTCAAAGGAAGTCATTGTAACATTGAACACGATGTACAAGGCTGGAATAGCGGAGGAAATGAGGAATAGAATGGAATGTTGATATATGTAAATTATATCTTGTTCATGCCAAATCAGTTTTCCAAAAATATGATCAACAACATACATATTAACCAACTCCCAAACTCAACAAATAAGAGAAAGGTGGTCAATGATTAGAGCTCTAGCAGTGGAGACTATGGAGAAAAGAAATATAGATTTCTATCACACTCGAAATGTGGAAGGAGGAACCTAGGAAAGTGATTCAATGGATCAATGAAATTCATTATGTGTGGGAAAGAAGGATATAAAGTAAAAAAAATTGACCTGAAAAAATGAATAGTACAAGGGAAGAAAATAAAAATGATCCTAAGAATCCATTTACAGTAATTTGATATAAATGTATGGGACCTGGGAATTACCCGATTGAATTCCCTATTATATAGGATAACCCCTTGGTCATTGATAAAACTATGAGGAAATAAATGGATGGTGAAATGTTTAATGAATTAGTGCTCTTTGTTGATGGGATTTCATTGGAAGACTTTTCTCTTATGTGTAACCCTATAGTTTATTAGGTGAAAATTCTGTTTTAGGAAGAATTGTGTCTTTTACTGTTTATATAGTTATAAATAACTATGTGGTTTATATAATCCTTGAATTTGATGAAATTACATTTTATTAAATTTTGGGTTCAAAATGAGAGGTTAGGGATAACATTTGTGGTGAAATTATGTTATAGTTATTTTGAGGAATTCATCTCAATTTGGGAATGTCATAAAATATAGTTTTTCAAAATGTTCAACATGCAGACTGTGTGACAACCCACCCTGTCGGACAAATCTGCAGGAATCGAACCCATAACCATAGTGCGATTGGGATTTATCGCCTACCAATGGACTACGTGATGTCCATGGTCAGTGTGACTAATTATTTTTAGTTAAATGATTTTATTGAACAATAATAAGTTGATTTGAGATCTTATGTCTTATCATAATGATATCCTTAGTATCAGAAGATGATTTGGAGATTAAGTGATAAATGTTATTTTTGAAGACATTCGCTCAATTGGAAATACTGCATGCCTATGGAAAAAATACTATGGGATTTCATTTGAGGAGTAATTGTGTATTTATATCTATGTTTTTATTATGAATTTATATCTATTTGGGATATTTATTGAAATGAATAACCTATATTAGAGGATATGTGATTAGGTTAATTACTTTTAAGTATGTGACTTTAAAAGTAGTTGATGATATTTGGAAATAAAATTTAACATGGAATACTGTGTAATCAAATTTTTCTATGTTTTTGGTTTCAATATTAGTTAAGATTATATTGATGTATTTTATTGACAATTGTTTATTTAATGGTATTTATTGAACTTTGGTCATTGTTGGCTTTATTTTAGAATTATGATAAGTAATTATTTACTTAAAGGATTATACTTTTTGGGGATCATCTAATCATTTACTAACCATTTTTGTTTTTTTAATCTCTAAACACAAGGTAGATATATATAGTTTATCCTTTGTGGATTATGTGATTTTATAGAAGTTTATTCTAGTCTTTTAGGTGTGACCACGTCATATTGAATACTAATCTTTTGAAAAAAAAAATTAGTTAGTGGTAGAAATTTATTATAGGATGAAACTATAAATTAAATGTAAGTATATCTCTTTATTCTCTTATTGAATCTCATTAATAAATTCCTCAACTTTATGAAATGGAACTTAAAAAATCCTTATCCATTTACCTATGCTTCTTGGAATCTAATGAACGTTTATCTCATAAAAAGTTTGTGGTTTTATTATTGTTAAAATTATACTAATCATGTTTTCTATCACTCTCTACCAGAACATGAAAATTATTTTATCTTCCATATCCATTTTATACTATATGAAATCCTAGTGTGGGTTATCTCGGATGACCTTTGTACTGCTCTTTCTTTCTTTTAAAGAGATAGTTATTTTGACTCATTATCCAATGTTGGACTTTCAATGAAGTTCCCAAGATCAATTTTCAAATTTTAAGAATTCAATTTCTAAAAGGTGGGAAAATGTAACACCCAAAGATTTCATAGTTAGTAATTTTTTTGAAAGTAATTCAATAGCTTGCGGTACACGCAACTCCGAGTTCGAGCGCACCAAGACTTATCAAACTAGCTGTTCAAAAGAAGTTATGAATAGTATTAATTGAATATTGAATTTTATATACTCCATATAATTTTAGAATCCACATAATATGTTTCTTAGACATAATATAAGAACAAATTCATAATTTTTCATATAAAAGTAGTATTTTTCAAAAAAAATGCAATTTTTCCACCTTTAAATGGATAACAATTTTTAAAACCAATATTTGACACATTAATATATTTAATTTATTGAAATTAAATTCTTTTTTATAATCGGGGCATAAAACTTTATTTTGGATAAATTTTTGGTACTTTTCAAATAAGTTTTATATTTTAATGAATACAGAAAAATACTATATTTTAATTGAAAACAAATTGTTTAATCGAAATAATTAAGAGGGGTAAATTATGTATTTTAATCATATAGAATTATAATTAGATTATATTTCTATCCTTTAATACAATGTAGGTTAATATAAGTAATTAAACACTAAAATTTGATATAAAAACATGTTATTCTTTTGATAGTTTTTACTTTTCAAAAACCCCATTTTTAGTTTTGACAATGAGAATTAATTTTAAGTTAATTAATGGAACTTTAATTTTTCGAATTTGGTAAAATATAATTCATTTTTGAAATAATAATATAAAAATTATCTTAGTTTAAATTTTTGGTATTTTTCTGAAAACATTAAAGTTTTAATGAATAGTGAAAATCACTACATTATAATTTAAAAACCGAATTTTTATTTAGATAATAATTTTTTTATTTAAATTTTTTTAAAGTCAAAATATATTTATAATACCTATATTTATTCAATTTAATTAATTTTAGTCATTTCATAATAAAATTAGATCAATTACATTATATTGAACTTTTTACCGACTTTTACGCAACTCCTATGAGCATTTTCAAATTCGCATAAAACATAATTTTACCGCTTCTGTGAGTGGATATTAAAAACTCAGAGATACAAGGTTGATATCACTATGAAATATGTGGTTCTATAAGATGAATTTTTTTTGGTGAATAGTAACTTTTTACTTTTATTTACCACAGTTAAAAAAAATGAGGGTAATTAAGTGTAAAAATGATATCATAATTACCCCTACACATGTACTAATTCTATTGGATAAGTGTAATTCGACCAAAAACAACCTTAGGAATAAAATATGATCATTTAGGTCCACGTGGAATAGATTAAGGCATTTATTATTATTTTATTTAAACAATAGTTAAAAGAGTAAAAATCAAATTGTAATAACTAAAAATTTTTAATATAGGGTTATAAATAAGATAAATTCGTCTATAAATATTAATTAGAATTATAAAATTATTTCCTTCATAATTATATTTTATTTATAATTTTATACATTAAATATGTTAATTTATTATGACACAATGATGTGGCAGTAATTACATTAATAATGAAATATTAAATTAATTGATATTATAAATATCCAAATAAATGTAATTTGAGACTTTTAATATATTACACTAATTTTATAGGTTAATATGACATGTTAGGGTTGATTAAATTTATTTATTTCTAAGTAATAATGTTTTTAGGAATTTATCAAAATATATTATTAAAAAATGTCAAAATTGACATAAATGAGTTTTTAAAACAAATAGATTATTATAGGTTGATATAATAATCATAAAAATATAAGGATAGTCCAAAAGAATTTTATAATGATTGTTTTATTATTAATGAACCACTTGGGGTTCTATTAAATGTTTATAGTAGGTTTATTAACCATATAATATAAAAAAACAAAGAGACATGGTAAATGTCAAACTATTTAACTAAGAGTTAAATCTAAAAGATAATGTTAATATAGTGAACCAAACCTGTATAGAACCTATTGGTTGAGGGTTTTTGACCCATAAACCCCATATAATTTAAATAAATTATTTTTGAGAAATTAGAAACATAAAATGATTATATTATAAAATAATGTTAAAATCTTTTCCTAAGGTGCCCCTCACTCCTCTTATAAAAGGGCACATCCCCTTATCTCAAATTCACACCTTCAAAGCCGTTAGGCTTGACCAAACCCAGACCAAATATCCTCCCAAATATCCTTCCTTAATCCTAGAGGCCTTACTATAAACATAATGAAAACCTGAGGAGCCCTTTTGATCAAATCAAAATGAAGAACCCGAAGAATAGGTAAATATTTCGTCACCTCTTTCAAGTTCATTTCTTCTTCCAATTACTCTTTCTTCATTATTTATATTCTAAAATAATTAATCTAGTATCTTCTATATAATTTGATGTTATAATAAATAATTTTCAACTATATTCATTATTTTATCCATCTTATGTATGACATGTGACCATACGTGCGTACATATGGCTTACAGTATCCAAGTTGTCATGTAGTTTGTTATTCAAACACTTCATCATTTGGATGGTAATAATAATGATAATAAATGATGAAATTATTAAATATTACATGATAATGATTTTTTATATATTACAATCCATCCAATTATATACGATTTTAATATCAATTTATTGTTATTGTCCCTCGTGTGTACGTACCGATTATCATCTCCATGAACGCAATGAGATTCATTACCCATCGTATCCATTAAAGAATAATTTTCATTTGATGATTAAAAATATTGTTTAAGTAATTGATATAATTATTGATATGAATAAGATAAATTATATCCATAACAAATATGACTCACATAACAAACAATATAATGGAAAACAAATCATTTAGCACCTGAAACGATGATACTACTAAAATATTATTAAGAAAGAAATATTAGAAGATCATATATGATACCATATTTTTGTATATAGTTATTTTATAATTTAATATTAATTATTTAACTATTATACTGAAGGTTAATGTACCCTCTACCAAGTAAAAGTACAAGGTAAGGGGTTTCTTATCTCACTTTTAACTCTGTGAGATTTACAATGTTCACCGCTTATTTATTGCATGTTGTGTATTGTGTACTTACATTTGATATATATAATCATGATTTTATTTATATTCATGGTATTCTGTGATTCATTAGGTGGTTGTTAACTTTTTTTCATATGAATCGATTGATCACAACGAAATAATGGTTTTTCAACACACTTTTTTTCATGTAAGATTCATGCAATATTGTCCACTATTTCCTATATGTGTGGAGTATGTAATAACCATGATTGTATTCATTGTGAAATATAATTCAATGTATGGGTATTTACATCATCTTTATATGATCCTTCTTTTATAGGGTTTATGTTTCGTATGTTACCAAATTAGTAAGGGAATTTCAAATTTTAATTTCCACTCATTCGGATTTATACATACTTCATTGACTATTTTACTCCAAAATAATGTGGGGAATCATAATTTTTTTATGTAGTAATTTACATTCCCTTTTCTATTTATATACTCTTTATACACATAATCACTTCATTGATAACTTCTCATGTCATTGATATGAAATTGATCATAACTCAATTTCTAGTCATTGAGTTAATCATCCAAGTCATTGATGTTGTTTTTACAAGAAAATGTGTAAATGTAATCTAATTTATTTACACTAAATCTAAATTCATATTGATTGTATTTATATTTTTAACACATAATTATGTCATTGATTTATACTTTACCTAAGAATATTGTCTTTATAATGGATTTCATCTAAATTTACATTCCTTTGAGACTTCGTTGTTGTTATGCGCCAATTCACGTTTATTTTGTGTATATAATATTATTTGAAATAATATATCATTAATCCCTTTATTTAATTATATTATTAAGTTTTTATTTCCTCTATTATTTTTGTTTGTTCATATCTCATTTGGTTGGGAACTCTAACTAAAATATCAATTTAAATGTTTTAAAATTTTATTCCTATAAATATTTATCATTAATGTCCATGTTTTAAAAATGGTTTTAAGGATTTATTTATATGGAAATTAATTTTTTAAAATTATAATTAATTTTAAGTGTTTCAATGTGGTATGGGACACTTTGATTCAAAATACTATTTTTAAACGACTTCTTGACAAATCGTGTGACTTTTGAATGTTTCTAAGAAAAAAGGGATATTTAATAAAAATAGTTTTAATGATTATTTTCATCTATGTAATTATCCTTCAATATTATTGATTAAGGATCATCTATTACAATAAAATCTTCCATATTGTATAGAATGCGATATGTTTGACTGTGGATGTGTAATTTTTATACCATTCATGGTTTGTGGATAAAGTATTGATATTTGAATGATAGATTTAATATGAATGTTTAAGTTATGCTTCAAACATTTTATATGAAGAATGAATTGGACTTATTAAGTGATGGGTGGAGACCAATATAGCTCCTTGATGCATCGGTAGGACTCATGAGACAAACTAGTGTTTTGGCACAATGCCTTCACACAATCTTATTTGTAGTCATGGAACGAGGGCATCAATATGTGATTATGATGTCTGAAATTATGCATTCAATCATTATGGGATTAGATATTTATATTTCATGTGGTTATTAGACTAGTAGATTACCCATGACTATGTTTTATTATGGAATTATTTACTCAGCTCATATTCCTGCCGTAATGTATTCATTTTTATTATTTATAAAGGTATGTTTTCAATTATTCACCACGCCTAATTTTTATATTTTCTTCTGCTATATGGCTTAATCTTACTGAGAGTTCGATATCACCTGTTTCTCATGTTTAATTTTCCCATTATATGAATAAGTTAGTTATGAGTTACTTGGAGGAATAATCATGGAATCTTTGATGTTTTTAATGGAATAATTTATTGTTGTTTTTTCTTTTCAAGTTGTAATATTGAACATATTTATGTATCTTGTTTCCATAACAACTAGACAGATCGGTCCTTCGGAACACGATTCCTTGTAATCATGCAAATGTATTAAAATAATGCACCGCCTCTAGGATTCTGGGGTCTGGGTGTTACAACAAAGGACTTTGATCGTTCTATTTAACTATAATAGTGTTATTTCTAGTGAGTGTGGTTATCAGTTTAGGGAATCCAGTGCTGGTGCTGCACCAGATGTATCAATACACCAGGACCCTAAATTCGGATTTCTAACTCAGTTCATGAAAACACTGATAGCATGTGTTCTTAGAAATGTATTCCTTTCGATTTCATTGAGTTATCTCGCCATGTATTACATAATGACTGTGGAACACCTTTTCCTTATCTGGATGCCACTGTGTAGACAACCGGCTAGGATTCCCGAGAGACTACACGATGACGTCCAATAAGTGACGAGGCACTGGTGCAGGGCCCTCGTACAATGTTGGCACCTTCGGGTGGTGTACCAGCAGCACCAACACCCATTGGGCAGCTGTTACCACTAGACACATTTGCTGAAGGTGTAGGATGACTGAGCGCATTGCACATGTTCCAATAGTAAATGACTTAGAGGTTTTGAGGTGATAATGATTCCCATGTAGCTGAGGGCTGGATAGAGGTGGTTGCTAGAGTTTTCCGCCCAGTGGAGACACCAGTTGAGAAGATTTTGATCATAGATAGAAGTCTTTTTCGGTGAGTGACCACGAGGATGGTCCATATAGTAATGAGGATTCGGTACGTAGACGATTACCCGATATATTACCTTTAGGTAGTGTGTCATCTATATCACGGCTTGTTGTTCAGTAGTTACAACTGATGATACCGGTAGAGTACACTTATAGGCTGAGTTCCTTATGCGTGATTCAGCATCAGAGGCCCCTCACGTTCAGAGGCGAGCCCGACTCACAGGTGGCTGAGGACTATTTTGAGGAGGTGGCTTGGAGTTCTCTAGAGCTTATACAGCTTCAGCATGATGACCTGTTAGTAGCTGAATATCCATCGAGGCATACCAACCTTTCCTAGTACTCGATTAATACAATACAATAAGTGTTTGAGGTCTCGGACTTTCTAGCGCTCTGTGGTTAAGGATGTCTGACCCATAACTATTACTTTATACATTGATACTTATGTTTGGGTGCTAGAGAATACCCTTGTGGTTGATTGTTCGTTGGATGAGCAGATGCAACCTGTGACTGTTAGTAGTGGGAAAGTATCAAACTGGAACCAGTCTCAATGACCAAGGTGTGTAAAATGATTTCAAAAGAATAAGTGTTTGGGAAAAATAAATCTGTAGGGCAGCAGATGTGGAAGAATAACTAGGAGAGTAGCATGGGGTGTTTTACTATTCGACATGTCACAAACACCCCCTTTTGTGGAACCCACCAGTCCCATGGTGCTGGAAGACAGGGGAAGATAGTAGCTGTATGCGGTAAAGGAGTGGGACCAAAGGGATCTAGAATTGATTCGAGGTACGATCTGTGTCTACTAATAGATTATGTGTTAATAGAAATAGGTACCAATCATTCCTTCCATGAATAATGTCCAAGACCTAGAGTATCCGGTTAAACCATTGACCAGAAACTCAAATCTAGATTTACCTTTGGGAGGAGACTCGATAATCACACTTACATCGATGGTATGATCTAACCATTGAGGCGAGAGATTTAGTTGGAAAACTCATGGTGGTACTGTCAAGGCCTTATGACGTTAGTTTGGGAATAGACTGATCATCCACAGTTCATTCATAGATAGACTATAATATGAAAAAAGTTTGTGGTTTACCTTCATCACTGGAATGGGTTTTTCCTTGGTCGGAGAAAAATGATACCCGAGCAGCATAGGATAAACTGATTCAAAGGAGTTTTGAGTTTTTAGATCCAAACAAGAGTGGTAGAACATGGGGACATCTTTCAGAAATATGTTTTCAGGAACCCCTCTCTGAAGGGAGAGGGATGTATGCTTTGTCTAGGTACTACCAGAGATTTGTACCCGACTTCTCCAGGGTAGAGACACCTTTATCAACATTGACAAAGAATGGGCAACCCTTCATTTGGTCGGAGAGATTCCAGCTGAGTTTTCAAGAGCTGAGGCAGAGGCTAACTAGTGCACCCTTTATGAGGCTACCAGATGATGGCGTAGGGTACTTAGTCTACTACGACGCATTAGGGACATGGATCGAATGTGTACTTATTAATGAGTGAGTAGTTATCTCATATTGTTCTCGACAACTGAGACATCATGAGCATAACTACGCTACCCATGACCTGGAATTCAAAGAAGTGGCCATTGACTTGAATATGTGGTTACATTTCTTGATGGGTGAGTGTTTTACAGTCTAATCAGACTATAAAAGTCTCATGTATATCTTCTCTTAGAATAACTTGTACCTGAGACAACAATGTATTCTTGAGATCCTCCAAGACAATGACTTTGAAATAGTCTATACTCCTGGGAAGGGGAACGTGTAGAAGATGCACTCAGTAGGAGATATGGAATATAGCTTCTAGGTGAGGTGACAGAGAAATTAGATACATTGTAGATATCCTTTTTGGATTGGGATGGAGTAGATTTTCTTTAGTCTCATACATTCACTCCATCACTAATTCTGCGAGTCAGGGAGGCGCAGTGTGGGGATGCTAACTGCGAGACTCGACGTGCTCAGATATCCACGTGGCAGGCACCAAATGGATTTTATTATGGCAGGGAGAACGTCATTCTATCCGAAGGACGTACCATGGTACCAGTGTCACATTTCGATGAAGTGTTGAGGGAGTTACACACATCCCCTCTAACGGTGCATCCTGGTGTGGTGCAGATATACCAGGACCTTCAGAATCAGTACTGGGGGACATGGATGATGAATGCAGCAGAAGGTTTTGTATCACGATGAAAAACTTGTTAGAAAGTGAGAACTTCTCAGAGCTGGTTGAAGTATTTTCCAACAGGTGGAGGGAGTCCATGTATTCCTACGGGTCTTACCTCGACGATGTTTGTAGAGTTTTGGATGAGGGGGAAAGTTATCACCGAGGATTATCAGACATTTTATGATCCTTCATAGTATAGTTGAGGTATCATACTACTTGTCTCTTCCACCATAGTTGTAGAGGGTACATGATGTCTTCCACGTATCCCATCTGACAGGATACGTGCACGACCCATCTCACATAATCGACCCTGATTAGATAGACATAGATGATAGGGCATTGTTTATGGAGGATCCAGTTGAGATTGTGGGTCGATAGGATTGGGTCCTTGGTGGGCAGTTAATAGCTCTGGTTCACGTACTCTAGTAGTGAGGGATCCTCTAAAAGACCACATGGGAGCATGAGTCTCATTTTCGTACACAGTACCCCATTTTGGTTGTATTTCCTTTGTTTTGGATTTCGAGGACATAAATCTCTAAGGTGGGGAGAATATAATGTATTAGAAATTCCATAAAATTTATTTTAATTATATGGAATTATTTTTAGACTATGAAATCTGACGATGCATGATTCTAAGGTCTGGAGTTCCAAGAATGGTCCGTCAATGTTTTTTAACTTTAAATAGTGTGCATAAGTAGTTTTCATGAAAAAATGGAACAACTCTTAACCGGTTACCCAAATCAAAAATATTAGGGCACCATTACATTTAGGATGGAGGGTTTACCATTGGTGAGACATATGATTAGTCAGCACGGGCCTCCAGTGGGAAAACCCTAAAGAGGCATTACTATAATAAAATAAATAAATAAATTATTTCATTTTTTTCAAATTCTTTTAACTCATAAATGGTAGCTCAGAGGAAATATTCGAGACCACCACTAAACTCATGAGGTCATACTCTATTTAAGTCGGTACTATATTTGGGAATTGCAGACCACTAGTGAATGTTAGTTATTGGCCGTAAATCAAATAATTAAGTGAAAATTAGTTTATTGTAAAATCTATAACATTTAAACGTTAACTCGGATTAAAAATCCAAGAGTACCATTGGGTTAATTGGGGCATGTTTCACATGGTAAGAGCCTAACCTCGACCAGCGCGGGTCGGGTGACTGTTAATAATTTTCTGAATTTTTTTGGGTACATTTAAAAAATGAGCAGGCAGCATTTTGTAGCTTTTCACCTAGTTCTTGGAATTGAAATATGAAGACATCATTGAACTCACAGTGATGATATTCTCTTAAAGTGATTTTCACCTCGATGGCAGTTGATCTAGGGTGAATGTTAGTTTTTTCATTTTGGTTGGAATAAAAAATAATATAATCTTTTATTTTTATCATCCTAACTGAATGTTAAAGAGGTGGGGACTGCCTGAACTAAAACCTCTCACTTGTTGTTAATGAGGTGGGAGCCACCTGAACTAAATCCCCCTTTTTGTGAATTCATGGTGATGGGGACCACCCGAACCCCTCTAAAACGAGGGGAGGTCCCTTATAATCCTCCCAATTAATTGCGCCAACATAAATTAATTGGATTAACCCTTTTTAAACACTTTTAAATAGCGTCATTGGAATTTATGAATGTTCCTAATAAATAAACTGTAATAAATTTTATGATCATTATTTACCTTCCCCCCTATCCTATTTATATGGACCATTAGAGAACAATTTGGGATGGATTCACCAAGTGACGAAGTGCTGGTAAAGTGCTGTGACACCCAAAACGTGGAGAATCATGGAGAATCCCTTCCTCCAATGAAGAATGCAGTTTCCGATGAAAAAGGTGTTTGACTACGAAGAACAAATCAATGAGCCCGGGATCGAAGGCGTGTGTCAGGCATGACAAAAACCAATATTTTCTACTTCCTCCAACGTGGAAAATCTTCATTTAAGACAAATCTACTTCCATAATTCCTCCTCATGCCAACGTCAAAGAAAATTCCATGGTAGGTGGTTATTATAAAAGTCTATAATTCTCTTGTTTAATTTCCTTATTCTAGGAAATAATGGAAAACGTGGATAAACCAAAATGATTTGATCCAAGATTCGTATTATATTGATGAGTTTGTAATTTTGGACTCCTAATTTTGTTGAGCAGCTTTCTACTTCTCTAACACTAAGGATGGGGGCCAAAAAAACGTGGTCTGACCCCTCCACCATTCTTCTTGAATGGTGTGTCCATCATGAAATAAGAAGGTGAATTTCATCACGATGACCAGTGCCATAGGTCAGCATCGGTGGAACTAGAGAACTGCCGACGAAGGCATGCCCCCCCTTATGGCATACACACCATGCGTCGCTCCATCGTCTACGACCATCGCCACCCTGTAGCTATCGCTGCCCCAAGTCCTTCGTCGCTTCGTGACTTCTGTAGCTGAGCTGACCTGAGTCACTGCATTCGTCCGAGCCGCCTCTGCTGGGCTGAGCCTCCACAGGTATCCGAGCCATCGCGGCTGTCCGAACAACCACTGACAGGCCGAGCCCCCGCCGCCATCTGAGCCACTGCCACCGTCCGAGCTGCCGCCACCATCAGGGCTGAGCCGCCACCACCGTCCGGGCTGAACCGCCACCTGAGCCGTCGTCGCCCTTCTATCCGAATCGCCCCGGCCGTGCCAACCCGCGGACGGGCGCCCTCGCGACAACCCCCAGGCGAGCCACTTCGCGGTCTCGCGCCCTTGCGGCACCCTCTGCGGCCTCGCAGCCACCCTCAGCCCCTCGAAACCTCCCGGGATGCCCAACGGTCCGGATCACCTAGTAGGCCAAGAAGGACCCAGTGGGTTTGTCCAGGTGCGGTCGGGTTAGTCCGACGGGGTCGGACCGGACACTGGCCCACTATGACTCATTTACATTCATTTGCCATAACATTGGCATCAGACGTCTGTTTGACAAACCATCCGTAGTGCTGAAATCCTCAGATCGAGTCGGTCAATTTGAGTATACCCCACTAGAGTTTTGGATTATGGTTGGGTACAGCCAGGTTGGATCGATCAGGAATCCAACCGGTCCCTGGGACTAAAATGCTAATAACACACAGACTAGGTGTCCGATTGACTCACCGTCTGTTGCATTGAGATTCATATGGCTTGATGTTTATATGAGATAATTATTTTTGTGACAACATGGATGTGGAAGAAACATACATTGGCTTGGGGAGTGGACTCTCCCAGAGACGAGTAAGCTAGGTGCGGAAACCTAGCAGCTGGCTGGGATGAGAAGAGTGCTCCTAGAAATCTAGTGCGGGTCAGCTCCGAGCAATCCTATGTAGGGAAGATCTGAGAAATTATCTGTGGGTCATCTCTAGGGATACTGTGAGGGTTACCTCCTAGAGATCCTGTGTGGATAATCTCCTAGAGATCATGTGCGGGTCATCTCTTAGCGATCCCGTGTGGGTCAACTCCTAGTGATCCTGTGCGGGACAACTCCTAGCGATCCAGTGTGGGTCAGCTCTGAGTGATCTTGTTTGGTCAGCTCCAGTGATCCTCTGTGGGCCAGCTCCTAGAGATGTTGTGTGGGTCATCTCCTAGAGATAATTTGTGGGAATGCTTCTAGCGATCCAGTGTTGGTTAGCTCCTGCGATCTTGTGTGGGTCAGCTCCAGCGATCCTGTGTGGGTCAACTCATAATGATCCTCTATGGGTCAGCTCCGAGTGATCATATGCCGGTGTGCTCCCAGCGATGCTGTGTGGGTCAGATTTAGCTATCTTGTGTGGGTCACCTCCTAGCGATCCTCTGTGGGTCAAATTCTGCGATCCTATTTGGGTCAGCTCCAGGCGATCTTTTGTGGGTTAGTTCCAGGCGATCCTGTGTGGTTCAGATCCTACCAATCATGTGAGGGACATCTCCAGCAATCTTCGGTGGGTCAGCTCTTAGTGATTCTGTATAGGTTTGCAGCAATGCCTCTTAATGGAGAATTATGATTTAGTAGTTACATCTAATCATCTCTAACAATGCACCTAAAGATATACCTGGTGCGAGCTGAGTCAGAACCTCTAGGTTTCTTCGTGATTGAGATCGATAACTTGATAACATAGGTATATGAATGGGAATATAACTAATTATGGTTATTTGTTTATTTAATACATTGTGGGTTATCCTTGGTGGATTTTTGAGACCTTGAGGGTCTCGGGGTCCATAATGAGTACCGTTATACTCACCCATACACAGGCCATCCCCGCACCGTGTTGTGTTGGATACAGACAATGAACAATGCTGAATTAGGACAAGGGTACCAAGACTAGAGGTAGCTCGGAGGTGGACCTAGACGATGCATACCATATAGGCGACCGATCGAGAGTTGTACCTACCATTCATGTAGGATCATTGTTAGGTGATCAAAGGAGCAGCTCTTGTTACTTGTACTTTTTTTCATCTTGTACTTTCTAGTTTTCATTGTATATTCTAGTTGTGCTTGAATTGTGGCCGCTTTTTCTTACTGTACTCACTCTATTTCCAATTTAGTTTACTTGAGTTCATAAAATGATGACACATTTATAATTCCCTAGAATTGTTAAGGTATTTCCTTTATAAAACACACAACCAAGGAATTTATAATAATAAAATAAACTACCCAACCTGTTTTTAAACAACATTAGAACAAGCTAAATACATTATAAAAAATTGTTTTTGGAGGCCAAAAAAGTATAAATAACATTTTATGAAACCAAAATAGTTTAGTATAATTTAAATAAACAAATCCAAAAATTTCGAAAAATCGTAAATGGGCCAAAATTTTATAATAATTATTTTTTAAACAAGACAAATAGGTTATTAAAATTTTTATAAATAGATCAATCAAAAAACACAATCTATAAAACACCATAATAAAGTATTCATGAGTATTTAGAAGGTACCTCTCATGTTGAAAACATTATCAAAAAAAATAGTTTACATCCACATTACACAATTTTCATATGAACACCAAATAATAACTAGGGAATAGTACATCTGGGCTCTTTTTAACAAAAACAACTATCTTGAAAACACTATAGCAGATTATCCATTTTTCTTTAAATTGTGAATGAAGTAAACTAGTTAAAAAAACATTCAAGAATCAAATGGAATAAATCATAATAGAAAATGCAGATTCCCCTACCTCAGATTTGTGAAAATGTGACAGTGCTAAAATAGAAGAGAGAACAATAAATCAAAGACCCTTCACACACCCTAAAAACAAAAGGAATTTCATCACACCAAAACCCTACAAATAAGGTTTCAGAAAAACCCTATGCACTGTATGGAAACATAGTAAACCAGAATAGAGAATCACTGGGGGGAATCTGTGAATTGTAGAGGAGAATGAAGGGATGGTCGTCGGATGGGTAGGGCACGCTATTGCATGTCAAAAAAGATAAGGGGTCCACACAAGGATGATGAGAAGGAGGCATTGGAGGAGGAGGAGGCAGCCACAGTGGAATATGTGGAATAGTCGATAGCTGCGAAGGAAGTGGATGAGGTAGTGGAAGAAGAAGAGATGGAAGAGGGGTTGCGGCAGTGGAGGGGTCACAATGGACAAGGGCTCGATGGTGGATGGTTCAGCTTTCATGAAGGCATTAAAGGGTGCAAGGAGGAGGAGTTTGTTAGGGTTCTTTAATTAAACCCAATTAAACCTTTATATGTGCTAGTTAAAAGCACTAATAAAGGTATGTTTTATCAGGGCAAAAATAAAAAGGCACTCATATAACATACCCTTATCAGTGATTTTTTAGTGCTGATAAAGATAGGCAATTATCAGCTATAAAACTGAACTAGTAAAAGACATATTTATTATCACTAAAATTATGAAACTAATAATAACATCTTTTATGAGATATTTTTTACCCTTGATAAAGGTATAATTTTAATAATTTATTTATGTTGTTATATATTTATTTAAATTTATATGTTGGATAAATATACATTTATTTATTAATAAATATAACAAAAAATAAATATATGTTTATTTATACTTATAAAATTATATTTTATATAATAATAAAATTATAAGTTATATACTTATTATACTTATAATCATTTAAATATATAAAATAAATATTTTAGTTACATATATTTAGAATATTTTATATATAAAACTATATTTCATCTAATTTTATAATATTTATATGAAATATATATATATATATATATTAAGAAACATAAAAGTATAAAAAATCATATATATAATATTTACTGAATATATCGTTATAAGACTATGATTGAATGTAATTTTAATGATATTATATATTATTTACACTTTATTTATTATTATTTATAAGATATACCAACATAATATATTAATTGATAAACTCTATCTTCAAGGATATGAAAATTGTAAGTGATTCTTTAACTAAAAAATCATTTTAAATGTCTTCATTAGTTATTTTAAAAATCTTTTTACTTTTTGTATTGGTTATTATGTGATTTTAGTTAATTTATTTATATAGAAATGATTATTTTAAATTGGTAAAATTCAAATTTCCATTAAATATTTTCTAAATCCCAAATCTGTATACTGTTTTATATAAATGTAATTATTTAATAAAATCCTATTTTAATGTTTCATTTTAAAAATATGATAATTTATTTATTATATATCATATAAATGGTTTTCCTACATTAATTAAGCCTAATTTATTTGAATAATCTTTTAAAATGTTCAATTTTTAATTTAAAATGAAATCTTTTCTTTTCTATGTGCATAGGAATTATTTAACAAAAGTGATTTTTCTAATGGAATTCTTTCATAGTGAAATAATTAATGTTTAATTATGATTATATGGTTCATGGGGATTTTTTAGGATGATTTTTGGTTATTTTATATAAAAAATATGGATGACCTCTTTATAACTCTTCAATTAATTGGTTATGTTGGAAGATGACCCCATATTTTTTTCTATGTGTAACTCTAATAGTTAAATCCATGTATATCATTGAGGGTTATTTTTATAATTGTCAGGTTCTCTGATCCTATCCATCCAATAATTTATATTATAATTATATTCTATGTGTTGATTTTTAATTTTTTTAATACATAATCTCAAATTTCAGGTTACATTTTAATTTTATTTTCCATATTATGAAGATGTTTTAATGATAATTTCTATGATGTAGGATTTTAATAAAGTTATATTGAAAATCCAAACAGCTAGTTTTCAATAATGAATTCAAATTGATAGAATTAATATAATTAAAGGTGTAGAGAATGTAACATTTATGATTTTAAAATGAATGACTATGTTCAATAGCATACAACATATATAACATCGATCTTATTCAAACAAGGTAACATTATAATTTAAATGTGGCCTTTATAGCCTTAATATTAATTTTAAGGGAATTAATATCACTAAATACATTACTAAATATATAATTTCAATAATAATTGATAAAAAAATTAATAAATTATAAGTAAATAATTAGTCTACATTTTAGTGAAGTCATTTTATTCTAATTTGTTTTTAGAAATGGGATTTATTTCATTTAATTACTGATTACTATATTTAATTTTCTGAAATTATGGATATTTTTTTATTTATAAAATATATTTTTTTATCATAATATCATGTTTCTATTTGGGTGAAATTTTGTTTATTATTTGAAAAATATTGTTTATTCAATGTATAGTTAAAAATAGTGACTTTTTAAAAATATCATTTAATTTCGATAAATTCATCAATTTTAATGTATCATAATTTATTTAATTTAAATAACTGTAAAATAATTATTACTTATTAGTATTTTTACAGTAAATTCATTTTAATCATCTTAATATTTTATTTTAGAATAATTTTATTATAAGGTTTTAAAATGTAATTTTTCTAGAAATTGTTTTTAATTACATATTGTCTCTACATTTTAATTATTAAAAATAAACCATAATGGGGAACGATTTAAAAGAAATGTATTGATTAAATGCTATTATCGAAAATTTTATTTTCATAAAATGATTTTTATTTATCTCATAGATAATATAAAATCATCTTTTTATTCAAAAATATTCTTCATAAAAACATATGTTTTTATTGCATATTCATGTTTTGTATTATATTTATATTTAAAAATTATATAAATATATTTCTGTAAAAATTATGTCATATTTTTAATACTAAATTCCATTATTCGCATCAACAATATCTTTATTTTTATTATCAAAAATTTATCATGGGTAAAAAAACACCATACTATAGGTAATATAATGAATCATGTTAATATTAAAAATTAAGAACATATAATAAAAAAACAATAACTGAGTGGTTAAGGATTTTTATAAAAAAAATGCTTCAAAAAATTATTTTCAAAAATTATTTTATTAAAATTATTTATGATGGTCAAAGTGGATTTTCAATAGTGTGGGTGAATTGAGTTCGTAGATAAATTTTTTTTCAAATAAATTCTTATAAAAATCCCCCAAATTTTGAAATGGCAAAGTTAATTATGGTACTACAGATATAGATAACTAATCGGTCAACAGGTTTCTGGAATGGTGATTAGACCTTATTTGAATTTGTGAAAAACTCTACATCAACTTTTGAAACAAGTTCATAAAATTATTCACAAACTCACACTAACCAACACATACAATCAATGTGAATGTAAAACATTTTTATGTTTTTGCAATTATAAGCTTCTGAAAATAGATAAAATAGAATAAAAAAAAGATTTTAATACACAAGAAATTTAAACAAGAGGTTCAATCTCAAGATGTTAATTAATACTCTCTCCTAGGTTATCACGTACGCCCAAGTATACTATATTAACAATAAACATGATACAAATCCTGTATCAGGCATTAAAATATTTTTGAAAAACTGTAAAGTGTTCACACCCTCTACCATGTTTTTTTCATGGGAATGAAATCCAAAAGAGACCACGTATGATCTCTTCCATAGTAATACATGGGAAAATAAAGAGTAAGAGAAGTTTGATGTGAGGATTTTTATATACTCCAGTTCACATTCAAGAGACATTGTGTATGACACAAACACACCCTTCTCAAAAATTTATGACAAAATAACTTAGTAGAGACTATATGGTGTGATTGTGTTTAGAAGTCTCTATGTTTTTGAGATTCACCTCTTTACTCTTTAAATTATAGAATTTGATCTTCGATTATTTCTATGGATGTTGCCTCCAAAATATAGTGTCTCTACTATAGGTTTTGGATTTCAGGAATTGAGTGTTCTGATTTATGTGTTGATCATGATTTGATGGAAAATAGAAGGAAGAAGTGAGTTTCACCTAAAAATGATCTTCGTAATGCTTGTGTCTTCACAATATAAGTGATGTATGGATTCTATTTGATCATGAAAGTATGTATTTTTCATATTATCAGATGCACTTCTCGTCATGAAGTCCTCACTCTAAGATTTTTTCATTCCTCTTTCTAATATTATATATATGGAGACCGACAATAAGTAAAATTACATCACGTGCAGTCTGACTTGTACCTTGTACAATCCCCGGATACGATCTCCCGATATGTCTACAATCACCATTAATTAATGTCATCAGAATTAATGTTAGCTTATATGACCATTAGAATAACCATATGAATTTTACAATTTATGGAGTAGAAGTGAATGGTAGACTGGTTATGATATCCTTCATAATTATAGGATTCAATAGTAAGTGCACATCACTAGCATTCATCTGTATCCTTTCCAATGGAAACCTTCCATCACTAAATATCCACTTTTAGCCTTTGATTGATGACCTTTGATTGATAACTCTCCATTGGTAACCTTTAATTGAAATATCTCAATCGTAACCTTCAAACAGTAGCCTTGCATCGGTGACCTTGCATCAGTAACCTTGCATCAGTGACCTTTGCATCGGTGACCTTTTGACTTGGAGAATTTTGGCACTATGAGCTTTAAACAGGAGAGAAATGAGATTAAATGCACATAGGTAACATTTTGATTTAACATTATTTTCACATAATTGAATATATTGTATGAAAAACATAATTATCACATAAATAAAACATTTTTGGGATTATCGAAATATGATTTGGGATTAAAAAACATGATCTGGGATTATCCAAACAGGTGAGTCCAACAATATCTGTCTTTCTGATAATCACAAAATATTTAAGTATTTTCTAAATTAGGGATGACATCATTTTCTAAAATCATTAGAGGTGTGTATAAGAACATTTTAACAATGTTTATTATGGATATATATATATATATAGAGAATATATGTGCACAAAGTGTTCAACAGACTTAATGAAAATGTCTGTTTCTTTATGTTTGGGTAGTTTAAAATTAAAACTAGGCTTGTTTCTCCTTCTCCCCCTTTGGGTATCATAGAGATTCAATATTAAATAATTCTCCCTATTTGTGATTAACAAAAATACAGCTGGAAAAAAATTTACAAAAGTTGATTTTCAAGTTATGAATCAAAATTACAATATAAAAATATGTTACCATGATTCCTATCAACTAAGACATCACACATTCAATCAACATAAGAGATATCCAAAGGAGGTTTTTATTTGTAAGTGGAGGAAGCTGGTTCTAAATATGGATATATAGGCTTAGGGATTCCATTCAACAGGTTAGGCGGAGAAGAAATAGAAACATCTGTAGAACTATAGTGAGTAGATCCTTAAGGAATGGTTGTGGTCATGCATCTGATGGCCTGTACAGGTTTCATCATAGGTGAAGCACTAGAAGATCATAAGGAACCTGAGGTAGAAGGAAATGTTAGAGAAAAAATGATAGGAGTGTTGTCCACATGGAGGAAGGGAAAAAAAAAATTGTGAAATCCATAATAATACCACCTTTTCTTTCCACATCTTAAATAAAATCATCTTTTTCTATATATATGTATCTAATGTTGGAGTCAACACTCTAAGACTGCTAACCTGATCATTAAAGACTTGAGTGATAGATGGAATCCTCATGTTCTCCAATAGAAACATGAAGTGACCATCCTTATGATGCATAGTGTATACAATTTTGTAGTAGAAATCAACTTGTTCCTTGATAGAATTATGATCTTTGGCAGATTCCCTTAGATAATTTCATACAAGATTATGAATTTCAATGGTAGTGTAAATAACATTAGTCATAAACTAGGTATATGAGGTACTGGTACCAGATAACTTCTCTATTTATTCTCTAAAAACTGACCTGATGGCTTCTAGAGCAATAGGAGGATAGGTTGAAGATGAAGAATATGCTCACATAAGTGTCATAGTAAAATAAATTGTCTCCTTAAAATATTTAGTCATCCCACTGATTTGTCTCTTCAAATATTCATCTTAGACACTCACATGTGTCTCAATGGACTTCTTAAAATCCCTCAAACACAATGACCATTTTCTTAACCACACTTCTAATATATCGATGATAATTGTCCACATAAAAACATGAGGCCATTTAAGAGTCTAGTAAAGCAATAGACTGCTTTATAGACTCTACAGAATCTACCATGTTTTTATCTGAATATTATAGTCCTTTACCTCCACTAGCAGGATGGATTAAGAGGAAAAATCTAGATATTCTACAACAGAAGTGAATGTTTCTTGATTTTGAGTCATAACACTCTCTAAACTAAAAAATCCCTCCTCAAAGTGGCTCTTCAGATCTGATTTCATTGATTCAAAATCATCACTCTTCACATAGTCATGAGGAAAAAGAGCCACTGGCTTCACAATAGTTGTTTTTGAACCAGTAGGAATGTGAGGGATTATGATTGGATGGTCATCATCAGATTCTTCATAATCTAAGCCTATGACCACAAATCCATGGTTTTATGACCAATATTTTATTCCAAGAGCTAAAGAAACTGAACATGTGGAAAATGGTTCCCCTATCTCACTTGGAGAATTATGCTGATCAACTATATCCATATATGACATACCTCCTTGAGAAACATCATCAACTAGAGGGTCCGCTGCCACTTCTTATAATGAATCATCAACTACTTCCAAATCAATTACAGCTTCAACGGAAAAATTAACTTATTCTTCTACATCTTCATCCATATCTGTATTTCTTATCATATGACTAAGACATATACAATCTTCTTCACATATATCAGCTGCATTCTTAGAGTCAGAATGACTAGATTCAGTGTCCTCATCCTTATTTGAGGTCCCTCTAATGTCTCTCAAGACATTTTCTTCCCCTTCTTATTCACTAGTATCTTTATCATCATTGTCCTTTAGAACATTATCCTTTCTAGGAAATCGTTTTAGTAGGCTATGTTCACCAATGGTAATATTATTAGTACAAGCACTAGAGGGAAGTTCAGGATCACTCATGTCATCTATAGGAGAGGCTTCTCTTTCCATCACATCAGCAGCTTCTCCTTCTTCATCTAAATATGCAGGCTCTACTTCACCAGGAATTAGCTGAGGATATCTCTTATCCATAGGCATATTAGGACAAGTGACATGGTTGAATTCCTCATATAACATAGACTCTTCATGTAACCATATTTTTTCCATGGGGTCCATTTTATCTTCATGAATTTTCAAATTACCATTGTAATGTTGAAATAGTATCTTACTGCAATAGGATCCTTTTTTATCTTTTAAATACTTTCACCGTCAGCATTAAGGATATCAATCTAGCATGAAAAAATGCATTGAATTTTGAACTGGTGTTTTTTGTAACTTTTAATTTAATCATCAAAAACCTACATATTTTTTTCTTCTTCCCCAAATTCGTAATGTATAAATGAAATATATCTTGAAATTTTATTGTAGCAAAGTACCCTCTCCTTCAACTCCATACATGCTGAACAAACATAAACAACAACGTATATTATCCTTATATCTCATCGGCAATGTCATTCCTAGGGATCCTACACACTATTCGTTTGGATAATGATTCTTCACAATAGAAGAAAATTGTAGTGTGAGGCACCACTCTTAAGTAGTAGTCATAAATCCCTTCACGTGGTACTCTCAGACAATACGCCCATCCAACAGAGGAGAAACATACAATTACTCCATTTACTTTTGAAGTCATTCTGTTTTTATCCTCTATCTGTTCTAATTTCAGAAACTCATAAAACTTCATAACTAAAATCAGATAATAAGGTCCATTGTTGTTTTTAAAGCATTCAAACCAGCCTTGAGCTTCAATTCCCATCCATGCTAAAGATCCTCTCATCAGCAACCAATAAAAACTGAGCTGTTTTTAAACTAAAATTTCCCTCTTCAGAAGAAGAGGGTTGATCAGCTTTCCCATTTCCTTGATTCAACTACTCTACATAGATCGATGTTTATTTCTATTTGGCACATCCCCTTCTTCACTGAACAAAGGTCACTTCTCTCTTTCCATGAAATTTGGTGTTGTTCGAGGGTTTTAGATTAGGTTTAGGGTATGATGTTGGGGAGAAATATATTCAAGATATAGTTTGAGGTGGATCAAAATGTGGTATGATATATTAATTTTATCATTTAGGGACCGAAAAACAAATCAATTAAAATAATAAATAAAATAATGTTTCAAAATTGATCAAAAAGAAAACACGATGTCCCAGAAAACATCGACTATCTGTAAGATGCCAATAGTGAGGTCCTAACAGTTAGGTTTCTAACTGTGAGGTCTCTAATAGTGAGGTTTCAAATGGTGAGGTTCTTAATAGTGAGGATCAAAGGTGAGGTTCCAATGTTGTGGTTCTTATCGGTGAGGTTCTTAATGTTGAGGTTCAAAGTTGAGGTTCTTAATGGTGAGGTCATATCAGTGAGGTTCCTATCGGTGAGCTTCCTAACAGTGAGGTCCAACAGTGAGGTTCCAAATGGTGAGGTTCCTAACGGCGAGGTTCCCAATGGCGTGGTTTAATGATGAGGTTTTGACGGTGAGTTTTCTAACCCTTATAATTTTTCATACATAACTAATGTTTAATGTAATTTAACTTCTCATTATTCAATGGGTTTATGAACATATCATCCAATTGGTGATCATTACCAATGAAATCCAGAGTGATATCTCCTCTTTGATAATGATCTATCAAAAATTGATGTCTCACATCAATGTTATTTGTTCTAGCAAGAGATAATAGAGTTTTAGAGATGTCAATAGCACTTGTATTATCACACATTATAGAGACATGTTTTTATTGATATACATAGTCTAGTAAAGTGGGTTTCATCAATAGAAATTTAGCACAACAACTGCCTGCATCTATATATTCATCTTCGGTAGTAGATAATGCAACATAGTTCGGATTCATACTATACCATGATACTAGAGACTTTCCTAAAATGTGACATGTTCTAGAGGTTATCTTTCTATCAAAACTCCTACCTACAAAATAAACATCTGAAAAACTTATTAAATCAAATTTTTTCCCCTTGGATAAAACAATCCTATGATTGGAGTAAACATGTTATATTTAAATATCCTTTTAATAGATGTTAGATGAAACTCTTTACAATAGGATTTAATGTGAGCACTCATGCATACACTAAACGTAATATCAGGTCTACTAGCAGTAACATAGAGCAGACTTCCATTCATACCTCTCTAATTGGTTTGATCCACTAGTTTTCCAGTTTCATCAGCATCCAACTTACATGTGGTACTCATAGGTGTTTCACTACCTTTATTGTAGTCCAAACCAAAATGATTCAAAATATCATTGGTATATTTTCATTGATTTAAACCAATACCTTTTTTATTTTGAACAAATTGAAATCCATGGAAAAATTTAAATTCCCCCATTAAAATCATTTCAAATTCATCTTTCATCATTTTGGAAAATTCATCACATAATGAAATTTTAGTGGATCCAAAAATAATATCATCTACATAAATGTGTTATGTTAAAACATATTTGGAATTATTTTTAATAAAAATAGTAGGATATTTTATTCCATTAGTAAATGTTGTTGAAATAAGGAAAGAACGATGTCTGTCATACCAAGCTCTAGGAGCTTGTTTTAGAACATATATGTATTTTGAATGTTTGAAGACATGATTTGAATAATTACGATCTTTAAAACTAGGGGATGTTCAACAAAAACATCTTCAACTATGTTCCAAATTTAAAATTCAATTTTGACAACCATTTGATAATGTTAGATATTAAGATGAGCTGCATAAGCATGTAATATCCTAATGTATTATAGTATAGATATAGGTGAAAAGGGTTTATCATATTCTATTCCTTCTTTTCGACTATTTTCTTGTGCAACTAGTCTAGCCTAGTTTATAAATATGTTTCAAGATTCATCAACTTTATTTCTAAAAACTCATTTATTGCCTATGGTAAATGTGTCTTTATGTCTTTATACAAATTCACAACCTTTGTTTCTTTCAAATTGATATAATTAGTTTTGAATAGCTATCACCCAAAATTCATCATTGATTGCATAATAAATATTTTTAGGTTCATGCTATGAATGAAAGGCTTGATGTTCAACCTTGTTTCTCAGGTAAGCTCTAGTTTGTGTTCCTCTATTTAAATAACCTAATACAACATCTAATGGATGATCCATGATTGTTCTAATACCCCATGACAAAGTTGAACTCAACTCCTCTTGATTGTCTATTGGTCATGATTCTTCATGCACAGATTTTGGAAATCTTTCATAACTGGTTGCTTTCACTATGGGCTCACTGCCTTTATCATTAAGGTCCAGAATTGACATATCTTCTTCAAGGAGCTCAACAATGGTCTTCGGTTCATGTGGATCAGTACCATAAAATTTGATATTAACTGATTCTTCCACACATTTGGTTCTCTTATTGATTATTCGATAAGATTTTATATAGATTGAGTATCCCTGGAAAATTCCTTAATCACTTTTGGATGACATTTTTTCAATATAGTCCTTAGTGTTAAGATGAAGACATTGAAAAAAAAAATCTAAAGTAAATAACTATAGGATTCATATTTTTTCAGAGCTCATATGTGGACTTCTTAAGAAGAGGTCTACTCAAGACTCTATTGATAATTTAACATGTTGTATTAACAGCTTCATCCCAAAAATAGAAAGGTATATTATACCCATTAAGCGTAGTTTGGGATATCTCATGAAGAACCATATTTCTTCATTATAAAACTCCTATTCTATGAGGTGTTCAAAGAGAAGAAAAATTGTGAGTATAGACATAATGTGAGAAAATGTATTCAAATTCTTTATTTTCAAACTCATGGCCTTGATCACATCTCAAGGTCTTACTTTGGAACCCATTAAGATTTTCTATAGACATGGAATATTTAATGATGTAAGAACATTATTCACTTTTGTGATCTATACATTATACCAATGTATATCCAAAAAATCATCTACAAGAACATAAATAAAATTCATAACATTTAAACATAAAACTCTTAATGGTGAAAAACAATTCTTTGTGAACCGACTCAAGAAGTTGAGATGGAGAAAAAAAATTTTGTTTGAAATAAACTTTGTGTTGTTTTCCCTTTTAACAAGTATTACAAACATTTTTAAGTGTGAATTACAATTTAGGTTGGACTCTAACTAAACCATTTTTAGATATTTTATTATTTGGGTGAACATTGTAGTGTCCTATTCATCAGTGCCATAACCAGGATTCATTATGAAAAGCATTTATACTTGAAAATTTTTTCCTAGCTAGAAAATTTGAATCAACGGTATATAAAATTTCATTTATATGATTAGTGAATATTAATTTGTTTTTAGAATTATATACATGGAATGAATAATTTTTAAATTTAACATTAAAACAATCATCACATATATGAGAGATAATTAGTAAATTATACATTAACTCATCAAAAAAAATTACTTTTGAAATTAATAGAGTATTAGTGTTACCAATTTTTCCTAAGCCGATGATCTTCCCTTTTCAATTATCAACAAAGGTAACATGTCCACCATTAACATTAATTAGTATGTTGAAGCATAAGTCATCTCATGTTCTATTTCTTGAACATCTATTGTCCATGTTCCTTATATTTTTATAAGAGCTCTTCAAAGAGTCTTCATGTAATACATATTATGTGTAGAGTAACTTTGGTTCCCATATTTTCATGGGTCCTGAGAAGTTAGCTAGTCAAACTTTGTGAACAAAAAATTATTCTCATAGATTTACTATAGTCAAAAGATATATTTTGAGATATAAACACATTTTTCATTCCTTTATAGAATTTTTTATCAAAATATGGTCAAGAAATTGAACTTGCAGTTAACGATCCATAATTTGAAACAAATTTATTGTTAATAATCATTCTCTGTCCTGGAAGATATCCTAAACCAGTTGTGTATTTTGGATCCATCGATTTTCTTAGTAACTGAGACAATATATCTCTACCAGTATTAAACTTCTCAATATCACCCTTTAATTTCTCATTAGATAATTTATGTTTATTATTTTATTTTAACAGTTGATCACAATTTTCTTTATCAATACCAAGATTAGACTTATAATTGGCATTTAAAGAATGTTGTCTTTTCAATAAATTATATTTATCCTTGAGGGAATTAATGGTGTCCTCAAGTATTCCAGTGTATTCAAATAGTTCATCCATAGAAATATTTTCATCATTGTTTAATTTACATTCTTTCTCTGAATAGTAATCATTATGTGAAAGAGAATTGGGTATTACCTCAGATGTTTCTGTCTTTAAACACATGTTTACATGTTTGTTCTTTTTCAGTATCAGATGTGTTAGATCAACTTGAGGTATCTTCTAAGTCACTATATGTATATTTTATATCCTTTTAGTTCTATTTTACCTTGTCTTCATATTTCATCTTAAATTTCATCTTTGGGAAATCTGCGTTCACATAAACGTTTCATTTACACTCATATTAGACTATTTTATTTATGTAATCATTCCATTTTCTATCATTTTTCTACAGTCCCTTATTATCACACCTTCAATTATTTTTCGACTTTCAAATGAATTTTTTCTTACAGTAGAAATTCATGAATCTCTTATTAAGAAGATCCATCTCATCATCACAAGAAGAATCCGAGTCTTCACTGGTGGAAGTGTATATAAGAGCTTGATCTCTTTCTTTGCCCTTGTTATTTTAGGATGAAGTCTTGAATGCTACAGATTTCATTCTTGGTTCTTCATCAACTTCATTATTTACCTTAAATCTATACTTCTTAATTCATAATCATTCCAATAAGTTCCTTCACTGGTATCTTGCCTATGTAACAAGATTATTATATAGAAACATAATTTCCGCTCCATTTTAGAGGTAGGCATCGAAGATATCTCATAATATGATCCATGTTGTCCACTGGTTTTCCATGTAGACTTATGGTTTTCAATATTTCATTAAACCTGGATACATTTTAGTGATACTTTCTTCAATATTAATCTTATAATTATAATATTTAATAGTATAAGTATTTAATATCATTTCTATAACATTGGTTGTTCCCATATGAGATACATCTAATGAATCCCAAATTTATATATTGTTTTACAATTAGATATTCTGTTGAATTATTCATTACTTAGAGAACAATACAATTCATTCATTTCTTTAAAGTTATTCTTATATATAGAATTAGACAATGGATACCATGTGTCCCTAGCAGTTAAAGGCTATACATGTTTTTTTTCAATTGTGTCCCTGATTTAAGGTCCCATGATCTCTAGATAAATTTAAATTTTTTATTTCCACATAGCATAGTTATTACCATTATAGAAAGGTGTCCTGTTAGTATAATCACCCTTAACTCTATTATCCATTATTAATTAGAATAGTAATTATCTAAAAGTTTAGATATGAAAAAAATATTAAGAACATTAAAATACAACTAAAATCACAGTTAATGTATTTAACATGTTTCACAATTGTTTAGGTAATAGTAAATACAATCTAAACTAATCACTCTTATACCAAATGTTGGTCGGAGTGGAATCTCAAGAGGGTGGGGGGGGTGAATTGAGATCCTACATAAAATTTCTGTTAAAAACAGTGTTTTAAAGATCCAAATTTTTTTGAAACAAACTATTTAATTAAGGAAGTAGAGATATAGATGTCTAATTGGTCAAAAAGTTTATCAAAGGGGGATTTTTCCTCATCTAAATTAGTGAAAAACACTAAATCTACTTTGGAAACAATTTTACTAAATTAAACATATACACACACAAACCAAAACTAAATATGAATGTGAATGCAAAAAAGTATTATGTTTTAGAAATTATAAGTAGTAAAAAATAGATAAAACAGAGGACACCAAAGTATATAGAACACAAAAAAGATAAAGAAGATTTTTTGTCTCAAGACAAGACATAATACTCTTCACATGGTGATCACCTACCACCAAGTAGTTTATATTAACAATAATCTTGATAGAAATCATGTATCGGGCATTACTATAGTTTCACAAAAATTGTCCTGGGTTCACACCATCTACCAAAGTTCTACATGGGAAAGAAAAACAACACAGAACACACATGGTCTAATCAATTGTTATATGTGGGAAAACAACGAGTAAGAGAAGATTGATGTGAGGATTTTTATATCCTTCAATTTAAGCACATGAGGCAGTGTGTATGACACAAACACACCCTTCTTAAAAATGTAAGATAAGAGAAAATAGTTGATAAAATATGACGATATTGAGTTTCGAAGGATCTATGTTTTGGAAGTTCATCTCTTGACTCTTTGATGTAAAGAATTTGATGGTCGAGTCCTTCTCTAAAAGTTGCTTCCAAAATAGAGTGTCACAACAACAGTTTCAAGATTTCATGATTGGAGTGTTCTGATTCTTGTATTGATCCTCATTTGATGCATCTCTGAAGGAAGAAGTTAGTTTGTCCCCAAGATGATCATCATGATTCTTGATGGTTCACAGTATAAGTTCTAGATGTATTTTCTTTGATATAGAGAGTAAATTTTTTATTCAAATTCTCAGATGCGCTTCTCATTATCATGTCCTCACTATGTGAATTTTGAATTCCTCTTTCTTATCTTTTATATTTGAGGTCCGACAATAAGTAAAAGTAAATCACGTCTGGTTTTTCTCATACCTCATATTTTCCTCGGATACTGTCTCTCGATATGTCTACAATAGGCATTAAATAATGTCAGAATCATTAATGATAGAAAATATGGCCATTAAAATAATATTATGAATTTCAAAAATTATGGAGTATAATTTTATGGAATACTGGTAACATTATCATTGACAATGGTAGGATTCATTAGTATGTTCACATCAGCATCATTCAACTGCATCCTTTCCAATGGAAACCATCAATCACTAACTCTCCATTAGTAGCATTTCATTGATGACATTTGATTTATAATTCTCTATTGGTAGCCTTCAATTGATAACTCTCTATCGTTTTTCTTCCAACAGTAGCCTTGAATCCGTGACCTTGCATCAGAAACATTTCATCGGTGACCTTTACATTGGTGACCATTTCCTTAGTGACCATTTCATTAGTGACCGTTGCATCGGTGAACTTTGCATCAGCTATCTTTTCATCGGTGACCTTTGCATCGGTAACCTTTACATCGGTGACCTTTGAATATGTAAACATTGCATCTGTGGTCATTTCATCGCTGACGATTGCATTAGTGACCTTTTCACTTGGAGAAATGTTTCATTGTGAGCTTTAAACAAGAGGGAAATGAGATTAAACGCACATAGTTATCATTTTGATATAAACATGATTTTCACATGAATGATTATCTTGTAAGAGAAACATAATTATCACATAAATAAAACATGTCTTGGGATTATCTAAACATGATTTGGGAGTATCAAAATATGATTTGGGATTATTGAAACAGGACCGTCAATCAAATTACTCTCAAATTTTATTGGCTTTAAATTTAAAATAATCATTATATAATCACCTAAAACCACTCGTCCTCATATATAAATACGACATCTAACCAAACACATTTTCATAAATATAATAATAATAAATTAAATTTTTTGAATAACCTTATTGACTATAATATCCCGATTACCAATTTTAGATAGTCTCACCAAAATTCAAATTCTATGATCCTTATTTGGAATATCAAATAGAATGAATTCCGAATGTAATTATCTCAATCCACCACTATCAATTTCATATCTTCTTCTACCTTTTACCCACGCCATTCATCCATCCCATAATAATAACTCCATTATAATACATGAACTATAATATTATTTTTCTGCTGTAAAATTATATATATATATATATTCTCATATTATCTTATCCAAATAAACCATATAATTTTCCAAATCAAAGTGGATAACAGTTCCTATAGAGGATGATTAGTCTTTTTACATTTGCCACCACAAATTTTGATAATAAAACATTTATTATAGTTAAATATGATTTTAATTATTATATTATAACATATTTTATGTTATGGAATTAAAATATAGGTAAAATATTAAATAAAATTGTACTAGTTATTGATGGTGGAAAAAATTATGAAATAAAACCACTACTTATTATTTACATTTTTATGAAATAAAAAATCCTCATGAAGAAAATAAAATGATATATGAGATAATTTATACTTATATATGTGCATTAATAAGAAATAATTATAGCTCTAAAGTTTTATTCCCATTTTAGAAGATTATACATAGTTTTTCTCATGTGATCCCACTATGAATCCTCGAAATAAACGCTCCTAAAACAATAAAATTGATCGTTATAACTCTTCAAAATTGAAATAAAATAGAATAATTGAATTATAATAAATTAAATATACAATTAAATGGTGATAAATTATGTATTTAATAAATATAATTTTATTATCTAGGAAATTAAGAATTTGTGTATAAGGTTCCAAAATAAGTTATGGGATTTCATAACCCATTTTCAATTATTTGGGTCATCCTTAAACGTTATTGATTATATATTTCTACGATTATGTGTGAAATTAATATTTAATATCTAATGATTTATTTAAAATTGTTTGTTATCGATTAACAATGGATGCACATAATCTATTTATTTATTAAATCTCAATAAAATGATATGATATGGACAAGTGAAATTTAAATTAAATAATATTATTTAGAAATATTGTTACGTTTATTTAAAAAAATATTTATATACAATGTAAATGTGTTTAAAATAATTTTAAGGAATGGATTTATAACGTAATTAATTTAACAAAGAAATTAATTTTAAATTCTTATCAAATGTTTTAGAAAGGGAATATGTAAATTGTTTTATTTTAAAAACTATCTTTTAAAATTATATTTTTAATGATTTATATAAAATTCAAATTTATTTTTTATTTAACAAATATGAAATGTTATTTTATCCAAATAATACGATTCCTTAAATGATTGAATATTCAGATATAATATTACATGGATATTTTCATATAATATTTTATCTTTTTTATGTGTGTCTTATTGTTTTAAAATAAGTTATTTTCGTAAAAGAAAGTTTATTTGATGTTATATTTCATGTTTAATGATTATTTAATTATTATTGGGATGTTTTGAATATTGATGGGTGGTTCAGTTATATGACAATAAAATGTGATCTTGTTATATCTCCCCAATATATTATGTATGTTAGTAGTTAACCATGATGGTTATTCCAATTTTATCTACAATTGTTATATAAAATAATAATTGTTAGTGTAATTTTATGGAAGCCAAGAGGGTTATATAATATGGTAGTCATGAGGGTTTCCAATTAAGTAACTAAGAAAATAATTTACCATGTTACCTAATTATATTCTATATTTTTATAATTGGTTTTTATAATAATTTATTTATTTCATAATGGTAAGATAATGATATTTTTTATGAAGATTATTTTTTTGAGTAAAAATGAATGCTTTTAGGAAAATTATTTAATATTTTTTAAATATTCTAATAGTTTTATTTTTTTTATGTCCATTACTATGACCTTCTTCAAATATGATGTTTTTAGTATTTTTTTATTGGATTTATTATAGAAAATGTAATATGACATGATCAAGGGAAAAGTTATGAATATTAATATTGAAAAGGCACCATGTTTTATTAATATATTGTTTAGTAAACAAATAGATACATGGTATAGGTGTAAAAATTTATTATATGGGTTTAATATGTATGATTTTTTACAAATTATATAAATCTTTAAACTATATATATTCATGAAAATGTAATAATTTTATTTCTATTTATAAATCACATCAATCTGTAACATTTATGTCTGGGTACATAAAAATATATTATTTTAAATTGTCCTTTTTTAATGAAATAATTTATTACGGTAATGTGTATTAAAAAAAATATTTCTCATAACAGTATTATGTTTAGATGGATCATGTTCTTTAAATCTATTATGATTCATGATTTATGAACTTCCTTGTTTTATTCTATGAAATATTTTTCAGATCAGTGATATGTTGTCTATGGTTTCACAATGTAATTCTCATACTCTAATGCCCTTATCATATTGTTATATTGATATGTCAATTTTTTCGCATTATTTAGCATTTAAATCCCCCCATTATTTTGTTTCTATACCATAAGTTGTAATGAAATTTATTATATTTAATATTTCATATTGGGGTTAACTTTATTAAAAACATATTAAGAGATAATATTGTTCACTTATGAACATTTTCATTATGTGTCGATGATTACAAAGGCAATAGACTTATTATATTAAGGAATTTATCATTATGTTATGTAATTGATATTCATCTATTATAATGTGATATATTTTTATTAAATATATGTGTTTTTACACTACTGCAATAAATAAAGATTCAATAAAGCTCAATTTAATAATTTCCTTCAAAAAAATATCTACTATAATTCTATGACATAAATATTATATCTCAAAATACTCAAATTCACAAATGATGACCCAGAACATATGTTTTCTATTCATATATGTTGTTAATTATATACCTCTTAGAAGTATGATCTTCAACTAGAAGAATATTTATTAGAAGATATGCATATGTATCTAACTAAATATCATTATATGCAACCTATTGAGACTAGAACTATTAGTCTCAAAACATACTTAGACATATAATAATCTTAGTCCTTCCTCAGAATTCTTCGGATAAATTTCTCCATTGATGGTTGGGCTCCCACCATAAGACTCCACCCTTTCGGTAATAATATATAATACATGGTTATCAAATTTATCAGAATATTCTCATGGATTTGATAAATATTTATCATCACCTATATTAAAGTATATTAATTAAATTTAAATTTTTAAAAGTAACATTATTTAACATTATTGGAAGTATAAGTATTTACTCGCTACTAATTCAATCAATGAATCTAAATTATTTCAAATTTAATTTTTGATATTAATTTGAGTTTAAAATATATGAAATTTTCATTATAAAATAGTGCATAAGTCAAAATACAGTCATAGTGATATAATTTCAGTAAATTATTGACTTAATATAATAATGAAAATGAATTAATAAATTCTATTAATTGACATCAATAATATTAAATTTTTGATATCCAATAAAAATAACATCTATTTTCGGGTGTTAAATTTAAAAAAATTCCTTTCAACGCTTTTTCTTGCAATATAACATCACATGATTTTCTCCAAAGTGATAAAAAATCATATGTGACAGATCATCTCTTATTATGGCTTGGGATTCATGAATCACGATATTCATTGATATTATCTTTTAATGTGACATTAATGGTGATCAAATCACTTAGGATGATCAATGAAAGAATAACATTCATATCTCTCTCATCTTGTTAACAGTAATATAAAGAATATATTTTTTTCATAAAAATTCATAATATATTATGTTATAGAAAAAATTTTCAGAATAGTTTCCCTGATAATTTTCACATTTATACACTGTATTCTTTATTTTTCCTTGTGTAATGTTACTGAAACAAGGATTTGTAAATAACAAATTCTATATATGAATAATATGCATATTGTTCAGAAAATATTCTTCTTCATAGAGAACAATGCCATATAATGGGATAATATATTATTCCTACATGTCTAATTATTTTATTCATTCACAAAAAATGTATATTAGGTCGTGCCTCATGCTATCATATTTTATATCTCTAGGATGATAGTTTTCTTGTGGTTGGTTTAATTATATATTTTCAATAACTCATTCTTCATGTCCTATTAAAAACTCAACATGAAAATCTTATTATCCATTATTCATATATTTGTTTGTAACTTATTTATATAGTTTGTTTCATTAAATCACGCAGTTGGTTCACACAGTCATGGAATTTAATCATGGTTAGTTAAATTTTCAACATATGGACAATGATGTGATCACATAACCATAATTTTGGTAGCTAGTTTCATCACCCTCATGATCATTTGGTAGTTTCTCATGTGTTAGATACAATTTATTCATGTGTACCTATCATTTTTACACACAATATAATATATATATATATATATACAATATCTATTTTTTACAAATTTAAATAAATATAAATCATAGTGTTTATCCAAATATGTTTTGATTTTTTGTTTAGTGTTTATGTGATGACATATCATAAAGAAAGAAGATGGTGTTTCCCAACAGGATTGAATGATGGATTTGACCTGATCACATGGCCAGTAATAGTGAACTTCCTTAGTCCTACATCAATATATTCCACCTTCCTACACTCCCTAATAAATCATACTATCACATAAATCTACTATATGTGAGTAACTAGATCTTCGCAAATAATCAATATCAACACATAAATGATGTGTTAAATCCCATCTGCATAATGACACTTCAATGCACAAATTAAGAATTTACATTCCATTTCCTTTCATATGTTACTTCATGACTCTAGTCATTATTCCTTTTTTTGGTAAATATTGGTTTCTATGGGGATGAATATAATTTATCGCGATAATTACATAATTTTTTTTGATCTATATTTTTTTAAATAATTGTTTTTTGGGTTTTAACGAGTAAATGGTTAAAGGAGTGATCATTGGGTTAGGAAATGTCCATATATAGTTCGTTATATTTAGACTAAATCTAAATTGCATAATTCCTATTGGAAATATTCTGGTCATGCAATATATAATAAATGGAAATCCACTATAAGAAAGGTACAATGAGTCTCATTTAGGGCATTGAAATTTAAAATCCATGAAATAATTTCACATTTTAATAGTTTTAGGAGGACTAAATCTACCCCATATGGTACATTCATTTAGTATATATATATAATAAAATAATATATGTTGTAAAAAGTGTTCATGAAATGAATACATTGTATAAAATAGTTTTTAATCATGTTATACATATATAAATTCTCTTATTATATTTGATGGACTTCCTCTCAATCCTAATGGTTATTTAAGGATATTTTTTAGTCTGCATGACCTTTCTAGATCCATCCATTAGTAATATAGATCCATTTATGATTTCATATATTCTCATTGGTAATTGGTACTCTAGATTCTTCCCTACCTTTGGATGAGGTAGTGGGGTTCGTTAAATTTATGGATGGGGTTGTAGATTGTTTTTTTTTCATTTTTCATTTATAGTGTACTAACATTTATTGACTTTTATAACCTATTATGTTCATTTAAAATATCATTTAGTTGAGGAAATTAGATTTATTTCATTTTTAATGAATGTGTATCTACACAAGTGGTTATTATTCATATATATCCTTATACTCTTTTTAAATAAATTAGAATTTCTATTGACATTTACTAATTTGACATCTAAATGTATTTTTTTGGAAATTACAGACATTTTGAAATAGTTATTTAAAAAAAAGTGTTTTAAAAAAATGAATTATTATATTAAATTATTTAAATTGTAGTGTGGTTTTGGATTTTATTTTGAAGGGAATATCACATTGGTTAACCATGTGTTTGCTAAGAATATATTTTTCATACTTGATGTTTCCAATTACAAAAATGGTTATATATAACCAATATGCATGCAATTCCAATATAGGTTATAATGTTTGTATCTATTTTAGGCCTGTATTGGGATTTTTCTTTCTTATCTAGCATATATACATATAGGTTATAACCCACATGAAATTATTTTTCATTGATTGATTTAATATCTCATATTTAGATATTTAATGGTTATTTCACACATGGTTATATTATGGTGTTTTAAGGTCTTACATTATTTATTGTTAACATATTCATGGATTTGGTAAATATTGTTAATTTTATAAAAAAATAGATTTATTTAAAAATTGGATTATTATTTAATATTGAGTTGTAAAATGGATTTGTTTTAAATCATAAAAAAATTAATTATTTAAATTATAAAAAACATTTTTTTGCTAATATGATTCCCAACATTGAACTCACACCCTATATTTAACTTCTAGAACATTTAGATTTTGTTTATTAGGTATCTGATGACGTGAATGGAATTATGTTTCTTTCTCATTACACATTTTTAATCATCTTAATTGAGAGGTTTTTTGGTGGGGATGAATTGTTACACATGGATTTTTTTATAATCATCTTGTTTTATATTTTTGATGATTCTTAATTGGGGTGATTATTTTTTTATGGTTACGTTCTATTATTTCAATTTATTGTCTTGATGGGTTCCCTTATTAATTTTTATTATGAGACATGAATAATATTTATTTTTTAGTCAACTATGTGGAATACTATATTGAGTGACTTTTATTTATTCTCCTAGCTGGTTCCTGAAAAATTAGTATCAGACCCATTAAATTGTACGATGTTTTATAAAATGTCAATTTTTTTGTTTAGGGAATTTGTTGACTATATTATGGAGTATCCTAACATGAATAATATGTGTGGTGAAAGGAAATAGATAGATAAAATCTATTTTTGATTCTGAGTTATGATGGGAGGTAATAGAATTTCTTTCACGGTTCAAACGTTATAGTTGGGGTTATTTGAATAATTTGGACTTCTATTTTATTTAAATAGATATTCTTCTTTATTAACATGTATTCTTTTTTAGAAGATTTCATAATTTCTATTAATTAATATTCTTTTAAATCATCGATATGGGTACCTGAATTGGGTACAATGATTTTTGAATGTGAGCATGATTGATCAATTTTTAGATAATTATTATTATAAAATTCATCCAAAATTAGATATTGTAAATCCTATTGAAGAATTTGTGATTGAGGACCCATAGTTTAATCCTCCAATAAAACCTTAAATAGTATATGTTTTAATTAATATTTTTCATAAATTGGGTAAATTATGTTTCAAAATCCTTGGATGAGATATAGATCACATATCCAAATATATTAAGAATAATCCCCCTATATTTTCCAGTGATAATGTACCAAATACATTTTAAGTATTGTATTAGAATATAAAGAATATATTCAACTGATTAATGACTCATGTAAAATTTTATTTGGGTTATATTTACATTCTTGATGGATTATTATTACGATTTTATGAATATATTGAGAATTTTATGATACATGTGTATGTCACCAGAGTACAATTCAATAAAATATCCATCCATCATATTAATCATGAGATATTATAATGTGTGAAGATACTAGAGTTTCTGACCATATTGTAATGGGATCATAATATTCTATTGTATTCCACTTGTTTTTCATAGTTGGGTCATTTTTCATCGGGGCTACTCAATAATGGTTTCCTCAAGGATTTTACATTTGAGTTCAGGTTGAGGTATAATATTTAGTCAATATTTATTCTCTTTGGAATATTGAATTTCGAGAGGTAGTATATATAGAAAAACATGAAATATGACAATATCAATGGAATGAAATGTTTGGATAGATCATTAGATGTGACCATATATATTTAAGGTGTATCTTCAATCAACAAATGGATGAGAAAATGTAGAAAGTCTCCTTCAGGGTTTGGTTCGGGGACATTATTATGACAAAAACAAATTATTTAATATTATTTTCATTGAACTAGTATTACCAAGAATAATTATAATATGGAATAAAATTCATTTACATATTGCTTATAGTCTGTCCAAATTAATTTTTTAAAATGATATATGGAGGTAATAAATTTGGATCCACTTTTACAAAGGAATACCAATTTTTTATTAATTCTTCTAATGGTGGTAGGATTATCCATTGGATAAGGTAGTGTTCTAGTATATATTAAATCTCCAGAAGTCTCTGAGTCTTTATGTCATTATGTGTTGAGTTTGAACCAAGGAAATATGAAATGGGGACAATTACAATTTAAGAAACCCTAATTATTTTTTCATTAATGGTTTTATTTTTTTATCTTATTGGTACCCATTATGTTATATATTCAAAATCAAATTTTCGTGTATTTTTAACTATCCAATATTATTCCATTATTGTTGGATAATTCTACACCGTTAGGAATGATTTCTGAAAAAAAATATTCATGTGTCTAGTGTGTCAATTGATTATAGATGACCATGAGGTGTATATGGGATTTATAGTGATTTATTTGATATCATAAACATAATTATTAGAATTGATTAGGTGATCAATTTTATTTCCAAGGTTGATTGATATCTTTTCCAGGATCATTTTTTATATCTAGAATGAATCGCTTAGTAATTTCAGGGTGAGTTAGATTGCATGTATGTGGGAGTGGGGTAGTTTTCTTCATGGTATGGTGGTATCATATCACCAGATTGAAATGTTTCTAGATTCCAATGAATTTTTTTAGAAGAATAATTTTAATGATTTTTAAATACCTCAAGGTTTCTCAAAAAGAATTTTATTTTATACCACCATAAATAGAGGTCAAAGAGACTATAGTCATACAACCTTTTATGATACTAATTATATGACATTATATTGAATTTATTATAATGAGTGGTAGAACCTAAGAGAATACATTCAGTTCATAAGGATAATGTATTTTATCACCCTAGAATGCCACTATGTGATTTACCACAACTCTTTTCTATGAATTACGACGAGATCCTCATAAATTTTATTAATTTCTAAAGGATAAATTGTTAGGACATTAAGGAAAAATATCCCCTTCCAAGTATTAATGCTCTATTTGATCAACATTGAGTGGATCATTAATTTTCAATTATAAAACATAGATCAAGGTATTACTTGTATAGATTATGAATAGAGGATATAATTAATAATTTGTTTAAGATCCAGTATTTTCATTTTTATTATCTTGTTAGTTCATATGGTCTCACTAATTTTCTTGCAATAGTAATGGAATTGATAAACTAGTAATTTAATTGGATCATAGACTCTTTAACTACAATTATCATGGATTTTATTTTGGATTCCTTCATGTCATGGTAGGGGAACACTGACAATTTGAATATCAATATACAAACATTGAGCGAATCTCTCGTGTATTTTAAGATTTCTAAATGTGAGTTTTATATTAATAAAGTAATGTATGTATGATTGTTAAATATTATTGAGGTGTCTCAAGGGATAATAAAAATGCACTATTAATTATATACTAAAAGCATCACAAAATTGTTTTTGAGATCTGAATCAAATTTGGGTAGGATGGTTATTACATTCATTTAAATCATGAATTATTTCATATTTCATCTCTAATTTAGGTTTCACTGTTAAGGTTTTCATGTCTCCAGTTAGTGGAAAATGTAAGATATATTTAGAGAACTCAATGTTATGTCAACTATGATTCATATATTGTTTCTATTGAAACTAGTTTTTTGTTTTGATGACTTATTTGAAACTTTTTGAATTGGGGTTTAGAGTATATTTATATAGAATAAATAGGTGGTGTCCCAGATGTCACTATAATTTCAAAAACAATATAAGATAAAACTACCCATGATCTTCTATTTGTGGCTATTTGGCATGCACTAAAAACCTGGTGTCACTTCCTCTTTAGGGGGTAGTTTATAGTATATTCTGAATAATAAATAATAATTATTGTATACAATCAATGGGGTCTAAACTTGTGATAGAGATACATGTTTTAGTACCTTTATACTTTTGGTTTTGATGTTTATTTTACATATGTGAAAAATAATGTGGTCACTAATTCACTGAATAAGAAATTACAAACATAAATGGAGAATGAATCAGTGAAAAATGGCCCTATATTAGTTGGTTTCTAGATTTGATCTTGGGTGTAGATAAAATGATGGTAACGATTACCTTGATTCAAAAATGTTTGAATCCTTATTTTATGAGAGGGTACAACATGAGCATGTTCGTAATAGATTGATCAAAATTTAGTTAAATTTTTCATCATGGGGTGATATCATGTGAGTATTCACACTCTCTCATTGTTCTTTTTTCCAAATGTTTTTTATTGAGACTTTTTCTCATAGGTAGGTGTTTTTTGTAATTATTCCCCATTTTTGTCGGCTTATAAACCATTTGAATAACACGATTTAACATGAAAGGATATTTCTTTATGGGTGGTTGGAAATGAGGTGTTTTATTTCCTATTTTGAATCATAATGCCTTTCGTGTAAGATAATTATAGAGGGACACTAGAGACATGTTGGTTTGATTCATCCCATAGCCATTCTCATATGTATGTGGGAAAATATTTACATTGAAATCATTAGTGTTTTAAAAATGACAATGATTGGGAAATATTTAATTTGGGTGATTATTTATAAAATCATCAAATAAGTCCATTTACTCCATATTAATGCGATTATAAAAGTGAAAAAATTCCAGGAAATGACTATCTAAGTGGTTGTGAGATAATATAGGGTTCCCACTATTCATTTTTTTATAAAACCTATGTTAACATCTTGGTTTTGGAATAGTTTGTAAAATGGGATGTGTTTCCATTTGAAATCGATAATAGATTATCTTCCATATATGGATAGATATTCTTATAATGTTATCTATATTATTGATGTTATTAATAAAGAATTTTTTATTCATTTAAGTGGTTCCTATGAAAAACATATTGATCTGGTCATGTTATTTTGTAAAAAGTGTTATCTATGCTCGATTAAAAATAAGAACATTGAGGATTTGTATTGTCTTCCATGTAGATCTCATTTTTATGTGGATCAATTTTGATAGTAGTCATTGTTTTGATTGATCCTTATTCAGTATAAAATTGAAAACGATCGTTTGATATATAGGGTATTCTCTACTACACATTGACATCAAATATATGATGAAAAATGTCATCATTGGCAGCAACATTTTGTTGTTGTTGGTCAATTTTTTGTCAATGTCACACATCACTTGGGAAACCATATACTAAGTAGATATGGTTTGTTAAAACTTATAGTTGTTGGAAACATTGAGATTATGGATAATTATGAAAATATTCTATATCGATTGAACATACCCATGTGTTTGAATTGAACACATGATGTGCTTTTTGTTAACAAGAAAATATGGTTTAATCAGATCCTTCCCATGTGATTGACTGGGATTTTGTTCATCAATATCCTAATACCACTGTGGTTGAAGAACCAATTATGATAATGGTTCATTCTAAGAAGATAATATATAGTAAACCAATTAACTTGTCTATGTATCATTAAAATATGGATGAGATAACCATGATATGTTGGAGTATGTGTTCTTAATAAGGAATCATTATCCATCATATTTTGAAAGTATAGGACCTAGATAAATTTTTTCCCAAACAAATATTTTATTTCGGTGACTCTATAACATATTCTAATCATTCATTATGTAGTTATTGACTCTCATTATTATTCCATTTTTATTTGGGGTTTTTTGGTCCCTAAATGGATGAAGTGATTTTTCGGGAGAATGTGTCAAAATGTATGGATGTATTTTGGTTTAAATTAATGTAATATGTGTATATATGTTTTAATGTATAATGGGGTTTCACTATTTTATTGAAATCCTTAAACAATTTTTTCATATTTTATACCTAATATTGATTGCAATATTCTTTATTTCCATATTAATTTTGTTAACATGCATCACAATGTTAATCCATTGTATTTTAGATATCATGATTCACATTTAGTGAATGACAAATCACAAGATAAGATATCATTTCACACCATTAATGGGCCAATTAATATAAATTTTACTTTAAGTGATTCAATTTTTAGCATATCAATAAAATTCATGAATTGAAATGTGATGGGGTTTCATGAAACATATTCATCAATTTTAGATGTTTTTTAATTTGTTTTGAATATTACTATTCTCCAGTGTGATGTGCATTACTACATGTCATACTCTAGGGTGGTTATGATATAATTTGGATGATTTACCTCAATCGAGATCACTTAAATCATTATTTTATCCATCTGATTGTTGTGTCACTTTTCCCAAGTAATAAGTCTTTATTTTTCATCATTTCTATTTGTATTGGTGGTGGATTTGGCTATATTTATCAATTGTGTTGTGATAAGTTTGGTTTTACTATTTATGTGGTTTTTTCTATCATGCCTTGCATTTTATGTTCCCATATTCTCTTTTCCAATCTCATTTTTAATGGTGATGATGTTTTCTTCCTTTTATTGTTCGTATTGATAATATAAGTTGTTATAAATCATGAATTTCCTTATATTATTTTCAATTACATTGGGTTGTTATATTTTAATGTATTTATTTCGTACTATAATGGGTTATTTTTTGATAAAATAACTATTGTTAAGTATTATTGATTGAAAAAGGCTTTCCAACACTGTATATACGTGATTAAATGATTTATTTTCTAGTTTTTGTATCAAGATAAATTTTTATAGACATATAATATTGAGTAAACATGGATGACTATGTAATATACATGTTACTATTTATAAGTGTAATACCTCTGCAAATTTTATGCCACATTATTTTTTGTTTTTATACTATAGGTTATATTTAATGGAAGGTAATTTTATTTTATTTTGGGATTTTCATTCATTTGTATCACGTATAACTATATTTTAGTGAAAAATTGTTTTTGTTTTTCATTTATGTATTGATTACCACATCATTGTAAAATTCATTATTATTTATCACATTATTTTCATCTGGTGTATTAATGTCTTTTTATATTTTTCTTGATATTTTTCATCATTTCATAAATATTTCATTTCTATAAAACAAACAGAGTGTTATTAAAAATGTTTTTAATAAAAATTAATTGTAAAAAAATAGTTTTTTAAATTGAATAACTAATGAATTATTGATATTATAACTTGTATTGATTATTTTTTGGTATTATACTATGATATTTTTCACACCATACATTTGATTTTTTGTTATTGTAGATGTTGTTTTTCATGACTCAGATATAGTGAATTAAATTAAATGGATTTCAAATTTCAATAGTTTTATTTTTCATCAGAGTGGGATGGAATTTTGGTTATAGATATTCACAAAATTGATTTTCTAGACCCGTACTTATTTTTTATTTTGTTTTTTAATGTTTGGATGGAAATTGTGTTAATGGTGGATTGGTTATATTTCATCCTTGTTATACCCCCAGTGCTTTTAATTCTTCATGTCTTTTAAGTGACATGTTACTCATATTATTTACTTTAACATGTTGCATACCATCATGTGATACTTTTACAGTTTCCCCATGTTGATCCGTGACATGATGACTCTCAATACCATATATTAAGGAAAATTAGACACAATATTCCACATTAAATTCATACAATATGGTTCCCATGTGATAATATCATATTATATACATATAAGATTATGGGCCCCTTGGATTTCATGTGGCTGGGTATATTTTCAACCAATGTGTTTATAAATACACTTCCAAAAATAATAATCGAAATTTCCTTAAATAATATTTCATTTTTCCACATTCCAATATAATATGTTCCGATCTATTAATATTTCACTAACCACATATTAGAATCACCATAATTCCAATATTATATTTCATCGTTAAAATAAATATAATATATAAATTTTTAATTTCAAAAATTCCTAAGAGAATTAATATTAATTGTATTATTTCAGAGAAGACATTTTATAAAAAAAATTAGTTTATATAATATATGAATTTAGTGACAGAAAATATTCACAAAATTAATGGATCTTAAAGGGGATAATTATAAATTATGAAATTCTAAAAATTCAAAATAATTAATATAAATAAAATAATGAAGAGAAATATATTATGTATATTTTAGGTTATTTGTGAAATAATCATGTATATAATATACAAGAAAATCTAATTTTAATGGTGATGGGAGATATTTTGGGATTATTTGTAATCTGAAACTAATTAATAATTTTAGATCTACTAGGGATTATTGGAGTAATAATAGGGACTCATCATTCGATAGTATATGTTATTTAGATAGTGAAAATAGTAAATGAATTTATGGATTCTGTAAGATGAACCATAGAAATTAATTATGAATTATGAGAAAGGTAACTCATATATCACTTATAAACATATAATTACATACAAATAAATCGTTATTTACAAGTGATGGATATGAATGTATTTCAATTTATCAAGTGGATAGATATGTTATTTCTCAAGGGTTGAATAATGAAAATATAAATAGGTGTTATTATTTTTAAATGTCTGTTATTTTATGGGAAATAATAATATATATAATCTTAAATTTTACTTAGATAAAAAATAACAATCTATTTCAACAAATTATGATCATGATATTGTTGTCATTCTAATGTCCAATGATATTAATCTGAGATTGATTATCCGTGGTTTTAATTCTACAAGGGAGAACATTATATTCAATTTAGGTATTTGAATCCATATAATACATATTAATAAAATTTAATACTTTTTTTAAATTTCATTTCCTATAAAATGTATTATTACGATAGGAGAATCCTTTTTCACTGAATGAGGGAGTAGTGTCTACTTGAATAAATAATATTATCCACATAAGGCTTAGTTATTCATAAATTTTCCGAGATATACATCTATATAATTTCTATATTATCCATACCATAGGTAATGTATGACATATATTATAAAATATTGGTCTTCATATATATCATGCCCCTATAGAGTTTTCAAACAAATTAGTAAGCATTATTTTTTTCCATAGACAATGTTTCTCAGAAGTAGAAGATTATAATGGAATATGAATAATATTTGTTCTTCTCACATGGCAGGATGTAATTGGAATATTTATATCTTATCAAATGTTTAAGGTGGAGATTTAACATTTAAATACAATTCACTAGGAATGCTATTAGTTAAATGTGACCAATCAATTCTTATTGTGTTATATTTTCATGAACTACACTTTATAAAAATTATTATTTTTGAGCATAGAGATAATTATCTTTCCAAATATATCATTTATTTAAATTTTATCTTCATATATTTCTCATTAATTCTCCATTATTGACTTTGGTTCAAATTAATGAACACTATGTTTCCTTCTCAAAATGATGTAGTTACATTTTATATATGGATCATTTTCATCTACACCTAAATTATTTATGTATAGTCTTTTAAAATTTTATTTTTTATGTATAAATATATTGATATCCATAATGAAAAAGAAGAATTATTTTTCAGTAACTTTGAAATAAATGGATTATATTTTATGATAGACTTTATAGAATTCATCTAGACAGTTCTTAATACCACTTCTAAAAACATCTTAATTAGGGGACATTTATCTATTTGTTTCAGAATATGAATTTTGGAATGATATTTTATTATTTTCATTTAGAAAACAATAAGTTTATATTTACTTATTTTAATTCTAAATGGTATATTTAAGTTGTGTGTAACTTTATTAATCCTATAATTGCAAAAGATAGCTCCTTTTGAAAAAAATTCATTGTAGAATATTCATAATTATAGAATGTGAGTGGAAAATAAATTAATTGATGGGGGGTATTATATGTATTCTATAGTAAGGTATAATTTAAATTAATTTTTATGGTGGATTCTAACAACCAAACAATATTTATATATGTTATGGGATGGTGATTCTCACTTAACTAGTTTTCAGTTTACTAGAATAAATAATATCATTTATATTTTTTTAGTTGATAGTGTTCTATAATCGTATTTCAAAACATTAAATTCTCAATATTGTTCATTATTCAATTATTTTATTTCTACAAATCAATGAATGGGGGATATAGTTTATTGGTTATTTTGATGGTAACATATCATATGTTTTCATTTTTTAGTATTCATTTCAACATTACATCCATCCAATGGCCCGAAGGCCTTCATTTTTTATTGATTTTTGATAATCCACCTTTCAAGGGGCGAGGTGGAACCCTTACAAGGCTCGTAAACGTAAGTATTGCATGTCATGTAGGCCTTATAAGAAATCGTTGCCCGTAGGATTCAAAAGTTACATAAAACCCTGACAAACTACTTTGAACTGGTCTCCCCCTGCATTTTCATCAAGAAATCATCTCTCCACCATCCTATGGATGTTCAAGTAGGCTATCACATGAATTCACATTCTTTTTCTGATAGCATGTGTCATACCCGCTCATTCATGAAATCAGTGTAGGTTTTTCTTTGGTAAGTGCTCCTTGCTCATCATCCTTATAGAGCTTATCCGTTGTAGGTTGTCTTGTTTGCATTGGATCTTAAGGTGGCCCAAAGACCTTGAGGTGGATCAAAGGCCTTACTTTCCAGAAGGTATCGGTGGCTCAAAGTCCTTGAAGGACTTAAATACCAAATTGGAGTCTCGAAGGACAAAAAGGGGGCCAATTCATGGCTGCTACAGTGCCAAACAATGCCTACTACAGTTCCTGCTACAGTACCTCCTCTAGTACTGGACTGTTCCTGCTACAGTGCCTGCTACAACACTACTACAGTACTAGAAATTAGGCCTCTTCATAGAGTTGATCCCGGGTCACCTGGATGCACTTAAGAGTCCTCACCAACCTGGCTTAGGCTCATGTGCTTAATTTCAATATTCAATAAGGTATATTAATCATTAATGTGTAGACTTTTTGGGATGATTCATTGATAATAACCCTTAAGTATATATTAAAATAGATAATTTATTGGATGAATAATATAACTATGGGTGACATGTCAATCAATAAATGTAGTTTTATTTTAAATTTCACTTCATAAAAAAATTTCTTTTGAGTCTTTTTATTTTAAAAAATTGAGATATTTGTTTGCTAAATGATTGTTTTGTACCTATTGTCTTAAATAATTTAATATTATTCATTCCATGCGTGTGATACAATCAGAATACTATATATTCTATTATTATATGTACCTATAATATAATTATCTACGATTTAGATAATTAATGTTAACCATTTAATTAATTAAACATTGATAAAGAGTTTTATATTAAAATAATCAGATGCTTAATTTAATATTTAAGATTTCATAACATCACTAGAGTCTCTCGATAATGTTATTTATACTGACGCATAAAAATATAAATAATGAAATATGAATCGTAGAAAAATTTATTTTATTCATTTGTAGCCTTTGGAATCTAATTAATACATTTAATGCTATCATTTTTAGTGTTTTCCCTTATTTTTTTTATTAGTCATATATTATGAAGAACTATGTTATAAATGTTTCATGGATTTTTATGGTAATTATTTATTCTTATTAAACATGAAAAAAAATTCTAATTTAAAAAACTAAATATTTTGAATCATTTGATATGATAGAAGTTTTATTGTGAATTATTGCTCATTTTACATATCAAACAATAAATAAAGGATAAATCTACATACTATAATTATATTATCAAATAATGGTTTTTAACATTTCAAATTATAATATGATTCTATATGATTTTCATGGTGTATAACTATTATGCATTAGTTTTGGTAATTTGACTTCACACATCCCTTGATTATAAGGGATTTGTTTTGTGACGTAACCAAGAATGTAAATAATATCCTTTTTGGTTAATGTTCTATTTTTATTCAATACTCAAATATATGTTCGTACTTTTATATTGGTTAACATTTTTTGTATTTAATTTGAGAATTACTATTATAACATCAGATTTTTGTTTTTTATGATGTGTATTTTTATTTGTTTTAAACTGATAGTTTGGTATATATTAATATTTGGAGAAAAACAAAATCATGTGAGGTGAATTTTCATATATTGATTATGAAATCAATCCCCAATATTTAAATTATTTACTATTTCCTACAATGAAAATATTAGAATGATATTTTTTAGTATAAATATTTAAAAAAAGTTTATTCTCCTATAATTATCAATTGTAATCAGATATCATCAAGCATGATTAGTTATAATATCTAATAAATTATTGTTTATTTAGTAGAAATCGAATCACTTGAATAAAATGGTTTTGAACTTATCATTAATAATGATTAATTTTCAATCTAAATCTATTAAGAGGTACTGTGTAGTTAATTTCCCAATGATCTATCACACGTTCAACCACATTTCATCATTAGATTTATTTCCATTCAATATAAATTCATATAAACATATTTTTTTTGGAATTCATTATAAAACTAACTCCCTTATATATAATGAGTAATAGAAAATATATACTAAAGAATTTTATGTTAGTATAATATATTATTTATTATGATCATCCTCTATTCAGACTAGATCATTCTATACTGAGTAAAATTCATTTGTATGTATCTTTTCTTTCTATGATGGAATTAATATAATTAATTAAAAATATATATCTCACTGTTTAACTAGTAATCAATCAAGGGGGTTTATAATTAAGAATCATAATATTTTGAATGGAAAACATCATCCTTTTTAGATATAATTTCCATTGGATCACAAAAAAGAGTCTCCCAAAAGGTTTCCATGCTTGATTCAGTGGATAAAACCCCTAATGATTTCATTGAGGTATCATCAAATTATAATAGTTCTATAGTGACATGTCATAGTAATTTAGTGGCAGTGATCATGAATTCACTATCATGAAGGATTCTTATCATATTATGAATAAATAATTCTGGATATTTATGATATAATAACCAAGTTTATGCATATAATGATTTTGAGATAAGTAAACAACATATGTTAAGGACTCATTTCCATGTAATTCTGATAAAAAATAATTTTGTTAATCGTTGGGTTATATATATTAATACTATTTCATATTATTTTTACTTATTATTCAATAAATTCCATTTTTTTAACCAATATGGAAACTATGATAAAAGTTTGATTAAAATCATATTAAAATTTCTTATAGTAGTTATTTATAAATCAACTAAATTATTTCCCACTTGATCAACAGGAACATTATGAATAAAAACATCAAGTTTATATTTAATTACATTTCATATTGCACCTCCTCACAAGGAACATCCTTATCAATCATTAGGGACTCATTATAGATTATTATGTGGGTCTAGATTTGATATTAGTACCACTCTTGAGTATATAGAGTATTCTATCTAATACATTGTAATGTTCTATTAAATGATCATTTATTGAAATCCATTAACAAAATGAATGATAATATTCAGTGGGATAACCACATTAGTTTCTTGATTGGGTGGAAATGATTCCAGATATAGGATGATAGATATATAAATCATATAATGATAAGATTTAGAAATTCTATTTTAAACAAAGAAATAATTTAGATGAAATAAAAACCCTTACATACCATGAAAAAATATAATTCAAATATAATATCATGATCGTGATATCCTAGTATATGTGGAGGAGATGGTACTTCTGTGGATGTGGACCTTAATATAATATTGAGAAGGATTTTTCATTTTTGAGATCCTCATTTTTTGTTAACCCAAAATTTGGTAGTCGAGATTAACATTTTGGGATGATGATAATTTTACCCTATATTCTAAATGATGAATAATGATATATATGATATTTTCATATGATAATATTGATATAATCCCTTTGAACATTATTTTCATTTATCTTTCGGTTTAAACTATTAATTTAACATGTCTCTATTTACCAATCCATTTATTCCTTCTTCATTACGAATAATATTATGATTTTATACTAGTATGGTAATTGTATATACCCCATTCGTAGTAGAAAAGAGTTCAAGATTAGTTTATCAAATTGACACTTGATACAAGAAATAAAATCCAAATAGGCTAAATATTTTAGTAGTCTTGGTACACTGGATACATACATGAATCTCACATTACATTAGGAAATATAAAACAAATAAATTAGTTAATGTTAATAATATATATTATTTAACACCTTAAAAGATTAAGATTTCATATATAAATGAAATTAATGAATATAATTTTTATCATAGATTCTTATTGAGGGTCACATACTTCATACTATATCATGGGTAAATTAGTTACTAACAATATAGAAAGTTAAATAACTAAAAACACAATCCATTAATTCAAAATCATGATTAAAATGAAAAAATTATTGGAATAAATTTCAATAAAATAATTCATCAGATATGTAATAATATAATATTAAATCATATTAATATATATCATGACTATTAAAATACTAAGAAAAATATCAATAACTACAATATTAATGTTCGAATTCATAATTTTGGTAATTATAAACATATCATCAATGCATTATTCAACAAAAAAAATACATCAAAGGATAAGGCCTTAGATTAATTCAAATTATATTTTTCTTATGTGAAAAAAATATTCATCATGGGGATATAACAGGACATTAAAATCACTTACTAAGATTAATTCATTTATCATATAAAAGTGGACTAAATAAATTCAATATATTTTAAATATAATAATTTACTTAAAAAAAATTCATATGAAATGCTAATATTTTCCAAGTAAAACTTATAGTAAACCCATGAGAGAATGAATAAGTATTGTATAATGAAATCATATCCTATATTGAGTATATTTTTAATAAATATTTATTTTATTTGATTAATATAACCACAGTTATTTATAAAATTTAATCCATTTTAATGAAAAACCCATTTCCTTTAGAAATAATCATTTTAATAAAAAAAATTACATCATATTTGGAATAAAATTTCATTGAAAATTAAATTTTAAACTTTGTTATAAAGGTTCAATGCATTGATTAGACATGGTAGTGAGTATTCTTTTCCATCTCAGGTATGATAAAAAATCATTTCATTGACACTTTTCTACAAAAATTTAAAAAGTAAATTATTATCAAAATTTTCATTAAGTTCCTTTTAATTTTTTTTTAAAATTAAAACATGGTAAAAATGAATTTAATATATTATATTTTAATGGTAAAAAAATTAATTTATTTTAAAAAAATGTGGTTATTGGAGAAATTGAATCCTGGTATAGTAGAAAGAAAAAGGCATATTTTCGTAATAAATATTATTTCAATATATTTAATACATAATGTGTATAAAATTATAATAAAATGTTAATTTATAAAAATCAATATATTTTCCTAAAATATAATATTTTAGAAATTTAATTGCAAAATAATTACACCAATTGATACTTAATCATAAGCAGTCATGAACAATGATGTGATTATGAATGAAACCCATACTAATTTGGAATCATTTGAATCATAACAAAATTTAATGGAATAACCTAAAATGAATCAATAAATAACCTTTATAGAAATTATTAATTATATTAGATATATATGGTAATTTTATAAAACTTGTAAAACAAATCAGTGGTGTGTATGAAATATGTCTCACAGAAGTATATGTGAGATGTGAAACTGTTATATAAGGTCCCACATATATCATACATTTTAGAAACTCACATATAATATAAATATATTTATTATAAATATATTATATAATAATACATAGATATTTCATACAACATATTGTTTATTTATAACATTTAGCACTATTTTTTAAGAATTATTTTTTAATATCATTTTTAGGTGATAATTGCTTCATTTTTCTTTTATTTTTTTCCACTAAATTTGGCATATATAAATTAATCATAGTTATTTTTTATATATAATATTATGCATAGAATAAAATATGTATATATATATTTATATATATATCTCTTATATATTTATTTTTTATTTCATATTAAAAAGGTAGATATTGAGAAATGAATTACATCATTCATAGAGATTTTAGGACATAAATACAAATTAACATTTCATTCTAATTATAATGGGTGTCATAAAATAAAGGTAAATAAATATTTAGCTTTACATAATATTTTTTATATAATATATAAAATTTATGAATATCATCATTACCAACCATATAATGTGAAGATGAAAAATAATTAACATCACTTTGTTTAGGTGGTAGTCCACACTTACACATGTGTGACATTATAATTTACAAAAGATATTTAAATTAAGTGGTTATAAAAAATATAATAACATGAGAATCAAATTTATTTAACAATTTTCATATATATTAATTTTATCACCATTATAAACATACTCGTAATGTAGACACCAAAATTTATTTACACAATGGCATGGTGACAGGAAGTTATATGTATGCACACAAGATTTTTTTTCTTTTTGTATAGACTAAATATTTTGTAAGTTATCCATCCCATAATGACAATGAAAATTAAATATATTTTTTATAGTATATTTTTTATTTTTTATTTAGTATAAAATTTTTATTAGTTGTATATGACGAAATTTCATTGAAAGAGGTGTAAAAATGATTACATTCTCTCATAGAATACTTCACTTAATATCTTCTTTGGGACTGAAGCATATATATATTATTTATACCAAAAAAAGTATAATCTTTCTATATATGTGTGTGGCTGATGTTTTCATGGGTTCACGGAGCTATATAGATCAATGTGGTGTGAATAATTGAAAGAAGATGTGTCGTTTTATAAGGTACATGACATGAATTTTGAACATTTCTAATGTATTAAATTAGTATATATTAGTAATAATGTCAAAATGGAAAAATGTTATTTAAAATATAATAAATTCATGAGTAGATATCCTCAGATTTAATAATCTTTTCACATGTTTTTCACCCATATATTCTTGTTTTTAGCCTGATTTAACAATTGTGATAATTAACATAATATTAAAATTTTACACAAATTAAGGGTTCATAATGTTACCAAAAAATAAAAAAATACCAATAAATAGAAAATTTAGGTTTTTTCCAACCCTAAATATGAAATTTTTTTAAATTTAATATCATTAATGAATTTGAAAACATTTTAAAAAATATTATTTACAATAAAATATTTTTAATGACTGTTTTGTAGCTATTCATTAAATGTAAAATAAAATACATCATGAAAATGGTTATTTATAATATAATATATTAAATCATATTTATAATTATATATATATATAAATAAAACATTGATACAGAATAATTCATTAAAAATTATATCACTTTTAAAAGGTTGAAATATTTTACTTTTTATTATATGATTTTATTTAATACCATGTTGATGTTGTGTAAGTATTTATGTTAGTTATTTTATCACTAAAAACATGAAATAATTTAACAATATTAAAAGTGTATTTATAATTCAAATAATAATTTATAACCAAACCTAGCATATGTATATCCTTATATAAAAAGAATTAATTATAATTAAACAAATATAATGAAATATTTTTACTGTTTTTATATCAAATAATATAAAGGTAAATATGAAAGTAAAATGGAATTAAATGATTATATATTTTAATATTTTAGGATTAAAATATTAAGGTAAATCCAACAATAATAATACAACTATTATGGTCAATTTATGGTCTTTTTCATATTATTTATATCCATATTTACTCAATTTTCCATTACAATAGTTATAATTATTTTCAATAGTTAACACTCGTAATGAGAATAATTAAAGTGGTAATTTTTTCCAATCATATATTCATTGATTCAAAATTTTTAATAATTTTTTTTGAGATTAAATATTTATAAATTGTAATAATTAATTTAATATCAATACAGAAAACATAAAGACATTTTTTCCATAAAAATTTATTTTAAGATTTTATTGAAATTTAATAATAATATATATTCAAAAATAATTTATTAATTATGAAATATACTATTAAAATATTTTTAATTTGAAATAACATGAAATAAATTAAGCTTGTTATTTTCATTAAATAAAAATATAATTTTCAACAAACATATAAATTTTTTTCTATTCAAAAAAATCACTCTCTTAATAAAAATATAACGATTTTTCATGATTCTATTGATTGAATTATGATTAATTTTTTTTATAAAAATCTATATATGTTAAAAAAATTAAATATAATATTTCCTAAAAGAAAAAAAACAAATTATTTTCGGTTAAAACAATATATTTTATGATCAAAATTAATTTACTATCAATTTAGTTCTTTTTTGAGAATTCATAAATAATTTTTTTTAACTTAGACCATTATATATATATATTAATTGTTTCTAATTATTATTACCATAAAATATAATATCAAGGATACAATAATAACATAAAAATAATATTATTTTAATATTATTTCATATTTCATTAACAATTAATGTTTTACACAACACAAGTTATCGAATAAATTAAATTTTTTTAGAGTTAAAATATTCTAAAATATTATTTTGTTGAATTATAGTGTATTTAATTAAATTTTTAACACATAATTTCATCTTGTTCATCAATTTTTCTACCTTTAATATATTTTCTACATGGGTAATAATACACCACTTGAAAAGGTAATAGATATAAATATAGGATACCTGAAATATCACATATTTTGGATCCTTGATATAGAGAAAAATGGTTGTATGTACAGAATTAATCATAGAAGATAAGAATAATTTATATGAACTAACATTGAGTGATAGATAACACAGTGGGGAGAATTTTAACAACAATAAAAATGATAATTGGTTGTTAGTATTGAGAATATAAATTCATAAAAAATAAATATACATGTATAATATTTTTTGGATAATTATTTTTCAAAATGAGATGTGATATTATTATAATGAGGTAAAATATACTTTCAATAATTGGTTCAAGATTGTATTTATGATTTGATCCATTAGTTTTTCTTCAACCTACATTGAAATCTACTCATACTTTATAAAATGAGATTGAAATATTCATTCCTATAGAACTATATTGACTTTTAATAGATTAGAAGAACCATAAATGATTAAAAATATATTCCTTCGACATTTACTGAAATAAAAATATATGTAAAAATTTAATATAATACATGAAATTAATAAATAGTCATATGAATACTCCAATTATAATTTTTGGTATTTTCATAAATCCACATTAAGGGTAAGTGGTAACCATTAATCAAAAGATTCAAAACAAACACCACATTAAAAATACAAAAACATCACTATATAAAAAATTCAAATAGAAATACATCACATCCTATTTATTCACAACAAAATCATCACAGTACTGGGATTTTCAAATTAAAATATTAAAAATATAAAACCTCTTTTCAGACCATGTTTCAGTCATTAGCAGTATGAGTAGATCCATGATCCACATCATGTCAAGTATACATTTTTTCAATAATTACAGAAATAAATAACATAAATTATTTACCATATATCTATAGAAACACCAATAAAATAAAAATTAATGGTCATTATAAACTCGACGGAAATCTCATTCTCTTAATCATACACATATATAAATTTAATGAAACCCTTTCCAAATAATCCATCATTTAATCCTAAAATTTAATACATAACTCAATCCCATATAATATCTAAAAAACTCATTAATCAATAAACATAAAATTGATTAGTCAACATAAAATTTATCCCCCAAATCATTTAAGTACAAACAATTTCATAATAAAAACCACATCATATAATTCATTTGTAGGTGTTTCATGCTTTCAACATTAATTTGTGGTTTCAAGCCCCAATACATTTTTGGATTTTACAAGATGTCACCCTCACTATGTGGTCTCATTTTTCAAAACCCACAACAATATAATACTTATAACATTACCAAAATGTTTTTTAAAATATTAAAGTTAAAATTAATCCTAAAACTACATTTTTTACAGCATTATTGTTTTCTTTTAAATATATTTCCCAAATGTAAATACATATTTTCCCAATAAACCATTAAAACAACTACATTAATGGCCATATTAACCCTAAATATTATGAATATATTTTACCTTAGGTAAAAAATATTATTCCTTGAATAATCCAATGATTTTTTAACCCAATAATGTTTCCCAAATCATATTTAATAATTTAATACTTCAATAACATATGACCTCAGAATTTTTATATACTCATTTACAAATATGATTACCCATAGACATGTAATCCTATGAAGAATTAGGTTTATCTTAGTATCAAATAAATATGAGGGGTTATCATTCCTAGCAGTATTTTTTATTTAAAAAATATAATTAAGAAAAAATAAATTTTCTAGAATTTCAATAATAGTAAACATGTGTTGAATATACTTAAAAAAAATCATTAGAAAATTCCATACATGATTAATGATTATAATTGTAACAACCCAAGTAATCATAGAATAATTATTTTCTATATATAGTAATATTTATAAATTACACACAATTTCACATTAAATATAATTCTATGTCTAATAGAGTACATGAACCACGATAATGAGTTTCATATAAATCATATATTGTATATAATACTAAGTTATACTGACTAATAATATATTGTTAGCTTTATTATTTAATAAAGATCTTATTTCCAAAACAGTATATTGAAGTATATGAATAGAACTAAATATATTATATTTAAACACTTTTATAAAAAAAAATATTTTTATTAAATATATTTCTTATGAATAATATAATAATAAATCCATTTACATTGGGTGGTTTATGTGAATTTATCAATGAATCTTCTTTTCAGTATGAAAAGTGATTAAAATTAAAATTTAATTGAATGCATCAATTTTTATAATTTATTTATTATGAAAAAATATGTTTTTAAATAAATTTAAAATATAATTACTTGTATTTTACATATATTTATCCAATTAATGTTATTAAGAACTTTATTTATCTTGAAATTTTAAATAAATTCTTATCGAACTTGTAAACATTTTCACATTAATAAACTACTATGCTATCACATCTATGAGACCAATTAGAAATTAATTTTTGCAATTTCTGTTATTAGGATTTTGAAAAATGAATTCTATATTTAGAATATAAATAATATATAATATCAATAATGTTCAATTTATTATTTTAAGAAAAATATAATTTAATGAAATTAAAACTAATTTCAGTGATTAAGATAGAAATTAGTTTTTAAAGTGATTAAATGTTAATATTAACAAGTAGAATGACCTAGAAACTTGTTAAAAACCCATTTGATGTTATCATTTTGACCGTATCCCCCACAACTATAAACTTTATCTCTTTATTTTTAGGAAAATGATGTAAGTAATATTCCCAAATATTGTTTAGCATTTTATATTTATAAAAATGCCACTCCCCTATATAATAAAATGCACTTACCACCCAAAAATTCCACACCTCTCATACAATTTTTAATAATTCAGCCCCTACCAAAATTGGTCTAATTGTCTCTAATATAATATTATAATAATATCTTTTAGATGAAATCCATCAATGATAGTCCTTTGGTGAAAATTAAGACATGTTCCGTGAAAAGGTTGTAACATTCTATAATGTGAATTTCTATTTTATTTCCTTGTATAGCACTTCAATTGTTATTATTACATGCATATATAATTACAAGAGTATCATAAATATACTATGATTTTGTATATGTTTAGGATTCTGCCAACATAAGTACACAAAAATCCATTAAATGGGTAATGAAATCACTATGTGTGTGTGTATGGATGTTTATGGCCTCGTGAAATGAGGGCTTACATTTTTTACTTTACTAACACTCATGGTTTGGAATTTTGAAGGAAATGCTTTTTTATATGGTATATTTCAAATTTAGGATATTTTTATGAAACATTTATATAAAAAAATCCTTTATGATTTCAATTATTTACAATACGATAACATTTTTTCTGAATTTCCATTATAGATAATCTATTATATATTGACATTTCAATAATATATCACTAATTTAGCCAGTTTAGGTGATAATAAATGGCATTAATAGTTTTTATTTGTAATAAAATCATTAAATTAGATACATTTAATAGAAAAAATCACTATTTTAGAGATGTTTCATTGAAAAAAAATTCTAATTTATTATTGTTTCTGAAAAAATGACACTAATTTAGCGATAATTCAATAATAATATTGCTAAATTAGAAACATTTCTTCAAGACGTTCCTAATTTTGAGTCATTTTTTATGAAATTTTGAGAAAACTAAATATATATTTATATAAATATCTATATATATATTTATATTAATATATATAAACACCTACACATATATATTAACATATATATATATATATATCTATTTATAAATATACATAAACAAAAAAATACACACACATATGTATTTATAAAACACAAATATATTGTGAATATAGAAATATGTATTAGAAAATGTTGCTATTTAAGTGACATTTTTTAATTTTCATTAAATTGTGGCTGATTATATATATATATATAATTATAATTTACATATGTACACATACACATATATATTTACACGATCAAAAACACATATATAAACATACATACATATATATATATATATATTAATATAAATCTATAATATATATAATATAAAAATTATCATGACCTGTCCCCCAGTGCCCGTGTCGTGACTACCCCAATCCCGACTTCTATAGGCCAAGGGCTGGATACTAGCACCGAAGGTGTAATCCCTTAAATTGGGAAGGCATAGCCTTTATAACTGGAAAGCACATCTAACCAAGCACACAGCAAGATAGGAACACAAGTATACTGAACTATAAACAGAGTGAGGGTAGTAAGTAAAAGGGGAAAGAATACAAGCCCAAATGGTACAAGTACATATATGATACAATACCGCTAATGAAAAGGGAAAGTCAGTTTTTTTTGTCATCCTCTGAAGTTCCTACCTGAAGTGTAGGTACATATCACCTCATCAGCACTCCACGCCCTTTTGTCTCCTCTGTGTACAGACATGTCGTATGGTCCACCTCCAGGTACCGTCCAGTCCTGGAAATATCAATCTCAGTCAGCACTATCCGTCGTCTATATCCATCCCGACAGTGTTCAAGAATATCCCATGTAGGGGTGAGTATACCGTTACTCAGTAGGGACACCGAGACCCTCTAGGTCTCATAAAATCCAACAAGGATAAAACATAATGTTTGAAATCCATAGATAACCTCACATAGGTATATTCCCATACACATACATATGTTATCACGTAATCTGTCTCAATCATGAGGAAAACCAAGTGGTTCAGACTCATATCACACAAGAATTTATTCTAGGGGTAGTGTTAAGTAACATTCCCAGTCACAACATCAAACACCTTGGCGGCTGGAGAACAACTCATCTATCATGTACAGTGGGAATGCCGCGTCACACAGAGGTGCTTCCCACTATCCTTGGACTTTTGAGGTACTCCTCTTGTCATGTACCATGGGTCTGCCACATCATACAGAGGCACTCCCCACCATGGGTCTTCCAGGTCACACAGAGGTGCTCCCCCTCATGGCCTACTAAGGTACTCCTTCTGTTGAGTACCATGGGACTACTGAGTCACCAAGGCACTCCCTATCATGGGTCTACTGAGTCATGAAGACACTCTTTATTGGGCCTATCAAGTCACTTCATGTCTAAACGGTCAGCATTTGTCAGGTCTCAGCCATCCATCAGGTTACTGCACTACGCTCACTTGTCTCCAGGATGATCCACTCCACAAGCTATTAGTCAATAATCCAACTACCCTGATGTCTCACGAAGATGTGTCTCAAAGGTCTACCTTGTTATAAAGGTATCAATGTAATAGATGGAGCGTCAATTTGATTCCAGGTCTGTGAGTCATTTGAATATTAGTCCTAGGGCCCGGTTAGATTAATGCTCAATCCAAACTGATCATTCCCCATTATAATCCAAAATACAATGGAGTAATCTTTAAAAGGTAACAACTCACTCCAAGGATCCCAAATCCACTGAAGTTTCATCTAACGAATGTCCGGTGAAAATGTTATGGCCCAAAGAAAGTAAATGGGTCATAGTGGTCCGGTGTCCGGTCCAACCCGGTCGGCCTGACCCGGCCCGACCCAGCCTTGGCCGACGTAGTTCAGGTCGACTCAGCCCGACATGTTGTGTCTGGCCCAGCTAGTAGTGTGGCCCTACCTGCAGTGAATCCCGTCCCACGAGAAGCTGAGGAGAGTTCAATGATGGTGTGAGGTCGTGGTGTGGCTCGGCCGGGGACGATGGTTCAGCCGCGGGGTAGCGGTTCGGCCACTGGGTGGAGGTCCAGCAGTGACGGCTCGGGGGATGACGATGGATGATTGGCAGACCATGGAGGCGGCTTGGCGGATGGAGGATGACATCTCGATGGATGGCAGCGGCAGCTCAGAGGACGGCGGGGCCGTGGGTTCCAAAGCCGCAGGGCGTAGAGGTCGTCTGGCGGAGGTGGCTACAGGGTGGTGTTGTAGCAGAAATATTTTACATACCTGGTAACATTCATGTCATAATACCCTTTATATAAGAAATAATATATGAGTATTTATGTAATATAGCTTCGTGATAATTTTCATAAGATACATCCATGTGTAGTATACACACCACCCCAATGAAAAAGTGGAAAATATAGCATGTGTCCCATAGAAAGAAATGTTGGATAAAGATCTTTTATATAAAGTCTCAACATAAATCATATAAACTCTAAAAAAATTATAAAATATATAGGATTATTTTAAATATAATGAATATATATAAATATATATTTCATACCATATATGATTTTCTTATAATGTTTTATTAATAATTCATTAATTTTTTTTAAAATCATTTTTCTAAAAATAACTACTTTTATATTTATATATGTTTTGGTTTTGTATTTTTGGTATTGTTACACTGATAATGGTTCAGTAGGACCCATAATTTTTTATATTATATAAATATAACATTTTTATTACTATATATTTATTTATATATATCATAAAATGTATGATATATAAAATGAATAATATCGTTCAGGGAGATGGTAGGCTACACGTACACATTAATGTTCGTTCCATTATCTCAATGGATAGAAGGAAAGGAAGGAAAATATTAATTCAAAATTAAAAAGATGTTCATATATAAAATATGACATATATATTAATTTAATAATCTTAAATTATCGTCCATGTAATAATAAAATTGAAAATATGTCACATCACTTTGTGGACTCGGTAGTCAACATGTATACACAAGGGAGATTTTCATTTATCAACAGATTTATATGTAAGATGGTTGATGTGATATTTTAATTCAAAAAGTATAATTAATATATAAATAACATGTATATTATTTTACTCCTTCAATATATCCATATGTGGGAGTTGGTGACGGGAAACAAAGTACATCTATTTGCGAGGTAGTAGTCCGCTGTACACATCATTGACGATTATGATTACCATTTGATAAAAGAGGATATGGATATTGATTATTCACTAAATATAATGAAATACCAATATATGATAAAAAATTACTTTTTATAGAGTAATAATTGTGGAATAGTTTATATCAGTGGAATTATAAGCAATATAAAAACACTCCTTGAAGAACAGTACCACTTCATCGAACAAGTTCTTTATGTTTTCAAACAATGAGATATAAAATAAATTTGATAATAAATATTAGAACTGTAATATTATTTTAGGAATGTCATTAAAAGGAATTTTTTGTTATTTGATGAACCAAAATGCACTTGCATAGTGATCTTATTTAGAGATGTGGTTTCCTATTATAATTTTCTAAAGGAAACACATATAATTTTTGAAAAGAAAAAGGTATAACCAAGTTTCAAACCACCAAAGGAACCATATTTCTCATTGTCTATCCTTTTATGATTCAATATTGAAATATTTCCATTAATTATATTTGGATATATTTTAGTTTATTTTAAACATTTTCATTTTAGTTTTCCCCATAGATAATCTTTCAATAACTATAATAGAGGTAATTAATTTTCCATTTTTTATAACATTATAATAAAAAAAATTTAATTTTAATTTATTATATAATAGGAATTATTTTAATTCTAAATGTGGATTAAATCTTTGAAAATTATTTATATATCATTTCAATAATTTAATTTAAAATTAAAACCATAGAAAGGATGAAAAAAAGTTCTCCATAAAAATGTTGTCATAAATATAAGACGTTTAAATTTAAAAATTATATATAAAATTGATTAAAATGAAATAAATTATATGAATTATGATGTAATTTTACTAACATTACTATTAAAATATTCCTAAATAAAAATATCATTTTTGAATTAATTAATGAAAATTCATGTTTTTAATACAAATCACCATTTTCACTATAGATAAAAAATAAAACATTTTAGAAATGTTCTAAAACTCACCAAATAATAATTTCGATATAATGATTCTAAAAATTATTTTTAATGATTTAAAATAAATTTTAGTAATATAGAAAAACAAATTTTTTTTATTATTTTATCCAAAAGAAATAAAAAATCATTTTAGATGAAAATGTAATTCAGATGCATATAAAGACATTACATGAAATTAAGTATATATTTATCAAAAAAATTCAAATACTTAAAAAAATGATATATGTTTTTTTATATTTGCATATTAATGTATATAAATCCCTTTTTGATGACAATTTTATAATGGATTTGTTTAAATAATTATATTTATAGTATATCATTGTTTGTTTAAAACCACGCTTTAAATAAAGTTTTAGAAAATAAATCCATCACATTAATAGAAACAAATATGGATAACTCTACATAATTATATCTTAAGGTTACTATATAGGTTTGTGATTTTTATGTTTCATTCATAAAACATTGACTAGAAAATTGTTCTTGTTATTTCGAACATTCTCATTATTATTTAGAATTTTTATAGTTAGTTCTTCATAGTGAAGATCATGATCATACAGCAGAATAAATTATTTTAGATAATGTGATGGATCATGAATTTTAATCATAAAAATAGATAATCGGATGTCATTATAGACCAAATATTTGATTGTTGGATGTTCCATGTGATATATATCATCCATACATGGTCAAAAATCTCAAAGGGACCAATATAACTAGGAATCATCTATCCTTTTTTACTTAATATCATGACATTATTAAATGATGAAATAGATAAGAAAACCTTCTCATTATCTCAAATCACTATATTAAACATGATTTTTAGAATAAAAATTATATCAACGAGGGTTATACATGATGTGATATTGAATGGATTTGTCGATCTCTATGATTTCTTAAGCTAACTCAAGTCCTGTTATCTTTCTATATCCAACCTCAAAACTTATTATTAGATTTAGACACATATTTCGATGTGGGTATTAATAAGGATCCATCTTTAATACTCAGTCTCAAATCTTGAGTGAAATCTATTGTGTTAAGAAAAATAAATTATGGGACGGGGTTTATCCGAATCACATTTGAAATACATTTAAAAATGTATCCACATAAATAATTGGGTCTGAATTACTCTATAAAAATAACCATCTATATAAGGATGGTACATAGTGATAAAAAAAATTCTAATATAAAGACAACGATACATACATTAGTAGAAGATAAAGGTAATCCTGATAACCTAGTTTGATTTAATATAATATGGTACTCAATGAAACCATCCCATATTATTATTTAAAATATTCATGAGTTGATCTAGAGAAAAATGTTTTAGGATAGTAATGAAGTGAGTTTACATTATAATGTAATATAAAAGAACCCATTTTTCATTTTTACCTCTAGATATTTTAAAGATTCTAGTGAAAAAATATGTAGTGTTGTTTTCCCATTTTAATTATGGAATGTGTAATTGTAATGACATTGCCATATATTTTTCATATATGAATTAAAATACAAATATATCATTTATCATGATGAGAACTCTTTATTACATATATGTATGAAATCCCACTTGAAATACTAATTCAACTCTATATACTATTTTAAAATATTGGTTGAATAAATAAATAAGAACAAATTTGTCATTATAATGGAACCTTCTTAAAATAAGATCCGGAAAAGACCCAAATATAGTAATAGAACCATATCACTCTATCATAGTTATGGTTAAACATAAGAACCATTTTTAACATATTTTATATATCTGTATCCTTTTTTTTATTTGTCTGTGTTTACTGGATTTATAGTTGAATGCTTATTGGATAATGATAACGTTTCCTACATTCCATAATTAGTGTATGATATATAATTTTAAATACCTAAATATTTGATCTTTTATGATCCTAATATATATATAATCTAGCTTTATCATTTCGATTCAGGACAACTTCCACCATGTTTACATTCCCATAGTGGTAATATATTTAGAAGTCATAATATTTAAACCACTCATACAATTATATATAACAAATGTTCAACCCATTATATGTGAATAAATACATTATAATCTTATCGTAAATGTATATATCACAAATTTCCCTATAAATATAATTCCACCATATATTTAATAGAAAATTGCACTTTTTATCACTAAATCACGAGTTTGGAAATTTTTACAAAGAGATTTTATTTTTCATGATGCGTATGATTTAACAACGTAATTATTCATTATAACACATAACAATAACATCTTCAATGTCTCACTATATATTATAAAAAAATACCGTTATAGGGTAATATAAGGAAAGGTAAACTTACTGACCTTCTATTTAGTTATCATATATTTCCGTAACAATTGTATTCCCTAATTAAATTGTCTCTTATACAAGTTGGGTGCATTATAAAATTTATAGAAATTATCTGAATGCCAATAATAATATCCATGTTAACTAAAAAACATTTCACCATTGTCATGAAGCTTAAACTGGGCCAATACACATTATCCATTTCCTTCAATGGATCCATATATATAACCAATTATGAGATTATATTTCCCAATAATGAAACTCTTTGAAAACAAAATTAACACTTTCTATATTTTTCAAACATATTATCATTCTTGTAGTTCGTCAACATGTTACTCAAATGATCTTCACACTCCACAATTCGATTTGGATATATAATTATAACATCCGTAAAGACTAGAAATAATTGATGAATATAATATATAATGTATCTATTAATTAAATCCAATAATATAGTGGGATAATTTATAAGTCCTAATGGAATAAAACTATATATAATGATTCTATACCCTTTGTGGAATGTGGTATTTAGTATATAACCATTATTGACCACTAATATATAAAATTAATATAGAAATGTGTGTAGGTAAAAGTATTGAGATATGAATACTTGATCTAAAAATTCATCAAAAAGGGGTAGGATATATTTATTCCAGATTGGGATCCTGATCATCTGTTGAAAATTAATACATGGATTTATTAATATATTTATCTTCTTACAAAGAAGAAATTGATCACATAAAAATTATACACATGTCTAAATTTAATCTTTTTCTAGATTCTTCTAGTTCATTTTCGTCAATTTGTGAAACACAATGTTATCTATTATATAGTGATTCATTGAGATATATTTGGAAAAATGTATGTGTTTTATTGAGAACTCAACATCTCCGTTTCATTAGGACAGGAACATATTCTATAATGATTATAATAGACTCCCCCAAAAAAATAATTTCAAACAATTTGAGATTCTTCCCAACCACATGGGAATGGAAACCCATATTGAATGAGAATCAATACCCATATAATGGATGTGATCTCTATCTGATATTCATATCTATCATCACACTAATATATGATCAAGGGTTGGATTTAAATACTAATTATTATATCCTATTATTGAAAATTGATTTGTTAATTTTATAGATATGTGAAATCCATACCTTATATAACATAAACATTATTCATATTGAGAAAATTGAGGGTTTTAGGAAGTAAATTCCTATAGACTTTACCTAGAAATGAATAGTAGACTTAAGATTCTATGATTGTTCAATTACGGGTGCTAAGTTATGATTCAACATGTTATTATTGGACACAATAATTAATATTAATATTTAAATTTTATGATATAAGTTAATATATATTATTAATATTATATAAGATACATCAGAATATGATCATACCCATAAACATACCATATTCATTTTGATAACTTCAGTACCATTGTAAAACCAATATGGCATGTCTGACTCTAACATTTCTGTGACCGAAGTGGTAAATCATTCATATAATTATTAGACAACAACACATTATTTTCAACCTACAATTCATTACACCTAACTAGTCAATTAAAAGTCATCATTAATTCAAATCCATCATTATTTTTTATAAATATTTTTTTAATATCCAAAATATATCCCCTGTGATTTTTCTACTAGGTCGGAAACAAATCCTATTTTTATACACCAATTCATTATTGAATCAAAACCCAATGATTCATTTTAAAATTTATTAACCATAGGTACACCGGTTTCATATACAAGGCCACATGTAATCTATAAATATTTATATAGATTCTCAGGAAGCATGTTATGTATCCTTCAAAATAAATAAATGAAATTTTTCTACAAATAGGATAAAACATAGAGTTAACCATATAATACCTTAATGGATAATTATAAAAAAAGTCATCCTTTTAAAAAAAATTAAAACTGTACCTTTTCATTAATACCAACTATAATGTTCCACATTATTCATACACAGACAATTCATCTTATTTTGAGAAAATTCTACACACAACTTTACTATCCAATACATAATCTTATAATTCTAGTGTATTTATAATATAGGATATATAAGGAATTGGATCCTAATTTAACTATATAACCTATAAATGTGATCTTAACAACAACAATCACTCTTAAATAAATCTATCACTATAAAATGCTTCTTAACATGTGGAATCAATATATTTGAATAGAGGATTTTAAAAACACTTTAATGGTAATCAAGGGATATATCAACATAAAATTATATTAAGGGTCTATGAACATGTTAATTATATTTTAAAAAGTAACCCTACATATTATATATGATGATATTGAGTCATTGAATAAATAATATATTTTACTAAGACATGAAACATAAAGGAATATATGATCATGATTAATGTTAACATAACATTTTCATGAGATGGCGATTTATTGGAATAGAAATAAATATAGTAAAAAATTATTCTGTTTAATGGATCATTTTCAAAACGATCATAGTTTAATTGGATTACTCAATAAACTATAATAGTATTTATGATTCAATCTCTGTACTATCTTAGTAAATGATGTGCCTATTTGAATTAGGATCACTTAGGATTCATGTTTTGTTTATATACTATTATATCAATATTTTTCAAATGAATTGACGTGAGATACAAGTCTGAAAAATCACATAATGAAAAAATAAATATCTATGAAAACAATTAGTAAAAATTGAACATATCATAATGCATGAATATAAATTTTTTTCACAAAAATATCATCATTTTATAACACATTAAAAATAAAAACATTTCATTAAAATTTATTATTTTCAACATCGAATAATTTTTGCAAAATGAATGAGAATAATTAGAATGTTCATTCTATAAATAAAATATATAAATAAATAATAATTATACTATTAAGTGATTATATTCCAAGAATAAGTTATTTAACGTCAAATGATATCATCTTCTATGGAAAATAAATTTTTATTATTGCATTGAAAATATATTGTGGAAAATACACTCTCGTCATTATAAACACATATTTAAAATATCATTTTTAGAAATATTGAAGAAAAAAATAAATTAATAATATACTTGGATAAATTTAAATTAATCATAAATTAATTTATAATTTCTGAAAATAGAATATACCATTCATTTAGTACATTTTTATATCGATATTACTTTGAAATTTTGTGTAAAAAGTCAAAAGACATTTGTTTGGAAAATGAAAATATGAATAATTTTAGAAAAAGTAAAAAATAAATTTTTTTGTTAAAATACATTGAAGTAATTAATATATGAATTTAAATTATTGGATTAAAAAATTATAAAATAAGTTCATAGAATCAGGGTGATTTTCAATAGAACAATTTAATAATGTCAACTTTAATTAAAATATTAATTTAGGCTCTTTAATCTTATAATATTATAAAAATTAAAAGAAAAAATGTATTATATATATAAAAAAGGATTATAATAAATTAAATTATATTCATGGGAGGTATAATATAAATTTTCATCATTTTAATCTTAATAAAAAATTGATATTTTGACATACTAAATTTATCAGATTTGGGAATTTTGATTAGTAAACCTAATGAAATAATGAAACTTATATATATATATGTAAATATGATAATATTATTATAATAAAAATAAAATATATTTATGGGATTTATAAAGATCCACCATAGAAGAAAGTGGTGGATATTTCATGTTTCACACATAATTAAAAATGAGACAAATATATTTATCTCAAGTCTCGATAAACATCATACTTGTTAAAAAATAAATTATAATAAATGTATTTTTGTTATAAATATATTATATCACCATATTTATATATATAACACCATTATGATTTACTAATGACCATTGATGAACAATTTATTAAAAATTCCCATGTAAAAATCATGCTTCCAGAAACAAAATGTTAAATTTTCATGTATGTTTTTTATTCACTTATTTGATGATTTTACAATGTTAAAGATTAAAGAATCTCTATATTTGTAACCATTTTTTAATATATTATATAATAATTATATTTTTATTTATACTAATCCCTAAAATTTAATTTTATAAAATTAATTTCACCATTCATGGTTATGGTAGACCGTACGTATTCATTAACATTATTATTATTTTCATGATAGAAGAAATGAAAAATAGTTAATAATGAATATAAATTTATAGATACATTTATTTATAAAATATATAATATATATTCAATAAATATTAACTCAAAACCATATTTGTTAATATAAAATGGAAAAAAAGTCACGACACATCGTGGAGCCGGTAGTCAATATACACATTAGTTGCATTATTTTTTTTGTGTGTTTGAACGTAAGAAAGTAGTTGTGAAATTATCATTTTATATTCATAATAATATCATAAATACAATTCATTTATTTATATACTTTTAATCAATCATTATTTCCACTTGTGAGATATAGTAATGAAGATGGAACACATTAGTTCCCAAGGAGGTAGTCTTCCGTAGATTGGATCAAATGTTTCTTTTCCCATTTGATAGAAGTTTATATGGATATATTTTATTACAATAACATAATAACTTATATGTATAATATATATAATCATAATATTATTTTATAATAATTTATGAATATTTGAATGTGGTGGAAGAATTAAAAAAATATTAAACCACAGTTCTAACGATACAACTTTTTCTGAAATCATTTTTATTTAATAAACAAAATACATCATGTAATGGTATAAAAATGAAAATATCATTAATATGGGAGGTGTAAATAATGTAAGGAATATAATTTTTATGGAAATGGCTAAACAGAAATTAATTTGGAGTGTGAAGGGGGGTGTAGGTGATGATTCCATTTTTTATTGGGGGAGAAGACACACATGAAATATTTGAAAAGAAAGATGTATACCCACATTTTAAACATGAAAAAAATATAAAAAATGGATCATTGTTAATAAATATATGATATATGTTTGTAATATTTGACGCCAATATTATTTACACAAGTTCGTATTTTATTTTAACCCTGAAATGTTTTATATATCCTGTAAATATATCCATTTTAAAGTGAACTATGTCAAATAATTTTTTATTTGTTTTTTTTATTAATTAAGGAAAAAATAAATTTATATAATTATATATTATTAATAACTATGATTCCAAATATGGGATCAATTTTTTCGAATATTTTTTAAAAAAATAAGAATTTTATAAAAAAAATAGGCATACATATGTGATGAAAACATAGTTGTACATGGAAATCATTTTAATTATTATTGAAATTTTGAATATGAATATTCAATATAAAATGGATTAAATTGTCATAAATTTTATTAATTTGATTATATTATATATAAATGAGATTTTAAAAACATATTTAATAATAAAATATAAATTATTTAAAAGAAACGTAAGTGTTTAAAAAAATTAATTGTTTCTGAATTCATTAATAAATAAAAATTTTCATAAAAATCAAAATAAATAACTTTATTGTAATTTTGACAAATTAATAAAAAAATGATGCCTAGTTTTTCAAATAATCTTTCCAAAATTTAATAAAAATATAATTTTACTATTTTTTAATAATAATATATAAAATTTATTTTTTAGACAATATTATTTTCCACGCATATAGATATGCTATAAAAAATATGTAATTATTTTTCAATATATTAATATGATATAAAAAAATCATATTTATTTTTTAAAATATGTTTATTTATATTTATAGAACAAATTTTAATTGTTAAATTATAACAATATTTTTTCATACAATGATATTAATGGTATTCCATGGTTTTCTAAAACAAAATGTTTTATTAAATACTTGCTATCGAAGAAATTAAATTTACATTGAAATAATATGTCATTAAATCATAGGGTGTTATAGAAGGGACATATTAAGACTGAAAAATCACACACTATGTGAAATTCACTCTTCATATGAATATGTAATGTATTATTTCAATACATAATCAATAAAAACATTTATATTGAAAAACAAGCATACAAAATGGTAATATTTCCCCTATGAAAATGATCATAAACCATCCAAAATAAGAATAAAAATTGTGTAATTACAACATATTCCAATTAAAATATATTTAGAATAAATATTTTTTTCTTTATAAATTTATAAATATCTTAAATAGATCATTAAAAAATTATTGAAAAAATATACTTTCCATATTTAATTCCAACTTGAAAAAATTGAAAACATACATAATATTAAGTGTAACATCCCATGTAATTATAGACTAAGAACAATTAATATCTATAAATATTTATGAATTAGTTAGTAATTGTATGTTAATGGGTATTATACCTATGATAGAATACCCGACACACAAAAATGGGTTACTCTAAAATAGTATGTTGCACAAAAGACTGAGTTATACCAATAATTAATATGTTAAAAAAATTAATTTTTAATCTGGTAGTTGTCACATTGATGTTTTATTTGTGTGAATGAACATATATAACTATATTATGTTTAATTTATTAATTGTTTTTACACTCTTCCATTTAATTTTAGTTTTTAATAATAAGAATAAATCCAAATTTACCCATAAAAGCTCTAATGTTTTTAAAAGATTTTTCAACAACATATTGATGGAGAACCCTTATTAAATATAATTTTTTATACTATTACAATTATAATATTTAAATTAAAATTTATTCATTAGAATAATATGATAAAAAAATTACTTCGGATTAATTTAATGGGTTTTATGATAATATTCATCATTGAATGAATAGTTAAAATATGGAATTTTAAAATAAAAATACTTTTTAGATGAAATGGTTTATATATAGTTTATAATTTTAATGATTTATAATGTATAACAATAAAAATTCTTTCATTTAATTCAAATTAGCTATTTTTTGTATTTTTTATATTGAAATTTGATATATAAACTTATTGGAATTTGTAACATCTATTTTCCCAGAAGTCTCCCCACATTTGTGGGGATTTGGTTAAAACTTAATTTGGCTAATTCTGTGAATTTAATTTAAAAAAAAGAAATAAATACTATAAAAATTATGAATATTTTTATCTAATAAGATAAACATATTTTTTAATAGGATATTTAGTATTTTATTTACCATAGTAAAGTATATGTTGGGTAACTAACAGATTAAATAATAAAATAATTTTATATAAATTACCTAAAACTATTAATAAATTCATTGGTTGAGTGGGTTTCGAATAAAAGAAACTTTAGGATTAAATTATTATCATTTCAAGCCATTTGGGTAAGAATATGACATTTATTATATTTTTTAATGATCAGGTAATAATGTTATACTCATCATTATAATAAGTAAATCATTATTAATATAGGGTTATATTGAAGTAATTTTCTACTATAAATAGTAATTTAAAATATAAAATGTTAATATACATCAATATAATTTACTTATAAATTTTATATATCAAATAATTAAATTTAATTATGACATTTTGTGGATGTTGTAATACATTAATCAATGAAATAATGAAATAATTAATAATAAAAATATTAAAATAAATATAATTTGAAATATGTGATTCCTTACATGAAATTTTTGGTTATATATAAAATTTTATTAAAATTTCAACATATATGTGAGAGAGGAATCATGTTGTTACAATTTTTAATAAAAATTCATTTATTGAATACTATCAAAAGTTACATAACTCATAACATATAATATAATATATTTAACAATATGATATAATATTTCTAAAAAATATAATATTCTATAAAAAAAATTATGTATGTCTGATAATTTCCTTAATGGATCTTTAATTAGACTTTTTCTAATAATTAGTATTTATTATAACCGTCAAAGTGAAAATTACTTGATAAAACGTTAGGAGTTAAAAGTGGTGAAAACTAAAATATAAGGATTAAAAAATATTAAAAACTTGTATAATTTTAATAGAATGATTATATGTCCATCCATACTCATCAAATGTTATAAAAAACGAATTTTTACCCATTTGTAATAGAATGTAAGTTTTTATTAAATTTGTAAATTTTAAGATTCCATGTCTTCCCCTCACCTCACTTATTAAAGGGAACAAAATCATATATATTACTCATACTCAAATAACCATTTAGTTATACAAATATTTATACAAAACAACTAAAATAATTCATCTACAGATTATTGATTTCATATTTGTGGTATAACACCCTTTTTAGATGAGTTAATGCATTAAAGAAGGTGACTATCTGAAGGAAATGTACTGTTTTTATTTAAGAGTTTCAATTTTATATCTTCTTCTAATTCCAAAAACTCTACATAATACCTGGTGAAATAATAAATATATCATCATAAATATTCATAGATTTTATTATGTTCATATCATCACATTTATTCATCTCTACTTTCGTTAAATGGAATACACATTAATCCTTCTTTCTTACTTGTGAATTATCACTTCCACGACCTGATATAATTCATTTTCCATATATTTCTCTCAAGAATGGTTATAATTATATAATAGATGTTCATAAATTATATTAATTAATTATTTATCATTTTATGTGATTAATATATCAATTTTGTTGTTACATTCCACGCATAAAAAACATAATGTTGTTCGTGCGTGTGTTTGAACTATCACCTCTAAGAAGTGATGTGATTCATTTTTAATCAGCACATCACATCGATTATATATATATATATATATATATTAATAATTAATTGTCTATTATTAGTATTATTATAATCTTATAAATATAATATCATATTTACCGTATTTCCATGATGATCATTGAAAATTGGAACCGTTAATCATGCATATGTATGATTTACAAAAATTAAGATTATAATGTTGTTAATTTTTTATATCAATGTTTAATGAATGTATTTAAAATTATAATTCATATAAAATATTTTTTATTCTATCACTAATATTATTCTATATATGATGGTCTAATTTCTTCATAGACAATTAATATCAATCCAAGTTCATTTTTGACTGAATTACAGAATATCGAAAAAATATACGATTTTTGGTATAACATGTAAATAAGGGATATAAATAGAATAATAAACAGGAAAAATGATATCAATAATTTATAAGTTGACATATATTTATTATTTCGGAAAATAATTAATTTATAATATTAGTTAGACAAGAGGTAAGTTACTTCATCTTAAACCCCTTTCGTTGCAGCATATTTTGATAATGTACACAACCTTCATTTATAGGATGTATAATCAAACACATTGAATTTTATTTTAAGTTAAAGGTTATCAGAAGGAATCATTTTATATGATGATTATTAGTAAATTATAAAATAATATTTTTTAGTTTTTACAATGATAATGATTTTCGGCCACTTTGACCACTATTTAATATTTTTCTTTCACTATAAGCCATAATGTTTTTAAAATATAAATAAATTTAAAATTCCCATTCCAATTTTATTTTTTATTGATTTTTTTGAGAATAGATTGATTATATCAATATATTGAAATTATATATTGTAATAGGAATTTAGAAATGTTATATTTTATTTATTCTTGTTTTATGTGTTATAAACATGTCAATGATCTTAAGAATTATATATATATATATATATGGATTCATGAATCAATGATGATGGGTGAGCCCATGATATCTCTCCAATGCATTGGGTAATGATATAAAGAAAACTAGTTGGGTTTCTCCTTATAGATTTTGAAAATATATTGTGGTGGGTATTCTATACGAAACCATCAATGTTACTCCCTATATATCTATGAGGGATACAATGTTAGAATGAAATGGGTGAACAAAGATACCTTTCATATTTTACATTTCTATTATTTTTAAAGGAATCATATGATTTCATGAGGTAAAATATTTTTTGTGTGTTATTGGTGAAAATTATGCTTTTTTTAAAATGTTTTGATAAGTATAAAATATTTATGGACTAATTGTTTTATAAATTTTTATATCCCTTTCAGAGATTTTTATTTTTATAATATGTTTTTAAAATATAATTCATAGTTATTAAGGATGGTTATGATAATGGATGAAAATAAGATGAATGTCATGAATATTATTATTAATAAAATGAATTCATGTTTTATTTTAAAAAAATTAGATTATGAAAAAATGGATAGTGATAAGTCTTTTCTTCATTGTAATATTTCTATTGTTATGTAGTTTTATGGTCTAATTTTTTAAATATATATACCTAAAAATATCCTTAATGATAATGGATATATATTCTGAACATAAATTAAGATTATATATCATTTATAGCACGGAACTTGTAGTTTTTATCAATGTTTCATTTAGATAACTGTAGGGGTTAAGATATTATTAATATAATACCAATATATGAAATTTAAATTAGGGTCAAATTGATATGATTTACATTTTTAATATTACCATGTGGCTTCATCAAATAATTATATATTCAGAATGATTTTCTACAGAGGAAGCATTGATGTTTTACTGGGATGGCATCTAGTGGAAAACAGTATTACAAATTAGCAACTAGGTATAATAAAAATTATAACTGAACAATTTCTTTCAGAGAAGGCACAAATTGGAAAAGATATAAACGTAAGTGGTATCCATGCACGATATCATATATATCAATAACATAGGAACACTAGTGTAGGTTATTATTTCATGAGGCTATATAATCCATCATTAAGAGGATCACCCAACCACATCCTAGCTGACGGGTGGATTAAAACCCTATAATATATTTGTGATGTTATGGGGTGTTTAGTGAATCAAAATGTCAGTATTTCTAATTACTATTTAAAGGTGAACCTGATCAGTGGTAGTCTGTGGTTAATAATATCATTGAATATGAGGTGATTTAGGTTATTAAGTGAGATGAATTCAAAAATATTTTTCATGAGAAATATATTCCTAATGAGAGTTGACCTATGATGGAATAAAAAATTATTATAATCAATCAGAGATAACGATTCATTGGCTGCATTAGAAGAAAAATTCCCTTGAATTCAATTTACACTCATAAATTCATTTTCAGATTTGAAAGAAAAATTAATCACATTAACTCAAGATTAACACCGATGTACAACAGGGCATTGGGTACTTGTGAGTGAAAATTTTATAATAATTTTTTTTATTGTTCACAGATGGTGGAAATTCTTTTTCTTCATGATATTTTTTTCATTAAAAACAAAAAAAAATGATGTCTATCTTATAGTTGAAATGAAATAAATCATCCAAAATATGTGATGGTAATAATATTATGTTTATAGTTTGTGAATTTTTTTTAAACACCCTCGAGAATGACTTATGATTTATGGTAAGTGATTCCGAAATAATAGAATTTGATAGAATTATTTTAAATGAAATGAATAAGATAATGGTACTAGAAATTAAAAATATGATTTATTGATATTAAATTATTTTATGTGAAATAAGATGTGTCTTTATGAGAACAAGTGTCCAAAGAAGAAATAGATTGATGTGAACCAGCTGGACTATAAATAGAAAGGTGTAGTGAAATCCTTTGAAACTACTTAAGTAGATATTGGGCATTTAATTGAATTTTTATTATGAATTGAAAATAATATTAGTAAATGCTCTTGTTCTTACCCTTCCTTTATGAAATGGTGAATTTATATCTATAGTGATTCTTTGTTGAATTGGATTGTTAAATTTGGCTTGGATGTCATTGGATCGGGAAATTCCACTATGTTTTCATGTTTAAGTGAAATCATCTATATTATAAATAATGAAAGAATCACATATGGAAGACACTGAGTTGCATAAAAAGATACAATTTGATCAAAATGATACGTTTTCTGAATTTTACATTGATTAAGATTGTGTTTTGATAATTGGGAAGAGGTAATGTGTTCCTTGTGATTCAAAATTGAGGAGATAATTATTATGTGACACTCACCATATAAGGACACAACCATAAAACATTAAATAATATTTAATTAAACAAATAATTCACATTTATGATCTATTAAGGTTTAGAGTATTTGATAATTAGGCCATAACGATTAAATTTCATTTCAAATACAAAGTAGAAACTTCTACTCAGTTTCCAATTTTTTAACAAAAAAAATATTAAGAAAAATGTGGTTCATGTCTAATTCCATGATTAAGACAACATTTCTTTTCCTTGATCCCATCCTTGACCCTATTCCACATTATGTCATGTGAAAATCATTTTAAAAACATGGTATGATCATAAAAAGCTCAGTAAGGGATACGCAAAGAAAGAAAACAGTTAGTTCTTCAAAACAACAAGTAAACCATAAATACTTTAACATAAGTAGTACTTTTCACCTTTATGAAGTTTTAACTACTCATCATTGAATAAAATATGACTACTTACCCTTTTGTAACCAAATTATTACACATATAAAGAACACATAACATATAAAGCTATCTTGGGACTTAAACATACTAAAATAGAAGAACCATAAATTCAACTTCCACACATATAACTAAATAAAATAGCCATATCGTTTTCTTCCATACACAATTCATTAGAAGTTATAATAGAACCCTGTGTCCTGGTTTATCACGGCACCACCTGTTATTTGGATTATCACGTAACCACCCATCAAATGTCCATGTAAAATTATAAAATCATTACACAAAAAATATTGAAAATATAAAAATATCACTAATAAAATTTAATTTTCTATCACAATAAATAATTTCATGATATTTAAATAATAAATCAATATAAAAACCCATTTTCAATACCAAAACACCCAAATATACAATAAGGGATTTACTTTTCATTTTAGAAAACATTAAGGCTTATAGAGGAAGCCAAATAACGATTACATCGGTGGGGAGGTCATTGTCGTTGAAAACGTTAAAAACATTCCATTTTTCATTTCGTAATACTCTTTTTAGAGAAATATTCCCTTTTATTGAAATTAATAGTCAAAGGGTTTTACTATACACCTTGTAAAATAATAATGTACATATATTATCAAAATATGCATCAATGAATGGAGATTGAGGCGAATTCCTTTACCTCGTGTCCGACTTGACTCGATCATTCTTTAATCTCCTGAATAATAAACTAATGTTAATTTATACTAACTAAAGAACCTTATTCATGTTTAGTATTCTGTTTATTTCACTTATTACAATGTTATAAACATTATGTAATCATTTAAGTTAATAAAGTTCGTTTTGTCGATATTCGGTACTTGAGTCAAAATGGACTTCTTATAATTACTTGTTGATCATGTGGTCAATGGTTCATTATATCCAGAATGATATTCACGATTTTGATATCATATATATAATATATATTTAGTATATATATATTTATAATAGGACATAATATTTGTCGATATGAAATGAAAGGCACAGCTCATGGAGACAGAAAGTCGTACGTACGCATGAATGCTACTTTCATTTAAATTTATTTTTTTAATGGAAATAAGACATAATGGTACATAGTTATATTATTATTATAGTATTATATCATATATAATATATTATAATTCATATTTTATATGTCCCACATAAGGCATTAACGAGTCATTTCACATTGAGGGGGCGGTATTCCTCACTTTATCAAATGAAATTATCATGTTTACCCATAATGGAAACCATTAAGGTATGATATAAATGGAAAATAAATAAGTATAAAGAAAACATAAACATATTATATATCATATATAAATACAGTTGCATTATAATGGAAACCATGAGAGGCTGTAGTAGGTAATTTGACAATCAACATTTCGTGAGGCCTTAGTCTTCCATCCACAGAAACATAATGTTCTTCTCCAATTAGATGGAGGTGTGTGTAAGTTTAGTTTGAATACATATCATCACAACATCCTAGTATATTGAGGATACTGGTTTTGTTATAAAATAAAAGAATAAAAAGATTTTAAGGGCAGGAGAAGTAAAATAAAAGAAAATAATTTTTGAGAAACTGTTACCTTTAATTTTGGAAACTTCCTTTGGTTTGAACCAAAAATAATTCTTCAAGTGCCTTCTATATAAGGTAAGTCTTCTAGGCATAAGATAGGGATTTAGGGAGCTTAATTGGGCATATATTGGATGAGCCAAATTGCTTTATAGGTGTGAGGAATTGGTTATAAATGGTCTCTTTTTATAAGGGGTAGGAGGGTCTCTTTAGGAATGTGTGAAAATATTATTTTATTATATAATGATATTCGGTTTCTAAATGTCCAAAAATCATTAGAGTCAAGGATATAATGACTCATGGCCTAAATAAAATCACCCAATAGGAATTGAACATGTTCTGTATAATATTTTAATTTTTTTAATCTTATTTACTTAAATCAATTATTAATGAGGTAAATACGACATCATTATTGTATCATAAATAATTTAATTTATTCGATGTCGAAAAATTATAAAAAAATTACTCTAATGTAGTAAGTCATATTTTATATCTAAAGAATATTTATAATCGAAAATATGACTTATATAACACCATATAAAAATTAATTTACTAAAAGATTTTTGTTTATGTCATTTGTTCCTTTACTTTAAATTAATTAATCTAAAGTGTCACTACCATTCATAAGTGGATCCATGGGGTCCAAAAATAGACCCATGGATACCCATGGTCGTTAATTACTCATCCAATAAATTTAGGACAACTATTAACATTATTTTGAATTATTATAATATTATTTTTTCATTAAATTACCCAATTTACCATTAAACACGGTAAATAAAAGTCAAATGTTACTATTCACAAAAAATTATTTTCTTCTTATTGAACCAAATTTTACTTACATATAACAACCATGTATCTTGGATTTTGTAAATATAAATCAATTATTTGTTAAAATTTTATTTAAATGAAACATTTAGTTTTTTTTAATACTACTAAGTGATTTCACTATTCATTAAAACTCGATGTTTTTCAAAAAAATACCAAAAATTCAGCCTAAGCTATATTTGATATTCTAAATCAAAAAATGATGTCCATTTTGATAAATTCTAAACATATAATTGGAATTATTTAATTTAAAATTAATTCTCGTTGTTAAAACAAATAAAGTTTTTTTAAGAAACAATAACTATCAAAGGATTGATAATTGTTTATGTCCAATTTCTAAGTAAAGTTAATTTCAGTAACCAATATTGGAGTAAATGGTAAAAATATATTCTAATTACACCATCAAACAAATTAAAAATATAATATATCCATATCAATATATCAGATTAGAATTCAGTTTTGAATTAAAATGAAATATTTTTCACTATTTATTAATACATGAACGTTATCGGAAAAATTCCAAAAAATTACTGAAACCAAATTTTGTTGTCCCCAGTCTAAATAAGGATTTAATTTGGTTATTCATAGTGAATTAAAGTGTCCAAAACTAGATATAAATATTATTCTCCATTATAAGGTGGTAAATCGTCCTTTTAATTTAAATTTTGCTTAAAATTATATTCATTCATATTTTAAGCCTCTAACATTTTATTAGATATGTGTAAATACATTAAACAAACATGTATAATAATATTGTAGTTAGTTTTTTTCATTCCCTCCAATACAATGGATATAAGTTAACTAACATTTAAAATAATAATATTATATTATTAGTGTGAATCGTAGGATTTCAATGAAACCCATTGTTGAGTATCAGGTACGCTATCGAACATAGAAACCCATTTAAAGTAAAAGTAATATTTAATTCAAAAATATTAATAAATAAGAAATATATCTTATTATTTATTTACTTGGGGTGTTACATCCTTCCCCCCTTTTTGGAATTGCATCGTCAAAATTTTACATATCAAAATAAGTGGGGGTATTTGTCCCTCATAGCATTTTCATATTACCACATTGCTTCTTCAACCTTATGGTTTTTCCACAAAACCATTACATGGTAAATTACCTTTTTTCGAAAAACATTATCTTTACAGTAAAGAATATGAACTGGTTGTTCTTTACAATAGATATTCAATTCCAACTGAACTACCTCTGGTCTCAAATAATGAGAAGGATCTGGAATATACTTTATCAACATCGAAACATAAAAAACATTGTTTACCTGGAATAAACATGGAGTTAAAGCCACTATGTACGCAACTGATCCAAAATTCTCTAAGATTTCATAAGGTCCAATAAATATCAGACTCAACTTTCCCTTCATACCAAAACGCATCACACTTTTACATGGAGAAACTTTGAAAAATACATGATCACCTAACTCAAAACAAATATCATACTTCCGGTTATTTGCATAACTTTTCTGTCTGCTCTGAGCTTTTCTCATGTGATTCAGAATCAACTGAACTTTCTCTGCTATATCTTATACTAATTCTAGTCCCATCATCTCCTTTAACATACTTTATCCTAAAACTATGGTGGTAAATAATTATTTCCATATAATTCCCATATATATACTAGAATGAAAACTTTTATTAAATTAATATTAATCCAAAGAAAGATGATCGTCCCAAATTCCCTGGTAATCTTGTGATCAAGCACATAGCATATCCTTCATGGTCTGAATTATCTGTTCTGACTGTACATCTGATTGAGGAGAAAAGCTGTTCTAAAATTTAATTCAGTACCCAATGACTTCTGAAGGCCTTTCCAAAAGTTAGAAGTAAAATTGGGATCACGATCAGCTTTAATGGATAGGGTACCTCCATGCAACCTGAATATCTCTTTGACATAAAACCGAGAAAGATTATATAGAGACAATGTATCTCGAATAGGAATGAAATGAGCAGATTTAGTCAATCAATCAACTATAATCCAGATTTCATTATTACCTCGAGATGTCTTCGGTAATACTACAAAAAAAATACATGGATATATTATCCCATCTCCATTCTAGCACCGGTAAAGATTAAAGCATCAGTTTTGGTATCTATCGCTCTGCTTTAACCTACAGTCAAGTGAAACACTTCACAGTAAAATCAACAATATCTATTTTTATTCCATCCCACCAGTAATACTACCAATGATCTCTGTACATCTTAGTACTACCAGGATGAACTAAAAACAAGGAACTATGAGCTTCACATAACAACTCATTCTTCAACTGTGAATCACAAGGCACATATAATCTCTTTCCAAACCTCAAAACATATTCATTATCAATGTTAAAATCAGGAAACTTACTATTCTGAACCAACTCTACCTTTTTCTGTAACTCAATGTCTTCCTTCTGTGTTTTCTTAACTCTGTCTTATAAATATGATCTCACTGACACCTGATACAAAATAGAATAATTTTCTACACCAAAAACATTTATGCAAACGTTTATCAAATCAAAAACAAAAGGATCTTGTTCCAAAACTAACATGGTTAATGATGCATTACTTTTTCGACTCAAAGCATCATGTACTTTATTTTCGTTTCCTAGATGGTAATGGATTGTGCAATCATAATCCTTGATTAATTACAACCTTCTCCTCTGTCTCATATTTAATTATTTTTGAGTTAATATATAATTTAATCATTTGTGATCAGTATATATTTCAAATTTTACTCCATACAAATGATTCCGCTAAAATTGTATATCAAAAACAATAGCAGATAATTCCAAATCATGTGTAGGGTAATTTAACTCATGTGGTTCCTACTGACTTGAGGCATAAGAAATTACCAGATCATTCTGCATTAGGATACAACCATGTCCTTTCAACAAAGCATCACTGTTGAAAACAAATTCACAATTTCTCGATGGCAGTGCCAAAACTTGAGCATTCAACAATATTCTTTTCAATTCTAGAAAACTATCATCTCATTTTTTTGTCCAAATTAACTTAACACCTTTTCCAGTTGACTTAGTTATTAGACTAGATAACCTTGACAAAGTTTCAACAAACCTCCTATAATAACCTACCAAACCATGAAAAATACGAATCTCGGTTATATTTGAGGGTCTTGTCCATTATTTAACAACTTTTGTTTTAGCAGGATCAACAGTTATTGAATATTTTGAAACAATGTGACCAGGGAATGAAATTTGTTTTAACCAAAACTCACAGTTTTTTAATTTCCAATAATGTTTTTTTAAGGTTTGCATGACAACCCTGATATGAATTTAATGTTCCTCTTTACTTTTGGCATAAACCAGCATATCATCAATGATCAAAACAACAATCATATCTAAGAACTCCTGGAAAATTCTATTTATAAGATCCATGAATACATCGGGTGCATTGGATATCCCAAAAGGCATAACTACAAAATAATAATGTCCATATCTAGTAAAAAATGCCTTTTTTGGAATGTCTGCTTCCTTTACATTCAACTGATGGTACCACGACCTCAAATCAATCATTGAAAAATATAGAGATCCCTGGAGATGATCAAAAAAATCATCGATATGAGGCAAATGATACTTGTTCTCAACAATGATGTTATTTAATGCATTAAAATCAATGCAAAGTCTCATTAAACCATCATTATTTTTTAAAAACAATACAGGATAACCCCATGGTGATGTGATATGTTGAATGAATCCTTTTTCTAATAACATATGAAATTGATTTTTTAACTCTAAAATATCAATTTGAGCCATTCGATAATGTGGTATTGAAATTGGCTTAGCATCATGAACTAAGTCAACAGTAAATTCAGCTTCTCGATTAAGTATAATACCAGGTAACTCATCAGGAAAAACATCATAGTACTCATTTAGAATAGGCACATCATTAATCTCATCATTTCCTTTATTTTCAATAATATGATCATGGTAACATTAATTTTCACCTTTTACTAGTTTCTCAGCTTCCTAGTATGTTATCAAAAGAAATGGTTCAATCTTGTACAGAAACTGTAAATCCTTCTAAAATGAAACCTATTTAGATCTACAGTCAATCATATCATGATAAACAGATAGCCATTCCATGCCCAAAATAACATCATACTCTACTAAAGGCAAATCAATAAGGTTTTCTGGTAGATTCTTCCCACACACAAGGAGAAGAAAATTATTATGTATCCTTTTTGACTCAACACTTCCTCCAGAAGTTTTTACCATAAGTTCTATATTTATATCTTGAAATGGAACTCCCAATTTATTTGAAATATTCTCAGAAATGAATGAGTTTGTTGATAGTGAATCAAACAAAACATTGGTATAATCTATACATACAAACAGTATAACTGATACTACTTCGTTTGATGGCCCAACATTCGATGAAGTAGTTGAAAAGGATTTCACCTCACCTTTCTTCTTGTAGTCGGGATTATTTCTCTTAGTTGAGTTCTTCTATGGATAGTCATTTTCATAATGTCCGATTTAATTACATTAAAACATCTTACCAAAGGATTTTCATTGCCTTCTTGATCATATTCTTTACAGTTACGAGCAATATGAAAAGAATTACTACACCAGAAGCACTTTCCAGACATTGATAAACATTTTGTAGGATTATTTTTAGCACACTTTTCAAAATTTGTATATTTAATTTTCTTTCCTCCAGGATTATTTGATGAATTATTTCCCTTTTCCTGCCCACTAGACTTCTTGTTATGTTGTATGTCAATGAACACCTGATCCTTGGGAAACTCCATTTCTACCTTCTCCACACATCGAACAAGTTTTTCATAACTTTTGAACTCACGAGAGGCTAATGCTCATCGATATTGTGGCTTCAGTCCTGAGTATAATTGATTTATCTTACTATAAAGATCTCGGATGATATTTGGAGCATACCTTGCCAGTCAATTAAATTTTTCTTCATAAGATGCCCTTGAGTCATCCTCTTTCCACAATTCCATGAATTTTTTTCCATTCTAATAGGAACCACATTAGGAAAATATTTCTTAGGAAACACGTCTTTCAATTCATCCAAATCAATAGCATAAATCTCCCCACTATCCGAGATATTTTTCCCCATCGACCACCACTGATCTGATTCTCCTTCAAAATGGTAATGAGAGAGACTATCCTTTTTAAGTTCTGAACAACCCATGTCATTGAAAATCTTTTCCTGTTCTTTAATCCAACATTCTTCTAGCACCGAGTCAGATGATCCTCTGAATGATGGGGGATTTTGCCTCATGAAATGCTCTACTACTAACATGATCCTCTATAGTTGATATGGATGATCTCATGCATGGATACTGCCACCATTTATAGCTTGATTCAAATGTTCCATCATAGAAAAAAACTATTCAGTTCGGATTCTGACAATCTCAGGTTGCTGATTTGGATGGTTGTCTTCCTGCTGATGTCGTCCCAATATAGATGCCACGTTTCATCAGTGGAAAACCATTCTGAAAATAGAAATATCTTAGGAGAAGCAACATGGTAATCTGTAATGCACTATGATTTCAATATTATATTAAATTACTTTAGGGATATTAATTTAACAATACCCTAACTCCTAATGTTATCTAAACATACCTCTAATAACAACTATAAGGACCTAGCCTTAAAACATTATATAATATTGAATTAAACTAATAATTCACATTGAGGATCATTTGAGGTTTAGAGTTTTAGAGAATTAATCCATGACTATTACATTTCATTTCAAATAAAAAGTAGACACTTCTACTTATTTTCCCTTTTTTCACAAAATAAGAACTCTTCAAAAAAGAGAGAGTCATGTCTAGTTCGGTGTTTAATACATCATGGCATTTCCGTGATCCCATCCTTGACCTTGTTCCACATTATGTCCTGTGAAAAACATTTAAAACATGGTATGAGCATAAAATTATTAGTAATTGATACACAATGAAGGAAAACTGTTATTTTTTAAAACAACAAGTAAACGATGAATACGTTAACACAAGTAATACTTTTCACCTTTATGAAGTAGTAAATACTCTTCACTGAATAAAAGATCAGTACATACCCTTTTATATCCAAAATATTACCCATATAAAGAATAGAAAACATATAATGGTAACCTGGTAAATAAACATACATAAATAGAATAACCATATGATCGACTTCCACAGATATCAATAAATAGAATAGCCATACGACCAAAATCCATACCCAATGAATTGGAGGTTATAATGAAACCACCCGTCCTGGTTTATCACAGTAGCACCATTCAATTGGTTTATCATGTAACCGCCCGTCAAATGTCCAAGTTCCATTATAGAATAATTACACATAAAATATTACAAATAAAATAATTTCAATAATAACATTTAAATTTCAATCACAATATATAATTTCAAGATATTGAAATAATCAATAAATTTTAAAAACAATTTTCAAATTCAAAAAACACCAAAACAGAATATGGGATATACTTTTCATTTTATAAAACATTAAGGCTTATAGAGGAATCCAATTAATGATTACGGTGGTTGATAGGTTATTGTCACCACTAACATTAAAAACATTATGTTTGTGTTTAGTAAAACGCTTTGTAGAAAAAATTTCTCTTTGAATGAATGTAATATTCAAAGGGTTTCACTATACACCACGTAAAAGAAGAAGTTATATATATTATCAAAATATACCTCAATGAATGTTAATTGAGATGAAATCCCTTACCTCGGGTCCGACATGACATGATTGTTATTTAATCCCCTAAAAAATAAACTAAAGTTAATTTATACTTTCTTAAGAACTTTTTTCAGGTTTATTATTCCTTTTATATAACTTATTACAATGTTATAAACATTATGTACTCATTTATGTTAATAACATTCGTTTTGATTATATTTGGTACTTGAGTCAAAAATGGACTTCTTATAATTACATGCTGTTCATGTGGTCAAAGTTTCATTATATCAAGAATGATAATCATGATTTGGATATCATGTTATCATATATATTTAGTATATATATGTATTTATAATAGTACATAACATTTTCATGGAGATGGTAAGTTGTACGTACACATGAACACTTCTTTCATTTATATTTATTATTTTAATGGAATTAAAACATAATGATACTTATTTATATTATAATTACAGAATAATATATTATATAATATCATTAAATAAATCCGTTATATGTCCCAAATAAGGCATTAATGAGTCATATAACTTTGAGGGGTGGTAGTCTTCACTTCCTCAAATTAAATTATCACATTTATCCATAATGGAAACCATAAAGGTATGATATAAATGGAAAATACAGAAGCATAAAAAAAATATATACATCATATATATCATATATAAATACAGTTCCATCGTAATGGACACCATGAGAGGTAGTAGGAGGTAATTGAACAATCATCGTTTTGAGAGGAGTTTCCCATCCACAGAAACATTATATTCTTCACCGATTATATGATGGTGTGTGTATGTGTAGTTAGAATACATATCATAAAATCATCCTAGTATATTAAGGATACTGGTTTTGTTATAAAATAAATGAATAAAAAGAGTTTAGGGTTGGATATGTAAAATAAAAGAAAATAACTGAAGAGATATTGTTACCTTTAAATTGGATAACATCCTTTGGATTGAACCAAAAGGAATTCTTGATGTGCCTTCTGCCTAAGGTGAGGGTTCTACGTGGAAGAGAGGGATGTAGGGATCTTAATTAGGCAGATGTTGGAGATGAAAAAGGCTTGAGATGTGTGAGGAATTAGATAGAAATGATCTTATTATATAAGGTGGTGGAGGGGATGTTTAGGAAAGTGTTAAAATATTGTCTTATTATATAATAATATTGAGTTTCTAAAGGGAAAAAATCATTAGAATCTAAGATAAGATTACTCATGGTCTAAATAAAATCATCCAATAGGAATCAGACATGTTTTGGATAACATTTTAATCATTTTAATCATATTTATTTAAATAATTTATTAGTGAGGTAAATACTACATCATTAATGTGTCATAAATAATTTAATTCATTCGATGTCTAAAAATTATAAAAAAAATACTATCATGTAGGAAATATTTTTATATTTCTAAATAATATTTATTTATGAAAATATGACTTATATAACACTATATAAAAATTAATTTACTAAAAGATATTTGTTTATGTCATTTTTTCCTTTACTTAAAATTAATTAATATAAAGTGTCATTATCCTTCATAAGTGGCTCCATGTAGGTCACAAAATAGAACCATGGATGACCATGGTCAGTAATTACTCATTCAATAACGTTAGTATAAGTGTTAATGTAATTATGAATTATTCTAATATTCTTTTTGACTTGAAATACCATATATTCCTTTAACCGCAGTAAATAAAAGTCAAAAGTTACTATTCATCAAAAATTATTTTCATCTTATTGAACCACATATTAGTTACTAATAACAACCATGTATATCATATTTTTTTAATTAATTTCACAGAAGTGGTAACATTTCATTTAAATGAAACCATCATTTTTTTAACTACTACTAAGTGGTTTCACTATTAATCAAAAATTGATGTTTTTCAGAAAAATATCATAAATTTAGCCTATGTTATATTTTATATTCTGAATCCAAAAATGATGTAAATTTTTCTAAATACTAATCATATAAGTGGGATTAATTAATTTATAAATAATTCATGTTGATAAAACAAATAGCGAGTTTTTAAGAAACAATAACTATCAAAAGATTGATACTTGTTTATGTCCAATTTCAAAGTGAAATTTATTCCAATGACCAACACTACATTAAATGGTAAAAATAGATTCTAATTACAGTTATAATCCAATTAGAAATATAGTCTAACCGTATAAATAAATTATTTTAAAACTCATTTTGGATTTAAAATACAATATCTTTAACCATTCATTAAAAAAATGAACTTTTTCGGAAAAATTCCAAAAAATTACCGAATCTAAATTTTGATGTCCCCATTATAAAAAAGGATTTTAATTGGTCATTTATAATTTATTAAAGTGAAAAGACTAGATTTAATGATTTTTCTCCATTAAAAGTTGGTAAATTGATCATTTAAAGTAAATTATGTTTAAAATTACATTTATTCATATTTTAAGCCTCTGACTTTTTATTGGATAAATGTAAATAAATTTAACAAACATGTATAAACATATTGTAGTTATTTTTTTTCGTTCTTGGTAATAAAATATCTAGGAGTTAACTATCATTTAAAATAATGATATTATATTATTAGTGTGGAACGTAAGATTTCAAAGAAACCCATTGTTGCGTATCGGGAACGTTGTCGAACATAGAAACCCCTTTAAAGTAAAATTAATATTTAATTCACAGATATTTATAAATATAAAATATGTCTTATTTTTTATTTACCTGTGATGTTACACACCATTATCTATTAAAAAAAATTCATGGATGTTTTAAGATGTATGTATACGTTCATGAGTATTACTCATGGGATGGAATGAAAATATATATTGCATAAATTACCATTATGTGTTTGACTTGTCATTAGATTAAAGTAGAGAGATATTTACCAATGGTTATTTATCAGACATTTCCAGTTCTAAAGTGCAAATTGGAAAAAATATCTGGGGATTTCACATTGGTATTACCAGTTACATCTCAATGTAACCATGTGATTAGGGTTATTGTGGACCATTTATTAAATCTTATCATTTTATTCTTATTTGAGACACTATATATCAGGATCAACTTTTTTATTTGTATCATAAATAGATAGTCTGGATTCTTGGAGTTACTCTCTCAATTGTATTATATATTTTTTTCCAGGATACCTTCTAACTTATGAAAAGGTCATCAAAAGTTATTGGGTAATGAATTATATTTAGGTATATATTTTCATCCTCAACTTGATGAGTAGTCCGAAGAAACAATTTCTACAATGGGTGATATTGTATGTGTCTGTTAAATGGATTAATATGTATATTGGGATCAAACCCTATTTTAATTATAGTTTTATTTTATTATTATTTTTCATTCCATTATACATATGACACCATTTGAATAATGATATATAATGTAGTTTCAAACTCTATATTTTTTTGATGATTTAAGTGAAAGGATGTTGATGGGACCAGTGTTTGTAGAGGGAATGTCAAGGAATTTCTAGTTTATTTAGTGACACATGCGAACAAAAAAGAGTAGGAAGAAAATTTATTTGTATAAAAGGTGGAAGGATTTATATTTTTAGGATGTGGATCATATTTTTTTTAATGATTCTCCATGGAAATAGATGATGAGTTTTGGTAAAAAGGGGAATATGATTCCTCAATCTATTGGACCCTATGGATTACAAGACAATTTTTGATCAATTACCTACTGAGTTGATATGTATAAAATTTTATCTAAGGTACAAAATGTTTTTCATGTTTCTATGTTATGATTTTTTATGTTGGATCCATATAATTATTTCAGTATAGAAGTAGTTTAATTGGAAGTGAGTATTCAAAATAAATAAAACACATTTATTGCTATTGATTGTTAATAGAAACTACTGTTGAATATAGTTATTCATCAGGATAATATTTTATGAAAAACCCATAAAGATTAATAGGAATCATGATATTTTGAAATTTTTATGAGAGAGAAATACCCAAATTTATTTGATAAGAAAATAAAAATACGAGGACACTATTTCAAAAAGGGTGAAGGATAAAACACCTATGGAAATAAAATAATAATACATTTTTATATCTATCAAAATTTTAAAATTTTATTTTAATTTAATATAAAAGGGGTTTTATGTCCAGTATCTTACCCAACACACACTAATGGGTTTCTCTAAAATCTTATACTGCACAAAAAACTGAGTAATGCTGAAAAAATATAATATGAATATCTATATTTTATGTGATAGATATATCCTATATGGTGTATTGGCATAAATTAATGTAATTAAGCATATTATGTCAAAACGTTTTCATTAAATGGTTTTAATTTCTTCTAATAAATTCTAATGTATTAAAATATTAACAAATACAATTTTAGGCATAAAATCTATAATAATTTTAAAATGCTGTTTTATGTAATAATGATGGAGAACAATCATTAAATATAATTTTTTACATGTTTATAAATATTTAATGAAAAATTTAACATCTTATTTAGAAGAGTATGATAAAAAATTACATTGGATGAATTAGTTGTCTTTTTCTGGTAATAATCATTTTTACTGAATAATAAAAAATATTGTATTTCAAATCACATGTTAATTAACATTTATTTTAATTACTAGTATATAATAAATTTATTTATTTAAGTACAATTTAATAAATTATTTTTCATTTCATTTAATTTAGGTTATTGGATTAATTTTTATATTGAAATTAAATATAAAAACATGTTGGAATTTTCGAACATCTCTTCTACCCGTCTTTTTTCCAATATATAGGGTTATTGTTAATCCAATGTTAGCCACATCCTTGAATTAAATTTTTAAAAACATTATTAATATGTGTAATCAGTATGAATGGTTTTATCTTATACTAAAACCATAATATTTGATGAAAAATATCAGTTGTATTTTATTTTCCACAGTAAAGGCAATATTGGGTAATTAATGTTTAGAATAATATTGTAATATTATAATATTAAACTAACAATTATATTTAATTTAATTAGATGAGTAATTTTCAACAAAAATAAACCGCAGGAAAAAATTATAACCTTTTCAATCCAATTCTTTATGAATATGAAATTTATTATATTTAATTTAATGATAAGTTAATATTTTCGTACTCATATTTTAAATAATTAAATTATTTTTAATATAGGGTTATATAGAAGATATATTATTCAATAAATATTAATTTGATATAAAATACTATTATCTAGGTCAAAATTGTTATTATTATTATTATGCATTAAATAAATAATTTTTATTATGACATAATGATGGTAGAGTAATGTATTTATTAAAGAAAGAATAAAATAAATGGAATTAATAATATGAAAAATTATATAATTTGAAATATTTGATTCCATACTAGAATTTCATGGATGTATTTGAAATGTTATAAGTGAGTTAATATTGTATTGATGATGGAATCAAGTTGTTATTTTTTTTTTTAAAATGTCATGTATTGAGTAATGTCAAAATTGACATAAATCATATATTAAAATATAAATTATTTAATTAAATGATTTAAAATTTTATAAATCATAATAGTTGGTCAAAATTTTTAAATAATTATATTAATTTCATTTATAACTATTTAATTGGATGTTTGTAGTGATTTGTTAATTATATTAATCATGAAAAAGTAAATTCCATTATAAAATGGTAAGAGTTAAAAAACAGTTAAATAAAACAGATATGGATTAAAAATTTTTAAATAATAATAAAATAGTAATAGGATCATTATATTTCAGCACATTATATTCCTATATTATAACTAAATCAATTTTGACATGTTTTTAATAGAAAATGAATTATATTAATTTAATACATTTTATAATTCAAAGAGTGCTCATCCCATGCTTTATAATATGGTACATATTATTTCCTATTCTTCAAAATTCAAAATCCCTATAGATAAAATATTATCTACCCAAAAAATATCCAATAATCCCTCCACACATTATTGAATCCTTATTTTTGGAAGTATACCCTCCATTGAGTTGTTATGGTGTTAATAAAGGTGATCATCCAAAGGAAAGATAATGTTTTAATTTAATTGTTTCTAATTTATTTCATATAGAACATAATTAAAATACTATACATCCATGATGAAATAATAACTCTATTATCATTAATATTATCAGATTTTAAAATTTTAATATCATCATAGAAATTAATCTCCACTTCTATTGAAGGGAATATAATTAATCTTGCATGTGTATGTGCGAACTATCACCATCACGAACTGATATAATTTATTTCCATTAAACATCTATAAATATTAGTTATAATGATAGAATTAATTTTAATAAGTTATATTTAGGAAATATTTTTCTTCATAAGAGTTTAATATATCAATTTTGATCTTATTTCCATTAAAAATGACAATGTAGTTTGTGGTTACGTGAGAAATATCACCTCCATGAAGCGACGTGATTCATTTTTAACAACCAAATAACATAGATAATATATATAGTTATATTTAAATGATTGATATGATATTATTTATATTATAATAATTATTGAAATATAATATAATATTTACCTTATTTCCCCAAGGATCATCGAAAAATTAAACCATTACTAATGCGTAAATTTGGCTTTAATTCCCCATGATTGTAAGGTTTCTCGTTTTTCATATCCATATATAATGAATGTATTAAAATTTATAATTGATTTTAAAATTTTATTAGTGTTTATGAATGTTATTCTAGAGATGATGGACTTATAAACACATGGGAAATTGACATCATATTATGTTTATTTTCGACTCCGCTACCAAATATCAGCAATGTGTCAGATATGAACATATATAATTATGTAATTATTATAGAACGAATAAATTGATATAAAGTGAATAATAAATAATAAAAAGTATCTATAGAATATATAAATTAACCAAATTATATTATTTAAGAATATAAACAATGTACTATATGGGTCATACTTGAAGTAAAGGACTTGAACTCAATCTCCTTTCATTAAGGCATATTATTTTAATATACATAACCTTATTTTAAATGGTGTATAAAAACCCCTTTGACCGTTAATTTCATATAATTGTTCAAAAAATGAATATAATTATAGTGTGTGTTTTACTAAATGAAAAAAAATGATATTTTTCTTAATATATATTAGGAAAATGTATTTTCCACCGATGTGATAATTATTTGAAATTTCACATCTTATATATGCCATAATGTTATTAACGGAAAAAATATGATATTCTATTTATTTTTATATTAATTTTTTTAGAGTGGATTGATTATATCTATATATTGAAATGATTTCTTGTGATAAAAATGTGGAAATGTTATTTTTATATTATGCTTTCTATGTGTTATGACCAGGTTATGGTTTATGAGAATTGATTATATATAATGTATGTTCATGTATTGACATTGGGTGGGTGAGCTCATGGTAGTGTCCGTTATGGGTATTGATAAATCACAGTTTGGAAAACCCCCAAATATTATTTTCCATAATCAATGATCATTCTGGGATCAAAAGGATAATAAATTTGAGTATCAACGAAATTAATTTAATTATTTATACAAGGATGAATTTCCCATGAAAATCTCGAGATAGGATAGACATATTTTATTTATAATTTTTTTATTAAATTAAATAAATACCTCAACAATTTTCGTTAATAGTTGATGTTTCTGACCATAGATTTGTGGTGAACCATCAGTGAGTTGTAGAGATAATGAGTAGATCTTTATGTCTGGTGATCTACACGTGCTATATGAATATATGTATGTCACCGAATAAGTCTCTGTTTGCTGGCATGGATGATCTTTTCACTTATAATGTTATCATTTAATCTATGTGATAGATTCATCCAAATAATTATTTGATCTTTTGGAGGATGGTTGCTCTCTTTCATAAGAATGTTTCTAGATAAAGGGGATCTCGTCAGGATTGAGATATTTCTAAAAAAATGTTGTTCACAACCACTATGTATATAATTTCCTTTCCCCGAGGATGGTAACTCTTTATTGTTGGAAAACTATGAACCAAAATTTAACAATGAGGCTTTAATGATATTAAAGTATTAATGGTGTCTAAAATTTATGAATTCTAAGTTGGATTCCTTTTATTAAAATAAAGTTTTCATTCTGGCTGATTTTCTAGTTTATGTAATGTATGTTTATATAAAGCATGTGGAATGAAATATGTCTAGAAGCTATGAATTCATGAGGCTTGGGACCTCCATCCATTACATATTCATTTACTCACACACAATTTATTGATAAAAGGGGTTTTATGTAAATGAAACTAATGACACAAATTCACTACATTTTAATGTATAAAAAATTTATGCAATCCAACAACATAATTTAATACTAAATTAAAATTAAATCCAATCACATATAATGGTCTGGTCTAGATCATGATAATACATATGCATGAAATGAATTAATCATTTCATAAAAAAAGCATTCAATTATTTAATAATTCATATTTTTAAAAATCATGCTCGGATTGATTAATTAATGTCAATAACTAACAAATCGTTTTATATTAATCATTTTTATGAATTACTTTGAAATTATCATCCATTATATATTTAAACAAATTCATTAATACATTTTAAAATTTACCTTGTACATAACATGTACCATGGAGGTATCCTAGTGAATACCCATCCATAACTACCCAATATGTATTATACTTTTATACATTGTATTAATTGTCACATGTATCATGAACATAGAATTAAAATTTTAATTCAACACACACATGATGTTAAAAATGATGAACAATACAGGGATATTAATTATATATATATAAAATACCAATCCCATTTTTTGTCCCAACATTATGCAGACAAAAAATTACATGTATCAATAGTGACATAATATAATTATAAACATTAAATATATGTAATCTGGGAAAATTAAACTGTGTGTATATCATACCACATGTCATGTAAACTCATCATCATCCATCCAATGTAAAAGATAGGGGAAATAGTGTGTTTGGTGTACTTTGGAAATATTCAGATTACACGACCTGTCTCATGGGACACATTCCATGAAGACTCCCCCATACACAATCACCAGCTCAAAATGTTGTGTGTGGGATACAATACCTTAACCTACCCGAAATTACTATATGCCATGTATAGTGGTCTACACAACGTGTACTCTCATTACCATGATCCATTTAATCATGGCCATCACCGCGTTAATTAAAGGTCATTAATGGTTCCATTAATTCCTAATTAACAAAAGATATCAAATTTATTATTGAACCAAATCCTGATATGTCAAACAATACTACAAGTCATGTAATTCCAATTAGACACACATAGTCTTGTATTATACAACCCTTATCCTTTGCACTTCCAGATGAATTCCTTGATTTTATTTTAATCGTAAAATTAATCGTTACTGTTATATTCAAGTGAACTTATTGAGGATGAAATATATCTCAGAAATTATATAAAAACAATGATTATATTTTAATTGAATAAATAAAGTATTATATCATAATTAATCAACAAATTATTTACCTATATATAAGCAATAAAGTTCCCTCTATGATACCGATTAATGGTTCCAAGCATAGTAGAATCATGGTTGTGATGGCACCCAACATTGATATTTCTATAATAAATGATAATTTTTTGATCAATATGATGATAAACACCAATATTCATATAACTAAATCAATGATTTATAAAATAAAAAAATTTCCTCAAAACCTATAGATATTATCCGCAAACTTTTTATTATTTTTTTATTGAAATTAAAACATTCATTTAAGATTTTAATTCTTCATTAATGTGTTTTACAATATTTATGTGGAGATTCATTTTTGAATTGTAGATATCATGAGTAGATCTCGTCTAGCAGTGATCCACACATGCTTCACGAATCATTGTACTACAACGAAAGAGTATTCATGTGCTAGCATAGAAGATCCTTTATCTTGCGTCATCATCCTTCTTTCTCTATTAGAGTATCTTCCAATTCATTCTCAGATCCGGTGGAGGATTGTCTCCCTCTATCATGGGAGCATTCATAGTGAAAAAGAGTGCTCTTGAGGCTTTAAGATATTTATCCATAATTTTGTGCCCAACCATTGTGTCTATCATTATCTTTCCCAAGGGTATAATGAGAAAATATCAATATAATTTGTTATTTAATTCACTAGGTAATAATAAATTATGATCACAAGTTCTGTAACATATTTTATTTTTCCATTTGAAACCTTCATGTCATTTTAAAACATAAATTCCATTATTTCAATGAAATGTGCACATCGAGAAAGTTATAGTTAAATATTATTTAATCAAATAATATTTAATAGTATTTCTCCCTAGACCCTTATACATGGTTGACCCAACATCTTTAATGTTTATCGTGACTTTCCTGATGACTATTAATTTATTTAATAAATATAACTCTTTAATTCATTTATAAATAAATACATCATTAGCAATATTTTTTATCAAATAACTAGAGACATAAAAATACAATCATGAATACATTAATCGACATCAAATACAAACATGATTTTACATTTATTAAAATTCGTAAATAATAAATTATTTATCTGAGATTATGAATACACTTATTGTGTGATCCTCTAGGCCAATCTAATTTTCATTTGTATATCCTTCCATAATTCAATGGTTATCATCTAAAAACATGCCAATGAACCCATAGAGAAATAATTTGATACCAAAAATAAATTCTTTATCATAAAAAACACTTACCGTGTAATATAATCCCATTATCACAATATCTCAAATTGACCAGGTGGCATGCAGATGTCATCATTCTTTATATAGTATATATTGCTCTTCTATTTTAAAGAAATATAAAATATATTGAAAACACTCTGGACATGGATTTAATTTTACTATATAATTTTTATCAATGATTTTTATATATTCACATTCATTAATAAATAGAAGGGTTAAATTCAATAATTCATTATTCATAAATACAATATTACTTCTAACACACCGAAAAAATCCTTTCTCACAGTGAGATTATATCATCATAGTTTTCATTATTATCTCAAAGAATATGACTCAAAATATCCATTAAAAATATTATTTTTTAAGGACCATTACACATATGTGTAGATATGAACATCCAAAGACACATAAAAATGTGGATTTCCTACTATTAGGTATCATTCTCATAACATCCTCTGGGAAATTACCAAGGGAAAACACTATGTGAAGCTGTCATAATGTCAAATGAGTCTCCACCCCTGATATCATGTATCATTTGTGTCCACACACATGATATCATCCGACAATATAAAATTTATTCAATAATAGTTTCATTTAACATTTCGGTTCTCATCATTGCGAGGAACTGCATCGACATTTCAGTGTGACAACTAATCTTGGGACATTATCACATGCTATTTCTTGTAGAATAAAAATAATTATGTGGTAAAGAATTTATTAATATTCATAAAACATGAATATATTGTTATCATAATGTAAAATCATGTTGGTTCTAGGGAACCAACATAAATAGATAGCTCTTCCATCCATTGGGTAATGAGATGGAGTTATCAGGTTAGGATTATTTTATAAGATTTAATGAATATATTTTGAAGGGTATTCCAAAAGAAACCAGGAAGGATACAACCAATGTTTCAATGATGGATACATTGTAAGAATGATATATATTCCACATGATTCTTTAGTGATTTATAGATTCATTTATTATTATAGAAATCTTATGATTTCATGAGGTAGGAAAGTGGGCTTGAGTGTTATGGGTGAAAATATGATTTTCTGAAAAAAAAAAAATCATGAGTTAAAAATATATACGGAATAAAAATATCACTCTTTATTTTATTACCCCTAAGTGATATTATTCTTCTCATCACATGATTTCGAAATGTTTTCTATTGGGTATATGGATGGGTAAGAGAATATAAAAAGCAAAGATGATTGTTATGATTTATTTTATCAAGAAATATAATTCATGTTTTATTTTTTAAATGATTTTAGTTATTAAAAAATGGATAGTCAGAATACATTTCTACATTGTAATATTCTATTTCTTATATAATTTTATGGCATAATTATCTAAAAATCTAAACCTAAAAAAACTATAAATTTGAATTATTGAAAATTCATTACTTTACATAATATTTTGAAATGTTTTAGATAGAGGACTTATATTCAGGAAATACATTCCTTTTAAAAATATACATAGTAATATTTTAATGAACAATACAAATCTTACAATGATCATTTTATTAGAAATGTTTTTCATGCCATACTGGTAAAACCAAAATTCATTTCACTTATTAATATGAAATGTTTTAAAGGTCATTGTTTATAATATTTTTAGAGTATTACCTTTAGAAAAAAAATCTAAATAATGGTTAAAATTTTCAATAATATATCATTTTATAATATTAAAATTGTTACATATAACGTTTTAATGATATTATGGATATAGAAAAACTATATTTTTGACTGAGAAGTAAAAAAATGTAGGTTTTCATTAAATTATAATTTTTTATATTGACTACATAAAAGGTGGAAAATTAATTTTAATATAATAATACATGGATATATCCATAGGGAAAAAAATTATTCTAGTTTTAATATTGAAATATAAATTAATTTCTATAAAATGAGTGTTAATATTATAATATCTTGAAAATGGAGAGATTGTGATGTAAAAAATAACGACATATGTTACATTGGATTCAAAAATCCCATTAATGAATAATATAAAATGAAACATTAAATAACTTTAATATAAAATTATATGAAATTACATGCCAGCTGGATATTTTTACACAACAAAAAAGAATAAGTGGATGGATGAGAAACCCTTAACTCATGTCCAACTAGATTAAAATGGGTCCAAACCTAATGAATAATAAATATATATTTATTATAAATAATGTAGAATCCTTTTTCATATATTTAATTTAATATATAATTTAAATATAACATTTTCCCAAATGATTAATTACAATTCATTATTAAAATCAATATTTTGGTAGATAACATCATCTTATTTCAAAAAAAATTGGGTTGATAGTTTTTTCTTGTACATTGATACTAATTCCACCATTTCCATATTGTAACTCTCTTTATCAAAATAATATATAATTTCTATATATTAATTTATATATTCATATATAAAATTAATATTAAAAAATGAGTTACTTTGTTCCTAGAAACAATTCCCCCAATGTATTTTTGAACATAAATTTTTTTTACAGCTGGTATTAAAATGGTAAATAAAAAATCCCCTATCTAGAATAATTGATAAATCATATATATCATATAAATATTCATTAAATGTATCCTTATTGATATCTATGTAATGAGGAAATGAAAACGGAATCACATTGCTTCATACAGGTGGTAGTCTACACGTATAAATTAGTGATATTATTGTTTTCCAATTGATTTATAACATAATATGATATATATATCATATTATAATGTCAAATAAATAATTATTTCACACTAATCATAAATATTAATTATTTCTATATATTTAACTATGGTTATAATGTGGTGATGAAAAATGATTTACATAACTATATAGAGACATTAAGATGTATGTACGAAACATTGATGTTTTCCCTTTTTACATGATGAAAAATAGATAAAAATTGGACATCGTCGAATCATTATAACATATTTTTATATTATAAAGACATTATTGAGTATTTATGTATAATTATTTCAGGACTCCTTCCCTCCAAATATATCATAATGATGAATAAAGATAATTAAACCCTCATGTCTCGCCTCTAGTTGGCCCTAGGATGGTAACTAGAATTAATGGTATAAAAATATCATAAGTGGGAGGTATTACAATCTATAATAAAACCTTACCATGATTTATGATAAATAATCCATAATAATATCGAGGAAATAATATACAATTAAATTTAAGACCATACCATACTTCATGTATAAATTAAACAGATACCTATAAAATTCTCTAATAGAGTGTGGCAAAAATAAAATCAAATGTAGTGATATTGAAACAACTCCCATTCTCTACGATTGTAATTTCCATCATGATCCATGATGTCCTCATGGAAAACCTAAAATTTATATATATACATTTTGTGAGGTTCAATGTATACTTAGTAGGAAAACTATATTCCATCCTAAAAATGGGAAAAGAGAATACTTATTCACCTGTGGGAAACCAACAAAGCCAATAATTACTAATAACATTAACCAACCAAACCATAACCACAATCAGGCTCTCTTAAAAAATAAGGCAGAGATGTAAAATAATATATTTTAATGATTTTTTATTATAGAGTACCCCACACTTCTTTCCTAATGATTATGCACTCTAACAACCCAAGGATGGGCATCTGGATTCTCCCACACATTCTGTAAAACATCTTATCATATAAAATAACATCCCTCTCACAGTCACTGGAACTATCACATGACATAAAATAACATATCACAATAAGAAACTTGATCCATCAGATCACAACGTATCATATAACTAATGTAAATGGTTATCATGAACATTAAGGACAATAATTGAGTTTTTTCTCGTACGATGAACAACACCCACTATAAGAAATCTCATCAATACTGGAAAAATATACTTGAGCCATCCCATACCATCAAATAAAATCTAGATAACGTCACTTTTTTAATTGAAACTTCGCATCAATTCGATGTCACCAACTCCTCGATGACGGTCCATCATCATACCAGTATATTCATCAAAACACCCCCAGAATAATTATTTTCACCACATGGATCTTGATATTGGGGGCGGGGGGTTAATATATAAATAACAAACAATCTACAATGGATTATATATAATATCAATAAAAAATCCCAATTATATTGGTCCAAAATAGTTGAAAAAACCATATCACATCATAACCACATCACCTAAAAATGTATAAAACTTCTAATGAGACGTATAACTGAACAAATCCCCAAGGAAAGAAAAATACAAATTTCACAATCCAAAACCCCTTTTTGATTGCGAATATTTCCATATTTCACATTATAATCCAATTTCATTGAAATATATAATTTATACCATTATTCACACACCATTTAATTTCACTTTAATTTGCTACCATGAATCATAATGCATCACATGTTTTTAATTAATTATTAATTTTTACGTCATTTACTCAAAATAACCCAAGAATTTAATTATTTCACACCTTTACATTTTAAATTTACCTAAAACAAAATTAAAAATAAATTTATTTATAAATTCATGCATTCATTATAAACTCAAAACCATGCAATTATATTTATCATTATCATTTAATTTAAATATTATTTTGGAATCTTTTACAACACAACATGTTTTCATATAATCCCTTTTAAATAAAAACTACACATAGCACAAACATAAAATCCTCATATTTTGGAAAATGTCTTATATCACATTTGACTTTCTATTTAATATAATTCTCGAACAATCCCTAAATATTATGAAACCATTTTATTATTAAAATATATGTGAATAAAAATTTCCATTTAATGTGATACCAAAATATTATAAAAATCATGGTTCTATAACAAAAAACCAATTATCACAAACAAAAGCTTCTGAAATCCATGATTTTTTTGATGAATTAATCATGTCTAATTATTTAAAAAATAATACATTAGAATAAAATTCATATGATTTACTCCTATTTAATTAAAAATAATAATTAACATTATGTGATGATCACATTATATATATAAGGTAATGTTTAAATTATCTAAATGAGAAAAACATGTGATAATAATGATAATTATTCTATATGGATGTGGTAATATTTTATATGGAACAAATTTTCTATAACAGGATAAAATAAAATTACATAGTGGTGAAATTCATTCATTCATGTTGTTTTCCAATTAATCAATCAATTTAACTTATTATGAAAATCATTAACTTTAAAAGAAAATAAAAAAGTATATCCCAAGCCTCATGATACACTTACTAAGAAATCAAGGATTCCCTAACACAATATTCATACTCAACTCCCATGAGAAATAATGATCTCAGGGCCCGGTGTGTATCCTTAATCATTCCATTATCCTTCATCAACTATTTAAATTTAAAAATTCAGGTTTCATTAAATATAGAATCTAAAATGTGATGTCTAAAAATATTGGGCACATACATTTAAATAATCAAAACAAATCCAATATAACAAGTTGCACAAAAGTTATATTTGTATTTAAGGTGATATTATAGAAATAATTTTAATAATGTAGGTTATTTATTTTCCAATTGTTTAAACCCAAAGATAATTTCTGACAAATATATAATAAATTACTATGATTTTATATCCTAAAAATAACTCATGTTTATGTATGGATATTTACACTTTAATTAGAAGTTAAATAATGTAAAACACATTTATTTATCCACCGGTTATTATAATCATTATTTCATATAATTTGAATTGTTTTCCCACTATTTTAGTTATTTATGGGCTACAATATCTCTCCTCAATTTTATTTTTCTATTCTACAGTCACCATCTATCCTCTTCCTACTTACCTATAACATATATCCCGTATTTATTATCTTCAATCTAATTTATTCCCCTAAATTAATTAAAAACTAGACTTTCCATTTTATTCCTATATTCCACGCCCAAATCCGCATTCATATTATTAGTATGATGGTTATTATATAATTAAATTATAACTCTTATTTAATATCTCTCTCTCATTTAATTTTCAATAAATATAAAAACAACCTCCCTCACAATTACTCACAATCCATTCAGACTCTCTGTAACACCCTGTTATTTTATGAGATATATTCTTTTTAATTTCTTTCATATCTTCTATTGTATGCTACACCAATATTATCTTGTGCTATATGCAACATCGTATTAGCTTGCAGTATACGCAACATTATTCTTGGATCATGTTACACACAATTTCATGTTCGTTTGATAGTAGTTATTCGAAGAAACATTGAGTATATATATATATATATATTCAATGTATAAATGAAATATGGTTGGAATTTGTTAGACGCAAAAAAAAGGAATCTTTCACTACACGCAACCCTGATATGGCTTTCTTGACATGCAATCGTGACATTCCACGATAGCGTGTGTTGTACGCAATACCGAGTTTCACTAAACAACTATATGTTATTAAAATATTCTATAAACTAGCGGTTATGAATAGTAATACCCACCTTTTATGATATTATAAATATTATATTTCAAAATGGACTTCATTTTTGGATTTGGAATATCATAATTAGACTATGGTGATTTTTTTGTATTTTTCTAAAAGCATTCAATTTTTGATGAACAGTGAAAACACTGGATTACTATTTAAAACCTGATTTTTATTTAAATAATTATTTATTTTATTTAAATTTATTTTGGGTCAAAATTGTTACAAATACCTATATATGTTCAATGTAATTCATTTGAGTCATTTTATAACATTTTTAGATATATAAAAATTTTATTGAACTTTTCACCGTCTTTAACCCACCTCTAAGGAGAATTTGAAAATTTACATAAAACTTAATTTTACCACTTATGAAAGTGGAATTTAAAAAATCCGAGATACAGGGTTAATATCAAGGAGTAAAATGTGGTTCAATAAGACAAAAATAATTTTTTGTGAATAGTAACTTTTTACTTTTATTTACCCTGGTTAAAAGTAAATAGAATAATTAATGGTAAAAATGATATTATTATTACCCTAAAAAATGTTCTAATTCTTTTTGATAAATTTAATTTGAGGAAAAACCACCTTAGGAATAAAATATTACCCTTTTTTCCACTTGGATTAGATTAGGACACTTATTATTATTTTATTTAAAGAAGGGTCAAAATAGTTAAAATCAATGTTTATAACTAAATCATCATTAATATATGGTTATACATAAGATAAATTCGACAATAAATAATAATAATAAATCTAATAAAATTTCCTACATAATTGTACTTTATTTATAATTTTTATACATTAAATAATTTTATTTATTTATTATATGATGATGATGTAGTAATTACCTTATTAATGAAATATTAACATAATTGATGTTATAAATACCCAAATAAATGTAATCTGAGACTTTCTATAAATTCCACTAATTGTTGAGGTTAATATGACATGTTATTATTGATTTAATTAACTGTTTTCTAACTAATCAAGCAGTTATGATTTTCACAAAAATCAATTACCAAATTTTTTCAAAATTGACATAAAATAGTTTTTAAATCAAATATTATATTATTAATTGATATTCTATTCCTAAAAATCTAAAGCTCATCCAAAAGACATATATAATAATATTAATGACATTAATGAACCAATTGGGGTTCTATTGTTAGTTTATAGTATGTTTATTAACTATATAGTGTAAGAAACAAGAAGACATCGTAAAAGTTATATTATTTAACATAGAGTTAAATCTAAATGATAAGATTAAAATGGTAACCTAAACGTATCTAAAACCGATTGTTGAGAGTATTTCGACCCATACCCTCTTTATCTTTGAAATAAGTCATTTTTGATCCATTATAAACCTAATCTGACTTTATTATAAAATAATATTTTATGTTTTTTCTAAAGTGCCCCTCTCCTCCCTTATAAAAGGGAACCTCCTCCCTCTCCTCTTTACACAATTTTCAGCCATCAATCACAAAAAGCCCTGAACATTTTCCATATCAACTTCACTATAAACATTAAACAGGTTCTGGTCTACTTAAAAGACTATCTCCAGTGCCTTAAGAGGAATCTTAAAAAAGGTGCGTTGAAGAAGAGGTAATCTATTCTACCAATTCCTTCAAGTTTCTTTCTTCTTCATCTTCTTGTTCATTAGTTGTTTCATTATAATTTAATTATATCAGTATCACTAATATACTGATATGTTATTATAAATATGAAACAACTCCATTTCTCCTTCTATCCATCCTACGGAAAACGAAATCACCGTGCGTGCGTATGTACGGAATACCGTCTCTACGCCGTGCTGTAATCTGTTTTTCCACCACCACCTTACATAGATGGGTATAATGGTGTAAAGAATAACTATATATATTTATTATAACATCATACTATTTTTGATATATTATAGCATCCACTCCAATTCAATTCAATAATTTTGGGAATGATATCATCGCTCGTGCATACGCACGGATTACCGTCTCCACGACGCGATGAGATTCAATCTCCATGTTAACCATGCGAGAATGATTATAAAGTATATATGTTGAATAATAATTAAATATATGACATGATAATTCTACTAGATTTATGTATATATATATTTCATCTACTTACTTCCATTCAAGTCAATATGGAAAGGAAAACAGCGTCCATGCGTACGTACGACTTACCGTCTACATGAAAGGTGTATTTCATTTAATTCATCTATTTATTATATATATATATATTCTGAATATATAGGATATATAAATCATTATTTTCATTTTGGAAGTAATTAAATCATGATATATGTAATAATAATATCACAAACAACCAGTCCAAACACATACGCTAAATAAAATGATTTTACCCAAAACGATGCTTTAACATGGAATTTACAAAAGAACGGGTAATATAATGTCATAAGTGAACCATATATGATTTCATAACAATGAGTATTATTTTTTAATAAGTAAATTACCTTATTTAAATTATTATATAGGAGTTTATGATACATACGAACCATATCGGACCTAAGGTAAGGGGTAATTATTCCAATCTTGTTCTTATTCGAGATTGTATATTCGTATGTATATACTGGGGTTATATTATTCATCAGTGTCCATAAAAGTGTTTTCCATAAAGTGTTTTATATTCATCAATGTATTTTTAATGTCATGTTTACCCCTTTTTGACTTTTAGTTTGTGTTATGAAAAGAATCTTTCTTTTGTTTACTATACGTGGTACTTTTTGACATTTCCGACAAAAGTAGGAGGATAATTTTCTTTTAACTTATACAGCATGAATGTATTTTTATAATTTCATAGAACATTATTTCCACGATGCTTCATTTACATGTTTTTATGTTTATTTTTAATCAACTTCTTTTAGTTTAAAATAGTATGACATTTTTAGAAAGGAAAAAAAAATTAAACTAGAAAAGCTATTTTCCTCAAGAATGTAGTTCAACTGTTTTATCAAAATTATTTTCCATATAAGATAATATAGGGTTCTGTTTCTATCCATATTTTTTATTTGATTTGATTATGTTATGATGGAATTATTTTTATGATGTCCATTAATATTATATAAATTATGTTATGATGGCATGATGTTTAAGAATCCCATCTTTAATACATGGGTTATGCTATGATTTATGATTTTGTGGAACACATAAGAATGGTTTCATTATGATATGGGTGGGACATATATCTCCCTCCAATTAATTGGGTAATGATTTATATCTCATTAGATAGACATGTATGGAATGGTAAGTTAATCCGGTTAACTGTTACAGGACTGGAACGAGCAGTAAACTCAATTCAAAAAGCGACTTTGTCCACTAAGATGGTCTTGGTAGCAATGCCTTGGATACTATGGAAATATTATCATTTGCTTAGCGGTTTTACACAATTACATGTTTCATTCAAATGATATTTTATCATGATTGTTGTTCCTTTATGATATATTCCTTACATACTTCCAATATTTATGTCTTTAATAAAGATTTTGATGTTTAGATTTTATGATTATTTTTTTCATTCAAATGTTTATGTATTGGTTTATGCTCTATATGTTTACTCTTAATACGAAATTGAGCTCAACAATTTTATGTTTTCATTTCCCCAGGATATAAAGAATGGTTTTAGGTAAAAAACAAAAGGGGAAGATCTTTATGACAGATATTGAAGATCTTTCACCACGATTAGAAGATTTTGTTCTGAGTTTCCAAAGACACTAAACTATTAGGGTCCATGTGTGTTTGTTTTTGTCATACATTATGTAATTTACAAAAGTAATGTAATGTCCATGTACGCCAAGCTATGGGTCTCTACAGTTGGTATCAGAGGAATGGTTTAGTTAACCTTTGGAAGATAGGATGCGAAAACTTTAATGAGAACTCTAGAGATATTTCTATGGTATGTCTAGGGATATCCCTAATGTTAATTATAATTATAGGTTACAGTCCTAGAATTACGGTATCAATCTTATAATTTACCCTAAGATGTTATATATTAAAGGTAATCCCCATTTAGTATGTTTTTTTCCTAGTATGATTTTTCCTCTCACACTATTATTTTTGTGTTCTAGAAAATGGTTTGAAATAGGACGATTCATGAAAATGAATAATATGATGGACACTGGAATGATATTCTTCATGAGAAACCAAATGAAACCGGATTTGGATGTCCAAACATTATTATTATGCCTAATCAGAAGACCCATAATATGATCAATAATCTCAACTTTGGTAAGTATCCTGACTCAGCTAATAAGAGAAAGATAGTGTTTCATGATGATCATAGAGGAAAGAAAGTTAAATTTCATTCATGTAAATCATTTGGGAAGAGGCATCAAATAAAATGTTTCAAAAGAAATGGAATATGATTTCGGTGTGGATAATAAAGACACAAAGCCAGTAATTGTAATGGAAAAGGTTCACTTAACTTCATGGACAAGGATAATGGTATTGCTAAGACATCAACAATGTTTAAATGTTTTATATGTGTGATGTACGACCATTATGGAAACCAATTCCCTAAAGTAAAGTCTCATGAAGAGAATCGTCATGCTCGTATGAGTAGTATTTATATTTATGATGATGAAGACACTACAAATGATATGTGAGATGAAAGATTTATTCAACCTCGATCAATGGTTTAAGAAGGTAGTCGAATGATTTATGTTTATCAATAGTTATGTTATATATGTAATGGTAATATGGAATAAAGACACATATTAGGATTGTTAAACTGTTGTTTTTTCAAAAGTATGTGAAAGTATATATTGAATGGTACTGGTAACCATAAAAGTTTATTCAGATATTTTTGGAAAGAATATGATATGCTCATAATGAACAGATAAGGATAAAATAATATTAATGATCTCATGACTGATATAAGGACAAAGTGATATCATGGTTTGAGTATATTGAAATTTTGGGATTTTGGTATATAGAAAGAGTTACCTTTTGACAACATTCATGTTTTCACTATGCTTATATGATACTTCATGTTGCAAGAGAATATAAGATTATGGTATTCACATGTTTAGAATGTGATCAAAAAGATATATCTTATGATATATGGGGGATAAATGATGGTATTCACATGCTTGGTTAATGAAATTTCTAGTAATCCTTTTCTTTATACTAGAAGATTGGACAGATGTATTTTGGATAAGTCTAAATACTGGAATGCATTATATCTGACATCATACAGTATAGTTTAAGGATAGAATTTTTTTTTAAATTTTTTCTTTAATGTTATAACAATGATGTTTTAGAAAAAGAAAGTCAACCTATAGGACGGGAGACAACTCGTCCCATCGGAAAATGTTGCGGGAATAGAACCCACAACCAAAGTGCAGCATGCCTTTATTTCCTACCACTGGCCTACATGAAGTCCCTGGTTAGTAGAAACTAGTATTATTTTTTAAGCGGTATAATAGATGAAGTATAAGTCCATTTTTCGGTATCATATACGATTAACCTCACCATAGATGGACTTATGTATATTTGATAAATTTTGTTAACCTTATGTTTGAGAAAAATGGAATGACCTATCATTCTATCGTATGATATTCTAACACTTTGAAAAAGACAAATTCAAATTCATTTATTTAGTAGGTGAAGTGGAAATGGTTCAAGGCACGAGAAATGGTAAGATTGTACCAAAATCAAGTAAGTATTTCTTTTAATTCAAAATTTTTTGAACATTTTGGAAATGATCTTGAAAACCAAAAATGGTTTCCTAGTTCCCACATATCTGATAAATCAAATGGCACTATAGATTATCACAAATTTATGACTTTGTGATTCTTGTATTTTTCATAGCCATGTTCTCTACCACTCTTAATCAAAACATGTTGGTTAGATTTCACTTTTATATCCATATTTCACCTATGTTCTTCTATGTGGAAATCCAGTGATGAGTTAACATGGGTAACCAATATGATTCATAGTTTACTTTTTAAAATTATGTTTTATTATTCCTTTTTACGATGTGGGTTTCTATGAATGAAAAATTCAAGTAGTAAACCATTTATAACCCCAACGAATTTCGAGGGAGAAATTCATTTTAAGGGGGGTAGAATGTAACACCCCGAGAATTTATGTGATATATTCTTTTTAATTTATTTCATATCTTATGTTGTACGCTACACCAATATTATCTTGCACTATATGGAACACCATATTAGCCTGCAGTATACGCAAAATTATTCGCGGATCATGTTACACACAATTTCAATTTTGTTTGATAATAGATATTCTACGCAACATTGAGTGTGTATATATATATATATATTTATATATTCAATGTATAATTGAAATATGGTTGGATTCTGTTATATGCAACAACAAAGGAATCTTGCACTATACACAACCCTTACATGGCTTGCTTTTGATGCAATTGCGACCTTCCACGATAGCATGTGTTGTATGCAATACCGAGTTTCACTAAACAATGATATGTTATTAAAATATTATATAAAATAGCTATTATGAATAGTACTACCCAAATTTTGAAATTATATAAATTTTATCTTTCAAAATGGACATCATTTTTGGATTCTGAATATCGAAATTAACCTAGGGTGAATTTTTGGTATTTTTCTGAAAATATTAACTTTTTGATGAATAGTGAAAACGCTGGGTTTCTATTTAAAAACCAACTTTTTATTTAAAGAATTATTTATTTTATTTAAATTTATTTTAGTTTAAATTAGATACATAATACCTATATAAGTAAAATTTCATTCATTTGAGTAATTCTATAATAATTTTAGATACATAAAACTGTTATTGAACTTTTCACCGTCTTTTACCCACCTCCTAAGAGAATTTGAAATTTTACATAAAACATAATTATACCTCTTCTGTGACTGGAATTTTGAAAATCTAAGAGACACAGTTAATATCAAAGAGTAAAATGTGGTTCAATATGATAAAAATAATATTTGGTGAATAGTAACTTTTTACTTTTATTTACCACGGTTAAAAGTAAATAGGGTAAATAAGGGTAAAAATGATATAATTATTACCCTAAAACAAGTCCTAATTATATTGGATAAGTTTAACTCAAGAAAAAACAAATTTATGAACAATATATTACCCTTTAGGTCCACTTGGATTATATTAGGACAGTTATTATTATTTTAATTAAAGACGGGTTTAAATAGTTAAAATCAAAGATTATTACTAAATCATTTTTAATATATGGTTATACATAATAAATATTCGACTATAAATATTAATTATAAATATAAAAAAATTTCCTACATAATGGTATTTTATTTTTAATTTTGAGACATTAAATAATTTAATTTATTTATGACACAATGATGATGTAGTAATTACCTTATTAATGAAATATTAACATAATTGATGTTATAAATACCCAAATAAATTTAATTTAAGACTTTTTATAAATAAAAGTAATTTTTGAGGTTATTATTACATATTAGTGTTTATGTAATTAACTTTTTTCGAACTAATCATGTTTTTATGATTTTCACAAAAATCAATTACCAAATAGTGTCAAAATTGACAAGAAATAGTTTTTAAAACAAATATTATAGTATTAACGGATATTCTATTCCTAAAAATCTAAGGATCTTCCACAAGACTTATATAATTTTTTATATGACATAAATGAACAAATTGGGGTTCTATTGGCAGTTTATAGTAATTTTATTAACCATATAGTAAAGAAACCAAGAAGACACGGTAAAAGATAAATTATTTAAATTATAGTTAAATCTAATTGATAAGTATAAAATGGTAATGTAAACATGTCTAAAACGAATTGGCTGAGAGTATATTGATGCATCCCCTCTTTATCTTCGAAATAAGTCACTTTGAAGCCATTATAAATTGAATATGACTTTATTATAAAATAATATTTTACGTTTTTCTTAAAGTGGCACTGTCCTCCCATATAAAAGGGAACCTCCTCCCTCTACTCCTTACATTATTTTGAGCATTCAAACTCGGACAAACCCTTCCCATTTTCCTTATCAACTTCCATATAACCATTATAGTGGTTCTGGTCTCCTGAAAGACCAACTCGATTGCCTTAAGAGGAAGATTAGAAAAGGTGCGTCGAAGAAGAGGTAATCTCTTCTACCGATTCCTTCAAGTTTATTTCTTCTTCAACTTATTCTTATTTGGTGGTTTAATTATAAAGTAATAACATCAGTATCACTAATATAATAATATTTTATTATAAATATGAAACAACCCCATTTCACCTTCTATCAAACCTACGAAAAATGAAATAATCGCATGTGCATATGTACGGAATAACATCTCCAAGTCATGGTGTAATCTGTTTTTCCACCACCACCTTACTTGGATGAGTATAATAGTTTAATTAAATAACTCTATATAGTTATTATAACGTCATTAGGATTCTAATATATTATATCATCCACTATAATTCAATTCAATAATTATGGGAATAATATAATCGCTCGTACGTACGTACAGATTGCCATCTCCACGACGCAATGAGATTCAATCTCCATGTTAACCATGCGAGAATGATTAAAAAGTATATATAATGAATAATAATGAAATTTATGACTTGATAAATCTACTGTATTTATGTATATATATATATGTCATCTACTTACTTCTATTCAAGTCAATAACGAAAGGAAAAAATCGTTCATGTGTACGTACGTCCTACCGTCTCCATGAATGGTGTATTTCATTTAATTTATATATCAATTATATATATATATATACTGAATATATATGATATATAAATCATGATATAAATTTTTGAATTAATTAAATCATTATATGAGTAATAATAATATCATGAACAACTAGTCCAAACATGTACAATAAATAATATGATTTTACCCAAAACGCTGCTTTTACATGGAATTTACAAAAGAACGGGTAATATAAATTCATAAGTGATCAATATAAGATATTATAACAATGAATATGATTTTTTAATAAGTCAATGATAATATTTAAATCATTATACAAGTGGTTCAGATATGTATGAAAAATATCATTCCTAAGGTAAGGGATAATTATTCCAATCTTGTTCTTATCCGAGATTGTTTATTCATAAGTATTTACTAATGTAATATTTTTAATCCATGTCCATAAAAACGATTTCCATAAAGTGTTTTATATTATTCCATGTATTCTTAAAGTCATTATTAACCATATCATACTTTTACATTGTCTTAGGGAATGAATCATTCTTTTTTTTACCATACGTGGTACTTTTTGACTTTTCTGACAAAAGTACGAGGAGAATGTTTTTTTAACTTATACGGAATGAATTGTTTTTTATGATTTAATAGAACATTATTTCCATGAAGCTTCCATTACAATTTTTCAATTTTATTTGTAATCAACATATTTTAGTTTAAAATAGTATGACATTTTTATAAAGGAAAAATGTTTTTGAAGTAGAAAGGATATTTTTCTCAAGAATGGAGTTCAAGTGTTTTATAAAAATTATTTTCCATATAAGATAATATAAGGTTATGTTTATATCCTTATTTTAACATTGATTTGATTATTTTATAATGGAATTATTTTAATGATTTACTTTTATCATATATGGATTATGTTATCATGGAATGATGGTTAAGAATCCCATTTTTATTACATGGGTTATGCCATGATTTATGATTTTGTGACAAACATAAGAATGGTTTTATTATGATAAGGGTGGGACCTATATCTCCCTCCAATGAACTGGGTAAAGATTTATATCTAATGATATAGATATGGTTGGAATAGTATGTTAATCCGGTTCAGTGTTACAGGAATGGAACGATGAGTGAACTCAATTCAGAAAGGGACTTTGTCCACTAAGATGGTCTTGGCAGTAAGGACTTGGCTACTATGAAATCATATCATGTGCTTAATGGTTTTCCAAAATTGCATGTTTCATTCCCATTCTATTTTATCATGATTTATGTTCGTTTATGATATATGCCTTACGTACTTCCAAGATTTATGTCTTTTCTCATGATTTTGATGTTTAGATTTTATGTTCAGGTTTTTGAATTCAAATGTTTATGGATTGTTTTAGGTGCTCTATGATTACCCTTACTTATCATTTTAGCTCACCCTTTTTATGTTTTCCTTTCCCCAGGATATAAAGAAAGTTTTTAAGTAAGAAAACAAAAAGGGGAAGATATTTTTGAGAGATATTGAAGATCTTTAACCATGATTAAAATATTTTCTTCTAAGTTTCCAAAGACACTAAACTATTATAGATATTGTGTGTTTGTTTTTGTTATATATTAAGTACTCTAAAAAAGTAATGTAATGTCTATGTAAGTCATGCTATGGGTCTCTACACTCTCTCCCCATTTATCATTTATTCCCCCACATTCATCATTATTATCCCAATTTTTACTTCCAATAAACTAAAATAAATTCATTCCTATATTAGTTTGACTAATTTAATTTAATTCATTAGATCAATATCAATAATTTTTTATACACTTTGTTTTATATTAATTTAATTTATTCCCTATTTTTATTCATATTTATTTTTAATATAACATATATATATATATATATATATGAAACACATGTATATATGTGTATTTATACATGTTACATATTATATATATTTATAACATGAAATATAAATATATATACACATATATTCATAATATATAAATTATCCACAAAAACTGTATTTTTATAACAATATAGTGTGTCTATATATATATATTCGTATGTGTGTGTGTGTTTGAGTGTCATTTGTGACATAATAAATTTGTTACATTTAATTAAAAAATGATTTAATAAAATTAAAAAATTTCAAATCTCTATAATATGATGTAAAATATTTATATATCCCACCAAATTAATATTTTGGGGAAACATACTTAAATTCAATAAAATATAATTTCATACAATTAAATAATCCTTACAAAATAATTAGAAAACATAGGAATAATTATAAATTAATTTTGAAAACTAGCTTAAACTATATTTATAATTATTTGAGGACATCTAAATTATTTAATCACTTTGAAATACATTATAATGATAAAGGAATCCTCCTGAATGTTTAATACCATTAAATATGGTACCTCTCAAAAAATTATCATATCTTATAATAAGAACAAAACTATTTGAAAAAGTGAATGGTGGTTCATATAAAAACCCATGATACACCTCTCAATATTCTTCTAATATGTAGAATAAAACATGTACTCAGAAAATAATGTTAAAAAAATAATCAATACATAAATACAATTTACTACATGAAATAATTATCAAATAGAATAAATCTATATTTATGGACAAAAATACCCATCATGAATGGCATATTAACCAATTATTGAAAAAATATATTTTCAATAGAATCCATTAGTAATTGTTTTCAAAAAGTACATGACATCAAAAATAACACTTCAATTAATGTCATTTTTTCATCCCCAACAATTTTTTTTTCTTCAAATCACTTTTCTTTTGATGTTATTAGTATATTCACCTAAAATTATTAAATTAAAAAAAATTATCTTTCACATATCTACTCTATTTTATTTAAAAATATAAAATGGGTTTTTTAAATGTATATAAATTATTTTTCAAGAGTCCGAGATTTGATATATGACATGAAAATTTATAAAATAATTAGTTTGGAGAAATCAATTTAATATGGATGTAAAATTTACCATGGTTTCAATCAAAATTCTCTTAATATGGTAATTGAAATGAAAAATTTGACATAACATTTCCTTATAGAAAAAAGCATTGATATTAACCTAGATTGAACTGAAAAAATATTTAAAATCAATGGAACTCATCCACTATGCAATGATTTTCCATTTTATGTCTCACAGACTCACACACATATTATTAAAATGTTTGGAAATTTGACACATATAAATACGTTTTATAGTTTCCCTCTCTTTACATTTATGTTACCATATCATTTTTTATAATCATAAGATCATTTTCAAAAAACCCATCAAACCAAAGAGTTGTCAAAAATTTCAAACAATTCTTTTATTAAATGATTAGGTCATGGGGGGAAATATTATCTTGATTTATTTCTTGATTTTACAATAAGACTTCTCTTTTATTAGAGAATTAAATTGATTAACATTATTATTTTATGGGAAAGATTCTAGAAACATAATCACATGACAACACAACATATTTTATCAAACCAGAAAAACCACTCATCTCAGCCACCACACATCACCACCACTACAAAACCACACATATCAGCCGCCACACATCACCCGCACTATATAACACCACCAAATTCATAAAATTGCTTTAGAATTTAAATATTCACCATACATTTCACTCGACAACATCCCCTAGACACTTTATCATCTAGAAGAAACCACATGATTCACATAACCATCTCATCCATATAATAATATAAACATCCTGACTATTAATCACCATTTTCATCACATATCAAATATTTAGGACACAAATCCAGAAATCATCTCTCTATATAAAGATATTTTCCTTATTTGGGACTCACTGACTCACCAAAATATTTTCTATTTAATTCAATGTATAAATCATCTTGATTGGATTTTAGTTCTCCCTATATTTGTATACATTTGATTTTTAATCACACATAACAAAATAAAGAATAATAAGAATAACCACATATAACGGGAAAATATTTAAAAGTAGATAAATATTAATGTGAGTAAACTAATTATCCTAATTATTTATAATGGGTATTCTCTAAAATATTAAAAAAAATTGTAACTGATTTATGAGAAAATTATATTTGAATATCCTTTTAATGCATACATGGAATAAAAATGCATTCACATCAGGGGTTTCAAAATACATGATAATTAGAGAGAAATAAAGGTAACCAATAATATTTTTTTTATTATGGCATAACATCACCTCAAATAAATTATAAATGAAATCATAAACAACACTCATCATTTCCATGTATTTTTTGATAAAAAATTCCTTCCATTCAAATATTTCTAATATGATTAATAGTTAAAGATTATGCATAACACACATTACATCAAACATCAAATTTAATATTCATAAAAATTAATGTTTAAGTTCATTTTCCTACCATGTAATTTCATTATCAACACCATTCATAAATTTTAATATAGTTTGTTATTTTGAAAAATTCATATAATCCAACAAATACAATATGTGATTTCTTAATTATAAAAATAATTTTTTTTTCTTATAACAAAATTAAAACTACACATATTTTATTACCATTATACTTAATTTAAAATTCTCAATATAATCATGAATTAATTATTTAATTACATAGGAAATAATCCTTATATACACAATAAAAGGTAACATGATTCTAAATCAATAATTGAACTGAACATATTAAACATGATATATGCTCAAATACCACATATAAAAATACCATAGGTACTACAAAAATTTTATCAACATTAGGAATGATTCCAATAAAAAATTATACTTAATATGTGATGGAATGTTTCTTTAGAATGAAAATTTTTTATTAGTCATAAAATAATATGCTTAATTATTTATATTGTTTTAATCCGCAAGAGGTTACCCAAAAAAACTGTTATCATATTAATTTTTTTTCAAATAAATGTATCAATAATTTCCAACAAAAATTACTCAAATGATTTGATCTTGTAATGTCCAATGCATTTTAGAATGTAAACATAGGAAAATTATAAATAGTATGATATAATTAGGATGATAATACAAGTATAATAAATTGGAAAATCATCTTATCATTTCCACATGTGATGAGAGGATACTATTTCACGCATGAGAAAGCTCCATAACCAACAACACCTACTAACATTATCTAAATGAACTCAAACATCAATATGGCTCTCTCCTTAAATAATTTTGTTTTTTATAAAAATATAATATGAATCATATCGATGATATGGTATCATGCACCACATTACCAATAATTAGATAGTCACACACACATAAGAAGTACATCTCAGTGCCCCCACCCCTTCTATACAGCATCATAGATCATTACATCACATCCCACCTAAAAACACCTGGGCTATCATATCTCACCATATCTCACCCATTGAACTATGGGCCATCATATTACATCACATCTCATAATCGTTGTAGTATGGTATCATGAATGTAATGACCCGACCCAAATGACACTAAACCAGTTCTCCAAGATGATTCTACAAAAGGCCTCAAGTGCACCTTCCCATATGCCAAAAGCTATTGACTAGCAGCAAGGGCCTAGGGTGTGATAGTGGAAAGAATATTCCCTCTTACCAGAGTATGTAAACAGTGGAAATAACTATGTTTCATACACATTGGATAGTAAAAAGAGTGTGGAAGCAATAAACAAGTGAAATATGACAAGCTGTTATAGTAAACTACCGTAAAATCCCAAACAAATAGGCAATACAATACAACACTAGTCACCTACCGTGCTGACTATAAAAATAAAAATACAAAAGATGCTGAAAGTAAATGTACATGGCTCAACTACTAAATCTGATCCAACCCACGAATTTGATCTCCAGACACTATCAAACTGGATCATCCTGATCAGTTGAACCACTCGAGCAGCTCCACTTGATCATGCAACACTTGGCCTCAGCCCTATCGACCATGTAACTCATGCTCATCCTGAAAATAAGTCATAAGGTTTATATGTACACCAAGGTGAATGTGCAGGGGTGAGAAATAATCTCATTATGGCAACCCAAGAAGAAACAAATAATTATGCAGCTATGTGTATAAAACAACAAAGTGCTCAGCCTAGCTAGATCACAATAAAGGAAATAAACCAAACATGAAACCACATTCGAACTTAGGGAATGCAATACCAGCCAACTAGGAAAGGTCCATCATGGATTTACATATCTATATATTTAAACAGTTATAGTCTCATTCCTATACTCATATACATAAATATGAGTATTCATGATTAAGTGATTCAAAAATTATGAATCAACATCAGTAGTCAGTACTTTGTACAATAAGCATGATTTCCGGGATATTCTGTGCAAGGGAATTGAGCTGAACGTCATTCTACTCATGTTTTCTATCAATAATATGATCATTGGGTCTGTAATCCGATCAACATGTACCTGCTTCGGTCAACACAAGAGATATGTCTCTAAACAAGCTAAACAAAAAAAAGTAACCCTATGGTTCAACCAATCATACAAAAGAAACCCTCTAAGCAGTACTCACAGTCTAATCTCTCTGGTTTAAAATAAAAAAGAAGACAAAACAAAGACTCACTATGAAATCACTCACCATCAATTCCCCCTATAGTCATGTGTAAGCAAAGACTCTTTGAGAAACCACTCACCGTAAATTCCCCCTATAGTCATGTATGATCAAAGAATCTCTAAGAAAGCACTCACCATCAATTCCCCTTATTATCATGTGTGATCAAAGACACTCTAATGAAGCTCTAAACGCCAATTCACCCTATAGTCATGTGTAATCATTTAATCAATGAGATAGAACTAAATGTCAATTCCCCTATAGTCATGTGTAATCAAAGAATCTCAGAGGAAGCACTCAACTTCAATTCCACCTATAGTCTTACTACACAAGGTTCTTACATCCCCATGTGAAGCAATCATGAAAAAACTATAATTAGTAGCCATAGTAAACCTCAAGAACTACTTGGATAAACTATTATAGCATAATAGAATGTTAGATAAAATTATTCCATCCTAACTACACTAGGAATAGAAAACAAATCTGCCTAACATGCAAAGCTGGACAAAATGGTCAATATCAAGAAACATGGGAAAACACATCAAGAGCATGTTTAATAAACCTATTCATAATCAAACCACATCTACTTAGGAACACAAGGCATAATATCCATCGCAAAAAACAATAATGATGTATCGCGTCAGGCTCAACATATTCTAACCAGGAAGCACCTCTAGAAGTCACTATAGCATTCGCAAACCATGTCAGATATAAACAAATGAGTGAGGGTGGCCGGAATGCCCAACCCAAAAATACATACAAATCCCCAAGGGGTTACCAGATTGGAACGGGTTCTTGGTGACACCTGATCACCATCTCCACCCATGACCAACGTAACAACTCAAGGTCGGTCAATGAATGGGCACCCACTGGGTCCCTCAAGTCAACCACTAAGGAGTCATCATACTCGAAATCATCCAGTTAAACATGGTCGAATGCATCCTACACAGGATCCGTGGAGATGAGTAAGGAAGAATCATACACGCGATCCTCAAATTAAAGAAAACATAGTCATTCCATAACATGGGTCCAATCAAATGAAATACAAGAGAGAGATCCTACAAGATCCTCCATAGGTTAACACACAAGTAAATTCATCCCTCATGGGATCCTTGGAAGTATCTGGTCCTACGAACTCATAGCCCCGAAGTGAATGTATCACAAGAGGAACAATAATTAAAATCATATGTTATAAGAGATATCTCACTTCTCATCTAATCTCAAAAAGTGTCAACTTGGATGGTCTGAACACCCAACTTATCATCCATGCCAAGTCTCACTCTTAGGTGACAAAAGAACTCGATAACTGGAGGAAGAACCCCTTTATTTATATATAAACCCACTAAACATTATTTAAATGACCTATAAATGTAAGAATTATTCCACCATTGCGATACTCATAGAGAAACATTGAAAATGAAAAACTCATATGCCCAAATCTGACTTCTAGGTCCCAGGATATCCCATGACTACTAAATTAAAAAAGTATATGGCCCAACCCATCAGTTCTTCCTGTGTAATAGTACATTACATATATATAACATTAAATTTCATGTAATATTCACAAAAATTCACAATTTGTGCATTTTCACTCAAAAAAATTCCCATGTGCTAGTACATGATGTGTACTTATAGTACACGACATGTACTCCTTAAAAACAACTATTTCATGTCCTATTTCACATGGTCGGTCACACGACCACCAAATACCAGACATGTACTCAAAGTATACAGATTGTAATTAGGAAAACATGATCTTCCCCGAAGGGGAATAACATATGGCTTGTTCCCCGGGAACACATGTCGTGTTCCCCTAGAATAGAAGCTGTGTATTCTGGGTTTTCCTATGGGAAATCCCTAGAAATGACTGTAAAGCCCATTTATCCCCCGAAAAAATAGATTTGGCGTTAAGAGGCCACAATAAAGCATTATAAATGATTAAATACTTAAAAAAATGTTTAATGCGATCTATGGAGAAATAATAAATGGACATACCTTTGGGAAGGAACCTCTGAATATTTAGTTGATTTCACGACTGACGGTTGCTACATGCTGATTCTGTATGTCGAGAGCTTCTAATCTATTCCCCTCTTTCCTACCAATTCCCTTTCTTTACCAAAAATCAATTTCTCCCATAGGTCACATCAAATTAAGAGGCAATGGAGACGTGCACATGGAGGAGGAGGAAAGAAGAGAAGGAATAAAATAAAAGAAAAGAAAATGAATAGAAAGGGGCTCATGTCAGCCCTAATGCCCGACATGAGTTTATGCCTTCCCTAGGATAAACTCCCCATTATGAACTCAATGGTGTATATATTATCTCAATCCCGCGAATAATATAATATTTTCTTTAATAATATTAAATATTACATATTATACAAAAATATGAATAGCTGATATTTCCTCCAAACTCATATCCTTGGGAAAATACCATATTCTGGGACCAACAGAGTTTTCAGAAAACTTATCCATGATCTACTGATATAGGAAAATACCATTTACCCCTCACGATCATCGGACAACAAAAATTCAAATTTCTGCTCAAAAGAACAGTCTGAAAAAAAAACAACTTCTTACAAGCTCCCCAATATAAAACTTCTCGTCCCCGAGAAGCCTTATGAAGGGACCCGCAAACACGCTCCAAACCCAAGAAACTACACAACCAAGATATCTGGTCCATCCCACAACTATCCTTATACTGTTAAAAACAACCTTCTACATAGAAAATAGTCAACTCTGACCAAATTGGTACACCCCACCATAGGAATACCCTTGTCCTCAACCTGAAAGAAAACTATGGGCTCAAAAGTTCCTGGAAAACACCTAAGCTTACCCTAAAAAAGTAAAACCAGTATGAATGGGCCAATGGTTCACTACCCACCATATGGATTTCCATTCACCACTCCGAGAGCACAAATCGGCCAGCTTCCATCTTCAACATGAATGAACATTATGAAAGAAAAAGTAGTCTCAATGTAGTGTCGATTCGCTCCCTTCACACTCAAGACGCATCATGATAGCGCATGATCATCTCATTTAGGAGAACACTAATGTTTATCCAAATGTGTGTCCAGCTACCTTGGATCCACACTAACATCTAGCAAAAACCCAATCAAGATTCAAGCATGGGTCAACCATTTCAGGGTAATCCGACATTTCACAATGTCACCTCTACAACATAATGACATTCCAACACAAATTCCTGGATCTGAGTCCACAGAATGTCTTGAATCATCGGACCTCATCTCACACCTGACCACTCACCGATTTAGATTCAAATGATGCCACTCGCTACAACAATATCAGAAACACTGGTCGACCATTCTAGACACCCGAACAGTCTTTCCCGTCAAGGCCAGTCGCAAAAAACAAGAACCGCCAAAATGAATTGAAAAATACGGGCCAACCATTCTATCACAGGTTTCCCTAAAAGGGAACATACATCGACCTAAAAGGGTTTGATTCAAAACCATGGGTCTCTAGGACTTCCATCCCACCCTATAAAAAAGCCTCACAATTGGGTCCCAAGGACTTACAACATGACCCAAAAAAGCCAAAACCTCTCATAAGACGGTAAAGATCACAACAACCAAAGAATGTCAAAACCAAAACAAAAATTACAAGGGACCTGATCCTCTCAGACCATCTTCAGAAATAACTACTCCTAGTATTTCACAACCTATGAATAAGAGAAACTAAACTGACACTCATCGGGTATTAGTATACGGAAGTAACACAAAGAGGTCTAACTCACAAGAAAAGTCATGGTATCTATCGATATTGTTCTCAATGATCTGACTATAAAACCACAGATTAGAGAAACAACACCTAATAAGGGTTAAACAAGAAAATAATCACGTGTCATATCGACCAAATAGGGTCACTACACCACTAGTTCATGATTAATGTGTCATCATCCTCACATGAAAACCTAAATGTAGATCCACATAACATTCCCTCAGAGTAAAATGTATGTGTATGAATACTGAAAGGTATCAATTATCAGTAAAAACACACACTATGTAAAGACCCGGAAATTTCAAGGAAAATTTTTTATTAATGTTCTTTGAAATTTTACAAAAACGCAGTTTCTGACGGCGCCTGATTCCGAGGCCCGGTGTGCCCAGAATCAATTTCTGAAGTTTAGCTCGGGTACGTTCAGTGAACGAACGAGCGGGAATTTCTAAAATTTGAACCGGTGCTCGGAATCAAATTCCAAGGGCACCAATGGAACCGCAGCACCAGTATTTTTTTACAAATGCCTATTCCAGAGTTGTGTTTACTCGAGAGAAGTTGATAAAAATTGTGGTAGTTAAAAAAACATTTACAACAATTTTTTTTACTCTATGTGTTTAATCCTTTGGAAGGAAGTTGGGTAACTACCCAACCTCCTTTGGGAGGTTATGAGGGTGGTGGGGCCCACACGAACACCACCCCTTCATATCCTCTAACCCCCTAAATTCACCATTAATATTGTTAACTTAAGTTAATAACTTATGACATTAATGTAGTGTGTTTATTGTGAGTTTTTGAAATTCAAACACATGAATTTCAAAAGCCATGTTGAGTTAATAAATTAAGTGTGGCTTAATTTATTTTGGGTTAGTTCATTTGTTTCTTGAGAGGACTTGGTGGAAAAAGAAGGCAAGGAGCTTAGAGATCATATTCTTCCTCTTCGATGAAGAACGCGAAGAACAAACGATTCCCAACGAAGAACGCTGAGCCCTCGGACACCGTTTACCGCGACGCCATAGCTGCGACGCGCCACCCATCATTATTCTTCCCACTTCAAAGGAAGGGAGACGATGTTCCATCTCAGACAATCTATGTCAACGTCTTTGAATCCTCTTTCTGTGACCTCTCTTCCCGCGACGGTTTCTCTGCGACGAATTTCACTGCGACGAAAACCTCGTTCAAGCCATGCTCGAGGTAGGGGGTTTACGTGTTTTCTATACGTGATTCTCTTTCATCTTTTGTTTGCGTCTGTTTAGACCGCATGATATTAGTTAACGGGTAGAGGCCGGACCGCAAAAACACGACAACCCCCATTACTTATTGTTTTTCTTGTTGTTGCGGATCGAATAAAATTGACGCGGTGACGTCGCACCGCGTGGGATCGAGTGGCCAGGATGCGCGACATCATCATGCCACGTGGGATCGAGCGGCAAGAATGTGCGACGTCGTCACGCCGCGCATTCAAATTTTCATAAACTATCATGCGTGGGTATTTGATAGCAAGGTATTTGTATAATTTATTTTGGATAAATTATACCCTCGTCAATGATTAAAATCATGTGTTTATTATTTTCCAATTGATAACACCTAACGCGGAGGACGTGAGCCGAACAAACACGGCCCAACAACCCTCCGCAGCTTGTTAATCGATGTGCGGATCAACTGACGATGACAAATCAGATTGCTATGGCGTTTTAATCCCTTTGTAGTTAAGGTCGGGTCCCGGGAAGACCTTTGGCGAAGACGGCAGGAGAAACGGACCAACGGAGCGCGTCCGGTGGTTCGCGGAAGGTGGTGGCGCCAGCGACCGGCGGTGGCGCCGCGCCGCCGGAAGGCTGGTGGCGGTAGTTAGCGTCCGGCTTCAATCAGCGGCGAGGGAGGGGGGACCTTGCACTCCACCCACAGCTTCCACTCGGCCGTGGCTGGCCGAGCCGCGGCTGGCCGGGCCACGTCGGCCGAGCCGGGCCAGGCCCAGACCCCCCCCCCCCCCGTTTTCGGACCCTCTTTAGTCTTTTCCCCATATCATGGGCTACGAACCTTCGATCGACGCACCGTCATTTGAGTAGCGATCCATGGAACTAGACAGTCGTTTTGGTATATCGCACTAAAAGATTCGGAACACTTTGGGTTCGTCCATGTTGGTTCGGATACGAAACCAATAGGGCCCTCGGAAAGGAAACACTTATATCTTGAGCTCCAGATGTCCAATTGGTGTTCCATCGACTTTGATGGATTCCTCTAAGTGAGACGGATCTTTTGGCTTACTCCGCTTGAGGTTTGGATGCCGTCGGAGTGTGGTCGGGTTGGTTCCCTCATTAAACCAACCGGGCCCCTGGAACGAAAAAGTCAATAACTCACAGACTGGGCGTCTGATTGACGCGTATTCTGTCTCGTTGAATTCCACTTGATGAGACGGAACTTTTTTCATACTTCGCCCGAGTTTCGGTTGCTGTTGGATAGTGGCCGGGTTGGATTGTACCCGAAATCCAACCGGGCCCCTGGAACGGAAAAGATGATTTCTTTCAGACCGGACGTCCATTTGACGAACCATCAGTGGCGTTGGTGATCACATTGAGAAACGGTCCCTATGAGTATACCCTAGTAGAGTTCGGGGTACAGTTGAGATACGGCCAGTTTGGTTCGCACACGAAACTAACCGGGCCCCTAGGACGAAAAGGCTAATAAGTCACAGACCGGGCGTCCGATTGACGTGCCGTATGTTGCATTGAGACCCCTATGACGAGGAGGTCCTTTGAGATACTTCTTAGTGGGACTTTGAGATACATGGAGTATCGACCTGTAGATCATGGAGCGGACCCTCCCAGAGACGAGCGTGCGGAGTACGGAGAACGTGTAGCCGACTGAGACCTAACGACTACTTGACCGACGCGACTTGGAGTGAGTCAACTAGACCAGTGGACGAAGCACTATTATGTGAGATGCAGACCCATGGCGGATGGAGCACTACCTGTGTGACAGTGCAGACCCACGGTACTCGTCCAGAGAGTACCTCAGCAGGCTACTAGGGGGTGTGTACTACTGTGTTTGGGTGACATACCCCGGCGGGAAGCACTACTGTGTTTGGGTGGCTGACCCGCGGTACTCGACAGGAGGAGTACCTCAGCAGTCTTAGGTTAGTGAGTAGTACATTGGAGTCGTGACAGGACCACTGTACACTCCAGAGACGGGGCTCTTCAGCAGTTACGGTTTCGATAATGAAAATCTTGGTTTGAACTGAGACTTTTGACCTTTGTGTTACCTCATGATTGAGATGGGTCACTTGATAACTTAGGTATATGTATGGGAATATACCTGGGTAGTGGTTATCCATTGATTTCATAATCTTTGTGTTTTCTTCATGATTGAGATGGGTTACTTGATAACTTAGGTATATGTATGGGAATATACCTAAGTAGAGGTTATCTGTTGAGATCTTCTTTGTGGTTATCCTTGATGGTTTTAGTGAGACCTTTAGGGTCTCCGGGTCCCTACTGAGTATGATTATACTCACCCCTGCACGGGCTATTCCCACACCTCGTTGTGTTGGTTGCAGATGAAGGGCAGTGTTGACGGAGGCCGAGTGTTCGAGGTTGGACGGTACCCGGAGATGGACTACACGACGAGTCAGTATCCGGAGGTGGACTTCACGATGAGACGACACTTGGAGAAGGTTGATGGGCGAGAGCGTTGTGGAGGCTATCTGTACCTACCCTTAAGGTAGGATCCGAGGAGGACGTCCCATGAGCCGCTTCCGTTCTTCCAGCTATTGTCTTTTTTTGTTGTACTTTGTTCAGTTGTAGTTGTACTTTCTTTTGGGTTTGTATTCTGGCCCATTTAATTTTCAGCACTTCTCTTTGTACTTAGTGTTTTACTTCCGCTTGTAATCTATGGTGTTTTGTTTACTTTTATAAAGGCAATGCCTTCCCAGTTATCGGGATTTATGCCTTTGCTGCTAGTCTCCAGCCCGTGGCCTATGGAAGGAGGGCTTGGGGTAGTCACGGAACGGGCCCCGAGGATGGGTCGTGACAAATTGGGATCAGAGGATTCTGTTCTACCGAAGAACTTATAACTCTGATATTTTCTTTCTGTGAAGCAATAGTGTTAAGAGTACCGAGTGTGGTTTTCAGTTTAGGGAGTCCAGTGTTGGTGCGGGCGGCTGATGTATCCATACACCAAGACCCTGACAACTGATTTCCGACTTTGTGCACGAAAACACTGATTGCGTGTGTGTTTCCAGAAGTTTTTAAATGTCACCTCAAACCAGGTCATCTCACCAGGGATAAATGTTTGACCGTGCCACGTTGTTTCTTTCGAGATGCCTTTTCATGGACGACCAGCTAGAGCCCAGAGGGATGTGCGTACTGACAGCCTGTCGAGCGACGAGGCTTCGGTACATGGCCCTCTTGCAGTTGAGGCACCAGCGGTACTACCATACGTTGGGCCACCGATGCCACCAGCCCCAGCAGTACGCGATGCACGCCACTTGAGTGCGCTCCACAAGTTCCAACGCCAGAGGCCACCTAGGTTCTGGGGAGAGACGGACCCACAGACAGTTGAGGATTGGCTGGAGGCTGTGGTGAGAGTCTTCAGGTTAGTGGGGACACCGGCAGACTTCATGGTGATCTTTGCTACAAGCCTCCTTCAGGCAGCATCAGGCAGGTGGTGGAGCCATTTGTTCCAGTTTTGTGATAGGATGACCTTCGCATGGAAAGACTTAGAGACCTTCTTCAGGGTGTATTTTGTTCCAGTAGCTCTACACCACGAGCGTGTTCAGGAGCTGCTGCCTTTTCTGCGTGTTTTTTGATCAGTAGCCGAGTCATCTGTGGGCAGTAGACAGACGATGTAGATGTCCAGGAGGACCAGACAAGCAGTTGGATGATCTCGGGTTTTAGGATCGGTGGTGCGGGGCACCCGGGGTGGGGTCAGAGCCTGGCGTGCCAGAAACAAACAGTGTTAATCCTGCGGTAGGATGGGTCACCTGGCACATGACTGTCCGACTCCCCGCACAGTTGATCAGCGGGTGTTGGAGGAGCCACCGAGACAGAAGCAGCGGATGGTGCTTGAGCAACAGCCGAGTAGTGGGCAAGGTAGTAGAGCTCCGGGAGTAGGTGGACATGAGTAGAACTAGTGGATACGTCCCTTGTACTTCTAGTTCCATGTTGCTATTGTAATCGTGTCTTTGTACTATGAGCTGCAATAATAAAAATACACTTATCTTTGTTTGCTTTCCTGTCCTTTTGTTTGGTTGATACTGAGTGGTCTCGGTTAAAACTGTTGACTTGACCCTCACTTTTGATATTTCTATAGTAGGAGACCCAGTGACCTCACACAGATGCCGACAATGTGACTCGACCCTTGGTGGCGAGAGTGACCGTTGGATCTCTTGGTAGTTACGTCGAGGCCTTACGACGTCCTCTATGGCATGAATGCATCAATCTTGTCGGGATTGACTGTATTAGGCAATGGGCATGGTTCATCCAGGGGATGAGACCGAGGGTATCCTTTCGGAAAAGGAGAAATTTTAGCAGCTCTTTCAGATCATATGAAAAGAAGGTACAGATCATACAGGAGTGGATGAAGACTGCACAGTGCAACAAGAAACAGGAAACTGGCACCAGTCTTGGAGACTCGGGAATGTTAAATGTTTCCGTAAGAGGAAGCTTAAAGGAGAGATAAGTCTGCGAAGCAGCAGAAGTGGAGGCAGAGCTAGTAGAGCAGCATGAGGTGGTGTACATTTTAACATGCTACAACCACCCGCCTTAGTTATCCCTGCCAGGCTTAGGGAGATGGAGGGCGAAGGAAGAGTGCGGCTGCATGCGGTCAAGGAGAGTGACCTGATGTATCTATAAATGATTCAAGGGACAGTCTGTGTCCACTACTAGCTGCTGTAGTAACAGACGTCGATATGAATCATTCCTTTCTTTCACAATCTTGTCCCAAACCTAGAGTTTCCGGTAATCCGTGGACTTGACCCTCACGTCTGGAGATACCTTCGGAGGAGACTCGATAATCACACTTACGCTGACGGTGTGGTCAGACCCTCGAGGTGAGAGTTTCAGTTGGAATCTCTTGGTGGCAGCGTCGAGTCCTTACGACGTTAGTTTGAGTATGGAATGGCAAATAACTGTTCATACTCAAATTGACGATTTTAGGCAAACGTCGGGATGGGTTTTCCTTGGTCGGCGAAAAGGAAACCCCAGGCAGCACATGATAAACTCTTTCACATGAGGGTGAGACTGATCACTCTTGAGTCGGTCAACCATACCCTCGTGGCAGCATTCTTTTGAGTTTCAGTTCAAACAGGAATTGGAGACCTCTAGAGTTCGAGGATGATGATCACGTCCTTATACCGGTCTCACCTCAACGAGGTTTACGGAGATGTGGCCAGGGAAGCAAGTTATCTCCGAGGTTCAACGGACCTTTCTAGGTCCTCAGCTGGTAGGCGAGGTGTTTTACCTATTGACCCATCCACCTCAGTTGCACCAGGTGCATGACAACTTCCACGTATCTCAACTGAGGAGATACGTGCTCGACCCTTCGCATATCATCGACCATGGGGAGCTGAATTTTGGTGATGGGGTGACTTTCACGGAGGTTCTAGTGGGAATCGAGGATTGACCGGAGTGGATCCTATGAGGATGGACGATTCCTCAGGTGCGCTTTCTCTAGCAGTACGGGAACCTCCATGTAAGCACATGGGAGCGGAAGGCTCAGATGTGTGCTCAATACCGCTTTTGTAACCCTAGTTTGTGTTCAAGCTTTATGGGGATGTAAAGCCCTGAGGTGGGAGTAATGTAAAGACCCGTAAATATCAAGGAAATGTTTTTCTTAATTTTCTTTGGATTCTACAAGAATGCAGTTTCTGACGGTGCCTGATTTCGAGGCCCGGTGTGCCCGGAATCAATTTCCTAAGTTTAGCTTCGGTACGTTCAGTGAACGAACGAGTGGGAATTTCTAACTTTTGAACCTATGCTCGGAATCAAATTCCGAGAGCACCAATGGAACCACAGCACCGGTATTTTCTTACGAATGCCTATTCTGGAGTTGCGTTTACTCGAGAGAAGATTATAAAAATTGTGGAATTTAAAAATAAAAATATAACAACAATTTTTATTTTAATCTATGTGTTTAATCCTTTGGAAGGAAGTTGGGTAACTACCCAACCTCCCTAGGGAGGTTATGAGGGTAGTGGGACCCACACTAACCCCACCCCTTCATATCCTCTAACCCCCTAAACTCACCATTAATATTGTTAACATAAGTTAATAACATATGACATTAATGTAGTGAGTTTAATGTGAGTTTTTGAAATTCAAACACTTGAATTTAAAAAGCCATGTTGAGTAAAAAAATTAAGTGTGGCTTAATTTATTTTGGGTTAGATCCTTTGTTGCTTGAGAGGACTTGGGGGAAGAAGAAGGAAAGGATCTTAGATATCATCTTCTTCATCTTCGACGTAGAACGCCAAGAACGAACGATTCCCAACGAAGAACGCTGAGCCCTCGGAGACCGTTTACCGTGATGCCATACACGGGACGTGCCACCCTTCATTCTTCTTCCCACGTCAAAGGAAGGGAGATGACGTTCCATCTCAGACGATCTCCGTCCACGTATTTGAATCCTCTTTCTGTGACGTCTTTTCCCGCGACGGTTTCTCTGCGATGAATTTCTCTGCGACAAATTCCTCATTCATGCCACGCTCGAGGTCGGGGGTTTACGCGTTTTCTCTACGTGATTCTCTTCCGTCATTTATCCGCGTCTGTTTAGACCGCACGATATAAGTTAACGGGAGGAGGTCGGACCGCACAAACACGACCGCCCCCACCCTTATTGTTTTCCTTGTTGTTGCGGATTGATTAAAATTGACGCGGTGCCATCGCACCGCGCGGGATCGAGCGGAAAGGATGCGCGATATCGTCACGCCGCGCTGGATTGAGTGGCAAGAATGCGCGACGTCGTCACACCGCACATTCAAATTTTCTTAAACTCACGTGCATGGGTATTTGATTTCAAGGTGTTCAGATAATTTATTTTGTATAAATTATACCCTCGTTAAAAATTAAAATCACGTGTTTATTATTTGCCAATTGATAACACCTAACGCGGAGGACGTGTGCCGAACAAACACGGCCCAACAACCCTCCGCAGCTTGTTAATCAATGTGCGGGTCAACGGACGACGACGAAGCAGACCGCTATGGCGTTTGAATCCCTTCTCAGTGAAGTTCGAGTCCCGGGAGGACCATTGGCGAAGACAGCAGGAGAAACGGACCACCGGATCGTGTCCGGTGGTCCGCGGAAGGCGGTGGCGGTGGCGGTTTGCCACCAGCTTCAATCAGCGGCGACGAGGGGGGGGGGGGGGAACCGTGCACCCCGCCCGCGGCTTCCGCTCGGCCGCGCTGCCCGAGCTGCGGTGGGCCTGTCGGGCAGGACCGAGACGGCCGGGCCGGACCGGGCCCAGCCGGGTCGGACCCAGGTCGGGTCGACCCGGTTTGGGCCTTCCCAGGAGGGGGCAGGCCGGGCCCAGACCCCCCGTTTTCGGACCCTCTATGGTCTTTTGCCCATATCTTGTGATACTGACCTCCGATTGACGCACTGTTAGTTGTGTAGCAATACTTGGAATGCGAAGGTCATTTCGGTATATCGTACTCAACGTTTCGGAACACATTGGGTTCGGCTGGGTTGGTTCGGATACGAAACCAACTGGGCCCTTAGAGAGGAAACACTTATATCCTGAGCTCCGAACGTCCGATTGACGTGCCGTCGACTTTGATGGATTCCTCAAAGTGAGACAGATCTTTTGGCTTAATCTGCTCGTGGTTTGGATGCCGTCGGAGTTTGGTCAGGTTGGTTCGCTCACGAAACCAACCGGGCCCCTGGAACGAAAAATCCAATAACTCACAGATCGGGCGTCTGATTGACTCGTCTTCTATCTCGTTGAATTCCTCTTGATGAGATGGAACTTTTTTCATACTTCGCCCAAGTTTCGATTGCTATTGGACAGTGGCCGGGTTGGATTGTTCCCGAAATCCAACCGGGCCCCTGGAACGGAAAAGCTGATATCTTTCAGACCGGACGTCCGTTTGACGAACCGTCAGCGGCGTTGGTGATCACGTTTAAAAACGGTCCCTATGAGTATACCATATGAGATTTAGGGGTAAAGTTGAGATATGGCTGGTTTGGTTTGCACACGAAACCAACCATGCCCCTGGAACGAAAAGGCAAATAACTCACAGACCGGGCGTCTGATTGACGCGCCGTCTGTTCCGTTGAGACCCCTATGACGAGGCGGTCCTTTGAGATACTTCTTCATGGGATTTTGAGATACTTCTTCGTGGGACTTTGAGATACTTGGAGTATCGACCTGTAGCTCGTGGAGCAGACCCTCCCAGAGATGAGCGTGCAGAGTACAGAAACAGTGTAGCCGACTGAGACCTGACGACTGCTTGACCGACTCGACTTGGAGTGAGTCGACTAGCCCAGTGGACGGAGCACTACTTTGTGAGGTGCAAACCCATGGCAGACGGGGCACTACCTGTGTGACAGTGCAGACCCGTAGTACTCGTCCGGAGAGTACCTCAGCAGGCTACTAGGGGGTGTGCACTACAGTGTTTGGGTGACATACCCGGGCGGGAAGCACTACTGTGTTTGGGTGGCTGAACCGCACTACTCAACAGGAGGAGTACCTCAACAGTATTAGGTTAGTGAGCATTACCTCGGAGTCGTGACAGGACCACTGTACATTACAGAGATGGGGCTCTTCAGCAGTTACAGTTTTGATAATGAAAATCCTGGCTTTAGCTGAGACTTTTGACCATTGTGTTACCTCATGATTAAGATGGATCACTTGATAACTTAGGTATATGTATGTGCATATACCTGGGTAGTGGTTATCCGTTGATTTCATAATCTTTGTGTTTTCTCATGATTGAGATGGGTTAATTGATAACATAGGTATATGTATGGGAATATACCTAAGTAGAGGTTATCCGTTGAGATATTCATTGTGGTTATCCTTGATGGTTTTAGTGAGACCTTGAGGGTATCGGGGTCCCTACTGAGTATCGTTATACTCATCCCTACACGGGCTATGCACGCACCTCGTTGTGTTGGTTGTACACGACGGGCAGTGCTGACGGAGGCCGAGTGTTCGAGGCTGGACGGTACCCAGAGGTGGACTACACGACGAGTCAGTATCCGGAGGTGGACTTCACGGTGAGATGACACTTGGAGAAGGTTGAAGGACGAGAGAATTGTGAAGGCTATCTGTACCTACCCTTCAGGTTGGATCCGAGGAGGACGTCCAAGGAGTCGCTTCCGTTCTTCCAGCTGTTGTCTTTTTCTGTTGTACATTGTTCAGTTGTAGTTTTACATTCTTTTGGGTCTGTATTCTGGACCATTTACTTTTCTGCACTTCTCTTTGTACATAGTGTTTTACTTCTGCTTGTACTCTTTGGTGTTTTGTTTACTTTTATAAAGGAAATTCCTTCCCAGTTATTGGGATTTACGCCTTTGGTGCTAGTCTCCAGCCCCTGGCCTATTGAAGGAGGTCTTGGGGTAGTCACGGCATGGGCCCCAAGGACGGGTCGTGACACACTAGGTGGCCTATATGTTGTGAATTCTACATTCCAATTATGATGAATGAGACAACAATTGCCATTCATTGCCAAGAGTAAAAATATGCCTCTGGACTCTTACCAATGGCTATGATCCAGAGATCCATAGTAAATCAAAACACCACAGATCATGTTCATCACTCAAGGAGAAAATCATATACAACTCCAAAATTGTAAAATCAGAACAACAATTTCAATCCCTGGAAACATAGACATATTAATAGAACACGTGTTCTCGACGCATTATTCTGATATCTATAACTGCTTCCTACACATTCAAAAAACTCATGCCTTCCATAACCCAATTAGTAAAGATCGGGAAAAGAAAAATATTCTGATACCACCTTGTAACGACCTGACCTGGAAGACACTAAACTAGTGCTCTGATCCTGTTCTCCACAAGGACTCAATCGTGCCTCCTCGTACACTAGAAGCTGCCGAATTGCTGTGAGGGCATGTGGTGTGATAGTGGGGAGACTATTACCTCATACCAGAGTATGAAAACCGTGGAAATAACTATGTTATAAACACTGAAAAATTTAAATATAGTGAATATGTATGAAACAATTGAAATAGAACAGGCTATTATTGTAAAATTCTATAAAATCCCAAACAGATATGAAATACAATACAAAACTGGCCACTAAGTGGTTCAACCACAAAAATAAAAATACAAAAGATGTTCAATGTAAAAGTATTGGGATCAACTACAAACTTTGTTCCAACCCACGTACCTGATCCCCAAACACTATTGAACAGCATCGACCTAATTAGTAGAACCAGTCGAGCAGCTCCGCTCAATCATGCAACACTGGGACTCAACCCTATCCACCGTGAAACTCATACCAAACCTAAAAGTAGACATAAGGTCTACATGTACACTGAGGTTTACAAGCAGGGGTGCAGAATAGTCTCAGTAAGGAACCCGGACAAGAAACCTATAACTGTGTGGCAATGTGTATCCAAAATCAATGTGCTCATCCCAATAGGAACACAACAGAGGAAGTAAACCAAATGTGCAACCGCAGTCGAACCTAGGGTATGTAATCCTTGTCATCTGGACATGTTCCATCATCGATGTCCACATATTTATACGTACACATGTATAGTCCCATACATATAAACATATACATAAATATGAATATTTGTGATTATGTGATTCAAATAACTAGAAACAACATCAACAGTCATTCCATTAGACTATAATCCTAATCTCTTGGACATCTTATGGAATGGTTTTGAGATAGATGGCGTGCCACTCAAGATGTGTATCAATAAATCGATCTATGGGTCCATAATCCATTTTAAATGATCCTTCCTCGGGTAATGTTAGAGATATGTCTCTGAACTAGCTAAACAAAAACAAGTAACCATATGGTTCAACCAATAAATCACATGCAATCCTCGGGGTAGTTCTAACAGTCTAACCCCTATAGATCAAATTACACGAGAAGATATAACAAACACTCTCCAAGGAAGCACTCACTGTCAATTCCCCCAATAGTCATCTGTAATAATAGACCCCCTAAGGAAGAACTCACCGTAGATTCACCCTATATTTATGTGTGATCAAAAACTATCTGAGGAAGCACTAACCGTCAATTCCCCCTATAGTCATTTGTTATCTAATAATCTATCAGGAAGAACTCAACGTCAATTTCACCATATAATCATGTGTAATAAAACACTCTCTGAGGAAGAAATCAACTTCAATACCCCCTATAGGCATGTGTAATCAACACTATCTGTGGAAGTAATCAACATCAATTCCCCCTATAGTCTCACTACACCTGGATCTTGATGCCCTGTGTGAAGAAATCGTGCACAAAAAATAATTATCATCCAAATTAAAACTTAAGAACCAATCCGATAAACAACTACCGCATCATAAAATTTTAGATAAAATTACCCCATCATAACAATACTAGGCATGGTAAATAAAGAAACCTAACAAGAAAAGCTAGACCAAATGATCAATATCAAGAAACATGGGAAAACACTTCCAAAGTAAGGAAAATAACCCTATTCACAGTTAGTCCTTCTCTACTCAGAAACACAAGGCATAATAGTCATCCCAACAAACTGGAAAGAAGCCTTGTGTTAGGCTTAACAGAGACCAACCTAGAAGCCCATATGGTAGCAAGTACAACATCACCAAACCAAGTCAAATATAAACAAACGAGTGAGGGTTTACCAAATGCCCAACCAAATAACACACCAAAAGCCACATGGGATCACCAATTTGGAACGATTTATAGGAGACCACAGATCTCCATCTCTACCCATACATGACGTAAATACTCAGGGTTGGTCAAACAGTGGGGACCCACTGGGTCCCTCAGGTTAACAACTGAGGAGGCATCACACTCGGGATCTTCCTGATAAACATGAGTGAAGGAATCCTACACAAGATTCTTATCGAATAGAAAGGATGAATTCATAATTGGGATCCTCAAATGAAGGAAAACACATGAATTCTATAACATGGGTCCTATCAAAAGACAACACAAGAGAGAGATCCAAGAAGGGACACCCTAGTTTAGCACCCAAGTGAATGCATCCTTCATGTGAACCTATGAAGTATCTGGTCTCTTGGCCTCAAAGGACAGGAGAAAATATATCACTAGAGGAATATTGATTAAAATAATATGTCACAGGAGACAACTCATTGATCATATCATCTCAAAAAGCCTCAAATAGGTTGGTCAGAACACCCAACCTGTCATCCATGCCATGTCTCACTCTTAGGTGACAAAAGATATCGATTACTGGAGGAAGAACCCATCCATTTATATAGAAACCCCAAAACATCCATTAAGTGACCTCTTAATGTAAAAAGGATTCCCCCATTGTGTTCTACGTGGACAATCGCTCAGAATGGACTACTCGCATGCCCAATTCTGACTTTCAGGCCCCATGATATACGAAAACTACTAATATGAAGTAGTACATGGGCCGAACACATGGCAAGACCCATGGGGTCTGCCTGTGTAATATTAAACAGCATGTACATTACTGTACATGTCGTGTACATTTCACAAAAAGTCACTCCATGTTCACTTTTACTATAACACATTCTTAAGTGCCACTACACTATGTGTACTTATAGTACACAACATGTACCCCTTAAAAACAACTATTCTGTGTTCTATATCACATGGTCGGTCACAAGACCTACCACTACGTAGCTTGTACTCAAAATATCATAGTGTGTACTTAATAAAACATCGACTTCCTTGAATAAAAAGAACAAATGGTGTGTTCCCCTGGAAAACACGTCGTTTATTCTTGGGTTTCCAACCAGAAATCCATCAAAACTCCGGAAATTCCTAAACGTGAACTGATCAATATAATGATTAGTTTAATATACATATAAAAAATGTCAATTAGATTATATAATCCAATATTGGGGAAACTAGTAAAAACCCATTGTGACTTATGTAATTTATAAATAAACAACCAAATAGGTCATGAACATTGATCTTTATAGTGAAAAAATGCCCTCATCAACTAAATAATTTTGTATTAATGACCAGAGAAGATAATCATCCTATGTGACCCCCATTGTTGAGTGGTCATGATCCATTTGGGAAATGACAATAATTTTTAAAATATAGTTTATACTGTTTATTAATTTTTTAAAAATATTTACCCTGTATTGTTATATCAAAATTTATCACTTTTTAGGTAATTTAAATTTTAATCAACGAAACAAATTATTTTGTTGGTTTATTAATTTATATCACTTGATGCAGTGTTTTTTATGGAAAATTTATTCAATTGTAAAATCTTCCTTGATTTATGTAAAAAATTAAATACCATAAAAATAACTATTTCCATCGTGGAATATTAATATATTGTACTATTAGAGGATGATCTATATATTAAGCCAATATAGATGTATTGTTTTTGAGATATGAAATGAATATTGAAATTTATGCATCAAAAATGAAGTATTAAATGATTCTATTGTATATTAATTATAAAAATTAATTTAAAATTACATATTATTTGTATTCATTTGAATACAATAAGAAAAGTATTTTTATAATGAAAAGAATCTATATTACAATTTAATTATATGTAGAGGATAGTAAAATATAAATAATTGAGAAATTATAAATCCAACTGAGGTAAAAAGATCAATAACAGTATATTAATCTAAAATTGTTTTGGTGATATAATTTGATGTTTTACACCTTGTTTCAGAGATGCAAATTTATTTGTTCATCTTTTTATGTGTTAATAACATAATTTATCCAATCATAATGGGGTTCAAGACATCAAAAAGAGAAGATCTTATCTCTATATGAGAAGATTTCACAATGTGGAGACATTAATGGAGTGTATTATATTATTATTTATGATCGTCATATAATGAAAATTTTTAAATACAAAAATTATATGGCACCAAATTCCATTTACATTAATTGGAGAAAATTATAACAGTATATAGAGTAATTCATGAATAGCTCTTCCATGATATAAATTATTAGATGACCACATGGAAGGTTTTCATGAAAAGTTTTATTCCTCGTAAAATTGTTGACAATTGAATAAAATCATTCGTGGGTTCTATATCATGTTTCCATAAAATGTTTATAGATATGAAGGATAAATATGATTTGATCAAATAACATGGGCAGGTGATAAAAACTATAAATGAGATGTTGCAATGTTCATTAATGGTAGCCAAAAACACAATAAAAAATCTATATCTGATATGTGTAAAAAAATACGAGTTACGTGGAAAATAAAAAGGAGATAATTAATAAATTAATGTGTCACCAAATTGATAATTTTTTTGAATTAATGGGAATATTACTATAACGTGTCTATAAAAATATTCCAAAAAGAGAATAAATAACTCTATATATTATATAGAATATATTTAAAAATGAACATATAATGTTAGATAAAATTAATTTATATTTTCAATATTCAAAATTCTGTTATATGGATAGGTGTTCAATTAGAAAAAATTCATGCAATGGAAATCATTTGAAAATATGACACAACACTCCATTTATAAACAAAGACAGATGTTATCGATGTAAAATAGTTGTTATAATTAAAAAAGGTTAAATGAATTTGAGAACATGGAACAAAAAAAATGTCAAGTTAATTGAGAACCTAAATAAGAATACTCACAACCTATCTCTTGTAAAAAAAGAATAAAAATATAGTACCAAAATACATGATATGAAACAAATCTAAAATACATGACATTAAAATAAATAGATAGTCCACTAGGAATAAGATGGGGTACATGATGGAACTCGCATCCATTAAAAACATATTATCATTTTTTCCTCATACAAACCACAAAAGGGATTTCATATATTCATTTAGTAAGAGTAATTCTATTCACAATGTATCTAGAGTATATTCCACTAGAAATGTAATACAAGAAGGATTTTTATAAATCACATTTGAATTAATATTTTTGGAAAATCCAACAAAAGTGAGTAAATATTTATGAACGTCTATGATAATAGTTGTTAATGTGACATTACACATTGATGAAACTTTGGAAATAAGTTATTGAATGAAATATTAGATATGATAGAGACAATGATGAGGTCAATGAGGATGTTAAATTCCACTCTCAATACTTGAATAATGAATAATTAATAGAGTATGTTAATTTTTCGTTCAATCATACCCATAATTACACCTAGTCATGTGGAAATACTATTTACCAATATAAATATATTATTTAATTTTCTATGAAGTATTTTATGTGTTTCTATAATTTGGGGGATATAATATCAAAGGTCAAGAGTGATTTAAAAAACAAGAAGATTTAATTGAACATAATTAATTAACATATGAATATTCCTGGTATCATTTGGGGTTAGTGGTTTTTAAAATATCATTTTCATCATGATTAATGGAAAAAAAATAATGAAATTTTTATATAAATAAAAAATTTGAAAAATGGTTTTAATAGTTGAATAAAAAGGATGAAATCCATATCTTATTTTATCAAGTATGTTATAAAAAATTGTTAATATTCATTACTATCAGGAAACAAATCAGTGGTATTAGTCTTCATTATTTTAAAGATACATTGGAAATAGAACCAAATGAATATTTTATTGATATATTTGGTTTTTCAATTATTTGAGTTTGGTTGTGTAAATATACTAGTTGTAGAAATCGGAAGAGATAAATAATTTTTTTGAATGTGTGTCTAAAAAAATTTACAATGAACTATTGGTGTTAGGAGATTCGGACTTAGGGGGTGTATTTGATCAAATTCATATTCTTACTAATACCGAAAATATATTTTAGACTCTTATGAAATATTTAAAAAGATTTGGAAATAATTTTTTTCAATATTTACATCATTGTTTATATTATTTTTACCATGTGATATGATCCTCACTAAAATGTGATTTACATTTTATCTGAAACGGTTTAGTTTGATTGTTATAGATACCACTAATTGTTTATTTAGATGTTAAAATAAATACATTATTTTATTTTTCATTGATATTAATGAGGGATTTTTAATTCATTGATAATTTTCTTCAAAAGAAAATTGGTTATAATAGTTGGACTATAATATTTTGAATTTTATATTTATTTAAAATCAAAATATTATTTAATATTACCACTAAATTTATCTCCATAGTGTCCATGGTTGTCCTAGAGATGTGATATTGGGATATTTTTGGAGATATGAAATTATATCTTGAAATTATTTTAAATAGGTTGATTTGTTATTTAGTTGATTATTATATCAATAATTCCAATGAGAAAATTATGTATTAGTAGATATGTAATTCTCCATTATATATTTTTTGAACATTGATTTTGGATGAGAATAGTTTGGTAAATGTGGGAGATTGTTTCCTTATACAACTAAGAGAAATGAGATTATCATAAAGACACTAATTATGATGGGAGGGATATTTCAATGATAAAATTATTATCATGATTTCAATTTTCATCTCAATCACATGAATAATGAGAATAATTAATTTAGAAAATATATCACAAAATTTCCAAAAAATATATTAGGTGATATTTTTGGGAATAGTTTATATCCTGATGCGTTTTTTATTATAGTTTGATATTAAGTCAGTAATTTAATATAACATTATTTACAGTGGTTCATTTTTTTTGAATGAGATCTATAATATAGAAGGAAATATATTGGAAATTCGACATCAAATGAAAATTATATAATGAAACTACATAGTTTATAGAATGAAAAACATCCTTTTATTGATATATTTTATGACTGGTAGATGAATTTCATTTTATAGTAAATGGATTATAATATGATCATTCATATATTATGAAAAACTGAAATCACTATGTCGGGGTGGTCCCTATAGTGGTGTTCCAATTTAATTTTGTGAAATTGAAAATCATATCCATAGGAATTTCAACCTACATGGTGAACATGATTGACTTCATTAATGACATGGATCTTGAGATGTCCAACATATAAAGCCATGTATAACAATTTTGTAGAAGTATTTGGGCTGTATTCTAGATGGCCCATGGATTTTTATGGTGTATTTTCACTATAGTGGAGTGGTTAACGAAAAACATAATGGATGACCTCATGGTTAAATAATTGTTACATAGATATCCTGGAATACATCGTTGTTGGGGAGACTGAAAATTATGTTTTTTAATCGATCCATTTGACGTAAATTTCAATATGTGTGAAAATGATATCACAAAACATGCATGTTGTTGACCATACTGAGTCATTTTTCTATAAAAACACTTATGAATTTTGATATTTAAGAGCATAATTATAATTAAATTAATATGAAAATAGATTTGTGTTTGTTTCATTTCATCCATATAGTGAGATTTTTTGTAATTTTTTCAAGATTATATTTACATTGGATGTTTTATTGGTATCAGATGCACAAAATCCATAGATTGTATCTCAGGTTAAAGATATACAATTCATTATTGTTGAATAAATATGAGGCCATGGATTTAGAACATGATTGAATCAAAAATAAAAGAGAGTTGGAATGATTTTTCATTGTAGAATGAAATGAATATATTCCATGCCATAAATAGATATTGAATGACCCAAGAATAGTTTTTTTATTAACATCCTGGACAAGTAAAAAATAGAATATTTATAGGAATCTTAGATTTTCAAAATTTAATTATATGTGATAGATTTAATTGGGTTGTGTTAATCTATTATAATAAATAATATATATACATCTTAAAAACATTGAAAAATACACACTCCCATATCCAATTCGTATATTATAACAACATCAGTGTTCTAGGAGACTATATAAAAAAATAGTATCACCTACTCCCAGCATATATTATAATGATTTAAATAAAAATAATGATATTTGTGTTATGGTATGTTGATGTTAATCAAATGTTTGAGTCATGATTGAGTTCATTGTCACTTATAGTAGGTGAATAGGGAAGGTTTTTTTATAATTTGTGGAAAAAGGTTTGTAATGTGAAGAATGGGAACATTAATAGTGGGTTTTGATATATACAAACATGAAATCAATACATGTGACACTATTAAATTGTCCTATAAGTCCATAAATTGTTTGATGTTGATCCTTTTGTGAGAATTTATCAAGGGTAAAGAAGTGTGACGGAATGCCCCTATGGATGTTGTGAGAAGTCATAAATCTTTTTCATGGGAGTAACACCAGTAATGAGTGACTTATCATAAACGCAATCAATTGTAATATTGATTTATAGTGGTTAAGTGCATCAGTATATCATCTATTTCAGGCTCCATGGAAAATCACATAGTGTTCATGTAATTAAAATACCAAATGTTTCCTATTTACATTATATATGAATTAAAAAGTGGTAATGAACTAAAAATATATCAATTTAAATTGGATGGTCATGTGAATTCTATGAGAATAATGTTATCATAATTAGAATTAAAAGAAACATGAAAATATGAAATGTCATAATATATGATGTAGTGAAAAATAAAAGTAAAAATTATTATACCTGTTAGGAATTGGATACCCTTATTACATCCCACCTCCCTTATAGAAGGTTATACCTAACACATATTATGTTTGGTTACTAATAATATACCATATCGATTTTCAGGTCTGTGAATTGTACTTGTTGTGGGTTTAGGAATGAGGTATACAATGATTTTTATCATATTATTTATGATCTATAAATATTATAAAAATATTCCATGTCTCACAATCTGTGAGAAAGTGGAGCTACACGACCTATTTTGAGATATAACGTCATACCATACCCAATGTTAAAGAAATTTTTTATGATTTGATAGAATACATTTCCTTGATGAAGATAGTTATTATATTGAGATGATATAATACCTCACCATTTTCGAAATGTAATTTGTCTTGATGAGATAAAAGTCCTCCCCATGGGTAGTGGGGTAGTTCCTTAAATGTGACATTGGACCTTACCCATGGTGAGGATTAGTGGTTGGGGTTAAATATTATACATTAACCTATGTAAGATGGTGGGGTATATTGATATTTTATGTGATGTTATATGAGGTTTCACCCTTAGAGAGAGGGTGGTGGCCGGATATATGGTAAAATAGGAAACCCCATACAACAAATTGAGTATGATGTTGGGATTTTATGACTAGATATAAGATCATGACATACAATGTGTCCCCACCATACATTTTGGTTTTTAGTAAGTCATCCTTTGTGGTAGCCTATAATAATCAACAATGTATAATTATAGGATGTAAAATGATATTAATTTTTGTGTAGATTTATTATAGAATTACAGTTTCGGTATCATGTATTTTGGTTTAGAATTGTAAAATAATTTACATTTTTATTATTTTGGAACATCATTTACATATTTATTTTTTTACATTGATATATTATTTATGATAATATATATAAGGGTAATTCTGTGAGAAAATATAACGTTTTATTCTATGCCACTTTTATAGTCTCCCTTGTGCACGTACAAACAATTTTTGTATTGTTCATGATACATGATGCATTTGTGATCCTTCTATAATAAATACATAGATATTGGGATATAGTTATAAATAGTATTTAATTTATATATTGGTATTTAAACTAATAGTTCTATTTATTTTATATCATTGATCAATTTAGGTGGGTCATTTTATATATATGTATTCATGGAATTTGAATTATTTATGTTATGCAATGTTATTTTTATCCAATGTTTATAAATGTTCTTATAATTAGTTTCATTAATATTATGTTGAAGGTTGATTCAATTGTTTTTTGTTATTGTATGTGATGGTACAATAAGGAACAACCCCCAAATCCTATTAAAAACTCTTTCCACTTGTTTCCACACTATGATGAATAGAGTGGTCCACCTAACATTATGTGGCAACGTAAATAGAAAATAATATGAGTGATTTATTTCAGGTCATTAAAAAATTGTTTCATAGAATATTTTATGAATATCCTAAATTTTTGATAATGAATTTTTAGGTTGCATTATGTCAAAACTTAGGGTGGACCTTATTCTTCAGAGTACCAAAATCTTGACTAATAAAATTCCACATTATCAGAAATTAGATTATTTTTTATTACTTTGCACTATAAATATTGAGATATTGATTCAAGGTTGATGTTCTTGTATAGAATGTTATATGTTGTATTTAATCAATGTATATGGTGTAAAAATTTATTTCTCATGAATCAATCTATAAATATTCGTAAATACATGTATGTGGATGACTAATTATTATTTTGAAATTTATTTCATGATGAAAAAAGATCAATAATACTATTAAAAAGTAAATTCTATGATAATTTTACAGAACATATCTATTTTAATAAAATGAATAATAATAAGTTATTTTGATGTTTTATAAATAACATATTATTTGATATCAGGTTCTAACTATAAATATGTAATGAGGATAATAATTAGGATAATAACATTTTTTTCTCTCACATGAGTTGAATTTTTGGTTCTTCTAAACATCAACACATCTGTGGGAAAAAAATCAAGAATAATATAAATGACATTGGTGTTTTCGTGGACTAATAGTTGAGTTATGTTTTGGATAGTGTGAGACCTGTTGACCAATAAGTGGTTCTTACAATTATTAATCAATCAATTACAATACCAGTTAGTGTCCAACTATCATAATTGAGTGGGAAAGTCAATATACATTTTATTTGAACATTCAAAACAATTATGAGAGATTTTTTTAATATTCAGTACAAGGGTAATTTTTATGGTATGCCCTTATGCATAGTTTATATTTAATGTAATTCCTTCAAAGAAGGTAATAACATTCCTTGGTTATTTTAAATTGGATGTTGCGACTATAATACAAGGTTATTTTCAATATTTAGTAATGGATAACATTGGATAGTTAAAAGGATATGATTTTATAATCAATATCTAGTAATAATTCATGAGATGACTATTTAGAATTGAATGAATAATGAAATTTTCTCTTTTGGGATATATTCAATAAGAAAAATGATGTCCTAAATAAAAGAATTTTAACTAATGGAAAATTTGATTCTAATGATAATAATTATGATATTATAGTGTTGTAGTATTGTTCTATATGAAGAGGATGAGATTTTGGGTGATTACATGAAACCCTATTAGGAAATGTAAAACCTATGTGAGGGGTTTCTTGAGAAATGGGTCCAAATGTGATAAAGGGACTGGGATTTTGTGATTGTAAGGGAAAATGGTTATAATATTAATGATATAACTGTTTATATATGGACTGTTTTGATATATGGTGACAAAAAATGGGTCAGGGATGATATTTTGGGTTTTTTGATTGTCCCATTATTAGTGATAATGGGGTTGGAGTGACTATATATTATTGACGGTTCAGTTATATTGTGTGATTTTCACTTATTCATTTTCATTATTCATTGAATTTTTTATTGCACTGTGTTGATCCATACCATTTTTCACAAAACAGAGTAATATGACTAATATATGATTTGATAAATATCTTACACTATGTAAGAGGGTACTTGTTTGTATGGGATATTAGAACACACCCTTAGTTATAAATACATATGAATGATTTGATATAGATTGATAGCCTCAGTAAGGGAGTAGTTTTCATGGTTTTTTATGAGATATCACTATGAATAATAGGGTTGAGGTATGTCATCTTGTAGGTGAATTCATTTTAGAACTCACCCTCTGTGAGTGGTTAGTGGTTTGTGAAGTAGAATGAGATATGGATAGAGACACTACCTGAATATGAGGATGGATATATGTTACAGTAAATGAGATCCATTCATGTTATTAAACCCTACCCCGGTTGAGAGTGTAGGGTAGAAGACTCAATAATTGGACCCTGCCCTTTATAGATGGGTATGGGTTTTTGTCCTATTGTGGGATGACTTCTCTTCTAGTTTTCTAAGACCATGTGATGTTAGTTATTGTGGAGGATAGTTTATTAGTGCGTTAATTTTTTATAGTATTGTTCATGTTATATATCAAAGAATTTTGTAATTTTTATTAATGAGTATATTTCAGAATTTTGTATATATGAGGGGGAAATTGTGTGACCCATCTACATATTATGATTATATGTTTTACAGAAACACCCATGAACAAATTGATATTTTATTCAACTTTCATGTGATAGTTTTTTGGATGGATACAAAATGATTAGATGTATTGATGTTGGGAGACATTTCTAAGCATGTATGATGTTATGTTATTGAGTGTTTTTTTCATTATTCTATTTATTTTGTATATGTTGAAATAGTGGCCGAAATTTATGTTTTGAAATTTTTATGAAATATGTGTTAGTATTCTTAAAAAAATTATTATAATCTCCCAATAATAAATGGATTTTAATTTTATTTCATTATTCTTACTCTGATAATGGATGTCGATGAAATTATTGTTTATTAATATATGTGATTAAAGAGAGAATATTGTATCCCCACTGTATCAATAGACTCTAACTACTACTTGGTTATCCCTCACATAAGGGTATCTATGACAGATGTCATCTAGTTCTATTACTATTGTTTCTGAAATTATATTTTACATTGGGAATTCATCTTTTATCATTATACAACATATATACTCTATGTAATCCCCATATAATTACCGAAATCATATTAAAATGTTGAAAATAAGGGCCACTCATGATTTAAGAGTAATATTTTGTAGATTCAAGGATTAATTTCACAAATAGACCTGATTTTAAGAGCTCAAAATACTAGTCAAAATTTTCATTGGAAAAAAAATGAAAAAATATCAACAATTTATTATTGGTTATTTTCATTAAAATGAACAAAATATGTCTTAATTTTAGACCCTTGAATAGATCACCTATGTTACTTACAGAATGACCCTATAATAGAATGGAATATTCATTTCTCATATTATATTAAACAACATGTTATTTTATATTAGCTGTCATTAGAATAAAATCCAATATTTCCTATGGGTAATAACATATCAAATAGTTTGTAACTATAATATCAACCAGTTTTCAATTTCACTCCCACAAAGTGGAAACATAATAACAGAACATTAATAAAATTCCAATTATATTGGCACCTATGATCATTTCAAATAAATTAAACCTTACATTAGTGGAACTAAAGATCATTGTTCATTTCAATATAGCATTAAATAAAAATTTATTTATTCATTTAAATACAATTTTAAAATGATATGGGATAATAAAAAACTATTTAATATTACTTTATAATAATTAGTGACAAGTAACCAATATAATTTATTGATATATAGTATTAAAATTAATAATGATTCAAAACCTATGATTTGTTTCATATCTTATCCTTAGGATACATGGATATTAAATCAATTTTTTGAATATATAGTACATTACCAAAAAACATGACTGAGGACCATAATATTTTATTTTATTTGAAAAAATTCAAATTAAAATATCATATCCTGGTGAAAAATAAACAAAATATCCATAAAAATATCCACCATTAGTATAACTACCTAAAACTATTATTTATACACTAGGGAAACGAAACATTATAACGGGTGACCTTATATGCTCTGGATAGGTAAAAAAGTTATATATGTAATAATCGACATGAAAAATAGGGGTATGAGAACATCATTGTAACATTAAAATATCTTAACCTTTATATAAGAGATTATAAACATGAGTTGTAGGATAAATATTGGTAGTTCATAAGACATGAATCATTAGTAAATAATCATCATGATCCATGAAATCATAATAGGGGAATATTACTTATGATTTGTGGCATTGATATAAGAGTACAAAATTTTATGTTAAGGATTCCTACCAATCCCATTATAGATTTATAGTCTTGGTATATGACCCATGTAAATGCTGTAGTATTTGTTTAATAAACCATGTGCCCTATTACTTTTAGGCTAGGAATACAACCCTTATTATTTCATATTATTAGGCTTGGGATAAAACCTATGTGTGCTATTTCATTTAATCAGTGGCTCCAACCCATGTACCAACTTATTTTCAGGCTTGGGGTATAACATGTGTTCCCTATTTATTTTTATATTGGTTTCCAACCCATGTACAATCTTTCTTTTTGTATTATGTAAATGTTTTTTACCCTCTTTCTTTTAATACTGGGAATCAACACGTGTGTGTTTTTCTTCTCGGACTGGGGATTCAACCCATGTAGCCTTGGAACTCATTTATATGTTATCATTACCCTATGAGTTAGAGAGAGATATAGGTCCCACTGATCCCCACATAATGTCATTCATACATATTTAATAAGATAATAATTATTCATCATATCCTGACCAATAAAATGAGATAGGTTTTATAAATATTAAACCATAACCAATGACATGAAGCATGCATCACTAACATTTCATCACATAATAATCTATGTAAATAGATATGTTTCATAATAAATTAGTGAAATATGAAGCTGTGTATAGAATGTTGTTTCAATATCATAAAACTCTTGGAAGAGAATCCTGTTTTTATTCATCATTCCATCAAAACACAATTAATTCATGAAAGAATATGAATATGACCTTTGGATAATTTACTATAATGTTATGAGTTACATTAACATATATTAAATTATATTGTAAATATATTGTAAGGATATTTTTAAACCATTTCACATAGTAAATATAATTTATTATTTGATAAAATATCATTAATATAAAAAAACTTTTGATGACCATTTTTCGCAGCTTTAAAAGAATTTAAAAAAATTTACACGAAAATCCCACGAAAAATAATTTTAATAGAAATTATACGCTTAGACATGAAAATAAATATAGAAATAACTGACGTTGGGTAATTCTTAAATATTTTGTGTGAGGTAAAAAGAAAATTAATTTTTAATGATAAAGTCAAGAGAAAACTAACTCATTCAAAAAGAAATATGATGATTCTGTTGTAAACATTGTCAAAAGCCAAAAAGGATAAACATTTATTTTAATTATTTTATGATAATAATATAATATTCTTTGGAATCCTTTTTAGGAAAAACTATTTTCTAGGTTACAAATGATTTCGACTACAGAGAGGGTAATTTCAATCTTTCTTAATGACACATTCTTAACAGTCTAATGTTATACTGATTTGAAACTTTTTTCCAATACATGAATATACCATGAATAACAAGAATATATGGAAATAAAATATATTTTTTGGGATATGGATCATATTATTTCACACAATTAAGGTTTATCATAAACATTCTCTGAAAGTGGTGTGATTTCTTCATAAACTCATACCACATGGTAACATTGAACTATATTCCAATTTAAGATAATAAAATTAAATAAAGATTAATATACCATGGAATGTAGGAAATTCCTAATATTACATTTAAAAGGTTGTATATATACCTCTGGTAAAATTATAGGTGCATAACATAGAATGCATCTCGAAGAAGGAAATTTCTGACAAAATTACTTTTCTAATTAGGAATCTTCTAAAACATAAACCCCTTGAAACAATGATAATAAAAAATATATATATAACTACCAATAAATTTGAGGGTAATGATCAAATAGTACATCCATGGGAATCACAAAAACCACAAAAATGTAATGGGTAATAAATTAAAAATGTATCTCATGAAAATAAAAAGTGATATGATTTTCCTATAACTTGTGTCTTTACACTTTTAGTACTCATTCAATCATCATATTAATTTGGAAAATCCTTTTTTTCTTCTAAAAGATTTATGTCGATGGATTTTTTCCTACGGATATGTATAGTTGTGTAATTTAGGGATGTTAGAAAGAAGAATGGGTATATTTTGGATGAACCTTTGAGATTTTATTAGTGGATATATGTGGGATAGGTGGATGACTATTAAAGGGATATAAAATTATGAACAAGGAATTTGGGAAATCAAGTATGGTGTACACATTTTCTTACCTAAAATAAGTAATAAAAAACCACAATAATTAAAAAAATTATGGTTTATGGATGAAATATTTCTATAGAATTTGTTTTGGAAATGTATTTAGGTCATGTTTCCACCTAAAATTATGTTTTAGTCTCTTATTATTTTTATTTTGACCATGATCGATATCATTCTTTAATCAGTTTTACTAAAAAATTTGACAAAAAATCAACATAACGTAATTATAATCTCAATATTATACAAAATACAATGTTATATGTACTTTTTCAATATTCAATTTATATAAGTGAATAAATTAGGACTAATGATAATTCCCTAGAAAGCATGAAATAACATGTTCTTAATGTAGAACTATAATCAATTCCATGTTTCACTTTTATATTTAATTTCAAATGGAAATTATCATAATGACCTAAATGGTATTAATATATTCATAATTGATCAAATTTGACCTTAAACTAAATTTAAATTATTTTTTTACATTAATAATTATTAAACTAAAAATGAATTTATTCACTAAAATGTAGTATTATTCACAATTTAGCAAAAAATGTTGTTTATTAGTTAAAAAATTAACACTGTGATAAATTTGGCATTATAAATTAAAGAAATTTAAAATTATTTTATTAAATTCAATTTACATATATTTCTAAAACTAATTTTATTATTTTTTCTATAATTATATGTAATTTTATTTATTTTAGTAAATAGTATTTTTATACATATAAGGTCATTACCAAAAATTATATCTTTTGCCATCTATATGTTCTATTTATATAAAAGTAAAATAAAATTATTTTAACAGAATTTATTACATATCTTATTACTAGGAATAATTACAAGGTTATTATTTTTTCATTAAAATCAATATAATAGAAAAATGATGTTTCATAGAAACATCAATGTTACAAGTAACTTAAACCATGATGTTGTTGCATGCAACACATGACAATTCATTATTCAATGTATCATATATGAATTTGGTTCCGTATAATTTAAGACATGTCATTTCAATATGAAAGGAATGACTGACATAGTGATTTAATAATAAATAACTATTTCCCGAGTTCAATAAAATGAAAAATATAGAAAAATTAAATAATTTTATAAAACATAAATCTCCAAATATCATGCTATTACATTTTCCACATCATAAAATTAATATCTCACACTAAATTATTATAGTTTATAAATAGTTTAATACTTCAATTATTCATTCATTGAATCCAAAATCCATAAAATTGATACTAAAAATTCATTTAACAAGCAATTTTGGAACAAAAACAGTTACAAAAAATAACATATAATTATTCCTCCACATAACATAACATAGGTTTAAAGTGAAAATGTCGACTTTTATGAAAAATCTAAATATCATATACTAATGGGGAGAAATAGATAAAAAGGATATTATAACATTATAAATGACAATTCCATAAATATACAATGAACTAATTTACCATTTGACTCATTGGAAATGGAGGTACATGGATAAATTGTTTTTGTATAATGATCTTTTTTCCCAATTGATAAATAATATTCATGAAAATATATACTTTCTTGGATTTAGTATATTCTCACCCTTTTTATCCATGATACACATCACCGCTTTCTCAAAAAATGTTATTTATTTTGTTCCTAATGTTCTAAAAGATAGTGAGACCCATGATATTACAACACATTTAAATTTGATACCCTAAACAAAAAGTTTGTATGAACCAAATATCCAATTTTGATAAATACACATACATAAAGATAAATCCTTAATCTTACTAACATCTTATGATTTTTTTGTTAAACATTTCATAAATTGTTAAACTTATAACCCTATTGAAAAAATGAAATATTTAAATGGAAATTCCTGAAATTGACTTCATATGAATACCCATATAGAAAAAAATATCAATTTTTTGTCACATTCCAAAGAAGGGAATACCCTCACTGTATATTATCATGAATTGCGGTAATGACATAAATTACCACAATTATTTATTCATAACATCCATGATTCCTTACTCCAACGTATATTGTATATATTCTATAAATCCAAAAATGGTGTGAATTTCAACCATGATGACATGAACCACTTTTTAATTTAATAGTTATAGGGTAATCCATATCGTAGAATTTACTTAATAATTTCCAACATATATTTATCAAATTATCATTATCTCAAATCCATGCACTAATTAAGGGATATCTTCCCTTAATTAAAATATCAACATTCCATGAAATCACTTTTCTACGAAATCATCACCATTAAAAACGTACTTTAAAATCCTTAAAAAATATACATTAAGATTACTACTAAATATGATGATTCATATTACATAATATCTTAATTCCAAATTATAATTACATCAATCATCAAATCTAAATTTTTAACTATAACGCATGCTTCATCAACTTATTACATAATAAATATTTATTAAAATATGAAATATGAATCACGTACTAGTATTTATCAACTTCAATATAATTATGGTTCTTATGTTTAATATAAACAATAATTTATGGGGAACACCTACCTTAAAAATGTCACTTAGGGTCTCATTATCATCATATGCATAAAATATACTCATTCATCATTCATGATTCTCATTATGAAATTTTAACATGGGAAATTGATTCTAATAATGACCATTGATTCAACTTTTATATAATTAAATGTTATCCAAGTTACTTATTGTTATAACAATTGAATAAAAATATAATTCATATGTTGGGAGACATTTATCATACTGGGATTCCATAAAATCATGAATATTTACCGACAAGGTTGCAAAACAATGGCTTATACTTCACTAATTTAATTCATATTAGGTTTATAATTTTTTTTTCATAGAAAAAAATTATTTAAATAGTACATTATATTCCATAATGTGTTTGTAAATTCCAAATTCATATTCACCTTGAATTTTAGTCCTCATGTGTAGAATGACTTGTTGTCATGTACCAGATTACATCATGTCTGGACTGCATCATTTTTTCAGTGTTTTTACCCATAGGTAGACATGTTCTAGATCCACATACCCATATATTATCTACACAGAGATAAATTTCTGGGAAACCACATACCCTTTAATTTAGAAAAATTATATTAAATTTCCATAAAGGTTAAGTCATACTTATACAAAACCATAGAGACATCCCTAGACATATCCTTTGAAATATAATAAGGGATCTCATAATAGTTTATGCATCCTAGTTTTCCAAAATATGATGAAAAAATTCCATTGATAGGAACTATACTGAAGGAGGGTTAGAATACATGGATATTACTTCTATTTAAATTAATATTAAATCAATTTCCCAAATTACATACCCAAGGATAGTAATATTTTATTTCCATTAGGAAAATCGAGAACTAAATATTCTATAATGTTGAAAGATCTTAAACATCATTCATAAAGATTTGAAATTTTAGTACTTCAACCAAAAAAACATTAATCATAACCTAGGGAAATGTAACATAGAATTGGGTGAGATTAGATTGTTATTCTGAGAATTAAAAATAGAAATGTTAGAGTATACATGATCACATGGTTATGTGAACTTGATCACAATATTATAGAATCATAACCAGTATATAATTGATAAACAACATGAGTAATGAGATAATGATTGGATATTTGTAAGACATTAATCATAATGAAATAAACATCATGATCATTTAAATTGTAATTGAGGAATAATATATAGGATTTGTACATTATTATATTTATAAAGACTCTTTATGTCAGATATACCTTCCATCTCCTTTATAACATGATAGGTTTGGGCAATGACCTCTGTATTTTCTTTGGGATTTGGTTAAAAAACCATGTCCCTCTTTTTTTGTATTGGGATGTACCCCATTCCTTCTTGTTTTTGGGTTCCATCTACAACCTGTGTATCTTATTTCATTTTGGTTTGGCATCCAACCCATGTAAGTTCTTGTATTCATGATTGTGCAATATCCATTGTACCATCTTTCTTTAAGGCATTGCATCCCACCCATCCACGTTTCAGTTTTGGGGCTAGATAAACACCCCATGTATCCTCTTTCATTTATAATTTCCCTATAATCAATTTTTGTTTTTGTATATGAGATTGGGCTACTAATTGTGCACACATGGAGCTCATAGAAAATTTATCATTACTAAATTTATTAGGGGGAGATATAGGGTACACCGTTACATAATAAATTAATTAATATATGTTCCCCAATAAAATAAAACATTAATCATATCATGACTAATTAAAAGATATTGGTTTTATAAACGTCAATTCATAACCCATGAACTTAAATGGGTAACACTAAATTTTCATCACAACATAACCATTGAAAATTTATAGGTTTGACAATCACATGATGAAATCATAACCCATGAAAATAGTCTATATAAAAATAACAAAACAGGTGAATTTGAAATGGGTGTCTTATTTATCATTCCCTGGATATGTAAAACAATCAAGAAAGAATATGAATATAACATTTAGATCATTTCTGGTATGGCATGGGTAATATCAATGGATGTTATCATAGATGTAAAATAACAAGGAATGATATTTTGAAAACATATTTTGTTGTAAATTTCCTTTCATCCTTGAAAAACTATTTTTAAAATATAAATCCATTGGAAGAAAAATTTCATTAATAACATAAAAAATAATCTTGAAAACATTTTGAAAAACGATTCCAATAAATTATCTTCTAAACAAAATAATTTAAAATTACCATTTTAGTTAAGAAATAAAATCCATAAATAATTAATGGTAGGTATGTTTTTACATTTCATATGATGTGCAAAAGGAATTCCCTTTGTATGGTAAAAACAATTGAAAAATTCATCGGTCAAAAAGGGACAAGAAGATTCCATTTAATAAGTTGGTAAATGTAGAAATGGGTAAAAATATATTTTTAATATTTAAGGAGAATAATATAATATTCTTGGAATCCTATTTGTGAAAATATTTTTTTAATGGAACATAGATTTATGACTAAAGAAATGGTAGTTTGGGGATTTAATAAAAACACATTTCTAGCTTTATTATGTACAAATGATTTGAATAATTGTACCAATACATGACCATTTTGTTAATATCTAATAGAGAATAAAATATATGAGTGTTCTTGATATATGGATAATAATATTTCATCAGTGGAAGAATAATAATAAAGAATCTCATATTTGATGATATGGATTCAGTAAAATAATTCACTTGGTAATATTTATCCAAACCCCCATCAATGAAAATTAAATTTTATGAATGATAAAATACAGTGAAAATGATAATATTTGTGATATAATGATTAAAAGGGATCATACAAACCAAATGGAAAAATATATGTTCATAATAAGTAATGTGTCATAAGTAATGAAATTTGTGATGAAATTATTTTACAAATATAGTAACTTTTGAAACATAAACCCCATGGGAGAAAGATCGTAATATTTATATGTAAATACCCATCAATTTGTGTGTAATAACCATATAATAAACTCATGGGTTGTACACACACCACAAAAAGTAATGGGCAGTTAATAAAGCATCTATCTAAGTGAAATATAAAATGAGATGAAATTATCTTAAATTGTGTCTTTACTCTCACTGTACTAGTTCTAACCTCTTCTTAATTAATATTTTTTTTTATTTTGAAAAAATATTCATTGGATTAATTTCATCCAAAGGAGTAGATTCTAGGATGAATATAAGTATGCTAATAACTGTATTTTCTAGAACATGGCTGATCCTAATATATTTGAGTGGTTTGAAGATGTGGGAGAGGTTGTGGCCTTTATAGGGTAGAAAAAGAACTCACACGGATGTTTTGAAAACAAGTTAAGTGTACTGATGTTCTTACCAAAATAAATTCAAAATAAACAAACATAAATCATTAATTGAAGGTGTATGGATTAAATATTTCAATTAAATGGGGTTCAGAAAGGTGGATAGGTCATTTGGGCCTTTTAGATTAATATTTAGTCCCTAATTGAACATAATTTGACATAAATTATTGTGATTAATTTTAATCAATTTTACTAGTCATTTCATGTTCAAAAATAAACATGAAAAACATAGAATAAAAATATTATACTTATTATAGTGTTTTATCAACATTTTTTTAAATTCAGTTCAATAATGTTGAAATTTTATTATTAATGATAATACCATAGATGAGACAAAATAATGGGTTTTTAATGTAGAAAAATAGTCAAAAGATTCTAATGTTTTTATATTCAAATCCTTAGTGATATTTATTATAAAAAAATAAATAGTATTATTAGATATATAATTGATCTAATGTGTCCTTAAATATATTTATATAAAAATTAAAAGTAGTTTTTTTTAAATGAATAGGAAGTTAATAACTATGATTCATTTTTTTCACAATTCATTAAAAAATAAAGTTTCCCAGAAAAATCAAAAATGATTACATTAAGTGAATTTTGAAATTCTGATTTCCAAAATTAGGTTTATTTTATCAGTTTATATTAATATATGTTTCTATAATTATTTTTATTTTATTTATTATAATGGAATTAGAAATATTTTATTTGAGATAATATTACTTTTAAACATATAAGGTGTTGGGAGAAAATATCTCAAGGTATCATTGAATAATTTTTGAGGTGATTGTGTTTGTTGACAACGTGGACAACTGTGTTGTGATTGTTGACGAAGCAAACCATGACATACAAATTTGTTGACAAAGGGGATTTCATGGTGGCATGTCAAGTTCAATAGCTGTGGTTAATGATCAATGTTTGATTCAAGAATGTCATTAATGTATTGGATGATCAGGAGGTGGCACAAAAAGAATAGATAAAAGGTGGCGCCGTTTTCCATTGATTTCATAATTTTTGGGCCTGAAAATTGAAAAATTATGAAAATTGGTTTTTTGAAAAGGGACTTGAGCGCCATGTACTTGATGTCTTGAAAACATGCATGCCATATGTTTCTCAAGATCAGATCATCAAAATATGGAAGAGGGATAAGGGTCGCGCAATTATTGAGTTGGTCGTGCATGTGACTTGCACGCTAAGAGAATGGACTTGCGTGCCGGTGCCTAGGAGCATTGGAAAATTTCGCGCATATTGTTTTTAAAGATTAGAACTTAAAATTATTGCAAAGGAAAGAGGTTCGCGCATGTTTGGAAGAGGGTCGCACATGTGACTTATAGGGGCAGAGACCTGCGCGCTGAGACCTGCGCGCTAAGGGAGACCTGTGCGCTGTCATGCCGGTTGGTCAAATTTCATAAAAATACTAGAACACCCCTCCAAATTTATCAACTGAGTTCAACAATTTGAAGATTTATAGCCCCCTTCGCGCAGGTGTGATGGTCACGCAAGTGGTGGTGTGTTGTGCAAGTGGGACTTGTGCACCAGATTTGAACAATGGCGATTATTGTTTTTTGCGCACCAATATTGGTTTGGGAGTAATGGGAAGTGCATCATGCATGTTTGGAGTTAAATAATAGTGTGTCGCACAAGTGTTTGAGGTAGAATTGTGCGCTAGTTGTGACTTTCACGTCAAGACATGTGCGTCGGGTTAGACCATCGCCCCATGCCAGGGTTGATTGACGACGGTTATTCTGGGCTGCTTGAAAGCTGGAAGATTGACTGATACATTCGGGGCAAAGTGAGATTCATCTATGGGTGAAATATGGAATTCAACAGAGCATATATTTATAGAGGAAGATGCATTCCGACATGAAAATGATGTGACCTACATGTCTATAAACTGTGAGTGTATCTTTTCCAGATTAGTGAGCGAAGGAAGTGGAAGAAGGTGATCATCTCCCCCGGCAGTTATCTAGAGAGAGAGAAATCGGGAGTGACCCTTGGAAAAGTAGTGAGATGACCCTAAACCTTGTAAAGGCAGTGAGCCTCGTACATAGTAACTGTGCCCAAAACATGTAATCCACAGCTAGTAATGTTTAGTGGAATTTGGTACGACCGAAAACCAATCGGCGTATGCTCCTTGGACGTAGCCCTTAGTGGTGAACCAAGTAAAAATTGAGGTGTACTGTGCTTACTTTAATTTCTGTTTATATTGTCCAACAAGAAATGGATAAAAGAGTTTTTCTCTTAACAGCAAAACAAGATCAGAACGGGATTTAATTTTAAATTATTCATACCCAAATTCACCCACCCACCCCCCTCTCAGGGTATTGAGCATTGTGGACCTAACATAAGGCCTTTATAATAAATAATTTTTTATATTATAAATATCATTTATGTATATAAACACATATTAACATTAATTTAAAAATATTTACTAATATTCACTTATCTATGTAAGACTTATAGGTTATAATTATTTCATTTAAGTAATTATTACTATAAAATGATGTTTTATAGTAACATTTGTGTTGCATGTATCTTACATCAAGTCATGGGTGCATGTGATATACAATGAGTTGATGTTCTGTGTATAGTATTTCATGTTTGTGTTTTGTAACATATTATACATTAGTTCCATTTGAATGGAAATTTTTTATGAATTGATATATTATTAAAAAAACAGTTTGCTGAGTTGCATGAAATGATAATTATCAGAACAATAAATTAATTCAAAAAAAATTCACAATATATTATGGTGTTATAATTTAATATTTTATGGTGGCATATAAAAGGAAATTATATTAATTATTATATAAAATTACATCTAAATATCTCAATGTTATCACATATACTCCATGAAATAGAAAAAAATGGTTGTGTGGTGTAAATATCCAAACTAATGAAATAATTCACGTGGAACCAAATTTGTAATAAACATACTTATTTGTACTATTGATTCCAAAAAGATATATCACATTTGATGGAATATATAAAATTTTATTTTCAATCGATTTAATATCTCCCTATATAGTCTAATATATTAAAATCATTCATTCATAAATAAAATTATTTTTTATTCTTCTAAATTCTACCATATTTGTTTTTCTTAAACATTTTAATATATATTTTCATATAAAATGAAATAATTAATTCATATTATGTGTATGAAATAAAATTAAATATCAAAATATCAAATTTTTTATCATATTTAAGGTACATAAACCATTTTGTGTAATGTTTTATACTCATATATTACAACAGTATCATAGGATTAAGTATAATGGGAATTGTAGCAAACATCCACTTGATTAAGTTGAGATTAATCCCATATATTATTGAAAATAAAAATAATAGTCCCAAATCCAAATATAATTATTGAAATGCTTTCTTTTTTTAAATTTAACTGCAACATATATTTTAAATTAATTATATGAAAAAGTTAATGATGTAATTTTATAATACAAAATAATTTTTATAGTTAAAATTAACCAACTCATATTCCATAACACAAAAAAAAATACTACCATGGATCATAATAATATTTTTAGGAATAATTTCATTTTTATTAATTAAATAGTAAATTCATTCATATCATAGAAACTACGTATTCAAGTGAAAAATAATACAAGGAATGGACTAAATAAATTATAAATTCATAAATTTAGACATGGGATATTTATTTACGAAAATTTTATAAATAAAAAACTATAACCCCATAATTTCAATTGTATTTGTTTATATTTCATAAATAATTTATAAAATAGAAAAAAAATCATGTTTAGTTCAATATAAAAACTTTCATGTTGTAATATTAAATCAAATATAAAATATTTACAATATAATTTTAAACATATGATATTTACATAATTTAATAATATTATATTTCATATGAACAATAAATATTTAAGGTAAATAAATTTTTATAATCTAAATTTTACATATTTTATTTTCTAAATACCATGAAAAAATCTATCAAAACACTTTTTGAAATGGATTTTATTATTTTTGATGTAATTATTTTTTATATTATCATTTGTTTTAATTATTTTTTATCATTATATGAGTTAATATATATGCATTATTATTAATAAATATTTTTTTATTTTGTTAAAAACTTCTAATTTATATCATACCATTAAGAAAACATTTAAAAAAAATAAAATAAAATTCCATGTAAAAATGAATTTTAATGATTCTATTTAATATTAATAATTTTTATATTAAAAATATTCAAAAATAATAATTAATTATTTGGTAATAAATTATCCCTAATAATTAATATATATTTAATAGAAATTAAATAAATTCCTCAATATATTTCTTTAATTCTTAAATAATTTATATTTATATCATCATTTCATTGATAATGTATTGATGAAACATGATGTTGAACAGCATAAAAAATTATAATACTCTAACATTCATTAACTGGATTATGAAAGATTCTATTAATTATTATTATTATAATGTGTCATTAATATGGAACAATACACTATTTTCGGTATCCATATATGAATGTAAATCCAAATATTCTATGATATAACATCTAATGTGTAATTCTATGATAAGAATAAAACACTAAATATTCAATTTCTCTTAACCAAATAAATATTTCTAGGATATGATCATTGATATGAAATGTCTCAATTTTAAAATAACGTAGGAATGTCCTTCCATATATTAGTATTATTTCAACTACAATTGTGTTGTAAGGATCATCCTATAGTCATGATGTCATATCTATAACCCTAAAAAATGTATTGTTTCATTTTAAAGGTATGGTGGGATACTACAATATGATGTAAAGACCTGTAAAATTCAAGGGAAATTTTTTCTTAATTTTCTTTGATATTTTACAAGAACGCGGATTCTGACGGCACCTGATTCCGAGGCCCGGTGTGCCCGGAATCAATTTCTGAAGTTTGCCTCGGGTACGTTCAGTGAATGAACGAGTGGGAATTTCTAACTTTTGAACTGGTGCCCGGAATCGAATTCTGAGGGCACTGATGAACTCGCAGCGCCGATATTCGCTTAAGGAGACCTTTTCCGAGGTTGGGTTTATTGCGGGTTGAGAGATAGTTTTTGGGAATTTAAAATGAAGTTAAATAAAATGTGGAAACACATTTTATTTTTAACCAAGTAGGTTATAACCTCCCAAAGGGAGTTAGTAGTGGGAAACACATCCACTTAACCTCCCTTGAGAGGATTAAGTGTGGTGGGGCCCACACGAACCCTAACACTTCATCTTCCCTTTGAACTCCCTATAACTCCTCATTTATTAAACTTGACAACTTGGGTTATTAATTGAGTTGAGTTGTTTTAATTTCAATCTTTTGAAATTCATGTTGTTTAATTGTGTAAATAAAATAAGGTTTAAGTTTATTTTATTTTGGTTGGTATCCTTTTCCACCTTGAGAGGATTTGGGAAGCTCTCTCCACCTTCTTCAACCTTGACGAAGAACACAAAGAACACTTAAGCTCCGATGAAGAACACCGCTTCTCTTCTTCGTAGCCGGTGTGTTTCCGAAGATCGACGACGCCGCATCTTCGATCTTCTTCCCGTGTCAACGAAAGTAGACGTCGTTTCCTCCACGGACTATCTCCGTCAGCTTACAAAGATTCTCCAGTGACGAACTTCTTCGGACGCACCTCGACGTCAATGGAAACGACGTATGATTTCCGCAACGCCCGACCTCCGCGACGCTAGTCTTCCGCGGCTTGTTGACGTGCTCCGCACTTGAAACCGAGGTAGGGGTTTATTTTATTCTTTTGTTCATGATTTATACCCGTGATTATTTCTTCGTGAAATTTTTCCAATTATTATCAAATAACGCGAGGGGGACAGACCGCACGAACACGTCCGACCCTCCTCCTTTTCATGTTGATTCTGTTGTGGATTGAAACGGGTGAGGCACGGTGCCGTCGCACCACACAGGATCATACGGCAAGAAACGCGCGGCGCCCTCGCGCCGCGTCGTAAAGTAATGCAAGGACGTGACGCCGTCACGCCGTTTCGAAGAAAGTCGAAGGCGCCGCGGCTGGAGCGGGGCCGCGGCGGAGGGGCGCGGTGCCGTCGCACCACGCCGGACGACGAAGGTCGCGGCTGGTTCTGGGCAGCGGCGGAATAAGAGGACCGGCGGCCAGCCGGGCCGCCGGTGTCGGAAGCCGGAAGGGGACCGGCCTTTGCCGGTCCCGTTGAGGAAGAACCGGCCGGCCGGGTCAGGCCGGCCAGAAGGGAGGCAAACCGCGGCGAATTAATTCCCACGACAAGCTCTAAAACGGCACCCCATAATGAGGGGGGCTGGTTTCACAAAGAGGGACATGTGGCCCCCCGTTTTCCAATCAGCTCGGCCTTCGGCCGATCTGGCAGCGTGCCCCGCGCGCCGGGCTGGTCCGCCAGGCCGGGTCGGGTCAGGCGGGGCTAGGCCACGCCGGGCCGGTTCGGGCCATTCCGGGCCGGGTCGACCCTGTCCGGGGTGGGTCGACCCAGTTCGGGCCAACCGGGGGTCTCCGGCCGGGTCGGCCCGAGCCCGAAACCCCCATTACCGAACTGTTAGGTTAAAATGCCCATAACTCGGGCTACGGAGCTCCAAACGACGCGCTGTCAGCGGCGATTCGATCCTTGGATCGAGACGGTGGTTTTGGTATATCTCACTCAAGGTTTCGGAATACTTTGAGTTTGTCCGGGTTGGTTCGTACATGAAACCAACCGGGCCCTCGGAGTGGAAACACTCATATCTTGAGCTACGGACGTCCGATTGACATGTCGTCAGCTTTGTTGAGTTCCTCTTAGTGAGACAGACCTTTTGGCATACTCCGCCCCAGGTTTTGACGCAGGTAGAGTATGGTCGGGTTGGTTTTGCCTTAAAAACCAATCGGGCCCCTGGGACGAAAAAGCCAATAACTATCAGACCGGGCATCCGATCGACGCGCCGTCTGTTGCGTTGAGTTCCTGTTGACGATACGGAACTTTTGGATACATCAACTCTGGACTTTGTGACAGTTGATGTATCAACCTCTCGGCTCATGGAGCGGACCCTCCCGAACGAGCTTGCTGTGTGCGGGAACCCTAGAGCTGGATGCGACTGCTACTGTGACAGCGACGACGACAATACAGAGATCCTCAGTGGATTCAACGACGACGACTACAGCACTCAGCGATCCTGTGTGGATCAGTGCTACCTATCCTGTGTGGGTTCGATCTTCTGTGGGTTTGCGCTCAGCGGTCCTGTGTGAACCAGTGCCTACAGATCCTGTGTGGGTCCGATCCTGTGTGAGTCTTTGCGGGGGTTAGTACCTATCGATCCTTTGTGGGTCCGATGACTTAGATGGATCAGTGATCATATTTATTGTCTACCGAAGAAGTATACCTGTGTGAGCTGAAGCCTATTTACCATCCTGTTTGGATTGTGTTGTGCTATCCTGTGTGGATTACGTTTTTCTTTCCTCTGTGGAATACGTATACTTTCCTGTGTGGACTGAGTTGTACTTGGTCTCGGAGGTTGGAGCGTATTGAATTGATGACTTAGGTATATGTATGGGAATATTCCTAAGCAGTGTCGGTTGATACATCGTGTTTGTATCTTTCCTTTGTGGTCTATCCTTTGGGGATTTTGGGAGACCTTCGGGGGTCTCGGGATCCCTACTAAGTAGCTTATACTCACCCCTGCACGGGCTATGCCCGCACTACGTTGTGTTGGTTGCAGACGACAGACAACGTTGATCGTGGTTGAGGCTTGCAGAGCAGGACGATACATGGAGGTGGACCACTGGGCGGGACGTGCTCGGAGCGGACGGCGGGACCCGAGGAGCAGTGGAGCTATCTGTACCCACCCTTCAGGTGGGATTTCCAATGGACAGCTCGGTGTAGCGGCTTTTACTTTATAGTTGTTGTTTTCCCTTTCGAATTGTACTTTACTTCAGTTTGGGTTTGTATACTGGCCCATTTACTTTTCTGCACTTTCAGTTGTACTCTGTTTCTACTTAGTGTTTACTTTTCTGCTTTCATACTCTGTGGTGCTTGTTTACTTTACAAAGGAAATGCCTTCTGTTTTTACCCGGATTTACGCCTTGGTGCTAGTCGCCAGCCCTTGGCCTATGGAAGGCGGGCTTGGGGTAGTCACGGCACGGGCCCCAAGGGCGGGCCGTGACAAATTGGTATCAGAGGAGTTAGGTTCTACCACGAACTCTGATCTTTTCTATGTGAAGAAATAGTGTTTAGCGTATTGGGTGTGGTTATCAGTCCAGGGAGTCTAGTGTTGGTGCGGCGGCCGACGTATCCGTACACCAGGACCCTGACTTCTGATTTCCGACTTAATGGACGAAAACATTGATTGCGTGTGTGTTTCAAGTTTTCGTTGTGATTACTTTTTTTCAGCTCACCAGGTATACTGTTCTGACCGTGGCGCACCTATTTCCTTTTCAGGATGGCCCCACGACGGCAGCCAGCTAGGGTTCCGAGAGTCGAGCGTGATGACAGCCCACCGAGTGACGAGGCCCCGGTGCAGGGCCCTTTGTCAGCAATGGCACGGGCGGTAGCACTACCTGCCGAGCCACCGATGCTTCCAGCACCAGTCGCTGACGATTCACGTCACCATGGAGCTCTGCATCAGTTCCAGCGCCAGCGACCGCCTAGGTTCCGTGGGGAGACGGACCCCCAGGCAGCAGAGGACTGGCTGGAGGCAGTGGTACGAGTTTTTAGGCTAGTGAGGACACCTGCAGACCTCATGGTGATCCTCGCTGCGAGCCTACTGCACGCAGCAGCAGGATGATGGTAGAGATTGATGCTCCAGGTTCATGATGAGGCATCTCTACTATGGATGGACATTGAGAGCCTCTTCCGCTCAGATTTCGTCCTAGCCACCCTTCGTGCGGTGTGTATCCAGGAGCTTCTTCAGCTGCGGTAGGGCAGTATGATGGTCGCTCAGTACTCGGCGAGATTTACCGATCTCTCGCGCTACTCGACTGACATGGTATGGGACCCATTCTTCTGGGCCCGGACATTCGAGCAGGGATTGAGACACGAGATCAGGGCATCACTGATCTCCCTCAGCATTCTGACTCAGATGGGAGTACTGGAGCGGGCCGTTTTGATCGAGAGATTCCTTGCTGAGTCTACACCAGTACTGAGACCCACCACCGGGCGGCACGTAGCAGAGTCTTCTACAGCAGGCAGTCAACGGATGACTCAGGGGTCCAAGCAGACCAGACCTTCAGGCAGATGACCTTAGGACACTGGCTTAGCAGTGCGGGGAACATAGCGTGGAGCCAGTCTTTCGAGAGGCAGACAGTGCTACTCGTGCGGTGGGCAGGGCCACAAGGCTCGTGATTGCCCGACCCGCCGTGCTGAGGAGAAGTAGATGGTTGAGGGACCACCGAGGCAGAGGAAGAGGGTCGACTGTGGCGGTCCGCAGGGAGGAGGCGGACGAGGAAGAGGAGCTGGCCGAGCCGCAGGTGGTGGGCGACGCTTTGAGACTCTACCACCACCACCACCACCATGAGGTCCACCCCGACCACAGGGAGCTGGCGGGCAGAGATAGACACAGCTCCAGGCAGTAGAGGCCTACGACCACGGCGCACCCGAGATGATTCGAGGTACTATCTGTTTCTATTACACCTTTGCTGCAGTAATTATAGACACATGAGCGAGTCAATCATTCATAGCTGCTTCCCTTGTTCGGAGCTCGGAGATTCCGACAGAGCCGTTGGCTCGATCCTTACGGCTAGAGACTCATACGGGAGCAGACTCGACGATTACGCACTGGTGCTGGCAGTGTGAGCTTACTCTAGGGGGCGAGAGTTTCGGCTGGGATCTTTTTGTAGCAGCGTCGAGGCCTTACGAAGTCATCTTGGGCATGGATTGGTTATCTATAGTCCATGCCCAGATTGACTGTTTTAGGCGCAAGGTGTGATGTGTACGCACCGACGGGAGCAGGTTCACCTTCACCTGCGAGAAGGGAGCCTTCACAGCATAGGATGGATTTCTGCAGAGGAGAGGATAGCCCATCACTCATCAGTTGGCTAGCCTTATCCTAGGAGCAGTTGACATGCGGAGTCCTGGTTTTCTTGCAGTGGCGGATTAGTTTGCGGACGTTTTCCCGACGACGTTTCAGGGATACCTCCTCGTAGAGAGGTAGACTTTTATATTGACATGTACCCCGGGACAGCTCCGATATCGACTCCATCATATTGGATGGCCCCCGCCTAGCTTCGAGAGCTATGGGTACAGTTGGAGGACTTGCAGGGAAAGGGGTTCATCCGACCCAGTGTTTCACCCTGGGCTTCCCCGATATTGTTCGCCAAGAAGGCGGATGGAAGCTTGTGACTTTGTGTTGACTATCGTCGCCTGAACCAGGTGGCAGTGAGGAACGATTATCCGCTATCGAGGATTGATGACCTCTTTGATCAGCTCAATAGAGCACGGTGGTTCTCGAAGATAGACCTCAGGTCAGGCTATCATCAGCTCCGCGTCAGAGACGAGGACGTGCAGAAGACGACCTTCAGATGTCCGTATGGACACTATGATTTCTTGGTTATGCCCTTCGGAGTAACCAATTCTCTAGTAGTGTTCATGGCCCTCATGAACAGGATCTTTCAGCCATACCTTGATTGGTTTGTTGTGGTCTTCATCGACGACATTCTGATTTACTCGACGACTGAGGAGGAGCACGCCTACCACTTACGGGTTGTACTAGACACACTCTGAGAGCACCAGCTTTATGGTAAGCTCTCGAAGTGCCAGTTCTGGATACGTGAGGTCCACTTCTGGGGACACGTTATCTCTGAGGTGGGAGTTGCAGTGGATCCTGCGAAGATCGTGGTTGTGTTAGCTTGGGAGCCACCCAGGAGCGTGATGGAGGTTCGGAGTTTCTTGGGACTAGCTGGATACTACCAGAGATTCCTGCCAGACTTCTCTAGAGTTTCGGAACCACTCTCATCTTTGACGAAGAAGGGTAAACACTTCGTATGGTCAGACAGATGTCAGCAGAGCTTCCAGGAGCTGAGGCAGAGATTGACCAGCGCACCTATCATGAGGTTGCCTTAGGAGGGAGTAGGGTACGTAGTCTACTGCGATGCATCAGGGACCAGACTCGGATGTGTTCTGATGAAGGAGCGGGCATTGATCGCCTATGGATCACGACAGTTGAGGCCGCATGAGCAGAACTACGCTACCCATGACCTGGAGTTAGCAGTAGTGGTCTTCGCTCTGAAGACATGGAGACACTATCTGATGGGCGAGCGCTTTACGGTCTTTTCTGATCATCAGAGTCTCATGTATATCTTCTCACAGAAGGACCTGAACCTGAGACAACGGCGATGGCTCGTGTTCCTCCAAGACTATGACTTTGAGATAGTCTATACTCTTGGAAAGGGGAACGTGGTAGCTGATGCCCTCAGCTGGAGGACGAGCATTCAGCTACTTGAGGAGGTGAAGGAGCAGCTAGCCTCTTTGTAGATATCCTTCATGGATAGAGATGGATAAGCCTTCCTTCAGTCTCTCACAGTCACCCCTCCACTACTGCAGCATGTCAGAGAGGCACAGCGTGAGGACGCTGACTGTGAGACACGACATGCACAGATATCCTCGGGATAGGAACCTGATGGTTTCTCCCTTGGGGCAGAGCACGAAATCCTTTTCAGAGGACGTACCATGGTTCCAGTCGCTTTGTGAGAGGAGGTGCTGAGAGAGTTTCACACTTCTCCTTTGGCGGTACATCCTGGAGTAGCGAAGATTTACCCGGATCTCAGACGACAACACTGGTGGCCGGGCATGAAGAAGGCTGTGGTAGAGTTTGTTTCTCGATGCCTCACCTACCAGCAAGTGAAGGCAGAGCATCAGGTACCTGCAGGCTTGGTACAACCTTTGGAGGTCCCGGAGTGGAAGTGGGACGGAATATCTATGGACTTCGTGACTGGACTTCCACGCACTTCCAGAGGTCACGACTCCATCTGGGTGATTGTCGACCGACTCACCAAGTCGGCTCACTTCTTACCCATCAGAGAGCAGGGCTCAGTGGAGAGCTTGGGACGTCTCTATGTTCAGGAGATTGTACGACTTCACGGTGTGCCATCATCGATCGTCTCCGATCGAGATGCTCGCTTTACTTCCCGGATTTGGAAGGGGTTGTAGGAGGCATTCGGAACGCATCTACGTTTGAGCACAACCTTTCACCCTCAGACGGATGGTCAGACGGAGGGGACCATTCAGACTCTCGAGGACATGCTCCGCGCATATGTACTCGACTTTGGTCGTAGCTGGGAGGACCACCTACCCTCAGTGGAGATTGTGTACAACAATAGCTACCACTCCACCATCGGGATGGCATCGTACGAGGCGTTGTACGGCCGACCTTGTAGATCTCCTTTGTGCTGGACAGACCCTGGGGAGCCAGCACTTGTGGGACCAGAGATGGTCCAGGCCATGACAGAGAAGGTCCATGTCAACCAGGAGCGGATGAGGACATCTCAGAGCTGGCTGAAGTCATACGCTGACAGGAGGCAGAGGCCACTAGAGTTTGAGGATGGCGACCACGTCTTCTTGCAGGTCTCACCTCGACGTGGTATACAGAGATTTGGCCGAGGTGGCAAGTTATCTCCACGCTTCATCGGACCCTTCTAGGTCCTCAGCAGGATTGGCGAGGTGGATTATCGCCTGGCTCTACCACCTCAGTTACACCGAGTGCACGACATCTTCCACGTGTCTCAGCTGAAGAGATATGTCCACGACCCGACGCACATCATTTACCAGGGGGAGCTTGATGTTGAAGATGGGGAGACTTTTACGGAGGTCTCGGTGGAGATAGAGGATCGACAGGATAGGGTCCTACGTGGGCGATCGATTCCTCTTGTGCGCATCAGATGGCAGCACGGGAACCTCCAGGAGAGCACATGGGAGCGGGAGGCTCAGATGCGTGCTCAGTACCCTCATTTAGTTCCCTAGTTTTGATGTATCTTTACGGGGAAGTAAAGCCCTGAGGTGGGAGTAATGTAAAGACCCGTAAAAATAAAGGGAAATTTTTTCTTAATTTTCTTTGGAATTTTTACAAGAATGCGGTTTCTGACGGCACCTGATTCTGAGGCCCAGTGTGCCCGGAATCAATTTCTGAAGTCTGGCTCGGGTACGTTCAGTGAACGAACGAGCGGGAATTTCTAACTTTTGAACTGGTTCTCGGAATCGAATTCAGAGGGCACCGATGAACTCGCAGCGCCGATATTCGCTTAAGGAGACCTTTTCCGAGGTTGTGTTTATTGCAGGTTGAGAGATAGTTTTTGGGGATTTAAAATGAAGTTAAATAAAATGTGGAAACACATTTTATTTTTAACCAAGTTGGTTATAACCTCCCAAAGGGAGTTAGGGGTGGGACCCACATCCACTTAACCTCCCTTGAGAGAATTAAGTGAGGTGGGGCCCACATGAACCCTAACACTTCATCTTCCCTTTGAACTCCCTATAACTCCACTTTTATTAAACTTGACAACTTGGGTTATTAATTGAGTTGAGTTGTTTTAATTTCAAACTTTTGAAATTCAAGTTGTTTAATCATGTAAATAAAATAAGCTTTAAGCTTATTTTAATTTGGTTGGTATCCTTTTCCACCTTGAGAGGAATTGGGAAGCTCTCTCCACCTTCTTGAACCTTGATGAAGAACGCGAAGAACACATAAGCTTTGACGAAGAACGCTGCTTCTCTTCTTCGTAGCCGGTGTGTTTCCGAAGATTGACGATGCCACATCTTCAATCTTCTTCCCGTGTCAACGAAAGGAGACGCCGTTTCCTCCTCGGACTATCTCTGTCAGCTTACAAAGCTTCTACAGCGAAGAACCTCTTCGGACGCACCTCGACGTCAACGGAAACGACGTTCGATTTCCGCGACGCCCGACCTCCGCGACGCTAGTCTTCCACGGCTTGTTGACGTGCTCTGCACTTGAAACCGAGGTAGGGGTTTATTTTATTCTTTTGTTCATGATTTATACCCGTTATTAATTCTTCGTGAAATTTGTCCAATTATTAGAAAATAACGCGAGGGGCCGGACCGCACGAACACGGCCGACCCTCCTCCTTTTCATGTTGATTCTGTTCTGGATGGAAACGGGCGAGGCGCGGTGTCGTCGCACTGCGCATGATCATACGGCAAGAAACGTGCGGCGTCGTCGCGCCGCGTCATAAAATAATGCAAGGACGTGACGCCGTCGCGCCGCGTCGAGGAAAGTTGAAGGCGACGCGGTTGGATCGGGGCTGCGGCGGAGGGGCGTGGTGCCGTTGCACCGCGCCGAACGACGAAGGCCGCGGCCGGTTCCGGGCCGCGGCGAAACAAGCGGACCGGCGGCCAGCCGGGCCACCGGTGTCGGAAGCCGGAAGGGGACCGGCCTTTGCCGATCCAGTTGAGGAAGAACCGGACGGCCAGGTCGGGCCGGCCAAAAGGGAGGCAAACCGGGGGGGAATTAATTCCCCCGGCCAGCTCTAAAACGACCCCCCATAATGAGGGGGGCCAGTTTCACAAAGGGGGGCAGTCGGCCCCCCGTTTTCCAATCAGCAAGGCCTTCGGCCGAGCTGGCATTGCGCTCAGCGCGCTGCCTTGCGCCGAACCGGCGCACCTGGCCGGTCCGCCGGGCCAGGCCGGGTCAGGCCGGGCCGGGCCGGGTTGACCCTGTCTTGGGCGGGTCGACCTGGTTCGGGCCAACCGGGGGGTCTCGGGCCTGGTCGGCCCGGGCCCGAAACCCCCGTTACCGAACTATTAGGTTCAAATGCCCATAACTCGGGCTACGGACCTCCAAACGACGCGCCATCAGTGGAGATGCGATCCTTGGATCGAGACGGTCGTTTCGGTATATTGTACTCAAGGTTTTGGAATACTTTGTGTTCAGCCGGGTTGGTTCGTACACGAAACCAATCGGTCCCTCGGAGCGGAAACGCTCATATCTTGAGCTACGGACGTCCGATTGACGTGTCGTCAGCTTTGTTGAGTTGCTCTTAGTGGGACGGACCTTTTGGCATACTCCGCCCGAGGTTTGGATGCAGGTGGAGTACGGTCGGGTTGGTTTTGCCTTAAAAACCAACCGGGGCCCTGGGACGAAAAAGCCAATAACTCTCAGACCGGGCGTCCGATCGACGCGCCGTCTGTTGAGTTGAGTTCCTCTTGATGATACGGAACTATTGGATACATCCACACTGGAGTTTGTGACAGTTGAAGTATCAGCCTCTCGGCTCATGGAGCGGACCCTCTCGAACCAGCTTGCTGTGTGCGGGAACCCTAGAGATGGCTCCGACTGCTACTGTGACTGCGACGACGACAGTACAAAGATCCTTAGTGGATTCGACGACGACGACTACAGCACTCAGAGATCCTGTGTGGATCAGTGCTACCGATCCTGTGTGGGTCCGATCCTGTGTGGGTCTGCGCTCAGCGGTCCTGTGTGAACCAGCGCCTACATATCCTGTGTGGGTCTTTGCGGGGGTTAGTACCTATCGATCCTTTGTGGGTCCGACGGCTTAGATGGATCTGTGATCATCTCTATCGTCTACCGAAGAAGTATACCTGTGTGAGATGAATCCTGTTTACCTTCCTGTGTGGATTGTGTTGTGCTATCCTGTGTGGATTACGTTTTGCTTTCCTGTGTGGAATACGTATACTTTCCTGTGTGGACTGAGTTTTACTTGGGCTCGGAGGTTGGAGCGTATTGAATTGATGACTTAGGTATATGTATAGGCATATACCTAAGCAGTGTCGGTTGATACTTCGTGTTTGTATCTTTCCTTTGTGGTTTATCCTTTTTGGATTTTGGGAGAGCTTCGGGGGTCTCGGGGTCCCTACTTAGTAGCTTATACTCACCCCTGCACATGATATGCCCGCACTACGTTGTGTTGGTTGCAGACGACGGACAGCGTTGATCGTGGTTGAGGATTGCAGAGCAGGACGGTACCTGGAGGTGGACCATTGGGCAGGATGTGCTCAGAGCGGACGGTGGGACCTGAGGAGCAGTGGAGCTATCTGTACCCACCCTTCAGGTGGGTTTTCTAGTGGACAGCTCAGTGTAGCGGCTTTTACATTACAGTTGCTGTTTTTCCTTTTGAGTTGTACTTTACTTCAGTTTGGGTTTGTATAATGGCGCATTTACTTTTCCGCACTTTCAGTTGTACTCTGTTTCTTCTTAGTGTTTACTTTTCCTCTTGCTTACTCGGTGGTGCTTGTTTACTTTACAAAGGCAATGCCTTCCATTTTTACAGGGATTTACGCCATGGTGCTAGTCACCAGCCCCTGGCCTATGGAAGGTGGGCTTGTGGTAGTCACGACACGGGCCCCGAGGGCGGGTCGTGACAATGATGTGAGATGTATTATAATATATTATTGTGTGATATTATTACACTTATTGTACTACACACTGTTTTATTTTTTGAATTATTCTATTAAATGTTAATTTTATAATATAAATCAATAGATTTTTTGTAAATTATTTATATTATACTTGTGTAACATTCGTAAATATCATATAAAATTATCATGCTTCCATTATATTACCCAAATTCTAAAATGTATATAAAATATTGGAAAACAAACTTATCAAAATTACTCACTCACACTTTACATGGTAATATTTTTATAATTAATTCTTATTGAATATTTTTGGTGATTTCACAAGTTCCTTTTTTTATTTTTTACTATGAAACCACAAATATATTACAATAGGTTTATTCATATTTATATATAGAATTATATTTTTATTTAATTTTAATATTGGGGAATGAAATACCATGTTTCTTATATAGTAAAAATTATATATATATTAGTTAATTTAATATATTTTATTTAAGTAGATATGTTTTTCAAATATTCATATTTTGGAATGATAATTTTAAATGGATTTTTTATATAGTTTTATGATCTCTAAGAATGTCTAATTTATCAATTAGTAAGAAAATATTTTAATTAAAAGTCTGATGTTTACACTAAATGTATTGATGAATATATATCAATGTCCTATATTATTTATTCAACCTATATGTATTTGTGTCTATTAGTTTGTTTTTAATTTCTTGTTGATTTCTTAGTCCTTTAAATGAATAGTGAATTATTCCATAAAATTCTATGATATACCATCATAAACATGTATTTCAAGTATAGAGAGTTTAGTTGAATGATTTATATGATACATTAGTGACTTTGAGGTAGACATGTTCGTGGTTTGACTTCATGAGAATATATGATAAATGAAGTTACTTGGATGTCCCGGATATGACAAACGCAGTTCATGAAATTAGAATGTCATATAGTATAATGGATAATATATATACTTGTGGATTATTTATTTTAAATATGATAAACTCTATGTTCCAAAAAAAATATGCATTTCTAATTTTTCAATAATTTTGTAATATTTATAGATCGTGTTTTAATTTAAAATATATTTTAACATAATTTGGGTAGAATACTACTATTTTTAATAATTTTAACTTACAAGATATTAGTAAATATTATTTTATGGTGATTTTTTGTGTCATATATTTAAAATAATATTTTGAATTAATAAAATATGTTTGACTTTATTCTCATTATGTATAGAAAACCCGAATTTATATTTCTAAAAAAACTTATATTATATAGGTGTTTTTTTAGAATCCAATTAAATTTTAATCATATTTATATTTTTTTAATATTTATTTTTCATAAATAATATTTCATAATTGTTTTTGTTAAAAACGAACATGTATAAGTTATCCAGTTGTAAATTTTGTAAATATGATTTTAAAATAAATATGTTTTAAATTTTAACATTTGGGGTAGTATGTACGTAATATAATTTTTACAAGAGTTTTTGTAGAAAAATGTTTATTAATTAGGAGAACCTTTATCTTGATATGAAATTTCACATTTTTTAAATTATTATTACTTTTGAATAAATATTTCTTTTGTTTTTATATTTATTACACTTGGTTAATTTTAGAAAAATATTACATTAATAATTGCTAAAATATAAATTACATATTAAATTTTATAATGAAATATATATTAAATAAATTAATATTTTAATTTAAATTATTAAGTAATTTAATATTTTTATCTTATATAAAAAATGATAATAGTTTATAATATATATATATATATATCATTTAAATAAAAAATTTAATTTATAGTCATTATTTTTTAGGTTCTTGTAAATTTATTATAATATATAAAAATTCAAAAACAGAAAATTCGTTAATATAGATATGTTGTGAAATGAAAAAATAAAAATGTATGCATCTATACATATATGTATGTGCATATATATTTAGATGTGTTTATTTGATAAAAAATTTATGGTTATGTTTATATAATAAGTATATTACTAAAATGTAGTTAATATATATAAATAGACGTATATATATATATATGTGTGTGTGTGTGCCAAATATATAGGGATATATATAAACACATATTATATATATATATACACACTTATATAGGAGGTTGATTGTTTAAAAAAAATATAATAATATGTATATATTGTTATGTGGTTCATGGGAAGATATGTTTTTTATAAAATTGAATTAAAAATGTAAATAATCATGTGGATAGAAGTGAGGTGTGGCGTTTGGGGAAGAACGTGCCCCAGAAAACTTGTGTGTGGTGTCTGGTGGAAGGAAACTATATATATAAATATTCTTATATATTAACATTGAATCATGAATTCTTGTTATTTACAAAAAATATATGATAAATAAATTGTGATATTTATGTTAATACAAATTTATGATATATATATATGTTAAAATATATATGTGTATATTATATGTGTGTGTTAGAAAATATATATATAGTTATATATATATATATATTGGGATATATATATATAATTATATATTTATTTATATATATGTGTGTTAAATTATATATATTACTTTTGAATAAAAATAAATTGATTATAAAAAATATATAAATATATATGTGAAGTGTGTGACTTTTAAGGTAGGGAAAAAACTATATATAGATAACCATTTATATTATTTTATATAAATATATGGTAAATAAAATATTTCATTACCATTTATAAGTTATTAAAATAATGTTAAAATATAATTTTATTTAATATATGTTATATATGTTATAAATATAATCTACTAGTTATATATACACTCACACATGGTAAATAATATTCCTAGAGGTTTATGAAATCATAAAATAAAATAAAATTGAAAAATTTATAAGAACAAAATAATATTTTAGGAAGTCGGTAGGAGACATATATGGGTAACTCAACTTCTATATTGAGGTCATTCCATACACACTTTATCAAAATTAAATAAACAATGTATTTGATAATAATTTTAAGAATAAAATAATAATCTTTCCCATAGGTTATTCATAAAATGAAAAAAATACCTACACCTTGATGAAAAATATGTGACATTCCCTTGATGTTGAGATAATATAATGGTCATTTTTGTCTTCAAGTAAGGAGGTTTGGAATAGTTTCAAATATGTGATCTATAGGTAAATATGGTTCTTTGATTCAAGTAATGGGATATTAATTTTTTTTTGAAAAAAATATATTATTATATATTAAAATATAATACTTTATGTAAAGAAATTATTTTCAAGGAATGAAATTTGTCATATAAATAATTTATTTGATGCAAAAAACTATTTATGAACGTGTTTTTTATTTTAAAAAATATAATTTGGAAGGTAAAGTTTCAAAAATATTATTATGATTATATTTTATTAAAAAACCTACGATATAGAGGTATTTTAGTAGTAAAATAGAGTATGATTTATGTAATAATAAAAACCCCTAATGTAAGGGAATTTTATTATTTTAAAAAACGCATGTTTCAGAAATTATAATTTTATTTAAATAAAATCAAAAAATATATATATGTTTTGAAATAAGTAATATATAATTATATATGATGAATTAAATATAAAAATTATAGATGTTTCCCATAAGTTTATGTATGGTATAGAAAACTGTATTTCACTAATAATCCATGCATATTATACAATATTTTGTTTCCATGTGGTTTATTTTATTTATAGTCATTAAATAGTCACATATATATGTATATATATGCACATAAATTTATACATATATAAATATATAAATTTATATTTCTAATAATTTAATCTCATATTTTTTAATGAAAAAATAACTCTAATGAAAAATATAAATTAATCAACCTAAAAATGTTTTTTAAAAAAATTACAGCACTTGGACTTTGTAATCCTGATTATAATCTATTTCTTGAACCCAAAAACAAAATATGGGTATGAATTAGACAACCATCAATTTTACATATGTCCACTAGGTTTGTTTTTATCTTGTGAATAATTTTTTCGGAAAATTCCTATGATGATTTTATTTAAAAAATTCTTCCAATGTACATTTTTAAAAGATAATATACTTTGAAATGGAATATTTTATCCTTCAATTGCAAAGTTTAAATTGATATTATATTTTAAAATGAATGATATTTTCAAAGAACTTTTTATTTTAAAAAGGAATTATAATTTTAATTAAATGTTATTTTAAATTGATATTTATTAAAAGGTCTTTTTGAAAATTAGTGTTTTGGATTATGATTTTTTAAAACCATTTACTTTTTAGAGTTATTTAATATATATTTTATATTTGATATTATAAAAAAAATTCTACAGACTTTTTTAATATTATTTATAAAAACGTTTTTACTATTTTTTTTAAAACCCCATAATAGGAAATTATATGCTCACAGTAAGTATTAATGTATTTTACGAAGTCTCAATTGATGGAGTAATGAGGTTTAACCATATTAAGGATCTAGAATGAGAAAAACATAAAATAATTTATTTACTAATTATTTAAACTCATATAATATTTTATAGTTTTAACTTTTCCCATAAAACCTAGAGTGGAAAATATTATCATTTTGTAAAAGACAATATATATTCTAGTAACTTTGAAAAAATATGTAATATTTTTTATATCAGATCAATAAGCACTATTCTCAAGTATATACAATTGGATTTGGAGAAACATTTTGGATAACATACAATATTACCTTGTTGTATGTTTTTTGATAATTTACGAGTTCTATTTTGTCCTTCAAGGTTATAGGAAAATAATATTTCCAATTATTCAAAATAATAAATTGATTTTAGGATCTTAGTTTTCATTCAATTTTGAGATACAAAATTTAAAATGTTAATTAGGTATTAAAATAGAATTGAGGGTGAGAAATTTATTATAATTGAGGTATAATATGACATCCCTGAAAATTATGAGCATATTTTTTAAATAATTAATTTTCATTAATATTTATTCTATATTAATTTTTTCAAAAACTATAATTCTATGTAATATGTCTAAATTTATTTTTGAAATAAAAAATTTTAATGTTTAAATTTTTTGTCATATGTATTTAATAATATTTTTAAATGATTCATAATATAAAAAATAATCATTCATTAATATAAAACTTATTTTTATATGATATTTAATTGTTTTAAAATTGTGAATACTTTGGATAAATAATATAAATTCAATTTTAATAATTATAATGATTAGTTTATTTTTATAAATATTTTACCATAATGATTTGAAAAATATTACATTGACAGTAAATTTTACAATGTATCATATATAAAAAAAATTAATGTTTTCAATTTAATTCATAAAAAAATTTATACTTTTCATATATATTAATAAATGATAAAATTAAACTGAAAATATATATAAATTTTGAAAAAAAAAATTTGGTTCTTATTAATATAGAAGAATATATAAATATTCTTATGTAGAAATTATGAATATATATATATAAGTGGTATACAAAAAACAATTACCATGTACATATATATACATATATGATTGTGTACATGTGTGTGTGTGTATCTGGTCTATGGGGTGTTAGCCAAGTTGTACCTGCAGGTTATACCCCTCATTCTCCATGGGAAATGGTGCAGACTCGAGTCCCGATACGCTCTGACCCTTTGCATATTATGAAAAATGCAATTGAAATCCATTTCTAAGCTGGGGAGTGTGGATTACACCTGGGTGTGGTCGGGGGCCCCCTGTTGGGAGTCGGTGTTAGCAACCCACAGTTTCCCCATGGGGTGTTAGTCGAGTTGTACCTACTGGTTGTACCCCTCTCTCTCTGTGGGAACTGGTGTAGGCTCACGTCCCTCCAGACTCAGACACTATCTGTATTATGCACTGCGAGATTCAATGACATTTCTTAGTTGGGGAGTGTGGAGAGCACCTAGGCTTGGTCCGGGCACCGATGAACTCGCAGTGCCGATATTTGCTTATGATGACCTTTCCCGAAGGCGCGTTTTCTTCAGAGGAGTTTCTAAAAATTGACGATTAAATGTGTTGTAAATAAAATTGTGGTAGATTTCTATTTTCTTTATCTAATGGTTATATCTGACATAGGGTAGTTGGGGTGGGACCCACAAGTCCCTAACTACACATGATAAGATATTTGTGAGGTGGGGTCCACATGATCCCCATCCCTTCACATTCCCTAACTCCTCTAAACCCCCTCTTAAGTTGTGTAACTCATATTAACTTGGTTAAACTTCCACATTAATTGGATGACTTCTCCTCTCCCCACATTAAAACATGACAACACATTTAATCAATAAATAGAATTATGGTTTTGAATTTTGGATTTTGAAATGCATTCCATGCTTTAATAAAATTAGAGAAGTCTTATTTTATTTGCGGGTTGGATCGTTGTTTTGAGGATTGGAGGAGAGAGCTCCAGTTTCTTTGAAGAACTTCATCTTCCGCGAAGAACGTCTCCACTTCAACGAAGAACGTTGATTCGGCGGCCCTGATTTTTTTACCCTCTTCTTCCTCCGAGACAAGGGAGGAGACACCGACGACGATGGAATCAACTCCATCGTCCGAGGCACTAGACAACCGCGACTATTCTTCCTGGTAGGGGTGTGTTTATTAATGAGCCACATTGTATTTCCGTCCATGTTATTGGTCACTCTAAACCATCTGCTATTGAACTAATGTGGAAGGAACCAGACCAAACTAACATAGTCTGATTCCTAGGTTGTTCTTGTTATATGGTGTTCTCCTATCGTTCTTGAGTTGTGAATCAATGTATGTTTTCAAAGAATATCAGAGGCCCGAAAACATCAGAAACAGCCTCGGAACATCGGGATGACCTAGGAGAGGGAGTTTTGTAGAAAACGAATCATAAGAATGAAGAACGGATGCCTCAGGAGGCGTGCTGGCCAGAGGCTTCGTTTCTGGAAAATTCCAGATTACACGGCGTGCCCTTCCAATGAACACACCGTGTAGTACAAACATTTATCAGCAGATGTAACATACATCAGAGGAAGTGACACACGACGTGTGACACCGGTCACACTACGTGTACTGTCCACACAATTTGAAAGAGGAGACATTGATGGACATGGAGTGTATTCAAGGGAAATACACAGACACTGACAGAAATACACGGCCATGACGCACAACATGTATTATCTTCTTTGAAAGACAGAAGTAGCTTCGCGAGTCTCTATGTGTAATCTGGGTGATACACGGACACGGGGAGAACCAACAGCCACAAGGCATGGCGTGTACTACCACCACCATGGAATAAGCAGCTCCGTAAGGCTTGGCATGTAATCTGGGTGATACATGGACACAGGAAGAACAACACGGCCAAGAGGCACATCGTGTATTCCGGAAATACATGGACAGAGGGCGGAGTATACGAGAATGTACTCCACCACACGGTCAGGCATGGCCAGCGCACATGGAACTGACCATAGAGGCTTGAATGTGGCATGTAACCAAACCACAAGTCATGTACATATTTAATTACAAGACTAGCCCTGCGAAATGGGCCGTATCACAAGGGAAGTACCTTGTGTCTGATGACACGAAATGTATTGCTTACCTACACGTCGTGTACATTAGGGAAATGTCTTGGTTGTCTTGTTCTCCGTGACTTGGGCACATTTTTCTCAGTTTTTACCCTATGAAGTGGGACAGAACTATGGGATACATCAACTCTGGTCTTTGTGATAGTTGATGTATCGATCTTGGACTCGAGTAATGGACCCTTAGGAAATCGAGCATGTTGTGTGCGGGAACACTAAAGCTGGCAGCGACCGTGATGACGAGGAAGAATATACTTGGATACTATGTGGTTTCGACAGTGAAAATGACTATACTTGGATCCTATGTGGGTTTGGCAGTGAGGAAGACTGTACTTGGATCCTCCGTGGGTTCGGCAGCGATGAGAAATGTACCTAGATCCTACGTGGGGTCGGAAGCGATGGTTACTGTACCTAGATCCTACGTGGGTTTGGCAACGACGACTTCTATATTTGGATCCTATGTGGGATCGGCAGAAGAGATGATTCAGAGGTTACATCTAATCATCTCCACCTCCCTTCATGAGTTGTAAACCTGTGTGAGCTGAGTCTTGACATTCAATCATTATCTTCAATATGATTGACTTGCTTTCCTGTGTGGATTGGGTTGTGCATTCCTGTGTGGATTGGGTAGTGCTTTCCTGTGTGTACTGTGTTGTACTCTGGCTCGTGTGTTGGAGCCGAGCTAGAATTGAAGACTTTGGTATATGTATGGGCATATACCTAAGTAGAGTTGGTTGATACTTCGTGTTTGTATACTTCCATTGTAGTTTATCCTTTGTGGATTCAGGGAGACCTTTGGGGGTCTCGGGTTCCCTACTGAGTATCGTATACTCACCCCTGCACGGGCTATGCCCACACTATGTTGTGTTGGTTGTAGACGACAGACATCACTGATTATGGTTGACGCTTGTGGAGTGTGACGGTACTCGGAGGTTGGCTATCAGGCGGGACATACACGGAGTGGACGACCGGACCCGAGGAGCTGAGGAGACCATCTGTACCCACCCTTCAGGTGGGATAGCCGGAGGACGACCCAGTGGTTGTTGATTTAATTTACTGCTGTTGTACATTCATTTCAGTTGTACAGTACTTTTAGTTGGGTTTGTATTCTCTCCCATTTACATTCCAGCACATACTTTTGTACTCAGTTACTTAGTGTTACTTCGGCTTGCGTACTCTGTTGTGTTTATTTTTTTATCTAAAGGCAATGCCTTCCTTTTTTATTAGGGATTACGCCTTTGGTGCTAGACACCAACCCCTAGCCTATGGAAGACGGGCTTGGGGTATTCATGACACAGGCACCAAGGACGGGGTGTGACAACTATCTCATCCAAACAAATAGACATATCATAAGAAATCGGATCATTCATTATCAATATTATAATCCCTAAATATTGTAATCAATATCCCAAATTAAATATCTAATAGTGCAGTCCCTTAAGTAATGTGATTTATTACTCAACTATTTATTTAATTCAATAATTATTCGGTCAATCAATTTTTCAACCTAATATGCACAATTTAAGAATATAAATTAGTAATGTTTGATTGAAAATCTACAATTAATTATATATATCTCAATTCAATGACACTAGGAATCTGATTTTAGAGAACCAATTTCAATTTGTTGATAGTCGTTCACTCAACAGAAATCCTTAATATCCGAGTAGCACAATTACATAGTCCTGAGTTCCAGATAAAAATCCTCAAAAATCATGATAATTTTCACGACACGTTCCCCAAGGCCCGTATCGTGACTACCCCAAGTCCGACATCAATAGGCATGGGGCTGGAAACTAGCACCAAAGGAGTAATTCCCTAAAACTAGGAAGACATTTCCTTTATAAACGTAAGCACACAGACAACAAGAGTGACAGAGGAAGAAAACACTACGTAAAAGCTGTAAAACAAGTATGTTGAAAGTAAAGGGGACAAAAATACAAGACCAATTGTAAAGTACAATATAACTGAAAATACAGTACAAATGCACTAAGGTAAAAAAGAAACTACTAAGCCATCCTTTGGAATTTCCACCTGAAGGGTGGGTACATATGGCCTCCTCAGCACCCCAAGTCTGTCCTTCCCCTCCGAGTATGTCCCTCCAAGTGGTCCACCTCCGAGTACCATCCAGTTCTGCAAATTTCTACCTTGATCCGTGATGTCTGTCGTCTAAAACCAACAAAATGAGGTGTGGGCATAGCCCGTGTAGGGGTGAGTATATCGATACTCAGTAGGGATCCTAAGACCCTCAATGTCTCAAAATATCCAACCAGGATAAACTATAAACAACAATACAATCACGAAGTATCAACCAACCCAACCTCGGTATACGCCCATACATATACCTAAGTTATCAATCACAGTTCGACTCCAACACTTGACCCCAAGAACAACCATTCCACAAAGGAAGTAAAGTCAATAATAATGATGATAATGGTTGAAAGACATAACTCAGCTCACACATGTATACTTCTTTTGTAGAGTGATAGAGATGATTAGATGTATCCACTGATAATCAATGTTGTCGGACCCACATAGGATACAAGACCAGCTAAACTGTCAGACCCACACATGATATAGGACTATCTATTCTAGAGTGATAGAGATGATCATATGTAGTAACTAATTCATCTAAGCTGACGGATCCACACAGGATACAGGACCAGCTAAGCTGTCAGACCCACATAGGATACAGGACCAGTTATTCTATCGGACCCACACAAGATACATGAACATGAGTCAAAACTGTTGGACCCAAGGAGGATCCTGCTATAGTAGTCAACGTTGTCAAACCCATGGAGGATTCTGCTATAGTAGACATTGTTGTCGGACAAACGGAGGATTCTGGTACATCTTAGTCATATCCATCTCTAGGGTTCCTACACACTGCATGATTGATTCCGGTAGGGTCCCCACCTTGAGCCATGTGACGATACATCAACTATCATGATGTCCTGAGTTGATTATCCCATATATTCGTCTCATCATAAAGAACTCAACGTGACTGACGGAGCGCCAATCAGACGCCCGGTCAGAAGGTTATTGGAATTTCTGTTTCAGGGGCCAAGTTGGATTTACGCTCAATCCAAAACTGGATGATTTATAAAATTGCCCTAAACTCACAAAGAGTATCCCAAAAGGACCTCCACATAATGAGGGTTCATGTAAAGTAGAAGGCTCATCAATAAGATGCACGGTCTGGGATATATTTGCATTTACGAAAAGATGGGTCCGGCCCATCAAGCCTAGTGGGATGGTGGGTCGACCCGACCCGGCTCGGCTGGTTAGACCCGGCTGGGGGTCGGGCAAGCCCAATGGGACAAAACACACATGCAGACCCAGCATATGCTACAGTCTTGTCCGGTTCTCCCCACAGTGCCAATCGGCGCCGCCTCCTCCTCTGCCCGCCCGGCCGTAGTTGCCAGTTTGGCCTAGCGCACACAGCGCCTGCAGGCGCTGCAGTTCTCCATCCTGGCCTGGCAGTTCACCCAGACAAGAGGCCCGTGGATGAGGGCACCACAATCCTCCAGTATGCCGGCTGGTTGGCCGACCGGTCGTCTCACGGTCCGGCTCAATCGCCCGCCTCCGCACCTCCACCGCGGCACGATGACACTGTGGTCCTGCTACCCTCTGCATGGTGTGCCGGCACCGCGCCGCCACCACCACGGCCTGACTTGTCCGCAGACTTCAGCTCCACCGCACAGTGCGATGGTGTCGTTCTTCTCCATTAGCTACAGACCTCCCGCCAGTAGTACCTCTCCAGCGAGGTTCGATGGCACCGTGCCCCTTTGGCACCGCCGCAGCTCGGTTCCTCTGCGTGGCATGGTGGTGTTGCACCCTTGCAGCAACCCCACGGCCTTGCGCCACCATCTCCCCCTACTAAATCTATTCATTTTATCAGTGCTAAAAACTGGCATTAAGAGCAGAAGAAAAGAAATGTTAATGACGGCGTAGATAAAGGGGGGTCCCCTTTATCAGTGCTCTGAAAAGCGCTGATAATAGGGCACATTATCAGTGCTCTTTTAGCGCTGTTAAATGTATCATTTATCAGTGCTCAACAAAGTGATGATAAAGGCACCTTCCCCTGCACATGCACATCCAGCACCTGCACACCTAAAAAAAACCCGCATACTAGCAAAAACCAGCACCTGCACACCTGCACAAAATAGCACATGCACACAATATTTTGAAAAACAATGCTATATACATTTAATTAAAAACATGAATACAAAAACACACAATGTTATATACATTTCAATCAATGTTTTACATGGTTACAATTTCAATTATCTGACAACAGTTATAATCTTTAATGCTTCATCCTTTGATATCTGTGATCTGCTCTCAAAAATTGTCATCCATGGTATTATTTGCCAAACAATGCATCTGAACTCAAGGAAAAAAACTCACCTATATAAGAAAACAAATATTATGTCAGTAATACAATATGGAAATAAATTAAAACACTAATAAGAAAGAATACATTAATATAGAAATGTTAAACTAAAATATGAAAAGGATAAAATCAAATGTTTTCATTCTGATAATAATGACAGGGAATAATGTAAAATCAATATGTTTTTTTATGATTTATCTCATTTAATAAATAATAATTATTTATCTAATGAAAATATTTACCAGTCACACCGTGCATCAGATTGTGGTGCAGATGATTCGTATATATCACAAATGACTCATGGATCGTTGTCCTAATGTATCAAAAAAATATGAATGTGTTTTCATAGTTTTCCGTGTGTCAGTAGTGTTCTTTTCTAAAGATAATGTAAATTTGAAAATGATATCAGACACTTTTATCCATACCGGTCAAACTGTGTGTCAGATTGGGTTATGGTCAATTCTAACACATCAAAAATGACTCATGGATCGTTGTACTAAAGTATCAAAACAATTGAAATGCATTTTCTCAGTTTTCTGTATGTCAGTAGTGTTGTTTTCTAAAGATTATGTCATTTTCAAAATGATATCAAACACTTTTAGCCATACCGTTCACAACGTGCGTTTGATTGAGGTGCGGTCGATTCGTTCATATCAAAAATGACTCATGGATCGATTTCATAAAGTATCAAAAAAATATGAATGTATTTTCTCTGTTTTACGAATATTACTTGTTTTGTTTTCTAAATATTATGTCAATTTCAAACTGATATCATATACTTTTATCCATACCGGTCACACCGTGCGTCATATTGAGGTGCAGTCGATTCTAACACGTCAAAAATTATGCAAGGATCATTGTCCTAACATATCAAGAAAATTTGAATGTGTTTGATTTTTATCTATGTTACTTGTGTTGTTTTCTAAAGTTAATGTCAATTTGAAACTGATATCAGACAGTTTTAGCCATACCAGTCACACAGTGCTTCGGATTGAGGTGAGGTGAATTCGTACACGTCACAAATGACCCATGGATCGTTCTCCTAAAGTATCAAAACAATATTAATTCATTTTCTTGGTTTCTATATGTTACATGTGTTGTTTTCTAAAGTTAAGGTCAATTTGAAACTAATATCAGACACTTTTAGGCAAACCGGTCACACCATGTGTCAGATTAAGGTACAGTTGATTCATACACGTCCAAAATAACTCGTGGATAGTTTTACTAAAGTATCAAAACAATCCGAACGAGTTTCCTTGGTTTTCCATATGTTACTTCTATTGTTTTCTATAGTTAATGTCAATTTTAAAATAATATCAGTCATATTAGCCATACCGGTCACACCGTGCGTCAGATTGAGGTGTGGTCAATTTGTACACATCCCTAATGATCCATGGATCGTTTTATTAAAGTATAAAAACAACCTATTGTACCTCAGTAGTGGGAATATCATCAATAGGTTGAGTGATCTGTTTTACCTCAATAGTGGGACTAGCTACAACAGGTTAAGAGACGTGTTGTTTCTCGAAATTGGGTGCATCAGCAGTTGCAGAAGTCATTATCTACAAAAGTGGTTTAACATTTAGTATAGATCACATAAAATCAGTAGCAAATAGATACTAACATAATGTAACAGAATCAATATTACAATAATAAAATAACATGATTATTGAACTCTCTTTTTTTAAAGGCTGAAGGGATTTTACCCCTCTATCGACTATCCATATCCCTTCATTGTGGTATCCTCTTGCATACAAAACATCAACTAAATTGGGAACACTGCAAAATGATTATGATGTCCCATTGAAAGGTTCATCCTCCATTGAAGTTTCATCTAACCATTCAGATATTTTGGTCGATAACAGAACAATTGACCAGTTTTGGTTTGTAGGATCTGGAATATAAAATACTTTCACTGCCTGTGATCCCATTATAAATTGTTCAACCTTCTCCCCATCCTTACTGAAATCAACATTCACAAATTCCAATTCATATATTTTAATAGCACTCCTGTTATCACCCCACTTTCATTTAACAATAGGAACATGGAAATCCGTATAATCCAACTCCCATATTTATTTGATGAGGCCAAAGTATGACATATTCACATAAATTGGATTTCTGTCCTTAGCACCGGAAACATGCATCGCTTCATCACCAAGTGTAACCCCACTATAATTTAATGGTACTTTTACCATCAAGTTCATTAGTATAAAATGTATACGCATTAACTACATAAGAATTTTATGATAATAAATACACACTTGGTCCTTCGTCTAGCCATTGAAGTCATTCTGAAATGGACTCTTTATTTTTATCTGACTTATTAAAAATATGGTCCTGAAACCATCCTATATACTTTCGATTATGTGTATCTGATATCTATTTTTTCATCCTTAGATGGATTCAAATGCCTTAATATTTCTTTGTGGATTTCAACATATGGGTCAACATCAAAACTGTTATGAAAAACATAAATGGGGGCATAATCTTGAACTGTAATATTGATTGTGACAACCTGTCTTGTAGAAATTACATCACCCTCAAGCCGCCCAGTGTGACATGATTTTAGTAGGCCAATGCTTTCCACACCAGACAGGTATTCGGTATAGAATTCAATGGCTTCCTCAAAAATATATCGCTCTGTAATTTAACCCTCTGACCGACATCGATTTTTGACATTCCCTTTCAAAATCATCATATACCATTCAATGGGTTACATCCATTTGTAATGTACATGACCACATAGTTTAATCTCTCTCACCATGTGGACCATCAAATGAACCATATTATCATAAAATGAAGGCGGGATGATCATTTCTAATTCACATAATATGACGATAATTTCTCTTTCTGTAGATAGTAATTTGGCCAGGTCTATAAATTTTTTGCATATTTATTTGAAGAAGAAAAAAAATTTCATTAATGTATGGAAGACATTCTTTGGAAAAATGCAACGTAAAGCTATAGGAATGAGATCTTGCATCAAAACATGGAAGTCATGTGATTTCAGACCATTTATCTTATTGTCACTCAATGACATGAGGTTCCTAATATTTGAAAAATACCCCTTTGGAACCATTATCTCATTCAAGATGTTTCAAAATTGATATCTCTCCTGCCTAGAAAGAGTGTAAGAAGCAGGAGGAATAAATGTTCATTTTTCACCCTTCACTGTTGCCATCTATTCTCGTATTCCCATATGAACCATGTCTAAACTACCCTTAATTCCATATTTTGTTTTGACAGATGTATTTAGCAATGTGCCGATGAAACTATAAAATACATTTTTTTCTACATGCATAACATCAAGAAAAAGTATGACATACAGACAATTCCAGAATTGTAATTCAAAAAAACTGATCTATTTTTCCAACCGTCTTTCATAATGTTTTTCGTAGCCATTTTACCAAAAGTAGTGTCCACTTTTTTAACTTTCTCAAACTATTGATCACCTGTTAGTGGAGGCGGGGATGTACGTTCTTTTGAAATTCCATCGAATGATGTCATCCAAGAATGGTACATATGTCATCGGGGTTGAAATCGGTGATGTCCTATAAACACGGTTTTGATGAATGTTTCAACCTAATTGATTGTGTACATTATTCCCAAATGGCACACCCATGAGTTCCATTAATGAAATATCCTAACAAATTTCAATAAGCAGGGAAGTCATTAAACGTCCCATACAACATGGATCACAAAGTGAAATATTATTTTCTGTAATCATCATACAATGTAACACCAGAATCCAACAATAATTTCAAATCCTCGATCAATGGAGCTAAATAAACATCAATATCATAACCAGTGGTTTTGGTCATGATATAAGCATATATAACTTGATGTATTTTAGTTTCATGCATAGCCACAGTGGTATGTTATAATTTACCAACATAATCATCCATGTATTATGAATATTGCTTTGAAAACCAAAAGGATTCACTCTATATGTAGATAACGCACGACGAAGGATTATCGACTTGTTTCCAAATTCAGGACACTAATGATTAATTCTCTTCCACTGAGGAGAGTCTATCGGGTGATGTACTATCCCATATTTAATTTTTGTATCTATAAGCCATGTCAATTGTCTTGCAGTCTCCTCACATCTATATAGGCGCCTAAACCTTGGATTGATTGGAATGTATCATTCAACTTTAGCATGATTGGATTCATCATTCTCGTATAAATATGTACCACACTTTGGGAATTTTTTATGTGATTTGTGGTCCTTGAGAATTAGTATACAGTCATTTGGAAAGGCGTGTATTCTTTCAGAGATCATACCCATCGAGTATATAATTCGTTTGGCGCCGTATGTTCAGCTCAGGAGCTCATTATATTCTGGGAGCATGTCATTCAGGAGAGAATGTAGTTTTGTAAAACTGGCGTCACTTAACCTGTTGTCTGATTTCAAATTATACAGATTTAGTACGGCTGATAATGCTGTATATTTAGTGAAACCAACATAAAATGGCGTCTTTTCACAACTTTTTAACTTCACAAACAATTTTGGGCAATCACGAAGTTCATTTTCGATGGTCCTTTTCATTTCATCAATACAATACTCATAATCATTCTCAACTATAATCACATCCTATATACGATCATCTTAATTGTGCATGTTTGTAATCATATCATATGATCCATAAAATGCAGTGTTATCCTAGCCACTACCTACATTCATTTTTTCCCCGTGATTATTCCAATATGTATAACTCTGATCTATTTCATGATAGATCAAGTGTTCTTCCAACTCCTCTGTATAATTTTTTTTTGAATAACTACAGCATAAACCCGGAAAAAGGACTTGAGAAGGGTCACATGCATGATCTTTTTCAATCTAGATAAACTCTTTCACGCCTTCTTCATACTATTTTTTCATCCTATTGGAATTCATCCATTCTTTATTTATATTCATCCTAATTGAAATCCATAGGATGGATATATAGGTTAGGGGAGAAGGAATATGAGTACATGTTAGATAAAAAAATAGATATTTAAAAAGTGTGGGGCGTGCTCATTAATAGCAAATATTGGGTGGTTCCTGGGATTCATCCATTCTCTTCCTCTCTTCAATCCCCCCAGATTAGGGGTGGTTCTTCAGAGTTTTTTATAGTGCGTTATTTAGTTCTTCCCTCATACTTCCTCCATTACTATCATCATTTATTTGCCTATGATTTGGGATGATTTTAACTAGAATTTGTGTAATTATTTCACTATATCATCTTCAAATAAATTAAGATGATGTAGTTTTGTTTGAATTGGCTAGAGGTTATCCTCGTATGATGAACGCACCATGTTTTGGGTGGTTTAGGTGGTGTTGTGTTTACTAGTGAGTTTTTGAAAGATTATTCCAAATTATATTAAGTTGAATAATTAATTATCAATTTATATAATTAATTATTTGGGAAATGTTCCTTGATATTGGGTCTCAATCATTGGTACACGATTAGATAAGGCATGTATATTCTTGGTTGAGGATGAGTTGATCTTGGGGAGGGGGTTACTCTATTTTTTGATGTCGTTTGACCCAATAATAAAAAACCATGTTCCAATTTATTCATGATTGTGCATTCATGCATGAGTATATGTGTTCCAGTGAAGGGGATAGAAATCAAGAGCAACCCAGGTAAATAAATACGGTGTTTTTGATCTGCCAAGTGATAGAGTGAGTGTTCTATTGAATGTTTTTGATTTAGTGATCATCTAGAGATTATGTCTCCATGGAGTAGTTATGTTTATGAGAGGATCAGGTTTGGTATGCGATTTTTTAGACTAGTAAGGAATTCTAAGGCTATTTGAGTAGTTATTAGAGTCTTAGGCCTAATGAAGATGGATCATATAGTTTTATATCTCATGTATGAGGAGGAAGACCCTTTTAAGGAACCAGGCCTCTGACCCACTGAACCAAGTAGAATAATAGTCTCATTCCACCCACATAGTCACCTAGGATTCCCTTTATGCCCAATTTTTATTCCCCATATCACATGAAACAACATTTTCACACATGCATAAGTTAATCAATATAACACGCATGATAAACCGCCATTTCCATAACCAAAAAACCCTTTTGAAGACAAATCCTCACCAAATACATTTTAAAACTTATTCAAAACCATTATACCAATTTATGAAACTCATTTGAATACATAACAAGAAGATCGCATTTGAAACAAACAATTTCCATGGGAAAATTCCCCCTTTAACCCACAAATGAACCTAACTCATTTGTAAACCACTTTTCCCATCACTTACATAATTAGAAATTCATATTAACTGTGAACAACAAGGTACACAACATCCAAAAATTCCCATTTCTTTTATAAACTCACCTTCAACACATTTTCACCTTTAAACCCCTTTGAAAAATAATTTACCACCTTCTACACAAGGTGTAATACAATTTCAAGAAGCACTATAATAAAGAATACACAAAACATAAAAATTTTACTTTACCAAATCCACATCCATAATATATTAAGGCCAAAACACTATGAAAATTTATGTATGACCATAAAATTATACCATATAACTCTCTGATGAAAAAAAATTAATTCAAAATCATATAATAATTTAAAATCATGGAACCACCTACCTCACACTCGGAAACGTTTGAAAATTAGTGTAAGACCACAAACACACCACCTAAAGACCCAATAAAATAAATATTTAACATCAATCATAAATATTGAACCATAATAATGAAAATTCAACCCAAAATAGGTTACCTAACCCACTGGAGGATAAAACTATAATGAAGGAGGAAGAGAAACCCTATAAAAGAGGAGAAAGTAGAGAAGAAACTCACTTAGTTGATGAATATTTGACGCATACACACCAAAAAACCAAAATAAAGGAACCTAAGAGGGATAATAGGGAGATTGGGAGGATCCTAGGACTAGAGATGTTAAATGGAGAGAGAAAGGGGGATTTGGGGTTAAATTCAGAGGGGAAAGGAAAGAAATTTTTATACATGTGTCACACACACAAGAATCATGGCGAATCATAATTATTCACAATATTGAAAATAAATGAAAACATAATTAATTCATGAAAATTATATTTTACTCAACATAAAGAAGAGGACCCGGTGGAGGAGGATGAGGAGGTGTTGACAGTGGAGGCAACAAAGGCAGCGCAGAGGCAGTGCGGAGGTAGCACGGAGGCAGCGGTGGCAGTGGAGGCAGATCGGAGGCAGCGGAAGGCAGTGGAGGTTGCAGAGTAGGTGGAGGAGGAGGAAGAGGAGGTGCCAGAGGAGGAGGAGGAGAAGGTGGCCACGGTGGAGAGGAGCAGGAGGAGCTGCGGTGGAGAGAAGGCAGTGGAGGAGGAGGAGGAGGAGGAGGAGGAGGAGGAGCAACGACGAAGAGGAGGTAGCGGCACAGGAGGAGGAGAAGGAGGAGCCACATTGGAGGAGGAGGAGAAGAAGTAGGTACCAAAGGAGGAGGAGGAGGAGGCAGCCACAGCGGAGGAGGAGGACAAGGAGGCGGCGACCGCGGTGGAGAGGAGGCAGTGGCGGAGAGGAGGCAGCGGCGCAGGGTAGGGCTTCCACGAAAGCTTGACAGGGTGCGGGGAGGAGGACGGGGACCCAGTGGATTTTCTAAATCCCATGTGGACCTTTATCAGCACTAGTAAAAGCGCGGATAAAGAGAGTATTTATCAGTTCTAAAAAGAAATGAACTGATAAAGAAGTAGTTTATCACCGATACAAAAAGCGCTGATAAATGTATAAATTTAATAATTTCTTTATATTATGATATATTTCTTTAAAATTCTATTTATGATAAATATATATATATATATATATTAATTTATTTATTAATAATTATAACTCTAAATAAATATATCTCTATCTACACTTATAAAATTATATGAATGGTATATTTATATATATATCATTGAAAATATAATAAAATATATATTTATTCTTTAAATATAATTTTATTTTAATTATAAGTGTACATTTTTATAACATATATATTATATGGGTAACATAATGAATTATAAATCAATTACACATCAATGTGATATGTAATTATAATATAAAATTGAACATTATTCGTACACAGACATATATATACGCATGTTTATAATCATTGACCCCCAATTCATTGGAAAACACACATATATCCAATAATTTTAATTATACATATATATTAAAACATATTAAATATTTATAAATAAAACAAATAAATTAAATATAAGCTCATATAATAAATAAATATATTAAATATAATTAATTAATAAATCTAATAAATATAATGAATTAATAAATCTAATAAATATTATAAATATAATAATTATATTTATTATTAATATTATAATTATTTAATTACATATATATATAGTTTTAATATGATTTTTTTGTTTAATTTATACTATAAATATTAACAGCGCTAAGAAAGGCGCTGATAAAGGGATATTTAAAGCGCTGATAAATGCACACTTTATCAGCACTAGAAAAAGCACTGATAAAGGGTACACCTTTATCAGATCTTGTTTTATTGATGATAAAGGGTGACTTTATCAGGGCTTTTTTTAGCACTGATAAAGGACAACCACTTTATCAGCGCTTTTTCGTTTGCGCTGATAAAGACAGGGGCCTGCCTTGCCCAGTTTTGTAGAAGTATCCTTTTTGCGGTCCACCTCTGTCGTCATCAAATGCAAAAAAAGGGGGGGAGGGTCGGGCAGTGTTCATGAGGTCCGAAACCTACTCATCATATGATGTCATTTGGATTTCCAAACCAGAAAATTGTACGATGAAGAACAGAGTTTTAAACTCATATTTATAAATAATTCAAATCCCTCTACCTTGTAATCCTTGTTCGCTCGACAGAGTCCCATGATGTTGGCGTCATTTCGTTGACGTTGGGAAAGAAGAAGTCGAGGATGGCGTCGACGTTCTTTGTGGGTGTCTCTTCTATTTCCTTGCCTCTATTGAATAAGTAAGAATACAATGTCATCGTTCTTCGGTGGAGACGAGTGTTCTTCAAGTTCTTTGTTGAGAGGATGAAGTCCTCTCAATTCTCCCAAAGCATCTCTCATAATGTTCTCCCAACCAAGGATTATGCCATCCCCTAATAATAATATATAATAGCTTATTATAATGGTGTCATAAAGAATAAAAAATATTCAAAAAGTTGAGAAAAATTAAAGAAGGAAACCAACTTAATTAGTGAGGGTGGAGGCTAAAAAATTAGTGGTGAAAAAGGTGAATAGTTTCACCAAATTTAATTAGGGGTTCAAGGGGGTTCAAGGGGAGTTAGGGAGGTCAGGTGGGACCTAGATAATTATCTTCCCAAGGGAAGTTATGTGCGGGTGGGACCCAACACCATAACATCCTCCCATGGGAGGTTGGGTGTGGTGGCCCCCACCCCCAACCTCCCCTTGGAGTTTTCAACCACCAACATAAAATAAAGTTAAATATCTAACATTATTAAATTTAATTAAAAACCCCCAAAACTTACTTCTAATCATGATAAAAGGAAACTATGGTGAAGGTATCACTAAGAAATTGTCGATGCTTTGAGTTCAACAGTGCCCTCAGATTTTAATTCCGAGCTCCGGTTCAAAAGTTATAAAACATCGCTCGCACGTTTAATGAACGTACCCAAAAAAAATACGGAAAATTATTATCAGCCACCCTCGACCCACTAAGGTCAAGGTTAGCCTCTACCAAGGTGAAATATTCCCCAGTGAACCCAATGATACCCTCATATTTCCAATCTGAGTTACCGTTTAAACGTTATGAATTTTACAATAAAATAATTTACACATAATTATTTTATTTTCGGCCAAAAACTAACATTCTCTGGTGGCCCTCACCAACCCATGTTAATATCTGATAAACATAATACTACCCTCATGAGTTTAGTAGTGGTCTTGTATTTTTAATCCGAGATACTGTTTGTGAGTTATAACCATTTGAAAAATAAAATAACATTAATTATTTTATTTACCGTTATTCCATTTGTTTTTCTAATAGGAGGCTCATGCTGACTAATCATAAACCATGCCTAGGGTAAACCTGCCATCAAGAGCCAAATGTTCTCCTCATATTTCTAATACATTTAAGCTTTTAAGAGTTATTTCATTTTTTCTGGAAAACTACATACCCGTGATAATTTAAGCTTAAAAAAACATCGACGGACCATTCTGGGAACTCGGGGCCTCGGAATTGCATGCCGTCAGAAACTAAAGACTCGTAAAATTCCTAATTGTTTATGAAAAAATATTACAAAGAAATTACGATTCTTTAAATTTTCCCATCCTTAGGGCTTTACGTCCCCGTAAGCTACAAATCGAACAAAGGGAACAAATGGGGGTAGTGAGCACGCATCTGAGCGTCTCGATCTAATGTGATCTCCTGGAGGTTCTCGTGCTAGAAGCGCGTGTGAATCAAGAAGAATTGACTATCCACGTAGGACCCACTCTTATTGATCCTCAATCTCCACTGGAACCACCGTGAATGTCTCCTCGTTATCGATGTCTAGCTCCCCATGGTCGATGATGGGAGAAGAATCATGCATGTATCTTCTCAACTGAGATACGTGGAAGACGTTGTGCACCCGATGAAACTGAGGTGGAAGAGACAAGCAGTAAGCCACCTCACCTACCCTTTTGAGGACCTGGAAAAGTCCGATGAACCTCATTAATAACATTCCTCCTCGGCCAAAATGTTGTAGACCTCATCGAGGTGAGACCCGTAGAATGACGTGGTCTCCATCCTCGAACTCCAGAGGACTCCGTCTATGGGATGTACATGGAAGACCAGTCACGATTTCCTTGGATATATCATCCTTCTTCCACATTGGGACCTCTAAAAGATGAACCAAGCCTGCTGGAACATGGTTCTCCACCTTCACTTGATGAAAATTGAGGCATAATGAGATAATATCTGCTACAACCTTCTTCATTCATGGCCACCAATGCTGTCGTCGGAGGTCCTGATACTTATTTTCCACTCTTGGATGTACCTCTAAAAGAGATGTGTTGAAATCCCTAAAAACGTCCTCATAAAGTTCAACTGGTACCATGGTATGTCCTCTGAATAGAATGACGTGATCCACATCTTCATAAAATCCAATAGATTCCTGCCCTGAGGATATCCGAGCACGTCACGTATCACAGTCAACATCCCCACACCGTGCCTCCCTGACTCGTTGAAGAAGTGGAGGTGTGACTGTGAGAGACTATAGAAATGTTGTTCCCTCTTTATCCAAAAAGCTTATCTTCAACACAGAGAGCTTTTCTATCGCCTCTCCTAGTATTTGAATGCCTGATCTTCTGCTGAGAGCATATGCTACAATGTTACCCTTCCCAAGAGTATAGAATATCAAAATGTCATAGTCCTGGAGGAACTCGAGCCACCGTCAATGTCTCTGGTTTAGGTCCTTTTGTGAGAAGATGTACCTGAGACTCTGGTGATCAGATTAGACTGTAAAATGCTCTCCCATCAGATAGTGCTGCTACATCTTAAAGGCGAAGGCTACTGCTACTAACTTCAGGTCATGGGTAGTGTAGTTCTATTCTTTCTCTCTCAATTGCTGAGAACCATACATGATCACTACTCACTCCTGCATCAATACACACCAGAGTCTGGACCCTGATGTGTCACCATAAACTACGTACCCAATGCCCTCCTCTAGTAGCCTCAATATGGGCACACTAGTCAACCTCTGCCTCAGCTCTTGAAAGTGTTGTTGGCGTCTCTCTGACCACACAAAGGGTTGTCCCTTCTTCGTCAATGATAAAAGTAGTGCTGCAAACCTGAAGAAGTTTGGCATAAAGGTATTTCTGGAGGACTCATAAGTGATCGACTGCACTATTTTATCCATGATTCCATCTTATGCTGGTTGGATTTTACTTTTTTACAACCAATTAATACCTCATCCCAATGTTGTCGATAAACCACAACATTTTTTCCTAATACAGTCTATCTGTGTATGAACTGTGGTTTCCTAGTCCAGACCCAAACTAACGTTGTAAGGTATCGATGCTTCCACCAATATGTTCCAAACAAAACTCTCACCTCAAGGGTCAGATCCCACCATCGATGTATGTGTGATTATCGAGTCTACTCCCAAAGGTATCACAAAACGTGAGGGTCAACTCAATGGTTTAACCGGAAACTCTAGGTATAGGACAAGATTCATGGAATAAAGAAATTATTAGTACCTATTTGTATTGATATGACAGCTAGTAGTAGACACATACCATTCCTGAAATCATTCATAGAGCCCTTGGGTCACACTCTTTAACCGTATGCAACAACTGTCTTCCCCTACCCTCCACCTCTACGAGCCTTGCAGGGAATACAAGGGCGAGTGGTTGTAACATATAGAAATTCTCACCAACATATTCTTCTCTCCTAGATCCACTTCCACATCTGTTTCCTTGAAGATTCACCTGTCCTTAATAAGTCCTCTTCTTGAAACATCTCACATGCCCAAGTCTCTAAGACGGGTGCATGTTTTATGCTTTCTAACTGTTAACATTCACTAGTTGTTTCTTCTAAGCCAATGATCATTCAACCACAAGGGTTCTCTCTGACATCCTAACATAATTAGGAATGCATAGAGGGAAAAAGTGTCGTCTCAGATATCATTAAACACACATCGCTCAAATTTTTGATCTCTAAAGCACTAATCAAATCATATTCATCGAGTAACAGGAAAGATCGGTATGCCTCGATGAATACTCAGCTACCGACACATCGTCATGCAGAAGTTGTATAAGCTCTAGAAAACTCTCAGCCACCTCCTCAAGCTCGTCCTCAATTGCCTGTGGGTTGGGCTCAGCTCGGAACATGAGGGATATCTGGTGCTGAAACACATGTAAGGCACTAAGCCTGCATGTGTCCTCTACTGGAACTTCCGGTAGTGCCTGGTGACCAATGGGCAATGTTATAGTTGGCACACTGCCCAAAGGTACCATCTCTGAAGATGGTCCAAGTACTGAAACCTGATCATTATGAGGACCATCCTCATGGTGAGTCACTAAAAATGATTAGTATCTAATATCTACATATTCTCTAGTAGTGTCTCAACTAGGCAGAAAACTCCAGTAATCGCCTCCATCCAGTCCTCTCACGCCTTGGAATATGTCTTGCCTCGAATAATCGGAGGCCTTTGCTGCTGAAACTCATGCAACATGCTCAGTCGGTGTGCACCATTCTCCAATGCGGCTGCTGGCATCTACCGCCCAATGGGTGGTGGTGCTACTGGTACAACACCTGATGGTGCCGACAGAGTAAGAGGGCCCTAAACCAGAGCCTTGTCACTTAGTGGGCCGTCATTGTGTACTCTCTGGGAAACAATAGTTGGTTGTCTATGCAACATCATACTGATTTGGGACATGTGTTCCATGGTCAAAAATTATACCTGGTGAGATATCTCAAAAAAAATTGAAAACACGGACGCAATTAGTGTTCTCATGAAATTAGTCGGAAATCAGAAGTCAAGGTCCTATTGTATGGATACGTCGGCCGACGCACCAACACTGGACTCCCTGAACCGAAAACCACAATCGGTACCCTTAACACTATTGCTTCATAGAAAGACAGATTAGAGTCCTATGTTCTGCGGTAGAACTGACTCATCTGATACCATTTTGTCACGACCCGTCACTTGGGGACCGTATCCTGACTACCCCAAGCCCGCCTTCAATAGGCTAGGGGCTGGTGACTAGCACCAAGGGCGTAATTCCCTATATCTAGGAATAAATTTCCTTTATAAATTTAAACATACACAGAACTAGAGTACTAGTGGAAGAAAACACAACGTAAAAGCTATATAACAATTATGTTGAAAGGAAAGGGTCTGGAATTACAGGAACAATAGTAATGTACAATACAACTGAAAAGCTATTACAACTGTAGTAATGTATAACAACAACTACTGAGTCATACTCCTGAATTCTTACATGAAGGGTTCGTACAGATGGACTCCTCAGAACCCCAAGTCTATCTGTTTGCTCTGTGTACGTCTCTCCAAGGGGTCCACCTCTGGCTACCGTCCAACTCTACAATTCTCTACCTCGAGCTGCACTATCCATCATCTACAACCAACACAAAAAGGTGTGGGCATAGATCATTCAAGGATGAGTATAAAAATACTACGTAGGGACCCCAAGACCCTCATGGTCTCATAATATACAACCAGTATAAACCACAAATAATGATAAAATCACGATGTATCAACCAACCCTACTTAGGTATATCCCTATACATATACCTATGTTATCAATCACAGTCCTTCACCAACCCTCGATCCCAAGCACAAACCATTCCGATAGAAATTAAAGTCAATCACCATGATGATAATGGTTGAAATCATAACTCAACTCAAATAGGTATACATATTTTGTAGAGTGATAGAGATGATTAGATGTAGTCACTGATTCATCTAAGTCGTTGGACCCACATAGGATACAGGACCAGCTAAGTTGTCGGACCCACACATGACATAGGACTTGCTATTCATGAGTGATAGAGATGATCAGATAAATTCACTAATTCATCTAAGCTGTCGGACCCTCACAGGATACAGGACCAGGTAAGCTCTCAGACCCACACAGGATATAGAACAAGCTATTCTGTCAGACCCACACCGGATAAATGAACAGAAGTCAGAAGTGTTAGACCCAGTGAGGTTTCCAATACATTAGTCATAACTTTCTATCCCATAGAGGATTGTGGTATAGTATACATTGATGTCGAACCCACAGAAATATCATGTACATCTCAGTCGCAGCTAGCTATATGGTTCCCGCACACATCACGCTAGATTTTGGGAGGGTCCGCTCCTCGATCCATGTGATGATACATCAACTATCATAATGTCCGTAGTTGACGTATCCCATAGTTCTGTCTCATCATAAAGAACTCAACGCGACATATGATGCATCAATCAGACGTCCTTTATTAGAGTTATTGGCATTTTCGTTCTAGGAGCCTGATTGGATTTATGCTCGATACAAACCCGCATATTTTCAAAAATTTTCTGATCATCACTTAGAGAATCCCAAAAGGACCACCTTGTCACGAGGGTCCCAGTGCCATACTAGGCGCGTCAATCAGAAGTGTGGTCTAGGATATATTTTCATTTAAGTGAAGATGGGCCCAACCCGTCAAGCCCAGTGGGATGACGGGTCGGCCCGACCCACCTCGGCAGGTCTGATGTGGCAGGGGCTCGGCCCGACCCTATGGGGCGCGACCCACCTGTGGACCCGACCCGATCTACTGGTCGGTCCGGTTCGCCTAGCAGTTCTAAGCGGCGCCACCTTCTCTTCTGTCCGGCCGGCCGTAGCAGGTCGGTTTGGCCCTGTGAACGCGGCCCGCCCTGCGGGATGCAGTTCTCCTCATGTGGTGCCTAAGGGCGATGCAGTTCTCTAACTCGGCCCGCACATGGACAGCTTTCTTGGCCGGCCGAGCGGCCCGCGTTCGTCCAGCGTGCTGGCCGGTTAGCTGGTCGATCATCCCGTGGTCTGGCTCCACAGTGGCCAGCTAGGCCGACCGCCTCCGCACCTCTACAGTGGTGCAATGACACCCTGGTCCTGCTGCCCTCTGCACGGCGTGATGTCTTTGCACCGCCACCACCATGGCCTGACATGGCTGTGGCCTTCTTCTCCACCGCACAACATGACGTCGCCACGCTTCTCCATCCGTTGTATCCCTCCCGCCCACGGTTCCTCTCGGACAATGTGTGACGGTACCACTCCCCTTCGGGACCGCTGTGACTCGGTTCCTCTATGGGGCATGGCGGTGTGGTACCCTTGTGGCGACCCGGCGGCCTTGCGCCTCCAGCTCCTTTTTACGGGCCACCTCCATCATCCTAAAATGGAAACAAACAAAGGGGTGAGGGTCGGGCCGTGTTCGTGCAGTCTGAACCCTTCTCATCATACGATATCATTTGTCTTTCCAAACCAGAAACTTGTGTGATGAATAAATGAGGTTTAAACTCTTATTTAAAAATAATTCAAATCCCCCTTCCTTATAATAGATGTTTCGCTCGACGGATTTTCCAGAAGGCAGCGTCGTTTAGTTGACTTTGGGAAAGAAGAATCTGAGGATGGCTTCGGTGTTCTTCATTGGAGTCAATTCCCTTTCCTTCCCCTGATTAAAGAATGATGAAGACGACGCCGTCATTATTTGGGGGAGACATGCGTTCTTCACGTTCTTCGTTGAGAGGATGGATTCCTCTCAATTCTCCCAAAGCTCCTCTCACAATGTTCTCCCAACCGAGGATTATGCCAACCCCCAATAACAAAACATAATACCTTATTATAATGGTGTAATAATTAATACAAAAATATTCAAAAATATTTGATTATTTATAGAAGGCAACCCACTTAATTAATGGGGGAGGAGGCTCAAAAATTAATGGGAAAAAAGGTGAAGAGTTTCACCAAATTTAATTGGGGGTTGAAGGGGGATAAAAGGAAGTTATAGAGGTCGGGTGGGCCCCAACTAATTATCCATAAAAGGTAGCATATTTCCGGGTGGGCCCCACCACTATAATTCCCTCCCAAGGGAGGTTTGAGTGTTGTGGCCGCCACCTCCAACCTCCCCTTGTTGGATTCAACCACCAACATAAAATAAAGATAAATCTTTAAGTTTATTAAATTTAATTAAAACCCCCCAAAATCTAACTTATACTCATGATTAAATGCATCTTCGGTGAATGTATCACTATGAAATTACAGAGGATGTGAGTTCAATGTTTCCCTCAGATTTCAATTCTGGGCTCCGGTTCAATATTTATAAAACATAGCTAACACGTTTCTGAACGTACCGGAAAAAATGTTCAGAAAATTATTATCAGCCACCCTCAACCCACTGCGGTCAAGGTAAGCCTTTTCCTAGGTGAAATAAGCCCCCAACGAACCCAATAGTACCATCGGATTTCCAATCTGTTTTACCATTTAGATGTTATGAATTTTACTATAAAATAATGTTCACTTCGTTATTTTATTTGCGGCTAAAAACTAACTTTCTATAGTGTCCCTCGCCAACTCGAGTTTGTATCTATGTAAAGAAATCATACCCTCCCAAGTTCAGCGGTGGTCTTGGATTTTTAATCTGAGTTACCATTTGTGAGTTATAACCATTTAAAAAATTAAATAACTTTATTTAATTATTTTATTTATTGATGCGCCATTTTTGGGTTTTCTCACAGGTGGACCACACTGAATAATATTTAGATAGGACTAGGGTAAAACTGCTATCCTGAGTACAACAGTAGCCTTAGATTGCTGATCCGAGTAACCGTTTAAGAGTTATTCAACTTTTTCAGGAAAACTACACACACACTATAATTTAAGCTCAACAAAACTTTAACGGATCATTTCGAGCACTCCAGGCCTCAGAATCGCATGCCGTCAGAAACTGTGGACTCATAAAATTACCAACTATTTATGAAACAAAATTCCCGAGAAATTTCGGGTCATTATAATAATCCATACCATGATCATATCAATGTAGATATAGATCTACAATCATAGATACATATGTCACCAATTATGATTAAAATAAAAGAAACAATGAATTAACCCCTACAAATGTTCAAAGAATGAGAGAATATGGGCATCGTGATGAGATCTACTTATCGAGTGAAGATAAAATATTTGATTTGGGCTTCACATCTTGATGAATAGAGGACATAAGGCATTGGAACCCCTCCATAATGCTCTAGGATCACCCGAAATCATTAATTCCACAACCATGGTAAAATATGAGGTATTTTGGGGGTTCATGGTATTTTTTTAAAAAAATTGGGTGAAAATAATCCTTTCACTTGGTTTCAGATGTAGGGGAACATCGTTATTTAGTGTCGGGAACCAAATTTTTGGACCTCACTATATCAGGTTTCACAAATATTTGGGTTTAGTACCATAGTTTTTCAAAACATGCCCCAAGTGTTTAAACATCTATACCTGATATCCCAGAGTTAGCTAGGATTGGTGCACAAAAAACCCAAACCATTCATCAACCATGCATATATCCTTATTCAAAAAAATTAATAAACTCTACACCAAAAAACACTCCATTTCATAACTAAAAAGGCACAAAAATATTAATGAAAAGTACTATAATTTAAGCCTTATATAACTATATAAAAGGTCTGGATCTTTTAATCTCCCCAACCTTATAATTGCTCATCATCGAGCATCACTTCCAAGCATTTATATGATTTTGATCCTAAAACAATCTTTCATTGAGACCTTATATCTTCCTCCCATTCCCATGTATCCACGTCCACACATCTATGTTTCCATAACAAAATATCCATCAGCAAAATCTTTCCCTGTAAAAATCTCATAATGCGATCAAAAACAGGTATGAGATGCTCCTGAAAATATGAATCTATTGTCAGATCAACCTCATCAACATAGATCACATGATAATGTTTTGGGTGATTCTGTCGATGGTTTGATACATGGAAAATATCATGCATAGAGTTGTCTCTGTGGAATTTATAATCAATATTCTAATAGCCCAATTGTTTCCACTATCTCATATTTTCAAATAAACCTCGACACCAACATTCCCGTCCTCCATATCCTATGATGAAACAACCTAGGTGATACCCGAAGGAACAAATTATCACCCTCTTTAAACATTAGTTTTCATATCCATCATCCAATATATGAAATATGTCTTTTTTGATACGTACCCATATATTTCCAAATCAGATGCACTATCTCTAATGTCTCCTACATGAGTGTCGGTCCCAACAACTCTAAATAACCAGACACAATCAACCATAGTTGTGATATACCTGGCTGACCATAAATATCATCATACGGATTTATGTGTATAGTTTCGTGATAAATGTTTTTAGGCAAACTCCACTAAAGCCATGTGCTTTTACCAATACCCACAGAGTTCAAGAAAACAAAACCGCATATTATCCTCAAGCGCCAGTATAATATGACATGACAGAAAATATATTTTTCAGTGGAAAGTCATACTCAATAATAACTATGTGGAAATCACATTTTAAAATGATGTATAGAAGTGTGATGTAAAACATGAATCACTATTGGAAACAATAGTCTATGGCAATCCATTTGGGAAAAATATTTCTTGAACATATACTTCTCCATGATGTTCTACTATATAGGTTAAATTTACTTGTCAGACGTGCACTAACATTTTAATTCAATCCATAATGACCCAATTATAAATATTATTCATAATATTTTTTGAGATACCCACCAAAAAATCTACGGTCACATCATCTTGATTCCATTCTTGGATGTGAAAAGACTAAAAAAAACCTAAGAAGTTGATGCTCCACCTCCACCTAAGGATTTGTGATGGATATTTTCACACACCCTAATATGTCATTTTTAAGCCATTTGTCAAAAAACAAATATCATATGCTATATTACATTTTTTACACATGGATTCATCGTCCATTTTGGAGGCATGAAATTCCTACATGAGCTCATATCGTATGCTTGTGAGTTCAAAAACTCAATTATTCATATGGATTGTATCGTCCCTTTCAATCAACTAGTATAATAATGTATCCCCAAATTCAATGTAATCACTATGGGTAAATCACTCGAGACTCTGTTATTATCTATACCGAGTCAATTTCAAAAGTGAATACTCATTTGAAAGTGAAACTAGAGTCATTCGCTCATGACTATCCATAACCAACACATTCATTTCATCTTGAATGTTCATCATTTTCACTCATCACATCACTCATAAACCATATGAGTATGATTTTTTCTCTATCAAGGAATCCACCACACTATTTCCATTCCCAGGCATATATGCGTGATCGAAATTGATAGTCTACACATACTCATCCCATCTCCTCTACCAAATAGTTAAATCACGCTATGAAAATATATACCTCCTGGTCATATGATCTGTATAGGATATACCCTATTCTCCCAAATTATAGGGTCACCAATACGTAAGATCATAAAATAGTACATCCATCTTGAGGATGTGCATCGGGTAATTTCATTCATGATTACTTTTCTACTAAGACCCATATGCCAATACTCAATATCCTTTCCTCATCAGAGCTCCATGTATGATAAAAAAAGTATCAAATTAAACATTATACTCCTCACATGACACAAGTTGAATCAAATTTTGAGAAGATGTTATGTTCTTATTCAACTCATGAGTGGATCTCTGACTTGCCTATGTCCATTAAAACTATAATCCCATTTTTGAGAAGCTAGAAATAATCACTATCAAATATGAAAATTATATGATTAATTACATGAAATATTCACCTAATCATAGAAAGAATCAGTTATAAAAAAAATTCTTATCCTTCTACCATGAAACCACTATCTGTCCATTTTCATTATTCACTGGAACACCTTATTTTAAGATAATGATCCCCATGTTGTGTACCTGGTGAATCCAAAACTGGCACATTGATATTGAGGAATAATACTTATACCCTCATAGTATACATTAGATGATGTCAAAATAATCATCATGTGTCATAGAGTACTCCATGATTTCATCCAAAAACACAACCTTGAACCAATACCGATATAGTTCAAAGAACATGTTCCTCAAATATATACACACAGTTCATTTATATGTCAAAACAAATGAAATTAAAAAAAACTCATAAAGTAATTATCTTTTATAGAAGTATTAAATGTTATATCAAAAGTTTGTACTATAGATTGATGATCCCATGATTTCAAATAGTTTATTGAGAACACATAAGATCTCTTAAATTGGTTAACAAAAGTAATGATACCTATAAGAAGATATTTTTTCTTCAATGTAATATTTTTTAACATTTGGAAAATGAAAAAAGTACATAAACTCTCATCTTCCTTCTTCAAGTAAAAAATAGGTGAACCCCAAGGAAACTTACTTGGATAGATAAATACCTTGTCCTAGATCTCCTCCAACTGAGTCCTAAGGACATGAATATTAGTAAATTCCTTTTTATATGGAGGAATAGATTCGTTCTGAACTGCTAACATGATCTCATTATAGAATTCCACATATCTCTTAGGTAGTTTCCTTGATAAGACTTCAGGAATGAAATCATGAAATAAGTACAATACTGTATGAAATAAAACATTCCTAATTTCCCCATCATCCAAAAATAGACTAGAAATTTAGGTTGTGAGGTCTCTTTGTTTCTGAGTAAATGTCCATTCTTGGCCTACCAGGATGTCCCACTCTCAGCGATGAATACAATGGTCACCCTTAAGAGAAACCTGGGTCATTGTCATACAATAACAATCAATGTGGCCTTAGTATATTACTAGAAATCCCCTACCTACAATCAATTTGAATACCATTATATAAAGATCACAGATATCCCATGTGATGTGTTATTCCCCGATCTCTAGTGAACATCCATAGAATAGAAAAATATCTCCAGACCACACTCCCATAACTGTATCTATAAACATTAAAACACTCAAAAACTCAACTGTTGGGATCAAACCATAAAATATTTTATAACATATATAGGAATGAGGTTCCCATATATCAATAAAGGCACTAGATAAGGTAGAAGCTACTAGACAAGTACCTCTCACTATTGAGGGTCCATCCTTGCCATCATAAGTGAAGGTTGTACTGAATGTAGTAGTGATTCCCCTATTCCATGTGATGTTGTCTGACTCACATGACTAGAAACATGCTGATGATGTGGCCAATACTATGACGAATCACCATGTACACAACCTCTAGCATCTTATATAGTTGAACACCAACTCCCATCCCAATATGGTGTAGAAGTTCCTTTTCCCATAATCTGATTTTTCCAATCTGCTCCTTCATTATCAGTCAATCGCTAAATCCTAGAGAATTTTGGGCGATTTCTTATCATTATGTAAGAACAACACTTATTGGTGGTTAGTAATAGTGTTTACAATAGTGTCCCGACCAAACAAAATAAGTAAAAACCACACCATCAATGTCATGTCCAACTGACCCATCTCTTTGTCTAAAATAACTCATTCTTCCTTGGCTAATGTTGTCCTAACAGAGATTCATAAGGTTGAAATAAACACCCACTGGTTGTCCTATAATATGTACATGACCATCATTGATATACTTCCTATAGTACCCTGCAACTATGAGAGCTTAATCCACCTCATTCATAATATTCTTGAGCTTGGAGATATTCACCTGGGACTGAATCTAACACTTAAGTCCATACTAAAAATGTTTCTCTGTAGTGTCCTCATATCCTACAAATGTTGTATCAATGTGTTTCTGATCTATGTTGTATCCAACATTATATATCACTGACATGCTCCCATATATTAGATTCATGAAAACACTATCTTTCTCATGGCTTACTATCTTTGGATAAATGTGTTCCATGAACCTATCCAATAAGTCCTTTCATATCATACTATTAGCCATTCTAGTTTGTGCTTGAATGTCCCACCAGTGCTTCATTGACCCTCAGAGCATATAAGAAACTATCATGACTCTCTTATTATATATATTCTTCAAATTGTCATGTATTTTCTATATGTATCAACCAAGAATTCATCTCATAGTGGTCCACCCTCTCTAGTAAAATCCATTGAGTGTTTCTACTGAAACTCCGTTTTCAAATCAGACATACATTTCACTACAATACAGGGAACATTTCCCATTGATTAGTTGATGTGAGTGATTTTTTTTCGAAAATACTCCCCATCATCTTCAGAGGGAATGATTGGTGCCTCATGTTATCTAAATAGAAAATCGTTCCTTGGACATCCCCAAGATCATCCCCTCAATAAGATTCAATGGATAGTGCTCTATAAATTCCAAAAACATGTCATATGTCTCACATCATATCCTTATAAAATATTCATAAGAGGAAACAATCACAAATGGTCAAAAAATAAAATTTCACCCAAATCTTTCCACATAGTCAAACTGAGGTGATATCACTACCCTATACCATTATACTTTTAGTTTTTGTTATATATGGTAAAAAATATATTATAAACATATTTATTATTCATACATTAAATGATTAAAACTTTTCATCATTTTAATAACATCTTTCAATTGCTGTTTGGAATGATTTTTAATTTTAATCTCACAGACCTTGAAAACAATTCATGTTTAAAAACATAAAAATATGTTATTTTAATGTTTGCGCCTAAAATGATAACTGTAATAATGAAATTGGGTTTTTATAATGATTCATGTAGACTCAACACTCATTAAATTATATTCCGTTAATCAATACTAATAAATTATCAGAAAACAAAATAACATCACACCACGAGTTTGTAAACCAAGGTGAAATAATATTCAACTATTAGAGAAAATGACATCAAAAATGATCCCACCCTAAGTACATGGGGTTTCCCTAATACATGGTATTCGAACTCCAATTCAACATCTCATTATCAGACCCAAACGTTTCTTAGTCTCCTGTCTACCATTCCCAAAATAGTAATACAATAGTAGAATAAAGAGAATTGGTCCTCTAAAACCACTTTTTATCATCCTAACCAGAGAACCACATGATGATGTCCTGAGATGGCGTGATATATTACACCAAGCCCGCCTCTCCGTACACTAGAGGCTACTGACTAGAAATGAGGGTCTAATAAGTCATTCATGGAGAGACTATACACTCATTTATCAGAGTAATGAACTAGTGTAAATATATAAACACTGAAAAATATATAACCATAACAATAATAATGTCACAAGATATCCAAACAAGAAATACAATACTCATATAAAAGGTAACACAAGATATTATAATATTAGTATCATGTGTCTATAATAAAAATAACAATTAAGACATTACGACTACCCTAGTAGGATATGAACAGTGTTTGGTACCCTCATCCATGATCCATCCTAACTCTACAATCCATCCTAGAGTTTTTTCCCTTATCATGTCGACAAGAATATAACATATTCATATATCGATTAGCTAGCTCATGTAAGGTGTGAGTACATATCCATTGGCCACTAAAACTATTTTTTTAAAAAATTCTAGTAAAAATATAGTGTATGCAGTTCTATTAGAATAAATTACAATTCAAAAATAACCAGTTATTAAATTATAATTTAGTCTTATATGTCTACATTAACTCCATGTTCTCAGGGAGACCCATTCCCCAATAATAGATTCATCACATAATATATCATGAGGAATTATCTAAGTAATAAATAATATTAATACCTATTCATGATGATCCTCTATGTCTTCATAAGTCCTATGATATCTCTACACTATATTCAACTCATTTTGGAGTTCATGTATTCTATTTTGAGGCCACAACTCGGACTGTAATTATATCCATTATTTAATTTGACATTTATAAGCCACATTTTGAAAGTTACGAATATCAAAAATGTGTTTATTATGACCATGTTTCAATAATTACTCTTCAATAGAATGATTATGTTCTCCTTCACCTACTCATAATTATAATGATGATTAAACCATGTATACTTCTCTTTAAAATGACCATTTTATTATTCTGTAACTCACATGGTACAATTTTTATATCTCAATATCGAATAACCACATTCGCATTAATTCACTCGTAATTAATTGACAATTAATAGTCCACATAAATATCATTTCTAATCTTTGGTTTAATACAAAAAATCCATTGGTTTAGTCAGTAATTAACTAATCATTTAAATAATCATTAATTAATTCAAATTATAGATTAATCAATTCCACAATTCATATCTTAATAATTAATTTCACTATAATTAATTATCCAATTATATATCTCAACTCCTCACAATTAGTCATGAAGTTAATTATCTAGATCATAATATCAAGGAACATTATTAATTCAAAATTAAGTATCTCAACCTAATGAATTCAATATCTCATAATTAATCCATAGAATAATTATCTAAATTACAATCCCAAAATCTCATATTCAATTAACCAAATCAATTTTATAACACATAGAATCCTTCATCTTGTGTTTAATTCCTTAACTAATCATTTCATTCAAAAATTATTCAATCAATCAATTGGTCAACATAATTATCTCGATTTAAGAAAATTATTTTATTAAAGATGTAAGAAATTATACAATATTGCATATTCATATCAAAAACAATAAAAAGGGGAATTTTATTTTAAACAACCTACATTAATTCATTAATTGATGTTCGATCAACGTATATCTCCAAAATCCTAGCACCACAACTTAGATATGAGTTGTGGAATTAATACCCTAAATCAAGGAAATATATATCATAGTGTAATAAATCTAGATATATAACAATAACTATATCTCTATATTTTACTAATTATGTTTACATATAGTGAAATAGAGAAGAAAATTCTCCAATATATCTTGGAATGATTTAGTATATTCATCAGGATGACATAGACATACCATAAAATGAAAAAATTGTCAATTTGGGGTTTTGGTCCTAAATAATGGATGATAGACACACATTTAAACCTTATAAAATTCTATTGGGTCACTTAAAATCATCAACCAATGATCTAAGGTCAAATAGGTGTCATTTCACGGTTTCAATGGATTTTAAAAGTAATTTATAAGTGAACAGAAATTGCTTGTGCGGTTTTCGGGGAAAGGGTGCATGGTTAGTAAGACATGTGTGAAATCCATGTGGACCATTCAATCTAGGGTTGGATGCTTTCTTGGGTATGTGTAACATATCAATTTTTAAGAAGGAAACACTATTATCAATAGCATATATAATACTCTACGTCGAACTAAAATGAACAACAAAATATAACTTTTTAAATGTTACTCGTATAGCCATGTCATTGGAATGGATGGAATGAAAAGTACAAACTAAATTATGAAAATATGGTTTACACATGTTTAAATTATTATTCATTGGTTACCAAATTTATTACAAATAAATATAAAATCCAAATGAAAATAAATGATGCATTTTTATGAAATCATAATTAATAGAGAATAATCGTGTTAATAAAATCATATCACTCTTTATGGATTCTTAGTTATTAAAAAATTTACTTTACATATTCAATTTAGAGTTTAAAATTCATCTTATATGTTATATATATGATATATGAACACACTCAATTTTTTACATTAAGGCATTATTTTTCAAAAAATACAGTTTTACCTCCTTTTAATGAAGATCCCTTTTTAAATATTGTTTTGTCACATTTTTTTCTATTTGAAAAAATAAATTTATTATCTATAATCAGGACAAATAAAAATTACACTGGTTGAAAATTTTGTATTTTTCTGATAAAATCGATATTTTAATGAATAGTGAAAAATACTGCATTTCATTTTATAACCGTCTTTTCATCTAAATATTTATATAGTAAGATTGTAATTTTAATTATTTTTAAAGTTTATTTGGATTATTGTTTTTATCATTTAATCTAATTTTTTAGTGGATTTTATATCCTATTGAAATTCGACATAAACACATGACAATCTTTTGATAGTTTTTACATCTTCAAAACCCAATTTTGGGTCTGGTCAATGGGAAATAATTTCAATATACTTACCAATTTTTTTGTATTTTGATTTTGTAAAACATTATTCCATATTTGGAATCATCAGTTCTAGATTAGGTAAATAGATACCCTTTTTTAGACCTTATGAATATTAACATAATTAATTATTTGTTATTTAATATGGTTAATGTGTAAATATAGTAATTATGGTTAATAAATAATATTATAAATATATAAAACTAACCTAAACATGTGTCCTAATCATTTGGATGAGATATTCCCACCAATGGGAATCCTTGGATCCATTTTAGTAACCAATGGCGCCACTTGGGTGAGATAATGACGTTATATGAAGTTTAATTTGATGAAAATGGAAATATGACATAAACATGTATCAACTAAATAAAATAATTTTAAATTTGTTTATAAAAACGAACTATTAAAATATAAATAGTCATTATAAATATAAAAATATTACTTAAATCATGGTATTTTATCAATAATTTTTTAGCATTAAATAAATAAATTCATTTATGAAAGAATGATGATGAAGTGATTAACTTATTAAAAAAATATGCAAATAAATGATATTATAAATATTAAAATAAATGTAATATTAAAATTTTGATTCTCTACAGAAATTTTTTGGATTCCATTGACATATTAGGGATGAAATAATGCATTTTATTGAAAAGGTCTAGTTGTTATGAATTAAAAAATACAATTACTAAATATTGTAAAAAATGACCTAAATATGTTAAAAATACAAGTGTATTATATGATATAATAGTCATAAAAATATAATATTAGTCAATCTAACATATATATTGATAAAAATTTATTAATGATCCACTTTTTGTTCTATTTGTATATTACAGTAACAATGGTAACCATATGATAAGATAATAAAAGAAGACATGGTAAGAGATAATGTTTTTAACTAAAGGTTAAAGATAAAAGATAAGGTTATATTTGTGACATGATCATATATAAATAAAACTAGATTATGATATTTCTACCCTTCTACTTATTATTGTATAAATATATCACTTTTAAATTAATATAATTTTAAAATCAATTTCTAATAAAATAATATTTCAAGACATTCATAAAGTACACCTCCTTCCTCTAATAAAATGCCACCATAACTACCCACATACTAACACCTCTAAATCCACATAGATTTTCCAAAATCTACTCAAATATTCTTCCAAATTCCCAAAAAAAATTCGAGGCCTTACATTGGGAAGAAGGTAAATCAATAAATCCCTTTTGATCAAATAAAAAATAGTTACCTATTTTAATGGTAGCAACTTCTCTCAAGCTCTTTTCAGGTATTTTCTTTCTCCAACACCATAAACTATATTTATTAATTTATATTTTAATAAAACGAATATCCCCAATATAATAGGATTTTTATGATTAGGGGTTGACATAAAATTACAGAGACCTCCATCTAATGGATATAGAACATATTGTTTCTGTCTGTGGAGAACTATTTCCTGACGAAATGATGATTGTTCAATTTTCTGCTTCCACCACTCATAGTGGCCATAATTATAGTACTATATTTATTTATGATATATATTATCTCTATATTATCTCAATGATAATTAAATTTATATTTAGATCATTCCATTATATCTTTTATACTCTGCAAATTTGGTAATTTCATTTGAGTAAGTGTGGACTACCACCCCCTCAAACTAATAAGACTCGTTCATCCCACAGATTGAACATATAAAGGATGGATTCAATTATCTTGTTTATCATATATAACATATATACTATAAATAAATTAAAATATATGTAAATACTAGGAAATACTGTGAATATTTGTTTCCTAAATAAATGGGAATTTTACGAGTCTGCAGTTTATGACGGTGCCTGATTCAGAGGCCCACTGTGCCCGGAATCAATTTTTGATATTTTTTCAGGAACGTTCAGTAAATGTACATGCGAGATTTTATATCATTTCAAAAGGTGCATGGAATAAAAATTTGAGGACACCGATGAACACGTAGGGTCAGTATTTTATTAAGGAGACCTTTACCGTTGTTGCGTTTTATGGAGAGAGGAAGTGAATTTTGGGGGTTTTCTAAATAAATTAAATAAAAATATGACTAACATATTTTTATTGATGTGGTGGTTTAATCTCCCAAGGGGAAGTTATCGGTGGGGCCCACCCCCACATAACCTCCCATGAGTGGAAATTATGTGGTGGGGCCCACAGAATCTCAACCCCCTTAAACCCTCTTAACCCTCTTAAACTCTTGGAATTCCCATTGATGTGCCAACACTCCCTTGTAATTAATTAATTGAGTCCCTTGAAATTCTTTGTATCTCCATACAATTAATTAAGTGATCCAAGTTAATTAATTTGAATTATTTTGAACTCATGAAAACCATTAAAATATTTGATAAGATTTTTTTATTTTGGGGTTGGCATAATCGTTGGAGAGTTTGGGTAGGAAGAACATTATTCTATCAACGAAGGACGCTACTCACCTCTGAAGATTGATGATATCATCTACGTTCTTCAACCAAGCCGTATGAGAAGGAGCCTCTCGCAAGGAACGTCTACAATGCCTCATACTTGGATGTTTCTCGACTACAATGAATCGACGTCTGTCCTCTTTCTGTGACTTTGACAACGTTCGTAGAATCAAGGTGGGGGGAATTTGGATTATTTCTTTTTTACATATAAATTGTACCCATGTATATCGACATTTATTTATAGACTGACAGTGGCCATATTGTTATCACCTAACGCGAAGGGCACGGGCCGAACCGACATGGCCTGACGTCCCTCCGTTGAATTTCGTTTGGTTGACCTCGGTGTTAGAGCCTAAAGGGCGCGTTTCCGTCGAACCACGCTGGAGAAACACCAGGGTGGATAGAGAAGAGCGGCGCCGACACGCCGCACGGTAGAGCCGAAGGCCACAGCTTGGTCAAGCTGCGGCGGTGGCGGCACGACACCATCGCGCCGCGTGGAGAGCATCAAGACCACGGTGTCGTCTCTCCATTATGGAGGTGTGGAGGCGGATGGTCGAACCAATCATCCTGGAGCCAGACCGCGAGAAGACCGGCTGGCCAACTGGTCGGCCCACTGGAGGGCTACAATTCCCACAGGCGCCACTTGGAGGAGGACGAGGCCCGCGTCCGCGAGCCGCTCGGCTGGATGAACTGGCCGACTGCGTGCCCTCTGTACAAGAAAAACTGTGGTGCCCGCAGGCACCTCGTGGTTAGAACTGCGGCCTACAGCGTGGGATACATGTGCCGTGCCAAACCGGCTGGTTATGACCGGCTAGGCATAAGAGGATGTTACACCGCTCTGCGCCGCCGAGAACACCGGACCGGCCCACAACAGGGGCCGGTTCCGAAGGTGGGCCACGCCCCACCGGGCCAGGCCGACCCCCAGCTAGGTCAGACCCTCCGAGCAGGGTCGGACCGACCTGCTGGCCCACTGGGCTTGACGGGCCGAGCATATATTTTTTTAAAAGAATAAATATCCTAGACGACACGTCCAATTGATGATCCGTCTGTGGCACTAGGACCCTCGCAACGAGGTGGTCCTATTGGGAAACTCTAAGTGAGTTTCGGGCAATTTTGGAAAATGGCTGCGTTTCGATCGAGCATAAATCCAACCGGGCCCCTAGAACCGAAATGCCAATCACTCTCAAATTGGGCGTCTGATTGACGCGTCATCTATCGCGGTGAGTTACTTATGATGAGACATAACTCCGAGATACATCAACTTAGGACATCGTGATAGTTGATGTATCTTCATGTGGCTCGAGGAGAGGACCCTCATGGAATTGATCGTGCTGTGTGCGGGAACCCTAGATCTGGTTTCCACAACGATGACTACTATACCGGAATCCCCCTAGGTTCGACAATGATGGCTACTGTACCTGGATCCTGTGTGGGTTCAACAGTTCTGAAGCTATTTCCGGATCCTGTGTGGGTCCGACAGAATAGCTGGTCCTATATCCTGTGTGGGTCTGACAACTTTGCTGGTCCTGTATCATGTGTGGGTCTGACAGCTCAAAGGAATTATAGCTGGTCCAATATCTTGTGTGGGTTCGACATCTTAGCTAGTCTTGTATCATGTGTGGGTCCGACAGCATAGATGAATCACTGATTACATCTGATCATCTCTATCTCTTATCAAAAGACATATTCCTATGTGAGCTGAGTCATGTCACTCAACCATTATCATCATGGGGATTGACTTTACTTACTTTTTGGAATGGGTTGTTCTTGGGATCGAGAGTTAAAGCCGAACTATGATTGGTAACTTATCAATATGTATGGGAATATATTTATATAAGTTTGGTTGATACTTTTTCATTGTATCTTTTTTTGTGGGTTATCCTTGTTTGATGTTGTAAGACCATATGGGTCTCGGGGTCCCTACTGAGTATCATTATACTCACCCATGCACGTGCTATGCCCACACTTCGTTGTGTTGGATGAAGACAATGGACATCACTTATTGAGGTAGAGAGTATTAGAGCTGGACGGTACCTAGAGGTGGAACACTTGGTGAGATGTACAAGGAGAGGATGTACAGAACTGGGGTTCTGAGGAGGCCATCTGTACCCACCCTTTAGGTGGAATTCTCGGAGGACGACTTAGTGGTTGTTGTTTTACCTTTCTATAGTTGTACTAGTTTTCCAGTTGTCTGTACTTTATTGTTGGGATTGTATTTCCGGCCCCTTTCATTTCAGCACTTCCTTCTGTATACAATTTTAAATAGTTTCTACTTTTAGGTGCATACTCTATGGTTTATGTTTACTTATAAAGAAAATTCCTTCCCTTTTTATCCAGATTACGCCTTTGGGGCTAGTCGCCAGCCTCTGGCCTGTGGAAGGTTGGATTTGGGTAGTCACGGAACGGGCCCCATGGACGGGTCATGACAAATTGGTATCAGAGGATTCAGTTCTGCCACAGAACTAAGGACTCTGATCATTATTTTCTATGAAGCAATAGTGTTAAGAGTGTTGAGTGTGGTTTTAAGTCCAGGGAGTCCAGTGTTGGTGTGGCGGCCGACGTATCAATACACCAGGACCCTAACATCTGATTTCCGACTTAGTGCACGAAAACACTGATTGCGTGTGTGTCTCAGGATTTTTCTTTCTGGTAACATTGTGTCAAATAAACAGGTATACTATTTTAACCATAGAACACATTTTCTTTTCAGTATGTCCCCACAAAGGCAGCCATCTAGGGTTTCGAGTTACATATGATATGGTAGCCCACCAAGCGACGATGCCTCGGTGCAGGGCCCCATCACAGTGGATGTACCAGTGGCACCAATACTCACTGGGCCACCGATACCACTTACACCAGCAGGGGAAAATGAACGCCGTCTATGTGCATTGCATGAGTTCCAGCACTAGAGGACGCCCAGGTTCTGGGAAGAGACGGATGCACAAGCAGTTGAGGATTGGTTGGAGGATGTTGTGAGAGTTTTCAGATTGGTAGAGACACAAGACGACCTCATGTTAATCCCTGTAGTGAGTCTCCTGCATGTGGAAGCAGGCATATGGTGGAGCCTGATGCTCCAGGTTCATGACGAGGAATCGTTTCTCTGGACAAACTTTGAGTGTCTCTTCCGCTCAGAGTTTTTTCTAGCCACCCTTTGTGCAATGCAGATTCAAGAGTTACTTAATCTATAGCAGGGAAACATGACAGTAGATCAGTTATCAGCGAGGTTCACCGACCTCTTGCTCTACTCCATGGATATGGTACTTGACCCATTTTTCAGGGCCCAGACCTTTGAGAAGGGAATTAGGAAGGAGATCAGGGCTTCGATGATCCCCCTCAGCATCCCGACGCGGATAGGGGTGATAGAGAGAGCCCTTCTAGTGGAGTGTTTTTTCACTATGCAGACACCATCAGTGAGACCCACCACAGGGCCACACGTAGTAAAGTCTTCTACAACCGGCAGTAGACAGATGTTGTAGAGGTCCAAGATGACCAGGCTATCAGGTTGGCAACGTTAGGACACATGTTTGGTTGTTCGGTCCACTCGAGACAGAGTCATTTATTTGAGGAGCATGTAGTGCTATGCATGCGGCAGGTAAGGTCTCACGGCTCGAGATTGCCTGACTCGCCATGAAGATGACAAGCAGTCAGTAGAGGTACCTCCTAGGAAGATGCAGAGGTTCGACCGTGGTGGAATGTTGGGAGCAGGTGGACATGGAAGAGGAGCTGTCCGAGCAGCGGGTGGTTGAAAAATTTTCAAGGCTCTACCACCACCACCACCAGGAGGCCATCCCTGACCACAGGGAGCTGGCGGACAGAGGCAGACTCATCTCCAGACAGTCGATCCCTACGACCACGACGCACCTGAGATGATTCTAGGTACTATTTGTTTCTACACCACCCATGCTGTAGTATTTATAGACATTGGTGTGAGTCATTATTTTATTTACACTTCCCTAGTTCAGAGCTCGGAGATTCCGATGGAGTCGTTGGCTCGATCCTTATGGATAGAGACTCATACAGGAGAAGACTCAATTATTACGCACTCGTTCCAACAGTGTGAGCTTACTCTAGGAGGGGACAGCTTCGTCTGGGATCTTCTTGTAGCGGCGTCGAGTCCTTACAACGTTATCTTGTGTATGGACTGTTTATCCACAGTTAATGCTCAGATTGACTGTATTAGTAGAAAAGTGTTGTGTATCCACACGGATGGGACCAGGTTCACCTTCATCGGTGAGAAGCGATCCTTTTCATCGTAGGATGGACTTCTATAGAGGAGGGGGCATCCGATCAAACATCAGTGGGCAAGTATCATCGTTAGAGTGGTTGATGTGCAAAGTAAGAGTTTTCCTGTTGTTGTGGATCAGTATGCGGATGATTTCTCTGACAATGTTATAGGACTACCTCCTCAATGAAAGGTGGACTTATACATTGACTTGTACCCCAGGAAAACACTAATATCTACTCCAACAAATCGGATGTCTCCCACCGAGCTTCTTGAGCTGCGGGTACAATTGGAGGACTTGAAGGTGGATAGATTTATCTGATCTAGTGTTTCACCCTGGGCATCTCTGATTTTGTTCTCCAAGAAGTTGGATGGGATCTTGCAACTGTGTGTTGATTATCGTCTCCTGAATCAGGTTACCGTGAAGAACAAGTACCCACTCTAGAGGATAAATTACCTCTTTGATAATCTCAAGGGAGTGTGATGGTTCTCAAAGATAGACCTCAGCTAAGGCTATCACCATCTCAGAGTTCGAGATGAGGATGTGCAGAATACGGCCTTCAGGTGTTGGTATGGCCACTACAAGTTCTTGGTTATTACCTTCGGCATAACCAATGCTCCAGAAGTATTCATGAGTCTCATAAAGAGGAACGTCCAGCCTTACCTCGATCTCTTTTTCATAGACTTAATCGATGACATATTGATTTACTCGAGTACTGAGAGGTGCACGCCTACCATTTGCGAGTAGTAATGGACTAACTCTGAGAGAACCAACATTATGGTATGATCTTGAAGTGCCAATTTCGGACTCGAGAGGTTCACTTCTTGGGACATGTAATTTCGAAGGCTGGAGTTGTTGTGGATCCAGCGATGATTGAGGTAGTACATGCATGGGATCCAACCATGAGTCTGACTAAGGTATGGAGTTTTTTGGTACAGGTTGTGTACTATCGGCCATTTGTTCCATACTTCTCCAGAGTTTTAGCACCAATTTTTTCATTGATGAAGAAGGGGAAACCCTTCGTGTGGTTAGAGAGATGCCATCAGAGCTTTTAGAAGCTATGGCCAAGGTTGACCATTTCTCCCATCTTTAGGCTACCGGATGAGGGCGTTGGGTATGCAGTTTACTGCGACACATCATAGGGCGGACATAGGTGTATACTGATGAAAGAGCGAGCAGTGATCGAATATGGTTTGTGGTAGTTGAGATAGCATGAGAAGAATTATGCTACCCATGACCTATATTTAGCACCAGTGGTCTTCAACTTGAAGATGTGGTAGAACTATCTGATGGAAGAGCGTTTTAATGTCTACTCTAACCACCAGAGTCTCCGGAATATCTTCTCTCAAAAGGAAATGTACCTTATACAACAATGATGGAACGATTTCCTAAAGAATTATGAATTCAAGATAGTCTATAGTCCTGGGGAGGGGAACGTTGTAGCAGATGCTATCAGCAAGAGATCATGCATTCAGCTGCTAGGAGAGGCGACGAAGCAGCTATCAAGGTTGTAGATATCCTTTGTGGATAGTGATGGTGCAGACTTTCTTCAGTCACTCCCAGTCACTCCTCCACATCATCAGCGAGTCAGATAGGCACAATATGGGGATGTTGATTGTGAGACTCGAAATGCTCAGATATCCACAGCTTAGGCACTTGAAATATTTTTTGAAGGTGGGGAGCATGTCATCCTCTTCAGAGGATATACCGTGGCACCAGTTCACTGCAGGAGGAGGTGTTGTGGGAGTTCTACACCTCCCCCCTATCGGTACATCTAGGAGTTGCGATGATGTATCAGGACTTCATATGACAGCACTGGTGGCCAAGTTTGAAGAAGGAAGTTCTAGAGTTTTTCTCATGATTCCTCACTTGTCAGCAAGTAAAGGCGGAGCACCGGGTTTCCGCAGGCTTGGTTCAGCCCTTGGAGGTCCCAGAGTGGAAGCGGGATAGGATATCCTCGGATTTCGTGACGGGGCTTCCACATACATCCTGGGGTCATGACTCTATCTGGGTGATCGTTGAATGACTCACCATGTAAGCCAACTTCCTACCGATCAGAGAGCTGGGATCAGTAGAGTGATTGGGACGCCTCTACATACAAGAGATCATACGGTGTCATGGTGTGCCATCGACGATTACCTTTGATCGAGATGCCTGTTTCACTTCCCGACTATGGAAGGGGTTGCTGGAGGCTTTCAGGATTTAGAGTCTCTTGTGCACTACCATCCATCCTCAGACCGATGGTCAGACTGATAGGACCATATGGACACTTGAGGACATGCTACGTGCATGTGTTCTCGACTTTGCTCATAGGTGGGAGGATCACATACCCCTTGTAGAGTATTCATATAACAACAGCTACCACTCCACCGTCAGGATGGCACCTTATGAGGCACTGTATGGCTGACCTTGTAGATCACCTCTATGCTGGACTGACCCATGGGAGTCAACCTTTGTAGGAACAGAGATGGTGCAGGCTATGATGGAGAAGTTGCAGATCATCCAGGAGCGGATGATGACTACACAGGGTAGGCAGAAGTCCTATGCTGATAAGAGACGGTGACCACTGGAGTTCGAGGATAGCGACCATGTCTTCCTACGGGTCTCACCTCGATGAGGTATACATAGATTTGGAGGAGGCAGAAAGTTATCTCCATGATTTATCAGACCATTCCAGTTCCTCAATAGGGTAGGCGGGGTGGCTTACCACTTGGATCTTCCGGCTCAGTTACACCAGGTGTAATGCATATTCCACGTATCTCAGCTGAGGGGATATGTGCATGACCCATCCCACATTATAGACCATGGAGAGCAGGAAATCGATGACAAGGTGACATTCATGGAGGTTCCAGTGGAGATTGAGGATCGACAGAAGAAGGTCCTGCAAGGATGGTCGATTACTCTGGTGCACGTTTGCTGGAAGCACGAGATCCTTCAAGAAAGCACATGGGAGTAGGCAGCTCAGATGTGTGCTCAGTACCCCCATTTGTTTCGCTAGTGTGTGTAGTATCTTACAGGGATGTAAATACTAGATGTGGGATAATGTAAATACCTATAAATCCTGTGGAATCATTTTTTCATATATACATGGGGATTTGAAGAGTCTGTAGTTTCTAACGGCTCCTGATTCCGAGGACCGGTGTGCCCGAAATCAATTTCTGATGTTTTTTTGGGTACCTTCAGTAAACACATGTGCGAGATGTTTTAACTTTTGAACTGGTGCTCAGAATTGAAATCCAAGGACACCGATGAACTCACATCGCTGATATGCGCTTACAAAGACTTTTACCGCAGTTGCGTTTTATCGAGAGGGGAAGTTAATTTTGGGGGTTTTCAAAATAAATTTAATTAAAATATGACTAACATATTTTTATGGAAGTGGTGGATTAATCCTCCTAGGGTATGTTATAATTTGGGCACACCCCCACATAACCTTTCATGAGAGGATATTATGTGGTTGGGACCACACGAGCTCAACCCCCTTAAACCCCATTTACCCTCTTAAACTCTTGTACATCCCATTAATGTGCCAACACTCCCTTGTAATTAATTAATTGAGTCCCTTGAAATTATTTCCAACTACATATAAATAATTAAGTGAACCAACATAATTAATTTGAATTATTCTGAACTGATGCCAACCATTAAAATAAGGGATAAACTTATTTTATTTTTGGGTTGGAATAATCGCTGGAGAGTTTGGGTTTGAAGACCATCATCCTCTCAAAGAAGAACGGTCCTCACCTCTATAGAATGATGATACCATCTATGATCTTCGACCAAGCCGCAAGATAAGGATCCACCCGTGAGGAACGTCGATGTCGCTTCATACTCAGACTATTCCCGAAGTCTAAAAATTGACATCTGTCCTCTTTTTGCAACTTCGACAACATGCATAAAATAGTGTTAGGGGGAATTTGGATTATTTCTTTTTATGTATGAATTGTACCCACGTACATCAACATTTATTTATGGATTGACAATGGAAAAATTTTTATCACCTAACGCGGAGGGGGAGTTATGAAAATACACAACCTGACTTCCCTCTGTTGAATTTTTTTTGGTTGACGTCGGTGGTAGAGCCGAATGGGCATGGTGTCGTTGCACCAAACCGGAGAAAAAAATGAGGCAGATGGATAACCACAACACTGACATGCCGTACGGTAGAGCCGAAGGCCGCGACCAGGTCGGGCTGCGGCGGTGGCGCCGCGGTGCCATCACACAACATAGAGGGTAGCAGGATAGCAGTGCCGTAACACTGTAGTGGAGGGGCGGAGGTAGCCGGCAGGGTCGGCCACCGTGGAGCCAGACCGCGAGACGACTGTCCGGCCAACCAGCTATCACGTTGGAGGACCGTGGCACCTGCATGTGCTGCATGGAGGAGGATGCATCCCATGTCTGTAGGCCGCACAACTGGAAGATCCGGCCACCCGCATGCCGGTCGGAATAGAGAAAATGCATTTCCCGCATGAGCCACGTGGGCAGTCCCTCGGCCCGTAGTGCAGGCCGCGTGCGTGAGAACCGAATCGTCCGACTATAGCCAGTTGGGCAGAAGAGGAGGCGGCACCGCTTAGCGCCACCAGGCGAACCGGACTGGCCAGCAGCACAGGCAGAGTACCCAGGTGGTTCATGCCCCACCGGGGTGGGCCAACCCCTAGCTGGGTTAGACCCACCGAGCCGGTTCGGGGCAACCCACCGAGATGGGTCGCGCCGACCAGCCAGCACACTGGGATTGACGGGCCGGGCCTGTCATCGCTTAAAAGAAAATATCTCATAGACCGCGCATCTGATTGACATTCCATCTATGGAACTCGGACCCTCACGATGAGGTGTTCCTATTCGGATACTCTATGTGATTTTCGGAAAACTTCTGAAAATGGCCGAGTTTGGATCGAGCGTAAATCCAACTGAGCCCCTGGAACGGAAATGCCAATTACTCTCAAACCGGGTGTCTGATTGACTTACAGTCTATCACGTTGAGTTCCTTATGATGAGACAGAACTATGGGGTACATCAACTCAAGACTTCATGATATTTGATGTATCGTCACACGGCTCGAGGAGCTATCCCTCCTGGAATTGAGAGTGCTATGTGCGGGAACCCTAGAGCTGGCTGCGACATCGATCACTACTGTACCAGAATCCACCATGGGTTTTCCATAATGTTAACTATACCTAGATCCTATGTGGGTTCCACAGTTCTAACTCTGTTCTTGGATCCTCTGTGGGTCCGACAGAATATTTGGTCCTATATCCTGTGTGGGTCCGATAACTTAGCTGGTCCTCTATCTTGGGTGGGCCCGATAGCTCAGAAGAATAATAGATTATCCTATATCATGTGTGGGTCTTACACCTTAGATGAGATAGCTGGTCATGTATCCTGTGTGGGTCTAATAGCTTAGCTGGTCTTGTATCTTATGTGGGTCCGACATCTTATTTGAATCAGTGACTACATCTGATCATATCTATCTCTCATCAAAAGACGTATACTTGTGTGAGTTGAGTCATGTCTTTCAATAATTTTCATTGTGGTGATTGACATTACTTTCATTGTGGAATGGGTTGGGCTTGGGCTCGAGAGTTTAAGTTGAACTATCATCGGTAAAATATGTATATATATGGGAATATACCTAAGTAGGGTTGGTTTATACTTCGTTATTTTATCTTTCGTTGTGGAATATATTTGTTGAATATTGTGAGAACTTGAGGGTCTCGGGGTCCCTACTGAGTATCGTTATACACACCCCTGCAGGGGCTATGCCCACACTTCATTGTGCTGGTTGCAGATGTCAGAAAACACTGTTCGAGGTAGAGAGTTGTAGAGATGGATGGTACCCGGAGGTGGACCACTTGGCAAGGCGTATACGGAGCAGATAGACATACTTGGGGTACTGAGGTGGCAATTTTTTCCCAACCTTCAGGTGGGATTCTTGTAGGATGACTCAGTAGTTTCTATTTTACCCTTCTGCAGTTGTACTAGTTTTTCAGTGGTTTGTACTTTTCTATTGGGCATGTATTTTCGCACCGTTTCGTTTCATCCCTTTCTTTTGTATACAGTTTTATGTAGTGTTTACTTCCAGTTGCATACTCTGTGGTGTTTTTTACTTATAAAATGCAATGCCTTCCCTTTTTATCAGGATTACACCTTTGGTGCTAGTCGCCAGCCCCTGGCCTATTGAAGGCGGGTTGGGGGTAGTCACGACACGGGCCCTGAGGACGGGTCGTGAAAATATAACTATGTATCATTATGATTTTATTATTTTGATATAACAATGAAATGAACGTAGCATTCATGTAGTCGTATGACCTACCATCTCAATGAATGATGCATTTAATTTCTTTTCTTACAATATTATGGAATATTCTAAGAACAAATATCCTAGATCTATATGATACTTAAGTCCTTAAAATCATTATAGGTAATGTGTACTTATGAAAACATTTATAATTTTCATCAATAAATGTTCATTTTTTACACCATGTACCAAACATCGACAACATGTCTGATCTAAACTCAAATAATTAACTAATTGGTATAATTTGTAATAAGTGATATTAATTTAATAATAATTATTAAAAAGGTTATAAATCAAGTATAATTTCACCTATGATTATTATTCATTTAATTAAATATTGAACGAGACAAGTCATACTCATGATAAGGAAAATCGGTACTCAATCTATATTCATTGAGTTTAATATCATTATCATTGGTTTTGTTTTTCCAAGAATATGTGTGAATCAACTCTTAATTTTTTACACTAATTATGAACATATATTTGGTGTATTTAAAAATTCAATACATATCTAAGACATTTATTTATCCTTAATAAAATTATTTGATATTTGTAAGGTACTTTTCCTCATTCACCATTCATTGAGACACATCTTGATGATATGCACCATTATTTTTTTATAAAGGGCATATAAATCTCATTTTGCATTACATATATATATATATATAATATAATTATGATATATAATGTCTTTTAAAATGTTATAATTTCATGTGATGTCTAATTTAAAATTTCAATATGTTAAAGGACTCTTTAACTAAATACTAATTTTAATCCTTTTAATGATTAATTCTTTTAAATAGTTTTAAATAATTTACATATTTTTAAAAAGTATTAATGTATTTATTTATATGAAATTCATTTTTTAAAATGTTTATTTTTTTAAATGATTCAATTTTGTATTGGAGAGTTCGCTTCAAAAGTATTTTTTTAAAAATATTTTAATTGTGTTTTAAAAGGGGATTGATTATTTGAATTACTTTGAATTTTTTATATATATACATCATGAATGGAATTTATCACCATTATGTAAATATTATATATTGATGTCTACTTTTATTTTTTTTTCATATTATTATAAAATAATTTATTTTCATTTATGTGTGTGCATCTTGTAAAGATGAAATGATATTTGAATGTTGAAATGTTATTTTTTTATGTTCATTTTATGTGTTTTTATTATTTTATTGTTCTTGGGAATTGAGTATGTATGTATGGGATTCTGTGATAAACTGATGGTGGCTGATCTTGTGATATCTCTACAGTAAATTGGCTAAAATACTAGAATTAAACAATAATGATTCTCCTAAGAGATTTTGGAAATTTAATGTGATGGGTATTAAAAAAGAAACCATAACGGTCACTCCCAATATATGTGTGAATTATAAAATGTATGTATTATATGGATCCTACATGTTACCTTTTTGTTTTGTGACTTCTATGATTTTTTATGAATTTTTTTGTTACATGATATAGGTTAAATAAATTATGTTTTATTATGAAATTTATGTTTTTGTGAATGAAATTCATGGGTTTTAAATATTCATGGACTAATGGTTTTATTTATTATTTCATATTCCTTAGTATTGTTTTTATTCTCATCTCATGTTTATGAAATTTGTTCCATAGGGTATAATTTTTTTAGTATAACAGAATAAATCAATAATATTTAATCAAGAAAAAGAAATCATGTATTGTTTAAGGGGTTTCATTGGGTGGACAATGTTGATATAGTGATTATCCATCAATATATAATGTATTGGTTTATTATGTTATAGTTATAGACTAATTATAGGAAATACTATATGTATAATGATCATTAATGTGAATTCATTACATAACTCATGATTATGTAATGTTTATTGCTTCATCCTTACAGTTGGTATCAATTGATGGTTTAGAAATTTTTTGAGATTAGTTGTTTTTCTTAAGAGATAGGGTTATTCTAATGGGTTTATTATTTTTAGGATGATAACCCCTTTTAAGGATTTATTATATGAAATATTATGGTGACTAATGGTATTTTTTGAGACAATAATCTTTTTGGAAATTACGGTTTATTAATTTTTCGAATTCAAAATGCGTGGTATGAGGTAAAACATTAGGATAAAACATTTTATGGTTTATTTTGATATTTTTTTTAATTTTTAGATGTTATTTGAATTTTATAGGTTATAAAAAATGAAAACATTCAAACCATGTGACAACTCGTCATGTCCAACTAGGTTGTGGAAATCGAACCCACCACTAGAGTGTGACATGCCTTTTTCACATACCACTATCCAACATGAATTATAATGTTCATATTAATATTATTTTCAGTTAAATGATTTTTGTAATAAAGAATAAGTTTATTTTGGGAAATTATGTATTATCAAATAGATATCATTTTTATTGTATACTGATTTGGCGATTAAGTGATTAATGTTATTTTGAAAGATGTTTACTATTCTAGGAACAATATATTCCAATGAAAAAAAGAATACTATATGAATTTTTTAGGAGAAATGTATTAATTTTATTTGGTAACAATATAAGTTTTTATTTGGTACATAAGTTTATTTGAGTCATTTATTAAATTGATTATCATGTAATGGAAAATATGTGATTAGGCTAATTAGTTTTCAGTATGATACTTTAAGAGTAAACATTGTTATTTGGTGATAATGGTTAAAATTTATTTTAGAAGACTATGTGATGAAATCGTTATGAATTATGGGTTTAAATATTAGTATAGAGGAATTTTAAGGACTTTATTTTATTGAATGGTGTATATTGAACATGGGTATTAATGTTGAATTTTGGAGATTAAAATTACTACATCTCCATGTATTAGATTATTACTTTTTGGGAATTATCTGATATTTAATTAATTGTTTTGATTTTGGTAAATGTTTCACGATATGATGAATAAATAGTTAATAATTTTTGGTTTAATTTATTTTATAAATGTTGATTCTGGTTCTATAGGTGTGACCATGTCATCATGAATTCTCATCATTTGGAGAGAAGATGAGTTTTTCCAAAAAATTTATTGAAGGATGAAACTCTAAATGAAATGTATGTATATTTAATTATATTCTTATCAATGATCATATATATATTCCTCAACACTGTTAATGGATATTGTAAAAAAATTAGGTTTACTTTACCAATTGTGAAATCAAAAAAGGATTATACCATCACACATTTTTGGATTTCGGATTGTATAAATTCATCTAATATTGTTTTCTATCACTATTAATCATAATTTTATGGTTATTTTTCACTTCCATATCCATGTTTTAATACATGTAAACCTAGTTTGTGTAATATAGGGTGACCTTTGTACTTCAATTTTATCATTTAATGTGGATGTTTCATGAACATTCTTTCTGATGTGGGTTTCCAAAAATGGTACTTTGAAAAATCCTACCCTAATTACCGACCCCAAATTAAAATTGAAGGGATTTAATTTATTATATGGGGATTTGGACGCAACATCCCAATTTTTTCAAAGAAATTCTATATTAAATTGAATACATAATACACTCCCTCGAGCTTAAACGAACCACTAAATAATATTATTTAAATGCTTACATTATAACCTAGTCATTGGAATGAATGTAATGAATAATATCAACTGAATAATTAAAATATGGTTTAAAAATTCCATAAATAATGACTCATTAGTTACCAAGTTTATTAGAAATAGAGAAAAACTAATTGAATATAAATGATGTATTTTTATGAAACCTTATATAAAAGAGAATAATTGACTTTATAAAAGAATATATAATTTTTTTTGTATTTTTATTTAATCAAATATATATGTTTTATATTAATATTAATGTTCTAAATTCATCTTATATATTTCTAGATATTATATATGTACAAATCCAATTTTTTTTATAAATGCTAAATTTTTCAAAAAATATAGTTTTATCGCCATTTCACAGTGAACCCTTTTTAAATCTTGTTTTTGTCACTTCTATGTGTTTTCATAGACAACAAAATAATTTCCTTCTAAAATGGATATAATTTTTTAATGATTAATTTTTGGTATTTTTCTATAAAATCCATATTATAATTGATAGTTAAAAATATTACACATTAATAAAAAATAATATTTTCATACATTTATTTATATAGATATATTTTCCTCATAAATTTTTTAACGTTTAATTTGATTATGGTATTATAATGTAATATTACTTTTTCCCTTGGAAGTATGTTTCCATTAAAAATGGAAATAAACATATGTTCATCTTTTGATAGTTTTTACTTTTTTAAACACTCTTTCTGGTTTTTAAAATGGGATTTAAATTTAAATTAATTACTAAAATTTATGTTTTTTAAATTTTAAGAAATGGATTCCATATTTAGAATTACAAAGTCAAAATTATGTAAATAGTTACATTTTATTATTATTCATTATGAATATTATCTTCAGTAATTATTTTATTTACAATTGTCAATTAGAAAATCAGGTAAATAAGGGGAAACAATAATATTGTAATAATTTTAATCTACCTTTACACTTTTCTAAATCCTATTGGATGATAAATTTACAACCATGGTCATGAGCTGGTCTATTTTTGGTCTCCATGATGCCACTTTAGTGAGATAGTGACTATTTATAATATTTAATTTAATGGAATATGTAATATAACAGAAATATGTTTCTCTTTAATAAATAAAATTTAATTTGGTATATATAAATGATCTACTGTACTAAAAATATATACTATAATTATTTAAATTTTTCCCACATCAGGGTACTTTATTATTTATTTATTATTATTAATTAAATAATTTTTGATGACACAATGATGATGAAATGATTACCCTATAAATGAAATTATCATGTAAATGATATTATAAATATTAAAATAAAATTAATTTGAACATTTTACTGACCTATATGTAATTTATAGATGAAATTGACATGTTTAGGATGTGTTCATGCATTTTTTTTCAAAGGAATCAGATTTTCATGACATTAAAATAAATCCATTATTAAATAGTGTTAAAATGGACATAAATGTGGTTTAAAAATACTAATTTTTTAAATGATATAATAGTACTAAAAATTTAATATTCCTAAAAATGACATATAAAATGATAAAATTTTTATTAATGATCCATTTTTTATCCCCTTTTAATTTTAAAGTAACTATAGTAAACATATATTATGAAAATACAAGAAGACATGGTAAGAGTTAATGTTTTTATCTAAGGGTTCAAACTAAATGATATAGTTAATTTTGAGAAATAAACTCATCTAGAACATATTGGATGAGATTATTTCTACCCATAATTTTTTTATCATTAATCTACATCACTTTATACCTATTATAATTATAAAATAAGTTTCTAATAAAATAATATTTCAAAACATTCTTAAAGTACCCCTCCTCTCTATTATAAATAGCCAACACTTAAACACATATACTCAAACCACTAAATCCCCATACCTCGTACAATTTATACAAAAGTAAGATCCCAACATCAATCCATTATTTTTATAAGACTTACATTGGGGTGTTGTCAATTCATGAAATCGATTTTGTATAAATCAAAAGTATTTACCAGATTTAGTGGTAGCATGTTCTCTCAAGCTCCTTTCAAGTATTTTCTTCCTCCAGCCCCAACATATATATCTATTACATTATATTATAATATAAAATGTATCCATAATATTTTAGGATATTTTAATTATAATGTTTCACCAACACATACACACAACTCATTCTAATTGATAAAGATCTTAATGTTACTCTATACAGCTATCTACTGCCTCCGAAAAAAAAGATTCTTCAATTTTCACATACCACCTATCATTGTATCCATTATGATAGAAATATATTTATATATGTTATATATCATATTTATATTGTCTCTATTAATCTATAATAATTTTATTAAACATACAATTATGGTATCAATAATGTGTAAATATGATAATTTCAATTGAGAAAGTGTGGAAAACAGCCCACTAAAAGAGATATGATTCATTCATCTGATACATGGACCATATACATTATCATGTAAGTATAACATATAACATATATAACATATATATTATACAATATCTAAAATATAACCTTGTATCATTTTGTTTTCATTATTTAAATTTGGCATTGAATTGAAAGTAGTGTTCATGCATACGTATGACCTATCATTTCCATGAATAGTGCATTTCATTTATTATAAACCAATATTATATACTATAATATATATATATACTTTATAAATTTGAAATTTCAATCATCAATATGATTTTTATGATAATGGAATTTTGACAACATGGATAATTTTCATCAAGAAAAGTTCATTTTTTACTTATGTACTGAACATCAACAAAACATCCAATATGGACAATAATAATAAACTAATTGTCATGATATGGTAATAAGTGATATTAAATGAATTATAATCACTAATTGGTTCTGAATAATGTATATATTTACCAATTTTATTACATAAATTCAATAATGAATGAGATAAGTTGGACTAAAGGTAAGGGAAATCTTAACTCAATCTTCTTTCAATGAGTAAAATATCGATGTCATTGGTTTTTTTTCAAATAATATTTGTGAATGTACTCTGATTGTTTGTTAGAATTATAATCCACTAATATTGGGAGTATTTTTATTTTTTACACATATTGATTTCATTGATTTATCATTAATATAATTATTCAATATTTTTAAGACATTTCGTCTCAATCTCCTTCCGTTGGAACATTTCATGATGATATACACATTTATTTATTTACAATTGGTTTGTACATCTAATTTTAGATTACATATTTATATTATTTCTATACTAATGATATTTATTGTCTTTTAAAATGTTTTAATTCAATGTGACGTATAATTTAAATGTTTAAATTGTTTAATGAATTATTATCTAAAACAACGTTTTAAAAATTTTAATGATTATTCTTCTAAATGGTTGTCATTAATGTCTGTGTTATCAAGATGGTTTTAAGGATTTATTTACTCGTTCATTAAATTTATAAAATATAGTTCCATTAAATGTTTCAGTGTGTTATGAAACACTTTGATTCAAAATTATTGTTTTAAAATTGTTTAATTTTGTTTTAAAAGTGGATTTATTATGTCTATAAATTTGAATGTTTTTTTAAATATCCAACATGAATGAAAATAATCTCTTCTATAATAATATTGTAACACCCCTGGTAAATAAAGAATATGAAATTTTTATATTTATCCATATTTGTGAATAAAATTTTAATATTGCTTTAATGGGGATGCTATGCTCAATGGCGTACCCAATACGCAACAATGAGTTTCTTGGAAATCTTACGTTGCACTCCAATAATAAAATAATATTATTTTAAATGGTAGTTAATGACTAGCCGTTGTAATGGTGGGAATGAACCGAACTAACTACAAAATGATTATATATGTTTGTCAAATATTTTTACTTTTTACAATAAATGTTAGAGGATTGAAAATGTGAATGAATTCAATTTTTAAGCGTAAACATTCTAATGTTCTTTAGAGGGTCGATTAACTGCCTTTTGAGGGAGAACCACTTTTAAATCTAATTTTTGACAATTTTATGTGATATATTTGAGAAAAAAAAATTCTTCTTTAGAATAGAGACATCAAAATTTACTTTATGTAAATTTTTTGTATCTTTCCGATAAAGTTCATTTTTTTATTGAATAGTGAAAAATGTTGTATTTTAATTCAAATCCTCTTTTTAATCTAATTTATTTATATTATTAGATCATCTTTTGAACTGTTTTTAAAGTAAAATTAGAATATATTTTTACCATTCAATCCAATAGTGGTCATTGGAATTAATTTCACTTTGAAATTGGAATTAACTAGTGTCAATATTTTAATAGATATTGTTTTATAAAAACACGATATTTGTTTTGAAAGTGGGAATTAATTATTAGATTAATTAATTAAACTTATATGTTTTGAATTTTGTAAAATAGACATCATCTTTGAGTTTGGAATATCAAATATAGCTTAGGGTGAATTTTTTGTATTTTTCTGAAAAACTTCAATTTTTGATGAATAATTAAACCAATAATTGGTATTTAAAAAAACTAATTTATCATTTAAATGAAACTTTTCCACCTCTTTGTTTTTAATTTAAAAGATCTGACATACATGGTTTTCATTAGGAAGTAAAATGTGGTTCAATGGGATTAAAATAAATTTTTTGGTGAATAGTAACTTTTATGTTCTTAATCGCGATTAGAGGTAATTAGTGTAATTTAAGGTAAAAATAATGTTTTAATAATGTGAAATGACCAATAAACATTTCCTACCCTCATTGGATATGTCATGGGCGACCAAGAAAATGCATGGGTCAACTTGGGGACCTCATGGAGCCACTTTGGTTGGAAAATGACAAAAATGACTTTTTATTGAAAGTTAAAATAAAAATGTCACAAGCATGAGATGTTTCACTAAATCAATTTTTAAATGGGGTTATACAAGTCATATTTTTTAATATAAATATTCATTGGAAATCTAAAAAAAATTCCTACATCATGATATTTTTTTTTAAATTTTTAGACTTTAAATAAATTAAATTATTTATGACAACATGATGATGCAGCAGTTACCTCATTAATAAAGGATTTAAATAAAATGAAAAGGTAATGTTACAAATATAACATACACTTGTAAAAAACCTATTATATGAGTATATTTCGAACCCTTACCACTTTATCCTAGAAATAAATCAATGTGGGACCTTTAAAATCCGAAACTCATTTGAAAACAAAGTAACATTTTGTAACATTACAAGAGTGCCCCTCGTCTCCTCTTATAAAAGGCCCCCTCCTCTATCACCTTACCCACACCACTCAAGCCTTTGGCTCTATCAAACCCTGATCATTTTTCCTCTCCAAATCACTCTCATACTCCTAGAAGCCTCAATTTGGGCAGAAGCTTTCCCAAGGAAGCCTTTGAGCTCAAATCATAAAGAGTTACCCGATTTTAAGGTAATCTCTTCACTTGTGTTATTTTTTTTATTTTGCTTCTCCAACCCCCTAAAATCTTTTTATTAATTTAGTTTGTAACAACTATAGTATCTTCAATATACTAGTATTTTGTTATAAGAATCATTCAAGTTACACTTACACACACCTACATCAAATTGTTAAAGAACATACTGTTTCTGTGGATGGTGAATTTATGCCTCACGAAACGATGATTGTTCACACTCATATAACACCATAAAATGTGGTCATTAAGATGTCACTATATTTATACATGATATATAATATGTTTATGTTTTACTTAAGCTTCTGTATTTTTCTTTTGTGGCATACCTTAATGGTTTCCATTGTGGGTAAACACGATAATTTCATTTTAGGAAGTGCGGACTACCGCCCTCTCAAACTGATTTGATTCGTTAATGCCATATGTGGGATGTATAAAGGATGTATTTAAAGTTACTATATATTATGTATGTTAAATATAAATGATGAATATATTTATGGAATTAAAATATACATACCTCTCATTTATTTTTAATTCCATTAATATGACATAGAAATGAAATTAGCTTTCATGCGTATGTACGGCTTACCGTCTCCATGAACGGTGCATTTCATTTCTTACCTCTAAATGGTTATGTAATATTATAAATACAAGTATATTCTGGATATATATGATATATATGATATAAAAATCAGGAATATCATTCTGTATATAATGAACCTTTGACCACACGAACAACATGTAATTGTAAGAAGTCCACTTTCGACTTAAGAACCAAATATCGACAAAACAAAACATTATTAACTTAAATGATTACATAATGTTTATAACATGGAAATAAGTGATATAAAAGAAATAATGATCTTGGAAAAGTTTATTAATCAAGTAGAAATTAACTCCTGTTTATTATTCAGGACGCTAAAGAACGATCGAGTCAAGTCGGACCCGAGGTAAGGGAACCTACCCCTCCCTTTCTTTTTAAGTACACTCTTTTATGTCATTCCTTCTAATCTCATATTTATTGTGATTGGGATGTTCTTTTATATTAAACATACCTTAATTTTTATGTTCAGATGATGAGAGACCCTATTCTCTCTCGTCAATCCATTTTGGATGTTTTGAGTGGCGCTGTTAGGCTGCCAAATTTACGTAAGAGATCCAACCTCTCTCTTTCTTTTTAAGTACTCTCCTTTATGTCACTTATTTTAAGCCCCTATTTGTTATGTTGGGGGATGTTATTTTAAATTCCTATTTCTGTAAAATTTATGTTAATATTATGAGAAAACCTATTTGATCTCATCAATCCATTTTTCTATGATTTAAGTTGTGTTGTTAGGCTGCCGAGTTTTCATAAGAGATTTTTCATCTCACTTTTATTCACGTGAGATATATGCTACAGTTGACACAATTTCCTTTGAGTGGTGTATGTACTGCACATTATTTTACAAATTATTTAATATAATTTCATTTATGAGTATTTACATCAATTTTGTATTGTCCTTATTTCACGGGGTGTATGTTTCGAATGATACCAATGTCGGTAAAGGAACCTTTCAGCCTCCTCTTTTTAAGAGAAGTCTTTTGTTATGTATTTCAATTCAAATAATATTATGTTGGGTTATGTTCTTATATATCCTTATTGATGTAAATTTTATTTCCAAGTGATGAGATACCCTTTTTATCTCTCATCAACTCATTTTCTGAATTTTGAAGTGACGCCGTTAGGCTGTCGAATTTTACCAAGGGAACTTTTTAACCCAATTTTGATTTCTTTGGGTTAAACATGTAGTTATTGAATATGCCATCCTTTTAATATGTTTGAATGATCTTTTATTGTTTTACAATTAATATCCACTTATATTTTGTGTATTTATCTTTGTCACACATAATTTTGAGATTGATTTATCCATAATTTAAGGATACCTTCTTCATAAGGGATTTCATCAAATTTTACATTTCTATTAAGACTTCATTGTTTTTATGCACCAATTCACTCTTATATGGTGTATATACTGTCCTTTTGAATATTATATCATGAATCCATTTATTCTCATGATATTTTAAATTTCTGAATAATTTTATTCCTCAATTATTGTATTCAAGTGTCTCTAGTTTTGGTAAAACCCCTTTAACCAAAATATCTCTTTATATGTTTTAATGATTTGTTCTTACTAATATACATGTTTTAAAAATGGTTTTAATGATTTATTTATATTTATATTAATGGTTTAAAATTTAGAAATATTCATGGTGGTATGGGACACTTTGATTCAAAAATCTCTTTATTAAATGTTTTAAATGGTTTTGAAAATGGTTTTTTAATGGATTCATTATTTCAATATCCTAAAATTTTATATTGTGATGTGGAAATGTTATGTTTCCTTTATGAATGTTTTATGTGATACAGTTATGTATGGTTCTTGGGAATTGTTATTAAAATGGATGGTTCCGTGATAAAATAAGGGCGGGTGAGCCCAATATAGCTCTCCAATGCATTGGGTAACGCAAAGGGGTTAAACGTTATGGTTTCTCCGAAGAGATTTAGGGAATATACTATGATGGTTATTCCAAACGTAACCAAGAGGGTTACTCCCTACGTAAGAATGTTATGAATGCCTCAAGTTACCTTTATGTCTTATGATTTCCATGATTTATTCATGATTTTTTGAGGTATGTGAAACTGCTTATGTTTTATGGGTAAAGTATGACTTCATTCTTATGTATACATATACTCATGTTTCCTTTCCATATTTTTATATCCCTTACTCAGCTTTTTATGCTCATCCCATGTTTTTGAAATGTTTTTCACAGGTCAAGGGAAGGGTACATGATATGTTGATAGTGTCAAGGAAGTGTCAAGAAAGAATCCATGTTTTATTTTAAATATGTTTATGTTGATGGAAATAATGAATACTATCTTTTATGTAACCAATTTGTTTAAATGTGGAATGTAATTCAAATTTTATGATCTAATTCTATAAAACTCTAAAACTGAAAAGATCCTCAATGTGTAATCTTGTAATAACTCCAGATTAAGTAATGTTTAAGGTGGGGCCTTATAGATGGTATCAAAGGGAGGTTTAGATAACTTTAGAGGTTAGGGTACTCCCTAAGCACAAGTGACATTACCATAATGGTTAGGATTTCAGAAAGAGTCCTAGTTTTTGATAAAGTGAATGTGTATGTATATATTAGTGTTTACCTTCCTCATTAGTACATGATGGTTTTGTTGATATACTCACACTGAAATTTCTTTTTTTAGTGAATTGATGGATCTAGCAGGCACCAAAGAGACAGCAGGTTTGAAGGAAACTGTGGTGGTTCTCTAATTAAGATACTAGATAAAATGGGGGATTCAATGAGGAAAGTCGTGGTTGTTATAAACCAACTATCAAGGAGGCATGATCAACCACCTGAACCTTTGTATGATCTGTAATGCATCATGTACGAGATGACCAATAAATGTGGATGTTCAGGTAATTATTATAAAGGTAACCATTAGAGTTTATATGATCCTTACATTTGAGGTAATTATGGGTTATTATATGTTATCATGGAAAATGAAAGGCAAGAGATAAACATGAGGTTAAAATATGTTATGATAATTTTTGAATATTTTATCTCATTTTGGGGAATGTTTTAAGAATTATATAGTTTTGGAAAAAGGACAACACGCAGACTGTGTGACAACCCCTCGTGTTGGACAAAGCTGCAGGAATCGAACCAACAACCAAAGTGAAACTGGTATTTATCGCCTACTACTGGACTACGTGAAGTCCCTAGTTAGTTTGACTAATTATTTTTAGTTAGATGATTTTAAAAATCAAGATTATGTATATTTTGTATTACCTATGGAAATGATTAACCTATCATCGAGGATATGTGATTAGGATAATTACTTTTCAATATGAGAATTTAAGAGAAACTGATGTTATTTGGAGATAAAAGTTAATTTGTACCTTGGAATACTATGTGACTAAATCCTTCAAATATTTGGGTTTCAATCTTAGTTTGGTTTACTTTAAATAATTTTATGGAATTTTTTTTTATAAAATGGTCCTCATTGAACTTTGGGTTTTTTTGGAGAAATTTTGGAGATTAAGAATAGATTTTCTTTTTATAAAGGGTTATCCATTTCTGGATTATCTGATCTTGTACTAGCCATTTTGGTTTTGGTTTTGGTTAAAGTCTAAAGACATGGGAAGTATATAGTTATCTTTTATGGATTAGGTGATTCTCTAGAAGTTGATTATAGTGAACAAGTCTTCCTAAATGTTCATCTTTTGGAGAAAATATAAGTTTGTGTAAGAAATATAATAAAAGTTAAAATTCAACATGATAAGTAATTATGTTTCCTTATGAATAAATTCCTAATCAAAAAACAAACAAAAATGTTTTATATTAACTTTTATTACTGGGGAATCAAATACCGTTTAACCCATAACATGTTTGTGATTTTCTTGTGGTTATCTTTCTCTTAAATATGTTTTCTATCACTCTCCATCAGAACATGACCCTATGTTTTCTCCTCCATGTCCATGTTTTCCTAAATGAAATCTTAGTATGGGTTAACTTGGTTGACCTCTGTACTTAAAATTCTTTATTTTAATGTGATTTTTTTACCGACTCTTGTTCCGATGTAAGAATTTCAAGGATGTTTCCGAGCCCAATTTTAAAATTGCGAGGACGCAATTCCCAAAAAGGGGGAAGTATGTAACACCCCAAGTAAATAAAGAATATGATATTTTTATATTTATCCATATTTGTGAATAAAATTTTAATATTACTTTTTAGGGGATGCTATGCTCGATGGCGTACCCAATACGCAACAACGAGTTTCTTGGGAATCTTACGTTGCACTCTAATAATATAATAATATTATTTTAAATGGTAGTTAACGCCTAGCCATTGTAATGGTGGGAATGAACAGAACTAACTTCAAAAATGATTATATATGTTTATCAAATATTTTTACTTTTTACAATAAATGTTAGAAGATTAAAAATGTGAATGAATACAATTTTTAAGCGTAAACATTCTAATGTTTTTTAGAAGGTCGATTAACCGCCTTTTGATGGAGAACCTCTTTTAAATCCACTTTTTGAAAATTTTATGTGTTATATATGACAAAATAAAATTCTTCTATAGAATAGAGACATCGAAATTTACAATGTTTATATTTTTGGTATCTTTCTAATAAAGATCATTTTTTAATGAATAGTGAAAAATGTTGTATTTAAATTCAAAACCACTTTTTAATATAATTTATTTATATGATTATATTATCTTTTGAACTATTTTTAAATTAAAATTAGAATATATTTTTACCATTTAATCCAATAGTTGTCATGGGAATTAATTTCACTTTGAAATTCGACTTAAACTATTGTCAATCTTTTAATAGATATTGTTTCATAAAAACACGCTAGTTGTTTTGACATCGGGAATTAATTATTAAATTAATTAATGCAACTTATATGTTTTGAATTTTGTAAAATAGACATCATTTTTGAGTTCGGAATATCAAATATAGCTTAGGGTGAATTTTTGGCATTTTTCTGAAAAACTTCAATTTTTTATGAATACTGAAACCACTAAGTGGTAGTTAAAGAAACTGATTTTTCGTTTAAATGAAACTTTGCCACCTCTGTGTTTTGAATTTCAAAAATCTGACATACATGGTTGTCATTAGGAAGTAAAATGTGGTTCAATGGGATTAAAATAAATTTTTGGTTAATAGTAACTTTTATGTTCTTAATCGCGATTAGAGATAATTAGTGTAATTTAAGGTAAAAATAATGTTTCAATAATGTGAAATGACCTAGAAACATGTCATACACTCATTGGATGTGTCATGGCCGACCAAGACAATCCATGGGTCAACTTGGGGACCCCATGGAGCCACTTGGGTTGGAAACTGAAAAAAATAACTTTTTATTTAATGTTAAAATAAAAATGTCACAAGCATGAGATGTTTCACTAAAACAATTTTTAAATGGGGTTATCCAAGCCATATTTTTGACTATAAATATTCATTAGAAATCTAAAAATATTTCCTACATCATGATATTTTTTTATAATTTGTAGAAATTAAATAAATTAAATTATTTTTGACATGATGATGATGCAGCGGTTACCTCATTAATAAAGGATTTAAATAAAATGAAAACATAATGTTAAAAATATAACATAAACTTGTCAAAAACCTATTGGATAAGTATATTTAGAACCCTTACCACCTTATCCTCTAAATACATCAATGTAGGACTTTTAAAATCCGAAACTCATTTGAAAATAACGTAACATTTTGTAACTTTACAAGAGTGCCCCTACTCTCCCCTTATAAAAAGCCCCCACCTCTACCACCTTACCCACACATCTCAAGCCTTTTTCTCGGCCAACCGCTGCTAATTTTGCCTCTCCACATCCATATATTACTCCTATAATCCTCACATGAGCAGAAGTCTTCCCAAGGAAGCCTTTGTGCTCAAATCAAAACGAGTTACCAGATTTTAAGGTAATGTCTTCACTTGTGTTCTTTTGTTTATTTTTCTTCTCAAACCCCCTAAACTCTTTTTATTAATTTATTTTGTAACAACTCCAGTATCTTAAATATAATATGATGTTGTTATAATAAGAATTAGAGCTACAATTACACACACCTACATCAAATGGTTAAGGAATATACTGTTTCTGTGGATGGAAAATTTCTGTCTCACGAAACGATGATTGTTCAACATTAATATAACACCTTAAAAGGTGGCCATTAAGATGTAACTATATTTATATATGATATATAATATTTTTATGTTTTACTTAAGCTTCTTTATTTTTCATTTGTGGCATACCTTTATGGTTTCCATTGTGGGTAAACACGATAATTTCATTTTAGGAAGTGCGGACTACCGCCCCCTCAAAGTGATTTGATCGTTAATGCCATATGTGGGATGTATAAAGGTTGTATTTAAGGTTATTATATATGATTTAGGTTACATATAAATGATGAATATAATTCTGGAATTAAAATATACATACCACTCATTTATTTTTAATTCCATTAATATGACATAGAAATGGAAGTAGCGTTCATGCGTACGTACAGCTTACCGTCTCCATGAACGGTGCATTTCATTTATTACCTATAAATGATTATGTAATATTATAAATACATGTATATTCTGGATATATATGATATATATGATATCTAAATCATGAATATAATTCTGGATATAATTAACCTTTGACCACACGAACAACATGTAATTGTAAGAAGTCCACTTTCGACTTAAGAACCAAATATCGACAAAACAAAACATTATTAACTTAAATGATTACATAATTTTTATAAAATGGCAATAAGTGATATAAAAGGAATAATGAACTTGAAAAAGGTTCTTAAGAAAGTACAAATTAATTCTAGTTTATTTTTCAGGACGTTAAAGAACGATCGAGTCAAGTCGGACCCAAGGTAAGGGAACCTACCCCTCCCTTTCTTTTTAAGTACACTCTTTTATGTCATTCCTTATAAGCTCATATTTATTGTGATTGGGATGTTATTCTATATTACTCTTACTTTAATTTTTATGTTCATATGATGAGAGAACCTAATCTCTCTCATCAATCCATTTTGGAAGTTTTGAGTGGCGCTGTTAGGCTGCCAAATTTACGTAAGAGATCCAACCTCTCTCTTTCTTTCTAAGTACTCTCCTTAATGTCACTTCTTTTAATCTCCTCTTTGTTATGTTGGGGGATGTTCTTTTATATTCCTATTTTTGTAAAATTTATTTTAATATGATGATAGACCCTATTTTATCACATAAATCCATTTTTTTATGTTTTATGTGGCGTCGTTAGGCTGCCGAGTTTTCGTAAGAGATTTTTCATCTCACTTTTATTCCTGTGAGATTTATGCTAAATTTGCCACAATTTCCTTTGAGTGGTGTATGTACTGCCCATTATTTTACTGATTTTGTAGTATAATTTCATTTATGATTATTTACATCAATGTTGTATTGTCCTTCTTTCACAGGGTTTATGTTTCGAAAGATACCCATGTCGGTAAGGGAACCTTTCACCCTCCTCTTTTTAAAAGATGTCCTTTGTTATGTATTTTAATTCACATAATATTATGTTGGGTTATGTTATTTAATATCCTTATTGATGTAAATTTTATGTCCAAGTGATGAGATACCATTTTTATCTCTCATCAAATCATTTTCGGAATTTTGAAGTTACGCCGTTAGGCTGTTGAATTTTACCCAGGGAACTTTTTAACCCAATTTCGATTTCTTTGGGTTCAACATGTAGTTATTGAATATTTCATCCTTTGAATATGTGAGAATTACCTTTTATTTTTTTACACTTAATATCCACTTATATTGGGTGTATTTATATTTGTCACACATAATTTTGAGATTGATTTATCCTTAATTTAAGGATACCTTCTTTATAAGGGATTTCATCACATTTTACATTTCTATTGAGACTTCATTGTTGTTATGCACCAATTCACACTTATATGGTGTATATACTGTCCTTTGGAATATTATATCATGAATCTATTTATTCTCATGATATTATAAAGTTCTGACTAAATGTTATTCCTCAATTATTGTATTCAATTGTCTCTAATTTTGGTAAAAACGCTTTAACCAAAATATCGCTTTAAATGTTTTAATGATTTGTTATTATTAATATCCATGCTTTCAAAATGGTTTAAGAATTTATTTATATGGATATTAATGGTTTAAAATGTTAAAAGATTCAAGGTGGTATGATAAAGTTTGATTAAAAAATCTCTTTATTAAATGTTTTAAATGGATTTAAAAATGGGGTTTTTTTGAATGGATTCATTAATTAAATATCCTAAAATGTTATATTGTGATGTGAAAATGTTATGTTTACTTTATTAATGTTTTATGTCATACGTTTATGTTATGGTTCTTGGGAATTGTTATGAAAACGGGTGGTTCTGTGATAAACTAATGGTGGGTGAGCCCGATATAGCTCTCCAATGTATTGGGTAACGCAAAGGGGTTAAAAGTTAAGGTTTCTCCAAAGAGATTTAGGGAATATACTGTGATGGGTATTCCAAAAGTAACCAAGAGGGTTAATCCCTACGTAAGAATGTTATGAATGCCTCAAGTTACCTTTATGTCTTATGATTTCAATGATTTATTCATGATTTTATGAGGTATGTTAAAGTGCTTATGTTTTATGGGTAAAGTATGATTTCATTCTTATGTATAGATGTACTCATGTTTCCTTTCCATATTATTATATCCCTTACTGAGCTTTTTATGCTCATCCCATGTTTTTGAAATGTTTTTCACAGGTTAAGGGAAGGGTACCTGATATGATGATAGTGTCAAGGAAGTGTCAAGAAAGAATCCATGTTTTATTTTAAATATGTTTCCGTTGATGGGAAAAATGAATACTATCTTTTATGTAACCACTTTGTTTAAATGTGGAATGTAATGAATGTTTTATGATATAATTATCTAAAACTCTAAACCTGAAAATATCCTCAATGTGTAATCTTGTAATAACTCATGAATAAGTAAGGTTTATGGTGGGGCCTTATAGATATTATGTCTTTAATTTATATTTTAACATTTAAACATTATATTTTTAGTTTATTTATTTTCATTTATGTGTGTGTGTCTAGTAATGATGAAATGTTATTTAAAAGTGTAACTGTTATTATTCCTTTATGGTTGGTTTATGTGTTAATATTATTCTATGGTTCATGAGAATTTCTTAAGTATTTGGGTGGTTCTGTGAAAAATCATTTGAGGTGACCCCATTATAGCTCTCTAATTTATTTGGAAAACTGATGGAGGTAAAAAATAAAGTTTCTCCAAATATATTTTGGGAATAAACTGTGATGGGTATTCCAGATGTAACCATTACGGTAAATCAATATGTAGATGTGAAAGATATATTTTATGAAGGATAGGGATTCCACATGTTACCTATATGTTTTTTGATTTATATCCGGTTTTCTATGAATCATAGGATTATATTATTTATGTTAAATTGTTTATGATTTATTGGTGAAATGTATCATTTTGTTAAAATATTTTCATGGGTTTTATATTTTCATGGTCTAACAATGTTATATATATTTTTTATATTCCTTATTGATAAATTTACTATCATCCCATGTTGTTTAAATGTATTCTATAGAGTAAAAGGATGTTTAAGAAAATCGATGAAGTTAAGAATATTTTTACCAAGAAAATTAAATCAAGTTTTGTTTGAATTTTTTCCTTTATTGGAAAAAGTGGATACTAAGTGTGACTATACACATATAATGTCTACTTCTTTTATGTAATAGTTATGAACTAATTATCTAAAATACCAAAACTAAAAGGATCCTCAATATGAATTATTGACTTAACTCATGATTATGTTTTGTTTAGGGATGGAGTCTTATATTTTTGCTCAACATTTTGTCAAATAATGAAATTACTATGTGAACCTTTCTACATGGGTTCACATTGTTAGATAGGTTGGGCTCAAATTCTAACATTGCAGTGCAAAAACAATTCATAGACTGTAACACCCAAGGTAAATAAAGAATATGACATTTTTATATTTATCCCATTTTTTGAATAAAATGTTAATATTAATTTAAAGGTAATGCTATGCTTGATGGCTTACCCAATACGCAACAATGAGTTCCATTGAAATCTTACGTTGCACTCTAATAATAAAATAAAATTATATTAAATGTTAGTTAACACGTAGCCGTTGTATTGGCAGAAATTAATAAAAATAACTAAAATATGATTATATATGTTTTTTAAGTGTTTTTACATTTATCCAATAAAGGATAAAGGCTTAAAATACGAAAAGAATTCAATTTTAGGCATATATACTCTAATTTTCACTAAAGGTCCACTTATCAACTTTTGATGGAGAACCGTCATTTAATATAGTTTTGTTCACTCTTATAACCTCTATTGGACCAAAAAAACTCTTCTTTAGAATCGGGACATCAAAATTCACTTTGTGTAAATTTTTGGTATTTTTACGATAAATATCATTTTTTAATGAATTGTGAAAAATGATGTATTTTAATTCAAAACCACATTTTAATATAATTTATTAATATGATTATATTATCTTTTTCATTGTTTTAAAAGTGAAATCAGAATATATTTTTACCATTTCATCCAATAGTGGTCGTTGGATTTAATTTCATCTTGAAATTGTACTTAAACTAGGGTCAATCTTTTGATACTTATTGTTTCATAAAAACACGTTATTTGCTCTAACAGCAGGAATTAATTATTAAATTAATTAATGTAAATTATATGTTTTGAATTTTGTAAAATAGAAATCATTTTTGAATTCTTATTATCAAATATAGCCTAGTGTAAATTTTTGGTAATTTTCAGAAAAACATCAATTTATGATGAATAGTGAAACCACTAAGTTGTAGTTAAAGAAACTGATTTTTTGTTTAAATGAAACTTTACCACATATGTGATTTGAATTTAAAAAATCCGACATACATGGTTGTAATTAATAAGTAAAATGTGGTTCAATTGGATTAAAATAATTTTTTGGTGATTAATAACTTTTAAGTTTATTAATAGAGATTAGAGGTAATTAGTATAATTTAAGTTAAAAATAATGTTTTAATAATATGAAATGACCTAGACACATGTCCTACCCTCATTGGATGTGTCTTGGCCGACCATGAAAATCCATGGGTCAACATAGGGACCCCATGGAGCCACTTTGGTTGGAACATGACATTAATAACTTTTTATTTAATGTTAAAATTAAAATGTCACAAACATGTGTTGTTTTAATAAAACAATTTTTATATGGGGTTATACAAGTCAGATTTTTGACTATTAATATTAATTATAAATATAAAAATATTTCCTACATCATAGTAAATTTTTTATAATTTTTATACATTAAATATATAATATTATTTATGACACCATGATGATGCATCGATTACCTCATTATTTAACGATTTAAATAAAATCGAATGATAATGTAAAATATAATGCCTACACATGTCCAAAACCTATTGGATGAGTGTATTTAGAACCCTTATCACCTAATCCTAGAAACAAATCAATTTGGGACCATTAAAATCCGAAAATCATTCTAATATAAAGTAACATTTTCTTACATTCCTAGAGTGCCCCTTCTCTCCTCTTATAAAAGGTCCCCACCTCTACCTCCTTACCCACACCTATCAAGCCTTTTATTCAGACAAACCCTGCCCATTTTGTCTCTAAACATCCCTATATTAATCCTAGAATCCTCACATTGGGCAAATGTCTTCCCAAGGAAGCCTTTGAACTCAATTCAAAAAGAGTTACCCGATTTAAAGGTAGTGTCTTCTGTTGTGTTCTTTTGTTTTAATTTTCTTCTCCAACAACCAAAACTCTTTTCATTAATTTATTTTTCAACAAAAACTGTATCCTCAATATACTATTATGTTTTTAAAAGAAGTAATCGAGATACACTTACAAACACCTTCATCTAATGGTTAATGATCATACTGTTTCTGTGGATGACAAATTTCTGCCTCACGAAACGATGATTGTTCAACACTCATATAACACCTTAAAAGGTGGCCATTAAGATGACACTATATTTATATATGATATATAATATGTTTAACTTTTACTTCAGAATCTGTATTTTTCATTTGTGTCATACCTTTATGGTTTCCATTGTGGGTAAACATGATAATTTCATTTAAGGAAGTGCGGACGACCACCCCCTAAAAGTGATTGGATTTGTTAATGCCATATGTGGGACTTATAAAGGATGGATTTGAAGTTATTATATATGATTTTATACTGGAATTATAATATAACTTTATATCATTATTATTTTATTTCCATTAAACTATGATATAGAAATGAATGTAGCGTTCGTGCGTAGGTACGGCTTACCGTCTCTATGAACGATGCATTTCATTTCATACCTCTAAATGATTATGTAATATTATAAATACATGTATATTATGGATATATATGATATCCAAATCCTTAATATCATTCTGGATATAATGAACCTTTTACCACATGAACAACATGTAATTGTAAGAAGTCCACTTTCAACTTAAGAACCATATATCGACAAAACCAACATTATTAACTTAAATGATTACATAATGTTTATAACATGGTAATAATTGATATAAAGGTAATAATGAACTTGACAAGGATCTTAAGAAAGTATAAATTACCACATGTTTATTATTCAGGACGTTAAAGAATGATCGAGTCAAGTCGGACCTGAGGTAAGGGATCCAACCTCTCTCTTTCTTTTTAAGTACTCTCTTTTATGTCATTTCATATAAGGTAATAATTATTATGTTTGGGGATTTTCTTTTATATTCATCATACTGTAATTTATTTTTTCATATTATTAGAGACCCTATTTGATCTCATAAATCCATTTTTGGATTGTTTAAGTGGCGCTATTAGGCTGACGAGTTTTCGTAAGGGATTTTTCATCTCGCTTTTATTCCCATGAGATTTACGCTACATTTTCCACCATTTTCATTGAGTGGTGTATGTAATGCCCATTATTATAATCTTTGTGTAATATTAGTTCGTTTATTATTATTTACATCATTGTTTTATAGTTCTTATTTCATGGGTCGTACGTTTCGAAAGTTACCCAAGTTGGTAAGGGTACCTTTTACCCTCCTCTTGTAAAAAGAATTATTTTGTTATGTCTTTTAATTTACATATTATTATGTTGGGATATGTTTTTCTATATACATATTGATGTAAAGATTATGTCCAAGTGATGAGATACCATTCTCCCTCTTGTCTACTAATTTTCCTAATTTTGATGTGACGCCCTTATGCTGTCGAATTTTTACCAGGGAACGTCTTAACCCAATTTTGATTTCTTTGGGTTCAACCAGTACTTATTGAACATGTCATTCTATGAATATGTGTGAATTACCTCTGATTGTTTCACACATAATATACACTTATATTGGGTGTATTTATATTTCTCACACATAATTTTTTGATAGATTTATCCTTAATTTAAGGATACCATTTTTATAATGGATTTCATCTCAATTTACATTTCCATTGAGACTTCATTGTTGTTATGCACCAATTCACTCTTATATGGTGTGTATACTGTCATTTGACATATTACATCATTAATCCCTTTATTCTCATGATATTATAAAGATCGGATTAAATTTTATTCCACAATTATTTGTATTCAAGAGTCTTTCGTTTTGTTAAAAACAATTTAACAAAAATATCGTTTTAAATGTTTTAATGATTTATTATTCTAAATCATTATCTTTAATGTCCATGTTTTCAGAATGGTTTTTAGTATTTATTTATATGGACATTAACGTTTTAAAATTATAATTCCATTAAAATCTTTAAAGTGGTATGGGACACTTTGATTCAAAAATCTCTTTTAAATGGGTTTCGAAAATGGATTGATTAATTCAATATCTTGGAATTACTTATTGTGATTTTAAATGAAATGTTTTTATTAAAATGTTTATATTTTCAATATTTTATTTGTAATGATGGTACTTGGACATTTTACAGGTGGTTACGGGATAAACCATTTGACAGGTGTTGTCGTGAATAACAGGATGGGTGGTTACGTTATAACCTCCAATGCATTGGGTATGGAAGTCGGCTGTATGGCTATTCAATTAAGTATGTGGGGAAGTCAACCGTATGGTTATTCCATTTAAGTATGTTTATGTCCCAAGTTTCCTTTATATGTTATGTTTTCTTTATATGGGTTTTATGGTAATATTTTGGTTACAAAAGGGTATGTGATGTTCTTTTATTCAGTGAAGAGTTTTTACTACTTCATAAAGGTGAAACGTATTACTTTGGTAAAGTATTCATGGTTTACTTGTTGTTTTTAAAAAACTAACAGTTTTCCTTCTTTGTGTATCCTTGACTGGGCTTTTTATGCTTGTCCCATGTTTTTGAAATGTTTTCCACAGGAATTAAAGATGAATAGGGTCAATGATGGGATCAAGGAAAGACATTCCATCTAAAACATGGAACTAGACATGTTTCTTTTTAAGTGTTTTTTTATTTTATGGAAACTTAGTAGAAGTGTCTACTATGTATTATTTTGAGATGTAATAGTTATGACCTAATTATCTAAAACTCTAAACCTAAAAAGATCCTCAATATGAATTATTCATTTAATTCAATATTAAGTAAGGTTTAAGGTCGGGTCTTAAAGTTGGTATCGGAGGTCTGTTTAGATAACTTTAGAGGTTAGGGTATTCTCTAAGAATAGGTGACATTACCATAATGGTTAGGGTTTTAGAAAGAGTCCTAGTTTTAGATAAAGTGAATGAGTAAGTATATCTTAGTGTTTGTCTTCCTCATTAGTACATGATAGTTTTGTTAATATACTCACACTGACCTTTTTCGTTTTAGTAAATGGCTAGATCGAGCAGGCACCAAAGTAAGAGTGTATGTGAAGGAAAATGTGATAGTTTTCTGAGGGTGCAACTAAATGATATGGGAGCTGCAATGAGAACTCTTGTGTTTATCGTCAACCAACTATCTGGAGTCATGATTGACCACCTAAACCTTGGTGATTTCAATACAGCATCATATATGCGAGAAAAAAATCCCTACGGAACTACATGTAATAATCATAAAGGTAAGTGTGTTCAAAAACCTATGTGTCAAAGATGTGGAAAGAAACACCTAGGAAAATGTTTCAAAGGGACAAAAATATTCTATAGATGTGGAAATGAAGGTCATAAAGCAAGAACCTTCCATGGAAAAAGGAAGCATCCAGTTGACTCGAGGAAAGTGAAAGACGTTCTTTTTGAGGGATCAATTGAATGATTTAAATGTGATGTGCATGGTCATTATGAAAAAACATGTCCTATGAAGAAGTTTTAGGAATTGGATCACCAGGATCGTACAAATATTCGTTTACCAATACTTAATGCCATTCCGATTGAGGTTGAAGAAACTGACATTGACCAGTCAATGTTATGGATTATTTCATAACATTTGTTTTCCTATTTTGGAATCATAGGATATAATTCATGATTTTTTTGTAGGAAATATGTATTTCAGCATAAGTTAGAAAGGAAAGTTTAATGGATTATGATGAATGATTAATGAGTAAGAAGACAACATATAAGGGCTTCAAGAGTTATGGTGAAATTCTTAAGAGTATTAAGTCTCTTTCGATGATGTGGTTACATTAGAAGGGTTTTTATAGTATGTGTAAACCTGATGTTTGATATATAAAAATTTTATTCAAGGAATAGTTATCTGTTTTTTTTTGACATAGTTATAAATAACCATTTGGGTTTATATGACCCTTACTTTTGAGGTAATTATGGGCTACTATATATTATAATGGAAAGTGAAAGGCAAGAGATAAAAATGAGGTTAAATTATGTTATGGTTATTTTTGATGATTTTATCTCTTTTTGGGGAATGATTTGAGAATTATATAGTTTTGGAAAAAGGAAAACACGCAGACCGTGTGACAACCCGTCGCGTCGGACAAAGCTGCGGGAATCGAACCCACAACCAAAGTGCGACTGGTATTTATCGCCTACCATTGGACTACGTGAAGTCCCTTGTTAGTTTGACTGACTCTTTTTAGTTAGATGATTTTATGAATTAAGAGTATGTTTATTTTGGGTTATCTATTGAAATTTATTATCCTATCATGGAGTATATGTGATTAGGTTAATTACTTTTCAATACGAGACTTTAAGAGAAACTGATGCTGTTTGGAGATAAATGTTACGATTTAACTTGGAGGACTATGTTACTAAATACTTCAAATATTAGGGTTTCAATATTAGTTTGGTTTACTTTGAATAATTTTATGGAAAAATTGTTTATCGAATGGTCCTCGTTGAACTTTGGGTTTTGTTGGACAAATTTTGGTGATTAAGAATAGATTTTCTTTTTATAAAGGGTTATCCTTCTCTGAATTATCTGATCTTGTACTAACCTTTTTGGTTTTGGTTTTGGTTAAAGTCTAAATAAAAGGGAAGTATATAGTTCTCTTTTGGGGATTAGGGGATTTTCTAGATGTTGATTATAGTACTCTTAATGTGAACAAGTCTTCCTAATACTCGTCTTTTGGAGAAAATATGAGTTTGTGTAAGAAATCTAATAAAAGTTGAAAGTCAACAAGATAAGTAATTATGTTTCCTTATGAATAAATTCCTCATTAAAAAGTAACTTAAAACATAAATGTTGTCAATTTACTTTTCCTACTGGGGAATCGAATACCGTTTAACCCATCACAAGTTTGTGATTTTCTTGTGGTTAACTTTATCCAAAACATGTTTTCCATCACTCTCCATCAGAACATGACCCTATGTTTTCTCCTCCATGTCTATGTTTTCCTATATGGAATCCTTGTGTGGGTTAACTCGGGTGAACTCTATACTTCTCTTTCATTCTTTTAAAGTGATTTTTTACCGACTCTTGTTCTGATGTGGGACTTTCAATGAATTTTCCGATCCCAATTTTAAAATTGCAAGGACGTAATTCCCAAAAGGTGGGAAGGATGTAACACTCTAGGTAAATAAAGAATATGAAATTTTTTTATTTATCCCATTTTTTGAATAAAATGTTAATATTAATTTAAAGGGAATGCTATGCTTGATGACTTACCAAATACGCAACAACGAGTTCCTTTGAAATGTTACGTTGCACTCTAATAATAAAATAAAATTATTTTAAATGTTAGTTAACACGTAGCCGTTGTATTAGTGGGAATGAATAGAAATAACTAAAATATGATTATTTATGTTTGTTAAATGTTTTTACATTTATCCAATAAAGGATAGAGGCTTAAAATATGAAAAGAATTCAATTTTAGGCATATATACTCTAATTTTCAATAAAGGTCCACTTATAAACTTTTGATGGTGAACCATCATTAAATATAGTTTTGGTCTGTGTTATACACTATATTAGACCAAATAAAACCATTCTTTAGAATCAGGACATCAAAATTCACTTTGTGTAAATTTTTGGTATTATTCTGAAAAAGATCATTTTTAATGAATAGTGAGAATGATGTATTTTAATTCAAAACCTGTTTTTAATATAATTTATTTATATGATTATATTATCTTTTGAATTGGTTTCAAAGTGAAATTAGAATATATTTTTACCATTTAATCCAATAGTGGTCGTTGGAATTAATTTCATCTTGAAATTGGACTTAAACTAGTGTCAATCTTTTGATACTTATTGTTTACTAAAAACAAGCTATTTTCTCTGACAACAGGAATTAATTATTAAATTAATTAATGTAACTTATATTTTTTGAATTTTTTAAAATACACATCATTTTTTAAATCGTAATATCAAATATAGCCTAGGGTAAAATTTTGTTAATTTTCTGAAAAACATCATTTTTTTGATGAATAGTGAAACCACTAAGTGGTATTATAGAAACTGATTTTTCATTTAAATGAAACTTTACCACTTCTGTGATTTGAATTTCAAAAATCCGACTTATATGGTTGTAATTAAGAAGTAAAATGTGGTTCAATGGGATTAAAATAATTTTTTGGTGAATAGTAACTTTTATGTTTATTAATAGCGATTAGAGGTAATTAGTCTAATTTAAGGTAAAAATAATGTTTTAATAATATGAAATGACCTAGACACATGTCGTACCCTCATTGGATATTTCATGTCCGACCAAGAAAATACGTGGATCATCTTGGGGACACCATGGAGCCTCTTTGGTTGGAAAATGACATTAATACCTTTTTATTTAATGTTAAAATTAAAATGTCACAATCATGTGTTGTTTTACTAAAACAATATTTATATGGGGTTATACAAGTCAGATTTTTGACTATAAATATTAATTGGAAATATAAAAAGATTTCCTACATCATAGTATTTTTTTTATAATTTTTAGACATTAACTAAATTAAATTATTTATGACACCATGATGATGCATTGGTTACCTCATTATTTAACGATTTAAATAAAATGGAAAGATAATGTAAAATCTAGGACCTACACACGTCCAAAACCTATTGTATGAGTGTATTTAGAACCCTTATCACCTTATCCTCGAAAAACATTAATTTGGGACCATTAAAATCTGAAACGCATTCTAAAATAAAGTAACATTTCCTTACATTCCAAGAGTGCCCCTCCTCTCCTCTTGTAAAAGGACCCCAACTCTACCTCCTTAACACACCTATAAAGCCTTTGGCTCGACCAAACCCTGACCATTTTGTCTCTACACATCCCTCTCTTACTCTTAGAAGCCTAACTTTGGGCAGAAGTCTTCCCAAGGAAGCCCTTCAGATCAAGTCAAAAAGAGTTACCTGATTTAAAGGTAGTGTCTTCTCTTGTGTTCTTTTGTTTTATTTTTCTTCTCCAACACCCTAAACACTTTTCATTAATTTCTATTGCAAAAAAACCAGTATCCCAAATATACTAAGATGTTTTTATAAGAAGGAATCGAGCTACAATTACACACACCATAATCTAATGGTTCAATAAAATATAGTTTCTGTGGATGGCGAATTTCTGCCTAATGAAACGATAATTGTTCAACACTCATATAACAAATTCAAAGGTGGCCATTAAGATGACACTATATTTATATATGATATATTATATGGTTATTTTTTACTTAAGCTTCTGTATTTTTTATTTGTGGCATACCGTTATGGTTTCCATTGTGGTTAAACAGGATAATTTCATTTTAGGAAGTGCGGACTGCAACCCCCTCAAAGTGATTGGATTCGTTAACGCCATATGTGGGACGTATAAAGGATGGATTTAAAGTAATTATATATGATGTTATACTGGAATTATAATATTCCTTTATATCATTATTATTTTCTTTCCATTAAATTATGAGATAGAAATGAAAGTAGCGTTCATGTGTACGTACGGCTTACCGTCTCTATGAATGGTGCATTTCATTTCTTACCTATAAATTATTATGTAATATTATAAATAAATGTATATTCTGGATATATAAGATATATATGATATTAAAATCATGAATATCCTTCTGGATATAATGAACCTTTGACCACACGAACAACATGTAATAGTAAGAAGTCCACTTTTGATTTAAGAACCATATATCGACAAAACAAACATTATTAACTTAAATGATTACATAATGTTTATAACATGGTAATAAGTTATATTAAAGTAATAATGAACTTGATAAATGTTATTAATAATGTATAAATTAACTCAAGTTTATTATTGAGGACGTTAAATAATGATCGAGTCAAGTCAGACCCAATGTAAGGGATCCAACCTCTCTCTTTCTTTTTAAGTACTCTCTTTTATGTCATTTCATATAATCTCATCATTATTATGTTTGGGTATGTTATTTTATATTCATCATACTTTAATTTATTTTTTCTTATTATGAGAGACCCTATTTTATCTCATAAATCCATTTTTGGAAGATTTAAGTGGCGATGTTAGGCAGCCGAGTTTTCGTAAGGGATTTTTCATCTCACTTTTATTCTCGTGAGATTTATGCTTCATTTGCAACCATTTCCATTGAGTGGTGTATGTACTTCCCATTATTCTAATCTTTGTGTAATATAATTTCTTTTATGAGTATTTACATAAATGTTTTATAGTCCTTCTTTCATGGGTTATACGTTTTTAAGGTTACCCAAGTCGGTAAGGGAACCTTTCACCCTCCTATTTTTAAAAGAATTCTCTTGTTATGTATTTTAATTTACATATTATTATGTTGGGATATGTTATTTTATATCCTTATTGATGTAATTTTTATGTCCAAGTGATGATATTCCATTCTCTCTCTCATCAACTAATTTTCTGAATTTTGATGTGGTGCCCTTATGCTGTCAAATTTTTTCAAGGGAACGTCTTAACCCAATTTCGATTTCTTTGGGTTCAACCAAAACTTCTTGAACATGTCATCCAATGAAAATGTGTGAATGACCTCTGATTGTTTCACACATAATATAAACTTATATTGGGTGTATATATATTTCTCACACATAATTATGTGGTATATTTATCCTTAATTTTAGGATACCATTTTTATAATGGATTTCATATCAATTTACATTTCCATTGAGACTTCACTGTTGTTATGCACCAATTCACTCTTATATGGTTTGTATACTGACCTTTGACATATTATATCAAGAATCCCTTTATTCTCATGATATTATACAGCTCGAATTAAATGTTATTACACAATTATTTTTATTCAAGAGTCTCTCACTTTGTTAAAAACAATATAACAAAAATATCGTTTTAAATGTTTTAAAGATTCATTATTCTAAATCTTTATATTTAATGTCCATGTTTTCAAAATAATTTTCAATATTTATTTATATGGACATTAATGTTTTAAAACTATAATTCCATTAAAATCTTTAAAGTGGTATGGGACACTTTGATTCAAAAATCTCATTTAAATGGTTTTTGAAAATGGATTGATTAATTCAATATCTTGGAATTACTTATTGTGATTGAAAATGAAAAGTTGTTATTAAAATGTTTATATTTTCAATATTTTATGTGTAATGATGGTACTTGGACATTTTACGGGTGGTTACGTGATAAACCATATTACTGGTGGTGCTGTGAATACCAGGACGAGTGGTTACGTTACAACCTTCAATGCATTGGGTATGGAAGTCGGCCATATGGCTATTCCATTATGTATGTGTGGAAGTCAACCGTATGGTTATTCCATTTAAGTATTTTTACGTCCCAAGATACCTTTATATATTATGTGTTCTTTATATGGGTTTTATGGTAATCTTTTGGTTACAAAAGGGTATGTGATGGTCTTTTATTCAGTGAAGAGTTTTTACTACTTCATAAAGGTGAAAAGTATTACTTTGGTAATGTATTCATGGTTTACTTGTTGTTTTTGAAAAACTAACAGTTTTCCTTCTTTGTGTATCCTTGACAGGCCTTTTTATGCTCATCCCATGTTTTTGAAATGTTTTCCACAGGACTTAAAGATGAATAGGGTCAAGGATGGGATCAAGGAAAGACATTCTATATAAAACATGGAACTAGGCATGTTTCTTTTTAAGTGTTTTTTATTTTATGGAAACTTAGTAGATGTGTCTACTATTTAATCTTTTGAGATGTAATAGTTATGACCTAATTCTATAAAACTATAAACTTGAAAAGATCATCAATGTTAATTATTCATTTAATTCAATTTTAAGTAAGGGTTAATGGCGGGGCCTTATATAGACCCCTTTTCATTCAACATTTCTTAAAAACTCTACCAAAAAAAACCCCATGGAATAACACCAAATAATGTTCATAAATAATAAAAAAGAGTACCTGAATTCAAGCCCATGGTAACTCTTAAGATGGTTAGAATCACACACATAGGTAGCCACAAATGTTCTAGGTGTCTAAATGGTTTTTTTCAAGATATTTTTTTGATTTGATTTAAAAAAATTATGATATTATTAAAATAAATATTTTGAACTAAATTTTATAAAAATATTATATTTTTAAATAATATAGTATTTAAAATAACTATATAATTCTGAAATATTTTATATTTTAATATGAAATAGGTATTCAAATGATTATTTATTTTTAAAATATATTATATATTAAATGATATTTTTTTAAAGTGATATCCATTTTCAATGGGTTCTGAAATTTATAATTTATAAAACAATATCGTTTTAAACAGTATAGTAATATTTTTTAAAGGTAATAATCCAATACTAAATATTATATATTAATAATAATGTATTAAAAAGTTATTTTAAGTATTATACATATAATGTTATTATACAGTTTTTAAAACAATATAAAGAGAAATTTAATGCTGTCCAAAATTTATAAATTTATTTCGTAGCCATATTAACAAATCTAAAAGAGTTTTGCCTCATTAAGGGTATAATAAAAGTTGATTCAAAATAAGTTTTCATTTATTATTTTTTTAGGCTATGATATCCTTTGATAGTTTATATTTTTTTCACTAAAACATAGTTGGAAAAATATCATACTTTTTCTAAATGACTTTATATTTTTTAGTTACAAAAAAATTAATAGTAATTTTTGAACTAGATATATAATCATGGAATGTATATTGTTACTTATTTGGAATAAATTTTAAATATAAATTTTAATATTTGAATATTTTTTAACAGACCAATAATCTCGTAATTTTATTAATACATAATTATTTCATTTTTTAATAAATTGGTATAAATTTGATTTATTGGAACAAAGGGGGTTTTACTCGAATCAATTTCATATGTTTCTCTAAATTTGAGACAATTTTTTTAAAAAATTGAATGATATAAATTAAATGAAATTATTTAAATAAACGAATATATTTAATTCCAATGGGTAATAATTTATTAGATTCATGTATATATTTATTATCAAATATATGTATGATTCAATCTTAAATTTTAATGATATGTTTTGAACATGATCCACATTAAATAAGTTAAATTATATTTTATATAAAATTTAATAAGTACTAAAAATTTAAATTTTAAATCTTGATTTTATTTTAAATTTATGTTAAAATAGTAAGATATGTGTGAATTATTACATCTATGTATCCATACAATTAAAAGTTTTAAATAAAAATGTTATTTTTTTGTGCATATAAATTTGATATTTTCATGTCATTTGATTATAATAATGTAAATGTTATCCTATTTATACATTAAAATATTATTATTTGTGTATATTACTATATCAAGAAATAATATATTAACATTAATTTACATATTATTATAGTTATAATGTGTTTTTGTATAATTATAAAGGTGAATAACATTTTAAATACATAAATTTAATAATGTCATTAAAAATGATTTTTATTCAATTTTACTATATTAAAAGGTGTGTATATTAATTTCCATCGTTAAATATTTAGAATAACTAGTCTATTATGGATAAATGTAGTATTATCATATAGATGTAGTTATGTTATCTAAGTGGTAGTTAAAATGTGTTGATAACTATATTATATTTTTATTATGTTGAGCGTTATAATATGTTGATGGTTTATATGTTTAAATATAAAATTAATTGATTAGTTATATGTACCCCTTTAAAAAAATATTTTGTTTTTATGATTTAGGTGTTATTATAAGATATATTTTTCTTAGTGGTTCCTCATCCACAATGATGGGGTTGACTGAATTCCCTTAAAAATATTTCACCCAATACTGTATGATCCTCTGGATGTTAAGTATAATTTAATCAATGTCTTACTGAGTGTTAGATTGTGAAATGTTTTATCAAATGTAACTTATTGAACCCATTTATATATAAGGTGGACTCTCATATTATATTAGGATTGGTATGCATAGAAAATATCTTTTTACACCCCAAACTAGTTTGTCAAATCATAATATCTCATCATGGGTGATTACATGACCTCTTGTAAGACTACCACAAACAAAAACAATTGGATATGATGTTATACATTCAAATATTTCATACATGACTTTATATAAAAACATATCAATGAATAAATAGTTTTTGTATTGAAAATATGGTACATGATTCATAATCATCATCCTAAATACCATAAAAACTTATTTAAATTAGTCATTTTATAAATCTTGTAAATGCATGATAACCACTTGAACACATAGGATCCTGAAGTTGTAATACTTCTAAAATAGGGTGATACATATAGTGTGGAGATATGATAATTAAAATTAAATTTGAATACCATTTTTATTATAAAATCTTTTTGATCATTAAATATAACATAATTTCATAACATAAGATAACCATATGGCATGACAGATGGATATTATAAAATAATTAAAAATATTGGAATATGAAATACTTTGTGATACTATTTATTGAATTTGATTCTATATAACCAGAAATTTTTAATAATTTATTAATTTAATATGTTTTTTATTCATATTATATTCAAATAAAAGATTTAAATTTGTTTTAATCGATTTATAATATAATATTCTTTTATTATTTATCATGCCAATAGTTCATAGCAGTTCCACACAGTAACAAGATCCTAGTTATTCAAGGATGATAATCATTAAATTATGACTATCAGTTAAGATATATTTGTCCACAGAATAGCGGCTATGTTTTATTATGTTGTGTCTAGTGATTATAAAACCTGATTCATCTTATCATTATTTCCTCACATGTTGATCTCTATGAAGGGTAGTGGTAAGGACAAACATTCTAATAGGAAACCATATGATTATTTATTCATTGGAAATTTTTATCTATGAGAATTTTAATTTTCGAATGTACTTGAGATCACTAAAAAAGGGAATTATGATACACATACATAGATTCATGTTGAAATATGTTATTTATATACCAACGATGATATATATCATTCAATTCACATCATATTTTTCATGTCATTTATTGAATATAAATGATAAATTTATACTTTTTATGGATGAAGATATCAATGATGCATTAATTTAGATATGCATGTCTATTTAAAATAATTTAACATTTTAGTTTCTGGACAAGTTTATCTCAATAACATCAATATGGATAAAAATGTATATGTGATTATATTAATTTTTTTAGAGTTATAGTGTCTTATTTTGAAACATATTTTTATTACACATTATTGTTTATAGTGAAGTATTAAATGTTTATTTAATGAATTTTAATTTTCATCAAAGGGGTCTTGGTAATCTTTATAGATTTCTCCCCTTTTCTATGAGGTAGAACTACTAAAGATAATAAATAATCCCTGATAGTAGTATAGAATCAATATAAAATAATCAATAGGTCATGAAGAATAAATTATTAAGAATAAATTCATTCATGATTTATGGAATAATATTTTTACAATTCATATAGATTGTAAATTCAATTAAAAGTTATTAAATTCATGAATATTTTAATTTATATTTTTCTACATATTTATTCACACGGTAACAAAATATATTATTTATTTATTAATGAGACTAATAATGTTAATATTTATTTATCAATAATGTTAATAAATAAATTAAATTTATTTAATGAATTTAATAAGGTTATAGTTGAAGGTTATATAAATTTTTATTTGAGAATTGTGATCATGTAATGGATAAAAGGCATATAATAATAACATTTAAATAAATTAATTTTTTTTCAATAGTATTAACATAAATAACTGAACAAAATCCTGAGTGTTTTATTGAAGACAATAAATATGTATCTCAATAGTCATAATAATTTCTCAACATTTAATATTGTTTTATATAATGATGTTACTTTTTTATATTAATTTTGAATTTCTTAAATAATGAAAAATTAAAAAGGGGATGAGATGGAATTTAGAAGATATTTATTATATTTTATAAGCATTGGTGACCATAACATAAATACACACACACACAGATATATATATATATGATATTAACTCATCATTTGAATATACAAAATGGTTCAAGAATGATATCAATATAGGATCATCAAATAATTATAATATAAAATATCAAAAAATATAATATAATTATATGAAATTATAAAAGAAAACTAAATGTTCACAAAAGCGTATGCTAGAATGAGTCATTATATAAATTTGTAATATATCTCATGTATAGGTACTCTATAAAACGCATATTGTTGGAAGATTATATGATTCTCTTTTTGGTGAATTGAAAATGTACTAAAAAACCATTACAATATCAAAAATCCATTTACAATTATATCACATGCCTTGGGTTTTTTCACTCACATGGGAAACATTAAACTACATTTTTATGTGTCTTTTACGTACGTATAATGCATTTGATAATATCAATACCAAGTGTGTGGTCTCCACCCAAAATCGTGTATGAATTTAATAAGTTATATATCATATAGAAACAATCCTATGATTGGGAAGTAATCAAAAAATAACCAAAAAAATCCATCAGAAATACATAATATTATAATTTTTTTAATATATGTAAACATTTATTGGGATATTATATAAAAAATTTAACATTATCCTGATAATCCTGTTATCTAACATGACATATTATTGTTTCTCCCTACCAGAGGTAATGCCTAAAATAGTAAACACCACACATATAAGAATATATATAAATAGATATATCTTATCATATGAGTGAAACTCATTTTTTTAACTAATTTCCAATCCCATTAGGGGAATATGAATATTTTATAAAAAAGAGAAATATTATATATCATATTATCAGTATTTTATAAAAATGATCTACATAATATTTTGGGAAATGTTAACCCAACCAATTTCATCCCACATATTCATTTGCTCAAACGTATCATGTCATGCTCAAATGTATTGATACTTATATTCTATTATTACAAACATATCATAAATGTCAAATATAAATTTTATAAGAAACAATTAGGGTTTATAGAATTCAATAATGAGGAAAAACCATAGGAGGTATTTGGGGAATGAAAAAAACATATCAATTTTATCATGTACTATTATTATTAAAATATTAAAATTGTTAAATTGATTATTCAAAAATATAATAAAATATATTAAATTATTATCATGAAAATTAAGACTATCATTTAAAAATTAATCACAACACACAAAAATAATTATGTCTCTTACGTTAATTTATTTTTAAAAATATTTATTAGTTGAATGTCCATAGAATAAATTAGGACCAATGATCCCATAATATTTTTTAGGCTCCCAATATGTGTGTTTGAGAAGAGGAATTAGAAAACATTCCCAACTAAATATCTGTTGGTCCTTTAAATTTATCATAAAATGAATATTCCACTAGTTGTATTACAAACCATCCTTTGGTTCATATTGGAAAATATCCACAACTAACTATATATTAAATTCAAATAGATTGATATGATATGAAATACAATCTCATTCAAAAAATAATCATGTATAAGTGATTATTGCCTCCTATACCTGATCATCTAGGATAAAGGGGAGGGAGTTGAGAGATTCATAATGATTGAAATAGGGTTTCATCAGGGGAAATAGTTATACTAATATTACATTATGGTATATAAATACTCACCATTGTTATTTTCCCATGAGTTTATTATGTTGTTGAATTTGTTTTGTAAAAATATTGATAGTATTGGTGGAACACAATGTTTTTCACAGTGATGCATGTATTGTAGCGAGTATCCTGTTTGTATACACAGACTGTGGGACCTGTCATATGCCACTCGAAGGGGGCACATGGATTTTTCATACTGTGATTCCACCCAGTTAAAATCATACACCCTTTTGATAGTTAGCGTTTTATTTGATAAAACATGTTAAAAACATTTATCCAAACCATGCGAACCAAATATAAGTTCATTGGAGGAACATGAGTTGGGAGGATTGTTTTATATCAATGCAAACTAATCCTAAAAACCAATAGCATGGTATTTCAAAACTAATATATAGTTTTTAAAAATAATGTTACCAACTTGTAACCAATAATAACCCCCTAATATCATAAAATTTTCTATCCCAACCCTTTCTAGGAAATCTAGAGGATTAATTCATACGATATTTGGTAGATTTCCTTCCATTATTCTAGATCAACGAATGAAATAAATTGTTTTATTATTATTTATTATGTATTCATATTGGATCCTGGTTTTATCTTATTATCCACTATTATCTTTAAATATAATAATTCCTTTTTTTCATGATTTAATTGATTTTATTATTGAATGATGTGTTCTTTATAGATATAGGACTTTGAGGACCCAATATACTATTCCCATAACTCCATTTTCAATGTCTATTAGATATACCGCTATTATCTTGGTAAATATTTATATAAATTGGGACAATTATTTAAAATGAATAAATTAATATTAAATTATTTTCATACATTAATAAAATTTAATTGATTTTTTATTAAAATTTATTTCATGAATGAAATCATTTTTAAAACATGTTTCACTATAAGTCAAATTGTGCACAAGAAGTGTTTCACTATATTCTTGATTTTTTTTATCTTTAGGGAAATGTATTTTCATTTAATTAATATAAATTTCTTTATTTTAAATTTAAAAACAAAATATTTATAATGATATTTAAATATATTTAGAAATTCATATTATATTGTAAAACATCGGTGAATTTGGAATAGACATGCTACTCATGCTGTGGGAAATTCCATTGGAGGTTTTTATTACCCATTGTATTTGTAATTACAATGGAGTTAATATTGGTTTAGTTCACCACAAGAATATATTGGTTCTTTATTTTTATTTCTAGAACGTATACACATAGTCTAGAGAATATATTGTTAAATTTTTAATTTTTTATTGGAAGTTAACATGACAGATCCATCCTACTAATTTTCTCCCACGTATTCAAATGAAGGATTTTTCATGGTTGTTTTCAAAATTTCTTAAGATGATGGTTTGGTCAAGGTTATATTGTCACTTGTTTTCAATTGTTGGTATGATCATGGTTAGTGTATCAAATTTATTTACATAATGTATTGGCAATGGTTATTTTCTCACATTCTATCACATGAAGAAAGAGTCTTGTCATATTAAGATTTTCATTAAAATAACGGATTAAGCGTGGTTATTTTCATACATGTTATCCTTATAGATTATTCATTGATTTTATTTATTTTTCTTTCATGATAAATCACAAAAACAAATTATGATACCTTTTTGAGAATATTAATACATATTTTGAAAAAATAAGGTGTAATTTAAAAATTTTGTTTGTTTTTGAATTAATTTTTCAAAACTATATATTTTCAATGATAGAATAATTAAATTCTAAATATTTTATTTTTATATATTATGTTCTGGAATCATACTGGGTTAATTTTTAAAAACATTTTTTTATTCATTAGTTGGTTGTAGATATTTTTATATGACCCTTGTAATGTAAAGGTAGCTGTGTAAGATGCAAGCAATTATTTCTCAAATTGCCTTCATAGAGGGATAGTTTTGAGGTCATGGATGGTCACAAAGCGACTTATTTGACTTCTCATTTCATAAATGTTTTTCCTTTTTGTTGTATAGATCATGGATGTATTTCTTTCTTATGCATTATTATCTGGGTTATTTCCTTTTTATATTGGATAATCATTTTCCACATCGTTGATTTACTACACCACTATGATTTCAAGCCCTAGGTGGACTGACTAATTGGCTAGGGATGATTTATTATATAATGATATCATATGGATACGAGTATTGGTGTTTATTTTGTCATCATATGGGTTGTTTTGTGACATGTGTATAAAATAATTAGGACCATAAATAATTGGTCATTAAGTGTGGGAAGGTTTATAGAAGTATCATGTTCATTTCTAAACTCTTGTAACCATTGGTGTTTTGAAAACATTTACCTAGAATGGAACTTCTTGTTGGAGGTAATTTTTATTTACAAAATGGGATTATTATATAAATAAACTCATTTCAAATTAAGAATCATCTTTCATTTTTATAATTAATAATCTATAAAATTTCACAATTTTATAAAAATAAATTCGAATTCATGAAGATGGAACTACAATTTTTGTATATTCAATAAATATGATAGTTAATTGCCTTTTTCAAGATAGAAAATTCCTCCAATAAGTGACATTATGAATTATAGGGATTAATTTTAAAGATAGTATCCATAGGTGAATCCTCTAGTGGAAGTAGCTTTAATTGATGGTGTAATCCCTACTATTCAGACATTCTGTCAATTGGGTGTTAGAAAATGAGGATTTGTTGTGGTTCATGGATAAAAAATCACTAAACAACATCCACCCATCTTCCAAGGTGACAAGAGAAAACATGATTCTAAATAGTGTCTTTAGCGTACTGAGAGGATCTTTAACTAATTGATGACACATAAATACACAATAAAATGTTTTACAATATACATGTTCAAGATACGAGGATGGATATGGATGAAATCAACTGTAAAACATAAATTTTAATAAAATAATACCTTGATTAATTTTTTAAAAAATATTAATTCATCAGTTCTCACGATGGAATAAAAGTAGTGAAGACCATTGAGTTTCTGACCATAGAGAAATAGGATTAGATAGTTATAGAGTATACTTATTACATTTTGGTGAATTTGTATTTCCCATCATATATTGTTTGTAATGAATTCCAAAAGGTTCCCAGGATTATTTTAGGATTGGGGTTGAATATTTGATAAATGATTATTCTCATGTGTCCTCTGAATTTAGTAGTGGTAGTTGAAAAAGAATCATTAGATGAGGTAGAGATATATATAATGATATGATTGAGTAACAATTTAGTTTGTGTTGTTGTTAATGAGGGTGTGTCTTATATTTAGAAAAAGAGTTTAAATTGTGGATAGTTAATTTAAGAAATATTTTAAAGGGGTTTTTAACTAAAAGATAATTTTTTGCAACCAATATGAAATGTATAGTAATGAAAAATTGAACAGTATAACAGATCTAAATATTTTTAATCCCTGTAGACTATCAGGACATATGATGCATTTTTGTGAAAATATATACATGGATATGAAGGATTGACCAGCTCTCACCAATGATTCATAGATATTTAATGATACATCAAGGGGTGATGGTTCTAATCCTCATTCCAAGGGACATGTTCATGTGGTTAATTACATCTTACATTATAAATAAAAGTGTGTATTGGATGAATTAGATAGAGGTAAAAATAATATTATAGGTACAGTGAATATTTCATCTTCATTGGTTCTTTAGTTGATTTATAATGGTGTTACTAATAATTTATATCACAAATTTTATTTTTAGTTTTGTTTTACATATAGAACATAAAAATTTCACATTGAGAATTTTCAAACCATTGGGAGAGTTTTATGATCAAGGTATCATGATTCCCATGTGTCTTTTAATGATATAACACTATGAGGTGATATTGGACCCCTTGTTTATCGATATTGTAATAATTGACCAGTTACTCGGCAAGGATTGGGTTATCAGAGTAAGGGCCTCAAAGGACTGTTATCAATATCATGTTCAGTTTTTATCATTATATTGGATTAATATTTTTTTAGGTGAGTGGGAAACTATAATATTAATGGAGAGGCCCATTTTTCTTTTTTATGGGTTAATATCAAGCCACATGTTAGATATGTTCCATTACAACTTTGACCCTTTTTTGGATAGTCCACTTTCTACAATGGTCTCTAGAAACCATAAGGTATTGAAAAATAAATTTTTATGTGTCACCTTCAAAGAGAGTGGTTGAGTTTACTAATGACCTTATTTATGTCACAGTTCCCATTTCTATTCCATATTATTGAATGGATCCCACTGAGTAGGATGAACGTAAATTCAATATTGAGTACCTCTAGGAAAGGAGATTAATTCATCATAGAATGTCATCATGGGAATAAATAGTCATCTTTTCTAATAAGACATAATTTTTTTTGAGAAATTTCATTTATCATCGAATGTTGAATCATGTGATTATTATGATAAAATATAATATGACTATTATTTTTTAATATATTTGATAAAATTAAAAGACATGTGGGTTTTCAAAGATTATCAATCAATCAAGGTACCACCTGTTGAGTTTCAGATAACAAAATATACATAATATTGTTTATAAGAGTTGATATGTGAATTTTATGATTATAGTCATAAAATGTAGTCATTCTATGACTAATGGGTTATTTTATGGATTGGATGAAGAAAATATAATATTGTTTACAGGAATATTTTCTTTTTTGAGTTCATAAACAAAAATATTTGTGTACTAAAAATCCTAGGATGATCTTGTGGACTATTTGGATTTCAATCTTCAGTCTATGATTGCACATTATCTATATTATATTCTTTCCAGATGTCAGTTTTGGATCCGTCAATAGAAATTTATTAAAAATTTCATTTATAGATGGTAGAATTACAAGATCCTGAGATAGTAAAGGCTTCAATGTCCAAAGAGTAGCACCCATGTTTGTGATAGATATGGATGTTCTTAGGTTATTCTTATTACTAAAGGTAGTTTTTTCAATATTTCATCAAGATCACATAACCAACGAAAATGTTCACATATAATGGTGTAATATTGGAATGGAATGAAAAATGATGAAGATATCTTTCGGAGGAAAAATTGATGTTTATTTTGAACCATTTTTTATTCCATCAATATCATGTTTGGGTTATGCTTTTTCTATAATTCATATGGTATAGGTTGGGTATGTGACTTTATGAAATGGAAATATAATGTGGAATATGGTCTTTCTCATTACTACCTCTGATAATACATATCATACCCCTAAGTTTGATTTTTTTTGGTAATTCATACACACAAAACCTGGAATTACTAAGTATTATAATTAAAATTTAAAGTTTATTATGATCATAAATTCCTATAATATATTTTTACATATAGGGATATAAACTTTTAACATATGGGATTTGTGGATTATCATAAGATTTTTTTATTTTGATATTTAGTACACTATTCGAAAGGGGATTGTTATAGATGATGCATTAGGAATAAAATTTCAAACATATACAATGAATTAACCGATTTAGGATTGGTTTTTGATGAATTTGTTACTATATATGAGCTTTTGATGGGAATATGTTGAGTGACATGTGTTCCTGGTATCGATGAAAGATAACACAAACAACGATGATCAAGTTTGACCCATGTATTTGTTATAAAAAGGTAGTCATTACATTGTAAAATGTTATGCATTTAGGACACATTTTGTGAGTTTCCTCAACACCCTATTATTGATTTGTGATTCTTTAGAAGGATTAATTATAAGGACTAATCAAAGGAAGAAGTTTTTGGATAGTGGAAACCAAACATGTCAGTCCATAACCCAAAGGGACACCATGATTTGTCATGATAGAATATATAGATATTGGTGGATTGGGATGTGGTGGTTGATTGAAGATATTTCACCATGGTGTTTCATTATTGATAAAATTAAGGTAGATCACCATAAACATGTTGGTTGGTTTCAAACATTACCCATGTTGGTATTGAGATGGGATGTGATTTCCTTGGACTCTATGGATTGTTTTATATAAAAACAAAAGGGTAAGGATTTAGTTTGTGTGATCATCAATTGATATAATATATGAACACATTTATAATAAATAAAGGATATAATGATAGTTCTATATCATAAATAATAGTACATCTATGAAATTGTGAGACATCACGGGGTTTCCATTATGATTATTTTTTATAGGGACTTTAGTTTCATGAATAGGTACTGTAATGTTTTTTTGGTGGGGGTGTATTCTCAGTTTAAATTGAGTATATATTATCATATAAATATGGATTTAAAAAATGAAAAATAAATATAGGTTCTTGAGGATATTATTCATAACTATATTCTTAATTTTTATGTATCTTTGAAAATTTATTTTCTATTGGTGGAATTTACCTATGAAAACATTTATCTAACATTGATAAAAGAATATCCTTTTGAATCCCCGTATGTGTATTCATTTAGAAAACCATTTTGTTTGATATAGATGAGATACTAGTCTTTTAATGAGACAATCCTCATTCAGGAGACTATGGAAAAGGAACCAAGGATCTTGAATAGTACTTCATAGAATATATACATTTGAAATATGATATAGACCACCATCATCATCCATAATATTTTTCTTATGGTGATTTTATTATTATCATCATTTCTCCTCTGATTGGATATCCTATGTTGGGTATGAATGGAAAGTCGAAACTAAGGTTTGTAGGTCATTTTCACATCATAAAGTAACATTGAAAGGTGATATATCAATTTTACAAACAATTTAATATCAGTTTGATCCACAATTCATTTCAGGGTTATTATCTAAGTATTTATCACCCTCATCCTTATCATGAGATTAAATGGTATTAGGTTTACCTTTATCCTAATAACACTAATTTTTTGAAATCCCCTTCGATTATAGATAACAAGGATAAGGTACTACACCATAGGTTTTTCCAATGTACTAGGTTCAGTTAAATTATATATGGTATATCTAATAAATGTGGGATTAGGAAACTTTGGTGAGATAGATGTTTCCTTATATTTATGGAAGTCTAGTAGGTTTAAATTTTTTTTGGGGAAAATCATTTATTGTAGGGAAAATGTAATTCTCAATTTCAATATTATAGGTACTTATAGAAAATTTTTTAGTCTTGATTGAGTTGGGATTTTTTTAGTCATTTCGAGAAATGATTTATAAATTTAGATTATAACCCTGATGTAAATGGTTGGAACAATTTAGTAATCATTGTTAAATTTTCTTCATATCATCATGCATCATTTATTGATCCAATTGAAGGGGATTCACAGTCTGTCCAATCACAATAGCCACTAAGGGAATATCATGCACCCTTATATATAGTGAGTATACATGGTTGTTTCAAGGTTACAAAATATTTTTCTCCAAACCATTCACACAAAAAAAACATTTATTTGTGGTATATTCTTATGGAAAACAATTTTTTATCTATGTCACTAAAGAAAAAATACCATATATGTGGTTTTATTTTTAAAAAAATATTCACAATTTTCTGGGACCCCTTTATTACCTCTAAAAACCCACTAATATCATGTTTTCTTATACAATTTTACCCCTAGGATTTACAGACTTTTCTATCAGAATTCTATGAATATATGCATCATTATTGGAGGATCAACTCAATGAATATGTCTCTTGTTATCTAGGTTCTCCTTTTTCTCATTGATCCTCATTTTATATGTTATCCACATTTATATATAACCCAAAGGGCCTCTGCATTTTGGATATTAGTTTTTTGATTTTGTATTAATGTGTTTCATGGGGATATATGATTTTGAGGACATTATGTACTCTTAAATAGTTTCCATTTTTAAGGACATTAGTTCTACCTCTTTTCGTGAGGTTGGTATTTCAAAAAAAATTTATAATTCTATTAATTTCTTATTATTCAATTAAATTTTGAATGTGTATTCAAATAAATGAACTTATATCCGAATAAAATATATTTTTTGAAATAAATTACATTTTAATGGGTTTTTCATTAAAAATGGTTCATGCACCCAAATTTTTTTGATTAATTTTATAAATGGTGGGATTTAATTAGAAATGAGGTTTCGAACTCTCAATTAGGATTATGTTTCATTAAAAATTTTGTGTAAATTTTGAGAATGATTTTTATATGATTTATTTTAATACTTTCTATTATTTTGTAGAATGAACAAGGCATTAGGGCCCAATCCAAGGGTTCTTTTTTTCCTCAGAGTAAGATAGATAAAACTCTTCTATTGATTCCATACTAGAACTGGTGTAGGATCTGAACAAGGATTCTTCGTTGGAAATGAAAATTGGTTTCTCAAAATTCATCCATAGAGGTGCTGATAACTCGCAAATTTGGATATTTTGGAAGAAGAACGTCTTATTTGAGGTTGTGAGTCTCACATCACAATGAATCAATATGAAAGTATCTTTCAGTGCGGATGAGGTTTTTTAAATTTGTCTATTCATGTATGGACCCGCTTGGGAGGCGGGGCCTATGGCATCACTTAGAGACCATCCATGAGGGCTCCCTTCCTTGTTTTTTCGCAGAGACGTCATCGTGATCTCAAATTTTCTGAAAAAAGGGGGCTCTAGGCCTTGTGATGGATGTATTCAAGAGTTTTGATGCTTCATTGCGAGAACCAGGATTCTATACATGGGTTTAATGGGATCTTGGTTCACGTGGTGCAACATTCGTCCGGGGATGAACCGCATCTGAAGCCACCTTGACTGATGTCTCACGATCATTAAGCGGTTGGATGTTTTCTCTAAAATGACAGTGACTCCCTTCAGGTTCTCCATATACAAACATGTTCCGAATAATGTGGTTATCAGTTGTGAACCTGGGGCGAGGCCATTCTTCTACTATCCCAGATTGTTGCACTGGGATGTTTCAATTATGCAGCTGCAGATATATTTCTGCCAATCAGATAATGGTGGATGGTTGTGGGATGGCTTGGTGAGTCATCTCCAATGGATCATGTAGTATATTAGAGATTGTCTTGCGAACAAGAAATATGATCAGGAAGGAGAGGAAAATATTTTGGAGGTGGTTGATAGGCTAGGGGATTCACTCCATAATGATTGGAATGACAACACCTTTTTTATTCACTATGACCAGCTGTATGTGCTAGCCAAAAAGGTTATTGAAATTAAACGAATCTATAAGAAACGCTATTTGTTCGAGTTTTTAAGATTAGAAGATCACCAAAAATCATTCTTTAAGTCATGAATGAATGAGAAGATGGGTATGAAAATCAATCTGTGCCTTGGAAATGGGGCCTTTACCACTGATGAGAATGTTGCCGAAAAAATGGATCTAGATCATTTATAAGGCCTTCTATCGAGGGAGGAATCCTCTAACATTGTATGGGGTTCCACAGATGGTGAATATTTCTTCAGAGTCATTTTTGACCACGTAAGGGAAGCTAATAATACCTTTTTATCCACATTACTAATGATGAGAAAGGTCAGGGAGTCAGTGTGGGGAATTCCACAGGGCAGTGCACTCAGGCCCAATGGGTTTTCGGCCTTCTCCTAAATTGCCTCTTAGGAGGTGGTCAGCCCGAAGGTGGTGGAAGTATTTTAGTACATATTTAGAGTTAGAGAGCTGAATAGGTTCATACGATCTTATCATATTGTCTTATCCCTATGACCAAGAATACAACTCTTATTTATTAGCACCATCTTATCTTCAATTTCTATGTTTCATTTAAAATCATGGCCACAATTATTTCAAGAAGGCATAGTTGTTTGATTACCAAGAATGTTTAAATCGAACAAAATGGGATCAACTAGGGTTGAAGAATTCAAGGGGTGGTTGTCATCGTGAGATTGCTAGAGAAGGTCCATCACCGACATTCAAGGGGGTCCAACATCATATTTCCAGTTGATATGAATAATGCGTACGAAACTGTCAAGGGGAATATCTTCCTTCGTGTTATGAGGAGGTTCAGATTTTAGGAAATGTTCTGCAGCATATGCTTCTGGTGTAATTCCTCACCTTGGATGATTGTTTCATTGATGGGGAAGTGCTTTGGATACATCAAATTTGTGAGGGGGTCTTTCAATGGGATATATTATCCCCATCCTTTTTATCTCAGAACAAGTCTCTATGTCATGGAACATGAATCGTAGTTTGGAAGAGGGTAGAACAAAACCTTTCTTTGATAGGTGCAATTTGCAGAGCATTTCTGACCTTATGTTCACTAAAGGCATGATGATCTTATCTAATGGAAGGTGCATATATCTAGTGCAACTGATGAAGATCATTTCTATATATGGTTGACATATTTGCCAGTTTATCAATCCCATGAAAATCTATGTTTTTATTTCAAAAAAATGATTCAGTAGAGGTGTAAGGGTATCCAAATTGTTTTTTCTTGTTCGTAGAAGTAGTTACCCTTGATTTAAATTGGTGTCCTGGTTTAATGCGGCTACATCCAGAAGTAGAATATTGATGTTATCTTAAATAAGATGATGGGAAGTTTCATCATCTGGAAGAACAACTTGATGTTGTATGGAGGTCGGGATGTACTAATCAGTATCCTACTACCCTCTACAATGATGCATGTATTATTTATAATTATACCACCTAATGATGTGGTCCATAAAATAGAGATAATTCTCAACAGCATCCTATGGGATGGGATGCAGGTAGGGTAAAGTCACTAGGCCTCTTGACCGTGCTTGGTGAAACTCGTCGCTGAAGGACGTGTTTTCCGCTAGGATATTAATGAGAATATCTCAGGCTTGCAAGGCTGATTTGCTTGGGGAATTTTTTTTGGGTAGTATTTGTGTGATAGGTTCTTCAATGCACATTACAACATCCACATGGACACGAATAGTTATCAAGGTGCCACTAGTTTCGTGTGCCGCATGTATTCACACATCGTGGTGTTGTTTGGTTGCACAGGATGGATTATTGGAAATGGAGATATAATCTTTTGGGATGTCAACAAGTCCAAGGATATATTGGCTTACCTCAAATTCCTTACTCCGGACATGTCCATCAGCGTTGATTCTATGAAGTAGGATTTCATTCAAATAGTTCTCCTCCACAACCCGAAGAACAACTTTGATATAATTTTCATGAGTGAGGAACCAGAACAATGAGGATTCCCATTCTCGGTAATGGTAAGGTTCAATACTAGGGATTGTAGGATGATATCCCTTGGGCCGGCTGTGTTAGAGGTGTGGGGGCCAGTGGTTTGTTGCTAGGAGGTTCACATGAGAATCAATTTCTTAGTTTGGCGAATCATATATAATGTGATCCAACCTAACGTGAACAACTATAAAATGGTATTTCCATGGCATCCCACTTCTACTGCTGTGAGAATTTGAATATGGAGTCGACAGTTTACTTGTTCCTTCAATGCTAATGTGCCTATCAACATTGGCCCCTCTTCAACACCCACCCAAGCATGGGGTGTGACTGTCTTTATTTATAGGATATAGTGGCTACATGGTTTCGTGGTTCCGATAACAGAGTCATGGAGTGTGCCACACAGAGCATCATTTTTTGTCCATATGTTGGACCATTCGAGAAGCCCCCTATTCTATCTGGTAGGGATCTAGGTGCTCTCTATTATTCATGAAATTTTTTTAGATCCCACACCATTGATCAGGATTCATTAGTGAATGGGGGTGGGCATTCATTGGTTACTCTATGTAATTAGATCAATTGGACCAGCCCCCTCAATAGGATGAGCAGTCATTGGGTAAGATGGCAGCGCCCACACAATGTGTTAAATGTTAACATTGATGGTTATTTTAGGGAGGGGTGATGAGGGTTGGTAGGGTTCTATGGGGATCAAAATGTTCAATTCATATTGGCTTTATCTCCTTCTATTGTCTAGGATACTGTATAGGTACGGAAGTGCATGCATTTCTTTATATTCTTATGGTTTGTATGGAGGCCGACAGGGATTCTGACTCTAAATTCCTTGTGAGGGATTTACAAGGAAACAATTTGGTACCTTTGGAGTTGACCTATGTTATTCGGAGGTTCACGATAGAGACCTACAATGGGCTGAAGGTTCACCACAGTTGGAGGATGACAACCATTGTTGTGTAGTCCCTGGCTCTTTTTGGTAGGAATGATGAAGAGCTTATGATTTTGTATAGTTTAGACTATCTTCCTACTGAGTGAAAAGTTGTAGTACAATGGGATGCCTTGGTTCTACACCACTTTCACACTCCTATAAGTGTAGGTGGCATATAAACTTATTTTTTAAATAAATAATAACATTCTTTATGCAACTATAAGATATATGGGATTGATCTACCATGGGAGTATACTAGTAATTTATTTTTTCATGTTGAATTTTTACCCATTAAATTTATAAAAAATAATTTCCTTTATCGTTTTTGATTAAAATTTCTCATGATTTATTGGTCATGTTAATTATCTCACGATATTTCCCATGATAAAATGTTATTGGTTATTTCTAATTATTTCCCATGATGAATTGGTCGATGTTATTTTAACAGATTTCATCACATAATATATTGGTCATTGTCATTTTATCACTTTATTTTACATGATTTATTGTTTATTGTTCGTTAATCTCTTTCATTCACATACTGGACATATCATTTTTATTTACTCACATTCATTCACATGATAGATTGTCCATGGTTATTTCCTTAAAATATTATATTAAGGTTAATTCCATGATAATATTGATGGTACACTGGTTTTTTATCTATTATACTTGACATTTTATTTATTATGATAATATTAAACTATTTAAATAAAACCCTTGGGATTATTTAAAAATGGATTTTTTTTAAAAATGATTTTTAATTATATGATTGTATAAGTACTAAAATTATTTTATTCTATATATTATACATTATATAGATCATGTTGTTGAATCCTATGGATATTAGTTCTGAAACCCACAATATTCCAATGGGATGTAATAATTTTATTTCTTGAACAAGATAAAGGTAATATGATTGTTATATATTTTGTATTCTTTTATTATTATTTTATTGATAGATGGATGGTGTAGTAGTGGTGGATGGTCATACAATGAATTATTGGTCTCATATTTTCATAAAATATTAATTGGATAGTTTGGCATGCATTTTATGTTTATTGGATTTATTTCATTATTCAAAATCATAATATATTATTTTATAGTTATACTCAAGGATTGTTTGCTTAATATTTTTTATACACCAAAACCATGATCGACTATCATATATTAGTTTTATATTTTACCTTGGTTGGTTAATTACAATATATATTAATTTCCTTAATTTTTGTTGATAAATATTAAAATAAAAAATGAAACTAACATACTATTATCAGAAATTGTTAGTGGCATCGGGTACACCTTGAATATCCCGAAGGAATTTTTTTTGATTTTTTGATTACTCCCCCCCCCCCCTTCATGGGATGAGGGGGAAACCTTACATGGAATGTAGTATTTGAGATTACATGGACCATATGCTAATGAGACACTACCTGACATGATGGTCTTATGGAATTCTACAAGACTATAAATATTAGGAACTGCCCCTCTCTTGCATCTACATCATGATGGTAGCTCTCCACCATTGCTTAGTCATCTGACTAAGCATTTTGTGCAAGCACAGGCTGGTCCCGATGACATTTCCATACCCTCTCATTCTTCGAAATCCATTGGTATTTCTCAGGTGGGTGCGCCTACTCTAAATCCTTCTATAGGGATGCTCCAATTTTGTATAGTCTTTCTGGGGAAATATCCATGACCATGTGGCTAGAAGGCCTTGAGGTGGGCCGAAGACCATGTGATGTCCTTAAGGCATTATGTTGTCATGAAATCTTTACTGGTATGAATGCCTCCTGGGGCCTAAATGCCATTAAGGGCCTGATGGACCAAAAGGTGGCTCGAAGGCCCAAACGGGAAATAGTTCATGCTGTTACAATACCGAACATTAATGACTATAGTACTGCTACCATAAATTCTACAGTCCCTGGTACAATAATGCCACAATAAACTAATGTAACCCAAAAATTTACTGTCCGCTAGGTTATTATCTCGGGTCTCTGGATGCACTAGCCCAATCCTCACTAACTAGGATGAGGCTCCTATGTGTGTCATTATGTACTTATTGTTGTGCCACTGGATTCATAGTTTTTCATGATCATTTGAAAGAGGGGGTTTAATTATTTAATTATGAATAATATTTGATAATTAAAAAATTAATATATATATATATATATATATATATTATTAACATATTTTATATATGATATTATTTTGATATATATTTTTTATTTATATAAATATTGTAAAAAAATTATAATATAATGTGTAGGAATCCCTCTAATTTTTATATTTTAAAACATTTCACTTGTGATTTGATTTTGAAAAAAATAAATAAACATAAAGCTGCATGTAGCATCCCTATATCCCCATACTATTGTCCTATTTTATCACTCTATAAACATATTCAAATATAAATTAAATTAATTCATAAAAAATTATTAATTAAAATTTAGTAATTGATAATTAATATTCATGTATAATAAGTATGAAAAATAATTAAAATTTACTTAGTAATTTAAAATTATTTATGTCTAATTTGCTTGAAAATAATATTTTTATTCATTGATTTTTTTAGATTTATTAATGATAGTGTTATAGACTTAGTTGTGAATGTTTATAAAAAATTAAATAAATTATATAATTGTACCATGGTTTAGATTCATAATAATAATAATTCAATTAACAATATGGATTTTTCAAATCACATATCCTATAAATTATATAGTTGAATGTGCCCTTCATCTTCCTTTAAAATTTATATCAATTACCTAATATATAGCCACCTGTATTGAAGTATATAATTGAAATGATAAGGATTACCCAATATTAATTTACTGTAAAATCCTAATTTTAAAACCCAATGAAAGGTGATGCATTGGAGAACAAAGGTAGTTGCAAGTTGATTCATTCTAGACTAATGATGTTACTCACACTTGAGAATGGGTTGGATTATCAATGCCCAATAAATAAAAAAATAGTTTACAACTCATGACCATGTGATATATATATATATTCATGGTTAATTATTAATTGAGATTGGTATCACATAGTTTATAATAATTAAGAAGCATTCTAAAATTTAAATCCATTATTACAGAAATTAAAAAAATTATAACGAATTTTTATTTATTTTTATATGGGTTACCATATATTAGTTAACCATAATTCTTCCTCAAAAATTAGTTCAATTGATATTTTTATTAAAATCATAAAATATATGTATTTTGACACAAAAATTCAATAAATATTTGTTTTATAGTAAAACTATAAATCAATTTAATTAAATATTCATTGTCATAATATCTAGATTTTTTGTGGGTGTTCTTAATATAATTTTAAAATTTTCCTACTATATTCAGAATAAAAAGTAGTGGATATTATCGACACAGTGTAATTTTAATGGAATCATTGAACAAATAAGTTCATGGGATTTAGAGAATAGTTAATCGCCCATAGTATCCAAGTGTCATATGTTAATCGAGTTTGGATTTTTAATGATAATATAAAAACAAATATCTATTAAGTTATGGTAATAGAAAGTTTAACAATAAATGATTTATTTTTATTTTCACGAGAATATCATAGATATTATATATTATATATATATATAATAGTGATTGATCCTTGGGTTTGAGAACATAGTATCATACATAATTTATTTATTACTCAATATTTTGTCAATTAATAATCACAACAATGAACAATAATATAGTTCAGTTTTTTAGATAATTGAATATAAAACAAAATAATTATCATTATGACATATCAAAGACTTAATGAAACTATTCTTATATAAATTAGAGCCACATGAATTGTCAAATTATATTATTACAAGAATGAAAAAAAATTATGTTCATGAACATAAAAAAGTAGTATCTATCCATATATCTCTTCTTCTCATGTATAGAACATAACATATTTGGAATTATAATGTATTTCGACATCAATATAGTGTTGAAGTTACATCCTATTATTTTGAAAATTATTTTTCGTGATTTTAAGGACTTGATGAAAAAAAATACATGAATATTTATTTAGAATAAGATCAAATTAAGGCTTAATATAATAATTATATTATTAAATTAATTGGTATATAAGTATGCTGCTTATATGAGACAAAATATTAAAAGGATGTCAAAAAACAATAAGGATATATTTTTTTTATATAAACAAAGGTGATAATAAAATGTAGCCCAATATTGTAAATACGAAAATATAAAATTTAGTAATATTCACTAATGAATGAATTTAACAAATTATATATGTTATTAATTAAATGATATTATTTATATATGATTATTAGAATTAAAATTAAAAAATAGTGATTGATATAGATAGTGTATAGTGAATTTCATCTTCATACTTATAATGAATAGATGAAGTTGATATTAATTATAGAATAATAATGAAATTAAATTCTTAATGGGATAATTCTCTTTATATTAATAATTATTATTTACAAATAAAAAATATAAACATAAATATATTAATTTAATATAGACATAACTGAATTTATTTAACCTTTCTAAATGAATGGTGTCATATGTTATGGTATGCCATATTTAAATTAGGGGTTTTGTTTATACCAAAGATAAAATATGTTAAGTTACTAATAAATTAAATTATTAATACACATTATTCAATATAATTAATTATATCATTATTGAATTATTTGTGTAAATAAATATAATGCAAAATTGAAACCCCCAGAAGTGTATTCGGATTTATATATTTAATAACCCTTATTCATTTATCATGATTATTTATAATAGAAATAAAAAAATTACCTTTCATGTATCATGTAAAAATATAATTACATTGATTAAATAATTTATATAAAACTATGTGGGCTATTTGAAGAAGAATTGTTGAATACCCCTATGTAATATTTTTTTGATATATTCAACTGAACTTTTTTAATATAAATAATTATCAATAATTATATTATTTACTGGTATTTGTGGAATATCAAGGTAAAGTGTATAATAAACCTGGTGAAAAATTTTAGAATCTAAAAAATATGTTACGTGAATAAAATAATCGACAATAGTTCATTATTTATATACATATATATATGATGATATCCAAAAACTATACATATAAAAAATGATATTTTCAAATCGATGTTGGGTTGTAAAATTCATATATAATAGTTTTTCAAATCCTTATTTAAATAGAATCATAAAATAAATAATTGAATAGTTTAAATAAAATTTTAAATATTGATTTTATATTATTTATAGTAAATGATAAAAACTCCAGAAAATGTTTTTGTAAATATATGAATGTATAGTATTTTTATGGAAATCATAGTGAAAATAGAAACAAAATAAAATGAGTAGTAATTTAATGATCACACTGATAATATATTACCAACAGAATGATTATCCTTGCATTTAGATGGATAAATATTTATTTAAATAAATGGTCATATAATGATATACATCAATGATGTAAAAGAAAATGATGGTCATTACTTGAAAAAAGGATGAAAAAACTCTATAATATTTAATAATTCTTGTGTCATTAGTAATAAATAGGATAAAATGGGTTTTGGATAAATATGGCTATATGGTTATCTTTTCCATAACATAGATGATTAAATAGTATTTGATGATAATTATGGATATTATTTTACTATAGTGATATTGGAAAAAAATAGTTTTACAAATATAAACATAGATAAAATAACTAATATTCTATGGAAAAATATCTTAATATATATCATAGTGGGATTGTTTTAAATATGTTGAATAATTTAGAATCTATTGATAGATAAAATTTGAATTAATCAATTGTGGTTTGTTACACATTCCATAATAAATATAGAATGTATAGAATTATATTTCACCTGAAGGATCAAATATATTTGGTATTATATAATTATATTGTTGTAAATTCACATATTTTAATTCATTAGATATAAAAATAATACTAAGGTTTCATTGTTGTATATAAGATATTTTCATGGTATATAAGAAATATAACGATATTTTAATGGGTGATACACATATATTGGTTTCAATAATGATATATTTTCTAATATAATAGCTATGATAATGATAGTGATGTATGAAAGAGAATATAATTTATTTCTTTGGTAATAATATATAAAATATTTATTTACATAAAAATAATTTATGAGACTCATGATAAAACGAATATAATTATTTAGGAAATATCATCTCAACAAAAATATTCACACACTGAGATGATGTCTTAGTTTGTGGATGTGAATACAATAAAATTTTGATACCCCGGTTATTTAATCAATAACTCAGCAAATAAATTTAATAAAAAGTGAGAGATAATGTGTTATATAATTCTAGTAATATTCTCTATTGGATGATATATGATCATGTAGATGGTTCCAAAAAAATTAAATTACAATATTATATTTACTCATATACCTCCTTGTTTGATTATAAATCATATACTCTTACTATTTAATAATTTTACATCTATATACCATGCATCATAATTTCTATATTGTTTTTAGTGGACTAATGTGTTAAAACGGACCTACAAATAAATTAGAATATATAGAATCTATAATTAAAATCTTGAAAAATGTTATATAGTATAAATATATCTATGTCATGTGAATGAATAAATTTTTTACTCTAAATAATTAAGAGAGCATATGAATTGATCCCATTTATAATAATTTTTATACTTCTTGATATTTATGAAGTACGTTCTACAAGAAAGACTTACATATTAGAATACTTGATAATAAATGTTTTGTTTCATATTATAATCATGGATTAAATGTATTAGCCTATAATCTTGTGACCATAATCAATTGCTACCATCATTAAAATATATTGTTTCTTGATGAATCAAAATTTGTATAAACTAATAGATTTATTTAAAATTATATGTGAATCACAACTATTATAAAATCAGTATTGTAGAGAAGACAAAATTTTCATCTCTAATGTTATAGAAAATAATATATATTTTCTTTTCAATTAATTTATATTCTTTGGATAATATCTTATAAATGGTAAATTATAAACATATTAATCAAAATAAATTATTGAAAAATAATTAATATATATGGAAATGTGTCTCATATATATCATCATATAGAAAATATATGAATACAAAAACTGTATATTAAATAGTGTAAATAATAGAAAATAATTTAATTTTTATAAAATGAAATATGATTTTATGTATAAAGAATATGGTGTACTAGAGATGTTGTTGATTCATTATGGTTTAGACAATGTAACACTAAAAAAGAGCCTATATTATCACATACTAACATTATCCAGATGTTCATTTTATTTAATTGAATCTATGGGTAATAGAAAATTCATTATAATATTGTTTTATTATATTTATTTATGTTAAATTGATCATAATCTATATGATATTACATTTTAATCAATAACATGAAATATGTAATCTGTTACATATTTATCAAGAATATTAGCCAATATAAAATAAATTTAATTCTAAATGGGTAAATAAGTTATTAATTAATAGATAGGTGACTATATTAATTTTATTATATAATAATTATTATTTAATGTTATAGGATTAATAAACTATTATTATTGAATTTATACATAGTTTTTGTTTCAAAAGTAAAATTCTATTATCATTTTGAACAAAATATTTCATGAAATGATATTAGATTCTAATGTCATTTAAAATATCATTTTCTTTTTAATATTGATTAAAAATGATAATTGTTTACATATTTTAAAGAAATAAAAATGTAACAAATTTATATAACTATTAAGTTCAATATAAATTCAATGATAAGAATATAAATTTTAAATTTTATATAATATTATTTTTAGAAAATTCACATTGGACGAGCTGCAAGGTGATTAAGGAATAATCCTATAACATCACTTAGTTTTTAGAGATATTAAAAAATATTTAGATATATAAAATAAAAACAATAAAAACAAATTAATTTCTTCATGAAAGAACTCAATATATAAATATTGGAAATTAAACATTTTAGATAATACGTAAATTTTTTTAGTAATAAACTTTTTGATATTCAATTAATGATAATTTTATGATGATCAATTTTCAGATAAAAAATATCGCCATATTGAAACTAAAATATTAAAAAAATCACTAAATGAAATATTTATTTACACTTTTAATATTAAATAACATTTTAAAATCCAATTAATTAATTCTGGATAGTTTTATTGGGTTTTGATTGAAATTTTGAAATGGAAATCATACATTATTACTTACACTATACTCAGATCTTCCATTAATTAAATAATTTCTATAAATAATCATGTGATAAATCATAATAAAATATAATAATTAATAAGAAACATAAATCTTATAAAAATATCATAAATTAGATCTATCAACCAATATATACCAATATCATGTTCGTAGAACACTGACCATAAACAGTATTGAAATATTCTTGGATTGCTACTTAGACATTATGTACAGATCCTCATCAAATATAAAAATTATTTACGTTTTTAGGGTGATATGTAATTTTATCATCACCCAAAAAAATATTTTAATTCATTAAAGTGTGTTCAATATGGAAAATATATCTATCAGAAGTTACAACCATAAAAATGATTGATAGTCAAATTAATTGAAATATAATTCATAAAAATGTTTGATGATGGATTAATATGTATTTTTCAAGTATAAAATGATATTAATGAGCCAATTATAAACAAGTACATAATTCCTATGTATAGTAATCTATGGAAATTAATGGAAGTATCAAACGAAATTTTTTTTTTGATAAATAAACACCTTACAAAAAATTTATTAATAATAACACATTATTAAAATTCAGCATATAAATTTGTAAAAAAACTAGATTATCATTAATATATTGATTGTATAAATAATGTAGAATTAAATTTACTAAGGTAACAATAGATGATAGAATTTATATATGAAATTAATGTAGATATAGAAAATATTACCTTATATACATCATATGATTTCTAGTAAAAAAAATTTAAAATAGGGTAGTAAAAATTAGTATATCTCTACAAAGGAAATATAAATTTGAGATTATGAATGTATGTGGGAGGAATAATAAATTAGTATAAATTAATAGGATATGCATATATGTAATAGTGAATAATTAATGGAATAGTGTGTGAGAATCACTTTCAATACACCATAACGAATTAGGTATGAAACTGTAAGATTGGTAGATAGATGTGTGATAATAGAAAAATAAACTAAAAATTCAAATACATTTGTTAAAAACATTATAAATAAGGCTTTTAAGATTATATGTACAATATATGATCTATATATAAAAAAATATTGATTTATATTAGAATACCTTATAAATATTATAATGTATAGCTTAAGAATAAATATTTTTTATTATAACTGGCATATACATACTCATACCAATTTAATAATGATTTAATATAATAAAATTTATCCTAAAATACAAAAAATTATTTTTCAATATAATTATATGAAATAGTTAATAATAAATATAAATATTGAGAGATAAAAATTCAGAACCAATCTCATTGGGTACCACCTATGAAAATATTATATATTTTATGGAACCCAAGCCCCCATCAATAGGAAAAGGATAGGTGACTTGATCCAAGAAGGCATAATAAATAATAGAAATAATAAAATGTTTTATTTTTTATAAAATACATTAATATTATAAGATAACAACAATCATATAATGTATAAATTTAAAACATGAATTAGAAACATCTATGCATGTGAACCACTAAGTAATCTATCATTAGAAGGGATATACACAAGTCTATATTCAATTTAAACTTAGCTATATCCCGAAAACTTCTGGATTCACCATTATCCAGCTCTATAGTACATATCCCAAAACAGTAAAAAATATTTACATTTGTGTTCATAGAAAATACATCTTTGAGCCCAAGGCCCATACAGGGTGGAATATAAATATACCCAAAAGTGTTCCCCAAAAATTGGAAATAATCTCAAATGTCATTATATAAACTATGAATACCCAGAATATATCCATAATAAAGTCATCATAATTTATCTTATTAAAATTAATTACCTCAAAACGACTATTATAAAAGTCCATTGTATCGAGGTTGGTGGTTATGGACAACTACAATGACTACCTCAACCACATTATTACAAAAACCAAAATAAATCATGTTCCTTAGGGTAGTAGATTTTTTTAATCTATGTTTAGTAATGAAGAACTTATTTAACATTACAATCAATGGGAACCCATTATAGTGAAATTAGTTCACCCAAATTAAATTTAAAAATGTATAAAAAACAATTTTATACACGACACTTGGATATAAGTTCCATAATAGTATTTCATTAGATATATAAGGTGAAAAAACAAAATAATAGATCTGCATTTTTTTAAATTATACCCACATTAAACAAAACTCAATAATGATCCTAGTTGATAACACAACGAAATAATGAAATTTCCAAAAAAACCATGCATTAATCTATCTGAAGAATGAATTTTCTTCTCAAAACCAAATGTCTTCTTATAATACAATAAACATGAAAATATGAGAACCCAACATCCAAGATTCATTAAAGCGTTATAGCATAACAACCATGGAAATATATGTAGCTATCATCAATAAATCATCTATATAAGTGAATTTATACACAATTAACTAAATTAACTTCCTCTTAAAAATTCTAAGTGTGTGTAAAAAATCCATGGAACTCCACCATTTTCCTTTCCAAACTATATAAACATGTAATGATCATTGGAGACTCACACAATTATAGAACACAAAATAAATGGCAGTGGGGATATGAGCCTATTTAAATTTTCCATCATTATCTAACAATAGAATCCAAGTCAAAAAAATGTTGTGATCATCTTGGGAAAACCACACCACGATATGTGTGGATATCAATAATAATTACTAACATAATTATAAAAAAAAATCATGCTCCGCATAAGAGAGAATATAATTGAACATCACTTTGAATTGAGGAAACATTCCAAATTTAGTGTGGGATTTTATCTCTATCATACACATGGGATACTAACCATTTAACACATTATTTAGGTATAAGAAATATATCTATGAGAAATTATTACACGAAAATTACTACCATAGAAACATTTCATATGGTAAATAGAAGGATTTGTTTAGTTTTAACAATAAAATACTTCAATCAACTAGATACCAACTTGATATGAAACAATATAGAGTGTGGCGTACATATATTGTAGTGGTGAACGAACATGGTTCATGTAAGTCATCACAATTATGGATTTGGTTTCTAAATAAAACAACTTCTAAATCAAAAATGCATGGATAAATTCTTACTCCTTGTTTTTAATAGGTAAAATATTAAACATACATGTGTCACATGCATTATTTAGACATATTAACTATACTATAGGGAAAAGGGTAAAACTAACAACTACATGAACACAACACTTTCATACATTCACCCCATTGAAATATATAACCCCCATTGACTCAAGATGGGGTAGAAAGCTATGAGAACCTATGTGAATATACAACCATAAATTCCAATCATGATAAACAAAAAACAAACCCCTCACACCCACATTGATGTATCATTTGAATATAACCTTAATTTTCATAGGATTATAAACCAAAAAATATAAAATAATCATTTATAAAATCACTAATATAAATTAGGATTATTCCACCACATTCTATGTAAAATGATACTCAATATGAAAACTAATTTTAACAAAAATATATCTATGTTGCAAATAATGATTGATCCATATATAAATTATTATATATAGAATGTACTCAATGTAAGCGGTATTTCAACCCACTAACTTTAAGAATTCCCTCCCAAACCCATATTTTGTAATTCATTATTGCATGGTGGTCCCTCTATAATATGGACTGTGGTGGTGAAATGGATCCAAGATATGTATCCCACTCCTGGAAACCTCATGGAATCCAACATCGTATGTATATATACCTTCTAATGTGTTACACACAAGTGTCTCATCATGATCATGAGGAAACCATTTTCAATTATCCAGGGGTCAAAATAAATGTGTAAATCTTAAAAACATGATGTACATACATAATCTTCTATCATAGATGAAAAAATATGTATATGGAATATATTCTAGATACCACATCCCATATTGTCGGATATTACATATACTGATCTTAACTAAATCATTCCCATTCTTAAATAAATGGTGATTATACGTGCATATGTAAATCCAATAATTAATATATTCAACTACGTAATTAAAAATAAAAACCAATGTTTTATAACATAGTAATTAATGATCAGACACACTTAATATAAATAAAATTTATTTGATAAATATTAAATATTCCTATTGAATTTTCTATCATGTTATCACATAAAACTAAAAATCTATTTAAAAAAATTGATGTCAATTAAATCTTACAATATTATGATACCCACACTTAGTACAATGTAATTTTATTTTTTATAGTAGAAAATGGTAGAATCATTCAGAAAAACAAGCTTAGAATCTCACTCTAGAAACCCCTTATTATTTATTTCACTGATATTTAATTATTTGCTCCATGAAAAAGGAACAAAAATAATTTCTTCACAAGAAACCACCTTGCTAACATAATATATGGGACATGAACCCCACTAATGAGATCCACTATTTTATGATTTTTTATGCATCGATGAAGAATAAATCCAACTATGGAATGTATCACATTCCAAATTTATGATCATGGCTGCTACAACTAGGATTTTAATTCATTTTTCACTAACCATCCTTCACCCATCATAGGGAAATATTTCAACCCATGTGTATATTTCGTTGCAAAAATCATTAAAGAATCTAAATCGACAATAATTTTAATCTTATAGTGAGGAATCCTAAAAATAATAACACATTAGATCCTCTACCCTTGTTTATGAATCAATATATACACTCCAAAAGTAATGTCAAATACTTACATGATTTTTTACAGTCATAATGATTCAAAAAAATTGGTATCCAAATCTATATTAATTATTATTCCATTATGAAACTCAACCAAAAATCACTCCACAACAATGCATGGGTATAAATGTAATATTCCTATTACTTAGTTATAATAATACATAGTTTTAATGACATTTAACAGAATAATGAACCATCATATAATTATATTGTGAAGTACTAGTGAGCATGGAATCACATGGTATTAATCACAAAACTACATTCAATGAAAATATAAAATAGATGCATTACTAAAGATCCACTTATAGTCATGAAGTCCTCCTAAAATAAAGAATAATTAATTCCTCAGTGTTTGATTCCATTCTCACATTGATAACACCTCTAAAATGAAATGAAACCCACAATTTCTATGATTTTTTGTATGATCTACAAACCCCAATATTTTTTGACATATTTTATATTTAAATAATTTAATTTCTCTAATATCATTCTTAGCATGAAATATCATGTTTTAGAAACAAATTAGATAATATTGAGATATTTCCAATTTAAAATAAAAATTATATTGTATATATTAAATTTATGATGTGAAAAATTGTAAAATTTATGAATAGTTTATTTACATAATATATTAAATATCCATATATAATAAATAATATATTTTTTATTATGGTATCATTATGATTTAAAAATGTGTTTCTATTATAAATGCTTATTTATACACAATTCCTATAGATATGATAAAAAAGATCGAAAATGGTGAAAATTTTATTTCATAAAATGTATTTCAGTCTGGTATATTATTAATATAATAAAAATAAGTATATATTTTTTGAAATTTCTAAATTTATTTTTAAGTTAATGAACAAAGAATAATTGTATTAATGAAAATTTTGTTTTTATTCATGTTTTTATGAATTCACATTTCATAAAATTAGATCTAATATTCATTACATACATTGGGATAACAATAATCCAGTTAACACATTAGAGAGCATATTATACATCATTTTATTATTAAAAAATTTTATACATAAAAATACATTTTTCATGAAATTATTTTTTCATTTTATTTAATAGATTTTAAATTAAATTATACCTCTAAAATAAAACAAATTTGATAAAATGGACTGTTTATTAAGAATATGAGGCTTTAAATACTATAATATGGCCGCTATCATTTTTTTGGAATAATAGTAAAAAATATATTATTACCCAAAATATGGTTACAACGAGTTTAATGTGAGGTAAAGTGAGATATAAAGTAATTATTTACACCTATAAATTTCTAAATAATGACGATGGGAGATATTTACATCATATATTTTTATAAAATAGAGTTATTGCAAATTTTGATCAACCTCATTAAATTCCCATTTTTTTAAAAATATTTATTTTCTCTGATATATTGTGTTATACAAAATTCCATATTAATCATTCACTACACAAAATAACATCTTATATATCTTTACACAAAAAATTGAGTTTCAACAAAGCATTATTTTATTATAATTTTTTCTAAAATAAAATATTATAAGATCTCCATTATAATGGATGTTTTGAACATGATTAAATACACTATGAACTTGTTATTTATATAGAATTATTTTACCAATTATTTTAAAATTATGGTGAACCCATTTTTATAACAAAAGGAAATGTTTTTCTGAAAATATATTATATTAAGAACTAGTGTGTTTTATACCAATAAATAAAAATATAATATTTTTTGGATAATATTGATGATATATATATAGGATATATTTATCCTAATTTTAATCATTCATCACTATAACTTTCTATACATGAGATAATGACAAAACCAATTTTATGCAAAAATGATGTATTTTAAAAAAAATTCAATTTCCATTCCTATTGATGTGGAACTTCTTTAAAATATATTTTTTTGACAGTTTTGTAAATGGAATTTGAAAAAATAATTTTTTTGGAAGAATAATATAAAACATTACTTTGGATGAAATTTTCTTATTTATATAGAGGATTCATATAAATATAAATATTGAAATATACTGAATTTTATTTCATAAAATAGATTTAATAGAAACATATTTGTTATAGTTAAATTATGTTTTTAATTGATTTTAAATTACAATTAAATACATTTTCATCTATTAATCCAATATATATCAGTTGAAACAATGTGAAATTTAATTCAAATGTAAAAACATTTCAAAAACTTTGTCATTTATACATTAAAGTCATGTCTTCTCATTCCATCAATGTTATAATTTTTATTAATTTATAAAAATTATATGTTCTGAATTACCAAAAATAAATTCTATATTTTTAATCATAAGGTCCATATTTATTAAATAATTATCTTTTATTTTTTTATAATATTAAATTTTACATTAGAAAATATTTTTACAATATTTAATTGTATATCAGGTTATTAATAGTAATCAAATATTATAAATATTTGAAAACAATAATTAAATTACTCAGATGTTAGAGTATGAATTTAATTCAAACCTTAACACATATGTATTGAAAATGAACAGTTTAATTAACACACATCAATGAAAAATTATTATACCTCATTAAACTCAATATTAGTGACAAAATATCATAATCATGCACTTAATGTGTGTAATATTTTTACTGTAGTGTTATGTAGAGTATATGATCAACTACATACTTTATTAAGGAATATAAATTGTTTTCATACATCATATAAACATATTTTAAAATTTTAGATATAAATAATTACCATTTATAACTATGAAATTCTGATGAAGTAGTTACCCAGTTAATGAAACGTAAAATTAAATGAAATTATAATTAATAAATCATTATAATTTGAATTTATTAAATTTATAAAATAATATAATAGGTGAAAATGACTGATTATGGGGGTATTAAATTAATTTTTTGAATTATAATTTCTATATTTATTTTCCTAATTTCAATGTTATAAATAATATCAAAATTGACAATGAAGATATTTAATGAAAACAATATTTTATTTATTAATTTATAAAACATTAAAATATGAAAGAAGGAAAAGTGGAAGAGTTATGTTCTATCATATCTAATATTGTTTATTTTCGGTACAATTTAAACATTTTATGTATGAAATACATCCCATTAATATGAAAAATGTTTATATCATAGAATAAATTTAATTGGATTAACTAAGTTATAATCAAAATGATAAAGAGTAAAATAATACCTAAAAATTTATAAAATCAATTAGTTTATGATATTTTAACCTTATATAATCTTATATTATAATTGAAACACGTTTTTAAAAGATCCCCTCCCATTTCTATTAAAAGGGCTCATCTTCTTCTCTTCTCTTCACACTTAAAAACCTATTTTTTGGAAAAAATATAGCATGATATCCTAAAACATCTCTCATTTAATCATAAAATAATTACTTTGGTAATTAATCCAGTCAATGGAGTCTATTTATGTATATCAAAATGAGACACAAAAAGAAGAGCTGACTTTCATTAATGATCATTTCAGTTTTATTTCACCCATAAACAGTCCCAATTATTTTCATTTAATGTTTATATAATATCTTATATATAATAATAACTAATATTTTATATATTAATGATTCAATAAACATTTACACACACATCCATCTAGCTAGTAATGAACTTATAGTTTATGTGTATGGTGAACTACCCACCGAATGAGAAAATGTTGTTTTTTGTTCTATAATCACTTCTCAGGGATGGAAATTAAGAAGGAAAATATGTTTGGATAAAGAATATATAATATTTATGATTTATTTATATATTTATTTATCATTATATAAATCATACATTCATTCTTTCTATTTTCTATAATTATCAATACTACGTTTGTGGACGTGTGACTTATATGTCCTCGAATATATGAGATTCATAAACACATTACAAGGAATGAATAAAGGTTGATTTTAGTCAAATTATAGAATATATATTTAATATTAGTTATAATATAATTATGTTATATATACATATATTTCATTTACATTCTTTATTTCAATAGTAAATAAAATGGAAGTAAAGTTCATGAGTACATATGGTCTACCATCTACCTGAATTTTGTGTTTCATTTTCTATTTTATATTTTATATATAACTATATATACATATATATTGAATATAAATGGAATTTATATCATTCCAATAAATATTTAGATAATAAAGTCATGATCAAAATATGATTACAAATAATAACAAGTCAAAACGTGTTTGAGAAACAATACATTTGTAACCCGAAACATAAATTAAACATGGAAATGTTAATAATCAGGTAACAAAATATCATTATTAACACATATATTATATTATATTTTTGAATATATATCTTTAATATAAATAAAAAAAATATTTATTATATAAGTGGTTTTCACGAGCTCGATGAGAGTCAATATAACATGTAAGCAATTTTTGTCTAACATTAATTTCTTTGGGACTAATTCCCGATTCACATCTCATTTCCTTCGTGAATTTTATATTATGTAGATGAATTTAGTTTATGATTATTATTTTGAAAATATATTTGTATTTATATATCCATTTTTGGAACAAATTTTTATGTGGTTTAGAGTACCAACATTATTAAATTTATATTAGTATTTTGATTCTATTTTCCCTTCATATGTAAAATGTTATGTTATGAAAATATAATTTTTTTAAATGGTTTATATAATAAAATATGGGTCTATTAATCAGGAATATAAATATTTTCATTATATCTTCTGTTTCATGTAATAACTTTCCCTCTTCGGTCAGTAATATTTGATCCATAAAAACAATGTTTTATAAAAATTTCATCGAAAATGTTTCAAAATGATATAATAATAATTTTATTCGAAAATGATTTCAAAAATGGTTAAAATTATTTTAATGTATTGAATTATATGTTTGAATAATTTTTTTATTGATTAAATTTAACATTATTGTTATATAAAAATAATTTTTGAGAATCAAAAAGTATTATATCGTGTGATTTTTTAAATTTAGTTTCAATATTAAAAAACATTATTTTATTTTACATATGTTTTACTCAGGATATGGTCCATTGATACCATTCTTATTATTCCTATGAAAATTTATTAGTTATGATGGATGATTATTTATTAATCATATTTATTTTCCCAGAAATATGTTAAGATGAAGTGTTGATAAAAATCATTCCTTTTTATGGGTTCATATAAGAAGAATGATTTATCTTACTATGTCATGCATATATATAGTATTCATTATAAAATTGATGTAACCAATAACTCCCTCCAATTCATTGCACAAGGATGGATAAACTATAAGGTATATATGTTATGAATGAACCTAATTTCATGGTTAACTATATGCATGGACCTGGATTTCATGACCATATTCATATGTACAATCCTACCTTTCATGTCCATATGTTTTTGAATGGGTCTTAATTTGCGGTTTTAATTTAGTGAGTGTTTCTATAAATTTTTAAACATGTTCACAAAGATAATATATTTATATATTCAATAATTTATTGTGTTTTTTTAATGTTTTGATATCATGTATTTTATTCCCTTATTCCCAAATGATTCATGTCTTATGAACTACAAATATTTTTTACAATCTTCATGTTTATGATATTTTATTTCCAATATATGATCTTATAATGTTATGATCGCATTTTATACCATTATGATCATGTTTTTATTGAAATATCATTCATGATTACCCTTACTAAAAAATTGATATCACCCTTTAATTGTTTTTATGTTCCCTGGGCTATAATTAATTATTTTAAAGTATAATCAATAATAGGAATTCTTTTTTTGGGAAACATTGAATATTTTCCATGAAACTAGAATTTTTTGTACTGTGTTACAAAACGAATTCAACTAATACAGTATTTGGGAAAGTGTGTTTATGATGTATTAAATTTTCTACAAAAAGTATATTATATACATGAATGATAATCATTAGACATTATAGTTGGTATTAAAAGAATATATTGTTTCATTATTTTTTAACTAGGATGTGAAATATTTATTTAGATCCCGATAGATATCCATAATGAATTTTCTTGGTATTTATAAATGTATAATTAGAATTATAGGTCAAAATAATATAATTTAGCTATACATAATTAATAACCTATGATTAAATTTATGATGATATATGTTGAAGGTAATTTACCATGACTATTAGGTTTTACTACTACGATTTTCATTACTAACATTGTTTTATTTTTGTTTTATACAACGGGTGAAACTCAAAGGAACTATTTTGATAAGGAATACAACGAAAAATGTGATAATTTCCTTCTTGAGAAGATAAATGATATAAAATATGGAATTAGAAAAAACTTTTTTATGATAACAAAACCACATCATTCTATTAATCATGATGGAGCTATAGGAAGTTTAAGTGGGAAAACATATTCAAGAATCCATTTTATCGAAATTTACACAATCTTTTATTGGATTGAATGATCAGATAGTTTCATAGAAATTTATTAGTACCATTAAATATATATTTTTCATTTTTTACTGATCAAAACTTTAAAAAGTGAAATTTGGAACATATGAATTTGAATGAAATTCAATTCACTGGCAGAAATTTATCATGAGTAATATGAAACATGATAAAATTGACTAAATGGATTAAAGTGAGTTTAGGAACATTTTGTATTATGTACATTCCCCATTTTTATCTTACAGGAATTGATATTTTATTTTTCTAAATATCCCAATGTTATGATTAAATAATATAGATATAATTTAAAGGAAACTCTAAAAACTACTGAGTGATGATGATTTTATTTACATTATTCTAAATGTGTGGAAGGAAACATGTATTAAATTATCTTATTGGGAATAATAAATATTTAAATTTTCAGAATGTAGTTCATTGAGAATTTGACAACCAATGTAATGGAAAATATATTCAATGAATGGAAACCCCATAATTCATTCATTAAATTATATGGATTTTGGGAATATAACTAACAAGATCCCAAATCCATGTTCTAGTGTTGATGGTTGGCCAAAACCCCCTTAAGATAATTTGATAAAGTGAAATATTATGTTTTCAAAATTATTGAAGTGAACCATAATAAATATTGAATAATTTTACTCCTATAATTTTTTTTGGGAATTTGATGTGATATTTTCAACGGATAAAACCTATTATAATATTATTTTTATCAATTAGTGTTATTTAGTGTGATTATATACATGGATTCTGAAAAAATAAGAAATCAAATATTCTATCTGTAAAATGATAATCCCATTATCTTCACGTGTTCTGTTTGTGAAAATTAATACCACCATCAAGTTGATTGGTGGTTTAATGATCGTTTATAGTGAAATTTTAGAAACATAATTTTGAATGATTTGGAGTTTATACTTTTGGATGTTTCATAAGGGTTACCATTTATTAAGTTGTTTAAATTGTAAATTGTATGATGATTATTGATTAATGTTTTACATAAACATAAGATGATTTATATGTACTGGGTAACCTATACTATCTAATTTTTTATGATAACTAGAGTTATAAGTAATCACTTTTCATATGATTATAGATATCATGATACACTATTTAATCAAGAATTACTTTTTGAACCTCATTTAAAGGGTTATAAGATGTAAAATAAATTGATCAAGTATCACCCACTAGAAGATAAATTTCTTACACAATGGAATGATATCGAGTAAGTATTTATTCTTGTGAAAATTATTCAATTGAAAAATTATCTTGGAGGAAAATGATTTACCTAGTTCCGTATTTTTTGGGTAATCAAATGGTCTCTTATCTCATTGTATGCTTATGGTTATTTTATCCCAAAATTTATAATTACAATGTTTTCTATCACACTCAACCAGAACATGATAAATATAGTTATCTTCCACGTTCTTCTTTTCACTTTCAACTAATAATAGTTTTCTAGTTATATTAATATTCTACATTACATCTGTCATTTCAATGCATGAATGCCCATTTTTATGATGTGGGTTTCTCAAAAAAAATTCTCAAACATCCACTTATTATATTTTATGTGAAATATGAAATTACAAGGATGAGATTTCCATTTTAAATTATTGATTTTTTTGAACAATATACGATCTATTGTATCTTCCGCCAAATATTCCTCAATTAAATTATATGTTTTATGAATATTTTTTGAGGAATTACATACATTATCCTCCACATGTACTAAAATAAAAGTCTATACCACTATAGAAAGATCCTTTTTATGAGGAGAAACTAATAGAAATTTCGAATCAGAGAGATAACGTTCTACAAAAAACCATTAACCAAGTTTAATATTAGAGGATAAAACCCCATGTTTGAAGAAACCATGTGGTATCTTATGTATATAATGGGGATGAAATATCATCATTTATTTGTATTAAAATGCTGAATTTTGATGTGGTAATATATTTTTAGGGGATAGAAGATAACACCCTAAGTTTCTAAGAAACATTCCTTTAAATAATTAAATTTATTTGTTTTATTGTGTTATATATTAATCCAGGTTAATCCTAAGTTACACACAACATTTACATATCTTTTTTTATAGGAAACACTGAGTTTATATGATATATAATTTCTTTATTAACATAATTAAAAGTGATAATTATAAAATTACAATTAGACTGGAATGTATGAAACAAATTATGAAATTATTATTTACAGATAAATATTTGATTAATTAATATTAAATTATTGTGAAACCCATTAAATATAAGAAAAATTGTATCTAGAAAAATTAAAATGTGTTGAAGTGTGATTATAGAAAAAACTACAAAAATTACTATTTCTCATAATAGAAATTAAATATGTATACATATATATATATATTTAATATTTAATGTATTTATTATCATTAATATTATGTATTTTCAAGAGATGTTATAAGAAATCCTCCAATATTAAGAGGAAAATAATAATTTTTCTCAAAAGGATGTTTTTATACCTTTCGATTGAAAAGTTGTTTAAAATTTATATTTAGAAACATTTAGAAATAATAATATAAAAATTAAACATTTTCATTGAAATTTGGATATCAAAATTTAATTTGGGTGAACTTCATTTATTTGTTAACATGTTTTAGGTTTTAAAGAATATTGAAGAATAATGAATTTTAAATCCAAACAATATTTTCATATAAATTAATTATATAGTGAATTAATGTAATAATTGATTTTAAAATATAATTTTATCAATTTTATTATCACTAAATAGAATTTATGTTATTGTATTCAATTTTTCATTGAATTTCGTTATAATACCATTTCAATATTTTCTATGTTTTCACTTTAAAATCCAGTTTTTTCATTCTGTGGACTAGATTAATTTTGAAAAAATCTCATCAAATTATTTCTTTTGAATTATTAAATATGGATTACATATTTGGAATCATAAATTTCTAATATATTTGTAGGTATCTTTTTTTATTTTTAAAAATATGGAGGGTATATTAAATAATTTTTATTACCAAAACTGATGATAAATCTGTTAATTAAGGGTAAATCTAATTTTATAAATATGAAAAAACAACCATAATTTTTGTTTAAAAATTATTTGATTAATTTAATGAAATTATTAAATTAAAAATATGTAATTAAATAATTAAATGTATTGCATTATATGAAAATTACATAAATATTTTTAAACTCAAAAGGAGTGACAAAATGACACACACTATTAATATGTATAAAATTTTAATTATAGTGTTTAATAGAAGATATAATAAACTATATATATTATTATGTATGATAAAATGAGTATTGAAATGACAGTTGATTTTAAAATTTTAGGTTATAAAATTATTATCTTAAATAATTACAAAATAATGTTGTAGTACTTACACAATTACTGAAACAATCAATTAAATAATATTATAAATATTTATATTAATCTAATTTAAAATAATTATATAGAACAAGACATTTTCAAGGGGAATATAACGTATTAGGGGTTTATTGAATATATTTTTCAATGTATTCATACATTAAGGGTTGTATTCAAGTCAAAGTTATGAATAAAGTCAAAATTGACAATAATGATATTTTATGAAAATAATATTTTATTAAATTATTTAAAAATAATATTATTATTAAATAGGTATAATTGGATTATATCTGGTGTAAAATATATTGAATAGACCATTTATTTTCAATTTTTTTCTTTATATATAAAAATTAAATTCTCATAATATTACAATTTTTACATAATTAGAATTAAATTGGATTAATTAAGGGTTAATGAAAATGATAAGGTCAAATATTATACCAAAAACTGTATAAAATCTATTGGTTTATGAGATTAAAACCATATATCATATTAAAATCTCGGAAATTTCATTTTTTAGGTATTTTTATTCTTAGTGAATTTATTATATATTAATCTTTTGGTATATTCTAAATGAAATATCTGCTATATTATATAAGGAAACCAATTCAAAGCTTTTATTCATTGTTCAAAACCTATTTTTATCAAACAACCACCATCAAAATATCATCAAAAATCCCCTCCCTTCATTTTAGATTCCATAATTTGGGAATTGATCATGAAAATATATTTCTTCAATGAAATTGAAATAATATACCTAAATATGATGAACATTCATCAATGAACACTATTATTTTATATCATTATTAATATACTTCAATTAATTTTATTAATGTTTATATAATAAAATGATGATATTGTATATAATTATATGTTGTTGTATTATTGATTATACTAAAACATATAATAACATATATTTGATGGGTAATGAACATAATGTTCTTATGTACAGAGAACTATTGCCTCACAAAACAATGTTGTTTGTTTTTCCTTTACCACCTCTCATATATGGAAATTATGAGGGATAATATGTTTTTATTTAGACAATATTAAATTTATTTTTTATTTATTCTTATGGTATTTTTATATAATAAATATCATCATTATTTCTATTTTGTGTAAATACAATGACATCATTTCTAAATGTATGGACTACCACATCCTCAAAGTGATATGATTCATTCACACGTTACATGGAATGTATTAAGGATAGTTGTCGTGAAATTATAGAAAAATGGATGATATAATAATTCTATTTTAAATATATTATATATATATATATAGACATATAGCTATATTTAATTTAACATCTATCTTTGAATATAATATTAAATATAAGCATCATATATGAAAACTTATGTGTTACCTTATTAATGAATGGTGAATCTTGTTTTATAATTTTAGTTTTTAAGGATAATAAAAAATAAATATATAATTAAGTTATATGATATTTATGTTTTTTTTCTCATTATAGAATAAATTAAATCATGATCTATGTTTGAGAAAAAAAATCAAGATCACAAAACATTTACAAGTAACCAAAATGTTATTACCCAAATCATAACATAAACATGGAATCATGAATAAAATGTTAAAATAATGTCTTATATAAATTATATATTTTACTATAATTACTAATATAGATCAATAATATAGACAAATAAACACACACACACACACACACACACATATATATATATATATTAAATATTATTTTTTTCATGAGCAAGATTATAATCACAATATAAGGATTGAGATTTTTTTCTCACAAATATTTTTGTTGGGAACATGCAATATAAACTACCGGTTACATTAATGTATTATATATTTTGTACATCAATTTATTTTAGGATCTAGTTTACATATAAATAATTGTATTTACATATCCATTTTATGGTCCCTTTTTTATCGGTTTTATGGTTCAACAATTAAAAATATCATGACGTGAATTTTTGTTTAAATTTTCTTTTATTTGAGACACACATTGTTTTATGAAACTATATTCATATAAAAGGTGTATATTATATCATTTGAAATGGTATATAATTAATTTCCTACATTAAATTATACTATATGTTTCATGTAATTTTATTCTCTCTTCGGTGAGATATCATTGTCTATTGAAATTATTGTTTTCAAAAATATTTATGTATGATATTTTAGTAATTTAAAAACTAATATATTTAAAATATTATTGTGATGGTTTCCAAACATTTCTTTATATGATATCAACTTTATTTTAAATGAAATTGGTTTTCTAAATGTTTTATTACATAGAAATTCTTTTTTAATATTTTATGTATATTTTCCTCATGAATTATTTCAAGTGATATTTCAAAATCATTTTCCACATAAGACAACATAATTCACTACGACTTATGTTGTACTAGGAATATGATCTAATGATACAATTAATTTATTTTTAAATAAGGTTTATATTTATGATGGCATGAAATTTTTTAAACATATTTCTTTTTAATGATTACTATCATGATAAAGTGTTTATAAAACTCATTTCATTTTATGGATTCATATAATATGATTGATTTATGTTCTTCTGAAATGCACATGGATGATTTTCATTATGTTATTGGTGATACAATTATCTATCTCTAATTAATGGAGAAAATATAAATAACTTATGAGTTATTCATGTTATCTATGAACTTGATTTAATGTTCACAATTTTATGCAAGGTCCTAATTTTACATTATTAATTTTATAACTAAACCTATAACTATTTAAACATGATAAAATTTGACATCTTTATTTTTATTACATAATTTCATTTATTATGTCAATTTTCTGATATCATGGATTCTATTCATTTATTTACATAAGGGTAATGTCTTATTAAATACAAATATTTATTCCATGATTGATGTTTATAATCTTTTATATTAAAGGTATGATCATAAAATTTTATGATCACACACTCATACTGTTATTCTCAATTATGTTTTTATATATTATCCTCATTTTTCCTTTTTTAGTCTATGATCCCACAATTTATTATAGTTACTTTCCTCATATTATAGATAATGGTTTTATGTTGGAGTACTAAAAGAAATGATTTTTGTGGTAAACACTGATTATATTCCACATGAATTGAAGATTGTGTTCCATGTATTTAATGGCACACAACTAATATGGTCATTATGTTTATGTTTGTATAGTATATGATATTTTCCAAAAAAAGGATGTAATATCAATGTATATGCAACCATGGTAATTATACTTTTATAAAACCTCAGAATAACTTATTTTAATCTATTAAATATTTAATAAAGTTTCCCCACCATCAAATATAAGTGGAAACCCACTAATATGTTCTTCACAATTCAGGAACCTATTATTATAGCCAATACCATTAAAAATAAATTCCTAAAATATTTACCCACAACATAGTAGTCCTATTTTCATAATAAAATCATTTTAAGGCTAAATCGGTATGTTAAATTACATTTCTCAGTAATGATCTACATCTCTTAATAATGTACTATAAATTTTATTTCTTCGTACACATTCTAGAAATTTTTTTACACATCCGAAGATGATTATTATTGAATCAACAACATAATGATATGTTATTATAAATATGGAATAACAATTCCCTTCATTTCCATAAAATTATAAATGAATTTAATGCTTATGTGTACATATCGACTATCACCACCCTTTAGAAATACGATTCAATTTCAATTACAATATTTCATTATTATATATTATGTTTGATATAATTTAAATGATCATTATCTATTATGGAATTATACATATATAATTATTATATCATATGTAACTTCATAATTATCCATTGTATTGAAAATGATAATGTAATTCATTTGTACATTAGAACTACCACCTCCCCGAAGTGATATGTTTCCTTTTATATTTCCACTATTCATGACGATGTGGTGTTAAATTATTGAATTTTGAAACATAAATTGTTTTCAAAATTATTTTCTTAATATTTAAATATTAAAAAAATGGTTATTTATTATATCGTCATTAATTTTTATTCCAAATCGAAAATAAAGGAATTTTATATTTAAATTATCTTTTTATGATTAAATTATAAAATGTTCAAAGTCTTAATTTTGTAATTTATTTATTATTTTTATATTTTTTAAAAATAATTTTGATTAAATTGAATAAATTATTTTATTCTGTAAATATAAAATACAACATTTTTGTGCATTTCTATCTATTCACAATAAAAATTATATGTTATGTTTTATTAATTTAATCAATTATTTGATTATTTTTAATCTTTCGTAAATGTTTCACTTAAATTTAATATCATTATTTATTTTATTAAATTTTAAACTCATTAAATATTTTAATTTTATTTAATTTTTTTAAAATAAAATAAAATTTATATTATTATTTTTATTTTTATTTTCTTATGAAATTTTTAATTTAAATTTATATTGTGTCTTAATTTATATAGAATTATATAGTTTCAATTATTATTTTTATAAATGGTTAAATTTTTTATTATTTTAATATTGGTAATTATAATATTATATTTTTCTATGATTGATCTATTTGTAGTATTTTTAACAATGGTAAACAAATTTTTATTTAAATGGTCATGCGACCAATTTATTGTAGAAAATATTGTAATGGGGCTATTGGACCATGTTAAACCACATGGAATTTACAGACGAAAAGTAATGAAGCCTTTCTATTGGGGGACCGCATGAAGATATCACAACATTGGGAAAATGAAGTGAAACATAACATAATATGTTTTGATAAATATTCATAGTTATGTTGATGTAGTGACAATAAAATTTATCCAGCCACAACATTTATTTTCACCATCGAATGTTTTCCCATTCTATTGTTCCTTTTCACAATTTTTACATGCAATGAATTAACAATATAGAAATAGAAATTGACCATCGCTTTCCGATGAATTTAATCAGTGGGACAATAACATATTGAAACAATAGAAGTGAAGGAGATTAATTTGGTTGATGTAAAGATGAAAAATGGTGGTGTATGTATAAATAAAAAAATTTATGCATATTTTTAAAAGTTTTATTAATAACATTTTAATGGATTTTAAGGTAATTAACATTCAATTTAAATGATCTATAATGTTATACCTAATTTAATATGTTAATGGAAAATTATATAAAATATATAAATTAATTAGTTGTTTAAAATAGGAATTTAATTTCTACTAGAATATGATTTTATTAAGTTTATATATTTTTCAAGGGGTTTTGTAAAATATTGAAAAATGTGGTTTATAACATAACTAATAAACTACAATAATTCATGTACTAATGTTAGATGTGGGGTAAGATTTTCCATGTCACTATTAATTATTTTTTTAAAAACATGTGATCCCCCACTCAAATTTTCCTTATTCCCCATAGCTTATACACTATAAAAAATTCATCAATAAACTACTACCACATTTTTCATTATCCTTATTCCACTTCCATCAATGTGAATCTCCATTGTCATCTCCCCAATGCTCGGGGAAGAGCCTTCTACTGTTGCTGAAACACCCTGATGAAATTGATCATCTCATTCTCCCTTGGGGAAATCTATGAGCCATATCAAGGATCATTTGGAAAATATTAAGATTGAATGAGAATGATATACTCTAGTAAAAAATCGATGAAATTTAATAGCCACAGCAATATATGGCACACCACTATTAGGAACCACTGATTCTGATAGGGCCACCTTAGACTACCATGCCTATGGTGCCTCATGAGCAAAAATTTCTCCAATGGTTACTCATGATTTATCATTGATCCAACAATGCATCATGAGCCACAATTGAGGTCAATAATGACTCGTGGACCACTATTGAGATCACAGTGACTCGTGGTCCACCGTTGAGCCTACGGTGACTCGTGATCCACTATTGATACAATGATGACTACTAAGCCACGGTAGAGAAAATGGCCACTTATGAGCCACCCTTGCTGATAATAGATAGTCATGAGACATAATTTAGATGATGTAGTCAAATTAGACATTGTTAAGATGAAAGAGACGTGTGATACACTATTGAGTTGACAATGAATCATGAGCCTCATTGATTGGTTAGCACTATTAGACACTGCAATCTATATAAACTATTACATAATAGGGGATCATATCATCTAAATATCATATACCCTAATTGGAATAATAGACTCATATAGAGACCGTCAAATCTGGATTTGGTTTGATAAAAACTTGTTCCTTATCTATATTATCGTTCCATTATCATCCCACTACCATTACTCCACAGAGAAAGTCTCAAGGCATATGACCACTATGATGATTGTATGAGGTGTGATTCAATCTATAAAATATATTACTCACCCATGTCACTCAACAATTCCATTACTGTTATACAAATCAGTATTTCTGGTTAGATCTATATGTTTCTCTTAGAACCATTAATGAGTTTTGAACACAAATAAGAATTAATGATACCATATGTCCTCACAAATGAAGGGAACCCCTCGTATAACCAATTGTATCTATAAAGATACATGCTCCATTTCGTTGGTATCATTTAAAAAAATGGAAAAATACTTTCAATTAAGAAGACCAATGAAATCCATATTATATAAATATAAGTACTTTTGACTCAAAAATGTGACTTGGGAACTCCAATAAAGAAGAAAAATTTGATGGTGGATAATCTATTATCACTGTTTGAGATACATATATTGTTTTTTATTTTTTCTACATCATCTACTTATATTCTTTCATTTTAATTGAATGGGTAGAACCTTTATATTGTTGATAAAAGGAGAGTTGACACGTTGTAATTATGGAGTATCAATTTTATATAATTATGTTATCTCAACATGTTTAGTAACTGGTTTTCAATTTTTGAATTCTAAGTATTATAGGCATGAGATTTTATTCTGTTTAAATTTTATACATTTTAAAATTTTTACGACTAAGGAATTTTATTATCCTATTTTTTGGTATTGGATTAAAATGATTAGTTTGTCTTGTTTCATAGAGAAAAGTGTTTAGAGATTGATAAACACATGGGGAATACCAAGTGTTCTAATATGAACAATTAGGGTGAAAAATTCCATATTTTGAATATCCAATGTCATATATTGGATATCCTCTATGTCTTTCAAAATGAGAAGGATAACAGCCCAAAAAAATAAATTGGGTGGATGATTGTCACTATAAATCAGTTTTGATCAATAGTGAAAAAAGATAAATTACTTTTAATTAATTAATTAAAATAATTAATGAATAAAAAATATTCAATTTTAAAATGATTAGAATATCATAATAAAATGAATCCAAACCTAAAAAACTTAAAAAATTATCTAAACTATTCATCACAAAACACTTCCTCTATTTTATAGTTATTAAAATTTTTATTTATAGATTTAATAATAAATTCAATATATGATGATTTCAAACAAGAATAATTGGAGAAAACATATGTATATAATATTAAATAACTATAATAGAAAACAATTATCTTTTTCTATCCCTCTTGAAGGGGTCGTGTCAAAACATCCTTCAGTTGTCATGGAGTAGGTGTATAATAAATCACATAATGTGTATGGCTATGGCATCCAATGAAAAATTTGTAGATCTTAATCTTGATATAGAGAGGAAAATGATTCATTGGTCTAGGAATTTAAATCTTCAAAACCACATCATGAAAATTTAATTGAAATAGTCAATTTATAATAAAGTGATGAATTTGTTCCCATAAACATGGATATTAAACCACAATATAAAATGAAGGACTTTAATGTCCCCACAATTTTCTGATAAAAAATAATCTATTTACAATTCATGGACAAAAAAATGATTTTTAATTGCGTATCAATATTTTCATTGTGTGACCCAAATTTTATGTCTTTATAAGATAGTACCCAGACCGTCACAATGGAGATTTTATCAATATTTTATGAAGCATCAATCAAATAGGAGTTGTATCAGTAAATTTCTATTGGAGGAAATTCATGTTTTCAATATATTGTCATTCTAAAGAATATTTTTATGGATTATAACATAGAGATACCAATGAATGTGATGATCCCTAATGTGGTTTCATGATCTTCTTTTTACCAGCCACCCAAGATACCACAATAAAGAAGGAAATATATTCTATCAAAAAATCTACTGGAGAAACCGTAAATGAATACTATGAATGATTCAAAATGTTGTGTACATGATTTCCTCACCAAGCTATATAAGATCATCACATAATAGTCTTCATCTTGGGAGGGATACTAGAAAATGATATTAACCAATTATAAACATCATTTATAATATTTTTGATTGAAAAAATACCCATGAAAGCTGAGGAGGTAATTGAAAAAATATAGTAAATGATTTTTAAAAACAAATTGAGAAACATGTCGAATTATTTTCCAACAACCTAATAAAATCCCTAGATCAAAAAATTGTGAAACCAAAATAATATGTGTAAATGATCATCCCAATTAGTTGTAAGGAGTCAATGTCTACAAATCCTGTGGAAAAAAAATGTTGAAGATATATTTAGGAGGAAAATTTGATGTTGATTATAGAACCATTTTTTATTCCATAAAAACCACATTTGGGTTATGATTTTTCTATAAATCTTATCTTATATGTTGGGGATGTGTCTTGATGAAATGGAAATAGGTTGTAGAATATGGGTCACTCTCATTACTACCTCATGATAATTCCTAACCTACCTCTAATCATGCTTTTTATGTAACTCATACACACAAAACATTGAATAAATATGTATTTTTAGTGTTATTTGTTGTTTATTATGATCCTATATTCCTAGAATATATTTTTAAATAGAGAGATATAAACTCATAACATATAAGATGTGTGGATTATCACTATATTTTTTATTTTGATATTTAGTACACTCTTAGAATGGGAATTGTGATTGAAGATGCATTAGGAATAAAATTTCAAACACAAAAAATGAATGGACCGATTAAGGAGTGGTTTTTGATGAATTTGTTACTATATATGAGCTTTTAAAGGAATGATGTTGAGTGACATGTGTTCCTGGTATCGATGAAAGTTAACTCAAACAATGATGATCAAGTTTGACTCGTGTATTTTTTATACAAAAGGTGGAAAATCCTTTGTAAAAATTTTTGCATTGGGGACACATTTGGTGGGTGTCCTCAATACCATATTATAGATTTGTGATTATTTTGAAGGATTATTGTAATGATTAATCTGAGGAAGAAGTTCATTGATAGTGGAAAACAGACATGTCAGTCCATAACCCAAAGGGATACCAGGATGTATCATGACATAATACCTTGATATTGGTGGGTAGGGATGAGGTGGTTGGTTGAAGATCATTCATAATGGTGTTTCATTATTGATAAAATGAAGGCAGAACACCAGAAACATGCTGGTTGGTTTCAAACGTTACCCATTTTGGTATTGCGGTGGGATGTGATTTCCTTGGACTCCATTGATAGTTTTATATAGAAACATAGTGGGAAGGATTCTGTCTAGGTGATCATCAATCGACATAAGAAATTATCACAGTTATTATTAATTAAGTATATAATGGTAGTGATATATCATAAATACTAGTACATCTGAGAATTTTTGAGACATCACGGGGTTCCCACTATGATTATTTTTTATAGGTAATTGAGTTTCATGAATAGGTACTGTAATGTATTTTTGGTGGGGATGTATTCCCAGTTTAAATTGATTACATCTTATCATATCAATATGGTGTTAAGGAAATAAAAATCAATATAGGTTCTTGAGGATATTATTCATGATTATATTCTTAATTTTCATGTACCTCAGAAAAATTATTTTTTGTTGGTGGAATTTACCTATGAAAATATTTATCTAACATTGATAAAGGTATATCATTTTTAATCCTAATATGTGTATACATTTAGACCACCATTTTTCTTGATATAGATTATACAATAGTCTTTTAATGGGACAATCCTCATTCAGGAGACTATGTAAATGGAACAATTAATCATGATTAGTAGTTCCTAGAATAGAGACATATGAAATCTTATATGGACCACCAACCTCATCCACAGTATTTTTATGATGGTGATTTAATTTTATCATAATTTCACATTGCATTGGATATTTTCAATTCCTAATGAATGAAAATTTCAAACTAAGGTTTGTTGGTCCTACAGACTTTGTAAAGTAACATTGAATAGTGAAATATCAATTTTAAAAACAATTTAATATGATTTTTATCAACAATTATTTTCTGGGTTCTTATCTATATATTTATCACCCTCATCCTAATCATGTGATGGAATGGTATTATGTTTACCTTTACCCAAATACCACCAATTTTTTGAAACACCATCTAATTATAGATAACAACGATAAGGAACATCATGATAATTTTTTCCAATGTACTTGGTTTTATTAAATCATGTATGTGATATCTACTAAATGTGTGATTTTAAATCTTTGGTGAGGTAAAAGTGGCCTTATATTTCAGTAATTCTAGTAGGTTGAAAATTTTTTGGGGAAAAATCATTTATTTTTGGGAAAATGTAATTGTCAATTTTAATATTACATGTACATATAAGAACATTTTTAGTATCTGTTGAGTTTGGTCATATTATTGGTCATTTTGAGAAATATTCTATAGTCTTAAAGAATAAAATATATGTAAATGGTTGACACAATTTAGGAATCATCGTTAAATTTTCATCATATCATCGTGCATTATTTATTTATCCAATGGAATGGGGTTCACAGTCTGTATAAACATAATAGCCACTAAGGGAATATCATGCACCCTTTGATATAGTGATTATACATGGTTGTTTCAAGGTTACAAAAACAATAATTCCAAACCATTCGCCCCAAAATTCATCTATTTGTGGTATATTCTTATTGAAAACTGTTTTTTATCCATGTGGCTCAAGATAAAAAAAACATATTTTTTGTTTTAATTTTTTAAAAATATTCAAAAAAAAATTGGGACCCCATTATTACCTATAACAACCCAGAAATATCATGATTTCTTATATAAACATACCCCAAGGATTTACAGACATTAAAATTGGAATTCATTGAATATATGCATCACTAATGGATGATCAACTGAATGAATGTGTCTTTTGTTATCTTGGTAGTCCTTTTTCTCATTGACCCTCATTTTATAAGATATACACATTTCTTATATAACCCAAAGGGCCTCTGCATTTTGGATATTAGGTTTTGGAATGTGTATTAATGTGTTTCATGTGGATATAAGATTTTGAAGACATGATCTACTCTTACACAGTTTCTATTTTTTTTGGAAAGTAGTTCTACAACTGTTCATGAGGTTGTTATTTCGATAAAAATTTATAATTTTATTAATTTCTTATTATTCTACTAAATTTTGAAGGTGTATTCATTTAAATGAACTTATTTTGGAATAAAATATATATCTTTGAAATAAATTTTTATTTAATGGATATTTCATTGAAAATGGTTCATACACACAATATGATTGATTAAATTCCAAAATGTTGTCTTTTAACTAGAAATGGGGTTTCAAACTCTCAATTAGGATGATGTTTCATTGAATATTTTGTGTAAATTTTTAAATGAATTATTTAATGGTTATATTTTAATTATTTCTATCATCATCACGAATGCACGAGTCTTTAGGGCCCAAGCCAAGGGTGCTTTTGTCATCTCAGAATACAAGAAATACAAATCTTCTTTTGTTTTCATACACTAACTAATGTAGGATCTGATCAATGATTATTGGTTGGCAATGAAAATGGGTTTCTCAAAAGTCTTTCATGGAGGTGCTGATAACTCACAAATTAGGATATTTTTTATGAAGAATGTCTCATTTATGGTTTTGAGTGTCACATCTCAATGAATCAATATGACGGTCTCTTTCAGAGGGTTTGAGGTTTTTTTACTCTTTCTATGCATATAAGGACCACACATGGGAGGTGGGACATATGGAATCACTTAGAGACCCTCAATTAAGGCTCCCTTCCCTGGTTTGTTGGCGGATACATCAACATAGTCTCAGATTTTCTGAAAAAAAGGTGGCTCTCGGCCTTGTCATGGATTCATGCAAGAGTTTCGATGCTTCATGGCACTGACCGGGCTGTAAATTAAATTTCATATGTTTTAGGGTCTTTAAAATTTGTTTTTATCACATAGATAAACAAAATTTAAAGTAAAATAAATCATACCTTGATCCGTGAGATCTTTTAGTTGAATCTCCTTGATTTTCTCCCACTTAAAAGGATTTTTATATTCTGCCTCTTTTCCCTTCCGCATCAAAAATTGATAGAACGTACCAGAACTATATTGAGACTTAATTGGAAAGGACACGACCTTTAAAAAGGGATAAAGCAGTTATATGGGTGGTTACATATAAACTTAAAAAGTCCATCAACTGACGATTTTTTATCCCTTAATATCCCATTATAATAATATTAAATTAAATCACGTATCACATGATTTATTCTAACATTATCCCACTTAACTCATGTGATATTTCATTATGATATTTAATATTCAATCGGTCATTTATGTGAATATATATCTATTATATCATGTATACACCATTCATCATAATAAAGGATAATTTCCACATGAGTCATGGCAGTCTTATATTCTCTATTAATATACTCCCTTCCATGTACAACGTTATGAGAATTTTCCATATCATAATTAATATGGGATATATATATATATATATATATATATATATATTTGTCCAACAATAATTACTTTATCTTTGAATGTATCTGCATTCATCATTCAATCCAATCATGTATACTTATTGAAAAAAAGGAAACATGATCAAAACATTTATAAGTCCATGTGTCAACTATAATAATCATAACATTAAATAAATACAAAGAAAACTACTCAATGATAATTCCCATACATTCAACATGTCCAAGAAATGTCTTGGGTGGCAAATATTTCGTCAAATGGTCAGAAATCATAAGATTTGTGCAAATATGTTCAATTGAAACCTTACGTTTTTGAACTTCCTCCTTAACTACAAAGTACTTTAATTCCATGTGTTTAGAACCTTTGGGATACCGGTCATTCTTGGAAAAGAATACTGTCTCAGTATTGTCACAAAAAAATCTCAAGGGCCTGGTGATACTGTTGACAATTACAAGTACTAAAATAATGTTCCGCAACCACATACCCTGAATTATAGCTTCAAAGCTTGCTACAAATTCATCTTCCATGGTCAAAGTAGATATAACTTATTGCTTTTCACATTTCCATGATATTGATCCCTCGGCTAGAAGATACACATATCCAAAAGTGGACATTCTTGTATCAACACAACAAGAAATGTCTTAATTAGAGTATCCAATCACCTCAAGATAATAAGATCATTTATAAGTAAGCATGTGATGCTTTGTTCTTTACAAATATTGGAAAACTTTCTTTGCAGCTCTCCAATGATTGAGTCTAGGATTACATTGGTATCTTCCCAAAATACCAACTGCAAAGCTAATATCTGGCCTTCAACATGTTTGGGCATACATCAAGCCTCAAAAAACAGATGCGTAAGGAATTTCTTCCATCTGTTTTCGTTCCATATCATTTTTAGGACATTGATTGAGAAAAAATTTATCTCCTTTCTAAATTGTATTCGGTGATTCTGAACATTTTTTCATTCTAAACCTCTATAAAATCTTAATGATGTATGACTTTTGAGATAATCACAATATAACTTGAGTTCTATTACTAAATATTTCAATTCCAATCACATACATGGCTTCTCCCATGTCTGTAATTAGAAAATTATTAGAGAGGAATTTCTTGGTCTCACATAATAGGCCAAGATCAGTTGCAGCAAGCAATATTTCATCAACATATAGAATCATGAATATAAATTTACTCCCACTAATATTCTGATATATACACCGATCAAGGATGTTTTCCGTAAATCCAAAAGATACAATGTTATCATTAAATCTAATATACCATTGTCGGGATGCTTGTTTAAGTCCATATATTGACTTCTTTAATTTACATAGAATGTGTTCCCTTCCTTTAATCAAAAAACCCATTGGTTGATCCATATATAAAACTTCCTCTATGTTTCCACATAGAAAGGACGTTTTAACATCCATTTGATATAACTATAAATCCTACTGAGCTACCAATGCCATAATAAATCTGAAAAAATATTTCTTAGAAACCGGTAAGACGGTTTCCGTATAATCTAAACCATCGTTTTGAGTGAATCCTTTAGAAACAAGTCTTTACTTGTAACATTAAAGGATACAAAGTTAGTCATATTTGGTTTTGAAGACCCATTTACATCCAACTCCATTGCATGCTTCGTGCATTTCCATAACGTCCCACACTTTATTTTGATCCATGGAATTCAACTCACATTTCATGGAATCTAACCATTTATCAAAATTACCACACATGATGGATTGAGAATATGAAATTGGATCATTATTAATGCCAATATAATTTTCTATTTCCAGAAGATATACCACATAATCATTAGAAATAGCTGAACTTCTTTCCCTTTGGGATTTTCTTTAAACTATTTCTAGTAGTTCTTCAACTATTTCATCATATTGAATTTGGGAAACATTATGTTATCGTTCTACTTGATTTCTTTGTGTTGAAATAATTTGAGGAACAGGAACATGTGAAGTTGGAATACATGAAAATGGAACTTTAATTCTATCTTCTTTAATTTCCACATTTTGTGGAACCTCACTCCCACTGGATTCATCATTCTCGATAAATCTAGCATTTCTAGTTTTAAGAATTATCATACTATGGTTAGGACAATAAAATATATACCCCTTCCATTTCTTTGGATATCCAATGAAATGTCCATTGAATGTTCTTGCATCCCGTTTTCTTTGTTGTGTGTTATATTCTTTTATTTCTGTCTGACAACCCTATACAAGAAGTTAAATAGAAGCTATCTGGGGAAAAAGACATATGAACTAGTAGGAGAGGAAAATATTTGGGTGGATGATGATAGGATGGGGGATTCTCTCCATAATTATTGGAATGAAAATGACTTTTTTATTCATTATAACTAGTTGTACATGCTAGACGAGAAGCTTCTCGAAATCATGAGAATCTATAAGCAACGATATTGGGTCATGTTTTTACGATATGGAGACTGCAAAAAGCGTTCTTCCAGGAATGAATGAAGGAGAAGAGGGGTATGAAAATCAATCTGATCCTTGGCAATGGGCCCTTTTCCACTGATGTAAACGTTTCCAACAATTTGGCTCTAGATCATATCAAAGGCCTTCTATCGAGGGGGGAGTCCACTAACATTGGAGCTCCCCACATCATCTCCAATACCTTAAAACAATGGATCATCCAGTGCGGTGGTCAGATGATGACAACTGGTATTTTTTCCACATATAACGATCAAGAATGATAAAGGAGTTAAGGGTATACTGGTCTTGGATAAAAAATCACTCTGCAAATGCTCTCCCTCTCTCCAATCAACGAGATTTCCTCTATCAAATTTTTAATATTATATTTTATATTATACAAATAATAAAATTTGTGATATGTATTAATACCGAATATATATTTATATGAAATTATAGTTGTCTTATATAAAAAAATTATTACAGTTTACAAAAAAATGAAAAAATAATATGCGTTCAATTTTTTGATTATTTGAGTAAACTGAATATATTTTTCATGATATTTTTAAGTGCGTATATTTTTTTAAAACATTTTAAATTTCGATGAGTTGATTTTATTTTAAAATCAATTATATTTGTAACTGAAATGTATTTTATTGTAAAAAATAATTATGTTACATCTTTTTAAAATAATTAAAAATAAATATATGATAAAAATAAAATTTCTAATAATTTAGGAGAAAATTAATAGATTTTATTTGATATATTTAAATTCATACAAATTTTCTAATGCATGAACGAAAATTAAGTTTATTTTATTGTAAATATAATTATTATTGTAAATGAAAGGAAATATTTGTGTAAAATAGGTTTATCCAATTAAAAAAACACAAAATAATTTATCTTTAAAAGAGATAGTTTTTTTACAAAACTTCACTATAATATTTGTAGCTGAATCATAAAAAATTTTATGAAGGCTTTCTTTTAGTTGTATGTTTGATTTTTTGGTGAATTTTTTCATTAAAGATCAGTGTACGTTTCTAATTCACAATGGAATTCTAGAGGAACTTTCACTGGAATTTTCGGTTTAAGTTCCACAGAAATTTATTCATAATTAATTTATAATTATTGTTAGTATAAATGTTTAAAAATATATATTATATATATTATATATTATTGCATTTAATATAAAAATGTTTATTAAAATTCATTTTTATTAATATATTCTAATTTTTTATAAATATATACTTTTTTTGTATTGTGGAACATCCATTGAAAGTTAATTTGTAAATTTCACTGGAACCTTCACTGGAACCTCCACTAGAACCTCTACTGGAACATCCATTGGAACGTCTAGTAGAACCTCTATTGGAACATCAACTGAAACCTACAATGGAAAATACACAAGAAATTTCACTAGAACATCCATAGGAACCTGAAACCTCAACTAGAACATCCATTGGAACCTCCACTAGAACATCAAATGGAACCTCCACTGGAACCTCCACTGGAACTTCCCCTGAAATGTCCACTGGAACCTCCACTGAACCCTCTATTGGAACCTCCACTAGATCCTACAATGAAACTTCCACTATAATCTCCAATGGAACATCCACTAAAAGTTTCACTAGAACCTGGATCCTCTATCGAAACCTCCACTCGATCCTCCACTGGAAGCTCCACTAGAAACTCCATGGGAACGAGAAACTCCACTGGAACCTCCACTGGAACATCCTCATAATAGATTTGAAAATTTTTATTAGTATAGATTTTGAATACAATATATTACATATGTTATAAATAATTTCATTTAATATAAATATGTTTATTAACATTTAAAATCTATTTATATATTCTATTGTTTTATAAATATATATTTATGTTGTATTTTGGAACATCCATTAAAACTTAAATTGGACATTCCACTAGAACCTCTATGGAACCTCCACTGAAACCTCCATTGGAACTTCTAGTGGAACCTCCACTGGAACCTCTACTAGAACCTCCACTGGAACATCCACTACACGTTCCACTGGAACTTGTAACATATACTAAAACCTCCATTGGAAGCTCCACTGGAACCTCCCCTGGAACCTCTACTAGAACTGGAACCTCCATTAGAACTTCCTCTAAATAGACTTATATTTGTTATTAGTATATATATTGAATAAAATATATTTCATATATTATATATAATTGCATTTAATATAAATATGTTTATTTAAATTTAAATTTTATTATTATATTCTATACTTTTATAAATATATACTTTTCTTGTAGTGTGGAACATCTATTTAAACTTCAATTGGAACTTCCAATGGATCCCCCCACTAGAACCTCCACTAGAACCTCCACTTGAACATCCACTGGAACCTCCACTAGAACCTCCACTGGAACCTCTCCTGGAACATCCACTAGAAGTTCTATTAAAACCTGAAACTTCCACCGAAACCTCCACTAGAACCTCCAATGGAACATTAACTAGAACAGGAAAATCCACTGGAACGTCCACTAGAACCTTCACTGGAAATTCCACTGGAACCTCCACTGTAACTTCCTAAATATATACATTTTATTTACATTATTATTCATGTACTATATATTTTTTTAAATGAAAAATTATATTATTTTTATATAATTTATGTATAAAATTCAATATATATTATAGGTAAATTCATTTAATATAAATACATTCATTAAAATATAATTTACATTTTTGGCTTATATTATTATTATTTTATTTGTCTTTTATAATGAAAATTCTCCACTGAAAAATATAACATTAAATAAAAATGTGATTATTTCTTGAAATTTGTATTTTTTATTTTTAGTTCCATTATAAAATATTTTTTATTCCTTTACAAAATTACATCATAAAAATGGTGATACATTTATAAAATAACGAGTTTCTATTTATTTGAGAAATTATTTTTATTTCAAAATATTATTTTTATTAAAATTTTAAATGTACTAATGTTTTGTTAGATTTTTCTAAGTATATATATTTAATTTCATTCACAAAAAATATTTTTTAAACTATAAAAGATTAATAGTTGTTTACAATTATATTTAAGAAATAAAAAATGGATATATTTTTTAAAAAAAAATTATAAGAAATTTATATTTTTCAATGTTAACAATTTTTTATAAATTGGTATGTTTTTAATAGTAATTTATATCAAAATTTTTTATAAATAATTTATGGTTTTGATATGGTTGTGTTTTGTATCATCATTTTTTATGTTTTTTTATATCATCGTTTTTTATATGTTATTTTTTTTGTAATTTATAGTGTTTTTATAGTACTTTAAATAGTATTATATTATTCAATGATATTGTTTTTATATGATTTTTATGTTTTTTTATGTTTTTTAATGTTTTAATTTATTTTTATGATGTATTACAGTTATATAGTGGTAATAATAGTAGAGGGTAAAAATGGATTTTTGTAAAAATTCTGACAACTGCACTTTTTAATTTCATTTCAATCTAATGACAACTTTTTTTATAAATGTGGCTTCATCTAGGGTAAACTAGAAATTCCAGTTATTTCGGGAATCGTAGACGATGCTGGTCCCTTCAACAGGAAGAACAAATTAATGTTTTTTGGATGTCGGGATACGATAATTAATACCCTACTACAATCTATACTGAAGCATGTCTTCTCCATCAGTAAACCAACTAATGATGTGGTCTATAAAATAGAGATAATTCTCAACGTATTCCTATTGGATAGGATGCAGGTAGGGTGGAGTCTCTGGACCTCTTGGCCGTGCTTGGAGAAACCCTTCACTGAAGGAGGTGTTGACATCCCAGATATTAATGATACTATATCATGCTTGCAAGGGCAGTTAGCTTGAAAAATTTTCATGGGGTAGTCTTTGTGGGATAGGTTCATCAAAGCACGTTACAACATCCACAAGGACATGACTAGTTATCAGGGTGCCACCAGTTTGGCATGCTGTATGTATTCCCACATCGAGTTGTTGAGTGGTTTCACACGATGGATTATTGGAAATAGAGATAGAATCTTTTTGGATGCCATCATCTCCAAGGATAGATTGTATTACCAAGAATTCCCTAATCTGGACATCTCTTTCAGTGATTCTTCTATGAAGTATGATTTCATTCAAACGATGATCTACCCCAACAAGAGTATTATATTTGATATAATTTTTATTAGTGAGGAACTACACCAATGAGAATTCATAATCTCGATGATGGGAAGGTTTAATACGTGGGATTATAGGGGGATCTCCCTTGGGCTGACTATGCTAGAGGTGTGGGGGCCAATGGTTATATTCACAGAGGTTCGCATGACAACCATTTTCATAGTTTGGGGAAACAGAAAATAATGTGATCCCGACAAAATAGAACATCTATAAAAATTGTATTTACATGGATTTCTACTGCTATAGCTTTGAGAATTTTAAGATAGAGTCGATAGTTAACCCATCCCTTCAAAGATAATGGGCCTCTCATGATTGGCCCCTCTTTAACACCCACCCAGTCCTGGGAGTTACTGTCTTTATTTACATGGTTTCTTGGCTACATGGATTCATGGTTCTGGGAACGGAGTCTTGTAGTGTGCCGCACAAAGCCTCAATTTTTTGTCTATATGTGGGACCATTTGAGATGCTCGTTATTTTATTCATTAGGGATCCCGATGCTCTTTTTCTTTTATGAAAATGTTGGTTAGATCCCTCACCATTGATCAAGATTTATTAGTGTGGGGGGAATGAATTGGTTAATATATGAAATAACATCAATCGGCCCAACCCCTTGAACTGGATGAGCAGTCATTGGGTTAGATGGAAGCCCCCACACAATGGGTTAAATCTGAACATTGATGGTTCTTTCATGGATGGTAGATTAAGGGTGGAGGGGTTCTTCGGGGCTCACAATGTTCGATTCATATTGCCTTCAGCTCCATCTATGGTCCGAGAAACACTCTGGGTGTAGTAGTGCATGCAATTCATTCTGTTCTTATGCGTTGTATTAGGCCACGATCGAATCTGACTCCGAATTCATCATGAGTGATTTACATGGATGAGATGTGGTACCTATGGAGTTTACCTATTTTATTCGCATGTGAAATATAGAGACCGAAAATGGGCAAAAGGTTCACCATTGTTGGAGGGTGACAAACATTGTGTTGGAATCCCTATCTCGTTCGGGTAGACAGGGTGAGGAGCTTATGAATTTATCTAGTTTAGAGTCTCTTCCAACAGAGTGTAAAGTTGTAGTACAATGATATGCCCAAGGTCTACACCACTTTCCCCCTTCTATAAGGGTACGTTGCATTTACCGTTATTTATTCAATAAAAAATAACATTCAGTCAATAACCTTAAGATATATGGGATTGATCTACCATACGCCTATACTATGAATTTAGTTTTACACGTGGTATTTATACCCATTAAATATATGAAAAAATTTCAATCTTCATTTATGATTAAAATTTCACATGATTTATTGGTCATGTTTATTATCTCACAGGTTTTTCTGTGATATAATGATATTGTTTATTTTCTAATTTTTTCACATGATGAATTGGCCAAAATTATTTTAACAAATTTCTTCACATAATGGATTGTTCATGGTCATTTCATCACTTTCTTTTAAATGATGTATTGTTTATGGTTAATTAATCTCTTTCATTCACATACTAGAATTCTCAGATTTATTTACACACTTTCATTCACATGATATATTGTCCATGGTTAGTTCCTTAAATTTTTATGTTATGGTGCATTAAAGGATAATTTTGATTTTACAATCATGTTTTATATATTATACTTTCCATGTTATTTATTATGATAATATTAAACTATTTTAATAAAAATCATGGGATTATTTAAAATTGGATTTGTTTTTGGGAAATTATTTTTAATTCTATGATTGTTTAAATCCTAAAACTCTTATATTTAGGATATTAAACCTTGTATAGATCATGTGGTGGAATCCTACGACTATTATTCTGAAACACAAAATTTTCCAATGGGATGTAATATTTTTTTTTCTTGAACCAGATTAAGGGAATATAATTTAAATATATTTTGGATTATTTTTTTTATCATTTTATTCATAGAGGGATGGTTTAGAGGTGAAGGATAGTCAAACAAAGACTTATTGGTCTCCAATTTTCATAAAATATTCATTGGATAGTTTGGAATTTATTTTAGGTTTATTGGATTTATTTAATTCTTAAAAATAAAAATTATTTTTTTATAGTTATACTGAAGGATTGTTTTCGTAATATTTTTTATACGCTACCACCATGATCGACTAGCATCGATCAGTTGTATATTTTACCTTGGATGGTTAATTACAATATATATTAATTTCATTAATTTTTGTAAATAAATATTAAAATAAACAGTGAAACTAGAATAATATTATCAGCCATTTGTAGTGGCATCAGGTACCCCCTACGTATCCCGAAGGCCTATTTTTTTATTTTTTTTATAACTCCACCACATTCATGGGATGAGGGGGAAACCTTAAACATGATGTAGGCTTAGAAATTACAAGGCCCATAGGCTTCTGAGACATTACATGACCTGAAGGTCTTAGGGAATTCAACTATAATATACCTTAAGGAACTGACCCTCCCAATCATCTGCATCACGATGGTAGCTCTACACCTTTTCTTGTTCATCCGAATAAGAATCTTGTGCATCCACAGTCTGGTCCCGATGACATTTCCATACCATTTCATTTATCAAAATAAATTGGTTTTTCTCAGGTGGGTGAATCTACTCTAAATCCTCCTATAGGGATGCTCCAATTTTGTAGAGTCTGTCTGTGGAAACATCCTTGATCATGTGTCCAGAAGGACCTAAGGTTTCACAAAGTCCATGAGGTGTCCTGAAGGCCTTATATTGGCCTGAAATCCTTACTGGTGTGAATTCGTGGGTGGACCGAATGACATTAAGGACCCGATGAACCAACAAGTGGCTCGAAGTCAGAAACAGATCAATAGTTCCTACTGCTACAATACCAAACATTAACGGCTTCAGTACTGCTACAATAAATTCTACATTCCGTGCTTCAATACTACTACAATAAACAAAAGTAACTCAGAAATTTACCATCTTCTGGGTTATTATCTCGGGTCTCTAGATGAACTACCCTAGTCGTCACTATCTAGGATGAGGCTCCTGTGTTTGTCATTATGTTCCTATTTTACATCCACGAGATACATAGTTCTTAATGATAATGTGGAAGTCGGAGTTTAATTATTTAATAATGAGTGATTTTTTGTAATTTACAAATTAATATATATATATTTTTATTAATATATTTTATATAGGTTAATATATATATATTTTTATATATATTAATATTGTAAAAAATTATAATATAAAGTGTAGGAATCCCCTTAATGTTTATCTAGTAAAGCATTTCACATGTGATTTGATTTTGAAAAAAAGTAAATAAACATGAAGGTGCAGGTAAAATCCCTATATCCCCACACTCTTGTCTTATTCGTCCCCTCTATACAAAAATTCAAATATAAATTAATTTATTTGGTAAATACAAAAAAATTATTAATTAAAATTTAAAAATTGATATATGATATTCAAGTATAATATGTATAAAAAATAATTAAAATTTATTTAGTAATTTAATATTATTTATGTCTAATCTGATTGAATTTAATATTTTTATTAATAGAAAACTATTTTTAGGTTTATTAAAGATAGTATTCTAGACCGAGTTATGAATGATTGTAAAAAATTAAATAAATTATATAATTATACCATGGTTTAGATTCATAATAACAATAATTCAATTAACAATAACGATTTTTCACATCACATATCCTATAAATTATATAGTGGAATGTTCCCTTCATATTCTTTTAAAATTTATATCAAATACCTAATATATACTCACCAATATTTAATTATATAATTGAAATGATAAGGATTACCTGATATGAATTTAATGTAAAAACCTAAACCTAAAACCCAATGAAAGGTGAAGCATTGTAGAACAAAGGTAGTTCCAACTTGATTCATTATAGACTAATGATTTTACTCACACTTGAGAATGGGTTAGATTATCAACCCCCAGTAAATCAAAAAATAGTTTACAACTCAAGATCATGTCATATATATATATATATATATATAATTTCATAGTTAATTAATAATTGAGATTGGCATCACATAGTTTATAATAATTTAAAAGCATTCTTCAATACAAATATATTATGACAAAAATTAAAAAAATTATAATGAATTTTTATTTGTTTTTATATGGGTTACCATATATTAGTTTACCATAATTCTTCCCAAAAAATAATTTCAATTATGATTTATATTAAAATCATAAAATATATGTATTTTGACACAACCATTAATTAAATATTTTTTTCAAGTAAAACTGTAAATCAATTTAATTAAATATCCATTGTCATAATATATAAATTTTCTTCAGGTGTTCGTAATATAATTTTATAATTATCTTACTAGATTTCGAAAAAAAATTAGTGGATATTATCGACACATTATAATTTTAATGGAATCATTCAGCATATAAGATCATTGGATTTAGAGAATAGATAAGCACCCACAGTATCCAAGTGTTATATGTTAATCGAGTTTGGATGTCTAATGACAATATAAAAACCTAAATATATTATTTTATAGTAATAGACAATGTAATAACAAATTATTTATTTTTATTTACACAATAATATCATTGATATTATATATTATATATATAATGGTTATTGATCCTGAGGTTTGAGAACATAGTATCATACATAATTTATTTATTACTCAATATTTTATCGATTAATAATCACTATAAAGAACAATAATATAGTTGAGTTTTTTAGACAATTGAATATAAAACAAAATAATTATCATTATGAAATATCAAAGACTTAATGAAACTATTAATATATAAATTATTGTCACATGAATTGTCAAATCATATTATTACAAGAATGAGATAATTATGTTCATGAACATAACATATGAGTATCTATCCAAATATCACTTTTTCTCATGTATAAAACATAACAAATTAGGAATTATAATGTATTTCGACATCAATATAGTGTTAAAGTTACATCCTGTTATTTTGAAAATTATTTTTCATGATTGTAAGGACTTGATGAAACAATATCAATAAATATTTATTTAGAATAAGATCAAATTAATGCCTAATATAATGATTATAATATTAATTTTTTTTATAAATATACTTCTTATAAGAGACCAAATATTACAAGTCAAAAAATGATATATTTTTCCTACATAAACAAAGGATACAACAAAATGATTCCCAATATTGGAAATATGATAATATAACATTTAGCTATATTCACTAATGAATGAATTTTTCTAATTATATATGTTCTTTATTAGATGAAATTATTATATAGTTTTAATATAATTAAAACTAATATGTAATGATTGATATAGATAGTGTGGAGTGAATTGCTTCATCATACTGTTAATGAATAGATTAAGTTGAATTTAATTATAGAATAATAATGAAATTAAAGTCTTAAAGTGATAATTATCATTCTGTTAATAATTATTATATACATATACAAAATATAACCATAAATACATTAATTTAATATAGACAGAACTGAATTTATTTAAAATTTTTAAATTTAATAATATCATTTGTTATGGTATTCCATATTTAAATTATCGGGTATTTATACAAAAGTTATGAGATCTTAAGTTACTAATAATTTAAAATATTAATAAACATTATTCAATATAATTAATTTTACCATGCTTGATTTATTTATGTAAATAAAAATAATGTTTAATTGAAACTCACAAAAGTGTATTTGGATTCATATATTTTAAAACCCTTGGTCATTTTCCATTATCATTTATAATACAAATAAAAAAAATCGTTCATGTATCATTAAAAATATATTGATATTGATGAAAAAATTTATATAGAACTCTAAGAACTATTTCAAGAAGAAGGATGTCTTGAATAAAACAATGTATTAATTTTATAATATATTAAACTGATATTTTTAATATAAATAATGATCTATAATTATATTATTTAATGGTATTTATGGCATATCAAGGTAAAGTGTATAATCAACCATGTGATAAACATAGGAACCTAAAATATATGTTACTTGAATTAAATTATTAGTAATAGTTCATTATTTATATATATATATATATAATAAAATCCAAAAAGTATACATATGAAACATGATATTTTTCAATAGATGTTGGGTCATAAAATTCATATACAATAGTTTTTCAAATCTCTATTAAAATAGAATCGTAAAGAACAAAATTTTATCGTTTAAATAAAATAATAAATATTGATTTTATATTATTTATAGTAAATGGTGAAAACTCTAGAAATTGTTTATGTAAATATATGAATGTATAGTATTTTCATTGATATCATGGTGAAAAAGGAATGAAAATAAAATGAGTAGTAAATAAATGATCACATTGATAATATATTACCAATGGAATGATTATCCTTGTATTTTTAAGGAAAAAAATTTATTTAAATAAATGGTCATATAATGATATACTTCAATAATGTTAAAGAAAATGATGATCATTAATTTAAAAAATATGGAAAAACTCCATAAGATTTAATCATTATTGTGTCATAAGTAATATATAGGATAAAATGGGTTTTGGATAAATTGAGATATATGATTTTTTTCTATAACATAGGTGATTAAATAGTATTTGATGATAATTACTTATATTATTTTAATATACAGATATAGAAGAAAAAAAGTTTTTCCAAGATAAAAATAGATAAAATAACTAATATTATATTGGAAAATATCGTAAGGTAAATTGTAGAGTGATTGTTTTAAATAGGTTGAATAATTAAGAATTTATTGATAGATAAAATATCAATTTTTCAATTGTGGGTTATTACACATTCCACAATATATATAGAATCTTTAGAATTATTTTTTACTTTAATGATCAGATATATTTGGTATTATATAATTATATTGATGTAAATTCATATATTTTATATGATTAGATAAAAAAATAATAATAAGGATCCATTGTTGAATATAAGATATATTCATAGTATATAAGAAATATAAATAAATTTTAAGGGGTGATACACATATATTGGTTTCTATAAATGTCACAACCCGACCCAACCCGGGCTCGAGCCGCAACTACCCCAAGCCCGCCTCCATAGGCCAGTGGCTGGAGACAAGCACCGAAGGCTAAAAAACACGTGGAGGCTTTTGGCTGATTACCTATACACACACGTGCAATACACTCAATAATGAAGTGAAGAGTAAAAGAAAAATAAAGTACTAACTACTATAAACAACCACAAAAGTGATTTGACCTCTAAACAGAACAAAGAACACACTTAATGAAAACTAAAAGAAAAATGAAAAAACACACACCCAACCAAAAAAGTGCCACAACCCGGCAACAGAAAAACAAAAGTAAATTAGCTGGGAGAGGCCGACACCTGGGACCCGACTATGACCACCACACGCGGTCCATGCTCCCGAACTCATATGCTCCACTGAAGTCACGACTAACATGTCTGTTGCCTGCAAGGGAAAACTAAATGTGGGAAAAACCCAAGCAGGGTTGAGTATAAAAATACATAGTAAGATTCCTCGAAGGCTCGAGGGAGAAACAAAAGTGGTACTGAAGATGTGAGAAGTAGGTCGAATAGGGAAATGTAATGAAGTAGAACCGAGAGGGCAGTAAAGAGTACAACTCAACCCATCAAGAGTATTTATGTAGAGTCATCCTAATGCACGAAGCTAGAAATTGTGAAAAGATGAACTTCTCATCGAGTCATTGCTACCTATAGAAGGTGAGTAGACTCGTCCAACCACGAGAAGCTACACACGGAAAGCACATGGCATACCCCGCCTGTCATCGCCTCTCCTAGAAGGAGAGTAACCAAAACCCAAGAAGTGGGTACTGGAACAAGGTATACATGTATATATGCTATGTCAAAAAACCTGAACAAGATCGTAAGCGGATCTTCATCCCGTAGATCAGCCCAAGAAAGTGAGTTGCCACCAGTCCCAGAAGTAAACACCATCGATTCCATGTATTCGTGCCTCTACCCCGAACAACAATTCATGGGGCTCAAATCACCACACCTTGACACTATCCTCTTTTGGTGACACTGACTTGCCCGCACAGTTTTAGGTCGCTTCAAAAGGATGCATCTCAGTGGTGAAAGAACCCATCATACTTGAGAGATATGGGGGAAGCGTCAAGACACAACTAATCAGTGTCACATAGTTGAGTGGTCTTCTAAAAGTCAGCAGGTTCCCACTACCTAGCCCCGTGAAAGGGTAATCCGCTGGAGGGAGACACATAACCACTCTGGCCATCCCTGCAGGATGGTACCCCACTGGCCATCCCTGCAGGATGGTACACCACTGGCCATTCCTCCTGGATGGTATCTCACTGGCCATCCTTTCTGGATGGTACACCATTGGTAACCGGAAAACGTAGAGGGAAACATGTCATGATAGATTGAGGAAGGAAGATATGATCTCAATACACAGCTAGCGAGTCTGCGCCCAGGGCTCACTAGGGGTTCCGTACCCTAATGGAAACAACCTATTGGGTAGAGGATCGAGGCCCGCATAATGAGTTATTCACCCCTATACCCATAAAACTCTACCAGGGCACACAAAGGGTTGTAAGGATCTCCCCATGCCTCTCTGGGCGATCATTCTCCAATCTGATATGTCACTATCGAAGAAGTCCGAGACAAATCACTCCAGAATGTGGGAAAACACCCACACTGTATGAACACACGTATCCATAAATGAGGACATGGTCCGGTGAAAGGGACTTGATACTGAAACCCCTCATATCTGATGAAACAGGAAAACCCAAACAACTCTGCCGGCCAAACCATCAAGAACAGATCCAGGGGACCGACTCAACCCTGCTGGTTGAAACCATTGAGAATAGGAGGACCCTCTACGTCACGAGAGGTAAAAGGCACGTAAAGCCGAACACAACATGTGAAAGGTTCTGGAACAATGTGTGGCCCAATGTAATCTCTAAACTAAGCGCTCAACCGTCCTTGGGTACAAACCACAAAATGTACCTCTAGACATTACCGTACTCCCAGAGTATACCACATCTCTAGCCCAAATGCTATCATGCACACCACACCCAACGACAACACGAAGGGAGAAAATGTAATTTTTCCAACCTTATTCCACCACGTCCATAACACGGCCCACCAAATCCCTTTAGTCATCAACTTCACTCACACGGAAGTGAATGCGATATCAGGATGAGGGTTCACTTTCGAACACAGCCAGACGAACCACCACCAGAGTTCCTTTCATGCTTCCCAATTTAAATAAGATCTCTAAAGAGACTCTGCACACCCAAACGGATTGTACCATTGTCATCCTCGCGAAAAAAAATGTGATATAGACTATTTACTCGCCACAAATAGACATCTGATGTTAAAGTCCCCCAACACTACATTACGCCCGAACGGCATCCCATGGTCCAGAGCCTTAGCCCAAAAAAAAGTAGGGTGCATCACAACATTGTGATCTCCTTTGAAAGAAACGTCAAATAGACTGCTCACTTGTGTGCAATAGATATCCAGAGGAAAATATGTATTTCATCGTACCGCACACGAACGGTGCTTCGTGGGACCCAGATATCAGTCCCAACGGAAAACGAACAGATCGCCCGATTGTGATCCTCTCAAAAAATTACACAAGATTGACTATCCATTTTTCTAAAAAGGACACCCAGTTATAAAGATAGAAATCACCACCAACTCCCAAAATGACCCTCGTGGGGCCCGCACTATCATTCTGAATTAAATCGGGCAGGTTGCACCATTGGAATGACTTTGTAAAAACACTCAGAATAGACTGCTTGCACGCCACGGACGGGCGTTCCATGAAAAGTTGTGAAACGCGGCTCACAGCTCAAAAGGCGGGTCGTGGGGCCCATGCCTCGACTCTAGTTTCAACGCCTGAAAACCCATTGGAAAATTTCTCCATGGCACCAGGGTCCCAACGCCGCTGACGGCGCTCAAATCGGACATCCCAAGTAGGAGTTAGGTCCGACTCAGCAATTAATTAATTAATTAATTTTTCATGTTTATCATTTTGTGCCACCGAACAATGAAACCAACCTGCAAAGGCTCTAAACCGAACTTGTAAGGAGTGTCTCAACTCCAGGCCATCATGCCTCTGGGGGCACGGCAAACGGACATCCGGCTCGGGAGCCACATCCGTTGTGACATTAAAAATAAATTCATATTATTAATGTAAAACGTTTTGGGGCACCCTCCATCGAGTTCAGACCCCAAAAACCCCAAAACATACTTCAAAATTTCCATCTTGTTAACATTGACCTTCAGCCACAGACGACACGTCAAACGAACATGCCATTTAGGAATTTCAGCCCCTTGAATGGAAGGGGCCCAACAGGGCCGTTCCACCCTAGCCGAACCCGTCCTGACCACCGACCCACGACCCAGCGACGGGTCTGGTCCAGTTTTATGTGGCCCACTGGCCGCGGCCCGCCCAACTGTACTAAAACTGAGCGGGTCCAGTTTTCTCCAAATAGACCGTCCATTCGGCCGCTATTTGTCTCCCAACTGAACCCGCAGTGCGCACGTCCATGTCTCCTAATAGACCAGACATTAAACCGGTCTTCATTTACGCGCCCACAGGACCCGTGTGGCAGGGGTCCTGGCTCCCTCTACACGACAGAGGCCTCCCTCGGGCACCCTTAGACCGCGACGGTCGGCAGACGTCACCTCGCCTGCCTGCCGACCATCCTCGCCGAGCGCTTGCTGCCCCTCCACGCTCACCCAGCCGCCTGGCCCCAGCCGCCTCTTCCCCGAGGAGCACTCTCGCCCGGCCCACTCGGACCTCCACCGGTACCTCGGACTACCACCGCTACCTCAGAAGGCCGGATCCTCACCGGAAAATACCAATCACACTCTGAAACTTCGCCGGATGATTGCGAACTCCTTGGGACTCAAATTTCAATTCTAAAAAGTGCGTCGGATGGCTCAGAAAAAGTACTACGCATTTATGGGATTCTCTTCATGATCAGGCATCAATGCAATGCTATGATTTGTTATCAAAGTTGGTATGGTAATTAAAAAAGTAAACGCACGATCTTACCTGTAGGGGCATAGCCCGACACTTTGTCGTCGATCCCCCTTTGTTGTAATTGAGGTCTCTTTGATTGGAGATGGATGAGGAGGGCTTGAGGAAGATCTCTCCTTGATTGGGATCATTCGCCATAGGATGATCCAAGTTGGAGAGAGATATGGGTGGGTTGGTTTAAATAAAGAAAAAATAATTAAAATTTTAATTAATTTAAACCCCCAATTTAGCCCACTTCTGAAACACTCGACGGGGAAGAGGTTCAACCTCCCCTAGGGTAAACAACAGCTCTCAAGAACAACAAAAGTCTTTGAAATTTTGATCTGAGGCGATGTTCAAACGTTATAAAACATAACACTTGAGGCCACTAAATTATGAAAACGCCTCTGGTGGAATCTTTCACAAAAGGCTCGCGCCCGCAAATGTTACAACCCATATACGGTTACAACACTCTCTAGACTCAACGGTGACATCAGTTTTCCAATCCGAGCTACCGTTTACGAGACGCCTGAGTTTAACCATTAAATGAATAAATTAATTATTTTATTTATCCATTTCATATTCCTGTAACGGGCGAGGGGGCCAAACATCCCGCACCGACATTTTTTATGTCGTACCTAGGTTAAACAACACATTTGAGAACCATCCGTACTCTCAGATTTAGGATCCGAATTACTGTTTAGGAATTATCCCATTTATTTGTTGTGCCCAGTGTGAATGCTCTGAAAATTTTATTCCGTCCACACTAGGGCTCCAAATTTCACGCCGTCTGAAGGTGATTCTCTAAAATAACATTAAATATATTCCAAAGTATTTTATAGAAAAAAACCAGGTTCTTAAATCATTATTTACTTCAATACTTTCATCCCCGAAAAGCAAAACACCGGAACAACTCAGGGTACTAAGCCCACACCTGGTTCTCCCGTACCCAGAAGAACTCTTGTGTAGTCATGCGTCACTGCACATAGACCAACAGATTGGATGTGTTCACATGAGGTCTACCCTTGCCGATGATGTGCATAGGAGCACACACACTTCCTCTTGGGTAATTCATGTGGGAGACACTATTCACCCAAACCAGTCTTTGGTTTTAGGGAAAGGCGGTAAGGATCTTCTCCATCCCTACGCTCGGTCTCAAATGGCCCGAAGGACGTCGAGAGTAGCTCACCTCCCTGGCCGAACCCCTAAATCGCACGTCGTGACTGGAATCACAGTTTGGACCTTGGACAAAGCCTGGTGATTCCCTCCTTCAGAATATCCATATGATGAAAGAACAAAGGATATCTGGTCATGCATGATTTCACAGTCGATGTCCCACGACCCAGACTCTCTTACATGCTCAGAGAGTGAAGGAGTTGAAACCATCGACTAAAGAAAAGGTTCCAAGCCAATTACCCTACCAACATAGGGTTACACCCGACACCCTACATCACATTGGTAAAAACATAAGCAAGGAGCTAGGAGAAAATAAATTCACACACAAATTCTAACAATTCTACAACAAAAATTAAAAGAGTCGTAAAGAATACCTCTTGCCACCTCATGCTTCGTAGGATCATTATCATCCAAAGCTCACAGTTATTTGTTTTCCCAACTATACTCTTCGAGAGCCTATCATGGGCCGCTTAGTGGTGATGGGAAGACATAGTAACATCATTCTCCACTTCTAGCTCCTCCCGCTCCTCTACAAGAACCACCTCTATGGGCGCTAATCCGACCACAGCGTTGCCTCTGTAGTGACGGTGCACCTGCTGCCTGCCCGACATTATCACTGTGCCTGTTCAGGCAGTCTCATGCTAGGTGACCAGAGCCATCTAAAGCATAAAACCGACTCTCTCCAAGATGAACCAATGCCCTCCGGTGCCAGTGTGGTGTACGACCATACCCCTGAGTCCGGTTATCATAAATCCATATGCGTCAAGGTTCTGTCTGCCAACGCCCGCTAACTGCGGCAGACGGCTCGGCTCTGTCGATCCTACTACCACCATCAAATATAGATCTTTACATGAAGCTCTCTATCACCGGAGCCTGCTCTTGAACCCCTACATATGTGGAAATTCCCAAGGGTAATACCATAGCATGAATCTCTCTGTGGAGACCCTGCTCAAATATATGTGCTATGAAGTTTCCATCATGGACCATGTCTGGGTAAAAACATGCACGGTCCGCGAACCTAGTCATGTAATCAGTCACCGTCATCCCTCCCTGATGAAAATCAAGGGCTCTTGGATCAAAACGGAGTGTAAGAAGGAGGGGTAAAACTCCTCACAAAACAACAGCTGAAAGTCACCCAACGAAAGCAACGACTCATCGAGAAACTGAGTCACTAGACTCCACCAATTCCAAGCTACTCCCTAGAAAAGGCTGGCTGCCAATGCCACCATATGATCATCTTGGATTTTCACAAGACTGAAGAGGTGAACCACTGTCTCTAGCCAAACCTCTACTGCCTCAGGGTCTGGATAACCACTAAACCTCAACGGTCTCTGTCATTGGAACTCACGGAGCATGCTCAACCTATGCTCAAGCTCAGTGTGCTCTGATGAAGCTGCCTACTGCTCACTAGGTGGGGGTTCTACAACCAACCCACCTAGAGAAAGGGACTCAAATGATGGGTCCTGGACTGAGACCTCGTAGCTCACAGGGTCATAGTCATGAACCAATGATGGTATCCTGGCTGGCTGTCTTTGCAAAAACATACTTAATATTATCATGGAGTGTTGCGGTCAAATGAGCATATGTGTATATAACAGTAACAATAATGGGGATCTGACTCAATAGGGATGGTCAAGACTCAATCCTATGTGATGCACAAAATTTTTTTCCTTGAAACGGGTGTCTCAGCATGCCGAGTCAACAAGAGGGTTATTAGAGTCTTGGTGAATTGATACATTGGCTGCTGCACCATCATAGGACTCCCTGGCCTGAGAGCCCCCCTCGATATACGTTCACACTGTTTCCATAAATACCAACCAATTCATTTTTAGGGATGTCAGTACAATGTCCCAAGGAACGAATGACGCTCTGATACCACTTTTTCATGACCCGACCCTAACTGAGCTCGAGCCACAACTACCCCATGCCTGCCTCCATAGGCCAGGGGCTAGCGACAAGTGCCGAAGGCTAAACAACTCGAAGAGGCCTTACCTGAGTAACTGTACACACACACGCAGCCCACTAAATGCAGAAGGGAAGAGTAAAAGGAAAAGTAAAGTACTAACTGCTTTAAACAACCACAAAAGTTAATCAACCTCTAAAAAGTACAAATAAAATGATGATGGTAAACTAATAGAAAAAGGTCAAAACACACATCCAACCAGAAAAGTTCCACAAACCGATAATAGGTAAACAAATGTAAAATAGCTGGGAGAGTCCCACACCTGGGACCTGACTACGACCACCGCATGTAGTCCATGCTCTCGAACTCCTAAAATAAACTGATTTCATGACCCACTTATCTATCATCTGCAAGGGCACACCAAGTGCTGGCAAAGCCCAAGCATGGGTGAGTATAAAAATACTCAGTAGGATTCCCCAAAGTCTCGAGGGAGAAAAAAAAGATGGTTCTAAAGAGGTTATAAGTAGATAGAACATGTAAAAGTTAAGGATTACATTCGGGAGTGCAGTAAAGAGTATAACTCAACCAAATAAGAGGAATGAAAAAGACTCATCAAAACGCAAGGATCTAGAAATGGTGAGAATATGAAAATCTCGTCAAGTCTTTGCTACCTATAGCAGGAGGGTAGACTCATCCAACCATGAGAATCTAGACATGAAAAGCACGTGGCATACACCGCACGTCTTCGCCTCTCTTAGAAGGAGAGTTACAAAAACCCAAGAAGTGAGTACTGAAACAAGGGATACATACATATATATATATATGCGCTTTCAAGAATCTCGAGCAAGATCGTAAGGTGATTTCCACCCCGTATCTCAGCCAAAGAAAGTGTGCAGCCAAACGTTCCAAAAGTAAACACCATCGATGCCCTATATCCGTGAATTTGACCCGAACTACAAGACAAGTGTGTCAAATCATAACACCTTGACACAATCCGCATTGGGTGGCACTGACTAGCCCGCATAGTTTTAGGTTTCATCACAAGGACGCATCTCGGTGGGGAAAGCGCCCCTCATATTTGTGATTTTTGGGGGATGCATCAAGCCTCACCTCATCACTATCACAAAGTAGATAGGTCTTCTCAATGTCAAAAGGTTCCCACTGCCTAGCCCCATGAAAGGGTAATTTGCTTGAGGGAGACCTAGAACCACTTTGGCCATCCCTGCTTGATGGTGCCCCACTGGCCATCCCTGCTGGATGGTACACCACTGTCCATCCCTGCAGGATGGTCCCTCACTGGACATCCTTTCTGGATGGTACACCACTGGTAACTAGAACTCATAGAGAGAAAAATGTCACGATTGATCATGGAAGAAATATATGATCTTGATACACAGTTAGGGAGTTTGTGCCCAGGGATCACCGTGGGATCTGTACTCTACTAAAAACAACCTCCTAGGTAGAGGATCGGGGCCTGAGTAATGTTTTAGTCACCCCGATATGGAAAAAACTCTAATAGGGTACACGAAGGGACATGAGGAACTCCCTTGGCCTCTCACGGTGATCATGCTCTAATCCACTAAGTCACTATCAAAGAGGACCGAGACAACTGACTCTAGAAAGTGGGAAAACGCCCACACTATATGAAAAAATGTAGTAGTAAACAATGCCGCAGCCCGGTGAAAAGGATGTGATACTGAAACCCATCATTGCTGAAGAAACATGGGATCCGAAAAAACACTGTCGGCCAAACCATCGAGAACAGAACCATGGACTCACTAAAACCATGCTGGTTGAAACCATCGATAACAGGAGGACTCTCTACGTCACGAGAGGTCAAAGGTACATAAAACAGAACACGACACATTCAATGGGCCTGCATGACATGTGTCCCTATGTCATCTCTGAACCAATCTCTCAAACGTCCTTGGGTACAATCCACATCATGTACCTCTAGGAATTCCAGTACTCCTAGAGTATACCACATCTCTAGGCCAAATACTATCATTCAGACAATACCCAATGTCAACACGAAGGGAAAAAAATAATTTTTTCAACCATCTTCCACAATGGCCCTAACATGGACAACCACATCTCGTTAGTCATCAACTTCACTCACACAAAAGTGAACATGATCTCTCACCGAGGGTTCGCTTCCGAGCATAGGAAGAAGAACCACCACCGGAGCACCTTTCATGCATCCCCATTTAAATGAGATCTATAAAGAGGATCCACACACCCAATAGGATCGTACCATTTTAATCCTTGAGGAAAAACATATGAGATAGACTATTTTCCTGCCTCCAATAGACATCCATCGAAAAATTTGCTCAGCACTACTTTATGCCCGAATGACGTCCAGCGGTCCTAAGCCTCAGCCCCGAAGACAATCGAGTGCATCACACCATTGTGATATACTTGGAATGACACGTCATATTGATTGATCACATGACTGCAACATATATATAGAGTATAATATGTATTTCGCCGTACTGCACATGAGAATTTCTTCGTGGGACCAGCATCTCGGCCCCGAATGCAAACGAACGGATCACACCATTGCGATCCTCTCAAAAAAAGTACACAAGATTGAATATCCATTTGTACAAAATGGAAACCCTCTGATAATCATATAAATTGTCGCCAACTCTAAAAACGTCTTTTTTTGGGCTTGCACCATCATTCTGAATTAAAGCAGGTGGGTTGCAACATTGCAATGACCTTGAAAAAACATTCAGAATAGACTACTCGCACACCCCTAATGGACGTCCGATGAAAAGGTTTTGAAATGTGGATCACCGATCAGAAGATGGGTCGTGGGTCCCATGCCTCAAATCTGCTTTCAATACCTAAAACCCTTTAGAAAAATTCTCCTTGGACCAGGGTCCCAACAACGCTGACGATGCTAAAATCGGACATCTCAAGCATGAGTTAGGTCCGATGAAACAATTAATTAATTAATTAGTCATATTTAGCATTTCATGCCACTGAGAAATGAAATGAACCCAAAAAGGCTCCAAAACGACCTTGGAAGGACCATCTCAACTCCAGGCCACTGCACCTCTGATGACACGTCAAACGGACGACCGTCTCGCGAGCCATGTCCATCGCGACATTAATAATAATTTTATTTTATTATAGTAAAACAATTCGGGGAACTCGTCTTTTGGTGCAGATCCTAAAAACCCCGAAACATACTTGAAAACGTCCGTCATTTTAACACGTACCTACAGTCGCAAACTGTGCGTCAAATGGACATGACATTTAGGAATTTCGGCCCCTTGAATGAAAGGGGATCAACCGGGCCTGTCCACCCTGGCTGGCCTAGTTCGGACCACCGGCACGCGGCGTAGCCGCGGGTCTGGTATAGTTCACTGTGACCCACTAGCCATGACACACCCAGCAGGACCAGACCTAAGCGGGTCCGGTTTTCTCCAAACAGAGCAGCCATTCGGCCTGTCTTCATCTCCCAATAGGACCCACAGCGCGCAGGTCCTCGTCTGCCAATAGACCATTCATTCGGTTGATCTTCATTGTTGCACCCACATGACCTACGAGATGCGGGTCCTGGATCTCTCTGCATGTCCGAGGCTGGACTCAAGCTCCCTTCGACCGTGATGGCCGAAATACACCGCCTTGCCCTTCTACTGACCGCCCTCTCCGAGCGCCTGTTGCGCCTCTGCGCTCACCAGACCGCCTGCCCCCGGCAACCTCCGCCCTGAGTAGCTAGCTCGCCCGGCCGACTCGGACCACCACCGGTACCTCAGACCACCGCCACTACCTCGAAAGGCCGGATCGTTGCCGGAAACCACCCATCACAACCCAGTACTTCGCCGGATGATTTTGATCGCATCGTGACAAAGATTTCAATTCCAAAAATGTCCATCAGATAGATCAAAAAAATTACTACACATTAATGGGATTCACTCAAAGAACAAATAGCAATACAATGCTAAGAATTGAGCTCAATGATGGGGCATGAATTTAAAATGTAATTGCATGATCCTACCTGCAGCGGCATAGCCCGATGCTTTTTCATCGATCCACCTTCACCATAGCCGAGGTCTCTTTGATTGTAGAGGGGGAGGAGGGCTTGAGGAGGAGCTCTCCTTGATTGGGATAATTCTCTATAGGATGAACCAAGCGGGATAGAGATATGTGTGGGTTGGTTTAAATAAAGAAAAATTAATTGAAAAATTAATTAATTTAAACCCTCAATTTAACCTGCATCTGAAACTCTCGACGGGGTCGAGGATAAGCCTCCCCTAGGGTAAACACCACCTCCTACGTACAACAGAGGTCTCATAATTTTTATCCGAGGCCCCTTCAAATGTTATATAACTTAATGATCGAGGATGCTAAATTACGAAAGGTCCCCTGGTGGCATTTTTCACAAAAAGCTCTCGCCAGTGATAGTTACACCCCTTCTATTGTAAATGACATGCTCCAGACTCAATGATGACCTCAATTTTCCAATCTGAGATACCGTTTAAGAGAAACCTGATTTTAACCATTAAACGAATAAAAAAATAATTTTATTTATACGTTTAACATTCCTGTAAAGGGGAGAGGGGTCCCAACATCCCGCGCCGACATGTTTTATGTTGTTTCTAGGGTAAAAACCCCATTTTGGACACATTCGTACTTTGAGGATTAGGATCTGAATTACCATTTAGGAGTTATCCCATTTATTTGGTTTCCCCAGTGTGAACACACTAAAAATTTACTTTTGGACACACCATGGCTTAGAATCGGATGCCGTCTGAAGGAGCTGCTCTGGAATAACATCATGAATATTCCAAATTCTTTTATAGAAAAAACTATGTTCTTAAAATAATGATATATTTTTCTAATATAATAGCTATGAAAATGAGAGTGTTCTATGAAAGAGAATATAATTTATTTCTTTGTTAATAGTTTGTAAAATATTAAATTTCATCAAAAAAATTTATTAGACTCTAGATACAAAGAATAAATTTATTTAAGAAATATCATATCTACAAATATATTCAGTCAATTAGATGATGTCTTAGATAGTGGATGGGAATACAATAATATTTTGATATCCCAATGATTAAATCTATAACATAGAAAATTAATTTAATAAAAAGTTATAGATAATGTGTTTTGGAATGCTAGTAAAATTCTATATTGGAAGATATATGATCATGTAGTTTGTTCAAAAATAATTAAATTACAATTTTATATTTAGTCATATACCTCCTTGTTTGATTATAAATTGTATACTCTTATGATTTAATAATTTTACATCTATATACTACGATATATAATATTTATAGTGTTTTTACTGGACTAATGAGTTAAAACGGACACATACCAAAATTAAAATATATAGAATCTATGATTACAATATTGAAAAATGTTATATACTATAAATATATCTATCTCACATGAATCAATAGATTTTTTACTATAAATAATATGAATTGTTCCCATTTATAATAAATTTTATACATCTTGATATCTATGAAGTATGTTCTACATGAAAGACCTACATATTGGAAAACTTGATAATAAAATTTTGGTGCATATTATTATCATCGATCAAATGTATTATCCTATAATCTTGAGATTATATTAAATTTCCACCATAAATAATATATTTTGTTTATTGATGATACAAAATTTGTATAAAATAATAGATTTATTTAATAATTATGTGAATCACAACTATTAAAAAATTAGTTTAATAGAGAAGAAAAAATTTTCATCTCCAATGTTATAGAAAAAATGATATATATTCTCATTCGATTAATTTATATTCTTTATGATAATGTCATGTAAATGGATATTTATAAACATATTCATAAAAGTACCTTTTTGAAACAAAAATAATGTATATGGGAGGGTATCACATATATATCTTCATATAGAAAATATTTTATTACAAAAGGAGTATATTAAAAAGTGCAAATAAAATAAAATCATTTAATTTTTGTGATATGAAATATAATTTTTTTATATGTACTATGGTGTACTAGAGATTTTGTTTTATTCATTATGGGTTAGACAAGCTACCCCTAATAATAGAGGCTATATTTTCAAATACTAACATTATGTGGATGTTCATTAGTTGTAATTGATTCTATGCATAATTAAAAATCAATATAATATTGTTTTATTACATTTATTTAGGTTATATTGATTATAAATGATATGAAATGATATTTTAATCAATAATATGAAATATATAATTTTTTACATTTTATCTGGAATATAAGCTGATATAAAATTAATTTATTTTTAATGGGTAAATAAGTTATTATTTAATAGATATGTGACTATATTTATTTTATTAAATAATAATAATTGCTTAATGTTAGAGGATTAATAAACTATTATGATTTAATTGAGACATATTTTTTATATCAAAAGGAAAAATATATTATCATTTTCAACAAAACATTTCATGAAATGATATTAGATTCCAAAGACATTTAAAATAACATTTCTTTTTTAATATTAATTATAAATTATAAATGTTTAATTATTTATATAAAATTAAAATAAACAAAATTATGTAACATTTAAGTTCAATATAAATTCAATGTGAAGAATATTGCATTTGAATTTTATAAAAAATTAATTACATCAAATTCACATTGGACGAACTAAAACGTCAGTATGAAATATTCCCTTAATATCACTTAGGTTTTAGAGATATTAATGGATATTGTGATATATAAAATGACTAAAAAAGTATAAATCTCTTAATTTCTTCATGAAAGAACGAATGATAACAATACTAGAAATTGAAAATTTTAGATAATACGATAATTTTTTTAGTAAGTCACTTTTTAATCATCAATTAATGATAATTTTATGATGGACAATTTTCAGATAAGAAATCTCACCATATTGAAAATAATATATTAGGAAAAAATTACTCAATGAAATTTTTATTTAAAATTTTAATATTAAATAACATTTGAATATCTTATTAATGTATTCTAGATAGTTTCATTGCGTTTTGATGGAAAATTTTGACATGGTAAACACACATTATTACATACACTATACTCAAATATGCCAATAATTATATAATATCTATAAATAATCAAGTGATAAACCATAATAACATATAATAAATAATAGAAAACATAATTCTTTTAAATATATCATAATTTATATACATCTACTAATACATACCAATATCGTGTTCTCAGAACACTGACCATGCACAATAATGAAATATTCTTGCATCAGATCCAACACATTATGTATAGACCCTCATCAAATATAAAAATTATTTACTTTGATATGGTGATATATAATTTTTGTCTCACCCATAAGAATATTTTATTTAATTAATGTGGGTTCAATATTGAAAATATATCTATTAGATGTTATAAGAATAAAAAATTATTGATCGTCAAATTAAATGTAATTTAATTAAAAATAAGTATGATGATGAATAAATATGAATTTTTCATGTATAAATTTGTATTAATGAGCCAATGATAAACAATTACATAATTCTTATGTATAGTAATCGATGAAAGTAAATTTATGTATCAAATGGAATAATTTTTCTTTCATAAATAAACACATTATCAAAAACATTTATAAATATTAATCTTTTATAAAAATCAGAATATAAATTTATGAAAAAACTAGATTTTCGGAAATATATTGATTTTATAAATAATGTGAAATTAAAGATACTAATTTAAAATTACATGATAGAATTGATATATGAAATTAATGTATATATAGAAACAATTCGCTTATATACATCATATGATTTCTAGTAAAAAAAATTAAAAAGAGGGTAGTAAAAATTACTATATCTCTGAAAATGAAATATAAAAATGATATTAAGAATGTATATGGGTGGAATATAAAATAAGTATAAATTAATATGATATGGATATAAGGAATAGTCTAAAATTAATTGAATAGTATGTGAGAATCACATTCAATACCCCATAATGAATTAGCTATGAAACTGTAAGAGTGGTAGATAGATAAGTTATACTAGAAATATAAGTTAAACATTGAAATAAAAATGTTCAAAACATTATAAATAAGGCTTTTAAAATTATTTGAACAATAAAAGATCAATTTATAAAAGAATCTAGATTTATATTATAATTCCTTATGAATATTATAATGTATATCTTACGAATAATTATTTCTGATTATAACTATAATATAAATACTCATAAAAATTTGGTAATGATTTAAAAATATAAAATTTATCATAAAATACAAAAAATTATTTTTCAATATACATATATTAAATAGTTAATGATAAATATAATTATTGAGAGAGACAAAGTCACAATCCATCCCATTTGGTACCACCTATGAAAAAATTATATATTTTATGAAACCCCAAGCCCCCATCAATAGGAAAAGGATAGCTGACTTGATCCAATAAGGCATAATAAATAATAGGAATAATATAAAGTTTGATTTTTTATAAAATACACTAATATTATAATAGAACCACAAGATTATAATGTATAAATGTTAAACATGAATGAAAAACTACTATGTATGTTAACCACTTAGTAATCTATTAGTATAAGAGATCTACACAACTCCATCTTCAATTTGAACTCAGCTATATCTAGAAACCTTCACGATTCACCATTCTCTAGATCTATAGTGCATATCCCAAAACTGTAAACAATATTTAAATTTGTGTTCATAGAAAATAAATATTTGATCCCAAGTCCCATACAGGGTTTAATATAAATATAGCCAAAAGTTTCCCAAAAAAATTGTAAATAATCCCTAATGACATTATATAAACTATGAATAACCAGAATAGTTCCCTAATAAAGTCAACATAATTTATCTTAATAAAATTATTCACCTCCAAACCACTATAAATAAAGTCCATTGTATATAGGATGGTGATTATGGACAATTACAATGACTCGCTCAACCACATAATTCCAAAAACCAAAATACATCGTGTTCTTTAGGGTAGTATAGTTCTGTAATCCATGTTTAGTAACGAAGAACTTTTTTATCATTACAAATAATGGGAACACCCTTCTAGTGACATTAGTTCACCCAAGGTAAATTTATAAAGGTATCAAGAAAGCAATGATATACATGACACTAGGATATATGTTCCATAATAGTATTTCATTCGACATATAAGGTTATAGACAAAAATAATAGAACTACCTTTTTTTAAAGGATACCCACATTAAAGAAATCTCAATAATGATACTAGTTGAAAACACCAATAAAACATGAAATTTCCAATAAAAACCCATGTATTATCCATTTAAAGGGTGAATTTTCATCTCAAAACCAAATGCATTATAATAATACAGGAAACATGAAAATATGAGAACCCAACATCCAAGATTCATTCAAGGGTTATAGGATTACAACCATTGATATATATTTTGCTATCATCAATCAATCATTTATATAAGTTAATTTATACGCAATTAACTAAATTAAATTCTTCTTAAAAATACTGAATGTGTATAAAAAATCCATGTAACTCCACCATTTTACTTACCAAGATATATAAACATCTAATGATCATAGGAGAGTCACACATTTATAGAACACGAAATATATGGTTGAGGGGATACTAACCTATTAAAATTTTCTAGCATTGTTGAACAATCGAGTCATAGTACAAAAAACATTGTGATCATATTAGGAAAACCAAACCATGATATGTGTGGATATTAATAATAATTAACTACTTAATTATAAAAAAAATCAAATCATGCTCCCTATAAGAGATTATTTAATCGAACATCACTCTAAATTGAAGAAACATTCCTAATTTATTAGTGGATTTCATATCTATCATACACGAGGGATACTCACCATTTAACACAATATTTAGGTAGATGAAATTTATCTAATAGAAATTATTATACTAAAATAGCTACCATTACAACCTTCTATATGGTCCAAAGAAGGAATTGTTTAAAATTTTCACAATAAACTACTTTAAACAACTAGATAACAACTTGATATGAAACGATAGAGAGAAAGGTGTATATATATACTCTAGTGGTAAATGAACATGGTTTACGTAAGTCATCAAAAATATGTATTGAGTTTCCAAATACAACAAATTCAAAATTAGAAATGCATGCATAAATTTATATTCCATGGTTTTAATAGGAAAAATATTAATCATAAATGTGTCACATGAATGATTTAGATGTATTAAACTATACTACAGGGAAAATGGAACAACTAACAACTACATGAACAATACAACTTGATACATTCACCCCATTGAAATATATAACCACCATTGACTCGAGTTGGGGTAGATTGCAATGAGAACAGATATGGACATCTATACATAAATTATAATCAAGATAAACGAAAAAAACCCACCCCACCCATGTTGATGTATTATTTTAATTTGCCCTTTATTTTCATAGGATTATAATCCAAAAAACATCAAATATTCATTCAGAGAATATTTAATAGAACATACGATTATTCCAACACATTTTATGTAAAATATAATCAATATGAAAACTAATTTTAACACAACATGATATATGTTGAGAATAAAGATTGATCCATATATAAATTATTATACATAGAATGAACTAAATGCAAGCGTTCTTTCAACCCATGTAATTTATGATGTCCCTCAAGAAAACATATTTTCTAAATCAATATTTAATGGTGGTCTATCTATATCATGTAGTGTGGTGGTGAAATGGATTCTAGATATGTATCCCACCCCTAGAAACCTCATGAAATATAACATGGTATGTATATATACATTCTTATGTGTTACACATAGGAGTATCGTCATGTTCATGAAGAAACCATTTCAATTATTCAGGTGTCAAAATAAATTTGTAAATCAGAAATACATGATGTGCATATATAATCTTCTAACATAGGTGAAAAAAAAGTATATGGAATTTCGATTAGATACCACATTACATATTGTCAAAGATTACATATATTGATCTTAATTAAATCTATCCCATTCTAAACTAAATGGAGATTATACGTGAATATGTTAATCCCATAATTAATATATTTAACTGCATAATTAAAAATAGAAATCAATTTTTTATAACCAGTTAATTAATGATCATACACACTTTATATAAATAAAATTTATTTGATAAATATTAAATAATCCTAATGAATTTTCTAACATGTGATCTCATATAACTATAAATCTATTTAAAATTAAAAAATTTGAAGTATTTAAGTCTTAAAATATTATAATACCCTCATTTAGAACAATATATTTTTATTTTTTATAGTAGTAAATGGTAGAATGATTCGAAAAAACCAAGAATAGCATATCACACTAGAAAACCCATAGAATTTAATTCACTCATGTTTAATTATTTTCTCCATGAAAAAAGAACAACAACAATTTCTTCCCAAGAAATAACCTTGGTACCATAATATAGAGGATATGAACCCCACTAATGAGCTCCACTAATTTCATGACGTCTTATACAATGATCAAGAACAAATCCCACTATGGAATGAATAACATTCCCAATTTATGATCATGGCTACTAAAACATGGATTTCAATTCATTTTTTACTATCCAACCTTGACCCAACATAGGGATATATTTTAACCCATGTGTAAATTTCTTTGAAAAAACTCATTAAAGAATCTAAATCGAAATTAATTTTAATCTTATACTGAGGAATCATGAAAAACATAATACATTAGGTCCTATCCCCTAATTGAAGATTAAATATATACACACTAAATGTAATGTCAAACACTCACATTATTTTTTAGAGTCCTAATGATTCCAAAAAATTTCAATAAAAAACTATTTAAATTACAATTCCATTATAAAACTCTACCAAAAATCACTCCACAACAACGCATGAGTATAAATGTAATTTAAATATCACCTAGTTAGATTTATACATAGTTGTTATGACATTTTATAAAAAATTAAACCTTCATATAATTATATTGCGAAGTACTAGTTATTATGGAATCACATGGTATTAATCACAAAACTCCATTCAATGAAAAGATAAAATAGATGCATTACTTAGCATCCACTTCTAGTCATGAAGTCCCCCTAAAATAAGTAATATTTAATTCTTTCGTGTTTGATTCCATACTTACATTGATAACACCACTAAAATGAAATGAAACCCACAATGTCTATGATTTTTGTATGATATACGAACCCCAATATTTTTTGATATATTTTCTATTTAAATAACCTTAATTTCATTAATATCATTCTTAGCATGAAATATCTAGTTTTATAAACAAAATATATAAGATTGATTTATTTTTATTTTAAAATAAAAATTATATTGGATGTTTTAAATTAATTATGTCAACAATTGAAAATTTATGAATAATTTATTTTTATAGTATATTAAATATTCATATAGAATAAATAATATATTTTTATTATGGTATCATTATGCTTTTAATTTTTTTTCCATTATAAATTGTTTTTGATACATTATTCCCATAGATATGATAATTAATATCCATAAAATGTCAAAAGTTAATTTTATAAAATTAATTTAAGTTCAGTATATGATTAAAATAATTAAAATATGTTTCTTATTTTGAATATTCTAAATTTGTTTTTCAGTTAATGATCAAATAATAATTGTATTACAATAAAAAATGTTTTTAATCATGTTTTTATGAATTCATATTTCATAAATTTATTTCTAATATTCATTACATACACTGGGTTAACAATAATCCAATTAAACACATTAGAGTGTATAATATACAACATTTTTCTATTAAAAGAAATTTTTACTTAAAAAGACAATTTTCATGAAATTATTTTATCATTTTATTTAATTGGTTTTTAAATTAAATTATACCCTTGAAAGAATTTTTTTTTCATAAAATGGACTATGTATTTAAAATACGTGGTTTTAAATACTATAATGTCTCTTCTATAAGTTTTTATGATTAATAATAAAAAAATTAAATATTAGTACCCCGAATATGGTTAAAACAAGTATAATGTGAGTTAAACTAAGACATAAGGTAATGATTTACACCTAAAAATATCTAAATAATGGAAAGGTACGATATTTAAGACCTATATAATTATAAAATAGCTTTAATGGAAATATTGATCAACTTCTTTAAATTCCCTATTTTTTTAGAACCAATTTTTGATATATTAATTTTTGTTGATGAATTTGATTATACAAAATTCCATATTAATCATTCAATACACACAAATGCATCTTATATATCTTTATACACAACATTGAGTTTCAACGAAACGTTATTTCGTTATAAAAATTATTTAAAATAAAATATTATAAGCTCTCAATTATAATGGAATCTATGAATATGCTAAAATTATTTTTTAATTTTTGTTTATAAATATTTATTTTTAAAATTAATTTAAATTATTGTAAAACCATTTTTATAAAAAATGGAAATTTTTTTTCTGAAAATATATTTAATTATGAAACACTGTGTTTGATTCAAATAAATAAAAATATAACACTTTCTGGATTATATTAATGAAATATATATATATATATATAAGATATATTTATCATAATTTTAATCATTCATCACTAGCATTTTATATACATGAAATAAGTATAAATCCAATTTTATGCACAAATGATGTATTTTTTAAAAAATGAATGTTCACTACCTATTGATGTGGAGCTTGTTTAAAATATATTTTTTAATAGCTTTGTATATGTACTTTAAAAAAATATCTTTTTTGGAAGAGGGATATAAAAAATTACTTTGTATGAAATTTTCTTATTTATAGAGAGGTTTAATATTTATATAAATATTGAAATGTTCTGAATTTTATTTCATAAAATATTCTTATCATAATATTATTATTTATAGTTAAATTATTTTGTTAATTGATTTTAAATTATAATTAAATACATTTATATCGGTTAATCCAATATATTTCAGTTGAATCAATGTGAAATTGAATTCTTATGTAACAAATTGTCAATAACTTTATCATTTTTACATTAAGGACATGTCTTCTCATTCCATCAATGGGATTATTTATATTAATTTATATAAAAATATGCATTCTGAATTACTAAAAATGGATTCTATATTTTTAATCATATGGTCCATATTTATTAAATAATTATCTTTTATTTTATTCCAATATGAAAGCTTACATTTGTAGATATTATTTCAACATTTAATTGAAAATCAGGTAATTAATAGTACTGAAATATTATAAATATTTGAAAATAATCATAAAATTACTCAGATGTTATAATATGAATTTAATTCGACCCTTAACACTTATGTAATTAAATTGAACGTTTTAATTAACACTCATCAATGAAAAATTATTAAAGCTTATTAAACTCAATAAGAGTGAAAAAATATCATAATCTTACAATTAGTGTGTATAATATTTTTACTGTGGGATTATGTAGAGTTTATGATCAAATAAATATATTATTTAGGAATTTAAATTGTTTATATACATCATAGATTTTTATTTTAATTTTTAGTGATAATTAATTACCATTAATAATAATAAAAATATGATAAAGTAATTACTCAATTAATGAAACGTTAAATTAAATGACATTATCATTAATAATTCTATATAATTTGAATTAATAAAATTTAAAAAATAATATTATAGGTGAATACGACTGATTATGGGGGTATAAAATTATATTTTTGAATGAAGATTTCAATATTTATTTTCCCAATGTCAATGTTTTGAATATTGTCAAAATTGACACTTATGATATTTAAGGAAAACAATATGTTATTTATTTATTTATAAAACATTAAAATATGAAATGAGGAAAAGTGGAAAAGATATGTTCTATCATATCTAATATTCTATATTTTTGGTACAATTTAAACATTTTATGTATGAAATACATCCAATTAATATGAAAAATGTTGATATCATTGTTTAATTAAAATGGATTAACTGAGTTATAATCAAAATTATAAGGATTAAAAAATACCCAAACAATTATAAAATCAATTGGTTTATGATATTTTAACCATATATAATCTTATATTATTATATATTTTATTTATGAGTTATTTTAGTTAAAATTGAATTTATTTTAATTTAATCATTCTAGAAATTCCAAGAGTTCTCCTCCCCTTTCTCATAAAAGGGATCATGTTCCTATCTTCTCTTCACACTTAATGAACTATTTTTTGAGAAATAATATATCCCGATATCCTAAAAAATCCCTCATTTCATAATCAAATAATTATCTTGGTAATAAATCCATCAATGGATTCCATTTATGAAAATGAAAATGAGACACACAAAGAATAGGTAACGTTCATCAATGTTCATTAATGTTTTATTTCATATATAAAAAAATCCAATTATTTTCATTTAATGTTTATATAATATCCTATATATAATAATAACTATTATTTTTTATATTAGTGGTTCTATTAACATTTAAACACAAATCCATCTAACTAGTAACGAACATACAGTTTTTGTGTATGGTGAACTACCTGTCACACTAGATAATGTTGTTCTTCCCCATAAACACTTTTCATGGTTGGTCATTATAAATGAAAATATGGTTTTATATGAAATATATGATATTTATGATTTATTTATTTATCATTATATAAATCATACATTCAGTATTTCCATTTTTTTGTAAATACCATTACTTCGTTTGTGGACATCTGACTTACATGTCCTCAAATCTATGTGATTCATTAACAAATTACAAGGAATGTATAAAGGTTGATTTTAGTGAAATTATAGAATATATATATAATATGACTTATAATATAATGATTATATATATATATATACATATATTTCATTTACATTATTTATTTCAATAGTATATAAAATGTAAGTAGAGTTCATGCGTACATATGGTCTACCATCTACATAAAAGGTGTAGTTAATTTTCTATTTTATATTTTATAGATAACTATATACACATATATAATAAATATAAATGGAATTTTTATCATTTTAATAATTATTTAGATAAAAATATCATGATCTGAATATGATTACAAATAATAAAAAGTCAAAACATGTATGAGAAACAAATCATTTGTAACCCGAAACAAAAATTAAACATGGAATTGTTAATAATCAGGTAATAAAATTTCATTATTAATTAATATATTTTATTATATTTTTGAATATATAAATTTAATATAAATATAAAAAATATATTTATTATATAATAGGTTTTCACGAGCTCGATGAGAGTCATGATAACCAGCAAGTGACTTTTGTCTCTCTTTAATTTCTTTGGGATAGATTCTAGATTCAAATCTCATTTACATTGTGTATTTTATATTATGTAGATGAATTTATTTTATGATTATTATTAGAAAAATATATCTGTATTTACATATCCATTTTAGGATCAAATTTTCATGTGGTTTAGAGTATCAATGTTATTAAATCATTAATAGTATTTTGATTCAATTTTTCCTCCTTATGTAACATGTTATGTTATGAAAATATAATTTTGTGCAAGGTTTATATAATAAAATATGGCATTATCTATCAAGAATATCAATATTATCATTATATCATATATTTTAAGTAATAATTTTCCCCCTTCGGTCAGAAATATTTGATCCATCAAAACATTTTTTTCTAAAAATTTCTTCAAAAATGTTTTTAAATAATATATTATCAATTTTATAGGAAAATGATTTCAAATATAGTTAAAATTGTTTTCATGTATTAAATTATATGTTTCAATATTTTTTTCAATGATTAATTTTTACATTATTTTTATATATAAAATATTTACGAATCGAAAAGTATTATATCATGCGATTTTTGAAATTTAGTTTCCATATTGGAAAACATTATTTTATGTTACTTATTTTTCACTGGATATAATTTCCATTGAAACCATTCTTATTATTACAATGAATATTTTATATTTATTACGGACATGTATTTATTAATCATTTATCTTATCCCTTAATTATGTTAAGATAAAGTGTTGTTGAAAAGTATTCATTTTATGGGTTCATTTGAGAATAACAATTTATATTACTATGTCATGAATAAATATAGTTTTCATTATAAGATCGATGGGACGTATATCTCCTTTAAATTATTTGGATAATGATGGATAAACTATGATGTATATATGTTATGCATGATCCTAATTTCAGGATTACTGATATATGCATGGACCAGGTTTTCATGACCATAATCTTGTTTACAATCCTCATTTTCTTGTCTACATGTTTATGAATGGGTCATAATTAATGTTTTTATTTAGTGAGTTTATCTATAAATATTCAAACATGTTCACAAAGATAATTATTTTATGTATTCCATAATTTAATGTGTTATTTGAATGTTTTGATATGATGTATTTTATTCTCTTATTTTATAATGATTCATGTCTTTTAAACTACAAATATTTATTACAAGATTCATGTTTATGGTATTTTATTTCCAATATATGATCTTATAATGTTATGATCACATTTTTTACCATTATGCTGATGTTTTTACTAAAATATCGTTCTTGATTACCCTTACTGACAAATGGAGAACTCCCTTTAAATATTTTTATATTCCATTGGCTATAGATAATGATTTCGAAGTATGATTAATAAATGAAATAATCATTTCAGAAAACATTGAATTTAGTCCACTAAACTAGATTTTTTTACCATGTTACAAAAATCATATTACTAATATAGTATTTAGGAATGTGTTTTTATGATGTATTAAATTTCGTAAAATAGTATATTATATACATGAATGAAAATCATTGGTCATTATAGTTGGTATTAAAAAACTATATAGTCATAATTTTATAACTAGGATTTGAATTACTTAGTGACATACTTAGAGACACTTCTAATGAATAGTCATGGTATTTCAAAAATTAAAATTTTAATTATAGGTTAAAATTATATATTTTAGCTAACAATAATAAATATACTATGAATAAATTTATGATGATATATATTTAATGTAATTTACCTTGATTGTTAATTTTTACAACTATGATTATCATTGATCACATTATTTAATTTTTTTTATACAATGGGTGGAACTCAAAGGAACTGTTTTGATGAGGAATACAATGAACAATGTCATAATTTTCCACTTGAGAAGCTGAATGATATAAAATATTGAATTAAAAAAACTTTTTTATGACCAAAAAACCATATCATTCTATGAATCTTGATAGAGTTATATAAAATTTGATGTCGGAAAAACAAATTCATGAATCCATTTTATGGATGTTTATATAATAATTTGGTGGATTAACTGATCCACTTGTTGCTTTGAAATTGATTAGTACCATTGAATATATATTTTTCATTCTCTACTGATCAAAGTAGTAAAAATTGAATTTTGGAACATATTAATTGGAATGAAATTCAATTCACGGGTATAACATTATCACGAGTAATAGGAAACATGATAAAACTGAATCCATGGATTAAGGTGAGTTAATGAACTTTTTTTCGTATGTACATTCCACGTTTTTATCTTATAGGAACAGATTTTTAGTTTTTTTAAATATCCAAATATTATGATTTAAAAATAAAGATATAAATCAAAGGATACTCTAAAAGAATTGGAGTGATGATGATTAGATTTACATTTTTATAAATGTTTGGAAAGAAACATGGATTAAATTATCTTATTGGGACTAGTAAATATCTAAATTGTGGGAAAGTAGTTCATTGAACATTTGACTTCTAAAGTAATGGGAAAAAATTTTCAATGACTGAAACCCCAATAATTCACTCATTCAATTATAAGTGTTTTGGGAATTGAACTAAATAGTTCAAAAATCCATGTACTAGTGTTGATGGTTTTCCAATAACCCACTTAAGATAATTTGATAAAGGGGAATATTATGTTTTGAAAATAATTGAAGTGAACCATGATAATTATTGAATACTTATACTCCCCATATTTTTTGGGGAATTTGATGTGATATTTTCTATATAAAAACCATATTATAATATTATTTTTCATGAATTAGAGTAATTTAGTGTGATTATATACATGAATTCTAAAAAAAAGAAATCAAATATTCTATCAGTAAAAGGATAATCCCATGGTCTTCACATGTATTGTCTATGAAAATGAAGACCAGTGTAAAGTTTATTGGTGGATTAATGCTAGTTTATATTGAAATTTTAGTAACATACATTTGAATGATTTGGATTATAAACTTTTTTATGGTTTATAAGGGTTACCATTTATTAAGTTGTTTACATTGAATATTGTATGATGATTTTTGATTAATGTTTTACATAAACATAATATGATTTTAATGTATTGGATAACCTATACTAACATTTTTTTTGATAACTATAGTTATAAGTAATCACTTTTCATATGATTGTGTATATTATGATGCACTATTTATTTAAGAATTAATCTTTGAACCTCATTTTAAGTGGTTGAAGATTTAAAACAAATTTATCAAGGATCGCCAAGTAAAAGATATTGTTCTCATGAAATGGAATGATATCGAGTTAGTAATTATTCTTGTGAATATTATTCAATTGAAACATTATCTTAGTGGGAAATGATTTACCCAGTTACTTTTCTTGGGGAATCAAATTGTCCTGTATATCATTATATACTTATGGTTTTGTGATCCCAAAAATTATAATTACAATATTCTCTATCACACTCAACCAGAACATGATAAATGTAATTCTATTCCATGACCTTCTTTTCACATTCCACTAATAATAGTTTACAATTTATATTAATATTCTATACTACATATGTCATGTGAATGTATGAATTCCCTTTTTTAATATATGGGTTTCTCAAAAAGAAATTCTCAAATATACACTTATTATTTTATATGTGAAATGTGAAATTTCATGGATGAGATTTCCTTTTTATATTATTGATTTTTTTGATGAATATACGATCTATTGTATCTTCGGCCAAATATCCTTCATGTAAATTATGTGTTTTATATATCTTTTATGAGGAAGTACATACATTATCCTTCAAATTTACTAAACATAAAAGTCATACCACTAATAAAATATCATTTTTATGAGGAGAAATTGGATGAAATTTTGAATTAGAGAGATAAAATTATACAACAAAACCACTAACCTAGTTTAATTTTATAGGAAAAAACCACGATTTTGAAGAAAATGTGTTTTATCTTATATATATAATGGGGATGAAATATCATCATTTTTTTGTATGAAAATGATGAATATTGATGTAGTAATATATTTTTAGGGGTTATAAGATAACACATTGTGTTTCTAAGAATCATTCCTTTAATAAATATAATTTAATTGATTTATTGTGTAATACACTAATCCAGTTTAATCTGGAGTTACACACAACATTTACCTAGCATTATTTATTGGGAACACTTAATTTCTATGATATATAATTTTGGTGTTACTTAATTAAAAGCGGTAATTGTAACATTACCATTAGAATGGAATGTTTGAACTGAATTTTGAAATTATTTTTTACAAAGAATAATTTGATTAATTAATATTAAATTAATGTAATACAGTAATTAAAATAAAAATAAATTCACTTCTAAAAAAATTAAAATGCGTTGAAGTGTGTCTATACCAAAAACTAATAAAAATTACTAATTTTTATTATACTAATTAAATATATATAGATATATATTTAAATATATATATATATATATATATATATTCAATATTCAATATAATTATTATCATTAATATTGTGTGTTTTCAAGACATTTTTTAAGAAAACCCCTAATTTTAAGAAGGAAAAAATAATTTTTCTAAAAATGATGTTTTAATACCTTTCGATTGAACACTTTTTTAGAATATATATTTTGAATATTTTTGAAATAATAATTGAAAACTTAAAAATTTTATTGAAATTTGGATATCAAAATTTACTTTTGGTGAACTTCATGTATCTATTAAGATGTTTCAGGTTTTGAGGAATATTGAAAGATAATAAATTTTAAATCAAAACTAAATTTTCATATAAATTGATAATATAGTGAAATTATGTATTAACTAATTTTAAATTATAATTTTATCATGTTATTATCACTAAATAGAATTGAGTTTATTTTATTCAATTTCACATTGAATTTGGTTATAATACCATTTTAATGGTTTATATGTTTTCACGGTAAAATCGAGTTTTTTCATTCCATCGAAATTATTAATTTATAAAAAATTTCATCAAATTATTTATTTGGAATTATTAAATATGGATTACATATTTAGAATCATAAATTTATAATACATTAATAGGTATCTTTTCATATTTTTAACAATATGGATACTATATTTAATAATTTTTATTACCACAACTGAGGATAAATCTGTTAAAGAAGAGTAAATCTAATATTATAAATATGATTAACAAACACTAAATTTTTTTGAAAATATTTATTTGATCAATTTAATGATAACATTAAATGAAAAATATTTAATTAAATAATTAAATGTATTGATTTTGATGAAAATTACATAAATATTTTTAAACTCAAATGGATTGAAAAAATAACAGACACTGTTAATATGTATAAAATTTTAATTATTGTTTTTAATAGAAGATATACTCAACTATATGTATTATTAATGAAGTTATAATTAGTATTGAAATTTTAGTCACTTTTACAAAATGTATTTATAAAAAAATTATCATAAATAATTACAAAATAATGATGTAGTACTTACAAAATTACTGAAACAATCAATTAAAAGATATTATATATATATATATATATATTAATCTAATTTCAAATAATTATAGAGAACGAGAAATTTTCACGGTGAATATAATGTATTAGGGGTGTAATGAATATATTGTTTCAATTTATTCTTACATTAAGGGTTGTATTCAAGTCAATGTTATGAATAATGTCAAAATTGAAAATTATGATATTTTATGAAAATAATATTTTATTCCATTATATAAAAATTATAATATTATTAAATAATTATAATGGGATGCTATATGGTGTAATATATTTTGTATAGGACATTTATTTTAAAAATTTTACTATATATGTAAAAATTAAATACTCTTAATATTACAATCATTTTTACATAGTTAGAATTAAAATGGATTAATTAAGGGTTAATAAAAATGATATGTTTAAAAATAATAAAAAAACTATCTAGAACCTATTGGTTTATGAGATTAAAACTATGTATCATATTAAAATCTCAAAAATATGATTTTTTAGGTATTCCTATTGATATTGAATTTATTATATATTTATATTTTGGTAAATTTTAAAAGAATTTTCCGCAGTATTATATAAGGAAACCTATTCAACACTTTTATTCATTGTTCAAAACCAATTTCTAACAAAGAAACACCATAAAAATATCATAAAAACTCTACTCCCCTCAATATAAATTACATAATTTGGGAATTTATCAAGAAAATAGATTTCATCAATTAAATTGAAATAATATACATAAATATAATGAACATTCATCAATGAGCACTAATAATTTATATTATTAATAATATACTTAAATTAATTTTAATCATGTTTATATAATAAAACAATGATATTATATATAGTTAGATGTTTTCATATTATTTTTTTCACATAAACATACAGAAACATCTATCAGAAGGGTAATGAACATAATGTTCTTATTTACGGAGAACTACAACCTCACAAAACAATGTAGTTGGTTTTTCCTTTACCACCTCTCATAGTTGGAAACTATGATGGATAATATGTTTTTATTTATAATATATTAAATTTAATATTTATCAATTATTATGATATTTTTATATATTAAATATCTTCAATATTTCAGTTTTGTGTAAATATGATGACATCATTTCTAAATGTATGGACTACCACCTCCTGAAAGAGATATGATTCATTGACACATTACATGGAAAGTATTAAGGATGGTTTTCGTGAAAGTATAATATATGGATGACATATTTATTATATTTCAAATATATGATATATATATAAACATATAATTATATGTAATTTAATTTCTCTCATTCAATATAATATTAAATAGAAACATCATTTATGCAAACTTTTGTGTTAGCTTAATAATGAAAGATAACTCATGTTTTATAATTATATATAATTTGAGGGTAAAAAAATAAATATATAATTAATTTATTTTATATTTATGTCATTTTTCTCATTATGGATTAAATTAAATATTGATATATGTGTGTGGAAAAAAATTATCATGACAAAAAATTTACAAGTAACCAAGATGTTGTTACCGAAATCATAACGTAAACATGGAATCATGAATAAAACGTTAAAGTAATGTTTTATATAAATTATATATTTTTTTATAAATAATAATATAGATCAATAATATAGATAAATAAACACACACACACACACACACACACACACACATATATATATATATATATATATTAAATTGTAGTTTTTTCTGAGCAAGATGATAATCGCAATATAAGGATAGAGATTTTTGTCTCACAAATATTTTTATGGGGAACATTCAATATACACTACCTGTTTCATTCATGTATTATATATTTTTTAAATCATTGTATTTTATAATTCATTTAATAAATAATTATTTATATTTACATATCCATTTTATGGTCTCTATGTTATAAGGTTTATGGTTCAACAATTAGAAAAATCTTTAAGTGAATTTTGTTTCAATTTTCTTTTATTTGAGACACACATTATTTTATGAACCTATATTCATATAGAAGGTGTATGTTATATCATTTTAAATGGCATATAATTAATTTTCTACCTTTCATTATATTATATGTTTCATGTAATTTTATTCATTGTTCAGAGATAAATCATTATTTATTCAAATTAATGTTTTTAAAAATGTTTATGTATGATATATTTGTAATTTTAAAACCAAAGGATTTAAAATATTATTGAAATGGATTCCAAATATTATTTTATATGTTATCAGGTTTATTTTAAATGAAAATGGTTTTCTAAATTTTTTGTGACATAGAAATTATTTTTCAATATTTTTATTATATTTTCCTCATGAATTATTTCATGTGATATTTCAAAATAATTTTCCACATTAGTCAACATAATTATTTGTGACATATGTTTATCTGGGGATATGATCAAATAAAAAAATTTATTTTATTCACAAATAATTTTATATATTTATGATGTCATGAAATTTGTGAAACATATTTCTTTTCAATGATTACTCACATGATAATGTTTTTATAAAACTCATTTATTTTTATGGATTCATATAATATTATTGATTTATTTTCTTATTTGAACACATATGGATGGTTTTCATTATGTTATTGGTGATACAAATATCTCTCTCAAATGAATTGAGAAAATATTAATAACTGAGGAGTTATACATGTAACACCCTAGGATTTTCTAAAAATAAATGGAAATGCAAGGAATTTTTTTTAAAGTAGATATTTTTTTAACTATCCTTCGAAAACATAACTTTTACACTTCTATGTTTTGAATTTCATGAAACCGTCATCTACAATTGTGTTTAGTATGTTAATTGGATTCTATTGGAGACAACACAATTTTTTGGTAAATAATAACATACCCTTATGAATAGTAATATGACCATAATTAATGGAAAATTGTATTATTATTTTATTTTATTAAGGCTTTAAGATAATAGCATCTAGGTTATTTTTTCATTGTGATATTGAAGTAGCTACCAAATTAGAATTTTTAATTTTTGAATTAAGTATTATTTTATTTAAAATTAAATAAATAATATATAGAACTTTTTTTTCAAAAACTAGACTTAATTTTTTGAAATATAAATGTCGATAAATTGTAAGAGTTAATTTAGGGAATTTTTCTGAAATAGTTGATTTTTCTGTGAATAGTAAAAAATACAATTTTTAGTTTCGGTGTGTAAATGACATCATTAATGAAATAATAATGATGTCATAAATCTTGTCTCCTTGTGTATAGTAAAAGAAGATGCCAGGTGTCCCATGTGGCTTATGCCATGGGAATATATAATGGGAAATCTGATGATTTTTCAAATACCACTCAGGAGGTGTAACTTGAAAATTATTAACATATTCCCTTTATTTTCATATAAATACAAACCCATTCCTTCAATAAAATCATTCCCAATTTCTCCTTGACGGTGATATGGCCTCCTTACCTTCATATTAGTCCGCCCAAGTTTTCTACAAGCCCCCAAGGTCTAAACATTCATGTTCTAAGGGTTACTCTACAATGTATGAAAATTCTCAATTTCATTCTTTATTCCATTCATGTTCTCTTTTATGTGGTATAACATTCACGTTTCCAGGAAATATTCTTATTTACTTCTTATTCATGATATAATATATATTATGATTCATTTCTATATTGGTGACCCTTGTCCCCTCTCTTTTAAATAATTTCTAAAACCATGATGTGTAGCCATTATGTTGTCGATTTTTTTCGTAGATTTCTCACTTTTTCTCTTATTTTGAGTTCCATCCTGATTCTGTCTTCATATATCCTTACCCAAGGGGCATGGAATCTCCAAAAATTATGTATATTTTGTATTTTATCATTTTTATGGAAAATTACTCATCATTATTCTTCTCCTCTCCCACTTAGTTAAGGAATGAAAACATTTTCTTTGATATGTCGAATTAACATCATCATGGACGATGTGGTTTCAATTTCCATTAATTCATTCAAGTCTGGTCATTAAACCATTTATATTGTTGAACCAGGTTATAACATATGTATTATAACTCATACATGGTTATGTAATTCTTTTTAACACATGGTGTTAATTTATAAAATAAAATAAGGTCGTTATTATCAAAGACCACAAAAATGATCTTAACGTACATCATTAAGGTATTATCTTATAAATAATCCCCATATTAAACATCAAAATGAGAAATGGTATAAATTATAGAACTAGAAATATATAAATACCTATCCATTACAATTATTTAATTTTATTTCCAATCGACAATAACATCCACCATTAACCAATCATGGAAATCATGTATAAAACTCACCCAAAAAAAAGTGGAAGGAGAAAAATACATATAATTAAAGGGTGATATGATGTTATGAAATGAAAATATAAAATGTTATAAACACAAAACTGTTTCTAAAACTAATAATAACACTTTTGTATCCATTATACTGGATTTTTAAACAATTTTGAAGCAAGACATACCCGAGGTAAGGGAATTCTTAACCCGATTTCCATTCTTTGGGTTAACCATCTACTTCATTATTTATGTTCTATTTAAATTGTTTGTGTAATGGGTTCTATTTATAATATGTTTTATTATGTGTATTTATAGTATATATACATACTCAATCCACTATATTAATCCTCTCTTCAATGGTATGATATATATAAGGGTCTTTTCATTAAAAACCTCTTTTTAAATTCAGTTTTACAAAATTCCAATGTAATGTTTTTAAGGAATTATTCATGTTTTATGATTATGTTTTGGTTCTTGGGAATTATTTATGACGAAGGTTGGGAGAAATATCTCCCTCTAATGCATTGGGTATGAGTATGTTAGAGGTCGGCCATATGGTTACTCAAAATATAATTATGATTGTTACACACAGTATGGTAGCGTTGAGGGTTAAAAATTATAAGGTAGCCATGAATGGTTACAATATTATATTATTAATGTCCCATGATACCTTTTTGATTATATATATGTTCTAATGTTTTGTTTTGATCTTGTGTAAATCTCATGTTACACAAAGTAATTATATATGGGTGATAATAATGTCTTTTGAAAATGATTTCATACGTTACAAGTATACATGGAATAATGTAATATTTCCTTCTTTTCCATCCCTTACCAAGATTTTGTTCTCATCCAAAGTTTTTAAATGATTTTCATAGGTTATTGGATGTGTAAGACAAGTAATAAATCGATGTTAAATGTTGAAAAATTTTCAAGGAGACTTGTTTTAGGTTTTAATGTTTTATATTTTGAACAAAAATGGAATCTCTTTTTTATGGTATCCAATCTGTAATAATGTGTAATTTTATGTATTTGTTGTCATAATTCACTATATCTCTAAACATGAAAAAATTTCAATGTAAAAAGATGTTTTTTATGTATAATTTCAAGATAATGTATGTAATAAGGTCGAGTCCTTATAGTTGGTATCATAGGATGGTTTAGATAACATTAGGGGTTAGGGTGATGTTAATAGAATAAAATAAATGATTTTCACTATATGTTTAATTTGAAATGTTTTAGAATTTGAATATTACATTGTTACTTCATCTAATATATGTTTTTTTAGAATGGTTTTACGCAGAAGGAACAGGGATGCTGATGAAGAGAGGTACCGATAGAATGACATTGTTCCGGAACTACAGAACAGAATGGTAGGGATTGGAACCAAGCAGTTTGTGACATTAATGGAGAAAATAACACAAGAAATAAATGGTGGTGGAATCCATTCAATAGAACCAATAGATGTACCACAACAGAACATGATAGAAGTCGAACATTTAATGAGACAAAATCCTACTGCATTCAATGGATCTTATGACCTAGTAGCATCTGAAGGATGGATCAAACCCCTTGAAATGATATTTGATGTTATGGGATGTTCAGACAATCAAAAGTTAAGTCTTTCCATTTATCATTTTGAACGGGAAGCTGATCAGCGGTGGTCAATAGTACATAATATCAGGGGTAGATAGGATTTTGATGCCTTGGAGTGGGATTAATTTAAAACTGTTTTCCTTGAAAAATATTTTATAAGGTTGGGCGACATGGAATGGAAAAGAAATTCCTTGAATTGAAATAGAAGGAAGAAGATTGAGTGGCTGTGTTTGAAGAGAACTTCACCCGACTAGAGAGGTATACTCTAAATATTATTCTGAATCATGATAGAAAAATCCACCACTTTTACTCTAGTCTGATGCCAAGGTATCGAAGGGAGTTGGCCTCCCATGAATTCAAATGTCATGAGAAACTTTTCCGATGTGATGAGAGGGTAGAGATGGAGTTTTATGACGATCTCGTGCATTTCAGAAACAAAGAGAAAAATAGGTCCAGCTGTCATGCAATGGGTAAAAATCAACCAATGAAATCTGATGGTAAGAAAATCTAATTTCTAGTTTGTGAAATGTGTGGAAAGAATCACCCTGGGGAATGTCTTATCGATATTGGGAAGTGCTTTAAATGTGGTAAGTTTGGACATATAGACCGAGATTTCAATGAATATGATCTTAAGAATAATCATGATAAATAGACTATAAGGTGTTTTAAATGTGGTGAAATGGTTCATTATGCAAATACCTATCCAAAGTGAGACCCGGATGATGCAAAGAAGATAGACTACACGAATAAAGGAGTAGTGAGATCATTTGTGACTACATCAGTAGATGTCGGGCCATCCAATGAACTCGTATCAGGTACATTGTTTGTTCACTCAGATTTTGCTAAAGTTTTGTTTGATATGGGGTCCACAAAATCCTTCATCTCTAAGGAATTTTCTGGTAAATTAGAAATACCAACTCAAAAAATGTGACCCTAACATGTTGTTAAAACACCTTAGGGATATGTTATAGCAAAGAGAAATTATATGAATCATTCTATTGTGGTATGTGGAAAGAAATTACCTGGAAACCTTGTTGTTTTACCTTTAGTCGAGTTTGATGTTATTCTGGGAATGAACTAAATTTCTGATTATCATGATAATATTGACTGTAGAGCTAAAGAAGTTGTTTTTCTGAGATAGTTTCATTTTGTATACAATAATGAACCTATATAACTGATAACATATTAAGAAGATGAGAAACTATTGAAAGATGAAAATGAAATTTATCTTTCTCATATTGTTTAAAATAAGGGAACTATTCAAATTAATTATGTGCTACTGGTAAATGAATAACTTGAAGTTTTTCTTGATGAGTTACTCGGTTTCATACATGTTCAAGAAGTTGAATTCACAATTGAATTAGTTCTTGAGGATAAGACAATTTCAAACCCCCCTTATCATATGGCTCTAATAGAACATCTTGATATGAAAAATCGGTTATAGGATTTTCTTGAAAATGGATTAATTTGTCCTAGAACTTCACCATGGGGAGCCCCAATTTTTTTTAAAAAAGAATGATGGTTCAATGATACTTTCATTAATTATAGTTCTTTGAATAAAATCACCATTAAAAACAAGTATCATTTCCCTCATATCGATGAATTGTTTGATCAGCTCTAGGGATCTCAGTACTTTTCCAATATTGACATAAGATTCGGATACCATTAGCTGATGGTGAAGGGGGATGACATCCCGAAAACAGCCTTTTCTTCTAGATATGGGCATGATGAATTTGTTGTTATAATGTTTGGATTAACTAATTCACCTATTGTATTCATGAATCTTATGAATAGAGAATTTTATGAGTTGTTTGGATAAGTTTTTGGTTGTATTTATTAATGACATTCTGTTATTTTCGAAGAATAAATAGGAGCATGAAAAACATCTAAGGGTTGTTTTAAAAAATTTAAAAGAAATGAAACTGTATGGAAAATTCATCAAGTGTGACTTTTGGTTGAAACATATTTCTTTTCATGGTAAAATTTTAAACAAAGATAGAATAACAGTTGATCCTAAGAAAACAAAAGTAGTTAATGAATGAAAATACCCCAAAAATGTTATTGAAAATAATAGTTTTAATGGGTTAGTAGGTTATTATAGATTGTTTTGTTAAGAAATTTTCATGGTTATCTACCCTAATAACTATGATATCACGAAAAGTGATTAAATTTGATTGGACATAGGAATGTGATGTTTTTTTTTCATGAACTGATTAAGAGATTGGTGAATACTCCAGTTTTGGCCTTACCTTCCCGAAATGGTGAGTTTTCATCTACAGTGATGCATCTCTCAAGGGAATTGGTTGTGTTTTAATGTAGATTGATCAAGTAATTTCCTATGCTCCAATACAACATAATCCTCATGAGATAAAGTATCCCACGCATGATTTGGAATTGGAAATTGTGGGTGTTGATTTGAAAATATAGAGGCATCATTTATAAGGATCCAAATTTCAAATATATACTGACAATAAAAGTCTAAATTATATATTCACTTAGAAGGAATTAAACATGAGGCATAAGAGATGGCTAAAACTGACAAAGGATTATGAATTCACAATCAATTACAATCCTAGAAAATACAAAAAAGTAGAAGATAACCTAATTCGGAAGCATCATCCATCCATAACCATGATACATTTAGAACATGATACCTTGATTAATGATTTTTTGAATTTTGGTGTAGATGTTGTTGGTGCAAGGAATACCATTGTTTTGTTGCACTTTTTAGTGCAGACTTCGTTGTCAGACAATATTAAGCAAGCATAGAAAAAATAATATGATCTACAGAAAAGGAAGAATGAGTCAAAATGGGTGAGTTTCCAAAATTTATCCTTGATAGTGATTGTGTTTTAATATTTGGGAAAAGGGTGTGTGTTCTTAGTGATTCTTAGATGAAGAAAAAAAATTCGAAGCTTATAGTTCCCCATTTTTTGTTCATCCTGGTCGTACTAAGATGTACAATGGATTTTAGGAGTATTATTGGTGGGATGGAATGAAAAGAGATATTGCTGATTTTACCATGAACTGTTTGATGTGCCAATAGGTTAAAGTACAGTGGCAGTAATTGAAGGGGATGCTTCATCCTTTCCCATTGAAAGAGTGGAAATGGGATAATGTATCCCTATACATTGTGGTGGGACTACCTGAGAATCTTGAGGTAAAAATTCAAATTAGGTTGTTTTTTGATTGGCTAAATAGTCTGACCATTTTCTTTCTATTCGAGATACAATGAGTAGAGATCATATTTCCCGATTTTACCTTAAAGAGATTTTCAGGTAACATGGAACTCCTCTTTCCATTGTATCTGACCGAGATTCCAGGTTCACTTCTAACTTCTGGAATGGACTTCAGAAGTCATTGGGAATAATGTTAAATTTCATTACATCATTTCATCCTCAATCAGATGGGCATTCAGAATGAACGATTCACAATTTGGAGGATATTCATTAAGATTTATCAATTAAATATTAGGGAAGTTGGGATTAACATCTTTCTTTAGTTTTGTTTTCTTATAATAACAGTTTTCATTCAAGTATTCAGATGGCACCTTTTGAGGCCTTATATAGGAAAAGTTATCGGACTCCATCCTTTTGGGATGAAGTTGGTGAAAGAAAGTTGATGGGGCTATAATTTGTAGAAGAAGTGGTTGTGAAAGTGAGGATGATCTAACAGCACATGAGGACAGCCCAGCATGTAGAGAATATAAGCAGATAATAGAAGGAAGGGCATCTCTTTCGAGGTATGTGACCATGATTTCCTTAAAATATATCATTGTAAAAGTGTGATGTGTTTTGGAAAGAAAGGGAAACTATGTCCACGGTTTATCAGTCCTTTTGAAATTTTGGAGAATGTTGGATTAGTGGAATATCACGTAGTTTTTTCTCCAAAATTGTTTCAGGTACACAATGTTTTTCATGTTTTCATGTTGAGAAAGTATGTGCCTGATTCATCACATGTATTGATCCCAGAAGTAGTTCAGTTGGAAGATAACCAATCTAATGAAGAGTAACCAGTTCAAATTTGTGATCGAAGGGAACAAGGATTTATGAATATAGTGATCCACCAGGTAATGGTTTTGTGGAGAAACATCATGGTTGAAGAAGCAACATGGGAGTCTGAAATTTATATGAGGGAAAAGTGCCATCAGTTGTTTAATAAGTAAATAAATTTGCGATGAAAAAATTTCTATAATGTGGGGATAATGTAACACCCCATGATTTTCTAAAAATAAATGGAAATTCATAAAAATTTGTTTTAATTGTATTTTTTTATCTAGCCTTTTAAAATAAAACTTTTCCACTTCTATGTTTTGAATTTCAAGAAACAGTCATCTACAATTCTGGTCAGTATGTTATTTGTAGTCTATTAGAACCAACTTTTTTTGGTGAATTATTACATACCCTTATTAATTGTAATATGAATAGTAATATGACCCCAATGAATAGAAAATTTTATTATTATTATATATTCTTAAGGCTTTAAGATAATAGCATCTAGGTTAATTTTTCATTGTGATATAGATGTACTTAACGAATTAGAATTGTTAATATTTTAATTATGTTTTATTTTATTTATAAATTAAATTAATAATTTTTAAGAAAATTCTATTGAAAAAATAGAGTTCATCTTTGAAATATACACGTCGATAAATGTTTAGGGTGAATTTTGGGAATTTTTCTTGACACTGTTGATTTTTTATTGAATAGTAAAAAATACAGTTTTTAGATTTGGTGTGTAAATGACATCATTAATGATATAATAATGATTTAATAAATATGTATGACTTGTGTATAGTTAAATAATATGTGAGTTGTCCCAAGTGGCTTATTCCATGGGCAATTCTATGGTTTTTCCAATACTATTCATGAGGTGTCCCTTGAAAATTATTAAAATATTCCCTTACATTTCCTATAAATACCAACCCATTCCTTCATTAACATCATTCCCAATTCCTCCTCAATGAAACAATGCCCCACTTACCTTCATAGTAGTCCTCCCAAGGTTTACTCAATCCCCCAAGGTCTCAACCATCATGTTCTAAGGGTTACTCTACATGTTAAGAAAATTATCAATTTCTTTCTTTTTTTATTCAAGTTCTCTTTTATGTGGTATGAGATTAAAGTTTCCAAACCATATTATTATTTATTTATTATTCCCTATATACCCTATATTATGATTCATTTCTTGATGGGTGACCCTTATCCCCACTCTTTTTAATATTTTCTAAAACCCTGTTGCATAGCCATTAGGCGGACAATTTTTTGTTATATATTTCTCACTTTTAATTTAATTTTGATTTCCTTCATGATTATTTCTTCATATATCTTTATCCAAGAGGCATGAAATATACAGAAGCCATGTATATATTGAATTTATTCATGTTTATGGAAAATTACTCATCATTATTTTTCTCTTACACCACATATTTAAGGAATAAGAACATTGTATGTGATGTGTTGAATTATCGACATCGTGGACGATGTGATTCAAATTTCCGTTAATTCTTTCAAGTATGGACATTAAAATATTTATATGGTTGAACCAGGTTGTAATATATTTTTTATAGCTCATACATGGATCTGGAATTATTTTTAACACATGGTTTAAATTAATAAAATTAAATGAGGTCGTTATTATCAAAGAACCACAAAAATGATCCAGACAAACATCATTAATGTTTTAAATTTTGAATCATCCTAATATTAAACATAAAAATGATAAATGGTAAAAATTATGGTACTAAAAATATGTCAATACCATTAAATTCTAATTCTGTAATTTATCTTCTATTCGACAAGAACATCTACCATGAACCAATCATGGAAATAATTTCAAAAACTCACCCAAAAAACAGTGCAAGGAGGAAAATACTAATAATTAAAGGGAAAATGATGATATGAAATGATAATATAAGATGTTATAAACATGAAAATATTTTATTAAACTACTAATATCCCTATCTGAAACATTATACAATAATTTTAATCATGTTTTGAGTAAGACATACCCAAGGTAAGGGAATTATTAACCCGATTTCCATTCTTTGGGTCAACCATATACTTCATTATTTATGTTCTAATTAAATTGTTTGTGTGATGGGTTCTGTTTACATTATGTTTTATAATGTGTATTTACAATATATATACATACTCCATACACTATATTATGTCTCTATTCAAATTTAAGATATTTATAAGGAAATTTTCATTAAAAATACTATTTGTAAATTCAGTTTTTCAAATTTCCAAAGTAATGTTTTCCTGGAATTATTCATGTTGTATGATTATGTATTGGTTCTTGGGAATTATTTATGATGAAGGGTGTGACATATAAATCCATCCAATAAATAGGTTATGAGTATGTTGGAGGATGGCCATATGGTTACTCCATGTTTAACTGCGATAGTTACACAAATTATGGTAGTCGTGAGGGTTACAAATTATAAGGTAGCCGAGAATGGTTACAAGATTATGTATGTAATTCCCCAAGATACCGTCATTATAATATTTATGTTCTCATTTTTTTGGATCTTGTGTAAATCTATTTTTTCAAAAAGTATATATATATGGTTGACAAGAATGTATTTTAAAAATGCTTTCATACGTTACAAGTATGCATGGACTAATGTGATCATTCCTTCTTTTCCATCCCTTAATGGGATTTTGTGCTCATCTCAAGTTTTAAAATAATTATCACAGGTTATTGGATCTGTAAGAAAAGGAATCCAGCCATGTTAAATGTTGTAGAATTGTCAATGAGTCTTGTTTTATGTTTTTATGTTTTATATATTCATAAAAATGGAAACTATTTTTATGGGATCCACTATATAATAATGTATAGTGTTATGAATGTATTGTCCTAATTATATAAATCTATAAACTTTAAAATATCCTCAATTTAAATGGAAGTTTTTTCTTGAAAAAATTCAAGATTATATATGCAATAAAGTCGTGTCCTTATAATACATGTTATCCCTGAACATGATTTAATGTTCACAATTTTATTCAAGGTCGTAATTTCAAATTCTTAATTTTATAAGTGAACCTATAACTATTTATTCATGATCAAGATGTTACATATTTATTTTTATTACATTATTTCATGTATTATGTCAATTTTATGATATAATGGATTCGTTTCATTGATTTCATTAAGAGTAATGTCTTATTAAATAGAATTATTTATTCTATGATTGATGTTTATGATTGTTTATACTAAAGGTTTGATGATAATATTCTTTGTTCACATTATCATACTGTTATCATCGTATATATTCTTTCATATTTTCCTTATTTATCCTTATTGAGTCTATTATCCCACTATTTATTATAGTTTCTTTACCCTTATTATATATAATGGAATTAAGTTGGAGTACTAATGGAAATTGTTTTTTTGGGAAACACATATTATATTCCAAATGACATGAAGTTTGCGTTCCATGGTTCCAAAGGCACAAAAATAATATGGTCATTATGTTTGTGTTTTTATAATATATCAAACATTCCACAAAATGGATATAATATCAATGTATATAAAACCAGGGTAATTATACTTCCATAAAACCTGAGAAAAATTTATTTCAATCTCGTGAAAATTTAATAATGTTTCCCCTCCATCACATATAAAAAGAAACCCACTAATATGTTCATTACAATTCAAGACCCTATTATTATAGCCAATACGATAAAAAAATAAAATCCTAAATTATCTATCCACAACATAGTGGTCCTGTTTTCATAATACAATCATTTTAAGGATAAAATTGTACGGTAAATTACATTTCTCAGTAATGATCTATAACTCTTAAAAAAGTAATATAATTTTTTTTTCTTCTTACACATTCTAGAAATTTTTTTACACACCATAAGATGATTTTTCTTGTATCAACAACATAATGATATGTTATTATAAATATGGAATAACTATTCCCCTCATTTCCATAAAATGATAAATTAATGTAATGATTATGTGTACATATTGTCTATCACCACCCCTTAGAAATATGATTCAATTTTCATTACAATATTAAATAATTAGTTATTATGTTTTATTTAATTTAAATGATTTTTATCTATTATGTAATAACACTTATATAATTATTATATCATATGTAACTTCTAAATTATCTATTCGATGGAAAATGATAATGGAATTTATTCGTACTTTTGAACTACCACCTCCCCGAAGTGATATGTTTCTTTTTATATTTCCACTATTCATGATGAGGTGTCCATTAATTATTGAATTTTGACACATAATATTTTTTCCAAATTATTTTTTTAATATTTAAATATTAAAAAATTTGTTTTTTATTATATCGTCATTAATTTTTAAGAAAAAATTAATATAAAAGAATTTTATGTTTAATTGATATTTTTATGATTAAATTATAAATTGTTTCAGGTCATAATTTTTATATTTTTTTATAATTTTATTATATTTTATAATATAAATTTTTATTAAATTGTTTAAATTAATTTGTTCTGTTAATTTATACTTTTTTGTTCTTTTCTATCTATTAGCTGTTAAAATTATATGATATGTTATATACATTTATTCATATGTTTTTGTTATTTTATTCATTTGAAAATGGTTCATTTCAATTTAATATCAATATTTATTTTCTTCAATTTTAAAATCATTAATTATTTGTAATTTATTGAATATTTTTTAATATAGATTTAAATTTAAATTATTATTATAATTTTTTTATTTATATGAATTTTTCTAATTTAATTTTATATTGTCTCTTAATTTATTTAGAAATATATATTTTTAATTATTAATTTTATAAATGTTTAAATTTATGATTAATTTAATATAATTAATTTGAATAAAATATTTTTTCTATGATTGATCTGTTTGTAGTATTATAAGGACTCAACCTTAAACCTTACTTAATCTTGAGTTATTACAAGATTACACCTTGAGGATCTTTTAGGTTTAGAGTTTTAGAGAATTAGAACATAAAAAATGCATTACATTCCACATTTAAACAAAGTGGTTACATAAAAGTTAGTATTCATTTTTCCCATCAATGGAAACATATTGAAAATAAAACATGGATTCTTTCTTTACACTTCCTTGACACTATCATCATATCTTGTACTGTTCCCTTGACCTGTGAAAAACATTTCAAAAACATGGGATGAGCATAAAAAGCTCAGTAAGGGATATAAAAATATGGAAAGGAAGCATGGGTACATATATACATAAGAATGAAATAATACTTTACCCATAAAACATAATCCCTTTAACATACCTCATCAAATCATGAATAAATCATAGAAATCATAATACATAAAGGCAACTTGAGGCATTCATAACATTCTTACGTAGGAAGTATCCCTCTTGGTTATGTTTGGAATACCCATCACAGTATATTCCCTAAATCTCTTCGGATAAACCTTAATGTTTCACTCCTTCACGTTACCCAATGCATTGGAGAGCTATATCGGGCTCACCCGCCCTTAGTTTATCAGGGAACCACCTATCTTCATAAAAATACCCAAGAACCATAACATAATCATATCACATAAAACTTACATAAAGAAAACATAAACATTCCACCTTTCAATCACAAGATATCAATAAAACACATTGATATAACAAAAACATTATGAAAACCATTTTCAATACCAAAATAAAATAAAAGTAAAACAAGGTATTTATTTTTCTTTTAACAAAACAATATGGCTTGTAGAGGAAGCTGGAACTCAAATAATGGTCACGGCGGCGGAGAAGTCATTGTCGCCTCATACGTATGAAAAAAACATTCCCTTTTGTCATTTTGTAAAACACTTCGTATAAAAAATGATTCCTTTTGGATAGACATAAAAGTAAAAGGGGTTTATACACCGTAAAAAAGAAAGTTGTGTATAAAACAAAATATGCCTCAATAAAAGGGGATTGAGACGAAGTCCCATACCTCGGGTCCAACATGACTCGGCCATTCTTTAATCTCTTGAATAATAAACATGAGTTAATTTCTACTTGTTTAAGAACTTTTTTCAAGTTCATTATTCCTTTTATATCACTTATTGCCATGTCATGAACACTATGTAATTTTTTAAGTTAATAACGGTCGTTTTAACGATCATTGGCACATGATTAAAAAACCCCTTTATAATTACAAGTTGTTCATGTATCAATTATATCCAGAATGGTATTCATGATGTAGATATAATATATATAATATATATCCCATAAATTCATGCATTTATAAAATTATATTAAATTTAGAGGTAAGAAATGAAATGCACCGTTCATGGAGACGATAAGCCGTACGTACGCATGAAAGATGCTTCCATTTCTATCTCATATTTTATGAAATGGAATCATAATGATATAAAGGTATATTATAATTCTAGTTTAATATCATATATAATATCATAACTCCATACTTTATACGTCCCCCATTTGGTGTTAACGAATCAAATCACTTTGAAGGGGCGGTAGTCCGCACATCCTTAAATGAAGATATCGTCTTTACCCAAAATGGAAACCATAAAGGTATGCCCAAAATGAAAAATAAATAAGATTAAGGAAAACATGAAAATTTTATATATCATATATAAATATAGTGACATCTTAATGGCCACCTTTGAAGGTGTTAAAATAATGTTGAACAATCATCGTTTCGGGAGGCAGAAATTCACCATCCACGGAAACAGTATGTTATTTAACAATTAGATGTAGGTGTGTGTAAGTATAGCTCTAATAATTCTTATAACAACATCCTAGTATATGTAATATAATGTTTTTGTTACAAAAGAAATGAATAAAAATATTTTAGGGGGTTGGAGATGCAAAATAAAACAAAAGAACACAAGTGAAAATATTACCTTAAAATCAGGTAACTCCCTTTGGTTTGAGCTCAAAGGCTTCCTTGGGAAGTCTTCTTCCCATAGTGAGGCTTCAATGAGTATGATTGGGAAGTGGTGAGACAAAATGGGATGGGGTTGGCAGAGCCAAAGGCTTTTTATATGTGGGTAAGGAGGTAGAGGTGTGGGCCTTTTATTAGAGGAGAGGAGGGACACTCTTGGAAAGTAAAGAAATGTTACTTTATTTTAAAATGAGTTTCGGATTCAAAAATTCCCACAATGATATAATTAGAGGGTAAGGTGATAAGGGTTATAAATACACCCATCCAATAGATTTTGGACACGTTTAGGTCATAGATTTTACATTATCTTATCATTTAATTTAAATCCTTTATTAATGAGGTTATGACTGCATCATCATGATGTCATAAATAATTTATTTTATTTAATGTCTAAAAATTAGAAAAAAATATCATGATGTAGGAAATCGTTTTAGCTTTCTAATGAATATTTATAGTATAAAATCTTACTTGTATAAACCCATTTAAAAATTTTATTAGTAAAAAAACTCATGTTTGTGGCATTTTAATTTTAACATTAAATACAAAGATATTAATCTAATTTTCCAACCAAAGGGGATCCACGGGGTCCCCAAGTTGACCCATGTATTTTCTATGTCGGCCATGACACATCCAATAAGGGTATTACATGTGTCTAGGTATTTTCATTTTTTTATAATATCATTTTTCCTTAAACTACACTAATTACCTCTATTCGCGATTAAGAACTTAAAAGTTACTATTAACCAAAAATTATTTTAATCTCATTAAAACACATTTTATTTTATAATGACAACCATGTATGTTGGATTTTTTAAAATAAAATCACAGAAGTGGCAAAGTTTCATTTAAACGAAAAGTCAGTTTCTTTAACTACCACTGAATGGTTTCACTATTCATCAAAAATTGATGTTTTTCAGAAAAATACCAAAACATCACCCTAAGCTATATTTGATATTATGAATTTAAAAATGATGTCTATTTTACAAAATTAAAATAATATAAGATACATTAATTAATTTAATAATTAATTCCCACTGTCATGACAAATAATGTGTTTTTATGAAATAATAAGTATCAAAAGATTGACACTAGTTTTAGTCCAATTTCAAAGTTAAATTAATTCCCATGACCACCATTGGATTAAATGGTAGAAATATTTTATAATTTCACTTTAAAACCAATTAAAATATAATTTAATCATATAAATAAATTACATTAAATATAGGTTTTGAATTAAAATACAACATTTTTCACAATTCATTAAAAAATGAACTTTATCGGAAAAATACCAAAAATTCACACAGAGTAAATTTTGATGTCCCAATCATAAAGAATAAGTTTATTTTGAAAAACATAGCTTATAAAATTTTAAACATATATATTTAAAAAATGTTTTTCCATCAATAGGCAGTAAAACAATATTTTAAAAATATTAGTGTATTCCATGCTTAATATTGGATTTATTCTCATTTTAAGCCTCTAAAATCTATCTAATTCACTAATAGACATAGATAAAAATATCTATTATTCATTACTTACTTGGGATGTTACATACTTCCCCCCTTTAGAAAATTTCATCCCCGCAATTTATTTACTTATCGAATAAATGGGGGTACTTATCCCTCATTGCATTTTCATATTCCCATGTTGCCTCTTCCATCATGTGGTTTTTACACAAAACATTTACCTGATTAATCACCTTATTCCATAAAACTTTCTCCCTATTGTCATGAATCTGTACCTGTTGTTCCTCATATGATTGGTTCTCTTCCATCTGAACAACCTCTAGACTCAAAACATGAGATGGATCTGGCATGTACTTTCTCAGCATCGAAACATGAAATACATTGTGTACCTGAGATATACTCAGAGGTAAAGCCACCCGATATGCAACTGATCCAACTCTCTCTAGAATTTTATATGGTCTAATGAACCTTGGACTCAGCTTTCATTTCTTACCAAATCGCATCACACTTTCCCATGGTGAGACTTTGATAAAAACATGATCACCTACCTCAAAAGATAGATCCTTCCTCATGTTGTCCGCATAACTCTTCTGCCTGCTCTGAGCTGTTCTCATGTGTTTTTGTATCACCTAAACTTTTTCTGCCAACTAATCTACCAATTCTGGTCCCATCAGCTTTCTTTCACCCACTTCATCCCAAAAAGCTGGAGTTTGACACTACTTCCCATATAACTCCTCAAATGGTGCCATCTGTATACTGGAATGAAAACTATTATTATATGAAAATTCGACCAAAGAAAGATGTTGGTCCCAATATCCATGATAATCCATAGAACAAGAACGTAGAATATCCTCCAATGTATGAATTGTTCATTCTGACTTCCCATCTGATTGAGGACAAAAATCTGTACAAAAATTTAATTCAGTACCCAACGACTTCTAAAGGCTTTTCCAAAAGTTAGAAGTGAACCTGGAATCACTGTCAGATACAATGTAGAGGGGAACACCATGTAACCTGACTATAACATTAAGATACAAATGGGAAAGTTGATATAGGGAAAAATTATCTCGCATAGCAAGGAAATGATCAGATTTGGTCAAGCGATCAATAATAACCCAGATTGCATTATTACCTCGAGGGGTCTTCGGAAATCCCACAACGAAGTCCATGGATATATTCTCCCATTTCCACCCTAGAACTGGTAAAGGCTGAAGCATCCCTTTCGGTAACTTCCACTCTGCATTAACCTGTTGACATGTCAAACACTTCACAGTAAAATCAGCAATATCTCTTTTCATTCCATAACACTAGTAATACTCCCGTAGATCTCTGTACATCTTAGTACTGCTAGGAGGAACTGAAAATGGTAAACTATGAGCTTCACATAACAACTCTCCCTTCAACTGGGAATCACAAGGCACACACAATCTATTCCAAAATCTCAAAATGCAATCATTATCAATGTTGAATTCAGGCAACTTACCTTTCTGAACCAGCTCTACCTTTTTCTGCAACTCACTGTCTTGATTCTGTTCTTGCTTGATTCTGTCGGATAGAGAAGATTTCACTAATACCTGAAACAAAACAGAAGAGCATCCAGCACCAACAACTTCTATGCCAATGTTCATCAAATCATTAACCAAAGGATCACATTCCAAATGCAACATTTCTAATGAAGCATTACTTTTTCGACTCAAAGCATCAGCCACTTTATTTGATTTTACTAGATGGTAATGAATTGTACAATCATAATCCTTGATTAATTCTAGCCATATCATCTATCTCATTTTCAATTCATTCTAAGTGAATATATACATTAAACTTTTGTGATCGGTATATATTTCACAGACTACTCCATACAAATGATTCCTCCAAACTATTAAAGCGAAAAAAACAACAGCTAATTCCAAATCATGTGTAGTGTAATTTACCTCATGAGTTTCCAACTGACGTGAAGAAAAAGAAAATACCTGATCATTATGCATTAGGACACAACCAAGTCCTTTCAATGAAGCATCACTGTAGATAACAAACACCCCATTCCTGGAAGGTAGTGCCAAAACTGGAGCATTCACCAGTATTTTTTCAATTCCTGAAAACAATCATCACATTCTTTTGTCCAGATAAACTTAACACCCTTCCAACTTAGCTTAGTCATGGGACAAGATAACCGTGAAAAATTTTCAACAAACCTTCATTAGTAACTTGCCAAACCATGGAAACAACGGATCTCAGTTACATTGGTGGGTCTTGTCCATTCTTCCACAACCTTTGTTTTAGCAGGATCAACAGTTATCCCATCTTTAGAAACAATGTGACCTAGGAAAGAAATTTGTTGCAATCAAAACCCACACTTGCTGAATTTTCCATACAGTTTCTTTTCTTTTAAGGTTTGCAAGATAACCCTTAAATTTCTTTCATGGTCCTCTTTACTTTTAGAAAACACCAACATATCATCAATGAAAACCACCAAAAACTTATCCAAGAACTCATGGAAAATTATATTAATTAATTCCATGAATACAGCAGGTGAATTTGTTATCCCAAAAGACATTACTACAAATTCATAATGGCCATATCTTGTACGAAATGCTGTCTTCAGAACGTCTTCTTCCTTTACCATCAGCTGATGGTACCCAGATCTCAAGTCAATATTTGAAAAATACTGAGCTCCCTGGAATTGATCAAATAAATAATCGATATGAGGCAATGGATATTTGTTCTTAAAAATTATGTTATTCAAGGATCTATAATCAATGAAAAGACTCATTGAACCATCTTTCTTTTTAACAAATAAAACAGGGGCACCCCATGGTGATGTTCTTGGACAAATGAAACCTTTCTCTAATAAATCATGCAATTTCTCCATCAACTCTAAAAGTTCAATTTGATCTATTCGATAAGGGGGTTTTGAAATTAGCTTAGCATAAATAACTAAGTCAACAGTAAATTTAACTTCCCGATCTGGTATTATTCCAGGAAACTCATCAGGAAAAACATTAGGATACTAATTTACCACTGGCACATCATTAATCTGAACAGTTCCCTTGTTTTCAACAATATGTCCAAGGTAACATTCATTTCCATCTTTTACAAGTTTCTCAGCCACTTGATAAGTTATCAATAGTAATGGTACATTCGTGTACACAAACGGAATGTCTTTCAGAAAAGAAACTTATTTATCTGTACAGTCAATCTTAACATGGTAAATAGAGATCCAATCCATACCCAGGATAACATCAAACTCTACTAGAGGTAGAACAATAAGGTTCGCAAAGTAGGTTCTTTCCACAGATAAGGATATAAAGATTCTTATAAATTATTTTTTCCTCAACATTTCCCCTAGGTGTTTTTACCACATGTTCAACAGTCATTTCTTGAGATGGTATTCCCATTTTACTAGAAAAGGTTTCAGAGATGAAGGAATGTGTAGACCCCGAATCAAAAAACACACTGACATAATCTGAAAAAACAAACAAAGTACCTGATACAACTTTATTTGATGGCCCGACATCTGCTAAAGTAGTTGAAAATAATTTCACCACCCCTTTCTGTTTGTAGTCTAACTGCATCCCATCACTGAAGCTCTTTGTCGGACACTCATTTGCATAGTGACCCATCTCATTGCACTTAAAACATTTCACTAACTGTACATCAAATTTGGTCTTACCATCACCTTGATCTTTTTCATTATAATCATGAGCCTTATTTCCCATCTTACCACATCGATAGCACTTTCCAGAATTCAGAAGACATTCCCCAGCATGCCTTTTACCACATTTATCACAAAATGAAAACTTAGTTTTCTTACCATCAGACTTTTTTGAAGAATTATTTCCTTTCTCCTACCACAACAGACTCTTCTTCTGTTGGTTGTTATAGAACACTTGATCATCGGAAAACTCCATTTACACCTTCTTAGCACATCGAACAAGCTTTTCATAACTTTTAAACTCACGAGAACATAATTCCCTTCGATATTTTTGTTTTAATCTTGAGTAAAAATGATTGATTTTACTGTCAAGGTCTCGGATAAAATTTGGAGCATACCTTGCCAATCGAGTGAACCTTTCTTCATAGGCATCCACTGAGTCTTCCTCTAGCCTCAATTCCATGAATTGCTTTTCCATCCAAAGTCGAACAGCCTTAGGAAAATTATTCTCAAGAAACATACCTTTGAATTCATCCCAGTCAAGAGCATCAATCTCATCAGTGTCCCTGATATTTTTATCCATCGACCACCACTGATCTGCTTCACTCTCCAAACAGTAAATAGAAAGACTAACCTTTTGATTGTCTGAACACCCCATGACAACAAAAATATTCTCTAGTCCTTTAATACACCCTTCACATAGCACATGGTCAGATGATCCTCCGAATGATGGTGGATATTGCCTCATGAAATGTTCCACCACTGACATGTTCCTCTGCGGTTGATCTGGATGATCCCATGCATGGATACCACCACCATTTATCACATGATTCAACTGCGCCATTACTGTAACAAACTGTTCAGTTCCATTTCCGACCATCTCAGGATGCTGATTCGGAAGGTTATTTCCTTCTATATGCCTTCCTAGCACTGCATCCCTGTTTCCTCTATGGAAAACCATTCTGAACAAACATGTCTTAGGTGAAGCAACATGGTAATTATTCAAATAATATATCATTTCAAAAATATTTTTGGATAATCATTTAATATAATTGTAACTCCTAAAGTTATATAAACCGAACTTTGATACCAACTATAAGGCATCGGCCATAAACCTTACTTAATCTTGAGTTATTATAAGATTACACCATGAGGATCTTTTCAGGTATAGTGTTTTAGAGAATTAGAACATAAAACTTGCATTACATTCTACATTTAAACAAAGTGGTTACATAAAAGAATGTATTAATTTTTCCCATCAATGGAATCATATTTAAAATAAAACATGGATTCATTGTTGACACTTCCTTGACATTATCATCATATCATATAACTTTCCCTTGACCTGTGAAAAACATTTCAAAAACATGGGATGTTCATAAAAAGCTCAGTAAGGGATATAAAAATATGTAAAGGAAACATGGGTACATATATACATAAGAATGAAATCATAATTTACCCATAAAACATAAGCACTTTAACATACCTCATCAAATCATGAATAAATCACAGAAATTATAACACATAAAGGTAACTTGAGGCATTCATTACATTCTTACTTAGGGAGTAACCCTCTTGGTTACGTTTGGAATACCCATCACAGTATATTCCCTAATTCTCTTCGTAGAATCCTTAACGTTTCACTCCATCTCATTACCCAATGCATTGGAGAGCTATATCGGGCTCACCTTCCCTTAGTTTATCATGTAACCACCCATCTTTATAATAATTACCAAGAACCATAACATAATCGCATCACATGAAACGTACATAAAGGAAACATAAAATTTCCACATTTCAATCATAGGATATCAATAAAACACATTGATATAATAAAAACATTATGAAAACCATTTTCAATACCAAAATAAAAGAAAATTAAAACAAGGTATTTATTTTTCTTTAAAAAAACTGTCTGGCTTGTAGAGGAAGCCGAAACTCAAATAATGGTCACGGTGGAAGAGATGTCATTGTCGCTGCATTCATATGACAAAAACATTCCCATTTCTTGTTTTGTAAAATTCTTCATATAAAAAAAGATTCATTTTGGATAGACGTAAAAGAAAAATGGGTTTATACACCGTATAAAAGAAAGTTGTGTATAAAACAAAATATGCCTCAATGAAAGGAGATTGAGACGAAGTCCCATACCTCGGGTCCGACTTGACTCGGTCGTTCATTAATCTCTTGAATAATAAACTTGAGTTAATTTATAATTCTTTAAGAACCTTTTTCAAGTTCATTATTCCTATTATATCACTTATTGCCATGTCATGAACACTACGTAATTTTTTAAGTTAATAACGGTCGTTTTAACGATCATTGGTACTTGAGTCAAAAATAAACCCTTTATAATTACAAGTTGTTCATGTATCCGTTATACCAAAAATGGTATTTATGATGTTGATATCATATATATAATATATATCAAGTACATTCATGCATTTATAATATTATATAATATTTAGAGGTAAGAAATGAAATGCACCGTTCATGGAGACGGTAAGCCGTACGTACGCATGAACGCTGCTTCCATTTCTATTTCGTATTTTATGAAATGGAATCATAATGATATAAAGGTATATTATAATTCCAATGTAATATCATATATCATATCATAACTCCATCCTTTATATGTCCCACATATGGTATTAATGAATCACATCACATTGAGGGGTCGGTAGTCCGCACTTCCCTAAATGAAGATATCACGTTTTCCTATAATAGAAACCATAAAGGTATGCCCAAAATGAAAAATACCAAAGCTTAAGGAAAACATAAACATATTATATATCATATATAAATATTGTGTCATCTTGATGGCCACCTTTGAAGGTGTTAAATGAATGTTGATCAATCATCGTTTCTGGAGGCCAAAATTCTCCATCCACGGAAACAGTATGTTCTTTAACCATTAGATGTCGGTGTGTGTAAGTGTAGCTCTAATACTTCTTATAAAAAAAATCCTATTATGTTGAAGATACTGGTGTTGTTACAAAAGATATGAATAAAATGTATTTAGGGGGTTGGAGAAGCAAAATAAAACAAAATAACACAAGTGAAGACATTACCTTAAAATCGGGTAACTCCCTTTCCTTTGAGCTCAAAGGCTTCCTTGGGAAGACTTCTGACCAAAGTGAGGCTTCAAGAGTAATAGAGGGAAGTGGAGAGACATAATGGGCATGTTTTGGCCGAGCCAATGGCTTTGGAAGTGTGGGTAAGGAGGTAGAGGTGGGGGCCTTTTATAAGAGGAGAGGAGGGGAACTCCTGGAAAGTAAAGAAATGATACTTTATTTTAAAATGAGATTCGGATTCAAAATGTCCCCCATTGATATAATTTGAGGGTAAGGTGATAAGGGTTCTAAATACACCTATCAAATAGGTTTTGGACATGTTTTGGTCATAGATGTTACATTATCTTTTCATTTTATTTAAATCCTTTATTAATGAGGTAATCGCTGCATCATCATGATGTCATAAATAATTTAATTTATTTAATGTCTAAAAATTATAAAAAAAATATCATGATATAAGAAATATTTTTGGATTTCTAATGAATATTTATAGTCAAAAATATGACTTGTATAACACCATTTAAGAATTATTTTAGTAAAAAAACTCATGTTTGTGTCATTTTAATTTTAACATTAAATAAAAAGATATTAATGTCATTTTCCAACCAATGTGGCTCCATGGGGTCCCCAAGTTGACCCAAGGATTTTCTAGGTCAGCCATGACACATCCAATAAGGGTAGGACATGAGTCTAGGTATTTTCATTTTATTATAATATCATTTTTTCCGTAAACTACACTAATTACCTCTAATCGCGATTAAGAACTTAAAAGTTACTATTCAAAAAAATTATTTTAATCTCATTAAACCACATTTTACTTATTAATGACAACCATGTATGTTGGATTTTTTAAAATCAAATCACAGAAGTGGAAAAGTTTCATTTAAACAAAAATTCAGTTTCTTTAACTACCACTTAGTGGTTTCACTATTCATCAAAAATTGACGTTTTTCAGAAAAATAACAAAACGTCACCCTAAGATATATTTGATATTATGAATTCAAAAATGATTTCTATTTTAAAAAATTCAAATCATATAATATAAATTAATTAATTTCATAATTAATTCCCGTTGTAATGACAAATAGCGTGTTTTTATGAAACAATAAGTATCAAAAGATTGACACTAGTTTAAGTCCAATTTCAAAGTGAAATTGATTCCAATGACCACCATTGGATTAAATGGTAAAAGTATATTATAATTTCACTTTAAAACCAATTAAAAATATAATCAAATAATATAAATAAATTAGATTAAAAAGAGGTTTTGAATTAAAATACAACATTTTTCACTATTCATTAAAAAATGAACGTTATCGGAAAAATACCAAAAATTCCCACAAAGTAAATTTTGATGTCCCAATCATAAAGAATAAGTTTATTTTGAAAAACATAGCTTATAAAATTGTCAAAAGATAGATTTAAAAATGGTTTTCCATCAAAAGGTAGTAAAACAATCTTATAAAAATATTAGTGTATTCCATGCTTAAGATTGGATTTATTCTCATTTTAAGCCTCTAAAACACTATATAATTCAATAATATACATAGATAAACATATCTATTACTAATTAATTACTTGGGATGTTACAAGTATTTTTTTCAATGGCAACCTAATTATTATTAAAATTTTCATGTGACCATTTTATTGTAGAAAATATTTTAATGGGGCTACTATACCACGTTGAACTACATGGAATTTATAGATGAAAAGAAATGAAGACTCTATCATGGGGGGAATCATGAAAATATCACAAAAATTACAAAACAAAGTTAAATATATGACCATATTTTTTTATAAATATTCACAATTATGGTCATGTAATGACAACAAAATCTATCATACCACAACATTTATTTTCACCATCGAATGTTTTCTCATTCTATTGTTCCTTTTCACATTTCTTATACGAAATTAATTAACATTATAGAAATATAAATTGACCATTTCTCTTCGATGAATTTAATCGGTGGGACAATAAAATTTTGAATCAATGGTGATGAAAGAGATTACTTTGGTTGATGTGATGATGAAAAATGGTGGTGTATGTATAAACAAAAGAATTTATGCATATTTTGAAATGGTTTTTTAATTATATTTTATTTGATTTTATGGTTATTTACTTTCAATTTAAATGAGCTAGTAAATTATGGTTAATTTAAATTATTAATGGAAAATTTTAGAAAATGTATAAATTAATTAAGAGTTTAAATTAGGAATTTAATTTCTAATATAAGATTATTTTTTAGATGATTATATAATTTTCAATGGGTTTTATAAAATATGGAAAAACGGGGGTCATCACATAACTAATAGACTACATGATTTCCTGACCTAATGTTAGATGTGATATTAGGATTTCCATGTAACTATTTATGATTTTCCAAAACCATGGGATCCCCCACTCAAATATTCTTTATTCCCCACAGCAAGTACAACAACAGAAATTCTTGAATCAACTACTACCACATTCTTTCTCATCCTTCATCCACTTATATTAAGGTGAATCTCTATTGTCATCTCCCCAATGCTTGGTGTAGAGCCTTCTAACGATGCTGAAGCACCCAGATGAAATTGATCATCTCATGCTCCCTTGGGGACATCTATGAGCCATCTCAAGGTTCATTTGGAAAATATTAAGCTCGAAAGTGAATGAGATCCTCCACTTCAAAATCGGTGAAATTTAATAGCCACACCAACATATGGCACACCACTACTAGGCTCCACGGATTCCGATTGAGCCACCACAGACTACCATGCCTATGGTTCCTCATGATCCACCATTTCTTTAATGGATACTCATGATCCATCATTGATCCAACAATGCCTCATGTTCTATATTTGATGTCAATAATGACTCATGAGCCACTATTGGGATCATAGTGACTCATGAGCCACCGATGTTCCTACAGTGACTCGTGATCCACTGTTGAGACCAAGATGACTCTTCAAATACGGTTGAGAAAATGGTCAATCATGAGTCATCATTGTAGATAATAGTTAATCATGATACATCATTGAGATGATGGAGAATAATGATACATTTCTTAGATAATAGAGACTTGTGATACACTAATGTGTTGACAATGAATCATGAGCCCCATTGACCGGTTACCACTATTAGACATTGCTATCTATGGAAATTATGACATAATAGGTGTTCATATCATCAAAATATTATATAACATGATTGGATTAATCTACTAAAATAGACACCGTGAATTTTGGATGTGGTTTGACAAAAAAAAAATTCCTTCTCTCTATTATCGTACCATGATGATCACACTACTTTTTCTCTATTGAGAAAGTCTCAAGGCATCTGGCCACTGTGGTGTTTGTATGTGGTGTGATTCAATCTATAAAATCCATTACTCACCCCTTTCACTCTACAATTCCCTTACTATTATACAATTCAGTCCATCTCTTTAGATCTATATTTTTATCCTACAACAGTTACAGAGTTGTGAACACACGTAAGAATCAATGGTACAATCTTTCCTCACCAATAAATGGAACCCCTCATAATATCTGTTTTATCTCAAAAGATACATGCTCTATTTCATAGGTATCATTAGAAATTAATAAGAATATATTTTATTTTATGAAGACCAATTAAATCCCTACTATATAAGTATATTGACTTTCGACTGAAAAATGAGATTTGAGAACTCTAATAAATAAGAACATTCTTCCACTAGAGAATATATTATCACTGTATGGGTTACATATATTATTTTTTATGTTTTAGACATCATGTACTTTCATTAATTCCTTTTTGTTGAATGGGTAGAACCTTTATACTGTTTAGAAAATGAGAGGTGACCCGTTGTATAGATGGAGTCTTGTTATTTTATAATTATGTTATCTCTATAGGAATAGTAACTGGTTTTTAATTTTTGAATTATGATTATTGTTACGATGATAATATTTTCTTTTCAGTTGTAATCATTATAAAATTTCTAATATTAAGAAATTTTATTCTCCTACTTTATGGTATTGGATCAAAATGATGAGATGGTCTAGTTTCATGGAGAAAAGTGGTTCGAAATCGATAAACACTTGGGGAATACCCAGTGTCCCATTATGAACAATTAGGGTGCACAATTCAAAATTTTGAATACCCCATGGGATATATTGTAGATCCACTATGTAATTCAAAAGAATAAGGATAATAGTCCAAAAATGGAAATTTGGTGAATGATTCTAACTATAAATCAGTTTTAATCAATATTGAAAAGTGATAAATAACTTTTAATTCATTAATTTAAATAATTAATGAATACAAAATTTTCAATTTTAAAATGATCAGAATATCATTATAAAATGGAATCCAAATATAAAAACCTAAAAACATTACATAAAATATTCATCTCAAACCATTTCCTCTATTTCATAGTTATTAACATTATTATTTATAGATTTAATAATAAATTCTAGATATCTTGATTTAAAACATGAATCTTTAGAGAATAATTATTTATTTACTACTAAAAAAATATAATGGAAAACAATTATCTATTTACACACCTCTTGAAGGGGTCGTGTCAAAACACCCTTCATTTTTCATGGAGTATGTGTTTAATACCTCACATAACGTGAATGGCTATGACATCCAATGAAAAATTTGTAGATCTTGTTCCTGAGATAGATAGGACAATGATTTAATGGTTTAAGACTATAAGTCTTGAAACCCACTTCAAAAAATAGTTTTGGAATACTCAATTTATACTAAAGTGGTAAATTTGATCCCATATACATGGAAATTAACCCACAGTAGAAAATAAAGGACCTTTATGTCCCCATAATTTTCCAATAAAAAATAATCTATTTAAAATTCTTTGAAAAAAATGAATTTTAATTTCATACCAATATTATCATTATGTGACACAAATTTCATAGCCTTGTAGGATAGTTCCCAGACTTTCACAATGGAGAGTTTATCAATGCTATATAAAGCATTAATCAAATATGAGTTTCATTGGTAAAAGTCAATTGGAGGAAATTTAGGTTTTCATTATATGATGATTCTAAAGAATGTTTGTATGTATTATAACCTAGTGATACCCATGAATGGGAAGATCCGTAATTTGGTTTCATGATTATATTTTTACCAGCCACCCAAGATACCATAATAAAGAAGGAAATATATTCTATCAAGAAATATAGTAGAGAAACACTAAATGAATACTATGAATGATTTAAAATGTTTTCTACATGATTTCCTCAACAAGCTATATAATATCATGACATACTAGTGTTATTGTAGAGTGGTATACCATAAAATTATATTACCCTATTATGTACATCATTTATAAGATATTTGATTGATAAAATAACCATAGATGCTAGGCGTCTAATTGAAAATATTTATCAGAATTCACAAAAATTTTGGACCAGATTTATACTCAACATATTAATCTATGAGGTAAATTATTAAGACTCATCAAAAATGCGTGAATAAAAACTATATGTATTTAAAAATAATTTTACGGTAAATCGGAATAAAACAATCGATTTTGAATCCCAACCCAAAACAGGTATGTGGCCTATGATCATCACCTTATTACTACACCGACTGATGCGATGAAATAGAAGGTATATAAAGTTGTAAAAATTAATTCCATTCATGGGAGCTTTAAAAAACAAATAAAAGAGGTAATGGAAAACCTAGTAGTGGAATGGAGGTCACATGAATTTTATTATAACCCATTCAGATTATCAATTCCAAAGACCACTTCATTTTCAAAAACCATACAAGTAGTATGAAAAATAAAAATCCTTCCAACCAGGTCATATTTCTCAAAAACAATCTATATACATATGTCATATAGTGAACCACTAGGAAAACAATGTAAATAAATATAGATAGAGGATTAAAAAAAAAATTAATTTGTTTTTCAATAAAAATTTAGAAACATGTGGAATTATTTTCCAATAACATAATAACATTTCTAGATAAAACAATCATCATACCCAAAAAATATGTGTGAATGATCATCACAATGTGTTGTAAGGAGAAAAATTCTCTAAAACCTATGGATTCCCATAATAAATAATAATTTTGTGAATCAATAAATTTTAAGAATTTTATAAAATTACTAAATAGAAATCCACTCCACTAGCATAAGAGAACAAAAAAAAAGAGAGGAAATGAAGAAAATATTTGGGAAAAAATGTCCAGAAAATTTAATAAAAATAAATTATATTAAGAATAAAGAAACCACATAAATTAGCATTTATATTTTCTAAAACCATGAAAATTTAGGAATAAAATCTAGAAAACGTTATATAGGGGAAATTCAATGTGTTGACATTAATATACCTCCCTTGTAATCCATAAATAAAATACCAATGTATTACAAATTCATCAAAGATATTTTAAACAAGAGATAGAGGACGGGTGGGAATTATTGAATAATCATTACGATATTTTTTCATCCATGATCACACCACCTTCTCTAAAAAGAATTTATGACTATGGTACATTTCATATTTCATTTACTTTCAGTTCTCATTAAAAAATTGATGCCTTGTCTAGTCATGGTGCTTCCATTAATTTTAAATCTTACTCTTTATTTTAATCATTTAAAATAATTAAACGGATTCCCCATATAGTGTTTATCCATAGTGTAAATAGATCTTCTATATTCCAAACCCATGTTTTATAGTATGTGATACTGGGTGTGGGGGCACTGGTTATTCAATAAGATTTTTAAATGATGACAATAGAGGATTGTAAATAACTGGGAAATTCACCCATATTAATGAGAATACTATACACATAGACGACCAATATTATTATTAATGTACATGAAATAATCCTTAAAAATGAGTTTGGAAGTAATATATTGTACATTAATGTTCATGAATTGATGTGGGTCCTTTAAAAAAATTATTCACTCTTTGTAGTTAGCCACAAGGAAAGTATTGAACACGTGGACGACTTATGTGTGTTTAAAGAGTTTTTAGACATAGATGATAGCCTCTATATTAAAAACACCAAGGAACAAGTAAGTAAAACAAATCATCATATTTTTATCATGATAAAATAACATCTGAATTCAATGATAATTTAATAAAGGAATCTGATATCAGAAACATTATTTTGAAAAATTGGGCATTCAAAGTAAAAAATGTGAATTCTGTATCATATTTGAAAGAACCCCCAATCATTGAGTTAAACTTTCACCCTTGTGACCTAAAATATGGGTATCATATAAAATAGAATAATTAATACTGATCATAGTTAACAACACATCCCAATAATTAAAAAAAATTATAACAACCATCATGGAAAACTAAATTCAATTATAAGTATCAGGCCATGGATTCATACCTAAAATTAACCTGTAGGTGTTTTCCCAAAAATTATTTCTATAGGGAGACTCTGGGAATATTAGGAAACCCTAGATGTGACATTACTCCACCATTATAGTAGTTTTTTAAAATATATTTAAAACTGTTTTCAGCAAATATAATTTACCCCCTTCATGACACACAAAATGGTAACCCCATTCATGTCGTTCCTAAGAAGACATGTATTATAATAGTAAAAAAATTAAATATTAGTAAATAAATATATTACCACCCCAAATAGTTATTGATTATTAATTTACTATAGAAAAGTTATTTTAGTCACCCAAAATGATCACACCCTCATCTCATGCATTTCGTAAATTCTGGAAATGTAATCTAGTAGGACCCTTAAATTTTTTTTGGATGGATTCAATGTTTATTTTTAGGTACCCCTTTTCCATGAATGTAAACAAAATAAAACATTATCTGGTCCTCTTGGAACATTTTCCTTAAAAAATATTCCTTTCGGCTTAAAGGATTCTCCAGTTACATTTCACTAGTGTGTCGCATGTAGTTTTTTATATCACATGGAGGAATTCATGGAAGTATTCTACTGTGCAATTAATGTTTTTTTAATCACATTTTATCATTTTTAGGGAACTTATAAGAAGTGTTTATACAATTAAAATAAAAAAAATTATATTTTAATTTAATTGTGTCACTTAATGGATGGAAGGGAGATTATATAGTTCATACAATTCCTTAAGATGGCATTGATCCAGATAATTATAATGTTGATGAAAAAAATTAATATCCACATCCCATCAGTTTTAGAAATATTTGATTATTTTCTTCCATTTGTTGTTTAACAGATGATTAATCAAGAACATTTTTATGATTCCTCTTCCCATTCAATATAACATTTAAAATATTGTGACATTGATCATTATAATGATTATAGTGATGAGATCGATGAGATGAATTAAAAGTTTATTACCCCAAAAATTATAAAACACCAAAACATAGACCACGAAATGAAGTTTCATTGTGAAGCATCAGAAAATAGATATACGGGAAGTCCTCTAGTATGTTATTAAATGGAGTCAACAAATCATAAGATATCCCACTAAGACACTAGATGAGACTAATCTAAAAGAACAAATTAACAAAAATAAATTCTTTTATATTGTAATTTATATCAATATATTTATATAATTTTTTCATCCAACTAAGGTGATTTTATTTTATAATCATAGAACACATTGGTACATCATAATAAAGGATGATTCCAATACAGCAGTGGTGAGATTGATAATATTCATCCATAAATTCAACCTCGAGAAAAAGTACATGAAGGGAGATAAAAATCAAGTACTACATCACCTTAGTAAAATCTTGATCATAGCTATAATAAAACATATAGAATTTTTCCCACTAAATAATCCCATACCATTAGATAATATCAACATTATATAAGGGGAAGTGATTATATATAATGATTTAGTGAATTATTGGGCCACCTTAGAGGCACATTGTAACATTTCGCATCATTAATGAACCAAATTAAGGCATAAGGGAGATTATATATTTGTGAATATCCATTTATATGAAAAATATTTAATGATAATGTTGTTAATAGGTGATTTATAGAATTTAAAATAGAACCAATTATGGTATTTTTCATAATATATCTTGTGGAGGAGACTTTGGACTTGAGAGAATGTACATAAAAGTGTTGTAATGTTGAATATAATATCCAATCAAATTTAAATATTCTTGTTAATTTTTAGAAATATATTATATGTGTCAATATTATGGAAATATTCCAAATATACATGGTGTTGCCTCAAAACCATTTATTTTTTATGAAATAATTGATGATTGTGGATTTTTTATGGGAACCCTTCTCATAATTATGAAAATTATTATATTTTAATTACAATGGATTTTGTATATAATTTCTTGGAAGCGAAGGTCACCATGAATGATGTTTCTAATAAGGTGTTTGATTTTAAATTAATAACATATTTTTGTTTGTATCTAGTAAGGGAAAATATTTTGTGACTAATGGACTTGTTTTTTTATATCATAATAATGACTATTATTAATTAAAAACATTATGTTCACCATGTTTAATATATACCTTATATTCCTAAAAACTATCCACGAATATGTTCATAACATGGAGATAATAGGTATTTTAGATAAAATTGGTCATCCAAAACAAAAGCATTTAGTAAAATGTCTTGATTAAAACTAATGGGCCTACTAGAAATATTAAAAGGATATAAAATGAAATATCCCCTATAAGATAGTTAATAGGTCATGTATTAATCATCTGCTGTAATGGGACACCCGATCTTATATGGTTGTAAAATAAATTAATTCACAATTTGTGAGGGTAGGAAAGTGAAAAATATCTTCAAATATGAACAATAGGATGTTATAAGAGAGGATTTTTAAAACTGAAAAATGAAGATGGAGAAAACATATGTTTTATATGAATAATTATCCAATAAAATTTCATTTAACATATAGAACAAGTCCATCTCTCTAATTTATGATGGATGTTAATAATATGTTAATACTTTTTCAATGTGGCGTGGATAATTTATATTTACAAATGAATATCCTTTTGGTGAAATTGATGTTATCAGATATCAGAAAGGAAATACATTCTCTAACATTGAGAAGAGGCTGAAAATTTTCAATGGGAATATACATCAATAACTTGTAGAGTATCGTAGACTACTCTAACCCAACTAATATTTTTTTCCTATATAGGTAATTAAACCATGTGAAATTAACAAATATATCTTCTAAGAAACAACCCATATATTACAATCTTCTAATGATTTATTATCTGGTATCCTCTTAAATTCAATCCTTATAAATTAGTGGAATAATTATTACACTAGAATGATTTGTCTTATATGAAAAAATTAATTATTTAATAAAAACCACCATGAAATTCGAATAATGTAGAGAAATAGAAACATGGGAATGAAGAGATTCATCATTAATTATTTTTTAAAAATATATATTGAATGTTTCTAAATTTATATTATTAATTGGGAATTAAAGTAGTTGTGTCAATCTGGGAATCAAATATAGACAAAGAAGATTTATCTTTATTTGAATCGTATAGGAGACATGAGTATCTCTAGAATCATGTGATTCCATTTTTATATTTCAATGTTAATGTAATATAATGATTAAAATGGGGAATTAAATAATTTAATTAAATCTGGGATATAAAAATATTTACTCTTTATTTAAGGGAATCAGTTAATTCTTGTAAATGAAATTTTCTAACCATTTTTTTTTTTTCAATTTTTTAATTTATAAGACTTTATTTTTTATTATTAATAAATCCCTACATGATTTTCATAAATTATGTTTCTCATTTCGAAGGGAATTTAATGAATATGTACTTAATTAATATTATGAAGAACATTTATTGAGTGATTTGAAACATTCTAACTTCTGTAACATTCATTTAATCATTTCAAAAGAAATGATAATGATAAAAAACACATTTATAATTATTAAGAAATCAATTAAAAATCCCTTAACTTTGAAAACTACCTTTACATCAACAGTTGGTTATCCTATTGATACCATGAATGTCCTTATAAAGGGGGATCCATGTTTTATTCCATTTTAATACATCCAAACCCTCCCCTTAGTACTTACATTATATTTTTAAGATTATGTTTTGAAATAATGGGAGACATGGAGAATGGAAATAAACTTAATTTTTGAATAATCTGTGGGGGTGCATAATGTTGGTGTTGCAAGGTGTTATCTGTTCATTTGTTGTACGTTCACATTCTATCCTTATATAAAAAGGAAAGAAAAAAATATTACGGTTTATGACATATATGAATCCAAAATCACCATAATGTGACTAATAGTAATTATCATATATTGATATGTTGTGGATTTGAGGTTAATTCTATGAATAACATTAAAAAAATTATTAATTTACTATGAAAAAATATATAATTGTTCTAAAAAAATACAATATGGTTAATAATAATTCAATATGATTAATTTATATAATAACCTTAGGTCTATCATGGGAATTATGAGATTTTTTATTTTTATGGAGATTATTTCATTTATCATATACATTAAATATCATGGTTTATAATGTAAGAGTGAAACCTCAAGTTTGAGCCTTAATTGCTAAAACAGTAGATCCTACCAACCATTAGACTCAAAGACATTTGAACATCAATTTAAATCCATGTTTATTTGGGTTGACATTGTTCTTTGAATATCAATTGGTTGTTTCACTGATAATTGAAAAATTAAATTTATATTTTTTGGGGATTTTTAAAATTTTGATGTAACACTGAATTGTTTTTATTTTATTACACTAAAATTTGCATAATGAATACATTAGAATCTATTATATTCAATTTTTATATTTTATTACTGAGGTAAATCCTTGTTTATGTTGGGGTATTGGACACATACAAATTTAATTCATGTTTAAAATGTTTTTAACGATTTTATAATGGGTTTTTATTTAAATAGATAATACATTCAATGTTTTATTAAATAATGTGTAATTTGAATTGTATAATTAAAATATTCCAAATAGGATAAATAATTAGGATTCAAAATTTTTCATTTATTTTATAGATTATATTGATAATTTATTATGTGATTATCTTTTTCATGTGTTTGTTTGAAGATATCCAATTTGGGGGAAACCCTTAACTTATGGCCAAATAGCCACAAAGTCATGCCCACAAGGGACTCCCCTCCATGGAGGTCATGGGAGGGACAACATTACAAGATGGATGAAAAGGAAAATAAGCCCATTCAAGAACCAATTTGGTGAAATATATGGGAAATCATAGCTGGTCTGAAGCCTAGGAGGATCATCCCATGGTGGTGAACCCTACACAAAGGTGTGAGGAAGGCATCACCTAGTCAAGGTGATCCATGATGGTTACTAAATTACAATGAATCCTGATCAACTTCCTTGTGTATGAGGTGTCTCATATTTTACTAAATCCACTCATGACCCTATCCATCCCATTCGATGAGATATGATGTTTTATCAGGTAAATGATAATGATTTTTTTAAACATTTATTCCCCCACTCAATTATTACAACACATAGTGACATAGATAAAACTCACCACTACCTTCCTCTATTGCTGAAACCATCTTCGATGGACCATCTCTACGTCAATTTTTGTAAAAGTACATTTCAAAAACAATGAATCACATGGTCATGCCTTCCAACACAAAAGAAACACCATCAATCTATGGCCATCCATTGCACCATCCGGGAACTCCATGAGCCATATCAAGGCTCATCCAATCACTACTAAATCTGGAATACAATTATACCCTCAATAATCCCACTTTCACACATTAATTTAAACAGTTGTAAGTTGAATGCCTCCACACAAATCTATTGAGTTCACCAGAGAAACCACTACTGGCCAATCCAATAGTGGTTTAAGAGAAAACATTGAGGAAATAGATACTCATTATCCACTCTTGAACCAACTATGAATCCAATGGTGATTCCTGAGATACTAATGAGCCGATAGGGAAATTTGAGCCACCATTGAGTTGATGGTAACACTTAAACTAATGTTGATCTAACTGTTACACATGAGACTCTATTGCAACTAACGACGATTCATGAGCCATCATTGGGCTGGAAATAACATGTCAACCACCACTGGAACCAACTATAAAAAGTGATCCACTATTTTTTTGAGAGTGAATCATGAGCCACCATTGATCAAATAATTACTCTTGGGCCACCATTGCGCCAATGGTGACCCCTGATACACTTTTGAGCAGTTTTAACCAATAGAGGTCGCTACCTTCCGCCACAACTAATGAACATGGTATCCTATACTCTAGAACCATTCATCCTAACATGAGATAATCAACTCATCCAACCACCATGCTACTCATATGGGTTTTAATGAAATTGTTATCTGCTCCCAATTTTTCTAAAATGTAAATCCCATTGTAGGTTCACAATAAATAAATAGCCAACATAACCAGCCGATGAGAACAATGGATGATTTTTTATGGCCAATTCCACACACTAATTACAACCATTTATCTATTCGAATATTTTCTGTCATAAAACCTATCCTACCAAACTAGATTGATCTATTTCTTCATTAACCATGCTTGAGTTGTACACAAAAACAAAAATCATAAGTGAAATATATCCTCAACAATGAAAGGATAACCCAATACACTCAATTGTATCATTTATGTCATTCAACCCATGCTACCACACTCAATTTTCACAGTTTTAGTTTCTTACATATTTAGTAATATGTTATGCTTAATCTAACCCCCATTGAATACTTTTAAATGATGTGCTAGAACCATTATATGATTTAAAGAAGTGGTGGTTGATTTTTTTATTGATATAGTAATTTTTTTTTAAATTATACTTTCATTATAGGTTTACTAAATCGTTATAAATTATTGAACATAGATATTTAATGGAATGTTATCATATTTTTTTAATGTAAAATTTTTAAATTATATTTGATTAAAATATTTAGTCTACATATTATTGGTATTATATCACACCGACTGGGTTATCCACTATGAGGGAGATACGTTTTTAGTGAATGTTAAAAAAATGGGGTACATATAGTATGAAAATCAATGAACTTGTGGAATTGAATCCTTGATTTGGAAATACATTGGTGATCAAAGATATATCCATTGTTCCATTCAATATTGGAATGATAATTGGAAAACATAAAAAATTGGTAGAATATTCTCTAATTAAATCAATATTAATCAATGGTGGAACATGATAAATTTTTTTTAATCTATTCATTTAATTAATTAATTATTGAAAAGACACGATTTCAAATGAAATATGACAAAAATAACAAAAAGGGATGCAAAACAAAAAACTGAGTCAAATTTCTCTAAAATGATATTCGAAAACTAAGTCCCTTACTACTTAGTCATTTAAATTCACATTCTCAAATTGACATTCACATTTGAGAAATAATGATTTAAAACACCACTATTGAGATATGACAATGTTATTTAATACTAATACACCATCATGGTGAAAAAATTATCTTTTTCCACCCCCAAATACTATGTTTATTCAAAATTTATCTACTTATGTCTCATGAAATATAAGGGTTCGATGAAAAATTTTATTCAATGACATTAGGGGTTTATTTTAACTAGTTTATGCAACATAATTTTATTTATAAATAGTATGAAATGTTCACGTAGAAATTCTCTTTTTGAGTTAATTTTATTTAAGAATGAATGACGCTGAGAAGGGGTTAATAAAGATAATGCAATGTATTCCAATTGAAATTGATGCCACATAATGAGTAACCCATGTTGTTTTTGGTGTTTCACTGATCAATGATTTGTTTCCAAAGAGTAGTTTTATAGTATTTGTAATTCATATTGATTGATGAATTTTATAATTAAAATCATGAATATTAAAGTATGGCTGAACATGGACAATTCATGTTTACTATTTCAATAATTTAGAAGATGATGAAGATATATTAAATGAATGGTGTTAAAATATGTATTTGGAGGTGATGGGGGCATTAGGGATCCTATCATTTTTGGGTGATCATATTGATCATCAGGAATTTAAAATGACTGTTATAATATAGAAATCTATATCGAGATTAAGGTTATTTATGCAATTTATTTCTAGATAATGATTTATTACAATGTTCTAGTTCACTATTCAATATTAGAAATAATTATCATGAATAAATTTTTGTTGAATATGTACATGTTATATTAGAAACCATAAAGGGAGAACTATTATAGTGTTTTCAACCATATTAATTATAGATTTTACTAAAGAAATTCTCAATATACTTTTTGACATCCATTATAATAGTAATTATATTAACACATACAAGTAAAATCTTAAAATAATGATATGATTCCACATTGATGATATTGATTTTATGGAAATATAATATTTTGATATTAAATTATTGAATGTATTTATTATTGAGTGTGACATTGTGTGGTGGGACTCTAAAAGAGTATAGGTACGATAATAATGGTTCTCAACTATTATATTTAACATTAGAGATCTAGAGGATATTCGAGATCATAATATATATATAAAAAAGATCCAAAGAAACACCATTATAGTAAAATTATGATAGAGCTATAATATATAATCTTAAATGTGATAGAGGATATGTTATATCATATTAATTAATTTTTTTTGAATCATTATTGATGATGTGATTATACCTCACTGTTGATTTTTATTAACCAGAACTGTATTTAATCTAATGATGGAGTTTATTTGGTTTCATAAGTAATCATTTAAAGTTATATTCTTCGATATTAAAATGAAAACTATTTCTATTAGGATTTCATACAATCCTTAAAATTTAGAAGTAACAAAATGTATCATGAAATTAATGTTAATTTTTAAACATTTATGATTTTTTCATAAAATATATATATCAAATTTTAAAACTATTTTGATAAGAATTAATGAATGAATGAGATTTCACATCGGTAATTAATTCTTAGTTTTCACTATATAATGAATCCATACATTAATGATATTATTCATTTCATAATGAATTTTCAACCAAAATATCTGCATTATTGTTTAAACCTTCTCTTACTCAAGGAAAAAAAATTTTCTCAACAAAAGTAATTCCAAAACGTCTCTTCATTAATCATTTTCACACATTTTTCACTTCAATTTTTATAAATTTTTAACTCGGTGTACAATATAATATATCAAATCAATGTTTTGGAAAATATCAGCATACATCCATGTTTATATAACCTTCTCATAACTATATAGTTTATAGTATGATAAAAATAATTATTTAATATGGCGGTACATTAATGGAATGACTACTCTATTATTTTCGTATTATTTATTATTTATAAAATAAGTATTTATTATATATATATTTTTTAAAAAATTTATTTATCACTGATAGTTTTCTTGATACCTTACAATATTATTTATTTATATGTGTTTGTTTGGATTTACTACTATTGCATTTTTGTTATGTTTCTTATTACTGTATTTTGGTTGGATAATGAATTTAAATTTAATATTTTTGCATCTAGGAAAAATATAATGTGGTTTATTTTAATTTTTTTATGTTTTATTTTAACATTTCCTGGAAGTATATTTATAACCATCCTTCATCAACATTCCATTACAACAGATTTGTGACCCAGAACCTGAAGACCATTTCAAACATGAATTGATGATATTGAATTAATTTTTTAAATTTTATGAAATAGAATATTTATATAATGTAAAATGTCAAAAATAATGTAATGGTGCATGTTTGTTCCAAGACCAAATGAAATATTATAAATTTTATCAATAAATTGAACTAAAATAGTTTGAAGACAATTAAAATGAGAAATAAATTGCGAGTGATGTATATCAAAAAACATCTGAGATTTGAAATAATAAATATTATGTTTTAAAATAAATATTTATCTAATACCTTCTGGATTATTATCACGCGGTAGAGGAATAATGTCCCAACTTTTATTTTTCATCATATTCTAAAAATTAATGATAAACCCACTACATTGAGTTATTTATTGGAGAACTAATATTAAATAATCAAAATAAATATTAGAAAATATAAAAAAATAAAAATATTACGAAGCATCAATGGAATGTTTATTTATTTATTTTGAGAATCAAATTGTTTCTGGAAAATAATTCAATTTTTTTTTCATAGTTCCAAGGATTTTAAAGGATTTTAGTTATAGGATCATTTATGGATTGGGTGATCATGTTGATAATTTTATTTGATGAGTATGAATTATATTTTTTAGGAACCTCACTAAGTTATCATAAAGTTTTCAATTTTAGTAAATATAGTGATTTTTAAATCCTTGGGGTGTAGAAAAATATTAATTTTTGATGTTGATGTCCGTGAATGTGATATTGAAATCATTCCACCATGAAATTGAAATGTAAAACCCAAAATTATTGATATTTTTCATTTGGAAAGGTTTGATAGTGTTTTTTTCGATGAATGTAGAATTTCCAATTCCAACTCCATATACAAATAATTAATATTCACTCTAAGAATATTTTATATAAATTGAAAACATTGTTGAAAAACATTTTATTTTTTTAAAAAAAATAACACAAATTATTTCATTATTTATAGTGAGGAATTGATCAAATATTCTAATAACATGGAATAATAAAATTATGTAGAAAATAATTTGGGAATAACAATTCATATTGTAAATTTTATTCGGTGGTTTAGAACACACAATATGTTCTCATTAGATATTATTTAATTAATGTATTTATTGAATTGTTATTTTAATTATCTCAAATGTTTTGGATGATTTTTTTTTCAAATATATTTTTGTTATTAATTAAATACCTTGTATATTTTCAAACCACATAATAATAAGTTTAGGTTAATAATTTATTTTCGAATCTAGTTGTAATTTTTATGAGTAATTGCATTCCAAGAACATAATTTAAAAAACTCAATATAATTATTTTGATACAAATTATCATTTATATTTTTTTTCAAATAGATCAACATTTCTAAATGTTTTCATTGAATATAATGTTTATAATGTTTTAAGAGGTTATTGATAAATTTTACACTATTATGAACTCCCATGACACATGTTCTAGTAATTATAATATTTAGTATATGTAGTTATGGGTTCTTTGGATGAGCTTGATGAGTCCCTTATTTTTCACATGGTTGTATATATCATTTCATTTTTAGTAAATTACCATGTTTTATTATTCCTATACTAAAATAAGAGATTAATTTGAGAAGTTATTTAATTATAATGGGTGTTTCTATGAGATTTTACAAACATTGGTTAAATTTTAGTTTGTTTTAATAATTTTTTGTACAACAAAAAACCAGTATAATATTAAAAATTCATGGTAAAATAAAATGTATCATTTTATAATGAAGAAACCACATCCTAATAGTGAAAATATTTTTTTAAAAGAGGGCCTATACAGGGACTATAATAATAGTTATTCAGGTTATGAAACAGATGGTTTAATAAATTATTTCTTTATATTGTATCATTTTATTTGAATAAAAAAGTCTCATATCATTTTATATATAATAATCCATGATTATGTTCATATATAATAGTTCTTACTACATTAGAATCCCACCATTGAAGGGTAATATATTACTAATTAATAATTCATTTTCATAGTGTTTAATTTTCATAAACAACTTATTTTTATGTGATAAAAAATGTATATCTTGGAGTTTCCGGGGGGTTTCAATAGAATGAGTGACTGTGATTCAAGAGTTTTTAGGATAGTTTTATAGAATTTATATATAATTTGTATCAATCAAGAGAATGAGTTTCAAATATTTTTCAGGTAATAATATGTTTCATCTTGAGAAAGATGGTAAATAATTCCATTTCATCAATAGCCTCTTGTTATCTTCTATATGAGAAACAAGTTATAATATTTAATTTAAATCAGTTAATATTATAAGAGAATTAATTTTCAATAAATGAATTTTCGTAATAATTTAGTCGAGGGAGGCTTATTTTTTTAACAAAATAGATAATGGTTTTTTTAAAATTTAATTGTTTTGTGTATTATAATTATTCAGTAATAACATTAATTTATATATGATATTTCTTATTTTATAGTATTTAAATTAATTAATTTTTTACATGTTTTTTCATCTTCAAGGTATTAGATTGAATTAATTTCTTATTAGTGTCATAATTTAAAATATTTATTTATATTATAATGGTAAAAATGAATGTTATAGTATGATCTTATATAATTTACATATGAACTCATAATCTATACATATCATTTTGATAATGTTTTTCCATATTATGATATTATATAGTGGAATGAATTTATCATTTTTCATTTCTTATTTGTGAAATTGTTTTCTACAAAAACATTATAAGAATTGAAATAATCCCAATAAAAAAATATTTTTTTTGATAATTTAAAAATTGATATGAACCATGATATACAACGTTTTCTCCCACATTGATATTTTTTATTGACGGAAACACAAGGATTATTATAATAAGAACTTATTTTATTATAATAAGACCTTATTTCATAATTTGTGATAAAATTTATTTTACTTATTGTGTATGATTATCATATTGTGTGATAAAGATCTCATACCTTATATTAGGCTTAGTTATGAATATTCAATAATATCTCTTATATATAAACATATTAAGAATATGTGAATGTAAGGACTAAAACATCTCATACACCTATTTCAAATTTTAATATATGAATGTTCATTAATATATTCAAGGATTTAAGGTTGAATCGATTAGATCTATGAAATTTTGAAATGTATACACCTAAAAAACTAGTCCCCAAGTGTGAAATTTCATCTTCTACATTTTTCCTCATTACTAGAACCATTATTATTAATATCATACATAAGACAATTCATCATAACTATTCGATGGGTAATATTATAAACGGTGAAATTATATGGTAAATAATGAAAACAAGGGATATTTCAAAATAACATGAACAAAAATGTATGAGAACATGAGTATTATATATGAAAAATAATACTACACTAATCATAGATCATACATAGGGTTTATTGAGTAAATATTTTCATTTAACATGTCATGAATTATAATGTAATCATATAATTTGATCCATGAGTACATATCATTTATAAAAGATATATTTATCTGGAAAATATAGAATCATAGAAATTATTGTGTCTAGGACATTCACAATGACATTCAAAACTTTTTAGTCTTCGGATAAACACCCATTTACAAAATTTATTTTTATGATGACCTCTATTTTACCTTATTTTGGGATTTTGATGACCTCTCATGTAACCTAATTTTAGATTGGTATAGCCACCTGTGTAACGATTGATGTCTATAAAATTAATAATTACCAATTTAATTGGAGAGCGATATAGGTACAAAATTTAGCATAAACCATAATTTTTTATTCAAAATGATCATATAACATTCATTATGGCATAAAATGTTAAATTAAATGATAAAAAAAATTAATTTCATCTTAGAGCCCATGGAAATGAAATGGATTTCATAAACATTTCATTATTTCATTACATAAAAGCTTATGTGAAGGGAATATATAAAATATACATCATATCATCAAATACATACTTATTCAAGTAAACTATTATGAATAGTGGAATTTGAGCATATAACTGTTTAATATTTTGTAACATCAATTGATATAAAAAAATATGGAAAATTGGATTAAAACATGTAAATAAATTTTTTTTAGGAATATAATATTTCATTAATACTCATATTTTTCAAAAATTTCATTAAATTTTTTTTGTAGAATATTTTTTCATTGAAAATTAATTTAAATTAATTTAAATTAAAAATAAATGATGATAATGTTTATGTTGGTGGGAAACTCTATTCTTGTGGAACAAGTTCATACAAAATCATTCATTTGACAGTTGGTAAAAATCCAATAAGATCATTCTTCAGAAAAAAAGATTCTATTAAATCCATTTTTAGTAATAAAATAAAAAATTGATAAAAATTAATATAATCACATTTTGGAAATTATTAATGTTTTTTAAATAATTTTTATAAATATTGAAATGGATGAAAAGGGTTTTCGACCGTAATCAGATTTAAACATTATTTTAAATAAAACATTATTTTGGGCAATTAAGTAAAAAAATATTTAGAAATTAAATGATAAAATCTATTTCATTAAAATAACATAAATATAATAAAATGTTTGTATTCCATGAGAGTCATATTATAATTATTTCATCATTAAATACATAATCTTAAAAACCCCAATAAACAATGATATTTTAACAAACAACCTTAATCACTATGATATTTTTTAAGAGTAAGTACCACTTATGAAATTGAATGATATTTATATATATCCATTAATTTCATAATAATAATCCCTTATAAATTAATTGAATAATAGACAATATAAATATAAAAATGTGGTGCACAATTACAGTATCCCATAGAAATACATGTGAAATGAAAAAACGTTATGTTACGTATTCCATTTCATCATACACATTCAAATATCATGTATACAAAATATATGTTTATCATAGTTTTATCAATGAACCCTAATCATATGTAATATACCATATAGGATTTTATTATGAACATTATTACACATTTATAAACAATTCCCTCTAAAAATAATGTTTTTTATAACAACTCCTTTCTTTTTTCACATGTATGTTTTTAATTGGTATCATAATTCCATTAATTTTGATAATGATTTAATTATTTACATTATTATAATTATTATATAAATATAATATATTATAACTATAAATATATTTATAGTAATACATTATTTTAATATATATAAAATTAGTCACATTATTCAGGGAGATGGTAGGTCGTATGTACACATGAACAATGTTTCAAATTTCCAAATAAATTAAATTAAAAGAAGTTAAATAATGAATTATTTTTCTAGAATAATTATAGTCAATAAATATTAATTATTTTCATTAAATTTACCCATATTACCTTCCATTTCAATCTTATGATAAAAAATAATCACATTTTTCACAAAGTGGGACTCATTCATAAACACAACAGATGTTATAATATTTCCATGGAATGGAAAATAAGATAATATATGTAATATTCTAATAATAAATTAAAATAATATAATAAATATTAAGAAAAAATAAGAAATATATCATTATATTTAGACTCGAGTGGCGGTGATGAAAAAAATAACATCGGTTGGTGAGGCGGTATTCCACTATGCATATGATCAATGTTTTCATTTACAATTTCATAGATTAGAAATAGATTTCGGTCATTAAAATTAAATAATGATACCTATGTATTAGTGGATACTTGTTTTATGTTATTATAATTTTGGGGGAATATTTTAAAAGATACTAATGATGAAAATGGAAAAAATCAAACATATAATTTTGACATCTTCGGTGAGAACCTCTTTACATTTATACTTAAATCCTTCATAAGAAAGTTTCATAAAAATAATAAAAACTATAAGATATGGGGATGAATGTATGGAATCTATTATGGAAGTAATTGATATAAAAAATTGATTTTGGATGTTAGGAGAAGAGATGAGTTTTTTGGCCGTTAATATGTGGGGGGTACATAGATGGAATTTTTGAAATCAATAATGTGTACCCATATTTTTCACATGTCACAAGGAATATAAATTGTATTATATCAGAAATTAGATGTGATAAGGTATATATATAATATAAAAATTAGTGTTGGAAACATTTATAATACATTTTACGAAATATATTTTTAATATAAATGTTTTGAATTAATTAAAAAAAATATTTTGTTGATATTATCATATAATATTAATTATTCATATTTAAAAAACATTTTTATAAAATTTAAATATAAGATTAAATTAACTCACATAAATTTGATTATTTAATATTTCTTGATCAATTTTTTTTCAAACCATGTTCATATAATATAGAACTTTTTTAATTGTTTAAATAAAAAGATAGTTGTTAATAAAATACAATTACTTTAACTATTTATTGAAATATTTATTTTTACATAAAATCCAAAATATTACAACTAAGATCATTTTAACATGTTAATTCAAAATAATAAGATCATTTATTCTTGTAAATTTTAAAAAAAGTGAGAAAATATTATTATTTATTAACAAAAATAAATATATTTCCACATTTGGGAATGAAATTATTTCATGATGCATATAAAGGAATTATTAAAACAATGTTATTTTTCATCTACATGATTGATTTATAAAAAAATTATAATTAACTTTTATAATGTGCTTATTCATATTCATCTCACCAAAATTAAATTTTAAGATCTAATGGATTGGGTTAATTATGAATTTTAATGTTTTTATCAGTGTTTATTATAACATCATGTTGTGTGCAACACAAGATATTGATGAAATTAAATTTATTTGAATATTATAAATAATTTATGTCTCTGGTTTTTGGAGTGCATGAACATTTTTATGTTCCCTTACTTTTGTCATAAAATTTGTTCTATGTAGTGAATATTAAATAATATACTATTTGAGAAAAAAATATTGTAGATATTGATGATATTCCATGAAACACTATAATTTTGTATCTAGTCTCCAAATTCAAAAAATTGATATGGTTATGGGGTGTGCAAAATTTCCATATTTATTTAATATTAATCTGAATTTAGGTAATAATTATTTATATAATGATTATTTAAAAATTGTTTGTTTTAAATTAGTGATTACTTATTTTTATAGATAACTATTATAAAACTTCATTGAAACCCAAATGATTAAATCTGTGTATAGGGTAACATCCAAAAAAATTATAATCTTGTAATTCTGCAGTTATACTAGTAAAAAATTTCTTTACATAGATTCTAATTAGTGTATGAGTATATGTAAAGCCTAAACATAGTAGTAGAAAATAACGGAGGAGACTGGGTATTATGGAAATCATTAAGGAATCATTTTGATTTGTCATAAGACTCCACAAAATTCTCAAAAAATTCAAGGGGATATAATTTTATATTTTCATATTGATTTTTTTAAAAAAATACATAATGATTATGGTTAAACATGATGTTTTATTGATCATAAAAATGGAATCATGATTTAGACATAAAATAATTGAATTTAATGATTAAAATAGTGGTTACCCAAATGATTAATTCTCATGATAACAATTACTTTTTTAGTAATAGAGTGAAAATAAAATGGTGACTTTGAGGTATTCATATGAACAACTAAATGTTGACATTTCATGTTTGATATCAAATATATTAATTCATTCGTATAACAAAATATTTATAAGAATGGTTATTCATATCTTGAAAGAATATATGATTGAATAAAATTACAAAAATTTAGTGGTAAGATGAGAACATCACATGAATGTATCTATTGTCTAATAAATGTATGAAAGAATGTGCCAAATTTATATTTGGAATAAACATATAGTTTATTTTTATGATATCGTTGGAATGGATTTTTCCTATATATATATACCCTATATCAATTATAATGGAAGGGTAGTCTTATTTGTTATTCAAAATCATCATGGTAACATATTTAAATGTGGTGATGAAAATGAACATTTAATTGTTTCTACTTCTATATAATGTTTCTTACTTACTATTTATGATCTATATTTCTCTCAAATATTTGGGGAGAAAGTAATCATCTAATAAACTACTATTTTTTTATTATTCTTCTTTATAAAATGTGTAGTTTCATTGAATTCACCAAAATCATGATGTTTTTTTTATAATATATCTTACACATGGAGTTTCACATATTTCAAATAGTACATAATAAAAATCATCATTTAATTTGTAGGAATTGAATAAGAAACACATGTCTATTCAATATCATGAATTTGTATTCCCTGGTGCCTCAATATGAGATTCATTTGTTATTCATTATTAATATTTATAGATATATGAATCATAGAATTAATTTTAATGTAATTAAGAAGTTAACTATCATGATAAGGTATCTTCCACCTTGTTTCAATTATCTATTTGTTTAATTTTATAGAGTTCAAAATTTTTCCATTATTGATCTTTGATATGGATATAATCAATTGTGGTTCCAAAATGAGGATACAACATGGACTTATTTTTATATTAGTTATTGTCATTATGAATTTATATTTATTCCATTATAATTTATTTAATACCATGATAGCATAATGGATTTAATTAATAGGGTTATTAAATAATACTTAAATAAATTTGTGGAAGACATTATAGAAGTTCTATATATTTATTAAATTTAAAAGGTGGAATATTATAATTATTTTAGTTTTACGATAATTACCATTAGTAAAGAAATGTTGTATTCCATATTCATGAAAGCTGAATTATGGCTATGAAAGTATTCTGTCATGGATCATATATCATCATCGGAGGGTACATCAGTGGATATATAAAATGAATAATTCATAAAATCATAGACCCAACCAAGCACCAAAACTGAGATTCATTGTTATATTAGGTTAAATGCATAATATTGATGGATTGATAGGTATTTCTAATGGATATATAATCCAAAAACCACATTAAAATTGAAGAGGTCCAATTTTCATTGGAAATATTATTGTTAGGAAAATATCACAGAGAAGATAAGGAGGTTACACAGTGATCCTATGTTTACAATACGCTATTGTAGAGAAGGATATTTGATCTATATAGATGTATCTATGATTGATCATGGATTCACACTCATGTCGAATGATGTGGTGATATATTAATACTAAATCAAGATGAATTTAAAAAGAAAAATTATCCACATAGTGATTTTATTTAACATCAACTATTTTTTAAACAAATATATGGAAAATTTATCATTACAGTAAATTTTTTAACATATATAACAATTAAAAAATAATTGAGTATATATTCTTAAATAATGAGTTGAAATTGTAATAATGTAAATTATTGTAGTTCATTAAATATTATGACTTCCCATTACGTTGCCATAATAAGAAGGTGCAAAGGATTATCAATGCTATTACTTGAATATAAATTTTTAGATTATTCATGATGTTCACTGAATCATATCCAATGTTTACAGATGTATATAATATAGATATTGGAATCATGATGAAATGCTACCGATCATGTCATTCTAATATAAATTTTCAATCATACATCTATGTGACGATTAAAGAGGCATGGATCATTGATGTAGAACTAAATAAAAATGATGTTATTGATCTTGATTTCAACCATTAATGTAATGGAATGATAAGGTTTAGGGATTGATTATTTTTCATTTCAAGACTAGATATATAAAATGAGTTATTGGATTAATAACATTATTCATCTATATATAATATTCCTCATACTAAGAAAAAGTTAAGATATGTAGAAGCTTAATCATGGAGTAAGAATAATAAAATGGATATTGAATTATATGTAGCATGATATATTGTTTGTATGGAAGATATGAAAATAAGAAAAAATTAAAGAAGTAATTTTATCCATTACACATACATGAAAAGAAATTGGAACACATTTATTTGTATTTCATCATATGACTCCAGAAATCAACTAAAGGTCATACAATTATTTTGGTTGTAGAAGATAACTTTTTGAAATTTGAAAATCTTTTTCATATTATATAATATTTATCTTTTGATCAACATTATAATATATAATTTAAGAAAGCTGTGAGATGTCATAAAGTACCATTCAAAATTCTATCTAACCCTGATCTAAGTATTACTTTGATGTTTTATACAATTCATTTGTAAGGCCTTCATAGAAATTTAATTTTAGATATTTTATATTATTCATAGAAATGTTTTTAATAATTTTTTAATATTCTTTCATTGGAAGACATGTGGAGACAATTTTATATTTAATTTAAATTTATTTTCATTCAATACCTTAATGGGGACCTATTTTTTACAATAACATATTTTCCTAGAGAATTAATATGAATTATTATATCGCTATAATTGAATGGAATAATAGATCTTTAATGCGATGAAATGATGAAAGTTAATGAAATTCAGTAGGACATGAGATGGCTGTGGGAGTGAATTAAAATGGTAGAGGCATTCAGTTTTTGATCTAGGTTTATTATTTTATATAGAAATTTTGTAAAGAAAATCATAGGTGATATATAGTATTTGAGGTTGGTATAAATTTATTGATAAGAATATTTAATTAGAAGAAGGTTATGAACTTTGGAAAGAAGTGAATTCTATGATGAAGAAATATATATCATTAAGAAATTATGGACTATATGGGAATGGTTTTTTTTCACATAGTGGTTATATTAAATCAATCTCAAGATCATGATATGTTTGATATATATCTATTTATGAAATATACACATGGTCTTCCACAAGTACATAAAAATAAGTACATAATTATAGAGAAATATATCTCTAATAAGAATCACCCATTATATATTCTGGAATGAAAAGACAACGTGTTGTGACGTTAGACCACACAACTGATGAGAATTTTAGAGATATACTATAAATTTATAAAATATATATGGGTTACATGAATATGTGTTGATGTAATTGACTCATTATTATTTTTTATTTTATTTATGAAAAATTACATCCATAATTAAATTATGTATGTAGAATTTTAGAACCCATTCTTTTATTAAATATTTTATATTTATATAAATTGAATTTTGTTTACATCTATCTTTACATGCAATTAAATGTTAAAAGACAACAATATACTATTGAATTACTATTATAAAAATATTACCATTGTGAACATGAAATTAAAATATTCATATTCATAAGAATAAACATAATATAAAAAATATTTATAAATTTTTTATATAACATATTGATTAATCTATAATAAATAATTAGAATATTTTATATAATGTCATTTTATGCATATAATATTTATTATCTTCAAAAATATTTTCCATTGAATTATTATGATAGTGATTATTATTATTATTATTTATATTTTATGAAATTTAGTTTAAAAAAAATATTATTTTTCAAATAATAATATAAATAATTTATTAATGTAAAATTTTTGGATTTTTTAAACATACTAATTTTACATTTAATATTGATTAAATATTGATGTTATATAAAAATATATATTTCGAGTTATTGTAATTAAAAAACACATTTTATTTTAAAGTATTTTTACAAAATATTTTCTTCCTTTTTGTTAGACATAATCCAATTTATTTCATTTTAATCGACAAGATTTTCAGTTTTTGTTTATAAAATTTTTAATACATAAAAATATATTTTATGTAATAACCGTTTTTATTCTTTTTGTGTGGGTATGTAATTAAATTAATTTCAACCATGTATAAAAATATAAGTTTACAAAATTGGAATAATATATTGAATCATCAACTCAAATATTTTAACAAATTCCATTTTTATCATTTTTAAAAATTAATATTAAAAACAATATATATTTTTTGTAATAATTAATGATATAATTGGATTACTAGGGGGTTATACTATGATATGTGGGAATGATCACAAAAAAATGTGTCTAATTTTTATTATTTTATGATATTTAAACCATATGATATCTTAAAATACAATTTTATGCCATATGGGGAAACAATCATTTGAAAAATACATATATATATTATAAACATTGATATTTTACTTGTATCTCATATACCACACATATATATTTACACCCCCTCAACCACCTTCTCCACGAATAAATAAAATATTATATAATAAAATACCTACCCAAATATATTCATAATAATAACAACCATGTCATATATTTTATTTTATTCATAAAAAATATATTAATTGAATATTTTGTAATTAAAAGGATGTTTCTAAATGAAGTGGTATAACTCTTATCTATATACATTCAATCTAATTCTCTATTCGACAAATTTTTACCCTTTTATATACATCACAACATGATTACAAAAATATTTAAAATATGCATTGAGTTTATTATTTTGATTTATCATCCTTCTTCCAAATCATTTTCTCTTAATGGAAAAATTAAAGATTCGCTTCTACATTTCTATGGACTGCCACTAATATATAATACTATAATTCATTTTCCATTAATATATTAGATGGATGGTTAGTATGATTGTAACACCTTGAGTTTTTATGAGAAATATTTTGTTTTTATGTATTATGTTATACGCTACACCAAAGTAATCTTTCACTACACACAAAAATATCATGGATTTCATTACACACAAGTGAACCTTACTCAATAGCTTGCATTGTAAGCAATACCGAGCATCACTAAAAAAAATATGTTATTAAAATATTATATAAATTAGCAGTTATGCATAGTAATACCCGGTTTTTGAAATTTTATAAATTTTATCACTCAAAATGGACTTCATTTATGGATTCAGAATATCAAAATTAGCATAGGGTGAATTTTTGGTATTTTTATGAAAACATTCATGTTTTGATGAATAGTGAAAACACCGAGTTATAGTCTAAAACTGATTTTTTTAAATAATTAGTTATTTTATTTAAATTTAATTTAGGTCAAAATAGATACATAATACCTATATAAGTTGAAATTAATTGATTGGGTTTATTTTATAATAATTTTATATGTATAAAAATTTTATTGAATTTTTTACCGTCTTTTATCCACCTACTAGAGGAATTTAGAAATTTACATAAAACATAATTTTACCGCTTCTATGAGTGGAATTTCAAAAAACCAAGAGTCGCAGTTGGTATCAGTAAGTAAAATGTGGTTCAATAAGATAAAAATATTTTTTGGTGAATAGTAACATCTTACTATTATTTACCACAGTTAAAAGTAAATAGGGTAATTGAGGGTAAAAATGATAGTATTGTTACCTTAACACATGTCCTAATTATCTTGGATAAGTTTAATTCGACCAAAAACAACCTTAGGAATAAAATTTTACCGTTTAGGTCCACTTATATTATATTAGGACATCTATTAGTAATTAATTCAAAGAACAGTTAAAAGAGTTATAATCAATGTTTAAAAAGATAAAAAAATTTATATAGGCTTATATATAAGATAAATTCGACTATAAATATTAACTAGAAATCTAAAAAGATTCGATATACAATCGTATTTTACATATAATTTTTAGACCATAAATAATTTAATTTATTTATGACACAATGATGATGTTGTAATTATCTTATTAATGAAATATTAACATAAATGATATTATAAATACGAAAATAAATGTAATTTGAGACTTTTTATGAATTACACTAATTTTATAGGTTAATATAACATATTAGGGTTGGATAGATGATTTTTATTGAAGTAATAATGTTGTTATAAATTTAGAAAAAATAAAATACCAAATAGTGTCAATATTGACATCAAAGAGTTTTTAAAACAAATATTAAATTATTAATTGATATTTTTTTCCAAAAATTCTAAGGGTCGGCCAAGAGACTTATATAATAATTTATATGACATTAATGGAACAATTGGTGTTTAATTGGTAGTTTATTGTATGTTTATTAACCATATTGTGTAGGTATACAAAAAGACACGGTAAAAGTTAAACTATTTAACTTAGAGTTAAATCTAAACGATATGGTTAAAATGGTAACCTCAAATTGTCTAAAACATGTTGGTTTAAAATATTCTGACCCATCCCCACTCTATCCTAGAAATAATTCACTTTGGAGCCATTATAAACTGAATATGAATTTATTATAAATTAATATTTTTAACTTTCCAAAGGTGCCCCTCTCCTCCCTTATAAAAGGGAACCTCTTTCCACTCATATTCACACAATTTTGAGCCTTCAGTCTCGGCCAACCCCTTCCAATTTCTCTTATCAACATCATTGGTTATATCATAGTGGTTTTTTCCTTATCAAAATACCAACTCTAGTGCTCAAAGAGAAAGTTTAAAAGAGACACATAATGGAAAATGTAATCTCTTCTACTGATTCTTTGAAGTTTATTTCTTCTTCTACATCCTATTATATATTTTTTTCATTAGAAAGTAATAACATAAGTACCACTCATATACTTATATGTTATTGTAAATATTAAACAACCCTATTTCACCTTCTATCCATCCTATGGAAAACGAAATCACTGCGCGTGCGTACGTAAAAAATATCGTCTCCACACTGTGGTGTAATCTATTTTCCACCACCACTTTACTTGGATGGGTATAATGGTGTATAATAAAACTATATATGATTATTATAACATGATACTGATTCTGATATATTATATCATCAACTCCAATTCCATTTATATAATTATGGTAACGATATCATCGCTCGTGTGTACGTACGGCCTACCGTCTCCATGATGTGATGCGGCTCGTTCTACATGATCTTCATTGAATAATGATTATATAAATGAATTAAATGAATAATTATGATAAATATTACACTAATAAAATCTTTTAAATGATGTATCTATAACCTAAAAAGAAGAATAACAATCTATTTGACCAAACATGCATATGAACATAAAGCAATGAACACCTGGATAACAAGTAGTACTGAAATATTACTAATAAACAGATAATAATATGACCATATATGATATCATAACAATGAATATGATTATATAATAAGTCACTTACAGTATTTATATCATTATACAGGAGGTCTGGATAGGTACGAAGCATATCAACACTAAGGTAAGGGAAAATCTCACAATCTCATTTTTATCCGAGATTGTTTATAATTCAGAATTTATTAGGGCATATTTATCATCTACATACAAGATTCCTCAATATTTTATATTATTTCTATCTTCCAACAATGGTTTAAATCTAATTTTACCTAATTTTGATCTTTAGTAAATGATATTGAATGAATATTTTTTGGTTTTCAGTACGAGATACTTTTTTACTTTTCTAGCCAAAGTACGAGAAGAATGTTTTTCTAACATATACGACATGAATGGATTTTTATAATTTTATAGAATATTATTTACATGAAGATTATTTTACAAGTATTCATGTTTATTCTTGATTTACTTATTTTAGTGTAAAGTTGTATTACATGTTATGAAAGGGAAAAAAAATTGAAGTAGAAAGGATATTTTCCTCAAGAATGGAGTTCAACGGTTTTATCAAAATTATTTTCCATCTAAGATAATATAGGATTATCTTTCTATCCATATTTTTTCATTGAATTGATTATGTTATGATGTAATGATTTTTTTAAGTCCTTTTATCTTAAATGGATTATGTTATAATGACATGATGTTTAAGAATCCCATTTTTATTAAATCGGTTATGCTATGATATATGATTTATGATTTTATGGCACACATAAGAATGGTTTCATTATGATATGGGGGGGGGGACCTATATCTCCCTCTAATTCATTTGTTAAAGATTTATATCTCATGGGACATACATGGCTGGAAGGACATGTTATTCCGGTTCAGTTATATAGGACTGGAATGAGGAGAGAACATGGTTCAGAAATGGAATTTTTCCGTTATGATAATATTGGAAATGAGTCTTGACTAATATGAAATTATTTTCAATGATTATGTGTATATGACACGAAGATTCAGGTTTTATATTATGATTATTGGGATTACATTTCAATACTATGATTTATCCCACGTTATGATATTATGATATCTTTTGCAGGTTAAGATAATAAAAATGTTATGTTCTTATGAATATGATTTGATTGATATTTCCTTTGTTTACCTTTATTGAGAATTTGATCTCACCCTTTTGTATATTTTCTTTTCCCCAGGTTAGGAAGAAGGGTATTAAGTAAGATATGTCAAAATGGACTCTAAATATGATGAAATAAATGGGAGACAATGTAGATGCTTTATGAACCAGTTTTTCATGTTTCCCAGTTTCTAAAGACACTATACCTATAAAGTCCTATAAAATTTTTGTTATATTTTGTAATAAGAATGCTTCAATTCTAATGTAATAACAATTTATGTAAAGTATGGGTCATTATAGTTGGTATCAATGGAATGGTATAATAAACCTTTGGAAACTAGGATGTGAAAGCCTTAGTAAGAACCCTAAGGATATGTCTAAACATAGAACATAATATTAGTGTTTTAGAAATGTCCATGAATAAACTTTGATAAGACCTAAAGTGTGAAATTTTATTATGTGGTTTTCCTATTATGATTAGTGTTTCTCAAACAATGCTTATTGGTTTTAGTCAATGGATGGAACCTGAAAAAACTGTTTTAATGTTCAATGTGAAGAGAAATTCAATGATTGTCCCCATGAGCAACCAAACGTTATGGGAGTTGGAATGAAAAATCATGTAGCCATGCTCACACAACTGTCTCAACCTATGAATCATGAAGGAATTCCAAATGAGAAAAAGAAGGAGCAACATTCTGTTGAATCATTCATGAGGCAGCGTCCACCCTCATTCAGCGAATCTACTGATCCATTAGTGGATGAACAATGGATTAGTACCACTGAAAATATATTTTTAGTTTTTCAGTGTTCTGAACATGATAAAGTCATCTTAGCAGTATATTGTTTGGAAGGTGAAGTTGATCAATGGTGGAATCTTATCAAGAATATGAGAAAAAAGATAATAAATTGAGTCTATGGAATGAGATGTGTTCAATAAATTATTTTTCAATAAGTACATCCCCCATATTATTTGAACAAATATAGAGAAGGAGTGTCTTGAACTAAAGAAAAAGGATGATGAATATGTAGGTACCTACGAAGAAAATTTTACAAGACATGCAAGGTGTGCTTCTAGAATTATTATCCAACCTGAGTGTAAGATCGATCGATTATTTAGTGGCTTAAAACCAAGTATTCGAAGGGAGTTATGCATAAGGGACATGAATATCTATGAGGAAATTGTTTGATTTGATCTCAAGGTTGAGATGGAGATTGGAGTAACCTATCAGTCAGATGGGTTTGATAAGAAGTCGAAAATGGAATTCAAAGGGGAATATAAAGACCACAATGAAAAGAATATGAGTTTTCCCTTATGATCAATGTGTGTAATGAAACATGGAGGGAATTTTCTTATAGGTACAAGTAAATTTATCAAATGTGGAAAAGAAGGTCATCAAGCATTTGAATGCCGTAATGATGGGATGAAGATTTCTAGTGATGCAAACAAATAAAAGGCTACAGAGAATTCCCCTCCTACAGTTCAATGTTACATGTGTAAGGAAATGGGTCATTATGCTAATCAATTCCATAATATAAGGGTTCTTGATGATGATCGACGTAATTTAACTCTTAAGGCCAAATAAAATGGAAAGTCACATGAAATTTCTATCGGCGATGTTGAGTAGGATAACGAAGTGGTGAAAGGTACACTTACCATCCACTCTAAAGTAGAAAATGATTTATTTGATTCTGGATCCACCCATTTCTTTCATTCTGAAGAATTTTTTAAGGGTATCATCGTATGACCTCAACAATTAGATGTTGAGTTAGCCTTGAAAACTCCTAATGGCACAACTGTCACATCAAATAATTACAATTCTTCTCCGGTTGAAGTATGTGGGAATTTGCTTCCTGCAAATATTGTGATCCTTCCTATAGTGGAATTTGATATGATTCTTGTCATGGATTGGATTTTTTTTATATGGAGCTCATATCAATTTCCAATGATGGGAAGTCACATTTCATATTCCAGATTAATCAATGATCATTTATAGATCCATGTATGGAATATAACAATCTAGTGGAAATTTTTTCCATCTTATGAGTCTTGATTCCAATAAATGATTTTTATTTATCTAAAATTGTTGGAGAGAAACTCACAATTAATAATCGACCCATTGTATGGGAGTTTGATGATGTCTTTCTGGAGGAATTTACAGTTCTTCCACCAAATTGTAAAGTTTAGTTTTGAATATAACTCATACTGGGTGCTATACCAATTTCAAAGAAACCTTCTAGAATGGCCCCAGTTGAGTTTCAGGAATTGAAGAAGAAACTCCAAGATAATCTTGATAAGGGATTCATATGCACTAGTGCATCACCTTGGGGAGAACCTGTTCTATTTGTTAAGAACAAATATGGTACAATGAGACTCTACATTGATTATCGATAACTAAAAAGGATTAATATCAAGAAAAAATATCCTCTCCCAAGCATTGATAAAATATTTTACCAACTACGCGGAGCTCAATACTTTTCCAAGATTGATCTTAATTTAGGGTATCATCAAATAAGGGCCAAAAGGGAGGATATAACAACGACGGCTTTCCGTAAAAGATATGTACCCTTACAATTTATAGTGATTCCATTTGATATTAATAATTCCCCTGATATCTTCATGGATTTAATGAATATAGTATTTAGATAATATCTTAATCAGTTTCTGGCAGTCTTTATAGATGATATTCTTTCTATTCAAAGACCAACGAAGAACATGAAGATCACTTGATAATTGTATTAAAGACCCTAATAAAGGATATGATTTATGCCAAATTAACCTAGTATGATTTTTTAGCTTCAAAAATATTCATTTTTGGGATACATAATCTCAAAATAGGGGATATTTTTGGATCCTTTAAAAATAAAGGTCATCAAAAGTTGGTTGAGGCCATCAACAGTAACATCGATCTGATGTTTTCTTGGTTTGGTTAGATATTATGGATGTTTTGTCAGTTATTTTTCATGATTATCTAATCCACATACCATGTTGACTCAAAATGGAGTTATGTTCTTTTGGATGGTGGAGTGTGAAGAGAAATTCAGTGAGGTAAAAAGAAGGTTATCCAGTGCACCAGTTCTCACACATCCTTGTAGTGGAAAAAAGGTTTGTGATCTATAGTGTTGCATACAAGAAGGGATTAGGGTGTTTTGTCTTGAAAAACAATATGTTGATACCTTATGCCTCACGACGGATTAAAATCCATGAGAAAAATTAACCAACTCATTATTTAGAATTAGCTGTGGTGATATTTGCATTAAAGATTTAGAGGAATTATCATTATAGTGAATTGTGTGATATTTATATTGATCATAAAAGTATTTTATATACTTTCACACAAAAGGAGGTGAATTTGATCCAAAGAATATTGTTGGATCTGATTAAGGATTATGAGTACTCAATTCATTACCACCTTGGGAAAGTAAACATGGTACACGATGCAATAATTCGGCAAGACCATGATAGCATATCCATGATGAGGATCACAAAAGATCCAATATTTATGGATTTACAAAGGATGGATCATAGAATTATAATGGAAGGGGAAAAATATTTTCTTTCTCAAATGAAAGTTCAACCATCTATACATGTGACGATTAAAGAGGCACAAAATGAAGATGTAGAGATATAAAATAAGGTAAGAAATGTTCATGAATTCCACAATGATTATGTAGAAATATTAAGGTTCAGGAATAGGGTTTTTGTTCCTCCCATCCTAGAATTAAAGTCAGAAATATTGGATGATGCTCATAGTTCTTCATTTTATATTCACTTTGGAAGCACGAATATGTATAGAGACCTGAAAGAGTTCTTATGGTGGGATGGTATGAAAGGAGATGTTGCTGAATATGCCTCTCGATGCTTGGTTTGTATGAAAGATAAAGCTGAGTGACATAAATTTAAGGGGAAGTTACAACCATTACCCATACCAGAATAGAAATGGGAAAACATCACTATGGACATTGTCACCAGACATCCCAAAACATCCAATGGCAATTATGCAATTTGGGTTATAGTTGATCATCATAGGAAGTTGGCACACTTCATTGTTATTAGAGAAGATTTCTCTCCTGATCAGCTTTCCACGATATATGTGAAGGAAGTGGTAAGATTTCATGGAGTGCCACATTCTATTATATATTATTGGTATCTAAGGTTTACCTCGATGTTTTGGCGAAGTCTTCCACATATTTTAGATATAGAGCTGAGTTTTAGCACTGCTTATCATCCTCAGACAGATGGTAAGTCTGAGAGGACAATTAAAGCCCTAGAAGACATGTTGACAGCTTTCTTTATGGATTTCAATGGTGGTTGGGATCAACACCTACCTTTGGTGGAATTTTATTATAATAATATCATTCACTGCAGTATTCATATGGCTCCTTATGAATCTCTCTATGGAATGAGATGTATATCTCTAACTTCCTTGGATAAAGTTGGGGAAAGAAAGCTATTAGGACCTGCTCCTGTTGATGAGATGATAAAAAATTTAATATCTATTTAGCAAAACATAAGAGTAGCTTAGAGTCGACAAAAACATTATGCCGAAAACCGAAGAAATGACCTAGATTTTTAAGTGGGTGATAATGTGTACTTACAAATATCACCTTGGAAGGGAGTAATGAGATTTGGAAAGAATGGAAAGCTAAGCCCTAGGTACATTGGTCCTTTTGAAATAATGGATCGTGTTGGGAAGATAGCTTACCGATTGGAACTTCCACAGAATCTCTCTCAAGTTCATGATGTGTTCCATTATATCTCTTCAGAATGTACAGACCTTATCCTTCACATGTACTATGCTCAGAAGTTGTACCAACGGAGCAATATCTTTCTTATGAATAACACCTAATAAAGATTTTGGATCGTAGCGAAATAGTCATATGGAACAATACCACTCACTTGGTTAACGTTTTATGGAGGAACCACCGGTTAGAAGAAGCTACATGGGAACATGAGGATATGATGAGGGAGTGGTATCCTCATTTTTTTGTTAGGAAGTGATGAATTTTTGGGGAGAAATTCTTTTAAAAAGGTTTAGAATGTAACACCCTTTTATTTTATGAGAAATATTTTGTTTATATGTATTATTTTATATGAAAAACCAATGTAATCATTCACTACACACAATACTATATTTTCTTGCATTCCACGCAAGAGAAAACTTCCTTGATAGCTTACATTGTACTAAATACCGAGTTCACTAAACAACGATACGTTATTAAAATATTATATAAGCTAGCCGTTATGAATAGTAATACCCACTTTTTGAAATTTAATAAATTTTATCATTCAAAATGAAATTCATTATTGGATTCGTAATATCGAAATTAGCCTAGGGTGAATTTTTTGTATTTTTCTGAAAATTTTTAATTTTTGATGAATAGTGAAAACACTGAGTTATAGTTTAAAACCGAAATTTTTTAAACAAAATATTTATTTGATTTAAATTTATTTTAGGTCAAAATAGATACATAATACCTATATACGTTCCATGAAATTCATTGGTGTCATTTTATAATAGTATTAAATATATAAAAATTTTATTGAACTTTTGACCGTCTTTTACCATCCTTATAGGAGAATTTGAAAATTAACATAAAACATAATTTTACCGCTTCTATGAGTGGAATTTAAAATATATGAGAGACACTGATGATATTAATAAGTAAATTGTACTTCACTATGATAAAAATAATTTTTGGTGAATAATATCTTTTTACTATTATTTACCACAGTTAAAATTTAATATGGTAACTAAGTGTAACAATTATATTATTATTACCCTAATACTAGTCCTAATCTAATTTGATAAGTGTAACTTGACCAAAAACAACCTTAGGAATTAAATGTTACTCTTTAGGTCTACTTGGATTAGATTAGGACATTTATTACTATTTAAATCAAAGAAGAGTTAAAAGAGTTAAAATCAATGTTTAATAAGTAAAAAAATTAATATAGGGTTATACATAATATAAATTAGGCTATAAATATTCATTAGAAATATAAAAACATTTACTACCAAAATATATTTTATTTATAATTTTTAGACAATATATAATTGAATTTATTTATGACACAATGATAATTCAGTAATTACTTTATTAATAAAATATTAACATATTTGATATTATGAATACCCAAATATATTTTATTTGAGACTTTTTATGAATTGAACTAATCCTATAGGTTAATATAACATATAATTACTGGTTATATGAATTTTATTGGAATTAATAATGCTGTTATGAATGAAAGAAATACCAACTAGTGTCAAAATTGACATAAAAGAGTTTTTAAAACAAATATTAAATTATTAATTGATATTCTATCCTAAAAATCTAAGGTTCATCCAAGAGAGTTATATAATAATATATATGTCATTAATGAACCAATTGAGGTTCTATTAGAAGTTTATTTTATGTTTATTAACCATATAGTGTAAGAATACAAGAAGACAATGTAAAAGTTAATTTTTTTATCTAAGAGTAAAATCAAAATGATAAGGTTAAATTGGTAAACTAAAATTGTCTAAAACCTATTGTATTAAATTATTTCTACCCATCCCCACCCTAGTCTCGAAATAAAGTCACATTGGAGCCATTATAAACAAAATGTAAATTTATTATAAATTAATAGTTCTATGGTTCCAAAGGTTCCCCTCTCCTACCTTATAAAAGAGAACCACCTCCCTCTCCTCTTCACACAATTCTGAGAAATCATGCTTGGCCAAACCCTAACCATTTCTTTTCTCAACATCTCCAGTTATATCATAGAGGTTATGATATTCTCAAAAGACTATCTCCAGTGCCCTAAGAGGAAGTTGAAAATAGACATGTCAAGGAAGAGGTAATCTCTTCTACCGATTATTTGAAGTTTCTTTCATATTCTATATCATCTTCTTTATTTTATTCCTTACAATGTAATAACATAAGCATCAATAATATACTGATATATAATTATAAATATTAACCAACCCTATTTCTCCTTCTATCCATCCTGTGAAAAATGAAATCATTGCGTGTGTGTACAAACGAAATACAGTCTCCACGCTGTGGTGTAATCTGTTTTCCACCACCACCTTACTTGGATGGGTATAGTGGTGTATAAAATAACTACATAAGATTATTATGACATTGTATTTATTCTGAAATATTATATCATCAACTCCAATTCCATTCATATAATTATGGGAATGATATCATCCCTTGTGCGTACGTACGGCCTACCATCTCCACGATGTGATGCGACTCATTCTACATGATCTTCATTGAATAATCATTATATTAATTAATTGAATGAATAAATATGATATATATTACACTAATATCATTATTTAAATGATTTATCTATAACCTAAAAAGAGAAATAATAATCTATTCAACAAAACACTTATAATAACACAAAGCAATGAACACCCGAATAACAAGTAGTAATGAAATGTTACTAATTAGAAGACAAGAATATGACCATATATGATATAATAACAATTAATATGAATCTGTAATAAGTCAATGACATTATTTAAATCATTATACTAGAGGTTTGGATACATACAATTCATATCGAACCTATGGTAAGGGAGAATCTCATAGTCTCACTTTTATCCATGATTTTTTATACTTTAGAATTTATTGGGGCATATTTATCATGCACATCCATGTTTCCTCAATCTGTAATATTATATCTATCCTCCTAAAATTTTTTAAATCCAATTTTACCTATTGGTGAATTTTATTAAAAGATATGAAATGAATATTTTTTTGTCTTCAGTATGAGATACTTTTTGACCTCTCCGACCAAAGTACGAGAAGAATGTTTTTTTAACATACATGGCATGGATGGATTTTTATGATTTCATAGAACATTATTTCCATGAAAAATAATTTAAAAGTTTTCATGTTTATTTTTAATTAACTTTTTTTATTTTAGAATTGTATGAAATGTTAAGAAAGGAAAAATGTTTTGGATGTAGAAAGGATATTTTCCTAAAGAATTGAGTTCAAGTGTTTTATCAAAATTATTTTCCATATAAGATAATATAGGGTTCTGTTTCTATCCCTATTTTTACATCTATTTGATTATGTTATGATTGAATTATTTTTATGAAGTCTTATTGTCTTATATTTATTATTTTATAATGGCGTGATGTTTAAGAAACCCATTTTTATTACATATGTTATGTTATGTTATATGATTAATGAGTTTGGGGTACAAATAAGAATGGTTTCATTATGAGATGGGTGGGTCCTATATCTCCCTCTAATGCATTGGTTAATGATTTATATCTCATGAGATAGACATGGCTGGAATGAGAAGATAATCCAGTTCGGTGATATAGGACTAGAAAGAGGAGTGAACTCGGTTCAGAATTAGACTTTGTCCACTATGATAGTCTTGTAAATGAGTCTTGACTAATATGAAATGATTTTATATGATTATTTGTGCATGAAACAATGTTTCATGTTTTATTTTATGATTATTGGGATTACATTTCACTACTTTGATTTATCCAACATTATGATATTACTATCTCATGTTCAGGTTAAGATTTTCAAAATGTTATGTTCTTATAAATATGATATGATTGATATTTTCTTTGTTTAACCTTACTTAGCATTTCAGATCACCATTTTGTATTTGTTTCTTTTCCCTAGGCCAGGAAGAAGGGTATTAAGTAGGATATGACAAAAGGGACTCTAAATATGACAAAATGATTGGGGGAAAATGTAGATTCTTTATGAACTAGTTGTATATGTTTCCCAGTTTCTAAAGACACTATAACTATACGATCTTATCATGGATTTGTTATATGTTTTAATAATTATGCTTCAATTTTGAAGTAATAATAATGTATGTAAATTATGGGTCGTTATAATGATGTATTAAGTGTTTAAATATGTTATTTATGAAATTATTATTTTAGTTAAAATAAATTATAAAAAATCACTATTCAATATTTGAGAATATGATATTGTATCCCTTTCATTCATATAGACTACCACCTCTACCAAATAATGTGATTTGTTTTCAATTTCTGCATTATATTATGGGTAATAAATATGAATTTTATAAATTTTTATAATATTTAGGAAACTAAAATTACTCTATAATGTATTATTGTTTTTTAAATTTTTATTATTCCATAAATCAAAATGTGTAAGCATTACTCATGTGTGAACATAGATTACATTATCCATAATGTGATGTATTATATTTTTAATGATCAAATTATATAAGTGATTATAGAATATTATATTATAAATTAAAATAGAAATTTATACATAATTAATATTGTATTTAGGATGATATTATGATTTAGGTTCATGTAACTGAACTATAAAATGATAACATCCGTGGAAAATAGACCTATTTTCATCTAAATGTTCATATTTTTTCAGTAATTTATAATAATTTAAATAATTGAAAATTAATAATTAGTGAAACCTTGTATTTTATAACTAAATATAAATTTATAATATATTTATACTAATTTTTTTTTATTATATATTATAATTGAAGGAATGTGATTCAATATATGAGTTGAAGAGAGGGTTTATCTTACCATCTAATGTATTTTTAGGATTACATATGCTATGCTTTCCCTTAGATATATTATGTATATCTTATCCTTCAAAACACATCTTTTTTTATTATCGGATTAATAATTATTAATTTTTTTGTATATGATATATTTTATCCTCATGGGTGCTTAATATGATGAATAATATTATTTTAATGAAATTATGACATTATTTCATATTGGGTCGATGTTTTTTTATTCAATGTTTATTTTCAACAATCATGATTGATAAAAGTTCATATATATTGTTCAAAGGTTTTAAAAAGATGAATTTCACAACAAATATCATTATTTAACATCTTTGAAAATTTGGTTTTTAATGAAATTATAACCAAATATTTATTTACTCTATAAAATTGTATAATATGAATGTATCCATTTAATATAAATGGTGTGAATGGATTTTCCCACCTTCATGGACATTAATTTATTTGATGATTTCATTACATGTTTCCATTTTTTCACAATGAATAGAATTATATCAATTAACATTTAATTTGTAGTTAAATATTTATTGAATGAAATTGATATTAAATCATTTTTATAATGTATTTATTGGATGATTTTTTAAATGTAATTTTCATCTATACCAACATACATTGTGGAATTTTATTGATTGATGGGGACATGATCATATAATATCTTCCATGTTATTTCTCTACATGTATTATGATTATGATTATTTATGTATGACACCATGCATCCCATTTAATTCACATGTGTTAATTAATTATTGATAAAACTATAATGAATACTTATTTTAAATGCATATTTTATTCTATGAGGAAATAATGACTTCTATATTAATGTGATTTCCATTATATGGGTAATGATATAATGATATGATGAATTTTTTATGATCTTTTTTAATAAATGTATGATTTTAATTATGTGACTTGTGGTAATGAATCTAATTATCACGAAAATTAATTGGGTAATGACCTCTTTCTAATGAGATAATAATGAGTGGAATGGTATGTAAACTCATGTTATTAAGTGACTCTATTAACTAAGATTGTTTTGGGATTGTAAAATTAATAAGGTAATGATGGAATGTGGAGTGAACCTAATCAACTATGATCATCATCACATGGATCCTTAACTATAGTAATTATTTTATATGAATATATATATATTGAAAACTTAAGTATTTGGAATATTATATGTTCTCATTTCTCAAGGTTGATTATTTATGACTTTGTATGCATATGACTTATGTATTAAGTTATAAAGACCCATTTTTATATGATTTATTATTAGTGATATTTTTTTGTAAGTTTTTTTAATTATCATATGTTATGGAAATGTTCACATTCTCATGTTCATAATTAGTTCTGAATTATATCACTGATTAATATATATTATGTTTATCATTACTGAGAATATGATCACACCTTTTCTTATGATCTTATTTCCTAGGTTATGTATAGTGTTTTCAGAGAGGGTATTTCTATTATTTTTATGTTTTGAGTGTAAAATTGTGGGCGATTTTGAAAATTAATATTTGTATTATTTTTAATCTAGTATCCAATGAAAATAAATCATATTTGATTTAGGTGATTAATATTGTGATATTTCATTATTATTCATCTATAATGGTTTAATATTAATATTTTATATGTTTATGATTCCCTAGGTTCATTTATTTAAATTTATCATAAAAGAAACAGAACACACCAATGTATGAATGAATTTGATGAATCCTGCCATGGTTTGTCCATATTACCAGCTATATCCCACTCCCAAATGAGTGAATTGTGAACGATCACATAGATCAATAAGATTACTCAAAAAAATCAGTTGGAAAAATTTACTCGGTGTAAGGTTAGTGATTATTATTGGTCAATATTAATTAGTGCACCCATCCTTGGAATAGAATTTAGTGCACATTATATTTAAAAAAACACTATCGACAGACTGGTATAAGAATAAAGAATTACTCTGATGTGGTTCATCCTACATCCCAAAACTAGTATGAAGTCTTTTTGGAGACCAATGAAACCCATACCGACAACAATTTTTTTAATAAATGAAGAATGAATTTTCATACTGAATATGTTCTCTCAAAATGGGTGGTAAATCATAACAAGGTAATATCAGGCCCTAACCAGTCCACCATTCACAAAAGTCACTATAAATACATCGTTATAGTGAGAACCATCCAAAACATAACTACAACCCTGAGAAAATGTTTCAATATAAATAATTACCTACATTATATCGTGGTAAACTAATCAAACCTACTATCCCAAACCTATAATCCATGTCACTAAGTAACAATGAACTGTAAAAAGTTTCATCACATTTAATATTCATAGTATGAAAATTAGAATAATAATCAAACAAAGAAAAACTCATATCATTCACCAATCTATTATGAAAAACAACACATCAAAAAAAGACCAAATTTATGACATGAGTTTATCGACCATAGTAGTGGTAGATCTCATGATTGAGAATATGGGGTAGCATTCACACACAATGAAAAAAATGGATATAACCTACATCATTGTGAAATCCAACCTCTATGTAAAGGGGAATAAATAAATTTTCCATTGGTGTTTAATACCAAAGTCTATGATGGATGAATCAGACTTTAATGAGGCCATGGGTGTATTAAACCAATAACTAAATGAACTGGACATAATCTGAAGTGGATCCTACCCCACCCAACAATGAACCACACCAAATCTAGTAGGGTTTTATAACCCACTTTTTATAATGAATAACATCTCATATCATACCAACATGATATATTTATAAAATATGAAACCCACGCCTCATTCAACACGTAATTACCTACCCATATCTATTTTTTGCACCCTGAAATCATTGTAATCATGCGGGGGTTATACCAATTATATGTATGAGTACCTAACCCCCTAAACATTATAAAATTCCTAATGTCCATATCCGATGGCGATAGAGTCCATGATTTTCTAGAGGATCCCATGCCTCTTTAGTCAATGCATGAATATCATGACATTCCACCACTATATTTTTTTCTATTCCAATTTAGATTTTAGAATATAAAATTTTAGACACCATATATAAAGTATACCACTCTTTATTAAACTCATTTTTCTGGAAATACTCATCATTTATGAGGATTGTACCAACAATTCAAAAAAATTGGTTAGCTCTCTGAAAAAAGCTCATACTTCTACGAGTAATCCTAAGAATCTATTAATTGTTAATCGGTACATTAGATACTAATAGTAATGAAAAATCCATAATGGGTGTAATATAATCAATATATAGCTCCCACAATGAAGGTTGGAAGTAACCCCATGAAATAAATAATAGAAATCATTTTTACATAATTAATGGACAAATATAATATTACTATGTGGTTAATGTTATATTCTCTCATCATATAAACTTAAATTTTCATAGACAATTTATAAGAATGTTTTAAATCCATATCAAATTTTGTTTCCCCAATGTGTAACTAATCATTAAAACCATAGTAATAGTATCCCCAGGTGTGTCTAAAAAATATTAAGAGATACTTATCTAGAAGTTTATATCCCTAGGAATGGATCAAAATTGATACAAATTGTTTACAGCTAGTATTAACAAGGACCAACCATGATTTGTTGAATGAAATTAATGGCAACCCAAGTAAGACTTTAATATGCTATTATCTTGTGAGTAGCTTCAAAAATTCATATAAACAACTATGAGTAATTACCATAACCATCATTCCTAAATTAAATAACCCATTATTGAATAAGAAAAATAAACATAAATTATATAAAAGTTTTCTAGGAATTTTAATTAAAAATGAATTCGTACCACTCATGTCCTTAGGAGAATATATCCACCCTTCTGCTTCATCTTCCATATGTACATTTTCAGCTCTAAAATTCATTTATCGCCCCCATTCTTAAATTTTATAACACTTTTTCTAAAAGGGTCTGACATATATACATATTATTTAAATATTTTACATGTGTGGGACTTATTTTCAATAATGGGTGACTATAAATTTTAAATGTATAATTCTGCCAAAACAAAAGGGATATAGGGCCATTGTAATGCCCACAATGAGGTTCAAACTCTATATCTAACTAATTCCAATAGCGAAAAATGATACACAGAAAATATTTCATCAAATAAACCCATAGTATACAGCCTCATTACCTAGTATAGTGACCATGATTAACCATAAGGACTATATTAACTACATAATAAGAAAACATCGAATATGTCATATTCCTAGATGGAAGACACTGCCCTATTCAATGTTCACTCTAATATACCTGTATGATTAGTCCAAAAATGTAAAATACCATCATGGTTCCATTATCACAATCTACGTAAACTTGAAAAAGATTTATAAGGCTATCATATACATAAAAAAATGACCACATTACCCTCACATGAAAAACCACAGAGTAATGTGGTACGTGTACATGTCTACCACCATTCAATAATTCACTAATTATGCCCACCCTATGATGATCTCATCATGGTGTCCATATAAAAGTGAAACTTTCACCCAATATATCTAATATGAATCTATATTTGGATACCACTCAAATTAAGAACAAACCATAGTAATCTAAGGGGAATAATGAAATCAAAAATAAAACATAATTTGAGAGAGTAGAGTACTTGATTTTCTAAATGTTTAAAGGATAACATCCATAAATTTTTTTACCATAAATTGATAATCACTCTCTTAATAAGAGAAAAGAGTTAAAAGTATATGAAAAAAAATTTTCTATTTGATAGAATATTTCTATGAAAAATCCATGGAATAATATTGTCACTGAAAAAATTATATATAGAACTAATGTATTCATATATAACACACACCTCACTGATATGAAAAAATGGTTGTGGGGGTACCAATCAAATTAATAAATCTGTATTTGTTGAAAAACCATTTATATGGTGAAAAAAACTATGTAATTGTTGGGTATCCAATGATATGATAATGGGATTGTTTATTTATATCAATAATTATCAACATCAATAAAATAAAAACATATTCCTCATGGTAGTGGATCTAAGAGAACAGCTCCTACTGTATAGGGACAACTCCCTTCAAATTTGGGTTTTCTATATATATATATACCAAGATGGAAAATTACCCCTCAACCTAGAACATTAGATCATGGATATAATTCTTGTCTAAAAAATATATAAAACCACTAACTATGATTCTACACTTATGGTCTGATGAAGTGAACCATATAGATTGGTCAACAGACACTACTCTATCTCTCTAGATAACAAATTGGATGCATATTTCTATGAGAGAGGAAATATCAATCAAATACTAAGGGATGGATGTATTTTCCATTTATTTGGTAGTGGTTAACACCCCATCTTATAAATACACATTTATACACTAATCCATACACTGTTGATTGTGGATCTGGATATTTCATCCATGAGTAACATTAGTTATTGATAGACATAAAACAATGAAACAAATAATATTGTAATGGTTGCACATAGGTTATCACAAGCATATCTGACCCTTCATCCACTAGATAATGAATAACCACAATGAAATCATACAGTTTTAATAGGCTCAATGAATAGAGTATGACTTAGAATTCTTATATTCAATCATTCCATGAAAATTACATAACCCCGAAGCCCAATATTCAGCCTCATTATCATCCCATTGTTTTCTCTATGGTCCTAGAAATAGAATCTATCATCGAACTATATTGTAAATATTTTAAAATTGTGAACATGAATCCCCTATATAATTATATTTCAAAATATATTCATAATGAACTATATATTTTCCCAAATATATCTATAAGATATGATAATGTGGATATCTAAGTAACAAGACCACTATAGAATATGTATTCATAGTACAGTACATGTCTGCTCAATTCATTATATTTGATTTTCATTGGACCATCCTTGCATGTACATCTCATGCAGATAAACATCCAATATACTATATGGTTTTAGGGGTGAATTGGTATCTATCCATATACCCAAAACTAGTAACTTCCTGTCATATAGTATGACATGTACATTTAATAACCATTGTTTCTTACATGGGATTCTTTTCCTGGTCATGTATGGAACCTATGAAATATGACATACGGTCCCACTCTATGGATAATATAGAGAAAAACACCATTAAGAACCCATATGCAACATAAAATGAAATAATTAGTTATGGATTTTATTTTATTAAGGAAAAATGTGTAGTTAGGAAATATAAAATCAAATCACAAGGAAAACTACCCAAATTTAAATTAAATAGAAAAATTATAATTATGGACGAAGGGAAAATGAAGTGTGTTATATCATAATTCATAATGAAAGGTAGAATAAAAAACAAAATCAAATGCTTAAAATTAAATTAAAAACTAAACTGTCATGGAATATCATTATTGGTTCTAAAAAACATTTTGACTCATTTTTCTAGAAACCTATCTTCTCAACTGCATTCATGCCATCTTTTTATGAAGGATCCTCAATAAAATGTCCCATATTACCACCATATATTCTAAGGGTAATGTTATGTGTGTAACTCATTATGTTCAAACAGATTGGGTGGGAGTGAAATATGCTTTAAATATAATAAATCCTTTTTTAAGGAATAATGAATATGCGCAATTCTGCCCATCCAAGCCCAAAAATGTGAACCATGATTATACATTTCATAGGTAAAAAATGTATTTTCATATTCAATTAGTGATGTGAAAATACATAATCAGTCTTCACATTAGTGATACATTAAGGCTCAATCCTAGATAATATACTGTTTTTTAATTTAATAAATATTAATTTCTTCGTATAAATTATATTACACCAAAACTCCCAAAATGCATCCCCTATGGTTAATGCATAGTTTCAGTGTCTGAAAAAACGTAATAAATTAGTTCTAGGATGACTCATAAGTAATAATTTCCATGTTACCCTTTAAAACTATATCATTTTATAAAACTCCAAAACAATCCATCCCACCTACTCTAGAATATCTTCTTTGTTATTTCTCTACATGGATTATGATTATGATTATTTAAGTATGACACCATGCATCCAATTTCATTCACATTTGTTTATTAATTATTGAGAAAACTATAATGAATACTTATTTTCAATGCACATGTTATTCTATGATTAAATGATGGCTTTTATATTAATGTGGTTTCCATTATATGGCTTACGATATAATGATATGATGAATTTTTTATGATCATATTTAATAAATGTATATTTTGAATTATGTGACTTGTGGTAATGAAAATAATCTTACCTATAATGAATTGGGTAATTTCCTTTTTCTAATGAGACAATAATGAGTGGAATAGTATGTAATCTCATGTTATTATGTGACTCTATTCACACAGATTGTTTTGGGATTGGAAAATGAATAAATTAATGATGGAATGGGTAGTGATCCTATTCAACTATGATAGTCATCACATGGATCCCTAACTATAGAAATTATTTTATATGAATATATATATATAATGAAAACATATGTATTTGGAATATTATATGTACTCATATCTCAAGGTTGATGATTTATGAATTTGTATGCATATGACTTATTTATTAATATATGAAAATACCTTATTATATGATTTATTATTAGTGATATTTTTTTTAATTTTTTTAATTATCTTATGTTATGATCATTTTCACATTCACGTGTTCATAATTAATTCTGAATTATATCACTGATTAATATCTATTTTTTTATCATCACTGAGATTGCAATCTCAACTTTTCTTATGATTTTATTTCCTAGGTTATGTATGATGTTTTAAGATAGGGTATTTCTATTATGTTTAATATTTGAGTGTAAAATTGTGGGTGATTTTGAAAATTCATATTCATATTATTTTTTATCTAGTATCTAATGAAATGAAACCATAATTTTTTAGGTGATTAATATTTTTATATTTCATTATTATTCATCTAAAATGTTATAATATTAATATTTTATATGATTAAGATTTCATAGGTTCATTATATTTATATCTATAATAAAAACACACACCAATGAATGGATGAATTGGATGAATCCTGAAATGTTTCGTCCATATTATGAGCTATGTCCCACTCCAAAATGAGTGAATTGTGAACTATCACATAGATCAACATGATACCTCACAAAATCATTTGAAAACATTAACTCAGTGTAAGGTTAGTGATTATTATTGGTCAATCATAAATGGTGTCACCCATCCAATGAAAAGAATTTAATTCACTTCATATTTAAATAAAAACTATCAACAGACTGTTATAAGAATAAAAAATTACTCCCATGTGGTGCATTCTAAATCAAAAAACTAGTCTATAGTCTCTATGGAGACCGATGAAACCCATACCGACAAATGTTTTTTTTTTGATAAATAAAGAATTATTTTTTCATACAGAATATGTTCTCCCAAAATGGGTGGTAAATCATAACAAGGTAATCTCAGACCCATACTAGTACAGCATTCCCAAAATTCACTATAAATACATCATTATAGTGAGCACCATCAAACACATGACTACAACCCTGATACCATGTTTAAATATAATAAATTACCTACATTATACACTGGTAAACTCATCAACCGTAGTATCCCAAACCCTATAATCCACATCACCAAGTAACAATGCCCTGTAAAAATTATCATCACATACAATATTCATTGTATGAAATTAGAATAATAATCAAACAAATACAAACCCATATCATTCACTAATCTATTAAGAAAAAGTACACCTCAATAAAAGACCAAAATTAGGACATGAGTTTATCGACCACACCAGTGGTAGATCTCATGATTGAGAATATGGGGTAGGTTTCACACACAATGAGAAAAATGGATATAACCTACATAATTGTTAAATCCAACTTCATTGTTAAGAGGAATAATTTCATTTTTCATTGGTGTTTCATACCACACTATATGATGGATTAATCACACATTAATGAGGTCATCGGTGTATTAAAACATATCTCAATGTCATGTACATAATCCGAAGTGGATCCTACCCCACCCAACAATGAACCACACCCCTTCTAGTAGGGTTTTATAACCCACTTTTTATAATGAATAACATCTCATATCATCCCAAAATATATATATATAAAATAAAGAACACACACCTCTTTCAACACGTAATTACCAACACATATCTATTGTTTTTTATACCCGGAAATCCTTGAAATCATATGGGGGTTATCCCAATTATAGTTATGTGTACCCAACCCCATAAACATTAAAAAATCCCCAATGCGCCTATCCGATGGTGATAGAGTGCGTGATTCCCCAGAGTTTCTCATCCCTCTTTAGTCAATGCATGAATATCATGACATTTATATAAGGCCCCAGCCTTAAACCTTACTTAATCTTGAGTTATTACAAGATTACACATTGAGGATCATTTCAGGTTTAGAGTTTTAGAGAATTAGATCACAAAACTTTCATTACATTCCACATATAAAAAAAGTGGTAACATAAATATACTATTCTTCTTTCCCATCAATGGAAACATATTTAAAATAAAACATGGATTCTTTCTTGACACTTCTTTGACACTATCATCATATCGTGTACCTTTCCCTTGACCTGTGAAAAACATTTCAAAAAAACTTGGGATGAGCATAAAAAGCTCAGTAAGGGATATAAAAACATGGAAAGGAAAAATGGGTACATATATACATAAGAATGAAATCATACTTTACCCATAAAACATAAGCACTTTGACATACCTCTATCAAATCATGAATAAATCATAGAAATCATAAGACATAAAGGTAACTTGAGGCATTCATCACATTCTTACGTAGGGAGTAACCCTCTTGGTTACGTTTGGAATACCCATCACAGTATATTCCCTAAATCTCTTTGGAGAAACCTTAACGTTTCACTCCTTCACATTACCCAATGCACTGGAGAGCTATAACGGGCTCACCCGCCCATAGTTTATCATGGAACCACCCTTCTTCATAATAATGCCCAAGAACCTCAACATAATCGTATCACATAAAACATGTATAAAAGAAAACATATCATTTACACCTTTCAATCACAAGATATCCATACAACACATTGATATAAAATCATTATGAAAACCATTTTCAATACCAAAATAAAAGAAAAGTAAAACATGGTATTTATTTTTCTTTTAAAAAAAAGGTATGGCTTGTAGAGGAAGTCGAAACTCAAATAATGGTCACGGCGGCGGAGAAGTCACTGTCGCCGCATACGTACGACAAAAACATTACCTTTTTTAGTTTAGTAAAATGCTTCATATACAAAGATTCCTTTTGGATAAATGTAAAAGTCAAAGGGGTTTATACACCGTATAAAAGAAGGTTGTGTATAAAACAAAATATGCCTCAATGAAAGGAGATTGAGACGAAGTCCCATACCTCGGGTCCGACTTGACTCGGTCGTTCTTTAACGTCTTGAATAATAAACTTGAGTTAATTTCTACTTTTGAAGAACCTTTTTCAAGCTTATTATTCTTTTTATATAACTTATTGCCATGTCATGAACACTATGTAATTATTTAAGTTAATAACGGTCGTTTTAACGATCATTGGTACATGGGTCAAAAATAAGCCCTTTATAATTACAAGTTTTTCATGTATCCATTATATCCAGAATGTTATTCATGATGTAGATATCATATATGTCATATATATCTAGTACATGCATGCATTTATAATATTACATAATCATTTAGAGGTAAGAAATGAAATGCACCGTTCATGGAGACGGTGAGTCGTACGTACACATGAACGCTACTTTCATTTCTATTTCGTATTTTATTGAATGTAATCATAAGGATATAAAGGTATATTATAATTCCAGTATAATATCATATATAATATCATAGTTACATCCTTTATACATCCCACATATGATATTTAACGAATCAAATCACTTTGAGGGGGCGGTAGTCCGCACTTCCTTAAATGAAGATATCGTGTTTACCCATAATGGAAAACATAATGGTATGACAAAAATGAAAAATAAATAAGCTTAAGGAAAACATAAACATATTATATATCATATATAAATATAGTGACATCTTAATGGCCACCTTTGAAGGTATTAAAAGAATGTTGAACACTCATCGTTTCCGGAGGCATAAATTCACCATCCATGGAAAAAGTATGTCCTTTAACCATTAGATGTAGATGTGAGTAAGTGTAGCTATAATACATCGTATAACTAAATCCTAGTATATTAAATATAATAGAGTTGTTACAAAAGAAATGAATAAAAAGAGTTTAGGGGGTTGGAGAAGCAAAATAAAACAAAAGGACTCAAGTGAAGACATTACCTTAAAATCGGGTAACTCCCATTGGATTGAGCTCAAAGGCTTACATGGGAATTCTTCTGCCCAATGTGATGCTTCATGGAGTAATAGAGGGAATTTTAGAGGCAAACTGGGCAGGGGTAGGCCGTTCCAAAGGCTTTGGAAGTGTGGGTAAGGAGGTAGAGGTGGGGGCCTTTTATAAGAGAAGAGGAGGGGCACTCTTGGAAAGTAAAGAAAATGTTACTTTATTTTAGAATGAGTTTCGGATTTTAATGGTCCCAATTTGATGTGTTTCTAGGATAAGGTGATAAGGGTTAGAAATACACCCATCCAATAGGTTTTGGACATGTGTAGGGCATTGATTTTACATTATTTTACCATTTTATTTAAATCCTTTATTAATGAGGTAATCGATGCATCATCATGATGTCATAACTAATTTAACTTATGTAATTTCTAAAAATAATAATAAAATTATCATGATGTCGGAAATCTTTTTATCTTTCTAATGAATATTTATAGTCAAAAATATTACTTGTATAACCACATGTAAAAATTGTTTTAGTAAAATATATCATGTTTGTGTCATTTTTACTTTAACATTAAATAAAAAGTTATTCATGTCATTTCCCAACCAAAGTGGCTCCATGGGGTCCCCAAGTTGACCCATGGCTTTTCTTGGTCGGACATGACACATACAATAAGGGTAGAACATGTGTCAAGGTCATCTCATATTATTAAAACATTATTTTTAACTTAAACTACACTAATTACCTCTAATCGCGATTAAGAACTTAATAAGTTACTATTCAACAGAAAATTATTTTAATCCCATTGAACCTCATTTTAATTATTTATGACAACCATGTATGTCAGATTTTGTAAAATCAAATCACAAAAGTGGCAATGTTTCATTTAAATGAAAAATCAGTTTCTTTAATTACCACTTAGTGGTTTCACTATTCATCAAAAATTGAAGTTTTTCAAAAATATATCAAAACTGCACCCTAAGCTATATTTGATATTTCGAAATCAAAATTGATTTCCATTTTATGAAATTTAAAATCATATAACTCACATTTATTAATTTAATAATTAATTCCCGATGTGATGACAAATAGCGTGTTTTTATGAAACAATAAGTATCAAAAGATTGACACTAGTTTAAGTCCAATTTCAAATTGAAATTAATTCCAACGACCACTATTGAATTAAATGATAAAAATATATTATAATTGCACTTTAAAACCAATTTAAAAGATAATCTACTCATATAAATAAATTAGATTAAAAAGAGGTTTTGAATTAAAATACAACATTTTTCACTATTCATTAAAAATGAACTTTATCAGAAAAATACAAAAAATTCACACAAAGTAAATTTTCATGTCCCAATCATAAATAATAAGTTTATTTTGACAAACATAGCTTATAAAATTGTCAAAAGATAGATTTAAAAATGGTTTTCCAGCAAAAGGCAGTAAAACAATCTTTTAATAATATTAGTGTATTCCATGCATAAGATTGTATTTATTTTCATTTTAAGCCTCTAAAACACTATCTTAGTCATTAATAGACAGATAAAAATATCTATTATTCAATACTTACTTGGGATGTTACATCCATCCCCCCTTTAGAAAATTGCATCCCCGTAATTTATTTACTTATCGAATAAATGGGGGTACTTATCCCTCATTGCATTTTCAGATTCCCATGATGCCTCTTCCATCATGTGGGTTTTCCACAAAACCATTACCTGATTAATCACCTTATTCTGTAACACTTTCTCCCTGTCGTCAAGAATCTGGACTGGTTGTTCCTTATAAGATAGGTTCTCTTCCAGCTGAACTACCTCTGGACTCAAAACATGAGATGGATCTGGCATATACTTTCTCAACATTGAAACATGAAAAACAATGTGTACCTGAGATAAACTCGGAGGTAAAGACACCCGGTATGCAACTGATCCAACTCTCTCTAGAATTTCATATGGTCCAATAAACCTTGGACTCAGCTTTCCTTTCTTACCAAATCTCATCACACTATTCCATGGTGAGACTTTGAGAAAAACATGATCACCTACCTCAAAAGAGCGATCCTTCCTCCTATTGTCTGCATAACTCTTCTGCCTACTCTGAGCTGTTCTCATGTGTTTCTGTATCAGCTGGTCTTTTCTACCAACTCTTCTACCAATTCTGGTTCCATCAAATTCCTTTCACCCACTTCATCCTAGAAAGCTGGAGTTCGACACTACTTCCCATATAATGCCTGAAATGGTGCCATCTGTATACTGGAATTAAAAAACTGTTATTATATGAAAATTCATCCAAAGAAAGATGTTGGTCCCAACTTCCCTGATAATCCATCGAACAAGCTCATAGCATATCCTCCAAGGTCTGGATTGTTTGGTTTGACTTCCCATATGATTGAGGATTAAAAGCTATACTAAAATTTAATTCAGTACCCAACGACTTCTGAAGGCCTTTCTAAAAGTTAGAAGTGAACCTGGGATCATGATCAGATACAATGGAGAGAGGAACTCCATGTAAACTGACTATCTCTTTAAGATACAAATGGGAAAGTTGATCTAGGGAAAAAGTATCTCGTATAGCAAGGAAATGAGCAGATTTAGTCATGCGATCAACAATAACCCATATTGCATTATTACCTCGAGATGTCTTCGGTAATCCCACAACAAAGTCCATGGATATATTCTCCCATTTCCACTCTGGCACTGGTAAAGGTTGAAGCATCCATTTCGGTAACTGCCACACTTCTTTAACCTGTTGACATGTCAAACACTTCATAGTAAAATCAGCAATATCTCTTTTCATTCCGTCCCACCACTAATACTCCCGCAGATCTCTTTACATCTTAGTACTGTCAGGATGAACTGAAAACATAGAACTATGAGCTTCACATAACAACTCTCTCTTCAACTATGAATCACAAGGCACACAAAATCTCCTCCCAAATCTCAAAACACAATCATTATCAATGTTGAATTTAGGCAACTTACCTTTCTGAACCTGCTCTACCTTTTTCTGCAACTCACTGTCTTGCTTCTATGCTTGCTTGATTCTATCTGATAGAGATGATATCACTGATACCTGAAACAAAACAGAAGAACATCCTGCACAAAAAACTTCTATGCCTAAGTTCATCAAATACATAACCAAAGGATCACGTTCCAAACTCAACATTGTTAATGAAGCATTACTTTTTCGACTCAAAGCATCAGCCACTTTATTTGCTTTTCTCGGATGGTAATGAATTGTACAATCATAATCCTTGATTAATTCCATCCATCTCCTCTGTCTCATGTTTAACTCTTTCTGAGTGAATATATACTTTAAACTTTTGTGATCGGTATATATTTCACACTTTACTCCATACAAATGATGCCTCAAAATTTTTAAAGTGAAAACAACAGCAGCAAATTCCATATCATATGTAGGGTAATTTACCTCATGAGTGTTCAACTGTCGTGAAGCATAAGCAATTAAATGATCATTATGAATTAGGACACAACCAAGTCCTTTCAATGAAGCATCACTATAGATAACAAACTGTCCATTCCTAGAAGGTAGTGCCAAAATTGGAGCATTCACCAATCTTCTTTTCAATTCCTGAAAACAATCAACACATTATTTTGTCCAGATAAACTTAACACCCTTCCGAGTTAGCTTAGTAATTGGACTAGATAACCATGAAAAATTTCTAATAAACCTTCGATAATAGCCTTCCAATTCAAGGAAGCTACGAATCTCAGTTACATTTTTGGGTCTTGGCCATTCTTCCACAACTTTTGTTTTTGCAGGATCGATAGTTATCCCATCTTTTGAAACAATGTGACCAAGGAAATAAATTTTTTCCAACCAAAACTCACACTTGCGGAATTTTCCATATAGTTTATTTTCTTTTAAGGTTTTCAAGATAACCATTAATTGTATTTCATGCTCCTCTTTACTTATAGAAAACACCAAAATATCATCAATGAAAACCACCACAAACTTATCCAAGAACTCATGGAAAATTTTATTCATTAAGTCCATGAATATAGCAGGTTCATTGGTTAGCCCAAAAGGCATTAATAAAAATTCATAATGGCCATATCTTGTAGGAAACGCAATCTTCGGAGCGTCTGCTTCCTTTACCTTCAGCTGATGGTACCCCGATCTCAAGTCAATCTTTGAAAAATATTGAGCTCCCTGAGCGGATCAAACAAAACATCGATATGAGGAAATGGATATTTGTTCTTAACAGTGATGTTATTCAACGATCTATAATCAATGAAAAGTCTCATTGAACCATATTTATTTTTAACAAATAAAACAGGAGCACCCCATGGTAATGAGCTAGGTCAAATGAAACCTTTCTCTAATAAATCTTGCAATTGCTCCTTCAACTCTAAAAGTTCAATTTGAGCCATTTGATAAGGGGGTGTTGAAATTGGCTTAGCATCAGGAACCCAGTCAACAGTAAATTCAACATCCCGATCTCGTATTATTCTAGGCAACTCATCAGGAAAAACATTAGGATACTCATTTACCACTGGCACATCATTAATCTGAACAGTTCCTTTATTTTCAATCATGAGTGCAAGGTAACATTTATTTCCATCTTTTACAAGTTTCTTGGCCTCTTGATAAGTTATCAACAGTAAGGGTTCATTTTTGTACACAAACTGAAAGTCGTTCTAAAAAGAAACTACTTTAGCTCTACAGTCAATCTTAGGATGGTAAATAGATATCCAATCCATACCCAGGATAACATCAAACACTACTAGAGGTAAAAAAATAAGGTTTTCAAGTAGGTTCTTTCCATAGATATGGATAGGAAGATTCATATAAATTCTTTTTGCCTCAACATTTCCCCCAGGTGGTTTTAAAAAAAGTTCAGGAGTAATTTCTTGAGATGGTATTCCCATTTTTCTAGAAAGTTTTTCAGAGATAAAAGAATCTGTAGACCCCGAATCAAACAACACACTGGCATAATCTGAAAAAACAAAAAAAGTACCTCATACAACTTCATTTGATGGCCTGACATCTGCTGAAGTAGTTGCAAAGGACTTCACCACCCCTTTCTGCTTGTAGTCTAACTGTTTCCCATCACTCGAGCTCTTTGTCGGACACTCATTTGTATAGTGACCCATATCATTGCACTTAAAACATTTCACTAACTGTAAATCAAATTTGGACTAACCATCACCTTGATATTTTTCAGTGCAATCACAAGCCTTATTTCCCATCTTACCACATCGGTAGCACTTTTCAGAATTCAGAAGACATTTCCCAGCATGCCTTTCTCCATATTTACCACAAAATGGAAACTTGGCTTTCTTACCATCAGACTTTTTTGAAGAATTCTTTCCTTTCTCCTGCCACCTCAGTCTCTTCTTCTGTTGGTTTTTATAGAACACTTTATCATCATCAAACTCCATTTCCACCTTCTCAGCACATCGAACAAGGTTTTCATAACTTTTGAACTCACGAGAACCTAAATCCCTTCGATATTTTGGCTTCATTCCTGGGTAAAAACGATTGATTTTACTATCAAGGTCTCGGATAAAATTTGGAGCATACCATTCCAATCTAGTGAACCTTTCTTCAAAGGCAGCCACTGAGTCTTCCTCTTTCCTCAATTCCATGAATTGATTTTCCATCCTAAGTCGAACAGCCTTAGGAAATTACTTCTCAAAAAAACATACCTTTAAATTCATCCCAGTCAAGAGCATCAATCTCATCAGCGTCCCTGATATTTTTAACCATCAACCACCACTGATCTGCCTCACCCTCCAAATGGTAAATAACAAGACTAACCTTTTTATTGTCTGAACACCACATGACATCGAAAATATTCTCCAATGATTTAATCCACCCTTCAGCTAACACAGGGTCAGATCATCCTCTGAATGATGGGGGATGTTGCCTCATGAAATGTTCCACCACTGACATGTTCTTTTGTGGTTGATCTGGTTGATCTCATGCATGGATACCACCACCATTTATCGCTTGAGTCAACTGCGCCATTACTACAACAAGCTGTTCAGTTCCAATTCTAACCATATCAGGATACTGATTCAAAAGGTTATTTCCTTCTGTATGCCTTCTTAGCACTACTTCCCAGTTTCCTCTGTGGAAAAAAATTCTGAACAAACATGTCTTAGATGAAGCAACAAGGTAATCTTCAAATTCTATATCATTTAAAAAAAATAATTTTGGATAATCATTTAATAGAATTCTAACTCCTAAAGTTATCTAAACCGACCTCTGAAACCAACTATAAGGACCCATCCTTAAACCTTACTTAATCTTGAGTTATTACATGATTACACATTGAGGATCTTTTTGGATTTAGAGTTTTAGAGAATTAGATCATAAAACTTGCATTACATTCCACATATAAACAAAGTGGTTACATAAAGATAGTATTCTTCTTTCCCATCAATGGAAACATATTTAAAATAAAACATGGATTCTTTCTTGACACTTCCTTGACACTATCATCATATCATGTACCTTTCCCTTGACCTGTGAAAAAAATTTCAAAAAAACATGGGATGAGCATAAAAAGCTCAGTAAGGGATATAAAAATATGAAAGGAAACATGGGTACATATATACATAAGAATGAAATCATACTTTACCCATAAAACATAAGAACTTTAACATACCTCATCAAATCATGAATAAATCATAGAAATCATAATACATAAAGGTAACTTGAGGCATTCATAACATTCTTACGAAGGGAGTAACCCTCTTGGTTACGTTTGGAATACCCATCAAAGTATATTCCCTAAATCTCTTCGGAGAAACCTTAACGTTTCACTCCTTCACGTTACCCAATGCATTGGAGAGATATATTGGGCTCACCCGCACTTAGTTTGTCAAGGAACCACCCATCTTCATAATAATGCCCAAGAACCTCAACATAATCGTATCACATTAAACATGCATAAAAGAAAACATAACATTTCCACCTTTCAATGACAAGATATCAATACAACACATTGATATAAAAACATTATGAAAACCATTTTCAATACCAAATAAAAGAAATGTAAAACATGGTATTTATTTTTCTTTTAAAAAAAGGCATGGCTTGTAGAGGAAGCCGAAACTCAAATAATGGTCACGACAGCGGAGAAGTCATTGTCGCTGCATACGTATGACAAAAACATTCCCTTTTATCGTTTAGTAAAATGATTCATATAAAAATATTCTTTTTGGATAAATGTAAATTTCAAAGGGGATTATACACCGTATAAAATTAGGTTGTGTATAAAACAAAATATGCCTCAATGAAAGGAGATTGAGATGAAGTCCCATACCTCAGGTCCGAATTCACTTGGTCGTTCTATAACGGCCTGAATAATAAACTTGAGTTAATTTATACTTTCTTAAGAACCATTTTCAAGCTTATTATTCATTTTATATCACTTATTACCATGTCATGAACACTATGTAATTATTTAAGTTAATTAACTGTCATTTTTACGATCATTGGTACTTGAGTAAAAAATAAGCCCTTTATAATTACAAGTTGTTCATGTATCCATTATATACAGAATATTATTCATGATGTAGATATAATATATGTCATATATATCTAGTACATGCATGCATTTATAATATTACATAATCATTTAGAGGTATGAAATGAAATGCACCATTCATGGAGACGGTAAGCCGTACGTACTCATGAACGCTACTTTCATTTCTATTTCGTATTTTATAGAATGGAATCATAATAATATAAATGTATATTATAATTCCAGTATAATATCATATATAATATCATAGTTCCATCCTTTCTACGTCCCATATATGGTATTTAACGAATCAAATCACTTTGAGGGGGCGGTAGTCCGCACTTCTTTTAATAAAGATATCGCATTTACCCATAATGGAAACCATAAAGGTATGCCCAAAATGAAAAATAAATAAGATTAAGGAAAACAGAAACATATAATATATCATATTTAAATATAGTTACATCTTAATGGCCGCCTTTTTAGGTGTTAAAAGAATGTTGAACAATCATCGTTTCGGGAGGCATAAATTCACCATCCACGGAAACAGTATGTCCTTTAACCATTAGATACAGGTGTGTGTAATTGTAGCAAGAATACATCTTATAAAAACATCCTAGTATATTGAATATACTGGATTAGTTACAAAATAAATGAATAAAAAGAGTTTAGAGGGTTGGAGAAGCAAAATAAAACAAAAGGACTGAAGTGAAGTCATTACCTTAAAATCGTGTAACTCCCTTTGGTTTGAGCTCAAAGGCTTCCTTGGGAAGACTTATGCCCAAAGTGAGGCTTCAAGGATTAATAGAATGAATTGGAGAGACAAAATGGTCAGGGGTTGGCCGTTCCAAAGGCTTTGGAAGTGTGGGTAAGGAGGTAGAGGTGGAGGCCTTTTATAAGAGGAGAGGAGGGGCACTCTTGGAATGAAAAGAAAATGTTATATTATTTTAGAATGATATTCAGATTTTAATGGTACCACATAGATGTGTTTCGAGTATAAGGTGATAAGGGTTCTAAATACACCCATCCAATAGGTTTTGGACATGTTTCGGTCATAGACATTACATTATCATTCCATTTTATTTAAATCCTTTATTAATGAGCTAATCGCTGCATTATCATGATGTCATAAATAATTTAATTTATTTAATTTTTAAAAATTATAAAACAAATATCATGATGTTGTAAATCTTTTTAGCTTTATAATGAATATTTATAGTCAAAAATATAAAATATGTAACCCCATGTAAAAATTGTTTTAGTAAAACATCTCATGTTTGTGTCATTTTTACTTTAACATTAAATAAAAAGTTATTTATGTCATTTCCAAACCAAAGTGGCTCCATGGGGTCCCCAAGTTGACCCAGGTCTTTTCTTGGTCGGCCATGACACATCCAATAAGGGTAGGACATGTGACAAGATCATCTCATATTATTAAAACATTATTTTTACCTTAAACTACACTAATTACCTCTAATCGTGATTAAGAACTTAATAAGTTACTATTCACAAAAAAATTATTTTAATCCCATTGAACCACATTTTAATTATTAATGACAACCATGTATGTCGGATTTTTGAAAATCAAATCACAGAAGTGGCAAAGTTTCATTTAAAAGAAAAATCAGTTTCTTTAATTACCACCTAGTGGTTTAACTATTCATCAAAAATTGAAGTTTTTCATAAAATTACCAAAACTTCACCCTAAGATATATTTGATATTCCGAATTAAAAAATGATGTCTATTATCCAAAATTCAAATCATATAAGTCACATTTATTAATTTAATAATTAATTCCCGCTGTCATGACAAATAGCGTGTTTTTATGAAACAATAAGTATCAACAGATTGACATTAGTTTAAGTCCAATTTCAAAGTGAAATTGATTCCAATGACCACTATCGAATTAAATGGTAAAAATATATTCTAATTTAACTTTAAAACCAATTCAAAAGATAATATAATCATATAAATAAATTAGATTAAAAGAGGTTTTGAATTAAAATACAACATTTTTCACTATTCATTAAAAAAATAAACTTTATCATAAAAATACCAAAAATTCACACAAAGAAATTTTTCATGTCCCAATAATACATAATAAGTTTATTTTGACAATCTTAGCTTATAAAATAGTCAAAAGATTGATTTAAAAAGGGTTTAACATCAAAAGGCAGTAAAACAATCTTCTAAGAATATTAGTGTATTTCATGCATAAAATTGTATTTATTTTCATTTTAAGCCACTAAAACACTATCTTAGACATTAATAGACATAGATAAAAATATCTATTATTCATTACTTACATGGGATGTTACAATTGAACATAGATATTTTTTTCTATTCCAAATTATATTTTTGAATATAATATTTTAGACACTATATGTAATGCACATCATTCATTGTTAAAAACATTCGTTTGAAAATACTCATAATTTATGAAGATTGTACCAACAATTCAAAAAATTTGTTAGCTCTCTTCAAAAAAATTATACTTCTATGAGTAAACCTAAAAATCACTTAATTTTTAATCAGTACATTAGATACTAATTGTAATGACATATCCACAATGGGTGAAATATAATCAATATACAACTCCCACAATGTAGGTAGGATGTAACCACATGAAATAAATAATAGAAAACGTTTTTAAATAATGAATGGACATATAGAATATTACCATGTGATTAATGTTATATTCTACCATGATATAAATCTAAATTATCATAGACAATTTATAATAAGTCATTAAAGCAATATCCAATTTTGTTTACCCAATGTGTAACTAATCCTTACAAATAGAGTAATATTCACCCCAGTTGTTTCTAACAAATATTAAGGCATACCTATCTTCAATTTATATCACTATGAATTGAAAAACATTGATTCCAATTTCTTAAGACTACTCTTAACAAGGACCAACCATGGTTTGTGGAATGCAATTTCTAGCACCCCATGTAAGACTTTAATATGCTATTAGCTTGTGAGTAGAATCAAAAATTCATAACAAAAACTATGAGTCATTACCATAACAATCATTCCTGATGTAAATAAACAATTATATAATCAGATACATAAACATAAATGATATAAATGTTTTATTGGAATTTAAATTAAAAATGAATGCATACCACTCATGTCCTTCTGAGAATATATCCACCCTTCTACTTCATCTTCCATATGTACATTTTATGCTCCAAAATCCTTTTATCACCCCCATTCTCAAATTCTATAACACTATTTCTAAAAGGGTCTCACATATAAAATAATTTATAAATATTTTACATGTGTGGGAATGATTTTCATATATGGGTGAGTATAAATATTTCTTGTATGATTGCCCCAAACTAAAAGGGATATAGGGCCATAGTTATACACAGAATGAGGTTCGAACACCATATACAACTAATTCCAATAGATGAAACTGATCCGTAGAAAATATTTCAACAAATCAACCCATAATCTATGGCCTCATTACCTAGTATGGTGACAATGATGAATCATAATGACTTTATTATCTACATAATAGGAAAACATCGAATAGGTCATATTCCTAGGTGGAATACACCACCGTATTCAATGTTTACTATAATATACCTCTATGATTAGTCCAAAAATGTTAAATCCCATCATGGTTCCATTATCACATGGTAGATAAATTTAAAAAATTTCTCTAAGGCGATCATATACTCAAAAAATTTACCACATTACCCTCACCTGAAAAACCACACACTAACATGGCCCTTGTACATGTCTACCATCATTCCTTAGTTCACTAATGAGGCCCACCCAATGATGTGCTCATCATGGTGTCCATATGAAATTGAAACATTCACAGAATATATATAATATGATTCTATATTTGGATACAAATCAAATGATGAAAAAACCATAATAATCTAAGGAGAATAATGAATTAAAAAATAAAACATAATTTGAGAGAGTAGAGTACAATATTCTCTAAACGTTTAATGGATAATATCCGTAAAACTTTTTACCATAAATTGATAATAATTCCTCCTAATAAGTGAAAAGAGTGAAAAATATATGACTATCCTTATGCTCCTAGATATAAAATTTGTATGAAAAATCGATGGAATAATGCTGTCACTGACCAAATTACATGTAGAACTAATGTATTCATATATAACCCAAACCACAATGATATGAAAAACATGGTTGTGGGGGTATGAATAAAATTAAAAAGTCCCTATTTTTTTTACTAACCAATTATAAGTTGAAAAAAACTATGCAATTGTGGGTATCCAATTCTATGAGAATGGGATAGTTTATTTATATCAATAATTATCACCATCAATATAAATAAAAACATATTCCTCATGGTATTGGGTCTAATAGAACAACTCCAAGTGTATAAGGACAACTCCCTTCAAATTTTGGTTATATATATATATATAACAAGATAAAAAATTACCCCTCCACCTAGAAAATTAGATCATGGATGGTATTATTGTCTAAAAAATTTAGAGAACCGCTACATATGATTCTACACTTATTGTTTGATGATGTGAACCATAGATATTGGTTAACAGACACTACTCTATATCTCTATTTAACAACTTTGGATGCATATGTCTATGAGAGAGGAAATTTATATCAAATATTAAGGGCTGGATATATATTCCTTTTATTAGTTAGTGGTTAACACCACATCTTATAAATACATTTTTTATACACCAATACATACACATTTTTTATTATGGATAATGATATTTCGTCCATGAGTAACATTAATAATTGATAAACATAAAACTATGAAACAAATAATAATGTAATAGCCACACCTAGGTGATCACTAGAATATCAGACCCTTTATCCACTGGATAATGCATAACCACAATGAACTCATAGAGTTTTAATGGACTCCATTACTATATAATGACTTAGACAGCTTACATTCAATCATTCCATGACAATTACATAACACCCAGGCCCAATATTCAGCCTCATTATCATCCCATCGTATTATCTATGGTCTTAGAAATATAATATGGCATCAAAATTTCTTGTAAATATTTTATAATTGTGAACCAGAATTCTCTATAAATGTATATGTCAAAATATATTCATAATGGAAAATATATTTGACCGAATCTATCTATACGAAGGGTAATGTGGAAATATAATTAACAGGACCTCTACATAATATGTATTCATAGTACACTATATGTCCCATCAATTCATTATGTTGGATTTTCATTGAACCATCCCGGCATGTACATCTCATGCATATAAAGCATCTGATATACTATATGGTTTTAGGGGTGAATTGATATGTATTCATATACCCGAGACTAGTAATTTTGTGTCATATAATATGACATGTACATTTAATAAACAATAATTCGTACATGGGAGTCTTGTCCTGGACATGTCTGGAACCTATGACATATGACATAGGGTCCCACTCTATGGTTAAAATAGAGAAAACCACCATTATGACCCCATATGATACTGAAAATGAATAAATTAGTTATGCATTGTGTGTTAATAAGGAAAAAATGTGTAGATAGAAAATATAAAACCAAATCACAAGGAAAACTATCCAAATTTAGATAAAATAGAAAAATTATAATTATGGAAAAAGGGAAAATGAAATCTGTTATATCATAATGCATAATGAAAGGTAGAAGAAAAAAAATAAAATTATTAAAATTTAATTAAAAACTAAAAACTCATGGAATATCATTATTGGCTCTCAATGAAACATTTTTCACTCATTTTTCTAGAAACATTTTTTCTCCACTGCATTCATGTCATCATTTTATGAAATAAAATCAATAAAATTAACCATATTAGCAACATATATTCTAAGGCTAATATTATGTGCGTAACTCATTATGTTCATAAAGTGAGGGTGGGGGAGGAATATTCTTTAAATATAATAAATCCATTTTTAATGAATAATGAAGAAGGGAAATTCTGCCCATCCAAGACCAGAAATTTGAACCATGATTATACATTTCATCTATAAAAATATATTTTCATATTCAATAAGTGATGTGAAAATACATAATAAATCGTCACATTAGAGATATATTATGGTTAGATCCTAGATAATATACTGTATATTAATTTAATAAATATTAATTACATCTAATAAATTATATTACACCAAAACCCACAAAATTCATCCCCTATGGATATTGTATAGTTTTAGTGTCTGGAAAACATCATAAATTATTTCTAGGAGGACCTGTATGTAATAATTACCTTGTTACCCTTTAAAACTATATCATTTTCTAAAACACCAAAATAATCCATGCCACCTACTCAAGAATATCCATTTTTTTTAAAAAAAAATCTTAATGTCTCATTTATCGTTTCAATATTTAATTCAATCATATAGTGGTCGTAACATTATCAAACGTGTATCTAATAAAAATAAGTTAATATAATGTTTTTTATAATTTATCATAACTACAAAATTTCTTATTTTTGTTATAATTATAAATGGTTAATAGAAATAATTTTTTATTCCCTTAATTATAATTTCAATATTACAATTCTTATCACATTTTATTTATCCAATCATTATATCACCTTCATAATGTTAACTAAAAATTATATTATATATTTTTATCGAAATATGATTATGGTATATAGAACTAATTGTGTTGATAAGTAAAAAATTCTGTTATCCTTTTAAATAGACAAAATGACTTTATAAGAATGTGTCGTGAAAGATAGGTACGATAAATATATAACTAAATATTAGTACTTATTTTACACGAAAATATAATATTTATTTTCTATTTATATACTTAATAATTATAGGAATATTTTTGGGTGGTGGTGACTATAGAATGTAGATCATAAGTACTCCTCTGATGATAGCAATATATTTTTGAGTTGAAACTGTCTTCTTCTATATTTTCAATGTTACATGATATTTTATAAAATTTGTCTCGCTTACAGAGAATCTTGATGGGTATTTAAGGTGGTAGTGATTATTTGTATTTAAATATGTTCAAATTTTGTTTGGGGGTCAATATATATATGAAATCATGGAGTATATTTAATTATAATAGACCAACATTTCTTAATGTAGTTTTTAGTCAGTTTGGGCATTTTGGGGGGTGATTTTCTTATGTGTCTTATTTTTGATAACTTTTTTTATGACATTATTATGGTCATATAAACTAGGTTTTAATAAAATCTTCCACTAAACCGTAATGTGTAATTTATAAAATTTTTAAAAAGGAATTTGGGAGTGATAATTTTACAAAAAAAATTAAAAAAATTAATAAGTAATGGTTGTTTATAATAAATTTCATGAGATCATACATTTTCTTAGTCACTACTTTGAATATAGTTTAATAATTTGGATAATGATTGATTATTGAGACCAAAATGAAACTATTATTCAATGTATTATTATTAAAGTTAATATTCACAAAACAAATTCTATGATATATAATATAGAAGTGAATTATAATATGGAATAGATAGGTTATTCATGGAATTAATGGAAGGGAATTTCTACATAATAATGAATGTAATTTAATGATAAATTTATATAATAAAATAATTCATTATTGGAATGAATATTATTTTATAAAGGTATTTTTTTTTTAAATTTTTAACATGTTGTGTTTACTGATGGTCGTTTATTTTTTCTTTTAGATGATATTTTCTCAATTTTAATTTGTTTAATCATTGGTAGTTTTTATTAATGAGTTATGGATTATAGAAATGAGATGAATAAAAATATATTTTTGGGGTTTTTTTTCAAGGGATGTAATGAGTAGAATTATAAAATTATCAATATTATGTATGGAAATCTCCCCAAAAAAAGATTTTGTTTCCTTCTCTCTTCCAAGTGTCATCCACTCCTAGAAAAATTTATAATCATTCAAAAAGTAATATTAAATTGGTTTTCCTATGATTATAAAATCTTTAGCTATGTGGGGTCAATTTTTATCGATTAATACACTGTTAGTATCACTTAATTAACTATTACTATATTCTTTGTTCCCACTTTTGATGTATCCCAATTTCAATTATGTTATCATGAGTATTTAAGTGAATTCTTTTAATTTTTAATAAGTTAATTTTTGGATTATTTTCGTAATGATTATAACATATGTAATGGTATGAGGAATCCATTTATTAATAAACCTAACTTTGAGAATGTATTTCTAGTATGGGATTATGATAAGAACTATGGTCCCATAACTTTGAAATGCATTACATTTATATCTATTCAAGGATTCATTCTGTGATTTTTGGATCAGGTCTATCTGACTACACTATATAAATGACCCAAATTTATATTTTTTGACAATATTTTATTCCAGCAATATAATTTTCTTATAGAAACGTTATAGCATTTATTTAATAAAATCATGTAAAATAAATGGTTTTTTATGTTCAATAGTTTTGTCTATATGAAAAAAAATCATATTTATGGTATGATTTAACTACTTTTGATGAAATTTCATTCTTAATGTATATTCATTAGTAGTATATACATATTATATGATAGAATATATACTAGATCTGAAAATACAATTTTTTATGTTCTTATATAATGATCCTATTTATATTAATAGTTTTATTCATAAGCTATATTTCACTATAAGAGTGAGTTTTATAGGTATTAATAAGCTAAAATATAACCATTACAATAATACAGAGACCAAATAATGTAAAATTACATTCTTCTATTTATCTATGGAGGAAAATTATTTTTGTTATTTGTTCGTTATAGAGGCATGGTATTTATTTATTTTTAGATCAAGTGTGTGGTAAATCATTATTGGCTAATGTACAAGCTACTTAGGTATGAATTTTTAGGATTTCATTGAATTAATTTCTAATATATTTTGATATTGTGTTTTTTCTATTCAAGGAAATGATTTTAATTATTCTATGAAGTAGAAGGATGTGGTCATCTGGTTCTATAGTTTAAATTCTTCTTGAGATGATAGTTGTGGGACTTATTTGAGTTCTAAGGGTAATTATCTTACATTGAATATTGTCAGTTCTGATGCAACTGTGTTTTGGTTCCCATAAGTTGATATTTTATTTTCTACATAGGTGTGTCATTTTTTTTAATTTTATATTATTTGTTCTATTTTAGTTCTGACACATTATGAATATAATTAAATTTGAATCCATGATGTCCTATGGTTCAATTTTGGTGGCCAAGATGGTATGTTATCAAACCTGAAAAACAATTTTTTTTATTTTTATGAAAATATTTAGATAATGTGTGAATTCTATTTGATTTGAAATAATAAAACATATCATAATTAAAAATTTCACTGAATTGAAATTTTAAATAAAATTATCTGACTAATTGATAATTGGATAAAATATATTTTATATTTTAGAAATTATAATATAGTATTATATTTTTGAATATCAGTTTTTAAATATATTATTTATCTCAATAATCATTTTGATTCTCATTAATATAACATTATATATCATTTGGAAATTTTTACAGAAATATCTTGGAAGAAAATATATCATCCATGAAAAACTTTATTTTTTATATTTTCCCTAAAATAAAAAAAAGAATACAAAAAATAAGAAATGTTCATTAAAAAAATTTGATATTATGAATATAATTTTTTCCCGTTTTATAAAATTAAATATCAAAATTTTAATGACTTAATATTTAAATTTATCATAAATACTAAGGTTTGATATGTAAATACTAAATATAATAAACAATTATCTATGTTATTTATGACATATTAATAAATATATATATTTGATATTAAATAATCATAATATTTTTTTTATTTTATAAATTGGTATTTAGATAATTGTATGGTTTTTTAAGAAAATACCCAAAATGATTAGTCTCTTATTCCAATTTTCAGTTTATTATTCTAATGGTTTAATTGTAAGTCTCCACAATTCTCCTAATTTAGGTAATATTTCATTTCAATAATCTATATATACCCCTTAAATAATTTATATTTTATTCACATATAGGTCTACATTGATTCTATATGATTCATTTATTATATTTAGAACATATTTCTATTATATTTTATTGTTAATAAATTTTTTTCCATGATTATAGTATTTTCTGAAAACACAACCCATCATATTTATATATTGTTTTCTGTTATATATTTTTTATTATACCACAACACATTTTGTATCTTAGTGAAATATTTTCATCCATTAATTGAAATCATATAATTTTAACTGTGAAAACATATATATTTATTATGTTTTGTCTTTAATAAATTTATTGTATGACTTAATTCATTAATTCATTTTTTTTATTAATTATTTTTTTACATACTTTAAAAATTATAAAGGATTTATTTAATATTATTTCCTTAAGCATATTATTAAAAATTATTGAAAATAAATAAATTAAAATATTACATATCTAAGTTAAGACAGATATTTTATAAAAATTATCTATTCAAAATCTATGAGTGAATATAATCCCACTATATTAAAATATTTTATTGAAATTTCATTCAAATTTTATTCACACATGTTAATTTTAACAATTATATTCAATTACCATAATCACATCCTCTATAGGTATCTAGAAATTTATCAAACATGTGTCCCTAATGAGACAAAATATTGTTATATTTGAAAATTTCATTCCAATACACTATATAACAACTCATTTGAATGTATTACAGACATCACATAACCTGAAATACCTACCCTAATATGACATGGGTGGGAGAATTGGACCAGGTGCATTAAACTGACATGTGGTAGGCCTTACACTCATAATTTCCATGAAAAAAATTAAAAGATAGAAATTGATTTTCAACTATGACTGTGTAATATTAATTGAATATATTTTAATATTATTTTTTTTATTATCAATAAACACAATTATTTATTAAAATTATAAATTGAACATTATTTCTTATCACCTATGAAATTCTTGTTTTTGTGAAAATTTTGGTACAATCATTCATCTTTTTCTGTTAAACAATAAATTCATTATTTATATTTCATATATTGGGATATGATTTCACAAAATTATTAAAAAATTATTATTTATTGATAATTGGATAAATCTTATGGAAATATGGATATTATCATTAATGAACATATAAATTTCTCGACGACGGATAATAGGACATAGGACCATCCCATAAAAGTGTTGGAAACAATTAAATTCCAATGAAGTTGAAATTTTAAATTATAAATGTTAAAATAATGAGGATAAATTCATTTAGTTGTTTTATGACCTAATCTGATGTTTTGAAAGAGATTCTTGGAGCCCATATGAAATTTAATTTGTTGTCCAGATTTGGAGGCCCATAAAATTATCCCCCCATTGTTTGTATATCATCCAAATAGTTTCTCCACTAATTATGACCTGTTGAAATATATTATATGATATATTGAATAATATATTTCTGTCCCATTAATATATATTATTAATTCATACACAATGAATTATATTTATTCCAAGATGTGTGTGTTGTGTATCTGGTCCTATTTTCGTCATCATCTTTTAGAAAATTCCAATTTAATTTTTTCTCACCAAAATTTCTTCACTCCTAATTAATAAAGAGGGAATTTATTTATTTTGGTTCCTAAAAATGTATCCTAAAAAGAACAAATAAACAGTTTGGAACAAAGGTATTTATGATCCATCTATTATTTCTTCAATATTAATTTCATACTTTTATTTTTTAATCACATTAATTTTTTTTCTCATTTTTGTTTTTCATTCACTTTCATTCCATTGTAAAATGTTCTATAATTGAATCTATTTAAGATGGATCCAATAGTTATTTTTCCTGATCACTGAACTCTATAAAATTTGAAGAAACAATAGACATTGAGTTAATTCAAACTTCTAAATATAATTTTTAAATTTTTTGAGGATGAAACATCTTTTCAAAATAATGTTGTTTTGATGACATATATGCTAACTAAAAACGAATACAATTAATGATATAAGTCTATCAATGATTCTATTATATTACATGTGCTCGAATTATATATATATCCTACCTCTACCAGGTATTAATTTATTGGGTATAAAAAATAAATTTTTATTATATCTTATCTCCAAGATAATTATACGAAAACTCTCCATGATTTGTTATGAAAGATAAAAAAATAATTGAATGTACCATTTTTTATATTCATTTGATTATCTCATTCATGGGGTTCTATATGTTTTTTCAAGATAAAATTTTAGAATAATACCACTAACCCAAATAGTGTCTCTATCCAAATAAAATGGATGTGAAGAGTAATATTATCATTAGGATATTGAAATTAGGTATAGGTTATGATATGGGGTCCAAATCAAGATGATGAATTATAACTAACCCCTTTTCGGGAGGCAACTAGGTTTTTGTATATTTATTTATAATTTTTTATTTTTTTTTTTTTCAGTTTTTTGATAATTTTGTTTAGGGAACGCCCATCTTGTTTCTAATGTGATCAAATATATCATTTGTTTGAGATTTAGTATATGATGAATTTTTATATTTCCTAAAAAACTAATGCTTTCTAAAGATAAAACCCATCCATCAATCATCTGGTGGATTGCTGATACCGATTGTAGAATTAGAATATGATGTAAATTTTCAATATACAAGAGGGTGGTGAATTATATCTATTAAAAATTAATTTTTAAATTTTAATGTTGATATAATCCATTTGATTGATTAACAAAGTTAAACAAGGAAAATTCACAAAACCTCTTGGTTCTACAAAATTGCTAGATTCTGCAAATGTATTTCCAGAAATAAAACTAGTTTTACAAAGTTACTAGATTCCAGAAATATGGTTCAGGAAATGAAAATTATCAAAATTTAACATGAACATTGATTCTAACATAAAGTGTATAGAAACATACATAATCAGAGTATAAGTACAAGAATGTGTAATAGTGTTAAACATTCCTTATTAATCAAATGCACCTGAAAACAAGCTTGTAAAAATACAAGTAACAAGTATAGATTCTTTTAACCCAAAGAGTAGGGTATCCAACAACCTTGGATAAAGTTCCCTTTATTTTTACATTTAGGAATGTATCTCCTACCCGCACCAGGGTAATCCATTGATTAGAATATCAATATCTATCTTGATATCCCCACAAGAAATAAAACATCAAGGTATTCATCACCTCTATCCTCTTATCCCCAGAAGCACTCGAATGTACTCAGCTACATTCAGAGTCAAATGAAGAAATATGAAAAAGATATTCAGTACACACAAAGCATGAGAGTATCTTTCTTGAAATCACTATAGAATCATGTAGTCTCTAGAGTAGTATAATGGTTCATGATAAGGAGTTATGGATCTGATCTCATTGAAATGATCTCGTATTTATATGAACTTCTCCAACAGTCAAATCCCTCATCGAATGGTCATATTTTTGCATGAATCTTCGAGGGACATGTGTACGTGTCACTCAAACAACGTTTAGTTTGAAATAGAATAAACGACATCATTTTATAATTATAAAAAAGGTACGAAAAATATGGTTTCTCAACGAAATATGATTTTCTAGAGTCTACGGAAAATATAGATCAAATACTAAAAACATTTGGATTCTATATTTCCTGAATATTATGATTTTGTTTTTCAAGGAATTTGGAATAAGAATTATATAGATTTATAAACCTGAATTCTAAGAAATTTGAAACCTGAATACTTATGAATTAGGATTCTAAATTATAAGAAATTCCTAGTCTGAATTTTATGTAATTCAGAACCAACATTCTAAAGAATTCAGAACCCGAATTCTAAGGGAATTCAGAACCTGAATTCTAATGAATTAAGAACCTGAATTATAAGGAATTTGGGACCTGAATTATATGGAATTTGGAGTCTGAATTCTATGTATTTTAGAACCTGAATTGTAACACCCCAATCTTCCACTGTATATTTCCCTTTGAATAGTGCAATATCTTGCTTTCTACGCAACTTCGAGATTCTAATACATCGCAACCAATCAAACTAGCCGTAATGAATAGTAATACACAATTTTTAAAGTTTTATATATTTTATCATTAAAAATGTATTTCATTTTTGGATTCAGAATACCGAAATTAGCCTAAGGTGAATTATTGGAAATTTTTTGAAAACATTCAATTTTTTATGAATAGTGAAAAACACTATGTTCATGTTTTAAACAAACATTTTATTTCAATACTTATTTTTTATTTAAATTTATTTTATGTCAAAATAGATAAATAATACCTATATAATTTCAATTTAATTCATTGGATTTAGTTTATAATAATTTTAGTTATATAGAAATTTTATAGCACTTTTTACCGTCATTTACCCACCATCTTGGAGCATTTTTCAAATTTACATAAAATATTATTTTACCGAATATATGAGTTGAATTTCAAAAATCCAAGAGAAAAGGTGGATATCAGTAAATATAATGTGGTTCAATATGATGAAAATAATTTTTGGTGAATAGTAAATTTTTACTTTTATTTACCACGGTTAAAAGTAAATAGGGTAGTTAAGGGTTAAAATGATATTATTATTACCGTAACACATTTCTTAATTCTATTCTATAAGTGTAATTAGACCAAAAAAACCTTAGTAAAAAAATATGTTCCTTTAGGTCAACTTTAATTAGATTAGGAAATTTATTATTATTTAATTCAAAGAAGAATAAAAAGTGTTAAAATCAATTTTTAATAACAAAACCATTTTTAATATAGGGTTACACAAACTATAAATTCAACTATAATTATTAATTATAAAGTTAAACATATTTTATACATAATTGTATTTTATTTATATTTTTTTTGAGATTAAATAATTTATTTTATTTATGACACAATGATGATTCAGTAATTACCTAATTAATGATATATTAAAATAATTAATTTTATAAAAATAAAAAAAATGTAAGTTGATACTTTTTATGAATTACAATAATTTTATAGGTTAATATGACATATTAGGGTTAGTTAGAAGAATCGTTTTTAAATTAATAATGTTGTTATGATTTTAGAAAAAACAAAATACCAAATAGTGTCAAAATTGACATAAAAGTGTTTTTTTTAATATAATATTATTAATTGATATTCTATTACTAAAAATATATGAATCTACCAATAGACTTCTATAATTTTAGTTTAATCATTAATGTACCACATGGGGTTCACTTGGAATTATATAGTATGTTTATGAACCATATAATATAAAAATACAAAAATATATGGTAAATGTCAAACTATTTAACTAAGAGTTAAATCTAAATGATAAGGTTAATATAGTGACCCAAACCAACTTAAAACCAATTGGATGACTAGTTTTTGACCCATCCACAGATCATCCTTTGTATAATATATTTTGGAGACATTATAAACCGAAAATGATTTTATTAAAAAATAATATTCCTAGCTTTTCCTAAGGTGCCCCTCACCCCTCTTATAAAAGGGCACTCCACCTTCTCTATAATTCACACCATAAAATCCATTTGAATCGGGCAACCCTTACTCCAATACCCCCTCAAATATCCTCCCTTTATCTAGAGGCCTTCTTTTAGTCATAAATCCATCTCAAGAAGCCCTTTTGATCAAATCAAAATGAAGATCCCGAAGAAGAGGTAAATATTTCATCCCCTCATTCAAGTTCTCCTCTTATTCAAAATCCTCTTTATTTGATGATTCCATTCTAAAATAATAAATTTATTATCGTATATAACCAGTGATATTTTATAAATATTGTACAACCATATTCATTATTCTATCCATCCTTTGAATGACACGTCACATACGTGCCTGCGTACGACTTACCATCTCGACGTCATGGTGTAATTGTTATTCAATACATTATTATTTTCATGGGAATAAAAATGATGCATAATTGATATAAATAATAAAAAAAGTGATAATAATTCTGTATATATGATATACCATCCAATTTTACATTATATTAAAATCAAAAGAATTATATTGCCGCTCGTGCATACGTACGGATTACCGTCTTCACGAACGCGATGAGATTTATTCCCTATTGTATCCATTAAAGACTAATTTTCATTAGATGATTATAAATAATGTATAAAGACTTATTATAATTCTGAATATTAATAAGATACTTCCTCTCCATAACAAACATTACTTACGTAAGAAATCATATAAAATAAAATGAATCAGTTAACCCCCGAACCGACGATAATACTAAAATATTATTAACAAAGCAATATTAAAAGAACATATATAATATCATATTAACGTATATGATTCTGTTATAATTTAATAAAAATTATTTCACCATTATAAAAGTGTTTAACCTAACCTCGACGAAGAAAACTTATATGGTAAGGTTTAATTCTACAATATCTTCATTATCTGAGGTTGTTTATACGTAATTATTTACAGGGACATCTTTATCATCCACATCCATGTTTCTTAAAAATGTATTTCAAAACATTCATAATATATTATAGACTATGTGTTTATGTCATTTATACCCTTGTTTGTCATTTATAATATTTTCAAAAAGGAATATTTTCGTCATTTTCCAAATAAGGTAGTTTTTGACCTTTTCGAAAAATTTAAGGTATGAATGTTTTTTAACATATAAAGTGGGTGAACCTATATTATGCCATTATAACATGGTCGAATATTCCCTTACAAGATTATAATACTATTTTCAAAATAAATGTATTATTTTATAATTATACAACTTTTAAATGATTTCAAAATAGAAAGAGATATTTTTTTAAAAATGTTTTCATTTCATCTATGTCAACATCATGTGATGAATTATAATATTATTTGATGTTGATTTATTATGATACAAAACTATCATATTGTATTGATGGTTTTGTTATTTTTTTGATTGTTGATGTGATATTTTTATACCATTAATGGTTTATTAAAAAAGTATTGACATTTTTTATTCTAGTTTTAATATGAATGTTTATGTTATGTTTAAAAAAAATTATATGAGGAATGCCTTAGACTTAGTAAGTGATGGGTGTAGCCCACTATAGCTCATCGATGCATCAGTAGGTTTGATGAGACAAACTAGTGTCTTGGAACAATGCCTTGAAAAAAATATTATTTGTAGTATTGGCACAGGGCTTTGACAATGTGGTAAAAAAGGTCTGGCATTATAGATTCCATCATTATGAAAATGGTAATTGATATTTCATGTGATTATTCTACTAGTAGAATATCCATGTGAATAAGTAAATTGAATTAATTTTTTTATGTTTTCTATATTATGTTGAAGTTCATGTTTAAAAGTCTTTTGTTTTAGTTTTAAACATTTCCTTAAATGTTTATGCTTATTTATGAATGTTTCCTCTATATTTTTATCCTTACTGATCATCTGATCTCACCCTTTTCGTTGTTTTAATTTTCCCATGATTCAAAAATGTATATTCTCACTTACCTACTGGGATATTCTACGAGATCTTAGTGTTGTCTATGGAAACAATGTTGTGGTAGTTTTCCATTTTATGATGTCTTGTAAACCTTATGAATGTAATTATTACTTATAAGGCTTATAAACTAATCAATCTTTCGAGACGTGAACATTTGGGATCATGCCAATGATACGTAATAATGAATGGACTCTGGTCTTCTAGGGTCGACGAATTACAGTTGGTATCAGAGGAAGTTTTGTACAAACCTTGGAATCAAGATTTAGATAAACTCTAATTAGAGCACATATCCTTAAGATAGAATTTGAGGATTAGTATAGAATAACAACCTAGAATATCGGTAATGTATATATTTTGTGATTTTTCCAGGAAATACTTCTCTTTATAGATACGAGAAAGTAGATGTGGCTCTGGAACATATGTAATCTACAATGAATCTCGAAAAACCCGCTTTATGGTAGACTCCAATAGGTACTGGTGCACAACAACGGGCCTTACTGCACTCTTATATATGACACTTCCAGGTGATATGCTTAGGATAATTTTCATTTTTTTTACAAACCATTATGAAGGTTTTATGAGTTTATACTTTCTGAAACAATTTTTTTTTTATTATTCAATATATCCATAAATTTCTCAGTTTTTTTAAGTGTTTTACATGTTTTGAATTATGTATTTCGAATCATATACAAATGTAGTTTATACCATTGTTTAGAAACAGTGTCTAATAGAAGTAATTGAAACTATATCAATACTTTCACTACATGTAGTTATTTCCCTCCTACTCAAGATATTTATTGTTGAGTTGGTGATACAACTGGTGATGATCAGCTTGTCACCATACTGGGAAAACTCACTGAGGTTATGGATTATAACATTACGTGTATAGAGAAACCTGATCCACAACATGGAGGATCAATGTTAGATCTATGTATGGGGAAGAAACCTCTAAAATTCAATGGGATTAAAAATCAATAGGTAGATGAGAAATGGATAAATTCCTTAGAGTAAATATTCCATGCCTTGGGGAGTAGTTAAAGTGAAGATGTTGTCAAGGAACATTTCCACATCTATATAGATGATGATCAATTGTGGTTAATGATTCAAAACAAAAAGTAAGATTATGAAGTATCAAATATGGAATTAAGGGATTTTAAAGAGATTTTATTAGAAAAATACTTTCTTAGTGACCATCGAGAAGATATGGGAAGGAAATTGTTGATTCTAAGTCAAATAGAGGAAGATAATGTTTCAAATTATGAGGCTAAATTTACAAGGTTAGTAAGGCATGATGCAATTTATATATGTAACCCATGAAGTAATCCTGATCATTTCATTGATGGGATAAAACCATTTCTATGTCAAGCATTAGTCTCACAATCCTTCTAATCATATGAAGATATTGTATCATGTGCTATGAAGACATAAAAAAATTATCTATGTCTTATGAATTTAATGCAATTCCAGAGAGGAAGAAATCTGTTGAAAACTTTGGAAATGGAAATAAGGGGAAGACGGGAATAGTTTAATATCAATCCTACAGTAAATGTGGGAAGTAAAACCCAGGTAATTTCTAGAATGGAATAGGAGTATGTTACAAGTGTTGTGAAAAAGGCCACCAATATCGTGATTGAAAGGGGAAGAAAGAGGCTATCAATGTTGAATGCTACAATTATAGAAAAGAAGGCATTATGCAAATAAATTTCCTAAGTGTTAGTGGAACTTACCACAAAAAGGTCAAGAGATCAAGTCCGGGATTATGCTATCACTACTACAAAGGTTGAAACTCTAAAAGACGTGGTGTTAGGTAATTTAATGGTATACCCACGTTTACCAAATTCTTTATTTGATTCTAGATCATCACATTGATTTATGTCTTTCCATTTTACTAATAAAACTTGAAATTTTATAATTTTATTTAAAAAGGGAGTTGTTAGTAAAAACTCATAAGGTAAGTATCATTGCAACAATGTTTTGTGCATCAGTCCCCATTAGGGCATATAAATGTTCATCATCTGGTGATCTCATCATCATACCCATGATTTAATATGATATAATCCTCGGTATGTATTAGCTTTCAGACCAAGATTCAAAAATTTATTCTAAGAATAAGGATGTTAATTTTTTTGATGACGATGATAATGAACACCTTATAATTTGAGTAGAATCTTCACCATCTAATTCTTATCTAGATCCACCCCCAGTAGCTCAATTAAATTCAATTATTGGGAAGGAAGAGAATGAAATAACTGTGGGTGAGGAATGGAATTCTCAAATAGAGGATGTACATATTCTGAAAAAATATGTTGATGTGTTTGCAAAATATTTACCTGGACATCCTCCAGAATGATAAATTGAGATTTCCATTGATTTAATTCCTGTTTCAAGGACCATATTGATGACCCCATTATAATGGATACTATGGAATTATTGGAACTAATGTAACAACTAGAGGAATTGAGTAATAAGGGATTTATTCACCCTAGTTTTTCTCCATCAGGAGCCCCTTTCCATTTTGTTAAGAAGAAAGATGGATCTATGAGGTTGTGCATTGACTATAGGGATATCAATGAAATAATAAAAAAGAACAAGTATAACATGACTTGAATTGATGATTTATTCAACCAACATCATTGAGCTCAATACTTTTCAATGATTGAACTTCAATCTGGATACCATCAATTGTGTGTGAAGAAGGAAGACATTCTGAAAACAGCATTTTGAACCAGGTACGAGCATTATGTGTTTACAGTAATGCCTTTCAGATTGACTAATGCACCCTCTATCATTATGGATATAATGAATAGAGTTTTAAAGGAATGTATTGATGAATTTGTATTTGTATTTATTTATGATATATTGGTACACTCCAGAATCCATGAAGATCATGAAAATCACTTGTGAATTATACTGAACACTCTTAGAAGAAATTAAATATATGGGATGTTTAGCATGTATGAATTCTTGATTCATTATATTTCTTTTCATGGCCATATTTTATCCAAGGATGGAATCTCTATTGATCCCTCTAAGACTAAGGCAATCCATGAATGGACAGCATCAATTAGTATAACTGTGGTGCACAGTTTAATTGGTTTAGTAGGTTATTGTTGACATTTCGTTCAGAATTTTTCCCAGATGGTTAACCCACTAACAAAGATCAAATTAAAAGGGGTTAAATTTGATTCGACAAATGAGTGTGAAGAATCTTTTGATGAATTGAATAGAATATTAGTCAATGATCTTATCTTTACTCTACTATTGTGGATTAATGGGTTTGTTATTTATAATTTTGCATCAAAGAAAGGAAATGGTTATGTCCTAATTCATAATGATAGAGTTATTACTTATGCAACAAAAGAACTAAAAATTCAGGAGCAAAACTATTCTACTCACGATTTTGAGTTAGCTGCTATAATCATTTCTTTGAAGATTTGGAGACACTATATCTATGGTGAAAAAATTAAGATTTATAGTTATCGCAAGAGTTTGAAGTATATTTTCCAACAGAAGGAACTCAACATGTGGAAAAACAGATGGATTGAACTACTCAAGGATTATGATTACACAATACACTACCACTCGGGGAAAGAAAATAAGGTGGCAGATACTTTCAGCAGAAAAGATCATGGAGTTTTGAACAAGATGAGAGTTGGAAAAATACGATATACATGGATCTAGTAAATATGGATATGGTAATAACCATGGATGGTGAAACATAATTGGTTTTTCAAATGGTTTCCAAACCATCTTTACTAGAAAGGATAAAGGGTTCTCAAACCGATGATGAAGAGTTTCCAAAGAAGATTAGAGCTGTGAATGATAGGATATTGACTAAATTCATATATGAAGATGTAATTTTGATATTTGGAAGTGATTTTGTGTTCTCGATATACATTATCTAAATAAGGAATTTCTGGATGCTTCTCATAGTTCCAATTTCTCTATACAACATGGGAGCGCCAAAATGTATATATATTTCAAGGAAAATATTTTGTGGGACAACATGAAGAAGAAGATTTCTGATTTTTTTTCAATATGTATGGGTTGTCAACAAGTTAAATTTGGAAGGCAACAGCCTGGAAGAGTCTTACATCCTCTTCCCAATCCTGAGTGAAAATTTGATAATATTACAATGGACTATTTCATTGGACTTCGAAAGAATCCTAGAAGGAAAGACGCAATAGATGTCATTATTGATCTTCTTACAAAGTCAGAACACTTTCTGACTATATGAGAAGATTTACCACTTGAATGTCTGGAAAGACTATATATTAATGGATTTGTAAGAAATCATGGAGTACTACTATCAATTATTATTTATCGTGATTCCCATTTTACATCAAGATTCTCAAAAATTCTTCTGAATGTTCGGGATACTGAACTTCGTTTGAGCACTGGCTACCTCCCCCTAATTGATGGACAATCAGAATGGACTATTCAAAACATAGAAGACATGTAGAGTTCAAGGTAACATGACATTCATGGTATGTGGGATCAATATTTTCCTCTCGTAGAATTTTACTATAATAATAGATTTTATTCAAGTATTCTGACGACACCATATAATGAATATTACTGAATTATATGTCGCACACAAACCTGTTGGTATGATATTGGTGAAAGAAAACTCGTTGGCCCAAAACATGTGAATCAAATGATGTAAAATGTGAAGGTATTCCAAAACCACATTAATGCGGATCAACATAGACAAAAGTGCTATGCGAATAACTGAAAGAAGGATTTGGAATTCCAGGTAGGAGATCATGTTTTCTTAAAGGTATCTGTATAGAAGGGTGCTATTCATTTCGGTAAGAAGGAAAATTAAGTCCCACATACATCAGACCTTTTGAATTTCTAGAATGAATTGGGGTTGTAGATTACCATCTGGAAATGCCCCCAAGTCTCTCCAAAGTTTATGTTGTGTTGTACGTATCACAATTGAGAAAATACATGCCTGACCCAACGCATGTACTCGCCTATGAGGAATTAGAACTGGAACCTGATCTGTCATATTGAAAAGAGCCTGTATAAGTTTGTGATACTAGAGAACAAGTGCTGAGAAACCGAACGACTCTTCTGGTAAATGTTTTATGGAGAAATTATAATATGGGATATGCATTGTGGGTACACGAGGAACATATGGTGAAGAACCACCCAAATATTTTTATGCAGTAATATTCTAGAAATTTTGAGGATGAAATTATTTGAAGGAGGGGAAAATTTAACACCCTAAGAATCATCGATATGTTTCCCTTTGAATAATGCAATATCTTGCGTTGCACAATACATCGAGATTCTAATACATTGCAACCAATAAAACTAGACATTATGAATTGTAATTCCCACTTTATGATATTTTATAAATTTTCCCTTTAAAAATGGACTTTATTTTTGGATTTGTAATATCGAAATTATCTTATGGTAAATTTTTGCTATTTTTCTAAAAACAATCAGTTTTTGATGAATAGTGAAAACCCATGAGTTATTGTTTAAATCCGAAATTTTATTTAAATATTTATTTATTTAATTTTAATTTATTTTAGGTCAATATAGATACAAAATACCTATATAAGTTTAATTTTATTAATTTGATTTAGTTTATAATAATTTTAGATATATAATAATTTTATTGAACTTTTTACCGTCTTTTACACACCTCATATGAGCATTTTCAAATATACATAAAACATTATTTTACTACTTCTATGAATTGAATTTAAATAATTATTGAGACATGGTTGATATCAGTATGTAAAATTCGGTTCAATAAGATAAAAATAATTTTTGGTGAATAGTAACTTTTTACATTTATTTACCATGGTTAAATGTTAATAGGGTGATTAAGGGTAAAAATGATATTATTATTACCCTAAAACAAGTACTAATTCAATTGGATAAATTTAATTAAAGAAAAAAAAACTTATGAATAAAATATCATCCTTTATGTCCACTTGGAATAGATTAGGACATTTATTATTATTTAATTCAATGAAAAGTTAAACGTGTTAAATTAAATTTTTAATAAATAAACCATTTTAAATATAGGGATAAACATAAGATAAATTCAACTATAAATATTCATTAGAAAGATAAAATGATATACTACATAATGGTATTTTATTTATAATTTTTAGACATTAGATAATTTAATTTTCTTATGACAAAATGATTATTTAGTAATTACCTAATTAATGAAATATTAAAATAATTTTTATTATAAATATCCAAATAAATGTAATTTGAGAGTTTATTTGAGTAAAAATAATTTTATAGGTGAATATGACTTATTAGTGTTGGTTTGATTAATTTTTTGCAATGTAATAATACTGTTATGAATTTAGGAAAAAGAAAATACCAAATATTGTCGAAATCGACATAAAAGAGTTTTTAAAACTAATATTACATTACGAATTGATATTATTTTCCTAAAAATATATGGTTCGGCCAGAAGACATATATAATGATTTAGTTATCATTAATTAACCACTTGGGATTCTCTTTTAAGTATATAGTATGTTTATTAACCATAGAGTATAAAAATACAAAGAGTCATGGTAAATGTCTTACTATTTAACTAAGAGTTAAATCTAAAAGATAATGTTAATACAGTCACCCAAACCTATCTCAAACCTATTGTTTTAGTGGTTTTAGAACAATACCCAACTTATACATTAAATAATTCATTTTTGAGTCATTAGAAATAGGAGGTGCTTTTATTATAATAATATATTTCTAGTTTTTTCTAAGGATCCCCTCACCTCTCTTATAAAAGGGCACTCCACTTTCTCTGTAACTCACACATTCAAAGCCATTTGGCTCGGCCAAAACCTATGAAAATACCCTTTAAACTTTCCTCACATCATCTCAGAGGCCATACATTAGTCATAAATCCATCATATGGATAACTTTTTATCAAATAAAAAGGAAGAACTCGAAGAATAGGTAAATATTGCATCATCTCATTCAAGTTCCATTCATCTTCCACTTCCTCTTTCATTGTTTTTTCCATTATAAAATAATAATCCCAGTTTCTCCTATATACTATGATGTTATTATAAATACTTTTCAACCATATTAATTATTGTATTCATCCATTGAATGACATGTCACCATATGTGTGTACGTATAGCTTACCGTCTCCACGTCGTGGTGTAATAAATATTCAATACATTATTATTTGGATGGGTATAATAATGATGTGTAATTTTTGTAAATAATAAATATAACATGATAATAATTCTTTATATATGATATAACATCACATTTTTTATTATTTTAATATCAAAATATAGATATTGTCGCTCGTGCGTACGTACAGATAACCGTCTCCATGAACGCGCTGATATTCATTCACCATCGTTTCAATTCAAGACTAATTTAAATTAGATGATTAAAAATAATGTTTACAGACTTAATATAATTATGAATATTAATAAGATACATCCTATTAATAACAAACATCACTTACGTAACAAATCTTATAAAGAAAAATGAATCAGTTAACACCCAAAACGACGATAATACCAAAGTATTAATAACAAAGCAATATTAAAAAGTTGTATTTGATATCATATTAATGTATATGATTATTTTTATAATTTAAAAACAATTATTTCTCCATTATACATGAGGTTAACCTACCCTCGACCATGGAAAAGAACAAGGTAACTGTTAATTATACAATCTCTTCATTATCTAAGGTTGTTTATTCGTAATTATCTACTAGGACCTCTTTATCATCCACATCCATATTTCTTAAATATTTATTTTAAAAAATTATTATTATTTATAGACATTAGTTTAAAGTCATTTATAACCTTTATTGACTTTTATAATATGTTTATAATGGAATTAATCCATCATTTTCCAAACAAGGTACTTTTTGACCTTTTCGACAAATTTACAGTAATAATGTTTTTTTAACATTTATGGCAGGTACGACAATTTTATGATGGTTTAACAAAGTCGAAGCTTCCCTTACAAGATTATAAGAATATTTCAAAATAAATTATTTCTTTTATAATTATATGACTTTTAAGGGATTTCAAAATAGAAAGAGATATTTCTCAAAAAATGATTTGATTTCATCTATGTCAACAACCTTTGATGGACTGTAAGCTTATTTTAAGTAGATTTATTATGATACATATCGTCAAAATTGTATTGAAAATTTTGTGATATATTTTACTATGGATGTGTTATTATTATTCCACTCATGGTTTATGGATAAAGTATTTACATTTTATATGCTAGTTTTAATATGATATTTAATGTTATGTTTAAACCTTTTAATATGAGGAATTAATTGGACTTAGTAAGTGATGGGTAGAGCCCACTATAGCTCTTAAATGCATCATTATGTCTCATGAGACAATCTAGTGTCTTGTCACTAGGCCTTAAAAAAATCTTATTTGTAATCTTGGTACAAGGTCTTGACTATATGGTTATGAATGTCTAGAATTATGCATTCCATCATTATTAAAAGTGGTTATTGATATTGCATGTGATTATTAGACTAGTAGAATATTCATTTGAATAAGTAAATGACATTATTTAATTTTTATCTTATCAATATTATACTGATGTTAATGTCTAAAGGACTTCTATTTTATATTTATACATTACCTACAATGTTTATGCTAATTTAGTAATGTTTTTTCTATTTTGTTATCCTTACTGAGCATCTGAGCTCACCCATTTCTGTGTTTTATTTTTCTTAGGATGAGAAGATGTATATTATGACTGACCTACGTGGATAGTATATGGGATCTCAGTGTTGTCTATGGAAACAATGTTGTTGTAGTTTTCCATTTTATGTTGTAATGTAATACTGATGAATGTATCTAGTACTTCCAAGGCTACTAAACTAATAGATCTTTTGATCCATAAAATTTGGTGATCATGCCAATGATACATAATAATGCAAAAACTCTAGGATTCTGGAGTTGGGGAATTACATGAATTATTTGGAATTCAGAACCTGAATTCTGTGGAATTCAGAACCTGAATTCAAAGGAATCAGGAATCTGAATTCCGAGGAATTCTAAACCTCAATTATTAGAAATTCGAGACGTGAATATTAAAGAATTTGGAGTCTGAATTTCATAGAATTTAGAGTCTGAATTTCTGGGATTTTGGAGTCTAAATATCAGAGAATTCGATGTCTGAATGTTAGAGAATTCTAAGTCTTAATTTTAGGGAATTCAGAACTGGAATTCAGATCCTAATAATAGAATACACTATATCTATTTATTTAATTAATTCAGAGGTTTTAGATGTGAAACGGAATTTTATATATAGGAATAAAAAGAGTTAGACTTAGAGAAATGAAAACATGAACAATGAAAACATGGTAAGGATAAATTTTCCAGGTGGACGAGAATTTTCATTATTAAGGAAAATAAATTTTTCCTTAAGATAGGGTGTTTGTGATTTTCAAAACATGAAGGAATGGAAAACTCATAAGGAATCATTATTGACTCAATATCATCCTCATGGTGTCTATATGTGAAGTGAAACCAATGTGATCAATTTTTAATTGATTTTTTGACTTCTTCAGACGAGGTGGTTTTCATCCTTGAATTTATTTCCAATCACATTTCCCCCCATATTTCTCAAAATTTTATACTATATATTCTCTAATTATTATAATCCTATGGTATATGAATTCTATGTTTTTTGGAGTAAAAAAAAAGTTTAAATAATATATAAAAAAATGTCTTTATGTAAAATTTCAATGTATTTTATTTTAATGAAATTTTGAAACATTATAACGCAATGTGAAATTATTTCCAATTCCTTAATTAATATTAATTCACCCTTATGTAAATGTGAATAGTTTTTCGATACATCAGTTATCCAATGTAATTATCAACGATTATATTTTAATTATATTTACAGCAATTCAATAATGAATTTCAATTGGATTTTAGGTATACATAAGAGTTCATGGGTCCCTTTAATCATATCATAAGGGTTGGTGCCACTTTTAGTATAATTATTTTATCAAAACAATTAAAATATAGACCATATATAGACATGATTTTTCAAAATGTGTATCATTAGGCACATGGGGATCATTACTCCAAACATTTTTTTACCAGTATCAGTCATTATATATCTGTTTTTCATCGTGGAATTGACGATATTTATAGATTTCAGTAGTTGAGTATCATGACCCCACTGTTTTGTTTCCTATACTAGGTCATTTCACCTATACAGTATTTAAAAAACAGACAAAAACTAAAAAAATAAAAAATAGAGAGAATAAAAAAGAAAAAAATATAATATTTTGATAATATTATTATATTTTAATTTTCCCCTCACCTAGTGCTTTAATTTTTCCCCTAACCTAGTGCTTTAATTTTTCCCCTTTAGTGTGAAAATGTTCCCTATTCCTTTTTAGATAAACAGAACATCATCATGTAGAATTGAAATTGGATAAAATGTGGAAAGAAATTTGAACAATTTAATGGTTTTGGAATTAGTATATACTTGTTATCCTATGTTGTGTGAAACTATTTTGATATGATTCATGATTTTTATTCATTATATACTACTCTGATTATTATATGTAAAACTATTTTTGAAAAATGGAATTAAATTTCATATATTGATGTTCTTTTTTTCTCAGAACTAGAAAAAATAATGTTGGGAGGTCTGATAAGCCATTAAAATGGGATAATATTAATTTATTACATCTTAAAATTAATATTTATTAATGTCTACAATAATAAATTTTAATTAATAAATAATTTAAAATCATTTCTCATCGCATGTTCAATTTATGTGTAATGTTATAATTTGGGCCTAATCTGTCATCTATTTGAGAAAATTTATTATTCATAATATGGATTTAGTTTTTTATTATATTAGTATAAATTATTATAGGAATAAAATTATATTAGGATTAATGGATTAATCCCATGGGATGTTTTATTTTTTTGGAAATAGACGTAGAAATTTATTAAAAAGCATAATTGGACTAAGGCGCATCCAATAATTTTGGATGCAAAAATTAAATAAAAATGATGATTGAATTTAAACTATAGAAGGATAAAATAATAGTGATCAATTATTTTATCTTTGTTCAGATATGATACTAAAGTAATCAAGGATATTCATGGAGACCAAGATGAAATTTAATTTCATGGATTTATTTGTAGTCCCAAAACAACATCACATTATTTTCAGCATAAAATTCAATCAGTTAAACAAAATTTCATGATATTTTGGATGAGATAATAGGAAAAAAATTATGATGATATTTATTTCCTACTAAAATAATTGAATTATCGATAAAAATGGATTATTTCCATGCCAAGAGGGAGGATGAAGCTGGCCTTATTTTTCTGGTCATCCTTGAGACATACAATCTAATTTAATATCATCCACATTTTGAAAGTGTTAATTAATGTTGAGGGAAATAATTATTATAGGATACCTAAGGATTTTATAGTGAAGATATTTAGGATTCATCTTTTATTATTTCTATTTTAATTTGAAACACTCATTTTGAAATTGAATGATGAATTTTTTTAATGTATGTTTTTCATTCACACTCAATCCTCAATAAATAGTGTTTTTATTCTTCTTTTATTTTATTAAATTAAATATCATGTTGATACTATTTAAAGAAGGTTTGGAATTATTCACACTAATAATTGTGAATTTCATTACACATTATTATAGAGAACATTATTTAGTAGTTTTTATCATTAATTCCTTCTCCATGAATCTATTACCTTTTTAATTAATAAAATAGAATCATTAGAGTTCTAAAAATATGTTTGGTTGACCCATGGGAGTAGTAAGGGGTTTTATTGGATGTTATTTTTAATTATAATATTTCATAATCATGTATTTTGTTGATAGTTATAATCAATGTTGTGCCTTCACCAATGATCTAAATATTTTTACGTCTACACATCCTAAGACATTAAAAGGTAATCTACCTTTGAGTGATCTTGAATATTATTATCCATGTGTATAAGTTATAATCCTTATGATAATAAAAATTCATAATTACATGACTAATATGATATGATCATATTTCATTGACAGAAATGATAAAATTTAAGACATTGAAATAATATAAAAAATAATTTTTCCAATCCACCCCACAGTGATAATCAAGGATCTACTCATTATTTTTTAATTGAATTACCTAATGTCTCTAAAACTATTTATTAATTAACTCATGTCAAAACAAAGGTGAAAATTCATAACCATTTCACATCCATATAATGTAATTTTCTGTATGTTTCATCTTATGTCTCTTATTAATTGATATCCCATGTTCTTCTACAAGTGACCGCTTACATCATTATTTTTTTGAAAATTAGTGTGAAACCAGAAATGCATAAAACGTTCACAAAATCATGACTTTAATAATATAATTAAATAATCATTATAATTAAGGTGAAAATAAATGTATATTCTGTTTTAACATTCCCAAAATCACCAATTTCAATATTAGAAAATTACAAAAAAGTCATAGTTAAAAAATTTATTCTTAATCTTAACCAATTATAGGTCACGTATTTTAATAATCAAATAATTATTTTCTCACCAATTTTTCCTAAAATTATAAAAATATAATACAAAAATAATTAAAAAATAGTCATGGTACACTGCAATTATTTCCCCAATGAACATGTAAATATCATATCCCAACAAAACAAGAAATGGTGTTTCAAACCATTCTATATCAGATTACCTCATACAAGATAAAATATGAATGTAATAACCTATAAACTATGTAAATATTTCATCATCAATATAATATAACATTATCAAATCCTCAGAATTACCATATGAATACATGTAGAAACATGATGCCATCATAACATAAACTTATCCTTTAAGAGAGAATATGTAAAATGGATTTGATAAATAACAACCCATGAATAATGATTATATATTTTATCTCCATTAGAATCAATTGTGTTCAATAGCATGTGATGTAAGCCAAGATGAAAAAAGACGATACACATAATAATATATAATAGATATTATTTATCAATAGTGTTGGTGCTTAAAAAAATTTAATCCAAATTTTGAAAAATATTTATAAATTATATAAATTACAATAATTAATGATTGGAAAGTGATAAATTAAATTAAAATATTTGAATAAATAATACGAATTATCGATAAAATAAAATGTAACATTCAAAAAAATAGTTATTTTATGCATATTTATCAAAATAAATACATTAGGGGTAAAATATATATTTTATGTTAAAAGTATTACATAAATAGATTTATTATTAATTGGTACAAAAAATAAGTAAGAATATTTAGTATGGTATGAAATGTTATTTTTAAATCATAAAAAATTTTATTTTATTTTTCTTGACTTTTTAAAATCTATTTTAACTAAATCTGAAATTATAATTTGAAAAATTTGCTAATTTTTGATGAAAAATTTAAATATTAGCAAAAAAAGTATATTAAAGAAAATTGTACAATTGTTTATTTTTATAAGAATATAAAAAATCAGTGTTTAAAAAACCATTTATTCTTTTGATTTACCATTAATTTAGAAAAAAAAATTAGATTATTCTTCCATTTAATTGAAAAATAATAATTTCTGTTTTAATACTCTATATTTTCACTAACTATTCATTATTTTTGAAACGTTATTGAAAAAAATTATCCAAATAACATATATATTACAATAACAGAAATTATTTATTATATTTTCATTTAACATAATATAATCAATGTTAAATTTTGTATTTGAATAAAATAAAAGAAAAATAACATTTATCAGTATTATAAAAACCTATTTTTTCTGAATTTTTTAATATTATTATAAAAATAAATTTTAGTATAAAAATACCCTTTTATTGGTAAATGAGTTTTTACATGTGACATGTTCTAATTCTAAAATTTAATAATCATAAAAACATAAATTTTATCTCATGATTTATATTGTGAAATTTTAATTAATAGGTGGAATTGTTTAATAAGGTACTCTTTAGTTTGACCATTTACAATTAAATTATATTAGAAATATATCATTTTCAAGATAAATAAAATATGTAGAATTTGAAAACTCTATGATTAACACAAATAAAGAATGTCAAAAGTTTTTGTAAAAACCAATATATGAGTTATTTTATCCCTCATATAAACCCCATTTAATTATTATCAATTCTTATGGATGTTACCTTTTAAAAATGATACATCTTTATATAAAAATTAAATATTTAAAAGAAATAAAATTTTCATCTCTAAAAAATATGGCACCTCACCACCCTTGAAACTCCACACTATTAATTTCTATATAATCAAATTTCTTTTCCTTGATAATATAAACACATGATAATATACTACGGCCACTATTTCTATTTATTCCTCTAGAAAAAATCTGAGGCCCTCATCATGTGAACTTCATTTCCTAACTTATTCTATTTTCATTTTAAATTTCCCAAATATCATTATCTAATACCAATATAATAACATTTAGTTTTCATCTGTATATTATTTTGTTATCTTATGGGAATAACGGTTGACCAAATATAATTGTTTCTATAATGACAATGAAAACCCCCATTTTGGTTTTGTGTAGGCTACCTGATCCACAATGGAACGATTTCATTTTTCACCATAGTCCCACTTCACTGATTATGAAGATGAATTTGAAAAATAAACATTACATATATAATATGATTATAATTATTGAATAAAAATTATAATCCACTATAAAAATATATATAGTGTTATAATAAATATTTTTTCCCCTATAAATATTTATCAATTATATTTTAGAAAAATACTCTCACTATAAAAAATATTATATTATTTATTAGTTGAAAAGGAAAAACTATTATTCTTACGAAATTTAGTTATATATAAAATGTTATTTTATTTAAAATAATTATTTATTAATTGAATAATTTTCAACTTAAAAAATAAACATTTTTTCGAAATAGAAAAAACAAGACATATTTGATGTAATTATATTTCTAATTTTTTGAAAAAATAAATTTTTTGGTGAATATTAGAAATTATTAATTTTCAAAAACAATCATTTAATTTATTAAAATAAATTAATTTATAATATATAATATATTTTTTTATCATTGTATTATATGTATTATTTAGTTATTTATATTCAAATTAATTGAATTTTATTTCTATTTAGATATTATTTTCTTATAAGTGTAATATATCCCATAAAAACATGCGATTCAGTAAAAATATTATTTATATTCGAGTTAACTCTAAAATAAATTTAATAAACTTCTTGAAATTGAATCTTAAGTAATAGAAACAATATTTTTATATTACAAGGTCGAAATATAGTAAATATTTTCTTTTTTAATTATGAACTGTAAAATTTGTAAATATTTGTCACCTTTGTATGGGTTGATTGGATAATTATTATTAATAATAACATGTCAATGATAAAATACTCCCTATAAATGATAACTATTTTTGAAATGATTTCTCAAACTTTTCTTTTCCATATTTGAATACGCCCAAATTTCATGCCACATTTCATTCAATATTGTGTTAATATTATTTTATTTAAATATAATGAAAAAATATTTATTCTTGAGTTCAATATCTATAATATACCATGATAGAGATGAAAAAAATATTCTCGATTATGTATGGTCAAATTAAATAAAATTTATTTTTTAACATAGTAATTTACTTTTAAATTTTAGTGATGAAATTATTATATTAAATTGTAACCCTAGGCAGGCAATGTGCTTGTGCAAATAGTATAAACATGATGTTTTTTTGTAAATATTTTAAATAAAAATTTTGGGATTTCTTTTCTATTAAAAGTAATTACATATATATAATTAATATATTTGGATGTTTGATAGATTATATTCAATATTATTATAATTCATGTTTTTTTTCAAAATCATATAAAATGAATTGATTAAAAAATTACATTAATCATATTTTATAATAAATTTTTTATATTAAATAGTTTAATATATATATATACATTAATATTCACTGTAAAATGGAATGTTATTTGGTATAAAATATAATCCTTGGTCAATTAATTTGACATATATCCTTTTACAATAAAATTAATGAATTCACTACTGTAAAAAATATATATAACATGCTTATAGGAAAACATTTTTTGAGGCATAAAAAACAAATTTTGGGTGAAAAAAAACAAAAAATGTCTAAATTTAATATTATTATATGTTATTATTTCAGCCTCATTATAATATTTAATTATATCAATTTCTATTGTCCTTTCCTTTAGAAATAATTTTTACTAATTGAATTCTTTATAAAATTAAAATAACTCCCCTCTCCTCAAATATAAAAGGGATCTTCATATCGTCATTAATTTATATTTTTAATTACTTTAAGATCAAAAAATATTAGTATATATAAATTATTTACATTCATCATCATGTCTTAGAGGCCCTATATTTATTGGAAAACCATCCTAGGAAATCACTAACTATGATACTCAAAATGTTCTCTAAAAAGGAGGTATAATTTTTAGGTGAGAATTTCCATTTTCATTTTATATATAATTTAAATATTATTCCATAATGGTGAATTAAAAAAAATAAACATTATCCATATAATTATATTTTGTTATATTTATGAAAATCTTATATCTATCCCCACTTCATTTAAATAGAAAGTGAAACAATGGTTCATGTGTATGGAGGACTACCACCTCAAGAACTAATGTAAATTCATTTCAATCACTTCCACTAAGGTTAAGTTATAATAATTTATTTAATATATAGATATATATAATGTTATTTACATTATTAAAAAATCATATAAAATTATATAACATCAATTTAAATAACATTCTCACTATTGAAAAATAATTACATCGTTCTTGTGTACATGTGGGCTACCAGCTCCAAAAAGAAATTTTATATGTTTTTTATATCCATATCGCAGTAAATATATATATAAATATATTTATTGAAATAATATTATATTAATTATATAGTCAACATTCTTGAAAAATGAAATAATATATACCTTATTTCTTTCTTGTTAATTAAAAAATAGAAACATCACTCAAGTACAAGAACAATCTATCATCTACATGATTATAATATTGTTCACTATTTATAATTGTCAATCATGGACTTTTTAAAAAAAATGTTTATATATAACGATTATTAATATTTCTAGATCATTATATTAATTAGTAATTAATAGTTAATAGTTTTTTAATATTTAACATACCAAAGTAATTTTGAATATATGACTCGAATATCATCAAATCATCTAATTTGAACTTAAATGATTTTGTAATTTTATACTACACTGTAATAAATACTATAAAAATAATGTTAAAAATAAATAATTTTCATAAAAAATTAAATACAAGACACAATAATATTGTTCCAAAAAATAAGGGACAACCATTAAGGGTAATAATTGATTTGAGGGACAATTTATTATATAAAACTCATCTAAAATTGTTTAATGATTTAGTTACTTATTGTTTTTAATCTACATACATATTCAGTTAATTATTTTTTGGATGCATTCACTAGGACATAAATGAATTATAAAAGGTCATTTTATGTATATTTTGACTTTATATCCATAGTTTTATTATATAATATTTTTATACATTTAGTAAGAATGAATTTGATAAAATGGAAAAATGAATCGTCTATTTTGAAATATATACCATCGATGATTCTATATTATGTCATTAATATTATTTTATTTTAGGACTACAATATAGTTATTCAGGTTTTATTAAATGATAAAACACCATTCAAATTATTCCCTATACTTCCAAAAATGGTTTTTTAAATGGAATTGAGTATTTCATATTAGAAAATCACCATATTATGGGAGGAAAAAAATGTTTTTATACATTCAATCTTGTTTTATATTTATTTTTTTATTATGAAGAATCTTTTGTTATGAAAGGTTATTTATTTATAAAAAAATTTAGTGATTTTATTTTATAAACAACAAACCATTTATTCCATTATTAATCTATTTTGGTGAAATTTTGATATCAAGAGTAAGACGTTTTTGATTTTGAGATCAATATTTATTTTTATAAGAGAACATTTTATTAATATTCATTGAAAAAAATGTTTAACTATTTATATTATATTCATAATATTATACATCATCTTCACATGTCAGATGTTAATTTTTTTTTTTCACAAATATGTATGGCTTATTTGGGACAAGGCTGAGTTCAGTATAAAATTATTGAAGGCATGTCAGCAAAAGATTACATTTCATAACAATAAATTAATATATTATTATGAAAATTAATATTGATTATAAGTGATATAATAGTATTTTAATATTAATTAATGTAATATTGATGTAATACATTTATAAAACATTATGCTATAAATATCATCACGAATGAATGAAATTAAATATAACAAGATGATACAATTTTAAACACTTTAATGATTTCTCTCTATGGTTGTTATCAGTTTTATGTTTTAAATAAATAATGTGGATATTATATTATAATTAAACATTACAAATAAATTTTAATTTATTTTTACCATTAAATATTATTTATAGGGATCCATATTTTATAATTTAAACCATGCCTTTTATAATGGTTCTCTCTAGTAGAAACATGGAAGTAGGAGTTTGAAGGCACTAAGAGGATAATATTATTCTAAATCCAACAACATTAATGGTTTTAATTTTATGTATTAAAACTCCAAAAATGATATTCAATGACATGGATTCATTTTAATATATAAATGTGAATATTTCTGTTTAAAGTATTGATGGTGAAGTTTACTAGTTACTATTAATGGTTAATATTACCAGAGAAATATAATTGATTGAATCCATGAAGTATGACTAATTTAAAATAATATTCCCCTGAAAATAAATTCTTTTGTATATTCAACATCTGAATCAATGTTAATACATGTAATTGACAAAATAATTCTATGTTTTATTTTTTTTTGTGAAAAATATGTTCACGATTTTTATGGAAGATAATAAAATTTTTATTATATTGATAATAAAATTTACTAATTTCACTTGGGAATTAAGTTAGAATATCAACATGAATTTGAATAAAAATAAATAAATGGTTTTATAACATATTAAATGATTCAAATAAGTGTAAAATGTTTTATTATGTTGATCTAGGGAACAATTAAAATAAACAATAATATGACCATGTATAATGAAACTAATAAAAATACATTAAAGAAATATAATTATATGAATACAATGTTTTCATTTTTGACAGGTATTTTGAAAATAATTCCAATTAATTTTTAATAAAATATATGAATTATATCATCCCATCACACCTAGTTGGTTTGGGATGATGGTAGTATAGAACATGTCATTAAGTGACATCCCTAAGGGTACAATGGTTAGAAATAAATGAAAAAAGATTTGAAAAAAATGAAGGATAATTTTTTTATTGAAATATAACAACCAACCCATGTATAGAATAACCAAACAACCACAAGATTATACAAGATTAAAATTTATAAAAATAAAGTTATAAAACAAATAATAGAGCCTAGCAATGTAAAATATAGAAACAAAAACCAATATAAGAGTATACAGACGAAAGATGAAGAATTAAAACTCAAAACTACAAAGACCCAAATTCTAAAGCTCCCATCACACTCTGGGTTCCAAATCCATAAGACATTCCCAATGTACCATGGATAATCCCTAAATAAATGAAATTTGTTTCCAATACTTGTGTCTTAATAAACAATATCTTAAAACATAACAATGATCCCATACAAGGGTAGAGTAATGGAACTCATTATGTTTTAACCGAATGAATTCCATACTCACTCCACTATGATAAATCACATTAGCAAATTTATATAAAATTATTTATGAAAATTATTTTTTCCAAATATTATATACAATCCATTCAATATTCCAATCTTATATATTTCTACATAAATCAACTTATATTTTCTTTAAAACTAATTTAGAAATAACATTTGGCACATTTAATATCATGACTCATAACACACTCACACATGCATGCTCTGGGGGGTAGTTCTATACTCTTGACTAGATTCCCTTCAACCTATAATTTTTTCCAAAATGAATCATATCTCAAGTGACCCAATGGAACATTCTCCTCTAATAGTATCATAAAGCCATTCTTGAATTTTAATCTTCTATTATAAAAGGTCATGATAATGAAGTGAACTCAAATAATCAATTTTAGAAAAATTACTTCACAAACATACCAATTAAATTAATTTTGGTAGAAAAATTCAATTATTTTGAAAACATTTCTATCAAAATAGTTCAAAAAATAAGACCAAGTCATATATAAAAGTAATCATATTAAAATCTAGAAGAAAGGGACATTGTATAATAATCATTTTCCTCAATTTTCCAAATCATCACAAAATAAGTTTTCTAGAAATATCTTCAAAAACATTTCACAATATATTTTAATAAAACCAAAAATATGAAAAACAAATATTGTAGTTATAAAATGAGGTGTTGAGAGTGAATCCACTTATCTCGTAACCTAGGGAAATAATAAAAACACAATAATTCCAACAAACGGGGGTGAAACTCCAAAAAACCACCTCACATTAGGTTTCTTATCATGAAAAAACCATATTTCATCATGATGGAATTTAAATAACCTAGATCCATCACTAATTGATTGAACATATAATTTTATGACAATAAAAAAGAGTAAACTAATGGAAAAAACTACAACGAGGCATTACAAGAAATTCAGTCTCCAAATAATAATGAAACACTAATGGATTACTATCAAATCAAGGTTAATGGTATCCACAGATATTGGGAAGAGTGTAAATGATGATACATTCAACTTTCTAATAAAAATATTATTATGTCATAAATCTAAATTAGCTCCATAATTTCGGATCTAAATTTTCATGGTGGTCGGCTACCTCATATAGTTAGGAAAAGAGTGTGCAAAACTTTCCAAATACCCTTATCCCCATTTTAACAATTTCTCCTAGGTGACCACAATGTTTGAACAATATATAATCCCAATTTTTTACTAAACCATAGATCATTGTTTTGGATCTCATTGATTAAAATATATAATTCATGGTATCTACAATCGATGATCAAACCATTCACCACTAAAATGTCCAGAAAACACTACAAAACTCTTCAAATCTACCCAAACATAAATAAAATACATTACATACATAAAATTATTACAAAATATTAATTAATTTAATATTCTGGGGGTTATCTTCTCCCCATATTTTTCTTTTCCATACTTATAATGTTGAAAAATATAATTTCCAAAAAAGAATTGTGGCATTGCTCAATCATTTCCTTCTCCAGTTCCTACATTTCGTCATAAATCTGACCTCGTTTCTATTAAAAGTATACAAGATCAATGAATTGTCAATTAAATAATTTATATTTGTTATCTAAATTCTATTCTAGAACATATAAAAATAAGGAATCATATAATAATTATGTGTGATCCCATAAAATTAATTTTTTAGGATGTGGCTTCTAGGTATTAAATTGAGATATATAAAAAAATATACCAAATGAAAATTGAAGAAAATTGATAAATATATGAAACCTCACCAACCCAATACAGTATCTCAAAAGGGTATATTTATCATCAATATAAAATTCCCTATATCCCAAAATGACAATTCTAAAGCCATAGAGAGATTATCACAAATATAGGATCACTCAAGTCAAATGAAAAACACCTTTGATGGGGATATTTATGCGATATGACTCGGAGATGTATCCATTTTTTATTGATCCACTAAAACTTTATATATATCTCTTGTAAACATCATGGTCTATCTATTTAATCTTAACCTATTTCTACCTAATAAAATTAGGAATGATAAGAAGAACCATATAATGATTTGAAAGAATCTATATGTAATGAGTTATTATAAATGTTATTATTTGATAAATTCAATAATGGTATTTCATCCTCCCTAGAGACACATAAATCCATTAATAAATCCTTAATAATGCATTATAATGTTTTTATCATCCTTAAAGTCATTCTATATATATATGAATAATGCATCGTAATCATAGTAATCTATGTGCTAAGGGTTTGATGTAATGTTTTCTATAATCTATATATGTGGATATAATCTCTGTCTGATAAAATAAAATCTCATATTAAATCATATTAATCAGTTGTTGTATATATATTTTAATAAATTCCTCCACCATATGATATTCATGATTAGCGATGAATTGAGATGAATATTCATGGTGATCCATTATAATCTATATAAAATCTATTTTCTTAACCATATTAGGGTGACATGTAACAAAATATATTGCAATATGCTCCTATTTTGGAACTGTAACATGAAAATATTATAGAATTTTTTTTTGGATGTTGGTGCACTTCCATAACCACATGACAAGTCTGGTATCTCAGAACAAACTCATACAATATTATTTTCAAGGCAACCCATAAAGAGGTTGTTTTCAGAAAATATATATTATGAATTCCAAGAATAACATCTTATCTCAAATGGTGGCTTGCACGGTCAATTTCTTCCTGCAAACCTATAGGTATGACTATGAATCCTCAAAACCAAGAAACAAACTTCCATATAGATGTGATACCTATATGATCACCCTAAAATATATTTTAGACCGTAACACAAAACATTCATAATCACATGTCTTTACATATTTATACATGTACAACATATAATTAACAAATGAAACATGAATGAAAATTACAATAGTAAATCAGTCTCCCAAATTCATCTGCATATCGACTATCACATTTATCGTTTTCTACTAATATCAGACCTATTTTCTCAAATAAATATATGGATTAATATTTATTTTATTATCCACTAAATTTCCTTTTACCACTATATATTACATGTTAAATAAAAACATTAGGATATAAACTGACTATATACATATTATAATATTAAAAACTATTTACTAAAAAACGTATGTTGTGCTCTTATGATCAATAAACACCATAAATTTCACACCAAAAATATAATGAAACCAACTCAACAAAGCTTGGACTATATAAGATAACTACATTTTTTTCTATTAGGTTGTTCTCCTCATGAGACCATAAATTTTTTAATCTATAAGAAATAACATGATCTCCTAGCATGTGAACAAAACCCACCCCACATCCCAAATAATCACAAAACACTATGTGCATTGTTATTTATTCTGGGAATATCCATATATGTGATGATGTAAACAGAACCAATATCTCTTAAAAAGACTTCTTAAATCCCTGATTCATTTTAATGGAATATTTTTCCTTCTAAAATCTAACACATGTGAATATCGTAGTGAAATATCAAGAATAAAACGTTTTTACTAACTTGGAAAATAAGGTTAATTTTTTATCTCAAATGGGTTCATATAGATGTTTTTATGTGATAGTATCCACTATCTTTGTTGGACACTTCTAAATACCACATTTAGATATAACATTTTAGGGGAATCATTCCAGTTATATCTAAAAAGAACTATTTTATAATTTTTTATATTTTCGATAATATCATAGGATAACCTACATTATCGTTTAGTGTTCTGTTGCCTATACCTTTTCAATTAATAAACCAACATGTTATATATAAACACCGCAAAAAAAAACTCATGATTCCTTTGAAAGATCTGATTCAAAAATACCATAATGATAGCTCTTTCATTAAATGTAGGAAAAGGCATGACCACAAATATTTAATGGTCATATCTATTCTAGAATGATTTCTTCATAATATACTTCTTCAAATCCAGTAATTAATGATATAATGAAAACAAATAATTTTTAGATAATCATTTTCCTTCCAATATTTTATCCATCATATCCTGAATTTGTGGAAGTGAATACTGATTATTTATCATTACATGGTTAAGGATATGATAAAATACAAAAATATGATGTGTTTCATCCACCTTTTTGAAATAAATAACCCACATTGCCCAATGATACGTGCTGGGGTAAATGAACCCTTTTAATTCCAACTCTTTTAAATAATGATTTAGTCTATAAATTTATTTGGTTTCAACTGATAATATGTACGGTTAATATGAATGGTCCTTCTTAGGCTATTAATCATAAACTCATCTATTAAAGTGATTAGAAACGCTGTGATATTTCTATTAAAAAAATTGAAAATTGATAAAAAAAATGTTTGAAATTGTTATTCATAGTTGAATCAATCAATTCCATAGTCCACACTAGAATTTCTATGAAATCGTCTCTTGTGATGGGGCTTTGAAGCCTTCTTTTACTAGAATTCACAATCTTGTCTCACCTAAAGTGATTCCCAACATCATCATCGATCATAATATTTACCCTTAATGTATAACAATGGATATGAGATTTAATATTTTTTAGCTAACCAATATCCATGATTATATTTTTGACATCCATCATAAGAATAGATAAATCCCAACAGAACCCATCTCCAGCAAATCTTATTCAACATTATTTTCATATAAAGGCTTAACAGTCTCTAAGGACTAGAAGAGTGATATGTTTTAAAGTAGTGGAAATCATATCAACATGAAATCCTAGATGATCCTTTTGAAAATAAATAATAAATTAAATGTATTCACCCATTTGATATAAATCATTAAAAATTGAATAATTTAATAGAAAAATAACTATAACCATCAGTTGTCCATACTGACCACCAAAAATCATCTACTTATCTCCATACAATTGATTACTCTCAAACAACTTAACATTATTTCCCTAATCAGAAGGAATAGTTTTAGGATTTATGGATTTACTAATATAATTGGGTCTATATTTATATTTTTGTCAATAATTATGCTTCATTCATCCTCTTTCTGAATCATTTTATGTTTTTGAAACATGAGATGTGTCTCAAACATCCGACCATAGAAAACTACACCAATAGTTCTGATGATGCCAAATCTAGAATCAATTATTCTATACTCTTTCTAGTTTATAATAATATAAATTCCATTGATAAAAAGAACCACATTGGAAGAATCTATGTTTAACATTGTGTCTGGGAGAAATATTCATCAATAAAACTATCTAATTTGGTGTCATTTCACTACCATGTAAATAAGTTTCCTTATTTAACTTATTAATATCAATACACTTCCCACTATTTTCAATAGGATTCAACATTATTTTTCCCCTGTAAAACATTATATTTATCTCTCTTCCATGATCTTCCTACTGACCTTATCTATGTAATCCTTTATAAAATGCATGAAAATATTTGAGAAAATATCATACATTAGCCTGCATTAAAAATATATATTCCTTCATGGATTCTCAAATATCATATTTAAGATAAAATATAACTAAATTTATAAATTTATCCATATAATATTCAATTGTATGGTTCTTCTACTTCACATTGAATAAGGATGTTGTTTTAGAAATTTTGAATGTGTAAGGATCGAATTTATTGTTGAAAATTTATTCATAATCCTCCCATGAAATGACTTTTTATAATTAATATTTAACTATGAAATCCCACCACTAATGTGAAATATCGTCCATAATATATATTACCATCATTAATTTTATCTTTCTTGGTGTCCTATTTAAATTATTTATTTGTTTCATCCTATTTAGCCACACCTCTTATTTATCGGGATACAAATCACCCTGATGGATGGATGTAATCTAAATTTGAAACACAACCTATTGATCTTTCTATCTTGTTTTTAAGCTCATATTCCCTTAATCCACACTCTAAAAGGGTTGGAAAACAATATGAACTAACTGTTTTTATACTAAGGGTTAAGGGAAAGCACATTTTCAACTACTTCCTCCTATTGTCCACTTATATGCCAAAAATATTCCATTTTATATAGCCATAAAAATTATATAATTCTCACTCTCTGGAAAATGATGAATTATAAATTTTATATTTTTTCTATATTTTTATATCATTAAAATTATTTCTAAAAATTATTTATTTTCATCTATCATCCCACTTTTTTAAAATCCCATCATTCTTTTTAGAAGAAAACCAATTTCAAAATATCACCTAAATTCTTTTTCATAAATTCATGTTAGAGAAAATTTAAATTTTTTTCAAAAAACATATTTTTAAAACCAAATAATAAATAAATAATTAGAATTAAATATTAAATAATAGATGTATGTATGATACATCAATGTGTTTCCTGATATTTTCAATGGATAAACCAATGAAAATTAGGTTAAAACTCTTAGAGGTGTCTCAAAAAACTTATGTGTCAATGTCCCTTGTAATATGATCTTTAGTCTAAATTGGTTTTTTTCCTATATATGATCGATTTTTTTGGCAATCTAACTCTATGATAACATACAATATCATGCTCAATACTAGATTTAATTTCATCTTCAAGGCCAAATAACACATTCCCTTTTTTCTAAAATATACGATTCACCAACCTAGAATAATACCATTTGTACATTCTCTCCCCTCATAATTGGCCTGATAAATATCTATAAGGTAACATAGTATTAGGTGACATCAAAAAGGAATCAATGGCGATAAATAAATTTTATGGGCTTCAACAATATATTGGGAGTAAATTTTCTATTGAATAAAAACACAAACAATTACTATAAAACCTCTAAATGATTAATTATAAATATTTATACAACTAATGTAATCATACCACCTATAGACCACACCATATTACAGTGTGAAAATTAAATCCAATATCAGAGTAATTATCATAGGAAAAAATAACAAAACTAAACAATCCAAATTCATAAAATTCATAGAAATTTAAAATATCTAGCGTAAAGTCAAAATGAAATGTCTAAAGAATCATGTTGCATTAGTAAATAAAATATATCTTTTTTCTTTTAGTGTTTCACAATAAATAAAATTTGAAAATTCAAAAGATATCTAAGAACCCATTCCAAAATAACCAATTCAAAAAAATTCAATAAAAATATTTTTTATTGAAAACATTTATATAAAATTTATTATATGTAAACCCAATTCATGTTACAAAATCATAATTTTAGAATCATTAAACAAATAACCATTCATAATGAAAATTTTCAACAATTTTTCACTCCATTAGTAAAGAGGGATTCAACCAATCATTTCAAATAAAATTCACTATCAATTTTATGAAATAAAATATTTAAATAATTCCATATAGCTCTTATAGTAGGATTATATATTTAATCCACATACAAATCCATTTAGGTAAATAAAATTAATGGTACAAAAACACCAACAAATAAGGTTGAAACTCTAATAACCAGCCTTAGATGTCTTTCCCATTCATCACAAATCCAATATATAATCATTATTAGCTTATCATAACCTATATAAAACCACAAAATAATTGTATCTATCATTTTGAGAGAGGTAAGAAGAATAAACTATGGGAAAGAAACAATAAATGAAGACTTCTATAGTAATTATGACTCAAATTCACAAAGAAACATAGATGGATTGCTTCTAGATCATAGAAAAGGGTCTCCATTTCCTTTGGGTAGAGCGTAAATATTGTTTTGGAACACATTCTTAAAAAAATTTATTAAGGGTAAAATTCAATTTAGTTCATTAATTTTGTGATCAAATTTTTCATGGTACATGGTTAGCTTGCATGTTTTAGAAAACCATGTGATAACCGGGAGAAAGCCCTCTGTTTCCATATTCTCAATTTCTCCAACATCAGCACACATTTCGAGAAATGAGTTTTCTAAATTGTTTTCATATTGTGGTCCCAATATTTAATTTTCATAGTTTTATGGATGGGTTTCATGGTTTCTACAAACATATCTTAGAATCTTCACATATAGAAAATCCCTAAAAATACTCTGAAACTCCCCAAATTCATTCAGAACATTACCCAAACCCCTTAAAAATAAAAATAAGTACATAAAGGGCTACATACATGAAACTATGTGTCATATTTGAATTTTATATGATGTGTTATATCTGTTTTCAGGGTTCCCTATTATAAAGAAAATGATCGTGGTATTCGTATGATCTAATCACTAAGTAGGAAGTTGGGTTTATTAATGTAATGTAAGAGGAAATTAAAATAATGTGGTATTGACAGTGGTGAGAAGTAAATTACTTGTTTATTCAGATTATGATAATGTCTTGTTAATTTTGAGTTCATCACATTATATAATTTTGGTTAGAAAGTTTTGTATGATTAAAATTTCACCTCTATAAATTATGTTATTATAATTTTTAAGAATACATTAGGGAAGTATTAAAAACATGAATATAAATTGATCATTATATAATCATAATAGAATGTGTTTTCCATGAAAATATGGGTGGATTTATAGTCCTATAATTTTTTTTATATTCTTAGTATGGGATATATTTTTATTAATCATGATGTGATTTACTTCATATCCAAAGAATATATTAATAAATTAGTTTCATTTTTTATATAATAATAATTTATTCGTTTGATGAAAAATAAATACTTTAAGAAAATATTAAGATATGGAAACGAAATTTACATTTCTAATTTTAATTTAAATAATGGACCAATTAATATTAATAATGTGCTAGTAGTTAATGAATAAAAATATATTATATATTTTTTGTTGAAAACATTGAATGTTTATCAATACCTCTAATCAAGTCAGTATTAATTATTATTATGTTTATTTTCAAAATTTAATGTGGTGTATAAATCAATGAATTGAACCATGAAATAATGAATGTAATTGTATTTGACCTTAAATATTAAAATGCTAAATTTTTTATAAATAATGAATATCCATTGATGGTATTGGGTAATTTTTTAATATATAATTATCATGTAATTTTATATTCATCATGTCAATTAAATCCTAATTTGAAAATTTATCGAAAACAAGAACATGAATTAGGGGATACATTGTTTTCTTCATAAAAATTTATAAAATAATATTACAAAGTACAATGATAAAAATATACTAATAAATAATTTAAACTATATATTCATGCTGAATGTTTTGAAATTGACCCAATGGAGTCAGGTAATATTAATTAATTATTATAAATCTATTAATTATTTTCTTCTGTGTAATGGAAATTGAGAAAATAATTCTTTGATTGAGAAATAAAATTTATCGTTAACTATTCTGTATCATAAATAAGTTATATTTCTTAAATATTTAATGAATGTTGAATTAGAAATTGTGTCACTAGTGAATCCCTATATATGGTATTAGGTTTTTTTAGTCATCTCAATCAAATATAAATAATAAAGAATATGACAATGAAGCTAAATTACTTAGAAATGAATAAATTGTTAATAAAAGTATTTTAACATAATTTATTATTGGAAAATACTATGAATGGATATTTAGGAAAATTTTATATATTTAATGAGACCATAAATTAAGTAATAACCTATTTAGTGGTTCTCAATTTTATATATTTTCTTTTAATCTCGGAAGCATAAAAATATATAGATTACATTTGGAAAATGTCATATGTGATGGAATGATCAATGATAATACTAATTTTATTTTTATATTTTTCATTGATCAATTGGTTCAAAAAAATGAAAACTACTAAATAGTATGATTTAGAATCAATCGGTGCTAAAATAAAAGTTAGAGAATATATCCGTGGAATTTTTTTGGACTTATTAAGATATCTTCAAATAATATTGTAATTTGGGTAACTATTTATTGGTTTACAAAATATGTTCATTTTATTGCAATTATTGAAAATATTCCATTAGATCAAATGTTCAAAAATTATTTTAATGAGATAATTTGATTCCATGGTATCCCACTATCTATTTTATTCTAACATTATATCTTGTATACCCTTTCTTATTTTTTTATGTTTTTTGAATTCCCTGGTTAATGAATTAATGTTTTTTATATGTTTTAAAGATAAATATAATGTAATGTTTAATACAATGATTCATAAATTTGTTGATATTATTCGTAATTCTTTAATGGAATTCTAGTTATGTTTTGATCAATGTAGTTCATTTTATATGGATTCTTATAAAATGAGTTTTCATTCCATTATAGGAATGAAAACCTTTCAAGAATTATATAGAATGTAGTTCTACACTATGCATTGTAGGGATGAATCTTATTAAAGAATTTCATTGGTACAAAAAATGATAAAATAAGGGTTCAAAAAGGGAATATAATTTATAAAAACATGAGTATAAGTCTGAAAAAGAAGAAAACCTATGTAGATAACTACATGAAATATCATTCTTTCTACGTAGGTGATCATTTATTTCATGAACTATCTTTATGAAAATGTGTAATGATTTTTTTCAAAAAAATCAAATCTATGTTTATAATTTATTAGAAAATATCTAATACTATTGAGATTAGATTAAATACATATTGAGTGGCTATACTTTCGAGTTTATTTTATGTACATTGAGTATTACATGTTTCATTGTTAGGAAACATTTTATCATTTGTTTCTCTTTTTTGTTCATTGTTGTAGTCCACTATTATGATATCAATTATTATAAGGAACATTCTATGATTATTTTAGATCATAGTGACCATATGTGGTTGAAATAGGTATATTTTATTGTTTTATAGTAGTTTAAATAAAATTTGTTGAAAAAAAAATTATGAATCTAAAAATGATATAAAAGAATTTTTTTTCCAATTTTCTAAATAATTAATAAATATCGATGTTCTAATTTTAAAAATTTGATACAATATAATAATCCTAATTATTTTAGAATAGTAAATTTTCATTTTTTAATAATATTGATTTTTTATATTTTATAGGATTATATTCACTATAAGAATATTATTTAGTTTTCCAGTGAAAATTGAAATATTATTATACATAAAAAATTAATTATATTATATTGTTTATTTAACATATTTCTTCAAAAATTATATAATATAAATTCAAAAAACAATTTATTTAATTATAATGTCAAAATTTTAATATAGTAATTTTTTTTTATTTTTTACAGAATAATTTTTCTTTTAATAAATTAATGTACTATTTTTTTAAAAAATGTAATTTGTTTTTTTCAAATAATATTATATAAAATATCAAATTTGAGTTCAATTATTTATATTAGTAATATATTTATCCTTTAGATTTAAAATATATTGTTTTTTCTGTTTTAATAATAATAATACATGAATTTGATATTTGTAAATTTTTAGTATTATAAAAATCTTTTTTTAAAAAAAATTTTCCTTTATCTTTTCAGTTTAATTCATAAATTTTTTTATTTAAATATATAAATTTAATAATGAATAATTAACTCCATGTATTTTTCATGTTTTGAAGTTTTATTAAATAGCTTCATTTTTGCGACATCAATATAAATAGTAATTGTAATAAATATCTGTCAACTCGGTAAGGGTAAATCGGGTAATTCTCATTGGGAATAATGTGATACGACCTAAAAATTCCACAAATACATATGTTGATTTTATTTTATAGGCTTTCATATACCATTACTATTATTTATTTTAAAATTAATCAATTTATATCCATATAACATTGCTTTTTTAATTGATATTATTTTGAGTATATCTAATGAACAAAATATTACTCTATTATTTTAATTATGTGTAATATTTAATGATATGGATAAAAACAACTTATGTATAGATATAAAATTTTAATTTAAATATAAATGTTTTTTTAAAATTAAAATTTAGTTTTATATTTTAAAAATATAATTTTTTCGTTAAATTATTATTCAAGGATGCTATAGTGATTCAGCAAGAAGTAAAATATAAATTAGTGAAATAAAAAAAAATTGAATATAATATTATCTAAGTTAGAGTATGTGTACTAATTAATATATATATTAATATAAAATATTATTTAAATTTTAATTTATTATATTTTAGTTTTTTTCTATCCTGTAGTTTCAAAAGTCATATTGAATTAGTTATTCTAAGACTATAATTTTAAATATTTTAAATATATAATATTATATTTTTTTAAAATATTTACAAATAATTTTACTAGAAAATTGAATGGAATATAAATTGAAATATTAATTGTTATAATTTTTTATTCATATGATTTAATTGTTAGATTAATAACTTCTTTTTTTGTAACAGAATTTTTATATAAAACTAATTAACAAAAAGGTTAAGATTGGTGAAAACTAATAGATAATGGAGAAAAATCATAGAAACATAGGAAAATTTAATAAGATGATATGATTTTACACATCGTCATCCAATATTAAAATTATATTAAATTTTATAAATTTTCAATGACAATTATGTAATATTAAGATAAATTTTCTTAAAAATTTGAAGAATACCCCACCACTCACTTATTAAAGGGAATATTATCTCTTCATTTTATAACACATTAGCAGACAATAATATTATTCAATACCATCCCAATTAAAATCCTTATACACGTACCAACATCGTAGTGTCCCTTTCTGTTAAGGAAACCCCACTTGAATCCAATAAGAGAAATATGAAAGTGGTTGTCCAAAATAGACTTATAATCTATAAATAATCATTACCATTTTATTAATTATTATAGAAGTATTAAATATTATTATAAAACAGTCACATAATAAAATCATCACATTTTTATAATTATGGTTCATTATGTTAATTGCATGACCAGTATTTTTCATCTTTCCATTTAATTGAAAATGAAAAACATCATTCATCTGAAATAAGAACAACCACTTCACGAAACAATGTAATTCAATATCCATGACCACATATCACAACATGTAACAATGATGTATTTAAATTAAATTTATTATATTAATTATAAAATGTATAAAATTTTAAGATAATATATTATCAATTATATTTCCATTCTATCTATTGAAAAATGATATTATCATTCATCTGTATGTGGGTAATTCCCCACCAATCCAAGCGATGTGATTCATTTTTCCATTAAAAATAACACGAATACTATATATATGTGAATGTAAATAAATTATATGATATTAATTTTACAATGTTATTCATAAAAACATAAAATATTAGTTATCTTATTTTAATCGTGTTCGGTGAAAAATGTTATTGTTACTCGAGGATTTATATGGCTGAATTCCTCCATGATTGTAACATTATTAATTTTTCATAGCCCTCATTGATAGTGGGTTTCAAAAATATAATTTCCATTTAAATTTTTTAATTAAAATAATGACTATAAATTTCATATGGTGAAATAATTACCATTTTAAGAATTGTAATCCAACCAATGTCATTTTGGGTGTATGAGTTGAATATCATCAATATATACAATAATGAATTAATAGACATAATAGTTGTATATAATTTCATAAATTTTTAAAATTAAAGTATACCTAAAAAATGAATATGGATTTTAATAAATTAAATGAATGACATTATATTATTGTTGATTATTATAAGGAGAATAATTAATTAGTTTGAGTCTTTTTACAAAATACTTTATTTAATGAGTTACTATTTAATTTTTTTATAGATATGATTTCTATATAATTTTTTATGTAAATATTCATGAAAATTAATATTTAGAAAAATTTATATGAATATACATTTATTATAGAGTACATTTAATGTATCATTTGGAATTATTTTCATGTTCTTAAAATGTAATCTTTTTCCATATTTTATATTGCATGTTTTTGAGAAAAATTCATGGGAATTTAAAATTTTTTCATACATAATATCTATTTTCAATCCTGATCATTTAAATATTGTCTTATTATTAGTTTCATTAAAAATCTTCTTTATTTTCTAATCGTATATATTTTATTTGAATTGTATCTATATTTTTTTTCAGAAATGTGTTTTATTAGGATTGATTAAAAATTATCCAAATTTTTTTTTAATGAGTGAAAGGTTTATTTTTACAATTTGTTTCGCATGTTAATTCATTATTGTTTTTGGGGATTTTGTGTGATGATTATGGCCATAATTATAAAAAATGATCGAAGGATCTGTTATAATAAAAATATGTCTATTTACATTATTAATCATGGATGGATAGTTACTTTACAAAACATGGACAAATGATCCCGTTATATCACTCTAATGCATTGGGTAAACATACGAAGTTAAGAAGATTTGTTTCTCCTAGTATAATATATGAATCTCAGGAATCAATATTTAGTTTTAAATATTATCTATAATTTTATGACACATGTTACTTATAATATATATGAATTCATATAATGATATAAATTTAAATAATATTATTTTACTTGGAATATATTGTTCTTATATTTAAATGAATTTTTATTGATTTTCATATGGGTATAATATTTTTTTTGAAACTTTTTCTTCATTTTTTGATGATTTCCTAATAACCATTGTGAGTCTCATATTTATATAATATTTTCAATTAAGTGATTTATATATGTAATTAGGTAAGTCATAGGTTGATTATGTATGAAAATTATTATTTTAGGATCATATTTTATTTTCGAAAAGAAATTTCTTTATCAATATTCATGGATTAACTATTTTGTAACTATTTTTTGTATTTTGATTGTGGGGATTTGTATGGTCACCGTACATTTTAAAATATTTTCACAAGATTTTAATGATTATAATGGTCAATTATAATGTCAATATAATCTTTTTTAATCAATTAATTATAATTAAAACACTTATATCATAAATGATGTGTATTGAAGGAAACTAGATAGTACATAAAAGTGGAAACTTTTTGATTGAATATTTATTTATTTAAGGGTATTTATCAAAATATAAAATATAACCTTTAAGATAATAAGGAATGAAATAAAATTATTTCAAACCTAATGATACAATTTATAAATTGTTTTAGGTCGGGTACTTAAATCCTTTTTTCCCACTGATTATTGAAATTATAAAAACATCAATTTTATATTGTTTGAACAAAATCCATTATAATCTAAAAAATCTCACTTATCTTTTATTTTATTTATTTTATATTATAACACCATAATATTTCATTCAACATATTAAATATATCAAAAAATTATCATCATTATATTTTTGATAATATTATTATATAAAAAAACATTAATAATTCAAATCGTCAATTAATAACTATATGGTACTATTTATATGGGGATAACAAATTACATTAAAAATGATGATAATTAATTTTTATTGATTATTATAGGGGCATACATACTATTAATTTATGATATAAATAATCAAAGAATGATTTTTCATGCAATGATAAATTTTATTTATACTCATTGGTTAGTATAACAATGTACTTTCTTTAAAAATCATGAAAACATACTCCTCCCATATTCTATCATTAATGATTCTAATAAAAACACACATCTTGTGAAATTAAACCATTAAAAATAATTATATATAATTATATCTAGTACCTTAATTGATTTAATGATGATGAAATTTGATATATGAATGAATAAGGAAAAAAACTCTTATGAACCATGTTGAAAATGATCAGGTTTACTCATATTAATATTAAAAATATTCAATTGATAAAATATATATTTTCTTATTTTTATATAAATGAATATTATAAAGGGTTATATATATGAATAATGTTCATTGACATTTTCTTATGGTAATTATATTTTAGAAATTAATTATCATAGTTTCTTGAAACAATACTGGAATTATGTAAACGGATTGTTCTCTGTCAATTTTCCTCCATTTAGTTTAATGTATTATTAATTAAAATCAATAGTTATACACATGATTTTTTATCAACCATGTGAATGAATTTTATTTTATTTTATTTCTAAAACTATTCAACATTATTAAATTATCTAGTGATTCTTACACTAATGATTGTTTTAATTTTGTGGGTACATTGTCTCAACTATCAATTACATGAAAAATAATTCATTGATTTTTTAATCAAAATTTGTTTTGATGGTTATATGATAAATATTACACACATAATTCATAATTGTTATGAATATATTGGTCATCTATTTCCTTTTAATTAATTTAATTCAAATTTAATGTTGGGATATAGAACATGCATAAAACTATCATTAATTTTTTATACCGAATCATCTCTGCTTATAAAAATAAATTCCCATAAATTTATATTCTTTTGAGATTCTTATGAACATCCTTAATTATATTTATTTTGGGTCAACCATATTACATTAATTATTTTTTATGGAATTTATTTACCCAATCGTACAACACTAGCTCAATACAGGGTTACATTAATGTATTTATATGGAAATATTATATATTTCCTGATTAGAAAAATTATGAAAATCAATATAATATTAATTCTACTATATAATATATTTTATATGAATAAAAAATTTAATTTATAGTGTTCCTTATTCATTCCATCATATAATTAATACATTGGAATGAGTTAGTGGTAGTTGGGGCTCGCAATAGCTTGCTAATACATTGATTGGAATAATAAGATGAATTAGATATGAATTTTTTTTGTAATCCCATAAATAATGTCCTGAAAAATAATATTTTGGCAATATCATGATTTTTAAAATTTTAAATTATTGTATTATAAGACTTAATTATCATTAAAAATATTTATTTCACAGTTCATGAACTAGTTATAGTTAACCAATAATTTATTGGTTTATATACTAGGAGTGTATATGTTATTCCTACATTATTATTTTAATATAACACTATTATGATTATTTATTCCACTTATTTTATTTATTGATTTAATTTGAAAAAATATGATTTTTTATTTTTATTACTTATATTTACCCTTATAGATAATTTGAGAACACAACTTCTTAAGTTTTCATTTTCCCAAGAAAGGAAAAAATGAATTAAACATTTTATATATTGATGAGTAGTATTTTTGGAGTTATTTATGTTGATTTTGAATACTTATTATATATTATTTAGTTTCTTAAATGCTGTAATATTTTGATTTCATGAGAATGAAATAGTTTTTTTATTTAAATGTTATTTCTAATTCGATAAAAATATATAATTAAAATATCCTTCTAAATAATGTTACTCAATTTTTTTTTTTCATATTGTAATTATTGATAGGTAAAATTAGGTTACTTCTATTAATTTTAAATCTAGTATGTAAATTTTATTTTTATGGGAACCATATTTGAGGAGTGGGAGTCTAGAGAATAAAATCTGGTATCAAAGGATGTTTTAAATAACATTAGAGTGTATAATATTAGTTAAGGGTAATTTAATTTTTGATAAGTAATGGTTGATCATAATTACATGGTTTATATAACACTTTATTTTAGTTATGGTAATATTAATTTTTTTGGAATTATGATTATAGACCTATAGTGAAAAACCTCATGATATGTTGAAGGGGTATGTATTAGTATATGATAACATCTTAATGATTATGCACTGTTAATTTCTGTAGTTCTCCAAAAAAAATAAATTTATATTGGGATACTACATTGTTTTATTTTATGTTGAATAGAATAAAATTGGGGTATTCACACTTCAAAATGTTGGTCAAGTAAAAATTCAATGTTCTCTTTGGTGAATGATGTTTTAACATCCCATCATTAATCACTATATGAACCATAAAAAATTTTGTTTAATTGTAAAAAATAACAAGGATTATTTTTTGTGCACCCAATTGTAGATCCCATTCATGTATTTAAATTAATTAAATGACTGCATGAGATTTATATAAAATGATACATCACAACTTATCACCGTGTTTGGGAATAAAAATAGTAAATTGTTCTTTAAAAATAAAGAAAAAATATTTAATGGAAATTAAAATAAATAAACTTGGGATAAATAGAAATTTAAAAATAATATAATAAGGGAGTTACAGAAAAAGTAAAAATAATTATAATTGTAAAATACAATTTTTTATTTTTTTAATCATTTTTTTCCATCAGTTTTATGTTATTTTTCATTCATTAATTTAATTTCACTTTTTTCAATCTTTAATTTTTTTCTTTTTTTCTTTTTTTTCATTATTTTTTTATTTCCCCTTCATATCCTCTCTTTCTCATTATGTGACACCATAGTAGCCCCCCACCATTGGTGGTGTGCCTCCTCCTCCCCCATCCTCCTTCAGAACAGTGGCACCATCATTCATCATACCATTCATCACATACAAATGTGTTTTAATCCTCTTCGGAAGGCTAACCCCACACACTTGGAATCATAAAATCTCGTTTCAAATATGTTGTGTGATATGCTGCATATATATTTCACCGAAAATATATATTTTGGTTTATAAAATAAAATGTTTTCTTCTATTTCATGTAAAATCACATCATATAATAAATTATAGGATTATTTGTGACCAAAAGGTAGGAATTATTTTCACATTCCATCTATTTCGTTGCGATTTATAAAAACACATGGTTGTGCTACTCGTCGGTGCCTACCATCATTGTCAAATTTTAACCAATATTTTCAAATTAATTGTTTTCCTTAATCAATAAATCCTTATTTATAAAAAATTTAATTGTTAATATTGTTTCATCATGGCTAGACACACCTTGGGTTTGCGGACATGGACAATATAAATACCATTAGCCCAAATATTTAAGGTATTTAATTGCATGTGTTGTGAAAATCATTTAAAATTCATTATTTATTAAATAATAATTTTAGATTAATTATGAAGTATGAATATTTTGGGTTTTATAGTTTGTTGTGCATATTTACTTGTTAATTTAAATATGTGCTTATTTGAATTGACAAATAAATTTCATTAGTTGTGACTGTTTGATGAGAAAGATCATTAGTATGTATCTTAAAGTTGCACATATTATTTTATTGTGATTATAAATTCATGTCCTATGATATCTTCTTCCTTGATTGTAACAACCCAAGATTTTATAAGATACATTCATTTTAATTTCATTCATATCTTCTATTGTACGACACACCAAGATTATCTTCTGCTATACTCAACACCGTATTAGCTTGCAGTATACGCAACACTTTTCTTGGCTCTTATTACACACAATTTCAAGTTCGTTTGATAGAAGTTATTCTACGTAACATTGAGTATATATATATATATTCAATGTATAAATAAAATATGGTTGGATTATATTATACTCAACAACAAAGGAGTCGTGCACTACACGCAACCCTGACTTGGCTTGCATTACATGCAATCGTGACCTTCCTCGATAGCATGTGTTGTACGCAATACCGAGATTTACTAAACAAAGATATATTATTATAATATTGTTATGAACTAGCCGTTATGAATAGTGTTAACTAAATTTTGAATTTTATAACATCATTATTCATCTTACAAATTTTCTATAACATGGTATATGAACAAAATTATATTTCGGGTAAAATATGTATTTTTCAAAAAAATGCAGTTTTGCCTCCTTTTGATGGCGCACCCACTTTAAATCTTGTTTTTGACATGTTTATACGTTACATTTTACAAAATAAAATTATTCTTTGGAATCAAGAAATAAAAATTTACTTTGGATAAATTTTTCATTTTATTCGGATAAATTTCATATTTTAATGAATAGTAAAAACCCGCTATATTTTAATTATTAACAAATATTTTCATTGTAATAACTTATGTGGTTAAATTATAATATTGAATGGTTTTAAAGTATAAATATAATATATTTTTACCATTTAATATAATGTATGTCATTAGCATTGATTTTACCTTGAATTCGTAGGTTAAATAAATTCAATCTTTTGCAATGTTTTAAAGAAAAACCTGTTTTCTTTCGATAACGGGATTAATTTTAATTTAATTTCTGCAACTTTTGTGTATTGAATTTGAAAAAATTGATTCTATATTTTGAATAAGTGGATCTAAATTATGTTAATATGATCATTTTTATTTTTGGAAATTATGAATAGTAACTACGGTAAATTTTATTTACCATAGTTAAAGGTAAATCGGGTAATTAAGGGTAAATATAATATTATAAAATTACCCTAACTCATGTCAAAATCCTATTGGATGACTCAAAATAGACCCATATCACCTAAGGGTAGGATTAGATTCATTTAATGGACTTTTTTCCATGAAAATAATTTAATTATTATTAAAACCAAAGAATGTGACAACATGTCACTTTCATAAATCTTATAAGTATAATAATTTTAATATAGTGAAAAACTTCATGAAACTTCAAACATGAATTGTCTCCATAACTATAATACAATTATCTACATCATATGAATTTATTTATAATTTTTAGGGATTAAATAATTATCATTTATTATGACACAAAGTTGATGTAGTAATTGTCTTATTAATGAAATATTGACATAATTTATGTTATAAATACACAAATAAATGTAATACAAGACTTTTTATGAATTAAACTAATTCTATAGGTTAATATGACATGTTATTATTTATTTAATTTACTTCTTTTTAACTAATCATTCTGTTATGATTTTCACAAAAATCAATTACTAAATAGTGTCAAAATTGACATACAATAGTTTTTAAACAAATATTATATTATTAATTGTTATTTTATTCCTAAAAATCTAAGGTTCGGCCAAATGACTTAGATAAAGTTATATATATTAATAATAAACAACTTGGGTTTCGTTTGTCTTGATATAGTATGTTTATTAACCTTATAGTGTAAGAAAACAAGAAGACATGGTAAAAGTAAAATTATCCAACTTAAAGTTAAATATAAATGATAAGGTTAAAATAGGAACCGAAACTTGTCTAAATTCTATTTTATGAGAGTATTTCGACCCATACACACCTTAGACTAGAAATAAATCAATTTGGAGCTATTAAAACCGAACTTAACTTTATAATAAAATAATATTTTTAGTTTTTCCAAAGGAGCCCCTCTCCTCTCTTATAAATGGGAACCTCCTCCCTCTCTTCCTCACAACACATTGAGCCTTCAAGCTCGTCCAAACCCTGCCAAAATCTCTTCTCCACTTCCCTAGTATCATCTTATAGGTCCTGGTCTTCTTCAAAGACCATCCTTAGTTCTTTAAGTGGAGGTTAAGTGAAGGCACGTCAAAAAGAGGTAATATCCATTACCGATCTTTTTCAATTTCTTTCTTCTCCAACTTCTTCTTCATTAGTTGTTTCATGATAAAGTAATAACATCAGTATTTCTTATATACTGATATGTTATTATAAATATGAAACAACTCTAATTAACCTTCTATGCATCCTACGGAAAAGGAAATCACCGCGCGTGCGTACGTACGGAATACCGTCTCCACGTCGTGGTGTAATCTATTTTCCGCCACCACCTTAATTGGATGGGTATAATGGTGTAATGAGTAACTATATATGATTATTATAAATTCATATTGATACTGAAATAGTATACATACACTTCAACACAATTCCACGACCATGGGAACGATATCATCACTCGTGCGTACGTACGGACTACCGTCTCCATGACGCGATGAGATTCATTCTCCACATTAACCACTCATGAATGATTATAAAGTATACATAATGAATAATAATGAAATATATGACATGTTAAATCTAATGGATTTATGTATGTCATCTACTTACTTCCATTCAAGACAATAAGGAAAGGAAAACAACGTTCATGCATACGTACGGACTACCGTCTCCATGAACGGTGTGTTTCATTTCATTTATCTATCTATTATATATATATATATATACTTAATATATATGATATATAAATCATGTTTTACGTTCTGTAAGTACGTAAATCATGATATAAGTAATAATAATGTCATGAACAAAAAGTCCAAACACCTACGATAAATAAAATGATTTTACCCAAAACACTTTTTTAATATGGAATTTATATAAGAACGGGTAATATAAAGTCATAAGTGAACTATATATGATATCATAACAATGAATATGATTCTGTAATAAGTTAATGACATTATTTAAATCATTATACAAGAGGATCAGATACGTACAAAGCATATCGGACATAAGGTAAGGGAAATATCACAATCTCATTTTTATCCGAGATTGTTTATACTTTAGTATTTACTAGGGTGCATTTTATCATCCACATCCATGTTTCCTCAATATGTAATATTATTTACATTCACCTACAATTTTTTAAATCCTATTTTACCCTTCGGTGAGTATTTAGTAAAATATATGAAAGGAATCTTTTGTCATTTTTCATACGAGGTACTTTTTTTACTTTTCCGACAAAAGTACGAAGAATGTTTTTTTAACTTATACGACATGAATGGATTTTTAAAACACTATTTCCAAGAATCTTCCTTTACAAGTTTTCGAGTTTATTTTTAATCAACTTCATTTAGTTTAGAATTGTAGGACATGTTAAGAAAGGAAAAGTGTTTTTGATGTAGAAAGGATGTTATCCTCAAGAATGGAGTTCAAGTGTTTTATCAAAATTATTTTCCATATAAGATAATAAAAGGGTTCTGTTTTTATCCCTATTATTACATTGATTTGATTATGTTGTGATGGAATTATTTTTATGAATTCCTTTATCTTATATGAATTGTTTTATGATGTCATGTTGTTTAAGAATCCCATTTTTATTACATGGGTTATGCAATGATGTATGATTTATGATTTTGTGGAACACATAAGAATGGTATCATTATGAGATGGGTGGGACCTATATCTCCCTCCAATGCATTGGGTAAATATTTTATATCTCATGAGATAGACATGGCTGAAATGGTAGGTTATACCGGTTCAGTGAAACAGGACTGAAACGAGGGTGACTCGGTTCAGAAATGGACTTTGTCCACTAAGATAGTCTTGGCAATGAGTCTTGACTAATAAGAAATGATTCTCTATGATTATGTGTGTATGCCACAAAGTTTCTTATTTTATGTTATGATTATTGGGATTACATTTCACTTCTATGATTTATCCCATGTTATGATATTATGATCTCTTTTGTAGGTTATGATTTCCAAAAGTTATGTTCTTATGTATATGATGTGATTGATATTTCTTTTGTTTACCCTTACTGAGCATTTGAGCTCACCCTTTTGTATTTTTTATTTTCCCCAAGATAAAAAAAGGATTTAGGTAAGAAAAAAAAGGGGAAGATCTTTATGGGAGATGTTGAAGATCATGCACCATGATTAGAAGATTACTTTCCGAGTTTCCAAAGACACTAAACTATTACGGTCCTTGTGTGTGTGTTTTTGTTATTTAATAAGTATTCTGAAAAAGTAATGTAATGTCCTTGTATGTTATGTATCAGGTATCTACAGTTGGTATCAGAGGAAAGGTTTAGTCAACATTTGGAAACTAGGATGAAAAAACGTTAGTGTGATCCCTAGATATATTACTAAGGTATGTCTAGGCATGTCCCTAAGGGTAAGTATACATATAGGATATAGTCCTAGAACTACGGTAATGATCTTAGAATTTAACCTAAGATGTTAGATATTAAGGGTACTCCCCCTTTACTATGTTGTTTTCCCTAGCGTTATTTTTGCCTCTAAAACTATTCTTTTTAGGTTTTAGACGATGGCTGGAACCCGAAGGAACCGTGTTGATCACTGTAATGGACAATGCAATGATTTTCCTCCTGAACAAGCAAGTGTTATGGGAGATGGAGTGAAAAATATTATTGCTATACTTACACAAGCTATAAATCATTTTGGACATTCAAATGAGCAGAGAAGGGAACAATATTCTATTAAGTCCTTCATGAGGCAACGTCCACCTTCTTTCAGTGGGTCTTCCGATCCACTTTTTGCTGAACAACGGATCAGTACCACTGAAAAGATATTTTCATTTCTTCAATGTTCTGAACGTGATAAAGTCATCTTAGCAGTATATCGTTTGTAAGGTGAAGCTGATCAATGGTGGAAACTTATAAAGAATACGAGTCCAAGAGATGAAATTGAGTCCATGGAATGGGATGAGTTCAAGAACGTGTTATTCAGAAAGTACTTCCCTCGTATTCTTCGAAAAAAGATGGAAAAGGAGTTTCTCGAGCTGAAGCAGAAGGATGATGAATATGTTGGTATATACGAAGCGAATTTTACAAGACTTTCAAGGTATGCATTTGGCATTATCATCCAACCTGAAAGTAATGTTGATCGATTTTTCAGTGGCTTAAAACGAAGTTTTCGAAGAGAATTATCTATAAGAGACTTCAGTAGCTATGAAGAAATTGTGTGTTGTGCTGTCAAGGTAGAAATGAAAGTTGGTGTTACATATCCATATCATGGTTTTGACAAGAAACGAAAGATGGAGTTCAAGGAGATATCTCAGAATAATGGTGAAAAGAAGATGAATGTTTCCTCATGCACAAAGTGTGGAAAGATGCATGGTTGAGATTGTCTTAAAGGGACTAGAAAATGTTTTATGTCTGGAAAAGAAGGTCATCGAGCAGTTGAGTGTCGAAGTAATGGAAAAAGGGTTTCTAATGATGTGAATAAATCAAACACTGTAGAGAACGCACCACCAACACTTAAATGCTTCAAGTGAAACGAAATGGGGCATTATGCTAATAAATGCCCTAATCCAAGGGTTAGTGATGATCAACATGAGAAACCGCTTAAGGCAAAGGACAAAGGGAAGTCAGAAGCGATCACTATTGGAGATGTTGAATATGACAACGATGTGGTGGAATGATTAAGTGTTTATGTAATGGGATTCCAAAATAATGTTGTATCATGGAGTATTGGAATATTTATGTATTGGTCTAATGTGGTATTGAAAGTGATTGAGATATTTTTGGAAATAAGATGAAATGCGCATAATGAAGGGAAAACGAGAAAATGAAATGTTTAATAGTATTCATGAGATCATGATTTATATAAGGACTAAGTGATATCATGATTTGAGTATATAGAATTTTGAGGATTTTGGTATGTGGAAAGTGTTATCTTTTAACTGCATTCAAGTGTGCACTATGGTTCAATGGGTATTAATTTTTTTCAAGAGAATACATGATTAAGGTATTCACATGATTGGAATGTGACCAAAAATATATATATATGGGGGATAAATGATGGTATTCACATGCTTGGTTGATGAAATTTCAAGTAATCGTTTTCTATATACTATGAGCTTTGACCGAAGTATTTTAGATAAGACTAAATATTGGAATGGATTATGTTGGACATATTCTAAGTATTGTTTAAGGATATAACTTTTTTCGATATTACAGATGGGATTTTATAGTAATGTAGTTTTAGAAAAAGGACAACCTGCAGGACGGGCGACAACCCATCGCGTCGGACAAGGCTATGGGAATCGAACCCACAACCAAAGTGCGACAGGACTTTATCACCTACCACTGGCCTATAGGAAGTCCATGTTTAGTAGATACTATTTTTATTTTATTAAGCGGTATGATATATGAAGTATAAGTTCATTTTTGGAACCATATACGATTAATCTAACCATAAGATGGACTTATAACTTTTTCTAACCTTTTGTTTGAAAGAGATGGAATGACCCATTATTCTATCAAATGATCTTCTAACACATCACGAATAAAATATTCAACTTCATTTCTTTAAGGGATGAAGTGGAAATTTTTCAATACACGAACAACAGTGAGATTGTACCAAAATCATGAAAGTATTTATTTTAATTCATCAACATTAGGGAAATGATCTTGAAAACCAAAAATGTTGTCCTAGTTCCCTTATATCTGATTAATCATATGGTACCTTAGATCGTCACAAATTTATGGCTTTGTAATTGCTGGATTTTTCATAGCCATGTTCTCTACCGCTCTCTATCAGAACATGATGGTTAGATTTCTCTTCCATATCCATATTTTCACCTATGTGGAAACCCATTGATTAGTTTATTTGGGTAAACGTTAAATTTCATACTTTTGTTTTTAAAGATTGGTTTTGGTATTACTTTTTAATATGCGGGTTTCTATTAAAGAAACATTCGAATAGTAAATCATTTATAACCCCGATGAATTTTGAGGGTGAAATTCATTTTAAGGGGGGTAGAATGTAATAACCTGAGATTTTATAAGATACATTATTTTTAATTTCATTCATATCTTATATTTTACTACACACCAAGATTATCTTGCGCTATACTCAACACCGTATTAGCTTGCAGTATAGGAAACACTTTTCTTGGCTCTTGTTACACACAATTTCATGTTCATTTGGTAGAAGTTATTCTACGCAACATTGAGTGTATATATATATATATTCAATGTATAAATAAAATATGGTTGGATTCTATCATACGCAACAACAAAGGAGTCGTGCACTACACGCAACCCTAACCTAGCTTGCATTACACGCAATCGCGACTTTCCTCGATAGCGTGTGTTGTACGCAATACCAGGATTTACTAAACGACGATATATTATTATAATATTGTTATGAACTAGCCTTTATGAATAGTGTTAACTAAATTTTAAATTTTATTCCATTATTATTCATCTTACCCATTTTCTATAACATGGTATAAGAACAAAATAGACTTTTCGCGTAAAATAAGTATTTATCAAAAAAATGCAGTTTTGCTGCCTTTTGATGGCACACCCACATTAAATCTACTTTTTGACATGTTTATAAGTTCCATTTGACAAAATAAAATTATTATTTGGAATCAAGAAATAAAAATTTACTTTGGATAAAATTTTCATTTTATTCGGATGACTTTCATATTTTAATGAATAGTAAAAACACGCTATATGTTAATTAAAAACAACTCTTTTCATCGTAATATCTTATGTGGTTAAATTATAATATTGAATGGTTTTAAAGTATAAAGAGAATATATTTTTACTATTTAATATAAATTATGTCATTATCATTGATTTTACCATGAATTTTTAGGTTAAATCAATTCAATCTTTTGCAATTTTTTTAAGAAAAACCCGTTTTCTTTCGACAACGGGATTAATTTTAATTTAATTTATGCAGCTTTTGTGTATTAAATTTGGAAAAATGGATTCCATATTTGGAATCAGTGGATCCAAATTATGTTAATATGCTACTTTTTATTTTTGGGAAATATGAATAGTAACTACGGTAAATTTTATTTACCATAGTTAAAGGTAAATTGGGTAATTAAGGGTAAATATAAAATTATAAAATTACCCTAACACATGTAAAAATCCTATTGGATGACTACAAGTCATCCCATATCACCTAATGGCCGGATTAGATTCATTTAATGGACTTTTGTCCATGAAAATAATTTAATTATTATTAAAACCAAAGAATGTGACAACATGTCACTTTCTTAAATCTTATAAGTATAATAATTTTAACGTAGTGAAAAAATTCATGAAACTTAGAAAATGAATAGTTTCCAGAAATCTAATACAATTATATACATCATAGGAATTTATGACACAAAGATGATGTAGTAATTGTCTTATTAATGAAATATTGACATAATTGATGTTATAAGTACCCAAATAAATGTAAATTATGATTTTTTTTTTGAATAAAACTAATTTTATAGGTTAATATGAAATGTTAGTATTGATTTAATTTACTTCTTTCGAACTAATAATTCTGTTATGATTTTCACAAAAATCAATTACTAAATAGTGTCAAAATTGACATAAAATAGTTTTTAAAACAAATATAATATATTATTAATTGTTATATTATTCTTAAAAATCTAAGGTCCAGAAAAATGACTTAGATAAGGTTATATATATTAATAATAAACAACTTGGGGTTCTTTTGGCTTGATATAGTAAGTTTATTAACCTTATAGTGTAAGAAAACAAGTAGACGCAGTAAAAGTAAAATTATCCAACATAAAGTTAAATATAAACAATAAGGATAAAATAGGAACCTAAAATTGTCTGAATTCTATTGGATGAGAGGATTTAGACCCATCCCCACCTTAGCTTAGAAATAAATCTATTTGGAGCTATTTAAAACCGAACTTGACTTTATAATAAAATAATATTTTTAGTATTTCCAAAGGATCCCCTCTCCTCCCTTATAAAAGGGAACCTCCTCCCTCTCTTCCTCACAACACTTTGAACCCTCATGCTCGTCCAACCCCTAAAAAAATCTCTTCTCCACTTCCCATGTATCATCCTAGAGGTCCTGGTCTTCTTCAATGACCATCTTCAGTACTTTAAGTGGATGTTAAGTGAAGGCGCGTCAAAAAGAGGTAATATCCATTACCGATCTTTTTCAATTTCTTTCTTCTTCTACTTATTCTTCTTTAGTAGTTTCATGATAAAGTAATTACATAAGTATTTATTATATACTGATATGTTATTATAAATTTTAAAAAACTCTAATTAACCTTCTATCCATCCTATCAAAAAAGGAAATCAACGCGCGTGCCTACGTACGGAATACCGTCTCCACGCCGTGGTGTAATCTATTTTCCGCCACCACCTTAATTGAATGGGTATAATGGTGTAATGAGTAACTATATATGATTATTATAAATCCATATTGATACTGAGATAGTATACATACACTTCAACACAATTCCACGACAATGGGAATGATATCATCGCTCGTGCGTACGTACTGACTACCATCTCCACGACGCGATGAGATTCATTCTCCACATTAACCATTCATGAATGATTATAAAGTATATATAATGAATAATAATTAAATATATGACATGTTAAATCTACTGGATTTATGTATGTCATCTAATTACTTCTATTCAAGACAATAAGGAAAGGAAAACAGCGTTCATGCGTACGTACAGACTACCGTCTCCATGAACGGTGTTTTTCATTTCATTTATCTATCTATTATATATATAAATATATATACTGAATATATATAATATATAAATCATGTTTTATATTAAGGAAGTAATTAAATCATGGTATATGTAATAATAATGTCATGAACAACAAGTCCAAACACCTACGATAAATAAAACGATTTTACCCAAAACACTTCTTTAACATGGAATTTACAAAAGAACGGGTAATATAAAGTCAAAAGTGAACCATATATTATATAATAACAATGAATATGATTCTGTAATAAGTTAATGAAATTATTTAAATCATTATACAGGAGGCTCGGATACGTACAAAGCATATTGGACATAAGGTAATGGAAATATCACAATCTCATTTTTATCTGAGATTGTTATACTTTAGTATTTACTGGGGTGTATTTTATCATCCACATCCATCTTTTCACAATATGTAACATTATTTCCATTCACGTAAAATTGTTTAAATCTTATTTTACCCTTCGGTGAGTTTTTAGTAAAAGATATGAAAGGAATCTTTTGTCATTTTTCGTACGAGGTACTTTTTTGACTTTTCTGACAAAAGTACAAAGAATGTTTTTTTAACTTATACGGCATGAATGGATTTTTAAAACACTATTTCCAAGAAGCTTCCTTTACAAGTTTTCAAGTTTATTTTTAATCAACATATTTTATTTTAGAATTGTATGATATGTTAAGAAAGGAAAAGTGTTTTTGAATTAGAAAGGATATGTTCCTCATGAATGGAGTTCAAGTGTTTTATCAAAATTATTTTCCATCTAAGATAATAAAGGGGTTCTGTTTTATCCCTATTATTACATTGATTTGATTATGTTGTGATGGAATTATTTTTATGAATTCCTTTATCTTATATGAATTGTTTTATGATGTCACGTTGTTTAAGAATCCCATTTTTATTACATGGGTTATGCAATGATGTATGATTTATGATTTTGTGTCAAACATAAGAATGGTATCATTATGAGATGGGTGGGACCTATATCTCCCTCCAATGCATTGGTTAACGATTTTATATCTCATGAGATAGACATGGCTGAAATGGTAGGTTATACCGGTTCAGTGAAACAGGACTGAATCGAGGGTGACTCGGTTCAGAAATGGACTTTGTCCACTAAGATAGACTTGGCAATGAGTCTTGACTAATAAGAAATGATTCTCTATGATTATGTGTGTATTCCAAAAAGTTTCATATTTTAGGTTATGATTATTGGGATTACATTTCACTTCTATGATTTTTCCCATGTTATGATATTATGATCTCTTTTGCAGGTTAAGATTTCCAAAAGTTATGTTCTTATGTATATGATGTGATTGATATTTCTTTTGTTTACCCTTACTAAGCATTTGAGCTCACCCTTTTGTATGTTTTATTTTCCCCAGGATATAAAGAAAGGTTTTAGGTAAGAAAAAAAAGTGGAAGATCTTTATGGGAGATGTTGAAGATCTTTCACCATGAATAGAAGATTACGTTCCGAGTTTCCAAAGACACTAAACTATTAAGGTCCTTGTGTGTGTGTTTTTGTTATGTAATAAGTATTCCGCAAAAGTAATGTAATGTCCTTGTACGTTAAGCTTCGGGTCTCTACATTGATATTGACATACATTTAAGGAAAAGATACAACATGAGTTATGTATTAAGAACTACATAAGGACTCCTCGTTTATGACCGCTTACACATTATGCTACATGGATGATGTATTAGGATCTTCTACTAGAGGGTTTCCATGTATTTATAAAACACAAATTAGTGATATTGGTTCCAAAAGGGACATTTATGGACATACCCATTTTAAATGTGGCTATGCCTTGCCTCAGGAGATTCCTGACCCCTTCTATGTGATACTAGGAAAAACTCATGATAAAACAATTCCCCAAGCGATACACTATGTTTTGGAAAGAATAATGTGGATGAGATCAATGGTATTGGGTATTTTGAATGATTTGCCATATAAATACCTTTATGATTGGATAGGAATCCAACTCACAACAAGAACATAATTAAAATGATACACATAGGGGTTTTATTAATTCATTCTTGAGTCTCTTCAAAATTGTGATATTTTTTAATGAGTCATGAAATTCACATTGTTTACTCCTAATTTAGACTCCATGTTAAATAACATGCTTGAGAAATGCCTCCTTCTTATCATTAATTTAATTTCCATGATATTCTATATATGTGTACATCATACTCTCCACAGGTACATAATTTAGAATACTAGCTTAGGCCAAATCAGGTGATGTGATTGGAGTACCAATGAAGATCATACCTATTAACACTCACATAGTTTACAAATTTAACATATTGTATTTATTATATAATTTTACACCAATTTTCTTATTCCATGAAATGAAAAGCTCATGATATCATGTGTTCTAGACCACTGGGATTTCATCTCACACCCCTACTAGGGAATCATTGGCACTTAAGTAGATTATTTGTTCATTTGTATTGAAAAATGAAAGCATGCTGCATTCGAAACTTTATTGTTTCATACTAGTTAAGATAAAGACTATGTTTAGAGGACCATGCCTTTGGTGTTATAAATTGGTCATATGTTGTGTCTTTATTTTTCATATTGGTATCTTTTATGTGATCATATTTTCTATAATTTATTTTTTTGAACAAATATCATGTCATGAAATATTTTGGTATGTGATAAATCTGTGATCTTATGAACTAGTCATTTATTCAGTTGGATTATTTATATTGGCACTACTACAGTTGGACTATTTATAAGCTTCCTCTGTTATATTGTACTAGTTTTATTCCACTTTCTGTTGCTTATTCACTTTGAATACCATGTTTTCCCCCACTAACATATTAAAATTTCCCTCACTGAAAGTCGCCAGTTTCTGTCATTTGGGAAGAGGTGCTGGAGATTATATGGTGATCCCAGGTTAGAGTACCATTGTTGTGGGTTCTGGGATATGGATTTTACAAATTGGTATTAGAGGTGTGTTTTTTTACTTTTTTAATTCTATTAGGGTTTTAGAAGAGACTATGATATGGTGATTTGGAACCTACCATGTTCTTGGATATACCTAGCCCATGTACATGGGAAACATGAATTCTTGAGTTCCAATTATTGTTATTTTTTATACCATTTACCATTGATATGATTTCACCATTTGGTGACTCACTTATTCTATGATATTATTGATATCATTATTATTGAGATAATGATTTTTACCATTGTACCCCAATGATACAATGAAAATTTATTTACATGGATTATATTACGAACCATATGATTAAAATTACATGAATATTTCCATTCAATAATTACATAAAATGTGAATATTTTTATTTTCATGTTACTATTTTTTAGTCTAGTTATAGAGTTTTGAAGTGCATATGTGTTAAATATAATGTTTTCATAGTTTAATAGATGTTATCTTTACCATACCTATAGAATAGGTTGTATAGCTCATTTTAGTTGTCCTTTAAGATTAATATTCCTTATTATGACCTAGCTCCTAGAGAGAGATACCTATTGTGTATTACTATGAGGTAGTATATGCACCTACCCTCTTTATTTTACCATTAAATATTTTACTAATCATCTTTACTTTCTCTTTAAATGTGTGTGCTTGGTTGTTGTTGAACAATTCAGATGTGACATCATTGTGTAATGCGTAAAAATAGTGTCAATGAGTACATCCCAGAGATGATGGATCACGAACCACTAGTGGTACCTCTTACAGTGCCTCTCTAGGTACTACCTCTTACTGATCATCTGATGGTCCCTAACACTATGTTCATGGATAGAATCTTCATGACTGTTTAGTCAGTTCAAAATATTCCCAGACCTTCCCCGTCTATAGATAAGATCATGTAAGACATTCTATAGTAGCACCCTCTCAATTTCTCTTGGAATGGAATCCATCATGCTATATAATTAGGGAAGAATACATAATGTATATCTTCGAAAATCTTATTATTCTTTCAGAGTGAAGGGTTACACTTTTTTTCCACATGTTTCGTGACTCTGCCAAGAGTTGGTGGGAAGTTTTTTCTCAGGATGATCATTCTAGAGACAAGGTAGGGGATGACTTTCAGACCACTATATACGGTCACATTATCCCACATACAATGAGAGATAATCATGAATGGTAATTCTTATACCTTAAATAGTTCTCTATGACTATGTTAGAAAATTCCAATCATTTCAGAAGGATACATTGTTTTTCTCCATATCTGACTAAGTACACATAGAATATAGGTAGATGCTTTTAGGATGATCATGGCAATCCTATCAACACGTATGAGAATGAATTCCACTTGAAAACTGTTATAGAGATTGAAAACTGGTGCCTAATCTTGGAAACAAATATAAGTGAATTTAAACAATCGAGCCATGTTAGTTCAGTTCGGAGATAGGGTGTCAGCTTTTCAAGCATTAGGAAATTTTTATTGTATGTGAAGGTTGTGAAAATAATGACCAAATGGTGTGATTTTAGAGTTCTATCACCCATCATAAGTGCGATAGTGTTGGTTAAAATAGGCCTCAGTGCACGACAGACCTGATTGAGTGTTGAGTTTGTTGAAAGATGGTTCACATTCAACATTTATGCCATTATTCATTCTCAACGTCTAGTGGAAATGGGTCCATACCTATACATCAATAAAGTATCAGATCTATGACTCAATAGAAGGATAGATGATATTTTTGCACTATCTGATCCAGCCAAGGTGATATTGGTGGCCATTGTCAAGGAAATCAAGTTCTAGCTTATGAAAATCAACATAGTGGACATGGTCAGGCTATTTAGGCATCATCTCTAGGATTAGTTTATGGTATCTTGTATGTAACGAAATGACTACCTGAGGTGTTTATTAAGACTATCAATGGTTAGTGGTACTATTTGGGTGGCCACTACTTTAGATTCTTCTCTTTTTGATACTTGTACGTCACAATCCATTTTAACTATAGTTGTTGTTGGAATCCATGGTTTTACAATTGTGTATCATTAAGGTGTCATATATCTTGACACACCCTTATGGGTTATAACAAAGGCCATACACCAATGACTAACGTTCCCCCATGAGTTAGGTGGTTGTCGTTTCCTATGGAATTTATATATCCTCGACATGACCAGCTTGGATTCCATTCTCATTATGTATTTGATTTTCCCTTAAGAGTAAAAAATTTATTTCTATCACCATCATGTTTCATCCCATCCCATGAGAGAGAAACATATATTCAAAAGGGAGAATGTGATATCTTGAAAGATCGATCTGGAAATAACTATGAAGTATAAGGAATAATCTCATCTCCGTTAGAAAGTCTCTTCATGAGCGAACATGGAATGCATCTAGTGGATTTTTCTCCCATTTTGGATTATTTTATAGATGTATTTACTTATGTAATAAATGACTATCCTCCCAAAATGGATTTTGAATTCACTATTGATCATGTTCTTGGTATAGCACTGATGTATGTTCCTCCTAATAATACTGCACCTATAGATCAACATGATCTCAAAAACTAGCATGAAGACTATGAGGTTAAGGGTTTTATCATACCTAGCATATCTCTTTGGGTGTCACAAGTTATATTCTCTTGGATGATGGATGGTAGCCTCATCTTGTGCGTAGATTATCTTTGAATCAATTAGCTTATGATAAATAATCGATATCCATTTACTCATATAAATGATCTCTTCAACAATATCTTTGGAGATAATGTTATCTCAATGATTTATATGAGGATCGAATAACACTAGGTGTGTGTGAGGCCATCATACATACCACATACAGCATTCAAATAAATTACATCAAATACAAGTATTTGGTTATTCCATTAGGTCTCATGAATGAGGTGGTAGTATTCATGGCTCAAATGAATTGAGGTTTTAACAATTATCGTTATTCCTTTGTGGTTGTTTTTGTTTATGAAATATTTGTGTATTAGTTCTCTAGAAACAACAATGACACCCATCATGATAAAATGTTGAGTACTCCAAAAAAACACCATCTATATGATAAGATCATTAAATTCCGATTTTGGATTGATAAGGTTTACTTCGTAGGTCATATAATATGAGATGTAGTTGTTTCAGTTGACCTAGAGCTGGCGAGCACAATGGTTTCCTATGTGCATCAGCTGTATTATTTTGATATATTCATTTTCTTGGGGATTTCTGGATGTTACAAGTTATCTTTCCATAATTTTTCCCACATACAAGAAACTATTATGGCCATGATTAAGAACAGTGTACAGTTCATCTGGTCAGAATCTTGTGAATGATCATTTCATGAGTTAAATAAAAGACTAACCTTTGCCTCGATCATGATTTTTTCTTATCCAGGTAGAAGCTATACGTTCTACATCAATGCTTCAAGAATAAAATGGGTTGCATATTTTATGCAAGGTGATCAGGGTATGTCACATAGATCCCACAAGACCAGAACACATGAGTGGAACATTCCTATGAAAAACATTGAATTTGGACATGTGGTTCATGCTCTATTCTATTGGAGACACTATGTGTTGCGTTAAATGATATTTGTTTACACGAATCATTAAATTTGGAAATTTTTACCACTATGTGAGACAAGAAATTATGGAAATGTATATGGTCAAATTCCAGTGGTCATTTGAAATTGATCTTTCTAATACCCCTGGTAAGAGTAAAGTATTGGCTGATACATTTAGCCATAAGATGCAGACACAAGAGATTCAGGCATCCAGTAGTGAGTTGAAGATGTTGGATTTGTTTTCTGAGATGCATCTAGAGGTTCAATAACATCACGCTCCACAAGATTAATCATCTATTATAGTGACATCCTCTCATCTAGAGTGAGTCAAAATGCGACAATTTTATGATGATGAAGGGCTTGATTTGAGGGAAAGCATTCCTTGAGATAACACATCCCATGGTTATGTTGTTGATTGAAGTGGAATTAATATCTAATATTTTCGTCTATGGGTACATTCAGATATACAAGAAGTGGTAATGAAGTTGTCTCACACATCTTTTTGGGAAGTTCATCATTGATTGACCATGATGTACACATATATCGGTCGGAAATACAAGTAGCCTAGTATAAAGAATAATACAATTTGATTCATCACTTGGTGATCTACCTATCAACAGGTGAAGGAAACAGCCCAATGAACTTTTGGACATATAAAACATACATATATTCTTGAATAGAAATGGAATGATATAACCATAGAATTTGATATAGGATTTACGAGATCCTATAATGGAATGTATGTTTATGGGTGATTGTTGGTTGGTTGACCATTGTCACATGCTTTTTTCCTATCTGAGAATCCCTTACAATTGATGAGTTGTTAATGCGATATATCTGGTACAGAATTCTAATTCAAGGGGTTCTTCATTATATTTTATCATACAAAGAATGCTCCTTTTCATCATAGTTCTATAATGGGTTGTTGAATGTACTATGTTCACATGTAATATTGAGTATTATATATCTCCCTCAAACCGATGGGAAGCCCCAGAGAACAATAAGAGTGTTGGGGGAAATGCAAGGGGCATTTATCCTTGATTTTGGAGGTTCCTGAGAGAAATATATAACTCTATTGGAGTTTACATATAATAACATATTTCAATAGGCAAATCAAATGGATATGTATGAGGCCCTCTATGTTTGAATATTCCTTTCAAATTTAGTATGGCTCGAATATAGGGAGGAACCATTATTGGGTCTTTATATCACTCAGGAGTCTGATGAAATGTTCATATAATGAATATGTGTATGACTATAGTTCGGTCCAAATAGAAATATTATACCGATCATCACCATAAACCTTTTGAGTTTGAGGTGGTACATTAAGTCTCTCTGTGTGTTTGGCCATCGTTGGATTATAGACAAATTAGAAGATATGGGATGTTATCACTGAGATATGCCAGGTCGTTCGATATAATCTAAAGTGTATGACTGGGGGCATATCTATTTTTGCTTCCATATCGGTACCACTCTCTGTAAGATTTATTCAATGTATCTAAACACCGACAATACCCATGAGACAAGTGTCACTCTACTGATAAAGAGGACCTAGAGATCGAAGAGGATATAACTATTTTTGAGCGTTTGATCTGTATTAATGACCATAGACCAAATGTTCTTCAAGGAAGGTCAGTTACTCTGGTCTAATTTTTATGAATACATGGATGAATTCAGGATGAAAAATTGGAGTGGGATACTGATGTGCTTGTTCTATGGAATGAAATTTTTTTAAACGATGTTCCACTACCCTTGGAAGGTAATCTCAGATACTAGATGTATTATAGATTGGATGTTGTAACATCCTAGATTTAATAACGGTACCGACCATCAAAAAATTTATTTAGATCATTACAAAAACCTAGGGTGCAATCATGTGAACCCCATTTCAGATCACAAGATCTTATTTAAATAATTTAAATTATTCCATGGTATTTATGATGAATTTTAAGTCATGCCTTAGAGAACCTATTCCCCCATCATCCTTAAAAAGACCTATACACTCCCATTCCTCATCCATTTTTATCTCCATCAGGTGTGTAGTAAACCTCCCTGTCTAGTTAACCCCATGCACATTGAATTGTTCAATAATGTTCTAAATCAATTGTGTGATCCCCTGCCAAATTATTTTACGTGAAATTGGTGTTTTTTTAAATGTTACTCTTTAATTATGTTTAAATAAAATCTAATCCCATCAGGGATCATAGGATCATTTTAGACAATAAGGTAGGATGTCCTTATATTCACAATGTTTCTTATTGATTTATAAAAATTCACAGTTGTGCCGCTCGTGAGTGATTACCGGATTTTTTCAATTTCAAAAAATCATTTAAAATTAATTATTTTGCATAATAATTCCACACATAGTTATCAAAAATTGAATTGTTCAGATTGTTGCAACATTGTTGGACACCCCTTTGGGTGTGTCGACATGGTCAGTATAAATAATGTTAGCTCAAATATTTAATTTATTTAATTTCAACTGTTGTAAAACCCTTTTGGAATTTATTTTAGACTATATAATCATTTTACAAAAGATATAAAGATAAAATTATTAGGGGTTTGTAGTTTATGTTTATAATTTATTTACTAATTAGAAATTGTTTTTTTGTTATTCGCTAATAAATTGCCTTTAATATAACATGTTGAATAAAATGATCATCAGTATGTGGAATTTAGTTTATCTTATTATTTTATTGCAATTTTAAATGTATATCCTGCAATATCACCATCCATGAAAATGAATTAAATTCAAGGTGGTGAGACAATGTGAGTTTCATAATAAGGAATACCTAAAGACTCCCCAATCCCGATCGATTACACATTACGCTTGGGAGACAATGTCTTAGGTTATTCAATACACAGGTTTTCCCAGGTTTCTACATTATTCATGAGTGATTCTTGTTTTCAAAGGGAAATTTATAGATGGAGCCTCTAGAAAAGTGGCTACACTATGCCTCAGGAGATTCTTGTCCCCATTTGTATGACACCAAGTCAGACTCTTGATAAAACCATTGCACGAGTGATAATTTATTTTTGGAAATAATTCCATCGATGGGATCTCTGGTATTGGGTAATTAGAGGGTTGAACTGTAGTGATTCGATTGAGATGAGATCAGATTCCAATTATCAACATGAACATGATAATAATGATTCAGAAAAGGTATATATTAATTCATCCATCAGTATCTTGAGAATTATGATATTTTTCAATAGATTCATAAGACTTACAATGTTGACACATAATTTAGACTCTATGTTAATTCACATGATTGAGGTATACCTTTTCTCTATTTTTCCATGATTAATTCTTGGATTTTATAGATGTGTGCATCATGATCCATAAATGTAATTTATTCAGACTCTAGAATTATGCTGATGTAGGTGATTTTATAGGGATACTAATGAAGATCATAACTAGTTATACTTATTTAGTTTATCAAATAAACTAAATTCATTTAATATATAATGTTTTACTCATATTTTTAATTGCACGAAATGTAATGGTTTCTACATCATGGGTTCCAGCCTACAAGGATTTTATGTCATACCCCTACTCTAAAATATTTGGCACCTAAGTTGATTATTTTATCACAAGTAGTAACAATGGGAAGCTTTCTAATTTGAATGCTTGATTATTTATTGATACATAGGATTGGTACTGGGTGTAGAGAACTGAATCAAAATTGTTATGAAGTTTTCTTCCTTTGGGTATTCTAATTTAATCTTTGTATCAGACTTCTGTTTATTTGTTTTGTTCATTACATTTTAACAAATATTGTTCCATGATTTTATTGTTTATCTGGTTTGTTTTTTGTATTATACTATGTTCATTTACTTAGTTGGATTATTAATATTTCATCTGGTGTAGTTTGGTTATTTATATGCTTCCACTATTTAATTAAAGTATTTTTCATCCACTGAATATTACATATTATATATGAGGGAATAGTCTTCCACCTGGACACGTTAAATATTCGGTCTCTTTTAGTCGGTAGCCTCTGGTGATTAGGAAGATACGGTTGAGGTTATGTGGATTTCCCATCTTAGATCACCCTTATAGTGGCATCCGAGACATGGACACTATAGATATTTGGGTTAAGACCGAAAACATGTATAGCCACTCCTAGGGAATATACACGATCTAAAAAAATTATCTTTCAAATAAATTTTACTAGATTTATAATATTTTGGAATTATGTTAATAAATATAATGGAACTCGATCTAGATCATCCATGATAGAATCAAGGGTATTTATTATTAAATTTACTGCTAATATTATAATATTTTGAATAATAAATTTGGATGTTGAATTTTCCATGTAATTATAATATTAAAATTTTCATTCATTGTAAATTAGTTTTGATTAACACATTTTTGATTTAGTACTAGTGATATCACAAGTGAATGAAGTTAATGATGGATATCATAGAAATTATGGATATTTTCCAAACATGAAATTATGTATTAAACGAATTTGAGAAAATGATTTATTATTATGAACAACCGGAATCATTAATTTTAAATAACAATGTTAATATGTACTAATCGAAAAATACCCAATTTATGATAATTGTAGAGTTTCCTAGATTTTCATATAATTAATGATGGAGGGAGGAAGATTCCATTTTTTACATGAATTGAGTGTTAGAATAAAATCAATTTAGATATACTGAGGGGCAGGAGAAATATAAATAATCTTTAAAATTATGGTTATCAAGATCACTATCAAGATCACTAGTATTTGGAAGATATAGAAGATGAATAAAATCATTAATTCCATAAAAAATATATTTAATTATACTGAAATAAATATCCTAAACTGAGATAATGGTAAATTTTTAACCAAGAACCATCTCGACTATTGGATGAAGTAAAAACATATTCATTCACTAATATTGATAGAGATAATGATTTATCACTATATATTCACCATTTTATTATTACTTTTATGTTTTCTTTGAGTGTTAGATATTGTGTTATATATAAAAATATCTATATTTATAATTATTAAAACAATATTTTTCAAAGATTAATGAAATTAATTCATCCAGATCTATATTATTTCATAATATGATTTGGTATTAATAATTAATTGGATATATTTTAAAATAGAACATCAAAATTTTTATACAGGTAAATCACCCCACATATATGGAATGAAACCATTACCAACTATTGATAATTAGTTTGAACATAGAATAAAAACTACTCTTATCATATAGGTCATGGTAACGAATAATTAGTTTTATAGTATCTAAAATATTATCATGATATATAATTACAAACAAACCCATCTATCTAGAATATTTTGTATATACACTCATCTATTTAATATATATTCTATAATTAAATATAATGTGAATTTAATATATTTATGTGTAGTACAATTCAAATAACCATGATTAATACTTATAGGTTTCATTTCAATTATGACATGTTGTGTTCAATCCCCATAGGCATGCACGACTCTAAATGAATGTGTTCCTAATGAAAATATATACCCATTCAAATGTAGAATTTGATTTAATTGGGAAAATTAAGGTAATGGAAGTAATAATTGAAATAATTTTGAAAAAAATTTATTATCAATTATATTGTAATGATAAAATAAATTAGTGTAGTTAAGTAATTAATAATTAGGATGTATGATTTAAAATGTTTCATTTAAAAAAATTCATTTTCTGTGCATTTTATGAAAATTTTAATGAGTAAAAAAAGTTATTGATATTATTGATTTATTATACCAACATTATTAGTAAATTAAATTAAATATTAAAAGTAATATGTTGATATTTTATAAAAATATATTTATTTTTCTATTAAAGAATATAATTTTTATTTTAATGTCCTAATTTAAATGATATAATCCAATATATTAGAATTTCTTTTCGAAAAAATAATTTTCATTATATTCATCAGTTAATATTAAATTACATTGTCTTTTGATATATTCCAAAATGATTGATTTTTAGTTTAATAGTGGAAATGTATTTTTTTACTAAAACTATAACATCTAAGTCATTGTCATTATATATGAAATACGTAAAAGTTTTAAAATTATTTAATCATTTAAATAATCAATTATTTGATGATAATATTAATTTTTATATACTATAATGAATTTATAAGAAATACATGTTCAATATTATCAACATATGTAATATTTTCCCAAAGATATAACACGTCTAGATTTTTATTAATAATAATTTATTAATGTAAAATACAGTTTATTGTTAATTTTAAGGCCATAAAAATATATTTATTTCAAATAAACTAGTTATTTTCATGGGGAAAATTTTATTTATAATTATATCTTCATCATAAATATTTAAAATGTAAATAGAATTTTGATAAAAAGTATTTTTACATGTCGCATTCAGAAATGATAAAAATAATTCGTTAGAGAATATAGAAAATTTATCATATAAATATTATTTTATATATCGAATTAGTTAGTAAAAATTGTACTTTAGTTACAATTTTATTATTATTAATTAAATATAAATTTCTATTTTTATAACCTATTACTACTATATAAATAGAAATAATATAAGGGAATATTGAAATAGTAATGAACTAAAAAATTCCTAAATATTTTTAAGGAATGCATATTGATAAGATTATTGAACATGTCTTGAAATTCAATCAATTATTCACCGTTTTAGATTCAGGTAACATTTGGGAGATGCAATATCTTTACACTATGTTAAAATATTTAACAAAATTTTATTTTCAGAATTTATAAATGGGGCCTATCATAACCCTTCAATAAAACCCAAAATTTAAATTTCATCTTATAAAACCTCCCAGTTTACCTACCCATTATATTATTCCACTACCTTCATTATTTGATTGCATGAGAGTGGACATATATGAATTTTGGACAAGGGTATTCCCTAGGAAATCCCAGGTCCACAATATGAGTACTTTTCGTGTAACATATATTTCATTCATTATTACATTCCCAAATTAATTTATCTAATTTATATATCATGAAATTATTATTTGGTGTATAATGGGTTTTATTATTATTAGGTAACAAAATTAAAAAAAACATACTAATCATCATTAAAAAAATTAAAATTTTAAAACAAAATATTGTGGAAAACCCCCTCGACTTAGCGACGGCTTCTATATTTTGACAACCATCCATGGTGAAAGATTATAATGATTAAATTGATAAAGACATGTTACATATATAACATGAATATTATGATTTTATGAAAATTAACATTCAATTTATTTCCCCACAATGTTTATCAAATGGAAATGTTAACCCTGCAATTTGCATGATATAATTTCAACAAAGTAGAAAATATCTTTTTTCATATTGATTATATATTTTAATTTAATAAATAATAAAATATTCTTCAATTTATTAATATATTATAAGTAAAATAATTTCTCTACCATAATAATGAAATTACATGAAAAACAAACTACTGTCAAAATAATAATGTTCACTTAATTAATGATGAATCTTGAATGGGTCAGACCCAAAATATATATTAACAATACTATTTAAAATTATAATAGTTGACTATGAGAAAATAACTCACGAAAATATATATTTTTTAAATGAAATTAAATATTTTTAATATATATATATTTATTGGTAACATTAATTTATAACACATTTAATAATATTAAAATTTCATATTGTGAAAAATCAACCACAAATTCCCATCACCGATTTCTGATTCAAAGATTGCATCCATAATATTCATATAAACGAAATATTGTTCCAATATAAAATATTAAAATACATAGTTTTATGAAAATTATATGATCATGTAATTTTGAAATTTCATATAATATTTATTATCAATACCCCCATTAAGAAACTAGTTCTAAACAATCCAGATTATCCACACCAAATTTTAAATGTAGACAATAACTAACAAATAAAAAAGTAAAGAATAATTATAAATAATGATTATAAATTGGTATAAGTAGTAAATTGTTTTTATAATTAATGATTGAGATAATTTCTATTATACATGATGTTAGATGGAATTTAAACAAGGAAGAAATGTTGGTAATGGATTATTCAGCCTTAACACTACTTCTTTTGGTTACAAAATTTTAAATATAATCACTATCATTCCAAGATTTATTAATTGCACATAACGAGTTAAATTGAATTTATTTCATCCTTCTGTCATATGGTTCTAAAATTATATAAAACCACATATTTATCAATTTATTCATAACAAAATATATTTATACATATAGGGGTTCGTTGTCTCAATTTTAAAGCCTATCATATATGATTTCTTATTTTTATATCCCAGTTTTAAATCCCTGAGATTTGACTCATATTGGCTAGAGGTATAATTTTGTTTCCAAAATATATTGGTCATGGATTACTTTATATGTTATGGTATACTTTATAAGTCATCACATATATTTTTCATTTAGTGTATTAATCTCTCTATAATCTATCAAAGAAATTATCTTATTAAATCATCCAATAATTAATGAATTATGTTTCTTCCAATGTATTTAATTTTTTAGCAAACTATATTTCATTATTTATTATTGAGGAGTGTCTACCAATATTACAAATGTCGACTGATAGGGTTAATTATTGACTTAACTGTATTCTCTTTAGTAACACCAGTGATAGATTTATAGTATGTTACCATTCTATTATATGAAATCATAAATAAAAATAACATTTTAAGATTTCAAGAAACAAAAGTTAAAATTGTAATATATAAATATAAATATTGAGTTTATTTTGTCAAAATAATCCCTGAATGTGTTTTTAAAAATTACCATTCCAGTGAAGACATTATAAATAATTGGTAATGTCGTATTTATTTATTTATAATTATATTTATTTATAATGTTTTTAAATATATATATTTCACCTTGTATTGGATATCAATATTATTTAAAAAGAATAATATCATTTAGAATTAAAAGGAATACTTTGAAAACTACTTTTTATTAAGCGCAATGTATTTTGATTCAAATAAACTAAAATAATAATTCATTTAAAAATTTTAAAACCAAATTTAGAAATTTTGTATCCAATCAAATGAATTAAATACTATATAACAATGATAACAAGTCTCAAAATTAATTAACGATGAATTTATGATTGAAAATGAATTTCATGAAAAATATTTTTAACATGTTTTGTGTGTTTCTTATTATTTTATTATATGCTACTTTAGAAATAAAATATAAAAATATTGATTGCATATTTAGAATAATAATTTCAAATTATTGCATTAATGAATCATTTATAAATATTTTTAAAAAAATTGAAATAATTTTAAAAATATGTTACCATGATTAATGTTAAAATAGGATTACACTGGGTGTTGAACTAAAATAAAGTAGGATAAAATGACATTAATACTTACTAAATACCCATTGGTTAGTTTTATTTCTATTATTCCCTTATCACATTATAATATGATCGATTTTTATCCATATTTTCAATAATGTGATGTGATATTATTTTAAAAAATTGAGAAATTTCCAAGGTTCCAGTCTCATGAATTATAAATGGAACCCTTCTCTCCTCACTCTATGACACTTATTAATCCATTTTTCATGATATTATCAATAAAAATTCGCTCTAAATATCAATAAAAACATTATATTGATATTATACATCCAAAAACAGACACTATAGTTCTTACTAATCTATTGAAAGGAGTTATTTCTGTGGGAAGTTATTGGTATTCAATAATTTACTTCTTTGTAAATAATTTTTTTAGGATATTATATTATGTATTAATAATATAAATATAATTAAACCCTTATTTACCATCTAATGACATGTTATTAGGTTAGTTTTATATAAATTAACCATCTATATCTATATCAAATAGTATAAAAGAAGCATCTTTGAGTACGGTAGTCTACCGACTCTTGAATCAATGTATTTCTATACCAACACTAACTCGAATGGATAGTAATAACGGGTGAACCCTTTAATTTACATAATAATAAAGAAGTAATAATATTTTTTAAAAATTAATATATTGTCCACCTCTATTCCCTTTCTCCAATTATCAAAATTCTAATGTCTCTCATGCATATAAATGACAAACTCTTTCAAGAAATTGGTGCGATTTTTTATATGTATAAATACAAATAACTATTATAAAATGTGATTCAATGAAATGATATTATATTAAAAAAAATATATAATTATTTATAATATGTACCAATATGTTTTAACATTAATTAGAGCATCCATAACAAATCATTCTTCGAAATATAATGTTTTTAATACCCAGAAAACGCTAATAAGAAAATAATATTATAGAACAAATAATAATATGTTTTAAAAAGTTTATATATGATGTTATAATTATGTAAAAGGTTCTAGTATAAATTTTTAAAAAATTTAAAACCATTGTTCAATAATTTAATCCATTTTATACTAATGAGATGTTTAAGGTAGGTTATTTCATATCAATATACATCCATTAATATTTACTTATCATTACACGTCATTTTTTTGGATTGTATGTATTATTAATTTGGTAAATTTAAAATGAATACAATTTGAGTAATGATGATTAATTTTCCAATTCATGAATACTTATACAAGGGGTTAAAATTGAATTTTTACACAAGATGTAATGAGTTATTTAACATTATAATTTTTTGGATTACTATTATTTTTATTGATAAAATATTATAATGTGTCCATCATAATATAAACACATATTTCTATCATAAAAATATTTACTAGTTTCCTATATTTTATATAAAATTATAAAATCTATTCATCATTAAAAATATATTTATACATTTTAGGGGAAAATAAATTTTATTTATCTTTCAATTGAATTTATTTTTCTTGAATTTTGATAATTTTAAAAAATCTTTTAAATATAATATTTTTCATACTAAAATTAATTATAATGAATATTTAATGTTATCCTTGTCTTTTTAAAATTGATTCGAGTAAAATTATATTTTTTTCAGATAATTTCAATTTATACACTGTTTAAAAAAAGTAAATTGGTTGTTTTTTTATATATATTATCTTAATGAACCAGCATGATGTTACAACTATCTTATGATACATATATTATTATATATTCATTAAATATTTTTATAATTATAACACATTAAAAATATTGTTTATAACTAATTTTTTTTATTTTATTTTTTCACTGGATTTGATTAAATTTCCAAATATATATTTATTATTAATTAATGATCATATTTTATTAATTGTTAATTAATTAGTTATTGACTCTCACTTGAAATACCATCAACCATGTGAACCTTGGACACAAAAGTTCTATTAAATATTCATTTATATTATATAATTGATATGATTATAAAATCTATTAATTATGGACTATGTAGGAGTCTTTATAGATTTGATTTTATTTTATTTAGAGTTCATAAAATATGAGGCTATAGTGGGAAAAAACTACAACATGGGATTTAATGTGAGATTATTTCCAAGGGAAATATAGTGATGCGTAAATCCTTTTCAGTGATTAATCATGCTCTCATTTATGGGGGAAACCTGAAGGTGACTTTTAGTGGGGGATATTAGTTTTTATATGATTGATCATTTGGTATGACTTATGAGTGGAGGAACCATAACTACAAGAATTTTATCCAGTTTGATATAAAGAAGGGGGCCTTGGGGAAATGACAATCATAGAGGATTTAACCAAGTTCCCTTTCACTAATGTTATATGTTAGGTAATTTTCGTAGGCATTGTCCCTATAAAATGATATATTTTCAATGCTATGACATTATAATAAATCTATATAGGTTCTATAAGAATCCATAATTGATGAGAAACAATGGAATATTTAAATATAATTAGAGTAATTTAAGGGTTCATCAACCCAATATCACTCTATAAGATTGATTTATATTTGTAGTGGAAGTATAGGTAGTTGAAAAAATGCTTCTGGGAAAGAGGTCCAACAACAACATAGTTGTGTAGCTTACGGATCTCAGACTACATCCCATGGAAGATGGGTAGGTAATTTTTATGTCATTCTGCTTACACTGGTTGATATTGAGTCTATACCGTCAACATTCAAAGGTAATATTCTACCACCTTTAAATATATATACTTATTTTTTATATTTTTTATCTCATTATTTTATATATAAAAAACTTGTTAATTTTTTGAGCCAGGTGGTTGAATTATTCAGTGTGGTGATGTCAATTGATAGGTAGTTGGGACTGTATTTGAGGGGCACCTATTTTGTCAAGGGGTATTATCTCATGCTTGGGGAGTATCATTCTCTATGGGATTTTTACATTAATTAAATTTCAAGATTTTAACAAATTTTTGTAATGGAATGTTTATTATAATACTGAAAAAACATAAATGTTAATTGTATGATAGTGACTTTTACATCTCCCATAGGTGATAATTATATTCCTCATGGAGATTATGACATATATTTGGGACATAAAATTCATGTTCATAAAAAACATAGGGAGGTCACCACATAGTTTTCAAGATTGTTAATGGATTATGGGGGTGTATTGTAGGATGTATTTCAACAAATAATAGACTAGTTTCATGACATGTTTCCCAAGAAATTATTTGGACTTCCACCAACTACATCTGTGGAATTTACAATAGATCTTTTTATATGGGATGATCCCATATCTATTACACATTATCTAATTTTACCTATATAACTTCTGGATAATAAGTCATGAATAGATGTGTTTGAGGATAATGTATTTTTCTAAATGAGTATGTCTCCATGTGGTTATTAAGTATTATCTGCAAAGAATACTGATAATATCATGTTTTGTTTTGCTAATTCCTGGATGTTGAAGTGAATTACTCTGATGAATAATTATCATATTCAATATTTTGATGATCTATTTGACCAATTGATCAGGGAAAGTTTATTTTATAATATTTTTATAATATCAAGGTATTTGGAACCAAGGCATCTAGTTTAGAAAAATAGAGGATTATTTGTGTTGTTTTCAATCTGCACAAGGATAACTAGGGAGTTTGCAAAGAATACGGTCATATATTTGAGATTGAAAGTTTCCTCAAAGGTGTAGATGATTCCCACAATTTTCCAAATATTTGAGCCACATAAATCATGAATTTGGTAATGATTTGAATCAATAGTACATGATGATGGGTTGTGGGATGTGGTGATGGCCTGTAGTACACGGTGAAGGAGTGAGATACACAGATTGTTGCGCTGATATGAAAACAAATCATAGAAACGATATTTGGTGAAGGTGTGCAGTATGTGAACTGTTACCAAATGTGGTTTGAACAGATGGTATGCAGTGAATAGATGTATTACACAGATCAATAGACATACGATACTTGGATGGTTAACTGTGAGCAATTAAGGTTCACAGTTAAGTGGATTTTAGTATAAGATTGAGGCTAATAGTATACAGATGGAGTTCATTTTATAGTTAATATTATCCCTCTTATAAAATTATGGACAATTAGAATACCAAAATTTTCAATGTTATGGGCCTATTTAGGATAATTATTACCATTTGTTAAGTGATGATATTGGTGATTAAAATATCGGGAATAAATTCAGTGATGTCCAAAGTGGTTCGCGGAGGAGAAGACAATATTAGGAGATAATCATCATCAAAAAGAAATGAAGTTTGTGGAAGAGAGTGTGGTTCATTTAGGAAGCTCATGTAGTACGCTACCGAGAACAGCAGTATGTAGAGCATGATGGTACGTGGAGGATTGAATATGTACGTGGTGAATGAGAGTACGCAATGATGGATAGTTCATCAAGGAGCGGGACTGTATGTGGAAACAACAGTGGTACATGAAAACAGTTTGTTAGTTCGCAGAAACAACATCAGTATATGAAAAGAGGTGAACAATATGTGGAAATACCATTGGTACATGGAAATAAAAGTAGTATGCAGAACACCCACGGTAGCCATCAAATTATACTATTTTTTAGGGAAAATAATTTCTTTAATATATCTTTGTGCAAGAAAATAAATTAAATATGTGAGTTATTATAAGACTTCAAAATAACATCCATTTACTATTCTATATGCATGAATTAATTCTAATCCATTGAATCGACCTTCAAGATGTTATAATGAGTGATGATTTATCCAATTCAGGGAGATAGGGGGAGCCATTTGAAGAGATCCAAGGGATGTAATGTTCTATCCCTAAAACCATATAAACATAGTGTTCTTGGAACAATGTGATTGTAATAAACATTCTTAATCAACATCATGTGAAGATTAGTGGTTTTTTTTGTATAACCAAAACATTGTCATCGTATGCTCCATGGACGTAGCCCTTAGTGGTGATCCAAATAATATTGTTGAGCAATTTAATTTCACGTGATTGTTTGTTTTTTGGAAATTCCTCCTCAGATAGGTTTATTAGGTTTCTACCAACATGGGAACAATATTCTTTAGTTTAAAAGAAAAATTTGACACACTGATGGACCCCTCCATTTTCATGGTGTTCCAGGGTATTTCATGTGGTATCAGAGCAATAATGGTCGCTGGTGATGAATCTTTATCTCAATTATAATCAACATAACGTTAGGAGAGTTCCATATTTGATGGAAGTACTTATCAAATATGAAAAAAAAGATGAGATCTCACCTAATCTATATTAAAATGAATGTATTATTTTCTACTAAGAATGGAATACACGTCACAAATCCCACATGACTATCAATGACAGATATAGATATGAAATGGCTAGATTCTCATGCCAAAGAAAGGAATGCACTCAATATAGACCTTTCTAATCATGTTTATCTAAAGGTAATGATTTTCACATCTAAAAATTCAATGAGGGATAAAATGGACAATGGTTATGAATGAGATATAAAAGTAAATGAGGAAATACATCCAGTACTACACAATTGGATTGAAGATCTGATGATGAAACTTGATGAGAATTCAAAATATTTTTCAATTGAATTAATGAAGTTATAGGAGAAATCCGAGGTCTTGGAAATGATATATAAGACATTGAAAATGTGAGGAAAATATTGAGAAGTTTTCCACCCCTTTATAATGAAAAGGTGGCATCCCATGAAGAATGATATCTCTGGAAACTATCCATGGATAATATTCTATGTAATATATCTGCATATGAAATGAGTATCAAACTAGAAGAATATATCACTCTTGAAAGAAAGGTAATAGTAATCAAATACATAAACAAAAATAATGTTTTTAGAGATAGAAGTGATGATATTTATAAAGAAAACAATACTATTTATCTCATTTCCATAATGCTCAAGAAGAAAACATGTAAATCTGAAAGCATGCTTCATCCAGGTAGTTTTTAATATGGAACAGTTGGGCACATTGCCACTCAGTGATTATGAATATTTGATGATGGTGTGAGATAATTTGAAACCATGGAAAATCCAACACAAATATTTTTCCAAAAGGTAAACTTCATATTTACGAAAAAAAATTACATAAGAGGTGTTTTGTTTGTTAGGAGGATGGTGATGATAATGAATTATGTGGTGAAGAAGAACTATAATTCATGTCTGGAAGACATGCCTGCATGATTGATAAAATTGAAAAGTTAGAACCATCGACAGATAAAGCTAGATATAATTCGTTTAATACTAATTATGATACCTTTTTGAAACATAATTTTTTTTTGTAATATTTATATTAAATTTAATAGATTTAATAACTGGTATAAAATTGATGAGGGATCACAAGAATATATGGATTAGTTGGAAGCATAAATTGAATGATTGGAAGAACTGGTAATAGTACAATCATCAAACATTGAATGAACTGATGTGGTTATGAACTTAAAACACATAATTAAAGAACAATAAAACATCAATAATGACCATACATCAATACTGTATGTTAATTCCAAGACCGCTGATGGACTCTAGGGAGAGTTTGATACTCTGAGACATAAACTTTAATGTGGATTAATTACAATAGAAATCCCTTTATGGCTGGAAATATGCACTATAGGTGTGGTACACTCGGTTGTACTCTTATCTAGGAAAGATTGATATTTAAAGAGGAAGAGTAGATTAGAATCTATATGTGAAGAACTCTCCAAAGGATCATTTCATTGTATTGGTATATGTGGATGATATTATTTTGGTTGGAATTAGGCATGGAATATTGGGTGAATATTCAAATCACATGTAATTAGAATTTAAATGCCCATGATTTGTGAACACACATACTTTTTAGGGTTTTAGGTACTTCAGATGAAGTACTACACATTAGTTTATAAAGAATGTTATCCAAGATAGATACTAATGAAATTAAATATTCATGATTCAATACCAATGTCAATTCTAATTGCAGTTTGATCAATGATCAGAAATCATGAAGTAGGGAGTACTGTGGATCACACCACGTACCGAAGAATCATTGGAAACCTAGTGAACATGATACCAACATTGCATGATATTGTCTTTGCAACATGTATTGTGGCCCACTTTTAGTGTAATCCAAAAGAAGAAAATATGGATCCAAAGAAAATAATAATGAGATACATTCATGTTATACAAAATTATGGTATATAACTTTCTGCATGAATATATAGTGAACTATAACATTTTATTATGCTGATTGGGTGAGAGATATATTGGATAGAAATTCTACTAGTGGTAGATCATTCTATATTAGAATGAAATGTGTCTCCTTGTTAAGAAAGAATCATGAATTTATATCACATAATACTGGTAAAGTAAAATATATATCTAGTACATACTAATTCACTCAGTTACATTAGATGAATCAGTAACTGGGTGACATTGGTCATGAGGTGAAACTTCCAATGGTGATTTACTGTGATAACAAGATCGCAATAGATCATACAAAGAATCATGATTAGCATTGTATTATGAAACATATTGAGATCATATATCACTTCTTCATTGAAAACCATGAAAAATGTGTGATCTAAATGGACCATGTGAAACCAAATAATCAATTTGGTGAAATTATGAACAATCCCCAATCAGCGGAAATGTTTGAGAAACATTAGTTGATCCTTGGTGTCCATCCACCATCAAGTGCATTATGAGATTTCCGACTCCCTTACTGTTTTAGCATTTTTTAATCATTATGTGGAAACAATGTATGTTCCTATTGGAGATACGATCTAGTGGGAGATTGTTTATTTTATATCTATATGTCAAGATTTAGTTCATTGGGCTTATTTCTAATGGAAGATAATAGATAAATTCAATGGAGGGTTTCTTATTTATTTGTAGTTATGGGATTGATGGATAATAGAAAAAGGCAAAAATTAAACTAATGGGGAGAAAATAATATGATGAGAACTCAATTCATGTTCTCTCTCTTGTTTTCTACACTAAACACTGCTCAAGTAGATTGAGAGTGATGGATGAGTTTTTTTTTTATGGTTCATGTTTTGATCATAGTCGTCACATCAGTGAATTTATCTATAGATATCCAACAAACCTAAAGGGGGAGGTATTTGGAACCAAGGATAGTAATTGCTAATAATGAAGGTTTGTTTGTGTTTTTTGGAATTATGCACATGAAAAATAGGGATTTGGAAAATAATAGGGTTATAACTTTGAGGATGAATGAGGTATTGAAGGAGAAGTTATTTCCTAGTGTTTACAAAAATTTTGGGCCTAAAAAATATGGACTTTGGAAATGGTTCACAGAAATAGTATGAAGTGAAGGTGTGTGGTATGCGGTTATGGAACACAATATGTGGTGAAGGTGTGTGATATGCAATTAAGGTGTACGATATGAAGTGAAGGTGTGTAACACAATGTGAAGGCATTTGGTACATAAGACATTGTGTAGAAATAAAAATAATTTTGTAGAGATAGTATGCAATGATGGTGTGTGGTACACAAAATGCTGCAGAAAATGCTTATCATGGATGATATATGGGGAAGAAATACAATACACTGACCGACAGACATATGGTACACAGAAGGTTAACAGTACGCGATAATGATTCGTTGTTCATATGATGGCAGAATGTGGTGGAGGCTAACATTACATATATAAGTTTCAGTTTATAGTGGAGATGGACCCACATTGAAAATTTGGATAATTAGACTACCGAAATTAGTTGAACAATGTTTTTATTTACGAAGAAATAAAACCCTTTGTTAAGTGATGATATTGCAGATTAATGTTTTGTTAAGAAATTAATTGATAACTAATGTAGTACATAGAAGGGAAGATGGAACACAGATATAATCATCCGCGTTAGGAAACAAATTCACAGAATATAGCATTGTTTGTGCTGAGAGATCATGCAATACACGGCATAGCAAGGCAGTATGCAGAGAAGAATTGTATACAGAGGAGTGGAGCAGTACGCGGTGGTGGTGAGTATGTGAAGAAGGACTGCTCCCATAGGAGCTAGATGATACGTATAAAGCACAATGGTATGTGTAAACAGCTTGACAGTACATGGAATCATCAATGGTATGTGAAAATAGTTGGACGGTATGCGCAAACTGCAGTGGCACGCAGAAACAATAAAATTATATGGAACACACACAGAAGCCTCAAAATTCTCCAAATAAGTTTTAAAAAGTAATTTTCATAACATATTAGTGTATAGGAAAATAATTTACATCTATAAGTGATTATAGGACTTTAGTAGAGCATCAATTTATAGTTGATAATGCATGAACTAATTCCAACCCATTAAAGAAACCATCATGTCTCTAAACAGAGTGATACTTTTTCCAATAGTATGAGAATGGGGTAGTCAAAAGAAGTGATTCTCAGGGCGTATTATTCTATCTCTAAAACAATTTAAAGGCAATACACTTGGTATAATGTGACTTTTCTAATATCTTTTAATCGAAAAATGTGAATATGAGTGTTTTTTTGTATGACCGATACACTGTCGATGTATTATTCTTGGACGTAGACCATAGTGGTGAATCAATTAATATTTTTGTTTCACTGATTTTCATGTGATTGATTATTTTCTTCACATTCTGTTCTAAAAGGTTTAATAGGTTCCTACCAATGTGGGAACATATCTGTTAGTTTAAAATAAAAAGATGACAGTCTGATTCACCGCTCCACTCTATAGGTGTTCTGAGGACCTTCAAATGTATAATCTTTTCAAATATTGACTTAATGATATACCATGTATTGGATTATAAAGAAAATATTTCATATATTACTTTTTTGTGATAATGTCCTGGATGATGAACACACTAGCAGTGTTTGTGGTCTTTATGAAAACAACATTCCATCTGTACCATGATCAATTTGTTGTTATATCTATGGATTAAATCCTTGGGTCCTCAGAGTCTCATGTTGATCATTTCCATTATCATGAATACATACTATTTAGTCTTACTGATCATCATCTATATGAAAATATATCTAACTGTTAATTATGAATGGATCATGCAAACATGTTGGGTCATTTCATCTTGGAGCAAGGTTTTTTTGGGACAAAGAGAAGGTTAATACAGTTATATCTTGTAAGATCCCAATAATATTTTAAATATCTATATCATTATAATGTTTTTGGGAAATAATATTATACATGAAATTTTACCTCTTAGAAGAACCAATTTCTATCATGACCATGTAGGATTAAAAATTTTAAAGATCTACTTCACATGAATATTCATTCTATCTAATAGAGAAAATTTTTAAAATGACATTAATGTTATTCCTAGTTGATCATTGTGTGGATTATATGGTGTTTTCTTATTCTTATAGGATATGTATTATTGTAGTGTTGATTTCTTTATATTGATTAGTGGCAAGCATCTCCCTATAGTTGAAGACACATGAATGAAACAACACTATGCATGTCCTATAGTTGGAAGTAGTGGTTTATGGTTTTAATTTTTTGATACATTATCTATTCGGAAAAACATTCCTATATACAGAAATTGGAAGATATAAATATTCATATTTTAAAAATTAATGATGAATATCCAAATTGATATATGGATGGAATATTTGAATTAATTTTATTTTGATATAACATATTTGAAAAAAATGGATTTTTTTTTTGATTAATTGAGGAGGAAAAATAACACTCGGACAATTCTGGAGTCCTATGTTGAGTGAAAAATGAAGAATTTACTAGTTGGGATGCATGTTATTGTTATGTAAATACATGATAATAAGACCATAATATCTATTTTATTTATGCCTACACTTTAGATATGAATTATATATAGGAATAATGGTGATCCCGAATTATTATCCATGATATAATTCTAGAAGGTTTGGAGTCACAATCAAATTAAACGATAGATGAGGATGAAATTATCAATATTTAGAATAAACTTGTTGCTCTTGTGAGAAAGTTATATGAGATAATTGATTAACTTCATTCAATTAAGTGGTTGATGCATCCAGTTGTAAAAAAAGTACCATGAACTAAAATAATTTTTTTTCTGTATGATGTAAGAGATGATAGGGTTCATGATATGATGCTACACATTTCAACAAGTAAAGGTACAACATAAATGAACATGTGATTTAATATAGATATTTCACAATCTATAATGGATGTGGTCTGACTCTAATAGTGACTTTATGGTGGGCCTCCCAAGGATGAATAATAAGAATGGCAATACTTCTGTAATTGTGGATTGTTTTACAAGTGCTGAAAATTTATTATCAGTAGGAACAACATTCTAAATGGATCTGTTGGGGGATGTATGGGAACAATAGGTAGTCCATCTACATAGGTTACCAATGAAAATAGTTTCAAAACAAGACTCATGTATTTCATATCACATCTAAAATGTCTTACAAAAATAACATAGTTTTTACTGATTATGGTATTCCAACCCTAGAAAAAAAGTTATTTGAAGTGTAAAATAAATGTACTTGAGGATGTGATTTGAGTGTTTTTCATATGTTATGGTGGGTATTTAGATAAGTAGCTAGATATTATAGATTTCACCTTTACATAAATTATCAATAAAATTAATTATATGGAACCATATGAGTATATTTCAGGTAGGCTGTGCAGATAGCCAAAATCTTAGTTGGAGGCAACTGAGTGAGAGCTATTTTGAATGAGTCTTAGAAATGATATTTAGAAGAAGTTTCAACTGATTCATATGCCTATCAACATGTCTCAAAATAGGTATATGTTAGTGGTAAATCTACATTGATCACCCCTATTGTTTATAAATGGATTTTTTTATTCCTTCAAGTGTCACCTAAAATTGGGTCACCAAGGGATACATTGACATGGAATGTGGACACGATTTTTTTGGAAAATTTGAGGTTGTTGAGAGATTTGAGCCAAAAGTGTACCTATGTTCTCTTCAAATATGGTATACATCCATGACTGGTATCTTTTTTGAATCACAACTTCAGAAATATCCCCCAACCCATTCTCATGTGATCAATGTGTGTAATGCTGAGTTTTAGAAATATACATACATTGAGGATAATATAATACATGTGTTGGATATTTTTGAGAATGTGTGGTAATGAAATGCCTTGAAGATAGTTAATGTATATTGGAAATAGGGGAATGTACTGGGGGAAACATCAGATAGGGGAGTGGATATAAGGTCTCAATCGCATAATCTATTTGGTCAGAATCTTAGAGATTATTAGAAGTACACACCAAGGATGAGTAGTTAAAAAGTGGCAATATTTTGAAATCCTGATAATTAAATGTGATATTCCACAATCATTTATAGGTACACATTTTAATAGTTTTTATAATTTGTAGTTTTCTTTTAGACATTGATGAATTTGGAGGAAAAATTGATGTTTTTTGTGGGATATCCATATTTAATGGGTTAGTGAATGTTTTTTCTATGTTTTCTGCCCTATAAAAACATACCATGACACCCCATACAGAGAGGGTTGACATGGAGGAATTATGTTTTATGAAATTGTGTGTAATATTATGAGTAACCATGCACACTATAACCCCCAACCCCTAAAGTGGTGCACATTTTAGAAAACGTAGCACCATATCCTAAGAATACATATTCATGGATGTTATTAACATAAAAATTTAGATTTAATATTTTTTAAAACTATTTCTTATATCCATATTCCGTTAACTCATACATAATATATTATTTTCATTTTTTTGGAGAATACTAGGAGAATTCATAAGGCATAAACATTCTAGTCATGTCGATTAGAAGACCAGATTATAGATACCAACCTCTCAATATAAGAGAATTTCATCCTGATTGGATTCCCATATTTCTCCCATATTTATATCATCATTTTAAGGGAGGTTTTCTTATATTTTATTGGAAAAAAATCAATTTTTGAGGGACATTTATTCGTGTTATCATAGATCTTAGATTCATGTCTATATCTCATTTTTTTTTGTTCATGATCATAATACTTAAATAGGGGATCCCCATTGGTGTGAATTCATCATCAATTTTGAGGCGGGTGGTCAAAATTACAGTACCAATTTTTTATTTAAGTATGTGTAATTCCTAATACCTCTCCGGACCATTCCTGTATGAATATATGATGTTTGACGTGTTCCGAGAGGTCAAGGTGACTTATCCCCAACACATTGAAATTTTTTCCCTTTATGTGAACAGTTGCATCATTGAACCTCGGGGAACAGTTCCAATAGTAGAAAGTTTATAACAGTTCATTGGTAACCTTATGTGAACAATGTTTCTAGAATAGCGAGGTTCCAACGTTGAGGTTACAAATCTGAGGTTCATGAATAGTGTCTCCTAAATGGTGAGGTTCTAATATTAAGGTATCAATGGTGAGGGTGATTAACAGTGTTTCCATAATAGTGAGGATCCAACGGTGAAGTATAAATGGTGAGGATCATGAAAAATGTTTCCAGAATAGTGAGGTTTAAATGGTGAGGTTTCAATAGTGAGGATAACTAAAAGTGTTTTTCCTTTTCCTAATTTCGAGTTTGTGAATAGTATTTATAGCTCCTACAGTTTTTCCCTTTTGACATTTACATTGATGTAAAATGAATTTAAATCCTTATTTTAAGGACTCTATGGCTAATTCAAAGGCCATAAATCTGATATTAATTATTCATATGTCTCAGGATGTTTTTAGTTGGTCAAACTGCGTGTTTTAATGATTTCCGCTATTTATGGGGAATTAGGCATATCATAAACTATTGCTCCATTAAATCTTATAAAGGTATAAGATATCATCCTCCCTAATTATTTTTCAATGTTCCCAAGTGTGAGAAGCTTGAAAATCCTATTCCTTTTCATAGGAGTTGCAAAATCAAACTTTCCTCATCAGATTGGTTCTGTTTCGTTTTGATGCAACCAAGTTGTATCGATCAATCTTAGACATAAGGTAGGATTTATCATCGTTCTTTTGGGGTTCATCTTATACTGCTTCTCTTTTCTATATTATATCATGTAATATCCATGCTTATAATTTAATTTTCTTGGGTTTCAATTGGCGTAGTTGTACCATGGAATCCTCGGGTCAATACAGTGGTCACGAGAGGACGATCGTGACGCATTGTGTGGACTATTCTCATATAAAGAACATCAAAAACTATTTGAGGATGTGTATTCATTGATTCAATATAATTTTATGTGCAATTAAATAGTTACCATGTTTTACCACACTGGATCACAATGGAATTAACCTAACAGATATTATAACCAGATAAAAAAATTAATATCGGTCATATGTTATTTCCTCTTGTTTTGCTAGATAGTGTGATATCAATGCTTGCAGTGTTTATCATTTCGTTCATGATGGAAATTGGTAAAGAACGTATATCAAGAATTAATTAATAATGGTATGGATAAAGATAAAGAGGCATGTAAATGAATCTGGTTCTTCCTGTTGTAATAATATTTTAATCAAAATGGAGAAGTAAGCATGTTTAATTTTATGTGATAGATTACTGATTCGGTTTCCCAACATTGTATCCTAAGAATAATAATCATGTAATATAATATGATTAATGAACCATTTGATCGATAAATGAAAATACCTTGCGGTGTATGGAGTTACCCTACTGTTTGTTAAGGTGATAGTAGTCCCACCATTAAAATGTTTTTTCCTGCTTCTTGTGATGTGATGTGTGCATGGATGATTGTTGTGATATATGGGGGCATGAAGGCCTTTTGTTTGTGGCAGCAGATGATTCCTAGAGTGGCAATATGCATTAGTTTATGCATGTTGGTGTTTCGGAGTACACCGGGGATGATGGAACAGGATGGATGTGATTGTTGGATTCTTGCTATTTCTTATTTGGTTCATTATCTGTTGTACATTTCCCCACTTCCCAAGGAAGTTTTTTTTCTTACCCTTCTTCCGAAAGAAGCAAAGACATGTGGGGTATCCACATGCATTATGTGTTCAGCTTCTCAAGGGAGTATGGGTCTACTCTCATGATATAGGTGGAAAAGACTATACGGGTAGTAATTCTACCTACCGTGTTGAGTCCCCTAGTGTTTAGTATCATAGAATGTTTTTTTAGATTTCATGGGTATATGAGAAATTAATTCTCTAACGAATAATAGAATAACTATTGTTAACCCTTGGGGTGGGAGTTTCTAGAACTTAATAATGAGTTTTTAATTTTAAAGATATAATTTACTTTGGGTGGGATGCTAATGAAAATTAATGTGGAATTACTACTAGTTAATTAATATTTAATGAATTTATTTAAGATGATGTGCAACTGATAAAAATGGAAACAAAATAATGTATTAAAACTCATTAAACGGTTTTTTGCTTATAGGATACCGAGTCTTAGATGTAGCAGCCATAGTTTCAGAGTCTTTAGATGTAGTTGAGACTAAGACTAGGTTATTCAGATAGTGTGGCTGTGAGATATAGTATATCCTATACTTTTTGTGTTACTATATGATACTCCACCCTATTAGTAATGAAACTAACACCACTGGGATTCTGAGCCCTAGGGGGTGTTTTCCCAAACATTCTGTTGGGAGGATAAATAGATGACTACCCCCGTTGGCCCCGCTCAATTATCTTGGTAGTTAATTATGTTGGTAGGAACATCGGTTAGTGTTACAAATATATATGTGAAGAGTGCTGTAATGGCTTGTGGTTTTTCACAGACACATATTCTGGATATATTTTCCTATGGACTACTATAGGTGTAACGCGTATAGGATGTGATGGCTTTAGGATCCTTACCTGGTGTATGTGTTGTAATGGCTTGAGGTAAAATACCCATTGTATGATACACATTATGTGGGATATGGTGGATCCCAAAAACTACATGGTTACTTTGCTTATGTGTACGTGGTGGATTTGTTTCACGAGGTGAATGTTGTTGTGTTTCTCCAAGGTGTCTGTGGGAAAGCCTTTTTGGAGAGATATTTTTAGGATGTGCGTCATTGGGGAAAAGTGGAAAACCATTGGAGGTGGAGTAGTCGGGTACCCTTGATATTCATTACTGTATTATATATTCGTGTATGCGTTACATGGTGATTGTATCCATATTAATGTTGGGAACATAGTATACCTGTTTAGGTGATGAGTTTGTTTCACTTATTGTTCAATGTGCTTTTGCATGCTTTCTTTGCTTTTGCACAGGAGGCTTTGGGGAGGATATCAATGAGGATACTATTATACTCAACCAATGTATATATAAACTATTTTTTAAGTTACATAGAGTAGGTTAGAGATCAACATAGTTTCAACTAGCTTGGGGTTGTAGGGTATGTCCGACCTTATGGTTGCTGTTATTTTTACATTCTTTTTGTCACTTGCAGTTTTCCCCTTCCAGCTCTATTACTTTTTCATGGCATTACATATGTGAACATGGGTTTTCTTTTATATTTCAGTTCTCAGATGGAGTTGGTGGGTGTCTATCTTCCCTCTCTCTTCTTCATGTGTTCTCTTTGAGAGAAATGCCTCAAATTTGTGTGTTTAATATCACATTGGTGCAAGTCGCCAACAGAGGGCACTGGATGTAGAACTTGGGAATCATTATATCCCTTCTCAAATTTCCAGCCTAGGAGGGGTACACTTTCCTGGGAGGGGGTCCTGACAGAGTGGTATCTGATGGAGGTTGAGGGATAATATGGAGTTTGGAGTTTGGTATAGGTGAGGTTTCATGGGTTTGTATGAAAACAATGTTGTTCATGTTTATAAAGTGAGGTAAACACTGGAGAACATATAATACATATGCATTTAGGGACCCCTATGATTGGATATATGGACCATTATGTTTGCAATAGCTACTAAACAAGCTCATACTAGTTGTAAGGTAGAGATCTAGGAATGGATCATGAATCATTTTTATTTGGGCCTTTGTTTGAATGGGTAGACCATGGAATAGGTTAACCTAAAATCAATGAATGAAAAAAATTAATTAATTAATGTTGAGACCTTAAAATTCTATGTTTAGGATCCATAAATGATTGTTATTTTATTGGTATGGTTCTAGGGTTGACGTCCTCGTTAGGATCACATAGTAGATGTTCAACTAGCTGTTCCAGAGGATCGTCGTAGGGTAGAGGTTTACGAAAAAACACTTGGAGGAAGAAACTCCGATAGATTCAAAGCCAAAGTCTATATAAGTATGAGGGATCTATTTCAGATGTAGTCATAGAAGACTGTTTGGAGGAGGTTGAGATCGGCTTCAGTTTGATCTGTGCTCATAAAAAGATCTGGGTGTCCTAGGTTGTGACGATGTGGCATGGAGAAGTGAGGCAGTGGTGGTTATTGTTCCTCAGGGATCATGAGGATTCATTTATCTAATGGGATGTGTTCTGAGACAAGTTTATAGTATAGTTTCTTTCTTCTAACATAAAGGAATTCATTATCTAGGATCTTCTTACCCTTTGATAGGGGAGCTGCTTTGTGTGAGAATTTTTAATCTGTTTCCGGAACATTTTACGATACTCTTTTGACTGGTTTCAAGATGAAGAGGCTAGGGTGATGCATTTAGAGGAGGCTTTGCGTCTAGAGATCCAGCACCAGGTCGCACCATTTATAGAGAAGTCATATCGTGAAGTTTCCAGCATGGCAGTGGTTATCAAGAAAACATTGGTCAGGACCTGATCATCACGAGAGGGGAATCGTCATGATTCTTAATGAAGAAAAGCAGTTGTCTGTGGTTCGTAGTTTTCAAGGAGGAAGAGTTTCTACTCAGCAAGAGGTAGGTCCCAGACCTTCACATCTCGTTTCCCCAGAGGAATCACATATTATGATTATTCCAAGGGACCATGTGATTTTTTTATTGTGGTGGTCAAGGTCATCAGCAGTAGGGGTTCCCAGCCTTTCAGAGCAGTCAACGTCCACCAGGTGCTCCACTCCAGGTTCCTCTGTTAAAGCAGTTCCAGCCGAGGTTGCATTAGCAGGTTTCACTATCTATTGATATTCCTAGGATAGATGGGGAAGGGAGAGGAAATCCCTGTGAAACTCCATATACTCAGAGAGAATATCGCAACCATTTTGATAGTCGTCATCGTTTTCAGAGCGGCTGTGGTGGAGGTCTTGGTTAGCTTTATGCTCTATCATTTACAGCTCCAGGTGAGCCAGACATCTTTGGAGGTTGCATTTTTTTGTTTAATACCTTGGTGTATGCCTTGTTTGATTTAGGATCTACACACTCCTTCATATCACCTACCATTTCTCATGATTTGGTACATGAGTTAAAAAGGCTTCTAATGCCCTTGGTGGTTACTACCTTAGTTGGAGGTCGAGATGACTTGTTTAAATTATGTAGAAACTATGAGATAGTGTTGGGGAAGCACCGCTCATGGGGATATTTTATATGATTATGAATTCAATCATATGATGTCATCCTCGACATGGATTATTTGTATTCAGTGCAGGCTATCATGGATTTCTTTCGGAAGTAGGTTGTTTTCTTCGATGCAGTTGGAGTGTTTGGGGTTCTTTTTGGAAAGTGAGATCCTCATCTTGTTCATAGGTGAATTCATTTTAATTTTCCATGATGGATGAGATGATATTTATTTCATAAAAGGTTCAACAGTTTTCATTTCATAGGGTCATATAAGATTACCCTGAGGTTTTCTCGAAAGTGGTTGTGGCATTCCCCCCTCGATAAGATATCGAGTTTGGAATTGAACTACAACCTGGAGCATCTCCTATCACTATGTATCCATATAGGATATCCCCTTATGAGTTAAGATATCTACTTATACATCTTGATGATCTGTTACAGTGTCGGTTTTTTGGCCAACTGTGTCACCGTGGGGGAACCAGTTTTTTTCGTGGAGAAGGGTGATGGTAGTTTGCGTTTGCTTATCAATTTTCGGCATATAAGCTAAGTGATGATAAAGAAGAGATATCTTATTCTACATATTGATTATTTATTTGATCAACAGAAGGTTGAATTTGGGTTCTCAAAGATTGAAATTCGGTCAGGATATCATCACAAGCGTGTCTAGGATGAGGAAATCCTGAAAACTACTTTCTGTTGTCGTCGTGGGCATTATGAGTTTGTTGTAATACTGTTCAGCAAGATGAATGCTTTATCTAAGTTCATGTTATTGATGAAGGATGTATTCTTTTAGTTCTTGGACATGTTCATGGTTGTTTTCATCAATGAAATCCTTGTGTACTCCACATCTGAAGAGGAGCATGCAGAGCATCTACATGCAGTTTTAGGAGTTCTCGTAAACATCATCTTTTTGGGAAGTTGCTGAAGTATGAGTTTTGGGTTCCAGAATTCCGTTTCACAGGGAATGATGTCTCCCAACAGGAAGTAGCTATGGAACCATCGAAGATAGAAGCAGTTGTGTCTTGGGAATCCCCCAAGACAGTGTCAGAGGTGTGATGTTTTCTTGGTCACGTAGGCTACTACAGGAAGTTCATAGCTGATTTCTCACGAGTTGCGACCCCTCTGGAAACTTTTACCAAGAAGGATGATCCATTCATATATACTGATCTATTTATGGTAGCTTTAATGTATCTAATGGAGATGTTAGTAAGTGCTCCAGTTCATTTTTTTCGAGCTTAGGGAGTTCAGTTTGATGTTTTCTGTGATGCATTGCATCTGGGGTTGGGCTGCATTCTGATGTAGAAAAATCAGTTATTTCATTATGGGACTTGGTAGTAACATCCCTAGGAATGTAAATATTCCACTAAAAATCTTGAGTTGGCATTTGTGGTGTTTTCTCTATTGCAGTGGAGATATTACCTCATTGGTGAGCATTTTGTGGTTTTCACAGATCACAAGAGTTTGATGTATGTTTTCTCCCGGCGTGACTTATACATACAACAACATCGGTGGATGGATATGGTACATTAATATGACTTTGAGATATCATATACATCTGGAATTTGGAATGTTGTAGCTGAGGCAATGATTCGAATGTCACATATTGATATTGTGCATGAATCCGGTGATTCCAAGAGAGTGATGGAAGAACTACCATCATTACATCATGATATGGGGGATGTTGGGGAAAATGGTTGTCTTTCTAAGATAATTGTATAGTTATATATCATGAAGAATGTGGAAGATTCAAAGTCAGACGATCTAGAAGTGGAGGACAATAGAGACCTAGTTGTTTGTGGGGAGGCCCTATGAACAACACCGAGTGTTGTATCATGGAAGGATATTTGTTCATTTGAAATTGCGATAGATGGTTCTCAAAGAGTTTAATAGTTCATCGAAATCTGTGCATTCCTAGTGTTACAAAGATGTTCTGAACCTTGAGGATCCAGTTTTGGTTTCCTCAGCTAAAGTGTTCAGTTGCGGTGTTTGTGTCACGATGTTTGGCCTGCCAGAAGGCGAAGGCTGAACAACGTGTTCCTAGTAGTCTATACCATCTGTTAGAGATTCCTTAGTAGAATTGGGTGGATATATAAATGTACTTTTTACTATATTACCTTGATCTCTAGGAGGACATGATGTTATTTTGGTGTTAGTAGATCACTTACCAAAATCATCCCACTTTATAGAAATCAAGGATTCAAGATGAGTGGAAGTTTTGTCGAGGCTGTATCTGGAGGAGGTGGATAGATTTCATGGAGTCCCAAGGATGATCATTTCAGATTGAGATCATCGCTTTACTAATAGGGTGTTGAAGGGTCTCCAGTAAGCCTTTGGTTCTCAGTTGTGCCTTAGTACTGCTTTTCTTCCTCAAATGGATTGTCAGACAGAGCAAACCACTAAGGCTCTTGATGGCATGTTAGGCTCTTGTGTTATTGATTTTGGATGTTTGTGGATTAGGTCGTGACCCTTGGTGGATTTCTCATACAATAATATTTTCCAATCCACCATCGGTATGGCGCCATCTGAAGGCTTGTGTGGCTGACATATCCTTTCTCCATAGTGCTGGACTAGGGTCGGAGAGTCAGCAATTATCGGGCAGGAACTAGTGAATAATACAACAGATATGGTTACAGTGTTTCATGAGAGGATGGAGGTAGTTACAGATCATCATAATTCATATGATGATCAAAGGTGGAGACCCTTTCTAGGTGTTAGCTTGTGTTGGATCAATGGCGTATTGAGTAGCACTTACCTCATAGATGAGTTAGATAAAAAATGTTTTCCATGTATCATAGCTCCGTCATTTTCTTCATGATGACTCTGACATCATCGATTGGGGAGATATCGATGTTTATGAGGATGCAACCATTGATGAGCGACCTATGGTGATACAATTTTGCAAAGAGAATGTGTTGTGCGGGTGTTCTATCCCCTTGGTTCTTGTCCTGTGGTGACACTGTGGTGTTGGGGAGAGTACATGGGAACGTGAGTCATAAATATATGCTCAGTACCCAGTCATTTCAAAAGTTTAATTATTTTCATGAATCCCCATGGACATTTTTTTCATAACCCATTCATGTTTATGAGATAGATTCTTTTTGTTGCTTTTGTAGATTTCTGCCTATTGAGAGTTATCTCGATGGGTGGTTCTTCGGTCCCCGTTTAATTTTCACATTAGGTGGGTTTTGAATTATCGGGGATGAGAATGATTTGAGAGGTATCTGATGCAATGGCTTAGACAAATCAATCCCATTCCTTTGAAAAAATACAGTGTTTAAGTGTTCTGGGATGTCAAGGTGACTTATGTCTAACAGTTTGCCATTTTCCCCTTTCTGTGAACAGTAGCATCGGTGACCCTCGGTGTATAGTTCCAATGGTAGATTGTTGATAACTGTGCATCAATAACCTATTGTGAAATTTTATCTAGAATGGTGAGGTTCCAACAGTGAGGTTTCAATGGTGAGGTTCATGAACATTGTTTCTAGAACGGTGAGGTTCCAACGGTGAGGTTCGTGAACATTGATTCCAGAACAGTGAGGTTCCAACAATGAGGCTTCAACGGTGAGGTTCATGAACAGTGTTTCTAGAATAGTGAGGCTTTAAATGTGAGGATTAAGTGGTGAGGTTCATGAACAACATTATTCCTTTTCAAAATTTTGAGTTCATGAACTCTGTTTCGAGCTTCCTACAGTTTTTCCCCTTTTACATTTCTATTGATGTAAAATTCATTTATTTCCTCTTATTAAATACTTTAAGACCAATTCTAAGTCCATAAGTCCTATATTAATTATTCCAATGGCTCGGTATGTTTTTACTTGGTCAATCCGTGTGGTTTAATGCTACATTATTTTAATGGGAAAATAAGCATATCATAAATCGTCGCTCCGTTAAATATTCAAAAGGGGTGTGATGTCATATTTCCTAATTAATTATCCCTATTCTTAGGTGTGAAACCCGTGAGAATCCCATGCATTCTCATAGTAGTTGATCAATCAAACATTCCTACTCCGATTGGTTTTGCTCTGTTTTGATGCAACCAAGTTGTATCAATCAATCTTCAATATATGGTATGTTTTATCGTCGTTATTTTGGGGTTCATATTCTCATTTTTCTCCATTCCAATTTATAGCATGTAATCACCAAGATTCTAATTTAGTTTTATTGGGATTCGGTTGACACGGTTATACCATGGCATCCTCGGGTGGATGTAGTTATCACGAGAGGAGGATTATGACATGTTTTGTGGACTATTCTCATAAAATGAATGCCAATAACTCTTTATGGTAGGGGATTAGTTGATTATCATTTATATTATGAGAAACTGGATAGTTACCATGTTTTATAACAATGTATCACAATTTAATTGACCTAATAAATATTTGATATGGATAAACAAATTTATATCGGTCGTATGTTATTGCATATTTTTTTTCTAGATTTTGTGATATTAATGCTTTAGGTTTTCACCATTTCTTCTTTATGGAAATTGGTAAATAATGTTAAGATGGAATTAATTGATAATGGTTTGGCTAATGATAATGATACAAGAAAATGAATCTGGTTCTTCCTATGGTTATTTAATGTTAATCAAAATAGTGCAGTAAGCATGTTTCATTATTTGTGATAGATATTAATTAGGAATCCCTAATTTGGACCCTAAGAATAATAATTGGATAATTTAATATGAATAATGAACCAGTTGATTGATAAAAGATAACTCCTTGGTGGGTTCTGTGTTACCCTTTTATTTGATAAAGTTCTAGGACCCATCTTTTAACATTTTTGATCTCCAGCTGCTTGTGTTGTGATGTGAGCCTAGATGTATGTTGGGATATGTGGGGGAATGATGGCCATTTGTTTGTGGCAGCAGGCTATGCCTAGGGTGGCGAGATTCATCAATTTATGCATGTGGGTGTTACGGAGGACCCCATGGATGATGGAACGTGATGGATGTGATTGTAGGATTCTTGTTGTTTCTTATGTGGTTGATTATCTTCTTTACATTACCCCACTACTCAAGGCAGCATGTCTTGTTTACCCTTCTTCTGAAACAGGCGATGACGCATAGGGAATGCCACATTGTTTCAATTTGTAGCTTCTCAAGGGAGGATGGGTCTACACTCAGGTTATATGCGGAAATGACTCGACATGCAGTATATCTACCCTCCATGTTGACCCCCTTGTGTTTAGTAGCATAGAATGTTTTTCTATAATGCCTATGAATATGTGAAAGAAATTTTTTAATGAATAATTGATGAAATTATGTTAACCCTTGGGGGTTCAGTTGCTAGAATGTCATGATGAGGATGTAATTTTAAAGGGACAATATACTTTTGGTGTGATGCAATTGAACATTACTGTGGAATAGGTACTTGTTAATTAATATTTAAAAATTAATTAACGTAAATTGGAACTGAAAAAAAGGGAAGGAAATAGTTTATTTAATCTCTTTAAATGGCTATGGGATTATAGTCTACATTATCATAAAGTATCATCTAGAGTTATAGAGATTTTTTCTATAGTTGAGTCTCATTCTAGTTTATTCCCATAGTTTTGTTGTGAGATATAGTATATCTTGTACTTTTTGTGTTTCTATATGCTACTCCACCCTGTCAGTAAGGTAAACTGACACCCCTGGGATTCAGATCCCTGGGTTGTTTCTTTCCCATCATTCTGGTGGGAGGATGAATGGCTGACTACCCCCTTTGGCCCCGCACTCTTCTCTTGGTAGTTACATATGCTGGTAGGCAGAACGGTTATTTGTCACCATATTTGTTTAGAAGGTTGTAATGGATTTTAGTTATTCACTCATACATTTTCTAGATATAGTTTCCTATGGATAACTATTGGTGTAACATTTATAGGCTGTGATGTCTTGAGTATCATTAATCAGTGTATAGGCTGTAAGGGATTAAGGTATAATACTTGATGTATGATACACAATATGCGGGCTGGGGTGGCTCCCAGAAACTACCTAGTTACTTTTCTAAAGTGGATGTGGTGGTTTTTTTGAATGAGGTGGATGTTGTGATACTTCGCCCAGATGTCTGCGGGCAAGGATTTTTGGAGAGATATACTTAGGATGTGCGACGTTGGGGAAAAGTCGCATACCAGTGGGGAAGTAGTAGCAGGGTACCCTTTATATTATTTACTATTAGATATATTATTTTATGAATTACATGGTGATAGTAGCCATGATCAGGTTGGGAACATAGTATACCTATTTAGGTGATGATTAAGTTTCACTTGTTGTTCACTGTGCAATATCATGCTTTCATTACTTTTTAACTAGAGGCTTTGGGGAGGATCCTACTGAGTATATTGTTATACTTTACCTATGTGTATATAAACTGTTTTTTAAGATGGTATCTATGAGCATGGGGTTGCAGGAGCTGTTCGGGTTTGTGGCTGCTGTAGTTTTTTAATTTTTTTTGGGTACTTGTAGTTTTTTCACTCTAGTTGTAGTTCTTTTGTATGAAATTACATATGTGAACTTCAGTTTTCTTCTATATTTTAGTTCTAAGTTGGATTTGGTTGCTGTCTATCTTATCTCTCTCATCTGCGTGAGTTATTTTAGTGGGTAATGCCTCCCTTCTGTAGGTTTACTATACTCTCAGTGTAGTCTCCAACCCGAGGCCTAATGGAGGAGGCACATGAGTTTCATTATCTCCCTTATCACATTGCAGGCCTAGGAGGGGTACAGATTGTGGGGAGGGGGACCTGACATTATGTTTATGTAACTGTGAAAATTTTAATTTTCATGGTTGGGAAATTTAATTTCTAATGGAATATATTTGTTATAATTGTGTTGTGTTAATTATTTACCTCAAATAATAGAAAATGGATTATATAATTATATTAATTTATTGGACATTTAACTATTGAGACATTGGTTTTAATGAATTGAATTAAATATTTGGGGAATTAAATAATGGGACATCGTGAATATAGGGATTGGATTAATTAAATGTAGAGTTATTTAATAGATTTGTTATGTTATGAAATTAGATGAATGGAATTAATTAATTGGTGGATAATTAATTGTTATTCTTGAGATTCAAATCTTGGTTCAATATAAATTATTATTAAGTGAATTAATTGATCGGAATTGTTGTATTATTCCAAATGGTTGAATTGGATTAATTAATTTGTTAATAAATTAAAGGATATTAAAATTTATAGTTTGGAATAATTAATTTTTGAATTTATTAGTAGATTGAAAGATTGATCAATAATTTTTTTCTGATATAATTGATAATTGGAGTTATTATATGGATGAATTAAACTAATTTTTGTTGCAACTGGGATATAAGGGTTAATGTTCATTAACCGTGATTGTTGTGACATAAGTGATAATTTGATATATATGATAAATGTGTGTGGGACATGGACTATTGCTTCAGAATTTTGTACAGTTAAATTTACATTCGTTTGTGGAATATGGAATACTTCAACCAAATAATATGATGATAATTGACTGTGGGAGATGAAATGATTCTTCAAAACCCAATTTTTTTTCATAATGAGTATATTGTGGGTAATTGAATGAAAATACAAATACACAATGGACCATTAGAATGGTGATCTATGAACATGTTTTTAATGCATTGGAATATGGTTCTAATTATCCATAATAATAATTTAAATTAAATGGACAATTAATGGAAATAAGTTCTAATGATTTATGACATGAATATGTGTTATAGTTTTGACTACAACATGAGCAGATGTGGGTGTCGATGGTTTGGGTTTCCTGGAGAACCTGGAAGTTATTATTATTAAATAATGAGTAATTTAATAAATTTAAAATATTTAAATCATTTCATGTATTTTATTATTTATATGACTACATAAACTATTTTTGACTAAATATTGTTTGATAATGCATTGGTGGTGGCCTATTGAGTTGTAATCAAAACCTTCTCGAGATTCATGATTGGTACCCAAATAGAATTCATTTATTTAGGACATTATAGGGCCAAAAACACCATGTTATTTGGTGTACTCAAGTTAGAGGATGGAAGATGGAACTACAATTAGTGTTGGGACACACATGGGAGTTTTTTGTGTATTTATTTCCATTGGGTTATTCATATTGAAACTAGACACATATTTGAAATTATATGTATAATTTCTAGTTTTTGATATTTTTTATTAGGTTTTGGTTTCCATGTGATATTGGTTTTGATTAGTAATTGATTATACCATTTGATTATTATTATTTATATATATTTTTGGGTGACTTTTATAAAGAGGGAATAGTTTAACGATGATTGATATAAGAACCCCACATTAGTCAATAGAACCTAGAATTCATGGAGGTGCACATAAGCTCATATAAATGACCAGATAGGGTCACTAGTTTCTGTTACCTTATTCCAGACATTACAATATCTGGTTCAGGTAAATCATTGTTTTGTATCAAAGTTTGTTTTTCCTCAATAGTCATTTCTGTAGGACTATTGGTATACATGAGAGAAGATTATTGGTACATAAGATGAAGATTATTGTTAGTTATTATCATTATAAATCTTTTTCATGTCTCATGATAACATGGTAATTAGGGATGTGTGTCTCTTGTTATGTGTTTTGGATGAAAATATAGGTTTTTTGTTTGGTTTTTTGGTTTAAACATAAATTATTCTATTTTTTGATCATTCCTTATATTTTAGTATATAGTTGAATGCCCCTGAGATATATACCATGGTTACCATAGTAGGGTGTAGTGTATTCTTGTTAAAAAATCTACATATTTATCATTATTTTGTCAAGTATCTAGTGCTAGTTGTTTGATTAATAGACAAAATTGTACCAAAAGTATAGAATTTTTTTGAGTTACATCCTCGGATGTAGGAAAAATTTATCAATATTTTGATATATTGGGAGATAATCCATCATCATTTAAGGGTAAATATGATCCTTATAAGGTGTGGAAATATATTGAAAAATGGATCAGGTATTTGACATGTTAGGTACAACTTCGAGTATTAAGGTGATGTGTGATGCATTTATAATTGAGGGTCCTATAAAGTGATTATGTGATTCAATGGAATATGAAATTATATATATATATATATATATATGTATTGTCTTGTACTAGAAGGGAGTTAAAAATATATTAATCCATATTATTTATCTATAGTCAATGATTATTGAGAGATCCCTAGAGTTCCTCTCTTACTAATATTGATACTATTCAGAGTCGGTGTACACCAATTAGTTTATTAATCATGATTTTTTTTCTCCATAAGTAGTGAAGAATGACAAAATAATGGCCTAAAATTTCCATACTGTTTTATATTAGATATTATTTATCATGTATTTATACTAATTATTTTGTCCAATGTGATCATATTATACAATGAGAGGACACTAGAGATTAATATGTCACTAAATTTTGATCATTATTCAAATTATCCTTCACCTAGTGGAAGCTTGAGTGGAATACAAGGGAAAAATTGGATGATAAAAAATTATAACATTTGTGTTAGAGGTGGTTATTAGTGGTAGGCCTTCTTTACACCTTCAATTATTGATTTTAGTGTTCCTCGGAATTTTTTTTACTATAGAATGATTTTATACAACGGCTGTTATTGTTTTTCAAGAATGAATATGTGAAAAATTTTGGACTCTATTTTCTTCTACATGATTTTTATATGGTTATTTATACACCTATTTGTAGATAGGTATTTTTGGTACTATTGGAAACATTGAAATAATCATATTCTTTAAATACCACAAAGATCTTGATGTAGGGCACTAATGGTAATTAACTTCATACAATATATGAGTTACTAGGGGTGGTAGATGTGGGTATATTGATAGTTAGAGGTACCATTCCTTTATTATCGTCAATATAATTTTTTTATTTAATATAGGTCATTCCCACTCATTTATATCTAGATGTTTTTTATATACTTAAACATACTTGGGAGATCATTTTTATTGTTTGAATGTTAGACACAGTTCTTGGGAAGAGAAAAGCGTAGAGGATTTAGTGTAATTTTTTCTCAATATATATATATATGTATATATAAATGGCATGGAGTTATTTGGGGATTTCACATTCTCAATATAGAGAAACTTTATTTCATCATGAGTATGGATTTTCGTGTTGATCATCATGATGTGGTAGATATCAATTAATTTTCTATCACATTCCAGCACCTTATTGGAGCTTTCGTGTGTTTTAGGGAGAGTGGGTTATGATTTCAGGTCACATAGTACCACCCATCATAGAAATTAGTAGTCTTTTTCTATAATATTAATTCAAACTAATGAAATCTTATCTATTTTTTATCTTACCAATATCATTCATTACATTCCTAATGTTATTCATGTTAATTTCTATGGTCTTCCTCTTAAAATGGTGGTATGTTTTATTATTTAATTGTTTCAATGTACACTTTTCATTTCAATACCCACTCATCATATGAAACTAAGAGGGAAAATGGTCATCATGATTCAATTGGATAACTTGATTGAGAAATTTTTGGGTTCCATTGTTTTTCTCAATGGTCATTCCCAATGCTCTTTTACAAAAATGAAAATGGTTCACACCATTTTTTTAGAATTACTAAGAGTGTAATAGTGTAAGTGTAAAAAAATTATCATTTCCTTTGTGTGGATGATTTTTCCAATTATTTTTATGGTTGGATGTAGTTTTTTATCATTTATTTTTTCTCATACTATCAGTAGCTCAGAGCTTGGTAGTCCGATATACTAATGAAAAAATTCAAAATAATGTAGGTCACATAAAAATATCTTATGATTATTTTTAGTCTAACTAATTTACATTTAGTTTTCTTGTATATTATAATTTAGATATTCTTTGAGTATATAAAAAAATTTGTCGAAGAGATTTTCAGATAAAATTTTTGTTTATTTTATATACAGTTGTGAGAATAAGAACTTTTTTAATATGGAATTTTATACTCTATGAGGAAGTGGAATGTCATTTCATCCCCTCTCATCATAAAATTACTATCATAGAATTTTATGTAATCAATGGATGTGTGGAACAATATTGGGATCAAAAATTAGTATAACCTAAATTCTTGAAATAACATTTCAATTATGGTTTTGAACAATGTATAGTTATTATCACTTCTCCATGATTCTATTCTATGGGGTTAGTAGTAGAATGATGGTTTAATATGAATTCAAGAGACCCAATATGGTTGGGGGACTCTCTTGGGATTTTATATCTCTTTGTAGGATATTATTGGTTTTTGAGATTGAGTTATTTTATGGGAATCACTGAATATATAATTGTTTTATTTTCATAATTATTCGTGGGAAATTTTACTGAGCACTATGAAGATGTATTATGACAGGATACTATGATTCACGGTATTGGGATTGAACTATGACATTTCTGATTATGTGTCCCACTATTAAACAAGCCAATAGATATTAGTAGATCATTTTAATCTCTTGTGTTTTCTCCATAATCTTATAGTACCATTGTATAAATGGAACGATGTGTTTATATAATTTATTATTTTATTACCATAGACTCCATGAGGATGGAATGGTATCTGGGTGGTGATTTATTACCTGATAATGTTATACAATTTATTTACAATCATGGAAGCCCAGAATTTAATTGATATTGGTATATTGTATGTTCATAAGATCATGATGATACAAGGTATTCTTTATACTATTGTTTATAGAGGGATCCTTGGTTTAATTCATGGTTTTAGATGAATCTATAATGATATGGGGACTCATTTAATATTGACTAAAGCTTACTATCAATATGATATTGTCCAAATAGAGTGTGCTCTATATATCCTAGAAGAAATTCATAGTCCCTCTTTTTATTTTTTGTAGATCATCGAATTACTATACAATACTAGTAGAGTTTTATTATAATAGTAGTTATCATCCTTCAATATGAATGGATCCTTTTGAGGTTTTGTATAGTCAATTATGCATGTAACCTCATTGATGGTAAGACATGAGTTATGCCTCATTATTTTGATTATGACTTTCTTAGTAGATGTGTGAATAGAATACGGATATTCATTGTTATTTATTTATCTCATAGAGTTTACAGAAATAAAATTTGGATCATCGAAATTGTCCAATGAATTTTTATATTTTTGACTTTGTTTTCTTGAATGATTATCTTCAGTAGGGCCATCCTTTACATTGAAAATTGTTAAAATATTCTCTGATATATAGTTTACCATTTTAGGTAACTAATATTATTAAAACTGTGTCTTAGTAGTTGAAATTACTCGTTCAGTTGATGAGACTTCATGATTTTTTCAAAAAATAATACAGTTCAATAAATTCCATCATTATCTGTACAATTTTTTATATTGGAAATAGAAAAATTTATAGCAATAATTTATGGAGTGGGGCATCCTACGAAGATCGTTATCACTAAAGATAATTTATTGCATGGGAATATCATTTTTCTCATAGCGCTATAGAGGTAAGTATTATATTGGCATGAAAACTAAAATATTCATTCAATGATAAAGGAGAAGTGATATCACATCTTGTTTGACCATTGTTATTAAATATGACTTCTTTAGGATGGAATGTCCTATGGTGGATATATTGTAACATCCCATTACAAAATATTGGTATTTAACTTCACTATTGAATTTCCATCTTCATTTAGGTACATGTTTGGAATCTCTATGACAATGATAATTATATTGTGGATAACACCTAATAACCGTGGAAGTATATTTATTTGAAGTAATAGAGTATGACCATATATTTTTTTAAATGACATGTGGGTCTATACCAGAGTTTTTCTTAAACCAATGGTTGTTTTTTTTTCAGTTCCTAATTTTTTGTTTTTATTTTTTTCTGGGTTATTACACACTATATAAATTATTACACATCATGATGTTTGTAGACATCATGTAATACATTCATGATGTGTTTTTGTCATTATGTATATGACTGAACAAATATTAGGTGTGAAAATTTACATGGCTGGAATTGAGTTCACATGATGTAATTTATGAAGATGTTTATTTGTTATGGGTGTGAGGTTATTACACACTGTTAAAACAATAATCATATCCAAATCCTAAAAATAATGATTTTTAATCTTATGTGACATTTTTTTATATATTTTTTGTTTTTATAGAAAACATAATGTGAATGCGGGATTCACACCTTCTAATTGTCACGGATTTGGAATTTTAAGGTGTTTCACTAGTGATTGTTATTTCATTCAGTTTTGGGATTCTTCCCCCTTTACCTATATGATCATCCATGGAATTTTGGAGTTATCTACTCCTTATAGATTACATTTTTCTTTGATATATTCCCATTGTGTTAGTTGTTCATTATTTCTATTGTGTAATCATTCTAAATCATCATTATTGTTGATCGTGGTAGAACCATTGTGTTGTGGTCTTAGATCTATTATTATATAATGATAATCATATTTATACCTTCAAGTTCATTGTTGTGATGTTAATATAAATAATAACTCTTATGTTCATTATGGTATGGCATACGATCTTATTTTGAGGTATGTTCTGAAATGTCATATCAACCAACTATTTTTTATATTGAGTCAATTCTGAGGTGTGTGGACTGATTCTAGGTCCTCCTTTATTTTCATTCTAATTTTTTGTATTGTTGGATAACTTTTCAGGAATATAGGACCTGAGTATAATATTTGTGTTTTATTCTATACCACATCTTGGATGAACTGGTTTGATATAGTTTTGAAACTTTTTTTATAAATGTAATTCATTGATTGATTGATTGAATTTTTTTGTGGAAATGGGGTTTTGAGTCTACATTGATTACCCCTAATTTACTTAAATAAAAATTTCTTTCCAATGAATAATGAAATGGATATTTGAATTTGTTTTTTAAGGAATGGTTTTGATAAATTGTTTTCAAAATAGAGCACGTGGGAAATATTTGGTACTTTAGAAAAAATTTCAGTAACATGAATTGTGAATTTTCTTATAGTTTTCTCTTGGGGTGTTCCACTAATCCCATGGCCAATTGGAATGTCAATATGATAGACCTGTTGGGGGTTTAAATTTTAGGTTACTCCGATTAATCTATATTTTATTGATATACCTAGGTAATTAATATTGAACATTGTCCATGTTCATGTATTTGTTTCCTATATTGTCAGCCATGTAGTGTTCCTTGACATAATGATACATGTTCTTCCACTATTTCAGATTATTTTGTCACGTTCTATTTTTTTCAACAATAGAAATGAATTGATATGTGATCCATGAATTTGTTCGATTTGACTACTTTAATGTTTATGAATTTCTTTGAACTTTTTTACTTTGATTATTTTAGAAATTATGGTAAAATTAGAAAATAAATATTTTTTGATAATTATGATAAAATATTTAAAATATTATTCATTCCTTTTTTCATTTATTTTGTGAATTTTTTTATTATATTATAGGGAATTGATATGGAAAAATTGGATGATATCCTGCTGAGTCATGTTAGATAACATAAATCATGTTTATTTTTGAGTTCATATATCATAATATGTATTTTAGTTTAGAGTCATGAAAGGTTCCACAATGAAGATGAAACATTTCTTTTATCCCAATCTGTGTAAACGGTGGTGATATGGTGGGATTATCCCCTATCTATCTACTTTTTTACTTGGTTTTACAAGTTATTTGTAATATGATTTTGGACTTTTACATTGGAATATTCTGACTACTTTTCTGTTGTATTATTTTTTGTATTCATTAATTTATTTAATTTTTCAATATCTTCTAAACATTATCCCTATTTTTTGAGTATATTTATATATTAAATTTATTTTCATTTTATGGGATAAATCATTCACTATAGTTATTGTTTATTTCCTTGGATCTAGACTTTAGTTTATAGGGATCAAGATATCCCTTTGGGAATATAGTAATTCGTGTTAGCTACCCAAACATATAATGAATATGAATTAGTATCATAATAGGACCAAAAATAACCAAAATACATGAAAAATTAAAGTATTCTACTAGAAATCGATCATCCAATTTCCCTTAATGGAAATCCAGGAACATTCATTCTCGATTAAAATGAGATTAAGGCATAAATCCCTTACCTCAAGCCTCATTATTTTGCATAAATTTTTTAAAATATACTATAATAAATATTGTGTTACTATAAATCCATTAAAAATATTATTTTAAATAACACCTTATATTATTTACATGTGACAAACAATGATACATTTTAAAACAATTATTTATTAAAATTGATTTTTTAGTTGATATGTTCTTCATTTTACTTGAATATTTTGGTTCAATATTCCTTCTCCTTGTATAATGATCAAAGATCAATAATATCTCAAAATTTAGTAATTTAATGATAATAATAAGATTTTTTTTACTATTTTAAATATTAATTTGGATTAGCGATGAAAAATTAATTACATCACAATGCTCTGATTATATGACATATGTAAGTATGGGTTATGGTTCCAAATTTTTATGGATTGAAGATACATAGTAATTAACCATTAACCATTAAATTTATAAAATAATATCGTTAGAAATATATATACTCTATAAATCATTATTTATATCCATCAAATTTGGAATTTAAAAAAAACAAAACGCAATGCTTTGTAGATGTTATAGTCCACACGTACACACGAATTCTATATTCTTTTCCCATGTACTAGAATTTTTTTTGATTATTTTTGTTCATAATTATAATAATGAATCATAACATTTTTAATTCTAATTTCATTATTTAACAATGGTTACCATTATACATTGTTTCTAGAATAAGAAATTAATTTGGAAGTACCCAGTTAATAGCTCTACCTATTTATTGATATACCTCTGCTGGATTACATTTTATGACATTAAACGATGATATTTTAGAAATACCGAAAGATATATGAAATGTAAAAGGAATATATGGAATATTATATTAAAGGTGTTTTCAGAAATGGAAGTATATAAATTATTCAATAATGGATGAGATGGTATTCCCTTTATAAGGAAGGGAAGGAACACACATCAAATTATATAAAAACTTACAGAATATATATATCACAGTAATGTAATGTGTAACCAAGGAACCCAAAATTCAATGATAATAATTTATAGGTACACAAAGTACTCAACTAATCACATTGATATATGTTTAGGGTACATTTTAATCATTATGTCCAAGTTCTTCTACTATAAATCAATTTTAACAGAAGTTGTGATAACATTAGTTTTTTACCATCATAAAAATATTTATTTAAATAGAACAAAATATTACATCAAAAAATTTTGAAAATATTATTTAACATTTTAAATCCATTTTATAATATTATATTAATATAAGATATACAAATTACTATAAAATTTTGCTAAAAAAATTAAAAACATTTTTTATTAATATCCAACATTTTATAGGAAAATCATTTAAGCAAAAATCATTTAGTAAGGTATTTTTTATTAATTTATATGAATAAATTATAATTAATTATTGTTTTCAAATTTTTATATCATTAAAAAATCATATTTATTCTTTTTTCCATGACATCAAATTCAAATCCCCAATTATAGTTTTGAATTTTAATAAAATATAACTGATTTTCATAATAGCCAATATTTGATTCCATTCCTCAAAATACTATGTTAAAATAAATTATTTAAACCCCTAAAAATATATTGTATCATTATACACTCATGAAATAATATAAAATAATTTTTTAGTGATATTTTATACAATTAATGCATTATTTTAATATATTTTTTTACCCCCTTTCTGTTTTCTCAAAATTTTACCATAATTCTTATACATAATGAAAAAAATTCAGTTACTAGTATAATATTATATTAATTATTATTATTCTAAAAATGAAATCACTCTTACATTACTCAATATCAATATGTGGATGAAATTCATTTTAACATAAATCAATAAAATGAAATTAAAAATAGTATCTATGAAAAAGTGTTTTAAATATGAAATTTAAACACATACCCAAAAACATTATAAAGTTAAATAAATATTATATAAATTTCATATTTATATCTAATATAAAATTTAATAAATAAATGATCATATTAAAATTATTATGAATTTTATTTAGTGAAAATAAATTATAGTTATATAAAAAACTATATTTTGAACAGTTCTAAGAAAAGAAATATTTTCATAGAAATCAAAAAAAATCGAAAAAGTAAATTTTGAAATAGTAATTCATTGATTATATTATATTTAATGAATATTATTTTTAATTATCATATGATTAATTATTATATTCTTCTAGAATATAAAAAACCACATATTTATGATAATATATTTCTTATGAAGAACATGAATTTACTAAAAATTATAAATTTATTTACTAAAAATTCTATTAAGTATTTTGAATTATAGAAAATACTAATTTACAATTTTTAAAATGTGATTTTTCATATACATACTACCAATTTGGCATCATGGTTATAACTGTCAAATTTAGTAATAATATGTATATCGTGGATCATTTAAAAATAGTGTTTCATGAATACAATGTTATCAATGATATAAAAATTGTTTTTGAATAAATATTTCACAAAATAATGTGGTTTTTTATTTTATCACAAATATAATACATCTTGTATTAAAATTATATCACTCTGTATTGGCATTTGGGGATAATTTTTTGCTCATCACATTTTTATGTTCCCACATTGCTTCCTCAAAATATTCATTCTACTATATAACATTAACAATGTAAGTAGTATTGATTTATATAAAATTATATCTATAACCCAATATTTTTTTAGTTTTTATTTATAAAAAATTCATTCTCCGTTAATAAAACCTAGGATTTTAGTACATATGATGTACATCATATTTACTTTCTCAGTAGATATAAAAATGAATATATAGGAACATGGGGGGGTCAGGAGAAACTCAAATGGATAAGATACCATCATTACTAAATAAATAATCTCGATGGGAAATTTATATCTAGGGATCATATTTCACTTCATTATAAATCTCATAATATTCCACCATGTGGAGGATCAGATGAATGAATATTCACTAACATCAAATTATATATTTTAGAAATGTTTTTCCTAAAAAATGTTTCTGTCTTATATGAGATTCAATGGTCCACTAATGAATGTATATAAAACTAAAATCAATATTTATATCTATATTCTGTTTAATGGTTTTTTTCTCCATCTACATCCGAGAATGTTTGAGTTATGCACTTTCTTTTATTGTGGAATTTATAAGTATCCATCTAAATATTTATTGAAAGCTAATTATATTAGATAAGTTGAAATGAGGATGGGGTTGATCCCATAAATATTTTAAATCCATATAATATAATCATGAAAACCCCTTAAGGGTTTTAGTGGTCCACTAAATAGACATACATGTGAGGTTGATAAGAATTATCGATACAGAACTCAATATCCCAATATTTCTAAAGAATTTTCTCAATCCCTATTGTAATTCTCTTATCGTAATCAAATACAATAAAATTTGGTTCTCCATGAATCCATACCACTACCATAATATATGTACTGACTTTATAACAGAATATAAATCTTATATCAAATGAATAATTACTGATAAAATAATGGGTAAATCAAAATAAACCCCTATAGTAATATAACAATTAACTATTTTGGGGAGTTTTACAACAGTAATCATGTTATTGTTATCCCTGTTCAATTTTAGTATGGGAAATGATAGTAATATAAAATTATAATTACTAAATTGAACCATAAAATGAATTATATCATGTATTAAAATAAATAATCTTCAATATCCCATTTAATATTGTTTTATAAGAAATATTATATCAAAAATCTATACATCTCCAGATATCCAGAATGAAGATACAATGATGAAAAATGAGATTAATCCAATAAATATTCCACAAAATATGTTAATATTTGGATACATACTATATTTTGAAACCTTATAATTCCATTAAAATCATGAATGATTTCAAAAAACATTCATACATATATCGTCAATTCCACATTCTTTTCCTACTTCACTTTAATATTTGAATTGATGGGTAGTTAAACATTAAACTATTAAATGTATAAACAAAATATATTCCTCATGATATAAATGTCCATAATATAATTACACTTTAATATTTTATCTCATTCAATCCATGTTATAAACAAACATGTATGGTCATTCCAACTAATAGAATATGTGACCTTGTTCAACATCTTGAGGTGGTTATTCATTGAGTTGTTAAACAAATTAATAACCTAAAACTAAATTATCTAATTCAAGAAAACAATTTATATGGGAATATATGATAAATAATTTTTTGAACAATATATATATCACACCGTTGACCACAAATATAATTCCTCAATATTTTAGGGGAGATTTTTTCTAAATTCGACTACAAATCATGGTTTGGGTTGTTACTCCTATGAATTTTAAATATATGAGTGTCATATGATATATCCCATTAAATTTTGATAAGTAAAAAAGAATATTTATTTTTATGATGCCTCACTATATATCAAAAATGATTATTAATAGTAGGGTAGTTCCAATAAAAGTGTATTTCCAATCATTCATTTCTATACCTTGAAATTCATATCACATTCATATATTTTTTTAAAACAAATCTCCATTAAGAGTAAACATAGGGTAATAAATATATAGTCCAAATAAATATCTCAGAATGAATCAGTAATATTGATACAATATATGAAATATATGGATCTTGGTTACCATCATTGTTCTAGTCCATCGAACAATAAATTATGTCCTTGATAAATCGTTAGATATAACTTCACAGGAGGTTATATGGACTAATAATGATTCATTTTATCCAAAAATTCAGTCATAGTAAATTTACCATACATATTATGTATCACTAGAGTCTTAAGAAAAATAAAAAAATTATCATCATGATTTTATGTGAATTATTGATATGTATAAATATTATCTACAAATACTACCACAATGTTATCATTGTAATATGTAAAAAATATGTTCAATAAATATATGATGTGAGAAGGGGAATTAATATGACCAACTTGAATTTCTATATATTCAAAATTACCATACAATATGACGATATATATTTTAAGTACATCCTCATTCATAAACCACAATTAGTGATATTCATAATTAATGTAAATCATAAAATTAATTGAGATACACTTAATTGAACAATAAATAATTGATATGAGGTAGATGATTCTTATTATATATTGTTATCTTCATAATATTTGTATATAAAATTAAAATATATATTGAACCATATTTTTTTTAACAAAAAGATATATCTAACCCCATGGTGAAACATATTTTTTTATCAATTAATTTTATATATTATCTTATATTTTTTATATTTTTCTTCATGTCAATCAAAGACATTGTATATAGTGTATTTAAAATTGGGGAGGAACCACGAATGATTTATATTGAAAAAAACGTCATGACACCATATAATACTATAATAATATTTATAAAATGTCTTGTCATATTCCCAATGAATAATAATATCATATATGATTATTTTTTACCTATAATTTTAGATAATTATCCCTTATAATAAAGAATTAATAACCATAATATAGAACAAATTTCAATTAAATTTTTATATTCATCAAAAATTATAAAAATTATCTGATCATTCAGATTATGAAATGATACTTCCAGAACATAGTAATTAATAATGTATCTACATAACAAAATCCAATCGATGAAAATAATAAAATAAAATCTTCTATTAAGGACAAATTTTTGTATTACTTATTAATTTTTCAATATCTCCCATAAAAATTTTCACATATAAACCATTCAAGACTCAATAAAAAAATTTCATAATTTTTTATGAACATGAAGAAAATTTAAAATAATATGATTGAGGTTGAATTATCAGTATGGATAATAATAATCTTTTTCCATTAAATACCATCAGTCAGACTAAGATGAATATAAGGGGACGATAAAGTAATAAAATAGAATGAGAATAACATGATACAATTCATATTAATAAATACCATGTTCATCAATCATGAATTCTTGAATAAATAATTAATATAGAAAATGATATATATGAATGTATAATCCTAAACATGTGATTTTAACATTGATAAAAAGAAACTTTTAAAATTTATGAAATTATTAAAAAAAATGTTTGTACCTTTGGAAATCGTCATCAATACAATATTATGAAACCATAAAAATAAAATGTATATATAGGATATCCATATATAAAATTTTCAATATTTTCTTTATAAAACATAGTCAATATACATTGAATTTGAGCACTCTATATATAAATCCCTCATAAATGTTATGTCAAGGACACAAGTGGTCTATAATGGTTCTCAATCATTAGTATGACAAGTATCATTTTTAATATTCAAATATGCTAGTGATCATGAATAGATAAATGATTTCTATGTATTATATAACTAATTAAGAATATAGTGTATTCAATTCATCATAAAATATAATAAAATTCATTGTACATTGAATAACCCATTGAAAACAATTTTATTTCTTGAATATCACATAAAATTTATAATCCGCCCATAAAATGAATGAAGATGGTATCAATAAAAAATAACCCAAATTGAGAATAATAATAAATATTTATTATGACAATTATGAATGAAAATAACATTAAATTATAATTATTAATATCAATGAGTAAAATAAAATTTTAATTTATAAAAAATTAAATTAAATTACTAATTTTTTTTAGTAAAAATAAAAAATAATTTTCTATGAAAGAAAAATTGGAAAAATATAATGAATAATTTAATGAATAATTTTCAAGAATGTGCGAAAATCTATAAATGTTTTAAATGTTGAAACGAATCATTCATTCCTACCATTTTTTGAAATGGAGTCTTTTATAACCCGTTATGAAAATTATATGAAATTTCCATTTTTAAAATTTTTAAAAGAAGGTAAAATATCATGATAAAGATGTTTAAAAAATAATTTAGATTTAAAGAAGAACATTTTTTAAAACATTTTGGAAAAAATGGATATGGAATAGAAATATTCCCGCTCTAAATGAAGATACATGATTTTAGTTTCCTTCAAATGAAAATGTTTATATTTATTTAACATGTAATGATGTAAATAGAAATAAAACAAGGAAGAAATCATTACATGTGTATAATAATAGATAAGTATCTTGTTAGAATAATGTCACATTATTTCCCTATTGAATCCTTAAACATAATCAATACAAAAAATAAAATATATTGTATCAAAAATAATATCCACCATGTAAAATTTCAATCATATGCCACATGAAAGAATAACTTTATTTAATTCATTAAATATCATGCATATAAATATTTAAATCATAAAACATGAAAAAGGGGTGGTAATTACTCATTATAGATTAATATTGTTATATTAAATCAATATATGTCTTATTGAAATATAATTTTAATGGAATAACACACTTAAGGATCATATTATTGTATACTCAGTTAATAAATGGATAGATAATTCTAAATTAATATAAGCCCAAAAAATCAATTATAAATATATTGTAAATAAATTTAGGTATAAATTCACACATTTTAATGGAATAACACAATAAATGATGAATATTTTTAACCCAATAAAAGGAAATTGATTTATAAATTACTTTACTAATTGGTAACATTAATTTAATAACCCATTTATTGAAATAATTCAAATAGAAATGTAAGATACCATCAATAATGATTTATTAAGGTTATAAGTCGTATATGTTCATTATATAAACCACATAAAATAAATTATCTCCATAATTACAAAATATTCCATAATAAAGACAATTATAAATGAAATACCTAATTTAGAGTCTAGAAATTGAATTAATGTCCATCAAATCCTATTTTATTAATTTATATAAGTTAGGTTATTTCATACGCAAATTTCCATGTTAATTATATTATCATTAATCCTTTTATTTGACATATTTTAATATAATTTAAAATACATAATTATTTAAGTCCACTTATTGTAATTTTCAAACGTGTGGTCTATAATTTCAAAATAGATTTGTTTTCTTGACTATCGTAAAATCAGTTATTGTTCCATTAACTCCAGAATAATAATACTAAAATAATTATCATATTTATTTATCAATTATAATTTTAAAACCATTCATGAAATATGGATATAAAAAATCTATTAAATTACGTTCCTGGAGAGAGTAGGTCCATCAAACTCATGGAAAACATCTCTGTTTTTCAACCATTGGTATTGAATGAAGGCAAGTATCATTGAATATATATTTAATAATAATAATAATAACTATAAATAACATATTATTTATTTTAATATAGTGACATATATCATATATTTAATGTTTGGATGAAAAATGGGTCATGTCACTTTGTGGATGTGGTAGTCAACATGTATTCAGGAATAACGTTATCATTTTTCAGTGTATAGTTTATTAGTAATATATATCATATATTAAATATCCTGAATGTAAAATATATAATGAATATAATATATAAATATCAATTCCATCATTATAGTTTTCCATGTGATATAGTGGTGGGGAACAAAAGCATCTATATGTGAGGATAGGTTCTAATATACATGGGAATGATTAATTGAATTCTAGTTTGATAGAGTATGTATATATATATGGGTTATGAAACTAACAATATTAAATAAAAATATATGGATATTTTTTATTTTATTATCTCATAATATAAATGTAATATTTTATGGAGGTGTAGGAATAAAAAATGCTTGGTTAATAATTATACATCTTCTTCAGACATACCCATTTTCTATAGACCATAAGGCCTCTAAGGTCAGTATCATTCCAATATTAAGACCTATAGAATGTGTTAAGGGATGTTATAAAGATATTTGAGATGATATTTTTTAAATAAAGTGGTTTATTATGTCTTATGTGATGTGAAAAATATTTTTCCATTTATGAGGGGAGGGTAACTCTAATAATTTTATAAAATATAAAATAAATATATATTAATTTTTAATTAGAAATAGCACCAAATTATATTTTCTAAAATATATCATGTTTATGTATCTAAATTATCTCATAAAATTAATATTTTTAAGCATCGAATATGTTTTACACATATCATTTTTTATTAACTCCTCGTTATCACTATTCTAAAATTCCATGATAACAATGGTTTTTACACTTTGATGGTCACAATGGTTACAGAAAATAGGCAGATGGAAAATACAGATATGATAATTGATATTTTTAACCATTTTAATATAACTTGTGTAAATATATTATTTTCATAAATTTTATATCAATTAAAAAATATTATTGTTTTTTATATTTCAAAAATGATATATTTTAATTATTCATTAAAAAGACTTGAATAATAACAAAAATAAAAATTTAGGTAATACTAAATCCATTAATTCTCCCAAAAATTACTATTCAATCAATAAAATTCTTCAATCCCATTAATTATCTAAAATAGTATTTCTTATTATATTTTTATTATCAATACTTTGTTTTTCTCGATTAATTGTTTAATAACTCTGTCAGCATTGTGTAAGTATTTAAGGTAATTATTTTTAATCTAAAAATTCAAGATTATATAATATGATGAAGATAAATAATATATATCTCATAATAATTTTAATAACCTAAAATTTTCTATAATTCTAACCATTATAAAAATTTGTGGTTATTAAAAACATGAACGTTATAGTTTTATTTTTTTACATTAAATATTATATTGTCTTTAGTAAAATCCAAATGTAATCAAAATAATATATAAATCTATATTTGATGGTAATGGATGAAATTGACTTATATAATTATATGAATAAAGTTTTATGGTTATTTCATAGTCCATATAATATTATTCATAACCATTAATTACCCAATTTACCCTTACTATGGTATCAGACAATTAGTAATGTTACTACTCATATTATCCAAAAAAAAAGTAGAACTGCCAAAATTTAGTCTTAAATATTTCAATTATGAAAATCATTTTTTAATATATATATATATATATAACAAAAATGTATCTAAAAATTTATTTATTATTATGCGATGAAGAATTGTTTTTTATTATAATTTCCATTTTCTATATAATTTTTTTATACTAAATAATGGAAAAAATTTATTTTAAAAAAAATCATTTTTTCAATCAAAATTCACTCATTTAATTTAAAAAAAAATAAATTAAATTTGAAATATTTTAAATTAAAAAAATAGTGTTTAGTGAAAATATTTACATTAGAAATCATTTATAAACTGAAAAATATATAAAAACATCAATAAATAACTATATTATAATTTAGATATTATTATTCAAAAGATATATTAATTTTATATATACATATAAATATTACTAAAATTATTTATTTTATCCATTCAAAGAAAAAAAATCAAACAAATTTTTGAATAAAACATTTCATTGAAGAATAAAATTTATTAAAAAAATTGATTGATTATTTCCTCATAATTAATAAATACTTTTTCATTTAATATAACCTTCACATATATATATATATATAAACACACAAACAGATATATATATATATATATATCATTATGTGGGTAAAATTATTCTATCACACAAATTTGACAGCTTGGTTATAATGGTCACATTAAATTAATAATATTTTGTTGTTAATTTAGCCTCATTATTGAATATCTTGTTTGTTATTGATAATAGTAATTCTATTAGAAATAGCTCCATATTTAATTCTCCCACACAACATTTTTAAATTTTGTCTATTAAAAATTTACTCATTCTTTTTAATTGAAGGATGAAATTTTGAATTAATATTATTGAAATCTCTTATTATAAAATTGGTTAAAAATTTCATCTAGAGAAGAGAGAAACAAAAGAACAAATGAAATTTTGGATAATGCATACTAGGTTTCCAAATTCTATAAAAAATATGGAATGTGATGAAATAGAAATGGATGAAAAAACTATCTCTCACGGAATGGTAGAGTGTAATAAATATCTTGGTCAAGAGGAAATTTACCATAAAAAAATTATAAAAATTTGTTAGTTCAAAAGACAATTGTTTTATCAGTGCGAAAATTTAATCGATAACATTTTGGTTTCAATATCAATTTCGTAGATATGATGAAATATATTAAAATATAGAAATATAAAAAAATATAACATGATCTTCTTATTTATACATTAGGAAATAATAAAACAATATGAAAAATAAGATAATTCCATGAATGAAAAAAATCATATGAATAAATAAAGCATTAATCTCCATAACTCAATATTAATATTGAATGTTCAAACTATATAATTACATATAAACATTCAAAATATTCTTAACCTAGATTGAGATTAAATGAATAAAATTATTTTATATAATATTCTTCTATTAAATAAATAACATTTATCTACATATCACTATAAATACCCGGAAATTTGGTGGAATTTATTTTAAATACATGGGAGTTTTACGAGTCTGAGAAAATTGACGGAGCATGATTCTGAGGGCCGATGTACCCGGATTAAATTTCTGACATTTTGTTCAGGTACGTTCAGTAAGTGTACGATCGGGATTTTTATAACTTTTGAACCAGTGCGCAGAATTGATATTTAAGTACAACGTTGAACATGAAGTGTCGGTATTCACATAAATAGACATTCACCTCAACAACAGTTGGTCGAGAATAAAATTTCATTTTTGGGTTTTTGTGGAAACTAATAAAATAATGCGAGCATCACTTTATTTTTTTATTTGTGCTGCCATGTGTGTGTCTAGAGGTAGGTCCCACTAGATCTATAACATCATTGTAGCGGTTGGAAGTGGGGACCCCCAGGCAATAACCTCCCATGAGAGGTTATGGTGGTGGGGACAACCATTCCTCAACCTCCCATGTGGGGTTAATGCGGTGGGGACCACCCGAGACCACATAACCTCCCAATTTTAATAATATGGGTGGGGACCACTATACCCCTATTAATGGGAGGAGAGAAAAATCTCTCAACACCAGCTATTATTGAGGGGGAGCCTCATGACCTACTCTACCATTTATGGTGACACCACCTCCCCTTTAATTATTTGATCCAACACATAATTTATTATTCCAAATCCTTTAAATTAATTAGGTGGAACCAATTAAATTAATTCATCCATTTTGAATATTGTGCCAAAAAATTAATAAGATATCAAAATCTCATATTATTTTGTTTGGCATTGATTTTTTGTGGACGTTGACAGAAACGAGAAAAGCTCCCAACGTAGAATGAAGAACGATGAATGAAGAATATCGGTGAGGAGTGACTTTGACTTCCTTCCTTGGATCCTACTTACATGGAGCGTCTTCCACAATTGACTTGCATGTTCTGGATTGGAAGTGTGCGGCAGATGCGACAAACGACATCAACACCATCTTCTTTCCCGCGACCCTGCCGAAGAACAATGAACAAAGGTAGGGGGAATTAGTTGAGTTTTTTTTATTTTTGGGATGATGTGGGGTGATCTGTTTGACCATTCTACACTTTTCTATTCTTGACTAATTTTTTGAAAACTCAAGTAAGATTAAACCACTTTCTACCACCCTAAACGGAGATGGTTCGGGCCAAACAAACATGGCCTGACCCCTATGTATTTCTTATTTTATGATGATCTTAGGCATGGCGATTAGGTGATGAGATGATGAAGGTAATGGTCGCACTACCGGCAACCTCCATAAACCGCGCCATCCTCGCGGTGCTCCGATCAAACCAGATCCGCCACCTCGGGCCAAACCACGCCGCCCGATGGCTTTCGGGCTGCGCCGTTTGCGCCGCCCGCCGGCCTGGGTCGCACCGGTCTCCCGGCTTCCAGACCTGCCCGCCGACCCACCTACTGACTTTGTTGTGCGCTGCCCAGCAGCTTCATGACCTGGCCGCTCACTACCTGACTACCTCCCGACCGCCCGCCTCCCTGGCCGCCCTCTGGACCCCCCTGGCGCCATGCCCCGCCACCTGCCGTCCTGGCCGCAACATGCTCGGCCGCTCGCCAACCCGCCTGCAGGCCTGCCCGGCTGCCTTCCGACCTGGCCGCGACCTGCTGGCATGTAGGCCGACCTTCTTAGACACCTCCTGTTTTTCAGCCTCCAGAGCCGGCTTGCAGCCCCCCTCGCGGTGCCCTGGCTGAACCAGCCCGACCACACCCTTAGTGCTGAGATGTCTCGGGCCGCACCTCCACGGCGCTCCGGGATGAACCGGTCCCGAGCCTGGGCCAAACAGCCCATGCGACCTATTTTGATGGGCCTAGCTAATAGGATAAACCTAAGAGGTTGGCCCGCCCAATGGGTCGGTCCAGACCCAACAGGTCTGACAGGTTCGACCCAGACTGGTTCAGACCGGACCTAATCACACTACAGACCCTTCACTTTCTTTGGCCATATCTTTGGAACTGATCGACCATATGAAAAATCATCATCGACGCTGTTATTATACTAGCACGATAGTCTCATTGAGTATACCCCACTGGAGTTTGGGGTAATGTTGAGATATAGTCAGTTTGGTTCTTGCATGAATTCAACCGGACCCCAGGCACTAAAAGTATAATAACTCACTGATCGGGCGTCTAATAGACGCTCCGTCTATTTAGTTGATACTGTTATGATGTATACGAACATTTAGATACTTTTTCGAGAATATTCGGGATAGTTGGTGTATAGACCTGTGGCTTGTGGATCAGATCTTCATGGTGATGAGTGAGCATAGTGCAGAGACCTAGCTGCTGGCTGAGACCTGACAACTTCTGACTGTTTTTACTCAGAGTGATTCTACCAGCATTGTGGGAAGAGGCTTAGTTTCATGGCAGGCCCATAGTGGGGAGTGCCTTGGTGTCCCGAAAGACCCACGATACTCGACATGAGGAGTTTCTCAGCAGGCTTCGAGGGGTAGCGCCTTGGTGATGCGGTAGACCCACGGTGGGGAGCGCCTTGGTGACGCAACATACCCACAGTACTCGACATGATCAGTACCTTAGCAGTCCAAGGATTGTGGGAAAGTCCTTGGTGTCGTGGTAGACCCATTTTACTCGAAAGAGGAGGAGTTCTCCAGTATATGTGGTTTCTATAGTGTGAATAAAAATCCTTGATGAGCTGAGTTAGTAACATTTGTGTTTTCTCATGATTTATATGAATTAAATGATATCATAGGTATATGTATGGGAATATAACTATGTTGGGATATCTTTTGATTTCATTATTTTTGGTTTATCCTTGTTGGGTTCGCGAGACCTTGAGGGTCTTGGGGTCCCTACTAAGTTTTGTTATTCTCACCACTGCACGGGCTATGCCCTCACCATGTTGTTTTGGATGTAGATAACAGACATCGCTGACCGAGGCTAAGCGTACCAGGACTGGATGGTACCCATAGGTGGACCATAGGGCGTGACAGTACACAAAGGAGACAGACGGACATAGAGTGTTATGGAGGCTATTTGTACCTACCCTTTAGTTAGGATTTTTTGGGGGATGACACAAGAGCTGTTTTCCCTTTTTTCCAGTACTTTTAATTTCAGTTTCCTTGTACTTTATAGTTGGTCTTGTATTTATGACCCCCCTTTTACATACCAGCACTCGTTTTTTATATAGTTTTAGTTAGTTTTTTGTTTCCATCTCGTACCATGTTGTGTACATTTTCAAGTTAAAAATTCAATGCCTTCCCAGTTTGAAGATTTACGCCATTGGATCTAGCCACAAACACCAGGCCTATGCAAGGCTGACTTGGGGTTGTCATGGAACGGGCCCCAAGGGACGGGTCATGACAAATTCGTATCAGATGAGATGGTTCTAATTCATAACATAGGAATCCGATGTTATTTTTGAAGTAGTAGTGTTGATGGTACTGAGTGTGGTTATTTGTTTAGGGTGTCTAGTATTGGTAGGTGGCCAATGTATCCATACACCAGGACGCTGACTACTGATTTCCGACTTAGTGCACAAAAACAGTGATAGTGTGTGTGTTTTAGAATGTTTCATTATGTCAGCTCAACCATGTTATCTCACCAGGTGTAATCTTTGACCATGTCACATATGATTCGTTCAGGATACCTCCCCACGGATGACCAGCTAGAGCCCCGAGAGTTGTATGCGCAGATAGCCCACTGAGCGACAAGGCCTCAATTTAGGGCCCTTTTCTTGCAAAGGCACCCGCAGTACCACTTTCTGTTGGGCCACAGATGCCACCTGCCCCAGCAGCAGACGATGCACGCCACTTGATCTTGTCGCAAATGTTCCATGATAGAGGCCACCAAGGTGTTGGGGAGAGATGAACCCACATGTGGTTGAGGATTGGATATTGGTTGTGGTGAGAGTTTTCCGACTAGTAGGGGCATCAGCTGACCTCATGGTGATTTTTGCTGGTATCCTTCTATAAGAAGCAGCAGGCAGATGGTGGAGCATAATGCTATAGGTTCCCGATGAGATGATGCTTCTCTGTGTAGACTTCGATAGCCTATTTCAAGATAAGTATGTTCTAGTGACTCTCCGCACAATGCACATGCAGGAGCTACTTCATCTGTAGTAGGGAAGCCTGACTATAGCTCAGTACTCAGCGAGGATCAAAGAACATTCACTCCACTCCATCGATATGGTATGAGACCATTATTCAGTGCCTGGACCTTCATGTTTGGGCTCAACTGAGATACCATGGCTTTGATGATCTTATGAAGAATCCCGACGTATGAATGGGTGTTCGAGTGAGCCCTCTTAGTGCAGTGTTTCCTTACTGATATGTCTCCAGTAGTAGGACCCACCACAAGTCAACACACAGCAAAATCTTCTGTAGATGGAAGTATAAAAATGACACAAATTTCCAAGAGTACTAGACCTAAAGGTTGAAGACTTCATGACCCGTGATTGGTTGTGAGGGGAACTAGGGACAGATCCAGACATTACAGGAGCGGTCAGTGTTACACATGCGGCTGGCAAGGTCACAAGGCTCCTGACTGTCCGACCCACCAAACGAATGATCAACAGATGGTCGAAGGACCGCCTAGGTAGAGACAAAGATTTGATTCAGGTGTTCTGCATGGAGTAGGAGGATGTAGCAGAGGAGCTGACCATGAAGCTGGCGGTGGACGACGTTTCATGGTGTTACCACCAACACCACCAGGTGGTCCAACTTGACCGTAGGGAACAGGTGGATAGTCGAGATCTTATCTCCATGGAGTTGAGGATTTTGATCAAGGAGCTCCATATATGATTATAGGTATGATCTGTGTCAAATACACCTTGGATATAGTTTTTATAGACACAGGTTCCAGTCAATCTTTCATTGCCACTTCCCTCGTTCGGAGCTCGAAGATTACAACGCAGCCGTTGGCTCGATCTTTATGGCTAGAGACTACTACAAGAGAAGACTCAATTATTACGTAGTAGTTTCTGTAGTGTGAGGATACTTTATGATGCGGGAGCTTCATCTAGGATCTCCTCATAGCGTCATCGAGGCCTTGCAACATCATCTTGGGTATGGACTGGTTATCTACACTACATGCTCAGATCGATTGTATTAGGCGTGAATTATGGTGTGTCCACACAGATGGGACCTGATTTACCTTCACCAGCGAGAGGGGAGACTTCGCAGCAGAGTTCGGATGTACTCAGAGGAGGGTGAAGCCAATCACTCATCAGTTTTTCTGCCTTACCCTTAGAGTATTTGATGTTGAGTGTCCGACATATCCTATAGTGGTGGGCCAGTACGCATATGTTTTTCCTGACGATGTCCCTGGACTACGTCCTCATATAGAGGTGTACTTTTAACTTGATATGTACCTATGGAAGACATCAGTATCTTCATAATCATATTTGATGGCTCCCACTGAGCTTCGTGAGCTACGGGTACAGCTAGAGGACATGTTGTGGAAGGGATTCATCTGACCTAGTGTTTCTCCTTGGGTATCCCCGATTCTGTTCGCCATGAAAGCGTATGGGAGCTTGAGGATTTGTTTCGAATAATACCACCTAACCCAGGTGATAGTGAGAACAAGTACCCACTCTTGAGGATTGACGACCTCTTTGATCTGTTGAAGGGAGAACGATGGTTCTCGAAGATAGACCTCTGATCAGGCTATCACCAGCTCAGAGTTCATGACAAGGAAGTGCAAATAATGACTTTCAGATGTCGGTATGGACACTAAAAGTTCTTTGTTAGGAAATTAGGCATAACCAACGCTCCAGAAGTGTTCATGGGAGTCATGAACCAGATTTTCTAGCCTTACCTCGATAGCATTTTCATAGTCTTCATCGACGACATTCTGATCTACTCAACTACTGAGGAGGAGCCTGCCTACCATTTGCAGGTATTATTGGACACACTCTGAGAGAAGAAACTTTTTTGTAAACTCTCGATGTGAAATTTATATATCAAAGAGGTTCACTTCTTCAGACAGGTCATATTAGAGGCTGGATTGGTAGTGGATCCAGCGAAGATTGAGGCAGTACTTGCTTAGGAGCCACCCATGAGTGTGATGGAGGTACATAGTTTCCTGGGTTTGGCAGGATACTACCAGAGGATTGTTCTAGAAATCTCTAGAGATACAACACCACTATCAGCCATGAAAAGTAAGGGGTAACCATTCATGTGGTGGGAGAGATGCCAACAGAGCTTTCAGGAGGAGAGGTAGAGGCTGACTAGTGCCCCCATCATGAGGCATCAAGAGGAAAGTGTCGGGTACGTTGCCTACTGTGATGCATCATGGACCAGACATGGGTGTGTCCTGATGCAGGAGTGAGTAGTGATCGTGTATGGTTCTCGGCAGCCGAGACAACACAGAAAGATCTATGCTACCCATGACCTTGAGTTAGTAGCAGTGGTCTTCACCTTGAAGATGGGGCAACACTACATTATCGGGTGAACATTATACCATGTACTCTAATCAAAAGTGTCTCATATATATCTTCTCTCAAAAGGACCTGAACATGAGACATGAGAGATGGCTTGAGTTCCTCTAGGACTATGACATTGAGATAGTTTATACTCATCGAAAGGGGAACGCTGTAGCAGATGCACTCATCAGGAGATTTGTTATACAATTCCTAGGTGAGGGGATGAAGCAGCTGGCTACCTTGCAGATATCTTTTGTGAATAGAGATGAAGCATTATTCATTCAATCCCTTAGAGTCACTCCACCACTTCTTCAGTGAGTCAAAGAGGCACAACATGGGGATGTTTTCTGCGAGACACAATGTGCTTAGATGACTACAGGGCAGGCACCGGATAGATTTTATGAAGGTAGGGAGCATGTCATACTATTTTGAAGACGTACTATGGCGCAAGTTTCACTTTAGGAGAATGTGTTGAGGTATTTCCACACATCCCCTCTAGCCGTAAATCTAGGAGTGGTGAAGATGTACCAGGATCTTCTACGTCAGCACTCGTGGCCAGGTATGAAGAAGGAAGTAGTAGTTTTTTCCTCTCGATGCCTCACTTTTCAGCAGGTGATGGCGGAGCACTAGGTACCAGAAGTCTTGGTTCAGCCTTTTGATGTCCCATAGTTGAAGTGGTTTGTGATATCCAGGGGATTCGGGACAAGACTTCCACGTACATCCAGGGGTCACGACTCGATTTGGGTGATCCTTGATCGACTCACCAAGTCAGATCACTTCCTATCGATCAGAGTGTAGGGTTCAGTAGAGATCTTGGGACGCCGCTACATGCATGAGATTGTGCAGATACATGGAGTAGCTTCTTCTATTGTCTCTGATCGTGAAGCACGGTTAACTTCTTGGCTATTGAAGGGGTTGGAGGAGGGATTCAGGACGCAGCTTCATCTGAGCACTGCCTTCCATCCTCGGATGGATAGGTCGACTGAGTGGACCATTTGGACCCTCGACGAAATGTTGTGTGCTTGTGTCCTCAACTTAGATCATAGCTGGGTGGATCACTTACCTTTGGTGGAGATTGAATACTACCGCATCTATCACTCTACCATATGGATGGCATCTTTTGAGGCGTTATATGGGAAACCTTTCATGATCACATTTTTACTGAACTGACCCTGGGGAGTCAGCACTAGTGGGACTAGAGATGGTAAGGGCTACCACGGAGAAGGTGAAGATTATCTAGGAGCTGATGAAAACTATATAGAGCATACATAAGTCTTATTCTGATAGGAGATGGAGACCTCTAGAAATCGAGGATAGAGACCACTTCTTTCTACGAGCCTCACCTCAATGAGTACTACAAGAGATTTTGCTGAGCCAAAAAGTTATCTCCAAGATTCATTAGACCATTTCAGGTCCTCAACATATTTGGAGAGGTGTCTTACCACTTATATCTTTCACCTCATTTTCACTAGTTACATGATGTCTTCCACATATATCAGCTGAGGAAATATGTGTACGACCCGTCTCAAATCATCGACCATTAAGAGATGGACGTCAAAGATGGGGAGACATTCATAGAGGTTCTTGTAGAGATTGAAGATCTACATGACTGGGTCCTATATGTATGGTTGAAACCTCTAGTGCATGTTATCTGGTAGTACGGGAGCCTCCATGAGAGCACATTGGAGCGGGGAGTTCAAATGTGTGCTCAGTACCCCCACTTGTTCCCATAGTTCGAGTTATAAATTATGTGTACGTAAATCCCTGTGGTGGTGAGAATGTAAAGACTGGAAAATTCTGTTGAACTTTTTTTAAATACAAAAGAATTTTACGTGTCTTCAAAAATTGACAACCCATTATTCTAATGCCTGATGTTCCTGGAATCAATATTTGATGTTTTGTTAGGGTACGTTCAGTAAATGTTAGAATAGTTTTTTCAATAACTTTTTATCCAGTGCTCAGAATTGAAATTTGAGGACATCGTTTAACTTGCAGCGCAGGTATTTACAAAATAATACATTCACCTCGATGGGGGTTAGTTGATAATAAAAGTTAGTTTTTGGGTTTCGTGGAAAATAATAAAATAAATTATTCTACACTGTATTTTTTTATTTGAGACGCCATGTGGGTGATTGGAGGTGGGTCCCAATGGATCTATAAACTTGTTTTATGAGGATTGAAGTGGTGACCACCAATCCATAACCTCCCATGATAGTTTATAGTGGTGGGGACCACCACGCCTCAACCTCTTATGTGGGGTTAATGTGGTGGGGACCACCAGAGACCACATAACCTCCGATTTTGAATAATAGGGGTCGGTGTAACATTCCACGTATATAAAGAATAATATATTTCCATATCTATGTGTATTTATGAATTAGATAGTGTTTTAGAGGCTTAAAATGAGAATAACTCCAATGTTAAGCTTAGAATACTCTATTTGTTTTAAAAGATTGTTTTACTGCCTTTTGATAGAAACCATTTTTAAATATAAATTTTGATAAATTTATAACTCTATTTGTCAAAACAATCTTATTCTTTAGAATTGGAACATTTAAATTTACTTTGGGTAATTTTTTGGTATTTTTCTGACAATGTTCATTTTTTAATGAATAGCGAAAAACACTGCATTTTACTTCAAAACTGCTTTTTCATCTAATTTAATTATATGGTTAGATTATATTTGTATATAGTTTTAATCTTAAATTTGAATATATTTTTACCATTTAATATAATGGTGGAAATTATAATTAATTTCACTTCGAAATTGGACAAAAACAATTGTCAAATTTTTGATAGATATTGTTTCTTAAAAACACACTATTTGTTTTGACAACATGAATTTATTTTTAAATTAATTAATGAAATTTATATATTTGTAATTTGGTAAAATTGATTCCATATTGGGAATAAGATGTTCCAAATTATGTAATTAAGACTCTATTGTTTTTGGACATTATTAATTGTGACGATGGTAATTGTCCTTAATTATCGTTATTAATTAGTAATGGGGGAGTTAAGTGTAATATAATAATTTCATCATAATATAAAATGACCCCAAAACGTGTCCAAATACACTTTTTTGAGTCATTCCCGACCATGTGGTGATTTTTACCGATCTTGAGGGCCCATCGAGTCACATGGATGTAATAGTGACATTTATGACATTATTTTTAAAAAGAAGTGAAATACAACAAAGGTTTGTATATCCTATGTAAAACAATTTTAATTTTGTTTACATAAATTATATCTTAGACTATATATATTAATTGGAAATATAATAAATTTACTATATCATGGTAATTTTTTTATAATTTTCAGTCATTAAATAAATAAATTTATTTTTGACACCATGATGATGTAGAGATTTCCTCGTGAATGAACGATTTAAATAAAATTAAATGATAAGGTAAATTCTAAGACATAAACTTGTCTAAAACATATTTTATGGGAGGATTTAGAACCCTTATCTCCATACACTCAAAATAATTTGTTGTGGGACCTTTAAAATCCGAAAATCATTTTATAATAAAGTAACATTTCATGACTTTCCCAAAGATACCCTTCTCCCTCTTATAAATGTCCCCCACCTCTACCACATTACCGGCACCTGTAAAGCCCTTGGATAATCAAAACTCTACTCATATTATCTCTAAAAATCCCTTTATTACTCCTTGAAGCCCCACTTTGTGCATAAGTCATTCCAAGGAAGCCTTTGACTCAAATTAACAAGAGTTACCTGATTTAGAGGTAATGTCTTCTCTCAAGTTTATTCCTTTTATTTTCCTTCTCCACCCACCAATATATTTTTATTATTTGATCCCATAATAACACCAGTATACTCAATATAATAGTATTATTTTATGATAAAGATTTTAACTACACTTACACACACCTCTGTCTAATGGTTAAAGAACATACTGTTTCTGTGGGTGGTGAATTACTGCTTCACGAAATTATGATTGTTCAATAATCTTTTAACACCATTCATGGTGGAAATTATGATGTCACTATATTTATATATGATATATATGGTATTTATTTATTCTATATTCGTCTGAATTTTATTTTTAAATCACATATTTATGCTTTTCATGTTGTGGAACTGCGATAACTTCATCTGAGGAATTGTGGACTACCACCCCCTTAAGTGATGTGACTCGTTCATGTAATACATGGAATTTATAAATAATGTAATTAATGAACTTATTTTACCTATATAACATATATATTTTACTGTAATTATAATATATATATTTCTCATTTAGTTGTAATTTCTTTAATTTGACAATGAAATGAAAGTAGCGTTCATGCATACGTACGGCCTACCATCTCCATGAACGGTGCATTTCATTTTTTAGCTCCAAGTGTTATGGAATAGTATAAAATGAATATATACGAGATATATATGATATTTAAATCATTAATGACATTCTGGAGTTGATGTACTTATAACTACATGGGAAATTCTTTTCAAACAAGTTCATTTTTGACTCATGTATCGTACATCGACAAAACATATGATATGAACTCAAATAATTAAATAATTATTTTAACATGATAATATATGGTACGAATTGAAAAATAAACTATAAAGGAAGACCTTAATAAATTATAAATTGATCTATGTTTATTATTCAAGAATATAAAAATGAACGAAAACAAGTCAGATGTGAGTTAAGAGACTTCGTCTCAATCTCTTTTCGTTGAGGCACAGTTCAATTTATATACGAACTTATTTCATTAGTAATGTAATAAAACCTTTTGAATTTTAATTTATTTCAAATGGAATATTTTTTCACTAAGCATTTTACTAAATGAAAAAAAGTAATGTTTTTGTCTTACATATGCGGTGACAATGACTTCTCCTCCGTCGTGACCATTATTCGAGTTTAGGCTTCCTCTACAAGCCATAATGTTTTTAGATGAAAAATTAATAAAATGTTTTATTTTTATTTTATTTTGGTATTGAAAATGGTTTTGATAATGTTTTTATTATATCAATGTGTTTTATTGATATCTTGTGATAGAAATATGGAAATGTTTTATTTCCTTTATTCATGTTTTATGTCATACGATTATGTTATGGTTCTTGGGAATTGTTTATGATGTCAGGTGGTTCCGTGATAAACAAAGGGTAGGTGAGCCCGAGATATCTCTCCAATGCATTGGGTAACATGAAGAAGTTAAACGCTATGGTTTCTCCAAATATATTTAAGGAATATACTATGATGGGTATTCCAAACATAATCATGAGTGTTAATCCCTACGTAAGAATGTTATAAATTTTCATGTCACCTTTATGTCTTATTATTTAAATGAGTTATTCATAAATATTTTGATTTCATGAGGTATGTTAAAGTGCATATGTTTTATGAGTAAAGTATGATTTCATTTATTCTTATGTATACATGGAGTAATATTTTATTTCTATATTTTTAGATCCCTTACTGATATTTTTATTCTCATCCCACGTTTTTGAAATTTCTTTCATAGGTCAAGGGAAAGGTACATGATGGGAAGATAGTGTCGTTGAAGTGTCAAGAAATAATCCATGTTTTTTTTAAATATGTTTCCTTTGATAGAATAATAAATATTGTTTTTGATGTAACCACCTTGTTTAAATGTGGAATGAAATTCATGATTTATGATATAATTCTCTAAATATCTAATCCTGAAAATATCCTCAATGAAAATTCTTGAAATAACACAAGAATAAGTAATGTTTAAGGCTGGGGCTTAATTGTTGGTATCAGAGGTCATTTTAGATAACTTTAGGAGTTATAATTCTATTATATGATTCAATAAAAATATTTTTTTACACATTATGGTCAAATTGAAAGGGTATAGAATTTGAAGATTACCATGTTACATCATCTAATACATGTTTGTTCAGAATTGTTTTCCGTAGAGGAAACAGGGAAGCAGTGCTAGAAAGGCATATAGAATGAAATGACCTTCTAAATCAGCATCATGAGATGGTCATAATTGGAACTGAATAGTTTGTTGCAGTAATGGCGCAGTTGACTCAAGCGATAAATGGTGGTGGTATCCATGCATGATATTAGCCAGATCAATCGTAGAGTAACATGTATGCGGTGGAACATTTCATGAGTAATCATCCCCCATCATTTAGAGGATCATCTAACCATGTTCTAGATGAAGGTTCGATTAAAGCACTGCAGAATATATTTGATGTCAGGGATTGTTCAGACAATCAAAAGGTTAGTCTTGATGTTTACCATTTTTAGGGTGAAGCAGATCTTTGGTGGTCGATGGTAAAAAATATCAGGGACAATGTTGATATTGATGCTCTTGACTGGGATGAATTCAAAGGTATATTCCATGATAAATATTTTCCTGAGGCTGTTCGACTTAGGATGAAAATAAAATTCTTGGAATGGATGCAAGGGGACGACTCTATGGCTTCCTATGAAGAAAAGTTCACTTTATTGGAAAGGTATACTTCATATTTTACCAGATACATTGATAGTAAAATCAATCATTTTTACCGATGATTAAAACCAAAATATCGAAGGGCGTTAGATTCTCATGATTTCAAAAGATATGAAATGATTTTTCGATTCTTTGAGAAGGTGTAAATGGACTTTTCCGATGATCATGTGTTCTATGACAACCCACAGAAGAAGTGACTGAGGTGGCAGAAGAAAGGGAAGAATACTTAAAAAAGTATTGACAGTATGAAATATAATTTTTAGGTTAATGATAATTGTGGTAAAAAGCATGTTGGGGAATGCCTTTTGAATTATGGAAAGTTCTTCTGATGTGGTAAGATGGGAAATAAGGCTCGTGATTGCACTATAAAAGATCAGGGTACTAGTAAGACCAAATTTGATTTAAAGTTAGTGAAATGTTTCAAGTGCAATGAGATGGGTAATTAGAAAACAAGTGTTCGACAAAGAGCTCGAATGATGGGAAGCAGTCATACTACAAGATGAAATGTGTGGTGAAATCCTTTGCAACTACTTTAGCAGATGGTGGGCCATCAAATGAAGTGGTATCAGTTACTTTTTCTGGTTTTTCAAAGTATGCCAATTTGTTGTTTGATTTGGGGTCAACACATTATTTCATCTTTGAAAACGTTTCTAGTAAATAGAGAATTCCATGTCCTTAAATGACTCTTGAACTTGAGGTAGAAACACATGGGGGAAATGTTGAGGAAAAAATAATTTATAAGAATCTTCATATACTTATCTGTGGAAACAATCTACTTACAAACCATATTGTTTTACCTCTAGTAGTGATTGATGTTATCCTGGTTATGGATTGTCTCTCTGTTTACCTTGCTAAGATTGACTATAGAGATAAAGAAGTTTCTTTTCAAAAATACTTTCAGTTTGTGTACAAGAATGAACACATAATATTGATTATATATCAAGAGGATGAGAAAACATGTAAATGATGGAAATAAATGTTACCTTTAACATATTGTTGAAAACAAATGAACCGTTCAGATTAATGATGTGAAAGTGGTAAATGAGTATCCTGATGTTTTCCTGATGATTTTCCTGCAATAATACCTGACCGGGAAGTTGAATTTATTATTGGCATAGTTCCAGATGAAATGCCAATTTCAAAACACCCTTATCAAATGGCCCAAATTGAACTTTTAAAGTTAAAGGAGCAATTTCATGATTTATTAGATAATGGTTTCATTCGACCTAGAAAATCACCATGGGATGATTATGTCTTATTTTTTAGAAATAAATATGGTTGAATGAAACATTTCATTGATTATAGTGTCTTGAAAAACATCACTATTAAGAAAAAAAGTCCTTTGCCTCATATCGATGATTTGTTTGATCAGCTTCAGGGAGCCCAGTATTTTTCAAATATTGACTTGAGATGGGGGTACCATGAGTTGAAAGAAAAGGAAACCAATATTTCTAAGACCATGTTTCATACAAGATATGGCCATTATGATTTTGTAGTTATGCCTTTTGGGTTAACGAATGAAACTGCTATATTTTTGGACCTTATGAATAGAATTTTTCATGATTTCTTGGATATGTTTGTGGTTGTTTTCATTGATGATATTTTGGTGTCTTCTAAAAGTAAAGAATTGAATGAAAGTCATTTAAGGGTTATTTTTAAAACCATAAACGAAAATAAATTGTATGATAAATTAAGAAAGTGTGAGTTTTTGTTGCGACAAATTTCGATCCTTGGTCACATTGTTTCTAAAGATGGAATAACTATTGATCCTGAAAAAACAATGGTTGTTTAATAATGGCCAAGACCCACAAATATAACCATGATTCATAGTTTTCTGGGTTTGGCAGGCTATTTTTGAAGTTTTGTTAAAAATTTGGCATGGTTTGTCCTTCCCATTGACTAAGATAACTCAGAAGGGTGTTAAGATTATCTGGAGAAAAGAATGTGATGATTGTTTTCAGGAATTGATAAGAATATTGGTGAATGACTCAATATAGGCACTACCTTCCAGGAATGGGGAGTTTGTTATCTACAACAATTCTTCATTTAACGGACTTGGTTGCTTCCTAATTCAGAATGATCAGGTAATTTCATATGCTTCGTGTTAGTTTAAAACTCATGAGATAAATTACCCTACACATGATTTGAAATTATCTGTGGCTGTATTCGCTTTAAAAATATGGTGGCATAATTTTTTTGGTGTAAATTGTGAAATATATACTGATCAAAAATGTTTAAAGTTTATATTTACTCAGAAATAATTTAACATGAGACAGAGGAGATGGCTAAAATTAATCAAGGATTATGATTGCACGATTCACTACCACCCAGGAAAAGAAAATAAAGTGGCACATTCTTTGAGTTGAAAATGTACTTCTTCATTAACCAGGTTACGTTTGGAACATGATCCTTTCGTTTAGTATTTGGTGAATTTTTGATTGGAAGATTTTGGTGTAGGATGTTATTCTGTTTTATTTCAGATATTAGTGAAATCATCTCTATAATATAGAATTATGAAAGCACAGAAGCAATACAGTGAGTTACAGAAAATGGTAGAGCTGTTTTAGAAGGGTATGTTACTTGAATTCATCATTGATAATGATTGTGTTTTGAGATTTTCGAAGATAGTGTGTGTGTGTTGTGATTCATAGTTGAAGATAGAGGTGTCATGTGAAGCTCATAGTTCTCTATTTTCAGTTCATCCAGGCAGTAATTATATGTACATAGATTTTCGGGAGAATTATTGGTGGGATAGAATGAAAATAAATATTGCTGATTTTACTCTAAAGCGTCTGACTTGTCATCAAGTTAAATCAGAATGGTAGTTACTAAAAGTGATGATTCATCATTTACCAATGCAAGAGTGGAAGTTGGAGAATATATCCATGGACATCATTCTGGGATTACCGAAGACACCTCAAGGTAATAATGAAATCTTGGTTAGTGTGGAACGCTTGACTAAATTTTCTCATTTCCTTCCTATAGGTGGTAATATTTCCCAAGATAAATTTTCATGATTGTATCTTAATGATATAGTCAGGTTACATGCAGTTCCCCTTTATATTATATCTGATCGTGATCCCATGTTCACTTATAACTTTTGGAAAGGCATTTATAAGTCGTTGGGTACTGAATTAAATTTTATTACAGCTTTTCATCCTCAATCAGATGGGAATTTAGAATGATAAATTCAGACTATGGAGGATATGATATGTGCTTGTTCTATGGATTATCAGGAAATTTGGGACTAACATCTTTCATCGGTTGAGTTTTCTTGTTATAATAGTTTTCTTTCCAGTATACAGATGGCACCACTTGAGGCATTATATGGGAAATGGTCTCAAACTCCAGCCATTTGGGATGAAGTAGGTGAAAGAAAGTTGATGGGACTAGAATTGGTAAATGTGATGGTATAAAATGTTCAGCAGATATAGAAACACATGAGAATATCTCAGAGCTGGCAGAAAAGTTATGTGGAAAACAAGAGGAATTATTTCTATTTTTAGGTAGGTGATCATGTCTTCCTCAAAGTTTCACCATGGAAAAGTGTGATGCTATTTGGTAAGAAAGGAAACCAGAGTACATGGTTCATTGAACCATATGAAATTTTGGAGAGCGTTGGATCCGTTCCATACTGAGTGGCTTTACCTCCGATTTTATCTCAGGTACATAATGTTTTCATGTTTCAATGTTAAGGAAGTTCATGCAAGATACATCTCATGTTTTTAGTCCATAGGTAGTTCAGTTGGAAAAAAATCAATCTTATTAGGAACAACCAGTCCAGATTCTTGACCACATAGAGAAGGTGTTGTGGAATAAGGTTATTCATCAAGTAATGGTTTTGTGAAAAAAAACCACATGATTGAATAGGAGACACAAGAATCTGAAAATTCAATGAGGGATAAATACCCCCACTTATTTGATATGTAAATAAATTGTGGGGATGAAATTTCTAAAGGGGGGAATGATTTAACATCCCATGTATGTAAAGAATAATAAACTTTCATATCTATGTCTATTTATGAATTATAAATTGTTTTAGAGGCTTAAAATGAGAATAAATCCAATCTTAAGCATAGAATACTCAAATATTTTTAAATTATATTTTTACCACCTTTTGATGGAAACCATTTATAATATACCTTTTGAAAATATTATATGCTATATTTTTTAAAATAAACATATTCTTTATATTTGTGACATTCAAATTTATTTGAATAAATTTTTGTAATTTTCTTACAATGTTCATTTTTTAATGAATAGTGAGAAATACTGCATTTTATTTCAAAACTGATTTTTATTATAATTTAATTATATGATTATATTATCTTTTTAATTTGTTTTAAGTGTAATTAGAATATATTTTTACCATTTATTCAAATGGCGGTGATTATAATTAATATAACTTTGAAATTGGATGTAATCAATTGTCAATATTTTGATAGATATTGTTTCTTAAAAACACCCTATTTGTTTTGACAATGGTAATTATTTTTAAATTAATTACTACAAATATCTGTGTTTGGAATTTTATAAATTGGATTCCATATTCAGAATCAGAAGGACAAAATTATGTATTTAAGACTTTTGTTTTTAGACATTATGAGTAGTAATGATGGTAATTATCTTTAATTACCATGATGAATTAGTAATTAGGTAGTTAAGGGTTATAAAACAATATCCAACTAATATATACTAACCCCAAAATTTTTACAAATCCTCTTTTTTGATTCATGGAAGACCATGTGATGTTTTTTACCAAACATGAGGTCCAATGGCGTCACATGGGTGTAATGGTGACATTTATGACATAATTTTTAAAAAGAAGAGAAATATAACAATGGTTTGTATATCATAAGTAAAGAAATTTTAATATTGTTTATATAAATGATCTCTTAGAATATAAATATTCAGTGGAAATTTAAAAATATTTTCAACATCATTGTTTTTTTATAATTTATAGACATTAAATAAATAAATTTATTTATGACACCATGATGATGCAGTGATTACCTCATTAAGGAATGGTTTAAATAAAATTAAAAGATAAGGTAAAATATAAAACATACAACTGTATGAAACCTATTATATGGGAGGAAGTAGAACCCATATCACCTTATCCTCAAAATATATCATTTTGGGACTTTTAAAATCAGAATGTTTTTATAATAAAATAACATTTGAAGAAATTCCAAATGTGACCCTCCTCCCTCTTATGAAAGGCCTCCAACTCTACCAACGTAGACAAAAATCAAAAGACCTTGTATCATCCAACCTTTTCTCACATTATCTCTACACATCACTTTATTACTCCTAGAAGCCTCACTTTGGGAATAAGCCTTTCCAAGGAAGCCTTTGGGTCAAATTAAAAAGAGTTACCCGATTTAGAGGTAATATCTTCTCTTGAGTTTCTTCCTTTTATTTTTCATCTACACAAACCACAATCTTCTTATTATTTGATACCATAATAACGCCATTATCATCAATATACTAGGATTTTGTTATGATAAGTATTCTACCTACACTTACACACACCTCCGTCTAATGGAGAAAGAACATACTGTTTTTCTGGGTGGCTAATTACTGCCACACGAAACGATGATTGTTCAATATTTTTTATCACCTTTCATGGTGGACATTTAGATTTCACTGTATATATATATATATATTATATATATGGTATTGGTTTTTTCTTTATGATTCTGAATTTTATTTCTAAATCACATCGTAACACATTTCATGTTGTGGAACTGCGATAACTTCATCTGAGGAAGTGTGGACAACCGCCCCCTTCAAGTGATGTGACTCGTTCATTCCATACATAGAATTTATAAACAATGTAATTAATGAAAATATGTAACCTATATAACATATATATTATACTATAATTATAATATATATAAGTCTCATTTAGTTTTAATTCCATTAATATGACATAGAAATGAAAGTAGCGTTCATGCGTACGTGTGGCATACACTCTCCATGAACGGTACATTTCATTTTCTATATCCAAATGATATGGAATCATATAAAATTATTATATACTAGATATATATGATATTTACATCATTAATACCATTCTGTGGATGAGTTACTTATAACTACATGGGAAATTCTTTTCAATCAAGTTCATTTTTGACTCATGTACCGAACATCGACAAAACATATGATATGAACTCACATTATTAACTAATTATTATAATATAATAATATATGATATGAATAGAATAATAAACATTAAAGAAAGTACTTATGATATTAAATATTGACCAACAATTATTATTCAGGAATATAATGAACGAGGGAGAACAAGTGGACTTGGGGTAAGGGACATCGTCTCAAGCTAACTTCGTTGAGGCATAATCGAATTTATATATGACCATATTTTATTAATTGTATAATAAATCCTTTTGAATTTTAATTTCATTAAAAAGAAATAATTTTTGATGAAGCATTTTACTAAATGACAAAAGGAATTTTTTTTTCTTACGTATGCGGCGACAATGACTTCCCTACGGTCGTTTCCATTATTTGAGTTTTGGCTTCCTCTATAAGCCATATTGTTTTTAGATGAAAAATAAATAACATGTTTTAATTTTTTTTTATTGGTATTGAAAATGGTTTTGATAACTTTTTGATTATATCAATGTGTTATATTGATATCTTATGATTGATATATTGAAATGTTATGTTTTCTTTATGCATGTTTTATGAGATACAATTATGTTATGGTTCATGGTCATTGTTTATGATGTCTGGTGGTTATGTAACAAACTAAGGGAGGTTGATCGCGACATAGATCTCCATTGAATTGGGTTACGAGAAGGAGTTAAATGCTAAGGTATCTCCAAAGTGATTTAGGGAATATACTGTGATGGGTATTCCAAACGTAACCATGAGGGTTACTCCATACGTAAGAATGTTATGAATCCCTCAAGTTAACATTATGTCTTATGATTTTTTTGAGTTATTCATAAATCATATGATTTCATGAGGTATGTTAAAGTGCTTATTTTTTATGAGTAAAGTATTATTTCATTGATTCTTATGTATACATGGACTAATGTTTTCTTTCGGTATTTTTATATCCCTTAATGAGCTTTTTATGGTCATCCCATGTCTTTCAAATGTTTTTCACAAGTCAAGGGAAAGGTGCATGATGTGATGATAATGTCGAGGATGTGTCAAGAAAGATTCCATGTTTTGTTTTAAATATTTTTCCTTGGATAGAAAAAAATAATATTTTTTTGTTATAACCACATTGTTTAAATGTAGAATTAAATGCATGATTTATTTTCTAATTAATTAAAACTCTCAACCTGAAAAGAACCTCGAAGCGAATTCTTGAAATAACTAAAGATTAATTAATGTGTAAGGCCGAGACCTTATAGTGGGGACCACTCGACCCATATTAATGGGAGGAGAGGAAAATCTCTCAACTTCCCTCATTAATGAGGGGTAGCCCCTTGACCCCCTATACCAATTGTGGTGCCACCACCTCCCCTTTTATTATTTGAGCCAACACATAATTTATTATGATGAATCCATCAAATTAATTAGGTGGAACCCATTAAATTAATACATTAATTTTGAATATTGTGCCAAAAAATTAATATGATATAATAATCTCTTGTTATTATATTTGGCATTGCTTTTTTAAGATCATCGGAGAAGAGAGAAAAGCTCCAAATGAATAACGAAGAACGAAGAATGAAGAATGCTGATGAGGAGTGACTTCGAATTCCTTCCTCAGATCCTACCGACATATAGTGTCTCCCAAAACCGGCGTGCGAGATCTGGATTGGAAGTGTGCGGTAGATGCGAAGAACGACGTCAACACCGTCTTCTTCCCCGCGACTCCGTCAACGAATGATGAATAATGTTTGGGTGAATTATTTGATTTTGTTTTATTTACGAGATGATGTGGGGTTATTTGTTTGATCTTTCTACAATTTTCAATTAATGAGTAATTCTTTCACAACTCAAGAATGTTTGAACCTCTTGATACCACCCTAAATGTAGAGGGTGTTGGGAAAACAAACATGGCCTCACCCATCCGCCGTTCTTATTTTTTGATGATCTTCTTCATGGAAATGAGGCGACGAGACAATGGAGGAAATGATCACACTACCCATGACCTCCGTGAACCGTACCGCTCTCACGGTGCTCCAGACGAACCCAATCTGCCACCTTGGGCCGAACTGTGCTTCCCACCGGCTTCCAAGCTGCACCAGCATCCTCGGTACCCAGCCAGCCTGCATGCTCGCCTCCCGACCTGGCCGTTCCCTTCCCGGCTGCCCCTAAGCTGCCTGCCGGCCTGCTCGGCCTCACACCGGCCTACTTTGGGCCCACTATGACCCCTGCCTTCCCGGACGCCTCCTGGCCGCATTCCGGCCTTCTTGGCCAACTGCCAGCCAAATACCCACCTCGCAGCGCCTTAGCCGAATCGGCCCGTCCGTACCCTTCGTGCCGAGCCGCGTCGGGCCGCACCTTCGCAGCGCTCCGGGCTGAACCGAACCCGAGCTAGGGCAAACCTAATAGGCTGGCCCACCCAATGGGTTGGGCCAGACCCAACAGGTATGAACAGGTCAACCCTGACCGTGTCGGCCCACATGGGGTAGGACAAGGTTGGTTCGATTGGGTCGGATCGGACCCGGTCCCACTATCGACCGTTTACTTTATTTGTCCATATCTTTAGAACCAGATGATTGTCTAAGGAATCGTCAGTGGTCATGGTATTCTACTAGTATGAATGTCCCTTTCAGTATAGCCCACTAATTTTTGGGTTAACGTTTATATATGGTTAGTCTAGTTCATGCACGAATCCAACAGGGCCCCTGAGACTGAAAGGGTAACAACTCACAGACAGAGTGTCCGAATGACGCCCCGTCTTTTTCTTTGAGACCCCTATGACGGGTGGAACTTTGAGATACATCTTCGAGGGAATTTATGATAGTTGTAGTATCGACCTGTAGCTCGTGGAGAGGATCCTCGAAGAGACAATCGAGCATAGTGCAGAGACCTATAGCTGGATGAGACCTGACGACAGCTGTTTATTTCAACTCCGAGGGATTCAACTAGCCCAATGGAAAGCGCCTTGGTGTCACGGAAGGACTATAGTGGGGAGCACCATGGTGCCGGGGTAGACCCACGATACTCTACGGGTGGAGTACCTCAGCAGGATATGAGGGGGGCGCCTTGGTGATGTAGCATACCCACGGTGGGGAGGGCCATGGTGATGCAGCAGACCCACGGTAGTCGAGAGACGGAGTATCTCAGCACTCCAAGGTTAATGGGAAGTGCCTAGGTGTCGCGACAAGCCCACTTTACTCGACAGAGGATTTTCTCTCTTGTAGTTGTGGTTTCTATAGTGTAAATAAAAATCCTGGTTGAGATGAGTTAGAAACTTTTGTGTTTTCATCATGATTGAAATGAATTACTTGATAACTTTGGTATATGTATGGGAATATAACTAAGTGGGGTTATCTATTGATTTAATAATTTTTGGATTATCCATGTTAGTTTTGTGAGACCTTGAGGGTCTTGGGGTCCCTACTGAGTATCGTTATACTCACCCCTACACAGGTTATGACCGCACGTAGTTGTGATGGACACAGAAGTCATACAAGGATAACTGAGGCTGAGTGTACCAAGGCTGGACGGTACCTAAAGGTGGACCACATGGCATGACAGTGCATAGTGGAGACGGACAGACGTGGAGTTATATAGAGGCCATCTGTACATACTATTCATGTATGATTTCTTGATGGATGGTCCATGAGTCTTTTTATCTTTTTTTCCAGTACTTTGAATTTTAGTTTCCTTGTAATTTACAGTTGGGCTTGTATTTCTAGCCCTACATTTACATACCATCACTTCTTTTGTATAAATTTGTATTAAGTGTTTTTTTTTCAGCTCATACCCTATTGTGTGTGTTTTCAAGTTATAAAGGCAATTCCTTCCAAGCTTAGGGATTTACACTTTTGGTGATAGTCACCATCCCCTGGGCTATGGAAGGCGGGCTTAGGGTAATCACGGCACGGGCCCCGGGTGATGGGTCGTGATAATCACATTAATCATACTTAATGTCTCATAAACATTATTATATGATATTTTTATATAATCTCTATGATATTATAATAAACCAATAAATGAACTGAATCTCTATAAATACAACATAAAATAACAAAATCCACTAAAATAAATGTATGTATATATTCCTCAAAATAATATCCTAGAATATTATATCTACCCCAATCATATTGGGTTCTCATAATTGTGTACATATTTAAAAATAACACTAATCACATAATCACTAAAAAAACCTCTGAAACTCATGGTTATCTATATGATAAACATATAATCCCAAAATTAACATTACCATTATTTTTTGGTTCATTTTAATAAATAAAAAACAATTTCATATTAACAACGACATCATGTAGGCCATTGGTAGAGAAGGAACCATTGTATCCCTTTTGTTGTGGGTTCAAGCCACAAAACCTTGTTTGATGTAATGGGTTATTTCATATAATGTTGTTTGTAATTTTATTAAAAAATAATTATTTATATTTCATTTCCAAAAATATCATGAACATCCTAAAATATAATTTTTGATCATTATTAATTAAATAATCATTGAACAGTATCAAAAATCACTATTTATGATAACAAAGTGTAATTGTTTTACTCCAAAAATAATAATTCTCTTTAAACCAAATGGTTACAAAAAACAAAACCTAATAATCCATTTCCCAATGTATAATTAATCATATAAATAATTATTTACATGAATCAGTAAAAGGGATTTATAATACATTTCACATTTTATTAACCTCAAACATATAATCCCATAATGGTATTTATGACTCTTAAGATAATATCATATGAAAATTTCATAATATAAGAAGTTATCTATACCATTCAGTATTACCAACTTTAAATAGTATTGAACCGACACACCCATATCTTATGCAAAGAAAATATAGAAGAAATTTCTGGAATAGATACAGATAAATGTGGATTGACCATTTTAATCAAAATATTAATTAAAAAAAGAAATTCTAGTTCACTTATATACGCAAGGAACTTTTATTTTTAGATATTCATGTAATTAGGAAAAAACATTACATAAACCGCACATTGGAATTCATGAGAGTATTTATTTCATTATTCCCCTATATTCATATTACATATTTATTCACAATCATCTTCAAAAAACATTAGACATAAAAATAATTTAGAGACCATGTTAAAGGAAAAATAATAATATTTAGGTGATAATCTTAGCAATTATAATCATGTGAAATAAAAATTGAATTTCATTAGTTTGAGTATGATGATAATATGGGTATGATAACATACTCAATGTGCATGATAATGATAGAAGATAATTCATACAAATTATTAGCTATATCATCAGTCAATAATCATATAATTAAACATTACTATAATTCATGTTTCAAAAGAATAAATAATTATGAACAATATAATGTCTACCTTGATCATAAAAAACAAGTAAAACCCCTTTCAAAAATATATAATTTTATTCATACATTGATACATCGTCGTTATAATAATATTTCATAACCCTTATAAGTTCTCATATAACTATTATAACCATACATATGAGGTCCAAAATATTCCCCCATATTACATAATCATTAACTAATTTATTCAAATCATATCTGGGAACACCCATTCTATTTGATATATTCGGATAACCAGTGAGAAATATCAGAGATGAATCAATCGTATACATTGTAACTGAATGGCATGAATGATATAATGAGGATGGTCCCTCCATAAAACTCATAGAAGTATCATATTATGTATAAAAACATAGATATTTAATTTCATCATATTACTCATATAAACTTTGATGAAAACATGATTAACCCATGGAAATGAAACAATTTCTTTTAAAAACATTTTTATATTATCATAATCCATCCAAATAAATAATAATGATGGTATCAATAAAAATCATCCCTAGTGGTGCATAAGAAATAACAATGGTAGTTTACAGTTTTTAATAAAAATAACATTAAATTATCAATAAATAAATTCATGAGGAAATTTACATCTTAGTAATAAAATTACATTTAAAAATCAAATAATTTCACCAAACATTATGAAAACAATTATATTTTGAATTGACCCTACAAATTTATAAATTAATTTTCAAATAAAATTAAGGTCATGATTTTTAGAATATACATTCAAGCTGTTAATGATAAATATAAACATTATACTATAGACTATTTTAAAATGGTGTGTGTGGAAACTGATTCTGAATGTGGTAATAAATTCTATTTCTTAATCCATTTAAAATAACGTCAAATACCATTTTATTTTTAGTTAGGAAAAATTTTATTCTAAAAAGGCCAATTTTTAGGATATTTTATAATTCATTGATTTGAAAGAGAATGATTATCGTTATAAAGGATGATATAATATTTTTACAACTTATAAATGAGATTTTTAATGTTTATTTATACAAGAAAAGAGGAAAGATAAGTTATTATTTTTATCGAAATTCATAAATAAATGAAAAAAATAGATATTTATATCAATAAAATTACATCATATAATTTCCACCCATGGAACCCTTTAAATAAATAATCTTAAAATGTATAGAGATTACTACATATTGTGTATTCCAATTTAGTAACATTTCAATCATATAACTAGGAGTGAATAAAATCAATTTAATATTAAATATCATTAAATTGATTATGTTTTTTTATATACCAAATAAATTGGATCATATATATAAATAATTAAATATGGTTGGTTGATAAAATTAATATATGTCTCAAATAAAGATTATTTGAGTAAACATAACCTTCATAAATATCATTTAATTGAATTAATAGTCAATTCAATGAGAAATTACATTGGGAAAATATAAATCCACACAAAAAACAATAAATATAGAATAAAAATATTTATATATCAATTCAAACATAATAATTGAATAATAAATTCAATTAATAAGTGTTATAACCTAAATAATTGAAATTGATTTAATAATATTTATAAAACTTGGTAACATTCAAGTTAACTACCCTTGGTTTCATTAATTCCAATTAATGTTTAAAGTAACAAAAACAATGATGGATTCATTTTATCTCTAGTAAAATCGTATTATATGAAAAATATAATATAAATTATGTTCATAGTAATAAACTAATCCCAAATAAAGGTAAATTGAATGGATATCCATTACTTAGAGTCCAAACATTTAATATACATCCATTTAAACATACATTACAAACTCAAAAAAATTATTTTATTTATTAAAAACATATTCATGGGATATTATTTTATCATAAATAATTTTTTGTATTTATTTTAATGCAATATTTTGATAAATAACTTGTTATTTCCATGTCTTATATTTAGAGGTTTTTTTCATAATATAAAAAGATGTTTTGTGCGTTCAATATGGTCAATGGGTAAGTAAAAAAATTTTTATAGAAAATTAATAAGGAAATAATCATCATTTTTATATATAAATTATATGTATAAAAAAATTCTAGAAAAATGGTTATGAAATAATAATTATGCTTCAATCATGGAGATGGTTGGTCATAGTTATGCATGAGTAATTTTTCCCCTTTTCAATGTTCATTACAGGGTAAGTACTAATTTTTCCATAGAAAGCTATAATATATGTATATATATTCAATATAATTTATTTCAATACACACATATATATAATCCATATGATTTTAGTATGAAAAAAGAATCACATCCCTTTTTGGAGGTTTGTGTCCACACATACTCATGATCAATGTTATCAATTTTCACTCGAAGGAATGTTATGAAAATATAAGATATATAAAATTTCATGAAAGATAAATATTTTATTAATAAAATATAAATATTTTAATAACATCATTATAACCATATGTCATATGTGGTGGTTGAAAATTAATTACGTCGGTTCGTGAGGCGATAGACCGTCGTACACATCAATGATGAATTATTTTCCCCATCGGATAGAGTTTGGAAATTAATATGGGCTATGAAACTAACATAATACTAATCATATTAAATTTAAAATAAATTATCTATTACATCCTATTTTTTAAGTAATATGTGGATGAGGTGAATGAAAAAGCTAAACAAATACACTTTACTAAGAACTATACCTCTTATTCAGACAAGTTTTTTTTTCAATAAACCATAAGTAATATAATGTCGGAATTATTCCAAAATTATGAGAAATATTATATTGGGAAGGATTTTTGGAATTTTAATATATATATAATTCATTAAAAATTTAATTAAATTGTGATTTATTTTGAATTAAATGTTTTATATTATAAGAGAGTGGAGGGGTACTCATGAAATTTGTTTCAATATTAAAACCATATTAATTAATTTAAATTCGAAATCAAAAAAGTATATTTTTAAATATAAGAGATTAGGGGTCCCAAAAAGTTCCTCTAATTTAATTTAGATATTATTTGAAAAGGTTACTATGATTATCATATGGTTTTAAGTAGACATTTATCCTTTTCAATCATGCCATGATAATAATGTGTTTTACTCATTTTGGGTCATGATAATAAGTAAAAACGAAAAAATGGGCATAAATAAAACATTGATTAATTTTTATTCCCCATAAAAATATATATAACTAATACAGTTTTATTTCTAATATATTTATAATCTAATTGATTTTTATCTTTTTAAAAATATCACAAATTTTAATTTTTAGAACTATTTTTTTAAATTGACATTAATGTAATCAACACTAAAAAATAAATTATGAAATAAAATATTTTCAACAAATAGAACATGAAACTATCATATATAAATTCCATGTATCCCTTTAATTATCTAGTACTATAGTAATTTTAATATTATTTATATCAATTAATTTAATTCATCATTAATTGATAAATTATATTCTCATCAATGTGTAAAAATTTATGATAATTATATATTCTATAATTTTATTTACAAATTACTATTAGTCATAAATAATTAAATTTCTATATAATATTAATAAATGAAAATATACTATTGTTATTATGATTTGAAAAATATTATAATTAATGAAAATTATTTGTGAAATTTTTAATTTCCTTTTCAAAAAATATTATAAATATTATAATCATATAAAAATGGAAAAAACTTCATATAACCATATAATGGATAGTTATGCATGAAATTTGATCAGCTGAAAAAATATAGGCAACTATTAGTGTAATTATCTAGACCTCATTAATTTATTTTTAACCATTGATTTTTTCATTTACCCTTACAGTGGTAACTAAATAACTAAAGTAAATATTCCTAATATAAGATCTACAAAAGGGAAATATATAACAAATATTTATGACATTATTAAAAAATTGGATTTAATTTTTAAAAAATTTCAAAACACATAACAATAAAATTAAATATAAAATTAAATTGTAAATCAGGATGAAATATAATGTTTCACAAATATATCATTTTTTGTATTAATTTTTTATACTAAATTCTAGATTAAAATTAATTTTATAATCCATAAAACTATTATACTAAATAAAAAACAGTTGAAATTTTAAATCTAATAAAAAATATATTTTAATATTTTAAACAAATTAAATTTGATTACTCATTCAAATAAAAAAAATTATTTTACCATTCATAGATAATCAATATTTAAAAAAATAGAAAAAATCAGAATAAGAAAATTTTGACATAATCAAATCAATATTCAAAATATTTTATAAAATAAAATTCCAAAATTTTTTGATAATTAATAATATTATGAAAAAAATAAAATTTATTAAAAATTATTTTTATGTAAACTTTTCATTGAAGAGTAATATTGATTTTAAAGAAAACAACCTCCTATATGAATATAATTAAGAAATAAACATTTATTTATTATAACATAATATATTTATATATTTGTATATATCATTATTTCATTAATAAAAAAACATTAAATTTTTTTAATGGATTGGTCATAATAGTCACATTTTAATAATTATTAATTTTTCTTAAGAATGTTATTGTGTATCCTGTATAAAATCTTTGTTCATTTTTAATAATAATGTAAAGGAATAACCTTGAAAAATTATATAGATGTAAAATTTTTGTTATATCTAAAATAAAATCTGACATCATCACATTTATATTGGATTCAAGGTATATATTTCATCTATTCGTTACAATACTTCACATTGATGATTGTGATCATATAATATTTCCATTTAATTTACGTATTATAGGTCACTGATATTTTTATTTATCAATAGTATTTTTATCTCTAATACCCATTATTATTATTATTTATTTTTATGTTTAATAAAATATACAACAAGAAACACCAAACTAAAATGAATCATGAAAAAATATTATTAAAATATTATATTTATAACCCAACAAATAAATTTTTGACTCTGAATATGATTAAAAAAATCAAGAAATATTTATTAGATACCAAAAAATTATAATTTTATTTCTGATATATTAAAAAATAATCACTCAATTATTAGTAATTCTATTTTATCCTTTAAATATACATTTACATAAAAATCGTTTTTATTCATTTTTGTGAGTTAATATTATAACTGATTAATAAAATATTTAAAAAAATTTATTTGATAAAATATATATTATGTTATATATAATCATATTATAATTACCTTTTGTTAATTCATTTTACATAACTAAGAAAAAATGAGTTGTCATTGAATATTAAATTACATGGATTTTGGTTAATATATCATTTCATTTAATTGAAAATTACATTTATGGATTTAATATTATCTCAAAATAATTTTGGAATTATTATATTAAGTTTAGTAAATGTAATTAATCATTAACTATTAGTATGATTTATTTTTATATGAGTAAATTTTTGTGAATAATATTTTTTTATGAGTTTTATTGATTCTCAATTAGGATATCATATTAAAATTGATTTACATAACTTCTTGGAATTGAATCATAAATTATGGATTCCACATTCTAAATAATGATATCCAAATTTGGAAAATAATATTTTTCTAATATATTCATTGTGAATAATAACTATAATAAATTTGTTTTAACACATAAGGGATAAATAGGTAATTAAGGATCAGGATTAAAAATAACCCTAAATAAAGAAATTAATATATTTTTGGGTTTTTAAGACAATCGACATCAATGATTAAAATTAAAAATAAATTATTCATATTTTTATGTTTTTACGAATAAAAATATATATTTTATTTAAATATATTACCTAAAATGTTACCCTCATATGTCATATATTTTTTTTCATTTCACAGGGATAAAAATAACATATGTGTAGATAATATTATTTATATTAAAATTAAATAATTTTTTTACGAATATATATATTTTATCTTTTAGTGCAGAAATAATAAAAAAAATACCAACATGACACAAAATGTATTTTTATACAGGAGTTAAAAAAATAAATTAAATAATTTTGAATATAATAAAAGTAATTTTTATTGGTATTTTTATAGTTTCTTTTAGAGTTATATATATATAGTATTACGAAAATTCAAGAAGATCATATTTCAATTACAATGATATCGAATTATTTTAGAAGTCAAATTATATAAACAGATCTTAAAATAACATCAATGATATTATAAAATAAATAATGTTATATAAAATTATTCAAAATCCTCAAAAAAACACATATGTATCCAATAAAAATGTTTTGGATTTTATATATCCACTACGTTTAATTTATGGGTCAATAATCCATTTATTAAAACATTATTTTCCAATAAATAATAAAAACATAAATATAACAGTAATTTTCCAAGTGGTTTATTGGAGTTAAAACAAAACAATAATGTTTAAAACATAGTCGAAACTTGAAAAAAACATTACTAATAATATTTTGACACTTAATCATCATATATTAGTATTATATCTTTTTATCACTATTTTTTCTTGAGAAATAATTTATATTAATTTAATACTTTATTGAATTCTAAGAATATCTATCCCACAACTAATAAAATCTCACCTCATATTCTCTATTTCTCAAACATTTTATTTACATTATATCATCAAATGAATATAAATATTCATTTATATAATATCTATAATAAATTACTATTTCTTGTTTTTCTAGAATACTGACCGTAGATTGATTAATGTGTAATGAAAATGATATTCTTCGAAAATGATGTACTGCATGTAACCAATTGTTTTTGTTTTATTTATTCATATGCATCTATATTATATTATTTAAACATGGTTAAATATGAAAATTACTATTTTAATTATTATAATGTTTTAAATGTTTATTTTTTTGACCAATATCCATATTATTTCTCAGTCCAATGAAAAATAAAAGCATAATTATTTGTGTAAGATGGTCTATAGACTCGAGTACTGATATAATTTATTTTATTTCACCACTATCACGAATTATTAATGTAATAATTTGAATTTTTATATATGATTCTATGGATTTTATTTATATTCAAGAAATATTATATATTATTTATTTTAATTCTATTACATCCATTGAAAAATGATAATCTCATTCTCATGTAGGTGTATATTTTGACCTCTATGTATTTTTTGATTTATTTTATAACCCAATCAAGTAAATTATATACATATCTGTGTTTGTTTAATGAAATAATTCTTTTCATATATTAATTACTATATAATTATAAATTAATTTCTTCATTATTTCCCTCACGGTCATAGTAAAACCAAATCCTTACTCATGTGTGAATCTGTCCTACCATCTCTATAAGCATGTCATGGTTTATATAATTAATGATATTTAATATTTAATTTCAAATTTAATATTTATTTATAAAAATTAAATTTACTTCATTATTATTATTTTAAATATGATAATACAATTACCCCCTTTTCATCATTTAATACACCTATGTGATTTTGGGGTTATGAACCAAATATCCTCAAAATTCCTGACGTGGAATTAGGCAATTAATAAATTAAATATTTATTTTAAATAAATGAATAAATGGTTTAATGATAAATTAAATAATCTATAAATGGTTATAGAAAAATTAAAGAATTGATATGTTTTTTATTTTATATGAACTAAATAATAGATGTGAAAATTTTCAAATGAACATATATTATTCTTCCTCAATATTCATTCATTGATGCATGAATGTTTCGATACAAATTATTTCATATATGCTGACTTGACATCAATGTTATATATTTCTAAGGGTTTCATTATCTCAATAAACATTAATTTGGTTATATCAAATCATCAATGAATATATTATGCCAATATTATTATTAAAATGATAATTTTTTATTTAAATAATATTTCATCTTATTTGGGTGGTTAATTTATTTAAAAAATCACCATGGATTAATTCTAAATTCAATAATAGTATCTTTGAATGTTATATTCTTCTCAAAAAAAAAAAATATTTTGGACAGATGATTATGTTATAAAACATTTTTATCATATTATTTGTATACACTTCAACAAAAAAATATTATTAATATAATAATTATTTTTATTTTTAATGATTTATTAGAATAATTTTTTCATAGGATTATGATCCAAATGATAATGAAATGTTAAATAATTTCATTAATAATGTCATTGTATTTTTTTATTTAAAATGTAAAAAATCCCTTTAGGTAAGATAATATGATATTTTCTCAACTTATACATATCTCTTCTTCTCATATGGTTATGAATTTATTTTATATATTTTCTTGTATTTCTTAAATCTTTGATTAATAAAATATCAATAATGTTTTTTCTATGTGATAATTATCTTTTATATTCCATTAAATTGAGAATTAGTCATATTCATATATATGTTTTATAATGAAGTTTTTTGTATTTCATTTAAAAAATAATAATTCATTAAACTACTTTTCATTATATTGGAAAATTTTGAATAATCTTTTATAATTAAATTTCATATTTTTTCACCATTGGTCACCTTCTACTATATTTAATAATATTTTGAAAATATTTTTATTATTAAAATTAATGAAACAAAAAAAAATTCACTATGAATATTTTTATTTTTATATACACATATTATATTATTAGAGTGATATTTTCATATGAAACCACATTCTAAATAATATTTTTGATATTCATTTTATAATATATTTTCATAGTGAAATAATTATTTTCCTAAAAATGTTTTGAAAGGACATTTTTTTAGAATTTCCTATAATCAATAAAAACAACAGTTGATGTTTCTTACACATAACTATGGATATGTTTTATTAATAAAATAATCATTATTTCTCCAGGTATATTAATAATATTTCATTAATATATTCATGGAATCCATTACTTATCAATAGGTAAATAATTTTATAGAATAATAATTGTAGTTGTTATAGTAAAAAAATAAATTCTTCCCTGGGTTATATTAATATAGTAGTTCTTGTAGATTCATTATGATGATATGTTAAATTGATAAATATAATTATTATTGGAGATACTAACATATATCTCCAATTATTTTGGTAAATGGATAGAGATAAATGGATATAGAATTCTCTTATGATATTATTGTGACTTACCAAGTGGGTTATTCCATTTGTAAAAGTGTTTTTAAGAGGGATATAAAAGTTAATTTAAAATATACCAACAAGTTTTGTTTATGATTTCATTAACTAATAATGGTTTATTTAATTATGGATTACATTCACACGAGATATGAATGTTGGAATATATAACTCATTCAATGTGTTAATGTTTCATGCATGTTCATATGGTTATGATCTAATATATAATGGGAATGAATTATCATAAGTTATTATCATGGAAATTGACTATGTCATTATACCATCATTCAAATTTTATAATCAATATATTCATTCAATTTTTAATGTTAACGTCCACACATATTAAGAGTTTGATCTTGTCTTTATTTTGGTTTCCATTACCCCGTGTTATGATGATTTTAGTAAAATAAATTATTTCTAGAAATGATTCCCTTTTGATGGATTTTATTGGATATGTAGAATAATCAATATTTAAAAATATAGTCATGGAATATTTGAAAAAATACAGACTTAATGACTAGGATATTGTTTAACTAATATATTATCCAAATTATCAAAAATATTAATCCTAGAATGTCATTGTGTATGTGAGTGATCCATCTTTTCAATTTAATATTTTTAGGTTTTGGATGGATAATATGTTATATGATTATCCGAATTTAAAAGAGAATTTTTTAGCACAAGTTCTTGTCTTTTGGGTATAGTTTTTCTATAGTTAGTATGAGAACCAGATTTAGTAGATTTTATATATTAGGATGTTTTCATTTTAGATTATTTTATGTGATTTGGAGAGTTTAATTTGTTTATTATTTTAAGGAAAATAATTTTTCAAATTAATATTTACCATGTTTTAATTAATTATTTATTTTGTGATTTAATGATTATTATTATTATTTTGTGTCAATTTTTATTACTTTGATGGATATAAAACCATTCATTATAACATATAAAATTATATTGCAAAATTATATCAATTTATTTATAATGCATGATTATTATTATGAAATAAAATTTGAAATTTGAACAATTTTTTTACAATTTATGATATTGATGTTATTTGTGATATACTGTTATTTATTTGTTGAATTATTTATATTGAAACATTTTATTTATCATTTAATTTTGGACAATGATTTATAATTTCTATATTTTATGGTTTACAAATTATTTATATTTATATATATTTATTAAATTGTTTCTGGTCATTATTAATTTATATATAAAATAAAGAATATATTATAATCTATTTTTGTATTATGTTTTTCGATAGATGATAATTTAAATGCTTTATTCATGAAAAACACATCTAAATTAATCATTTTTTGGAGTAAAAGATGAGATTGTTGCGGAAATTTTTTTGAAGGATTAAATTATAATTATTAGGGATTTATATTTCTTTATGATGTTAGTTTATATATTAATGGAATTCCTAAATACATGTAAAGGGATCATGAGACAAAAAATGTATCATATTACCTAAAATTAAAATAAATTAATGGTTATTATTAAACATAATTGATTTGTGGTTTTATAGTAATTTAATTTCTCATGATCATTCAATTTCATACGATTATGTTTTATATTACCCTCCATCATTATTTGGACACTATTTTTCATACATGTTTATATTTTCACTTACGTCTAATAATATGCAATTTACAGATTATATTTTGGGTTATTCAAGATGATGTAAGTACTTTTTTTTCTTTTTCATAAAGGTGTTTTTTAACCCTATATGATGTGGGATTTGTAAAATAGTAATTAAAATTTTGAGAAAGAAAAATAATACAATGTTAAAATTCAAAAGTTTGAGGATGAAATTTATTTATAGAAGAATGTAATATCTTGATTATTTAAACGAACTTATTGTTCAATAGCATACACCACATGCAACAATATTTTTAATCAGATTATGAGATTTTATTATTTAAATGATATATTTATATAATATATATAAATTTGAGGCTATATATTATATTAATAAAATTATGAATTATATATTAAGATATTAATCATTAATATATTTTTGATTTATTCATATAAAATAGGAAATTAATTTTCAATAAAAAGATTTTATTTTTTGATAATATGTTTTTGTAACACCCCAAGCTTCTATGGTACGCTTCACTTTGAATATTTCGAATGCGTGTGCTGTAGGCAACATCGAGTTCTAACACACCACAACCAATCAAACTAGCCATTATAATTAGTAATACCTAATTTCTGAAATATTATAAAATTTATCTCTCAAAATGGAATTAATTTTTTGGGTTTTTAATATCAAATTTATCCTAGGGTGAAATTTTGGAACTTTTCGGATAACATTTATATTTTGATGAATAGTGAAAATTACTAAATTTTAACTAAAAACAACTTTTTTAATCGAAATAATTTATATTGATAAATTATGAATTTGAGTGGTTTTAAAGTACATGTTTAATATATTTTTACCATTTAATACAATTTTGGTCATTTTACATAATTTTACAATTAAACCAGACATAAAAAGGTATCAATCTTTTGATAGTTAGTATCTCTTAAAAACACGCTTTCTGTTTTAACAATGGAAATTAATTTTAAATTAATTTCTGCCACTTGTGTGTTTTGAATTTTGCAAAATGGATTCCATATTAGTTATCAGGATGTTAAAATTGTGTAAATAGGTAACTTTAATTTTTAGACAATTTGAATAATTATATTGGTAAATATTTTATTTACCATGGTTAAAGGGTAAATCCGGTATATAAGGGTTAAAAATTAATATTATAATAACAAAAAATTACCCTAAAATGTGTCAAAAACTTATTGGCTGATACATGTCCGACTATGGGCATATTTCGGTCGATTTTTGGACCCCATGGAGCCACTTTTATGGGATAATGACACTTTTTATTAATTATTTTAAAATGAATACAAAAATGACATAAGTATATATTTTTTTAAAAAACATTTTTTACATAGAATTATATATGTTGGATTTTCGATTATAAATATCCATTAGAAAGATAAAAAGATTTCCTACATAATAATATTTTATTTATAATTTTTATACAATATATAATTTAATTTATTTATGACACTATAATGATGCCGTAATTACAATAATAGTGAAACATTAAAATAATTGATATTATAAATACCAAAAAATATATAAGTTGAGAATTTGTATGAATTAAAATATTTTTATAGGTCAATATGTCATGTTAGGAATTATTTAATTAACTTTGATATAAGTAATAATTCTGTTATAATTTTCATAACAATCAATTTTCCAAATAGCGTCAAAATTGAAAAACAAGAGTTTTTAAAACAACTATTATATTATTAATTGATATTAAATTCATAAAAATATAAGGATCAGCCACGAGACTTATATCATGATATTTCTATCATTAATGGACCACATGGGAGTCCCTTGGATGTATATAGTATGTTTATTAACCATATAATATAAAAATACAAAGAGACATTTTAAAAGTGAAACTAATTAACTAAGAGTTAATACTTAATGATAAGGTTAATATAATGAACCAAACCTATCTAAATTTTATTAGTTGAGTGGTTTTCGACCCCTTACCACCTTATCCTTTAAATAATTCACTTTGCAGCCACTGGAAACCGAATATAAATTTATTATAATATAATATTTATAGATTTTCCAAAGGATCCCCTCACCCCTCTTATAAAAGAGAACTCCCCCTTCTCACTAATTAACACAATCAAAGCCTTTTGGTTCAGCCAAAATCTACCCAAATTCTCTCCCGGCTAACCTCACTTCATCCTAGAGTCCTTCATTTCGTCATAATTCCAAAATAAGGAGCCCTTTTGATCAAATAAAAAGGAAGAACCCGAACAAGAGGTAATGATTTCACCACCCTTTTTCAAGTTCCTTTCTTCTTCCACTTCTTCATTCTTTGTTATTACCATTTTAAAATAACAAATCCAGTATATTATATATACATTGATGTTATTATAAACATGTTACAACCATATTTCAGTATTCTATTCATCCTTTTAATGGCATGTCACCATACGTGCGTACGTACGACATACCGTCTCCACGTCGTGGTGCAATTTGTTATTCAAAACATTATTATTTGGATGGGTATAATAATGATGTGTAAATCATGTAAATAATAAATAAAACATGATAATGATTCTATATATATGATATAACATTCAATTATATATTATTTTAATATCATAATATGATATTGTGGCTCGTGCGTACGTACGAACTACTGTCTCCACGAATGTGATGAGATTCATTCTCCATCATATCCATTCAAGTATAATTCTCATTTGATGATTAATAATAGTATCTAAGGACATTATAGCATTCTAAATATGAATAATATACAACATATTCGTGACAAACACGACTTACTTAACATAACATATAAAAGAAAATGAGTAAGTTAACTGCTGAAACAACGATAATACTAAGATATTATTAACAAATCAATGTTAAAAGATAATATATGACATCATATTAAAATATATGATTCTTTTATAATTTAATAACAATTATTTCACCATTATACATGAGGTTAACCGACCCCAACCATGGAAAAGTAAAACGAAAGGGTTTATTTCACAATCCCTTCATTACTCGAGGTTGTTTATACATAATTATCTACTACGACCACTTTATCATCCACATCCATGTTTCATAAAAATGTATTTCAAAATATTCTTAATATTTACAATAATATGGGTTAAAGTCATTTATATCCTTGTTTGACATTTTATAAGAGGTTTTTAAAGGAATCTTTCTGTGGTTTTCCAAACAAGGTCCTTTTTAACCTTTTCGACAGAGTTAAGGTAACAATGTTTTTTTTACTTATACGGTGGGTGTGGCGATTTTCCGCCATTATAAAATCTTATAAGCATCCCTTACAAGCTTATAATAAAATTTCGAAAAACATTTTTTATTTTATAATTATGTGACTTTTAAATGAATTCAAAAAAAGAGGGAAATTTTTCTCAAATAGTTTTTATTTCATCTATGTCAACATCCTATGATGGATTTTAAGATTATATGAATTTTATTTATTATAATAAAAAAAATCCATATTGTATTGATAGTTTTGTGATATGTTTGACTATGGATGTGTTATATTTATACCATTCATGGTTTATGGATAAATTATTGACATTTCGTATGCTAGTTTCAATATAAATATTTATATTATGTTTAAACCTATTAATATGAGGAATGCATTGGACTTAATATGTGATGGGTATAGCTCCTCGATGCATCGGTAGGTCTCATGAGAAAAACTAGCGTCTTGGCACACGAACTTGACAAAATATTCTTTTTAGTCTTGGCACGAGGCCTTGGCTATGTGGTTATGATAGTCTGGCATTATGCATTCCATCATTATGAAAGTGGTTATTGATATTGCATGTGATTATTCTATTAGTAGAATATCTATGTGAATAAGTAAATGGAATTATTTCATTTTATTTTTTCCATTCTATTTTGAATTTCAAGTTTGAAAGGCTTTTGTTTTATTTATACATATCCGTAAATGTTTATTCTTATTTATGAAAGTTTCCGCTATCTTGTTATCCTCACTGGGCATTTGAGTTCACCCCTTTTCTAAGTATTATTTTTTCCAGGATGTGAACAAATAAATTATGAATGACCTGCAGGGATAGTATGAGGGGATAAGAGTGTGGACTATGAAGACTATGTTGTTGTAGTTTTTATTTTATGATGTAATATAAACTTTATTAATGTATCTAGTTATTCCAAGTCTACTAAACTAATTGGTATTTCGAGACTTGATCATTCTTGTGATCATGCTAATGTTACGTAATAATGCATCGAATCTGGGTAACTGGGGTCGGGGCGTTACAGTTGGTATTAGAGGATGTTTAATACAAACCTTGGAAGCTAGATTTAGATAAACTCTAATTAGGGCACATAGACCTAAGATGGAATTTGAGGATTAGTATAGAAGGACTTCATAGAATATTGGTATTGTAGAGATTTTGTGAGTTTTCCGAGCAATACATCCATTTCTGGATAAGAGCAGGTAGCGGCGGCTCTGGAACAGATGTCTCTAGGGGTAAAACCCGAAAACACTGCTTTGAGCTGGACTCGAACGGGAACTGGTGCACAAAAATAGGCCTTGCTGCACTCTTGGTAATGACAATCCCGGAGGATATGCTTAGGGTAACTGTAATTTTCATTAAAAATCATTATAAAGGGTTTATTGGTATATAATTCCTCAAATAACACTTTTTTTATGATTATGGATTATATCAAAAAATAGTTCAATTTATGTTAAGTATGAAATTTATTTATTTTGATTCATAAACTGATCTAGCTTATGCCATTTTTTAGAAATGGCGCCTAGTGGAAGAAATGAAAATTGTATCACTGCATGCACTCCATGTAGGGATTCCCCTCCTGATCAAGTTAATTTTAGTGGAGCTGGTGATGCAACTGGTGCCGATCAGCTAATCACCATACTAGGACAACTCACTCAGGTTATAAATAATAACATTACCCATATGGAGCACCCTAATCCATAGCATGGAGGATCAATGTTAGATCGCTTCATGAGGAAACACCCACCAACGTTCAATGGGAGTAATAAATCCCTTAGTAGCTTAGTAATGGATAAGTTCCCAAGAGAAAATATTTCAGGCTTTAGGAAGTAGTTAAAGGTAAAAAGTTATCATGGAAGTTTACCACCTCTCTAGAGATGCTGATAAATGGTGGTCATTGATTCAAAACATGAAGGAAGATGATGAAGTATCAAATATGGAAGGGAGGGAGTTCAAAAATCTGTTTTTAGAAAAATACTTTACTCTTGACCATCGAGCAGATATGGAAAGGCAATTTATGAGTCTGAGACAAATGGAGGATGAGAATGTTACAAAGTATGAGGCTGAAATTACAAGGTTATCAAGGTATGATGGAGATTATATATGTAACCCATAAAGTAAGATTGATCATTTATTTGATTGGTTAAAACCATTTCTCCATCGAGCATTAGTCTCACAATCCTTCTCGTCGTACGAAGACATTGTCTCATGTGCTATCAAGACAGAAAATGAATTCTCTATGTCTTATGACTTTAAAGCAATGCAAGAGAACAAGAGATCTACTGATCAATCTGGAATTGAAATAAGGGGAAGAAGGGAATGGTTGAATACCAATCCTGTGGTAAATGTGGGAATAAACACCCCGGTACTTTCTTGAAGGGAACAAGAGTCTATTGAAAGTGTGGTGAAAAAGACCACCAAGCTCATGATTTCAAGGGGAAGAAAGAAGCTACCGATGTCCAATGCTACAATTGTAGGGATATGAGACATTATTCAAATGAATTTTCTAAGCATCAGGGGAACTTACCTCAGAAAAGGCCAAGGGATCAAGGCCAGGCTAATGTTATCACTACTGCTGAGGTTGAAGCATCGAAAGGCATGGTGGCAGGTAATTTAATGGCTTCCTCATGTTTAGAAAATTCATTATTTGATTCTAGATCATCGCATTGATTAATATCTTCCATGTTTTGTATGAAAATTAAATATTTCCAATTTTACATAACAAGGGAGTTGTCAGTTAAAACTCCTAAGGGAGGTACCATTTCAACAATGTTTTGTGAATTAGTCCCCATTAGAGCACATAAATGTTCATTATCCACTGATCTCATCGTCATACCTATGATTGAGTCTGATATAATCCTCAGTATGGATTGGATTTCGGACAATGATGTGAAGATTTATTGTAAGAAGAAGGAGGTTACGATTTTTGATGATGATGGTAAGGAACACCTTATATTTAGATCAGAATTGTCACCACCTAATTCTTATCTAGATCCACCCCCAGTAGCTCAACTAAATTAATTTATTGGGGAGGAATAGAATGAAATTACTATGGGTGAGGAAAGGAATGTTCAAATAGATGATGCACATATTGTGAAAGAATATGTAGATGTGTTTTCGGATGACTTACCTGGACATCCTCTAGAACGAGAAGTTGAGTTTTCCATTGATTTAATTCCTAGATCAAGGCCTATATCAAAGACCCCTTACAGAATGGCCACTGTAGAATTAGTTGAACTAAAGAAACAACTAGGGTAATTGAGTAATAAGGGATTTATTCACCCTAGTGTCTCTCCATGGGGATCCCCTGTTCTTTTTGTTAAAAAGAAATATGGATCTATGAGGTTATGTATCGACTACAGGGAGATCAATGCTATAAAAATAAAGAACAAGTATCCACTAACTCGGATTGATGATTTATTTGACCAACTTAATGGAGCTCAATACTTTTCAAAGATTGACCTTCGATCTGGATACCATCAGTTGTGTGTGAAGAAGGAAGACATTCCGAAGACAGCATTTCGAACTAGGTACGAGCATTAGGTGTTTTCAGAAATGACTTTTGGATTAACTAATGCACCCTCTGTATTCATGGATCTGATGAATATAGTTTTCAAGGAATATCTTGATGAATTTGTGGTGGTATTTATTTATGATATCTTGGTATAATCTAAAATCTATGAAGATCATGAAAATCACTTGCGCATTATCCTGAAGACTCTGAAAAGACCTGAATTATATGGGATGATTAGCAAGTTTGAATTATGGCTTCATGAGATTTCTTTTCTTTGCCATACTTTCTCTAATGATGGAATCTCTTTTGATCCTTTTATGTCCAAGGAAATCCATGAATGGTCAGCACCTATGAGTATAACTTAGGTACAGAGTTTTATTGGTTTGGTAGGTTATTATCGAGGTTTTTCCAGAATTTTGCCTGATTGGCTAACCCATTAATGAAGCTCACACTTAAAGGGGTTAAATTTTTTTGGACAAAAGAGTGTGAATAATGTTTCAAATAACTGAAGAGAAGATTACTCAATGGTCCTATATTGACTCTACCATCGGGGAATGATGGGTTCGTTATTTTTAGTGATGCATCGAAGAAAGGACTTGGTTGTGTCTTTATGCAGAATGATAGGGTTCTTTCCTATGCATCTCGACAGTTGAAAATTAATGAAAAAAACTATCCTACTCATGATATCGAGTTAGAAGCTGTTATCTTTTCTTTGATGATATGGAGGCACTACCTCTATGGTGAAAAATGTGAGATTTATACTGATCACAAGAGTTTGAAGTATATTTTCTCACAAAATGATCTCAACATGAGGAAAAAGAGATGGCTTGAATTACTCAAGTATTATGATTGTCCAATACACTACCACATGAGAAAATAAAATAAGGTGGCAGATGCTTCGAGCAGAAATGATCATGGAGTTTTGAACATGATCAGAATAGAAAGGGATCCAATCTTCATGGATCTAGTGAAGATGGACAAGGGAATAACCAGGGAGGGTTAATCCTCAATGGTTTTTTAAATGGTTGCCAAACCATCTTTACTAGAATGGATTAAGAGTTCTCAGACCGATGATGAATAATTTCAAAAGAATATTAAAGTTGTGAATGATGGTAGATTGAGAGACATTGTGTATAAAGATGGAATTTTGAAATTCGGGAAGAGACTTTGTTTTCCCGATATACCTGATCTAAAAACGGAATTGCTCGATGATGATCATAGTTCCAATTTCTCTATACACCCTGGGAGCACCATAATGTATAGATACTTGAAGGCCCATTTTTGGTGGGACAACAAAAAGAGGGAAAATGCTGATTTTTTGTCAAGATGTATGGTTTTTCAACAAGTGAATACTGGAAGGAAACAACCTGGAGGAGTCATGCAACCTCTTCCCATACCAGAGTGGAAATGTGAAAATATTACGATGGAATTTTTTGTGGGACTACCAAAGACCCCTAGAAGGGACTACACAATATGGGTTATTGTTGATTATCTTACCAAGTCAGCACATTTTCTTGATATAAGATAAGATCTACCACTGGAACGTCTAGCAAGACTATATATTGATGAAGTTTTGAGAATTCATTGAGTACCACTATCGATTGTTTCTGATCGTGATCCCCATTTTACTTCAGGATTCTGGAAAAGCCTTCAGAAAGCATTGGATACTAAACAGATTTTGAGCACTACCTACCACCCTCAAACAGATGGACAATCAGAACGAACTATTCAAACCTTAGAAGACATGTTGAGATCCTGCTCACTTGACTTTCAGGGTATGTGGGATCAATATTTACCTCTGGTAGAATTTTCCTATAACAATATCTTCCATTTGACTATTCAGATGGCACCATATGAAGCATTATACAGAAAGAGATGTCGCACACCAACCTGTTGGGATGACGTTGGTGAAAGAAATCTTGTAGGCCCAGAACTGGTGGAGTAAGTGATGGAAAAGGTAAAGGTAATCCAAAACCATATCAATGCAGCTCAAAGTTGGAAAAAGATCTATGCTGATAATTGAAGGAAGGATTTGGAATTTCAAGTCGATGATCATGTTTTCCTGAAGGTATCTCCATGGAAGGAAGTCATACATTTTGGTAAGAAAGGTAAATTTAGTCCTAGGTACAATGGACCTTTTCAAATTCTAGAACGAATTAGGGATGTAGCTTACTGATTGGAAATGCCTCCAAGTCTCCCCAAAGTTCACGATGTGTTCCATGTATCTCTGTTGAGAAAATACATTCCTGACCCAACGCATGTACTCAGCTATGAGGAATTTGAACTGGAACCCGATCTGTTTCATTGCGAAGATCCCGTCAATATTATTGATACGAGTGAACAAGTACTGAGAAACCGGATGACTCGTCTGGTAAAAATCATGTGGAGAAACCATAAGATGGAAGAGGCAACATGGGAACTCGAGAAACATATGATGAAGAACCACCTGAGTCTTTTCATGTGGTAGTATTCTAGAAATTTTGAGGATTAAATTATTTTAAGGAGGGGATAATGAAAAACACCCCAAGCTTCTACGATATGCTTCTCTTCGAATATTTTCATAGCATGTGTTGTAGGCAACATCGAGTTCGAACACACAACAACCAATCAAACTAGCTTTTATCAATATTAATACCTAATTTTTGAAATTTTATTAATTGTATCTCTCAAAATGGAATTCATTTTTGGATTAAAAATATCAAATTTAGCCTAGGGTGAATTTTTGGAACTTTTCGGATAACATTTATATTTTGATGAATAGTGAAAATTAATAAATTTTAATTAAAAAAACTTTTTTAATCGAAATAATTTATATTGATAAATTATGAATTTGAGTGGTTTTAAAGTATATATTGAATATAATTTTACCATTTAATTCAATTTTGGAAATTGTACATTATTTTACAATTAAATAAGACATAAACAGGTGTCAATCTTTTGATAGTTATTATCTCTTAAAAACAGGCTTCTTGTTTTAACAGCGGGAATTAATTCTAAATTAATTTCTGCCACTTCTGTGTTTTGAATTTGGAAAAATGGATTCCATATTTGGAATAAGGATTTTCAAATTGTGTAAATAGGTAACTTGTTTTTAGAGATTTTGAATAATAACTTCGGTAAATATTTACTTTAACATGGTTAATGGGTAAATTCGATAAATAAGGGCTAACAAAATAATATTATAATTATAACAAATTACCCTATAATGTGTCATAACATTATTTTTTGATACATGTTCAACCATGGGCATCTTAGGGTCTATTTTTGTACCACTTGGAGCCACTTGTAAGGGATAATGACACTTAATATTAATTAAGTTAAAATAAATACAAAAATTACATAAGCATATATCTTTTAGAAAAACATTTTTTACATAGGGTTATATATGTTGTATTTTATATTATAAATATTCATTAGAAATATGAAAATATTTCGTACATAATGATATTTTATTTATAAATTTTACACAATAACTAATTTAATTTATTTATGACACAATGATGATGCTATAATTACCATAATAGTGAAAAATTAAAATATTTGATGTTATAAATACTCAAATAAATATAATTTGAAATTTTTTAAGAATTACACTAATTTTATAGGATAATAAGACATGTTAGTAATTATTTAATTAACTTTTCTCGAAGTAATAATTCTGATATGATTTTCACAAAAATGAATTTTCCAAATAGTGTCAAAATTGACATAAAAGAGTTTTTAAAACAAATATTATATTATTAATTTATATTCAATTCATAAAAATATAAGGTTTGGAAAAGAGACTTATATCATTATAGGTGTATCATTAATGTACCACTTTGGGGTCTCTTGGATGTATATAGTAAGTTTATTAACCATATAATATAAAAATACAAAGAGACATTGTAAAAGTGAAACTAATTAACTAAGAGTTAATACTTCATGATAAGGTTAATATAATGACCCAAACCTCTCTAAATTATATTGGTTGAGTGGTTTTGGACCCATACCCACCTTAAACATTAAATAATACACTTTGAATCCATTATAAACCTAATATGAATTTATTATAAAATAATATTTCTAGCTTTTCCAAAGTTTCCCCTCACCCCTCTTATAAAAGGGCACTCCACCTTATCACTTATTCACACATTGAAAGCCATTTGGTTCGGCCAAAATCTTCCCAAATACTCTCTAATATTCCATCAATTTATCCTATAGGCCTTCTTTTATTCAGAAAGCCAACCTAAGGATCCCTTTTGATCAAATCAAAAGGAAGAACCCGAAGAAGAGGTAATGATTTCACCACCCGTTTTCAATTTCCTTTCTTCTTCCACTTCTTCTTTCTTTGTTTTTACCATTAAAAAATAATAAATCCAGAATATTATATATACTATGATGTTATTATAACCATGGTACAACCATATTTCAGTATTCTATCCATCCTTTGAATGACATGTCACCAAACGTGCGTACGTACGGCATACTGTCCTCATGTCGTGGTGTAATTGTTATTCAAAAAATTATTATTTAGATGGGTATAATAGTGATGTGTAATTCATGTAAATAATAAATATAACATGATAATGATTCTATATATATGATATAACATACAATTATATATTATTTTAATATCAAAATAATGATATTGTCGCTCGTTAGTACGTACGGACTACCGTCTCCACGAACGAGATGAGATTAATTCTCCATCGTATCTATTCAAGCCTAATTCTCATATGATGATTAATAATAGTATCTAAGGACTTGATATAATTCTGGATATGATTAAGATACACCCTATCCATGACAAACACAGCTTACCCAACAAAACATATAAAAGAAAACGAGCAAGTTAACACCCAAAACAACGATAATACTAAGATATTATTAACAAATCAATGTTAAAAGATATTATATGATATCATATTAATATATATGATTCTTGTATATTTTAATAACAATTATTTCACCATTATAAATGAGGTTAACCTACACTAACCAAGGAAAAGTACAATCTAAGGTTTTATTTCACAATCTCTTCATTACTCGAGGTTGTTTACACGTAATTATCTACTGGGACCTCTTTATCATCAAATCCATGTTTCTTAAAAATGTATTTCAAAACATTCATAATATTTACAAGAATATGGGTTTAAGTCATTTATACACTTTTTTGACTATTTATAATAGGTTTATAAAGGAATCATTCCGTCGTTTTCCAAAAAAGGTCCTTTTTAACCTTTTCGGCAAAGTTAAGGTGAGAATGTTATTTTTAACTTATACGGCGGGTGCGGATATTTTCCGCTGTTATAAAATCTTCGAAGATTCCCTTACAAGCTTATAAGAAAAATTTCGAAGTACAAGTTTTATTTTATAATTATGTGTCTTTTAAATGAATTCAAAAAAGGGGGAAATTTCTCTCAAATAGTATTGATTACATCTATGTCAACATCCTTTGATAGATTTTAAGCTTATTTGAAGTTTATTTTTTATGATACAAAAATTCAATATTGTATTGAAGGTTTTGTGATATGTTTGACTGTGGATGTGTTATTTTTATACCATTCATGGTTTATGGAGAAAGTATTGACATTTCATATTCTAGTTTTAATATGAATGTTTATGTTATGTTTAAACCTATTCATATGAGGAATGCATTGGACTTAATATGTGACAGTTGGAGCCCGCTATAGCTCCTCGATGCATCGGTAGGTCTCATGAGACAAACTAGTGTCTTGGCATAAGGCTTTGACAAATCTTATTTGTAGTCTTGGCACGAGGCCTTGGCTATGTGGTTATGATAGTCTGGAATTATGCATTCTATTATTATAAAAGTGGTTATTGATATTGCATGTGATTATACGATTAGTAGAATATCATTGTGAAAAAGTAAATGGCATTATTTCATTTTATTTTTTCCATACTATGTTGATGTTCAATTTTAAATGGATTATGATTTAGTTATACACTGCCATAATTTTTTTTCTTATTTATTAAAGATTCCGCTATATTGTAATCCTTACTGGGAATTTGAGCTCCCCCCTTTTCTATGTTTTATTTTTCCCAGGATGTGAAGTAGTAAATTATGAATGACCTGCAGGGATAATATGAGGTGATTAGAGTGTGGACTATGAAGACTACGTTGTTTTAGATTTCATTTTATGATGTAATATAAACATTATGAATGTATCTATTTATTCCAAGGCTACTAAACTAATTGGTCTTTAGAGAAATGAACATTCTTGTGATCATGCCAATGTTAGGTAATATTGCACCAACTCTGGGTAGCTGGAGTCGGGGCATTACAGTTTTCGTCAAAAATGCATATGTTTATTATATTGTGTTAATATGATAATTAATTTCATGTAATTTTTTAAAATATATTTCATTAAAAGTATATTAGATTCTATATCATCATATTTAAATTCTCATGAGATTAAATTTTGGGTTTTTTGAAAAGGATTGATTCGTCAATAAATATTTACAAATTTTGATTTCTCAAAATCATTAATTTAATTTCAATAAATATTATAATTACACATAGAATTTTATATCAAAATAACATTGTTATTCTATTTTTATATCTGATATAATTAAATTATATTTTATTATCGTTATAATAGATTTTGATACATATTCATTTTTGGGCTCAAATCCAATTTTATTCCGATTTTTTTTAATTGTAATAATTTATATTAAAATTCATTTATTCCACATATTGTAACTTTATAACGGAAAATATATTTTATATTAGGAATCAAGAGGTAAAAATACTCTAAATTGGTACTATTTATTTTTGTTCATTATTAATAGAAACTATAGTAAGTTTTTGTTAATATGGTAAAGGTAAAAAAGTAAAATTAAGAGATAAATAATATCATAAGGAATAAAAACTACACAAAAAATTACCATAATTTTTTTTAAGATTTTGTATAAATGATCCTAAATATTATTTTAAATTTCTCGATATTTTGTTCAATTATTAATTGAGAATTAATTATATCATATTTTCTGCAATTGTAATTTCCAAAATCTCACCCATTTAATTTTTGGTATATATAAAAAATTTCAACCTGGATAGAAATAAATAATGTCAAGTTATAAATGATTTTATAAAAGATAAATGTTTTATGGTGCTGATTTATTTTATATCTTTATTATTGAAATATTTATCGTAAATTCATGCACATCACTGAAGTTGTATTTATAAGGGTAGAATAATAGCTGTAAATAATATTAAAATTAATAATAGAAATATTTTATGATCGTATATAGTTTACCATGAATTTAATATATTTATGTAAAATCTTATGGTTTTTTAATATATTATATTATAATTCCATTTCATTCGTAATGTTATAAAATTAAAATTTAATTTGAAGCATAAAATTAAATTAATGATATTTTAAAATATATAATGTTTTTTAAACACAAAATTTTTTTTAATCAAAATATAATTACTAGAAAATTTTATTTTTTCTGATTTATGATTTTATTAATGATATATTTGTGGGACAACATTCATTTTCTTATAACATTTTTTACCCTAAGACACTAAACATCATTCATGTCACGGTAATTGTAAAAAGGGTTAACAGGGTTTAAAATAAAATTATAAAAGTTAAATTATCATATAAAATTGTCTAACTTCTATGGAATAATAATATTTCATAACATGATAATTATATATTTGAACTGCATCGTAATTTATTAATATTCCATAAATTTTGTTTATTAATTTAATACATTAGGAATTTAAGACAATGTATGTCCCCTCACTTATTAAAGGCCCTCTCCACTCCCATCTTCATTGCACATTTTTAGAACCATAACTCAAACAATAATTGTGAATTTTTTTAAAAAAACCAAACAACTGTATAAGAGGTGTTATTTTTGTAGGAAATCCAACCATATTGTGATTATGGCATAATGAAATATAGGTTTCCAGAAAAAATATGTTTTGTATTAAACTGGATGCAATAGTTTTATTACATCATCCACCTTCACCAAATATTATTCAACAATGAATAAATAATATGAAAAATATGTTTACTGTTGTATGATATTATTATTTTAATTTAATATCAAATATATAAATCCATATTCTATAAAATGGTAAATGATTCCATCATTCTGGTATATGGAATACTGCCACATCTAAAACTGATATAATACATTTTATGTCTCTCCTTCCCATAGATAGATGGAATGATATATTTAATATATATATATATATATGATATTAATTACATTACTATTTAAAATATAAAATTATATAACTATTATATCCGTTTAGAATGATAATTTCAATTGTTTGTGTGTTTTTATTACCACCAGTACAAGGCGACATCATTAATTATTCATTACTACAACACGTTTATTACATATATATAACTCTGTTAAAATAAATTTAATGATATTTATTATATAATAAAAATTCTATAATATAAAAAAATTCGTATATATTTATATTATGATCATTGAAAATAGAAACATTACTTATGTGTATGTTTGAATTACCATCCCTATTATTTTCACGTAATTCATTTATCATAACCATATCACAATTTTGGAATTAGAAAAAACAATTTCTATATAATAATTTTAATTATATCATGGTTAATATTCATTAAATTATTAAATGAGGACACCATTGATCATGGTCAATATACTGAATCTATTTTGAAGTTATAATTCAAACATCCTAAAAAACCTAATGGGGACGTAACCAATTGAATAAATAAATATTTAGTTGAAATAAATGAAAAAATATTTATTAATAAATTATAATATGTATAAAATGGTATAAATAATTTAAATGATATAAAAATTTATTATAACCGGAATAAATTTTATAGATGGAAGTTCTAGACTTATGATATGAGATTTCATCTCAATTTTCATTTATTTGGTAATGTTTTAATCTTGTAAAATTAATTTATTTATTTATAGTAAGAATACATCCACATCACATGGAATATCACAAATAATTTATTCTTAGTAGTATTTTAATATAATTTTAAAATTATATATTAAAATATAATTTTATGTGATTGATAACACGATAGAAATGATTTTATAACTCAATCTATTATTATTATGTTATATTACATCATCAATGATTTTATTATTCCATGAATATGTGGGAAATGACAATTTTTTTAAATTTTTTAATTTTAAAATAATTTATTTTTTAAATTAATTTTTTTACAAGTAATGTATCCATCTATTAATTTTCAGTACAATGATATAGTAATTTAATGGGTTGTTCATTTGAAATTTATCTTATTTTAGATTGCATTTTATATTTTACACATATAATATTTAATTTGATGTATATATAGATATTGTATATCAAGTATAGATATAAATTTATGAAATTTAATGTTTTATTTGTATTATTTTTTTTCAAAATATTATTATCCAAAATTTACCAAAATATTATGGAATTTAATGTTAAAATATTATTATATTTTGAGATTTTATATGTTTAATATATATTTAGGAGCGATATTATGCTCTTATTTTATTGAAAAATTTATATATATATTCATATAGATTGTTTATTATTTTGTTTTATATATTTTGGATCTATTTACTCACTTTTATATTAAATTATCATCAAGAAGTTGTTTTTCAGTGATACCAATCTTGTATCCTCTTGGAGATCAAGAATCATTCAAAACAATATAATTGTTTTATAAAGGGTTTTCATAAATTTTATTTTATAAAAATATATTATTATATAAAATTATTTTAAATCAGTTTGACCTTCTATTAAATTACATTCTATGTAAATTTATTAAATTTTCTTCTTGGGTCACTTTATTCGATAATTATAAATGATTGAAAATAATTATTCTTAATGATTATATGATGTACATATTTTCCCATCGTTATTCTCCTAAAATATTACATTAAATTATTTTAAGAATAAATTGATTAAAATTTATTTTCTAATTATTTTATAAATTTATTGTTTCTGAAAGTCACATTTAATGGGAATGGTAATTTAACTAATAATATTTAAATGATAATTTTTTTGTTAATATATTCATCAATGAAAAAATAATTGATTTTTTTACAATATTGGAATATGTGGTGATCATAATAACAATTTTCATTTTTTATATAAATAATAATTCTTTTTCATATAATTTCATGTAACCCATTTCTTTTCCATAGTTAAATCATGTTAGGAAATAATAATTCTTATTTCTATTTTGAACATTTCATGACTTCAGGTGTTATAATTGTTTTATGGTTAATCATAATTATGTATCATTATGGGATATGTTAATATTAATCTGGATTGTGGGTTCCCCTTCAATACTAATCACAATTATTGGGTAAAAAATTAGAGTAAACTAATTATTATTTAATTATATGTGTTAATTTTTGTTTATAGTATAGGTTATTCCATTTATATTTGTGTTGTTAAGAGAAATATAAAAATTATGTTCCACATTACATGCATGATTTATTTATTATTTCATAATTTTATAATGAATCCTTTTATAAATGATTGTATTACATTGATCATGATTATTTACATATATGACTATTGATTTATGTTATAGAATTATTGTATTCCACATAGTTTTTATCAATATTTTTAGGTTTATTATTTATCATATTTTATTTTCATTGAAATAGAGTATATCATAATACCCTTATAATCATATTATACTCACAGATTTCATTCAATTGTTAATTTTTATGTTTACCTTTACAAATCACATTTTCTATCCCTTCCATTGATTTATATTTCTCTTTGTTATAAATATTTATAATATATGATTTATTTATATAAAATAAATCACATGTTAATAATTTAATGGGATATATTTCATAATTAATAATGGATATCAAAATATTGGTATATTGAAAATAATTCATAATAAATTTTCTTTTTTATTGTTTATATAATAGTTTTTATTAATGATTCGTACCATTAAAATAAAATATTTATTGGTTATACAATTATTTCAAGTTTTATTTTTCCTTCTATGTAATTTTTATTGATAAAATCGTGTCACAGATATCAGTGTCTATAAATAAATGTAATTAATATGGTTTGTATCCCATGATATGGTTGTTTATTTATAAGGTTTTTATGATCATTGGTGAGCACCACACTTATTGACCTCTTATTTGAAACCTTATAGTGTGGTTTTTGTAATTTATATTAGTTTATCTGTAATCATGTCATTATCATAAATATTTCCAAAACTGTATAATTTTATTTAAATATGGGCAGCATTTTTACCCAAAAAGGATTTACATGTACCCTAATGATAATTTCCCTTATGTCTCTTTACATATTTATATAATAATATAAGAATCGTATTTTTCTATGCATTAATATTATTTTTTTGATTTTCATTTAAATAAATCATTGATTTCTTACCAAAAAAATTATATTGATGAGAAATTATGGTCACCATTTTCTACCATAGTAGTACACTATTATATGTATTCAATGCTATGGAAGGCCGTTATGGATAATCATCATCAAAATTTCGGATATATGACACTATAGAGTCAATTAATCATTCATTATGGGTCAATTATAAATCAATACACATACTATATAATAACTAATAAATTTATGCATTGTTTATAATTGATTCATCATTAGTATAATGCAACTAAAGAAATTACCCTACAATTTTTATATAAATAATAAAAGGAAATGAAATATTCAAAAATACTAATTTAAACATATCCCATACAATAGATACAATTTGATCATTTCACCTCATATTTTTAATAAGAGCATGTCATTGTTATAATACTCATTTTAATGAATAAATAATAAATTTTAATTTTTCCCGATCCTAACAGTACAGAACAGATGATAAAATTGTTATGCTAATGAACATTAACTAAAAAATAATCAATCATAAGTACCACTAAACGGTTGAAGCTTATTTATGAAAGACATAGTTGAATATTTTGACAGCCTTTTATCTTTTGTAAGCTCATCATGATTCAATTATTGGGAATTTTGTACAAATGTAAAAATGATATTTTTTCTTTCTATCTCCCACATCATTGGGTTCATCAAGAGTAAAACAGTGAATTTTAAATCACATTCAATGTTAAATTTATTTTTAGGGTACATCCACTAAATAAAAAAATAGTTTGAAAAAATAATCTAGGTGAGAATCATATAATAATGAACGATCATACAATTATGAAAAAATCATGGAAAATTATTTTAAATATAGATATGTTAGGATTATACTTATTAGTAAATGGTAGTTATATATCAATATATATCATAATGGTGGATAATGAAAATGTTAATTAACCCAACGTTCCTCACATGGGTACCAACAAGGTTCATAGTAAGAGATAATTCATGATGAAATATAATGATTATCAAGGTAGAATTGACCAACCCATTCTTGGGATAATTTCCCTAGATGAATATATTTCCAAACTATATCAAATTATAAGATCCAAATATGGATGTATTTCTTAAAGACCCAAATAATATAAATCATTTATAAAAATTAGTATGTTATACTAAAATTATACTTATCTCCAAAGTTTTTTCAAATGTTTTCAAATCCTAGTCTCTAATATTAACTAAACAATTATCTGATACAATCAAAAGTGAATCCAAACATTTATATATAAATGTAAAATCATATTAAATGAATATTTATTATATAACATTATTATCCATTAAATAACTATAAATGTTTAGAATCATTAGTACATAAATTATTTACACAATCTTCCACATAATTCCTCATATCTATAACACATTATAGGTTTATCTTATAAAAAATAATTCATTATATCCATAGTGAAATAAAAAATAATAATATCCGAGGTTAGTTTTTTAGTAAGGATAACCCATGAAAATAAAAATTATTATTTTTAGGTATTACTACAGTATAATTATATGATTATGGGATCTTATAGATTAAAAACCAAACCAAGTTACTCAGGCATTATAGTAATGATTCATTGAATAAATATTTGTTGTTTAGAATAAATGAATTATAACAGGATCAAATATAATGATCCCTGATTGCATAAAATATTCCTAATAACATATAATAAATAAATATTAATATGTAGAATAATCATAATCTGAGATATAATATTTCTATTATTCACTCTAAAAATTACATCGCATGTTAAGAATGTGTTAACAACCTATGAACCTACTTCATAAATGGTGTAACAACCAATGTACCATATTTTAGAATAGCAAAAGACTCTCATATACATAAAATTTGGATTGGTATGACCTCCGACATAATCATTTTCGGGCATGGAATAACATCTCATTAATCATTTGATATAATTAAAAATGATTATTTACCCTATTATATATTTGGTAATATAGTTCATTACATACCCGTAAAAATCATAATAAATTTTTATGTATAACACAATATCCTAAATAAATCACCATATCATAACAGAATAACCCATAAAAAATTAATATGTTTCAAAAACATCTCATAATCATAATCATAATCCTTCCATTAGTAATTTAAGTATAATATTATTGGATTATATCTATAGTAAATAAATGTTAATATAAATTGATGTATCAATAAATGAAAATTCCATTAAAAGATGACAATAATATTTATTGAGTAAAACCTAATTTTTATTTTGAAATAACATATTTAAAAAATATAAAATATCTAAAAAAATAAGATAAAAATTATTTCAAAAGAACACATGATGTAGGTAATGGGAGCACAAATTAATTTATAATTTATATTGGTATGATTATTTTTTCATTCTATGTACCTTAAAAAACTATTCTTTTCACATTTTCAGTAAATTTTAAGATACCATATTTTGAAATCATATAGAATATTACATTTCATAAATTTTTAATAAAGTAATAAATAAAGAATAATTAATTTTTTCAATCATAGTATTATAATAATGACATACATATAACTATTATAATTAAAAAACATGCATTGAAGTAAAAATACATAACTAAATTGGAAATAAGCCAATCAATTCTTTAATAATATTTTTTTGAAAATTTTTTAGATTCCAATTGATGATAAATGTACTAATGTAGAATAAATCTAGAAATTACAGTAGGATAGAATAATGAATTATATTATAATAAAAAAATTCACATTGTTTTCTTTATTATAAAGTCAAGCATAATTTATCATAATTAAAATGAAATTTAACAGAAATCAACTACAACATTATTCATCAGTCTTTTAACGTATTCAAACCTACTATATAATAAAAAATAACTAATATATATATATATATATATCATATTACTATTAAATAATCCATAATTCCACATATTATTTAATTACAATATGTAGAATCCTTGACCACTCCAACCAAAATCTAGGGTTTAATTTATTTCATTATGAAAATTTACAATTAATTACATCGTAACATGTTGAATTGTTTAGTTCTAATAGTTAATTACATGAATACATTATTTACTTATTACATATAAAACAATTTAAAAAAATTAATTACATTTTGCCCATACCATATCATTTAAAATTATACATAGTACACATCCTTGATTTATTATAAAATGAATCAAAATAATGGTGATCTTAAATTCCTAGCAAGGGATAGAATACAATAGAAGCAATAATAAATTGATACAAATTAATCAATATATGATGTTGAATATCTGAAAACATTCTATTTAATAATTATCATAATTATCATAATTATATATGTAATAAATATTATGGAAAGGTAAATAACATAAAACAAATTCCATTTATACAATTAACTGATAATGAAATTCATTTAGAGATGATATCATTGTGAAAATATCATGTATAATAAAAAATAAATCATATTAAATGAGAAATTTAATTAATTAATGTATCTGGAACATTATTCCTCAAGAATTTATACATTTCAAAGGATACATTAAATATAATGGGAATAACTAATCCAGTTTGGAAAACTATTTCTCTACTATCACGACCTTTTATACATAAGAAGAGAACAAAATGTTACAAAATCATCACCGTAAGCCATGTGAACTAGTCTCATGAGACCTATTGGGGAATAAATGTTCAACATATGTTGGTACACACCCATGTCATTATGTGAAATTAATTCCACATATATTGAATAATTGATATAATTTATGAACATTTTGTTTAATCTTCAAATATCTAAATTTAGTATAGATGAACATTTATCAATATTTACAGGTTAATCAAATAAAATTCAAGGTAAACATAGTATATAAATATAGTATAAATTTTAGCATATAATTATACCCATTGTGATTTAGTATGGATATTTAAGAGATATTTAATTTTAAATAATAAATTATCACTAGAAATAGTTTGTTTCAAGTGAACGTTAACAATATCATAGGTATGTGAGAAACGATAATAATTGTTACCACTTTTTAATTTTCAAATAAAACAATCGTAGAAAAAAATATATTTAATTGAAACATCTAAAACATAAATAATAAATTAATAATGATATTTCATGTCAATGGTGTAATAATTATACATTATATGAGTGGATTCATACATAATAACAAAAAATCCACACTAGATTATAAATAGATAAGAAATCTATTACATAATGATTTCCCTTAGTCAAAAATTATCATAGATTATTTATATTGATTTTATTCTTAATAATAATTTATAAATAATAATAATAATATTTATAATACCATACAATATTATATTTTAACATTTTACCACCTATTTAATATTAATATTTCATTTTGTTCATTTTTTTGGTTGACATTTTCCTTATTCTATTATTCAAATTTAATTGTGAATGTTAACATTTTTTTTGAATATTTTATAGTTTCATCAAATATTGAATGATAATTAAAAATTATTTATCATATTTACACATCAATTATACAATTAAATAAAATCATGATACATACATAAAAAAATTAATGTATACTACAATCCTTTAAAAAATATGTTATATGTATGCAAGAGTAAAGTTTCAATTTTTTAATTATCGTTATGGAAAATAGGTGAGTAAAAATATATATTTCCAATATTAAAGTGATATATTTAATACCATATCATATATTTAAATATATATATATATACATAATATCTATGTGGCGCAGCGCAGAAAAGAGTGTTGCATCTCTTTATGAATGTGGTAGTCCATATGTCCTTGAATGATGTTATAAACATTAAAAGATAACATATTATATATAATATTTTTAAAAATATAAATATATTATAAATATAATTATTAATTCATTTATATCACATATATTCATTAAATGATCCCGTATTTCATTCCATGTAATGTTTTAGTGTAGAATGAATTGCATCGCTTTGTGAGGAAGTCGTTCGATGTACAGATGATTGATATTTTCGTATAATTTATTTAATGATGCGTGAAATGTTATATATGATACAATGACTCCATAAATATAAATACTTCACAAATATAATTTACATACATTAGATAAACTATATTGTCCCACTATGAATTCTGAAAACGGTATAATAAATGGCATCTAAGGTGGTATTCTACCACACACTAGAATTATTATTTCTAAAAACGTTTTATAGAGATAATGATTGATATAGGTCATAAAAATATTTTAAAAAATCATAGTATTTTTAATTTAATTATGTAAAAATTAAAATATTTTTAATAAAAATTTAATAAGAGGGTCAAAAAAATAAAAGTTGTCATTATAGAAAATTACATGTTCTTTTGGTATCCTCTATAGGTATTTAATAAATTATTACATGGTTATATTTATTCCAAAAATAATTCTTCTTGGAAGAGAGTGGATTTTGGGAAATTATTTTGACTTTTTTTTCAATCAAAATGGCTTTAAATGTGTGATTATTTGAGGGGAGTGAGTTCAATTTATAATTGAGGAGGGGAGGATTTTTTGTAAATACTAAATTTTATTCACTATTATGAGGTCAACCTTACCATATATGTATCAAAAATAGATCAATAATGTATTATGATAATTATTTTTTCAATAAATGAATCATCTACAGAATAGGAACCCATTTTTATCATGTTATTTATTATTCTTTATGTTTACACAATTTTACCCTATTTTTTTTAATAAAGTATCAAATATTATAAAAATAGTTAATTTAAATTTTTTTCCTATAATAAAATGGGACTTATTAGATAATTTAGACAAAATTATTATAATTAGAAAATAATATTAATCATATAAAAATACTATATATGTTGAAAATTTATTAGAACATAAGTTCATGTATCCTGAAAAAAACTTCATTTTAACCATAATTTCATTTACAGAGTTTTCATAATTTATTGGTCAAAATATTCATTATAATAGAATAATTGTCACATGAATGGAAAATATTTTATATTTATTTGATTTTAAATATATCACGGAATATGATATGATTCTAGAAATTTCAAATCATTTAATAAAGTATTATTTGATATTGAATTACATTAATTTTGATTTTGATATTATTAATTTCTTTTCAATTTAAATGTATCACGAAAATGACAGAAGTAAAATATATTACGTGGACACGTTTTTAACATGATATAATCATATAAAAATTAATGGAAAATAATAATTGATTCTATTTATATCACTTTTAAAATTTTTAGTATCATTTAATTTATTTAATTATTAACTAAACTACTCATGTGTTAGTGTTTCTTATAAATTTAATGTAATTATTTCATATCATAATATTTAAATGAAACAAAATGATAAATTAATCTCATTTATCATTGTATATAATATGTATAATCAACCATATTATATTTTTTACCAATCCAAAATCATTAAATATATTAATGGAAAGGATGGTTTGTTTTTTACTTTTTCGTCCCATAACTTTTTATATAGGTCAATACCATTTAATTTTTTCTAGAAAACCAATAAAATATATCTTATTATCAATATATTATAAAAATGTACATATAATGTGTTTTGTTCAGGATTTTAGGTCACGATACACCATATATAGGAATTTTAACCTCGAGTAAACTATTTTTTACCTCAGACGTGATAATTAATTTTAACTATTTTTAGTAATATTTATTGTCCAAGAATTATGATGAAATGATAAGAAAATAAAAATTATCAAAATTATAAATATGAGATCATTTTCTAATAAAATTAATCTGACATAATTTCTATAATTTATTATAAGTATATTCATAGAGATGTGACATGAAAAAAATTAAAGAGAAAATGTACTAAAGTTGATCCAAGAACACATACACATAACATCATTTCCATGAAACTGTAGGCCTATTTATAATATATGTAGATAAAATAATTTTGTAAGGATTTGTGAAAAACAATGAAATTCAACATATAGCTTCAATATTGGAAAAATAAATTGTTATACCCAGAAACTCAAATACAACTATAACATCAATATAATATAACTTATGATAGGCTTTGTTATATATATCTTGTTTGTTAGTAATATGAATTTGTTATAATTTGTATGATTTGTTTTCTATATAATTTTTATGAAATAATTTTTATGGAATGAATTTTAGTTGATTTAATTATAAGAATTCCAAGTAGGAAGCTTAATATTGTTTCAACGACCACAACGACATATGATGATCCATATGTCTCCCTCCATACGGCATATGAGACACCATCCTCTTGCACCCCTTCACCATTTACCCCTAAAATATCTCTCACACCATCCATGATCATACCTTCGACAAATCATTCATCATATTCCACATTACAATCATCAGTACTTAAGGATCAATGCGCCACATCAGGTTCATTGTGGGGATATTATTTGGTGACTGTAATAGGCAAAAAAATTAATATGAATTCTATTATTAAACTTATTTTTAAAATAACTAATTGTTAATAATATATAGATAAAACTAATGTATGGGAAAATATATTAATAGATCTTATTTTTGGAATTTGAGAAGAGATATTAGAGTTATCCTATTAGATTCCAATGGGTTCCCTATAGATGACGTCATAGGATTACATGGAATGATTACAGGCCAGCTGGTTGTGGAGCAAGTTTCCCTTCCTATTATGTATAATGATTTTAGGCATATGAATTCAACTTAAAAAATGATTTTTTTATTACCAAATAAATTTAATGTTAAAAGATTATGCTGTAATTCAAAGTCATTATGTTATTAAATTAAACTATTTTCAAAATGTATTTCTGTGTACATATGTTTTTCCACATTATTATTGCTGATATGATACCATGAAATTGGATATTAAAAAATATAAAAAAAATATAAAGTCTTAAAATTGATATTGTGGAGATACTCCAATGATACTTCATTGAACATACAAGAAATGTTTTTCAAACTACCCGATGGGGTAGCCAAAGAGAAATAGAATGTTTTTGTTGACAGACATTTTGATGAGAACAAAATGGTATTTAAATATATATTATTATGGTGATATCATTTTAGATTTTTACATTTATATGAAATGGATATGAAATTAAATACATTACTATTAATTTACATTTTATTTATTTAATGTTCATTCTAGGAATATTCCATCATGTTGGGATAATCAAGTAATCCCTCACACTACGAAGTCAACAAGTTAATCTAAAAGCCGATCGAATTCAGTATTTTTTCATTTGTTTAAATATTTAGAAGAAAATACTAATTTCTGTACATTTATAAAAAAAATTATTTATCTTTTTTTAATGTACTCATTGATTTTAGAGAACAATTCGTTCAAAAAAGAAGTGCGGATGGATGTTCTCAAAATATATGATGGATGTTTTGTTAATAAGGTGGACAATAAATTTAGGGTATGAACTCATTTTTCATTATAATATCTTATTATCAGTATTAACTATCCTAATATATATTTCATCTAATATTACTGATAATTTATTTATGGGTAAAAATTAAACTGCTATGGGGTGTCAAACCAACACAGTACTACTCAGTCTTCTAAGATGAACCAATTTCCAAAGTACAACAGAAGGAGAATCCTATTCTAGTGCATGGGATGGGCCTAGTCCCCATACCATTTGAGGAATTTGGAAGGACACCATGGATTATAGTTTCATATATTCATGGTTGTAGTCTGTACAAACCTTGATATTCTCAAAGATAGATTATTTCTCTACAAAACACAGTTCAAGAACATGGGACTAAGATATCCACTACTGCCGAAAGTGTTGATTTATTTATATCAAAAAACCACCAGATCTGTCCCTTGTAGTATAACATCAATTGGTGGTGAGAAGATAAATCATCAATATTTCAATTACTTTAGTTTGAAAATAGATATTAATTTTATATTTAAAAATAAATATACAACAATGTTTAATTTTTAATATAATTTTCTTATAGTTGCAGGTAGCATGTAGTATAGATGAAGGTAGAGAGGGTGGTTAGATGTGTTCATCCTCAAATGATGATTAGTTGTATTTTTGATCTATAGGAAAAATATAGCAATCATTGATTTTAATATGTATCATGTGTAGAATAGATTCTTCACCAAAATATTTCATGGCCTATAATTTTCATTATTTCTCATGTTTCCTTTTATTTATTATTAAACCAGTCTTACAAGGATAATTGGAATTTACAATCCTGATTTTCTAATAATAGATAATTATATTATGAGTCATTCAATAATGTAAAAAATTTTATAAGTCATCATAACTATGGTGTAGATGATCAGTATGATGTTTTTCAGGATATTTCTGAAATGAGGATAGGATTATCATAAATAAATTTCATTAACATAATGGTCAATGGTAGAGTTTTTAGTGGGTATACATATTATGAATAGTTATGTCAAAGAGTAGGAATGTGGGATAACCTCATCTTAGTGAATGGTTTATATGGAATGGTCCTTTCTACAACATTGTTGTCCCATCTACTTTTTATCATATCTGAGATGTTAATATTACTATATTTCTCAATCACAACTTTGAACATCTACGTTGTACCATGTTCTCTCCCCTTTACGTCATATTCATCAATTTTTCAGTTGTTTTTCCGCATTATGAAGGGATCGATGTTTTTTATTATGTTTTATAGACCACATATAAATCCAAAATACCACTCAAACCCCTTGACACTCCACATTATCTATCCTTTCATATCAATTAATGGGAAACCCAATCAAATTCTGTGATGGTACTCTATCCCCATTTAAGTGGATTTCAACCCAATCCTTTGGATATCAATCTTTAGTGGTTTTAAGTGTGCCCTCCCTCCCACTTTTTGCTTCTTTTATCCATATTATTTTTCAATAAGAGATTAATGTCAATGAGTTCCATGTTTTTTTAATGATTGTTTGGTATGAATACTTTCATGGTATTGTGTTTTGTGTGATCAAGTTGATTTCCTTCATCAAGGTACATGATGGTGGCCTCCCTCCCATTATAAAATTGTGTAGTATAAAAAGAAATTATTAAGGTATGGGTTTCGTTATCTCTCTTTTAGTCATTTTACACAAGAGGGTTTGGGCTATTTTTATCTTTTAGATCTTCAAAAAGCATTTTGTAAACCTATCTTCTTTTTATTTATTCCTTCTTCTATTGATATTCATTCATCATTATTTTTTATAGTTTATATAGTTTTATTATTTCCAAAAAATGGGTTAAATCATGGTTTTACAGGTATAATTTTCGTTACCATGGTCTGATCATTCATTTATAGGCTCCCATTGTTATGTTGTTGTGGTTTTCCACCAGATTTTGAATGTTTCCATGGGTCTGGTAGGTGATTCTATAATTTCTCAATATCAAATTATTTTAGTTAACTTTTTTCCTCCTTCAATGTCTTATATAGATTCTATGAAATGTTTTAAATTTTTTACCAATGATTTTGATGTGTGTATGTGGTTTATTATAAAATATTGAAATTAAGTTGGATAGGTTTTATTTTCAATCTTCATGTTTCTGCATAAATGTTTTCTATAATTTCAATATGTGACAAAAAATGTAATCCCAAACTGAATATGTTTATGTGTGTGGATTTAAAAGAGCTTTTTCATAAGAACATGTTGGTTTCATTATACTCTATTGGATGTAGTATGTATGTTCATGGGAAGGATATGGTCTACATGGAAAGAGAAATGAAATAGATCACAATGGGGAATAAAACCCATGTAGTTTTTTCAAAGGTTCTTGTTAACATGGGAATGTTTGGTTATTATTTTTCTTGTATGATGTGGTTCTACGTTCATGGTAGTGGTGAAATATTTTCTTTATAATGAAATATGAATAATTTTGTTTACGGTACTTGTACTAGGGATGTAGAAGGTGAAACATTTTTTTTATTTGAAAATATACATTTAGTGGTGATTTAAACTACTTCAGTGTAAATTCCCCATATTTATCAGTAGTATAAATAGTCGCGATAATTTAGTATCTTACTATCGGTGGTGGTTATAAAAACCGATAAAAACATTAATGGTATAATTTAGCAGTGATTTTTTTTTTCTTCAGTGGCATTTATTATACAGTTTATTTTTATCATTGGTTTGAACCGCCATTAAATTGTTCTCAATTTACTCTACCATTTCAATGTGATTCTTGTGGTTTTCATACCGTTTTCCCCAGGGTAAATATATAATATGTTTGGAAGCAGTGTAAACAACCATAAAAAGGTATTAAATTTTCTGTGGGATAACTATCAGTAAAACAATAATAACCATTTCAAAATGCATTTCATATAGAGGATACAATAAACCACTACTAATTTGATGAAACTTTCATGTATTTGATTGTTTCACCGTATTTAACATTTGTTTTTTCAAACCGACACTATGTGGTGATTTTCATGTAGTGGAAATCCAAGGTAAGCGGTAAAACATATGTAATCTAGGTGGGTTTATTAAAATTGAAGATTCCATTGATAGTTGAATATTATTTCACCCTGACTGATTTTCAATGGGTGATATTTGATTATTGTTTCTAAGAAATTATTAGGATCGATTCATGGCCCAGAATTGAATGATATTTGAATATTCAATCTTTATTATAAGCACTCCTGGTTATTTAGACATTCATCATTTTAGGCATGGATAGGAAAACCAGTTATCGGTTTGTTATTGAACATGAACGGTATTCCATGATTGTTACATTGAAATGAAATTGGTGACAAACATGAAAGTAGAAATATTGTAAAAATGCATAAATGGAGATAATTTAGTGTCAAATTGATAAATTTTTTTATGATAATGTTTTTAACCTTTTTAACAAAAAACATTGAGTAAGATGGTTCTGGGTATTGAGAGCACCTATTATTTGACCGTGTGGTGAGATGTGGTGAAAAAATATTTTTTAACCCATTTTAATTATTCCACTTACGTAAATGTTATAATGTTTTCTCATGATACCTAAGAATTTTGTTTTTCATGATATATAATATGCCTCTATGAAACATGTTGATATGATATCTGAGGGGTATAGCTAGGAATGGTCATCATGTAAGGGGACATGAGGCAGGAATAGTACCATCCAACAATAAATGGGATTATTTGTGGGAGATCTATTCTTACATCATGCAATTTATGGAACGAGACACATAATGTGTTGTGAAAAAAATGTGTTAGTTGAGGAGGTAGTCTCAGTTCTAGAACCCTCCAAATTTTACTTTTGTGGGTGGTCATGAAAGAGATGACTTATAGGATGAATATATAGATAAAATACATGAAACGTTTTGAGATTAAGAATAATATTGGGTTGAATATTTCTTGTTATATTTTCTATGGATCAGTGAAGCGCAGGTGGGACATTCATGCGGGAACTAGATAAACTAACAGTATGTTATGGAATGAATTGTTAGAGAGGTTATTGGTGAAATTATATCCCGATATGCTAGGAAGAGATGGATGCATTGTCCATTCATATGACTGAGGTGTACATGTCCATGGATGATTATGCCAAATGATTCATAGATATACAATGCTTTTCACCCGTATTATGATGAGATGAGACCACTATTGTGAAAAAAATTAGGATGGAATTAAGTGAGTTATTATGTCCCATGTAAATATTTTCTTATTAAAATTAATTTATAAAGTGATGGATCATGATATATTTTCTTATGGGAACTTGAAAAAGTATTATAGTACTTATATTTAGTAGTTACAAGATGATCAGGGGGTGTGATCTCTGAGGGATGAAAGCTTTATTATTGAAATTTTACCCAGGTTAGGTGGAAGAAGTGTCCACTGACATGAGTGATGGTCGGCAAAAAACTGGGGTTATTGGTAATTATTGTTGTTCGTTGAGACACTATCATATACAATGTTCTTTCCCACTAGTATAATGTTAGTCATGCAGCGATATGGGACACCCATAGAAGGTATGTAGTTCGCAGTTACATAAAGGGGTTGAGGGAGTAGTTGGGATGAGTCATAGTGTTGGAAGGTGGTCGTGTACCCCATATGAGTCTCTTAGCTTGATTTCAACAACAATAGGTTGCAGAGGTAGTGGAATTGGTGCTACTGGGCTTGAGCACCCATATTATAATAGTGGTACTACATACGAGAGTCATAAATCATTACATTGATGAGGGTAAGGACAATTACATGTGGTGAAACTTAAAATTATAGAGAGAAATGATGGTCCATCTATATTGATATGTATTATTATTGTAGCTTCTAATTTATATAGTGCCTTATTCTAAAATGGTGCTTCTAATTCTGGAATATCATCATCAAATGTTATGGTTTTGATCATGGAGGTTGATTTCAAAATCAATGCAATGAATATTGATACATCATTGAAAATATGGACTAGAAAAATCTTTCTATGAATGGGATGTTTACTAGTGGTATGGGAATGTGGTATTCTATGGGATCTCTATATTCTTTATATGACATGCTTCGACCTGATTATGGGTATTGACTGGCTAGAATTATAACAAGACCATGTTTATTATTACCATTTTACATTGAAATTTGTTTTTCCTTTTGGTTACCCGTACATTCACCGTGGGGTGTGGGTTATCTGGTCAGGAGAATAATGGAAAATTTTTTATAAAGAGAGAGAGAGAGATCAGATAAAATGTTTATTGTTTTCTCTTAGATGTTGGTGGTGTTAATGAAATGTCTTACCACTAGTGGTGAAACTGTTTCAGGTAGAGTTTCCTGAATACCTATCTAAAATAACACCTGAAAAAGAAGTAGAATTAACTATTGAGCTCATGTTGGGGGTTGATCATTAATTTATTCCACCATATAGAATATCACTGAATATGCTTCAAAAGAAGATGCCTCAGTTGGAAGAGTAGGAGGATATGGGGTTTTTCCCTCCATGTACATATCCTTGGGTGTCACTAGTGTTGTTCACAATGAAGGAAGACATGAGATAAACTTTTTTTTGCCTATTACTAGATGTTTTAGAAATTACCATGAAAAAAATTACATCCTCATCTATATATCAATGATTGGTTTGAACATATAATGGGAGATTGTGTGTTCTCGGAGATCGATTTTAAAATAGTTTATCACTAGTTAAGAGTTAGGACATCTGATATATTGAGGGAAGCATTTAAGTGAAGGTGTAGACATTATGAGTTTTTAATAATTTTTTCTAGGATGAAAAATTCACCGTTACTACATATTGATTTGATGGACATGATATTTCAGTTGTTTCTAGAATAGTTTGTTGTGGTGTTTATGGATGACATCTTGGTGTACTCTCTGACTAAATATTATCATGACCAATATCATGACATCATTCTGAGTACATTGAAATACTATTAACTATACCCCATGGAATAACAGTGTCAGTTGTGGATTGAATAGTTAATATTCTTGGGGCACGTTATCTCGAAGGAAGCTTTTTCAATCATTCTACAAAAGTTAAAGAAGTGGTTTCATGGGAGAATCCAAATAATGTGTGCACTATCCAATATATTAATTGATTAAATTGATATAATACGAGATTCTTCTGAGAATTTTCTCATTTAAAAGAACCACCATACAACATTATGCTGAAAGGGGATAATTTATGATTGGATGCTAGTATATAGATATTCTTTTTAGATGTTGACAAATCATTTGATAGTGGGGATTACTTTTATACAACCTATGTATGGTGTGGAGTACACAGTTTATTGTGATTGTCCTTAGATTAGACAAAATGTTGTGATGATTCAAGGGGATCATGTATTTGTGTATGGGTCACTGAATTTTAGACCACATGAATGGTACTAATATATGCACTAAATTCAATTAGAATCAGTTGTTTGTGCACCTATGTTAGGGACACACTAGAATTCAGGAGGACAAGTTATAGTTTATATAGATAAAATTACCAGAAAGTATATCTATTCATAGAATGATATGAATATTATACCATAGAGTTGGTAGATTATATGTTGAATATTGATGTTAAACTGAATTATATGACTATGAATTCAAATAGTGTGGCAGAATGCATGGCTAAAAAAATGTAGATGGTATAAGAGTTGAGTGTAGAGAAGAAGATGTCGAATTTTCTGGCTGAAATTACTGTGGTGGTTCGAGAAAAGTAATGTCATATGAATATGATGTCAGTTGTAGTTTGGTGTACCCATTTGAGATAGTTTAGTGACAGACATTATGAGGATATAGAGTTCTTGGCCTATGGGAAATTGTTGATGGTGGGGAGTAACATAAGGACTAGTTGATCTATGGTGACTAGATCATCTATGTGATGAATCATGTTTTTGTACGTAAAAGCAAAAAATAGTAGATAATGAAAGGATTTAATGTCTTCAAGTGCAAGGTGCACACAATTTTTAACAAATGTTAACATGCCTACGATGATAGTTTTGTTTTAGAAGAACGAAAATGGAGATATCAGTGTTTTTGATATGATTCTTCACCAGTCAGAAGGTTATGGTATAACATAAAAAAATATAGAGTATTACAGTATATGTTTCCTATTCCAAAATAGAATTTTAACAACGTGACACCAGATTTTGTAAGGGGTCATCTGATGATACTAAATAAAAATGTTTTTCGTACATTATGGAATGACTAAAAAAAGAAGATCATTTCATTCATATATGCAGAATCATCATAGTAGACAACATGGGAGAACATTATGTTTTGGGGATATTTTGTCTACATCGGGATCCACTAACTATAGCTTCATGCCAGCATTCACTATGTATATTGAATTTATGTTAGGGAGTATATAATTTTCTTGGTATATAGGTTTTATTGTGTATGACTTTCCACCCACTAATAGATTGGCACTCAGTGTATACTATATAAGTGATTGAGGATATTTTATAGACTTGTGTGATTGAATATAGTGGGTATTAGGGGATGGAAATGGAATTATTGGAGTTTTCATATAAACGTTGTTATCTGGATACTATACTGATGGAACCATACAAGGACCATTATATTAGGTTTTTCATATCTCTACTATGGTGGATGGAAGTAGGTGAGTCGATGTTGTTGAGACTGAGTATCATGTAGTAGGCATCAGAGTAGGTGTACTTGATTCGAAAATTTATAACTACATCATAGAGTTGGCCAAATCTGTATGCTAATAGATGAAAAATACCCCTAGAGAGTACATATGGAGATCATGTGCTCCTTTGGGATAATCCTTGGATGGGTCATAATAAGAATCGAAGGAAAAGGATGTTGCCACCCATGATTTTAGACTATTGGATGTAGTGGGTATAATCAGGCCACCGACATACCAATTGGATAATCTATGTAAATACAATAATTTGAATGATGTATTCCATTTGTCACAACTATTGTGCTATTACCACAACCATTATCATGTGATTTCAGTTTATGATGTGGAACAATCTATAGATTTTTCCATTTTGGAGCATTTGATATGTGTGCTCGATCACAATAAGAATGTGTTGCGTGGAAAGATAGTACCCATAGTTCATATGTTATGTATACACATATGAGGATAATATGATACCTGGGAAAGGGAAACATATATAATGGACCAATAACCAGCTCTTTTTGAAATAAAATCATTGAAAAGAATGATGTACAACTCGAGGATGAGCTCTAATTTGGAGGGGATATTTTAAGATCCTGACAATTTCTAGAGACACCTCGAGAATAAATTAATGTACATTTTCATTTTATTATTGTTTCTTTTATTGGAGTTATGTCATGGGCTTTGTTTTTCTTGAGTTTTAATATAATTTTTAAGAAATGAGAATTTGAACCACTGGAACATGGTTAGAGATAATTGTGTGCCCAATCCCAGGTAATTGTGTAACCATGTACAGTGAGTTTTACATAGTGGGAAAATTTTATACTGAACCATGCGCCCCTACAAATAAATCCATTATAAAAAATTCCATTCACCTAAAAATGTGTTTTAGAGTCTATTGAACCCAAGATAATCCTCTTATTAAACCTTGTATTTGGGGTAATAATTTTTGGATGTTTTCAAAACTATCTAGATAGGTTCTAAGGCCATTCTACTTTCATTATTAATGATTTAAAGCCCAAATCTATTGTCAACTCTTCTCTCGTTATTTGGATTTCATCTCGATTCATATACCAATCATTCTTCTCACATTACATTCCCATTTTGTAGAATTATATCCTATATTTCTTTTGATCCAAAACATATTTTCTATATATATTTCTATAAATTTTTATCTATGTCTACATTGATTATATCTTGATATCCATGATCTTGATTTAGGGATTTATACTCAGCAGTCATATCTACGTCATTGGGGTACTCAGATTTTGAGGATTTCTATTGAAATAACATCCTTCAATGAATTGAGGTTGGTAGTATAAAGCCTAATACACAATGTTGTGGATTTTAAGTGTGTCTAAAATTTTATAAAATTTCACGATTTATTTCATAAATTGTGTTATTTTGGTTGGTCAATTGATATTGTCAACTAATTTTAGAATTAAATAATTAATTGAATAATTGATCTTGTGATTACAAGGAAGACATATTGGAGAATTAATTTTGAGTAATTTATTATGATAGTAAGATGTTTTAATCTAGATAAATAATTAGGGGATTAATATTGAGATAATGAATTGGAAATATTGGTATAATTAATAATGAATTACTTGTACTCATTGATATTATTTTATAGATAATTAATTGAGGATGTAAATAAGAAGTGTATATTTTTATAATGAGACAATTAATTCTAGAAAATTATTTACAGTATATGAATTCTATAACAGAAGAATTAATTGATGAATAAGTTAATGGGATTTTTCTACTTAAATAAATATGGAGTTATTTTACGATATTGATTAATTGAACAAATTCTTGAATTAGTAATACAATCGTGGTGGATAATTTCTTATTGATTATTTATATGAGAATGATTGAGTAAATTGTTATTTTAAATTGGGAAGTATAAGTTGTAATGTGTTCATTGTACTTATGAGTCATAGAATTGGAAAATGGCCATTTAAATGAGAACTATAGATTGTAGCATTTACATTGTAGTTAAGAGTAATATAAATAGACGATTTACATTCTATTGAGAAGTACGAATGGTAACATTGTCATCTTATTTACGAATTATTTATTTGTATCATTGGAATATATGTGTGAATATAAAATGGTAAATGAGACTCTCTATTATATTGCATCACATGATAATACATTAAGCATTTCCATGATTTGAATTAAGTATAGAGATATCAAATCACCTTTGAATATTTTCAGCCCTCGTATGAGTCGAAGTAGGTTTTAAGATAGGATATTACATATCCTATACATTGACCTCCACCATGAGCTGAATCTAGTATTGAGTTATGGGTATCCATTTGAACCATATAGTTATAAATATTAAATAATTTATAATTTATAAACCGATAAATATTTATTTATGCATTTTTTTCATTTCATTATTAAACTGCTACACTGTCATTGATAAAAAAAATTGAGATACCATTGTTGGTTTCATATTATGTTGTTCTCACATCATACTAGGTATTTATAATTAGTAACCAAATATACCATACTAGTTCAAGACATGTTAAGGGAAATGTCCTTTTTTAGATGATTAATTGTTGTTGGATCTTAGATCCAAGAATTATACATGGTTCTGTAACCACATAGGATTAATAATTGTGTTTATTATTTAGTTTCATATTGGGGACATTGAAACAAATATTTGAAAAAAATGATTTCACTTTTAGTGGAATATGGTATTTTTTATATCATATGGAATTAGGATTGTGTTGTTCATGTATGATAATTCATTTCTTTATTTATTTCCAATGTTGTTTAACTCTGATGAAATAAAATATATCCTCTCAATGACTAAATTACCAGACCCTCACAATTAGTCATTGGCCTCTAGTAAAATGGAATACATGCAAGTGGTTATGTAGACAACCAGATTTTGGAACTGTCATGTGGATCCCAAGAATTTATGTTACACATAGGAGTGGATTGGTTCATATAACAAATAAGCCTCAATGGAATGAAAATTGATATGCAATCCCTTTCCTCACGCTTTACATTAGTCCAACATGATTTAACCTCCTGTGTAATTGTTTTAAATATGTTATTAATTTTTAAAGGAACTAAAACCATATTTATAATACCATATTTTATTCACTTATAACATTTTACCACATATTTATAAATAATATTTGGTTATATTCAATGTTTTTTGTATTAACTGACATGATTTATTATTCATGAATTATTGTGAATGACACATTAATATTGAATATTACATAGTTCCATCATCTAAATATTAATATTCATCAAATAATTATCATAAATGATTATTTTATATCATTTTATAACCATCACTGAAATTTTATTATAAAAAAAAGAAGTATGATAAAATCATGGATACATATGGACATATGTACAGAAGGGTAACAATTCCTTTTTACAAGTATTATTATAGAAAATATTTTAGTAATATTTTTTATTTAAAATGTGGTAATTTTATAATAAATATATTTTATCTTTAAATATACATATATATATAATCAATGTTTTGTGGTGATGAATGCAGATTCATTTCTCTTTGTAAAGGCCCCTCTCCACACGTCTAAGAATGGTGTTATCATCGTTATGTGTAAAAATATAGAATGAAATATCATGTTATGAATAAGATAAATATTTAATGAATAACATTATTAGATATTATATATATGTTATTTATTAAATTTACCATTACTACTTTCAATGTGAGGCATTATTTAAAAATGAATCCCATCACATCGTAAGGTTGTAGTCTATCATACTTATGAGCGACATTATCAGACAATGTACAGAATAGAAAAATAATTTATTATTAATATAATTACTATAGAGGAATATTTATTTTATAGAATTTATATATATACATTATATCCATCATCATATCCATCTGTGAATAGTTATAATGGTAGAATGAATGCCACCAATTTGTGAGGAATTAGTTTACCGTACACACGAATAATTATTTGGTAACCCATTTGATGGATGGGATGATAGTCATAGGTCATGATATTATAATAAAACAAAAAAATATTATTATTATTCAATGGTTATCATACAGTAATTTTGTACTAAATATTCAATATAACAGGTAGTAAAATAACATAAAATCACTTGTTGAAGAATGATGTATGTTCATCCAAAATCTTCTATAGTTTATGATTAATCATTTCCTTGAAAATATGTATGCACAAAATAAATATTATAGCATTATTTTATAGAATTTATGGAATTTAATTGGTATGTTTTGGGTTAGAAAATGGTCTTTAGTTCGGTTAATATTTAGGATATTCACTCTTATTTTATAATTGATGGTGAGGGTTATTTTCATAAATACTCAAACATATTCAATTTTCGGAGGTTACTCATACCTAATATAACCCCAAAATAAAAAATTATTTATTTCATAGATTATGGGGTTTGTAAAAACCTCCACTAAAAAAATAAATATATTTTCATCATGTTTTTACTTAGTCATTAAATTTTCTCAATTTTAACCTTTTAATTGTTTATGATTATTACAAATCATCATAACCTCTTTAGAATAACCTTTAATAATAAAATTCTATCCATATAATAGAATTTTTACCAATTAGTTATAAATATATCTTCCAATTTAACAAATATAAATCCAATTTTGTATGAATATTAATTTTAACACAAGTGCATGAAACATGCAAAAATACTGTTTTCCAAAAATATGCTATTATGGTTTTTACTATATAGATGTCAATATAGTAAATAGAAATAAAATATCCATTAATATATGGAATCAAATTTGTATAAATGAATATATAATACTAAATTGCGAAAATATTGGATTTTATGTTTTTTAAATCATTTTAAAAATTTAATTAAAAAAACAACCTTATTGCCTATTTCAAAATTATACCTTGAATTTTAATTTAAAAGTATAAAGATAATTATGGAATTAAAACATAGGATGTTAAATATTATGTATCAACATATTAAAACATTAAAAATAACTGAATATAGTAAAGCTGTTAATTTAATTCACTTTTATCAACTTTTGTATCATATATTTTAATTTATAATTAAATAAATAATTTCATCTTTGATGTTTTTATGCATCCAATGTAATTATTTAATTTATAAAAAATTAAACAAAATTATCATGATAATATAATCTAATATATATATATATATATTATTTATAACAAATCATGTGATGTTTTTTTGTTACCCTAAATATTTATTGGTATCAAATGAAATAAAGGTTCTTTTTTCCCCATTTCATGACATAACATTTTATATAGATCAATTTCATAGAAAAATTTACCCAAAAACTTATAAATATAAAATAAGGTTAAATGGGTTGAAAATTTCTTTAAAATTCATTTTTTAAAAGTTATTACGTAATTTTACCTCATATCTATTATGTTTAATTCCATATAGACTAATTTTCACATAAATCATGGTAATTAATATTTCATTTATTCATTAATCAGAGTGATTAATAATTTTATTTACATTATTAGATAATAAATAAAATTTTGATTCCAAAAATGAAATATTTCTTTCAATTTCAATTCACAAATGTGTGAAAAATTTATTATATAACTAAACCCATTATCAAGACAATAATGTCAGTTTTTAAAGGGATTTTTTTAAATTTGATGATGATATTTTTTTATCAAAATTAAATATGTAAATTATTACAATCACATAAATTAGGAAAAATATTATATTATTGAACTAATGTAACATTAAAATAAATTTAATATATAATTGATCATTATAAATAATTTAAAAGAAATGGAAGATGTCAATAAATATTCATTTTTCACTATTCATAGAAAAACAAAAAATGCCATAAAAATACCAAACAATTATAATAATTTAATATCGAAACTATGATATGAAAATTTTAATTTATTTTTTAAAATTAATTATTTAGGAAATATTTACAATGTAAATTTAAATGACATAACTATGTTTTTAAACCATGCGTGGTGTGCATGGGAATATATCTACGAAAATAAATTTAGTCTAAAATCAGAAATATTTTAATGTGTTGGGGGTAGCATAAAATATTATAATCCAGTTATTAATAATTCTTTATTAAAATACATGCTTTCAGTTATAATTATAGCACTATTCATCTTTGTTTTGGTTCTACAGTCCCAACCCTAATACAATGATCATCGATCCATCATCTAAAGAATGTAAATAATTTCCCTACTATAATATGTAATCATGATATAATCATTTTGATCATTACATGAAAATAGGGGATGAAATGTTTATTATATCTCTTCATGGAAATGGTAGTTTGTAAAAATACATGAGTGATGTTTTAAGATATCAATTTATAGAAATAATATAAATTTAATAATAATTAACCTTTATAGAAAAATTATAATATAATAACAATCATAGATATTTTTAATTTCATCATTATACCGACACATTATATGTGGTGATGAAAAAGAAAACACATCACTATGTAGAGGTGGAAGTATACATTTATTTTGAGATATGTTTTCTTTTCCCATAAGATGTAAATGGTGTAGAATATTATAATCACATAACCAGAATAAAAAATAAAAATATTCAACATAATGAAATTATTATTTTATAAATGATAAAAAAATATTTATAACATTTAGAATGATAATTAAAATTGAAATGACATGGTTAAGAGTTATACTTTATGGTTGAAAAATTAATTTTGGATTACAACATAAGGCTATATTTGATGGTAAATTGGATTGAAAAGAATATATAAGATATGGGAAATGAGAATAAGAATATATTTTGTTATTTATTGTCTGAGATTTAAGGCTAAATTATTATAAACAATTTAGGATATTACGTGCTCTTTTAGAAGTTAGTAATGTGAAAAATAGAAAATTACACAAAAAAATAAAATATATATATATATATCATATTCATTCAATGATGAACAAAGGAACCCAAAATTATTATATAATATTTTATAGGGATAAATAAACTCATAAATTCACATTTATATATTTCTTTGATAGACTTATTTTTATTTTCTATTAGTTAACCCTAATTAATGTCACTTTAAACATAATGGTGATAACAGACTTTTTACATTATAGAATAATTATTTGGCCAAAAATGAAACCGGGTTAAAAGAGAATTATACATGATGATACATGATTTGGAATCCATTACATATAATATCTATTTGTATAGGTATAATAAATTCAGTTATTATAAGAACGCAAAACAAATGAAAATATATTTTTTTTTGAAAATAAATAATTTAAGAGTAAAAAATAATTCCTCCCTATAATCATTTTATATGATGGTATTCTTGAATTTTTATATATAATTAATTTTTAAGTATGATATATATTTTTATAAATCTAAAACCCATTATAATTTTCTAATAATTACATTAAATGGAATGTCAAAAAAATTATTTATTTTTAATAAAATATAAATTTTCCCTCATGAATGTATATCATGGGTTACCAATTTCAAAATAATTATTTAAAATATATTTTTAACACCATTAAAGTTATTAGATATAATAAAATTAATCAATGTTGATTAATTCAAGTGTATGAATTATTTTATTTCCTTACCATATAGTTTTGACCTATATTTACCACTTTAACTTAGGTGAAATGTCATTACCATGGTCTGTATTTTTAAGAACAAAACATTTGGTTTAACCTCTTACATTATATTATTTATGATGAGACCATATATAAAAATATATATTAATGTATTGAATATATATATGATTAATTAATTCATTTTAAAATAAATATAAGAAATTCTATGTAACATATTTTTTGGAAAAAGCTTTTTAATGCCCAAAAATGAACTTATACAAAAATCATGTAAAATGATGATTCTATATATTCAATAATATTAATTACATAAATTGTATATTTATGTCAATTATTTGTTAAAATAAAATATTATGTTACCTTATATGTTAAAAAAATGGTATATTTTCAATAGTTTTTAATTTTCACTATTAAAGGGAAAAATAAACCCTTCTAGAAAAACCACAATATTACATGCCAAGACAATACGATATGATTAACATTATAATGATAAAATGTTTATAAAATAATTAATCCAATAATTATTTTAATATATTATAATAATCTCTTAATGAAATTCATTTGAATCATTTTCGAGGGAAATGTATTTTTGAAAAATAAAATAAATGTCACAAAAATTTAGTAATTATTTATTTTGTTTTAATATATTGATTTTCATTATAAGAAACTATTATAAATATCATTTATATTTTTTATTTTTATTCAAATGACAATTGTTAATAAGGTGGTTATAACATGCATGTTTAAATAATAATATTTATGTTTTTTTCATTATTCATATAAAGTAATCTCTCATAGAAACCAAAAATATTTAATGGGAAATATATCATAAAATCTTGTTTTTTTTAAATTTCATTATTTTTAATTGAATGTATGGTGTATTGATAATGGAAAATGAGGCTAAAAATGTAATTTTGATTAACTCATCCCGTGTAGGTTATATTGGTAAAACAAGTGTTCTAATGGGACCTAAGGTATTCACAATATCGTTACATCATGATGTAACGAACTATACGTAAAATATTTTAAGATAATAGACGAAGAGGAAAAACTTTAATTTACGAACACTAAATTTCAAGTATGGTTGGAATCCTACATTATATTGTAATGTTCACTAATTATGTAGGTGTTTAATTAAAATTAACCACTCTAGATCTATGTTGGTGACACTCTTTGAGGATAACAAATGAGAATCCTTAATTGAGAATTCTTCTATGATGAAGATTTATAGAAATCCTTTTGATTTTATCATAGTTAGGAGGAATAAAAATTTATTTCTATGGTATGGGAAATGATATATATTTTTTTGTATCCCTCATCATTTACAATAATTGATACTAAATATAATAGAAATTTTTTTTATGACATATGATAATGATTTTTTTATATAGAGTAAGATGTTTCTACAAATAGAGATGGATGCACCCAAGATAATTGTGTAGGTGAAGATTTGTTGGTAGTTTCCTAAATTAATTTCGACCATATTATTGGAAATATCAATAATGATGGGGTATGTAGTAACATATCTATTCTTCTATATTTTTACAATAAAAACAAAAATAATGGATACTAACATGAGGATTTATATAATATTAATTTTACCAAACATTAAATGATTTATTTTTATTAATATATCACACCACTATAATGATGTTATCTTATTTGTATATAAACTACAATAATTAATTTTGATGATACCACAATGAATCAATAATTTAATTTTACAACGTTTAACGGTCTGGTCTGGGGTTGAATTATTTGAGCAAGAAGATGATCCAATGTAATCTAAAATAACTTCAATCGATTATCAATTTAATCTAACATATATAAAATGTAAACCTCATATATTCAATGTGATTCCTAGAACGTGAGAATTTCATGTAACCATAAATGTTATCTTGAATCAAATATCCTACCATAAACAAACAAATTACAAGATGGTAAAAAATTTACAATTCAATGTTTTCCATACCTTCCAATATATATATAATTTTTTTAACCCTTTCATAGAATCATCAAATTATCCCCGTAAAGTTGTATTCAATATTAAGGTATATGATTTATTTATCTAGAATACTACTAGACATCTATGACTTATACATTTTTTCATATGATTCCCACATATACATATAAGATTAGGGCAACTTATTGTTTTTATATCATGTATAAGTATATCATATTATAAAATATTTAATATAGTTATGTTCCAAAGATGATATGATCTATAAAAAATTCCATCCATATAAAATCCCATGAATTTTTAACCATTAATGTACCCATTTACCTATTTTAAAATTACTTTTCTAATGTGAACCATCCATAGGGGTTCATTTACATCACAATGATTTTATATTTTTAAACTAAAATATAGATTAAATAAAATAATAAATAAATATATTCTATTTTATTTTAGATAACTACATCCAGATATTAATATTCTTTTTCCATTATGTTATTATATTATTTATTTTCAGAAATAAATGGTTATTAAACTGCCTAATCCCCCCTGTAGTAACATCAAATATGATTGATTGTACTGACACAAATAAATTACAATGAATCTAGATAAGTTATCAACATATTGAAGGTATTATGTCTGAAATTTTGAGATTTTCTAGTATTATAGATGATACCACTTAATGTATTTGGGAAATTGAGAGAATCACTTATTATGAAACCTAAAACAAGAAGGAACTAATTATTTTTTTTGATCAAACACACCCAAGATATTTTATAGTCTATTGTATCTTAGATTTCATGTTCTAATATAGAGATAAATCATGGGGGTATATTTTTAAATATTCTTCCTTAAACTATGACGATGTTTCTCACACACATGGGATTGATATCCACAACATCAAGTGTATTTTTTTGGAAAATAACATCTGACGAACAATGTGTATAGGAATATTGGAGGGACCTCTACCTCTAGGGTTGGCTTCTTCATAGAATATTAGTATAGATTTTTAATTTTTAAAACTATCATAAAATTGAAAGTATAATTAAAAGTGGTGGGTTTTTTTTGAAGAATAATTTATTTTATAATATTTCACCAATAATAATTTGAATTTCATCCCGGATGTGACTACCATAACAAGATGAAATACAAATGTGTTTCACTATAAGAATGAGAACGCCATGATTATTATTTTGAATAAAAACTAAATCAGTGAGGATATAAATTTATGTGATGTTTATGATGATTTAATGCATCCATGTTCTATATGGGATAATGAATAACATACCCATTAATGTAGAAGAGAACCATTTTAGATTTAGAGGATCATTATGGAATATTAATTGAGTATGTATGTTAGAACCTCTATTAGCACATGACAATATTTTACAATAATTTCTAATGTCACATATCTATGTAAATGGATGAAAATATTCTCATACCTAAGAATCTACGATATTCACATTTCTTATTATAAACTATAAGAGTAAAGTTGATATACATTCTGCGATTGAGATCTCACTTTCAAAATCAACCAACTGTTATTCCTAAAACCATCTGTTCTGTGTTTATAAAAAACAACCTCCCACATGTTCATGTATCAAGAAATGGGGTCAGTATTTGGTAATTTTTTATGGTTTCATAGTTAAAATTTATAAGATGAATCATTCTACATGTGTCAATTATATATAGGTTATATTTCAATGTTGGAAATATCTCTATGGGAAGACTATAATCAGTTTGGATAATAACATTTAAATACTCTATTCCTAGTGAGAATAATATATAAGATGTTATGTATCTAAAAATTACTAGAAAATATTAAATTCATGATTAAATTTTAAACTAAATTTCATTAGTGTTGTATATGTACTCTAAAATATAGAGTACTATATGTGAATCTTATTCATCTATCCTGATATATTATTCTTCAAACTATTTTTGGAACTAATCAAAATGATTTTTGACAATTTTACAAGATCAAATAAACAATGAATGGGTTTAATTATCCTAAAAGTGGATGTGATATTTTTTAGGATTTATGGGTTGACTATTTTTGATGCATTTTATAATTTTGGATCATCTAATAGGTCCCCTACATACAAATGAAATAACTTTTACACCTAAAATAATTTAGGGATAGCTATTATCTTTGGTATCATTCTGATTTTGATTCAATATCATAGTAGAGAAAATAGGAATATAATTTGAGATCCCACCATACAACACCATCATTGTAATACTGATTTTACCATGATTTGGATTATATTTTATCTTAGAAACCAATTGCGTGATATTGTTCGACATGTAATTATTTCACTAGTAAATGATGTAAATTTAGAATATTAGATGAAAAAACAGGTCCAAGAATCAATATTATTTTAGTATTAATGAATCCCCAAGATTATCAGATTCCTAGAAAATTATTGAGGTATTTTAGCCACTACACATCGATTTTGTTAGATGGATATAATACCTCCCATAAATTCTAAATAAAAATTTTCAAAATAATGGAGGGAAATAAAATCCAAGGGAAAAATGAAATCTTAAACACCCACAACATAGTTAATTTTTTTTCATTAGAATCATAGTCAGACCATATAACAAGCCAACATATATAGTTAGAAAAATCTTCATGGTGTGGAATATTATATATTGGATCTAGAAGTTGTGGTATACCCTATAAAAATAATTTTACATGAACTAATTTGTTATGATGGTAGAACATGATTCAATTAGTCCTAATTATAGTGGTGATGAATAAAATGGTGTAGATAGAGGAAATTATGTGAATTCAATGGGTACAAGGGACATGAATAGTGAAAATAGAATATAATAATATATTCCATGGATGATATAATATTAGTACCCATTATAAAATTTCATTTTGTTAAATATGACTCTATTAACATCCCAAATATAATGTTAATGAGTGCATACATGCTATATGACCAATTTTTTCTCCATAGTATTAAAATAGAGGGATAATAATAAAATACTGTTTTTAACTATGAAATATGGTTGATGAAGAAAATTTTTCTTCTCTTTGGGGAAAAACAACATGTCATTACATTTACCCCTAGAACATTATTCCATGTTCCACTACTAAAAGTTTTATATTTGAATCTATTATTATAAGAAAATTACAATGGGATAACGTGAGGTTTTTGGGATTCAATATCATTTGGAAACCATTGTAAAAATTCTATATTTAAATAATTATTTTTAAATTCACATTGCAAATTTGGATATAATTATTTATATATATCATCAATTGATTCCATATTAAATGTTTATGGGTTGTTAGTAACCCTTATGAACACATTTCTTATAAAACCAGAATGGTCATACCCTAAATCGGCAATTAGATAATACCAATATAACATGGATTATAAACATTTGATTAATGTTTATTGTAATTACTTTTGTTCACTCAGCCTTAATAGATGACATAAAAGAAATCAAAAAACTTATTGATCATACTGAATCAAATGATTTTATATTTTTTATATTTTTGTTTGATGGTTTTCTACTCCTACATATGAAAATTATTTTCCATCCATAATTTCCATTGTCAGTTTAAATATAAATTACATTCTGGTCTGATTTAGGATTTTTTTTAGACCATAGATACAATTATGAACAATAGATTTTTTATAGGGTGTAATATAATTGGATATAATCATAGTGTATGATGTTATTTGATTGTGCCATGAAATGATTCCCCTACATTATACAATTTGATAGATTAAATTGGTTAAAAGTATCAGTAGTCTCATTACTAAAGCTGTCTATCCATTATTCATTTTATCCGTATTTATTTCATATCTACCAATTAATACATTTTGGATATGAATTATGATAATTAATTCCTGAAATCATTGAAACCCACTGTTTAATTTATTTATATTCACAATAAGAAAATTTAAAATGGTTAAATGATAGTTTACTAATAGCATAATTAGGATATATTAATTATAAAAAATTCTAAAAATATTATATCAAGAAGGTGTTAGTAAAAATTAGGAAATTTGGATAAAATCTATTGTTTTCTCACTTCTAGAAAGACATTGAAAGTGGGTACAGAAAGACATCATGATGTTTTCTCACGGAGCCACCTAAATGAGCTTTGATAATAATTAAATCAACATTAAAATAATGTTTTCAATCATTGTTTAAAAAAATTAATAACATATATTACATGAAATTTTGAAGGAAGTGATTATCATTTAATAGTGAAAATCCTACTTCAAATGAGGATATCCACAAAAGGATTGATGAGATGTCTCACATATATCAGAACCACAATAATTATTAACCCGTATTAGGGTGAATTTATTTTGGTGTATCATAAATATATAGTAAGTGAAGGAAGGGACCTAGTAGACTATCGTGATAAGGATTTATCCATTACCAAAAAATGGTATATTAATAGGTAATCTAAATTGGAAAATATAAAAAAGAAGATATGGTTATTATAAATAAATAGAAGAAACCATTTCAAGTAGATTAGAATTAACTAATACTGTAAGATAAAAATAATCACATTCTAATTGAATTGGATCATAAAATGACCCATTTTAAAAAATTATTCAAACATGACTTGTAATTATATTTCAATTCAAAAATTATTTTATACATGTTCAGAAAAAGGAATAAATATTTTTAATTATCTTCTAATTTTTCAATGTAATGAAAGTATTCCTCAAATTATTGTCAATTTATTGATCATTTACGTTTCTTTCAACATTATCTTATGAAAAATCGTTTATATTACCATGTGTAAGCTCATAATACATAGACCCTCGAAAAAATGTGTGTAAATGGATTGTGTGAATCATAATTTCTATATATTTTAGTTGATGGTGGAATAACCTAATTAATACAATTTTCTTATATAATTATATTCATGAAATACATATGATAGATAAATTTATAAAAAATATACCATCCAGATAACCATGGAATATGAATTCAATAAAAAAGAAGAAGGATTTATTTACACATGAACCAACACTATTTGAGGATACAAGAATATGGGATATATATAGAATTTACCATCACATTATAACTTTTTATCATTCAAATGTTGGTGAGTAAATGACAATGAATATTAAAAAATATGAAAGATACTTTTTTAATGGTGGAGTCAGCTATAAATAATGATTAAAAAGATTGAAATAACATAAATAATTATTTTTATAGTATAGTTACAAAAAATATCTCTGTGAAAGATGAAAAAACCCATGATTTATTATATATTAGTAAGACTAGAAATAATATCATGAAAGCATGTGAAAATTTCTAAAATCATTTTTACAGGAATTTTACAAATTAACAATGGTTTACTATCAGAAAACCAAATTTTAATTCTCTATCCTAGTTTCTTTTCATATATTAATATGTGAATGAAATATATTTTGAAGTTGAGTCTAAAGTGTTTGTCATATATGTCACTATAAATCCTAAAATAATATAAATAATCACACTCACATTTCTTAAATGTTCTATAAATATATGTATTTTATGTGAATGGAAAATGGTAGTAAAATATGTTTTTAAAATTTTATCATATCAATGGATTTGTATTATTAATGATGATTTATAATAAATATAAAATGAAATTACCATCCGAATTCATGGAAATTGAAACACCAATCATGGAAGTGTTGAAGTTTTAAACACATGGTTGTTAATGGATTCAATGGTGTTAATAAATGTATAAATCTAAAAAATTGATAATATATACTTCAGTATGAAAATTGTTAGAGTATTAAATGATCCCTATATAGTTCTCTACATGATAATTTCCATTCTAATGTAATATGACAAATATGAGAAGCACCAGGAAAAGACCAATAAAATATAATACAATATTATATTTATAGATTCCAAAGTTTGGACTTGTAGATAGTCATATTTGAATGTTGAGATTATACACTAATTGTGTTTTGATGAACATTAATATTAAAAGTATTTTCACGATATGTGATAAATATGTCACTTTATAACACTGGAAAATATTATTCATGCCAGATATTGTTTTTAGAAATAAAGTGTTCATATATCTCTCTCAGACACATGAAAATGAGGGAAAACGCTATTCAAAAATTGGGAAATCGTAGAAAACCTAACATTAATGAATTGCTTCAGAAAAAACTATAATAGTGATTAATATGTAAATAAATAGGATTTTTTGATTCTATTAGATAGAAAACATAATTTTTTTCTATATTTCCTAAAAATAAATATGTATTACTATTTACATAGTAAAAAAAATAAACCGCAATAAATATTTGAAATATTTGTTGAAAAAATATACATTGATGTAAATTAATATTTTTATAATGGATGATATAACCCTCTTTAAATTATAAAGGAATAAAAACTATGATATTTTTTTCAAAAGATTCTCATTTTATCTTATCATTGTTTAAGGGATATAATGCCACATAGACCATAAAATTATATATATAGATATAAAATACGGAAATTTTGAGATTCTAAATCTATGTTATTTATGGTGTTTGAAGGTCATGTCGTGTGGACATTATTTCATGATGTTAAATATAATTTCACAAGAACTCAGTTTCCATGGAGTTTGGGATAATATAAAAAATCACATCATGTATTAAAATTTAATATTTCACATCTAGAACAAAAGATAAGTTGTTTAATCATGTTAGGAATTGTATTCATTGAACATATTAAAAAATTATGAAATATATATCTTCAAAAACATGCATTAGTGGAAGTTATAATATAATAACCATTTATTATAATAATGATGTATTATCCACTATATTCGTGATTGTGTAGATCATAATGATGATCTCAAAAATTTTACTGAAATATGGTTGTATTAAATGGTATAATGAGTGTTGTTATAAACCATACACATTCCCATTTGATAAATGTACATATGAATGTATTTTTATTGAATATTTGTCTAACATGATTTTTTAGAATCACAATCTTCTATAGTACACAATGTAACATCAATGTCTTAATATTGTGTATTAATGTTTAATAAGTATTTTTTATATATTCAATGTGTTTAAAATTATTTTTAGTTATTATATGTTTCACTAGAGGGTTTTCGGGGTATGGATGTTATAGTAATGCTACATATTATAGACCGTCACATTCACGGGAATTTTGTTGTGTTGTGAATGTGTAGGAAGACAAAAAAATTGTATCCTTCTGATTTATAACATGGAGAGAATATTTTGTAAGGGTAAACCCTTATCATACTATTTGAGAGGGTGAATACTATTTATTTTATGTTTGTGTTATATTCCATATAGTTGATACATAAAGGATCCATGTAACACTATCATAGGTTTTATCAAATGGTGGGATCACTCAATAGGGTTCTGGGATATATAGTGAAATGTTTCATGTATGGGTGTGAAATGAGGGATTGGGGTGTTTCATAATGTTGTGGACACATTTTTGCAGAGAACTATACAATTTATTTTATTTGGATAAATTGTTTCTTGGAGGCTACAACATAGATATATATGAAGAGGTACTGACTGTCCCTTCATTTTTTAGAATGTAAATATTTCATAATGTGTTAATTCTATAATATTTTATCTATGAGTAGTGATGTGAAATGGTAATTAATACCCCACCTAACCCCAATGTTTTCCAATTTCGTTATACCACATTATAACTTCAGCAGTTTTTTATAAGGATTTCATATGCTCCCCTAGAATGTTGTTCTAAGGAATTGTTAGACCAATTGGGGGTTTACTATTTTGGGTGATCATCTTCTTTCTAGAATTAATGAATATATAAATATTATTCGTATGTTATAGGTTTTCTTTTTTTGGTATATATGAATTAAAAATACTGACCTATTGGGATCCTTAGTGTGATGTTACCTCTGAATTTTATTTTAGATTTTACTATTATGTTGTATTACAATGGATTTTATATTATATGTGATGCATGATTTTTTTTAAATTATATATCTATTATGTTATTTTTTTATAAAATAATTTCTATCTTTTTTTCTTCTTTATTTAAGAAAGTGGAAAAGGGGGAAATTAAACTTTTTCCTAAGAATGTAATATAAAAAATGATAAAAATATAATCAAACCTTTTTATATAATGTCTATAATGATTTGATTATTGTTAAGATACATGATGTAATCTACATGGGTGGTAACCAACTAAAAATGTTATCTCACACCGTATATACTCTTTTAGCAATGCGTAGACCATGTTATATATTTTCAAATGTGAAAAAGGTGTCATATTAATATTTTTTTGTTTTCATTCAGGTGATATTTGGATAAATGGTAGTTAGATGGTGGTTGGTTTACAAATTATTCCCATTGAGTTTTGTGGGATGATATGTTTCCATAGTATTTTGCGCTTAATATTATAACCCTAATTCTTTTTCTTCAAATTTTAGTTGTATCTGTATAGTTTTCAATCTATTTTATGGAATATATTTATATTTAATAATTTTCAATTTTATGTATATATATTCAATGTTTTATTAAAACTATGTTAGTAAAAATGAAACGATATTATTCTTGTTTGATTCCCTTATTATACTTCTTATTCTATGAGGATCAGGATATCCATTAGGGTATTTGGTGGGACCTATTGTTATGAGTTTGAAAGGGTGTTTGAGTTATGTCATTATAGTTTGGTAGAAAAGGTGTTATATCCTCAAGATTTAGTATGATGGCTGTTTGGTAAAATATAGATAATATTTTCGGAACATGATATCTATATTATGGTGAGTTCTTATACACCTCTCCTCATAATGACTCAAATTTTTCTATGGGAAATTTGGATGTGTGTCTCATATTTCACTTTTAGACAACATTATTATTTCATCGATACATGATCTATGAGTTCATCAATAGGATTCACTTGATGCTATTTCAGGGAATACATTATTTTTAGGAAGAAGAAAATTGTATCTAGGGGATTTATATCATGGAGAAATGACATTTTTGGGTAATCCATTATCAGACTAGTTGGGTGGGGTAATTCTTCTTTTTTAGGGTAGTTGGATATACCATGGATGTGATATATAAATGATCTTTGTAATGCTTTCATTGATTCTATGTAAGGGTTGTGTAGAAATGTGGGGTTGAGGGATATATTCTGATGGCTATAATGTATGGGTGTTAGGTGAGGGTGTTGTATGTTTCACTGGGGTAAGTCCACATTTTATAGGGGAAAAATTCCTTTGATGTAATTTGGATCTATTATGTCCTGAATGCCTATGCATAGATAAATGGGATGAGGGGTTAAGGACCCATTCATTTTTAAAGAATGTTACAATGTAATCTTGTTCTAATTCTATATTAGGGTATCTATTAGTAGATATGTTTCATGGTGATTATGATAACACATCACACCCATATATAAACAATTTTTTATTACACCTTAAAACATATACTCCAGTCCATTTTAAATGTTTCTCCCCACATTAATCCAACATTTAATTCAATTATGATGATTTCATGGCCAAAGTAGTTCTATCATTGTATTATATACATTTTTTTCATTTTCCTCAACTAAATTTTTATTTCCATAGGTAAACCACATAACTCAACATAAATTTCATTCATAATCATTCATTCTCCCAAAATATCAAGCTTTCCTTTATCCCTCAAAACATATTCTGTTACATTTTTCCATTACATTATAGGATATGGAAGCCATATAATTTTCTATGTGGAAGTATTTTTTGGGATATAATCAATCTTTTTTTGGTATTCATAATTAACGATGAAAAATTCTGATTTATTGTGACATGGTTCCCTATCATTCCTTTTGGATATTTTTTTTAATTTTATAAAATAAATATGATATTTTTGTGATAATTTTAAATATATTATATTATTCTATGTACTAATATCGGTTCATGTTATTTATTAGGATGAAAATTCGTTTCATTTGGATATCTCACTTAAAGGAACAAGGCATTTTATGGTTTTTGTCTAGTTTATTTAAATTTTTTATCATCTATGTTTCTTTAGAATATTTTAATGTATTTATCAAAATGGGGATTTATTATAAATTGGTTCTAACCAAATTTTTATTATATGATAAATTAAAACTTACTATTTTATTAATAAGAGGTTATTTTTATTTATTACTGTCGATTTTAAATTTTTTTCAAGTGTTTTTAAGATTATAATTTTTATATATTTTTTATACAATTTATTCAACCTATTAAAGAGAAAGTAAATTTATATTGGGATATTGGTAGAGGCGTGTTTTAAAAATACTATTTTTTAATCTTCTTTAAATGACTATATATTTTAAATGAATTCAACAATATCATGGTTTAAATCATATTGGATTCATTTTATCACACTCTAGAGATAAAAATAGATATATTCATCCATTATTTCCTAGTCAGTTTATCATTTATGGTATGTAATTATTTTCAATCATAAATATAATGTTTTGTGGTTGGAATATTTGGATTTATGATGGGTTATATAGATATTATTATTATCATTTTGGATAACTATTTTTATTTCATATATGTATATTATATTTATCCTTATAGACCATAGTATAATTATTTTTATATATGCAATATATTTTATTATTTTTTGTTTTATATTAAAATAGATGGTTGGTTGTGTAATATTTATTCAATTATATGACAATTTACCCTTATAATATAAGTTTTTTTATTCAATTAGTTTTTAATTTCGATGTGTTATATACAACATAGTCATGAAATAATTTTATGTGTAACTATATTTGTTGGATTTATATGATTATGAGGAATAATTCTCATGTTTATTTTTAGAATGCCCAAGATCTATTTTTAAGCCCATAGGTGTTGATAATTCATAACATTTTATTTCATGATCATGGTAAAGTGTTGGGTTGGTTTGATAAGGGATTATCTGTGTGAAAACAACATGTGAGTGTATATTCTTCTACAATAGCATATATTATTGAAAAAAAATAAGTTATTAGAGGTGGTAAAGTTAAAATAGATTTAAATCATCATCAACTGTCAAATATATGATATAATATTGGTTTATTATCAACACAGAAAATTATAAATCTTGATTATCATTGGGATATTTGGGATTAATTATTCATTTTAGTTAGTTACTGGGTTTTCAATTATATTGAGATCCCCTTTCACTGTGATGATGATTCAATGGTTCATAATGTGCTTCAGGGTGATCTTTTAAATAATAAATGTTTACATGACTAATCGACATTGTCATTAAAACCATGAATTAAATATGAAATATGATCATGACTCCATTATAGAATATGTTATGTTTTTTACACAATTTTTCGATATGTGCACATAATCCTTGGACAACTTTTTTTCACATTAAAAATATTTTTTTTCTATAAGACTCCAGATTTAAATCAATAGTGATTCTATATAATGTTGGTGAAATAATGTTTAGTACATACTATTCAAAAAAGAATTTATTTTCTTAATATAACACGTGTCTCAAAGTAAGAAAATTAAGACAAAAGTACATTTTCAAATTGGTAAAATTTGAACTATAAACCACATGAAAGAGAGATTATTAAATAGATATGAATATATATATATTTATTTATGGATAATAATAATATAATACAATGATGGTAATAATCCAGAAGAAATTATGTAATTGTGTGCTGAATATGGAATATGTCATGTAGAAATAAATGTGAGATAAAAAATCCCCATACCTTATGTCTTAACACACTTCATACTCTTTCATTATTATTTTATAATAAATTTAATTTAACTATAAATATATAAATGTAACATATTAATATATATATATATATATATAATACCATATATGAATTAATTATATATTTTTTTACATGATAAGATTTTTTGGTAGGATTTATGCCCAAATTGAGACTTCTAGGTTAATATGTGGGAATTTTATAGACTATTTTATGGCTTCTAACGATCCAATGTTCAAGATAGGTGTGAATAAGATATAATGTTGATTTACCATTTATTAAGGATAATGAGTTAAATTATTTAAAATATAAAAAATTAAAAAATGTTGAGAGTTATTCCTTATAAAATATTCCTCCAATAACGATCAAAATTATATAAAACTGGGGATATTGTTTAAATAATTCTATATAGGTTATTTTGAACAAGTATTTATGTTATTATCTTTTTTAAAATTAATTTTTAACCATTAAGTAAACTTATATTTACCATAATAGTTGTAATTAATGTTAATTAAATTCAAAAATATTTTTGGTCAAAAACTATGTTTAGAATACATGAAATTATAAATTACTATGATTCATAGTTTTTATTATGTTTTTTCATATTAAAATAACATAATTAGTAGAATTTAATTTAAATTTAATCTCAATGATGGGATGAAACCACTACATTTTTAAAGAATAAATGTTCAATATTTTACTATGATTTCTTATCTTGTGTAAATAGAAAATTGATTCAAATTAGATAAATTGGATTTATAGATATCAAATTTATCTTATTGTACATTAATTTAAAAAATAAAATATAATTTACATATATAAATTTAATATGTAATAAATGTATTATTCAATTCAAATTCATCATTTTTCATTACTCATCCAATAATGATTTTTAAAAAAAATTGACATTCACCCAAATATAATTTATAATAATGAATTTTAAAATGAAATTCTATTTATGAAATAATTTTTTTTATTTTTCTAAAATTAATTTTATTATAGTTCTCATAAAAACAATAAATGAATATTGTCTTTGAAAATATTATTTTCAACAACATATAATCATTACAAATTATATATTTCATTAACATTATTATTGATATATATGAAACCATTATAAATAAAACATAATAAAATTATTTATTATTATTATGTTTACTATTTTTAATGTCTAAGTTATTAGTGCCACCTTAAAATAATTATGATAAAAAAACTCAAAGAAACTCAATGTTTGTTTTAACGCAAGATATTTTGATGTTACATGTATCATTATCATAACTAGTGTAGATTATAAATATTGATTAATATGTATTATTATGAAGTTCAAGGTAGAAAATAAATTATTTTTAATAAAAAATGTGTTCATAAAATCTCAGGGTTTTATAAATGATCCTGATTTTGAAGGGAATGTTAAAATGGTTTAATTATCTCTTAAGAGGAATAGGAATATCATTTTATCCATTTACATATTACCAAGAAATTTGAAGTCATCATGAATGAAACGATACGTGGGTGTGTCTTTAGTGTGGAAAAATATTATATTTTTAGATTTCTGTAGATTGAAGAGTCAAAAGATGTAATCGAATGGGAATATTTAGTCTCTATGTAATCGATGATTTCACATTTGTTTAGTAGATGTATAGGTTTCATGGAATCGATAAGAATATATTATAGGTACTAAGGGTTTTTTCGATGTTATCCTATTGAGAATGTTTTTTTAAAATTTGATATTTTCTTATTTTACTTGTGGTTATGGTTTTTTGATTTTTTTTATAATTTTATAATTTACATGAGGTGATTTTCATTCATCTTACCTAGTTGATCTAAGTTATTTCTCAATGGATTTTTGTCTTCAAGGGCTTTCGACCTGTTAAGGATGGGTTATATAATGATCATTGGTAGACCATTTGGACTATCATTGGGTAGGATGAACCAACTTAGTTCATTCTAGAGTGATCACCAGTGGGTGTGGGTTTTACGTTTTGGGATTATTATAGGGTGGGGTTATGGATATAAGTCATGGTGTACGTTACATGGTTTATATTTCACTTTTTCTAAATCAGATGTTTTTATAAAGTGGATATTAGTGTGTTTTGGTTTTACTATAGGGTTTAGAGTTGTTCCTTAAATAGATGTTGAGACTTTTTGTAGAATAAGAATTATATTTTTTTTAAAGAGTATATGAATTTTTTGTGTATTGTATCAATGTGTTTGCATAAATAAAATTACATTGATTTTGATGAATTTTAATTTCTTTTTATAACTACAATATACTTAACTTTCATTTTTTTTGGAATATTTTTGGTGACCATGGTCATGTCATGATTATAGTTGTTATGAGTTTTTAATAAGTTTTTTACGTTAGATTAAATGATCATTTTTTATTAATGGGTTTAATTATTTAATATATTTAATATTATTTATATTCCCTCCAACCTCTTGAAATTAGGTATCATAGTACACTTATGTTTTCCCTCAATCAACTCAAACTAAGGACTTAATGGAGTAACAAAGGTGGCATGAGTGGGATAATAATAGTTCACTCTTGTCAGTATAATGTTTTATTAATGGGGATTTATTTATATGATAGTATTTTTCCTATTTTACCTTTTTATATATGACACATTAGTGGATAGTGTGCCTATTGAATATATATGCATTCTATTACTATCATATTATATGGCATGATGTAGATTTTATGAATTATGTATGGTGAGAGGAGGAGAATAGAGTGTTAGAGAAATGTTTTCTTATAGGGAGGGTGTGTGTATAAATATACAAGAATGTATACCGTCTAGTGGATATAATATATTTCATATATCTATGAATTTTATATGGTTCTATTACATATGGGTTCCACATAAGGGTGTTGTAGATGGTTGATAAGGGATGGGACACCCTAGTGTATTTGGGTTGCATCGTGAGGGAATTGTTAAAGAGAATACTATGGGATTTTTGGGGATTCCAATGGATTAGGATATATTATATAGGGTAATTATGATATTTATGGGGTGTTTTTAGGACATTGGTTCCACACAATTGATCAATGTAATGAGGGGTTGAGACCATACTTGTCATTTCAGATTGATAGTCTAATATTCCATAGGGAACATCATATTTTGGATACCCTAAGGAACCTAGTGATGTTTTGATTAAGGCCACCCTATAACACCAATTTACAATTTTTTTAGGAAAACTATTAACTAATTTAGCCTATTAAATATTAATGGTTCCCCCCACATTCCTCCATCTTTTAATTCAGCTATTGAGGGTGAGTGATATATACATATCTCCACCACCCCTATAAATTGTAAGAATATAATTAATTAATATAAGGTGCTTTTATTTTTGTAAAACAAATTATTATTTTTCAATTATCTTATTACTCAATTATTCACCCATTATCTAACACTTTCCCCACCCCCTAAAAATCTTTGGTATTCAATGTTATAATTATAGTTTGGGGGATACTCAAATATTACATATTATGTATATAGAAATTTAATTGGTAGTCATAATAATATATTATAATATTTTCATTTAGTCTGGAACATATTAGATTATTAAAGCCATATTCATTCTGAAATGATATATGAGTATTTTTAGCTTTCTATAATTGGAATGGCATTGTCTTTTTTAGAATTTTATAAGTCTTATTTTTAAACTATGTTTTATATGATTTAATTTAATTAGAATATAATTTTTTTTTGAACATAAATAAATTTCATGGATAACAAGAAATTTAAGGGTTGATTTTATATATTAAAAATTTTATAACAAAAAATAATATTCAAAATAATTTAAGGTAATTTTTAAAAAATGTTTCTACTTTCTTATATCACAAATATTTTTTTGGCGAAGTAAAAATAGAAAAATAATAGATATTTGAAAAGGGTTTTTATAAAAAGAGGGGTTGGTTTTTCAGTTAGTTTTAAAATTATTTTTAGAAAATTATATTTTAATAAATTTAATTAAAATTGATTTGAATTTTTAAAATTACTTAGCTCTCCTTGTAGGATTTAATGGAGTCTTTTTTGAACTTTTTATATATTTTAAATTTCTAGGAATTTGAAACCTAATTTTGTATCACTACTTATTGTTCATTGTATAATGGGTGGATCTTGATTTACGTGGTTTTCTAGTAATAAAAAATAAGAATATTTCTTATAGGGTTGGTAGAGGAAAAGGTGAGTTATTGTGTATACTTTGATATATTATCATTTTCCAAAGATGATTATTTGTTATATTCATGTTTCACTAGAACCATTTTAACTAACACGATATTCGAGATTTTCTTACAATAAATAGGTATACACAACTAGTATCATCACTGGTGTTAGATAATAATATATAATTAATTCCAAGAAAGATACTATATGATTTTTTATCATGTGGATTGTGTGTTTTATTAAAAAATAGTTAATTATCAATCTAATGTATTTGATAATTTCAAGGAAATTCTAAAATTAGGATCTATGGTAGAGCATAGAACATGTATGTTTATTATTAGAGATTTAATTTATGATATATAATTTATTTCATTATATATTTCCTATATATATGGATTTTTTCTACATATATTATTAACATGAATTTTCATATTTTTATTATTGTTTAAATAGTTACTTATAATTGACATTTCTATTCATGATGTTTGTGTGGGTTTTTCAAAATTATTTAGGAGATAACATAAAACTATTAATTAAATTAAAATGGGGTTATTCCTTAAGATGATATTGACCTTATAAGAAACATTCATAGAGTGAGTTTTTAATTTAAAATAATTTTTTTTGTATAAGTACTTAAAAATACAATGTATCAATTTTTGTATTTTCAACTAATATAAAAATTTATCAGAAATTTTCTTATATTTCATATCATTCTCTTTAATGTGAAATTTATTTTTAATGTTAATGAATAAAAAAATATCTTAACTCCCACTATACTTATTTTCTTGCACCATTCATACACCAATTGGTATATATTCTCCTTTTTTTCTTTCGGGTGACCGCACATGGTCACTCTTTTTTAATGAATGGGGTGTTTAGGATAATGTTTTAGCATATTGTGTACAATTATGAATCATATATAGATAAATAATAACATTATGGTTTGGGTTTTTTCATTTATTTTTGTATATATCTTATTCTCTAGCTTAAACATCAAATTATATTTTTATGTAATAAAATTGTTTAATTTTTGTTCTGTTTTTTTATTTCGTTTTGTGTTATTTTTTTTAAATTATTTATATTTTCACTCTACATGGATGACTTAAATTCTTTTTATAGGGTTAGAATATAGATATCTGATATAAATATTGGGATACTAGTTTTCCTTGTGAATGTCTAGTAGTGTTCTTTTAATTAGGAACAATTATTCCCATGTGAGATTCCATAATTTACAACCACATGGTTTATACCAAATGGGATATAAAAACCAATCAAGGATTATCCTATTCATGGTTTGGTTGTGGGAAGAATCGAAATTATTTGGTTCATGGAACACATTACTTTTTCAATTTTTTATTTTCAATAATATATCTATAAAGACGTTGGAAAGATCATATTTATTTAGTTGATAATGAATATAGATTTTAATTGATGGAAAATGAACTTGACATTACAGAACTACATTTATCCCACTATAATGTGAGTACATGGACACTTATTTTGAAATTTTGGTCTGGGTGTGATATGTTCATAATGAAAATAAATTATTATTTGGAAAATATTTATTTCATTTAGACAATATATTATTGTGAATATTTCATTTTGTTTTATGGTGTATATAAATTTATTTTTTCAGTATATAATAATTGGTTTAATTATTAAAATTAATATTAAAATAAAAATATTAACTCATAAATTAATAACAATAGACAAAGCTATAATTTATCATTAATAATTTCCAATGGAATCCATATATGGTTTTATAATTATCCTCATGAAATTTAAATTCCTATAACAGTGTAACCCCGTCAAATTTTGAGAAGAAGTTAGCGGTTGCCACATTAAACTACAACTATCTAGCTATGACTGGGGGGTATGTACCCATGAGAACTATCAAACTTATTGAAATTATATATAGATATTTAATACAGTGAAATAAATATAGTAGTTGAAGAATAAAATTAGTTTTTATCTCTCATGCATGACATTTCCATATGTGTTATATTTTATCTTCTATGAATATCCAAATATCCATATTTGGTTGAACAAATTTATTATTATTCAGTTGGGGAAACTGACTCTAATTTGGACTTCCTATTTAATGGTGATGGTCTCCCATACATCAATTCAATTAATAAGGACCCTATACAAGCCCTATTATTAATATAATTACATGTAATATAAACTATTATAAAGGGTAAAATATTCTCCTATTGTACTAATCAATATAATTATGGATCTATCAGATCATATAAACATTTTATAATTCATTATTCAATAGGATAAATCAATCTATGGGTGGAATATTGACGTGGAGAAAATGAATATTTTTAATTTGAGGTTTGTTAGATTAATTAATTTGTTATATATGATTATTGATAATGTTATTTTACACCATTTTATGTGTGATATGAAATATCATATCATCTTAATCAAGAAAATCTATGTTTATAACATCATTACCCATTGAATTTATTTTTGGACAAATAAAACATGGAATGTGGGATAGTATTTGATATTGGATTAATTATGCTATGAATAGTTGGCTAATAATTAGAATGTAAATTAACAATAAAATAATAATTTCATAACCAAAAATTATTTTTCATTATCATTAACACTAAATCATTTGTAAGGATTAATTAATTAAATAGTATTTTTAATTAAATTTACAAAACAATATGATAACTTGATAATAAAACTAATTTTTGTTATATTCCTAAAATATTTGGAAGAAAAATGTGGGGGTTCTCTATTTTGGATATAATATAAATCATTAATACAATTTTATTGATCCTTGAGTTTTCAATTCATATTTTTAATTGAATTTTTAATGTTGTATGATAATTAACTTCAAAATTCAATTATTTTTTCCATAAAAAAATTTAATCTTATTTAGAAATAAACACAACATATAGTATTCATTGGATATTTTCTGTAATGATAAATATGTTACCATTATCCACATGATCACCATTTTATAATAAAATTAAATATCAATATATAGAAAAATAACTTCTTATAAAACAATATGTCCTATTATTATTACAAAAATACTGATATATTTCATTAGATTAACGAAATATATAAGGTAGATGTACTTGTGCTAAAAACATTGTCCCACTTTAAAAAAATTGAAAACCAATATAATGAACTTTTTCTACATATCCAAGTAGAATTTATCATTGTCTATTACTATCATGTTGGGAATATATAGACATAAATTTTTACATATTGATACCAATTTAAATGAAATCCACTTCTATTTTCTTTTTTTATTAATTAATTAGGTGTGTATTAGAACTCCATAATATAGAGAATTGTAAATCCCCAACCCCCGAATCCCAGATATAGTGCATTATTTCAATACATGGGCATTATCACAAGGAATCAAGTCATGAAGGACTGATCAGATTACTGGTTTTTTGATAATAGATTACATTCATGAACTTCAAATTACATTTTCAAAAATAAAATATAAAATTGATAATTCTATATAAATTACATTATTCTACTATATTAAATCATCATATAAATCATAACACACTTTATGGAATACTGTGAAAATGAAACATAAGAAAGGGTTGAGCATAGATGCTTAGTAAATATTAAAAATATTGCAGAAGCTATCATAAATACTCACAAACTATAATGGAAATGTATAAAATTGAAACATAATACATTTAAACATAAAATTCAGTATAATATTGGAATGATAAATCAAATAATACCATTTAATTTTTCACATGGATACTTTACTCCTCAAATAATCACATATAACATTAATAACTAATCTCATAATGATGGAATGCATAATTTCACACATCATAACCACAAAGTCAAGGCCTCATTCCTAGAGAATTATTATAAATTTTTTCAAAGCCTTGTTCCAAGACCCTAGTATGTCTCATAAAAACTATCAATGAATCGATGAGTTATACCAGGCCCCAGAAGTCACTTATTAAGTCCAATGCATTACTGATATCAAAATGTTGAAACATAACAAAATAATACATATTAAAACTAACATTTTATATGTCAATAAATTAACCATTAACCATGAATGGTATAATAATATCACATCCAGAGTCAAACATATCATTACTCCTTCAATACAATATGTCTTATTTTATTATAATAAATCAACCTCAATCTAAAAAAATTTCAAGTAATGGATGTTAACATAGTAGAAAATGATCAGTATAACACTATCAGATAAATATATGCTTTTAATTAAATCTTATAAAAGTCATATAATTTATAAAAGTAGTAATTTAAATTAGGTTTTTCAATCAATGTTTCCCATACCAAAATGAATATTTTGAAAATAAATAACATTTTAAAACATTCTTGTCCATATAAATAAATCGTTAAAATAATTTTTAAAAACATGGACATTAATTTAAAATATTTAGATATATAAATCATTAAAAAACATAAAATGTTGATCTAGTTCATGATTAACTTCTATAAAACTATAAAATAGTCATTTTGAAAATATTTTTATGAATCTTGGAAATTGATGAAATATTTGTCCCAGTAAATACATACACATAAACAATCTTGGATAAAAATGTGATTGAGGAATTACACCATACCATATTCTCCTCCATTTTCAAGGGTACGTTAACATACTATATAATAGATAAATAATTTTTATTAAATTATATAATTACCACATACATGAATGTTATATTATATATGATCCTTTATTATATCTTTGTTAATAATATTTTAGTAGTATCATTGTTTCTGGTGTTAAAAGATTCAATTTTCTATAAATTTTTTGAAATGTAAGTTGTGATTTTTATGTATATAATGTATTATATTTATATATTGAATAATATTATGTTTATAGTCAATATTTTTAAATTATAAAATGAAAATTATTCTTGAATTGTTATGATGGGGAATGAAATCTTAATGCGTCGTGGAGATGGTAAGACGTACATACAGAGGAGCGATAATTTCATTATATTGATGAATAAATTATAAATAATTGGATGGTATATTATTTATACATAATCATTAAAATGTTATATTACTTTTGTAAATAAATTATACTCATTATTATACCCATACAAACAATAAATTGTTGAATAAGAAACAACAACATGACGTGGATACGGTAGGCTGAACGTAAGCATATATGGTGACTTTTTCATTTATAGGATGGTTAAAATAATGAATATGGTTGTACCATTCTTATAATAACAATTATATATGTATAATGTATAAGATGTATTATTTTAGTAATGATACACCAAATAAATAGGAAGAGGAAAAATAAAAGAACATTTAAGTATGTGATGAAATAATTATCTATTTTTCGTGTGCTTCCTTTGGATATGAACAAAATGCATGAATAGGTTTGATTTATGCTAGAATTAATGCCACTATAATTAAGTGAGCATAGTTGGGAGGATATTTGATCAGGGTTTGGACAACCAAAATTGATTTTGAGGTTTGAATTTTAGAGAAGGGATGTACACATTTATAACAGAGTTGAGGGGCACATAGGGAAGAGTTTGAAATATTAATTTCTTATAAAAATATTTTTCAGTTTCTAATAAATAAAAATAGATTTATTTTGAGGATAAGGTACATATGGGTCGAGATCCTCAAAATTATTAGGATTTATTTTAGTTTTGGTCATCAAATTAACATTATCTTTTAGATTTAACTCTTAGTTAAATAGTATAACATTTACCATGTCTTCTGGTATTTTTATATAACATGGTTAATAAACATAATATAAAATTTTAAGAGATCCTAAAATGGTTAAATAATTACATATCCAACCTTTTATTAGTCCTTTTTAATATCCATTCTTTTTTTTTGGAATATTATAACATTTAATAATATAGTATTTGTTATAAAAACTCGTTTATGTAAAATTAGATATGATTTTGTATTTCTTTTTTGTTAAAGTCATAAAAACGTGATTTCTTATAAACAATATTCATTTAATAAAATCTAATGTCATATTAACCTTGAATTTTTTTTTATTTATTCAAAAGTATCAATTTACAATTATATTTCTATTTATAATATAATATATTTGAACCTCTATTTAATATGGTAATTATTGCATCATCATTGTATCATAAATAAATTTAATTATTTAATGTCTAAAAATTATAAATAAAATACCGTTATGTAGTAAATATGTTTATCTTAATAATGAATTTATAGAGTCAAATTTATCTTATTTTTATCCCAATATTAAAAAAAATATTTATTAAAAGTTGAATTTAACACTTTAATCTCTTCTTAAAATAAAATATAATAATTGTACTTATCTAATCCTAATTGATAAAAAACATCATAATTTATTCCTATGGTTTATTTTGGTCAATATTTATATATCCAATAGAATTAAGACACGTGTTAGAGTAATTGTATTATCATTTTTACCTTTACTCAACCTATTAACGTATATTCGTGGGAAATAAAATTCAAAATAATTATTCAACAATAAAAATATTTTCGTCCCGTTGTACCAAATTTTCAATAATAAGGAAAAACTGGTTTAAAAGATTTTTTAAATTCAATGCCCATAAATGGTAATATTTTGTTCAATAAAAAATTTCAAATGTGCTTAAATGGTGGGTAAAAGACGTTATAAATGTTCAAAAAAATTTATATGTCTAATCATATTATAAAATAACTTAAAAGAATTACATTAGTCTGTTATATTTATTATTTATCTATTGTTACATTAAAATGTATTTTAAATGAAAATAATTATTTACATGAAATAGTTGGTTTTTATGTGCTCTATAGTATTTTTGACTATTTCTAAAAAATTGAATATTTTCATAAAAATACAAAAAAATCAACTTATTATAATTTTTATATTTAGAATTCAAAAATGATGTCTAATTTTATAAAATTACATTTTTAAGAGTGTCTAAATTAATTATATTACTGTTCCCAATTGGACATATAATGTACTTCTTTTTGGAATATAATTTTTCATAATTTTTAACACTTTAAAAAAACATATATATTTCAAAAGCACTATATATTATTTATGTTGAAACATTACAAATAACATTTAATTTTTATCTTATTCTACTCAGATTACTATATTTAATTGATAAATAAATATATCATTTAAATAATTATAATACTATTTTGTTGTTTCATTGAAATTTAGGCCTACATGTAATGCAATACAAGTTGATGTTGCATGCAATATAAGCTATTAAATTACATTAAAGATATAACATACTATGAAAATATTAGGGTGGTACATTATACCCTCCTTAAATAAATTATGTCTTCGAAATTTGAAATTATTCCTAGAAAATAAAATATTGGAAATAAAAAATACTTTTTTTGAAAACCCACATCAGAAATAGGGTTAATAAAAATTAGCCTTAATAGGAGGGAAAGGGAAAGTAAAATGTCACCACCAAATTATTATTTCGATTATGATACCATTGGTGGAATTAGAAACAAATAATTTGGGGGAAATTGTAAATATTATTAGTGATTGATTAAGGTCATCAATCACAATCAAGTGAAAATCAATGTAAAATTGAGGGCCTCAAGGACATCAATATGTGATTAAATAAAGTATCACTGGATTAAGAATACATAAGGTATTAGGAAAAAATATTTTCTAGATACTATATTTTTTTAAGAGGAGTAATTAATTTACTTCTAGATATGAACTGACGAAAACATACTTGATTTTATTACATCTCATAATCATATTCTCATCATTTTGTTGATCTATGAATTTTTTTCACTTCATCCCTTATAATTACAAATTAATGTTCAAAAAATAATTTTTATGCCTGAATCATATTTGAGGAATCATAAGGTCCACACGTATTACCTTACTACTCTAAATTTTTACATAAAAACAATTGGTTAGGTAAAAGATTCCAATAAATCATACATAAACCTAAAACAATATCAACTGTTCAATATACAGAATTCATACCATTAGAAATATCCAAAATATATATGTCCAAACTCAGAGTCCAAATATTTATAAGTAAGGTAATCATAATGATGATCTATTTTTCCCTATAATAACATGTGGATACCTTTATCATGTATTCTCTAAAAACATTGTAACACCATGAATTACCATAAAACCTTATTGATTATATTCATGATCCTATATTCCTTATAGAAAACTAAATATAATTTGTATATTAAATAATTATCTAAACTCCATCAATTATTGAATTAACAAACATTTAATTAGTTACAAGGAAGTCAAGAATTTCCAATATAATTTTCCTAAATAAATCATCTCTTATTCCAAAACTAATACCACATTATAATGACCATATTATGGTTTTTATTTCCCTCAACCATGAATTTCACAAGTTACATCTGTTCTATAACCACATCCATATGTAGTATCCTGTTACTACCTGCCTTCACCAAAAGGATATGAGGGACATCAGATTGATAGGCCCTTACTTCATTAAGTCGAAGAAGAGAGATAATGACCCCCAAAACCCGCCTTCAATAGGTCCCTGAGTTGCGACCAGCACCAAGGGTATAGAATCTCACACAAAATGGAAGGGATAACCCTTTTTATTCTTGTAGTATTGAGAGATAAGATAGCAACCCCAACAACACCAAATCTGATGTAAAGGTAAATCCAAAAGTAACCCATTCCCATATGAATGTTCAATAGTAAATGATAAAAGCCACAAAAACTCTACTGGTAATGTAAAAATAAAAAGGAAAATGACAACAGAAACTTCCCCAAAGTCCGAGCTAGTACGGTCCTGCAAAATCCCCGAAGTCTTCCTGGAAACCTGAATAAAGTTTTACATATTTAGGTTGAGCATAAAAATATACCTAGTAAGGAAAAACCAAAAGCTCGCATTCACAAGTGGGGAGGCATTCTAATGCCCCGTGAGAGAAGAGAAATCCAAGAATCTTTTAAGGAAAACTATCCTCCCAAGCCTCACCAAGTCACGCTCCCCAAATATCAAAAGGCATGTAATTTTAGTAAAAGAACATCAATATTTGGGTACCCATTTCCACTTTCCACTGGTTATTGAAGACATCATATGCATCGAACCAATCCCAACATTCTCACCATAGTCCCACTGCCACACCCGCCTGCACATACCTAGGCCACAACCGCACATCCCACCCACAGACAGTAGGGAAACAACTTCATATCCCACCTGCAAACACCTGGTCCACAACCGCACATCTCTCCTGTAGACACCTGGTCTACAACTGCCACACATAACCACACGCGCAAACACCTGGTTTAGAACATCTACTTCCATCCTCGAAGACACATGAGCCTCATCTCGAAGACACATGGGAAACAACCTTCCCGCAAACACCTGGTCCAAACACCACAACTACCCATCCCAATGATTCTTGGGATAATAATAGGCTTGAGGCCATCACAGCCCGCCCAAAGAGTCTTGGGATATTCAGGAAAAGGAGCAGAAAAGGATCTAATAACCAGCCACTCATCGGAGTGTTGAAAAAAAAGACCCTCCCTCATGAAATGGGGGTGTTTGGAACTATATTCTCAACTTGGGTGGGTAATGAATAAGAAACATAGAAAATTTAGATATATGTATAGCTAAGAGTCACTCATCCCAACCTAGGGTTTCAAAAGCCGACTTAAGAACACACACCCTCGTTACTATTCATTCATAAGAAAAAGGTATGACGCTCACGGCCAAGTGACAACTCATCCCAAAACCGTTACCCCTTTAAACCATTCTTTCTTACATGTTACTGTGAACTCATTTAGGTGGATTCTACACTACTGAGCAACTAACAGACATAACCACAAACTAGAAAATGAGAAACAACCAAACAGCAATTCAAGCATTCACACCCAGTTCTCCTGTGAAGTCACAAAAACAAAGGGATAAGTGAGATCCCTCAATGTACTAGGACGAAAGAAAACCTCACAAAGTTGATAAGTGAGATCCCTCGAAGTACTGGAAAAAAATCAAACCCGAGACACAGCCCCATGTCTCCCAAACCAACAGTTTTTCAACACTAGGGGATCCCACCCGAGTTTGTGTCATAGCATTGCAACCACACAACTTTATATTAACAACTAACAACCGTAGGATAACTGAGGACCCCATTTCTGTCTACACCTTCCCAAAATCAGCAAGCGGAACAAAACACTACCACCAAATAGAGTGGGAAAATTCCGGGATCATGCACACTATTAATTAGGTTCTTCTGTATGTTTGTTAACCGGGGTGGTCACACGGGGATTGTTGTTTTACTACACATAAATTTAAACCATCTGTGTTTACGTGACTAACCAATTACATGTTACAATCATTTAATCATCACAACAGACATGGTACATTTTTAGATAAGGAAATACCACCAACGGCCATGATTTTCAATGAGCATAGGCCCACACAATTCATTACACATATCAACATAAAAGAGTACAACAAATCATCGATCACACCCACTCAATCATTAAGGCCCGTTCATTATCATCAATAAGTGTGGTTTCATCAATCCCCATAGAAACAAAATCATACCCACCCCGCATGATTTATTGTAAGGAGAGATGAAGAAAAACCCTACTTGATTTATCTGTGATATAAGTTATTCTCCATGCGCCAAGAAAAGGGAAAAGCGCGACTTACACGGGAGGGACGTCGGGAACTCCAAGGACGAGAAGAAAGTCTCCAACAGAGGCACACCACAAGCCTCGATGAGGGGAACTCCAAATGAACTAAGAAGAAAAGGGAGCCATCCAAGAGGATGAATAAGTAAGGAGGAATTTCTGTGTGATATATAGATAACAACCTGTTGTTACAGGATATGGGGATTTGAACGACTTCAAATTTGGATCATGGTTCCCCACGCGATTGGGTGGTTACACAATACAGAATTAATTTTTATTTAATATCCCCCATTGGAGAGGTTCCTCGATATTTTTGGGTATTAATTAGGAGATTTAAATTGATTTTAACCACCTAGAAAGGTGTAAGAATCCCCAAAAGAGGGGTTACGGTAAAAACAGTAGAAGAGTAACCCGACAAGGCGTGACACCAATCGATCACGCCAATCGGTCGCGCCAATTGGTCACACGTTGATTGGTCTAACACTGATCGGTCTAACGCCAATAGATCGCATGCTGATAGGTTGAATGCCGATCGGTCACAGGCCGATCAGTCGAACTATGATCGGTTGCACACCGATCGGTCGCAAGCTGATCAGTCACACGTTGATCGATCTCATATTGGTCAGTCGCTCACAGAAATGACGTCCTACCACCGAGACGTCACCCTTAGGATCAGGAAATAGGGAAAGGGATGGGCCATTAGATTCTGGGTCATCACATCAGATACCTCTCAAAGCATTCTCACCCTCGAGAATTTAAAACTAGACCTGAAGAAAGGAGTGGGGGTCCGAACAACCACCCCGGATGATACCTCTATGTAGTGAACCTATCCAACAAATGGGAACAACTTACCTCATTAAGAAACCATGCAACATTAAAGGTTCATGTTGTCCAGTCGTACGGGTTAGGGTGTTTCTTCCTCCATGTTAAGATACAATCCGCTTTGAGCGGCACTAACTCACCCGCATGAGTTTAATGACAACCACATTAATGTGTCTCGATTGGGGATCGGGTTCTCCCCTCCAAGAAGTTATGATTTTTCACACACATCTAGAGAATAAGGAAAACCATACATTCCATAGTTAACAAGGTAATGTGTTCCATCATAACCAATTAAAACAAAAAGAACTTCTCAAAATAGCTCTGGGTACTGGGCGTGCATCTGCATCTCCCGTTCCTAGGTCCTTTACTCAAGCCCACCATGCCTCCACAACACACGAACCATAGGAATGGTTTGTCCATGGAGAAAATTCTCCTCATGATCCTTGATCATCACGGGTCTCTCTTTGAACATTGCAGCGTATTCAATATCTAGATCTACCCAGTCAAGGATGTGTGAGTCATCGTGCAATTACCGACGAAGCTGGACACATGGAAGACATAGTGCAATCTTTGTAGCTGTGGTGGCAATGCAAGCTGGTAAGACACCTCATTGACCCGCTGCAACACCTCGAAGGGTCCGAAAAACATGGGAGAGAGCTTACTACCTCTGTCGAACCTCCGCTGCCCACACCAAGGGGAGACCTTCAAGAACACATAGTCCCCAACCTCAAACACCAATGGTCTATTCCTATCATCGACATACGACTTCTGTCAGTCTTGATCCTCCTTCATCCTCTCTCATATAAGCTGCACCTTCTCCTTCGTGCTCTGCAATACATCTGGGCCAAGGACGCCTACCTCTCCGACTTCTATCCAGCACACGGATGAGTGACACAGCCTTCTGTACAAGGATTCGAACAGAGCCATGACTATGGTAGATTGATAGCTTTTATTGTAGGAAAACTATTCCAGAGGCAAGTGTTGCACCCATGATCCCAAAAAATACAAAACTCATGCTTGAAACATATCTTCAAAGGTTTGGATGGTGCACTCTATCTACCCATCTGTCTGTGGGTGGAAAGCACTGCTAAGACATAGTCAGGTGCCAAAAGCATGCTGCAATCCTCTCCAGAGTAATGAGTTAAACCGTGAATCCCAATCGGAGACTATGGACCTAAGAACTCCGTGAAATCGTACCACCTCATCCACATACCTCTATGCTAAGGCATCTACTACTCCCAACTCCTTGGTCGCTAGAAAGTGAGTCGATTTCATTAACCGGTCCACCAATACCTAGATAGCGTCGCATCCTCCTTGAACCATGGGTAGCCCCGTGATGAAATCCATCGAGATGTCATCCCACTTCCACTCGGGATTATCCAAATGTTGCAACAAGCCACCTGGATAATGGTGTTCATCCTTCACCTATTGACACACTAGGCACATTGCTACGAACTCTGATACTACCCATTTCACCTCGGGCCACCAAAACTGTCTCCTCAGGCCCTGATACATCATGGAAACTCACAAGTTCACCGCTAGTGGTGAGTTGTGGAACCCACTAAGAACTATCTCTTGCATCTCCTACTAAAGGAACGAATTCCCTCGGAAAAGCATCTGATTCTAACCATCCTCTGTCCTCCCTTCTAAAGAATCGCCTTGGCTAACCCGGTCACGCATCACTTCACTCTCTAAGTCTCCCCATTGAGACTCCTCTACATGCCACAACAGAAAAGATTGTAGTGTCATTTAACATAGGAATCCTCTACCCCCATCCATCCTTGCATCCAGGTGTAGGGAAGCCAACTATTCCATCACCATCCAAGCATCTGCCGACTCTCAAACCACATCCTTCTGTGACTTACTTCTCAAGGCATTGACCACCACATTCCCCTTTCCTGAGGTGTAGGAAATCTCGAAGTCGTAGTCTTGAAGGAATTACATCTACCTTCACTGTCGTATGTTCAGGTCCCGCTGGGAGAAGACATACTTCAAGCTGTTGTCATCGGTGAAGACCACAAATCGCTCCCCGACGAGGTAGTGCCACCACATCATTAGTGCGAACAAGACCGCCACAAGCTCCAGATCATGGGTGGCATAGTTATGCTCATGGGGATGTAACTACCTAGACCCATAGGAGATCACCCCTTCCCGCTGAATCAGCACACATCTGAGGCCTTTCCCAGAAGAATCACATAACACCTCATACGTTGTCCCTACTTCTGCAACCTCAGCACTGGGGAACTAACAAACTTCTCCTTCAGATAGCTGAATTTTGCCTCGCACTACCCATCCCATAAGAATGCTCGATCCTTCTTCGTCAAAGCTATTAAAGGTGCTGAAACTTGGGATAAGTTGGGAACCAATTTCCGGTAATAACTTTCTAGCCCGAAGAAACTACAAACCTACGCTACATTCTTAGGTGTTTCCCATGAAACAACTGCCTCGACCTTCGATGGGTACACTGTTATCCCCTTCTCGGACACCACGTGTCCATGGAAGTGAAAATCTCGCATCCAGAACATGCACTTGGACAACATCCCATAGAGTTGGTTCCGTTGAAGGACCTCCCAAACCGTTCTCAAGAGCTCAGTTTTATCCTCCTCCGATATTGAGTAGATTAGGATTTGTCAATAAATATGACTACTAACCGATCCTGGTACTCCTGGAAGATGGAGTTCATGAGACCCATTAACACAGCTGGATTGTTCATAACACCGAACAAGATTACTAAAAACTCAAAGTTCCCATATCGGCACCTGAAGGAAGTCATTGAGATGTCACCCTCCCTCACCCTCAGCTGGTGGTATCCTAACAACAGTTCAATCATAGAGAACCAACATGCTCCATTCAGCTGGTCAAAGAGATCGTCTATCCTCAGTAGGGGGAAACAGTTCTTGACCATTACCTAGTTGAGTCTCTGGTAGTCTATGAATAGCCTGAGACCACCATCCGCGTTCTTGGGGAATAAGACTGGAGCACCCCTATGCGGTGCACTTGGTCGAACAAAACCCTTATTCATCAGATCGTCAATGTAAATTCGTAACTCCCATTGCTCTGAAGGTGACATCTGGTTGGGATCCATCTAAATCAGACGAGCACCAGGTTGAAAGTCTATCCCATACTTGATGTCACGTCAACGGGGTAGTGTTGTCACCTCTTTAACGAAGACGTCCATAAACTCACTGATGACCCCCAGAACATCCACCATCTCTGCATCCACCGACTCCACTGATAGGTCATCTAACAAGGAGAGGAGGGGTTCTCCTCACTTGCTGCTCCCCTGGAAAATTTTCTCGCCGATGAAAGTCACCCATCGGCCGCCCAAGTCAGAAAACACAACCTTTCCTCAGAATCAGTTAATGACGGCACATATAGAGAACTACCTGTCAATTTCTAGGATGAAATCCTATGGCTGTATCTGCAACAGAAGAAGATCCCTAACTAACTGATGTGGACCTATCATCAGTATGAATCCTTGACAAGCGTACAATAAGTCGGTCTGACCTCAGACTAGTGTGCATAACACCAGGGGCCCTGGAAGTCTCTCAGGATATAATCCCAAAGCATGGGCCAGACTGGGTGTATCAAAGGGGTGAAAATATCCCGTATCGAAAAAGGAATATGCAAGGGTAATAAACAAGATGATCGTACCTCGAAGATCCTCTGGCCCTGCTGGATCTACTGCCTCCGCGGTGTACAACTTCCCACACCCAGATCATGTGCTCCTAGGTTGTCGGCCACCTCCTCAACCACGCCCGGGTCGAGGTCCATGAGGAGTGCCCTGAGGTCGGTCTCCTCTTGCAATGTATGCCCTTGGAGGAGTGGGAGCTCGCCTCCCCGACTGCTGCTGCTGAAAGGGACTAGCTGGGAAGTACTGCAACTGAGGTGGGTGGTGGACCCGCCCACCCCCACAGTATTGTAATCTATATTGGCACTGGTTACAATGGTTCCCATGGATTCCATAGATAAAGCATCTCATCCTTGGGCCCGAAAGAAATGGGTGGGGGCAAGATAGTCTGAACTGGAACTGCTGAGGCCTACTCCCTGTTGGTCGAAACATAGAGGGTCTTGATGCTGGAGGCATGCTGCTGAGGACATTCCCCTTTGACGACCCCAACTAGTTCCCCTCTCACGACACACCTCCCAGCGTGTGCATCCTCTCCACCACATTATCCTTCTTGTGAACCTCTATGTATGTTGGTAGGGTGAAGGGATTAACAATGTACTGCAAAAAAGGTCGGAGTGCCTCCTCTAAACGTCTCGACCGGGACTACTCATCCAGAAATCGGTCCGGAGCGAAGCAAAGGAGATCCTTGAACTTGATCCCCAACTCTCTCACTAAAAACTCCCCTCTTGGAGGGAGTGTATCTCTTGACTCTTCTCAGCCTTCATCATGGAAGAGAGGAATTTCGCCCCGAACTCCTTCTCAAAGTCTTCCCACGTCACCTCAGTCTCCCTCTTCTCCCCAAGATAAAACGTCCACCACTGATTCACTGCTCCACGCATCTGGATTAAAGCTAGAAGAACCCAGTACCCTGTTGGAGCCCGAATCAAGCTGAAGGCTATCACCAGCACCTCTAGCTAGCTCTCTGTCTCCACGTCTAAGATGATTCCCTCGTTCTTCCCAAGGGTCTGTCACTGATAGGCTCGAAGCATCTTCTTACACTTATCATCCTCATACACTTGGTCAGATCTCTGCCGATCGGCCAAGTCGAACTCTTGGGCCTCGATCGCCCGGACTACTCGTGGTCGCCTCCCGTGTGCCATAGTTGCAAGGAAAACAAGGAATGCCTATGCCTGAGTAGTGTAGATTATTGTTCTTGAATTTTCTTATACGTATTTATTTATTTTTGAATTCCCAAGACACCCATGAAACATAATAACACAAGTAATTATGATATATGTACCATTCCTATGGTCTCTACCCTGAAATCAGTGTATCCTCACATGGTCGTTTGGTAGGCCCAGAGTCCTTGCATCAGATCACGGGGGCCCCAAAATCCCGTGTCCTAGCTGGTATTCCCTGGCCTAATTCATGCACCATGGTCACCCAACAATGTTTCCCTACCACCCCATGAAATCCTCACTATGCCTAACTTCAGAATCCATCCAATCTCTAATCCTCACTCCCTTTGATACCATTTTGTCATGACCCACCATCACCAAAAGGAGGTAAGGGACAACAGATTCCCAGACCCTTCCTTATTTAAGTTGAAGGAGAGATAATGACCCCTGAAACGTGCCTTCAATAGGTCCCGGAGAGGTGACCAGAATCAAGGGTATGGAATCTCACACAAAATGTAAGGGATTACCCTTTTTATTCTTATAGGATCGAGAGATAAGATAGAAACCCCAATAATAACAAATCTTATGTAAAGGTAAAGCCAAAAGTAACCCGTTCTCATATGCATGTTCAACAGTAAATGATAAAATCCACAAAGACTCCAAAGGTAATGACCCATGAAAAGAGAAAACTCCAACAGCAACAGGCCCAAGGTCTGAGCTAGTATGGTCCTACATGATCCCTGAAGTCCTCCTGGAAACCTGAAAGCAGTTTTATATATATAGGGACATCATACAAGTATACCCAGTAAGGAAAAACCAAAAGCTCTCGTTCACAAGTGGGGAAGAATTCTAATGCCCTGTGAGAAAAGAGAAACCCAAAAACTAACAAGGTAAACTATCCACCCAAGCCTCACCAAGGCACACTCCCCAAATAACTCAAGGAAAGTAAAGTATAGTAAAATTTAATAGATATTTGGGTACTCTGCGACACTTTCTCACCACAGTCCCACTGCTACACCCACCCGCACACACCGGGCCACAACCGCACATCCTGCCCGCAGACACCTAGGCCACAACCGCACATCCCTCCCGCAGAAACCTGGGTGACAACCTCCAAGCATAACCACACCCACAAACACCTAGGTCAGAACAACTTCTGCAACACCCAAAGAAACCTATGCCTCATCCGGAAGACACATGGGAAAATAAATGACAACAAACTCATGGACCAAACACCAAAACTACAATGATCAAAGATTCATGGGTTAATAATGGACTTCGGGCCATCACATTCTACCCTATGAGTCTTGGGCTATTTGGGAAAAGGAGCAGAAAATGAGCTAATAACCAGCCACTCATATGAGTGTTGGAAAAAAAAACCCACCCCCATAAAATGGTGTTGTTTGGAACTATGTTCTTGATATGGGTGGGGCGCGAATAAGAAACATAGAAACTACATATATATGTATAGCTGACCAGAACTCATCCCATCCAAGGGTTCCAAAAGCTGACATAAGCACAAACACCCTCTTTACTATTCATTCATAATAGAAAGGTATGACACTCATGGCCAAGTCAAAAATCATCCCAAAACCAATACCCCATTGAAAAATTCATGCTTACATGATCATGTGATCACATTTAGGTTGATTCTTCACTAATGGGAAACTAATAGACAAAACCACAAACTAGAAAAAGAGAAACTGTGAAACAACAATTTAATCATTCACACCTAGTACTCTTGTGAAGTCACGACAACAATGGGATAAGTGAGATCCCTCAAAGTACTGGGACCAAAAAAACATCACAAAGGGGATAAGTGATATCTCTCGAAGTACTGAAAACAAAAAAACCTGAGACACAGCCACATGTCCCCAAAACCAGTGGTTTCTCAACACTAGAGGATCCCAACCGAGTTCATGTCACAACAGAGCAACCACACAACTTCAGATTCAAAACCACCAATCATACGATAACTGAGGATCCCATCCCCATCCACACCTTCCAATAAGAACCAAGTAGAACAACACACTACCACCAAAAAGAGTGGGAAACTTCCAGGTTCAAGCACATCATTCATCGGGTTCTTCTTTATGTTTGTTTACCAGGGTGGTCACACATCGATTCTTGTTTTACTGAACATCCATTTAAAATATCTGAGCTTAGGTGACTAACCAATTCCATGTTACAGTAATTTAATCATCACAGAAGAAATGGTTCATTAGAGTGCTAGGATGGACCACAAATGACCATGATTTTCAATGAGCATAGGCTCACACAATTCACAACACATATCAACATAGAAGAGTGCAAAAAAACATCGATCACACCACCTCCATTCATTAAGGCCCATTTATTATCATCGATAAGTGTGGTTACATCAATCCCCATATAAAAAAATTCATACACACCCCGCATGATGAATAGTAAGGAGAGATGAAGGAAAATCCTAATTGATTGATCAATGATCGAAGTTCTTCTCCCCACACCAAGAATAGGGAAAAGCACGAATTTCATTAGAGGGATGTCAGGAACTCCAAGGATGATCAGAAAGACTCCATCAAAGGTGAACCACAAGCCTTGGATAGGGGAAATCCAAATGCACTAAGACGAACATGGAGCCATCCATGAGGAAGAAGAATGAAGGATGAATTATTGCGGGATATATAGATAAGATCCCGTTGTTACGTGATATGGGGACTTGAACGGCTTCAAATTTGGATCGTGGTTCCCCAAACAGTTAGGTGGTTACACATGACAGAATTAATTTTTATTTAATATCCCACATTGGGGAGGTTCCTCGGGATTTTTGGGTATTAATTATGGAATATAAATGTATTTGAACCTCTTAAAAAGGGTTAAGAAGCCCCAAAGAGGTGTTATGGGAATAACTGTAGAAGAGACACCCGACAAGGCAAGAAACTGATCATTCCTGCCTATCAGTCACACGCTGATCAGTCGCATGCCGATCGGTCATATGCTGATCAGTCGCACATTGGTCAGTCGCTCAGCAAAATGATGTCCTACCACTGATACTTCACCCTTAGGATCTAGAAATTGGAAATGGGATGGACCTTGAGGGTTTGGGCCATCACTTATCCTAACAAGGATGTACTTCTTGGAATATCCACGTTATCAAAAATTTATCAAAATTCTCGGGGGTTTTATATACATATCCTAAAAGTCAATCAAAGGATTTGGATCCCTAATCTATGTTTTCTAAATATATTTACAAGGTTATTACTAAAAATTATCTTATACCAACTATATCTCCCAAACCACAGAATCCTACAACCGATGCAATATTTAAATAAATTGGCATGATCAAAAGGAATCAAGTCTCGAAGGACCGATCAGATTAGAAGTATTAGAAAATAGATTACCTATATGAACTCCACATTATAGTTTCAAAAATAATATACAACATAGATAATATTTTAACAATTCAATTATTCTCATAGATTAAATCTACATATAAATCATAGTACTCTGTTTAGAATATGGGGAAAATAAAACAAAAGAAAGGGATGAGCTCAGATACTCAATAAGGATACACAATATAGCATATTTTATCATAAATAATAAAAACCTATTATAGAAAGGTATAAATTTGAATCAAAATCCATTTAATCATATGTTTCATCATAATATTGAAAAGATAAATAAAATAATTACATTTACTTATCCACATGGATATTTTACTAGTCGAATAATAACATGTAACATTAATAAAAAAATATCATAATGATTGGAAGCATAATGTTGAACATCATAACAAAATATACATGGCCTTCTGCCAAGACCCTAAATATAAATTTTTTCATGGACCTTTTCTAGTACAATATATTTTATCATGAGACTTACCGATGCATTTCTAGGCAATAGTGTGTGGCATCCATCATTTACTATGTCCAATGTATTCTTTATATGAAATGGGTGAAACATAACATAATCATTCATATTAAAACAAGAATATTAAATGTAAAAAATTTATCCATTAACCATGAGTGGTATAAAAGTTAAAAATCCAATGTCAAACATATCAGAACAAATTTTATACAATATAGAATAATGTATTACAATAAATCAACATCAATCCAAAATAATATCTAGTAAGGGATGTTGACATGGTTTATAATGATCAGTAAAACTCTGTGAAAAAATATCCCTTTTCATGAATCATTTAAAAGTCACACAACTTATAATAGATGTCATTTAAAATATACTTCATAATCAAAGTGCCCCATTCCACATTGAAACATTTGAAATGAACTAACATTTTTAAATATTTATATCCATAAAAATTAATACTTAATATCATTTTGAAAAAATGGACATTGATTAAAAATATTTAGAAAAATAAATCATTAAAACATTAAAATTTTTGATCTAGTTAAAGAGTCCCTTTCATAAAACTATAAAATATTCCTTCTATAAACAATTTTATTAATCATGGACATGTATAGTAAATGTGTCCCAGTATATACTTACACAAAAACAATATTTGAAAATAATGAGATTGATAAATTAACCCTTACAATGAACATTTCCATAGTAAAGGGTATGGTAACATCCATTATAAGGGTTAAATCGTTGTTAATAAATTATTAAGGAACCATATATATTACATGATTTCATATATGATCATTTAATATTGAATTGTTAATAATATTTTAATAGTATAATTATTTTGGTTGTTAACTGAGTCATTTTCCATTATATATTTTGTTACGTATGTAATGTTTGTTATGGATATGATTCATCTGATTCATATCTAGAGTAAAATTTTGTTCTTGAAAATTTTCATTAAAAAAAATAAATATTATTCATGAATGGATATTATGGGGAATAAAATATTATCTTGTCGTGGAGATTGTAAGTCGTACGTCCGCACGGGCAATAATATCAATATATTGATTGTAAAATAATATATAATTGGATTGTATATTATATATACAGAGTAAATAAAATTAATATTGTTTATTTACATCTATAAAACTCATTATTAACCCTATAAAAATAATGATATGTTGAATAAAAAACTATACCATGATGTAGAGAATGTATGTTGTACGTATGCTCGATTGATGACATTATCATTCATAGGATAAATAGAATAACTAATATAGTAATACCATATTAAAAATAAAATCTCAGTATGTAGTAGGTACTAGAGTTATTATTTTATTATGGAAACAACAATGAATGTGGAAGTGGAAGAAGAAAAGAACATTGAATGATGTGATTTAATAATTACCTCTTCATCGGGTGCTTCCTTTTGATTTGAACAAAATGCACATTTGGTTGGTTTTATGATCAAATTAAGGCATTTTGGATGATTTTAGGTTATTTTGGAGAAGATATGAGCATGGTTTTGCAGAGCAAAAAATCATTGGTGTTGTAAATTTTATGGATGATAAGTACCCTTCTATAAGAGAGGTGAGGGGCTCTTTTGGAAGAGTTTTGTAGAGACCCTAAGCTTGACTTACATGGACATTACATTACATTTGCGGAACACTTAGTACATAACAAAAACACACACATAAGGATCGTAATAGTTTAGTGTCTTTGGAAACTCGGAACGTAATCTTCTAATCCTGGTGAAAGATCTTCAATATCGCCCATAAAGATCTTCCTTTTTTTTATACCTAAAACATTTCTTTATATCCTGGGGAAAAGAAAACATAAAAGGGTGATCTCAAATGCTCAGCAAGGGCAAATAAAGGAAATAAAAATCATATCATATCTTTATGAAAATCAAAACCTGCAAAAGAGATCATAATATCTTAACATGGAATAAATCATAGAAGTGAAAATGAGATCCCCATAATCATAACATAAAACTCGAAACTTTGTGGCATACACACATAATCATAGAGAATCATTTCTTGTTAGTCAAGACTAATTTCCAAGACTATCTTAGTGGACAAAGTCCCTTTCTGAATCGAGTAACCCTCGTTTCAGTCCTATTTCACTGAACCGGTATAACCTACCATTTCAGCCATGTCTATCTCATGAGATATAAAATAGTTACCCAATGCATTGGAGGGAGATATAGGTCCCACCCATCTTATAATGAATCCTTTCTTATGTGTGCCTCATAATCATAAAACATACATCATCGCATAACACATGTAACAAAAATGGGATTCTTGAAACATCATGACATCATAAATCAATTCATATAAGATAAAGGAGTTCATAAAAATAGTTCCATCACAACATGAACAAATCAATTTAATAATAGGGATAAAAACAGAACCCTTTATTATCTTAGATGGAAAATAATTTTGATAAAACACTTGAACTCCATTCTTGAGGAAAATATCCTTTCTTCTTCAAAAACATATTTCCTTTCATAACATGTCATACGACTTTAAAATAAAAGAAGTTGATTAAAAATAAACTTGAAAACATGTAAAGGAAGCTTCTTTGATTTAATGTTTTAAAAAATCCATTCATGCTGTATAAGTTAAAAAAACATTCTTCGTAATTTTGTCGGAAAAGTCAAAAAGTACCTCGTACGAAAAACGACAAAAGATTCCTTTCATTTCTTTTACTAAAAACTCACCGAAGGGTAAAAATGGATTTTAAAAAAAAATTGTAGGTGGATGGAAATAATATTACATATTTATGAAACATGGATGTGGATGATAAAATACACCCTAGTAAATACTTACGAATAAACAATCTCAGATAAAAATGAGATTTGTGATATTTCCCTTACCTTAGGTCCGATTTGCTTTGTTCGTGTCCGAATTGTTGTACCTCTCGAACCCCTCAAGGTTTTATTTTCATGATCACAATCACCCTCATATTTATCTAATCCTCTTTCAAGTGTTTTTGGATTGATAGGAATCAAATCAGGTGGCCAAGGAATTGGGCCAAGCAAGCTTAAGTGGCAAAGGAACACAAGTGGACTGAAAATCAGTCCACCGGCCAACCGGTGGCTTCACCACCGGTCGGCCGGTGGACCCTGGGAAGGATGCTGAGCCACTGCCATCTCACCGGCCAACCGGTGGCCAAGCACCGGCCAACCGGTGGCCAAGCACCGGCCAGCCGGTGGCACCCAGAATGAACAAGGTTTGCTACTGCCTCACCACCGGCCAGCCGGTGGCTCTGGCACCGGTCGACCGGTGGAGCCTGGACCAGAATTCTCAGCCACTGTCAAGGCACCGGCCAGCCGGTGGCCCTGCACCGGCCAGCCGGTAGGCCAGTCAAACTAGCCGTTGGGTTTGACCAGTCAACTCTCATTTGGCCTCCAACGGCTCCGAAGACCTCTCCAACGGCTCCGAAGCCTCCCCAAGGGTTCCTAGCGTATAAATAAAGGCCAAGGAAGCCCCGGACACCTACCGGAACATATACGAAGCCAACGGACATATTTTGGATCAATTGGCCAACCTCCGGCGGACTTCCTCAAAGGAACCCACCTAGCTCCAACAACTTCCACATCCAAGGAGCTCCTTCAAAGAAGCTTGGAAGCGGCCTTCAACATCTCCATCCAATCAAAGGCGCCCAAGTCTTCCCAAATACGGGTTTTATTGTTTTACTTTTTATTGAGCTTTAAATTTGGGTTTGTGCTTACAAACCCCAAACTCTTTTCTCATCCCCTTTTCTTTGGGTTCTCACACCACCACTAAGGTGTGAAGAGGTTCACAAGCTTTTCCTTTAAAAAGCTTGAGACACGGTGAGCTAGCCTTCACCCGTTAAAAAGGCTAGTGGGTTCTTACTTAACCATTAAAAGTAAGTGGGTTCTTGCTCAACCATATAAAAGCAAGCTGTAATAGGTCCTAGTGCTACCTCAAAGCCTAGTGGGTTTCTTGCTAAAACCATTGAAAAGCAAGCGGTAGGAATCTCTCAACGGTTGAGTTGGGAGCGGAGACGTAGGCCGGGTTTTGGCCGAACTCCGTTATCAATTTCTTGTGTGATTGCCTCTTTATTTCCGCTGCACTTTCACTTTGATTTTTAAATTGTTAATTAATTTTAAAAGGCAATTCACCCCCCCCCCCTCTTGCCATCTTTCCTCGTTTCTTCTGACCAAACAATTGGTATCAGAGGAAAATTTGAGTAATACCCTAACCCGGTTTCAAATTTAAGATCCATTAAGATGGCATCAACCTCTTTCGCCCCCGAGGGCCTCTCATTGGGTCGGGCTCCATTTTTTGATGGGTCCGACTATAATTATTGGAAAACCCGCATGACCACTTTTTTAAGAAGCATAGGTTATCCGATTTACAAAATAGTCATGCAAGGTTACACTTTGTCTACCCCCGATGAATCCAAATGGACCCCCGCCGATATTAGGAATTTTGAGCTTGATGGCAAAGCCATGAACGCTCTCCATTGCGGCTTAGATAGAAATGAGTTCAATCGAGTGTCTACTTGCACCTCCTCACATGAAATTTGGAAACTTTTAGAAGTAACTCATGAGGGAACTAACAAAGTTAAGGACACTCGGTTAGACATGTATAGACAAGATTTTGAAAGCTTTACTATGCATTCTTCCGAATCTATTACCGATATGTTTACACGCTTCACTGACATTTGCAATGGAAGGAAATCTCTTGGTGATGATGTTTCAGCCGAGACGATGGTCAAGAAGATCCTATGGGTCCTTCCGAGCTCATGGGCACCAAAGGTGACGGCGATCCAAGAAGCTAAGGACGTCAAAAACATGCCGGTCGAAGAGCTCATCGGATCTCTCATGACTTATGAGATCACGATGAGGAGGCAAGCTCAAAAGGAGGGAACACCAATCAAGACACCAAAGAACATCGCCCTCAAGGTACAAAAAGAAGTAAGCTCCTCCTCATCTTCTTCCTCATCTCCTTCCTCATCATCCTCATCATCAAACGGCGACTCGGAAATGGAGAATCTCGCCCGCCAAATGCACAAATTTATGAAGAAGCACAAGAAGAAGAAGAAATCTCGCAAGGCGCGAAAGCAAGAACCCACCGCAAGAACCGAGCCCAAGGTAAAATGCTACGGGTGCGGTGAAAAGGGCCATTACAAGCCCGATTTCCCACTCAACAAAAAACGGGCCACGCCAAAGGAAAAAAGGAAAGAAGAAGGTCCTCAAGGCGACATGGAGTGACACCTCCTCTTCATCATCCTCCTCCTCCTCCTCGAGCGACCAAGGCACAAAATGCCTAATGGCATGTAATGAGGTAACATCTTCCGACTCCTCCTCTTCTTGCTCTTCAAATTCAAATTCTTTGAATCATTTGTCTTATGAAGAACTCTCACATGCTAGAGATCAATTAGAAAATGGTTTTCATGAACTCTCTTCAAAATTTGTTTCTTTGAAAAAGTCTTTCAAAAAACTTTCCTCTGAAAAAGAACAACTTCTCAAAGAGAAGGAGGAGATGTCCCTCAAAATCCAAAATTTTCCAAATGTTGATTCCATGGAATCAACCATCAAAGACCTTAGGGAGACCCTTGCTAAGTTCACCCAAGGGGAACAAAATTTGAACAATTTGCTTGGTTCCCAACGTATATCTAGAACCACCCAAGGGTTAGGAAATACCAACCGAGCTTCCTCCTCCCATGCACCCACTATTTTTGTGAGGGGGAGCTCCGATTTTAAATTTTGTAATTATTGCAAAAAACCCGGGCATCTCATTTATGAATGTAATTGTAAAAACGCCCGGTACGGCCAACCCAAATCGATTTTCTATTCCGATGAATTTTATAGGAGAAGACCCGCCATGAGGCAAGTATGGATTGAAAAATCCCTATTGGCAAGTCTCTCCGGGCCTAAATTTGTTTCGGTCTAAAAAACCACTCCCCGGTGATTCATTGTTTTTATTTAGGGGGAGTTAGGATTTTTTTTAAGCCTTTTTGTGTATTCAAAGTTTTCATTTCAAACTCAACACTTGGCTTTGAAATTCAAATTTTCTATTAAATTTTCTTTTTTTAAATATCCAACAGTTGGTATCGATTTTTCAAAACTCTCAATTTCAAAAATTTCATTTGATCTCAAATTTCGAATTTCAATTGGTTTTTGATTCAAAACTTTCAATTCAAACTGTTATTCAAATTTTTCAATTCAATTTTTCATTTCAAAATTTCCAACAATTAGTATCATTTTCAATTGTTTTAAAATCTCGTTTTTTCATCGAATCCCTCAATCAAGTTTTATGCCCCATTCTATTTTGATAATCACAAAGGGGGAGAAATTTTATGATTGATTGGGGGAGAATCATTTTCATCATGCTTAGTATTTCCTTTCAATTTCAGCATTTTACATTAATTGTTTTGGTGATTGTGATCATCAAAATAGGGGGAGATTGTTGTACCTCTCGAACCCCTCAAGGTTTTATTTTCATGATCACAATCACCCTCATATTTATCTAATCCTCTTTCAAGTGTTTTTGGATTGATAGGAATCAAATCAGGTGGCCATGGAATTGGGCCAAGCAAGCTTAAGTGGCAAAGGAACACAAGTGGACTGAAAATCAGTCCACCGGCCAACCGGTGGCTTCACCACCGGTCGGCCGGTGGACCCTGGGAAGGATGCTGAGCCACTGCCATCTCACCGGCCAACCGGTGGCCAAGCACCGGCCAGCCGGTGGCACCCAGAATGAACAGGGTTTGCTACTGCCTCACCACCGGCCAGCCGGTGGCTCTGGCACCGGTCGACCGGTGGAGCCTGGACCAGAATTCTCAGCCACTTTCAAGGCACCGGCCAGCTGGTGGCCCTGCACCGGCCAGCCGGTAGGCCAGTCAAACTAGCCGTTGGGTTTGACCAGTCAACTCTCATTTGGCCTCCAACGGCTCCGAAGACCTCTCCAACGGCTCCGAAGCCTCCCCAAGGGTTCCTAGCCTATAAATAAAGGCCAAGGAAGCCCCGGACACCTACCGGAACATATACGATGCCAACAGACATATTTTGGATCAATTGGCCAACCTCCGGCGGACTTCCTCAAAGGAACCCACCTAGCTCCAACAACTTCCACATCCAAGGAGCTCCTTCAAAGAAGCTTGGAAGCGGCCTTCAACATCTCCATCCAATCAAAGGCGCCCAAGTCTTCCCAAATACGGGTTTTATTGTTTTAATTTTTATTGAGCTTTAAATTTGGGTTTGTGCCTACAAACCCCAAACTCTTTTCTCATCCCCTTTTCTTTGGGTTCTCACACCACCACTAAGGTGTGAAGAGGTTCACAAGCTTTTCCTTTAAAAAGCTTGAGACACGGTGAGCTACCCTTCACCCGTTAAAAAGGCTAGTGGGTTCTTACTTAACCATTAAAAGTAAGTGGGTTCTTGCTCAACCATATAAAAGCAAGCTGTAATAGGTCCTAGTGTTACCTCAAAGCCTAGTGGGTTTCTTGCTAAAACCATTGAAAAGCAAGCGGTAGGAATCTCTCAACGGTTGAGTTGGGAGCGGAGACGTAGGCCGGGTTTTTGCCGAACTCCGTTATCAATTTCTTGTGTGATTGCCTCTTTATTTCCGCTGCACTTTCACTTTGATTTTTAAATTGTTAATTAATTTTAAAAGGCAATTCACCCCCCCCCCCTCTTGCCATCTTTCCTCGTTTCTTCCGACCAAACACGAATCTCCTGTATAATGGTTTAAATAATGTTATTGACTTATTCCAGAATCATACATATTGATATGATATCATATATGGTCATATTATTAGCATCTTGTTAGTAATATTTCATTGTTACTTGTTACTCGGGTCTTTATAACTTTTTGTTCTTATGCGTGTTTTGTCGAATAAATTCTTATTCTTATATTTAGGTTATAGATAGTTCATTTACAGAATGATATTAGTGTAGTATATACCATATTCATTCATTCAATTCATTTATATAATCATTGTGAAATGAAGATCATGTAGAACGAGTCGAATCACATCGTGGAGACGGTATTCCGTACGTACGCACGAGTGATGATATCGTTCCTATGATCGTGGAATTGTGTTGGAGTATATATATATATTATTTAAGTATCAATATTACTTCATAATAATCATATATAGTTACTCATTACACCATTATACCCATACTTGTAAGGTGATGGTGGAAAAATAGATTACACCACGGCGTGGAGACGGTATTCCGTACGTACGCACGCGCGGTGATTTCATTTTTCCGTAGGATGGATAGAAGGTGAATTAGGGTTGTTTCATATTTATAATAACATATCAGTATGTAAGTAATACTGATGTTATTACTTTATCATGAAACAACTAAAGAAGAAGAAGTTGAAGAAGAATGAAATTGAAAAGATCGGTAATGGATATTACCTCTTCTTTGGAACGCCTCTTTGAATCCTCCACTTAAGGAACTAAGATTGGTCTTTGGAGAAGACCAGGACCTCTAGGATTATTCTAGGGAAGTGGAGAGGAGAAAATGGCAGGGGTTGTCCGAGCTTGAGTGCTCAAATTGGTGTGAGGAGGAGGGGGAGGAGGTGCCCTTTTATAAGGGAGGAGAGGGGCACCTTAGGAATATCTCAAAATAGTATTTTATATTAAAGTCAAAATCGGTTTATAATGGTTACAAAGGGTCTTATTTCTAAGCTAAAGTGGGGATGGGTCGAAATCCTATCAACCAATAGGATTTAGACAAGTTTAGGGTATTATTTTAACCTTATCAATTAGATTTAACTCTAAGTTAATTAATTTAACTTTTACCGTGTCTTTTTGTTTTCTTTCACTATATGGTTAATAAACTTACTATAACATGCCAAACGAACCCCAAATTGTTTATTATTAATATATATATCCTTATCTAAGTCATTTTGCCGAACCTTAGATTTTTAGGAATACAATAACAATTAATAATATAATATTTGATTTAAAAACTATTTTGTGTCAATTTTGACACTATTTGATATATGATTTTTTTGAAAGTCATAACAGAATTATATGTTCGAACCAAGTTGATTAAATCAACATTAATATATCATAGTAACCTAGAAAATTAGTGGAATTCATAAAAAGTCTCAAATTACATTCATTTGAGCATTTATAACATCAATTATGTTAATATTTCCTTAAAAGGGTAATTACTGCATCATCGTTGTGTCATAAATAAATTAATTTATTTAAAGTCTAAAAATTATAAATAAAATATCATTATGTAGTAAATCTTTTTATATTTATAATGAATATTTATAGTCGAATTTATCTTATTTATAACCCCATATTAAAAATGTTTTTGTTATTAAACTTTCATTTTAACTATTTTAACTATTCATTAAATAATATAATATTAAATTTCATAATCTAATCCAAGTGGACCTAAATGGTCATATTATATTCATAAGGTTGTTTTTGGTCGAATTACACTTATCCAATAGAATTAGGACATGTGTTAGGGTAATAGTAATATCATATTTACCCTTAGTTACCCTATTTACTATTAACCGTGGAAACAAAAGTAAAAAGTTACTATTCACCAAAAATTATTTTCATCTCATTGAACCACATTTTACTTACTGACATCAACCGTGTCTCTCGGATTTTTGAAATTCTATTCACAGAAGCGGTAAAATTAAGATTTATGAAGAAATTAATTTTTTTTAACTACCACTTAGTAGTTTCACTATTCATCAAAAATTGATGTTTTTCAGAACAATGCCAAAATTTCATCCTAAGCTATATTTCATATTCCGAATTCAAAAATGAAGTCTATTTTACCAAATTCATATCATAGAATTTTCATTAATTAATTTTATACTTAAATCCCGTTGTTAAAACAAATAGTGTGTTTTTAAGAAACAATATCTATCAAAAGATTGACACTTGATTATGTCTGGTTTAAATGTGAAATTACATCCAATGACCAACGTTGTATTAAATTGTAAAAATATATTCTAAGTATACTTTAAAACAACTCAAATTAATAATTTATCACTATTAATTATTTCGATTAAAAAAAGTTGTTTTTAATTATAATTTAGTAATTTTCACTATTCATCAGAATATGAAAGTTATCTGAAATATACCAAAATTTAACCTTAGGCTAAATTCGATACTCCGAATCCAAAAATGAAGTTCATTTTGTAAAATAAGATTTAAAAAGTTTTAAAAAGTGGTTATTACTATTCATAACGGCTAGTTTTAATAATATTTTAATAGCATATCGTTGTTTAGTGAAACTCGGTATTGCGTGTTACACACGCTATCGAGGAAGGTCGTGATTGCGTGTAATGCAAGGCAAGTCAAGGATGCGTGTTGTGCAAGCTCCTTTTGGTGTAGCGTACAACACAAGACTTTAATAAAATTAAAAAGAATATTTTTTTAATAAAATCTTGGGCTGTTACAAGTTTGAAATATTAAATTATTATAATTATAATTTTTGGTTTATAATAGCTCCAAATAGATATTTTTCTCGGATAATGTGGGGATGTGTCTAAATTCATTCAACCAATAGGTTTTAGACAGGTTTAGGTCACCATATTAGTTCACTCCTGTAGATTTAACTCTAACTTAAATAGTTTAACATTTACCTTGTCTTCTTGTCTTTTTTAATTAAATGGTTAATAAAATTACTAAAAAATTCATAGTTAATATAAAGAAGTCCTTTAATGAAATATCTATTTTTATATATTACCTTTTTCCACAAAATATATTTTTAGGAATATTATAACATAAGGACATACATAAGGACATACATAAGAAAAGGGTGACATATAATGCCCTTTAAGGGAGTAAACAATGAATAAAATGAAAAGTAAAATACATATTAGTAAATATATATACCAATTTAGAATAATATAAAAATTAACATAAAGTAATGATATAACATGATTATCATAACATGGAAATGTGGAAATGGCATATAACATGATATTATCATTATCTACGTCTCATTTCACATGGATTATCATTAGTAAACACCAATTGCACATGAATTAGCATGAGTAAACTCATATAACACATAAATTATCATCTATATAACCTTATTAGACTTGAAATATCATGATTAAACCATTATTCCAGATGTGATATCATGATATCGTACATTACCCAATGCATTGGAGTGATATCAGGTCACACCATTCATATTCATTTCAATCTCCTGCTTTAGAGTGCCACATGGATCATATAACCTGGAATCATTCAACACTAGAAGTTATACAACGAATAAAGATTTTGAAATACATATACATTAGTATCATTAAATATGTAAATGTAAATTATGGTGGATAAAATTTATATAGATATGTATATATATTCACGACATGATGAATTTGGATTAAAAAATCGTGGTGTAATTTTGGTATCATAACGTCGTCATATAAAAATCCATTGGTTGGGTTGATGATAGAGAAAAGTGTATCGCATCGTCTATAAATGAAATAGACATTAATTGGATCATTTAACATGATATCCCAATATATTAAATGTAATATAGATGCATAATAGGTTAAAGATACTTAAATGAAAATAAAAAGAGAAAACCCCTTATCGAATTTCGGCATGGTAACAGGTGTACACATAATAAATTAATAAGAGACGATGTTATGTATCATCATTAAATAATAAGGATGTTCATACAATAAAAGGGAAAATTCATACCCCAAATTTTTTAGATTAATTTAATAGGGCATTACGACCTTAAAAAAATCAGAAAAAAATGAGAAAGGAAGGAATCCCTTAAGGAATTTTGGAATAATAACTCATGTACTTAAATAATCATAGGTTTCATAATGATAGTGAAGGGAAAATATAATAATTTATAAATTAAATTTATTTTAGGTGTTATTTAAACATTATAATCCAATATATAAAAATTAAATATAATATGAATGATATAAAAGAGTATCTTTGTTGGAAAATAGAAGAGAGAAATCTGTTGTTATAATTCGGCATGGTAACGGGTGTACATACAGGCTTATAAGAGGGAAAATTGAGAGTGAAAGGGAATATAATAATTTATAAATTAAATGGTAATTACATTAGATATATAGTTACTTATAACAGCATTGGAATAAAAAAATAAAAAAATAATATGAAAAGTATTTTGGATAAAAGAGGATGGTGGAGAATCCCTTACAAGGATGTGGTATCCCAAAGGAATGGAAGAGGCTTCATGGGAGCATGGGGAACATTGGGAGGACTATAAAGAGTATGGGGTAGAGGGTGGTAGATACACAAATGGATTGAGTGAATATGATTGAGAGATTTTGTGGGATTATATCGGAATGGAGGGGGAATTTATTATTATTAAGGTTTTGGACAATACACAAAAAATATATTCAAAACCACAAATCCAACCATGGAATTTTCTGATGGTATCTTAACAAGGGGAGTGGTATAAAATATTTTATTAGGAAATGTTCATAATATATTTCAATATTAGGATTTCTTATGTGGAGGTGAGTTACACTATAAAAACAAATCATTTTAAAATAATGATATATTTTATATATCTTGAATGGTCTAATAAGGAATTATATAATTAATCAAAAAATTATAAACTCAAAATATTTTAATGTAAAACCATATATTTGATGAATATACATTTTATAGTATTTTATTATTTCACATTTGAATCATTATGATGTCATAATCAACAATATATATTTATATGGTATTTAATGTTTACCCAAAAAATTGAATGTCTCAAAAAATCACGAAAAAATTTTTGTTGAATAATTTAAACATTAGAAATACCAAATTAATATTCATTTTATCAAAATAATTTTATAAACATCTTAATTACCACTTTCACAATAAAACTCATCATATTTCTTAAAACTAATGTGTTTGGAGAAGCAAATTTTTCAAAAAATTATGGAAATTTCAATTGACATCCTTAAAATTATATTTTCATAGATATTTAATAAATATAAATTTTGTAATAATTTTTAGTAAAATATTATTTAATACCAAAATCCATTAATTCCTCAAAATAGATTTCAATAATAGTGAAAAATTCTATTTACGCATGATAAATTATTAACAATGATACAATTATAAAATGAATGTATATTCATTATTCAATAAAAAAAGAACACAATCATAATGATAGGGACTTGTTACCTATCCTATTATTACAACAGAATATTCCCTATGATTATTGTGTTCACTTGTGGGGAATTCATGGGAAAATTCAGCAAACCTAGTTTGAGCCGTGATCCCGATGAGGTTGAACTTCTCCCATAAATGGTTTCGCTCATGCATATGTTTTTAGATATTAGAATGGACTTAGTCGTGGAAAAATCCCATAAATGAAATCTCCCATGAATGATCTTATTAATGGGATTCAAAGGGAATGATGCTCTCAGTAGAGACCATCACATCCTTTGCCTATTTCAAAAGGATTTGTTACAACATTATATTTATACTAGTCATGTGATCACTGTTCGACGACTATATTATGATTAGTAATAATAATTAATAGTTATTTAAATCTAATAAATAAAATAAGTATATTAGTATTCAATATGAATAAAAAATTTAATTAAATAAAATAAATTGACTTTTATTCATTAAGGTCTTAGTCGTTACAACCAACCCCTTACAAAATTTCACCCTCAAACATTCCATTTCCCAGTATAAACCCAATGAGGCTAACTATGTTTCATCACATACTCTAGTTCCCATGAATCATATTTATACATGTGGTTTCACCACAACACATTGAAGAGGGGAATTGTTTTATTTTTTAGAACTTTTTCCCTACTATCTTGGATCTTTAATGGATTTACCTTATAGGAAATATCACTCTACCCTGGTACAACCATTTGGATGAGTCAGTATGATGCGTTAGGTATGTACTTCTTCAAAAGTGATACAAGAAATTGATAATTTACTGGATTTTTGTACTTTTGGAGTGATAGTCGATAGACCACTACTCAGATGTGATCAAGGATCTCAAAATGGCCGATGCACATTAGAAAATACATTCTCTTCATTCGTAATCAAATCACTCTCTCCCATAAAGATATGCAGAGGAATACCATGTCTCAAATATCAAACTCTGAGTCTCATCGAAGATTTTCATAATAAGTCTTTTGTCGACTCTAAGATGATTTTATGTGTCGTTCAATTCACTTAATATTCACTACCATTTCATCATCCATTTATGGACCTAGAATGTTTCAACCTCCAACTTCATCTCAACATGCCAATGGTCTGATCCTCTTCTCTTAAATGGCATCATAAGGATGAGGCTTGAGTGGAAGCTGTTATTGTAAGAGTAATCTACCAGAGAAAGATGGTGATAAAGTTCTCCTTTTAATCCCATTAAGTAAGATCTCAACATTTCCTTATGTGTTGGTATATTCTATACAGATTTGCCATCAGTTTGATAGGATGTACTATAGTTCAAATCATAATATAGAGCATGTTGGAGACTCTTTCTTAAAATAGAGGTGAATATTGGTGTCGATCAGACAAAATTGATAGTGGTACAACATTCTACCATACCATATATACAATTTATATCCATGTAAGTTAATCTAATGATAAATAATACTTTATTTCAATGAAGTGTTTTGTCACTGTATGCTGATCCACAACAACCCACGTTGTATTGTTTCCATTAAATGTCTTTGGATATCCGATGACAAAGTCCATGGTGATTTTATCACATTTTAATGTTGGTATGGATAATGGTTTCATCATCCCCTTTGATTATTCCTCTCAAAATTCACGTTCAAGCATACTAGCCACATTAATGTATATTTAATGATCTTCCTCATCGTATTATCCCACCAATAATGTTGTTTGAGATATCAATACATCAATGTCTTTCCAGGGTGAATGGGGAAATTATAAATATGTACATCAACCAATAGTTTTTTCGTTAACTCAAGATTTTATAGAGCACATAGTCTTGACCCAAATTTCAAAAAAAAAATATTCATTAACATTGAACACTAAGGATTATTTTTTTATAATATTTCACACATTCTTATAAATTCCCACATCATTTCATTGAGCATCCATTAATATTTCTAAAAGTGATAATTGAACAAACCTTTGTTAATGGATTGACAATGTTCAATTCATTATGATACACATGTCTATCATCTCTAAATCGATAACGATTGGAGCATTTTAATTTATCATTAATGAAAGAGTTTTTGGATCCTTTATATTTGGAGCATCTTTTACATTATTCACTTTCACCAAATGGTAGTGAATTGATCATTCATATTCTATGATCTGATCTAACCATTTTCATTGGCGCATATTTAGATCAATTTATATGAATATATATTTTGGACTTTTGTGATCCATATATACACTACACTTCTCCCAAAAGAGATAATACCACCTGATTTTTAATGAAAATATCATAGATTCAACCACTAGATCATTAATGGGATAGTTTTTCATATAAATTTTCAACTACTTTGTAGCATAGTCAACACCTATGTCTTCCTACCTCATATTCCATTACCATGATGCATGTAAAATTTACAAGATGTACATTCCAAAAAATATAACATTTGATACAACATTTTTTTATTTTTCTACTAATAATTTAATATCATTTCTTCTAGGGACTAAACATTTTTATAAAAATAATAAATATATACTAATAAGACATGTATATCAAAATAAATTATGTGATACGCTACATTGAAGATGATTTTACATGCAATCCATTCATCGTCATCCATTTTAACAATGGAATTCATGTTCTATCTTGATATTAGATATTGTTGATGCTCATAATGCTTACCAACCATTGAAATATATCATTTTCTGGGGTAATGCCTTTCTTATCCTCATATATATCATTGAACTAGATTTGTTTCTTAAATTGAACATCGAATCAATTCATCACATTATCCATTTTCACACAGCAATTGAATAATTTGTTTCATTCCTTACAACACCTAAAAGATATCCTATACCATTTGTAACATTTTTCTAGGAGAATATTTCCATACGTACCATAAAAGGGAAATTGGGACTTCATTCTCTTATCACAATTTTAAGATGAACATTATTGATATGTCTTCATCCTCATCATTTTATCCTTGGGAATTTAGCAAGGTTCCAATTGTTAATTTTAATTTATGATAGTTGGTTTTGATTAATAATGATATGCACTAATTGATCCTCCATTTTATTTGTATTCTCATTGGGTAATTCATCATGTTTCCCTTTTCATTTGTTGTTATTCATATTCCTCATATTACAGTATATAGGATAAAATGAAAATAAAATTATGGATGAGTTTGTTAAATATTATAACACATATTGGGGGTTTGAATGAAAAAATGGGATACTATAAAAATAACATTTACTTCCATCACATATACATTTCTATACTTTAATATATGTTATCCATGATATATAAACTAACATATATTATTGTGGAGTTTTATACTCCCTAAATAACGGTTCATACTAAGCTTATAAATGTACCAAAACATATCCCCTTGGTGTATTGAACCAGTAGTGCATCAGGGCCTATTATCGTGCACTAGTTATCATTTATGTCTAGTTGAAAGTGGTGTTTTTAGGATCATCCCGTCGATGAATATGTGTTAGAACCACCACTACATGTTCTTATTTTGGCAGAGATGTAATTTCTTGATAAGAAACTTACTCTATACCTACCAAAATCTAGGGATTTATTCCTTACACATAGGCTTATCCCTAAGGCTTTCACTAGGGTATTCAGATAATAATCACAAAAATATAAAAATAATATTGTATAGTACCATCTATAACAACCATGGTACTTATTAAACAAATAGAAATGCATTATTGCATAATCATTCACTAAATAAAACCCATAAGAATGAGTGATCTAGAGTCATTGGAATCATGGGACATTACATAACAAAATAGAACATTAATTATAAAACATAGATATTGAAAACATATTTTATATGACCACAATACGCCTTAATAATTTAATTGCATTTGATAACCTGAAGATAAAATTAAAAAAAATGGGATATATAAAGAATAGTAAAGGAGTAAACAAGCCATAAAATGAAGAATAAAATACATGTTAGGAAATAGACATATCAATGGATAATAAGAGAAATATAAACATAAAGTCATGGTATTTTGAGATTATCATAAAAAGAGAATGTTTCAATGAAATACAATAGGATATTAGCATGAAATATTCTTTATTTACAATAGATTTTCATTAGTAAACCCTCATTGAACATGAATTACAATGAGTAGATCATCATTGTACATTAACTATCATGAGTAAACCCTCATATATATTTTATTTTCATGAGTAAACAATCGCTTTATATGTTCTATCATAATACTAAACATTACCCAATTCATTGGATCTCTTTTAGGATGCACCTTTCATATTCATTTCAATGTCTTGATTAAGTGTGCCACATAAATTATAAAACATGGATCATTAAAAATAATTGATTATTACCCAATTAAAGAAGGTGGATCACATACATGGATGTAGTATTCAATATGTATATTTCAATAATCTAGAATACCCTTGATAGAGAAATGAGAATTGTATTCCCTAATTATGAATTTATCTTCAGATATTGTGGTGCAATTTCTGTATCATAACATTGTCATATAAAAATTCATAAGATGTGTTGATGATAGAGAAAGAGGTATCTCATAATTTATACATGAAATAGATAGTAGAGACCATGGAATATAAAATCTCATCATATTAAATGGAATTTAGATGTACAATATGGGAGGAATATTTGAATTGAAATAAGAAAGGGGAAATCCCCTATGGAATTTCAAAATGGTAACAAGTGTACAAGAAAGGATTTAATGACATAAGATGTTATATACCATCATTAAAACATAAACTGAGATGTATGGGGGGTTATTTAAATCATTCCCCATAATTTTAGGTTGATATTAATAGGATATCACATCATTAAAATTGATTAAAATATGAATGGAATTCATCACTTACAGAATTTAAGCATTTTAACGGCTATACCCAATGGATCATATGCGGTTTAATGAGATTTTTGGGAATATGTCAAAATTAAAAATTTCAATTTATAGAAGGAAAACATTTAACATAATAACCCAACATATAAAATGGAATTTAAGAAGCATAATATAAAAGAGGGGCTTGGATGGAAAAATAAAAGTGAATTTCCTAATGAAAATATGGCATGGTAATGGGTGTTTATAAAGGTAAATAAGGGAATTTAATTAGATTAAAATGGGTTCTAAAAATTTATAAATAAAATTTCATATATGTAGTATATATTTTAACATATCCGGACATTGGAATAAAATAAAATAAAATAAATAATATGAATATAATTCTTGATAAAAGAGGACTGTGGAAGATTCGTTACTTGGATATGTGATCCCAAAAGCTTTAGAGAGGATTATTAGGTTATCAAGGGAGAATTATGAGGTATATAGGGAGTATGGGTAGAGTTTTTTCATGATTCAAATGATTTGATTGTAGATGTATGGGCTTTTGGGGGGTCTATATGAGTAAAATAGCAGGAATTCATTATTATTTTTGTTTTGGACACTACACACAAAAATATTAAATACCAAAAATCCACCTAGTGTATTTTACCATGGTTTTTGGACAAGGGGAGTTTTTTAAGATATTATATAAGTCCAAGGGATGAGAGTTTTAAAATATTAGGCTTTATTATGTGGTGGTGAGTCGCATTCTCAAGGAAATCATTTTTAGATGCTAAAATATTTTATTGGTTTTAGAGGGTCATGTAAGGAATTATAAAATTAATAAAACAAATATAAAATGACATTATTTTAAAGGAAAACAATATATTTTCCGAATATCCATTTTAAATCATTCTATTACATCACTATTGGGTCATTATGATGTTATGAAAAACATTATATATTTATATAGAATTCTATTTTTACCCAAAAATTCTATTGTATCAGAAAATTATGAAAAATAATATGTTGGATAATTCCCAGTATATGAATCCAAAAATAAGTTTAATTTTATATAAATTATTTTATAAATATTTGAATATTTTATTTTAAAATATAAAATGACATATATTAGAAATATAGGGGTTTTGATTGGCATAGCTTTCAAACCGTAATAAAAATTCCAATACAAATCATAAAAAATATGTGATAAATTATATATAATAATAAAAATTAGTAGAAATACTTATTTGGAAGGTTATATAATTACAAAATCTATTAATTCCTAAAAATGGATTTGAATATTAACTAACAATATTATTTTTCAATTAAACTTCATTTACAAATAAACAATAATAAAATGAATGTATATTAATTATTCTATACCAATAATAATTCAATAATAATAATTCTAGAGTATTGTTACATATACCTTTATTACACCAACATATTCCCTATGAGTATAGATTGCATTGTTGAGGATTTATTATAATTGTTTAGTTAAATTCGTGTTGGTCGTGAGGTCAATGAGCTTAAAATTATCCCATAAATGGTGTCGATAATGCTTACGTTCTTGGATTTCATCTTGGGATTAGTCTTGGGAAAACCAAAATATTGTTATCTACCTTGGATTACCTTATAAATGGCCTCCAAATTTAATGATCCTACTTAGTGATGAAATCAATTTCTTGAATGTGTCAAAATGATTTGTTACAAACATATATTTATACATGTCATGTGATCATTGTTCAATAGATATATTATCAATTTTAATTATAATTAACAGTTATTTGAACCCAATAAATAAAAAAACCAAATGTGTTTTTATATCTATAAGACATTTAATTACAAAAATGTAAATATATTGATTTATGTAAATAAAATTATATAAACTAGAATTATCTCTCCCAAAATACATTACTTGAATTAAAAACTATACATAATTAACATTTAATCTATAGATAAAATTGATCTAATATATTGTGGAAAAACAATATTATTTTGATGTGACTCGACATATTCTACTAAATGAACATATGTTGACATTACTCATCTATTTATCTAGTTTATAAATTTCAATAACCCATCTAAACAACACTCATCCTTTAATCAATAAAATATAATTATTATTGAACAATTGATTCTTGTCTGATAAATATTTGGAATAATATTTTCATTGAACAATAACTAAAAAGTACTTTATTTATCCTCTAATCCTATAGACATTAATTGATCCATTATTGAATAATTACATATAATTTCATTCATATAATATTCTAATTCTTTATCATAAATCATTCCTCTGTTTTACATATCATTGTTAATGGTCATCATGAATTAGTAATGTGATTTTATAATGCTAATATTTATTAATTTAAAAGAAGAGAGGATGAAATAATATTTTTAACTTCCAGATCTCTCACAGATAAACTTCTAACTCATCAAGCCTCTAGGAAAATTGGGTGAATTTATGAAATAATCTAGAATATGTTTTGTAAACAAAAAAAAATTCACCTAAAATACAATTTTCTAAATAGTGTTAACAAAAAAAACATTAAAAATTTATCATATACTACAAAATCCTACTATTGATTTATTTTTACCTATCCATTTTTATTTCATGGAATTTTTAAATTCCATCCTATAATAATTATTACTAATGAGAAGGGTCATGAAACAAAACAACTAGAAATGAACATTTTTTAGATATTTATATCTCTTGGAAAAAATTAATTTTTGGAAAACTATTTCTATATTCCCTCCTTAAATTTTACCTCATCATTTTTTTCTTTCCCATTTTTGTAAAACAGTAGGATTAAATTAACATAAGATAGATTTAATCCTTCTATAAATTTTTTATGGAGTTTTATTTATATCCACATGTGATAGTATATTCCAAAAACATATCTAGGGTGATTCTTATAAAATTCATTCAAACATATCTTAGAACAAGTCCACGTGTTTCATATTCACAATTTGATATTACTCTTAATTAAAGTAATATATAAATTCCTTGTATTTAATATCATTGGGTACTAACTCATGTTTATCCTAAAACATATTTCTTATTTGATTCCATATTATAGTATTTATCTATTTATAATGTTATGGTTCATAACAACAAATGATATTATGCGGTCTAACCTCCTTGTATAGTTTCAAATGAAAAATTTGTTTCTCTTTAAGGAAGAGGCTAATTCATCACTACATTCATCGTAACATCTTTTATCGATATTAGGATCATGAAATAATTCTTATTCAAAAAAATTCTATATGAATCTATTTTATATTCCATTTCATCACTATATATAACATTTTCTCCAACCAAAAAATGAACATATTTTAATTTAAATTAACATTATATATTTTCAAAATTATATTTAGTATTTTATTCAAGAAGTTATATAATCTTATTTGGATGAAAACCATATGAAAATTAATTCATCATAATTATATAAAAATATCATGACTGTAGGGTTTTTATCTTTATTGGGATGTTACATATGAACTCTTAAAAATAATTCCCCATTGGATTTCTCTTATACCCCTTATCGAATGGGGTAATTCTAGTATCATGTGTTACTTAAAATAAAATTTGAATTTATTCCACATCATATATATCTTTCTTCCACAATTTTTAAATCAAATATACTTTATAACCATTATCATTCCATAAAAAAAATTTATTGCTTTAAAATCCACAATTATTTTGAGGGAAAAAGAGAGAAATATACTAGTTTTTTATTCTATACATTTATATATACATATATATTAAAATATTTACACATAAAATAATTTAAATTATTTAATTTTATCAACATGATTTGTGTAAAAAGAATTATTTCTACTAAAATTATAAAAATAATAACAACTTTTATGTAATTAAATTCATATTTCATAAATCAAACATTTGAAATCCAAGTTAAATAATTTATAAAAAATAAATTATTAATTGAGTTAATTGAATTTATGACTTATTTAACCACATAAGAAAATAAATTATATGTTTACGATATTAAATTGAATACATATCTAAAAATATATATATTATTTTTCCCATCTCCAGTATGTAACAAGAATGAAAATATCATTTATATTCATTTTGAAAGAGTTAAAACTCTTATAGATTCTTCTTATAAAGATATTTTCATGTTCATTTGTACATGATAGCCAACTATTCTATCAATAATAGGTTTCCATTTTTCTCACCATTGTAATGTGATTTCTTTCAATATCTAATTTGAAATTGATATATCGCAGTTTATAAACAATTATAAATTGTCTTTTTATTATTCAATAACATATTAATAAAATGATTTCTCCCAAAAAAAATTTTATTATCATTATTTTAGGGACTTGTAAAAAGAATTTTATGTTTATAACATTTAATAAACAGAAAATTATTGGACACTATCATGAAAACATCAATTATAATTTTTCCACATACCTATAATATTTGGGAGATATAATTTCAAATGGTTATAACTCTTTTTTTCTATGATGTTTCATATATATTTTTACAACATATTCTATAACTGGTGTGTATTCTCTAACATGCATCAAATTATTTTTATTATTGAATGATTTTATGGTGACTATAACTACACGATAAATTTCAAATAAATATTTTTCCATTATGCATTTCTCATCTAGTTAACATAGTATATATAATAGAATTTATTACTAAATATTTATCATTCTGACTAGGTGGATCATATCATTAATTAGTATATACCAAGACATTAATTTTTTGATGAGTTATTAAATATCACTTCTTCATTTTCTGATTGATATCTTATATTATTTTCATTGATATTTTTTTAGTTATTATATTCTTGTTTTACTGATGTTCCTCATTCATGAAAGTGAAATGTTCTTTTATTAATGTTAGGTTATATTCCCATAATTTCTTTAACTCTAATAATGTCTTGAAAACTAATTCCTTTAGATTGAGAGAAGTTATTAATGAGAATAAAATGTGGTGGTTAATAAGTACATCTAACTTCCGCATTATTTTTGGTTTGATTGTCTTAAAATTTAACTAATTTTCAATCATTATTTATTTTAATGGAAAAACTGTTCTTTTTATTTCGATTCCTACTCTCTCGTTTTTTGTTTCAGTACGTACATTTATATTTTAATCAGATTTATTTTAATCTATACCATAATAATAAACTATATTCTTTTATTTTTGTCATTTGTTAATTATTATTTAGTATTAAATTTTATTCAATCATTGAAATCATATTTCATAATATATATATATATATATATATATCATGTTAGTTTGACATTTTCTTTCCAATATCAACTTATATAATATCATTTTTCAACCATTAAAATATAATATTTTTTCATACCGAATTATTTTTATAATAATGTTTTTCATCAACTCAATATATCATTATTTTTCTAAAAAGTCTATTCTCTCATAATAAATTTTTCTACCTTATGATTTAAAAGGAAATGTACCTCATTCAGTTTGGAATTTCTGCAAGACTAGATTCATCATCTAATTTTTTTTATTTGTTCTATATATATCAATTCAACATTCTATTCCCCTTCATATATGGTTTCTTAATTTTTTTCTTATCTACCATACTGTTAATAGTTGTCTATATAATTCCTTTATCATAAGATTTTTCATCCACTAAGCCTCTTTCGTCTTTATTAGTCAACACATTTATTCTTCGAAAAATATTTATTTTTCTATTAACTATTTTTTCACCTTTATCTCAGTTTTTATTCCACTATTTATTTATTGGGTTTTCATTAGTTTCATCAACATAATCATCGTTGCCTTTATTCTTAGTTAAATTATAGAAAATTTTTTAAAATACACTATACTCATCAAATTTTATATGAATAATTTCATCAGTTCTCCCTTTAACATATCCTAAATAGAGAAGATATTTGACACATTATCCACTTTTACATCTCATACATAAAAATAATATGATCAAATGCATCAGAATTATTAAAAATAATTGAAATTAATTTTAGTTTCTTCATGAATCCAAGACATATTTCTTTATATGTCATTTTAATAATGATAGGTTGGTTCCTCTTCTCATACTTTAATAAGATATTTTAATGTTTATCAAAGTGATAAGACAACTCTATCATTTAGGGATTATATTTTTTATAAAATATATCTATTGATTTATTTAAACAACATTTAACAACTATTGAGTTTGATAAATGTTGAAAAAATCAATAACATCGCAATCAATTTCCCAGCATCTTATGAAATTATCTTGAATGGTTTCATCATTATCCATATTTAATTACTCAAACTGAGTTCTATGTATTATATTTTTTTTTGTAAATTTACCTTTTAATTCCTTCAAAATATATATTTAATATTATTTCGTATTTAATGAAATTCTTATGTCACAATAATTTGATGTAATTTTTTCTCTCTAAAGATAATTATAATTACACTATGAGCCTTAAAAACAATATCCATGTAACATTTTATAATAAAATTTATTTTTGGGTTCATTTCTATAGGTGGAAATATAAATGATTAAGATTATATAACTTATACAAAATTAGATATGTGACATAGTAACATTATAGTCACTTATTCTTACTATTTTTTTGAATAAATGGATTGAGTTCCATGGTTGTTAACTAAATTTATATTCTGTAACATCTACAAATAGACTTAACGGATGAAAAATTTCTCTAATTACACATTTGATACCCTGGAATTGAAGAACCATTGACATGTTGGGATTGAATCCATGATTTTTTTGAACATATTGTATCTTTAAGTTAACTTATGTTACTTTTTACGATCATGAACCAATCAACTATTATAAAAGAATATGATATGTCTCTAGTTGAGTAAGTGAGTTATAATTTCATAATTGTCACTATAAGACATGGCCTAATTGTGGGTAATAACTCCTTGTTTTTTGTAGTATGTTGTGTCATTCATTTTCTACTATAATTAAAAATTAATTATAATGGATTTGGAATAGATAAACCATGCTCTAATAATGAATCGAAAAAAAATGTCTCTTAAATGGTTGGTTTTAATGTTTCCCATCGAAATAATAATACATATACTTATCAAGAACTTATTAATGTAAAATTATCATCCATTAAAAAACATTAATTTCCAAAACATTAAGTAACATCTTTACCCGTACCACTAGGTCGGAGATGGATTTCCACATAACTACATACATGCCTCTTGGTATGGAAGAGGTTGTCGAATAATAGTGTGTTTCTATGTCCATTATTTGGGTGACTATACCTTAACTTCCATGTTTTAGGATCAATAATATTTAATGAAAATATATTAAATAACAAGAGTAATAATACAAAATGTAATTGATATACATGACATGAAGATAAAAAATGCAACTAAATACGACAATCCTACCCAGAACTATAAAGACATGTGATAAATAAAATAAATGTAGGGTCCTCCATTGTCTGTCCTGGTCTATCCAAGCACTATGATCCACCTTCTCATCCATCCACCTCATGTCCCATTATCTTAACTTGGTCTCTCTTGAAATCTGCTAGATCATTGAAATTCATGACTATGGTGTGACTGAAAGACTCAGTAGGACACCAATAATGCATATTTAATCTGATGTGCTCAAGTATACATGTGGATTCTATACCAATAATATATATAGTATGTAACGTAACAATATGTGATAACATTCAACATGAAAAAACATAGTGGTAGTTGGATAACAAAATCATTACATCCCCAACATGTTCTAGCATCAGCTATCTGGGGATGGATAACTAAATGAGTGTGAAATAAAACTAGCACTCGGTTGACATCCTCATGATTTCATTGAGGTGAAAACTTATATCCTTTATACATCAAGTGGAACATGTCACCCATATCCTCCATATTATAATATCAATTACTAACATCGACCATGCTATCGTATTGTCAACATCACAATAAATTTGAACGACCTCAATCACGCCCATGACAAGAATCCATAAAATCCTTACACCTCCATCATATTCCTATTATCCTCATTAATATGGTTGTAATCATGAATTAATCCATAAAAGGTAATAAATATGTCAGGTTGGTCCACCTATATAAAACACCACAAAGAAATGATAAGTAATGGTAGTAAATTTACCAGGAAAACACACATGTTGCAATTGTATATCAACATGAGTATATATAATCACACAAAACAACATGTGATCATAATAAATCATGTAAATATAATACACTAATATCACAAATGGAATCACAACTTTTTTATGGGCTACAAATATAAAAACACATGTGTTCAAAACCAAGAACAGTAAATCAATGCCTACTAATGTAATCATCATTCGATGTAAACATGATCCCATAAAGGTAAATTACATCTTATATAAATATAAAGAAAAAAATATTCACATATTAAATATCATAAAAGGCAACACCTCAAAGCCTTGAGTTTTCGGCACGTCGATGCTCAAGCTATTATAAGGGTTTCAAAGAACAAAAGCAACTATCATAATTTAAAATGAAATAAAATATTATATATGATTTTACATTCTCAATGTTTGATAATATGTTATTTATTTATTAATAATATCACATAAAATGATATTTTTCTCTCTCCAGATATATTATCAAATTTTCATTTAGATTATCACATGAAATGATAGTAATTATTATTGGATACATTTAAAAATATAATCTAAAATAACACAAGAAGTGATAATATAACTTTCTTATATAAATTTTAAAATCATCATTTAATTACCTAATGTGATATTAATTCTTCTTTCTTGCATAATTTTTAAAATCATTATCTATGTTATCTCATGCGATGATAATTTATCTTTCTTCAAAAAACATTTCAATAAAAACATGTTGAGTTATTTAATTTTCCATGATAATTTTAATTTTTCATTTTAAAATAACTCATGTGTTAAAAATTTTATTTCAATAATGCAACTATTTTAATTTGACATAAAATTTATATATTTAAATGTTTTATAAATTATCCAATATAATTAATTGTTTTATACTTTTAATAAAATAATTTTTTTTCATTATTTTAATAATTGTTTTATGCTATATCATTTTAATTATAGCATTGTAATTCCATACAATTATAGATGATAATTTAATTCTATTATATTTTGATAATATAATATCTGGTTATATATTTCATAAATTAAACATTGAAAATAAACATATATCAATTTCACAAAAAAAATATCTTTTTATAATTATATTTTATTCCTCTAAACAAAGACATGAAATTAATTATTGACAATTGGTTGAAATTATCATTCGATAAATCCATATGATTATCCTTATTAATTATTATTATTATCTCTTAGAATATATCTCATTAAATATTTTTATTTGAAAAATATTCATTTATTATAATTCCATCAAATAACCCTTTATAATCTTCAGAATTATCCTTTGATAATCTACGAATTATAATTTATGTTTTACAATTTTTGTTAAATTACACCATTTTTTATGCATTATTATATATGAATATAAATTTAATACATAATTAAAAAAATAAAAACTAGAAAACCCACCCTATTTCCACTAGGTGCACCATGCACACGAGAATATTTCCTGTTACTGGATGCATCAAAGGATAACACAATTTACAAAAGGTGATTCATAGATCATGCAAAGAATAGTTCCACAATCTTCCAAACATGAAAACATTGACCAATGAGAAGAAGATGGATTTCAGTTATTCACAATCCAAAAAAATTATATCATTTATACCCTCAACTTAAAACAACCAATGTAGTCCACTATTCAAATGAATGTTCATTATAGAGTCATTAATTTGACCATACCAATAGATTGGAACACAACAAAATTAAAATGGTGAGGATACATATGCTTTTGAAAATTAAATTGGCCTTCAATCATAATTGTGTGTATTGAGAAGATGGTTAAAACGTTTTCTATTTTTAAATTTGGTTTTGTTATTAAATTAATAATATAATTTATTTAACCTAATATTTAAATAACACAAAAAAATCATGTTTCATAAAATTTATACTATATCTTGTGTAAACCCCACGATCTAAAGCTAATGGTGGTATCAAATTTCACATATGTCACTCATTTAGATGATATTAGTTATTTAATAATTATAGAAATAATAAATAATTAATTAATAAAAGGAGTATTTTGTCACATGTGAACCATCCAGACATCTGATGCTTACGAATTTTATACACCATATAGGGTAAACACAACATTTATAATGTAAAAGTAGAATCATATTTTCCATAAAATGCACAATTTTCTATATATTAAATAAAATTCATAAAATATATTATTAAAATTAATAAATAAATTCTCTTTATGATAGTGTCACTCAAACACCACATACAAAAAATAACAATGGTCTCTTATTTCTCTTATGATTTACCATTTTTGATATATTCAGTTATTTTTAATAAGTATTACATAGTAAATATAATATAATTAATAATTCTATTTCTTCTTCATTGAAGATTTATGGGCCTCTAAATCTCTCACTAACATACTTCCAATATCGATGAAAAAATTTTCTAATTGAATTTTCTATTGAGTATACTAAGATTTATGATCATTGAATAATGTATTTGGTTATTTTTCTGATAAAATGATTTTCCCACTTATGATTTTAATCATTTATCTCAAGATGATTTTTATTATCAGTTTCACAAAACTATATATTATAATCCTCCCCCTCTATCGACATCTAATCCTTGAGAAGTAGCTATTGGAGTCTTAATAATATAGCTTAAGCCTATGATCTTGAACATCAATCTCACAATGTTACATCTCTTCCTAGAACTTTCCACGCTGCCACTTAAACTGAACAAGTGGTACACTAATTCCTTTCCACTCATTATTGACTAGATATATGATCCAGATTGGATATGCTTTGTAATATGCATCGTCTTACACTAAAACATTGTTAGAATAAATAACGATCACAGGGTCGAGTATTTCCATTTGATGTTGTGGCATATGGACCATGTTGTCCATAACCCGGTAGTGAGAAGGGAGGTCCATATGATACTCCACTACCAATATCCACTCAATGATCACAATGTGTCCAAGAAACCATGGTTCTATCATTTCTCCCTTTCGAAGATCTTTGTTTCCTAAACAAGGATTCACTCTAAAAAACAAGACCTCCCACTAAAAACAGTAATGGGTATCCTCCTATAGTCATCATATGAACTATGTCTTCATTTAGTGGTGATAAAATTCTTCTATATCAACTTCACTCCCTTAGAGGTAAACTAATCCCTAGTTGGATGAAGAACACTTCCTCAGAAATCTCAATCAAATTGAGTTGTGAGAAACATTTCCTCCCATAAATATCCTTATAAGGTTTCATCTGGATCGAATCTGGATTACTATAATTATATGTGAACTCAATAAAATATACATGATCATCCCATACACATCCATGGTCAGGCACCCAATCTCGAAGTATGTAAACCAATATTAATACAGCCTTCTTTGACTATTTTTCACTCTGAGGACAGTACACTATGTTCAATCTTATCTAAGTCAAAGAGGATTTTTTTAATCTTTACCAATAGAGGGAAGTAATGCGTTAATATGTATTTGAAACAATTCTCAAAGGGGATTCAAGAGAAAAAAAATCCTCTTAGACATAGAATATTTCAGTATCCTCCACGGAGTGTGCCTCTTGGATCGATAAAAAGTGAACCTATGTCATTTTATTATCAATAACCACTCAGACTATGTCACAACTCCTCAGGTTCTTAGGTAACCCTATCATATAGTCCATCATCATTTCCTTATACTTCCACATTTTTATTAATATTGGTTTCAAAAAATTAACGTTATGATATCACTTGGTCTTTACCCTATAATAGGTAAGATGTTAAGAGAAAAAACTAGTAGGGTTCTAATGGGTTATACTACTTTAATTATATTGTGATCATATCTTAGTTTTCAACACATTTACATCCCTGAAAATAACCCATATATGTAATACAATCTCCCATAATGATTAATTATAGAATGCAACATTAGTACCTTCTTGGAGGATCCCATTATTTTACAACTCTCCCTAATGCATTCATAATAATATAGTACTAATGAGAGATAAACAATCTAACCTTTTTTGCTTCTCAAACCAGTGTATACGTCTCATGATATTGTCCCTCTATGAAATGATATAGAGAAAGATCTTATGCTACATGTAATCTTGAAAATATATTACAAAAAATAATATTTATCCAACATTTATGTTTTTGGACAACTTATTTCCACTCTACATCACGTCTATGAAAATTCCTATAATGATGAAATAGAGGATGATACCCATGTAGTCCTACCTTATGGAATATAATTAGCACCACACCAAACCAATTAATGACGTTTCACAGTATGTTGCATAACCAATACCAGTATTAGGGAGTTTCAGTACAAGAGTTTTCATAATAGTTCCCTTTATCTGAAGGAAAAACTATCCACACTGGTTTCACAACAAGAACAGTATATAATTATTTTTCAATGCTTTCATGGGAACTGATAGTCAGGATATGTCCTGGATAGTCCATAGATAATATCCATATAAATCCAAAAGTTTCATATGCACAAATGTGATCAACGACAATACCAATACTTGGTTTATTCATCAATACATGGGTTCGCTAATAAATGTGTCTCTTACACCAGATGTCCTATAAATTACACCCCAATAATTGTGAAGTTACATTTCATATGAAAGGAGGATTTTCTATGTCTTCGAGGCATTCTTCACACTATATCAAGATACCTAGAATATTTTTCCAATTTCAAATAGAATATATTGATATCATCTAAAAGGACTCTAAGGGAATTTTCCATGTATGGATGAATGATATTGTTCATGATTTCAATGAACACTTATGGTGTGTTAGTATACTGAAATGGAATCACTAAATACATGTATACTTCATGTATACTAAAACACAAAATTATCAAAATTTCACCCTCTTAATTTGATACAAGTGATAGATAGAACAATGATTAATCTGGAAGATAAACCATGATCCCAATATATAAATGAAAATATCGTCTATCTTGGGAATCATATTTTAATTCATTAACATTACCTGGTTTAGCTTTTGGTAATAAAAAAATACCCAAATATTATTGTCCACCTTATTGGTGAACAACATAGGTAATCCTATTGGTGAATTGCTAGTCTTTTTGAAACCCTTAATAGATAGCTTGTAGATCAATGAACTATTTTGGCTTAGTTGGTTCCATATGATCTCTATCTCGACTTAACATGTCATTCCATTAGAGTATCTACTCGATAAATGATTCCCAAAGATAATAAAACATAGTCATCATCATATTTATATACTCCTATGTTATAGTTGGATGAAGAATTATGGAGTTGAAATTCATGGAATATTTTACCATATTTCCTAAAACATATGCTCAAGAAATTTTTTTGGTGAATGTATATTTAGACAAGTGGGTCAACTACAAATATCATCGTAAAAGTGTGAGAGAAATGTCAAATGAATTGAATTACATGTCCAAGTGTAATAAAGAAAATATCTCCCATAAGAAAGTGTTTAAGACATCATATTAAGAATCCATATAAAAAATGTAAAGGAGAATTCTTTAGTAATGTGATGTAAAGACTTCATAATTGAAAAAATTCATTTGGATAAACCATAAACAATCAATGGTAACACATAGGGATTCTCTTAGCATGTCTATGGGATCAAACATGATTTTCCACGTAGTCTACCCATAACCCAAGGTATACCCCTCCCCGTACTAATCCTTGTTTCTATCCCTACAGGTTAGTCGTAATCGTCATATTTATAATAACACAAAATTACTCTCTATTAATAAAATTAATTAAAATTAAGATATATCATACAATATGTTGACACATATATATCACACAAAAGATACTACCTAGAGAAGACATCACAAATCAATGAATTTTATCAATGAACTATGATACAACCAAACAATAAGTATATATATTTGGAAGGTGAACCAACATGCATATTCATGATGCATGAACATATGATAAATTGTATAAATCACATTTCAATATCATGTGATCACCATAGGTGATTATAATTAGTGAAAAAAATTAAAAAAAATCCAATTTTGTTGAAAATAGAATGTCCATGAAACAATAATGGCCAGACGTTGCAATAGTTCCCCAACCCAAGTCCCAACCATACTAACTCTAGAATAACTTATCCCAACCCCATATAGGATAACAAAAATTTTAGTGAGACATAATCTTTTGATAAAATTATATATAATCCAAACCAGATCCATCGGGTCATAGATGAGATGCTACATAAGTTCATGTATGACTGTATGTATGCAATAGTATTCCAACTAGAAGTGGGGGTCTATGTCCATACATAAGGATAATATACCCTTAGTATAACTTCATTAAATCAATAATAATTAATTAAAATATAATAAATAAACATAGTATTCATGAAGAATGTAAATTACATTGATTTCCTAAAAATAAACAAATTATAATGTGGAATGCCTATACATAATGAAAAAATAGATAATAAATAAAAGAAATATAGGAGACCATAGTATCTATCATGGTCTTCCCCAGTTTCATGCTCCACCAGCACAACAATCCACCATTGGCCCTTTACCATCACCAGGTCTCTCATGAAATCAACAAGTGTATCAAAATAATTGAGTATTATGAGTGAGAAAGAACCATTAGTAGAAAACTGATGCATTACTAACATGGTGTACACATGTATATATGTGTATTCAAAAAATAATAATAAACTCATAAATCATTTTAATAAAATTCAATAACATTAAACAAGAAAATACCATGTGGTAGTGCAGTAAACCTGACAACACAACCATCGCTTTTTACCTGCTTTATCTTAGTTCTATATTATAAGTGAATGAGTCTAATGAAAAAACCTTTTTTTGGACCATATCATAGTTTAATGGATCTTGTACCAAACATCATCTTTATCGCATGTGGACCCTATCATTAGGATCCTCTAGATGAGAATAACAAGTACTCACATTGAATAGGTTATCTCTTGGAGAATGGAACTTGTCATCATGGATTCCCTGAGAAAACACTCTACATGATGACATGTAATTCTAGAACCTCCACCCTATTCTCATTCCCCTCACCACTATGGTTTAATTCAATAACTGTCCCCAATGAGGAATAAAAAGGCATGATGGTCATCATATTTCAAATACCACTAAAACACAACATGGCATGGTAATACATATATATGGATTGAACTGAAGTTCGAATGTTATATCATAATGGGCGTATAAATCATAAACAACAACATGTGATCATAATTAAACATAGACAAAATAAATACTAATATCACTCCTAGAATCACATTTTGCGATTGAATCAAAAATCAGAAAAAAATAATTGGTATGATAAAATAACAACCTCATAGAGGATATATCATTATAAAAATATTTATATACACATAATTATATAAAAAATTTCTATAAAATATAATCATAGTATGTCTTTACACTGCATAAATGAATAAGGTGGTGAATTTGGAATTTTCCAAAAAATACAGAGAGATGAAAATCCACTATTTCCGGAATATACCTAATGAAAAGTTAATAATTATTATTGATTTATTAAACAAATCATTCACTCTAATTTTCATCCCATATCTTTCGTATGCTTTTATGGTTTCTATTGGATGAGATCTATCTTGAAAAAAATAATAGGATAAGTGTTGGTGGACATGGGTTTATTTCATTGAATCTATGGTGTATAATTTGTTTTTATGTCATTGTTCTTCATTTTCCTGGAGTTTCATTGTGTTATCAAATAATTGAGGAAGGCTTTACTTCCACTTCCATTATATAAAATTCCATTTGATGCCTAAAATTCCCATATTTCTTTCCACTTTTGATTCATAAGCTTCTGATGTGTATGTATGAATAGTTTTAATTATTTTCATTATATATAACTTGTGTAAAATTATTTTTGAAGGGATTATTTAATTTTTTATCTTATATGTTCAGTGAAGGTGTTTTTCAAAATCTAAATTGGACTTTTTAAATTAAATTGTGTTTTTTGATAGTGTTTAAGGATTTTTAGGGGCTTGGGTTGATTGTGTCATTAGCCATGTGTTTGAGTTCTAGATACTTTTATAAATGGTTTGTGTGTATAAATTGTTCTGTTTGATGTTTATATAAGTGTTTTTAATGGTTCTTTTATGCTATTATCATTTTCCAAGTATCGTGAATGGAGTTTGTGTAATAATTAGGATATCAAAAAATCATTTTATTGTATATCATGTATATGCCTTTTTTATATTCTATAAATTTGTTCAATTGATGGTGTGAATGGTGTGAAAATTGTATTTAAATTTATTTAGGTAGTAATGTGATTAAATTTGGTTTTTTAATGTAATTGTTTTTTGATTCATGTTAGATTCATGGTTGTGACTCTTAGATTTCTTCTATGTAATTTCATGTGGTGATTATAATGTTTAAAAATGGGTTTGGAGTGCTTGTTAATTTAGAATAGTGTTTTCACATTTAAGGGATTGGTTTTTATGTGTTTTTTGGTTAGTGTGTTTGCAAATGAGATTTTATGAATTGTGTGTGTGGGGTGAAATGGGTTTCAAAATGGCCACGGTGATTTGTGGGAAGTTAAATGAGGTTTAAAATGTATTCACTATGGCATGTTACATTTGGAATTTCAGGATGTGGCTTGGTTTCATAAATACCATAAAGGCCATTTTTTAATTTTTCCCATGTATGTTTTATTTAATATTGACATAAAAAATTTTAAGAAATGATTTTGTAAATGTATTTTCAATTGAATTTTTAAAGGCACATTTGGATAATTTTTTAACATTTGAAATATTTATTTTAATGTTATATCATGTGAAGGCTTGATTGATAACAAGATATGTTTTGATAATTGTTTTTTTACTCAAGTGATGTATGGTCGTAGTGTTCATTTGTTATATTCATTAAGAATAATTGAAAACATGGGAAATATAATTGCATGATAAGTAATTTTTAATGGTTTATAAGGTTTCATTGATTATTTAAAATAGTGGTTTCACTGTGATATTTTATCCATTGATTTACATTCTTGTGAATGAAATATCTATTCTTGTGTGTGTTTATGAGGATTTATTTATGTTTGGATACCCTTAAACATTGGGATGGTATCCCATTGACTGGATCATTCATGGGAAGGTTTTGGGTTTTGATTATGATTGGAGACCACTCAACCATACGATGTGTTCCACTCCTGGAGAATATTCATAGGGATACAATTGGTTATGGTATATATACCATGTTTATTTGAGTAACATTAGTAATTTCTTTGTGGCCCATATTTAGAGGCTCTTATGACCATTTCTTGTCGACCCTAATTAGACTGGTTTGTACACCATAACGTGAATTGTCTAGGTGGGTTTTGCCACAATATTGGAGATTTTAGAAAAACCAGTGGGTTATTGCAAAAGAGATACACCATATTTTGACATGTGCATCTAAACTGAGTACATGTTTAAATTTTATTTTATAGATTTTAGAAAATTACCATGATTAAATATCTATATGTTCTATTTTTTTCTATTATTTTTTTATATTATACGTTCTTATTTTTTAATATTTAACATTATCTCATGTATTGTATCCTTTATTTTTAGATTGATTTTTTATTATTTGGATTTTTGTCAATTATGGGTATTGGAGTTATAAAATGGGGTTCAGAATAAAAAAAATTAAAATTGAAATATGTCTTTGTTTTATAAAAAGGTAGTTTTGTAAATAGGTTTTTTGTTATTTAAAATTTTTTAAATCATGTTATTAAAAGGTATTTTAAAATAGAGTTTCAGGACTATTATGGATTATAAAATCAATGGAATCTATGGTGAGTATCAGCTATGATATACAATCTAACAACCTACCTGTGTCACTTGACATTGGAAGACCTGAGTTCTTTTACAGGTGTTGGTTTTTTAGATCAATTACTCTTAAAGTATGATATATTTGAGGTTGGTGGTTACCATGAAGATACATGGAGACCTTGATGGTGTTGTCAATTTTTTTATATTCATATTATATCATATTCATTAATGGTTTTGTTTGGATTATTATTATTTTTATTTTTATTCAGTTATTATTCGTTATGTTTTGTGATTATTATATTTAATTAATCCAGGTTTTTTGGGAAATAATCATTCCCATTAATAATACATTGATGTTTGAGAGTAGTTTCAATATCATGAGGGTATGGAACCCCCTTAGGTAATTTTATTAGACATACATTAGTGTTTTATTGGATGTAATCTCGTCATGGTTTGTAAAAAAAATGGTATTAGAGAAGGTCCCAATTATTTAGGGTTTCAGATATTGTGGAGGAAAGGAATATTGGGAATCAATTGGTAGGTAAGGTGAATAAATCCTAAACCCTTTCCCATTCTGATCATCATGTTTTTTAGGATAGTTTTATTTTTCAGTTATTTGTTTTGGTTCATGTGGATGATGAATGACATTGTAGGATATCTAGTGTAATGATTGATATATCATATGAAGTAGTGAAAAAAGTGGAATTTAGGTGCATGGATCTATTTTTTCTTAGTTTATGAGGAATAAATCAAGAATGGAAAACTAACCATGTTTTTCAGGTATGTATTGACCACTAGTACCACATTCTGTTGGTTTATTGTGCATTATGTTTTTTTAGTTTCAGTCGGTGGTAGTGGGTTTTTTTAAAAATAACATTTATTAAATGAAAATGGTTTCTAACTAGGGGTTTGTGTGACCATATGATTTATTATGGACATTCACATATATGTGGGTGTGTATAGAATGTGATTTTTTTTAAAAGATGGTATAAGTGGATGTTTGATGGAAACATTTTCTATGGTTCATATGATTCCATAAGAAAGAATTTTAAAAAAATTGGTAAGCTTTTTTTTCAAAAATATTTTTGAAAAGGAAATTTATTTTAGGGTTGATTTCACATTAAAATAGTTTTTCAGGATTTTTGAAAATAGTATTTTTATTGTTTATTAGTGGCCTCAGAAGAATGATTTTTGGAATTCTAAAAAAATGATACTTTTATAAAGACGGTTTTTGGTTGTGAATGTATTATTTATATTGTGATGCTATTTTATTGGAACGAGATGTTAATTTTGATTGTGTTTCGGTTTTATATAGGTTTTGGTTTTTCGTTTATTGTGTTGTTTATAATAGGTTGCGTTGAATGGTCTCTAATGACAATAGTGGGTTTTTTCTGTTTTTAGTTCTTCTCGATGGGTTCTTGAAATAATTGGTGATCTAGTTATATTAGAGATGGTGTGATTTCATGAGTAAATTGAGTTTATCATCATAGTTTATAGAACTATTGAAACTGTGAAGGTGTGAGGAATTGTTGTATTTATTGAGGGTCTATATTTGGATCAGTGGAAGGTGATTTATCCCTCTACAATGAATGTTAGGAATACATGGGAGTTGATCAACACAACATACGTCAAATGGTTTTTACTTGAGAAGAAGATGCTGATGAATGTGAAAGAGATCATTGTTATTAATCATGGTCAACAAACTATGAAAGCCTATTTTGACCACTTAAGGTTGATGGTATCCTTTTATACATAGGTATCATTACAATATCTATTAAAGGAACCAATTTATTGTTGGGGTATTCATACATACATCATGGATTGAACCCTCTACTTCATGGATCGTCATATAAAAAATTGGTGGATGTTTCATTCTTATCTGAGTTGGTTTCATAATATTATGATGTTATATGTTTTATTTCTCTTGATTCATGTAATGGTTCTTCATCTAGTTAGAGTTCTATGCCAGAGGGGCCTATTTTTTAAAAGGCTATTTCATGTCTTCTAGCTTTGCATTTTTCTGATAATTCACTGATATGTTTTCATTTAGTTCTATTTGGGTATCAGATGCTTTTTTGTCTCGATCTTTTAATGATCTATCATAATTGTGTTATTTTGAGACATCTAGAGAATTTTTGAAATATTTCTTTCCAGAAGAAAATTTCTTTATTTAATGATATAATCTCCTGACTAAAAGTCAATGGATGCTTCAATCATTAGATCACTTTTCATAGGCCCAGAAGAAAAGCTCATATGCAGGAAATGAATTATTCGGTGTGTGGGGAACCATGGATCAAAAATTGTATTTATTGTTAGTGTGGAGATAGATTATATTTCATACTATAGTTTCTCAGTTAATGTATGTTTTTTTGGAGACTCGGTGATCCTAGTTTTTTTAATCTCGTTTTTTCATTACATATTGTTCTTTAATAGGTTATAAATTCATAATTCATTATAAAATTTATGTTCTCCCTTTTTTGTGGATATTTTTATGTGTGGAAATTTATTTGTGTATCTATTTTTCAGGTTCTCAATTTGGTTTAGAATAATTCATAGGGTTCCTCTTATGTTGGGAGTTTTGGTTATGTAGGGAATTTACAGTTAGGTTATAATTGTTGTTTATCATTTGCAGAGAGGTTTGGGTTACCTCGTTTTCAGAGATATCACCCTAGTCTTCCTGAGGTGGTGTTGTTACAAGTTCCTATGCTGTGTTTATATTAAGTCTTGTCACAAAATTAATTAGGATTATGGCATTGGAAAACCCCTTTAATTTTCTCACATTGTTTTTCATCCCGTTTTTCCATTAGAAATGGTCAAGTTTGACATTTGAAATGATGTTCAACTGATGGGATGTGGTTTTTGGTACATTAATCTTTTTTGGTATTATATTTGGTTTTTCACCCAGCTGTGTCACTTTCTTGTGGTAGAATGTGTTTGTAGTAAGTAGAATTGTCACAACTATATCACATAATTTAATTTAATTTATTCTTAACATTTTATTGGATATTTTAATTAATTATTAGGTTAAATTATGGGTATGATATTTTTTGTGTTGGAGGATTTTTTGCTTTTTGATCTTTTTCAGGGTTAGAGTGAATGGTATCAGAATAATGAGGTATGGTGGGGAGTGTATGACACCAACTATGTGACTACACTATGAATAAATCATTCCAATACCTTCAGGATGACTATCCTAGTGTGTGTGGGTTCATTTGAAGGTTATTTTGATTAGATACAGGTCACATGGTTTGACAATATTTTTGACAAATCATTCAACAAAATTCTCCATGTATAGAAAATGTTTCTATATACATTTACGTGGTTTATTCCATGTTTAAAAAAATTCTTAGAAAAAAAATAAATCCTATTATAACCTAAATTAAATATTTTTTAAAAGACTAATTTTAGTGATTTTACATCCCATTTGGCCACCTCTCTATTGGGTATCTACCAATGGGAGCCCCCATATTATTATCCATCATCATGGGATAGTTGTTGTTATATTTTTCATCGAATTTTATGGATTCATCATGATTTTTTAATCAAATATTAATATTTCTACTTCATATATTCTCTATCTCATTTTTATTGATTTCTCATGGCATAGATCAATCTTGTCTAATCTCACAAATGATGGATGAATGAGGTGGGTTTATTATTCTGATGTTATGGTATATGGTGTGTTACATTATACATGTTCATCCATCTTTGCACGATTCATTTCATGCACTCATAATTGAGGTATGGGTTTCTATACACTTCATTTTCATAACATTCTATTTAATGATAGGTATTATCAAATTTATATCTCTATATCATTCCCATTCACATCATGGGTCATTATGACTTTTTTCTTTCATGATGGTCATTTTTTTGAAATTTTCTACAATGATATTATTTAATTATTTTTACCTATCAAAGCACACAAGTTATTTTTAAACATTAAATTATGCTTTTTAAATGAAATTGGATGTTTTGATAGTTTATTTGACTTTGGTTATGTTTTGGTGGATTGTTTTGATTGTTATATGAGCCTCATGTGTGAGTTATGGTGACATTTTGGGATGGATCATAACTGTACCCTATTACATTAAATGGTAAACCATGTCATGTTTGTTAAAAAATGATTCGTTCAATCTAGTTTCATTTCCAAAGTACCATGAACTGCGTATGTGTTGGAAATTAGATTTCAAAATGTAGTTGACAGTGTATCAAGTTTGTCAATTTTTATGTTTTTATAAGGAGGTCAAAAGATTCTTATAATGGTGAAAATATTTCAAATTGTGTTTTGACATAAAAATGTGACGGATGTTTGTTTCATAAAAGAAAATAATTTTTTTCATATGATATTTTCTCTATATTTCTAAAATTTGTTAAATGGATTTTTTTCATGGGGTGCATATAAAATTTTTAAATGGGATTTGCAGGGATTTTTTATTTGAAATAGAGTTTCCAAATGAAAATGGATGGATTTAATATGTGTTTTTTTGATTTGTTTGCAAATGTTTTGAAATGAATTGTGTAAGTAGTGTGAAATGTTTTACAAAATGTACTTGGTACATTGTGTTAATTTATAAGAGGTATCAAATGTGTTCACAATGTATAGGATCGTTTGGAATTTCAATATGTGAATTGGTTTCTAAAATAAAATAAACTCCCATTTGGAATTTTCCATGTGTATGTGGTGTTTCATATTAAATTTTGAAATTGTACAATAATGGATCTGTAAATCTATTTTGTAATGAGGGTGTTAAATGATATGTTGTCACATTATGTTTCCTAGAAAACAATAGTTTTTATGTGACATGATGTGAAGTCCTTATTAGGACTATATGATTTTTTTTAAATTGTTTTTGGATCTCATGAGATGTATGGGGTCAATGGGGATCCAATTAAGTTCTGTAAAATGGATTGAAAAATAAAAATTTGGGAAGTATTGATTGGTATTTTAAAATTCTTTGAAAGTAGATTTGATAATGGAAAATGGTTCTTGTCCTTCTATTTTTAATTTATTGATTGGATGTTATTATGAAATAATTGTTTTCCCTTGTGTGTTTTCATGCTTCTTGGTTTATGTTTCAATGCCACTATATATTGGGATGATATCCCCATTAGTGGATCATGAATGATATCGCTATTGGTTTAGAATTATGACTGGAGACCACTAGTCCTTGGGATTCATTCTCCTATAGCGTCTCATGCCTGGGGACTCTATTGGCTATGGTATCAATATAATGTTTTTCATGTTCTATTACCATGGTATTCCTCAGTATTATCTAGAGTGTCATGTTTTAGTTTATTATCAACCAAAATGAGTTGGGTTGGTACCAAAAAGATTTGATCAGGCCAAGAGGTACAGGTCAGTACATTGGATTTTTTAGAGTGAACAGTTTGTTATTATCTGTAGAGATTCAATATTTTTTTTCAAGTGAGTCTGTAGTGAGTATGGACAAGAAAATCCTATAGAGATGTATAAAAAATTATCATGATACATTATCTATGTATTCAATTTATTTCAATTGTTTGTTTGGATATAATCCTAGATAATTCAGTATTCGTATCCATCACCACATGTATTGTGTCCATAATTTTTAAAAGGGGTTTTTTCATACAATGGGTATATTCTACTTTTATAATTTGTGTTATAAATGGGTTTTTTAAATTCGAAATATTTTTTAAAATGAAATATGTGTGTCTCTTAAGGAAACATCTTCAATGTAGTCATTGGTTTATTAAAACTATTAAAATCATTATTTCTTAAGGTATTTCAATCAAGTGTATGAAGTGTTTTATGAAAAGGAAATTCATGTACTCTATGGAGAATACCTATTATGATGTTTAATCTCACACCATACTTGTGAAAATCAGATTCTATAGAACCAAATTATTTTTTTAAGTTATATTTCTAGTTCTATAAATAAAGGAGAAATTTGGGATTGTGGATGGTGGTGACCTAGAGTTTACAAAGAGATCAATATTTCAGGACCTATTTTTAGTAGTGTATTTGATTTCATCGGTATTCCCCATATATAGTATCTAGAACCTTTATTTATTCAATGATATTGAGTTTTTATTAGTTTTGATGGGAGATCGTTCTATTTATTTTATCTTAGTTTTAATGAAAAAATCATTCACGTTTTGTTTACCTTGCTTACTATCACTTGTTTAATGAATGTGGGATATGGAATTCCCACTATTCCTTATCTCGAACAGTGGTGGGGGTTAGATTTAATGTAATATATACATGTTTTCAAACATTTAGGGAATGGATATTACATAAATGATTAATTTAATGGATTGTGTAATAATTTTAATACTCAATTTAATTGATGCTAAATTAATTACTGAATGATGATGATAAATGAAAATAATTAATTAACGGGAGACTTTTTAATTCTTGTGTCCATATAGGGAATTCAATAATTAATGTGGAGGCCTAGAATCTAATAGGAATAAGTTGTATTATATCTTAAGACATTGTTACTCCCATACTTTGATATTGAGATACATTATATCATGTATATTATATGAATTCATATTCCAGCCCACCCATCAATGATAGGGAGACTAAAACCAAGTGGATAGTAAGAGAGTTTTTTTCAATATCATGGTGTGATGATAGATATATAACTACCCCATTTGGCCCCAATATCATATATTTGATGTTACATGGGATTTTATATATGGTGGTTAATATCAATGTATATGTGTGTATAGGGTTGTGATGTATTATGTTTATTCACACCCTAGTATCCCTAGATATAATATCAAAAGTGTTAATATAGGTTCAATGTGTACATGTTGTGATGGATTAAGGTACTTACTCAGTTTATGGGATGTGATGGATTGAGTTATAACAATTGATACATGATACATATCATATTTTATATTGTGGATCCTTGAAATAACAAGGTCACTCTGTATGATGATGTAATTATTTGATGCATGAGGTGAATGTTTTGATTATTTTCCAATGCATCTTCGAGATTTCATAGTTTTGAGAGAATTGGATTAAGATGAGTGATGATGGGGAATAGTAGAAAACTAATGGGGGTGAAGGCGTAGGGTACCCTTGATGTTTTATTATTATATTGTATTCTATGTTGTATGTGATACAAAGTGAGAGTTAGCCATAGTGAGGATATGAACATAGTATACCAATTTAAGTGAAAAGATAGTTTCACTATTGTACATTGTTCTTTAGTATGACGTCACATTCCTTTTTATGAGAGGTTCTATGGAAGATCGTACTCAGTATACTATTATTACCACAATTAATAATATTAAAAAATTTATCTTATATTGATTATTTTTTATATTGGATGGAAATTACTATATCCTGGTATTGGAGCAGCATTAAAGGATTTTTAGTCACTCCCATTTTTTCATTTTTTTACTTGTAGTTTTCTTTTATTTTTTTTAAATTCTATTATAGGGAAATGCCTTCCATATGTTTGTTTATTATACCGTCAGTACTATTTTTATACACGAGGCCTACTATAGGAGGGACTCAAGTGGTCACCATATCCCTTACCTCATTTACACCCTAGTATGGGTTCTCAATTAGGGGAGGGATCATTATAGAGATATAATATAGGTTCATGTTTATTGATATGAATGATTTATGGGTTAGAAATAAGGGAGATTTCATGGGTGGGTGTGGAAATTTTGGACATTATATTTAGTGAGAAATTTCAAAATGGGAAACTAGATGATACATGGGTATTTAGTAACCCTTATGATATTAATAATTGGACCTTATGTTTACCAAGGAAACTAAATAAATTAATATTGGTTTTAGGGTGGATACTTTTTGAATTATAATTCATTCTTATTTTCACAATGATTAAAATAGAATGGAATTTTGATAGTTTAAATAGATAAAAAATTAAAAAATTGATTAATTAATTGATATTAATTGTTATATATTCTCAATTAAAGAGATCATATAGTTTCCTATTTTTTAAAGCATTGATCTGGATTGATGTCGTAATCATGTTTGGGAGAATGATTTTTGTTAGGATGTTCTCAATGTTCTAGATATATTAGAGGACAATGAATACTGAAATTGTTGGAATAAACTATCATATGTTTAGTTCCATTTATTAAATTAGAATGGGGGAGCTATTTTAAATTCATTGATAGAATATAGGATGGAGGATATTGAGATAGCATTCATCTTGATCCATGATCAGAAGGACTCGATTTTTCTTCCTATGCGTATGTTGTCTTGAGTTTCTAAGAAGTGGTGGCCTTGTTCGATTGGGATGGGGATGATTTTTTAGTCTTATAACATATTTTCCTATATTAGTTCCAAACAGTTTTCCGTTCAATGAATGTGATGGTGCCTAGTCTTTAGGACCTTTATATCCATCGACATAGGAGATAAATCATGAATGATTTTGCAATCCAATATCAACCCCTTCATTAATATTTTTCTTAACTATTATAATATGTGGAATCCATGAACATAAATTTTTGTAGGACTTTCTTCCAAATATGTTTCACCATTTCACCCCATTTATAATGAATATTATTATAGAGTAATGGAATGAAAAGAGGTTTTTTAAAGGATACAAGATTGAACTATATTGTCATCAGAGGACAGTGATCATGATACCACATAAAGAATATCTATGGTATGGGGATAATAATATTGATGTCATATGTAATTCCGTTCAGATGGGGGTATGTAGAATCCCACATCATATAATTTATTTATGGGTGGAGGTTCTAAGACCTATTCTTGGGGATCAAAAGTGTGGTTTCCTTGATTATTCTGAAATCATGAGCGTCTATAGTGCAGGACCATTCTAATCATCCACATTACCAATTGATCTCTTTAGTTTCGTCCATTTGTGATGTTTTAACTGATGCAGAAGAATTATGGGTTTTCAATTTTGGTCAACATATAGGACATAGATAAGGCATTTTATAACCATTAGATTCACCTCCCCCTCAAAATTTAGAGAATAACCATGTAGGTTCTCTTCTATAAGGATAGTGAAGTTGTAGAGAAGTTCATGGTTATCGTAACTCATTAGTGTTCGTACTACAAGGTGATCTATATGTCATTATATATAAAATTTAACTTTTTTATATGTGGGTTCATTTTTTATTTGACTAAAGAGAGAGAAACTATTTTATTTCAACTTCCCTCATCCATTATTTCAAACAAGAGGTATAAATGATTGTAGTTCTCTTGGAATTGACAATGATAGTTGGATTTTGAGTTAGAATATATGAATTGTGTTGAAATTTTTATCTTGTGTTAGGGATTCACCACTCTTTGGGAGACATCACATGATTATAGATACAACAATATGTTATATTCCTCAAAATGAATTAGATATTTTTTGTGTAGGATATAATAAATTTCTTCAAGATATAAGGATATTTCTATATTTAGAGTCAATAGATATTATGTTTTCATGGTGGGAAAGACCCATATATGGGTCATATTAAGGTTCCATTCATTTCATATTTTATGTACAAGATGATGATGATGTCAAAATAGGATTAGGGGTTATTGTTTCCCATTGTCGTTGAAGATTACCCTAATATATTTTCACTGGATATTGTTGAATTACTCCCTCGATAGGAAATCGTTTTTGGGATCAATATATATACATGAGTATCTATTTACTGAATTTCATTATATCAAATGATTTATTATGAGTTTCTTGAGCTGGGAGTACAAATATGTTTTCTTCTATAGTGTTTTCTTTGGCTCAGTGTGTCACCTTGTGGAGAATTGTTTTCATAATGATGTTTGAGGGTAGATTTAATCATTGTATTAATTATAATTTTTTGAACAACGTATTTGTGGTGGACCACTACCATATTCCATGGAGTGTTGATTTATTCTACCAACCAATGGAACATGCTAGTTATTGAAAATTAATCTATGGTTCATATATAATATGTTTTCAGTGATGTATGAAGATATTCTGAATACAAAATTGTTTTTTCATCATGGTAAAAAAAATTATGCAATTTTGCATATCCAATTATATATTTCTGGTTTATGGGTTAATGAATGCAATTTTCAGAGATCTACAATATAATTTTATGGTGGTTTAAAATGACGACATCCACAGGTACTCTGAATCTATATTAAAGAATGTAAATAATATTCATTCCATTTTAAAAATTCTTCATTATGATTATCTAATTATTTATTTTTTAATGATGTATTTATACTATCATTATCCAATTTCTCGTTTATTTTTATGTATTATATTGGTGTAGATATGGATCATATGGATATGTAATTATTCTTAAAAAATACCCTAATAGAATTTCAGATTTGTGCAGTTCCTATAGTCCTCTAGGATATTAATTTAGGTTGATATATTATTTACATATCATTGATACTACTCTGATATCCTTGAATTGGATTGATAAATAAATATAGTCGAGTGAATAGTTTTTCGAAACTTTTCAACATATGAAAATAACGTTATTCATCACTCAAGTCCTTGGTTTTTGAGTAAAATAATTTCAATTTGAGTTTTACTGTGATGCTTTACCTATAGTCGTTGGCTGCATTTTGATGATTTATAGATAATTTCTTAATATTTTTTTTATAATTTATGTCCCAGTGAATGTAACTATGACACCCATGATCATAAGTTTTATAAATTTTATTTATTTATTTTATGTTTATTTACCTCATTTCATTCAAATTTGATGTTTTTATCAACTATACATGCCTAATGTATTTATTACCTCTTTTTTTATTGAACATTTTCTGATTTTAGTGGATGGAATTCATGAATGTCTATGAAATCTTAATTTTTTATTCACTAGGAAATAGATATTTAGTGGGTGATGTGCTATGAAATAATTCATGTATTGATGTTGTGTGAGAATATATAGATTTATTTAGGGGGATGGAAGAAATATCAAAGATACCTCAAGATATGGGATATGATGGAGGATGATGTTTTATTTTATAGAATATAGTGAATTCTTATTTGCTGCATATGTTGGAGGAGTCATAACTTGGGGATTTTACCTTGTTTTTATGGGTTAAAGAAGTTGTTTTTATTGATTCTCATGATGGATGATATTAGGATAGAACAAAATGAGAGTTTTCCAATGATTTATTTTTTCAATAAGTTATGGAAGAAATATTTCTCCATGATTACCATATCATACCCTTAGTAGTACATCTCCGGGTGGAAAACATGTATCTAGTGTTGAGATATTTGTTTAGGTGGCCTTGGTTTCTGTGTATCTTTGTATATTTTATTCATGGTGTTTGGACATTCATAAGGTGGATATCAAAAACCATGTACCATGTGGTTTGATACATCTATATTATATTCCCTGGTATATATGGTAGGATATATATATATTGACATTTTAACTGTTTGAAATTGTGTTGAAGGATTCTGTGATGCTATAAGGGTTATATTGAATCTTTTGAAAAAAGTATCCAACTTTATAGAGATCAAGGAGTGCAGAATAATAGAGTATTTTGGAGATAGTATATAGGGGAGGTGGTGTAGCTCCATATAGTCCCAATTAAGAACACCTATGATAGTCATCCAAAATTTACCTCCATGGTCTGAATAGTTCTACCAAATTATTTTGGCAATCTTGATTACCTTATCAGATCATTTAATCTATAAATAAAAAGACTGATAGAGAGGAATGTATAGACTCTTGATGATATGTTTCATTCTTGTGTGTAATTTTTCAATGTTTGTTGATAAGGTAACTACCATCAGTAAACTATTCTTATAATAATATTATTCAACCCACTACTAGTATGGTTTTATTTAGTTTATTTACTACCATACTATTCATTCTTCATTGGGATGGAAATGGAACAAAGAGGTAAAAATTCTCAGAATATAATGAGAACACAATATAACCAGGATGGTTCATGTAATTCATTAATGGGTGAAGGATACACATGATAATAATAAATACAATACAAATCATTCTAGGAGACCTATAATGTTTTTTTGGATATCATGTGTTCTTGAATGTGATTCATCGTCGTGGTCAATGAAGGGTTTGTTGTGGGAGTAGAAATTCTCCACAATTGTTTGGTCATGTTAAGTTGTTGTCTCGTGTGGAAGATTTCTCATATCAGATTTCATTTCTCCATTATATGAGCATGATACATGATGTTTTACATTTTTCACATCATCAATGTGATATTCATGATCAATATCATTTCAATTATTGTGGTTATATCAATTTTGATGATTTTTGAAATCATTGGGGAGTGGCATCTGGGGTTCCATGATCTCCAAGAGAAGGTGTTGTGTGAGAATGATATTCCCTTTGTTTTTCATTATTTTAGTGGAAAATTTGTGCACTAGAGAGTACCTTGGAACCTAAAAGACAAATTTAAATTCCATACTATAATATATTTAAGGTTTACATCTTTTATTGTAATGTTGTTCAGGTTGTGAATGTTAATCTTTTTGAACAATGATATGGGTTCCTCCTATTTTATGTTGTGAAATTACTCTAATTTATTATTTATCTTCATAATGAGAGTATTTAGAATATATTTTTTCTATTATATTGTCAATAACTATTCCTCTGATGAAGTTGTCAATTTACTGTGACAGATATCTCCTTGAAAGGTATCTCACAGATTGGTTGTTTGGAAAGTCCCATTGGGTTTTTTTCACTAGGATTGGGTTTAAATTCTTAGGGATGAGAATGTTTTAATTGGTATCAATTGTAAGGGTTTGGATCATTCATGATTGACCCATTTATTATTTTTGAATATCAATATTAGTGGAGGAGGCCTTTACCAGACTGGGGGAGGGTTGGAATCTAAAAGGTATATTAAAAGAGAATTCATGACGTGTAATTGTTTCACATCATGAATGATTGATTCATTTACTATGTGATTTTGGTTTATCCTCCCTCTAGATGTGAATTTATTTTGGAAAAAATTTATTATGGTGATTCATATTTTATGGAAACAAACATCCTGACACATATAAAATTTGAAATGTTTTCTCTCGATGATAATCCATGATTCCATGAAACAATAAAAATTAATATTCTTCAACGAATTTAGAGAAGATGTACACAATTATCCCAGTACCCAGCATCATGTTTCCCTCCATAGAAGAAAATGTGATTACATTTTTTGAGATCAATTATAGGCCTTACATCATTGATTTATAGTGATATGTTGAATGTGATACCCCTTTATCTAGTTTTCACTGTTATTGATCATCTGGTTTGTTATTTCCATATGATTGAGCTTGATCTATAGATTTCTAATTAATATTATATTGTTTAATTGATTTTGTGGTTATTTTATGGTTTCCATGGTGTGATGTACTTTATTTATTGAAATAACCTCAATATCATTGAACCTGGTAAATAATTAATTGATTAATGATCACATGATAATGTTTTTTATTACATGACAATGGTAGACCTTTTTTCGTAATGGGGATTTATATAAGTAAATATTGTATGCATTTCTTGTGATTTAATGGATTAAATTATTGATCTTTCTTTAGAATCATCAAGATAATAATGTTGAAATAATTTGATTAATTATTTCAAGTGTTAAATATGGGGAATGTTATGAGGGATCCGATGGTTATTATAATTTGTTGATAATAAAATTTCTACGATGCACAGTCCTAAATAAATGTGTTCTACCATGATATAATAATTGATGTAGTCTTTAAATATATATAATTCGCATAGATAATGTCGATAATTAATTAAATGGTTATTAAATAAAAATGTTACTTCTCATAATTTGATGAAACTGGTATTAGTGCTAAGAGAATGTTTTCATTTTGAGAGATTATTATAGTTTAATGCCATAAATATTTGTAGATAAATCCTATGAATAATGGATTTTTTAATGTAATATGGAAAAAACTGGTTTTTTAATAAGCATAATTTTATAGCCCTATGTTTCCTATATTTTTGTGAAGATTGAGTTCAATGAGATTGGAGCTCTGGGTGCTCTTTTCTGTTTGATGTATTGATGCATAGTTTTATGGAAAAAATATCCATGTTGTTTATAATGGTTTTTTATAATCTATTTTTGATATTCATCATATGTGATACAATTCTATGATGGATGGTCATGGGATGGATGATGTGATATACTGGGTGGGGAAGGTCGTATGATGTGGTTGTAATGAACAACTACGATGCTGAGATGCATCAACATATGGATGTATGTGTCTATCATGGAACATGAAATAATTGGATGGGTTGAAGGTGGGATTACCCATTTAATTGACATTGATAAGTGGGATTCTCTCTTATATATATGTTTAATGTTATTTCATACATTTTTAATCTGAATTCCATTATCCAATGTATGTGGTTTCTTCATGTTCATGGTTTCTTGTTTCCTCTTCTAGGTGAATTTGGATGGATTTCAAATAGTACATAGATTATAGAATAATTCAAATGTCGAATAAAAAATTCATAACATAAGGTGTTTGGTTTGTTGGAATCCATATTCTTAAAAGATTTTAATCATGATAAACCAATACATGTTGGGATTATTCCTAAATGGAATGGACATTACTATTATGGTTTTTGTAATGAAATATTTAATTATTTTAATGTTTAATTTAATGTGTAAAAAATTAATTAATAAAATGAATATATTAATTTAAATTAATTAATAAATGTGGCCCTTTAAAATTTCTTTTTTTATATTAGATATATACTCTGTGCTAGAAGTCAAGAGTCCAAGTGCTGATAGATCTTATAGATATTAGAGAGAAGTTATTATCATATTATGGTTGTGAACTATATTATATCCTGTTTAATTTTTTATACACTATTCTAGCAATGTCAGTTTGCGCTACTAATACATTGTGTAATCTGAGAGGGTGTTTTTCCAAATATCCATATTTGAGTTTTGGGGGATGAACACCCCCAATGGACCTGATCTCTTCTCTTTATATTTACTTATGCTGGAATTTATAGTAGTTAGTTTCCAATTTTATGTGTTTTGAGGGATATAAGGGACACTTTTTATTCAGAAACCACAATCATACGATATCAGATACAATGGGTTATTATATGTTTGACGTGTACACATTGTGATGGATTTGGGTACTTACTTGGTATATTTATTATGATGGATTAATGTGTAATACACAATGTATTATAGAATATGGGGCATTAGAAAACATACATGGTTACTATATATGGTTATGTGATGATTTGATTAACCAATTTATCATTGTGATACCTTACCCATGTGACATTGGGATGATTTCTTATTGAGCGATATTGCTTTCGGCATGCGATGTCCTGGAAGAGAAGATATCTAGTGTTTTGTTAAGACTGAGGTAACCTTGATGTTTCATAGTAACTTTATATGAAATATTGTATTGAGATACATGGGTATGATTATATGTGGTCGGTCTTGGAATGTAGAATTCTATTTTAGGTGAAAATATAGTTTTACTGTTTCACATAGTGCATTAGAGTGTTTTTTTTAATTTTTCACGAGGGTCCTCATGTATAATCCAATGGAGTATACAGTTATTCTAATACTATGTATATATAAATTATTTTTATTATTATGTGTATTTGGTTGGAGATTCTAGATATTATTAACTCATGATTTTGTACGAGTTGTATGGGATTGTTATTAATTGTATTCTTTACATTTTCTGTCTGCAGTGGTCTCTTCAATTATTATAGTATTGTATGTAATAGGATGATTTAACGTAGGATTAATTATATATATTTGAGTAGGAGTTTATTTGGGTATTAGTATTACATTTCTCCATCCCTCCTAGTCCCCCTACCTCACTCTCTCTGTCTTCTACATGATCTTTTATTTGGTAATCATCCCCGTCTGTAGTTTATTATACAGTCATTGTTAGTCTCTAACCAAGGGACTTCTGGTGGTGGGACTCGAGTAGTCACCATTTCCCATCCCTCATTTGTGGACCATAATGGATACTTTTTTAGAAGGGTTTCTTAAATATTTAATATATTTTTAATAAAATATTTCCTTTTTACAAACCATGTAATTTGAAATCAATAAATGAATAAAATTTATTTGAGGGATTTATTGTACTCACTTACAAACAAGTGAAGTTATCATTTTCAAAAATAATTTAATGATAAAAGATAGATATTATACTGTAAATAAAAATAATAACTACTTCATTAATATCACATTGAAACATTAAAACCATCATGTAAACCATTCATGATATATGGCGAGGGAAAATTAATTGTATCGCTACATCAATGCAATAGGTCACACATACACATGATATATACATTAAATTCCCATTGGATACATTGGATTGAGTAAATTTGTGGTTCTATAATAATAGAAAAACTATTTATATTAAGGATTATAATGATATTTTTATGAATTCCCTATATTTTCTGTAGGTATATGATGAAGGAATTGTATATTGTTAGGTGAAATGGTTATCTATTTTTTTATTGGACTCATTTATATATATTCATAAGGAAACATTGATTAATATTTTATGAATACAAAATTAACCTCCTACATATAGTTATTGATAAATTTATTGGGCAGGGCATGGTTGAGCTAGTTGGATAATGGAGATGTAAATAAAATAGAGGGTAGGTGACATATTATATGTGATGAAAAATACAGACATGAAATTTCCTTAACAAATAAAAAATATTACATTTATTCTCATTAATAATGATTCAAAATAAAATTTTAATAGAATAAAAAAGGGTCAATTCAAAATATAATTAGATAATAATCTTTTGATAAATTTGGAAATCATTTTTACATTATTTTTTTTGACATTTTCATTGTCTACATTTTTCATTACACGTGGTATTATGATTTTAAATTGTAATAGTTTTTAATTTTACATAGAAGAGAATAATTATCTCATGAATCTCCATGGTGTGACATATTTGAGTATTTGATATTCATCATGAATTATATCTTGGGTTTTATTATTTTAAATAATTTTACAATATATTATTTAAAACATAATGTCATTATTATCATCTTCCACACTATTAATTTCACGTAAAAATAATAACATCAATTTATTTAAATAATTATTATATAATTAATTCTAGAATTTTTAAGAAAATTTATTTTTCTATAAAATTCATTGAACAAAACAATTTAACATTATTTATCAATTTTACTAATTTTAAAATCAGTTATTTTTTTCAATTAATTGAATAAATAGTGTGCCTATGAGTTTTATATTTTAAATTAATTATTCAATCAATGAAAATAATAAATGAAAAACCATTATAATAACATTAAATCTTCATTAAAATATTATTTTATTGTTGAACTTAGACCCTTTACATCACTACGTAAGAATTTTAGAGATATTAAATTCAGTATAGTGGAAAATTGTAATTATAAATATTATTAAATCTTTATAAAGGACATAATCAAAACAAATGTGACCTTATTTCCCAATAGTTAAGAAATGGATGTATATTTATGATCTTTACTAAACCAATGTGATAAAATTACTTTTTTAAATGGATTTTAGGAGGTATTAAGTTAGTGTTAATTATAATTTACTAATTTATCACTTACTATGGTAATACAAATTTAACAAATTTCATAACATGTATTCCAATTATTACATAAATATTTTATATATTATTTTATAAGAAGTGTAAGAATAAAATATAAAATTATTCCAAAGAACATTATAAAACACAATTTTGCAGAATTTTTTAATGTATAAAATGATTGTAAACCAATTTTAAAAAAAATTAATTTCAGTGTCATTAAATATATGTTTTATAATATAAATTATATATTAATATGTCTAAAAAATTTTAATAAAAATATATCTTTTTAAATTATTTAGATAAAAATTAAAATTTCAAAAAAATAAGATTGTTTTTCAAAATTTTTCAAAAAATCAATTTTATCAAAAAAATTAAATAACTAGTCAAAGATACATTGATAAAAAATCAATAATGAAGTTCATTATTTAAATTATATTTTCTATATTTTTTGTAAATAATTATAATATCCATGAAATAATAAGAATAAAAATATTTCATATATAAAATTAATTATTGAAACATAAAATGAATTCACTAAAAAATGTTTTCTTGTTTTTTAATAATTAATAAATATATTTTTAATGAATTTGAATTTAATACATATAAAAAATAATATTTTTACTCATGTTCAAACCTTTGAGTTAAAGGTGTAAGTATAATTATATTAGTAATAAATCTCAATTTTTCTAAATATCATTATTTCATGTTAATAAAGCTATAAAATATATTACAATATTATACTAAATTATGTTGTAGTTACATTCATGGATATAGAGTTAATCTTAGAAAACTAAATTGCATATCCACATCATCTCCAGAATCAATCACCCTAGTCAGAAGAATGTTGTGTTAATATAAAAGGGCTTCACAATGATTGTACAAATGATTATAGTTTTCTGAATAAAACCATTTAAATTGATTCTATCGTGGTAAAAAATATATCCTCTATTTTTCATTCCATTTAGTCTTCTCAATATTATTAATCAAAAATTATGGGCATCAATAATAAATAATATCTTTCGATGTAAATTATTTTACAATACATGTTTTCCAATTATTTTTCATATTATTTCTCTTTTCAAACCATGAATATATAATTTTTATCATATATATAATGATAAATGTTTCGAATAAATTCTTGATGGATTCATCATGTGGAGGTTAAAATATAGTAGTTTATAGAAATTTTACACATGAACATAGGATCTTTACTATGTAAAATATTAATAAAAATTATTACTTATATACTAAATTAATTTCATTAAGTATCCATGAAGGTTGGGATATGTGATGAAAATAAATTAGCATTGTATGTTAATGAAATGAGTACGTAAAATAATATTTATGAAGAGGGATAATATATATATAAATTTATAGTTTATATATAGTCTTGATAAATAAAATAAAATTGATATATAATTGATATAAGTAATAATTAATTTTATATTGAGGGATTTTAACATAGTAAAGAGTAAAGTGAATGATGAAAAAAAATGAAAATAATAGATATCACATATTATTTTTTATACAAACCTAATATGTTTTTAAAAATGGGGATAATCATGGTTAGGTGATCATATCATATCCACAAGACATAAAGAATTCATAAGATAAGGAATATTTATAGAATTCTTGATGTGGGACTATTTTTTATATTAGATTACTATATGGGAGGTAGTGTATATTTATTATTGTGTAGTGAAATATAATGTGAGAATAAATTATTATATAAATATTTCAAGATATAAAATTTTAATTAGAGTATTCTATGAGGCAATAATGTGTATAACATAAAATATATAAATTTTTTATTGTTTTGAAATCCATTAAAACCTATTATTATACTTTTTTATATGGTATCAAATATGTCTTAGATGTTGAAAATAAATTTAATGGACTATTAATTGATTATATAAATATATATTATTAATTATAGTTATCATATTTTAGTTAATGAAAATCATTATATTGATTATTTGGTCATTATTTCATCCAAATCATTTTAAAAAACATAACATTTATTCAAAATTATATATTCACTATTTTCATAAATATTTTCAATTTCCATAAAAACACTCTAATAATTAGAGAGCATTTTATTAAAATGATGTTCCCAATATGATGGGATTAATGATTAAAATGAATATAAATTACAATGGTATAATAGCTAAAGATAAAATGAAGGAGAAAGATTAAATATTTTTTGAGTTAAACAAAATAAATAATTATATTTACTACCTTAAATAACCATATTCAGTTATTATTCTGATTATGTAATGTTGATTGATTATTTATATAAATATTACATTTGTTATCTACAATTATTATTTTACATTTCAGTGAATAAGGTAACATTTTCAATTTCCATTTTCCATCACAATGGTTATATTTCTTTTAATTTATCAATATATAACTATTAAATTTTGTATATTTCACTCAAAAATATTTTTTCATGATATTTATATTTTATTTAAAAACATTATACTATATTTATAATCATTGATTTCAATTTTTTATAGTTTTCAAGATTTCTGTATTTGTGGTAGATCGGGACACATTATATTTATGAATTATTGTTATCTTATTTATGAGTACTTATAATCCCTTTAATTAGTATTAAATTTATGTAATTAATTTATCAATTATTATTAATTTAATATTAATAATTAATGAAAAATTGATAATTTTATGACATTTTCCATATTTTATTTATTTTATACCACCCTTGTATAATTTTTATTTCTTGTAAAAATGTTTATTTAACCAGTGAAGAATGAATAATTATTGGTAATGTATATATATATATTCTGTTTAAATATAAATAAAGTAAATAAATGCATTTAATTTTCAATATATTTCTTAATAGATAATATTTTTAAAACCAATAAATATATAGAGTATCAAATATTACATCAACTTTTCTCAATCGTAACTAGATGATAACGACTTGTGTAAGGGGATAAAAAATGATTCCAAAATAATAATTTAACATAAATATAATCAAAATATAATAAATTAAATTAAATTAAGTATCCAATTTCTTAATCATTAATGATATTAAATAGTGACACTTCACACATCATCATATCCTCATGTCCATTCATAATATATAATATTGACTTCCCTATTCCTACATCATTATATATAAAATTTACACATAACTATATATATTATTATTATTTTGAGTAAACATTTCAATGAATTATTCATCCAAAAACCCTCATTAAATTTTATGAATTACCAATATAATTAGTAACATAGTTGATTTTTTTTATGAAAATTAATATTTTATAAAAATAATACACTTGAAAAATAAATCTTTTAAAAACTAATGCATCCATGAGATTTTAAAACATGAGTAACCCTACTTAATATAAACAATGAATAACAATAAATATCAAATTACAAATTATGTATCACATATAAGAAAAATTATACAATTTATTTTATTGTATTATGGGAAAAAATTATATTAATACATCAATATTTATAATGTCTTACATTATTTTGACAACCCATACTATAATACCCCATACGCATTGATTATTTTTTATATAATAAAAAAATACAATGGTCATTAAACATAATTATACATTTTATAAGTCTCATGATAATATATATAAAGTTTATCGTTTCATCAATTTTTAAATATAAGTAAATTATAAACACTTATAAATTATATTAAATATTAAATTAATAATTATTAAAACAAATAAGTTATTATTCAATTATTTTTGATAAAAAATTGTAAAATAATATTGATTCATCTGATCAGATGCTCAATAAAGGATACCATTTAGTTGAATATAACCATGAAATAAAAAAACATATATATTATGAAATGAATAATTTATAATATAAATTTCATATAAATAATACAAATGAATGACCAATTCATGAAATATATAATTAAATAACCTATATATAACAATAGTATATACCATAATGATGGATTTCATAGTGCAATAAATATAAATTTTGTTGTTAGGATGTGACCATTCTATAATTTCATAACATAATAAAAACCTAAAATTAAAATACATTACCATTATCTTCTTGGTTTAAAGTTTTTACAAATTACGATAATACAAAAACTTATAAAAACACATGAAGTTTTCATTAAAAAGCCACTATTCTAAATATTTAATAAAAAATTCTTCTCATTATGTTTATTTAATATTTACCACATATTATACTCATATTATACTCTTATAGAAAAATCATGTATAATAATTTTAATCCAAAAAATAAGAAATAGAAGAAGAACAAGAGGTATCTTCCAATGATTAATAAGGGTAATCATAAAAAAAATCAATCATTATATGTGAAATTAAAAGGAATAAATACGTGTAGGTTAAGAAAATAAAGGTTCATGGACACATCATATATTATTCATACCAAATATAACATTCAGTCATATTTAAGGAATCGATAAATGAGGTTTTTAGAATTTTCAAATAGGCCAGATTTGATTATGTAATCATAATGAAAACATAGGGTGAAATATATGAATGATATCAAAAGAAATGGGGATTATTTTTAAAACAATACCAAGCATAATGAAATTGATTTTTATTAATAACATAGGAATTTTAGATTCATAATCCTATCTTTGATGTTCACCATTATGGTTTTATAAAAAATATTTCAATGGTTGATCTCCATTAAATTACAAAAGATTACAAAGGCACACTTCCATGAAATCAATATCATTTCATACCATGTGATTAATACATTAAAAAATTAATTAGTAAAATATTATGGGAAACCAATCATACTATTATCATTATGTGTGTTAAAAAAATTAAATGTTATATTATTCCAACAAATAAAAATTAACTCGTGGAGGAAATGGTTTACATGATGACACAAAATATGAGTATAATCTATAAAAAAGGATGGTGGATTTCATTATAATATAACATCATATTATTTAATACTGGATGTCTACATATATGAGATATATATTTTTGCTATCAATGGCTAAACAAAATTGAAATTCATTTCAGAATACACATTCTCATTTTAAAAAATTATAAATTAGTTTTATTTGAAAAAAAGGATTTAATACATTGAAGGGAAGAACATTTTAAATTAATTTATATAATAATGATAACATAAAATTACTACTAAAACCTTTAAAATAGATTTTTTAAAAAATAAATATTATCCACATGATTAATTTACATTATACTCTCAAAAGAAAATTTCAAAAAAAGTGGAAGTGAAAACTATTAGACATATTAGACTGTTATTATATGTAACCATAAATAATGGATCCTTTAAAAATACCTAAACAATATCACAATAATGGGGGGGTAGTATAAAAAATATCTTCGTGGAAAACCAAATTTTGTTATATAAAATTCTATTTATGAAATAAAAAAAATTAAAAAGATTAGTAATACGTCATATTAAATAGATTAAAATGTAAATATAAATGTCACGTGTGATAATTAAATATCTACAAATACAAATTATTATATTAGTGGGAAGGAAAATATAGACAATTATAGGAATCTATAATTTTACAGGATGATAATTATTCTAAATAAAGATATTATTTAGGATTAAAAACGTCATGAAATATAAATAATTGAATGAAAATTTATTTTAAAAAATATATTACATTAATTAACTATAAAATAATATCAATGTATGGATGAAATGAATCTTTAATGAATTAAATTCATGGAAAATAATTACAAATCAAAGAATGTATTGAGTTTACGAATATCATGAATACATTACTTATATTTGAATCGAAATCCATTAGAAGAGTGAACATGTCATGTATCTTCAATAACAATTAATTAAATTTATTTAGTAACATACATTCATTAGGACGTACATAAACTATATTACTTATATCCTGGTTCATAATATGAATAATGTTTCTTGAAATTAAATTTGACATTACTGATATTTTTTATGTTTTCAAATTCAATGATTAATCTTTAACCCCCTATAGTTGAATCATGACTATATTAAAAACGTATTTCAGTATTTATATCTATAAAAATATATAATCGTCATTTATTATAATTTTCAATATGTGTATTAGTCTGTTATTATATTTTTCAACATCATGTTATAGTACTTGCTATTTTTTTCATTAAATTTTTCAAGATGACGGTATTTTTTTCATTATTATATCAATTTTAATAACTCACTAATTATAAAAAGACAGTAAATGTTATTTTAAAACAATATTTAATTTTATATATTCAGTTTATGATAGTTTTACATGGTTGATGGTGATGAAATTGGTGAAAATCTTGTTTTGTAAATTTTTTACACATAAATAAAGGTATAATAGTTCATTATTTTAATATTAATGTTAATATACATTAATAAAAATAAATTAATTATTTTATGAAAATAAATTAATAATTTCTCATTTAATTATATGTCATAATTTTATTGAACTATCCATTTTTGTGACTAAACCAAAATGAACATTAAAATACATTGAAAATAGAAGAGTGTTGTTTTTAATGTGGATTATTTTTGAATTACATTATTATAACAGATTTATAATGAAATTATTTCTATATTTTTATGTTTGATAAATAAATTATTATAGTATTTTAAATAATAATGAATCTAGAAAAACATTTATTCCATTGTAAAGTCAATAGCCTATATAAACAGATGAATTATGTTTTGATTTATATTGTTATGGAAAAAACAAAATAAGTTTAATGATTGATACCATTGAATAATAACATTTTATATAAACTAAAAGTTAGATAATTATTTATTGATGATAAAATTTACACTATAATGGATAGATATAATAGAAAATAAATTAGTAAACAATTAGTACTCACATATTGAAGTGAGTTATCCTTTAAAATAATTCCTTAGAAATGAAGGATAGGGTCATACATATTGTCAAAATAAGCTAAATTTATATTAAAACGGTTATAGATTATTAAAAATAGTCATAAATTTGAAGATCAAACCAATGTTTTTGTAGTATTTATGGGGTATTGAAATACCTCTTTTAAAATTTGTGATAGTTGTGTTTCTAAAAATATTGCATCCTTATACAAAGAAAAAATATGTTTCACTTGTAAAAATGGTAGAAAAATATAGAATAACCATTTAAAGTTAATTGATGGTATTTTTATACATAAATAGTCATTTTAGAATCATTTGTTTATTAATTTAACAATTTTACTCCATGATTAACCAATTTTAAATTTTTATCATTTCCCATGGTAATAAGATTTTACCAAATATATTATTTTTTAAACTATAAAAAAATTTACTTATTAAATATTATATACATTATAATAATTTTTTTGTGTATCATTACTATTTTGAAAAAAATTATATTTTAAATAATAAATAAATAATTACTTGTAAAATAATTTAAAGAATATTGTTAAGTATGTTCTAAATAATTAAACTCTTTCTAGTATAATAAAATCAATGATTTAAAATTTATTATTTTTCATATAAAATACATATTTTTATATAAATAGTCTAATTAATTTATAAATAATACATATATAATATTAATTTAATAGAAATAAAATTTTTTATAAAGACAACATTGTTAACAATCCCCATAAAATCATAATTTTCAAGTTCTAAATTTTTTAATTCTAGTTATTGGGTTAATTAAAATTACATAACGAAATTCAACTTTGTTAGAAAATATTTTTTTAAATTTAAATTTGTACTTATTCTTAATTTACATAAAAAAATCAAAAAAATATTAATAGATTAACACTAAAATATATTAAAAATATATTTTCATAAAAAAAATATAATTTACATATAAAATAAATGAAAATAAAACATTTATTATAATTAATTTTTATGAACAAAATTAACTGAGTAATATTTAATAAACTGCACATTATATTTATTTATACATCTATTTCATAATTTGGCTACTTTAATTTATACTAACGAGTTTTAGGGATATGATTTAATGTTGATATTTTTATCTAAATAAACTATTATAGGGTCTTCAATTAGTTTAGTTTTTTATCTATAAAACACTATAAAATATTGTATTTATTTTATTAGAATACACAATAAAATATCATATAGTTACCATTCCCCACACCGAAAAAAATTCATCTGTAAGATTTTAATAATTAATTGTTATAAAAATTAATGATGTGTATTTTAATTAAGGACATTTATCAGGTAATAATTTTCATTTGATCATTCAGCCATAGAATTATATGTATTAAAATTGATCATAAAATTCCCATTTATCTTATTATAATATTAACACCTCATTCCATTGAAGAATATTTCTTTTTGACAACCTATATCGTTTATAAATAATCATTTAGTTCCATTTAGAAACTCTAATATTTTCTTCTTCAGGAATATTTTTGATTTAGTATATTTTATATTCATAAATTCATTATCTCTATCACTTGAAAAACTATGAGTCACCACCACAGGCATATTTGGAATTTTTGGTATTTTAAATAAGTTCATATAGATAATCCTGATTTGTGATATCTAGTTTCATATAATCAATATGTTTATCAATCCATTTCTTATCCCATATAATTTCTCATTAGGAAAATTTCCACAAGGTCCATATCACTAATTCAAAAATTGATTCCATTAGTCATTAAGTATTACTATTAAGAATATATGATAACATTATTGATGAAAAATTAATTTTATGATGTAACTATTATTTTATAATTGCTTAAAAATTTCGTACTCTTGAAAACGGTTACATTTTATTCATGTACATCCTAAAAACTCTCAGAAAAATAATGGATTATATTGTCTTATATATCCCATATTACATAATCTAATTTTATAATTGAATATATATTTAGTAACACAATTTATAGATAATGATATTAAGCAAAGAAAATCCCCTCACATATTAATGATAGGTATACAGTCCAGTGAATACTCATCATACTACATTGTGAAAATTATTTTGATACTCAAGAAGCATTTTTCTATTGAATATGTTTCACATGAATATATACATTATAATATCTTGAATGTGTTTTAATTTATTTGTATAAAAATAAAACGTATTATTTAGTAAAACAACATGTTACTGTCCTATAATAAGACTAATATGATAGATTTATCTCCTGTTTAATTACATATGTATTTTTGTAATACCTAATATATTAATTTTTTTGTGATGAAAATAAATAATTTTTATATCATATAAATTTTCATGAACCTAAATGTGTCTCCCATTAATGAAATTTACATCCTTAACCAATAAAATACAAATCATGTAATTTATTTAATTACATCTATGATTTAAAATATTATAGTGTGATTGTGACCATCCCATAATTTAAAAACATAATAGGAATATTTTTTTCAAATTAATTCAAATAATTTTTATGCATTAAAATTTTATTGAATAATTTAAAAACATTTATAAAAAATCATGTGCTTTAAAATTATCTTTTTTGACACTATATAAAAAAATTCACCACTAAATGATTATTAAATATTTCTATTTCATGAATTGCTAATGATAAACTTCAAGACATATAATATATATTTTATTTCATCATTACCTAGGGATATTGAATCAAAAGAAGGGGTTAGAAAAAATTCTCATTAAGGTGACTAAAAAGAATGAATAGTCAATAATCACAAGTGAGCATAACATTAAAAAAATTTGTATATGAATATAGTAGAGGATCATGAACACATCATAATGGATTTATACCCAATAAAATATAAATTGGAAATATTGAATCATCGAATGATGTTTTAATAAAATTATATATATATATATATATATAACGGGATCATGGAATAATAGGAAAAATAAGTGGTGTATCATATTTATGTGGGCATAAAAATAGAATTTTTATTGTAAATATATTAATATGACACATAAAAATAATATTTTATAAAACATAATCCAGAAAAATTAATAAATAACCACTAAATATCAACAATAATGTTTCAAATTGAATACTACCTTAGGTTTTCACATAATAATTATAAAATATTATAGTGGAACTATACCAAGTTATCATGAAATTTTCATCCATGGTGTTTAATTATTTATTTAATTCATTGATGGATTCTGATGTCAAAACATTATATTTCTAAAATTATGTTTTCTATATAAGGAAATAAAATATAATTCTATTTATGAATAGTAATTTCACAAAAAATCGGTTACATGGTAATACAAAACATGAGCATAAACAATCTACTGAAAAATGGTATAATAGATAAAAAATAGTATAATAATTAACAGATAATGTTGACATATAGAAAAGTGAATTTTCAATATTATTAAATAAATAACACTACAAATTAATATAAAATCGGTTCTTTAAAGTTTAGTTACATTAATGTTTTTTATCATTGATAAAACAATTCTAAAAATCTAATTAAAGATTCATTAAAATGGATTTCCATAATAAATAAATTTTGAGTTCACATATAACAAACATAAAAATCGATTTTAGAAACCACATTATATAGTAAACTACAAGATGATGTTACAAATATTGAAAAAAAATTAGTTTCAAAACTATGTATTGAAAACATATGAAAGTAATCAATTTGAAAAAATATAAAATTATAGTTACAAGAAATAGGGAGAAAATTGTATTTTAATTAATTGTGGATTGGAAGATAAAAAAAATTATCATTGATGAAAAATAATTATTATGTCTTATGAAAATTATTGTTTAAATTTCATATTATATAAATTGTAGTAATTTATTCTTCTATCCAGAGGTAATGTGAAATATTATGATCACATGTTATAAAATATAATTTTTATCCAAATATATAATATAAAAAATGTTGGATTTAAATTATATAAAAGGAGGAGAAAATCATTAAAGATGATGGAGATAATTCTCTATATTCGTATTCATTTTGATTAAGAAATTTATCTCAGATAAATGTTTTAATGAAATGGTAACTTAAATTTTTAGTAGATAATACTCTTCCATGAAATAGAATAATAGTATGGATGAAATAAATATTTGAAAAAATAATTAAAAAAAAACATTTTAGATAAACTAATGGAGTTATGTTAAAAAAACATTACAACATTGTTATTCATTAAGAATAAATATCAATGATTACTGAAAAATATATATTTATAAAAACATGATGAATCAAATTTATACGATAAAATAATATAATTAACATATATTAAAAAATTATTAGATATATCATGGTTTATTATGCTAATAATCACCCTTGAAATTAAATTTTAGTAAAATATCCCCTTACATTTGTATCTGACAACCACAAATGATAATTAAAAACCATTATAAAAAAAAATTGTCAATAATTTTTTCATAACCTAATATAAATATATATTATTTTATACTCATCATTTATGATAATTTACAACTCTTTTAATAGTTATTTATTTTATAATTTTAACATCAGGTTATAGTAGTTTGGGTAAATTATTTATGAATTGTTTCCTAATAGTTATTTCATTAATCATTATTCCCACTAATATAATTATTTAATTTTCACATGTTTTTTATAATTATTTATATATTATTATTTATAATTTTAAAATTTCATATTATTATAGTTTAAGTTATGGAACCATTATACGAAATTGAAGTTGATCATTTTTCAAAAAACAATAAAAAAATAATGGCTTAATTAGATATTTTCATATAATTTCACAATTATATAATAAAATAAAAATAATTATTCACTAATTTATATCACATATTATCAATACATTTTTCATCAATGGTATCTTTGATATATTTTTATATCACATATCAAGTTATTTTTGTGTCCTTTTTAACCATGAACAAAAAGAAATTTAATTATAATTATGGTTTTGAAATAAATTATCTTAATATAACAGCATTATTAAATAATAATAATTTTTTAATTTGATATTTTAATTTTTTTTAATATAATATTAATTGGTTTTAATAAATAATATATTTAATATAATAAAATATTGATATTTCTCTTCATTGAAGAAGTTCACACAAACACATGAATAAAATTATATTTTTTGTTAATTTTAATGTCAAAGGTATGTGATTTTTTATTTCATTAGATTAATTAAAATTATTATAAAAAAGTACAATTTAATTATATTGTAATTTTGGTGTTTTTATGGAAAATTATTACTGAAATAAAAATTAATTAGTTTAATATTAGTACAGATAATTTGATCATTTATTTTCACTTATAATAATCCTAGGAAGGAGATTATATATTCGAGCAACATGTCATAATTATCTAAAGTTTGTCTAAAATATATATAGTCGAATAAAAAATATTAATTTCAATAAGAAACCCAAATTTTGTAGTGGTCTTGAAAGTTCTATTATTGGAACAATTATAAGTTATGATAATAAAATTTTTGATACATGAATACATTCAATAATAAACTAAATGTTTTTATTTCCCAAGAAGGGGTTGTTAGAAGACCTTTTCTAAGAGGTGAGAATAAATTTTTTAAAAACGTTTCACCTTAATAAAAAGAGAACCATAGATTCAAGTATTAATAATATATGAAAATGGAAAATAATTTGTTGGATGTAGGTTATAGTTGATCAAACCCTCATCCATTAAACTATATTTTTTTAATAATTTTGGTGTTTTCCCATTTTGTGAACTCATTTTATACTTTTGGATTTTAATTTAGTAACATGGTGATAATTTGGTAATTAAGTATTCATGTTTAATCATGAAATGGTACATATTAAATTATAAGGAAAATAAAATTATTTATTTGAAACTAATATAATATTATAACATTCATAAAATTAATAAAAATAATCATCACAGTATTTTCTATATAATTTTTTGGAAATAGTTTTAGAGTATAGTGTAACATTAGTTCCAAAATATCAAAAATATTTTTTTAAACTAAAAAGAAAAATTTATATTTTCACTTAATAAATTATTATTTTTTATAAAAAGGGTTTCATAAATATATATGTCATACTCATATACTAATTGTTTAATAACAGTCATTTTTTATAAAATTGGAACTCTATAGTATTCATATTAAAATAATTATTTTTAAAAATTCACAAACAATTATCTGAATATAATACATTGAGGATTTTTATAGAAATTAAATATATTTATTTAAAATAACTCAGTAATTTAAGAATTTATACTTTATATAAAATATTAAAATACAATGGAAATTCTTTTTAGAGAAAAATAAAATATTAAGATACTAAAAGTTATTATTCATTATTTATATATAACATAGAAATACTATAATTAAAAAATAAATATCTTATTTTAATAACATCAATATTTGAAAATTACGATCTATGTTTTTTCAACAATGAATGAAATTTATAATTTAGTAATATAGAAATTTAAATATAAAATAAAAAATTTAATTTTGAATAAAATGAACTATAATTTTAAATATATATATATATATATCATATTTCATTTATTCATAAAGATGACTAATAATTTATTGGTTTGGTTTTAATTTCAGTAGTTTATTAAAATAAAACGTCTCAGGGGTTTGTTGTAGTTCTGTATTGCATGTAAAAATGCTTCCCAATATTGTAATTATTTATGGTGAACATATAGTAAAATATCAAGACATTACTAATAACCCTATCATTCACTAGAGATGTTGAAACATCATAAATAATGTTTATGGATTCTACCATTACCATAATCTTTCTTGCATAACAAAGCAAATAAATTCATTAATGAGCTATAATATTTTGAACTCAATGATTTACATAATTAGTAAAATAAATGTATCATATTAATTAATTGAATAATATGTAAAATTCAAAATAATCATAAATTATAAAATTTAGTCATCATGGATAATTAATAAATAATTATTTGTATCAATATAATGCATATTTAGGTTTTACATTTTTCCAGTAAATTGAATGGCATATTATTTCTAATAAACACCGTTGAAACTAAATTACAAAATATTTTTTTCTGCATTCAATGAAATGTGTATATCAGCATATATATAAATAATAAAACCTATAATAATGTTTACAAAAATATAATGTCAATAAATGTAATTAAAAACAATGAGATGAAAAAAATGGTAAATTCAAGAGATATATAGAGAGAGATAGAGATCATAATAACAAGATAGTGGAAATGTGTATCGGTGGCCACTTATGAAAACCTTAATATATGATCATTGGATCAAAAAGATATCTAAAAATAAATGTGATACTAAGAAAATAAATATAAAATTGTAAAGTAATAATTTTTTAAATATTATTTTTAAATTTAATGGATTATAGTATGTATGAAACATTACATGAAATGGATATAACCCTAATGGATAACCCTTACATCGAGACTATATCACTTATTATATAATTTATAATATGGAATAATAATAAATTATTCAATAATTACCTAATTAAATTATTATTTCATGTTTACTTTGTACTTATTATTCTATTTTATTAATTTAATCCTCACATATATGTTTCATTTTGACTATATACATTATTAAGATAAAGTAGAATAATTGAACTGAATTTACATTAGTAGAATGAAAATGATAATGGACCTTATAAAATGTATCTATATAGTCCATAAGTATAGTGATTTGTTTTTTATGTAAATATATTTTCTTTATTGTTTTGTTTTTTAATATCATTTATAAACCATAATATATTCATTGGTAGGCCCATTTATAATTGACTAAATTGAACATTATATTTTAATAGTTATATATTCAATACCAATACAAATTTAACTTTGAAGAATTCTATATTTTATATTCCTTATTTTATAATTTTTTATGTATATATGAAATCTATTTTAAAAAATATCTATGTAAGGAAGGACTATAAATAAGACAAAATCATTCATAGATTTGGTATAAATGATCTATGGTGTATGGTTTTTTCAAAGGGTGTATAAATTTTGAACAAACTGAAAAGTAATTTTAGTTATTAAATACACATGATTTTGATCATAAAATGTATTTTTGAAATAAAATTTTAAGGTGAGAATATGATAGATGAGTGGTAATATAAGAATAGAAATATGAAGACATGTTATTCACATCACTTACATTCCATTTTAAAATATATTCATTACAGTGATAATTCATGCTAAAAATACATTATTTTAGTAGGTACAAGTCATTATGAATATATATATATATATATAGGAATACAATTAGTAATTATGGAGTATTTATGGAAATGGAAGATGTTTCTAATGTGAGGAGTTTTTTTTGAGGAGAGGTGTTTATATACCCATGGGGGGGTATAATTGATTAAAATATGTATCAATTTATTATATTCATTAAAAATAATTAAATTTTTTTATTCTTTTGAAATTTATTTTCTTAAAATGAAATATTCTTTCATTAAACATACACGCCCCACAAATAAATATTTGTTAAATATAATGAATAAATATCATTTATTTACAAGAAGAAAATATAAATTGGTATTTTAAAATTTATTAAAAGATTGTTTAATTATGTTTCATATTTTATTTAATTTTTTTATATATTAAATAAAATTTTCATTCATGAGTTTTATTTATAAGATAATGATTCCATTGTTTCATAATAATAGTGTTATAAAACATATGGTATAGAGAAAAAATATATATTACTACAAACATATAAAACAATTTATTTCAGAAAAGTTACAATAATTCATTATAATATAATTATTTCTTTATGAGGTCAATAAATAGATCTATTTTATTAAATTTCTATATATATAATGTAGTTTTTAAAAAAAATAAATACCCTTTTAAAATAATTATTTCATGAAAAAGTATTAAAAATTACATATAAATTGAAATTTATTATTAATGAAATTATAATTACAATTCATGGAGTAATATATAAAATTTTATTTATAAAATATAATATTTCTATTTGATATTGAATCTCATATATTACAATTATTTATTCAATATAATAATAAATTATGATTGAAACAATAATGTTATTTTTGTAATGATCATATTATTAAATCTAAATTCACAGAAATATATAATCTAGAACCATTAATATCATTACCTCAATTAAAATTAAATTTTAATGACATTAGATACACAATTATTCAAAATAGTAATTCATTTTTTATTCTTGAATTACATTATAGAGTATGAACCCATGAAGTTACAGCTTATGGTTATTTCTTATATTTTTATATGTTTAATAACCACGCATGTGGATGTTATTATGAAAACAAATTTCAAGGAGTGTTCAATTATTTTTATGAGATAAATGAATTTTTTTTATGTAATTATTTTTAATTATTGTATAATCTAATGTCTTACTGCCCATTAAGGTTATGTTCATCATTGAAATTCGGGTACTCATAAATCCATTAATAATTGGGCATTATTTGTTTCTAACCGCTTCATATGTCTCACATACCTCTTCCAATGTTATATTATTTCTCCAAACTATAGTCACTAACAATATATTATATTTTCTTCTCTATTTGTAATCCTCACAAATCATGCTTAATTATGTTTTATTTGGTTACATGTTTTTAACCATGTTTAAATTTAATCTTAAACTCTATTTTACTATCAATATCATAAGAAAGGATAAAAAAATTAGGTGATTATATGTCACCAATAATAATAAGTCACTAATAATGTTAAGTGACAAATACCTAACATACTAACATTTTCTCATATTTTCATGTTAGGATATGCAACCGATAGACCACCTGTTGATAGAATAACAACTGACTGCTTGACTAATCGAATGAGAAAATGAACTATACATTGAATTTTCCCTGATTATATGTTACTGATAGATGACTGACAAAACGACCTACCAAGAGTCTCGAAATTACACATCACCCACTGACGCATCACCTAATGATATATTTACCTACAAAAAGACCAACCAACCAATATTTTGGTACATCGACAAACTGCGCAATTGATTGTCTGAGATGCCAAAAGTCTCTCCTACCAATCATGAGGCACTGATATTTGTTCATTTTCCATTTTAGTTCAAAATATATTTTAATAATAATATTTATGAAACATAGTAATATTTATTTTAATAATGAGGTCATAAATATTTTGTACAAAAAATTTAATGGATGAAAGATATGAGTACAAGTATTGAGGTAATATAGAACATGTTGTTGATCCACTACAATGTATAACGATAATATCTGGTTCAACATGAAAAATTACAGGGCATGAATAAATATACTGATCTATTTTTCCAATTGAGAACAACCCAATAAATAGCTTCTTTGTTGAATGAAAGAGTGTTGTTAATCTTAATATAAGGAATTATACAGCATAAATTCAATAAGTTTAGAAGAACACTTTTAGAACATATCTACCTCACAAAGAACATGAGAAATATTTCTTTACAAACCTCTACTTTCCTATCTATTTTAAAAAAAATTACTCTATCTTCACCTAATCAATATACATGGAGTTTATAAGAATAAATCCATTCACCCATAGCCTTCTAATAAATATTGTCTCAATATTGATTTTTATATCTACATTGTCTACATTTTAAGATGTGTGTGTCTCGGTTTCATAAACAAACACAATATCCTCTGCTAAACTAGAAGATACATTGATATCTTCTGAAACTTATTTTTTATACATGAAACTTCCATACATAAAAATGGAATAGGTCCTTACGTGGCCTATTTTAATTTACGCTCATAAAAAATCTGTGGAAGAAGTCATGTTGACCTAGATAGTTGTGTATGTTATTGTTTTCCCTGATCAAGGGTGTGTGTCAACATTATTTATATAATGGTTTTGGTTGACTGTGATCACAATGTGGAGAGTATTATATCTCAGCATAAGACAAAACCACTGGTTTTAAATCCATTATGTCAATCAATGTTTTGTTTTTTTATTTTTATTGATTCATTGAACAAATTTATTTCACTATGAAATTTGATATTATATAGTATTTAAATTAGAATTTGGTATAGTTAATTTATTTAAGAATATCAAATAATAATAAATATTATATTAATTGATTACTAATAAATTTTATAACTCCATAAATAGATCAATATATCTATAAATCTTATATAATGGTTAATTGAGTTGTTTTATAATTCAAATTGGGGATTTATAAAATATTTATTTTAGATAGAAATTTTTATAAAACTCAATTCAAAACCCCCCTAGTGTCCTACTCTGATATTTTTTTGGTAGTAATTCATTCTTACTTTTAATTTTATTACAATGTTTTAAATCATTTCAAGAGTTATTTTAGTTTTTTTAAATATCACCTCATTTCTTTTAGTTACAATTTTTTGTTTTTAAAATATTTAAAACATATTTTAAGTGGTAAATATAAATGAAGGTACCACTACAAATATAACTCCCTATATCAATGTCACAAACAATGATCAGTGGAAAATTAATATGAAAAGGTTTTCAGAATGAACTTTTTTTGTAATCAGGTTCACTATATTTGATGAATTTAATATTCAAATTATTTCTACAAACACTAGGGATGATGAAACTAAGGGATCATACACAAATAAATACAAATATATGAAATATTTATAGTGTTATTTAGGTGATTAATAATACAATATTATTTATTCATGTAAAACATCTCATGAAATTTGGGATACTTTAGCTATTTCACATAAAGAAACCACTAGTGTTTATGAAATTAGACTTAAAACATATACGATTAAATAAAATAAGTTCAAAATGAATCTTGATGAGCCTATTTATGATATGTATCTCATGTTTGATGAGAGTGTGAATACAATGATATCACTAGGAAATAGAATCACTATAATGGAACACATAATGAGAATCATGATATATCTTTCAGATAAGTGATGAGAAAATTTATTATCAATATGAGAATCAAATGATAATAAAACACTTCTAGAAAACAATATGATTGGAATTTAATTGTGTGTGAAGAAGATTTTATGTTTATCATAGATCAATATGAATAACCAAAGATAAATTTAGTGTCTTTCAAAACAACTGTTTGTAAAAAAAAAATAGAAAATTTATGTTCCTGATGAATGTTTAATAAGTAAAGAATCGCCGATTGATGGTGATGATGAAAGTGATCAAAAATTTATAAATCTTAAAATTTTCTATTGAAATAATAGATTCTTTATCAAGCACATTTATAAATGAAATTATGATTATTAGTGAAAATTGAAAAGGAACATTACGAGATTTTGTATTACTACTCAAGATAGTCTCCTATGACTATTAGAGAATATTAAATTTGAAATATGAATTCATGAAATTAATATTAATAAGAAAATATGACTTCAAATACAAAAAATATAAGAAGGGATTAAATCCCACCAGGAGTTATTCTATGAATAGCTTTAATGGATTCGAATCATCACATGGTGAGGAAGCTATCATATCCAATATGGTATTCACGAAAAACACATCTAAGGTAACTTTATAATTTATAATAAAAAATTATTATTATTCAATAGACTAATATAATTATTAAAATTTTTCAACTAAAGAAATGTTTTAATGATTTAAAATGATATATTATACATGTAATGAAAAAATATAAAAATATAAATATTTCATGAAATAGCACAATCCATCTACTACTATGATGTCTAAACATACCATTGAAAATGAAAATAATTATAAAGTAATCTATGATTAAAATTTATTTAAACAATATACTAAGACTTAAAATAAATATTTATATATGATATTAAATGGTAATGATACCTTATTTTGAATTCAGGAAAATTGGTTTCTCATAAGATTTATAATGGTTTTTTTTATCAACTTGGAAAATGAAATTTTTATAAAACAATTTTGTTATCTAAAACAATAAAATGTGGTTTTATTATGAGATATGTAATATCTATTGTATGGTCATGGAGTTGAAATTATTTTAAAGCTTCATGTTTTTCAAGAGAAAATTATGATTACTTTTCTCAGACAATACAAACAGTTTATAGGAGACACATAATGAAAATATGTTGTCATAGATCATTAATTACTTATATTACTGGACCCAAGAATTTCAATGTAACATAGAATATTCTTTTTAGATCAATTTTTATAGGAATTGAATTTGAATAGTTCATAGTAGAGCTTATGGGACATAGACAATGGTTGTTAAAGACACATGATAGGGGACTATTCATGAATCAAGAACCTCATAAATTTTGATGGAGGGAATGCCACCTATTCTAACAACATAATAGGTAAAATAATTGGACTTGGTCAAATCAATAACTGTAATAAATTTTAATTTCTATATTACATTATTTTTATAGAATTAAGGATAATATTCTTATCATCTCATAGTTATGTGATGATAGATATAATGTTAAATTTGAAAATGAAAAATGAAAATTTTAAACTCTAAAAATTAGTTAGTCTTTTCTTATTGTGAAAATAATAATTTATATGTTTTAAATTTAGATTCCTTGGTCTCACAAAAGTATTCATTTTTGAGTACCTTTGAAATAAAGTCTTTTCTATGTAATAGAAGACTAATAAATTGAAAAAATAACTCCCTTTGAAAGTTTACTAGAAAAAAACTATTCGAAGATCTATATAAACTTGAGTTATTAAATTATAGTGTTTGTAATGCATGTCAATATGGAAAATAACTTTTAATATCTTTCAAAATAATGAATTAAATTTTAACAGAACATCTTATTGAGTAGGTTCACAAGGATTTGTTTTGACCGTCAAGACCATCTAATCGAAATGGGATTCAATATGTCTGTTTTCTAGTAGTTGACTTTATAATATAAACTTGGACTTTATTTTTAGATCACAAAAGTGAATCATTCTCTTATTTCACTATGTATATTATTATATAAGAAAAACTACGCAGACATAGGATCAAAAACATAGAAATAGAACATGGTCGTGAGTTGAAAAATCAATAATATGTATCTTTTTTCTCACAAATTTTCTATAATCCTAAATTCTCTGCACCTTGGACACCCCATCCAAATGGAGTTGTAGATATAAGAAATATGGGCTTATTAATGTTGACCCAAAATATGCATAGTGGGTTTGGATTACCTATTTATTTTTGGTTATAATCATTGAATACAACATATTACGTAATCAATATAGTTTTAATTAAAACTATCCTTAATAAATCCCCATATTAGCAATGAAATTATAGGAATCCCAAGGATAATTTTTTTAATATTTTTGGTAGCAATGTCTATATGAAAAACACATATTATAATATTGAAAACAATTCAATATAAAGCAATGATGTTGTATTTTAATGTTATTCAACCTCAATCAATTCCTATAGAATCATTAATTAAACATCTATGTGTGTGGAAGATTCCATGCCTATCAAATTCGATGAAACTAACTGTCATGACCCATCCCCTGGGACCCGCACCGTAAATAACCCATGCCTCAATTACATAGGCCAAGGACTGGTGACGAGCACTAAAGGTGTAATTCCAAAAATCTGGGAAGACATTTCCTTTATAATTGTAAACACACAAAATAGAGTACAAGAGATAAGAAAAACACTATGAAAAATTGTACAACAAAAGAGTTCTGAAAGGTAAAAGGGGGCGGAAATACAAGCCCAACTATAAAGTAAACGTACAACTGAAAAAGAAAAAAATATCTGAAAGATGGAATGAAGTTCTTGGATCGTCCACCACGGATCCTACCTGAATGGTAGGTACATATAACCTCCTCATCACTCCTGTTCTGTCATTCTCCTTCGGGTGCCGACGCGTCGTGAGGTCCACCATCAGGAATCGTCTTGTCCAAGTACACTCAGCCTCAGTCAGTGGTGTTTTCATCTGCATCCAACACAACGAGTTACGGGTATATCCCATGCATGGGTGAGTATAACGATACACAGTAGAGACCTCGAGACCCTCAAGGTCTCAAAAAATCCAAAACAGGGTATGAAATCAACATATAACCCCACTTAGGTATATTACCATTCATATCCCTTTGTTGTCAAGTTATCCATCTCAATCATGAGGAAAAACAATTGTTTTACTTAGATCACACTTATATAAAACATATGTAGAGAGATAGAGATGATCAGATGTAGCCACTAAGTCATCTATTCTATTAAACCCACACAGGATCTAGAAACAGAAATCAGAACTTTCAAACCCACACATGATCCAAGAATAGTTATTCTGTCGAACCCACACAAGTTCCAGGAACAGAAGTCAGAACTGTAGAACCCACATAAGATCCGAGAACAATAGTCAGAGCTGTCAAACCCGTACAGGATCCAAAAACAGTCTTCAATGCTTTCAAACCCACACAGGATCCAAGAATAGTAGTCAGAGCTATCGAACCCACATAGGATCGAGGAACAGTCATCGGAGTGCAGCCAACCATAGGGTCCCAAAAAAAGAATGCAGGATTCCGGGAGGGTCTTCACCTCAATCCATGTGTCGATACATCAACTACTACGATGTTACAAGATTTAGTATCTCAACGTCTTATCACTTAATAGGGGTATCAACGCAATAGAGGGCGCATCAATCGGATGCCCTGTGTTTGAGTTATTAACCTTTTAGTCCCTGGGGCCCAGTTGGATTCGTGTACGATCCGACATAAACATATATCAACTAAACCCTGAACACTATTGGGGTATACTCAAAGGGATGACTATGCTCCAATATTTCCAGTGCTGCTGATGGATCGTCAAATGGACATCTCCTACCAAAGATAAGTCCAAAGAACGTAACGGGTCGGTTGTGGTCTTGGGCCTGGTCCGACCCAGTAGGACCGACCCGAACCGACATAGTCTGGGACGACCCAGTTCAGGTCGACCTGTGCTAACTGGATGGTTCTGGCCTGGCCCATTGGGTATGCTGGCCATGGGGTTTTTCCTAGCCCCTGGGCCCAGCCTGGCAGGCCGCAAGAGTGGTTCGGCCTGAGCTCGGGGCCGGTTCAGCCCGATGCACCACGGGAGCACGGCCCAGTGCTTCTCGGTCCGAAGGGCGCGTCCGGAGCTGGTTCGGCCATGGCATCATGAGGGGGGCTAGGACTCCATCTTGTTCGGGAGGCCATGAGGGAGTCGGGACACCGGCTCGGCTGGGATGCTTCGAGGGGGCCAAGACTCCATATCACCTAGGAGGTTGTAATGGAACCATCTCGGGGAGGCGCACATAGGACGATTGGTGTATGGAGGGCGCATGTCCAGGCGATTCGGCAGTTGGGAGGTGCATGGCCAGGAAGGCCAGTGGGCAGTTGGGGGGCCCGAAGGCCAGCGACAGCCGAGAGACGGTTGTCATGGGTTGGCGGCGATGCTGCTGGGGTGGATCAGCTGGAGGGTCGTGGTTAGGCCCGGAGAACCGGAGCGCCGCAGGTGAGGTATGGTTTGTAGTGGCCACAAGGAGAGTGGACTTTGTTGTCACTACTTCTATCACCTCTTTCCTTTATCACCAAGTCGATGTTCAATCATAATCAAGATCGAAAAAGGGGTCAGGCTATGTTGGTTTGTCCTGCACGCTTCAAGTTTTGGGTGGTATCAATTGGTTCATCAAGAAGAAGAAAGTTGAATTTCAATTATTCTTACAATACTCCACAAAAATTCCTTTCATTTGAAGAAAATAAAATGAGATAAAAATTACACAAAACATCCCCCTACCATTGATCATCGATCGTTGTTCGTTGATGGAGTTGCGGAAGTCGGTCATCAAAGATGTCTCTCGACGGTTGAAGCTTCGATGAAGAAGTAGAAGAAGGCTGGCATTCTTCGTTCTTCGTTATTCGTTAGGATATGTGGTTCTTCATTGGAGAACACTAATTCTCCCAAGCTCTCCTCTCAAAGGTTCCCAAAAAATGAGAAATTACAATCAAATAAAATAATAGATTGTCTATTATCATAGATGCTGTCATGAAATTCAAATAGAGAATTAAATTAATTGTATAGGCTCCCCTTAATTAATTCAAGGTGATGGCATACAAAATTAATTAAGGGAGGGGAAGAGGCTCTCCCTCATTAATGAGGGAGAGTTAAGAGGTTTTAGTCTCCTCTATCAATAGGTGTGTTAAGCCTTGTGTGTTCCCCACAAAGTAACCTCTCACGGGAGGTTATGTTCGGGTGGGCCCCACCACCATAACATTTCTTTGGAGGTTAAGGTGTGGTGGTCCCACCTCCAAATACCATGAGGAGGTTTTAAATACCAAAAACCCACATGGAAGCTCAAATAAATTAAAGTGAAAACTCAAATTATATTATTACTTTCCACGAAGACTAAAAATCAAACTTCTACATTCGACCAACTGTCGTCGAGGTGAATGCATACTTAAGTGAAGACCGGCACTGAGAGTTCAACGATTCTCTCATATTTCTATTCCGAGCACCGTTTAAAAATTTATAAAATCCCGCTCGCATGTTTACTAAATATACCAGATCAAAACATTAAAAAATGATTCCAAGCACATCATGCCTCAAAATCATGCGCCATCAGTTTTCGTGAACTCATAAAATCCCTATTTATTTATGAAAAAAAATTCCACAGTAATTCAATGAATTTACATTCTCCCATTATATGGTCTTAATGTCCCCGTAAGTTATAACTTAAACTAAGGGAATAAATGGGGGTACTAAGCACGCATCAAAGGCTCCCAATCCCATGTTCTCTCTCGGAGGTTCACATGTTAGCAACAAATGCACACCATAGGTATCGAATATCCATGAAAGAACTGATCCTATCGATCCTTGATCTCCACTGGAACCTCAGTAAATGTCGCCCCATCATCGATATTGAGCTCCCCATGGTCGATGATGTGATAATGGTTGTGCACGTATCTCCCCGGCTGGGATATGTCGAAGATGTCGTGCACCCGGTGCAATTGCGTAGGAAGATCCAGGGGGTAATCCACCTCGCCTACTCTACTGAGGACCTATAAAGGTCCAATGAATCTCAGAGATAAATTGACTCCTTATCCAATTCTCTGTAAACCTCGTCGAGGTAAGATCCGTAGATAGACGTGGTTTCCATCCTCGAACTATAGAGGTGTAACATACCATGTAAGTAATGAATAATATATATTTTTATCTAAGTCTACTAATGAATTAGATAGTGTTTTAGAGGCTTAAAATGAAAATAAATCCAATCTTTATCATGGAATACACTAATATTTTTAAAAGATTGTTTTACTGCCTTTTAATGGAAAACCATTTTTAATTCTATATTTTGTCAATTTTATAAGCTATGTTTGTCAAAATAAAATTACTCTTTATTATTGGGACATCAAAATTAACTTTTTGTGAATTTTTTGTATTTTTCGGATAAAGTTCATTTTTAATGAATAGTGAAAAATGCTGTCTTTTAATTCAAAACCTCTTTTTAATCTATTTTATTTATATGATTAGATTATCTTTTGAATTGGATTTAAAGTGAAATTAGAATATAATTTTTCCATTTAATCCAATGGTGGTAATTGGAATAAATTTCACTTTGAAATTGGACTTCAACTACTGTCAATCTTTTGATACTTATTGTTTCATAAAAACACACTATTTGTCATGACAGTGGGTATTAATTTTTAAATTAATTAATGTAACATATATGATTTGAATTTTTTAAAATAGACATCATTTTTGAATTCATAATATCAAATATAGCTTAGGGTATATTTCTGGTATTTTTCTGAAAAACTTCAATTTTTGCTGAATAGTGAAACCACTAAGTGGTAGTTAAAGAAACTGATTTTTCGTTTAAATGAAACATTGCCACTTCTGTGATTTTATTTTCCAAAATCTGACATACATGGTTATCATTAAGAAGTAAAATGTTGTTCAATGAGATTAAAATATTTTTTTTTGGTGAATAGTAACTTTTAAGTTTTTAATCGCGATTAGAGGTAATTAGTGTAATTTAAGGTAAAAATAATGTTTTAATAAAATTAAAATACCTAGACACATGTCCTAACCTTATTGGATGTGTCAGGGCTGACCAAGACAATCCATTATTCAACTTGGGTACCCCATGGAGCCACTTTGGTAGGAAAATGACATTAATATCTTTTTATTTAATGTTAAAATTAAAATGACACAAACATGAGTTGTTTTACTAAAACAATTTGTAAATGGGGTTATACAAGTCATTTTTTTGACTATAAATAGTCATTGAAAAGCTAAAAATATTTCCTACATCATATTATTTTTTTATAATTTTTATACCTTAAATAAATTAAATTATATAGGACACCAGGATGATGCAGTGATTACCTCATTAATAAAGGATTTAAATAAAATGAAAATATAATGTTAAAAATATAACGTACACTTGTCCAAAACCTATTGGATGGGTGGATTTCGAACCCTTATCACCTTATACGCAAATTATTTCAATGTGGGAACTTTTAAATCCGAAACTCCTTTTAAAATAAAGTAACATTTTTTTAATTTCCAAGAGTGCCCCTCCTCTCCTCTTATAAAAGGCCCCCACATCTACCTCTTTACCCACAATTCCAAATCCTTTGTCTCAGACAACCCCTTCCCATTATTTCTCTCCACATCCCTATATTACTCCTTGAAGCCTCACATTTGGAAGAAGTCTTCCAAAGGAATCCATTGAGCTCAAATCAAAAATAGTTACCCGATTTAAAGGTAGTGTTTTCTCTTGTGTTCTTTTATTTTATTTTGCTTCTCCAACCCTCTAAACTCTTTTTATTCATTTCTTTTGAAACAAATCCAGTATCTTCAATATACTAGGATGTTTTTATATAAATAATTCGAGATACACATACACACACCTACATCCAATGGTTAAAGAACATACTGTTTCTGTGGATGGCGAATTTCTGCCTCACGAAATGATGATTGTTCAATATACTTCTAACACCTTCAAAGGTGTCCATTAAGATGTTCCTATATTTATATATGATATATAATATGTTTATGTTCTCCTTACGTTTTTGTATTTTTCATTTATGGAATACCTTTATGGATTCCATTATGGGTATACGCGATATCTTCATATTGAGAAGTGCGGACTACCGCCCCCTCAAAGTGATTTGATTCATTAATGCCATATGTGGGACGTATAAAGGATTGATTTAAAGTTATTATATATTATTTTATAATGGATTTATAATATACCTTTATATCATTATTATTTCTTGCCATTAAAGTATGAGATAGAAATGAACGTAGAGTTCATGCGTACGTACGGCTTACCGTCTCCATGAACGGTGCATTTCATTTCTTATCCCCAAATGTAACGCACTGTTATAAGTACATATATATAATGGATATATATGATGTATGTTACCTCTAAATGATTAATATAATTCTGGAATTTAAATATACATATCTATCATTTAGTTTTAATTCCATTAATATGACATAGAAATGAAAGTAGCGTTCATGCATACGTACGGCTTACCGTCTCCATGAACGGTGCATTTCATTTCTTACATCTAAATGATTATTTAATATTATAAATACATGTATATTATGTATATATATGGTATATATGATATCCAAATCATGAATATCATTCTGGATATAATGAAACTTTGACCACATGAACAACATGTAATTATAAGAAGTCCACTTTCGACTTAAGGACCAAATATCGACAAAACAAACATTATTAACATAATGATTACATAATTTTTATAACACGGTAATAAGTGATATAAAAGTAATAATGAACTCTAGAAAGGTTCTTAATCAAGTAGAAATTAACTCAAGTTTATTATTCCGGACGTTAAATAACGATCGAGTCAAGTCGGACATGAGGTAAGGGAACTTCATAACCCAATTTCCGTTCTTTTGGTTAATCTCCTTCTTTCGAATTATGTCTTGATATTATTATGTATTATCTTGTATTTTTACATTATTTATGTGTAATTATGGGTAATACACATAATAGATCTATTTTATTTAAAAAATGATCTTTGTATGGGACTTCATCTCAAACCCCTTTCATTGAGGCATATTTTTGTTTTATACACAACCTTATTTTATACGGTGTATAAACCCCATGACTTTTACGTTTATTCAAAAAGAATATTTTTTATACGATGTGTTTACTAAACGACAAAAGGGAATGTTTTTGTCATATATATGCCGCGATAATGACTTCTCCTCCGCCATGACCATTATTCGATTTTCGGTTTCCTCTAAAAGACATACCTTTTTTTAAAGAAAAATTAATTCCATGTTTTACTTTTCTTTTATTTTGGTATTGAAAATGGTTTTCATAATGTTTTTATATCAATGTATTGTACTGATATCTTGTGATTGAAAGGTGTAAATGTTATTTTTCCTTTATGAATGTTTTATGTGATAAAATTATGTTGTGGTTCTTGGGCATTATTACGAAGACGGGTAGTTCCGTGATAAACAATGGGCGGGTGAGACCAATATAGCTCTCCAATGCATTGGGTAACTCGAAGGAGTGAAACGTTAAGGTTTCTCCGAAGAGATTTAGGGAATATATTGTGATGGGCATTCCAAATGTAACCAAGAGGGTTACTCCCTACGTAAGAATGTTATGAATTCCCCAAGTTACCTTTATGTCTTATGATTTATATGATTTATTCATGATTTGATGAGGTATATTAAAATGCCTATGTTTTATGGGTAATGTATGATTTTATTCTTATGTATATATGAACTCATGTTTCTTTTCCATATTTTTATAACACTTACTGAGCTTTTTATGCTCATTCCATGTTTTTGAAATGTTTTTCACAGGTCAAGGGAAAGGTACATGATAAGATGATATTTTCAAGGATGTTCCAAGAAAGAATCCATGTTTTATTTCCAATATGTTTCCGTTGATGGGAAAAATGAATACTATCTTTTATTGTAACCACTTTTTTTAAATGTGGGATGTAATGAATGTTTTATGGTCTAATTATATAAACTCTAAACCTGAAAATATCTTCAATTGTATTCTTGTAATAAATCAAGATTAAGTAAGGTTTAAGGCTGGGGCCTTATAGTTGGTATCCGAGGTCGGTTTAGATAACTTTAGGAGTTAGAATTCTATTACATTATTATACAAAAGTATTTTTGATGGTCAAATTGAAGTGATATAGCATTTGAAGATTACCATGTTGCTTCACCTACGATATTTCTATGTTAAGAATGGTTTTTCGTAGATGAAACAGAACACCTTTTCTAAGAAGGAATACATAGGGAAATGACCTTCCAAATCATCATACTGAGATGGTCAGAATCAGAATTGAGCAGTTTACAGCAGTGATGGCTCAGTTGACTTAGGTGATAAATCATGGTTGTTTTTATTGATGATATTTTGGTGTTTTCTAAAATTAAAGAGGAGCATGAAAGACATTTAAGGGTAATTTTGAAAACCATAAAAGAAATGAAATTGTATGGGAAATTAAGCAACTGTGAGTTTTTTTGTCAACAAATTTTTTTCCTTTGTCGCATTGTTTCTAAAGATAGGATAATTGTTGATCCTACAAAAACAAAGGTTGTGGAAGAATGATCAAGACCCACAAATGTAACAGAGATTCGTAGTTTCCATGGTTTGGCAGGCAATTACTGGAGGTTTGTTAGAAATTTTTCATGGTTATCTAGTCCAATGACTACGCTAACTCAGAAGGGTGTTAAGTTTATTTGGACAAAAGAATATGATGATTGTTTTCTGGAACTAAAAATAGGATTGGTGAATGCTCCAGTTTTGGCACTACCTTGCAGGAATGGGGAGTTTGATATCTACAGTGATTCTTCAATGAAAGGACTTGGTTGCGTCCTAATGCATAATGATCAGGTAATTTCTTATGCTTCACGACAGTTGAAAACTCATGAGGTAAATTACCCTACACATGATTTAGAATTGGCTGTTGCTGTTTTTGCGTAAAAAATTTGGTGGCATAATTTGTATGGAGTAAAGTGTGAAATATATACTGATCACAAAAGTTTAAAGTATATATTCACTCAGAAATAATTGAACATGAGATAGAGGATATGTCTAGAATTAATCAATGATTATTATTGTAGAATTCATTACCATCCAAGAAGAGCAAATAAAGTGGAAGATGCATTGAGTCGAAAACGTAATGCTTCATTAACAATGTTGTGTTTGGAACATGATCCTTTGGTTATGGAGTTGATGAACTTTGGCATAGAAGTTGTTGGTGCAGGATGTTCTTCTATTTTGTTTCAGATATTAGTGAAATAGTATCGATCAGAAAGAATCATGCAAGCAAATAAGAAATACAGTGAGTTGCAGGAAAAGGTAGAGCTGGTTCAGAAATGTAAGTTTCCTGAATTCAACATTGATAATGATTGCGTTTTGAGATTTGGGAAGAGATTGTGTGTGCCTTGTGATTCATAGTTGAAGAGATAATAGTTATGTGAAGCTCATAGATCTCTATTTTCAGTTCATCCTGGCAGTACTATGATGTATAGAGATCTGCGGGAGTATTGCTGGTGGGATGGAATGAAAAGAGATATTGCTGATTTTACTGTGAAGTGTTTGACATGTCAACAGGTTAAAGAAGGGAGGAAGTTACTGAAAGGGATGCTTCAACCTTTACCAATGCCAGAGTGGAAATGGGAAAATATATCCATGGACTTCGTTGTGGGATTTCCAAAGACAACTTGAGGTAATAATGTAATCTGGGTTGTTGTTTATCGCTTGACTAAATCTGCTCATTTCCTTGATATACGAGATAATTTTTCCCTAGATCAACTTTCCCATTTGTACCATAAAGAGATAGTCCGGTTTCATAGAGTTTCACTCTCCATTGTATCTGATCGTGATCCCAGGTTTACTTCTATCTTTGGGAAAGGCCTTTAGAAGTCGTTGGGTACTGTATTAAATTTTAGTACAACTTTTCATCGTCAATCAGATGGGCAGTCAGAACAAACAATTCAGACATTGGTAGATATGCTACGTGCTTGTTCGATGGATTATCAGGAATGTTGGGACCAACATCTTTCATTGGTTGAGTTTTCTTATAATAACAGTTTTCATTCCAGTATACAGATGGCACCATTTTGAGCCGTTATATGGGAAGCGGTGTCGAACTCCCGCTTTTTAGGATAAAGTGGGTAAAAGAAATATGATGGGACCCGAATTGGTAGAAGAGTTGGATGAAAAAGTTCAGATGATATAGAAACACATGAGAATAGCTCAGAGTAGGCAGAAGAGTTATGCGGACTACAGGAGGAATGATCTATCTTTTGAGGTAGGTGATCATGTTTTTCTCGAAGTCTCACCATGGAAAAGTATGATGCGATTTGGTAAGAAAGAAAATGTAACACCCCGAGATTTTATGAAAATTATTATTTTAATTTCATTAATGTCTTGTGTTGTATTCTACACCAAGATTACATTGCGCTATACGCAACACCGTATTAGCTTGCAGTATAAGCAACACTATTCTTGGATCATGTTACACACAATTTTGATAATAGTTATTCTACGCAACATTGTGTATATATATATATATATATATATATTCAATGTATAAATGAAATATGGTTGGATTATGTTATACGAAATAACAAAGGATTCTTTCACAACACGCAACCCTGACTTGGCTTGGATTACACGCAATCGCGACCTTCCTCGATAGCGTGTGTTGTACGCAATACTGGGTTTTAATAAACAACGATATATTATTATAATATTGTCATGAACTAGCCGTTATGAATAGTGTTAACTAAATTTTGAATTTTATAACATTATTATTCATCTTGCACATTTTCCAGAACATGGTATAAGAACAAAATAAATTTTTCGGGTAAAATAAGTATTTTTCAAAAAATGCAGTTTTGCCGCCTTTTGATCGCGCACCCACTTTAAATATAGTTTTTGACATGTTTATAAGTTCAATTTGACAAAATAAAATTCTTCTTTTGAATCAGGATATAAAAATTTACATTAGGTAAAGTTTTGATATTTTTTCGATAACTTTCATATTTTAATGAATTGTAAAAACACGCTATATTTTAATTAAAAACAACTTTTTTCATCGTAATATCTTATGTGGTTAAATTATAATATTGAATGGTTTTAATGTATAAATAGAATATATTTTTACTATTTTATATAATTTAAGTCATTAGCCTTGATTTTACATTGAATTCGTAGGTTAAATAAATTCAATCTTTTGTAATGTTTTAAACAAAAACCCGTTTTCATTCAACAACGGGATTAATTTTAATTTAATTTTTGCAACTTTTTTGTATTGAATTTGGAAAAATGGATTCCATATTTGGAATCAGTGGATCCAAATTATGTTAATAAGCTACTTTTTATTTTTGGGAATTATGAATAGTAACTACGGTAAATTTTATTTACCATACTTAAAGGTAAATCGGGTAATTAAGGGTAAATATAATATTTTAAAATTACCCTAACAAATGTAAAAATACTATTGGATGACTAAAAGTCGCCCCATATCACCTAAGGGTCGGATTAGATTCATTTAATTAAATTTTGTCAATGAAAATAATTTAATTATTATTAAAACCAAAGAATGTGACAACATGTCACTTTCTTAAATCTTATAAGTATAATAATTTTAATCTAGTGATAAACATCATGAAACATTGAAATTGAATAGTCTACAGATATCTAATACAATTATCTACATCATAGGAATTTATTTATAATTTTTAGGGATTAAATAATAATCATTTATTATGACACAAAGATGATGCAGTAATTGTCTTATTAATGAAATATTGACATAATTGATGTTATAAATGCCCAAATAAATGTAATTTGAGACTTTTTATGACTTACACTAATTTTATAGGTTAATATGACATGTTATTGTTAATTCAAGTAACTTGGTTAGAACTTATCATTCTGTTATGAATTTCATAAAAATCATGTACCAAATAGTTTCCAAATTGACATAAATTAGTTTTTAAAACAAATATTATATTATTTATTGTTATTTTATTCCTAAAAATCTAAGGTTCGGCAAAATGACTTAGATAAGATTATATATATTAATAATAAACAAATTGGGGTTCTTTTGTCTTGATACAGTAAGTTTATTAACCATATAGTGTAAGAAAACAAAAAGACACGGTAAAAGTTAAATGATTTAACTTAGAGTTAAATCTAATTGATAAGGTTAAAATAATAACCTAAACTTGTATAAATCCTATTGGATGAGATTATTTCGACCCATCCCCACCTTATCCTCGAAATAAATCAATTTGGAGCTATTTAAAACCGAACATGACTTTATAATAAATTAATATTTTTTAGAATTCCAAAGGTGCCCCTCTCCTCCATTATAAAAGGGTACCTCCTCCCTCTCTTCCTCACACAACTTTGAGCCTTCAAGCTCGGCCAACCCCTACCAAATTATCTTCTCCACTTCCCTAAAAACATCCTTGAGGTTCTGGTCTTCCTCAAAGACTAATTTTATTGCCCTAAGTGGAGGTCTCAAAGAGGCGCTTCATAGAAGAGGAGTTTCAGACACTTACGATGCAAATCGGACCTAAGGTAAGGGAAATATCACAATCTCATTTTTTATCCGAGATTGTTTATACTTTAGTATTTATTGGGGTGTATTTTTTCATCCAACTCCATGTTTCCTCAATATGTAATATTATTTCCATCCACCTACAATTGTTTAAATCCAATTTTACCCTTCGGTGAGTTTTTAGTAAAGGATATGAAAGGAATCTTTTGTCGTTATTCATACGAGGTACTTTTTGACTTTTCCGACAAAAGTATGAGAATAATGTTTTTTTTAAATTATACGGCATGAATATATTTTTAAAACATTATTTCCAAGAATCTTCCTTTACAGGTTTTCAAGTTTATTTTTAATCAACTTCTTTTAGTTTATAATTGTACGACATGTTAAGAAAGGAAAAGTGTTTTTGAAGAAGAAAGGATATTTTCCTCAAGAATGGAGTCCAAGTGTTTTATCAAAATTATTTTCCATCTAAGATAATAAAGGGTTCTGTTTTTATCCCTATTATTTCATTGATTTGATTATGTTGTGATGGAATTATATTTTTATGAATTTGTTTATCTTATATGAATTGTTTTATGATGTCACGATGTTTAAGATTCCCATTTTTATTACATGGGTTATGAAATGATGTATGGTTTATGATTTCGTGGCACACATAATAATGGTATCATTATGAGATGGGTGGGACCTATATCTCCCTCCAATGCATTGGGTAAAGATTTTATATCTCATGAGATAGACATGGCTGGAACGGTAGGTTATACCGGTTCCGTGAAACGGGACTGAAACGAGGGTGACTCAGTTCAGAAAGGGACTTTGTCCACTAAGACAATCTTGGCAATGAGTCTTGACTAACAAGAAATGATTATCTATGATTATGTGTATGCCACAAAGTTTAGTGTTTTAAGTTATGATTATTGTGATTACATTTCACTGCCATGAGTTATCCTAGGTTATGAAATTATGATCTCTTTTACAGGTTAAGATTTCCAAAAGTTATGTGCTTATGTATATGATGTGATTGATATTTCATTTGTTTACCCTTACTGGGCATTTGAGCTCACCCTTTTATGTTTTATTTTCCCCAGGATATAAAGAAAGGTTATAGGTATTAAAAAAAGTAAGATCATTATGGGAGATGTTGAAGATCTTTCACCAGGATTAGAAGATTATATTCTGAGTTCCCAAAGACACTAAACTATTACGATCCTTGTGTGTGTGTTTTTGTTATGTGCTAAGTATTCTGAAAATGTAATTTAATGTCAATGTACGTCAAGCTTCGGGTCTCTACAGTTGGTATCAGAGGAAAGGTTTAGTCAACCTTTGGAAACTAGGATGCGAAAACATTAGTGAGATCCCTAGAGATATTTCTAAGGTATGCCTAGGGATGTCCCTAAGGATAAGTATATGTATAGGATATAGTCCTAGAACTATGGTAACGATATTAGATTAAACCAAAGATGTTAGATATTGAAGTTACTCCCCCTTTATTTTGATTTTTGCCTCTCACACTATTCTTTTTGGGTTTTAGAAAATGACTGGAAACAAGGTGATTCACGATAATGGAGGATATGATGGACAATGGAATGATATTCTTCATGAACCACCAAATGAAATGGGATTTGGAAATCCAAACATCATTATTATGCCGAATCAGCAATCTCATAATATGATCAATAATGTAAAATTTGGTAAGTTTCCTGACTCGGCTAATAAGAGAAAGGTGGAGTTTCATGATGATCATAGAGGAAAGAAAGTTCAATTTCCCCTATGTAAATCATGTGGGAAGAGGCATCAAGGAGAATGTTTCAAAGGAACTATAAGATGCTTTGGGTGTGGAAAAGAAGGACACAAAGCCAGTAAGTGCAAAGGAAAAGGTTCAGTTAACACCAGGGATGAGGATAATGGTATTTCTACGATATCAACAATGGTAAAATGTTTTAAATGTGGAATGTACGGGCATTATGCAAACCAATGCCCTAAGGGAAAGTCTCATGAAGAGAATCAGTATGGCCGTATGGGTAGTATTTATGTGGATGATGATGAAGAGACTACAAATGATATGTGAGATGAAAGAATTGTTGAATCTCGGTCAATGGTTTAAGAATGTAGTGGAATGATTACATGTTTATCATGTGTAATGTTGTATAAGTAATCTCATGGTACTATGGAATAAAGAGACATCTAAGGATTGTTACACTGTTGTCTTTCCTTATGTTTTGAATGTTTATGATTAATGGTACCAGTAACCATGAAAGGTTATTCGGATATTTTTGGAATGAAGATGATATGCGCATAATGAAGGGATAAGGAGAAAATTAAATGTTTGATAGTATTCATGAGCTCATGACTGATATAAGGAGAAGGTAATATCATGGTTTGAGTATATAGAATTTTTGGATTTTGGTATGTGGTAAGAGTTAACTTTTGACAGCATTCATGTTTTCACTAAGGTTTAATAGGTATTCATTTTTCAAGAGAATACATTATTAAGGTATTCAAATGATTAGAATGTGACCAACAAGATATATATGGGATAAATGATGGTATTCACATGCTTGGTTGATGACATTTCAAGTAATAGTTTTCTTTATACTATGAGCTTGGACCGAAGTATTTTAGATAAGCCTAAATATTGGAATGGATTATGTTGGACATATGCTAATTATTTTTTAAGGATAGAACTTTTTTTCGATATTACTGATGGGATTTTATAGTAATGTAGTTTTAGAAAAAGGACAACCTGCAGGACGGGTGAAAACCCATCCTGTCGGACAAGGCTATGGGAATCAAACCCACAACCGAAGTGCGACTGGCCTTTATCGCCTACCACTGACCTACAGAAAGTCCCTGTTTAGTATAAACTAGTTTTATTATATTATGCAGTATGATATATGAAATATATGTCCATTTTAGGAACCCTATATGATGAATCTCACTATAGATGGACTTATGTATTTTTTGATAACTTTTCTAACCTTTTGTTTGAGATAGATGGAATGACCCATCATTCTATCACATGATCTGCTAACACATCACGAATGACAAATTCAACTTCATTTCTTTAAGAGATGAAGTGGAAATTGTCCAAAGAACGACAAACGGTGAGACTATACCAAAATCACGAAAGTATTTCTTCTAATTCCAATTTCATCAACTTTAGGGAAATGATCTTGAAAACCAAAAATATTTTCCTAGTGCTCTTATATCTGATGAATCAGATGGTACCTTAGATCATCACAAATTTATGGCTCTGTGATTGCTGGCTTTTCCATAGCCATGTTCTCTACCACTCTCCATCAGAACATGATGGTTAGATTTCTCTTCTATATCCATATTTTAACCTATGTGGAAACCCAGTGATTAGTTTATTTGGGTAACCATTACGTTTCATACTTTTGTTTTAAAATATTGATTTTGGTATTCCTTTTTACGATGTGGGTTTCTATTAAAGAAACTTTCGAATAGTAAACCATTTATAACCCCAACGAATTTCGAGGGCGAAATTCATTTTAAGGGGGGTAGAAAGTAACACCCAGATATTTTATGAAAAATATGCTTTTAATTTCATTAATTTCTTGTGTTGTATTCTACACCAAGATTACCTTGCGCTATACGCAACACCGTATTAGCTTGCAGTATACACAACACTATTCTTGGATCTTGTTACACACAATTTTGATAATAGTTATTCTACGCAACATTGAGTATATATATATATATATATTCAATGTATAAATGAAATATTGTTGGATTCTGTTATAAGAAACAACAAAGGATTCCTTCACAATACGCAACCCTGAATTGGCTTGCATTACACGCAATCGCAACCTTCCTCGATAGCGTGTGTTGTACGCAATACTGGGTTTTAATAAACAACGATATATTATTATAATATTGTCATGAACTAGCCATTATGAATAGTGTTAACTAAATTTTGAATTTTATAACATTATTATTCATCTTACACATTTTCAAAAACATGGTATAAGAACAAAATAAAATTTTCGGGAAAAATAAGTATTTTTAAAAAAATGCAGTTTTGCCGCCTTTTGATCGCCCACCCACTTTAAATCTATTTTTTGACATGTTTATAAGTTCAATTTGAAAAAATAAGATTCTTATTTTTAATCAGGATATAAAAATTTACATTAGGTAATGTTTTGATATTTTTCCGATAACTTTCATATTTTAATGAATAGTAAAAACACGCTATATTTTAATTAAAAACAACATTTTTCATCATAATATATTGTGTGGTTAAATTATAATATTGAATAGTTTTAAAGTATAAATAGAATATATTTTTACCATTTAATATAATTTAAGTCATTAGCCTTGATTTTACATTGAATTCGTAGGTTAAATAAATTCAATCTTTTGCAATATTTTAAACAAAAACCCGTTTTCTTTTGACAACGGGATTAATTTTAATTTAATTTCTGCAACTGTTGTGTATTGAATTTGGAAATATGGATTCCATATTTGGAATCAGTGGATCCAAATTATGTTAATAAGATACTTTTTATATTTGGGAATTATGAATAGTAACTACGGTAAATGTTATTTACCATAGTTAAAGGTAAATCGGGTAATTAAGGGTAAATATAATATTTTAAAATTAGCCTAAAAATGTCAAAATCCTATTGGATGACTAAAAGTAGACCCATATCACCTAAGGGTAGGTTTATATTCATTTAATTAAATTTTGTCAATTAAAATAATTTAATTATTATTAAAACCAAAGATTGTGACAACATGTCACTTTCTTAAATCTTATAAGTATAATAATTTTAGTCTAGTGATAAACTTCATGAAACTTTGAACTTGAATAGTCTCCAGAAAGCTAATACAATTATCTATATCATAGGAATTTATTTATAATTTTTAGATATTAAATAATTATCATTTATTATGACACAAAGATGATGCAGTAATTGTCTTATTAATGAAATATTGACATAATTGATGTTATAAATGCGCAAATAAATGTAATTAGAGACTTTTTGTGAATTACACTAATTTTATAGGTTAATATGACATGTTATTGTTGATTTAAGTAACTTGGTTATAACTTATCATTCTGTTATTAATTTTATAAAAATCATGTACCAAATAGTGTCAAAATTGACATAAATTACTTTTTAAAACAAATATTATATTATTTATTGTTATTTTATTCCTAAAAATCTATGGTTCGGCCAAATGACTTAGATAAGATTATATAGTTTAATAATAAACAACTTGGGGTTTTTTTGGCTTGATATACTATGTTTATTAACCATATAGTGTAAGAAAACAAAAAGACACGGTAAAAGTTAAATTATTTAACTTTGAGTTAAATCTAATTGATAAGGTTAAAATAATAACCTAAACTTGTCTAAATCCTATTGAATTAGAGGATTTCTACCCATCCCCACCATAGCCTCGAAACAAATCAATTTGTAGCTATTTAAAACCGAACTTGACTTTATAATAAATTAATATTTTTAAGAATTCCAAAGGTGCCCCTCTCCTCCCTTATAAAAGGGTACCTCCTCCCTCTCTTCCTCACACAACATTGAGCCTTCAAGCTCGGCCAACCCCTGCGAAATTATCTTCTCCACTTCACTATCAACATCCTAGATGTTCTAGTCTTCCTCAAAGACCAATTTTAGTGCCCTAAGAGGATGTCTCAAAGAGGCGCTTCAAAGAAGAGGAGTTTCGGACACTTACGAAGCAAATCGGACCTAAGGTAAGGGAAATATCACAATCTAATTTTTATCTGAGATTGTTTATACTTTAGTATTTACTGGTGTGTATTTTGTCTTCCAAATCCATGTTTCCTCAATATTTAATATTATTTCCATCCACCTACAATTGTTTAAATCCAATTTTACCCTTCGGTGAGTTTTTAGTAAAGGATATGAAAGGAATCTTTTGTCGTTTTTCATACGAGGTACTTTTTGACTTTTCCGAAAAAAGTACGAGAATAATGTTTTTTTACATATACGGCATGAATGGAGTTTTAAAACATTATTTCCAAGAAGCTTCCTTTACAAGTTTTCAAGTTTATTTTTAATCAACTTCTTTTAGTTTATAATTGTACGACATGTTAAGAAAGGAAAAAAAATTTGAAGCAGAAAGGATATTTTCCTCAAGAATGGAGTTCAAGTGTTTTATCAAAATTATTTTCCATCTAAGATAATAATGGGTTCTATTTATATCCCTATTATTACATTTATTTGATTATGTTGTGAGGGAATTATATTTTTATTAATTTATTTCTCTTATATGAATTGTTTTATGATGTCACGATGTTTAAGATTCCCATTTTTATTACATGGGTTATGCAATGATGTATGGTTTATGATTTCGTGGCACACATAAGATTGGTATCATTATGAGATGGGTGGGACCTATATCTCCCTCCAATGCATTGGGTAAAGATTTTATATCTCATGAGATAGACATGGCTGGAACGGTAGGTTATACCGGTTCAGTGAAACAGGACTGAAACGAGGGTGACTCGGTTCGGAAAGGGACTTTGTCCACAAAGATAGTCTTGGAAATGAGTCTTGACTGACAAGAAATGATTCTCTATGATTATGTGTGTATGCCACAAATTTTAGTGTTTTATGTTAGCATTATTGTGATTGCATTTCACTGCCATGATTTATCCCAGGTTATGAAATTATGATCTCTTTTACAGGTTAAGATTTCCAAAAGTTATGTGCTTATGTATATTATATGATTGATATTTCTTTTGTTTATCCTTACTGAGAATTTGAGCTCACCCTTTTATGTTTTATATTCCCGAGGATATAAAGAAAGGTTATAGGAATTAAAAAAAGGAAGATCTTTATGAGAGATGTTGAAGATCTTTCACCAGGATTAGAAGATTATATTTTGAGTTTCCAAAGACACTAAACTATTATGATCCTTGTGTGTGTGTTTTTGTTATGTACTAAGTATTCTGCAAATGTAATGTAATGTCAATATATGTCATGCTTCAGGTCTCTACCGAAAAGCTGAGTCCAAGGTTCATTGGACCATGTGAAATTATATAGATAGTTGGATCACATGAATACCGGTTGGCTTTACCTCCGTGTTTATCTCATGTACACAATGTTTTTCATGTTTCGATGTTGAGAAAGTATATTCCAGATCCATCTCTTGTTTTGAGTCCATAGGTAGTTCAGCTGGAAGAGAACCTATCTTTTGATAAACAACTGGTCCAGATTGTTGACCATAGGGATCTAGTGTTACGGAATAAGGTGATTCATCAGGTAATGGTTTTTTTTAAAAACCACATGATTGAAGAGGCAACATGGGATTCTGAAAATGCAATGAGGGATAAATACCCCCACTTATTCAATAAGTAAATAAATTGCAGGGACGCAATTTTCTAAAGGGGGGAAGGATGTAACATCCCAAGTAAGTAATGAATAATAGATATTTTTATCCATGTCTACTAATTTATTAGATATTGTTTTAGAGACTTAAAATGAAAATAAATCTAATCTTAAGCATGGAATACACTAATATTTTAAAAAAATTATTTTACTGCCTTTTAATGGAAAATGATCTTTAAATCTATATTTTGATAATTTTATAAGCTATGTTTGTGAAAATAAACTTATTATTTATTATTTGGAAATCAGAATTTACTTTGTGTGAATTATTTATATTTTTCTGATAATGTTCATTTTTTTAATGAATAGTGAAAAATGTTGTATTTTAATTCAAAACCACTTTTTAATCTAATTTATTTATATCATTATATTATCTTTTGATTTGGTTTTAAAGTGAATTTAGAATATATTTTTACCATTTAATCCAATGGTGGTCATTGTAATCAATTTCACTTTGAAATTTGACTTAAACTAGTGTCAATCTTTTGATACTTATTGTTTCATTAAAACACGTTAATTGTCATGACAGCGGGAATTAATTATTAATTTATATAATTTTACTTATATGATTTTAATTTTGTAAAATAGACATCATTTTTTAATTCATAATAACAAATATATCTAATGGTGAAGTTTTGGTATTTTGCTGAAAAACATCAATTTTTGATTAATAGTGAAACCACTAAGTGGTAGTTAAAGAAACTGATTTTTCATTTAAATGAAACTTTTCCACTTCTATGATTTGATTTTAAAAAATCCGACATACATGGTTTTCATTAAGAAGTAAAATGTGGTTCAATGAGATTAGAATAATTTTTTAGTGAATAGTAACTTTTATGTTTTTAATCGCGATTAGAGGTAATTAGTGTAATTTAAGGTAAAAATACTGTTATAATAAAATGAAAATTCCTAGACACATGTCCTACCCTTATTGGATGTGTCATGGCCGACCAATAAAATCCATGGGTCTACTTGGGGACCCCATGGAGCCACATTGGTAGGAAAATGACATTAATATATTTTTGTTTAATTTTAAATTAAAATGACACAAACATGAGTTGTTTTACCAAAACAATTTTAAAATTGGGATATACAAGTGAGATTGTTGACTATAAATATTCATTGGAAAGATAAAAATATTTCTTAAATCATAGTATTTTTTTATAAATTTTTAGACCTTAAATAAATTAAATTATTTATGACACCATGATGATGCATCCATTACCTCATTAACAAAGGATTTAAATAAAATGAAAAGATAATGTTAAAATTATAACTTACACTTGTCGAAAACCTATTGGATTGGTCGATTTCGAACCCTTATCACCTTATACTTGAATGATTTCAATGGGGGGCCTTTTAAATCTGAAACTCATTTTAAAATAATGTAACATTTATTTACTTTCCAAGAGTGCCCCTCCTCTCCTCTTATAAAAGGCCCCCACCACTACCTCTTTATCCACACTTACAAAGCCTTTGGCTCGACCAACCCCCAACCATTTTGTCTCTCCACATCCCTCTCTTACTCTTTTAAGCCTCACATTGGGAAGAAGTCATCCCAAGGAAGCCTTGATCTCAAATCAAAAATAGTTACCCTATTTAAAGGTAGTGTTTTCTCCTATGTTCTTATGTTTTATTTTGCTTCTCCAAACCTCTAAAATATTTTTATTCATTTCTTTTGTAACAAATCCCGTATCTTCAATATAATCGGATGTTGTTATAAGAATTATTCTAGCTAAACTTATACACACCTACATCCAATGGTTAAAGAACATATTGTTTCTGTGGATGGTGAATTTCTGCCTCACGAAACGATGATTGTTCAATATTTTTCTATCACCTTAAAAGATGGCCATTAAGATGTCACTATATTTATATACGATATATAATATGTTTATGTTCTCCTTAAGCTTATGTATTTTTCATTTATGGCATACCATTATGGCTTCCATTATGGGTATATGCGATATATTCATTTTAGGAAGTGCAGACTACCTCCCCCTCAAAGTGATTTCATTCGTTAATGCCATATGTGGGACGTATAAATGATGGATTTAATGTTATTAAATATAATTTTATAAAATAATTATAATATACCTTTATATCATTATTATTTCTTTCCATTATAGTATGAGATATAAATTAAAGTAGCATTCATGAGTACGTACGGCTTACTGTCAATATGAACGGTGCATTTCATTTCTTATCCCCAAATGTAACGTACTATTATAAGTACATATATATAATGGATATATATGATTTATGTTAAATTTAAATGATTAATATGATTCTGTAATTTAAATATTAATATCTCTCATTTATTTTTAATTCCATTAATATGACATAGAAATGAAAGTAGCGTTCATTCATACGTACGACTTATCGTCTCCATGAACGGTGCATTTCATTTCTTACCTCTAAATGATTATGTAATATTATAAATACATATATATTCTGGATATATATTATATATATGATATCTAAATCATGAATATCATTATGGATATAATGAACCCTTGACCACTTGAACAACATGTAATTGTAAGAAGTCCACTTTCGACTTAAGGACCAAATATCCACAAAAAAAACAGTATTAACATAAATGATTACATAATGTTTATAACATTGTAATAAGTGATATAAAAGTAATAATGAACTCTAAAATGTTTCTTAATAATGTACAAATTAACTCAAGTTTATTATTCATGACGTTAATGAATGATCGAGTCAAGTCGGACCTGAGGTAAGGGAACTTCTTAACCCAATTTCCATTCTTTGGGTTAATCTCCTATATTAGAATTATGTCATGATATTTTTCTGTCTTATCTTGTATTTTTACTTTATTTATGTGTAATTATAGTGAATACACATAATAGATCTATTTCGTTAAAAAAGATCTTTGTATGGGACCTCGTCTCAATCCCCTTTCATTGAGGCATAATTTTGTTTTAAAGACAACCTTATTTTATACGGTGTATAAACCCCTTGACGTTTACGTTTATTCAAAAGGAATATTGTTTATACGATGCGTTTACTAAGTGACAGAAGGGAATGTTTTTGTCGTACATATGCGTCGACAACGACTTCTCCGCCGTCGTGACCATTATTTGAGTTTCGGCTTCCTCTACAAGCCAGACCTTTTTTTAAAATAAAAATAAATACCATGTTTTACTTTTCTTTTATTTTGGTATTGAAAATGGTATTCATAATGTTTTAATATCAAAGTGTTGTATTGATATCTTGTGATTGAAATGTGGAAATGTTATGTTTCTTTTATGCATGTTTTAGGTGATACGATTATGTTGTGGTTCTTGGGCATTTTTACGAAGATAGGTGGTTCTGTGATAAACTAAGGGTGGGTGAGCCTGATATAGCTCTCCAATGAATTGGGTAACATGATGGAGTGAAATGTTAAGGTTTCTCCGAAGAGATTTAGGAAATATACTGTGATGGGTATTCCAAATGTAACCAAGAGGGTTACTCCCTACGTAAGAATGTCATGAATGCCTCATGTTACCTTTTATGTATTATCATTTCTATGATTTATTCATGATTTGATGAGGTGTATTAAAGTGCCTATGTTTTATGGGTAAATTATGATTTTATTCTTATGTATATATGAACTCATGTTTCCTTTCCATATTTTTATAACCCTTACTGAGCATTTTATGCTCATCCCATGTTTTTGAAATGTTTTTCACAGGTCAAGGGAAAGGTACATGATAAGATGATAGTGTCAAGGAAGTGTCAAAAAAGAATCCATGTTTTATTTTAGATATGTTTCTGTTGATGGGAAAAATGAATACTATCTTTTATTGTAACCAGTTTGTTTAAATGTGGGATGTAATGCATGTTTTATGGTCTAATTCTCTAAATCTCTAAACCTGAAAAGATCCTCAATATGTAATCTTGTAATAACTGAAGATTAAGTAAGGATTAAGGTTGGGGACTTATAAGAGGTCTTAGTCTCCTATCAGCATACGACTTTTATCTTCTATGTGTAGTCTTTATCCACTCCTGGATGATCTTCATCTTCTCCATGGTAGCTTGTTCCATCTCTGGTCCCACTAGTGTTGACTCCCATAGGTTTGTTAATCACAATGGAGGTCTGCAAGGTTGACCATAGAAGTCCTCAAAATGTTCAATCCACAAGGTGGAGTGATATCTATTGTCTTTGAAAACTCCACCAAAGGTTAGTGATCCTATGAGCTGCGAGCGAAGTCAAGGACACAAGCACGCATCATGTCCTCATGGGTCTGAATGGTCTACTCTGTCTGACCAACTTTCTAAGGATGGAAGGTGGTGCTCAGACGATTCTACGTCGTGAAAACCTCCTGCAACCCCATCCATATCCAAGAAGTAAATTGTGTGTTACGATCCAAGACAATAGAATAAGGTACTCCATGTAGCAGCACAACCTCCTACATGTACATGCGTCTCAATCTATCTACTAAACCATGCTCTCTGATCGGTAGGAAGTGGGCCGACTTGGTGTGTCGGTTGACAATCACCCAGATAGATTCTTATCTGTTGGATGTATGTGTAAGACTCGTCATGAATTTCATTAATATCCCATACCACTTCCACTCAAGGACCTCTCAAGTCTGACCCAATCCTGCTGGTACCTGATGCTCTGCCTACCCTTGCTGACAAGAGAGGTATCTAGAGACAAAATATGATATTTCCTTCTTCATTCCTAGCCACCAGTGCTGTCATTGAAGGTCATGGTACATCTTCTCCACTCTTGGATGTACCACTATATAGGATGTGTTGAAATCCATCAACACTTCTTCCAGAAGTGACACTGACACCATATTATGTCTTCTGAAGAAAATGATGTGCTCCTCACCTTCAGAAAATCAACCAGGTGCATGACCTGTGGATATATGACCACATCATGTCTCACACACAATGTATTCATGTTGTAAATCCATGACTCGCTGAAGAAGTGGAGGAGTGACTGTAAGAGACTGAAAGAAATATGCTCCATCTCGGTCCACAAAGGATATCTATAAAGCATCCATATGCTCTGTCTCATCACCTAGAATCTATATACCAGATATTTTACTGAGTGCATCTACTAAAACGTTCCCCTTACCAAGAGTATAGATGATCTCAAAGTTATTGTTTTGGAGGAACTCAAGCCATTGTTGTTGTCTCATGTTCAGGTCCTTCTGAGAGAATATATACCTGATACTTTGGTGGTCATAGTAGACTGTGAAATACTCTCCAATCAGATAGTAACACCACATATTCAAGGCGTATAACACTTCTGCTAATTACAGGTCATGGGTGGCGTTGTTTTTCTCATGCTGTGTTTGATGACTAGAACAATAAGTGATCACCGCTCACACCTGCATCAAGACACACCTGGGTCCAGTCGATGATGTGTCATAGTAGACTACATACTCTATGCCCTCCTCTGGAAGATGCATGATAGTGGCACTAGTCATCCTTTTCCTCATCTCCTGAATGATCTGCTAGTATTTCTTCGCCTACACAATGGGTTTCCCTTCTTCTTCAAGGGTGATAGTAGTTCAAAAACTCATGATAAGTCTGGTACTAAGCTCCAGTAATATCCATCCAATCACAAGAAACTCCATACCTCCATCACAGTCATGGGTCGCTCACAAGAAAGTAATTCCTCAATCATCAATGGATCTACTATTACTCCAGCCTCTGAGATGACATGTTCGAGAAAGTGAACCTCTCAGATTAGGAACTGGAACTTCAAAAGCTTACCATAAATATGGTGCTCTCGGAGTGTGTCCAGTACTACCCGCAAATGGTAGGCATGCTCCTCCTCAGTAGTCGACTAGATCAGAATGTAGGAAATGAAGACAACGACAAACCGATCATGGAATGGATGGAAAATCTTGTTCATGATTCCCATGAACACTTCTAGAGCATTGGTTACGCAAAAAGGCCTAATAAAGAAATCATAGTGGTTGTACTAACATCTAAAGGCCGTCTTATGCACATCCTTGTATCGATATCTAAGTTGGTGATAGCCTGATCTGAGGACTATCTTCAAGAACCTCTTTTCTCCTTTCAGTTAATCAAAGAGTTCATCAATCCTCGAGAGTGGGTACCTTTTCTTCATAGTCACCTGGTTCAGGCAACGTTAGTCAACACAATGCCTGAATATTCCATCTACCATCTTGGCGAATAGAATCAGGGGCTCCCAGTGGGAAACACTGGCCCAATTGAATCCATACCCCTACAAGTCATCCAAATGTACCCAAAGCTCACGATGCTCAGCGGGAGCCATTAGATATGCAGGTGTTGATATCAGTGTTGTCCTGGGGTACAGGTCAATGTAGAATTCCACCTCTCTGTGAGGAGGTAGTCTAAGAATATCTTCAGGGAAAACAACCGTGCATTGTCCCACCACTACATGATAGCTCGAAATCTCCACATCAACTTCTCTGAGGGTAATGTCGGCCAACTAGTGATTGATCGACTACACCCTCCTCTGAGTAAGTCAGGCATGTGCTGCAAAGGCTCCCTTATCACCAGTGAAGGTGAACCTTGTCCCATTCTTGTGGAAACACCACACATTTTTCCCAATACAGTCGATTTAAGCATGAACTGTAGATAACCAGTCCATAACCAAGATGATTTCATAACGCCTCGACACTGCTACATGGAGATCCCAAACGAAGCTCTCACTTCATAGAGTAAACTCTAACTAATAGCACCAGTGCGTAATCGTCGAGTCTTCTCCCGTACAAGTCTCTAGACTTAATAATAGAGCCAAAAGCACCATCAGAATCTCTGATATCTAAACGAGGGCAGTGGAAATGACAGAGTGACTGGAACCTGTATCTATAAGAACTCCCACCAAGGTGGAGTGACACAGATCGTACCTTGAATCATCATTGGAGCATCATGATCATAAGCCTTACCTTCATGGAGCTAAGATATCCCATATCCAACTCCTCCCTGTGGTCGGGGTGGACCTCCTGGTGGTGGTGGTTGTAACACCTCATAACGCCATCCACTGCAAGCTGTGTGACCATCTCCTCCAACACATTTTCATGTGCCCTATAGATCTCCACGATTGAACCTCTGCCTCTACCAGGGAGGTCCATCAACTATCTGCTGATCAACTGAACAACAAGTTGGACAGTCATGAGCTATGTGACCCATCCCGTCACCTGTGAAACACTGCATGTTCCTAGAATGGTTGTCTCTATCTCATGTTCCTCTCACAACGAAAATCATGTCATGGGGTCGTCCGCTAGATGGTCTTCTCCCCTTGGACCTCTACGACATCTGTATCATTCCTGCTGCAGAAGACTCCACTATGTGATGACAGGTGGTGGGTCTCGCTGCTGGTGACTACTCATCTAGGAAACTCTCCACTATGAGTGCTCAGTCTAACACCCCCACCCGCGTAGAGATACTGAGAAATATCATTGAATCCATGATCTCTCTACTGAACCCCTGGTCGAAGGTCAGGGCCCAGAAGAATGGGTCCCGCAAAATATCTGTTGAGTAGCGCAAGTTGTCAGTGAACCTCACTGAATACTAGGCTACTGTAATGATACCCTGTTGTAGCTTCAGTAGCTCCTATATCCACACCGCACATAGGGTGGATGGGTAAAACAATGCCCAAAATAGGCTCCTGATGTCATCCATGATAAGTGTCGCACATCATGCACCTGGAGAATCAGGTTTCACCATCTTTAGGCTAACTCTAGAAGGAGACTTGCGACAAGGATCAACATAAGGTCAGCTGGTTTCCCAACCAGTCCGAAAACTCTCACCACAGCCTCCATCCAATCCTCAGATGCCTACAGGCCTATCTCACCCATGTACTTGGGCGACATCTGGCGGTCTAACTCATGCAATGCCCTTAGGCGGCGTGCACACTCTGCTTCTGGGGCTGGTGGCATCAGTGGCCCAATGGGTAGTGGTACTGCTGGTGCCTCTGCTATGATAGGGCCCAACACTGATGCCTCAACACTCAATGGGCTACCATCTCATACAAAGCCTAGAACCTTGGCTGGCATTCTACGTGGGGTCATCCTGAAAAGATACAGGTGTGCCATGGTCAATTTGTTATACCTGGTGAGCTTACTCAAAAGAGATCACAAATAAGACTCTTCAAAACACACATTCAATCATTTTTTTCGTACACTATGTTGCAAATCAGAAGTGAGGGTCTTGATGTATGGATACGTTAGCCACCACACCAACACTGGACTCCCTGAACTAAAAAACACACTCAGTACATTTAACACTCTTACTTCAAATGAATCTAGTCAGTAATTTTTATGTACCAATTCTATAATTCACATACACTTCTTTAATCCCCTAGACCACTTAAGATATATTTACTCCTCCATTTTCTATAAAACATTCAAAAGAGTGTTCTATGTCTTGACAAAGGTACCATGTCCTTCTTAACCTTTCATTATTATATTTATTTTTTCATACGCATGTTATAACTTATATCCCTAAAATATTTATATATAGAGTTTAAATAATATTTCTTTATGTTTTTATAGTAATGCAATATCCTTTAAATTACTTTCACAAAAACAATTTGAAATATAAAAATGTCATCATGTCTATGTGAAGAGTACCACCTCTAAGCATGAAATGTCCAATTTTTATTCACTTCCCTTTACAAATTGTTAATAACATATAATGAATAAATATTATCTTCCTTAAATTATTATTAATATTAATTAATAAAAGAGTATCTTTTTAATTACTTAATATTTTATTTAAAATTAAATTATTGATGATGTGTTCATGCAGGTTACCTCCTTTACAATGTGACATGTTTTGTTTTCCATTACATTCATAATAAATATTATTTTAAATCAAATAAATTTTTTATGATTGTTATATTTTTAAAATTATTTATATTCATGTGGTAATTAATCTAGTTTAGGAATAAAAATTACTATCATCTTCTTTACAGTAGATTAATATAAACAAAACAACTAATCCTCTATGACTGACCGACATAAGAATAAAATTAATGAATTATAAATATATGATGATATGTTGATAATGGATAATTTATTATAGATGAATATGTTCGTTGTTAGGATTTATAATTACTATAATTTAACTATAATAGAATTTATATACAAGTTCATATCACTAATGACTATAATAATAAGGGTTTTGTAAAAATTGTTATATATTAAGACATGTTATAATGTTATTCACCAATATCATATCTATTTTGGTCAACTAATGATAAAAAAAATTTCAATAATAAATGGTTAATTTTGGTCAAGAAAGAAAATTTGTTTTTTATTCGTATATTGAAATTTTTAAATAAATTAATAAAATCATAAGGGTTTCATCGCAAAAAAGTCATCTTTGAGGAACATGTTCATTTACACCCATAATTCTTTATTAATAGTGTATATACTAACAATAAAATATTATAAACCATTTGTAATAATTATTCCTAAAATTGGAACATTTTATTCATAATTTCATTCATTCAATGTGTTTTTATTATAATGTTCATAAGCGGTAAGGTATATTTTTCTCATACTACCTCCATTGAGACATATTTTACTTCAGTCCCAACTTTACATTATTATAATGTATATACCACCAAATTTTTATTTTATAATTAATCATTGTCTATTAATTTAATTTTTTATTTAATTTTTTATGACCATTCTATCATAAAGGGATTTATTAAAATTTTACTCATGATGTATTTTTTCCTCAACAATAGTTATATTCCCAAGAGCCGTCATATCTCTCGACAACTATGATATTCCAAGTATCCTTTTTATACAATCATCTTATATATTGATATATTTTACTTATATTTAGAATATAATTCACTACAAAAATATCATTATCATTGATAAGATTTTCATTTATATAATATCATTATTTTGATAAGAGTAACTCATATACATCCCAATTGATATTTCTATGTTTTGTCTATGTTTTAACTATAATATTTATGATATGTAACTCTACTATGATTTTTATCAAGTAAACATCATTATTGAATCAATATTAATTTAAAATTTAATATTTATTATGTTATTTATGATGTGAGTTTCAAAAAATATTTTTTAAATGATTATTAATTTTTTCCACACGGGTAGTTTTCAAAAAAAGTTATTCTGTAATATGTAATGTTATGATTTGATTATATATTATTCTTTCTTGATTATATAAATTTCTTTTGAAATTCATATAATAATATTATAACTTCATTAACATAAAATCGATTTAATCTTTTCCACACGGTCATTTTTTAGAGATGTAATATTTTTTACATGCATCTATGTGAACTTATATTTCTGTTACCTCAGACATTTTCTTTAAGACTTCTTATCTATGAATTATATTTTTCATGATGAAAATTATAATTATATCATTTAATGTAATTCTTAATTTTTATGTATTTTCAAGTTATAAGGGTTATTATTATTTTCAAATCAAATTTTATGATTCTTTTTATTACGTTATCCATTTATATCATATGTATGATCATAGGATTTATTAATAAATTATTATCCTCATTCATTAAATGGATTGATTTTAAATTTATAATCTATATATAATCTATGATCTATAAATTATTATTATTTGGGATAATAAAACTCACTTGTTAGAATTACTTATATAAAAAATTTCAATTTAGATTTTGGTTCATAAAACATCATTATGAAAGGGTGTTTCATGAGATTCAAAGGATATGAATTGATTTGGAAAACAGTTATTTAAGGATTATATACATTACCATTAAAATTAGAAAATATTATTGGTAATCATATTTTTGGCGTACTTTTTAACTATATTGAACCTAAAATTTATGGGCTACCTCTTTATTTACAATGGGTTTACCAGGTTATATTTATCAATGAAATCAAGAATGATTAATTATATAACGTCTTTAGAATGATATAAAATACCTTTTATTTTGTTCAGTTTTTTATGAAACTTTAATTGAGACCATGTTTCCCACATATTTATGATAGTTGTTATGTGATGGTTTTCCCATGAAATATATATCCCCTAATCCATTGAGTATTGTTTTAATATCATGTGATATCATGGTGAGTGTGAAGTGAGCCATGAAAACTATGTTTCATAATCAACTAGCCAAGCCAACAATGTTACATTAATGAGGAAATGATCCATGATATATGAGTATTTTTTTCATTTTTTATTTTTTTCATATTTACTATGAAACAAATCTCTTATACTATGATATTTTCTAATCTATGTTCATGTGATTTCACCCCATTATCCCATTCTCCAATGATAAAAATAATCCACATTATGATATAATATTATACCTCATTTATCTCTTGATATTCATTATTATGGTTCCCCTTAAATAGTGTCGATGATCACTCTTTGTCTTTACCATTACAAATGATATGAGTGAATTTATTAGGTATGATAAACCTTTAAGTATATCCTATAAGTATATATATGGGTGAAAATAAAGACTCATTCTGGATTAATCAACATAATATATAGTAAAAAATATCAACACGGTTAATGAATATGTAGGTAATTTTTGTTATTTATTTGTTATAATTATGTAAATTGACAAACTAATATGACCTCAGATTATAAATGTGTGAATTATATCTGAATAATATATTTGTATCAATTCCATAATTTGATGTTATATGATTCCAATATCTGATCGAAGAACATGTGTGTGGGGGTGAAAATATAGGTATCAAATAAGTCTATAGATAAATCTAAATGTCACTATGTGATCACTTAATGATTATTTTATAATTGCGAATTAAATAAATAGTTTATTAGTTATGTATAATAATAGTTTTTAAGGTACAAACAAACCATTTGGTTATATGTTTTCAACATTTTATTTACCCATTGTCTAACTATGTGATCACATTAGAGGAAGAAATAGGAATAATTATAAGAATAGGAAGACCCCGTAAGTTTCTTATAATGTTCATATTATGTTATTTTCCTAGTACACACCTCATTGTCATGATTCTAGAAAGTGGGTATGGTCTTATAATAGTTGAATCTATTATTAAAAATCATGAAAATATTTTCTGTGGTATATCTTAATAATTAGTCTAGTGCATGATGAATAACCGCTAACTATAAAAATGGAGAGACACTCGTAGGGTATATTATTGGGATAATCAAAATACTATTTAAAAACTTTATAATGGATATATACACATTATTTTATGGAATTCATCTTCTATAATTTGTTGAAAAAGTTATAATATAGACACGAATAATTTTGATCTATCATAAAAAATTCAGGGGTTAAGGAATTCTTGTAAATAATGAGTCAATTATAGATTTCCATATAGAAATTAGTCTACATTTTTAATGGTATAAATGATGGTTTCATAGGAGAATATATATTTGGATTTAGTTTTCATATATACCAGATATTATATAATAATTGTTTCTGATACTATCATAATCATTTTATTTATTTCCATCAATTAAAAATATGATCATTAAATTTCAAATAAAAATTATATTTATCTAGTAACAACTAGTACATATAATTAGCTATGAATTCATATATCATATAAATAGTTGAAAATCATAGTATATGATAAGGGGATATGTGAATTTCATTTTTAAACTAATATAGTGATTTTGGAATCTCATGATGGAGTATAACTTGTGTTTGAATTTCCATATAACATTATATATTTCTCTTTATTTTGAAATAAATAATATTTTGGTGGTGAAATTGATTTTTTAAGGGGATAATGTAAGGTTGTTATGTTTCATATATACATATTTCCTTTACATTCAATTTCATTCTTTAATCCTACTAAAATGAAAAATATGATATGTAAGAAAATTAAAATTTTCACCATTACATGAAAATAATTTATCAATATATGATCTAATATTGTAATATTATTTCTAACAGAATTCCATTATAAAACAGTTTTAGAAACCCATAATGATTAAAAATACCTTTCTTCAATATAAGTGTTTTAAAAATATATATTTTTTTAATTAAAATTAAAATATATAATTTATTGAAATAAAAATATATAAAAATATATTTTCAATTAATTATACAATATCAAAATATACATTGTATTAAATATTGATGATATGTTGAAAAAATAAATTTTATTCAAATCTATGTTTTTTAGGAAATTTATTATTTTATGAATTTACCTATATATGAAGATAAAAATGAAGGGAATAAAAAAATTTTGGTGATATAACATGAAAATAATGAACAAAATTATTCATTTCATAATATTATTCAAACTTTTAAAATGCTTAAAGATCTTATTTAGAATTAAAATAATGGATACATTAATAATGATACACATTATATAACGTTTTATATTTATTAATTATTATTTTAGTAAAAATCATTAAGTGATTGATTATAATTTCAAATAATCAAAATTTATTTGTAAAAATAATATAGATTATTTAATATAACTAACCTTAATAATTTAATATTATATAAAAATTATTATTTTTTGAATAAAATCAGTTATTTAATAAAAAATTTGTACGAGTTAAGTTTGTTTAATTTTTAAAAAAATACCATATTTCTGAAATGGGTTATATTAACTGGAGGATATATTTGGATTTCAAAAATTGAAAGTTTATGGGAATTTTCCTCTTATATATATATTATTACAGTAAATTAAAATATTTAAATTTCATTAATAGTAATTAGTTTCCAAATGACAAATTTAAATTCGATCAAATATAGTAATTTTTATATAAGTTATGGACATTACATTTTCATTATTTAGGGTAGAAATTCTTACAACCACTTTACACCAAACATTATAAATATAATGTACATATATTACACAAATTATGATTCTAAAACATTATTTTACATTCATTTCATTAGAATGTTATATTTTATTCTCTTATAGAAGGATACTGCATATATAAATTTAATCCATGACATAAAATAATAATTAATCTTGAAAAAATTCTACAAAATAAATATATAATATTAATATTTCACATAAATAAGACCATGTTCACTAGAATATATCTTAACTCATTCATTTTCAATGAGACATTAAATGGAAATTCCAATGTCTAGATGAAAGTTTGAACGGATTCTTAACCATTGTTTAATATGAATTATTTCTCCTACAAAATTTTTTATATTTTATCCATGATACTATGATAACATTAGTATTAATTATATTTTGGCATGTTTATATATTAATTAAATATCCATTTTATCATTCCTCATAAATCATTCAAAAATTACGAAAATTAATCTTGTATATGTTCGAACTACTAGCTCCATGCGTGACGAGTAATATTTTTTTATTTCCCTGAATGGGTGGTCCAAAATGTTTTGTAATGATTAGATATTTTATTTATAATGGGATTATAATTATTAGATGATAAATTATATTTATTTCTACATCACATTGGTATGATGGTAAATAAAATTTCAAACCTTCTATAAGTGAATATTGTCTCCTCCAGGTATTGACGTATTTTTATTTCTATTTTGGACAATCAAGGATGAGATTTAAAAAAATATCTAAATATATAAAAATAATATATATTACACTATTAATATTCTGATTATTGTTTATCTATTTTAAATGTAAGGATAACCATGTCCATTATTCTATGATATTAATGATAAAATCAACCAAACCACAACTAGTAACATATATAAATGGAATATATTTAATATACTTTTAAATTTTGATGATAAGTATTCCTTGTTAAAGTTAGTATAGTTTAATATAATTAATAATAAGGTTTTAAAATTTAATAATTTAATTATAATTTTTTAATGTGTATGTTAAAAATAAATCCAAACATAAGGTTGATAGTTTTTTATTAATACCTCTTCACTGAGTCATGGTTTAATGTTATGCTCGTATTTTTTTTAATTCTATGATGTATATACATCCTATGAATTTTTTTAATAATAAATCATTTAAATAATGGTATTTAAAAAATCATGGGATCTTTAGGATTACAATTAATATTTATTAAAAAATTTCCAATTCCATATTGGGTTCATCATAAAAAAATCCTTCTTTGAAAGACATGTTATTTCATAGAAATATTTTATTTTTATAATTTTATATATTTTCTATTGGATTTCATATATCATGAACTTCCTATATACTTGGTATTTTAACATATACATCCTTTTATATTTCATTAAATGTATTTATATTACAACGATCCTATTATTTAATTGGTTTTTGTCCCAAAATCCCATCATTGTGACACATTATACTTTATGAAAAAATTATTTTATATTGCTTATAATTTTTTGAAATTTTAATTTTCTCAAAAAATATAATGATTAATTTTATTTTGATTTTATATCTATACAAATTTTTCATTAATGGGTTTTAATAAAATATTACTTAAACAAAAATTTATTTCTTGACCTAATATCATTTCCTGCGACTAATTGATTTTTCCCATGAATATGATCATAAAAGATTTTTATTCTTACTAATAGATTGTAAAATGTTATAATGACTATTTCAAATGATGATACTATAGGTATTCATCAATATATATCTATTTAATGTAATTTCCCCTCAAATGAAGTCATTATGATGACCAGATTATCTTTTATACATTCCAATTCATATTTTTCTACTTTTTCATGTTTTATCTATTAGAAGTATGATAAATAGCCCAAATATTTTGAAACTCACGTGGTCATCATATTTATTATAAATGCCTTCAAATAAATGGTTCAGTATTCATTTTACGACATGGGATTATTAAATGAAATTTAAAGGTCTTCTTATGTTTTTCTCATGTACAGTTTTCAAAAAAGGTTTTCCATAACTAGAAAGTTTTAATTTTTTTATTAATTATTATTTTAAAATTATCTTATATTTATATTAAAATATATTTTAATTTTATAAAAATATTTCAATTGAGAAATAATTTTACATTTCCAATATATATGATTTATTCAAGCAAGGAATAAATTTTACATGTTTTTCTGAGAATATATCATTCAACCACAATTGTCATTTTCCAAGTGTCTTAGTCTATATGCTTCCAATATTTCAGAAAATAAATTATTATTATAATTTTTTAAAACCATTATTTATCTTATTTCAATATAAACAAGAAGTTATTTTTTAAAAAACAAAGATTTTCTTATAGTGTTCATCATTGTCATCGTAGGATTGATAAATCAGATTTTTCATATGATTCAATCCTATATCATTAACTATATTGATACTAAATTTCACTTTTATAGTTATATAATGATCCATCACTTCATTTTTTTCATCAAAAATCTACAAATTTTATATATATAACTTAATTCCTATTATTTTAGTCCATGAATTCCCAATTTCCCACTACATGATAATGTATTTTTCACCAAAAACTAAGTAAATATATTGATTAGTGAAATTATTTTTTATACCATATATAAATTCACTGTGTGTAAAAATACCATATAAATATTAATTTTGTTTGAGAATTATTTACCAAAAATAATTCTTAAATTGATTGGATTCCAATTTATTTCATAGGGGTTTATCATGTAGATTTTATTTATGAAATCATAAATCATTACATTGGGAACCACTTTAAATGGCTATAAAACCGATTTTAATTTCACTTTTTATTATATGTTTATTGAATACATGTGCCAAAGATATGAATGTTTTATTGAACATGTAAGGATTGAAGATATATATTCAACTGATGTGATGGGAAATGTTTTCACCTCATAGTATATCATGGTGTGTGGGAAATTATTATAGATGACTATGGTGTATGGGTAGTTATCCTTAACAATAATTTATAGCAAATAAGGTGGGGATCCATTACATATAATACTGATTATATATTATTTTTAAATTTAAATTTTTCACTAATTATATGAACATATATTTTGATAAAAAGGTTTTTGTTGGGTTATATATTTGCATCTCATTATCTCATAAATTTATATTAATTATTTTCCTCATTATTATACCATGTTATGCCTTTACGATTTAATGTTATTATTTTTTATTCCTATCATTTCTATGAATTTGAGCTCATCGTTTCATATGCTCTCCATTGCCATGGAAATAAAATAATTTATTCTGTATGATAGTCATAAAATTGTATATTGTGGGGACAAATGTTGGGAAGCAATGAAGACTCATTATTTATTTATTATCAACTTATATAGTGATGAAATGTTTTCTGTGGATGGAGAATATGTGGATTTATAAGGTATTAATTTATACTAATTATATAAAAATATAATCTAAAATCCCATATGATATTAAATGTGTGATAAAATATTGAAATAAAAAATTTGTATCAAATTTGTAATCATGATTTCTGTTTTCACATCAAGTGTTATGGGATCATGAGTCTAGGGTTTTGTAGAATACATTTTAGGTCCTCCGGTACTAAGAAACTCAACAAAAAATTAGAACATACATGATGTAGTTTACACTGAAGGAAATGGATAATATTTTATCTAAATCAAATCAATTAATTATTAAGAATCACATATTTATTATAATAATTTACTTGAGGATGGAATGTAATAGACAACATTTTTTCATATGATAATCCATCCCCTTTGGGTAAGGCCCTATGACTACATCTATAATCACTTGGTCCCATTTTTTCTGATTTTACGATCAATATATAAATGAAAAATCCCCCATATGTATTAGCATGTCATATTATTTTGATCCCATGGAAATATCCCAAATCCATATGTCACATTAAAATAGTTCTATGTGGTGAATCGTGATAGCCATCCTATCACACATATAGAACCATACTATAAAAATATTCATATGGGACCAAATTAATAATCCATAGTAACGTCATAAAAAGATGAGTATATGGGGTTTTCCACACGACACCATAATAAATAGTCCTATAAACATTGTCCTTATTATAGTGGCTTGACATTGTTTAAAATCAATATATTGGCAAGACTGAAAAGGACACCAAATTTATTAGATATATAATACATTATATCTATGACATAAAATATCAGAACTATATATAAACATGGACTAATATATATATGATAACTCTTAATAATCATTCCAAGGCATACTAACCACGCATAACTCACAATTCTATACTTTTTTTATATACTCTAGTGAAACTGAATATAATTCTTATGTAGGGAACATCCAATTGATATTAGTTATAATTATTTTACTTCCACATTCCATATTATATTATCAGTAACCACAAAAACATTCCATTTATTAACTAAGATGTAAAACCACAAAACAACACTTCATATATACATTGTCGATATTTCCCTTATCAGGAATATACCATTGATCTTACTGAAGGTAATCACTCCCATATGGATAACATATCAAGACCCAGCCAATCATTTACTATCTATTATATTAACTGAGAAAAAAACATAATAAAATTGATAATTGACTTAATGATTAATAATATAATTACACATTAACCATGAAATTAAAATGATATACAAGGAATTCTAATAAAGGGCTATGCACAAAAAATACATGAGAAAATATATGAATTGTTCCATTAACTCATGTAAATCATATTTTAACCCCTCATATTCTAACAATTTAATAATGCTCTATAACATATACCTAGACCAAATATCAATTATTACCTAAGGATAATCACTTTTAAGAAACTTTCCTAATGTCCCCCAATATATGAGATACCATATATCCAATAAAATATCCAAATCACAATCCATTAAGCACAATAAATTATTATCCTTATAAGGACCATCAAACTGGATTATTGTATTCTTCATTAGGATGAATATAAACCTGTCCATACTAAGACTAGTAATCCATTTGGCTGAAACCATATTAACGCTAATGGAATATTTAGTATCATATATAAAACTCCACGATTTAGGTAACTAATTACAAAAAATAAGAAAAACCAAATGTACTAGGCATGAGAATATAGAACACATACAAATTTACAGAATCTGGATAAATATTATTGCAAAATCCTAAATAATTTTTCCTTTATCTGACTCATCCATTATCCTGAAATCATTCATCCAATTTCACCTAAAATGAAAAAATTTAAAACGAACATTAAATGAGGTCTATTCAAAAATAATTAAAATGAGAAAAATAATGAGATAAAATGGAGGGCCTAACATATCGTTTAAAATAAAAACCCCATATATTAAATGAAACGAGTAGCCATTGAGTGAAGGTTATCTAGGATTAAAAAACATTTAGTAGAAAAATTATAGAATAACGAGGAAATGTGTTTTGGTGTGTTGGGTTCTCACACTAGAATAACTGTGGATTATCCATTTCATTAAAATGAATAAATATTAAGAAAAATGAGTGAACTAGATGTTTCCAAGGGGATCATGGTTTTCAAAAAAAATTAAGACACATTGAATAATATCTATCAGTACATTCCACAACATGATACCCCATGTAAAAAAAGACATATTATCCAATCATTACCATGAGAACAGTTTTTCAAAGGAGGAATGATATACATGGGAGTATACGAATTCTAAACACCTAAATTTTATCGATGATAAAATTAAACTGATAAATTAAAATTATCCAGTGTCATGAAACCATTATAGTGTAGTTCATTATCTTTGGAATGATCTTTATTGATTTTAAAAAAAAATGTAATCATCTAGAACTCATCACAATTCAATCACATCGGTTGGTACATTATGTCTGTGATAATTAATTACATATCTCATACATATCATCACAATGGGGAACCAATTTGGGGGATCTACCACCAATTTCCCAAACTAAAATCAACATCATGTTTAACTCAAATATTTCTTACCCCATCCTGCTTGAAAAATCCAAATCACCATTAAATGTAACAAAACACATCCTCGTGTTTTCTCAACCGTAAAGTATTTATTTTGAACCCCAATTCTACAAACTCTCCCTTTTCAGCATAAAATAAATTCAAATTACCTTGAAAAAAGTTGCAACTAAATTAATAATGCATAATAAATCCACAATAATGAGAATTATTATCCCAAAGAATCCACAAAGATGATATTTTACATCTTATCCACCCACAAAAAATTAATTCAACAACCTGTTTATGACCACATACTCTATCATAACTTCCACCATAAAGATATATCCACACCACATATCCCATAAATCACTAAGTTTTATAGACAATACACATAATATATTTTTTGAGAGATATATCTAAAATATATATTGTCCCTCCTCACCGTAATTCAAAACATATAATTTATTGAATCTCCCTAGCAGACAAAGTTTTCTGAAACAATAGCTCATTTTTTATATTAACATCCCTATAAAATACTTTTTGATACCTTATCGACACCATAAAACCATATAGTAAAATTTAGCATCATTCATAAAAAATTTAGATGATAAAATAAATCCTCATCATGAGATCCCATTGTCGGCTTATATCTTGGTAACAATAGACCAACAAAAAAATATTATAATTATACTATCATTGATAAATTAAAAAAATATAATAAATGATGTACACATTCATATAACTCTATAAATAAATATCATCATTTACTAAACAAACCAATTTCATTTTCAATACCAAAAATTACATCAACATGGTATTTCTCAAGAAAAGAATTACTACTCACATATCCATAAAAAGATTAGTGAAATTTAATGCTACCATAGTTGTTGAGAGTAATTTTATTAAAAAAATTAAATAGGATAACATGATGAGGTATTCCGTCCATGAGACTCTCCATGACAATATCAACAATACCATGACACTGACATACCACTGAAAAATTCCTCATGCATGATTTTCTTTCCAAAACACTCAAACCTATCTAAACATCTCACTTTCTTATACACATGAAACTAAATAATAAAAAATATCCTTTTTATAGACAATTTGATCCACTGCATTCAATTCCAATAATCAATGCCCTCTTACTCCTTTGTGAATGTCAAATAAACCCAAGAAACCAATATGAGTCCATCCTTGTATCTCATCACTATTGACACGTATTTCTGAATCTTACATGGTTATAAACAACATTTTATCCATAATGGTCCTATTAAGATCACAATATGTTCGAAAACATGATTTTAGTAAAATTTACAATCTATATGATCCTATAATCTTCAATACTAATAAGTCACAAACAACTCATATTCCATTTTATAAGGCTATCTTTGAACCACCTTACACTTTAAAGGAACCTATTTTGAATATGAGTTGTTTTCATGACACCATGGACTTTATATACTAATAAAATGACCTATAATATGGTATAGTCAATGGTAACAATCATTTAGATTAGTTTTCTAGCCTCACATGATATCCTAAAAGAAACATTATACCTAAGAGAACTTTTAAATTTAAAAAAAATCAAATGATGTTCCCACCATAATGAACCATAGATATCTACATAGTTACTCAAACAACTAAACAAAACATCATTAATATACAAAAAAATAATCCCTATGAATTTATTATCATTATACACATTAAAAAATCATATCCTATATTTTATAATAACTCTATGGAATAATTTCTTGTTTCATTCTCAGTATCTTATATGAATCCAATAATACAAAACCATATACACTCCTAGAATTACTCTATATTACCTATAAAACAAAAATCCTATTACATTGATAAAACAATCGAGGTAGTTCCTTAAATGACAAAATTTATTTACCCCATATTCTGGAGTTTCACACAATTCTATATCATTCATCCATGAACTCCTAAATTAATGCCACATCGTCATTTTCATATTTAAAACATAAAAAACTCACTCAACATCAATAATAATTATATGAAATTATCTATCCTGCAATGATAAAACATAAAAAACATCCATGGGGCATATTAAATCATGTCCCTGGTTTTTAGGATGATTTCATATCTTATATGATCTTATTCTAGTGTAAACATCCATTCGACAACTTAATAATAAACATTTTATTATATGGTCTAATCCTTATGTATCCCTCTCATAGCATGTAATTTTATCTTCTACCATATTTCCATGTATCATGGTGTATCTAGAACCATTCTATAGGTATCCTCAACCTATTGGACATTTCCAGGTAGATCAAAATCTAATTCCTCGTCAGCAATGGAATTAATCCTAACCCTGTACATGAAACCACATTGTAAATATGTAATAGGAGGATATCAATATTCCAAGGAAACATGAAAAGATGAAATAATCCTAGTAGGGTTCAATCTTCATCAAATGTTCCCCATGATAAAAAATATATTTCTATATCTTATAGACCATATTATAACTATATTAGGAAAACAATTTTTAGGAAAACCCACTAAATGTTGGTCTCCTACTATAGTTTAATACTATAACAACATTACAACATGAAAAAAATATATAACACCATATTGATTTCCACTAATGAACACATTCATAATACATATTTTTTTGAATACATGATTACATATGATTAGATATTTAATTAATATATGCCCTTTCTCAACCATTTTACCACTATTTTACATTACAAGATTGATTAAACAATTATTTTTAGAATGTTTTTCCTTTTGGAATCATATCTCAGTGAAATAAAATTATACAAATTATTTAATAATTATTATTTTGTGAAATAAAACACAAACAAACTCTCTATTTAAACATTGAGACAATATTAAAAGAATAAAGAATAACAAATCCTATAATATCATATTTTTAAAAAATATATAAGTATAGGATAAAAAAATTATGAACAAATCACATTTTCCTATAAACCTTGAGTATCCATTGAAAACTGAATTGGGGACACATTAGTATGGGGAATCTTCAATAATTTGACTATTTTCAATATCAATCTTCTAAATCCATATATATGAAGAGAATGAAAATAATTATATGATTCCACATTGTATTTACAAGAATATAATTACATATTCATCACTCAAACCCTTGATTTATGCATCCTTATACATCCATTCATGTATGTATGTCCAAATCAACTAGTTGTGAGAATAAAAAAATAGAGAGGAAACTCTATGATACATATTTTTAGATATAATAAAAAGTATGTCCTCAAATAAAAAAATAACATCAAATTGGTTTAAAAGATTTACTTCAAATTTGTTAACATCGACTATATGGTACATCAATATTCAATAATGAAATTATATTTAATGATTTCATAATGTAGTGATATTAAAGGATCGAAAATCAGTTTGAAGAAAATATATAATAAATGAAAAAAAATGGGGGGAATCAACTCAAAAAACCTCCATCCTTGTACCAATATCCAAAATCATTATCAAGGATGACCTACTATGTTTTATATAAATTCTACCACCTAAAAGCTAAAATTAATGCAATGTATGAAATCTTGGGATTACGTTAAGGGTTTAACAATTATATCTAAATAGACTACCACTAGTGTGGTTACTCTATGTTACCATAATATGAAATATATATAAGCACATAAAAAATAAACAAAAACAAGGAAATCATGTCACGTCATTGACTGTAAACAAAAAAACCAAGATTCCATATAGTAAATAATTTATCCTTTTTTAAATTATTGGAATCAACCCTTATCTATATCCCATCACCCACATCATAGAATGTGTCATAGATATATCATAGGAATAGATAGAAGGATGTAATCAAAAGATTCGAACTCATAAAAAATTCCAATCTTCCCATAAGTGTATGTCCTCATGTCCATGTAGATGATTATCTTATCGTATCATAATTGATTCCAGCATATAAATACAATATTAAACAATTCTAGTTGGATAAGTATTATCCATTTGGTATGTTCGAATTACCACAACACAAATAGACAGGTCACATAAAAATTTTACTACAGAGGTAATCACAACATCAAAACTCGCACACAATCCAAAAAATCCCATTAAATGATAATAACATTACTTCATTGCAAATCCACTAGCACATAAAAAATGAATATGATCAGTGGGGGTGCGAGTCTACACATTAGTACCTAGGTATTCATATCCTATACTCATTACAATAGAATAATATAGTGATAATTTAATAAATAACATTACACACAGTCCCATAATTTCACTGAGTTGGACACAACACAAAATTTATCACACCATAAGTTGAAAAAACATTATGAAACAAAAAAACCGATAACTAATAAAACCAAGTTATTATTCCAAATACCATTGGACACACATAAATATTAATACCCATGGGAACAGCATTACTCAACTATATCATAATAAAAATACCATATAGGGAATCATTATACAGTAGAGGAATGATTAACTTCACACCAAAATTCAAATTTATATCATTAGCATCTGCAAAATACACCAATGTTTTAGTGATCCATCTAATCTCATTACAACTATTTCCCAATAATAACACTTCAAGGTTGTTATTATGAAAATACTATTTTTCCATTTATTTTAATAACATTTTGATGGATACCCATCCGAGGATATATCTAGAGTATACCATTCCCTACGTCATGAGGAAAAATAAAAAAACTCATATGATAATATCATTGATTATCAATACCATATCATTTACCAATTAGGTTTTCATCAACCTCATTATATAAAGTCAAATACCAATAAAGAAAAATTCTAAAATTAAAACCATATTATAAAAAGGACATTAACTAATAGAAATTAATATACCATATCTAAACAACTAACAAGGGGTTAATGACCACTAAGTCACACTTGGAATAAATTTCATGAAAAGAGAAATAGAACAACAAATACCAGATTATACCCCCCAAGCTCCTACCATTTTATAGATTATAGAAATGCTTATAAAAAATCAACTCTCTTCACTCATCATTAAAACACTATTCCTAAATAGAATTCATCTCCTATGACCCAAATAGAATATAAAACTCATAGGGGGGTAGATGTCAGGAAATATTGAAATCATCACACCATGTGATAAATAATTCATACAAATGGGTGTTATACCCATATAGACATTCTATCGGGAATCACCATGCTAATTAATAGAAATATATTACTGAAATCCGTTGGAAAACTCAATAATGACACATTAAAATTCATAACATGTTGTCATATTAATAAGAAAAACATACCTCAATCTTATTTGATTGGACACAACTTGTATTATAGATCAGATCATCATCATTCAATATATATTTATAAATCAATGAAGCATCCCCTAAAATAATGTTAATTAATAATTATTGGTGTAATAATAGAAATAATCAGCATAAACCTATGTCTTATCATATTCATTCAAAAATGACCTCTACAAATAGATGAGTAAATGATCAATTTATAGATAATATTATATGAGCTATAGAAAATAATACCAAATGAAGATGGTTATAAGGGAATTGTGTAGGGAAACAAAGGCTAATAATCAAAATTGTTGACCAATCCAAAGTGAAAAATATTAATCAAAACCTAAATAAACTACATTTGGTTACACTATCAAATGTGAAATGTTAATATAATATAACACCCTATAAAAGGATTATGAAAACCATTTCTATGATATGATACACTTCCATAGTATATAGAAAGGGAATATAATACCACCAACTACGATGTCATTAGATTCCATGTAGCACAATTTTCGTCTTGTAATTTTGTAACACTATACTCACAAACAACCTCCATGGGAATCCATTTTATTTGAATAAATACAATGATTTATTATTAATAATCCTTTCTATTTCATTCCATAATCTATTATGTATTATGGGTTGTTTCAAAAATATTTAGTTTTATGCATCTCATTATGGAGAAATGCCTTAATCCATGTTGTTATTTAACCTCTTAACTTTAAATTTTATATCTTCAATATCATATTAAAATTTTATTAATAAATACACACCACCAAAAAACCATAACCAATGATAACATTATATATATTTTAAAATATACATGGGATATCACTTCAATATATCATTGAGTTAATCAATCCTATAAAACTAGATATATAAATGATTCCCATATTACATTCAAAATTTTAAAACAAAGAGAAATAAATAATATTTTATCCTTGAATTCATTCATAATTTCTTTTATCATATATGGGGGAATATAATATAATTAAAGGGTTATCTCCAATTCTTAGTAACGGTTGTGTCCAAAAAATGATATCGTGTGTAAATAAGTCATAATCAATATGCTAGAGTGGATACACACAAAATTACAACTTAAATACAAAAAATATGTTTAATTATTATCTATGTAAAATATCATCATAAAATAAATTAATATTATATGTAAAATTATAAATAATATAAATTCATAATTATTTATATTCTTGATCATGGAATCTCATCCATTATATAATGTATCACACACAGAAGACATATCAACCTAGAAAAAAATCATAATTAATGGGTATCTACCAAATAGAATTCCATTTTTAGGGACTGTTAGAGGTTTTTCCTCACGATTCATATCAATGCATCTAAAAAATATCTATAACTGATCCCCTAAAATCGGATTAATATCCTAGGAATCCAATATATATATAATAAATATTTATTATAAGTAAAAATGTATCAATATTCAATCAATAATATTAAACATTAATATTTTACCCCTAAATTAAATATCATTCTTAATAAGATTCCATCAATAGATATCATATTTAAAAAATTTATCTGGATGAATCATTATGAAATTAGTGAAAATAATTTATAATTCAATCATGATTATAAAAATATATACAAGAATTTCATAAATAATATCAAATTAATAATGTATAGTGATAGAGAACTTGATCTTAAGAAAATAAGGGATATAAAAATAATATGTAATCAATTATCATAATAGGAGGGCATTCAATTAATTATATGTAAATGTTTTGTAGTAAAATAAATACATTAAAATTAATAAAATAAAAATCTATATATTAAATATAAATTCATATTAATATTGTGTGTGAATACTTTTTTAAAACTCATTTATGACTCCTCGCATTCCTTTAATGAAATCACACCATTTTCATTTAATAATTATAAATAGAAATTCCCTAAATATTCATAATTATTATTAAAAATAACCTAGAGATATTATGAAGGTTTATTCGAATAAAATAGAATCCATGACAATGTTAAATGTAATTATTCGGGATTATTTTAAATTATCATTTTTTGGAACCTTTAGTCATATTTACATCATTGAAAAAATGAGAAGAATATTCATTATAAACACATTCATATAAATTAAAACATGGTAAAAATTATATTATGATACCATTTTATAGTATAAAACAGATTTATGAAAAACAGTTATAAAATATAAACTAATAAGAAAATTCATTTCAATTAAAACATCCAAATATGGTTTTTAATGGTATTCCCATACATGAATGATAGTTGTTCATTCTTGATCCAATAAAAGAATAAATAGAATATAAATATGTATCCTCATTCCGATCTCGATTATATTAAAAAAAATTTAAATAATAACATCATACATGTTTCTTAATTTTAATTTGAACATAAAGAACAGAGTTATAAAATAACATTGAATTACAATTACCAAACCACATGTTCTACATGCCTTTCAGGTTATCAGAACCAACATTATAATACATTTATATTTATTAAAATTTTCTACCAAAAACATATATATATTAAAAAAAATATTTATGATCCACTTATAACATTTCAATAACTTTTCATTAATATCCTTAACTATTATTGTTATTTTTTATTATAACTGATTTGTTTTCTTTTATATTGTGATTTAGTTATTATGGTCCTTACATCCTGATTATTATTCTAAAATCACTATTTTTTCACAATGATTTAAATATAATATATATAAAAATTATGTACATATTTTTAACCATCCATGAATTGTTTATATATAAAATAAAACACATCAGTTTGTGGAGGGTGTAGGACACACATACGCAATAGAAACATTAACGTTTTTAACGTATGTAAGGGTAATAAAATAAATTATGCACTTCAATTGAAATATCATACTTATTTTATGAATTTAATATATATATATATATATATTGGATAAATATTTATAATTTTCCATGTTATGTGGTGATGAAAATTGAATAACACCATTATGTGAAATCTATGGTCATACATATGTAGAAGCAATGATTTAATATTCCATCAAAGCAATAAGATGTTGAAAATGGTTCTCCCATTAAAAAAAATCTTTCATTATATTAATGATACTATATTTATTATTATTTTTTCTATGTATAATAATCATTAATTATGTATAGGTTGAATAAAACACTAAATGAGTTGTAAAAAATGATTACCTCTCATTTGGGAGACCTCCTTTGTTTTACACCTTATGCCTCCATTATATTGTACTATAAGAAGAAAAAATTATTAAAATATTATATAAGGTATCTAAAAACGGTTTAATGTATATATATTGCAATTTATAGGGAACAATTATTTAAAAAATCGGCAATAAAAGGTTCTCTATTACATGTTAGAGGTGGGAGAAAGTTGGATTTGCTGAAATGATATTAATAAAATTATTTTATTTTATTTTACAAGATGATACAAGTTTTCATAAATTACAAGAATATAAGGGTATTTTTGAAATAAAACCACACCATGATGTTAAATAAAATGTTTTGTGTTATCTTGAAGGCTTATCGCTTTATTGTTTTCCTTCGTAACCTATTCAACTCATGACTAAAGTTATAAACATTTTTCATTGTAACTATTAATAATGATTAAAAAAATATATTGACGTTATTAAGTAATATTATATGATATGATTCTAATGTTGGAATCCATTTTCTGTTGTTAACAACATAAAATTAAATTAATATCATATTAATATTTGTTTACAATTTTAAAAGATAACATTCTTAAAAATAATTAAATAAAAAATAAAATTATAATAAAAATATTTTAATATTAATTCCAATTGGAATTATTCTAATATTTTAAATAAATGTTTCCTTATTTATTTTTTAAACACTATATGATCTGAATGAATCATTTAAAATAATAGATGACTATATAAGAACTAAAAACATGTTTTATTTGAACAAAAATAATTATTATATATTAAAAATGTTATTCATATGTTTATAAGACCAATATTATTTTTATTATATGAATCATTTTACAGGATAATAATATATTATCTATATCAAAAATGATTTATAATCATAAATTGTATCATTATATAAATATAATTTCCTGATTTTTATAATTTGTGAAACTTATATTTTTTCCCATTCACCTAAAAGTAAATTATTTCAATAGAATATCCTAAATTAATTTTATGAATATTTAAATATAATTAATTATTTAATAATATTCATTCCAATAAATGAGATTTATAAAATTTTATTATTTTATTTCTTGGATAAATATATCTGAATTATTCTATTTTTTCTTTGGAATTAAAAGCTTATATTCTGTATTATAATCCTAGGGATTCCATTAATCCATATTTAAAACATTTCATTTTAGAAATTTCATTATTGTCACAGATTTTAATAATTTAATATGTTTTTCATCCTAGCATAAATAAGCTCACAAATCACCTCTTCTCATTTATGATTTATCCAATGGATTGTCATCCATAGAATATTTTGATTCAAACAATTATAAAAAATATTAATAGTATCTAAGGAATATATTAAATTAGGTTCCATTTATATTTCATAATATGTGGGAACATGATTTGATTATAGAATTTCCATTCATGATTAAATGATATGGAACACATGATGAACATTTGAGAGGAAACTCATTACATTGGAACAGAAATCCAAAACTCTAATGACATTATTAATTTTAAATGTCTCAAAATCTAGAGGAAAAAATTACTAAAGATTTTGAATCATTGTAATATAAATCCAGAGATATTACTTCACGAAAACCAGATCTCCCACCTGAATTTATTAATCCTTTCATTATTTATCCCAATAACTCTAGATTCTTCTTTCAGCTACATTTGTATGAACATGAGTTGTTTTTTCATTAACAATTTCCAACTCAATTATTCCTGTAAATATTTATGTTCTGAAACATCACATCATCATGTACATTAGAACATGTTTTACCATGTAATCCATTATAATATGTCATTTAAATGATAAAATTTATGATATTATTATATAAAAGTTCCATAAATAAGAAATACTACACCAAGAACATTGAGGGTCAACAAATAAAAACCTGAATAATTCTCCTAATGTCATAGTAGTCCATTCATATTGATCATATATATGGGGATGGAATGTAATGCTGAAATTTTGTTCAATTTTGATAGTTATTCAATGTAATTTCTATAAATTTTATGTATATCATTGGACATAATCATATACAATTTAAATAGGTGCAACACGATGTCTAAAAATATCAATATAATAAAATCGTCCAATGTTCTAATTATGAATATATTCCATTATATGGAGTAAATTTATTGTCATGATATCGAGATTTAAAATAAATCTTATATAATCATTCATTCTTAAGGTCATTTTAAATACAATTATAATGACTATTTTAATTATAACATACTTCCAAACATGATTACGTATTGATTTTAGGTATCATTAAGTATGTTTTCCTACAGAAAATAACCTCTTGAAGACAAAAGATATATATACATAATTTTCAATTTATCACTTTGTATTATCCCATTAGAATGATCCCTCAAATTCTAATACAATTTTTTTCTAAATGGGTGTATAAATAAATATAATAAATGATATTGTACTAAAAAAATTTAGATGAAACAATCATGGAATATATATACTTTTTAAAAATATCAATATATCATCTTCATTGAAAAATTACACCTACATACATCTCTAAATACTAAAATTTTCTTATCACTGTTGTTATCATCAATATAATAATATTTTATTTTCACCGATATGGATTGTTTGGATAAAAATTTGAATTGATATGTTGTTTCCTACATGATGTTCATCATAATAACAGACTTCACTAAATAAAAAAATTTGGGATAATTTATATGCATCATTTTATTCATAAATGAATGATCGTTCTATCTCAACTTGGCATCTACTTTATTTACCATTAAGTTTGGATGCGTATTGATCGATTATAATGATTTTTTAAATTTTTTCATTTACCTATTTTTATGTTAACCAATTTTTGTAATAATTTATATTTTATCCATTTTGATCGATATTAATATCATTTTTAACTAAAATTTAAATTTAGGTATATGTTCATATAAAACATAAATGATTCAATCTATATATCGGGTGATGGAAATTTCATTTCATGAATCTATAATATAATGATTTCATCGAAAATATTTATAACTTTTTTCATAAGGGAACATCTAGCTAACTTTTTTGATACATCACTATATATCACAAACCCATACCTTCCTCATGCTAAAGTCAATATGGTGATGTAAATAGTTTCCACTTTTATTCTTAAAAATATTCAATAAAATATTTTAACCATATGAACTTATCCCATTTACAAGTTTTCTAGGTAAATGATCAGATAATTGAAAATCAATTGAACAATAATTGTAAAGAAACCTAGTAGTCCCAGAACAATATATAGAATTTTTGTATCATTTTTTTGTCTCTATTTGGTACAACATACACTATTTTCTAATACCTTTTATGTTCATTTCATTCTAGGATTTTGGTAAACTATTGGAAACAAATCAAGTCTTCCAATAGTAGGTTGCGTTGTTGTTCTGGGACAATGGCATGGAGTTAGATTTCCTATGTTATGGACATCAATCTATGGAGAATTAAAAATAGAGGCACTGTTTGATGTATGAATTATTGTGGAATTGGTTATTGGCCAAGCCATAGTTCCCAAGATTCCATTTCTCAATGATACAACCATTTTTTGAAAAGATATAACATGGAGATTGGGATACAATGAAGTCCTATTCTCGGATATTGGAATTATTATGTGTAGGCCTGGATACAGTTTAAAGGATCATGTGATCATGATGGGACCCTCTATCTATTTAAGCATTGAAGTGACATGGTGATTGGGATTTACCAGGTTCTTATGTTTCCTGTATTTTTTCAGGAGGCTGGTTTACGATGAGGTGAAACAGTGTATTCTTAGGTGGCTATGAGGTAGTCTATTATATTCATCATCTCCCCATTGTGGTAATAAGGTATACAGATGTTGTTCCAGATTTTTTTTTTGTTTTAAATTTCCATATCATATTTAAATCCCATATTATCCCACTCAAACCTCATTGGTGTTTTATTATTTTGAATTCTCCCAATAGTCCATTAGACTTATATAATATATATAAATCATATATTAAGGATTTTATAGAATAATTTTAATAATTTATTCTATTCTTTTTTTATATTCTATGCCATTAATTTTCATTATAAATTCCCACTTCAGTACATGATAGTGTGATAAAATGATTAAATGTATTTGGTTCCACAATTATTTCCATTAATACAAATATTTGATTTATTTGTTGGATGACATGATTTTATAATTTATTTCTAAAACGTGATATGGATTTTTGAGTAGGAAATTAATTTTTAATGAAAACCATTTTTCAATGAATTTATTATTCTAATAAATTTTATTAAAATACAGAATGAATTGAGATATTATTATTCAAAAAAGATATGAAAATAAATTCAATATAGTTCATGGTAATTTTTAATGGTAGTGAGTTTTGAAAAAACATATAATGAACTATTGAAAGTAAAAAAAAATTGAACTCAAAATTTAGAAATTTAATTGTTAATGAATAATTTAAAAAAAATGAATTAATTTCACAAGAATGAATTAGTTTTATATTTAATGTATCACATGTAAGATAAATTAGTTACTGTGAAATTAAGACAAAAATTTTAAGCTAATAACTCCCTATAAATGGATTGCTGGTTACAGAACTAACTAAACATTGTTTTACAGGATTTACCATAATGTTTCAAATAATGGTGGGATGAATGATTATCATAATGGATTGATTACTAGTGATTATGTGAACATAAATGACTAATAATGATGATTGATATTTTTGAGGATCCTATTTCTAAAAACTAACTATCACCATGAATTATGCCATGGTTCTATATTACGATTGAACAATTGACGGCATGCTAGTGATTTTTACCAACTATTATAAGTGGAATCAATTCTAGAAAAAAATAATTTTAAATGATATTTTATCCTACTATTACATATCTATTATCTCTCAATTTTTATGAAATATTTTATTATAAATCAGAAATTCAATGACTTGTGTTTATTTAGAAAACTATAATAAATTTTTTTTTGTTACGTAATATAATATGGAACATATGGTGATTCCCAAATGGTCTATTTATCTCACACTCTAACGTTTCCTTGAGTTTTTTTGATTTTTTAGTCCAGATATTTGCAAATAGAATGCACTATATGGAGGTGGTAGTTGCTCTTAATTCATGGGACACGAGTTTGTTAAGGAAAATTGTTGGAGATATGGTCTATTTATTTCCCATGGATTGATAAAATTCATCTGGATTAATGCTGTGTGGTCTTTTGGATGATTTTACCCCTTAGGATACTTCCTATATTTTTTTAGTACGTTATACCTATGAGATGTTTAGTAGAACCATTTTTATTGATATATCTTAATTTTTTTCATTAATTTTGGACTAACCATTCTCATAATGTGGACACAGTTCCTTGTGTTATTCTCTAACCATGGGGATTGGTAACTCCATGTATGATCTGTAAGGACTAGACTAGGTACAATAGCACTATGATAACTATGATTCCTTGTGATAATTTGGTATCAATGGGATGTTAACCTTCATTCCTCGAAGATGGAATGATGTTTATAATATCATGGTGGATAAGAGGAAGGATTTTCGGTATGTAGGATGTAGTTTTGAAAATGTTTCCATCTAACTAACATAGTAATGAGTCTCATGCCCTCATTCTTGTCATTGGAAAAAAACAATTAGTAATATATTGATAATATTATAGACTTTTCCTATTTTGATATGTTTATACTTGTTGATGAATTAATTATTCCAATATATGTTGTGTAGTTTCATGAATCTATGAATAAGATTTAATTGGCCATTGTAGGGATCAATTTATGAAAGAACAAAAGGTGAATCCTCTAATCAATTTGGGTATTGTAGATACAATGTATCATGAAATCCAATATTTTTTATATGTTGTTTCACCTATTCCCATTCATGATCTTGTAGGGTTATGATGAATGTATGAAGCTATTGATTTTTTTAAATAGATTATTAACAATCAGTTTCAAAATTTATATTGATAAAATGATCCAAAATAGGATGATCATTGGTTAAATAATATTGAGATTCTTTGGACTTCATAAAAATTTCATAATATCTAAAGACAAAGTGTTCCACCATTTAACATGAAGCACTAAGAAGAGAATAGAGTAATTCAATGGAAAAAGTTAAAACAAAATTGACAGTTTGGAGTAGATGGAAATAAAATAACTTTTTACTGAATAGCTCTATCTCAAATCGTTGGTTATGGGGAATTTTTTGGAATTTATTATTCTCAAAAAGGATTATAATTCCATGAATCAGTATGGGAACTTTTTTGCTGAACAAGTTCATTTTTTCACCTGTGTTTGTTGGTGAATGAAGTGTTCATGAATAAAATATTTTTAATGTATCTTTAATTTAATTTTTCATCCTTGGTTATAATGTCCAAAATGAGTACTATTGAGAATATTATGGTTAGATAATTGTAGATAATATTTACATGGTCATGTTATTAGGAAGTAAGGGGTTTTATCTTACTCTTAGTGGTATCACTATTAATCCCTTTATATAAATGAGTATTTATGATGATTCTCACACTGTTTCGAGATACAACTAATAATATAGTTCTCTTAATTTATCTAGAATTGTACAAATGGAATTATTATATTGTGGTATGATTTGGAATATAGATGTGTTGTACACTAATGTACCCCCAATGTGTGGTTAGTTTTAATACTCATGTAACATATACATGTTCTTTCATGAATTTTTTACTATATTTAATTTTATGAGATTATTTACTAAATAAAATAATATGGTAAAATGAGATTTATTATGAAATAATTGCTTCTAGATACAAGAATATAATGATTAGCTTCTAAACTAACTCAAATACTATGCAGATAAAGATGATGTGGGTCCACTAACTGTGAGTTGTAACACCATTATGACTTCACATTTTTATTTAATTTATTTGATTCCATTGAATCACATTATCTCATATTTAATAATGGTGTTAATCATCTAAATATTTTAAAAATGATTTCATATTATGTTTTGTATGTTAACACATAGCTAAAACTAAATAGAATGTAGTTTCATTAATGTCCATATTAATTTTTCCCTACATCAATGATTGAGCTCACATGGTGTCATAAAATTCTAAATATTAATTATATTGATGAAATTACTGTTATGGATTGTTTATTTTTTATATATCATGGATTGAATGTTATCATTGTGGGGTATCCATTACTTTACCATCTAAGAGTGTCTTATATTCCATTAAAAAGTAGACCCAATTTGAAATAAAACCAATCATTATTTTATATAACTAGGATGGTTTATATAAATAAATAATTTTTTAATAGAGAAAGAATATTTTTGTATAAATCTTCATCCAGTTGTCGTCCAGTATCATGACATGTTTCATTATGAATTTTTATGATTAACAAAATAGAATAATGTTGAGGTTTATTTTGACATGGTACCATGTACCCAACCTAACTTATTTACAACATACCAAACAAAAACATACCTAATTGAAATAAGTTAAAAATGGTTGGATGATCTACATAGTAATGAATTTTATAGTCCTAACTCTATCACAATTTATGGTGCCTATTCACTTTGAAAATAATTATGATGAGACACTTATCATTTGTGTTTAATAATGAAAACTGAATTTAATTACAAAAAATAGAAACCATATATTGACAAAGATTTATGAATTTATTATAGGATGAAAATGGGGAACAACTTCTAAAATATTGATCCTTGATTTAATTATGTCGTGGTTAGAATTACTATATCTGAAATTAAAAAACTAACATGAAGGAGTACGTATAGACATTATTTGTATTCCATTCTCACTATATTTCTAACAAATTATAATTATAAATTTTAGAAACATTTGAACTAGATATTCCATTGGTACCTATACTGATTCAATGTAATCTTTGTTGATGATTTTTAGTCAACTTCAAAACTGATATGGAATAAGTGTACTAGAGAAAGAATGTTTTATAAAATTTAAAAAAAATGTAGCATTAGGCCAGGTTGTCAAAATTAACTTTATGTATTTTGGAATTGAATTTATTAGGGATGTTATGAAATGTGAATATCCATGGAATGTTTTTGATATTTGGAGATTCTTTTTTATAGTGACGTATTAACATAGTTTTATGAATGGATTGTCTAATTAATAGCCGCACTTATAAAGAGGTTATATTAATGTTGGTTGAATATTTTTCCATTTTTTTGGGTTTGAATTTATTTTAACTATTTTACTAGTATTGAGTCATCGTCATGCTCTAAAGGGAAACATTGATTTTTTTTATTCACCCGTTCTGGGATAGGGAGTCATTCTCATATAGTAGGATCATGAGGTAGACTATTTTTTTCAGATAATGTATTACATGTAAGAAGATTTATTTATATCAGGATATCTAAATCACAATAGTGATATATGTTATCAAGACTTAGTGTAAATTCTTATGTGTATAAAATGTTTTTCTATTTTTAGGTAAATTTCATTGTTATATATCTTCTCAAAAATATTTGATCCTTTGAAAAGGAATTTATTATAGTAAATGAGGTATTTTTATAGAAATATATATTGTCTCTTTGTTTAGATGTATATCTTTGATATTTAATTGTGAAGAAAAATTATGACCTAGTAATTAAATAATCATATGAAGAGATTAATTGGATGGCTCTCTTGATATAATTTAATTTGGGAGTTTGAGAGGATGTGGATAAGATTATCCTTTAATGTGATCGGTTAACCCCATCTATTATCAAGATTATTCATTAGGATTAATATATTAATGATGAATTCTATATAAATGAGGTCTTTCTTTATAGTGGGGAGACCAATGGTGGATAGTCATTCACCTCAAAGGGTGTCCTATATTTCTAAAACTACAAAATTGTGTATGTTCTAGTAAGAGAGGTTATATAGGGGGGTTTAAAATATGATGTATGAAGTGATACCATTTAAAATGATATTTTTATATGATATGTGTTTATTATTCTTTTGTCAATGTATTCTATGAGATATTTCTTACTTTTTTTTCTCATTTTTTTCTTTCTAATTGTCAATGGAAAAGCACAAAACAACTTTCAATCTGATTGAGACACTTCCATTGGTAATATAAAAATGAGATGACGTTAATTTGAATTGTTTTGATTTGTTCATACATACCCTTTGATGGTAGAATTATATATTGTTCATGATCGATTGGGTGAACATATTTCTTTATTTGAAATATATTTGAGATTTTTCTAAATTTGAGGATTTGGGATGTCTTTATTTGAAAGTGGTTGTCTGAAGTCAAAAAGATCCATTTTTAATAGCCTCAAATATATAACCCAATTTACATCTTCATTATAAAATAATTTCTAGATAGTGATGATATCCCAATATATTTTTATCTCATCATATTATACAAAAATATATTTTTATACTCTATACCTTTATAAATCATTGAGGAAATGTTATCTTCTAGTTTTCATGACATTGGAGGATCTCAAGATAACCATTAATGAATGGTATATATTTTCTAGAAAAATAGTTTTTTGTCTGAAAATAAAAATGATTTTTAATATTTTTATAGTCATCCTTGTAGATCTCTATTGTTCTGGTTGGAGATCAGTGAAGATTACATGGTTGGAATTAGTTTTTTTTCCAAGAGATAATGATAATTAAACTTTTAATTTTTCAAATAATATATAGGCATCTGAGATGAAATTAATTTTATTTTTGTGGTCATTGTTTTCCATTGATGTTTTATGTTGTTTAACATGTTTTTCTAAGAGAATCACTATATTCGGATCACCAATGTCTAGAAGGACTTAAAAAATTCATATTGTGTTTTTTGGGTCCTTTTGAGATAGTTGAATGGGTATTAAATGTGTCTTACTATTTATCATTTCCAAAAAATCTAATGTCAATGCACAACATGTTTTATGTATCATGTATTATGAACTACTTTTCTAAGCATTATCATATCATGTTTTCGGAATACCTTTATGTTGAGCATGGTTTATTCATGACTAAACCTTTTTTTAATGTTTTTTATTCCATGAAAAAGGAATTCATTAGAATAATAATACTTAAATATTTTTCTTATAAAATCATGGATATAATTTACATTATACATGATAGAATGATTCAATAATGTGTGAGGTTTGGACTATTAATTTTTACTGTTGGGTGTCCTTGATAGGCATTCTAGAGATAAATGTTTTTGGATGATGTATCATTATGATAAAACACATAGGTTCCCATTAAACTATAAGTTTTTATACTCATTATTTTTTCTGTTTTAGTGATGGATTGATATTTTTTGGAAAAAATAAATCATTACACATATTAATAAATTTTATGGTAGTGAGACTATAGTGTAGATATTAATTTTCTACAATTTGAACCATAAGGTTGTAGCATATTTAAAATTGAGGACATTTCCATAAAAGGAGAATATGATAAATGAGTTGGGGGATATACTATAGATATGTAGACATATTCTTCACATAAATTTCCATTTTTAATACACATGTGTCATGGAGTTTGGGATACTCTTTTTTCAACATTTAACTATTCAGACCTGTTGTGTGGAGTTCCCAGTATGTAGAGGTGGGTCTAGGGAGCAAGATGGGGCTACACATCCTATTTGGTCATGGGATTAACATTATTAGTGGGATAATCTATGGTATTATACCTTTTTAATAGGAATTATTTATGTTTTATATGTTGTTTTTAGGATAATATTTGATCATGAGGGGGAGTGGCATGGTCTGGTGTGGATGTGTTGTGGTCTGCTTTTTTTTGTCATTTATGCTTCATGGCCTTTTTGGTTGCTATGATTTTTCTAATTTTTGTAATTCATAAAATTCAATGTCAAATTAAAATAAAATATTATATTCCCTGAATACCAATCAAACTATTTTCATTTTAAGACCCCAAAGGGTATTTCAGACTCCTCTAACATCGATTCTTAAATGATAAAATCTCTTGTGGTAGTGTTACATTCTTATCGTAGGTTAATTATTAATATACCTTTCCTAAAATTATCAATTTATCATTATGTTTTTCCTTTTGATTTTTTGATATCATGATTTTTGTTAAGTGGAACTATATACATTTTCCACTCATATTAAACCTTGATGCATTTCATGGTTGATAGTGGTTTTCAACATATTTGCAAATCGTGATTTGTTTCTTAAGAAAGACATGTATTATGAATGAAAACATGTTTTCAATGGTTTTTTGAATATTATATGTTATGACGAATTATTTAATGAATATATAAATCATTATTATGAAATGATTCTACAAAAATATTTATTTAATGAACATTTATTTAGAAATGGAATGAGTAGAACTATAATCTATATTTTGGTTTTGAAACTAAAAGGACATATTGAAACATGAAACAATGAAATTGAATTATAAATTATGATTTTATTTGAAAAAAATGAATTAATCCTGAGTGGATGATTTATTTTTGATATAAACTCATGTGAGTCTAAGTAGATAGTAGGTTATTAGTATAATGATTATTACACATTAACTCTATATAAATGTAATGACAATGACAATAGTAACATTTGAAAATATTGAAATAGTGATGCAGATAGTTCCCACAAATGGTATTTTGATAGATTATCACAATTAATGGAGCAATATAAATTGTTCACATTTAACTTAGATAAGATTTTTATTGAGCATTGAGATTATATTATTACTAGAAATTATCTATCATCAAGGATTATGACATTATGATATGTTTTTAATGGAAGCATGATTAAATGTTAGGTTTTTCCAAAAAAAAATATTCATGCCTCTTATTATATATATATAAGGAATTTTCATTTTATCAAATTTTTATAAATAGGATTCCCCATGATTTATTGTCTTGTTTTATATAAAAATGTGAAATTGAATTTCATGATTGTTATTTATTTACAAATTAAGAAGAATTTGGTCTATTGGTTTTAGAATAAATAATATAAAACATAATGATAACCTAGTATGATATTTATCTCAAATACATCCTTTTCCATAGTTAATTTTTAAATTTTGTCATTTTGGGTCTATAGAATGTGAAATTTGTTCCACGACGTTATAGTTTTTCATTTTTTATTGGACTATAGAGTGATGATACCAACATGTACAATGTTTATATTATATACTTTGAATGATTCTATTTTACATCTTATCATTCATGTTCATAAACTATAAAATTGAAAATGATATGATACAATGGGATAGGTAAAAAACCATTGGGATTAGTAACATCCTTTGCTCCATGTAAGGACCGCATAGGTATTTGTGTACAATAATATTTGGGATTCTTCATGATATCAAAAATATTTGAAGGATTTCCCATTTAGTTTACTCTTAATGTGATGGATCAAAATATATTCCATCCATTGGGATATTATTTCATATTAAAGAAACAACATGAAGTCATAATTCACATTTCCTTAATTTCCCATATAACTTAATTTTTCTAAGAGTATTAATAATTAAATATTTATGGATGTTATACTCATATTATTAATAATATTATAGAGATATGATGAAAATATCACAATTAAATTATCTAGATAATTCTTGAATACTTTATTCATTATATCCTTATAAATAGAATGTATATTAGTCAATTCAAGGGGAATTATTTTGATTTTTCAATTTATATTCCTCTTGCTAAATTACATCATTATAATTTTCTCATTTTTCACTCATTGTTGACAATAACCAGATTAATGATAGATCATTGAAAAATATTAATCTACTCATATTTGATTGAACATGACATATATATAGTTTAGATGACACATTGTTATTCTAGTAATTGTGTATATTTTCTTAAAATCTAAGAACAACCAAATAAACTCAAATATCATATTAAAAAATTAATATGGGATCCCATGGTGACAAAATATGTTGTATAGTCACCAATTCACAAAAAATAACATATTTATTTAATTAATGATATAATTTACACACTGGTATCTTTCTAAGGAGTCATATATATAGGTTTAACATTAGATGTGATATCAATTGATAACTACCTTTCATGATCAGGTGTATATTGAAGAAAATATTTCTAAAAGATAGAAATGTATTCCTCTAAAAAAGAAACATACACTATTCATGCAATAAATTTCCCATTTATATGTTTCATTAACTAGTCATTCATAAAAATGTCAATTATGTGAGACAATAACGGTGGAAGAAAAAACAATTCATATTATAGAGTATCCACTCTATTGAAAAAGTAATATCCATCTCTATTATTAATCATGAACTCTTTAAATCGGGAAACAAATTTCAGTATAATTTAAAATACAATCCATGTAGAGGATTATATAAAATTCATCCAATTGAATGATAATAAAATTTTCGAATTGGGTATGTATATTTTCATAGTCGTAAAAAACTAACGAATAAAAATTCCAATAAGATTTCCTCTACGATTCATGATTGAAAAAAATATTGTTAATGATTTTGAGAAAATTATATTTATCTTATGATACATTTAAGTTATATAAAAGAGAAAAACTCAAAAATCCAATAATGAATAAAATATATTTTATGTAATTTCCAAAGTACCCACCCACACATGTTTTGTTACTTTTTCCTCAGCTTGTAAAATAAAATTAGTAAGACCTTATTCTATTGGACTCAACATTAGAATATTCACTTTATGCTAGTGAAATTGGATTGAATAATTCACAAACTATATATAACTTAAGGAGTTTCTATTAGTTGTGTCTTTATTTTTCATATAGTAATGTAACTTATGACGCCATTATCCAAACATGAGAAAAAATATTATTCCATTAAGATATTAATAAGGTGTTTATTGTCATAGTTATCAAAAGATGGAAATCATATCCACCTATTATTTTCCATGGAAATTATTAATCTATCTTAGTGCTAAATTAACCTCATATTTTTATCACATCAATGGAATATATAATACCTTTCAAATTCATTATTCATCTTGATCTAACTAGATACTCTATTATCATTTGATGAAAATTTCATTGAAACTAAACCCCTTTAGCGAATCATCTTTATACAATCAAATAAATGATCATTATTTTTTTATTAAATATGAAATCCATATATGGCATTTATAATTATTTAATGATAGTGTCATACTATGATAAAAAATTTTAATCAATAATATTTAATATAGTGAACCTATACACCTTTCCAGTTATGTATTTTTAAGGAATTTATTTATAGAAAAATATCAAATCAAATTCACTTCTTTTTATATGATTTATTTTATGAAACTCATTATTAATATAGAATAATGAACATCAATGAAAAATATATCCTTTAAAAATAAATGGAAGGAATAACTATATTCATTTAATTAAATACTAAGTCCATAACTATCTTTTGGAGTGACTTAACACATTTTGAGATACCAATGGATTTTAAAATACATTAAATAATTGTTTATAAAACAATATTAAGTGAACCAATATATGAGAATCGTGTTGTGGATAATTTTTTTCCATTACTGAATTTTTATATATCATTACCTAGGATAGTGGCCAAAATATGGCCATGATATCCTCATATCCCATGCTAATTTTATTAGCATAAATGGTCGGAAAATAGCGACTTTGAATATGGAGTTTTATTCAATTTATTACACTTAGTTCCATATAAAAATAGTAACAGACTATGTTATATCATAATCATCATGAATATTATTCAACATAATAAAAAATCCCCAAAATGATAAATTTTCATAAATTCCACGTGTGGTTATATTAATTTTTACATTTGTTATTCCTTTTTATAATTTTTTTCCAAAAGATTTTTCAAAACATCAAATATTAAAAATTGTAACACCCTAACTCCAATTACCAAAGAGCTGATGTTTATTTCATTAGTAAAAAATTAATTGGATTTTACCATGAATGAGAAGTAAAATTATTAGTCTTTTAAATAATGATATATATATGATAATTATATTACACTATATAAAATTAATAAATAGCATATGAAACACTCATGTATTCAAGAAATAATTCACAGTATAAGTTTTTATATCATGTGAAAAAAATAAAAATTAAGGATGATCCCTTATGAATAGATAGCGTTACTGACCATGGAATCTATAATGAATAAATAAATCATAATAAATATGGAAAACGTTTAAATCAAAATACATTGAATTGAATCAGAAACAAGAGTTTAGTGAACATCCATGGATAAAATCAGCATAAAAATTAAATGGATAATTGACATTAAATAATAAAGAGAATAAATTTATAATTTTGGATAGTAATGAATAAGAAAACTTGTTAATATTTCATGTATATAATCATAAAATCCTATCAATGACGGAATAATTCATAATAAATTGATAGGCGTAAATTGCATCCCAACATAACCAGGCATGCATGATATTTTTTCATGATAGTAATTGTTGTGTTAAGGGATATCCATAAATAGATCCCACCATCAACTTTCATGTACCATTAATTCCATATAACCATTATCAAAATTCTATATAAGTCAATAGAAATATGAATTGAATCTGGAATACAAAACATGGATATTTTCCAAGTCAAAAAAATTACAAAATTTTGAAAAATCATTCAATTGATTACCTATACAGAAATGGATTAATAACCACAGAAAAATTTATATTATAAAATTTCCATTTCATATTAATATTATTAATATATATGTTATTTATTTAAATTAATAATAAAAATATTAACTAAATCTATTAGGAAAAAAGTAAATAGGTGTCATCAAATATATATATATATATATTATAGGATTTTAATGAATAATTTAATATTTATAGAATTTTAATCTTATAAAATCTATATAATTTTTCATATAAGAAATTAAATATTACATTAGGAATAGATTTTTTTTTTGATTATTATGAAAAAATATTATTTTTGCGTTGAATTGTATAAATTACACATTTTTAAGAAAAATCCCTTTTCTATTCATGTATTTAAAAAGTAAAATTCAATTTATTTTTTTATATAATAGATTTAGTTCTGTTTTGTTATATATAATCTTATAGATTTCATGGTAATCAATATTATAATTTAAATTTAAATAAAAAATATTTCTAAAGATGTATTTTTGATAAAATCATTTTTATCACATAGTAAAAGTTTTTTTTAATGTAACTTTTGACACCTATTGAAAATTTGTTTTATATAATGTACATTATACAAGTAATCCCGATTCACCATTTCTTTAATGAATCAAAATTAATATTTTTTTCATTATATATAGAAACACTACTAAACAATTAGATACCGCATTTGGAGTTAAAATTGTTTAAAAATAAAATGAATTAGGATTAAAATATTTAAAAATTGAATAAATAGTACTAGAAGTTCATTTTTACACTAAATATTTCGTTTTATTATAATATGTTTTATATTGGATAGATTTTTGTTGATATATTCATCATAATATTTTATATTTTAAAAAAAAAAATCTAAGTGTGTCATCTCCCCCACGTATAAATCGGCACCTCGTCTGCTCTATTATCCAAAAAAATACACTCTTATCTTAGCCATTAACTAACCAAACTTCTTTATAATTTTCCCACCCAATGATTATTATAGCTTCACTGATCATAATACTATCATATTATGTATTTATCCACAATCATATTGATGATTCTATAAGAATATATACAATTAATAACCATGTAATTTTTTTCATTTACCTCGATCAAAAATATATTAAAAATTGTTATATAATACATTGTTTATCTCGTATTTATTTATATCTTCATTTGTTAATGCTATAACCGTTTTCATGTACTTATCCATCTAATGAAAAATAAAAACGTCTCTTATGCGTACGCGCATACTACAGCCTCACGACATGATGTGTTTCATTTATCATCATCAACTCATATAAATGGTCATAATGATGTATTTAAATGAAAATTAGGATAAAAATTATTTTATTTTTAATCATTTGTGGTAATTAAATAATCTACATATTTCATTACCATCCAATGACAAATAAAAGAATCACTCATGAGTATGAGTAGTGTAAGACCTCAGAAACTGATGTATTTTATTTTTTGACATTACTTCACATAGACTGTATAAAAATATATATTAAAAGAAATATTTTTTATATAATATATAATAATAATTATTGAATGACAGAATTCTACATCCCTTCATTCATTTATGTTCGTTGAAAAATTTAAATGTAACTCATACAAATATGTATCCCACCATTTCTATGATTGTAACAAAAACAATTTTTTCTTAACCATCATATATGTTTATCATTAAAAGTTTATTTAATGATTAAAATTAAAAATAAAATATTTATTTACAATTTTTTAAATATATAATCTGAAAACATTTGATCAAATTAAACCTATTGATGTTATTTGGGACTTTTTAACCAAACATCCCTATAACATCTATCATGAACAAAATTAGAAAATTAATTAAGTATAACATTATTATTAATGAAAAAAATGAGTAATAAAATATTATGAAAATATTAATAAAATAAATAATTAAATTATATTGACAAATATTCCCCATTGAGGTTCTTTTATGATATAATGTTTTAGTGAATTAGGTGATTACTATTACAATACATCTCAAATTTTACAATGTATTCACTTTTAATCAATACATTTTTTTCATAATAATAAAACACCTTAAATATTTATAAGAATCAATTTTATGATAAAAATATTGTTGGATTATTTCTTTATCATACACATCCTTTAACACTATAAAAAATATTTAAACAATATAGTATTAACATAAAAATATGAGTAAGGAATATGAAAAAACCAATAAAAAATTTGTTCTATGAATATTAAAATCTCATGAAAATATTTTCACTTGATGAACACCAATACATTTTTTCTCAATGAAAAACATTAAACCAATAGCTAGAAATTAACACTCATTTAGGTGACTTACTACACAGTATAGCTAAAACCATTCTCAAATCCCATTAAATTTCATTTACCATATGGTCTACTTCTAAAATGATGATTTTTAATGCGAATCAACCTTCATATATGCTATATCAGGCCCACCCATGAGTTATAATTGGCATCATTCTATTATACAAGATATAACAGGGTCACCCATTAGTTATAATTGTTGAAAACCATTGATATATGTTTTTTTGGGATATTTAGTGAGATATAATGGGGCTCAACCCATCTTATAATCTATATATGGATCACCTGTTTTATATAATGCTCAAGTACCATTTATTAATCACAATCAACAAAATTCTGTTTTGAAAATTACTTATTTAATACCATATAGAAAATATTTCTATATAAAAATTATTTTTTCATTTATGATTCCATTTTAAATAACAATATACACAAACAATTGAATTATAGAATTATTTAATTTACATTAAGTCTTATTGAGTAAGCCAAATATAAAATAACGGTTACGGTGGTGAAGAAGTGGTTATCACTATATATGTAAAAACAAATAAAATTCTTTTCGAAGATTGTGAATGAAAGTAAAACTATTTGTATAAAAATATTCATTTTGGAAACAGAAAATAAAATTCGAAATGGATATAATATTTCCTTTATAATCATTTTATATCCATAAAAATAAATATTCATGTTAATATCATGCAGACACTGCTTTAATTAATAAATCCTAAAAATCTCAATGTGCCCCAAAAAACATTGATCATTTAAATATTAATCCCTATGAATTACTAAATAAAATTATTATAGATAATATATTAATATTAAATTTCATAGTGTTCTTATGCACACATTATAAAATAATAGAGTTGTATTTTATCAATAAATGCCTCAATGAAATGAGATTGAGACGAAATTCCTAACCTTGGGCTGACTTGTTTCGTTAATTCTATAATTTATGAAATAATAAAAACAGTTAAATTTCTAAATGATTAAGTATATTTTTAAAAATATTATTCATTTTATATAACTTATTACCATGTTATTGATATTTTTATATTATTAGTGTTCATTTTGGATGTTTGTCGAAGTTTGGTACATGAGTCAAGAATGAAGATGTTTTGATTAAAAATATCTATGTGGTCATAAGTACATCATATCTAGAATTATAATCATGATTTAAATATGATATGTATTCAGTATGTATGTTTTTATAATATTCTATAATTTCATGAGATAAAAAATGATATGCACCATTCAAAGAGATGGTAGGTTGTACATATGCTTGAATGCTACTTTAATTTCTTTTTCATATTAATGGAATGAAAACTAAATTATAAATAGGTATGTAAGGATACTAGTATTATATTTTTGTCATTTAAGTCTCATTATTTTAATAAATCCATCCTTTATATGTTCCATATTTTCAAGGAATGATTCATATCACATTGATGGGGCAATATTCAGCACTTCCCCCAATGAAAATATCATTTTCACTCAGTATGGAACACCTAAAGGTACATTATAAAAAAATTAAATAATAATATAAATTATATATATATATATATCATATATAAATACATTTACATCAAAATTACATCCATTAGAGGTGGTAGGATAAAATTAAAAAAATGTCATTTCGTGAGCCGGTAGTTTACCATTTACAAAAACAGTATGTACATATCCATTAGCTAGAGGTCGGTGTAAGTGTAGTTCAAGTACTTCTAATAGTAAAATCATTGTGAATTTTGGATACTATTGTTCTTATTTTATAAATGAATAATAATATCATATGGATTAATGAAGTAATATAAAAGAAAATAACTTAAGAGAAGACGTTACCTCTAAATCGGGTAACCTCTTACAATTTGAGGAAAAAGGATTTCATGAATGTCTTTCTTCCCAATGTATGGATTCATAGAGTAAGTGATGGATTTTTTTATACTATTTTAGAATATTTCTGATGATCTAAATTTCTTGGAAATCATGAGTATGTGGGTAGAGGTGGTAGCCTTTTATAGTAGAGAGGTGGGGCACTTTTGGTTTGTCTTGAAATATTATTGTATTATAATTTTAATTTAGGATAAAAAAGGTCTCAAACTAATTTATTTAAAATATATGATTATTTTTTGTCGCAAAAGTCTTATTCAATAGGTTTTAAACAATTTTTGGACAAAAATGTAACCTTATATTTTGGGATTAACCCTTAGTTTATAATATTATCTTTTACCATGTCTTCTTGTATTTTAATAATATATGGTTACTATAGTTACTATAAAATTACAAGAGAACCAATAGTGTATAATTAATGAAATTATAACATCACATAAGGACGTTATATGAATATTAGTGTTTTTGGACTATTATATCATTTAATAAAATAATATTTGTTTTAAAAACACTTTTTTGTCAATTTCGACAATCTTTACCAATTGATTTTTGTTAAAGTTGTAAAAAATTAATTTCTTATGAACTAATGAAATTTAGCCAATGATAATATTTCTATATAATAAATAAATTTTTTTTATAACATTAAAATAATAAAAATATATTTATTTTAATATTTTTAATACCATTTATTTGAATCATTCATTAATAATGTAATCACTGCATCATTATCGTGACATAAATAAATTTATTTATTTAATATTAAAAAATTATAATTCAAATACCATTATGTAGGAAATACTTTTTGCTTTATATTTACTATTTATATTCTAATATATCTGTTATATAAACTTATATTAAAATTGTTGAAAAAAAAAGATACATGTTTATGTTCTATTTTTCTAAACCTTAAATTAATTATTATAAAACGTCATTATCACACCCTTGTGGATTCTTGGGGTCCTAAAATCGACCCAAGGAGGTATGATATCGTAAATATATAATAAAATATGAGTAAGACATCTGTTATGGTCATTTAATATTAATATAATATTAATTATTACCATTACTTACCTGATTTACCTTTTAACCACGGTAAATAAATTAATTTCTGAAATTAATATTCATAATATCCAAAAATAAAAGGATCATAATTACATAATTTGAAAATTATTATTCCAATTATAGATTCCATTTTCTTAAATTTAATACATTGAATGGGTATAAATTATTTTAAAATTAATTCTTCTCTTTGAAAACCATAATGAACGTTTTTAAGAAATAATAACTGTCAAAATATAAACATTTTAAATATATAATTTCAATGGAAAATTACATCCAATGACCAAAATTGGATTAATTAATAAAAACATTATATAATTTCACATTAAAACAAATTAAAATATCAATCTACTTATATAAATAAATTAGATGAAAAGGTAGTTTTGAATTCATATAAAATATATTTCATTATTCATTAAAAATGAACATTATCATAAAAAATACACAGAAGTAAATTTGTATATTCCTTTTCTAAATAATATTTTTATTTTTTAAAAAATATAAAATATATAATAAAAAACTAGATTTAAAAAGGGTTTTCTATTATAATGTTGTAAAACATAATTTTTGGAAAAATAATTATTTGATCCATAAAATTGAATTTTATCTTATATCATTTCTAGAAAACATATAATATAAATTTAGAAATTAAATTTAATATGTATAATAAATTTCTAATTAAATAATATTTTATAATGAGAGATAATATTTTTAAAAAAAAATATTCTCTTTTGAAGTTGGATTTCCTAAAAAATCATCTTTTATACTCAAATTGTTTTTATTACCATTTCAAATTAATTAGGAAACCATTTATTCATTATTTAAACATATATAAAACTTATTTTAATAATTCAGTTGATACTATCCATTCCCTCCAATCCAATTACTAGACATTGACACTAATTTATAATATCAACAATATTATTATTGTATTATTTTTCAGTATAACTCAATATTTTGTGGAACATAACAGTTCTGAGAAACCCCTTATTGTGTGGTGAGTATAATATCTGAAAAAAAGTTCCATTTAACATAAAATCAATATCATATTAAAAAAAATATTAATAATGAAAAAAATATTATTCTATAAATATCTGGTTTGTTACAACACTTCCTCCTTTTGGAAATTGCATCCTCGCAATTGTAATATTTGGTGCGGAAAATTCATTAGAATTCCCTCATCAGACAAATATTCAATAAAATATTACATTAAAAGAGAGTAATATAAGTAGAAAAGGTCACCCTAGATAACACTCAGTAGAATTCTACATGGTTATTGATGAAAAATCTAATTCTCATAGAATAATATAGAGTGATAGAAAACAATTTCACAGAATGTTAACATCAAAAATACCATAAATTTGTGGCTGAGTAAGATTATGTTGATAAAAGAACGTGCGTATCATTTTTTATTCAATATAATTTTATAGAGTTGTATAATTTTGTTACAATCTTGACTAAGATTATAAGGAAATATACCTACTTCAAATTTTTTGTTTTATCCATTAATAAATATCTACCACAAACTCATATTTTCTCCAAATTATGAGTATTCAATATGACATGGTCCCACCTAATGTGTAATCATAAAAATCTAGATAATCACATAATCCACAAAATATGAACCATATATTTCCCTTGTGTTTATGCATTTTCCAAACTTAAATGGTTACTACATGATCAGATAATCCCTCAAAAAGAATAATCCTTTAAAACAAATAAAAATTTTAATATACAAAATTCAAAAAGAAATTCCCCTTAGTTTAAAAAACACTATTCAATAAGTAAATGTCCTTAAAATTCCTCATAATAATCCAAACTAGGATTTAAACAAATAACTAAAAATTCATTGATCACATAGGCTTCAATGATAAATCATAACATTTATCTCAAAATAACATCGACTATTCATAAAGTCTCATACATAAAATTAATTAACCTAATCACATATTTTTTATTATATGTTAATCAAATACATAAATAATCAAAATAATTATATGTCCACCATAGAAAATTACATACTTCCAAAAAAAAATATTTCCACCAATACACAACAAATGAAATACCATAATATTCTATTCTCCATATTCATATAGTATTCCCAAAAGAGAGAACCTCTTCTAAAATAAAAATTATCAATTAATCAAATAATCTATTTCCTATATTAAGTATATCCTTATAATAAACTTAAGTTCAAAAAATCAAACTATTATTGATCAATAATAGAATTTCACTAAAAGAAAAAGTCATACTAACCGGGGGATTCATGTATGATAGTGTCAGGTGATGAGCCATTGTCGCCCTTCGGTTATGGGTTTGATTCCAACATCGTTGTCTAATGTGAAGGGTTTTCCCATGGCATACATATTTTTATTTCTGAAAAACTAAATAATTATTGTAAAATTAAAAAATGACATAAAATACTCAAAAATAACTATAATATATTTTACCTCAAGGATTATCTAATACCTCTAATTTTTCATTCCAAAAATTAATAAACCATAATTTCCACAGAATTGAATGTCTCTAAATATACCATAAGTCCCATTAAGATTGAATATCATAAATTATAAAAAGGGGTTTCTAGATAATTGATCTTGTAAAGTACATTGAAATTATAAACCCGTTAAGACATCCCTATCCCATTATCAAACATTTTAATCTACAATGTTGTCTAAACCATTCCTCTAATTCCAACTATAAGGCCCCAACCTTAAAAATTACATAATCTTGAGTTAAGGCAATATTATAACATGTAATTCTTGTAGAGGATCTATTCTGGTTTATAGTTTTTGAGAATTAGGACATAACTATTAAATTAAATTTGAAACATAAATATGTTGATACATCTACTCTTTCATTTTTTGCCAGTAATAAAATACCTTAAATTTAAACAAGAATTATTTTGAAGAAAAGATATGGTTAACTTATTCCTTCTTCTTACAATAACTTATAACTTATGAGAAACATTTCAAAAACATGGGATGAGCATAAAACACTTAGTAAATAATATAAAATAAGTTATATAACTATTACTCAATGAATTTTTAAAAACCATAACAATTATTATGCATGAATATCAGTCATACAATAATTTAAAATTAAAACAATAAACTAATAACAAGAAATTAAAACTCTTTTTGGTGACTTTTTTAATCATATAAATAAAACCCTTTTCAAATACAATGTAATTGAAATAATCATATGGTCAATATCCAAATTTAAGATAATTAATGGGGATAAACCTTTATCTAAGCTATATCAGGCTCATTCATGATATATAATGGGAATCATCCATTTATATAAGCTATAGCTATCTCCCCCATGAGTTATAATGGGGATAACCCCTTCGTAAAAGTTGTTTCAGCCTCACACATGAGTAATAATGGGGATCAACCATTAATATAAGCTATATCATGATCACCCATTTTTTATAATGCTCATGTACAATTTCAAAAACACATTCATAACAGAACCCCCTTTGAAATAAAATCATCTAATCCCATAGGAAAAAAATTTCCAAATAAAAATACCATTTTCATTTACAATTGCATTTTAAATAATTAGATTTATAAATAATATAATATGAGATTTATATATAAATCAATAAGTCTTATAGAGGAATAAAGATATCGAATAACAGTTATGGTAGAGAAGAGTCATTATCAACATATCTGATAAACCAAATAATAATTCTATTGATGTATTGTAATGAAAGAAAATTTATTTTTATAAAAATATTCCAATTTAAAACATTTAAGGAAATTCTATATAGACATAAAATATCCTTTATAATCTTTTCATATCCATATGAATAAATATGTAAATTAGTATCTTGAAGCCAAAGATTTGATAATTAAATCCTTATATGTTCACGGTGTACCAATCCACACTCAACATTTAAAAATAAATATCCATGAATTAATAAATTACAATATAATAGATAAAATATGGATATGAAATTTAATTTTGGTTTTAACATACACCTTATAAAATAATAGAGGCGAACATTTTCATAAAATACCCCAATGGAAAGATATTGAGATGAAATCCCTTACCATTGTCTGACTAGACACATTCATTTCATAACTGCTTGAATAATTAACATATTTTAATCTCTACGTTATTTAGGACTTTTTAATGTTTATTATTCATTTTATATAACTTATTAGCATGTCATTTCAATTAGTTAATTATTTGATATCTTTTCGTATATTTTTTCGGTTTATGGTACATGAGTAAAAAATGAACTTGTGTTGACAAAAATTGTATATTAGGACATATTAAAATCATTTGAAAATTTATATTCATTATTTAAATATGATATATATCCAGTATGTAGGTATTTATATTAGTCCTTGTCATTTGGTAAAATGAAACGAAATGCACCTTTCATGGATATTGTTGGTTGTAAGTACACATAAACACTACTTTAATTAATTTTTCATACTAATGGAATGAAAAAAATTGATACATCGGTATATAATAATAGCATTTTTATATTTATGTAATGTCTATATCATATGTTTATCATTACCATCCTTTATATGTTCCAGGTATGACATGAACTAATCCGAACACTTTGAAGGGGTAGTATTCCACACTTCCTCCAATGGAATTACAATATTAAAAAATTATAGAACAAATAAAGGTATTTTGAAAATAAAAATTCAAGAAAAATTTAGACAATATAAATACAAAATTTATCATACATAATTTCAGTGCCATTATATTGACTAACATGATAGGTTGTAGGAAAAAAATTGAACATATCATCGTTTCCTCACGCTCTACTTCATCGTCCACAAGAAACAATATGTTCATATCCATTAGATAGAGGTGTGTATAATTGTAATTTTAATACATCTAATAATAAAATTCTAGTATATCGATGATACTTTTTCTGTAATTTAATTAATGAATATGAAGAGAATTGATAGTGGATAAGGACATAAAAGAAAAGAACATGATAGATGATTTAACCTCTTAATTAGGTAACATCTTTTTATTTGATGCAAAAGGATTTATTGAATTTACTTATGTCAAACGTAATGACTCTAGGAGTAAGGGGGATATTGAAAAAATATTTGAGTGGAATTTGGATGCGATAAAAATATTGAGAGGTGTGTGACAGTGGGTATAGCTGGATGCCTATTATAAGAGGGAGGATGGGAACTTAATGAATGTCCTAAAATATTATTTAATTATATTTTTTTTCATATTAAAAAGGTCACAAACTCATTTATTTCAAATATAAGAATTTTTTGGGTCTATAAACTCTCATAAAATAGGTTTTATACAACTTAATGTCACAAATATAACATTATATTTTGGATTTTACCCTTAAATAAAAACATTAACGCATACCAAATCATCTTACTTCATTATAAAATATGGTTACTATGGTAACTAAAAGATGCCATAATAACCAAAATTGGAACATTAATGATATTTTTAACAATATATAATTCATATGGACGAATCATATATTTTTGGACTATTATATCATTTATTAAAATTGTATTTGCTTTAAAAAATCATTTATCTCAATTTTGACATTATTTAGTAATTTTTTTTTATAATTTCATATCAAATGGATTCCTTTGAAACTAATAAATTTAACAAATGATAATATGTCTATAAAATCCATAAATTTCGTGGAGGGAATCAAAATAACCAAAATAAATTTATTTACATATTTATAATTTAATTTATTTGAATTTTTCATTAATAAGGTAATCACTGCATCATCATTTTGTCTTAAATAAATCTATTTATTTAAGGTCAAAAAATTATAAATAAAATATAATCATGTAGTAAATAATTTTATACTTATAATAAATATTTATAGTTGAACATACCAATAAAAATCCCTATATTATAATTGTTTTATCAAAAATTTCATTTTAATGTTATAATTATCTTTAATGTAAATTAATTATTATAAAAGGTCTCTATCAAACCCAGGTGGAACCATGTGGACATAAAATCGACCCATGGATTCCCATGGTTATAAATATCTCATAAAAAAAATAGTACCTGAGTTAGTGTAGTTTATTATTATTATAATATTATTATTTACCCATACATACTATATTTATTCTTTAACCATGGTAAATAAAATAATTACTGATGTTACAATTTATATTGTCTATAAAATAAAAGATGCATAATTCCATAATTGGGAATTAATCATTCCAAATATGGAATCAATTCATCCAAATTAAAACCACAAAATAACCCAAAATTATTTTGAAATTATTTCTCATTGTGAAAACAAGAAAGATGTTTTTTAAGAAATAAAAACTATCAAATGACTGACATGTATTTTTAGTCTAATTTAAATGGGAAATTATATTAAATGGAAATTTATTTATTAAATGATAAAAACATAATCTAATTAAACTCTATAACCAATTAAATTAAATATATATATATATATATAATATGAAAAGGTAGTTTCGAATTAAAATATATTATTTTTCAATTTTCATTTGAAATAATGAACTTTATCATAAAAATAAAAAAAATCAGCAAATGATAATTTTTATGTTGTGATTCAAAATTATAAGTTTATTTCATCAAATATAAAATATAAAAGTGATAAAAGATATATTTAAAAGTTGTTCTCCATCAAAAGGTGGTAAAACTACAATTAATAAAAATACTTATTTTATCTGTAAAATTGATTTTGCTCATATATCAAATCTATAAAACATATATGATTATTTTTAAGAATTAAATATAATATGTAACAAATATTTAAAATTTAATGAAAATACATTATGTTTGATATGATTTTATAAACACAATTATTCTATTTTGAAATAGGTTTTCATAAAAATCGTCATCTATATTGAACTTGTTTTTATTTCCATTTTTAATAAATTTTTCGACCAATAAATGTTTATTTAAAAATAAATTAACCATATATAACATTCATAATAATAATAATATTGTTTTATTATTTTTCATTATAACTAAATGTTTTGTGAAATGTTTGATTTCATATATATCTGTTGTTGTGTGTCAAGTATGATATCATAAAAAATGATTCCATTAATGTAAAATTTAATCTTATTAATAAATCTTATTATAAATGAAAATATATAATTCTATGAATATTTGTGACATTAAAATGGGATGATCATATTTTTTTATTAAAAATAAAAAATGTTGTGTGATAATTTTCATTGATTATAGATAATATATTAACATTAATTTAAATAATAATTTTTTTCCACCAAATATATATGAACTGTTTGATTAGATCTATGAAACTATTAATTTTTCCAATGTTAATTTTTTTTTCCGAATACCGTCAACTAAAGGTTAAGAAGTATGAAGTTGCGATGATAGAATTTTTGACTCGGTATCAGAATTTTGAGTTTGTGGTCATTCCCTATAGGCTTAAATATAATTTATCTCTATTTATCGACCATATAAAATGATTTCCCCTTTTGTTGATGAATAAATTTTTGGTTCATTCTATGGATGATATCCTAAAATATTATAAAAGTTATGATGATTATTAAAATCATTTATGTACTCTTATAGAATACATGAAATATAAAAAGTAATAATGAATCATGATTATATGTAAATTATAGTTATAAATGATTTATTTCATTATATATATTGTAAATAATGATTTAATAATGGATAATCTAAATAAAAATAATGTGATTTAATAATATCCACAACCTAAATATGTCCTATAGATTCATAGTTTTCTTATATTTGCGGGACACTATTGATTTATTAAATAAATATTTACTCTCTTATCTATCACACTTATTAATGTAAAATCATATTAGATAAATTAATATATACGATATAATTTATTTATTTTTTATTGTAATTTAATGAAATATTTTGGAGTTCTGTAATTTTTCCAATCCATCAATTAAAAAATAATTAATTATCTACAGTTTTCGTTATTTTAATATAAATATATATTTTTTCCATGAAAATTACCATGTAATTTACCATAAGTCACATCAATTGAAATATAATGATATTAATTATCATACACAAGACACTGAAATATCAACTACACTATGTGATTTAAGCATCTTGAGGAATTATTTAGGTTGAGTAATGTGGGAAATATATATTTATCTTATGTTTGGATTTATATATTCACATATAATATTGGATTATGAGATACAGAATAAGTATTGAAATGAATGGGTATTATGAAAATACTATTCATTTACATCTTGGAAGTAATAATAGATTAGGTGATGGTTTTCATCAGAATGATTATTACCCAGTAACTATGCTACGTTTGGAAGATGATCAATTTTTAAATGATTTCGAAAATGTTGATCTAGAAATTGGGAATATGGGAATATCCCAAATTTTTTCCGGGGTTAGTGAAATCATCTTTTTTATATATAAATATGTAATCTAAAATAGTGTATAAGGTGTTACATAATACTGTATAATCATTCAAAAATGGAATGATGTGTAAAATTAATGTTGATAAAGAATGTGTTTTCATATTTAGTTAGAGTTTGAGTATTCCAATTGATCCTATTATGAAGCAATATTTACTATTTAATTCTTATATTTCTACTTCATTTTCATAATGAATGCACTAAAATATATAGAGACCTCTAGGAATATTTATTATGGGATGGAGTAAAGAGATTTAATACTAACATTTCTATCAAATATTTGAATAGTCAATATGTTAATATATATTTAAAATTACCAAATTGGATGATTAGTCCTTTTTCTATGTGAATATTTAAATTAGATAATATATCTATGGATTTCATGGTGGGATTTTCAGAGACGTATGATAGTAATAATTCGATTTTTTTATTATTGATAGGTTGTATAAACAAACAAATTTCAATCATATTCATGATGTTATCACATTATATCAAATCATTCAATATTATCTCAACATGATAGTATTCTTTCATTGAGTTACTATATATATAATATTTCATTTTTATCCTATGTTTTCATTAATTTAATTGAATGGCCTTTCAATGTCATTGATTAGTGAATTGTATTTTACTACAAATTTCCACCCTAGATATGATGGATATTTTATGTCTGATATTTAGAAATTGTAAAATGTAAATAATTTTTTTAATGGATTACTAGGTAAATTGGAATCAAACCACTTCATTTATATAATTTTCATAACATAATTTTTTTATTCTAGAATATAAATGAAACCATTCATGGAATTACATATAATGCATTGTCATTTTATATCCATTTGGAATGACTTAAGTGTAATAAATATGTCCGGACCATAATAAATATATTAATTAGTTTAGAACATGAATATTATTAAAATATTTCTAATGAGGGCTTCTATAATTAATAACATTTATAAAAATACAATATGAAACAGCATTCATTTGAGTATAGTAAAAAAAATTCATAAAATATCTATATAAGAATGTTTTTTGATTAATTGTAAAAAGGTAATGTTATGTTTCTGTATCATTCTAAAAAATTAAATCCTTGGGATGTTAGAATCATTTTCCTTATAATTTCCCATTATTTTGACTTTATACATAATACATCATGTGTTTTTGGTATTATTTTTAAAATAATATATATTAGAAAAAAACAATTTTTTGTTCCCTAAAATATTTTATTTAGAAAATAGTCTTTCATATGAGGAAGAACCAATTTACATTATTTAATATATAGAGAATGTGTTTTCAAATAAGTTGGTTTTAATGGTTACAATTTTTGGAAAAAAACAAAATGACTTATGAAGAAACATGGGAATCAAAAGAACATTGCATAGAAAAATTATCCAAATATATTTTCTAGTAAGTAAATTTATGAGGATAGAACTTACAAAAGGGGGGATAAATGTTACAACCTTTGTAATATTATTATTATATAAATTTAATTTATTATTAATAATAATTGATTACAATTTATAGTGTTATATTCATTATAATAATATTATGTATCTTTTTAAATAAAAATAGAAATATATTTTATCAAATTTTTTATAAATATAATTTATAGATTCATTTCTAATGATATAATTTAATTTTTTTAAATTTATTTTAAAAAAAATGATATCTTTTTATATCATAATGTTAATATTATAGTAGAGATATTTTTTGGAATTTTCATAAAAATAATATTTTTTGGCCATTAATATAAAATAATAATTTTATAGAAACTATCATTTAATTTAATGTATTTAAAAAGTAACATTATAATATTTAATTGTTTTTAAAATTTATTTTTTATTTATTATTAAGTATAGTACAATCAATTCCATTGGAATAATTGCTGTTATTTATTATTTTTTAAATTCATTTATACCTAATGATACATTTCATTGATAATTTTATTCTTATACCATTATCCAAGATTATTTTAAAAATAAAATTTTTCACATATTAAAATAAATTTTTTGAAGATTTTTTCCACATTTTAAATAATCATAAATAAATTTATTAATATTGAAACATTCATAGTTGATCATTAATAACATAATATTTTTTTAAAATTATAATTACCTCTGGAAGAGTAATAATGAATTATTAAGGATTGAAAATATAATGATAAAGGTTAAAATAACATAATGACATTCTAAATCAAAATTTTAATATATTTTAAAAATATATTAAATTTCATTGAATATGATCCAATAATGATCTATTTGGGTTTATCATGTCATTAATATATTTTAGTAATTTAAAAATTTCCAACAATTTACTACCCCATAATTAGAGAAATATATCCACTCTTTTATGTCATACACAAATCATGAAAAAAATATAATAGATAATACATACATATATAACTTAATATAATATCTCCAAATGAACTTGAGGTACTAGTTTGATCATAATTTTATCATAAAATGTATTTAGTTCTAACTTTGTGGAGGTACCCCAAATAATAAAATTAGTTCATAACCAAGTATTTTCATTTTTATTTATCCATTTACCTCTTTCAATCCTCACATAACCATTGAAGTATAAACACATAAGTACTTATCATATAATAAAAATTTATTATTTTTATTTTGTAACCTATTTTCATTAACTTTTCCATAATGTGAAAATTAAAAAACATCACTCATGCTTATATGAGGACTTCAGGATTGCAAGGTAATGAATTTTATTTGTATCATAATAATTTATATATGGTTATAAAGATGGAGAAAAAGTAAATTATATAATTTGTGTGATATAAATTTAATTGAATACTGGAAAACAAATATTCTACTAGTTTCATTACTATCAAAAAATAAATAAATTACATTGATTGGGTAAACATGTAGACTGTGGCCTCACGTACTGATGTATTTTATTATTTTCACCTCCACACATAGAATTTAAATATATATTTATTTAATGAGTTTATATGATATTTATGATATAATAATTATGATAGAAATATAATATTAATCATAACTTCTTTCCCTCTTGTTTATTAAATAATTGAAATGTTTCTCATGTGTATATACGATAACATCTTGGAACCTATTTTCTTGTACATATAATACATTGTATTGATTTTTTTTTACCATCATATAATTTTTATTTTTTAGGGAATTTAATTATTTTTTATGTTTTTTTATGTGATCAGAGCAATTATATTTTAAAAACAATCCATTATGGCCATCCTTGGAATATGTGTACCTTGTGTTTGACTCCTACTAAAAATTTCATGATTATGTTCATAGAAAGTTATAACCCTTTTGAATTCCTCTAAATTTGGGTTCATGAAATATTTGATTAAGGATATATGGTGAATGAATTTTTAAATTGTGAGGTAAATTTTTAACCTCTTCCAGTACACTAGTAAGGGGGGTATTGTTTGTGCAATGGTTTTCAAACACGTGGAAAAACTGTACAAGGTATAAATTTTTTTCATATTTTTTAAAATTTATGACCCAAAAAAACAATATAATTTCATTATTTATTTATTTATATAGTACTCCTCCATGGTTAATAATCTAGGAGATTATATATAATTTTTCTTACATGGTGATTGATTTTTATGGATCATTTTTGTTACATTTTTATTCTCAAATGTAAGATGTTGTTTTTTCCATTATTTATTGATATTTTTACATTATCCCTTATTATCTTGAATGAAATCATTGTTTTGGGATGTTGATTATATATTTATGGTTTTTGACATGTTTTAAATATATTTCTTATTTATTCTTCAAGAAATTATGATTTTTTACTTGATCTTCATGGTTGTTCTATAGTTTTCATTGAGTCTTAAGGTTTGAATTTTCAATCATTGTGATTATTCTAAAAATATTATTTTTATATTCGTATCTGAAAAACATGGTTCTAGGGTACTCTCATTTCCTTATTACCATTATCTCTCTATTTTTGGATCTCATATTGGGTGATCACTGATCCTGGGATAGAGGTAGGTGATTCTATATGTAAATTCACATCAATAGAAATTGTTTATTATTGGTTAATTTTGAAATGGATTTATGAATTATTTACAACATATTATTCAACACATTGAAAAATGATTTAGTGATGGCTTGATTTTTGTGTGATTGATATCAATTGTTAATGGAATTTAAAATAATATGTAGTTTTTAAAAAATGATCATAAATTTGAAATATTGTTTTGAGAAATTATTTTGAGGATGAAATTTCAGATGAAATGGAATGAAATTATTTTTAAATATAATTTAATTACATTTATTTTAATTTAATGAGTTGTTAATAAATTCCATTACTATTATATTATGAAACTATATGGCTTGTTTTGAAATGTGAAAATATTGATGAATTTAGTCATTAATTGAAATGAATTTTTGACTAATTGAGTGGATTATATCATCTTGTACAATTAATGACATTGCAAAAAATGGGTGACTAGGTAGTTCGGTGTGAATATATTCATTTCTCGCAAAATACTAAATATAAATGGATTGATGATAACACTAATACCAAAAAATCACTAGGACTGGGATTTTATTATTTTTTATTCACTCATTTTACCCCTAGTAATGTGATATTAGGAATTTCAACACGCCTAGAGTAGTATTTCACTAATATTTTTCATAAATTTATGACGTTAACTAACCACACTATGGGTTATAACCACATTTATATGATTTAAATGACTATTCATAACATTGTTTTATCATAATTCTTAGTCATTCCTATCTTTATAAAAATTATTATTCCTACCACTATTAAAAATGTTTACATATGTTTTGATTTTTATGGAAATAATTTTTTTACAATATTTAAATTATAATTATAATTAGTTGATAATAATATTTTGTTAAAAATTTAAAGTATGTATCCATGTGATTTATTATAATAATTTTAACATGTAGGGTTTATTTTATATGATTTGGTTCTAGAAATCATTGTGAGATCCTAGTAGGATTGTTTTCTCAATGTGTACCTTCTCCTTTTGGTATTTATATGAGTTTTTATACAGATTTATGTAAATTAAGGGAACATAATGGGGGTCTATATTTTCATGATAAACATGACTTTGGTAATTAACATTTCCCATTGAAGTGTGTGATTGTATTTATAAAAGTATATCATGTGATGATAAATTCATGGATTCATTTGTCTATGTTATTTGAGATACCAATATTGAGACATATATCGACCTACTAGTGTGACTTCCCTCTTATATAGTGTTGATAATTTGGATTGATTAATTTTCTTTATCAACAAACATTGCCATTATGAGTTATCCATGGCGTGAAATCATTCTTTATTCGATGTTTTTGATGCTCATGTTCTAGTTTCTAATACATGGGGATTAGAAATAAAATTAAACCCATGTTAGTTTTGATTATTATATTTATTAGGTTGGTAATAAATGTAAATTATGGAAAAATATTCATCAAAGGGATTTTATGTTTTTTTTTTGGATGTCAGAATGATGTCAGAGAAGTCTTCATAGAAAAGAGAATATATTTTTGAGACAAAAACGGTATATTATGAGTGAATTTATATATTTATCTCATAATAACAATCATTTATTTCCTATTAATATTGGTAATATGATTCTTGGTAGTGTGTTTGATTATATACCAGTCTATTTCAAAGTCGTTTATATGAAATTTTTCATTCTATATTGAATTATAATTCATATAATTGATTTTTAGTCTTAAAGAGGTAATTTCCCTTGATTTAAATTTATATTAGGTACTGTATTTCCCCTAAAATTAAATTTTAATAGTAATGATGTGGGAGATGTCTGGGGATCACAAAAAGGGAACCCTCTAGTGTATGATGACCTTGTACATGTTTCTTTACAAATTATTCAATCCCTTTTCTATAAACCTAAAACAGTTACCATTCTAGGTTTAGAGGAAGTAACATGGGTGATGATGGTAGTGATCTGGAACATTCATTTCTCCATATAAATCAACATTATTTATTGGGGACCAATAATCATTATTACTCATATGATAGGATTAAATATTTCAATAAAAAAAATTTCTAATTGGAGATTCTGAACACTATTAATGTGAAATGAGTTATCCTCAAACTTAAATCATGAAAAAAAAGGTTAATGGATTATTTTCTTTACTTATGGATGAATATGGGTATGTATTGGAAGGAATTATGGAAATTTTTCAAAGTGTACTTCAATTATAAATCGATTTTATATTCTAATTTGGTGGACTTCCATGGAATTTAGCAAGGTAAACAAGAAACCAATCATTTTATTGAGCATTTTCATATCTCTTAGATGGTTATGCCAAAGATGAAACTAAAATAAAACATTTTTCATTATAATTTTATAAGATATCTAATATTATGTTTTCATATTTAATATTAAATAATATACTAAATGTAAGGATATATCATTGTTGGTGGAATAAGGTTTGGATGCATTCCATGGGTGAACAACGTTCCTTCTAGTCATAGTGGTTGATTGAATGGATATTTTAAAGTTGATAGGATATGGATTGATTGTTAAGTTTTTTCATTGATATAATATTATTATAAATCAACTACTGTTTTTATTAAAGGAAAATTTACATTTCCAATGTGCAATATTTTCGAAGTCAATGTGTGATTGAATTGATAAATAAGGGATATCGATTTTATCTAGATGCAAAGGTAACATTATAATGTTTTTCATGTTTTTAATGATTTTTTTAGTATTAGAGGCTAATAATTATTAAGTATATCTATATATTTGTTAGATGCTTCAATAATAAGGGGGACCCGGCCACATTCATTAAGAATAAAGCTTCTCCAAAAAGTAGATTTGTCTCTGGTGGAAAATGATATATTTCCTCTAATATAAAGTGATACAATTAAAATTTATTCATCATTAGTGACAACATTATTTGATATTTGTTCCGATAATTAATTATTATCTACCCATATTTTGGATCTATATAAGCTTCTTATAGATATCATTCCTTATGTAATATAGTTTGATATGACTGTTATGATGAAAATTGATTATGGTTTCAGAAGCACCACTTCGTGTTTTTCTCTATCATCCAGTGACAATGAATGGGACCATTTGTCTACATATAAATCCTATGGATTTAATTTTTTGGATGACTTTATTTCTATCTAAATAATATCATATCGATCATTCTCTTCGTATGGTCTCCTTCACATCCCTTGATTGTGAGTTTTATTTCTTTTAGGGAGAACTGAAAATAATGTCAAGTCAAGTGATATATCCTCTTCTAGCTATGGGTAAGAACATATCCATGTATTAATTTAATGAATATAATGAATATTCATGCGGTTACCATCCTCTAGTATTAGATTTGTTTCCTATCTTTTATATTAGCCTTTTATAGTTTTCACTGAGGAGAAGTGGTGTATTATAATTAAATGGGTTGAGGAAATAAGACATTATCTATTCAATATTTTTATATGAATCCAAAAAAACAAAACTATATGATGTATCGATTGGATTATTTAATTCCCAAAATGATTTATACATCCATGTCTGTGTCATTTAGTAGAAAAAGTTTTTTTCTAATGAATGATGATATAAACCTTCACATTTGTGTTTATTGAAAAAAAAAATTGTGATATGGTCAAGTACATGTATTTGATAGAATTGTTTGATAAATTTTTACACCAACTAAAAAGGGAAAAGTGGATCCCAAAATTTTATCATTTTTATAGTAATCACTAGATTAAGATCAAAGATTATAATAACATTAATAATGAATATAGAAGAAAATGTTTCCATTAAATTCACCTAGTAATACATTTTTGTATAACAATGTTCAAATAATTATTTTTATGTTGATGCATGGAATTTTCCACCATTTCCATGATTCATATATAATCTAATTGTTTTATCTTATAATGATTACAATGAGAAAAAAGGTAACCATATATCACATTTTAATGAAATTATGTTCAACATGAGAAATATTCAATTTTATTTAATGATATTTAAATGTTATTTCTAGATTCATGATGTATGGTTATTGGGGAATGTGATTTTTGAAATCGGATTACCTATTTTGTATCACCTCACCACCCATCATCATCTTTAGATGTGATATAGGGAGATACTCATAAGTAGGTGAAATCCCTATGACACCAAAACCTAGATAAAAATTTCACATGCCTAAGGTACATTTTAAAGTTTATTTTATATATAAATGATAAAACAAAAAACAACAAAAACTATAGCCTATCAATAATTTAAATGATGAATTAGTACACAAAAAAACTAAAAAATTAAATAAACATAAAAATCATATCGGATTATAAATTGAAACCATAAAAAATACTGAAGAGAATAAATTGAACAAAAAACACAAAAATCCCAAGTGACATCAACTTGTAACACAACACTAACTATATGTTCAAACACCACATGTTGATCCAATAGTATCATCAAGCACCACAAAAAAAATGAGATACCTCGACTTTAATTATATATTGTTAGATTATATATGATGTTAAAAAATAGTTTTCATTTATGGGTAGATTCTGAACCCATCAATAATATTCAAAGGAATTACCAACTCATACAACTTTGAAATTTTGTTTTATAAATATTTATATTCATATTTTAAAAAGGAAAAACACATTATAAAAACACTATAACAATTTTCCATGGAAATTATAAAAAATCATAAAAAATAGTTAAAACAATTTAGAATACCCACAACCATGTCTTGATACACACCATCCAAGGACTGGTGATAGATCTATACTCATGGGTAGTATCCCTTTCATCAACAAATTATTCACATGGTTACAAATACTAGATGAATTAATGGAACCTACACATTTCTATAGTGTCACATATAATGAAAATTTATTGATTCCACCCAATTATTTTGATTCTATGACAAACCATTCCTATTATAATTATTTCCTTAAGAAGTTTCATCAACCCAATTACCATTAATCAAAACAGAAAACAATATTTTTAAATCCAAAAATTAAAATCATCAACAAGATTTTTCTAAAATCCAACATTCATTTCTCACAATTTTGGGAACTAAATCAATTCACGATTTCCAAATAAATCATAGAATGGATTCATAGAAATTTCTGTTAAAAAAATTAATAAATAAAATAATTTAAATTATAAATCAATTGGGGTCGATATTGAATCTAATTACCTCACAAGGGATTCTGAAAATTATGAGTGTCACAAAAAAACATCAAGATCAGATTACAACAATCATTCCATTCAATTGATAAAAAAAATACTATCATAAAATCAATCACAATATATATATCAAGCTAAGAAATAATATATCTGTGTTTCTAATAGAGGGAGATAAGAACCTTTAATAGAATAAGACTGAAAAATAAAGGGAGGATATTAATGGATTATGGCCTACAAAAAAAATTAATTCACTTATATATCACTCTCGAATCAAAGGTTTTTATCTCTCATGCCATGGGTGTGGTTGAATTGATGCTAAATGATTATTTGTGTAAAACATGGGAATATTTTCTTAATTTTTATTTGAACCATTTTTTATGGATCTCCTAATGTATAAACCATGGTTTAACAAAATGGTTTTGAAAAAAATATGGTAACCTTGTGGTGCTACTATCTAAAGTTAATTCCTCACATGGTTGGCTTTCTCGGTTTGAAATACCCAACACCAACTATTCTTATCTCTCAACCTCATGAATCACTATATCTCCTTGGACTCCCCATGGATTAGATTAACTATGAACTATATTTATTCTGTCCTAGTAACCAATATATTCCTTGACATGGTCTCCAGGATGTGTTTCACAATTTCTACTAATATTTCACCATAGAAAATCCTCCGATACATGAAAAATCCAATCCTAAACTCCTAAAACATAACCAAAAAATTACATATACTAAAATAAATTAATAAATATTTTGTAAATTAAAACATAGTTGATATATTATCCCACCATTTTGAATTTCCATCTGTGAAAAGTATAAACACTTTTCTTTTTAGGAAATTTTATGTAATTACCCGACCATTCAATTTTCATTCCCTGTGTTTCTTCAAATATCAAATTTTGATTCAATTAAAAAAACCAAACAAATAATCTTCTTACATTGTATATTATTTAATATATCCACATTCTATACCAAACCATTAAACAACATAACATCTATCTCAATTTCAATGTGATATCATTACATACATGGTGAGATTTATCATGATATTTCCTCAACTGAGATAAAAAATATTTATTATGAACAAATAATATACATGGTTTCATAAATAAGTGATATTATACATCACTTAATAGATCATGTATCTCAAAAGGGAAAATTTATTGAGGAGGTAACTTTTCTATCATACCACAATAATGGTGAAAAATCAGTGGAGAGATTCCCAATAACATATGATCGCTCACCTCAAAACAAAACGGTTGTTGATGATGACCCACATATGATTTTTAATGAAAAGGAGAAAAATCCATTCACTTTATAATTAATTTATACTCCACACTTTTCTCTTACATAAGGCATAGTCAAACTAGTGATGTCTTGCAAATTTCATACCCAAAAATTGGATAACTATAAAGACACCCACAAAATGCTTCAAAAAGGGACATATGTAATTATATTTGGTAACTATCAGTGTATTACAATTTTGTTAAGGGTAAATGACAGACCCATGAGCCATAAAAATCCATCACACAAGCCCAAATCAAGTCCCTTAACATTTTAGACTACACATTTAATTTTTCTATACATTTCGTAATGTGAAGATGTCCTCATAGATAATTGTGTTATACAGTCTTATTGTATGTTTTTTAAAAAAAAATTGATGTAAACATAAACTCTTTGATTTATATAATATAGACTAGAGAATCATGATTCATTATAATTTCTTAAATGTAATTTTTTACATGTATTCCACTGAATTAGTTTCACTAATTTGGATTACATAAGATAACATTGTCTTCTGACCCACAATCTCTCATAGGGAATCTATTTTCTAAACTATATAAAGGTAAATTATTAAAAAATACTAGGATATTTTCTCTGATATATTTATGTGAATCATAACAGTATGAAATATTAATATTTCCCATTGATTCTTCACCATTACCTACTGATCGGAGAGGAATATCACAACCTACTACACTCCATCTTTATTCATTCCAACCCACCAAAACAATTCCTTAATATTTTTATTCATTTTATAAGTCTTTTTGTGGTCATATCATCCTTATTAGAGTTAGGCACCTTAAAAATTTTTGTGAAAAGTTAAAGGTATAAATATATGATCTCAATACACCAACACTATATTATAATACATTTCCACCCCTCTATGGTCTCCCTAATATTGTGTTTAAAATTAGAGAGACAAAATCATAAATTGATATATGAGAAAATTTAACATTCTTAAAAAATTTATAAATAAGGAAAACAAAAATTTAAATCATAACTTCAGCTTGGATTGAGAAATCTATATCCATATCATATATAAATAAAATTGGATTCCACTAGTACAAAGCTTATTTATCCCAATAATAATATAACTTCCTTAACAATGTATCTTCAACAATGTTTATTTTACCATGTGTATACACCAAGACTAAATTAAATAAATATTTATTTAATACATCTATATTCACTTTCATAAATAAAAATCTATTTTAATGAAATTTTCAATCAAAATTATTCAATACTTATAATCTATGAATTTCTCACCAAATATTTAATGACTCCATGTCTGTAGAGCGTAGACTCTAACAACTAATTTTGTATCATGAGTTGGGTGGTTATTATCATTCATCCATAACAACAGTGAGCCATAAAAAACAATATGTTCTCCATGAATGAGTATAAATCTCATCCTAGATCGTGATGCATAATAATAGAATACATATACATTTCTATAATATAGCAATGCGAAGATAGTTTATGACGTAATTCAATATTTATGTTCATGAAATGATTTCTAAAATTCAACATTCCATCGAAATGGAATTCAATTCCCTGTCAAATCTAAAATAGTGACTCCAGAAATGGAAAATGTTATACATAACATATATAATATCCATCAAAACGACGAAAAATTCATGTGTCAAACACATTATTCAGTGGTTTCCATGTGAAAATAGTATATATCATTTCAGTATCTATTGAATGAACATTTTTTCAAATGAAATTTCTTAGTGAATGTACTTATTTTATCTAGAATCCTCACTTTGATAACATCACATATAAATGATATTCTTCAAAATATACCAACATTATATACATTAATTACTCGTGATCTATTGTTGTAATAATATAACATGGAATATCGTGAAAAAAACACCAACACAAATGAATCCATATACATATGAATGATTCAATTTATCAACTGCATAATCATATTCAGTGCAATAAAAGAACCTAAATGCATAACTCGATATTCATAATTGATATATTTTTTTCTGAAATTTATTTTTAGAAAATCCTCATAAAATTATCAATGGTGATATTAGAAACATAATTAAAATATTCCAAAAAAAGGTATACCCTTAATTGATCAAAAATATGAAATATTTAAGGGATATGATACTTATTCTATATCATAACTTGGTTATATCATATGATAATCCATAAAATGTATTAAAGATCCAACCTAAATCATAAACATAAATGGTGTTACCCATAGAGAAGTAACCAGTAAATTTAACCCCTCTCAATTATAATCATTAAACTAGAATCTCAAATCCCTCATTTTTATGAATGTAATATGATATTAATGAGCTCAGATTGTAATAGTCCCTAGTAGGAGATCAAATATAAACTCTATGTCACTTTTTTGTTGGAACCCTAATAAAATGTTGGGGAAAATATAAAGAAACTAATGAATAGTGGTTGGAAAATACTAATTCCCAATATCATCCATATAATTCATGTTAATCACAACTAACAGATAATGGATGGTTCCAAAAAATTGTTCCAAATAATAGTACCAAAAGTATTATTTTAATATCTCTAACTATTTAATTTCCTATAAATAGATACTCGAAGACATCCAAATATATTAAACTAACCTTTCTGTCATAATATTATATATAATACCTGAATGTCGTTAACCAATATATAATGAAAATGAAGTCACATACATCCATTAAAAGTACAAATAAATCTCAATGCTTCTCACTCCCATCTATTGTAATAGAATAATATTTTCATTTAAATCTGTGATATTATCTTATACAAAGAGGACTTTGATGTTTCACCATAGAAGGAATCATCTAAACATGAAAAAAAATTTATTAACCAAATAATTATCCACATGAAAATACTAAAACCATTTAAAAATATATGGAATTCCCAACAACATCTATCCACACACACACCCTCTATTCCCAAGTAAAACAAACATAATCATGAAAAGTATCTCATTGATCATCCATGTAATTACAATGTAACCAATACCATTTTCCCAAATGGAAAACACACATTCAACTAGGTCACATATAGTGAAAATGAAATCACAAAAACAATACATGAAATTGCATATAAATATCCCCCATAATACTCTGTTTCTATAAACCACTTCTATAAATCAATTTCTATGAATCAAAACAATGTACAATATTACTAAATTTATATTTCAAAATCAGAATCCAAAGGATATTTCTAAAATCATATGAGGAATCCTACATTTAAAAAAAATCTATTGGGATTTCATCCATGAATAAAACAATTATTTCACCAAAATTTTAATCAAAACATTAAATTAAATCTATGAACTTATCTCGACAATTATTTTAATTTGAGAGATACTTAACCTACATCACACCAATTAAATAAAAGGATGAATAAGACTATGAAACATCATTTTCTGATCCTTCTTCATTTTCCCATCACATGATCAAACACAATATTATAATTAAATCAATCATAACACGGAGATCAATGTATGAAAAACTAGAACTAGGCTTCTAAGAGAGACAGAAATCATGGATATAATAATAATGATGAACATAATGATGAATTTTGGCTTCAAAAACACTTTAATTCTTATATGGATGATTCATTAATTAAGGGTAATATTATGGCATGACATATATTAAAAAGGAATTAGAGTTATAGATGGATTAGGTCCATATCAAGGTCCAAATAATGTTTAAATCAGATAAAATTTAATTTTGGGTAATGGAAATTATATGTCACATGTTTAGGACACATGACATGAAAAACAATATTCTAACTATGTTGTTATATTGTATTAATTCCTTACCATGCCTGGTTAGACAAAAGGTTTTACAAACATTAATTTCCCACTACCTCAAAATGAATGTCTTCTCTTAATAATACACTTGGATATTCCAAACAATACACCAACTATGAGCCTTCATAGTTCCCACTATATTCCCTTTCATAGTTTCCATATGGTGATCATGGTTTCCAATAGACATTCATAAACTATGATCCTCTATAAATCCGTCAAAACATTCCAAAATATCATGGAACCACTTAATACAAACACCAAACATTATATATATTAAAAAGAAATTAATAGAGATCCATGAACTAGAAATTAGGGTTTCTACAAGTTTTTCAAGATATGTTTGAAGTTGTTATGTCATGAGATGAACCAAAAAAATTCACTAATATTTGGAACTTCCTGGAAAACGAAATGTATTTCTAATAGTTGTGGAAATATTTTTTGATATTCACATCAATATTGACTAATCTATAATGGTTTGGAGTAATTTCAGTCATCTGGATGATGGGTATTTATATGTGGTATTTTGTGATATGTCATGATTTGGATTTGGTTGTGTTATCATATAAGGTAATCATTTGATGGATTATAGTTATCGTAATATTGGTATTATTAGATGAAATTTATTATACACATATTCAATTATCATTATCACCTTTTCAAAGAATTTTTTATCTTATACATTTATCAAAAAATTTAGAAATATATATTATCAGAAAAATATATGAACTAATATCATAAGTCATGGGTGGAGTACCAAAAATATTTTAAAAATGAAAATTATTTCACACTTAGTAATAATATTATTTTTTATGGTTATAAAATTTGTAATAATATATTCCATGCCTTGAATTAATATTTTTAGTAATACAATATTTTGGATATATTTTCTCATATTCATTTAGTAGTTTTGATGATTTGGATTGTCGATTCTTTTTCAAGTGTTCATTTGAAATTCTCACTTATTGAAAGGATTTTTTTATAAGTACCAATCTGATGGGGAGTTATGAAGAATTAAGAATTACTGGTATAGAGGGTAGACCATCAAAAAATGATATATATATTTTGAGGGAAACAATTTTAGCAGTTAATATTTTTTTTTCCTATTATGAATGCTATAATGGTGTATTTCCATCATTAACAGTGGTTTATACACCATGTGTTGATGATAATTGTTTAGGATGTGAGTAATTATTTTTGGTTGGTAAGTATTAAAATATTTTTTTATGAATTTTTTCTATTTTTTAAAACATATTAAAAGATTTTGGTTGAGAATTATTAGCTTTTACGTTTTTCATCATCCCCTTTCAATGCTGACATGGATCTGGGATGATATATTAAGGTACAATGTTTTTGTGATACCATGTAACCCTTGAAAAATTAATTTTATTTGGGTATTTATCAAATGGTTGACCTATATGGATAATATTAATACCATTCATTATATGACCTCAATTTGGTACTTCAAAAATGATTATGTATATAAGATCATCAGATTTTATTAATTATTATCTCATATTGTGTCCACTAGGTATCCATGATAATCATAATGTTTTTTGAGAGGATCCTAAGAGGTTCTGTGATCCTATGTTATATTGAGCATATTATAACATCAAATGTTATATAGTATTATGTAATGGACTATAAATAATATATTGGAAATTATTTTTTAATTTTTCAATAACATTAGAGGAGCATCAAATTTTCTCTTGCATCTGGATGAATTTCCCTGCAAATATAGATACAAGGAAACCATTAATATTCAACCATTTTACATATTTTACTTATTAACATATATATCTCTTCCTTTTTGATAAGATATTAATGATTTTTTTTACTTGTGTGACAAATATTGGTCAATTAGATGATGAGAATAGTTCATTTATTCATCAATATATCGTAATTAAACTATGCCAAAATATGTACAATATCGATCTTTATCAACTCCCTTTAGAGTTTTTTGTAGATCACCATTGGTTTTTTATTATATCACCATCATTTCCAACCTACTTCATATTAAATAGGTGATGTTGCTTCCAAGAACATAGAACTACTTGAGGTTGTTGAGAATATTGGAATGGAGTAATTCCTTTTGTATTATTCACCATATATGGCACGATACATTACTTATTTCGCATGTTGTAGATTAATATTTTATCTTTATATCAATATAATGTTTTTAGTTGGGAGGACTATTATTTAGATACTTATATGTTTGTATCTTTGAAACAATTTTTTTATTGAATCTTATATATTGTTTATTCATGGAAATTATATAAACTTGGTTAAAGTCCTACAAAAGAGTTAGGACTATCATGAAATTTTTGAGAGTGGGTGATAGTTGAGAGAGAAATTCCACAACTTATTTCCAATAGAGTCATTATGGAAAGCATCCTTGGGATAGTATCATTTTATATTATAGAGAAATATAAAAACTCGACTCATTCTTTTAGGTATGTGAACTCTATTTTAATAAATTTTCTTAGGTCCTAAAATGTATTGAATTATGTCTTGCTTATAAATTTTTAATAGATTTTAGTCCATTTAATGGTTCATTTATGTTTAGATAAAATTTGGTCAGACATATAAAAAAATTGTGCATCATGTTTTTCAATACATGAAGATAGTGAATGATTAGAAATTTTTTAATACTTACTATAAAGACTAAATAAATATAATGAATAATAATTGTTAAATATTTTAATCTATAACAAAATAAAAACAATGATTTATCTCAATTTTATACTATTGGAATGGGATCTCATCCATTTATAATTTCTTTAATGATTTCGGGTACTTGTGTCACGACAAGTCCCAGTAGGGCCCGAGCTGCAACTCCCCAAGCCCGTATCCAGTAGGCCAGGGGATGGTGACTAGCACCGAGTAGGCATATCACTAACATGGGAGGAATTGCCTATAAACAAGTACACACACACACATGTCTCTAATCCAACAAATATGAAAAGTAAAAACTACTAAAAATGGAAATGCATGCATACACTAAAATCACAACCAATAGAGTACAACAGGAAAGTAATGTAATGTTAGTGTAAAACCATGGGCCAAAAGTAAAATCCCACTAAAAGATAGTCTGTAACAATGACCAAACTGTAAATAAAGGTACTGGGACTGTAATCCATAGCCGTAAGTACACAGCTCGGCCTTTCTGATCTCACTGAGCACCATCCGGCCCTGGTCTGCCTAGAATCCTGTCAAAGGCTCATTCGTCTACACAAGACACGAAACGTGCGGGAATATCCCATGCAGGGGTCAGTATAACAATACCCAATAGGAAACCTAGAAAACCACAAAGAAATACAATAATGGAAATACCACAATGGAAAGATACATTCTTCTCTACACAGTGTATATCTATAGACCATATAACAAAAATATCCAGATATACTCATAAACGATCAACCATCGCGAAACCACCACTATGTTCAAGCTCGAAGATTCCACAAATCATATTACAAGGAGAACACACTCCTAGGAATGAAGAGAGAGGTATAAAGTACACGTTCTGGGAGAACCCACTCTAGAAGTACTTGGTAATATGATGTTCAGATAAGGATCACATCCAATATCTATGGGGTGATTCCAACAAATCAGTCTGAACTAATACGCTATGAGTAGGATCAACGCCCGGGTAAAGTCGGTCATGTCGATACTAGGAAATCTACTTAGGGTTCCAGAAATGAATAGAGGATATGTCTCTAAGTCTCACAGAGGGGATTACAACAACTCTATTCAAGAAGTCCTGCTGAAAGAATCATACTCTTGTACATAGTAAATGATACTGGAAACCTTCATGAGAAAGACCAAGGGGATGAACCCTAAGGATACTAGTCCAAGCCACATAAGGTAACTGGATCAGGCCATGTAAAATAGGATTCACGGAGTGTAGTATGGTTACACGCCATGTTACATGACCCCAGGTACTACCCGTGTAAATGGCACATGTCATTCATCCAAGATGTGTAAAATTCAACTACAAGGCGTGTAGAAGGATCGCGTTCCATGTTCCCTAACTCTGGGTACTGCCCATGTAAATGGACCGTGTCATCTAGGCTTGTCATATAAAAATTTACTACATGGCGTGTACTTGGGTTACATGTTGTGTCCGAGCAGCTGGGTTTCACTCCGTGTATTCTGGCCATGTGCCCGTACACGGTCTCTGTCCGTGTCGCCTGCCCGTGTACTAGTACATGGGGTATCTCATGTGTCTGGACGGGTCTGGCTGGGGAAGGGAACACAAGCTATGTCCTTGGCTGTGTACCCAACACGTGTACTTGTACTCTTGAAGTACACACCTGGTATTCGACCGACAAACACATGACATGTAGCCCATACTACATGTTGTGTAGTTGGGATTTTCCAGAAATTTCATCTTCCTCCTCGTGCCTCGGCCGGATCTCCGGATCACATTTCTCTTGTCCGTTTTCCATGAATCTCAAGATTATGGGTCACCCCATCGTCGTGAGGCATAATCTATAGGTTTTGGACCTTCGATCGGATCCAATATCCCTTTATGGACATCTATGTAGAAATTGTTCGAAGAATGATATCTTTCGATCAGCATTGATCTATCCGTCGCCACCCCAGTCGCACCTCCGTCAGGTTTATCGGATGCTCAATCTTCAATTTGGGATCGTTGCATTGTGCAACACATGCGCAATGATCCGTCATTCATACCTCCGCGAAGAACACGTAGAACCCGCATGAAGAACGTGACAAAAATTGGGGGAAAGGCACAAAAAATCGAGAGGGACAAACCTCGATCGATTTTCTTTTCAATATTGGTTCGTCATCGTTAGGAGATTAAACGAAACCAAAACAACTTCAAGAATTAAATCCCCATATTCCCGCAAAAATCCCTTCCCACAAATACGATCGATCTGTGAGATAATTCGTTAGTGGATTAGTCCACATTACTCGTATGAATCAAGAATGGAAAGAAATCACAAAGAGATCAAATTCCATACCTAGATCGGTGGTGCTCGTCGGTGATGATCCAATCGTTGTGTCGTCATCACCGGTGAAATCCATCTTGAATGTCGTTGCTGCATTGGGAGATTTCTTACAGGGACATCCCTGAGCCTCCAGGGGTTTCAGGGTTATGAGGTCTGTAACCCTGGACACCCGCGCCATCCTTTATTTAAAAAGGATAAAGAATACATATCTCGCGGCTGTATGGATTTTTAATAAAATACTTTTAATAAATATTTTATAATGATTATGTCCAAAAACTAGATTTCACCAATGACCTATCCCAGCAGATGTTAAGTATCTTCTAGGGTAATCATGATGCTCTGGACGCAACGGTGCCCTTGGAATTATGATCTGATCACCCGTTCAAGAGTTCTTCAACTATTTCCGGAAATCAACACGTGTGCGCCATTTAATTATTCAATTAAGTTCAACATTTTTTACAGGCTCACTGGGACTCGGAACTGCAATCCGTCTCAGATCCTGGTCTCAAAATAATTCCCATATAATATTAAAATAATACATGGAAAAATTCATGACATTACAACACACCCACCTTAGGGATTTACGTCCTCAAAAAGCCAAAACAACAACTACTAAAAACGATGTGCGTACTGCACACGAATCTGAGCCTCTAACTCCCACGTGCTCTCCTGGAGATTCTCATGCAACCACCAGACATGCACCAAGGGAATGGCTCTCTCACGAAGGATCTTCTCTTGATGATCCTCGATCTCCATTGGGTACTCATCAATGGACTCTCCATCGTCGATGTCCAGCTCACCCCAATCGACAACGTGCGATGGATCATTCACATACCTCCACAGCTGCGACACATGGAAGGCGTTGTGTACCCGGTCCATTTGAGTATGAAGATCCAAGAGGTACGCCACCTTGCCAACTCTACTAAAAATCTGAAAAGAGCCGATGAACCTGAGAGATAGCTTGCTGTCTCAGCCAAATCCCCACAATTCCTGTCGAGGTGAGACCAGAAGGAACACATTGTCGCCCTCCCTCAAACTCCAAGGGCCTCTATCCATTGTCGGCATAAGACATATGCCGACTCTGTGCAGTTTTCATCCGCTCCTGGATGACATGCACCTTCTCTGTAATATCTCTCACCATCTCTGGGCCCTTGAGAGCTGACTCTCCTGGGTCAGCCTAGCAAAGTGGTAACCTACAAGGTCTCCCATACAGTGCCTCAAATGGTGTCATACCAATAGTAGAATGATAACTGTTGTTATAATAAAATTCCACTATTGGTAGGTAATCCTCCCAGCTATGAACGAAGTTATGTATGCAAGAACATAGCATAACCCCTAGAACTTGGAAGGTCTGCTCTGTCTAACCATCAGTCTAAGGATGAATCGATGTGCACAAGCGTAACTGAGTCCCAAAAGATTCTTGCAATCCCTTCCAAATATGGGATGTGAAACTAGCATAACGATCTGAGACGATCATGGATGTCACCCCATGAAGTTGAACTATCTCTTGCTCGTAGAGGCCTCCCAAGATCTCTACTAAACTCTGCTCCCATATGGCTAGGAAGTGGGCCGACATGGTGAGTCGATCAGCGATCACCCATATGGAATCATTTCCCCTGGACGTACGTGGTAAAACTATCCCAAATTCCATGGATATCCCATCCGACATCCAATCTAGCACCTCAAGGGTCTGAGTCAAACTTGTTGGCACCTGATGCTCAGTCGTTACTTGCTGACAAGTAAGGAACCGAGAAAAAAACACTACCACACTCTTCTTCATTCATTTACATTAGAACTAACGTCGGAGGACCTGGTACATCTTGGACACACCTGGATGTACCACCAACGGAGACGTATGGAACTCCCTCAGAACCTCCTCCCACAATACCACTAGTACTACTATGCACCCTCTGAAAAGAACAACGTTCTCCCCACCTTTTGAATATCCATAAACATCATCAGCTGTAGATATTTGAGCACGTTGTGTATCACATCTAGCATCCTCAAGTTGTGCCTCCAAGACTCGCTGTAAGAGTGGGTGGTAACAACCATCGACTAAAGGTAAGCTCCATCATCTCTATCCACAAAGGATAACTGTAAAGAGTACAACTGCCTTGTCAGCTCATTCAACAAATGTGAACTGGATTTCCTACTAAGAGCATCTTCCACAACATTCCCCTTCCCAGGGGTATAAACAATCTCAAAGCCGTAATCCTAGAGGAACTCAAGCCATCGCCTCTGCCTCAAATTCTGATCCTTATGATAAAAGATATATCTAAAACTCTTCTGATCAGAGTAGACGATAAACCACTCGCCCATTAGGTAGTTCCACCACATCTTCAAAGTAAAGACAACCGCTGCCAACTCAAGATCATGGGTCGCATTGCTCTGCTCGTGTGGCCTCGACTGATGTGAGCCATAGGCAATCACCGCTTGCCTCTGCATCAAGGCACAACCAATCCTGGTTTTGATGCATCGCAGAACAATATGTACTCGACACCCTCCTCTGGTAACCTCATGATAGGGGCACTCATCAGACTCTGTCTCAACTGCTGAAAAGCCTTCTGGCATCTCTTGGTCCACATGAAAGGATACCCATATTGGGTCAAATTTGTCATGGGTGCTGAAATCCCGGAGAAATCATGAATGAATCTCTGATAGTAGCCTATCAACCCAAGTAAACTCCCCACCACTATCATGCTCTAGGGTGGCGTCCACGCTAACACTGCCTCTACCTTGGCTGGGTCCACTGCTACACCATCTGCTGAGATAACGAGTCCCAGAATGGGGACCTCCTGTATCCCGAATTGACACTTCGATAGTTTCCGTTACAACCGTTCCTCTCGGAGTGTGTCCAGAACCATCCCCAGGTGCCTCTCATGCTCCTCCTTAGATGGAGATTACACCAAGATATCGTCAATGAAGACCACCATGAACAGATCTAGATAGGGATAAAATATCTGGTTCATGAGTCCTATAAACAATGAAGGGACTTTCATCATGACGAAGGGCAAAAAAGAGTACTCATACTGACTATAGGGAAATCTGAAAGTCTCCCTTTGTATATCCTTATCTTGTACTCGCAACTAGTGATAGCCTGATCATTGATCAATCGTAGAGAACCATAATGTCCTTCATAACTGGACTAAGAGTTCATCGATCCCCGGTAGTGGATATTGGTTCTTCACGTTAACTTGATTCTAGCGCTTGTAATCCACACACAACCTCAAGCTCTCGTCTACCTTCTTGGAAAACAACACTGGGGCCACCCAGGGTGAGACACAGGGTCTCATTAATCCCTTCCTTTCTAAGACATCTAGCTACACTCTCATCTCACGAATCTATACAGGAGCGATTCGATTTGCCAATGATGATATCAATTTCATCCCGGGTTGCAACTCAATGCAGAAATCTATCTCTCGACGAAGAGGGAGTCTGGGGACATCCTTCGGAAAGACATCCTCGTACTCAACCACTACGACTAAAAATTGGAAACTCATAACATTATCTGCGCCAAGGGCTAGGATAGATAAGTGATGCAAAATCCGTTGTTCCCTCATGCGTATGAGTCTATCCTATGATGACTGGGTGTCTTTTTCACTGCCAAAGGAGAACCTCATTCCATCACTGCGGACACACCGCACCCTTCGCCTAATGAAGTCAATCTAGACATGAACTTTGGATATCCAATCCATACCAAGAATTTCATCGTAGGGCCTAAACAATACCACCAAGAGGTTCGTACTGAAACACTGCCCTCTAAGGGTCAGGTCACACTATCTGCAAAGGTGTGTGATCTCTGAATCTTCTCCAGTCGGTGTTTCTAATCATATGGATCAAGTCAATGTCTCAAATAGAATATTAAGGTCTCGAACAATATAAGAAGCCAAAAAATGACTAGAACATGTTTCTATAAGTAAGTAAACCAAAGTAGAAAAGACATAGATTGTACCTCTAATCATTCAGGGAGTACTTAGGATATAAGCCTCTGGTGCCTGCAGATGTCCCTGACTCTGTCCACCAGCCCCCTGAGCCTGGGGTGGACCTCCTAGGGGTGGTGGTGGTAAAAGGCCAAAACGCCGACCACCTCCACCTACTCACCCAACTCCTCTACCACGTCTTCCACCTCGCAGATCTCTCTCCTCCACACGTTGCCTCTTTCTCGGTGGTCCATCCATGGATCCCATGTCAGTAGTACGATGGGTTAGACATTCACGAGTGTGATGTCTTCTTCCATAAAAAGAGTAACATCCCCTCTCTCGAGGCCGGCTGGATGCACCCTACGAACCCTATACGGCAGATCCCATGTCCTAGGATCTCCTCTAGAAACGTCTCCAATTCTTGGGTCCCTGACGTCAGCTCCCTGCTGCCGAGGTCTCTACTCCAGCTCGCTCACCACTGACAACTACCGGCAATCTCTGCTCTTCCAAGAATCTCTCGACCACCATAGCCCACTCAAGCACCCCATCATAAGTAGGAATACTCATAGGGATGATGCTTGCTTGAATATATCTAGGCAAGCCCCGCTAAAAAGGCCGATCTCTGAAGTTCTAATCCATGACCATATCCATCGAGTATGGAGAGATGTCGGTTAACCTCGTTGAATAGTCATCCACCGTTATAGTTCCCTACTGATGCTGAAGAAGCTCTTGTATACGTATTGGTCTTAGGATAAATGGTGAAAACTCCTCTCTAAAGAGATTCTCAAACTCTGACCACACAAGAGTCACCTTGTCATGAGGCTGGATAACCAAAATCCACTATCGCCCTGCCGAGATCTAGAGAAGGATTGCTGCTAGGATCACCATCTGGTCTGCTGGTGTCCTTACTAAACGAATGACTCTGGTCACTGCCTCAAGCCACTCCTCTACGGACTGAGGGACAGGATTTCCTCGAAAACAGAGGGGTGTCTGTCTCTAAAACTCATGGAGTGTGCTCAGGTTGCACTCCTCCTCTACTGGAACAACAATCAGCAAACACTTCTCCACAGGTGGTGGAATAATTGGCACACAACCCAAAGGTAAAATTGATGGATCTGGTCCATGTATTGATGATTATTCTTTGAGGGGGTCATCCTCGTGATCGAGTTGCTGAAACCTAGCGGGTGCGCATCACGGACACATCCTATAAAGAAACAAGATGTATATCAGTCAGTGAGTATATCTGGAGAGATGACTTATGAAGGACATGGAAACCAGAACCCATTCTTAAATGATGCATGTACCGTTATTTTCCCATGAAACTATTGTTCTCATGTAATGAGTCTAAAAACATGTTATTAGAGTCCCGATGTATGGATACGTCGGCCGCAAACACCAACACTGGTGTCCGTGGCCTGAAATCCAAACTCAAAAGACATTACACTGTTACCCCAAACCAACTCACGGACTCTTAGTCCAAAGGTTGAACCAACCACCTTTGATACCACTCTGTCACAATCAATCCCGGTGGGGCCCAAGCCGCAACTCCCCAAGCCAGCCTCCAATAGGCCAGGGCTAGAGACTAGCACCGAGTATGAATATCACTAACATGGGAGGAATTTCTTATAAACATGTACACACACACACACACACACACACACACTTCTCCACACCCAAAATGCTGAAAATTAAAAACTACCAACAATGGAAATGCATGCACACTCTAATATCCCAACCAATAGAGTACGACAGGAATGTAAAGTAAGTGTAAAAACCTAGTCCAAAAGTACAATCCCATAAAAAGAAAGTCTGTAACAAAGTCCAACCTGTAAAGAATGGTACGAGGACTGTAATACATAGCTATAGGAACACACCTCGGCCTGTCTGATCTCACTGAGCATCGTTCGGCCCTGGTCCGCCTAGAATCCTTTCAAAGTCTCACTCGTCTACACAAGACACGACGCGTGCAGGAAAAGCACGTGCAAGGGTGAGTATAACAATACCCAGTAGTAGACCCCCGAAAACCACAAATAAATACACCAAGGGAAATACCACAAAATAAAGATACAGTCAGCACTACAAATTATATGTTTACAGAACATATAATAATAATATCTAGATATACTCATACACGATCGACCATCATGAAACCACCACTAAGATCTAACTCAATGATTCCACTAAGCAGGTAACTAGGTGAATGCACTCCTAGGCTTGAAGATAGAGGTACAAAGTAATCGTTCCAGTAGAATAAAATCCACATGTACTTGGGAATACGATGTTCAGATGAGGATCACATCCAATAGATATAGGGTGATTCCAACAACTTTGTCTGAACTAATCCACTAAAGAGAGGATGAGCGCCCGGGTAAAGTTGGTCACATCGATACTAAGAACACTACCTAGGGTTTCAGAAAGGAATCGAGGATCTGGCTCTATGTTTCACATAGGGGATTCCAACATCTCCATTCATGAAGTCCTGTTGAAGGGATCATACTCTTGTACGTAGGAAAATATACCAGAATTTATTAGGAGAAAGACCAATGGGACAAACCCTAAGGAAACTAGTCAAGTCAATGAAAGAAACTGGATCAACCCATGTAAAATAGGTTACACAGGGTGTAGTATGGTTACACGCACTGTTCCTTGACCCCGTGTACTTCCTCTGTAAACAGCACATGTCATTTGTCCATGCTCTGTAAAATTCAACTATACGGCGTGTAGAAGGATCACATGTCGTGTTCCCCAACTCCAGGTACTGCCCGTGTAAACGACCGGTGTCCTCTAGGCTGGTCGTATAAAAATTTACTATATAGAATGTACATGGATTACATGTAGTGTTCGAGCATCTAGGTTTCGCTCTGTGTACGCTGGCCATGTGCCAGAACATGGACTCTGTCTGTGTCGCCTTCCCGTGTACTAGTACATGGTGTATCCCGTGTCTCTGGCCGGGTCTGGCCGGGGAAGGGTATACACGCCCTACCCTTGTCCATGTACCCAACCCGTGTCTGTGTACTCCCAGAGTACATTCCAGGTAGTCTACCGATGAGCACACACCGTGTAGCCCAAACCATATGACGTGTTGTCGGTATTTTCCAGAAAATGTTGTCTTCCTCCTCAGGCCTCGGCCGGACCTCCATATCATGTTTCTCTTGTCAGTTTTCCATGAAACACAACATTATGGGTGGACCCGTTGTCGTGATGCTGAATCCGTAGGTCTTGGACATTCAATCAGCTCTAAAATCTGATACTGGTCATCCGTTCAAAAATCATTCGAAGAACAATATCTTCCGATCTGCATTGATCCATCTGTCGCCTGCACCAGTGAGGTTGTTCAGATGCTAGATCTTCAATTTGGGATCATTGTGTCGTGCGATGGATGTGCACCGATCTGTCGTTCATAACTCTATGAACAATGTGTAGAACGCACATGAAGTATGCGAGAAAATCGGTGAAAAGTCACATCAAATCTAGAAGGACGAACCACGATCGATGTTCGTGTCAATATTGGTTTGTTATCGTTATGAGATTAAACGAAACCAAAACAACTTCAAGAATCAAATCCCCAAATTCCAACAAAAATTCCATCCCGCAAATACGATCGATCCATGGGCTAATCTATTAGTCTATTATTCCGCATTCTTCATAGGAATCAAGAACGAAATGAAATCACAAAGAGATCAAATGTCCTACCTGGATCCACAACACTCATTTCCCAAGATCCGGTCGCAGCGTCGTCACCACTGAAGAAATCCGTCATGAATATCTTCGCCGCATTGGGGGGGTTTCATCCAGAGCTTTCCAAGTGCCTTGAGGGGTTTCATGGTTATGTGGTCTGTAACCCTAGACCCATGCGCAAGACTTTATTTAAAAAGGATAAAAGATACATATCTCGCTGCAACAAGGATATTTTATAAATTACTTTTAATAAATATTTTATTACAGTTTCGTCCAAAAAACAAATTTCACCACCGACCTACGCCTGCTGATGTTTGGTCTCTTCTAGGGTAAACCTACTGCTCCGTACGCAATGGTTCTCTCATATTTCTGATCCGAGAACCTATTCAGGAGTTATTAAACCTTTTTAGGAAAACAAAAGGGATAGGCTATTTAATTATTAAATTAAATTCAACATTTTTTCTGGGCTCCCTGGACCTCGAAACTATACACTTTCTCGGAGCCTGGTCTTGAAATAATTCACATATAATATTAAAATAATACATTAAAAAATCTGAGACATTACAACTGGTTTCATCTTATTAATCAATCTTGATTGATCTTAGATTGGTAGATCTTTATTATCAATGATAAATTTCCGTTTAAAATAGTAATTTTTCCCCATCATTATTTTACCTTCGTCACTAGAACAAGATCATAAATCAGTGATACTTATCGTAGATATATGGTTTTGGAAACAATTTAATTATTTTTATTATAGATCCCTAAAAAATGGAATTCATTTCTTGGGATACCTTTGCTCATTTTGAGTTATTTTAGAATAATTGAGGTATGTTTTTCAATCAGTCTATTTGCCTTAAAAACAGTAAATTGTAGTATCATTTATGAGGTTTGTAGAATTAGTATTCTCTCTGGATCATTTAATAAAAAGACTATCCATTGATGGAGTCTGTGTTTGGTGATCATTGATCTTTGTAATTATGGCAGGTGGTTATAAATTTATATTTCAAACCATTTGTTATTGAATAATTTTGAAATTTATTTCATATTTTTTATTTATCTTGAACTAATTCTTTGATCATAGATTTTTAAAAGAAAATGTGTGTGTAATGATTTTCAATTTTAAAAATATTTTAAAATACATTTTGATTTATAGAATCAGATATTAAATTGAAATGAGTGATTTAATACGTGATTTTGAAGATGTAATTTTAGATGAAAATAAATAAAATGTTTTATAATTAAAAAGAATAGATTTTACTTCAATTTAATATATTTTATATGAAAACCCAAGATATATTTTTTTGAAATGGAATTACATATTTCGAAATATATTCTTGGCTCTAATTACAATTATTTGTTAAAATGATCAATGATTTATTGATATGAAATACAAAAACAATTATTATTTTTTACATTGATGAACATTATATCTATAGTTGTACTAATGTAGGATATGAAAAAATATTAAACTCTTATATATTAATTTGTTGACGGTGAAAAAATAATAATATATACTAATCTAGGGAGTTTACTCACTGAGATAATCTCTTATTTTACCTAGTAAATTTATCTAGTGAGTGTTCACACACAAAAATATGTATTTCACTAATATTATCTGGTACAAATTTACTAGCACAAACTAACACAATGTGTTACTACCATAGTCTTGTGATGGAAAATTAATATACATTCAATTTTTTATAGAAATTATTATCTATCCTTAAATAAGTAGAAGTGATTTTTTATGACTATTTTGAAAAACATTCTCAAATCATAATGTTTTGATGGAAATACATTTTTTAACAGTTTTGTAGTGTCTATTGAAATTATTTAAAATTAATATTTTTCTATTACTCATGAAAATAATTTTTAACAATTTTTCATTAAAAATTTAACATATTGGGTTTATATTACATGGATTGTATATATATTACATGGTTTGTTCTTATTTTGATTTTTTATTCATCAATAAAAACTTCCGTCAGACGTTTTAAGGCATTCATATACCATGTATTGTGAATGATAGAGAAACCCTTGGATTTGGTCGATGTTTGTAATGAATTGGACCCTTGTAGTCATTGATTACTAGTAGAGAATGAGATCTCCCTTTTAGGTAGAGTTATTATAATGATTTATTAATGGTTGGATGTGTATAATATTTTTTTATAACAATTTTGAGACTTTCATCATTATACATGTGTTAATTATCACTTGTTGACTGAATGGAATGAATCCCCATTATTGACTTATATCATCATCTTTGTCATGATAGGTGCTAATTTTAGGTAAATCATAACACATTAATTTTTTTGAATCCATGGTGGTACTTTACATCTCTTATGGATAAATATTTATTTATTTTATATGATATGAAATATTTCTGTAATGATTAGATGGGTTATCCCAGTCATTTCATGATACTTATGACTTCTAATCTCTATGATTGTAATTTCATTAAATTATTATATATTCCATTATTTTTTTTAAAATAACAAAAAATGTTAAAATATGGTAATTTTGTCATTAATAATATTTTTAAATTGATATTATCATGTTCCACATTACCAATTAACCTTACCAAAGTTATTTTTGTCTTATGAACCAAAAATATTTAAAATCCATATCATGTAGAAAAAAAATTCAGTAATTATGTTAAACATATATATAAGAAAAATAAATGGAAAAATTATAGAAAAAATATCATTTAATGGGATATTTATTAATAAATAATTTAGCATAATTTTAATTATTTAAGAAGTTAGTGAATCCATGTAAAATTTCATACTTCAGGTAACAAAAACATTATCTCAATATATTACTTTATATATATTAATTATTTTTTTATAAATAATTTTCATCTGGGTAAATACTCAAAAAAACCATTTATAGTTATATTATATTTTTTTATATTAATTAAAATATAAAAATTATTTACGTTTTCAAAAATTATCAATTTATTTTAAAAGAAATATTTTAATATTATATTAATAATATTTCCTAACATAAGGAAAAAATAATACATGAATTTAATGATGGTGAATGATAATAGTTTATTTTTTCTGCATATTTAATATATGAGTCACATTTTATTCAGGATTTATCTATTTTTTAAAAACAATATATTATTTTAGGTTATTCTACTAAATTTATAATTATTTTCTATGAAAAACATACATTATTCTTAACTGAATGTATGTGAGGAATGTTCTCATACATTTGAGTCCTGTATGATATTTTAAAATATTTTATTCACATTCTTATTTTAATAATGATATAATATATTGAAATTTTTATGTTTCTGGTCCGTCCAGATATGTCTCTCCAATGTATTTGTTAATGATTATGTTCTTCAGAGGATTATGTGTTAATTATCTATGTATATTATTCCATTTTTAGGATCCTCGTAATGATTCAACGATGATTATCTCTCATGTGACCTAAATTAATTATTAATTATTCATTTATTTTTTGAAATATATTTATTTGATAATTTAATATGATAATTTTTTATTTGATGGAATAGTTATTCCATTTTGGGGTAAATTGTATTTTTTTTAAATGTTATCCATTGTTTCTTATTTTTTAAATGTTATCTTCCTTGTTATAATTTTTTCATTTATATTTTGTTATTTTTATTTTTTGGAAATATTTATGTATATTTATAATTTCATGTATACGTATAATATAATTTAAGCTCAAAACATTACTTTTTAAAGGATATCTCACATATAATGATAGAAACTTTTGAATTTTACAAAAGAGATTCTCCTTTCATTTTTATATGATCGTTAGTAAGATTTTTGTATATATAACAAATTTTCAAAAGTTTTATGTGGGGTTCTAGGATGAGTAAGAACAGGGATGATGTAAAATTGAAAAACATAATGATGTTTCATGAATAGAAATTTTAATCATTTTTACAAGTCTTAAAGTGTGGAGAAAATTAATAATTAATGGATGAAAAAATATGTAATTTTTGTAATTGTTACATAATATTTATGACATAATTTGATTGGACTCTAAACAAAAAAAAATATTCAATGATTTATTAAAATGAATTATTTTTAAAAAATGATATATGTATTGAATAACGAACATTTAATTATAAATTTTATATAGTTGAATCATTATTAATGTAATAGTAATGATTCTAAATTCGTCCATTATGTTAGAAACATAGTCATTGAGGTGAAAAATATTTCCCAATGAATAATAGTGTGTTATAAAGGACATTATCAAAAGAATATTAATGAACCCATAATAGGGAATAATCCATTATTAGTAATGCAAGACCATCAATTAAATGTAACTAGTGAATTTGGTGTAACACATTGTCATTATAATGAAATATAGTATAAATAAATAAAAAATAACATCTTTGTTACATTATGATTGAATATAGATACAAATATATTTTTAAAATTTATTTCATACATTTATGAATAAAATATTATTTTATTTTGATTTTTTTGGAAAAATACAAAATTATTTAGAAATATATCTTTCTTGAAAATGAATATGATATATTATGAAAGACTATTCCAAAATATTATCATTCATTTTGATGGGAAAGCCTTTTAATTTGTTGTATATTTGAATAATATTATATTCACTCCTTCTATAAAATTCACCTCATTCAAAAAAATAATATTACTTTTAGACCTATTTGTAAGAAGTAAAAAAAATCATAATAATGAAATATTATTTTTTCGAATAATATTAAAAACATTTCATAAAAAATATTTATGAAAATTTGAACATAAAAAAATTTCATGAAATAGCTAGACGGGATTTTAAAAGTAATCTTCCTCACATGTATCTTATATGTTGATTCTTGATCAAAATAAAATAAGAAATGAAAAAATTACATTTAATCCCCAATATAGATAGTGGATAACAAAATATGGTGGAGTAAAATATAGATTTGGTTTTGAAAAATAGGAACATATTGTTTTCCCAATATAAATATGAACATAAAATAATCTAGAAATAAAATGAAACTATATGTGATTTACCATACCTCATGTCATGAATACCTCATATGTGATTTTAAAATCATGTAAAATGAATTTATATTTAGTATAAGTCAATAAAATTATTATATATGAAATTATTATTTCATATATGATCCACTAATAACATTTCTACACCCATTCATTATCAATCATTAATTATCATTACCATTTTCAGTGTTAACTCCTTTGATTTTCATATATGATTCAACCTAGATGTTATGTAATATTCACATTTGTAAATATTTCATAACATCCTTTATATAAAAAATTATATAAATATCAAATATATTAATAGTATATATATAATAATTAATGAAATACAAATATGAAAAAAGTAACATCGTTTCATGGAGTTGTTAATCCATACTTATATACGAGCACCATTATAATTGTTTAACTTGTGGAAGGGTTAGAAGATAAATTATATAATATGATTAAAAAAAATTATTTTTATTAAAAATATCATATATATTTATTACTTCAATATCTATAACTATAAAATTAATGTTATGATGAAAAACAAATTACACCACAATTTGTAAATCATTTGTCGTACTTACACATGAGTAATGGACTCATATTATAAATATATAAAGGTGGTGTTAATGGAAATATCATGATAATAAATACATAAACAAGAATCATTAGATAATTGTGGTTATATTATATTTATATGATGTTGAAATTAAAATTAACTTCGATAGAGTCAGTAAAAATGACAATGACTTTATAGAAAGACCTCCTTTGGTTTAAAACATAAGAGACAGTAAACAAATACATCAGATCGCATCATTACATAAATATTGAATTCATTAAATATATCAAACCTTTTGGGTAGGTATTATAAAGGATATAGGGCTTGATTTTTTTAACATGTTAGGAGAAGATGTACCTTTTATAACATGAGTTATGGGACACATATTTAATTAAAGAATATTTTAACAATATAAGTTCATTTTATTTTTAATGAAGAAGAAAATATTTATATATTAAATTTAATATGGAAAATTCAAAATACCTTTAAAAATGAGTTTTCACATACTATATTGTGTTAGCTTAAAGCCTTATGACTTTATTTTTAACCCTTTTGTACCCTTAACCACACTGAAAATTTATTACCAAGGTTACAAAACATAATAAAATATTAATTTAACATTATTACCTAATATTAATTACTATGATATCAAATATAATATCCATTGTCCATGATTTGAATTTTATAAGTTATAGAAATTACATTTACAAAATTTTCTGAAAACAAAATCAAATGAGGTATATAAAAAATGATAATTTAGAGAATTAAACATATTTTATTGAAATTTAATGATTAATTTTTTTTATAATTTTAGTAATTGGAATATTTTAAATCATAAGAGTATAATTTTAAATTTTTAATAATAATAGAAAAAAAACAAGGAAATAATTCACTATGAGATGTGACAAATCAGTAGTTCTTCCTCTAAATATTAATTATATTTTGATAATTTTAAGATTTTGTTAATATGTTCATAATTTTATTTTTACATTATTTGTATTACTTATATCATATTTATTTTATCTATTTAAAATATTCCTAGAATATAATTTATTTATTATATCATTATATTTTTTTAAAAGTGAAAGTTTTGTAAAATTTGTATTTATCCGTATTCATCATTAAATAAATATTTCATAAAAGTAAAAAATTTTATCAAATTCTAATTTTTATGTTATAAATTCTAAAACAAAATTCATTTTTTAAAATTTAATTTAAAAACATTTCTAATTTAAAATTTTTAGTTATACAACACTAATTCTATAGGTGTTTCATTAAAATGAGAAGCTAACATAGTCTAAGTGAATATTTTATTGTATAATAACACATCCTATTATGTAAATTGGTAAAACATTTATTAATGAATTATACCATCATTATGAAAAACTCCCCCAATGATTTCCAAATAGACATATAATTAGATTAATATTATAAATAAAATGAAAATATCCCATATTTATGACTCACCACATAGATAAATTTTTTGGGTTTGAATTATTAAATCTATATATTATTTAAAACTATAAAACATAAATCTTATATAAAAAGTTACATTTAATTTCATTTTTCATTATATAGTTACAATATTATTCTACATATCCTTAATAATATTAATTCATAAATGGTGTTGGAGGTATATATCATCACTTTTCTCTAACCATTGATCATAATTTGATACGTAATAAAAATATAAAACAAATTTAATCATTCATTTTTTAACTATATGGGTTTATAATGAAAAAAAATAGTTTTGATATTATCCCACAGACATGATGGAATAGCTTATGGTTTTGTGAATCATTTTAAAAAAAATTACTAAACCATTACTGTGAATATATCAAGAAACATGGCACATATAATGTTATTTCCCAATTAATTTGATCCATTAAAAAATGTTATCAAAAATACTAATACATTGTGATCTCATTATGGTTTAATTTAAAAATATTAATTCTATGATTCACCTATAAATTCCATCATTAGTATAGGTCTGATGAAAAATATATTCTCTCACTAAATATCAAAACACCTTCTGTGTATGTTAATTTTTCAAATTCAAACTATCTATTGCATTATAATTATTTTTAATACACATATGAACCGATTAATACCACTTTATATTATCACTAAAATATGGGGGGATAATGACATGGAAATAAAATAGTGTGACAATTTCATGACAATTTACATGTCTATCATTACTATATCCTCAAATATTTGATCTTTTCATATAATAATGGTTGATATTACTCAATAATTAAGGTTAATAGAGGCATTTTCACATCATATTATTTTTCTGTTAATATTAAATCATACATTACTAGTTTATATGTTCTTCCATCAATCTACATTAACTCCCATTATTCCCAATATAGGGATATCAATAATTCAATAACTTATGGTCAAATATATGTGACATTGTTAAATATAAATAAATATTATTTGAATATTCAAATAAATTATTTCAACAACAATATCATGATCAATAGTTATGTATTTATCTTCAAGGATATTTTTTTACCAGCTTTCAGAAAATAAAAATAAATCCTATTTGATATATTAGTATCCGAATATTTTTTCTGAATTTATAATTATATATAAAAATAACTTTATTCCATATTAGTGATGATATAATTGTTGAATTTAGTAATATCTCCAATAACTATTGAAAAAAATTAATATTTATTCAAACATATCTATTTTAAATCATTACTTATTAACATGTATAATATGATAGGTAAATGTATTGTAGATCAACAGAACACTTATACTAACCTAATGATCCAATAAAACTACCTATTTATAAAATTATCATCGTGTTTGATAATATTTAAAAACCTTGGTTATTGAATGTTCAATATCTACTACCTCATTCAATATAATATAGTGAAGAAAATAAATCTATTATATCTAAATTTCACAATTAACCTATTTCTGGCATAACTCCATCTCTCCCAATGTTTGAAAAACCAAATTTTGATCTCATGTTCATTATATTTATTTTATTATAACATGATATAATTAATAATAATATTAGTTATTTCTTAATAAAATCATTATATACTCTATTCATCATATCTTTAAAGACAATGGGTGTATTTGTTAATCTAAAATCATTATTGTGTACACTAAATTCTCATACATCACATAAAAAATATAAATCAATATATAATACATCATACCATTTAATTAATGATAACAAATAATGTCCCTAAATTATAAAAAATTATTAAAAGACAATACATTTTTCAAATTATCTAATATTATTATAGAGGACACATATTATATAATAGAGTGGAATTATTCCTATAAAAATGATGATTAACCACATAAAACAACCCATCAACCATAAAAATAAAATGAAATATCTCTTTAGAAATTATATTAATCTATTATATAGTATTTGATATATATAGAATTCACATTTGGGATGATATCAATAGGGATTATGAATTCATGACTAGTAGGATATCTAAATCATTTGATGAGAGGAAAATAAATATAATCATTCAATGTTAATATAACCATATCCAATGTGATATCGATCTATTTCATATATTGAATTTATCATTTAATTCAAAAAAAATTTCATTATGATAAACCAATATTTGTTGTTTTATACATAAGTAATGCAATTGAATTTTTTAATGAATAAAAATATTCTCTATTATATTTACATATTGTAAAGTAATTTACTTTTCAAAAACATGCTAATGTATACATTGACATAAAAGATAGAATAACTATAAATTGTAAATATACATAAGGGTATAACAATAATGTTTATAATTAGATCCTTTAATTGAATTACAATGGAAAAAATTAAATTTATTTAAATAGGATATAATTCAACGTTTTTATTAACAACATCTTATTTAATTAATCATATATTGATTCAATTTACCTATAATTATAAAATAATAGAAGATAATATTTATACCTAAAATATATTAATGTAATATTTAAAAATAAAATCATTATATTGTACATAAAAGAAATGAATTGTAATTAAATAAAGCTATTTATTTAATTACAATTATTCTAATTTAAATTTATTAGATTCATGAGAAATAGACTTGGTTAGTTCACTCTATCCTTAAAATGGAATCATTTCAAATTGATAATATATCCTTTTCAATTACTCCCATGTTGATGGATAGTATCTCCATACATGAAAAAACATCCAATCACTTCTAGTGACGCCATGGTAGTTGTTTCCATGAGAAAAACTATTAAAAATTCTACCCCTCCTTTATTGACATTTTTCAAGATTCATTCTACATAACACTAAATTATCCTTTTCATAGTATGACTTACATTGATAATAATTTACATGAAAAAATCCATAATTGTATTCCGGAATCCTTTTTTATATTATCATATGATTATTCAATTTCAAAGAGTAGTACACTTTCAATAAAAAAATAATGTCCATAAAAAGTATATTTAAAATTATTTTGATTTTTATGCTTTTCTCATAGTATAAATTGACACATAGGTTAATATACAATTATATTTTAAAATATAATTTTCTTCCATATGTTATTTCGTAGGAAATTTATTTTCTATATAAACTCATTTTTATGAATGGGAATATTTATTATGGAATAATACCTAGAATTAATTCCATTTTATGCTTTCTATCCATATACATAATTTATTTAATTATTTACCATTAATGATCCATATACATGCTTAAAAAATGGATGTCCAAAATAAAGTACACCCTTAACATATACCAAAAATAAATGAATATATTTTTTATTGATTTAATCCATTGTTCTTCCTCTAATAGATTAGTTATTTGATATAATTAGGGGGTTTATTTCCTCATAAAATTATTAAATGTAGTGAATCATTGTCGAATGGAAGCTAGTTCATCCATATGTTAATGGGTATTTTTCAAAAAAAGTTTAAACATCACTGATCTAATAATAATGTACTCAAATACATCATTAGAATCATTATTTCCATTATAGAGTTATCAATATAGATATTATTGATGTTGATATTATTATTTATCCATTAATTAGACATCATTTCAATGAAATAACATATATTTATTAGTTCTTGAAAGACACTATAAATTGTAAATAAAAATATATAATTAAAATAAATATATTAAAAATAAATATTAGATATCATATTGATTCTAGATAAGTCTTTTGAACAACCTAAGGGATGAATATAATTTTATTCACATGAAATTCTCTTATAAATCATGATAAAATATATACTACATAAAATGCACTAATGTTAAAAGTAAATCCCCAAACATCAGTAACCCTCAACCAGTTGTTATTTTTCCATTGGAATGAAAATAAAAAAATCATAATACCTATGATAAATGATTTTATAATCAAAAAAAGGCTTGTTACATAATTAATCATAAAATTACCATTAAAAAAATAAATATCATAAAATCACATAGAAAATTTTTCCACCATTAATTCCTATCGATATATCACATGAAGAATTATTCCTAATTTATTATGAATGTATTGGAAAAAATTATTATAGTGACCTCATAAAAATATTTATGATAGCATATAGTATAATTTAATCTTTGAATAATCATGTTATTCATATTATGATAGGATTAAACTCACAAAAAATATCTAAATATATATAAGTAATATAACCCTAAAATTGAAATATGTAATCCAATAGATACTTATATTTTATTTCATATTAATGAAATACATAATTTCGAACAACACAACCACACGCTTTAACACCCCTTCAATGACATCATTAATAAAGGGTAAGGAATATTAAATTTATATATTCTTTTTTTTATAATGAGATCAAATTATACATTGAGGTTATATATATATTTGAACCAATGCAGTAAAATAATTATACAAATGTATTCATCATTTAATAATTATATATTATAAATTCAATAAATATTTTCCAAGATAGAACTATTTTCATTAAAATGTATATTTGATCAATAATTATTCATTTTTAAATAATTATTATAATATTTTTTAATATTGAACAATTTAAATGAATATTATAATATCTTTTGTATGGAAAATTAATATTAAATTAATTGGAATAGTTTTATGATTCTCAATATATATTAAATGGTGTATTGAATATTCAATTTAGCGCAAAGGATGACACAGTACAATTAATCCCACTTCTCTGGTAAACTCATATTGATAGTCATTGTAACACAATTGTTTTTAGTAGGGAATTAATTAATAAATACATATGATTTTAATTTAATATAAATTATTTTGATAATAATTCTTTATCCACATTAATAATTTATTAAATAAATCATTAATTATTATATTTTTAATTAAGATACATAATTCATGTCCAAAGTCAAATAAATTATACTTGGTATAACCAAATTGGATGATATAAAATGTGAATACAATGGTTGTTTTATGAAATACCTAAATGAAATAAATTAAATTTACATTTATGTTTCGAATATTTTACACCAATCCAATGGTCAATACCTTTATAAATATATATTGATCATTCACTACAACTCATTGGCCACGAAATCATTCATTTTATGGATAATTGTTTTCAAGAGGGGAATAACATATCGTCAAAGAGCATATATGGATAATATTATTATAGACATTATGTTTATCTATGAATGTGTATATTTTTCATGTTTTAATTACAATATTAATCATCTAAAATAATTGCATGATCCAATCATTTATAGTTGCATTACCTTCCTTGAATGTATTTATAGTATGGCCCAACAAATATAGCCATATAATTCATAATCAATTTAAATTAGGTGTCAAATACTTCCAACATAATAAATCATTAATTCATTAATTAAATAAAATAACCCCATTAACTAATGTATGAATTTTTTTTTGAATCATGTGTAATTTGGAGTTTTTAAAAATTACGATTAGTTGGTGGAGATTCAAAAAAATCAGAGGCTAGAACATAGTGGTATGTGATTAAAAAATTCAATGGTTTACAATAGAATGCTTAAATTTACAATGGTTATGATTCATAGCTTATATAAGATATTAAATCCTCAAACATGATAGAGTGACAGATAGTGAGCTATCAATCTCATAATTATCGGTGATAAGGAATAGTGTTTATGGTTGTGATCGATGACTAAATTGGATGGAGGATGTAATGTTGTCAGGTATGAACAAGTTGGATTTGTGGTCTTAATGGTTATGAAATGGTACCTTATATGGGATTTAATTTTCTAAAAACAATTGATTAACTAGGATAAACAAAGTTATATCACAATATATATATATATTAGATGTGTTAGATACCTACGATGAATAATTATATATCATGGTTTAAATGAATATTTCTGACATGTTATAAGTTAAAGGCCATATACCTAGGACCCAATGAAATTATTTTGACATTACATTGTTCAATATTGAAATTAGAGTAAGTGAAAATTGACTATGGGATTCTATTTTTGAGGTTTACTCATCATATTGATATGTCATGGGTTACTGGGGGAAAATTAATTAATGTTTCACAATTCAAAAAACCAATAGAGATTAAGTGTTTTTTTTTTAAATTTCTTGATTTATATACATCGTCAACCTCACACAAGTGCATGGATATATTTTACAGACTATAAATAAGAATACTGATAGATGGAACTGAACTATCACAAGTAATTGGATGTAAATATTTGAGAAGTAAACATTAGATTGATTTACCTCATCGATAATTCACTAATAGACAGATTCAAATCAATGGGACACTTTTATGCTGTTGATGAAGATCACCTGGAATTTTACTAGAGGATGGATATATCCTAACAATTTATCAAGAGTGTATTAATCCATTACATCATCAACAATTAAATTTTTTCATCGGTCTATGATTTTCAATATGATATAGTGTTCCTATAGATTCATGAAAATAGAATAAAAATTAATATTTAGCTTATTGAAATTTAGATGTTCACAACATTCTATAGAAGGTCATTTAATTAATAAAACAAAATGACCTTCTTTGAAGAAGCAGTCATAAGTAATATTTATTACATTTTAATGTCACATGGCAAGGACAATTCTCTGGTTGTTTTGAGTCATGTGTTATTTACATGTAAGTGAAATATAACTAGATATTGTTTAATGTTATGATTAAACAACATAAAATTTTTGGATGAGATTTAAAATAAATTGGTTCACCTTTTTGTTTTAACAATTATATAAAATTATATAAAAATAAAGTAACAAACATTAAACAAATCACTAATTTTATAATTTTAATAAAAGTATGGGTATTAATTTTGATAGAAATAACAGATGATGATGTGGTTACACAACTTCTGTAGATGATATTTTCGGTTGTTTCATAAAGTGTCATCATTTCATATGGCCTTGAGTGGTAGAGGTGTGTGGAATACATTATATTAGTTTCCCTCTCCAATATTCCATTTCACCAATTTAAGATCATACTAATGTTCCTAACTCAATTTAAAGGCATGTGTTTCTCATTTAGAATAGGTGAGATATGTGGTATGGTGTAATAAAAATTTTATCACTATCTCAGTATCGAAGATTCTAATTTGGTCGCAGAAAGATAAAAACAGCATCATCAAGATAATACATGATTGTTTGTAACATTAGTGCACTATACGTAATGTAAGAAAGATGTGGGGGATTTTATATAGGATTCATGAACCCCATTTTCATTATAATACAATTTCGAAGATGGGAACATGAGTTTTTCAACTGAAACTATAATTTAAATTTGGATGCATTATAAGAGGCATGTGAAGAATGAGGTATTACGTATTATACATGGTCTAATCCATGTTGGTAAGGATAATGGGTTGGTTTTTCCTTGAACATAAAATATGTTGTGAGGAGTAAAATATAATCTATTCATAATTAACCCATAGTACTACTTTTTATATTAGGGATAGTCCGGGTTTTGAGGGTGACATGCAATTAGTAAATTAAAATGAATGTGTAATTAAATACTAAACTTTATTAAAATATAATGCATATGAGTGTGGAGAGACACAGCCCTGTGGTATGAGGTTTGGTTAATACCAATGTGATATATCCCAATATAATATATTATATAATGATTTTCTATATCTTTTTCATGTATATACATTCTTAAAAACTCAAAAATCTATGTTCGGGGAACATTACCATTAAATATTTCTAAAGATAAAATTTATTATTTTGTGCCAATATGAACATAGAATTTCAAACACATTGTATGGGTGTTGTTAGGAACTATTAATGGTGTATTCATTACTATATTAGTCATCCTTGGATCATTAATATACCTGATATGAATGTTTTTGTTACATAATTTTCTAACAACATGATGTATTCATGATTTAAGGGTTAAAATATTATTTTTATGAAGGTAACTATCATGTTATAGATTTCTCAAATTTCAATGATCCCTACCATTTATATTCAGAATTAATTTATTAGTAACAATACATTGTGTACCCTGAGCAATGACACATGTGTGAGTACTAATCCATATGAATTTTTGAATAATGGGAATATCTTATTGTTAGTTATCTCGGATACACCGTAGATTTGTGATATGTAGTGATATTGGAAATATGATGAATTTTTAACTTTTATGTGGTTTCTGATGTAGTTCGTAAAATTTTAGGATTTAGATTTATTACATGATCCATTCAAAATTCATTTTATTATTAGAATTTTACATTAAATAACACATTCCTTATACATATAGTTTTATCTAAAGTATAAATTCTCCACAACATAATTGGATTCATTACAAAAAAATAATAACATGATTCATAAGAAAAATTATTGAAATGAGCCTTTATAAGGATTCAAATAGTATCCATTAATATGAATGATCACATATGACCTTATATTTATGAGGGTATTTCATTTGAAGGGCCACTAATACTTCAAAAATACAAATACCAAGAGATCCATTTATTCTAAATACTTTAGTATACTTGTTTTACTGTTGGGAATGTACCTTAGCAGCTAGAATAATAATAATGTACTTAGAAATTCATGTCTCTACCAACTAGTATAATTTTTATCATTTATATATATATATATATATTAATTCAAAAAATGTTTTAGTATGCAAAAATATGTCATTTTAATGATTTTTTATTTTCATTTTTATTATATTCTATACAGTAAAGAGTCACATGTATTACTTAGGAAACTAGTCAAAAATATTTTGAAAGTCACAAAACATTAATGAAGAATACATATACTAGTTTATTGTAAATTTAAATATTTCAAAATGTTTTCTAGCATATTTTATAGCACCAAATATGAAATTCTATATATCTTCAAAAATTATTCCAATTTAGGGTCATGGCTTTTTGGATGAACCTATTATCCATTATTGAATTCACATTATACATCATAAATGATATAATCGGATAACCAAATATTATCAAAATACCATATATTATGAATGTTATCTTGATCTAGATTTTGATGTCAAAGAAGTTATCATTAATCCCTCCATAAAAAACATTGATGGTCATGATAAGGCATACCAAACCATCTCTCAAATTTATTTATTAATTTTCTATATATCAATTAATAACCATAGATTATGATAGTGTTCATATTGAGATATCCCAAAAAGAAGAATTATTAATGAATAAAGGGGTTGGGATTATTATTTGTATCATACCTATTAATAATTAATCATAATAATATAAACAAATTTGATATATTATTTAATTTCGATATGAGATTTCATGGTATTTTAGAAACAATCAATTATCATAGAAATTAAATTCATGTGGGTTCACAGCTAAAAATATTTCATCTCCATCATGGGGAGTTATTAAATATATTATTGGATATTTACAGGACGAACAATATTCCATGTTTTGGGATATTATTTAAATTTTTTTGTCATTATACGATATTTCAGATCACCCTAAATTGAATCACAATATATTGTGTGATCTATTATTGGAAAATAAAGACTAAATTAATGTGATAAATATTTCTTATGTAAGTCAAATTTTTTACTAAATGGATAAATTAGTATTAAATTATTTAAAGATGAAAACACAATTTTAATGATTCATGAAATTTCTAAACATGGGGTACTTTGAACACAATGGTTTTGTAATGATAAAAAACATATGAAAGATAATAAACTTATATGTAATATAGGGTAAAAAAAAGGGGCCTCTTCGTCTCTAACATTCATAACGTTTTAAAATTCTTATCAATGGGAGGATATATCAACCACATGATATTCACATGGGATCCATGGTACATATATGTATAATGGTTAAAAATTAATGTTATAGAAGATGATAAATCTCATAGGGAATTCTTTTCATTGGATTTTCCTAATTATATTTCTCTTATAAAGGAGAACAACCCCGTATAACATTTATATGACCCTAAAAATTTTCTATCTGTGTATAGAACACTATTTTGTTAATTATGAATCTAGAAAAATTATATAAAACATATTTCCCACCTTCCACTCAGACTCGAATAATATAAGTAGCATATGATTCATGTTATAGACTGCTGATGACTTCACCAATATTATTATAATAAAAATTGATTTTATATTTCCTCACTATATATTAAATATAATTACAGTGTAGAAACAATCTGCAGAACCCTTGAATAATGAAAATATATTATTTTATATCATGATCATGTCCCCATGGAAATATTTATAATTACCTAGTTTGTATGATTTATATTATATAAATCATTGTAATTAAAATATCAATAGTAAACAACTATTTTTCTATTTTGTACTATTCATGTGGAAAAACATCGTATATTTTAACGAAAGTTATTGTTAATACAACACATGATAATATGATCTCCAAAATTACCAAAACCAATATAGGTTCCCTAATTCATCTTATTTAAGAATATACCAATACCTAAGTTTAATTCTACCTAAATGACATACTATCGTATATAGTTAGTAAAATTCATAAGCAATCTATTATATACAGCTTATATAAGAAGGAAAAAGTAGATCTATCTTATGAACATGAAGAGATCCCTATTAACCATTTAATATGTATGGATGATCCTTTACATGTTGTAGGTGCTTCTATTGTAGTAGAACACACTATGGTTGAGGTCAATAATTTTAATGACATCCCAATTATCATACTGATAATATTTTTTTATAAATAATATTTTCAGGATAAAATTCTCATATTTAATCATCATTATCAAATACAAATAATTTTTTCATTTAAAATAATTCTCACACACCCTCATCACATGAATCAAGTTCATTAGATTTAAAATTTTCTTCTAGACAACATCATAGTGTTAAAGAGTTACTAGATATTGATTTATGAGTCATTTATGAAAACAATAATTGTGAGAATGGAAATTTTTAATGGAATATTCATTAGTAACTAAGACCAATATAAAAATAATTTGTTAAAAAGTATATTTTCATTATAAACCATTGTATGAATTATCTATGTTTGGTACTATGTTCAAAGTGAATCATAAAACTACAAGGATAAATATGATTATATGACAATATAATGACACATAGTTTGATGACCATGAAAATACTATATCATCATATTGTCCTAAATAATATATATAGGGTTTTATCTTTTTGAAAAAATAATATTTTGAGGAGAAATATAAACACATGACATAGATCGATGAGATTGAAACCATAATTTTATTAATGTAGTTATATGTAATAGAAGTCATGGTGGATTATGTTTAGTAGAATAATATTGAAGAAATCCATTATAATTTTGGGGGTATATGATATAAATGAGACCTACCTCTAATCCCATTTGCAATAATTTATTACAATTCTATTTATACTATATTTATTAATTTATACTTGATACCCAAATGAAGGGAAGCTAAAATAAAAAGTTGATAAATATCTATCATTATAATCTAGTATTTATTTATTCTTTTATATTAAAAATTTTCAATGAATTAATTTCACATTAAAATGAATTATTATTTTTCCAAATTAAATTAATAAAAATATATTCATTATTGAGAGAAGTATGTTATAATTAAATTTTATGAATGTGGTTGGTATATTTTATAGACCATTTGGTTTTCAATAATTTTACCCATTAAATCCATTATATAATTATTATTTAATAGATATAATGTTCAAATGATGTTAAATATATGATTTTTTAAAGAATATCAACATTATGGGAGATTAATCTGGTTATAAATTATGATTAATGTGTTCATGATTAATGTTACAGAAAAGGGATGATATTTTTTTATTCTTTATAGGATTCTTCTTGATTTCATATTATAATTCCATATTCAATTGCATTTCCACACTAATCTAAGGCATGTCTATTAGGTGGAAATGAAAACTTGACCTCCTCCATGATATGAATACATGGGTGGGTATTTTAAAAAAAATGTTCCCCTAATTTATAATCTCATTCAAAAGTGGGCCTTTTTATGGATGTAATGGTTAAAGGTTCCCACTAAAAATATTAATTAATATGGATTTTAGAACAACGTCTAGGATTATTCAATTACCAATAACTAAGGACTTTTTATATGAGAATGAAAGGGTTTTCAAGCCCCATGAAAATTTATGTTACCAATAATGTGTCATGCGGAATAACATATATTAAAGCCTATCATGCACAAATAAGGATAGAAAAGTTTGATTTTTTTTGTAAAAATGATGACTATAATGGGGGGTTGAATTAATGAACTACCTTTTTCATGATTTATTAGATGTAGAATTATCAAATCAATGTTTTCTTAATCTTGATATCTGTCGCATAGTATTTATAATTCATTCATTTAATTTCCATTAATTTTTTATAATAATTATAAATACCATGTCTCAATAGATGACTATCAAATTAATTAATGGGATTCCCTTTACAATTTATTTTCTAAAAATATGCATTATTTGTTTATTTTTATAGTTTATAGTCCTATATTTTAAAATAAATAGAGTAAATCATGTTTTTATGTTTTATAATATTGACCAAGAGAGTAAAATATGGTCGAGATCATGTGTCATCTATCAAAATAGAATTAATCCTACATTCCTCGTGCTAGGATATAAAATCCCATATTTAAGTGGAATTGAAAACTAACACACGAAAAAAGACATGGGAATTTAATAATTATTTAATATTCTATAACAAGGGTCCCATGAATTTTTAGTTATCCATTTGTATATGAATAAATAAACATAATGTGTTTTTACATATTTATTTTCCAATTATTATTTACATATACATTTCTTGATTGAATGGGGGAATCATACTCTTGTATGTATGTTTATAGTGACCAGAAATGAAACAAAAAAGTGGTCTATAAAATATGATATAATTGTTCATTACTTATGTATGGGATTGAGGTTGAATATTTTATTATTTTTATTGGTCAGAGTGGATACTCCAGTGAGCGGGTGAATTGAGTTCCAATTAAAATTTATGTTTAAAAGATTTGTATTAAAATCCATCAATTTAAATAACAACCTAAACTGTAGTGAATTTATAATATAGTAAAGATTCAGTTAGGTTCTCAAGAGATTGATTAGTTCTCATTTAATCTAATGTGAGGTTTATATTATCTATTGAAACTAACCTACTGGTTTATAATAAATACAATTTCTTGTTATCTCAACTACTTGAGTTATTTAAAAATGTATACATATTTTATGTACTTAGTAGTAGAATATTCACAATAGTTTTAACTAAAATAAAAATGCACAATAGTTTTAGACTAGCGGATCTGTCTCATGCAAAGACTTATTCCTCTCAACAAGTTTTATATAAACTATTACCCACACCCTGGATCAAGATTTTACAATAGTACACTTACTGTCTAGGTCCTCAGACCTCTACCACAGTTCCACATGGGAAAAATGAACAACAACACCCAGGATATCATGGTAACAATTGACCTCTACCACTACCCACAGTGGGATATAGAGTGTAAGGGAAATATTGAGTGAGGATTTAGAAATACATTAGTTTAATACAAAAGACAATGTGTTCTTAAAATAAAGGGCACAAACATTGGTGATAAAGTAAAACTATGGAAACACAATAGATCTAACAAAATAGAGATGTGTTTCGAATGCTTTATGTGTTTTCAGTGACGCTCTAAACTACTTGGAATGAAGAAGATGAATCTTGAGTCCTTCTATAGATGTTTTTTGGAAACCAGATTATAGTGGTTTTATACCTTCAATTCTAGTATAGGTGTTCAGTTTGAAATGTGAGAATTTCCTTTACAGCACTTGAATTTCTTCTTTGAACTTATGATCTTGAGAGTTCTTCGAGTTATACATGTGTTCTTCTTGTATTTGTTTCTATTTTCATTCTCTATGTTCTTCTGTATATCCAGCCACATTTTTTGAATGTCCTTTGAAGGACATATTATCTAGTAGCATGATGTTCTCCTTTTTATGTTCATTGAGCTCCAAAAATATGAATTATTTGTACGGGGTACGGTTTCCAGAAAACCAACAATCATCATTAATTAATTTATAATTCATTAAAATCATGAAATATGACCTTTTCTAAAAAGTAATCAGAGATTTAGAAGAGAGAAACAGTGACTCGTTTCCATTTGGTAGCACTCTGTATCAATGAACTTGTAGAAGTGGACTTGTAATGGTAGATCTTATATCGGTAGGTGTTTGTAGCGGTAGCTCCTTCTTGCAATAGGTCCAAATACTGGTGACTATATCTTGCGGTAAATTCCTTTAGAAGTATATCTTGGTAGCGGTAGACTTATGCACCAGTAAACCATACCGGTGATCTTGTAATGGTAGACTACATAATAGTAGTTTTCACTCTATATTGGTCGGCTTGTGCATAACAGTATACTTACTCTATCGGTAGCTCTGGTGTAAATGTAATTGTCTGCATACCGGTGACCATTCTGTATCGGTATCTCATATGTATACTACTAACTGGTAGTCTGTTTATGCAAAAAAATACATAGATTAACTTAGGATAAAACAGTAATAGTTAAATGAACCTTTTATTAACCGAATGTGATTGAATTATAGATATATTATCTAAACATATTCAATAGTACTTTTATATTTTGAAATTAAACACTTAAACATTAACTAGTGTAATCAAAATTTTAATCAATAAACATCAATTGGGATTATCAAAACATAATAAATGATAATTTAAATTATCAAAACATCTGAGTCCAACAATTTCCCCCTTTTTGATAATCAAAAATTATGTCATGTAATCCAAATGTATCATTCTAAAAAAAAATTTCTTATTTCTCATTGTGTTCCAACAAAAGTAAAATATATTTCAGAGATAAGTAGAAATTCTCAAGCTCAAATGTATTAGAGAAAATGGATTTTGAGAAATAAAATATTAATATCTATGTCTGATAGATGTCCCTCCTATAATAAACCCCCCCCCCCCTTATCATTTATCCCACTTTATCATTTCTCCCATTTGGGAAATATTTCGCCCCCTTTGGGATTAGAAAAATGAAAGAAGTTATAAAATATGCATGTAAGGTATATATCAGATAATAGAAAATATGGGGAATCAAAGTTAAAATATAAGAGATAAAGTAGGTTATCAAAAGAAAATTAGACAATACAGGTATGGACCAGAGGTAAAAACATAAGTGTAAATGTAAAAGAGAATGAAATTTAGTATATAGCAGAGGTAAAAAACCTGAGACAAAGAGTCTACAAAATATGTATATATTACGGAGTCAAAAGTACATAAGGATTACAAAAACAATGTACAATGTAAAAATGATTCATATCAAATTCATCTAAAACCTCTCAATCTACATCCTAAATGTCCACTTTTGATTTTCCGATGGGATCTGAGGGAGACTCAGAATAGGTAGCTTTGGTTGAAGTCTTGGGAAATCTAGAAATGACTAATGAAGGTTAAGAAACTGAAACTATTCCTAACCTATAGTGGGTACTCCTATGAATAATCACTGAAGGTTCTGATGGCTTCAGCTGGGGTCCTTTAAAAAGTAGAAGAAGTAGGGCCAAATGCAAGTAAAGCTGGTGGTACAATCACTGGATGAGAGTCAACATGAAAAAAGGATAGCAAGATATTTCTAAAATCCATGAAAATATCTCTTCCTCTCTCCATATGAGAAAAGAAGTCATCCTTGTTTTCCATGAATTTTTTAAAAGCTGGAGTCAGCTCCCTGAGCTTACACAGTTGCTCTATAAAGTCTTGAGTCACATAAAGTAATTCCAAATTTTCTAAAAAATGTTTGAAGTGATTTTTAAATTGATTTTTACTGTAGAACCTTTGGAAATAGTAATCCATATTGTCCCTTAGTTCTTTTTGAGAAGCAGTGGCCACCCTTAGAAAATCCTGAACAATTTTTCCTATATCCCTAGTGGGAGTCACCACTTGGGTCAAGGAAGAAGAGTCTACATAGCCACTAGTGAAAGCCTGTCCAAGATCTTCTCGTATCACAACTCTAATAGGATCAACATCTAAAGAAGGCCTAGGATCACTTAGAGGTGAAACATTAAAATCTATTGTTTCCTTAAAATATTTAGTCAACCCATTAATGAGATTTTTCCCAACAATTTCATTGGTGCTGACATGCTTCTTTATATAACTATTAAATTCCTCAAAAATTGATACCATCTGGCCAACTATACTTTTCACAAATGTAAAATCCCTGTCTTCTTGAGATTTAGAACTCATATAAGACTCCATAGAGACAACTGATTTCATTAGAAATTAAACATCCTCTGCCAATCTTGAAACTTTATTCTAGCAGGTCATGGCGTCATAAAAAATTCTAGATATGGATTCAGTCATAACAGATTGAGTGGATGAAATTAAAGAGGTTTCCATTCTTCTCATTTTGTCCACAAAACAGGTCATGAGATCAGACTTCAGCTGGTCTAGGTCATCATTTCATACTAAATTCCAAGATAATGTCTCAGAAAAGAATTTCATAATAGACATGTGGTCTTCTGATGGGTTTCTCATCTTCAGAATTAGGATAATTCAACCCAAAAACTACAAAACCTGGGTCTTCTACCCAGTCTTCATACTCATGATCTACATATACATTACCATGTCTGGTGGGATTATGCCCCTTAATTTTTGCATTCTAATTTACACGTACATCAATAGAAGCCCCAGCAGGCAGGTCTTCCTTAGAAGATTCACCCACAACCATCTTTATTTCAACAACAATAGCCTCATCAAGGATAGGTGCATGTTCTGGCATCTCAACCAAAACAGCCTCTACATGCATAGTAGAACTCTGTATTACCGGACTCAAACTCAAAGTACCATCATTTGACCTATCAGAATCAGATTCTTTTCTAGGTAAGGTATATTGAGTAGTATCCTCTCCATGTGATATACTTTGAGGTGTAGGGCTAGGAGGCAGGTCAGGGTGGATCTTGACGTCCGGTTCTAAGAGGGATGTTGCGAAACGCGACGGCGCCCTGAAGGAGATGATAGAGCTCACGGGTAAAAAGTATGTTGTGGATGGTGTTTCATCGATGTCACAGGAAATTTCGGACTAGATTGGTGATCTTCCTCCTCTAGTTTCGATGGAAAATGAAAGCGGCTTGTGCTCGGGTGCGGCTGACTAAGATGTTGAGACGCTTGTTCTGGGCTGTTTCAAAGGAATGTCCACAGTGTTTGATGTTGGCAAGGATGCAAAAAATGATTTGTTGATAACTTCATTGTGGGAGGGATCTTTATTTTATAGAACAAGTACCTTCACCCAGTTACAGAGTCATCTAAGGCAATTCACCCGGAGGGCAGTGGTGTCTACTCCTTTGCTTCTCTCAAAGGTGGGATTGATTCTCTCATCCAAAGAAAAGGAAATATTGCGCACATTTAAGAGGATCCTTCTGCGGTGTCTGAACAGCACAAAATAGGTGATTTCTCAATATTTGGTCGCCTTTTCCTTCTTGAAGGTTCACAGCCTATCAAGATTGATGAACTCAAGGATCGTGTTTCACTGATTTGGAGTTTATGATCATGGAAGTGTCTCTCTCTTGGTCAGGGATATTATCATATGATATTCCCCATGAATGAATTGAAAATTTGAGCATGGGGCATTGGATCCATTTTCCCCACGAATAAATCTCCGATAGTAGACTGTCAACCCAAGGAAACTCCGCACCTCTGTCACGGTCTAGGGTGGATTCTATGCTAACACTGCCTCTACCTTGGCTGGATCCACTGCTACACCATCTACTGAGATAACGTGTCCCAGAATGTGGAACTCTTGTATCCATAATTGACACTTTGATAGTTTCTGTTACAACTGGTGCTCTCGGAGTGTGTCCAGAACCATCCTCAGGTGCCTCGCTTTCTCCTCCTTGGATGCATAGTACACTAGGATATCATCAATGAAGACCACCATGAACTAATCTAGAAGTGGCTAAAAGATCTAGTTCATGAGTCCCATAAATAATGACTTTACATTCATCTTGACGAAGAGCCTCAAAAAGTACTCATACTGACTGTAGTGATATCTGAAAGTCACCTTCGGTATATCCTCATCCTGTACTCACATCTAGTGATACCATGATCGTAGATCAACCTTCGAGAACCATCATGACCCTCTTAACTGGTCTATGGGGTCATCGATCCTTGGTAGTGGATACTGTTTCTTCACGGTAACCTGATTCAAGCGCTGGTAATCCACACACAGCCTCAAGCTCTCATCAACCTTCATGGAAAACAACAATGGGACCGCCCAGGGTGAAACACAGGGTCTCACGAAGCCCTTCCTTTCCAAGTCTTTCAGCTACACTCTCAGCTCACAAATCTATGCAGGAGCCATTCGATATTCTGATGATGATATCAGTGTCATCCCGGGTTGCAACTCAATGCAAAAATCTATCTCCTGACGAGGAGGGAGTTTGGGGACATGCTTCGGAAATACATCCTCATACTCAACCAATACCACTAAAAATTGGACACTTGTAACAACGGTTGCGCCAAGGGCTAGGCTAGCTAGGTGATGCGAAATCAGGTGTGCCCTCCTATGCACGAGTCTATCCTATGATGCATGGGTCTCTTTTTCACTGTAGAAGGAGAGCCTCGTTCTATCACTGTGGACACACTGCACCCTTTGCCTAAAAAAGTTAATCTAGACATGAACTTTGGATATCCAATCCATACCAAGATCAATGTCTCGAACAAGATAAACAACCAAAAAATGACTATAACATGTGTCTATCAGCACAGAAACCAAATTATAAATGACATAGATTATACCTCTAATCATTCTGGGAGTAACTAGGTCATAACCCTCTGGTGCCTACAGATGTCCTGGACTCTGTCCACCAGCCCCCTACGGCTGGGGTGGAACTCCTGGGGGTGGTGGTGGTAAAAGGTCAAAACTCTGACCACCTCCACCTACTCTCCCAACTCCTCTACCACGTCCACCACCTCACAGATCTATCTTCTCCAAACGTTCCCTCTTCCTCGTTGGTCCATCCATGGATCCCATGTCTGTAGAATAGTGGGTTAGACAATCTCGAGTGAGATGTCCTCTTCCATAACAAGAGTAGCATCCCCTATCTCGAGGCCAACTGGATGTACCCTGCGAACCCTATACGATAGATCCCCTGTCCTATGATCTCCTATGGAAATGTCTCCAACACCTGGGTCACTGACAGAGGCTCCCTACTACCGAGGTCTCTACTCCATCTCGCTCACCACTAACAATTACCGGCTGTCTCTTCTCTTCCATGAATGTCCCAACCACCAAATCCCACTCAATCACCCCATCGTAATTAGGAATGCTCATAGGGATTATGCTTGCTCTAATATATCTACGCAATCCCCGCTAAAAAGGCTGAGATCTAAAGTACTAATCCCTGACCATATCCATCGAGTATGAAGTGAGGTCGGTTAACCACGTTGAATAGTCATCCACCGTAATGGTTCTCTACTAAAGCTGAAGAAGCTCTTGTATATGTACTGGTCTTAGGGTAAATGGTGAAAAATCCTCTCTGAAGGGATTCTCAAACTCTGACCACACAAGAGTCACCTCGTCATTAGTCTGGATAACAAAACTCCACCATCCCCCTGTCGATCCCTACAGAAGGATTGCTGCCAGGAACACCATCTGGTCTGCTGGTGCCATTACTAAATGAAAGACTCTGGTCACTACCTCAAGCCACTATTCTGCGGCCTTAGGGTCAGGCTTGCCTCAAAAACAAAGGGGTCTCTGTCTCTGAAACTCATGGAGTGCACTCAGCCTGCTCTCCTCCTCTATTGGAACAGCAAGCACCAAAAAATGCTCCAAAGGTGGTGGAATAATTGTCCCACCACCCGAAGGTAAAATTGATTGATCTGGTCCCTATATTGAAAATTCATCTTTGAGGGGGTCATCCTCGTGATCGAGTTCCTAGATCCTAGCGGTGTGCAACACAGAGGCCTCCTATAAAGAAACAAGATGTATCTTAGTCAGTGAGTATATCTGTAGAGATGACTCAAGAAGGACATGGAATCCACAACCCATTCATAAATGATTCATGTACCATTATTTTCCCCTGCAAGTACTGTTCTCATGTTCCGAGTCTAAAAGCATGTTATCAAAGTCCTGATGTATGGATACGTCGGCCGCACGCACCAACACTGTGGTCCCTGGCCAGAAATCCGAACTCAAAACACTTAATAGTGTTACCCCAAACCAACTCACAAACTCTCGGTCCTATGATAGAACAGACCACCTTTGATACCACTCTATCACGACCATTCCCTATGGGGCCCAAGACGCAACTCCCCAAGCTAGCCTCAAATAGTCCAAGAGATAGTGAATAGCACTGAGTAAAAATATCACTAACATGGGAGGAATTTCCTATAAACATGTACACACACAAACACACTTCTCCACGCCCAAAAAGTTGAAAATTAAAAACTAATAAAAATGGAAATGCATGAATACTCTAATATCCCAACCAACGGAGTAAGACAAGAAAGTAAAGTAAGTGTAAAAACCTGGTCCAAAAGTACAATACCACCAAAAGAAAGTCTGTAACAAAGTCCATCCCATAAATAATTGTACTATGACTGCAATCCATAGCCGTAGGAACACGCCTCGGCCTGTCTGATCTCACTGGGCATCGTCCGGCCCTGGTCCGCCTAGAATCCTGTCAAAGGCTCGCTCCTCTGCACAAGACACGACATGTGTAGGAAAAGCATGAGCAGGGGTGAGTATAACAATACCCAGAACACCCTAAAAACCACAAAATAACACATCAAGGGAAATTCCACCAAAAAAGATACAGTCCGCACTACACAATATATGTCTACAAAACATATAACAAGAATATCTAGATATACTCATACATGATCGACCATTGTGAAACCACCACTAAGATATAACTCAAATATTCCACTAAGAATGTAACTGGGAGAATGAACTCCTTGGCTTGAAGATAGAGGTACGAAGTACTCTTTCCCAGAGAACACAATCCACATGTACTTGGGAATACGATGTTCGGATGAGGATCACATCCAATAGATATATGGTGGTTCCAAAAAATTTGCCTGAACTAATCCGCTAAACAGAGGATCATCGCCTGGGTAAAGTTGGTCACGTCGATAACAAGAACTCTACCTAGGGTTCCAGAAATGAATAGAGGATCCAGCTCTACGTTTCACAGAGGGAATTCCAACTTCTCCATTCACGAAGTCCTGTTGAAGGGATCATACTCTTGTACGTATGAAAAGATACCAGAATTATTCAAGTAAAAGGGCAAGGGGACGATCCCTAAAGAAACTAGTCAAGTCATAGAAAGAAATTGGATCAACCCATGTAAAATAGGTTACACAGCGTGTAGTATGGTTACACATCGTGTTCCTTGACCTCGTGTACTTCCTGTTTAAACATCCCCTTTCATTCATCCAAGCTCTGTAAAATTCAACTATACGACGTGTAGAAGAATCACATGCCGTGTTCCCTGACTCTAGGTAATGCCCGTGTAAATGACCCGTGTCCTCTAGGATTGTCATATAAAAAGTTACTACACAGGATGTACGTGGATTACATGCTGTGTCTGAGTATCTGGGTTTCGCTCTGTGTACACTGGCCATGTGCCAGTACATGGTCTCTGTCCCTGTCGCCTGCCCGTGTGCTAGTACACGGGGTATCTCGTGTGTCTGGCCGGATCTGGCCGGGGAAGGGTACACACGCCCTAACCTTGTCCATGTACCCAAGCCATGTCTGTGTACTCTCAGAGTACATTCCAGGTAGTCTGCCGATGAACATACACTGTGTAGCCAAACTACACGACATGTAGTCGGGATTTTGCAAACATTTCGTCTGCCTCCTCGCGCCTCGGCCGGATCTATGGATCATGATTCTCTTGATTTTTTTCCATGAAACTCAAAACTATGGGTCGACCCGTCGTCATGATGATGAATACGTAGGTTTTGGACATTCAATCAGCTCCAAAATCTGATTCTGGTCATCCGTGCAAAAATCCTTTGATGAACAATATATTCTGATCTGCTTTGATCCATCTGTCGCTAGCGCTGTCACACCTCTGTTAGGTTGTTCAGATTCTAAATTTTCAATTTGTGATCATTGTGTCGTTCAACGGATGCGCACCGATCCATCGTTCATAACTCTATGAACAACACGTAGAACGCACATGAAGTACGCGAGAAAATTTCCTAGAAAGGCACAACACATCAAGAGGGACGAACCCCGAGCGATGTTCGTGTCGATCTTGGTTCTTTATCATTATTTGATTAAATGAAACCAAAACAACTTCAAGAATCAAATCCCCAAATTCCAACAAAATCCCATCCCGCAAATAAGATCGATCCACGAGCAAATCGGCTAGTTTATTATTTCACGTTTGTTGTAGGAATCATGAACGAAATAAAATCACAAAGAGATCAAATGACTTACCTGGATCCACGGTGCTCTTCACCGAAGATCCGGTTTCAGCGTCGTTGTCATTGAGGAAATCCATCATGAATGTCTTCGCCGCGTTGGGGGGGTTTCATCTAGAGCATTCCTAGACCCTCGATGGGTTTCATGGTTATGAGGTCTGTAACCCTGGACCCATGCGCAAGCCTTTATTTAAAAATAATAATAGATAAATATCTTTCTATAGTAAGGATAATTTATAAATTACTTTTAATAAATATTTTATTACGGATTCATCCAAAAAACAAATTTCAGCACCGACCTGCGCCTGCCGATGTTAAGTCTCCTATAGGGTAAACCTGCTGCTCCGGACGCAATAGTGTCCTCATATTTCCAATCCAAGAACCTGTTCAGGAGTTATTACACTATTTTAGGAAAACAACACGCACATGATATTTAATTATTCAATTAAATTCAACATTTATTCTGGGCTCACTGGACCTAGGAACTACACACTGTCTGGGAGCCTGGTCTCGAAATAATTCACATATAATATTAAAATAATACATGAAAAAATCTGAGACATTAAAACACGTTTCATCTTAGTGATAGATCTTGATTGGTCTTAGATTGCTGGATCAATATTATCAATGATATATTTTCCTTTAAACTAGTACCTTTTCCCCATCATTATTTTCCGTTCATCACTTGAACAAGATCATAAATCAGTTATACATATCACAGATATATGGTTTTGGAAACAATTTTATATTTTTTATTATAGATCCCTAAAAAATGGAATTCATTTCATGGGAAACCTTTTATCATTTTGAGTTATTGAAGAATTATTGAGATATGTTTTTCAATTAGTCTAATTGTCTTAAAAACAGTAAATTGTAGTATCATTTATGAGGTTTTTGGAACTACAATTCTCTCTGGATCATTTAATCCAAAGACTATCCATTGATGGAGTTTATGTTTGGTGATCATTGATCTTTGTAATTAAGGAAGGTGGTTATAAATTTATATTTCAAACCATTGGTTATTGAATAATTTTAAAATTTATTTTATTTCTTGAACTAATTCTTTGATCATTGATTTTTAAAAGGAAATGTTTGTGTAATTATTTTCATTTTAAAATATATTTTAAAATATATTTTTATTTATAGAATCGGATATTAAAATGAAATGAGTGATTTAATATGTGCTTTTGAAGATGTAATTTTAGATGAAAATGAATAAAATGTTTTATAATTAAAAGGAATTGATTTTACTTCAATGTAATATGTTTTATATGATAACCCAAGATATTTTTTTTTGAAATGGGATTACATATTTTGAAATATATTATTGGCTCTAATTAAAATTATTTGTTAAAATGATCAATGATTTATTAATATGAAATACAAAAACAATTATTATTTTTTACATTGATGAACATTATATCTATAGTTGTACTAATGTAGGATAAGAAAAAAATTTAAACACTTATATATTAATTTATTGATGGTGAAAAAATAATAATATATACTAATCTAGGGAGTTTACTCACTGGGATAATCTTTTATTTTATCTTGTAAATTGATCTAGTGAGTTCTCACACACAAAAATATGTATTTCACTAATATTATGTGTTACAAATTTACTAGCACTAAATAACACAATGTGTTACTACCATAGTCTTTTGATGGAAAATTAATATAAATTCAATTTTTTATAGAAATTATTATTCATCCCTAAATAAGTAGAAATGATTTTTATGACTATTTTGAAAATCATTCTCAAATCATAATGTTTTGATGGAAATACATTTTTTAACAGTTTTGTAGTGTCTATTGAAATGTTTTAAAATTAATATTTTTCTATTTCTCATGAAAATAATTTTTATCCATTTTTCATTAAAAAATTTACATATTGGGTTTATATTACCAGGATTGTTTATATAACACATGGTTTGTTCTTATTATGATTTTTTATTCATCACTAAAATCTTCCATCTGACATTTTCAGATATTTTTATACCATGTATCTTTAATGATAGAGCAACCCTTGGATGTGGTCGATGATTGTAATGAATTGGACCCTCGTGGTCAGTGATTACTAGTAGATAATGAGATCTCTATTTTAGGTAGAGTTATTATAATTATTTATTAATGTTTGGATGTGTATAATATTTTTATATAACAATTTTGAGACTTTCATCAGTTTAGATTTGTTAATTATCACTTGTGGAGTGAATGGAATACATCCCCATTATTGACTTGTATCATCATCTTTGTCATGATAGGTTCTAATTTTAGGTAAATCAAAACACATTAATTTTTTTGAATCCATAGTGGTACATTACATCTCTTGTGGATAATTATTTATTTATTTTATATGATATAAAAAATTTCTGTAATGATTAGATGGGGTATCCCATTCATTTCATGATACTTTTGACTTACAATCTCTATGATTGTAATTTCATTAAATTTATATATATTCCATTAATTTTTTTTGAAAATAACAAAAAATTGTTAAAATATGGTAATATTTTCATTATTAATATTTTTAAATTGATATGATCATGTTCCACTTTACCAATTAACATTACCAAAGTTATTTTTGACTTATGAAACAAAAATATTTAAAATCAACATCATGTAAAAAAAATCAGCAATTATGTTAAACATATATATAAGTAAAATAAAAGGAAAAATTATAAAAAAAATTATCATTTAATGGGATATTTATAAATAAGTAATTTAGCATAATTTTAATTATTTAAGAATTCAGTGAATGCATGTGAAATTTCATACTTCAGGTTACAAAAACATTATCTCAATATATTAAGTTTTATATATTAATGATTTTTTATAAAATAATTTTAATCCAGGTAAATACTAAAAAAAACCATGTATAGTTATAATATTTTCTTTTATATTAATTAAAATTGAAAAGTTATTTACCTTTTAAAAAATTATCAATGTATTTGAAAAGAAATTTTTTTAATATTATATTAATAATATTTCCTAATATAAGGAAAAATTAATACATGGTTTTAATGATGGGTAATGACAATAGTTTATTTTTTTCTGCATATTTCATATTTGAGTCACATTTTATTCAGGATTTATTTGTTTTTTAAAAACAATGTATTATTTTAGGATATTCTATTAAATTTATAATGATTTTTCTATGAAAAACATACATTATTCTTAAGTGAATATATGTAAGGAATGTTCTCATACATATGAGTCCAGTATGATATTTTAAAATATTTTATTCACATATTTATTTTAATAATATATAATATATTGAAATTTTTTATGTTTATGGCTCGTCCAGATATGTCTCTCCAATGTATTAGTTAATGATTATGTTCTTCAGAGGATTATGTGTTAATTATCTATATATATTTTTCCATTTTTAGGATCCTTGTAACCATTCAATGATGATTATCTCTCATGTGACCTAAATTAATATTTAATTATTCCTTTAATTTTTGAAATATATTTATTTCATTATTTAATATGATAATTTTTTATTTAAAGGAATATTTATTCCATTTTGGGGTAAATGGTATTTGTTAATAAAAATGGTGTCCATTATTTCTTCTATTTTAAATGTTATCATCCTTATTATAATTTTTTCATTTATATTTTGTTATTTTTATTTTTGGCCTATATTTTCGTATAATTCTAATTTCATGTAAATGTATAATATAATTTAAGCTCAAAACATTAATTTTTAAGGAGATCCCACATATAATGACAGAAACTTTTGAAATTCAAAAAATAGATTCTTCATTCATTTTTATATGATCGTTTGTAAGTTTTTTTTATTTATAACAAATTTTCAAAAGTTTTATGTGGGGTTCTAGGATGATTAAGAATAGGGATGATGTAAAATTAAAAAACATAATGATGTTTCTTGAATTGAAATTTTAATCATTTTACATGTACTTAAGTGTGGAGAAAATTAATAATTAATGGATGAAAAATATGTAATGATTGTAAATGTTACAAAATATTTATGACATAATTTTATTGAGCTCTAAACAAAAAAAATATTCAATGATGTTTTAAAATAAATTAATTTTAAAAAACGATATATGGACTGAATAACGATCATTTAATTATAAATTTTATATAGTTGAATCGTTATTAATGTAATATAAATGATTCTAAATTCATCCATTATGTTAAAAACAAAGACATTTAGATGAAAAACATTTCCCAATGAATAATAGTGTGTTATAAAGGACATGATCACAAGAATATGAATGAACCTATAATACGGAATAATCCATTTTTAGTAATGTAAGACCATCAATTAAACATAACAATTGAATTTGGGTTAACAAATTGTCATTATAAAAAAATATAGTATAAATAAATAAAAAATAACTTCCTTGTTACATCATGATTGAATAGAGATACATATATATTTTTAAAATTTGTTTCATCCATTTATGAATAAAATATTATTTTATTTTGATTTTTTTGGAAAACTAAAAAATTAATGAGAAATATATCTTTCTTGAAAATGAAAATGCTATATTATGAATGACTATTCAAAAATATTATCATTCATTTTTATGGGAAAGCCTTTTCGTGCATAGTACATTTGAATAATATTATATTCACACATTTTATAAAATTCACCTCACTAAAAAAATAATATTACTTTTAGACTTTTTGTAGAAAGTAAAAAAAATCATAATATGGAAATAATATTTTTTCAAATAATATTGAAAACATTTTATAAAAAATTGTTATGAAAATTTGAACATATATAAAATTTCATGAAATAGCTAGAAGGGATTTTAAAAGTAATCTTCCTTACATGAAACTTACATGTTGATTCTTGATCAAAATAAAATGAGAAATGAAAAAATTACATTAAATCCCCAATATAGATAGTGGATAACAAAATATGGTGGAGTAAAATATATATTTGGAATTTAAAAATAGGAACATATTGTTTTCCCAATGTAAATCTGAACATAAAAAATCTAGATATAAAATAAAACTATAAGAGATTTACCATACCTCATGACATGAATACCTCATATGTGATTTTAAAATCATGTAAAATGAATTTATATTTATTATAATTCAATAAAATTGTTATATATAAAATTATTATTTCATATATGATCCACTAATAAAATTTCTACACCGATTCATTATCAATCATTCATTATCATAACCATTTTAGGTGTTAACTGCTATGATATTCATATATGATTCAACATAGATGTTTTATACTATTCACATTTGTAAATATTCCATAACATAACTCATATAAAAAATGATATAAATATCAAATATATTAATAATATATATATAATCATTCATGAAATAAAAATATGAAAAAAGTAACATCGTTTCATGGAGGTGTTAATCCATACTTATATACGAGCACCGTTATAATTTTTTAACTAGTATAAGGGTTAGAAGATCAATTATATAATATGATTAACAAAAATTATTTGTATTAAAAATATTATATATATTTATTACTTCAATCTCTATAACTATACAATTAATTTTTTGATGAAAAACAAATTACACCATAATTTGGAAATCATTTGTCATACTTACAAATGAGTAATGGATTCATATTACAAAGGATATAAAGGTGGTGGAAATGGAAATATCATAATAGTAAAGACATATTAGTATGTTTGTAAAAATATAATCATTATATAATTGTGGTTATATTATATTTATATGATGTAGAAATTAAAATTAATTTCAATAGGGTCAGTAAAAATGACAACGACTTTATAGAAAGACCTCCTTTGGTTTAAAACATAATAGATAGTAAAAAAATACATCAGATCACATCATTATATAAATATTTAATTCATCAAATATATCAAACATTTTGGGTAGGTATTATAAAAGATATAGGGCTCGATTTTTTTAACATGTTAGGAGAATATGTACCTTTCATAACATGAGTTATGGGACACATATTTAATTAAAAAATATTTTAACAATATAATTTTATTTTATTTTTAATGAAGAATAAAATATTCATATATTAAAATTTAATATGAAAAATTCAATATACCTTAAAAAATGAGTTTTAACACAGTGGATTGTGTTATATTGAAGCCTTATCACTTTATTTTTAATCCTTTTGTACCCTTAACCACACTGAAAAATTGAAACCAAGGTTACAAATCATAATAAAAAATTAATCTAACCTTATTACCTAATATTAATTACGATGATTTCAAATATAAAATCCATTGTCCATGATTAGAATTTTATAAGTTATAGAAATTACTTTTAAAAAAATTTCCCAATACAAAATCAAATGAGGTATATAAAAATGATAATTTAGATAATTAAACATATTTTATTGAAATTTAATGACTAATTTTTTTATAATTTTATTAATTGTATTATTTTAAATCAGAAGAGTATAATTTTAAATTTTTAATAATAATACAAAAAAACATGGAAATAATTCATTATGAGATGTGACAAATCAGTAGTTTTTCCCCAAAATGTTAATTCTATTTTGAAAATTATATTAATTTTTTAATATGTTCATAAATTTATTTTTATAAGATTTTTATTACTTATATCATATTTATTTTATCTATATAACATATTACTAGAAAATAATATTTTTATTATATCATTATATTTTTTAAAAAGTGATGAGTTTTGTAAAATTAGTATTTCTCCCTATTCATCGTAAAATAAATATTTCATAAAAGTAAAAAAATTTATCAAATTATAATATTTATGTTATAAATTCTAAAACAAAATTCATTTTTTATAATTTAATTTAAAAACATTTCTATTTTAAAATTTTTTTGTTATGAAACACTAATTCTATAGGTGTTTCATTAAAATGAGACTCTAACATAGTCTAAGTGAATATTTTATTTTATAATAACACATCCTCTTATGTAAATTGGTAAATCATTTATTCATAAATTAAACCATCACAATGAAAAACTCCCCCAATGATTTCGAAATGGACATAAAATTAGATTAATATTATAATCAAAATGAAAACATCCCATATTTATGACCCACCACATAGATTAATGTTTTGGGATTGAATTATTAAATAAATATATTATTTAAAACTATAAAACATAAATCATATATAAAAAATTACACTTAATTTCATTTTTCATTATATAGTTACAATATTATTCCATATATCCTTAATAATATAAATTCATAAATGGTGTTATAGGTATATATCATCAACTTTTTTCAAACCATTGATCATAACTTCATACGTAATAAAAATATAAAACAAATTTTATCTTTCATTTTTTAACTATATGGGTTTAAAATGAAAAGAAAAATTGTTTTGATATTATCCCCCAGACATGATGGAATAGCTTATGGTTTTGTGAATAATTTTAAAAAAAATTCACTAAACCATGTCTGTGAAAATATCATGAAAAAATGGAACATATAATGTTATTTCCCAATTAATTTGATCCAATAATAAATTCTATCACAAATACTAATACATTGTGGTCTCATTATGGTTTAATTCAAAATTTTGAGTTCTATGATTCACCTATAAATTCCATCATTAGCAGAGGTCTGATAAAAAATATATTCTCTCTCTAAATATCAAAACACCTTCTGTATATGTGAATTTTTCAAATTAAAACTATCTATTTCATTATAATTATTTTTAATACACATATGAACTAATTAATACCACATTATATTATCACTAAAATATGGGGGATAATGACATGGAAATGAAATAGTGTGACAATTTCATGACAATTTACATGTCTATCATTACTATATCCTCAAATATTTGATATTTTCATATAATATTGGTTGATATTACTCAATAATTAAGGTTAATAGATGCATTTTCACATCATATCCTTTTTGTGTTAATATTTTATCATAGATTTGTAGTTCATATGTTCTTCCATCAATCTACATTAACTCCCATTATTCCCAATATAGGGATATCAATAATTCAATCACTTATGGTAAAATATATGTGACATCTTTAACTATAAATAAATATTATTTGTATATTCAAATAAATTATTTCAACAACCATATAATGATGAATAGTTAGATATTTATCTTCAAGGATATTTTTTACCATCTTTCATAAAATAAAAATCAATCATATTTGATATATTAGTATCCGAATATTTTTTCTTAAATTATAATGTAATATAAAAATAACATTATTCCCTATTAGTGATGATATATTTGTTGAATTTATTATTATATCCAATAACTATTGAAAAATATTCATATTTATTCAAACATATGTATTTGAAATCGTTACTTGTTAACATGGCTAATAGGATAGGTAAATGTATTGCAGATCAACAGACCACTTATACTAACCTAATGATCCAATTAAACTACCTATTTATAAAATATTCATTATGCTTGAAAATATTTAAAAACCTTGGTTATTTAATGTTCAATATCTACTCCCTCATTCAGTATAATATGGTGAAGAAAATAAATCTATTATATATAAATTTCACAATTAACCAATTTCTGGTATAACTCCATCTCTCCCAGAGTCTAAAAACCCAAAGTTTGATCTCATGTTCATTATATTTATTTTATTATAACATGATATAATTAAAAATAATATTAATTATTTCTTAATAAAATAATTATGTACTTTATTCATCATATCATTAAAGACAATGGGTGTATTTGTTAAACTAAAATCATTATTGCGTACACTAAATTCTCATACATCACATAAAAAATATACATTAATATATAATACATCGTACCATTTAATTAATGATAAAAAATAATCTCCCTAAATTATAAAAAATTATTAAAAAACCTTACATTTTTCAAATTATCTAATATTATTTCAGAGGACACATGTTATATTGTAGAGATGCATTATTCCTATAAAAATGACGATTAACCACATAAAACAACCCATAAACCATAAAAAAAATGAAATATCTCTATATAAATTCTATTAATCTATTATATAGTATTTGATATATTTAAGATTCACATTTGGAATGATATCAATAGGGATTATGAATTTATGATTATAAAGATATCTAAATCATTTCATGTGATGAAAATAAATATAATCATTCAATGTTAATAGAACCATAATCAATATGATATAAATCTATTTCATATATTCAATTTATCATTTAATTGAAAAACATATTTCATTATGATAAACCAATATATGTTGCTTTATACATAAGTAATGCAATAGAATTTTTAAAAGAATAACAACATTTAATATTATCTTTACATTTTGTAAAGTCATATACTTTTCAAAAAACTCAGAATGTATACATTGACATAAAAGATAGAGTAACTTTAATTTGTAAATATATGTAAGGGTATAACAATAATGATTATAATTAGATCCATTAATTGAATTACAAGGGAAAAACATAAATTTATTTAAATATGATATAATTTAATGTTTTTATTTACAACTTCTTGTTTAATTAATCATATATTGATTCAATTTACATAGAATTCTAAAATAACAGAAGATAATATTTATATCTAAAATAAATTAATGTATTATTTAAAAATAAAATCATTATTTTGTAAATAAAATCAATCAATTGTAATTAAATAAACCTATTTATTCTCCCCAAGATTATTCTAATTTAAATTTCTTAGAATCATGAGAAACGGACTTGGTTAGTGCAATCTATCCTTAAAATGGAATCATTTGAAATTGATAATATATCTTTTTCAATTACTCCCATATTGATGGATAGTATCTCCATACATGAAAAAAACATCCAATCACTTCTAGTGTCCCCATGGTAGTTGTTTTCATGATAAAAACTATTAAAAATTCTACCCTTCATTTATTCACATTTTTCAATATTCTATCTACATAACACTAAATTATCCCTTTTATCGTATGATTTACATTGATAATATTTTACATCATAAATCCATATTAGTATTCATGAATCCTTTTTTATATTATCATATGATTATTCAATTTCAATGAGTAGTACGCTTTCAAAAAAAAAAATTGGTCCATAAAAAGTATATTTAACATTATTTTGATATTTTATTCTTTTATCAAAGTGTAAATTGATACATAGGTTAATATACAATTATATTTTCAAATATAATTATCTTCCATATTTTATTTTGTAGGAAATTCCATTTCAATATAAACTCATTTCTACGAATGGGAATATTTATTATGGAATAATACTTATAATTCATTCAATATTATACTTTCTATCCCTATACTTCATTATTATTTTTTAATTAGTTACCATTAGTGATCAATATATCCCATTAAAAAATGGGTGTCCAAAATAATGTACACCCTTAACATATAACAAAGATAATTGAATATATTTCTTATTGATTTAATCCATTGTTCTTCCTCTAATAGATTTGTTGTTTGATATAATTAGGGGGTTTTTTCCTCATAAAATAATTAAATGTGGTTAAACATTGTCGAATGGAAGCTAGTTCATCCATATATTAATTGGTATTTTTCAAAACAAGTTTAAACATCCCTGATCTAATAATAATGTAATCAAATACATCATTAGAATCATTATTTCCATTATAGAGAAAAAAATACAAATATTATTGATGTTGATATTATTATTTATCCATTAAGTAGACATAATTTCAAATAAATAACATATATTTATTGGTTATGGAAAGACACTATAAATTGTAAATAAAAATATATAATTAAAATAAATATATATAAAATCAATATCAGATATCATATTGATTCTTGATAGGTCTTTTGAACATCCTAAGAGATTCATATAATTTTATTCACATGAAATTCTCTTATAAATCCAGATCAAATAGATACTACATAAAATGCACTAATGTTAAAAGTAAATCCCAAAACATCATTAACCCTCAACCAGTTGTTATTTTTCCATTGGAATGAAAATATATAAATTATAATACATATGATCATTGATGTTATAAACAACAAAAGGCATTTTACATAATTAATCATAAAATTACCATTGAACAAAATATATTTCATGAAATCACATAGAAAATTATTCTACCATTAAATCTTATCGATATATCACATGAAGAATTATTCATAATTTATTATGAATGTATTGGAAAAAATTACTATACTGATATCATAAAATTATTTATGATCTCATATAGTATAATTTAATCTTGTAATAATCATGTAATTCATATTATGATAGGAGTAAACTCACAAAGAAATAACTAAATATATATATGTAATATAACCCTAAAATTGAAATATGTAATCCAATAGATACTTATATTTTATTTCATATTAGTAAAATAACTAATTTTGAACATCACAACCACACCCTTGAACACCTATTCAATGGCATCATTAATAAAACTTAAGGAATATTAAATTTAAATATTCTTGTTTTTATAATGAGGTCAAATTATATATTGAAGTGATATATATTTTTGAACCATTGCAGTAAAATAATTAATCAAATGTATTCATCATTTAATCATGATATATTATAAATTAAATAAATATTTTTCCATGATATAACTATTTTCATTAAAATGTATATTTGATCAATAATTATTCGTTTTTAAATAATTATTATAATATTTTTTTAATATTCCACAATTTAAATGAATATTATAATATCTTATGTATGGAACATTAATAATAAATTAATTGTAATAGTTTTATGATTCTAAATATATATTAAATGGTGTATTGAAAATTTAATTTATCAAAAATGATGACATAGTACAATTAATCCCACTTCTCTTGTAAACTCATATTGAGAGTCGTTGTAACAGGATTATTTTTAGTAGGGAATTAATTAATAAATTAATATGATTATAATTTAATATAAATTATTTTGATAATTATTATTTATCCACATTAATAATTTATAAAATAAATCTTTAATTATTATATTTTTAATTAAGATATGTAATTCATGTCAAAAGTCCAATAAATTATACTTGGTATAACCACATTGGATGATATAAAATGTGAATACAATGGTTGTTTTATGAAATAACAAAATGAAATAAATTAAATTTACATTTATGTTTCGAATATTTTACCCCAATCCAATGGTCACTACCTTTATAAATATATATTAATATTTCACTGCAACTCATAGGCCATGAAATCATTCATCTTATTTAGAATTGTTTTCAAGAGTGGAATAACATATCCTAAAAGGGCATATGTGGATAATATGATTTTAGCCATTATGTTTATCTATGAATGTGTATATTCTTCATGTTATCATTACAATACTGATCATCTAAAATAATTGCATGATTCAATCATTTATAGTTGCATTACCTTCCTTGAATGTATTTATAGTATGAACCAAAAAATATTGCTATATAATTCATAATCAATTTAAATTAGGTGTCAAATATTTCCAACATAATAATCCAATATTGTATTACTTAAATAAAATAACCCCATTAACTAATATATTAATTTTGTTTTTCCATCGTGTGTAATTTAGGGTTTCTAAAAAATACGTTTAGTTTGTGGATATTCAATAAAATATGAGGCTGGAACAGAGTGGTATGTGATTAAAAAATTCAATGGTTTACAATAGAATACTTAAATTTACAATGGTTATGATTCATAGATTATATAATATATTACATCCTCATACATGATAGTGTGATGGATAGTTAGCTATCAATCTCATATTTATGGGTGATAAGGAATAGTGTGTATGGTTGTGATCGACGACTAAATGGAATGGAGGATGTAATGTTATCATGTATAAACTTGTTGGATTTTTGGTGTTAATGATGATGAAAGGGTACCTTAAATGGGATTTAATTTTCTCAAAACAATTCATTAACTAGGATAAAAAAGGTTATATCACTATATATATATATATATTGGATGTGTTAGATACCTAAGACGAATAATTATATATCATGGTTTAAATAAATATTTCTAACATGTTAGAAGTTAAAGGGCATATACCTAGGACCCAATGTAATTAATTTGGTATTAAATTGTTGAATATTGAAATTTGAGTAAGTGACAATTGACTGTGGGATTCTATTTTTGAGTTATACTCATCATATTGATATGTTATGGGTTACTGGGGGAATATTAATTAATGTTTCACATTTCATAAAACCAATGGATATTAAGTGTTTTTTTAAAAAAATTATTTATTTATATACATCATCAACCTAATACAAGTGCACGGATATATGTTACAGACCATAAATAAGAAGACTGATAGATGTAACTGGACTATCACAAGTAATTGGATGTAAATATTTGAGAAGTGAACTTTAGATTGATTGACCTCATCGATAATTCACTAATAGACAGATTCAAATCAATGGACCACTAGTAGGATGTTGATGAAGATCACCTAGAATTTTACTAGAGGATGGATAGATCAAACCAACGTATCAAGAGTGTATTAATCTATTACCTAATCATTAATTAAATGTTTTCATCGGTCTATGATTTTTAATATGATATAGTGTTCCTATAGATACATGGAAATAGAAAAAAATTATATTTAGCTTATTTAAATTTAGATGTTCACAACATTATATAGATGTTCATTTAATTAAAAAACAAAGGGACCTTTTTTGAACACGCAGTCATGACTAATATTTATTACTTTATAATTTCACATGGCAAGGACAATTCGATGGTTGTTTTGAGTCATGTGTAATTTATATATAAGTGAAATATAACTAGATATTTTTTAATGTTAAGATTAAACAACATAAAATTTTTGTATGGTATTTTAAATAAATTGGATGTCCTTTTTGTTTTAACGATCATATAAAAGTATCTAAAAATAAAGTAAAAAAATTAAACAAATCACTAATTTTATAATGTTAATAAAAGTATGGGAATTAATTTTGATAGAAATAACAGATTATGATGTGGTTACACACCTTATGTAGATGATATTTTAAATTGTTCCATAAAGTATCATCATTTTATATGGCCTTGACTGGTAGTGGTGTGTGTCATACATTAGATTAGTTTCCCTCTCTAATACTCAATTTCAACAATTTATGATCATACTAATGTTCTGAACTCAATTTAAAGGCCTATGTTTCTCATTTAGAATAGGTGAGATATGTGGTATGGTGTAATAAAAATTTTATCACTATCTTCGTATCAAAGAATATAATTTGGTCGGAAAAAGATAAAAACAACATCATCAAGTGAATAAATGATTGTTTGTAACATTATGACACTATAGGTAATGTAAGAAGGAAGTGGGGGATTTTATATAGGATTCATGAACCCCATTTTCATCATAATATTGTTTCAAATATGGTAACATTAGTGTTTCAATTGACACTATAATATAAATTTGGATGCATTATAAGAGGTAAGTGAAGAATTAGGTATTATGAATTATACATGGTTTAATGCATGTTGGTAGGGATAATGGGTTGGTTTTTTATTGAACATAAAATATATTGTGAGGAGTACAATATAATATATTCATAATTAACCCATAGTAATACTTTTTATATCAGTGATAGTTCAGGTTTTGAGGGTGACATACAATTAGTAAATTAAAATGAATGAGTAATTAAATACTAACATTTATTAAAATATAATGCATAAGAGTGTGGAGAGACACAACCCTATGGTATGAGGTTTGGGTAATACCAATGTGATATATCCCAATATTTTAGTTTATATAATTATTTTCTATATCTGTTTCATGTATATACATTCTTAGAAACTCAAACATTTGTGGTCGTGGAATATTACCCTTAAACATTTCTAAAGATAAAATTTATTATTTTGTGCCAATATAAACATATAATTTCAAACCCATTGTATGGGTGTTTAGAAACTATTAATGGTGTATTCATAACGATAGTAGTCCTCCTTGGATCATGAATATAAAAGATATAAATGTTTTTGTTATATAATTTTCTTACAACATTATGTATTCATGATTTAAGGGTAAAAAAATGATTTTAATGAAGGTAACTATCATGTTATAGATTTATAAAATTTAAATGATCCCTACCATTTGTATTCACAATCAATTTATTAGTAACAAGAAATTGTGTACCTTGAGTGATGGCATGTGTGTGAATACAGATCCACATGAATTTTTGAATCATGGGAATATATTATTGTTAGTTATCTTGGATACACCATAGATTTGTGATATGTAGTGATATTGGACATATGATGAATTGGTAACTTTTTTGTTGTTTCTGACGTAGTTCATCAAATTATAGGATTTATAATTACTACAATATCTATTAAAAATTCATTTTATTATTAGAATTATACATTAAATAACACATTCCTTATATATATAATTTTATTGGAACTATAAATTCTCTACAACATAATTATATTTATTAAGAAAAATGATAACATGATTCATGAGAAAAAGTTATTGAAATGAGACATTATAAAGATTGAAATAGTATCCATTAATATGAATGATCACATGTGACCTTATATTTATAAGGATAGTTCATTTGAAGTACCACTAATACTTTAAAAATACAAATCCCAATAGATCCATTTATTTTAAATATTTTAGTATACTTGTTATAGTGTTGGGAATGTACCTGATCATCTATAATAATAATAATGTACTTAGAAATTCATGTGTCTACCAACTAGTATATTTTTTATCATTTATATATACATAAATTAATTCAAAAAAGTTTTTAGTATACAAAAATACGTCATTTTAATGATTTTTTGATTTTCTTTTTTATTATATTATATACAGTAAATATTCACATGTATTGCTTATGAAACTAGAAAAAAATATTTTGAATGCCACAAAACATTAATGAAGAATACATATAATAGTTTATTGAAAATTTCAATATTTCAAAATATTTTCTAGAATATTTTATAGCACCAAATATGACATTCTATATATCTTCAAAAATGATTCCAATTTAGGGTCATGGATTTTTGGATGAACCTATTATCTATTATTGAATTCACATTATACATCATAAATGATATAATCAGATAACCAAATATTATCAAAATACCATTTATCATGAGTGTGATCTTGATCTAGATTGTTATGTCAAAGAGGTTATCATTAATCCCTCAATAAAAAAAATTGATGGTCATGATAAGGCATACCAAAACATCTCTCAAATTTATTTAATAATTTTATACATATTAATTAATAATCATAGATGATGATGGTGTTCCTATTGAGATATCCCCAAAAGAAGAATTATTAATGAATAATGGGGTTGGGATTATTATTTATATCATACATATTAATAAATAATCATAATCATATAAAAAATTGGATATAGTATTTATTTTTGATATGAGATTTAATGGTATATTAGAAACGATTAATTATCATAGAAATTAAATTCATGTGGGTTCATAGCTAAAAATATTTCATCCCGATCATGGGGAGTTATTAAATATACTATTGGATATTTACAGGACTAATAATATTCCATGTTTTGGGATATTAATTAAAAAAATATTGTCATAATAAGATGTTTCAGATCACCCTAAATTGAATCACAATATATTGTGTGATCTATTATTGGAAAATAAAAAATAAATTGATGTGATAAATACTTCCTATGTCAGTCAATTTTTTTATTGAATGGACAAATAAGTAATAAATTATTTAAAGATGAAAACACAATTTTAACGATTCATGAAATTTCAAAACATGGGGTACATTGAAAACAATGGTTTTGTAAAGATAAAACAACATATGAAAGATAATAAACTCATACGTAATATAGGTAAACAAAAAGGGGCCTCGTCGTCTGTATCATTCATGACGTTTTCAAATTCTTATCAATGGGAGGATATATCACCCACATGATATTCACATGTGATCCATGGAATGCATATGTATAATGGTTAAAAATTAATGTTATAACATATGATAAATCTCATAAGGAATGCTTTTCATTGGATTTTTCCAATTATAGTTCTCTTACAAAGCAGAACAACCCCGCATAACATTTTTATGACCCTAAAATTTTCTATCTATGTATAGAACACTAGTTTGGTAATTATGAATCTAGAAAACTTATATAAAACATATTTACCACCTTCCACTCACTCTTGATGAATATATGAAGCATATGATTCATGTTATAGACTGCTGATGACTTCACCGATATTATTATAATGAAAATTTATTTTATATTTTCTCACAATATATTAAATATAATTAAAGTGTAGAAAAAATCTACAGAACTCTTGAATAATGAAAATTTATTATTTTATATCATGATCATGTCCCCATGGACATATTTATAATTCCCCAGTTTTTATGATTTATATTATATAATACAATGTAATTAAAATATCAATAGTGAAAAACTATGGTTCTATTTTATACTATTCATGTGGAAAAACAACGTACATTTTAACAAAAGTTATTGTTAATACTAACACATGACAATATGATCACCAAAATTACCACAAACAATATAGGATACCTAATTCATCTTATTTTAGAATATACCAATACCTATTTTTAATTATACCTAAATGGAATACTATCATATATAGTTAGAAAAATTCACAAGCAATCTATTATATAAGTCTTATAGAAGAAGGACAAACTAGATCTATCTTATGAACATGAACAGTTCCCTATAAACCATTTAATATGCATGGAAGAACGTTTACATATTGTAGGTACTTATATTGTTGTAGAACACACTATGGATGAGATCAATAAATTTAATGATATCCCAATTATCCTGGTATTAATATTTTTGTATAAATAATATTTTCAAGATACAATTCTCATATTTAATCATCATTATCAATTACCAATTACTTTTTAATTTAAAGTCATTCTCCCACACCCTCATCACATGAATCGAGTTCATTAGATTTAAAAAAAATTTCTAGACAAGATCATTGTGTTAATGAGTTACACGATATTGATTTATGAGTCATTTATCAAAACAATAATTGTGAGAATGTAATTTTTTAATGGAATATTCATTAGTAACTAAGACCAATATAAAAATAATTTGTTAAAAAGTATATTTTATTTATAAACATTTGTATGAATTATCTGTGTTTGGAACTATGTTAAAAGTGAATCATAAAACTACAAGGAGAAATATGATTATATGAAAATATATTTACACATAATTTAATGACCATGAAAATAATATATCTTCATATTGTCCTAAATAATATATAAAGGGTTTTACCTTTTTTAAAAATTACTATTTTGTGGAGGAATCTAATCACATGACATAGATCGATGATATTGAAACCATAATTTTATTAATGTAGTTATATGTAATCGAAGTCACGGTTGATTTTGGTTAATAGAATAATATTGATGAAATCCTTTATAATATTGGGGGTATCTGATATAAATGAGACCTAACTCTAATTGCATTTGGAATAATTTATTACAATTCTATTTATACTATATTTATAAATTTATATTTTATTCCATAATGAAGGGAAGATAAAATATACAGTTGATAAATATCTATCATTATAATCTAGTATTTATTTATTCTTGTATATTAAAAAATTTCAATGAATTAATTTCACATTAAAGTGAATTATTATTTTTCAAAATTACATTAATACAAATCTATTCATTATTGAGAGAAGTATGTTATAATTAAATGGAATGAATGTGGTTGGTATGTTTTAAAGGCCATTTGGTTTTCTATAATTTTTTCCATTAAATCTGTTATAGAATTATTATTTAATACAGATAATGTTCATATGATTTTAAATATATGATTTTTTAAAGCGTATCATCATTATGGGAGATGAATCTGGCTATAAATTATGATTAATGTGTTGATGATTAAAGTTACAGAAAAGGTATGGAATTTTTTTTATTTAGAGGATGTTTCTTCATTTCGTATTATAATTCCATATTCAATTGCATTTCCACACTAATATAAGGCATGTTTATTAGGTGGAAATGAAAATTTGATCTCCTCCATGATATGAATACATGGGTGGGTATTTTTAAAAAAATGTTCCCCTAATTTATCATCTCATTCAAAAGTGGATCTTTTAATGGATGTAATGGTTAAAGGGTCCCTCTAAGAAATGTAAATTAATATGGATATTAGAAGAACGTTTAGGATTATTCAATTACCAATAACTAAGGCCTTTTTATATGAGAATGAATTGTTTTTCAGGCCCCATGAAAATTTATGTTACCAATAATGGGTCATGGGGAATGACATATATTAAATCCTTTCAGGAACAAATAAGGATAGAAAAGTTTCATTTTTCTTGTAAAAATGATGAATATAATGAGGGGATGATTTAATGAACTACCTTTTTCATGATTTATTAGACGTAGAAATTATCAAATCAGAGTTTTCTTAATCTTTTTATCTGTCACATAGTATTTATAATTCGTTCATTTAATTTCCATTAATTTTTTATAATAATTATAAATACCATGTCGTAATAGATGACTATCAATTTAATTCATGGGATTCCCTTTACAATTTATTTACTAAAAATATGCATTATTTGTTTATTTTTATAGTTTATTGTCCTATATTTTAAAATACATAGAGTACATCATGTTTTTATGTATTATAATATTTACCAAGAGAGTAAAATATGGTCGAGTTCATGTGTCATCTATCTAAATAGAATTAATCCTACATTCCTCAGGCTAGGATATAAAATCCTATATTTATGTGGAATTGAAAACTAACACATGAAAAATAAGAGGAAATGGGAAATTAATAATTATTTCATATTCCATAATAAGGGTCCCATGAATTTTTAGTTATCCATTTGTATATGAATAATTAAACATAATGTGTTTTTACATATTGATTTTCCAATTATTATTTACATATACATTACTAGATTGAATGGGGGAATCATACTCTTGTATGTATGTTTATGGTGACCAGAAATGAAACAAACAAGTGGTCTATAAAATAGGATATAATGGTTCATTACTTATGTATGGGATTGAGGTTGAATATTTTATTATTTCTATTGGTCGGAGTGGATACTCAAGAGAGCGGGTGAATTGAGTTCCAATTAAAATTTCTGTTTAAAATATTTGTATTAAAATCCACCAATTTAAATAACAACCTAAACTGTAGTGAATTTATAATATAGTAAAGCTCCAGTTAGGTTCTCAAGATATTGATTAGTTCTCATTTAATCTAATCTCAGTATTAGATTAGCTTTTGAAACTAACCTACCGGTTTACAATAAATAAAAATTCTTGTTAGTTCAACTAACAGAGTTAATTAAAAATGTATTTATATTTAAAGTACATAGTAGTAGAATGTTCACAATAGTTTTATCTAAAATAAAAATGCACTAGAGTTTTAGACTAGATGATCTATCTCAAGCAGAGACTTATTCCTCTTAAACAGTTTTATATAAACTATGATCCACACCCTGGATCTGGGTTTTACAATAGTGCACTTACTGTTTAGGTCCTCAGACCTCTACCACAGTTCTACGTGGGAAAAATAAACAACACCACCCAGGTTGTCCATGTAACACTTGACCTCTACCACTATCCATAGTGGGATACAATGTTTAAGGGAAATATTGAGTGAGGAATTTGAAATCCTTTAGTTTAACACATGAGACAATGTGTTCTTAAAATACAGGGTGCACACACTGGTCATAATTTAAAACTATGGAAACACAATAGATCTAGAAAAATAGATATGAGTTTCGAATGCTCTATGTGTTTTCAGTGAAGCTCTAGACTCCATGGAATAAAGATGATGAAGCATGAGTCTTTCTATAGACGTTTTTTTGTAAACAAATTATCATGGTTTTGTTCCTTTAATTCTAGTAAAGGTGTTTAGTTTGAAATGTGAGAATTTCCTTTGTTGCACTTGAATTTCTTCTTTGAACTTATGATCTTGATAGTTCTTCGAGTTATACATTTGATCTTCTTGTATTTGTTTCTATTTTCATTCTCTATGTTCTTCTGTATATCCAGCCACATTTTTTGAATGTTCTTTGAAGGACATATTATCCAGTAGCATGATGTTCCCCTTTTTATGTTCCTTGAGCTCTCAAAATATGAAGGATTTGTACGGGGTATGGTTTCCGCACAACAAACATACCTCATTAATTAATTTATGTTTCATTAAAAGTATGAAATATGACCTTTTCTAAAAAGAAATCAGAGATATAGAATAGAGAAATAGTGACTCATTTCCATTTGGTAGCACATTGTATCAATGAACTTGTAGCAGTGGACTTGTAATGGTAGATCTTGTATCTGTAGGTGTTTGTAGCGGTATCTCCTTCTTGAAATAGGTCCAAATACCGGTGACTATATCTTGAGGTGACTTCCATTAGAAGTATCTCTTGGTAGCGGTAGACTTATGTACTAGTGACACATACCGGTGATCTTGTAATTGTAGACTACATAAAAGTATTTTTCACTCTATATTGGTCTACTTGTGCATAATGGTATACTTACTCTATCGATAGATCTGGTGTAACGGTAATTGTCTGCATACCGGTGACCATTCTGTATCGGTAGCTCATCTGCATACCGATAACTGGTAGTATGTTTATGCAACCAATCCATATAATAAGCTAGGATAAAACAATTCTTGTTAAATGAAGCTTGTATTAACCGAATGTGATTGAAGGAATGATATATTATTTTAACATATTCAATAGTATTTTTATATTTTGAAATCAAACACTTAAATAGTAACCAATGTAATCGGAATTTTAATCAATAAACATCAATTGGTATTATAAAAACATAATTAATGATAATTTAAATTATCAAAACAGGTGAGTCCAACAATATCCCCCTTTTTGATAATAACAAATTATGGCATGTAATCAAAATGTATCATACTAAAATACAATTTTTTTTATTTTTATTTGTGTTTCAACAAAATTAAAATATATTTCATAGATAAATAGAAATTCTCAAGGTTAAATGTAATAGAGAAAATTGATTTTGAGAAATAAAATTTTAATATCTATGTCTGACAGATGTCCCTCCTGTAATAAATAACCCCCCCTATCATTTCTCCCGCTTTATCATTTCTCCAATTTGGGAAATATTTATCCCCTTTTGGGATTAGAAAAAAATAAAGAAGTTATAGAATAAGGATGTAAGGAATGTATCAGAGAATAGAAAAGATGGGGAATCAATGTTAAAAGATTAGAGATAAAGTTGGTTATCAAAAGAAAATTAGACAATACAGGTATAGACTAGAGGTAAAAACAAAAGTGTAAAAGTAAAAGAGAAAGAAATTTAGAAGGTAGCAGAGTTTAAAAAAACTGAGTCAAAGAGACTAAAAATTATGTATATATTACGGAGTCCAATGTACATAAGGATTAAAAAAACAGTATACAATGTACAAATGGTTCATATCAAATTCATCTAAAATCAATCAATATACTTCCCGAATGTCCTCTTTTGATGTTCCGTTGGGATATGAGGGAGACTAGGACTAGTTAGCTTTGGTTGAGGGCTTGGGAAATCATGAAATAACCAATTGAGGGTATGAAAATGAAAATGTTCCTAACTTATAGTGGGTACTCCTATGACTAATCATTGCTGTTAAGATTCTGATGGCTTCAGCTGGGGTCATTTGAAAATTAGAAGCAGTACAGCCAGATGCAGGTAATACTGGTTGTACAATCGCTAGCTGAGCATCAACACGAAAGAAGGGTAGCAAGAGGTTTCTAAAATACATGATAATCTGTCTTCCTCTCTCCATATCAGAAATGAAGTCATCCTTGTTTTCCATGAATTTTTTAAAAGATGGAGTCTTCTCCCTGAGCTTACACGGTTTCTCTCATAGGTCTTGAGTCACATATGGTAATTTCAAATTTTCTAAAAAATGATTGATGTGATTTTTAAACTGATGTTTTCTTTAGGCCCTTTGGAAATAGTAATCCACCTTGTCCTTTACATCTTTTTGAGAAGCAGTGGCCACCCTCATAAAATCCTAAACAATTTTTCATATATCCCTAGTGGGATTCACCACTAGGGTCATGGAAAAAGAGTCGCCATAGCCACTGGTGAAATCCTGTCCAATATCTTCTATTATCACAACTCTAATCTAATCAACATCTAAAGAAGGACTAGGAGCACTTAGAGGTGCAACAGTAAAATCTATTGTTTCCTGAAAAGATTTAGTCAACCCAATAATGAGATTTTTTACAACAACTTCTTGGATTCTGACATGCTTCTTTATATGACTACTAAATTCCTCAAAAACTGATACCATCTAGACAACTATAATTTTCACAAATGTAAAATCCTTGTAAACATGAGATTTAGAACTCATATAAGACTCCATATAGTCAACTGATTTCATTAGAAATTCAACATCCTCTACCAAGTTTGAAACTTTATTCCGGCAGGTATTGACGTCATCAAAAATACTAGATATAGATTCAGTCATAACAGATTTAATGGAAGAAATTAAAGAGGTTTCCATTCTTCTCAATTCTTCCACAAAACAGGTCTTGAGATCATACTTCATCTAGTCTAGGTCATCAATTCTAACTAAATCCTCAGGTAAAGTCTCAGAAAGGATTTCATAACAGACATGTGGTCTTCTAATGGGTGTCTCATCTACAGAATCAGGATAATCCAACCAAAAAACTACAAAACCTGGGTCTTCTACCCAGTCTTCAATCTCATGATCTACAGATACAGTACCATGTCTGGTGGGTTTCTCCCCCTAAATATGTGCGTTCTAATTTACATGTACATCAATAGAAGCCTCATTAGGCAGGTCTTCCTCAGAGTATTCACCCACAACCATCTTCATTTCAACATCAATATCCTCATTAGGGATAGGTATAGGTTCTGGAATCTCAACCAAAACAGCCTCTACATGCATATTAGAACTCCAAATTACTGGACTTAAACTCAATGTACCCTCATCTGAGCTATGAGAATTAGATTCTCTTCTGGGTAAGGTAGCTTAAGAAATATCCTCTCCATGAGAAATACTCTGAGGTGTAGGGCTATGAGGATGGTCAGGGTGGATCATGACGTCTAGTTCTATAAGGGATGTTGTGAAATGCAATGGTGCCCTGATGGTGATGATAGAGGTCGTAGGTAAGGAGTAAGTTGTGGACGATGTTTCATCGATGTCAGAGGCGATTTGGGACTAAATTGGTGATCTTCCTCCTCTAGTTCTAATGGAAAATGCAAGCGGCATGTGCTCAGGTGCGGCTGACTACGCTGTTGAGATGCCTGTTCTGGGCTGTTTAAACGGTATTTCCATAGTGTTTGATGTTGGCAAGGATGAAACAAACGATGTGATGATACCTCCAATGTGGGAGGGATCTATATTTTATGGAATAGGTATCCTTCACAATGTTACAAAGTCGTCTAAGGAAGTTCACCAGGAGAACAGTGATGTCCGCTCCTTCGCTTCTCTCAATGGTGGGATTGATTCTCTCATCGAAAGAAAAGGAAATATTGCTCACATTAAAGCGGATCCTGATGCGGTGTCCAAACAGCTCAAAATAGGTGAGTTCTCAATCATTGCTTGTCTTTTCCTTCTTGATGTTTCACAGCCTATGAGGATTGATGAACTCAAGGATCGAGTTTCACTGATTTGGTGTTTCTCGTCATGGAAGTGTCTCTCACATGGTTAGGGATATAATCATATGCATTTCCCCACAAATAAATTGAAAATCTGAGCAAGGGGATCTGGATCCATTTCCCTCGAACCGGGAATTATTCACATATGGGAATGGGATAAAAATTTCAATACCTTAGAGGATGGTAAAACTACTACTAAAATATAGGATAGAGATTATGTGTTAAAATGGATACTCTAGCATCCCAAAATATTGTATGATATTGCCTAATCCATTGGTATTCTAATAAAAATTGATAAGGAAACAGAATTATCTCATTTTGGACACTTTTTTAGGTTTATGGTTGAGGTTGAGTTGGGTTCGACTCTTGTTGAAAAAGTGATTCTTGCAACTGATGATGATGAAATTGAGCTAAAAATAGTTTATGAAAAAATGCATAAATTCTGCAAGGACTACAATGTTATTAGTCAAGAAATTTCATCTTGTAGACGGACTATAGTTTTCATCTTATGTGCTTTGCGTGGTCATAATGTGAATTATTGTCTCAAGAAGATCAAAACTACCTCTACATTGAATACCTACCCACGTTTGTTGCATGAGGATGACAAAGTCTTGTGTAAGAGTAAGGAAGAGCTGGGTACTGTTTCTAATCCTGCTGAGAAAGCGGCACAAGATGTCGTAAATGAAAAGGCACCTAAAGTTGATAAAAAAGATGACTTCCTAGACATACCCAAGGTATACACCCTCTCTGTTGAAAACAAGAAGAAATATGGGGTTGATATTGGTAAGGAAGAAGAAAATATTGATCATGTTGTTGCTCCTAGCAAAGGAAAAGAGAAATTTAGAGAAGAATAAGCACAACTTCAGGAAAATATGGTTTCCTCAGTGAAACGAAAAGGTAATCAATCCTTAGATTCTAACTCCTCAGTCATCTCTAATGTTTTTCATTCTTCTTCAAATACAATTGTGGATAATGAAGTCTTTCATCTTGTTTCTTACAAGAAAACACCATCCTAGGTTGTCTCTACAATAGTGATTGAGCTACCTATTGTAGAAGAAATAAATACGTCAGTCACAAAAGTAGTTTCTCCTGAAGAATGCCAGGAAGAAGCAGATAACAGCTAGGGTTCTGAGAGCACAGATTATGAGAAATTTTATGGATGACTACAAGAGCTCTCAAGAAGGGAATGTGCTAGTAGAGGGAGGTCGAGAGGTCGGGGCCATGGGCATGGAAGAGAAGAGTTAGATGCATTTAGAGATGATGAAAGATGTATAACCGAGAGACTTCTGAAAAAGATAAGAAAATAGTTTCTTTTGTTTTGGGTTTTACATGTTTTCACATTCCCACCTCCCCTTGGTTACTATACTTTTACATTCTTTTAATAAATGATGCATAGCCTCCATCTTTTTCATAAATAAAAATAATGGAAATAATCTTAGAAAAGAACAAGGTTTTTTATTTGATTTAGGTCTTGTCATATCTTTTATCTGAATCATCCATAATCTGCATAGATTGTCCTTTACTCCATGCCTAAACAAGTACATCAATTATATATCCTTAATATTCATGGATGAAAAATCTCCTCTCCTGGGACTAATCACATGTTCAATAAAGATAAACTAAAATCTTTTTTCTCCTTCCATTTTAGAAGCAATCACTTTTCAAGGTGATCCATTTCCAGTTAACTCAAGCAATGCAGCCTCATACTCAAAATTGTCACAAGAGTTAGTTACTAATTTAGATGAAAAAGATACTGTCCTTCATGAGGTATTTTCTGACATTTATCCCATTCAGCAGATGAAAAAAGATATCTCTTTATCATTTACCAAAAAAATCATCTTGTTATCATCTTCATTCGTTTCAAATATAACAATCTGATAAAATTTTGTAACATGTTTTGGGTAATAAGTCCCATTGATGTTTGAAAAAAAATCTAACCATCCTTGCTATTCTAAAATCCTAAAAATCATAGACTTGTTTGACATCATCCACTCAACACAATGCTCCTTCTCAATCACAATTTCCCTCTTTGACAAATGTGGATTCTCTGACTATCACATCCCATTACTAGTAAAACTACTATTTCCAGTTGATCCAGAACTGACATTTTTGTTGCTTCTCACTATTCACATTACCTTCATCAATTGTCTGTCGCTTAACTCATTCCATTTCCAAATCGAGATATCTAGGGGTCGCAATATTACAGAGGCTCAGGTAAGTGAGGACTTGTTAGGGTGGAGATTGCGGTTGATTGAATGTGATTTAGACTTGACTTATATCATATTGGAATCGAAATAATAATAAAATAATATACACAATTAAATGATAAAGCATCTTGGCTTAAAACCAAAAAATTTAAAACAACACGATATATCGGCAACCATTCTACCACTGAGGATTATAACTGTAAGCACTACTAGTGAGGTATCATAATAGTGAGGTATCTATTACGACGAGGTGTGTCTATCGGTGAGGTATGTCTAACGGCGAGGTTTTTCTAACGGTGAGGTTTTTCTAACGGTAAGTTTTGTCTAACGGTGAGGTTTGGAAAAAGGTGAGGTTTTTCTAACGATGAGGTTTTTCTAATAGTGTGGTTTGTCTAATGGTGAAGTTTGTCTAATTTTGAGGTTTTTCTAATTTTGAGGTTTTTCTAACATTGAGGTTTGTCTAATGGTGAGTTTTGTCTAATGGCGAGGTTTGGCTAATGGTGAGGTTTGTCTAAGGGTGAGGTTTGTCTAACGATGGGGGTGGTCTAACGGTGAGGATTGTCTAGTGGGGAGGTTTGTCAGTATTTGATCCTTCCTAATTCATTTCTAATGTAACTTAATCTCTCTGAGCATAAAGTTTTTGTAAATATATCATCTAGTTGATGATCAGTGACTATAAATTCAAGAGTTATATCACCCTTCTGATAGTGATCTCATAGAAATTGGTTCTTTAAATCAATATGTTTAGTTCTTGTGTGATATACTGGGTTCTTAGATATATCGATTCCACTAGTGTTGTCACAATTAATAGAAACTTGTCTAAAATCATATCCATTGTCCAAAAAAGTGTGTTTGATCCACAGAATCTGTGCACAACAACTACCAGCAGCTATATATTCTACTTCAGCAGTAGACAGTGTAACTGAATTTTATTTCTTACTAAACCATGATATTAAGGATTTTTCAAATAAATGACATGTTCCTGATGTTCTTTTTCTATCTCACTTGAAACCAGCAAATTTAGCATCTGAATAACTTATTTAATCAAAATAGTTTCCTTTTAGGGAAAATAAACCTAAAATATTAGTATGATTAAGATATTTGAAAATCCTTTTTACATAAAGTAAGTGCGATTCTTTTGGATTTGCTTGAAATCGTGCACACATATAGACAGTAGACATAAAATCAAGTCGACTAGCAGTAAGGTAAAGTATGGTTCCAATCATACCACTGTAATTGGTTAGATCTGCTGGTTTCCCATATTCATCAATACCCAACATACAAGTGGCACTCATAGGTGTATCACTTCCCTTATTACTATCCTTTACAAACCATTTTAATAAATCCTTTGTGTAATTAAATTGATTTAAAATAATACAATCCCTATTTTAAAAAATTTAAAATCCAAGAAAATATATGAGTTCTCTCATTATTCTCAATTAAAATTAATTTTTCATAATCATTTAAAACTTAGTACATAATGAATTTTTAGATTAATGAAAAATAATATCATCAATGTATATTTTTACTATAAAAACATCATTGGAACTATTTTTGATAAAAATTTTGGGATAATAAATTCCTTTAGAAATACGGTTTAAAATATGAAAATTAGTAAGTCTATCATAACTAGCTCTTGTATCTTGTTTTAAACCATATAAAGTTTTATAAAGTTTTAAAACATGATTTTGAAATTGGGGATTTGTAAATCCATGTGGTTGTTAAAAAAACATTTTCAATTTTATTACCATTTGAAAAATCACTTTTAACATCCATTTGATATAAATTGAATTTTAGATGTGATGCATAAGAAAGTAAGATCCTCATAGGTTCTAATCTAGCTATGGTGAAAAGGTTTCCTCATAATCAGTTCCTTCTTCTTGAATGTAACCTTGTGCAACTAACCTATCTATGTTTCTAATGATGTTTTCGGATTCATCAAATTTATTTCAAAACACCAATTTTGTGTTTATGGTCAAGGTGTCCTTATATCTTTCAACTAATTTACATAATTTATTTATTTCAAATTGATTCAACTCTTCTTTCATATCTATTACAAAAAATTCATCATTTATAGCATCATTGATATTTCAAGGTTCTAACTATGAAAGAAAATCTTGATATTTAACATGGCTTCTTAGAGAATATCTATTTTGTGTCCCTCTATCAATATTACCTACAAAAACATATAAAAGATGATTCATTAGAATATTAGTTGAACTACTAAAGGTGAGAATATAAATTTATTGTTCTTTTCTAGGTTCGGGTTCACATGTAGCAGATTCAAGAATATTTCCAGAACTGGTTGTCTTTAGAACAGGTTCACAGATTTCATAATTAAGGTTCAGAACAGAAAAATATTCTACAAGATTTTCAAGATAAGGTTTAGGTTCATTTGAATCTGTTTCATCAAATTTTATGTGAACATATTCATCCACACATTTGGTACATTTATTAGAAACTCTATAGGCTTTTCTAGTTAAATAATAACCAAGAAAAATTCCTTCATCCGTTTTAGATGAAAATATATCGAAATTATCATTTGTATTTAGAAAAAAACCTTACAGCCAAAAACATTAAAATAACTAACATTAGGATATCTATTATTCTATAATTCAGAAGGGGACTTCTTAAGTACTGGTTTAATAAAAACTCTTTTTATAATGTAACAAGTTGTATTTACAGCTTCGTCACAAAAATAAACATGTAAATCATATTCATTAAGCATAGTTCATGAAAGTTTTAGAAGAGTTCTATTTCTTCTTTTTACTACACCATTCTGCTGAGGAGTCCTAGGGGATGAAAAGATTTGATTGTAGCCATTGTGTGAAAAGTATGATTCAAATTCATTTTTTTTCAAACTCATGAACATGATCACTTCTCACGGTTTAAATCTTAAGTCCATGATGGTTTTCTACAGACATGGAGTATTTATTAATGTAAGATAAATCTTCACTTTTTTAAGATAGAATGTATACCCAAGTATATCTAGAAAATTTATCTACAAGGACATAGAAATAGTGCTTCCCATTTAAACTACAAACTCTAGATGTTCCAAACAAAACCATGTTAACCAACTCTAGTGGTTGAGAAGTTTAAACTTAATTCTTTAATTTTAAAGAAACTTTATATTTCATTCCCTTTTTATAGGGACTAAAAATCATTATTTAATTTAAAATAAACCATAAGTTCTTCATAGTCAGTTTTCTATGTGAATGTATATTGCAGTTTCATAATCTTTTGTGCGAAATCCAATATTAGTTATGCAATGTATTTAAATAGGTAATATTTTTCTTAGCTAAATAATTCAAGTCTACAACATAAACATTTTCATTTCTTAATGAAACAAACACCAATACATTTTTTGAATTAAAAACACTACATGAATCATTTTCAAACATAACATTAAATCCATCATCACACACCTATGAAATACAAAATAGATTAAACTTTATCCCATCAACAAATTAATCTTTAGAAATTAAAATTGAATCAGTGTTACCAATCTGGTCTAGGACGGTGATTTTTTCTTTTGAGTTATCCCCAAAGGTGACATGTCCTCCATCAAATTTAATTATTCTCTTAAAGCATTAGTAGACTCATGTAATATTTCTTGAACATCCACTTTCCAAATACCATATTATACTTCAAAAACATTTCAAGAATATTTCCTAAAAAATAGAATTAGACAGAAAATTAGTTTGGTACCCAGATATTCTTGGTTCATCATCTTCTTCTTTATTTACCATCAACTACTCTTAATACATAATCAAATTACCAATCAGATCTTTGACATGTAGTGAATATATGTCACATGATTCTCTTATTGAAACTAATATTCCTCTCCATCATTCTAGAAGACATCTGAGTATTCTTATTGTATGCTCTTTTTCTAGAACAACTATTCCCAGTGAGCCCATTTTATTGACTATCTTATTAAACCTGTGATACATATCAGTAATAGATTCATCAGATTTCATTTTAAAATTATCATACTTTATGTAGTATGTGTTTAGTCTCATTTATTTCACATTGGTTGTACCCCCATGGGAAATAGCCAGAGTATCCCATATTTCATAAGAAGTCTTACAAGAAGATATACAATTAAAATCTTCATCACCTAAGGCAAAATACAGGGAATTCATTTCTTTATAATTGTTATTGTAATCTTATTTAGTAGGTTCATCCCAAGTTGTTCTAACTGTTTCGGGAATCATATATTGAGTCTTCATAGCCGTCCAAATTTTAAATCCCATAATTTCTAAATGAATTTTCATTTTTCTTTTCCATTGAGCATAATTAACACCATTAAATAATGGTTTCCTATTGGTAGCTACACCTTCTAATCTGTTATCCATAATGACAATGTTTTAAAAATATATATAATGATGTAAAAATTTTGAATTAACAGAATTTTTGAGATCTCTAAGATACAAATAAAATTGCAGTTGAAAACTTTTCACAAACAGAGTTCTTTGAAAACCTTTTATCGATACCTCTGATACCAAATGTTGGTCGGAGTGGATACTCAATGGGGGAGGTGAATTGAGTTCCAATTAAATTTTTTTTTAAAATATTTTAATTAAAATCACCCAATTTAAATAACAAGATAAACTCTAGTGAATTTGTAATACAGTAAAGGTTCAGTTATGTTCTCAAGAGATTTATTAGTTCTCAATTAATCTAATCTGAGGATTATATTAGATTTTGAAACTAACCTAATTGTTTAAAAAAATTCAAACACATTCTACATTAACTATCAGATTTACTTTAATATGGATTTATATTTAAACTACTTAGAAGTAGAATATTCACATCAGTTTTAACGAAAATAAAAATGCATAGAAGTTTTAACCAAGAAGTTTAGTCCCACGTAAAGACTTAGTCCTCTCAAACACTTCTATATAAACTATGATCCTCTCCCAGGATCAGTGTTTTACAATAGTTAACTTACTATCCAGGTCCTCAGACCTCTACCACATTTCTACGTGGGAAAACTATACAACCACACATAGGTTGTTCAGGTCACACTTTTCCTCTACCACTATCCACAGTGGGATACAGAGTTTTAGGGAAAATTTAGTGAGGATTTAGAAATCAATCAGTTTAGCACAAGAGATAGTGTGTGCTTAAAATAAAAATCACCCACACACTGCTCAGAATGTAAAACAAAGGAAACACAATATATCTAAACAAAATATAGATGAGTTTAGAATACTCTATGTGTTTTCAGTAAATCCATGGACTCCTTGGATTGAAGAAGATGAAGTGTGGGTCCTTCTTTAGAAGTTGTTTGGAAATCCAAGTATTTTGGTTTTGTTCCTTGACTTCTAGTATAGTTGTTCCGTTTGAAATGTGAGAGTTTTCCTTGAAGGACTTGAATTTACTCTTTGAACTTCAGTTCTTGAGAGTTCTTTAAGTTCCATATGTGTTCATCTTGTATTTGTCTCTCTTTTTATTCTCTATTTTCTTCTGTATATCCATCCACTTATTTCGTATGTGCTTTCAAGGAAATAATATCATGTATCCCGAGGTTCCCCTTTTTATGTACCTTGAGCTCGGGCAATAGGAATGACTTGTAAGAGGTACAGTTTCCTAACAACCAACAAACATCATAAAGTAATTTAAGTTGCATTAAAAGCACAAAATATGAAAGGTGATAATAAAAAAAAGAGATATAGAAGAGAATAAAAGTGAATGGTTTCCATTTGGTATCTCATTGTATCATTGAACTTGTAGTGGTGGTCTTGTAACAGTAGATCTTGTATCATTAGATGTTTGTATTGGTAGCTCCATCTAGCAACTACTCCAAATACCAGTCACTATATGTAGCGGTTACTTTCTTTATCGGCAGATCTCGGTACTTGTAAACTTATGCACCATTAACCCATACAGGTGAGCTTGTAATGACAGAATACATAACAGTAGCTGTCACACTGTATCGGTCTACTTGTGCATACTAGTAGGCATACTCTATTGGTAGCTTAAGTGTATCGATAACTTTCTCCATACCGGTGACCTTTCTATATCGGTAGCTCATCTGGATGCTGATACCTGTTAGTCTATTTATGCAAACTATCCATAGATTATTTTAGGATAAAACATTACAATGTAAATGAACATTTTATTAACCAAATTTTCTTGAATAAACGATATATTATTTGAAGATATTAAACCGTATTTTTTTATATTGAAATTAGAAACATAAACGGTATCTAATGTAATAAAAATTATAATCAATAAACATCATTTGGGATTATCAAAACCTAATTAATCCTAATTGAGATTATCAAAATAGGTTAGTACAACAATTTCTTTGTATTAGTGGGTACTGGAATAAATACCAACATAGATCTTGTAATTGGGGCCTCTATATAGAAAATTATCAAAATATACATATAATTGAATATAGAAGTTGATGTACTATAGCTGGGATGAAATTTTCATCAAAATATGAGTTAAAAGAAGGTCCCAACATTTATGAAAATAAGAAATGGAAATTAATATGTTGAATAAGTAAAAATATTGAGATTCATGTGTTACTACATATCCTATGGTATAAAAATCAAGGAACATGTACTTTTTTAATATGAGGACTTTCAAATGATCTGACCCTTGCAATGGAAATAAAAATTAATGATAGAATTTATGTATCCAAGTGAGAGGGGATAAGATTATATATGACGTGAGATAGATAAATTCTCACTACCATGTAAAAAATTATAAAATAATATATATTTTATTCTTAATGGGGTAATTAATTAATACCTCTACATATAAACATGGTATTGGAATCATGACCAACATACTGATGTGGTATGATACATCAATGTATATCAGACATAGAAATTGGAAATTAACCTCCTATAAAATGAAAAATATTAATTAGTTTAATATTAATTGGAGTAAAACCATTTATAACATATCATAAATTAATGTATTATGGGAAATTATATCATATAGTTAATAGAAATTTGAAACATACAATCACAGCATGGTGTTTCACCCACAAAAATATTTCATGAAACATGTGTGTGGAAGGACTAATACACAACATCCTCATTGAAAATTGAATAATATTTATTATAGAATACCATATTTAGAATTTATGTTACCTCACAAAATTAATTAGTCATTTAGTATTCCTCCAATGAATCATTTCTCCTTTCAAGTCTATTAACATTTTAGATTTTATTTTAATTAAGATAATTTATTCAATTTCATTTCCCACAATCAATGTTGAGTATAAAAACAACAACTAAATAATATAAAAATATTATTATTAAAATATGACTATAATAAACACACAATTAGATTGGAATGTATGATAATGATTTGGCACAAAATAAACCAGATATATTTATGATTTTCTATAAAAATGTTTTGAATAATTCTTAGGTAACAAGAACAAACATTTTATTAATGTAATAGAATATTAGAGGATATATTTTTCATAAAAACGATTTATGTTTGGAATTTATTTTTATCAAATTAATTTAAATTTATAACTATAGATTAATTATTTTAATAATATATATTGATCAATTTGTTAATAAAATTCATTAACATTTACCTAATGGATGTTATTAGATATTAAATGTTCATAAATTCATTTTATACATCAGTTAAACATATTCGTCTCGACAAGTTATTATTAAATTTTGGACGTGAAAATTAATAATAATTAGAAAATTTTATTGAAATTATTTATGATAAAATGGAAATAATAATGGAAATTATAATTTCAATATAATCATAAGATATATAATTTGTATTTTTCTGAAAATGATGGTTTTTAGTGATTATATAACACAAATTATTCTTCAAAAATATAAATTTCATTTATATTAATCGACATAATTTCAAAATACATTTGAATTTATATTTTATTATAATTCATCAATGTTTTTTTTGAAACGAAATAAAAATAATTTTTAGGAAATAAACATTATTATATAATATGATATAACATTAATTTTATGCACAACATGACTATTTTTCTAAAAAATTATTTTCAAAGTTCATTATAAACAAATATTAAATATAACTTGTCTTTATTATGAAAATAAAAAAAATTGAAATGGATTCGTTGTTGGTTATCCGAATATTAAAGTTTTTAATGTTTTTAATTCCATTTTTAATCAAAATTAGTAATCACCATTATAATGATTTGTCAATGTGGTAATGGATAAAAATATAATTTTAATAAAATGTGATATAATAAGAAAATATTTTCTCCAAATGGGTAGATGATTCATCATCATCTATTCGATTTGGCATGGAATGTTATGATTCATTTTTATCTAATTAACAAGGTTATGACATTCATATTTACACATATAACGATTTTTTTCTTACAATTCAACATTCTCAATTTTTATATCTTAAATATGATATCATTAGAAGGAAAATAGTAAATATACTTTAAATATGAAATTAGATAAATATAATTATGGTAAACCAATTATCACAATTCTTGTAGTAAATAATTAAATTAAAAAAATAAAATAGTCAAAATGATTACATAATATTGATGCAGGGTTTATAAAAAACCATCAAAAACCTATGTTATTTATAATGAAGACAATAAAGATGTACTTATTTTGAAAATTTATGTCTCTCAAATAAAGTTATGTAAAATTTTTAATTATATATTATTATTATATTTTTATAATTTTAAATCAAATATTTTCCTAATATATAATATATTAAATTTTATCAATATTGAAGAAATGAAACAGAAATGTTATTTATTGATTAAAAATAAATATTCAAGATATAAACTGTATATAAATATAATATATTTACTCAATTAGATTTAATATTTTTTAATCCTACCATGTATGGATTATTTACATTCAACTATAAATTTTTATAATTACATTTTTAAGTATAAAAAATTTTACATACTGAAAAATCGTAAAATTTTTCTTGTTAGTAGTCACGAATATCTACCATTAAAAACATAAATCATGTTTTTCACTCAAATATCTTCCCAAATACCTTTCTATGAAACCATTACACATCCAAAATCACATCTAGTTATTACTAACAATTTTATCAAAGGTGTTATGAATTACTAAAAGTAGCTTATATAAAATTTTGGTATGGTCTAAATAAATTCACACTATGATTATTTCTTCCTCAAACTTATTCAATCATATCTTATTGATTATTAAATTTTTATAAAAGTGTCTCAATAATAAATAAATTTAACATATTAATTGTAGCGCCCTTATTATTTCCATTTTTCAATGGGAAATGGAAAGTCATTCTTATTTGAACATAATGACTACAACCACCCAGAAGAGATGTGTTAAATATTTTATCACCACATTATATGGTTTCAAAAAAATAGTTGATAAAGTTAATATATAAAAAATAAATTACTTATTTTTTTATTCTATAGTGATGTATAATTTTTTACCATTTTAATCATTCCATTCCTTTGGAAATGATATCTTCGCTTGTGAGTGTATGTTTATAACATCTATGATGAGGTGTGTCCTAATTTTATTATATAATTAAATTTTGACCAAAATCATCCTTGGGATTAAATTATATCTTTTTTAATCCATATCGATTGGATTGTGAAATTTATTATATTATAATGAGTGAGAATTTAAAGATTTCATACTCATGTTTTTCTTAAATTAAATAATTCTAAAATGTAGTTATTCTAGTGTATGACAGTCTTTAAATTGTCTTTCTAAAAATAAAATGTTTTTCTATCATGGATAATTATTTTATGTTTTTGGGAAATAAATATTTACTTTAAAGTATTATATAAAGATGATGCAGTAATTGTTTTATTAATGGAAATATCTAATAAATGATATTCAAAATATTAAAATATAAGAAATTATATAATTAGTGACATTGAATAATTTTTTGCATGAAATTGATATTATAGGGATAATTTATAATATATTGTTTGAATATATCATGTTTTTATGCCAGTTTAATAGAAAAATATTGAGTAATTTGAATATTCACAGTCAAACTATTTTATCAAATAAATATTATATTTTATAATTATAAAATGATAACAAATTTCTAAAAATATAAAATAAATAAAAACATTTCTAATATATTATTAATTAGTAATTTATTACCTTAATTTAAACCATATAAATTAAAATTACAATCATTTTATATTGATACATTTGTTTCCTTTGAAAAAAATTAAAATATGTTAACTAAGGGTAAATCAAAATAATAAGTTTGGAAAAAAACTATATTTGTATGAGTTTTTTTATGTTATTATAACCTTATATCATCATATAATAGAATAAATGTCATCTGTTTGGAATCTTAATTGATATTTATGTAATTATATATTTATATATTTAGACATTCTAAATTTCCCCTCACCTCAAATATACAAGGGTACCTCCTCCCACATTTATTCACATCACATTGAGCCATAAAGACCATTAATACCAAACCCATTACCTTATAAACATCCCAATACACAACTTAGAGGTTCTTTTCTTCTCTCATGACATACCCTAGTTTCTCTATATAGAGATCTAACAGAGGTTCTCTAAGGAAGTGGTAGTCGTCTATACGGATTCTCTCAAATGTATTTGTTATTATACATAATATTCATTTATTAATTCCCTTATAAAGTAATAAATCCAATATTAAATATAATATGAGATTTTATTTTGATTATGGAAAACCATATCACACCTATTATCAATCCTGTGAAAAATGAGATCACCACGCGTGTGTATGTACGACCAATTATCTCCACACCGTTGTGAAATAAGTTTTTATCAAAGACATGTAACATTTATGTGTATGAAAATATAAAAAATAGTTATATATTTTTATTATAATGTTATATTTTATTTTTTAATAGATATATGTCATCCACTTCATTACCTTTTCAATATTAGGGGAATGATATTATCCATCATGTGTATATACTTCCTACTATCTTCACGATACGATGTGAATAATTTTCTTTGATCATCATTAAATAACGACTATAAAAATTCATATAATGATTGAATATGGTATTTTATACCGTAATATAATTTTTTAGTGACATTAAAATATCTTATATTCATTAATCAAGTCATCTATAAAATAATATGCACCAGATAATGAGGAAGTTAACACCATAAATAAGAGTATTACTAAAATGTTATTAAAAAAGGGTGATATGTTAATCATATATGATATTATAATCATATATATGGTAATTAAATCTGTTAATAAAATTATTTAAGCCACTATATAAGAGGTTCTTTTACACACAAATTGAATCAAATATATGTTATGGGGTTTTCTATAATCTATATTATTTCTCTAAGACTTATGTCATATTCAACACTCATTTCATATACATGGTGTATATAATTTTCTTAAATACCATTTATGACCATTATCCATAATATACTGATAATTTCATATGTCTATACTTTTTTAACATCGATAAAGAATATGATTCTACTGATTATAATGTGATGAGTATTATCTCTAGAATCTCTTCAATATATGGGATTATTTCGTTTTAATTCTCTATTAGTGAATATTTATCATCGATTTCCTTCTTTTCTGGAATATTCTTAAGGAATTGTTTTTTACTCTCCAATGATTGTTTAAAATCTTATTAATGCATTTTTTAATTTATCTAAACAATTTTAAAGGAATATTTTTTCATTTTCCAATTAATTTACATTGTAAATTTTCAATAAAATTAATGAAACAACTGTTTTCTTTTAATTGATAAAAAGTGGATTCTTTTTAGATATTTGATTAATGTTTATTTCCATGATGTTTCAATTCAAATATTTAATTTTTAATTTCAATGAAAATTATTTCTCATAATAATTCATTTCATTTTATGAAAAGAAAATATTTTCAAATAATAAAGAATATATCCCCCAAGATTTGTTCACAAGGAATCACTCAAAACAAATTTCCATATAAAATAAAACTATAAAATGTAACATATATTATACTATATTTTTGTATCATTTATACACTTCATATAATTTTTTATAATATTTTTTTCTTTATAGGAGAATAATATTTATGAATCCCATTTCATTTATATGTTTTAGGATATGATTGAATGATGTTTATGGAACCAATTTCATTTGTTGGGATCTAATATGATGATTGATTTATTTTATTATGTAATAATTATTTATTACTTTAATTTTTTGATGGGTAGTATTTAGAGATACCTCTAATTCATATGGTAATTATTTACATCTCATTATATAGACATAGACGGAAAGTGAAGTGAACACAGTTTAGTAATGAAATTGGTTCCCTATGATGGTCTTGGGAGTTAACCTTGAATAATAAAATTTGTCATGGGAGTAAAACATGACTAAAAATCTATTATTCTATGTGATCCAATTCTATTGGTATGGCCATATAAGTGAGTCCTTGACAACTCTGAACATCAATTTATATGATTATGGGTCTACCATAAATTTTATGTCTAATTTATATATTTGGATTTCATTGATTATGTCCATTATTTCCTTCTTATTCAAGTCTTATGAACTACAAATATTTATTCCTTTATTATTTTTTATGATGATTACTGCCTAGGGTATGATCATATATTTTAATTATCATGTTCTTGTATCCTTATGCTCAGGATTATGTTTACACATAATCCATTTTTTACACATAATGAGAATATGATCTCACCAATTTTTACGTTTTCTTTCCCATATTTTTTGAAGATATGTATCATGTTGGATGTGTATAATATGGGTGTGGTTCAATAAGAACCTAGTGAGAGTTAATGTAGATCAATTATGTATCAGTTTTTATGTTGTCATGTTTCCAAATTCTCCAGACTAGTATGGACTTCGATCATCAATTTATAAAGAATATTATGTAATCTGGAAATGTTATATAATGTTAATGTATAAGGTGGTATAAGGGGGAATTTTTTAAAAAAATTATAAACTAGAATAATGAAACCCTAGTGGGAACCCCATGTAAATGATTATGCATATGTATATAGATAAGTAAAATTTGATTAATTTTTTTAAAATATAGATTGAGTGGTATCATATAAATATATCCTTGTTTGAAAACATAATATTTATGTGGCTCTCTCATAGGTATATATATGGGTAACAACTCTGAAAATGTTCATCGAGTAGAACATGATCGTAACTTGGTACACAATGATGGGAAAGATTCAAACCTTATTTGACACACCCAAAAGATATTCTTTGTTAATTAAATTAATTTACACAAGCCATCAAGATGGATTTAAATTTAAAATTCTTATCAATATAATACGATGAACCTTAGGATTCATGGAAAAAATTAATGTATAAAAATTAAGATCCCTCCTGGGATTATTCTGGATTATGCAATTCCTCCCAATGATAACATTTTCTTACTCTATGTTTTTGGTTTCAGTCAATGGATTTTACCCAATTGAACCAATTTAATGAACATTGTGATGGAAAATAAAATAACTAGACCTCTAGGAAACTGAGTTTTAGGGTATTTGAAATGAACAATATCTGGGTTATTCTCACCCAAATATCTAATTTTAGGAAACATGATGGACTTCCCAATGAGAAATAGGGGAAACAACATTTTTTTGATTCCTTCAAGAGGAAACATATACCTTCATTATGCCAGTCCTCCAATAGAATTTTTTATATCAATGGATCAGTACCACTAAAAAGATATTCTATGTTGTTTAATGTTATGAATGTGAGAAATTCATCTTGGCTGTTTATCAATTTGAAGTTGAAGTGGACTAGTGGTGGACTCTAATACATAGTAAAACTAGGTAAGGATAAAATGAATCCATAGATTGTCACGTGTTTAAGATTTCAATCATTAATAAGTATGTTACATGTATTCTACCTACGAAAATAGAAAATGAGTTCCTAATGTTAAATTAAAGGTCTGAAAAATATATTGGAACCTATGAATAAAATTTCACAAGACGTATGAGGTACACATCTATAATTATCATCCATACTAAATGTATATTTTATTGGTGATTTAGCTGATTTATGTTTTTTATCAGAAGGGTATTACTCATAAGGGAATTTATCATATAACAAGATATTGTGCATTGTGAAATCATAGATAAAATCGAGTTTTAGTTATGTATAAATCACAATGTTTTTGAAAAAAATATTTAAATGTATTTCAATGATATACCTAAAAACCATGTATAATTGAAGATTAGCATTCTTTTATGATATAAGTGAGGGAATAATCTATGAGTAAATTTTTATAAGGGGTATAATAAATGATTTAATTGTGGAAAGGAAGGTCTTCTATCATTTGATTGAGGATGTAACATGAATATAATATATAACAATGTCAATAGAGATAATGTTTTAAAAAATTCACATCCCCAACACCAGTGATACAAGGGTTAGGAGAGTGGGATTATTCTAACCCATTTTCAAAGTGAAGGAGTATTGATAATGATTGAAATCAACAACCATGTATGAAAAGGGACATGGTAAAATCTCATTGGATCATAGTTTCTTATGATGTGTGTGATAACAATGTGGTGAAAGGTATGCATACCATCTAATCTAGAACTATTAATGTCATTTTTTAATATGGATCTACCCACAGATACATACCTATATAATATTATAAGAGTTTACAAATTCCATCCAAATTATTATAAATGATATTAAAAATTTATACTCTCAGTGGTAGTAATATTTAATCTCATGTCTATGATTTTTATCCAGTTAATGTTTATGGGAATGGATTTACATTAAATATTTTCATTCTTCCACTACTTGTAATTTATGTGATCTTAAGCATGTATTGGATATCAATTATTCAATTACAAATTAATTTTTATGGATGGGAATTTATGTTTGATGTTTCATACCATTAAATGATTTTCTACCAATGTAACAATAAGTATGAGCTTCATAGAGATATTACATTAAGCATATGAGAATTAATACCCATTTAGAAGGGTTAATTATCTCAAATGATTGGGGAGAAAATTGGAATTGATTATATGCCTATTGTTTATGATTTTGGGGATATAAATCCAAAAGGTTTTATAATTCATCCATTGTTTCATGATTTTGTGTTATCAATAGAACTGATTATCAGTTATACACTAATATCTAGCACACCCTATTGAATTCCACAAATTGAGTTGGAGGAATAAATGATGAAACTCCAAAAAACATTATAAGGGATTCATTCAACCAAGTGTGTCACCTTGGGGAATACTAGTTCATTATATAAAAAAAGAAATATGGATAAATGTTAATATATATTTATTCAAATTTATAACAAGACCACAATGAATAAAAAAACATACTCTTCCCAATATTGGGGATTTGTTTGATCCAACACCTTTGAGAAAAATACATTTCCAATATTGAAAATCATTTTTTATATCATCCAATGAGGATCATGGAGGATTATTTTCCAAATAAAAAATTATGTATAAGGTATGGGATCAATGAATATATATAATTGAATTATGGTCTCATTAATTCCCCTATTATCTATTTGGATTTGATAAATATAGTAATTATCGATCACTCAATCCGTTTTTTGTTTTCATAGTTGATATTATTATAAATTCAAATAGAAAATAAGAGCTTGAATACCACATTATTATTGTGTGAAAGACCATATGGAAGGATAAAATGTATGAATATTTTACAAAGGGTTCATTTTGGATGAAAAAAATTAATTTTTTCGACACAAACTCTTAAAAGATGGTGTGGTATTAGATCCATCAAGGATTGTGGGTATTGAAAATTGTTTTATACCATCAGTGTAACGACCCAAAATTTTATGAATGTAATTCCCTTTTATGAATTATAGTATAATCACATTAGTATAAAATTACATATCATGATACTAAATTCAATCTGATCACTAAACATAATTTTTCCACTTCAATGTTTTGAATTTCAAAAGACGGTCATCTACACATGTGTTCAATAAGTTATTTGGTGTTTGACGGTAGCAAATGATATTTTGGTGAATAATAACATAACCTTATGAATATTAATATTATTATTAATATGACCATACTATATATTAAATTTTGTTATTATTTTATTTTCATAAGGCTTTAAGATAATGCATCCTGATTAATTTTTCAATATAATATAATGGATGTTCTAGTTTTAAAATTAATATTTTTTTAATAATGAATGTTTATATATATAAATTAAATTAATCATATTTAGAAAATTATTTTTGAAATATATACATAATTTTTGGATTCTACACAACAAAAAAATGTTTTGGGTAAATTTTTTGGAAATTTCCGAAATACACGAATTTTTTGTGATTAGTAAAATACATTAGTTTACCATATAAACTAAATATAATTTATACCCACTTTTCCTGAAATCAAAAGTCATGAAAGAACCAAAAACTCAAACTTACATTCCCTATTTAATATTCATGGTCATGGATAACTCACTATTCTATATCATAGGGGAAATTAATTAACTATTGAATTAAATATTAAGGAAAACCCTCTCCCATCAACTCTAAATACCATCATTCCCATGCACATTTCCTCAAACCTCCCAAGCATCATGATTTGTCTAAACACTGCCAAAAAATCTTCCCTATCCTCTCCCCCATGTATAAGAGCTTATAGTTTCATCAAATGTTGATGCCTTTCTTCTTTATAGAGGATCTCATGAAGATGATTCAAGAGGTATTTTCTCTCCCTCTTTTCCTTTACATTACTTTTAATTTCATGTTATTTTCTTAGTTTATTCCTACCTATCCTCATAAAAATAGTATGGTAACTCAATTATCATACATATACAATAATTGTTTCATAATAATTTGATATTATATCATCCAAAACCATCTCCTCTACCTTTTATTTTATAAAAGAAAACGTAGTTCGTGAGGTCTTAATATATCACCTTCAAGAACGACATGTTTTATTTTTTCAATTTCTTCCTTAAAATTGGGTCATGAAACCATTTTTATGGTTGAACTAGAATATAATATTTTTATTGTGTCCGATTTTATTTTTTGGATCTATCTTATGTACATATTACTAAATTAATTTAAAAACAATTTTGTTGTGGTTGAAAACTTGACAAAATTAACCCAAACAATCATCATTTAATTATAATCTAATGATTAATCTACATATTATATAATATAATTTATTATATGATCATTTATTATTCTAGATTTTCATTAATAACATGAAAAACTGTTCTGTATGTTTATCCATGTTCTACACGAACTTTCATTTATGAATACATGTGAACTGATGAAGAAGACCATATAAACGAATATTCATGAACAATATTTTTTATACTATATAACTAATCCAAAGGCCCATAAAATATCATAATTAAACCATAATGAACTATATTCATATAAAAAATGATTTTTAGTTTTTAATTCATAAATATAATGTGGTTATACAAGATATTAATGTGAAAGAAGTGTTCGGATACCAGGTAAAGGGAAAATATCGAACCCAACATTATTTCTTTGGGTTATACCATTTTCATTCCATTTTTAGATATGGTCACTCCTTAGAAATATATTTATCATCATTATAGTACCTGATCTTTGATTTAACTATTTTATACTACTGTTTACGTCCAAATAATGTTTTAAAAAAATCATCTTTCAAAAACACAAATTTTACTTCACACTAAAGGTTGTGGGTCATAATACCAAGAATGTTTTTCCTACTTTATTTATCTGTACCCAATGTTAATGAATATGTTCTTATGAGATTATTTACATTCCATTACATGGGATAGTTATGTTCATAATTGATATATTTTCATTGTGGCATGCATGATAAATGATAATTTTGTGATGTGACGGGTGCGCCTGGAATTATATAGCCCAATATGAATGTTTCAATGTAACAGGTTTGCCTAGAATTATACATAACACCAATGCACTGGGTTATCTGATTAATCTCATGAGTTTAAGTGAACTGATGTGATAAAAAATAATCTAGCATTTTTTTTCAAGTATGATTGGTAGTTAACCACTATGACATGATGTTTCATTTTTTTATGGATTGCCACATTTCATGTCTCTTATTATTGTTTCAACTGATTATCATGATCTTTTTCAAATGTTATAATTTTTCCCACCATTTTCTATTTTTGTCTTATCTATCATTTTACTATGAATTCACCTATACCTTTTTTATTTATATCCCTAGGTGGCTACAAGTACTAAATAGAGGTCAAGTTCCAGTAAGATTCTAGATAAGAAGGCATTAAATAAATGTTCATGATTGATGTTGTAATTGTAATCTAGGGTCCTAGTTTGCAAAACACACTAAACTATTGGATCAAATATGTGTAATAATATTATGTTATTTATATTTAAATTTATGAAATAATAATTTATGAAAATTCTGGGTCGCTATAGTTGTTATCAGTGGTATTGTATAGTTAATTTGTGAATAAGCATTATTGAAACCTAGAAAAACCCTCTACACTGAGACTAAGTACAAATATTCACACATGGATATTTATATAGGGATCTCATGTGTCATGATTTTAGTGAAAATTTTGCAAATTAATAATATATTTACTCATGATGTATTGACTTATGTATAGTTCCAACCTTTTTTTAATTTTTTAAAATAGTGGAAAACAGGAGAAACCTAGTAAAAAACTCATGCAAGATCCAATGAAATGATTGATCGAACTATATACCAAGTGATTTGGGATGTGGTGTTCAAAAAATCATGGAAATACATACCAAAATATCCCAAGTTATGAAAAAATAACCATAATAATGGCTAACACCCTCTTTCACCAAAGAAAGAGAAACTGGTTATCGAATGTATTATGGGACAATGACCACCGACGATTAGTAGATATTCTTATCTAATAGTTTTGGAATAATGGATCAAATACATGTATAAAATCTTTTCTATTATTCATTATTATGAGATAGATATGGTGACTCTAGCCATTTATCGTCTAGATAGAGTTTCCAATCAATGGTGGGCATTGATTAAGAACACCAATCCAGGGGATGAAATTGATGAAATTGAATTAGAAGACATTAAGATACTGTTTATTAACTAGTATTTCCCAATAACTGTTTTCATGAAGATAGAGAAAGAATTATTTGAGCTCATGAAAAATGAAAGATAATTTGTCACAACCTATGAAGTGAATTTCACATGGCATTCAAGGTATGATTTTGGTTTCATTATCATCATAAAAAAATTGATAGATTCTATAGTGGACTAAAACCATACCTTTGAAAGGCTCTTGGAATTCGAGACTTTGACAGTTATGAAGATGTTTTTTGATTTTCCCTTAAAGAAAAGATGTATAATGTATAATATTCCCAGGGATATTGTGATATGTGATGAAATATGACGTTTTAATATAGTATATCTAATAAAAAATGTGGGAAGAAAACTCAATGACCCATAATCCAAAAATGTGGGATGTTAAACATTGTGAATGGCCTCAAAGGGGAGGGGAAGTGCATCATTTATGGGAAAGAAAGACATCATACTCAACAGTGTAGAAAATAAATTAAATGGATGGAAAATTTGGTTGAAGACCAGATATAACCACACATGGTTCGATGCTACAACTATCAGGAGCTATGGTATAATGAAAGCCAGTGCACTAAACCTTGAGTTCTCGAGGGTAATCAGCTTTAGCAGCCACCCAAGCTAATGAAACTAGGGGAAGCATATACCATCTCTACTACAGATGCAGATAAATATAATGAATTCATACAAGGTTCACATCTTATTCACTCAAGAAAGGAAAATATTTTATGTTTATTTAGGTTCTATGCATTCTTTTATATAGTTAAATAATTATATAATAATAGAATCAAATCCCCAAAACCTTGAAGTTGATATTTCTATAAAAACACCATCTGGTGGAATAATTGCAACAAAAGTGTTTGACTCTTCTCATGCTACTATATGTCAGAAAATTACTCCAACGATTCTCATAATACTTTTCTTTGTGGAATTCAATGCAATATTGGGAATGGATTGGTTCTTGTTATAATGAAAACATATCAACTTTCAGGAAATGGAAATATCAATTCATATTCACATCCATTCCATACTCCACTATAAATTCAAGGAAGATCATGAATCTATTTTGAAAAATATTTCAATGGTGTGGTGTTGATTCCCTATGATGAATCATACCTCGCCAAAATGGTTGAGTCAAAGGAAGGTGACAACCATGTGGAAATTCCCATAATTATGAGTTACATTTATGTATTTCTTGAATAGATACCCTAAATTCCCCTTGGATCATGAGTTAAAGTTCTCAATAGAACTCCGGATCAGATATACTCTTATCACAAAGTCTCCATATATGATGGCTCCAATCGAACTGTAGGAGTTAAAGAGGAAACTACAAGAGAATATGTTCTATGGGTTCATACCCCATCGTCAATCACCATGGGGTGCCAGAGTGCTCATTTTTAAGAAGAAGGGTTGAATAACCCGGGTGCGTATTGATTATCAGGAAATCAACATGATCACCGTAGTGAACAATTATCCTCTTCCAAAGATTGATGATTTGATCGATCAGTTGTGAGGTGGTCAATATTTTTCAAAGGTGGATATTCATTGTAGATATCATATTTTTAAGGTGAAGAGGGAAGATATTTAGATGAATACCTTCCATATAAGATATGGGCAGTATGTGTTCCTGGTGATTCCCTTCAGACTTACAAATGCTCCTATAATCTTTATGGATTTAATGAATAGAGCATTTAGACATTACCTCAAAAAATATGTGGTAGTATTTATTGATGATAATATAATCTAATATATAATCAAGGAGGAACATGAAGAACATCTAAGACTTTTATTAGGGAGATTGAGAAATAATATGTTCTACACAATGTTATATAAGTGTAACTATTGGATGAAGAAATTCACATTCTAGGGACATGCGATAACATGTGAGAACATTTCTGTGGACCTTTCAAAAAAAGGCTATTGAGGAATTATGTTGGCCCTCTAGTGTCATAGAAATATGTAGTTTTCCTGGATTAGCGAGTAATACCATAATTTAATGAGATATATCACTCACTTTTCAAGATTTTCAACTATGTTAACAAGGAGAGGGGTAAATTTGTTTGGATGGAAGAATGTGAGTGATGCTTCAAGGAGCTAAATTTTTGGCTGGTCACTGAACCTGTACTCACACTACTATAAACTGGATAATGTTTTGTGATATAAAACGATTCTTCAAAGAAAGGATTCTGTCCTTTACTCATGTAAAATAAAAATGTAGATGACTAAGCCTCACAGTAGTTGATGATCCATGAGAAGAACTAACCAAAACATGATCTAGATCTAGTAGCCATGATTTTTCCCATGAAAATATGGAAGTACTACCTTTAGGTTAAGAAGTGTGACATATACACTAATCATAAGATCCAAATGTATATATTTACACAAAAGGTTCTCAACATGAATCAAAGAAGATGGATAGATCTAATCATGTATTACGATTTCCCTATTAATTATCATCATAGAAAGGATAACTAGGTTGCAGATTCTCTTTGTAGAAAATAACCTTCTACACTATCTATGTTACAGATTGAGAAGGACCATATCTTCTTGGATATGAAAATAATGGATTTAAAAATCATAAGGGTAGGGGATAAATCCTACATTATCCAAATTATTTTTCAACAATCCATCCATGATGAGATTAAGGGAGAACAAAAAGATGTTGTGGAGAAACAAAAGTGGGTGAATATAGTAAAAGAAGGGAGGCTGGAAAAGATAAATATTGATGGTGATGGTGTGATTCACTTTCAAACCTGGATTTGGATGCCTTCATTACACTGAATAAGAAAGAATCTATTAGACAGTGCTCAAATATCAAAATTATATATAAATTCTGGAAGTATTAAGATGTATCACAATCTCCAAGAACACTTCTAGAGGGATAACATGAAAAATAAGATCACAAAATTTATATCAAGGAGCTTGGTGTGTCATCAAGTTAAAGAAGAGTGAAATAAGTCGAATGGGATGATACATCCTTTCCCCGTACCCTTATGGATATGAAAGAATGTCAATATAGACCTTTTAACGGGTCTCCCAATGACATTGAAGGAAAATAATATGAATTGGTTGTGGTTGACCGACTCACCATGACTGAAAATTGTATCGCTATTGGGGATGATATCTCACTTGAACAAAATGCAATGATATATGTGAAACAAGATGTGATACAACATGGAGTTACACTCTCGATTGTATTTGATTTTTATCCAAGGATCATATATAAATTTTGGTTATGTCTTCAACATGCTTTGAGTACTGAATTAAATTTTTCCACAGACTATCACCCATAAACAGATGGCCAATCTTAAAGTACTCTTTAGATGCTTGAAGATATAAAAATGCTTCTCTCTAGAATTCAAATGTGTATGGGATCAGAATATCCCATTAGTTTTGTTCTCATACAATAATACCTTCCAATAAAGTATTAATATGGATCCATAAGATGATTTGTATGAAATGTTATGAAGAACTACATCCTGTTGGGATGATGTTGGAGAAAGAAATCTACTTTGACCCGATCTTGTGCAAGTGATGTCAGAGAAGGTTCAAGTAATCATGAAACACATCAAAGCTGCTCTATGTCATAAAAAAAGCTATGATGAAAAACATCAATGGTATTTGGAGTTCGACATTGAAGATAAAGTCTTCCATTGAATACCACCATGGAAGAGAGTCATGTGGTTTTGAATGAGAGGGAAGCCAATCCCAAGGTACATTGCACCCTTTTAGTTATATCACAACATAGAATTTTTGGACTATCATATTTCACTTAATCTACATATTGATCAATTTCATGATGTGTTTCACATATCATTCTTGAAAAAGTACATACCAGATCCCTCACATGTACTGAACTCAGAGGTGGTATAGCTCGAAGATGATCTCTCATATGAGGAGAAACCAGTAGATATTCTGGACTAAAGATAAATGTTTCTATGCATCAAGGAATCCCACCATGTCATATTTTTGTAGAGGAAGCATAAGTTTGATGAAGCAACATAGGAATCAGATGATGCGATGAAGGATAAGTATCATCACCAGATTGTGTAAAATGAATGTTCGAGCGAGAAATTTCATTACTGGGGATGAATGTAATGACCTAACTTTTTATCAATGGAATTCCCATTTTTTAATTATTATATAATAACATTAGTAATCAATAACATATCATGATACTCAATACTATTTGATCACAAAATATAATTTTTCCACTTCAATGATTTGAATTTGAAAAATAAGTCATCTACACTTGTGTTTAGTATGTTGTTCGTTGTCTAATGGAAGGAAAAAAAAATTTCGGTGAAAAGTAACATACCATTATGAATAGTTATAGTCATATACCTTTTATAAATAGTAATTTATTTTTTATTTTCTTAAGGAATTATGATAATGGCATCTTGATTAAATTTTCAATGAACTATAATGGCAGTTCTAGTATTATAATTTTTTAATTTTTGAATTCAGTATGATTTTATTTAAAAAGTAAAATAATCATATTTCGAAGATTATTTTTGAAAATTGGGATTCATTTTTGGATTCTACATGTAGAAATATATTTGGGATGAATTTTTGGGATTATTCTGAAATTCCTGATTTTTTTAATAACAAAATATATTAATTTACCGTATAAATACATTATAATTTAAACCCATTATTCGTGACATCACAAGAGATATATGCACCCAAATCACGAGCTCACATTCACAACATACAATGATTGGTCATGGGAGACTCACTATTCAATGTCTTATATGAAATTAATAAACTAATGAATTAAATATAAAATAAAACCCTCTCCCATCTAATATAAATACCACCATTAACACCATCAAATCCTAACTCCTCTGATGCTTAAATCCTTTTCTAAACTATGAACAATCATAATTTATAGCCACTAATCGAGGACCGAGCGCTTATGGTCTCATCAAAAGGCAAATCCTAGCTTCCTTAAAAAGGACCTCAGGAGGAGTATTCAAGAGGTATTTTCTCTCCCTCATTTCCTTTAGTTTTCATTCCATTTAATGTTGTTTTTTATTCTCTCCCCTCATATATTTGTCCAAATTGAATGATAACTCTAGTATAATAAATATAAAATAATTTAATGATACTAATAAAATATTATCCCATACAACCCCCTTATCAGCATCATTTTATTTTATAAAAGAAAACATTGTTCATGAGGTTTTAATGTGTCACGTTCAAGAACGGCATGATTTTTTCATTTCTACCTTCAGATATGGTCTTGAAACCATTTTTATGGTTCGAAAAGAATATTAAATATTTATTATGTCATATTTGATGTTATATAACTATGTTATGTACATATTACAAAATTATTTAAAAAATCATGTTTGTTGTGGTCGAAAAAACGCCTAAATTAAACCAAACAATAATCATTTATAATTATCTTATTAGTCATCCACATAGTACATAATATTATTAATTATAAGATCATTTAAACTTCAGGAATATCATTAATAACATGAAATATAAATTAAATATGTTTATCCTAGTTCTACATGAACTTTCATTTATGAATACATGTGAACCGCTCAAGAAAACCATAAAAACAATCATTCCCAAACATTATTTTTTAAATTATATAGCTCATCCAAGGGCCCATAAAATATATTAATGAAACCATAATGAAAAAAAATCATGTACACAAGGTTCTATAATTTTCAATTAATTAATCTAATGTGGTTATACATGACATTAATGTGAAAAAATCATTCACATACAACATAAGGATAAAATATCGGAACCAACTTTCTTTCTTCAGGTTCACCCCCCTTCACTCCATTTTTGGTATGGTCACACCTTAAAAATAATTTTCTCATCATTATGTTACATTTTTGGGATATGAATGTTTTCTTAATTATTTTTATTTCAAAAAAATGATTTCTTAAAGAACTCTTCTTTCAAAAACACACATTTTATTTCTCACTCAAGGATGAGGGTTATCATATCATGAATGTTATTCACTCCTTATTTTTAAAAACCAATGTTTATGAATATGGTATTATGATATGATACTAATTCATTTACATGGGTTGCTAATTTTCATTTTTGATATATGTTCATTTTGTAATGCATGATAAAATATAATGTTATCAAGTGATGGGTGCATCCTGAATTATACAACTCAATATAGATGATTCAATGTGACGGGTGTGCCTAGAATTATAATGTGCTCTAATGAATTGGGTAAAGTGATTAATATCATGATTATAAGTCAAATGATGAGTGGAAACGATGATTGATTTTTTCAAAATTATATGTGGTAGTTAACCACTCGGGCCTGATGTTTCAATTTTTAGGTATTTTTAAATCTCATATCCCTTATTTATGTTTCCACTCATGTTCATGATCTTTTTCCTATGATCGGATTATTCTCACTCCATGCTATATTTTTTTTCTATCCTATTAATGGGATTTTTGAACACCCCAGTAGATGTATATACTTAGGTGGATACAAGTATTAAGTAGAGGTCTAGTGCAAATAAGAAGCCAGAGAAGAAGGAATTAAAGAAATGTTTATGCTAGATGTTATAAATGTTATGTAGTATCCTAGTTTTCCCAAGAAATTTATCCTTTGTATCCTCTATGTGTAATACTATAATGTTTTTTTATTTAAAATGTTGTAACAATTTTGTATGAAATTGCTGGTTATCATTAATCTATTATGACTGAGAAACAATAGTTTTCAAGGTTTAGGTTGATATTATTAATGATTTTTGGAGAATTTATAATTATTATATCATCTCCTGCTTATGTTAACTCAGAAGGGTGTTTTGTTTTTATATTATAATAAATGTGAATAATATTCTAAGGATTAAATAGACAACTATTCAAAATATCTTTCCTAACATTATCCTATATTGGGGAAATTATTTTAATATTTAGTGATTCATTAGTGAACGTCTTGAGATATGTACTTATGTATGATATCATGGTTATTTATTATTTAATGTGATTGATGATGATACATGATAATAATTACCCAACCCCTGATTTGGAGTTTTCCAAGGTTATTTTTTTCATTTAATATATAGAATAATTATATTTATCGTTTAAAGTATTATGTATATATTGATCCTAATAGTTTAGAATATATAATAACACTGAATGAGTAGAAAATACATACGAGATGATGTTTATAACTAATAAAGGATTATGAATACTTAAAAATAATAATACTGGTAATGTGAACAAGGTGGTTTATACATTGAGTATAAAGGAACAATATTGCTTATCAATGATAGGTATCACAAAAGATCCAATTTTAATGGATTTGGAAATGATGGTTATGGAAATATTTAAGGAATGAGAAGATCATACATTTATCAATTGTGGGCTCATCCACCCATCCAAGTGATGATTATAACGATGTATAAGTATGATATAGAGATGAAAAATAAGGATATAAATGTTCTGGAATTTATACAATATTGAGATGGATTGGTAAGTTTTAGGAATTTTGTATGTGCTCAATATATACCAGATTTAATGAATGGGATATTATTGGTATTTCATAGTTCTCCATTCTATATTAATCTAGGGTGTATCAAGATGGATAGATATTTGAAGGAATAATTATGGTAGTATGGAATGAAGAGATATATAATAGATTTTGTATCTCAGTGCTTGGTATGCCATCATGTTATGTTTGAATGATAACAATTAAGGTGTATATTGCATCCATTACCCACACCTGATTGGAAATGGGAGAATATAACTTTTTATTTTTCATTAGACCCTCAATCATATAAAAATGGATTATTGCAATATGATTTTTTGATGATCACTCTAATAATTAATCAAACTTAATTTATATGAGATAAGACATATCAACAAATTATCATGAAAGGTTGTACTTTATCTATGTGGTAAGGTTTCATGGAATTCCACATTTATTTGTATCTGATCAAAACCCTTGGTTTACCTCAAAATTCAAGAAAATATGTAACCATGATCATGATACATAGTTGAGTTTCTGTACTTCTTATCATCCTTGGATGGATGCTAAGTCTAATTAATAGTTCAACACCTTAAAGATATGTTGAGATTTTGTTCTTAAATTTAAAAGGTGGCTTAGATCAACACATTCCTCGTATTAAGATGTATTGAAAATATATATTTCACTCAAGAATTCATATTGGTCCATCTAAATACTTTTAAGGGAAAATTTCTTTGTAACCAAACATGTTGGGATGATGTTGGAAAAAGAAATCTATCAGGACATGAGATCATTAATGATAGAGGTACGATGGTTATAACCATTTGAAACACATTAAGGCTGCATAGAGTTAATAAAAATGTTATTTTGATAACTGAAAGTGTTATCTAGAACATGAAGATGGTGATATGATATTTCTATTAATTTCTCTATATAAGAAGGTTATCTGGTTCAGGAATAAATGGAATCTAAGTATTAGGTATATTGGTACCCAGGAAATTATTGATTGTATCGGGATGGTAGCAAATCCATTGGATATTACTACATAAATATATTAATTCTATGATGTGTTCTATGTATATTTATTAATAAATTACAGACCTAACCCTCCACATGAACCGAATTAACTAGTCATACAGCTATAGTAAGATCATTATTATGAAGAAAAATCAGTTAAAAATCTAGATGATATTGAGAAGGTTCTATGAAAAAATTCCATAAACATGGTCTAGGTTATTTGGAGAAACCACTAGTTTTAAAATGCAATGTGGGATCCTGAATATATGATGGGGAACATGTATAATCATTTTTTATTAGAATAAAATATTTCAAGGTTGATATTTATTTTTGGGAGTGTATAATGTAACACCCCATATTTTAATGATCCTTTCTATTTTGAGTAAATTAAATTTCATTTATTTCATTTGTTATATTCCAAATCCAATTTAAGAATGTGCCACTCATAATATCAGCTTAGCTTTCATTACACACAGTCATGAGTTTCTACCAAGCAACATTTTATTATTATTTGAGCTTGATAATATTTTAGATAATATATTATATTTTATTAATAGTAATAAATAACTAATAATAATATGTGGTTTTTATATGAATTCAATTGTTACCAATGAGTTAAAATTGAAAATATATACTAAATGAATATAAATAAGATATTTTTATTTTTACTGTCTTAAAATCATACTGAATTCATAAATTAAAATAATTAAAATTTTCATGTCATTTGAATTAAATATAAACAATATATATTTAGTAATTTTATTTTATAATCTCTGAATTATTTTTATAGGATTAAGATATGAACCACCGTAATTTCCTGCTAAAAAACCATTAATATTCAAAAGATTAATTTTATAACCATTTAATGGAAAACCTGTTATAAATCTAATTTGTATCATGATTATATTTATTATTTGAAAAGTAGTATTATTTAATTTATTTGTAATATAATTTTTTTTGTATTTTTTATTTTTATAATAAGATTCATGTCATGATGAATAGTAAAAATACTATATTTTAATTAATAAAAATTTATAGTGTTAATTCATATTTATAATTACTTATATAATATAATTAGTTCATATTTTTATAATTTAAAAACATTTAGTCTATTGTAATCAATTTTATATTGAATTTAATCGTTTCAATCATTTTTATATTTTTAACATTAAAATCCTATTTTATCACACCATCAACATGACTAATTTTAAATTAATTAGTGCCCCTAATTTTTTTTAATTATAAAATTATTATTTCATATTTGGAACCAGTTGTTAAAAATAATGTAAATTGGCTTATTTTATTTATAGGAATTATGAAATGAAACATTAGTAATTTTTTACTATCAGGGTAAAATCTAAATTAGGTAATTTAGGGTTAAACAAAAATATTAAAAATATTAATAAATTAACCAAAAAGTTAACTTAAATTCATTTTATTAGTGTAATTCGACTAAAATATTACTTGGCTCAAAATTATAACCTCTTTTAGCCACTCGGATATGAGTAATTTATTAATTATATTATATTTAATAAAAAGATAATGATTTGATTCTCAGGTTTTTATTCATTATATTAATATTAATATATAGTAATATATGGTATATATAGAAATATAAAATATAATATGAAATATAAAATGTTTGTATCATTCATGGAAATTTATTTTATATTATTAGAAAATTATTATTTACTTTAATGACATATATAATAATAATTTAGTAAGTGTTTATGTATTGAAAATATCTAATAACTAACATTTCAAATATCAAATAAATATAATTTATATAATTATTGTTATCCCATTATTTTATGGATTACATATACATTATTTTGATGTGTTAATAATTTTTTTTCCAATATATCATGTTGTTATGATATTTAAAAAGAACATGTAATAAAGAGTGTCAAAATTTGAACTCAGGATATTTTCTCAAAATAATGTTTTATTAAATCATTTATAAATCGTAAAACAAGTACGAAAAAATGAAATGATAATAATATGGTAAAATATTTTACAAATTTCTTATTTATGTATCAATTGTAAACACTCTACATAAAAAATAATACATTTTAATATAGAAAATGTTGCTACTTTATTAAAAAAATATTATAGGTTATATTTGGGTTAATATAATTGATAATGTATAAAACATAGCATGATTTGTAAACAAAATAAATTTGATGATGATATTGCAACCTAATACCAGATGCGATTCTAGAAAATGAAATTTTGGTGGTTTTTGGATTGATATTGAATTTATTATAAATTAATATGTTTTGAAATTCAAAAAGTGCCCATCACCTCAATTCTAAAAGTGAAACACTCTATAACTTCATCAAATAAAATTCATCTTCCATGTTTGTACATACCTTTCAAACATAACTTATTATATTTCATATCACATTATATGAGTTTTTTATTCTCATAATAATTATCATTATTTCCCTAAGCGAAGATCCAAGAGGTGTTCCCTAAGGAAAAGGTAATCATATTCACTGAATATATCAATATTATTTCTACTACTACACCCTCTTCATGTGTTATTTCCATTATAATGTGATATATATATTATAAAATATATTTTTTTATTATATTTTGAATATTTTGAAAACCAAGTTCCACAGTTTATCCATCCTAATAAAATGAAATTTCCACATAGGCATATGTACAACCTACCATATCCACAATGAGTTGTAATTTGTTTTTCATCGCCACGATACACAGAGGGGTATAATTATGGATATAATAATTATAAATGATTATTTTATTAGTATAATGACTATGTAAAAAATATATACCATCAACTTCATTAATTTTTTACAATTAAGTGAATTATATTACCCCTCTTGCGTACGTACAATCTACCATATCCACGAAAAAATGAGATTCATTTTCCATGATCACCCTTAAATAATTATTATAAAATGATAAATACATATTAAACAAATGAAAAATATAATCAGATAATATCATTATATATGGGATATTACTATACCCTAGGAACTTGAATTGGGACTTATATGACCAAATATTCTTAATAAACTATTGTAGTTAACACCCAAAAAAGGGTAATAATGAAATGTTATTAAAAAAATCAGATAAGATGATCATATATTTTATCATAAATCTAAATATGTCTTTAGAAAAAGTTAATAAAATTATTTAATATTTTATACAGAAGTTTTGGAAAGATGGAATTATAATAAGACCTAATGTGTGGGGATTTATAGACTCATTATTATTTCTTTGGGACATATGCCAATATCAACCCTCATTTATTATAAATAGATTATATTGTTATCATAAATGTATTTTATATGTATAATCTGGAATATTATGATATTTTTATATCCAATAAATTTATTTATTTCATGAGGAATAAAATTCAACTAATTATATATTCAAGACTATTGATTTCAAAATTTCATAAATAATTCAGATTTTTTCATTTTAAGTGCCTATTGGGGAATATTTATCAGGGACATCGATTTTTTATAAATTTATATTTAAAAAATATATAATTAATGTATAAATGAATATAGTCATTTGTAAACATTTTTTCTTTTTACTACATGTTTTGAGAGGAATCATTTATAGTTTTACAAATGAGTTTCATTGTGATATTTCTATAAAATGTATGATCATAATGATATCTTTCCACTTATATGGAATGAATGGTTTTTAATAATTTCATGATGCCTAATATCTTTATATAATACCATTAATATATTACGTGTTTATTTTCAATTAAAATTTTTTCTTTTAAAAATACATGGTATTTTGATTTAATTTAGCATTTTCAAATAAAATTGGATTTTTTCATCATGAATTATATTCAATTCAACTCTCAAAATAAATTTCCATCTTATATAAAATAATTTTATATTAGTTCTGTATAACACTGAAAATGATTCAATTCTGCAACTATTAATATTTATAAAAGGGTGTTTTGATTATGATGGAATTTTATTTATAAAACCCATTTCTTTTTCAGTGTCTATGTTATGATTGAAAGGTGTTTATGAAACCCATTTCATTATTTCTATTCTAATATTATGAATGATTCATTTCCTTTCGGAACACGTAAGTACTGATTTGATTGTGTGATGGGTGGTTCCTAAATATCTATCCAATGAATTGGGTAATGATATATATCTCATGAGAATGAAAATTAAGGAACAAGGATTGACCTCGGTTCAGCAATGGAAATTGTCTACTATGACGGTATTCGGAGTGAACCATGAATACAAAGATGTTTTTAGGACTAAACAATGAAAAACGATATAGAATGGGGAGTGAACCCATACTAATGGCATGAAATTTTAGTAATGCATTGACAATTATTGAATTCATTTTACATACATGTTCATGTATAAAACATTTGATGGGTTATTTTGATGTTATGATATCATTGACTATGTTCATTATTTTATTTTTATTCATTTCTTATTATCTACCCTGATTTTTTCCATGATTCATTATTAAGATAATTGATATGTTGGTATGATATTGAAATTTTTTTATCGTGATCTCATACCCTTATACTCGTGATTATGTTTATATGGCTCCGTTGATAACTCTTAGTGTGCATTTGAGCTCAACCTGTTATTTTATATACATTCCCCAAGGATATAAATTTATGTATTATTTTTGAAAATTCTAATAATGGTGGTAGTTAAGAAGAAACCTATAAGATATAATGTATATTACATATGTAAAAGTATTTATGGTTCTATGTTTCTAATGAACCTAGAATAATATTGTATTTAGTAATCTTTTTATGAATAATATTATGTATTTAAAAAATTTGACTTAATGTTAATTTATGAAAATAAGGGTTTATAATGAAAAAGGGATAGATTCATGATAATTGGAAGAATTGGAACATGGATCTAAAAAAAGAATATGAGGTACTAATGAGATGAATGAAAAATTAGGTAAGATCATCATCCTTATTTATAGAGGATGTTTTCTTTAATATAAATTGGTTTTTTTATTTATGCCATGTTATTTCAAGTATTTTATCCCATGGAATTAATTATCATGATTATATTCTATGTCTTCTTATTTTCATTGACATTCAATTTTCACAAGAGCTAATATTTGAATTTTTTTAATATGTCTATTTTTATTTCTATGCCTTTATTTAACCACCCATAGTTTCTATATTATGAAATCTTTTTCAAAGACCAAATTTTTTAATGATGATATCACATCATTATTATTATTCTCTCCCTTTAGTTCTTCATGATCATTGTCATTCGACCATGGGATCAAATATTGGACATTTTTGTGATGGATTTAAAAGTGATCGAACCATAAATTTCATGAATAAAGAACAACAATCATATGAATCAATGTTATGTCGATGTGTTGAATAGGGAATGTGAATAAAAGTGAATGATTCATTAATATGGCCACTGAATAGAAACATGATATGTGAAAGTAACTTATAAGGTAATCATAATATTGTTTCCAATCCCCCTGATTTTTAGAAACTATGATCAGATAAAACTTCCTCCTCATTTGATAATTTTTGGTGATCTAAAAACAATGTAATTAGTATGAATGATTTGTTTACTGTCCACATGAAGTCAATATAACATTATCTATTGAAAACATGATCACATGTTGTGTACCCAAGAGGATCACACATTATGTGTCATATGTTCTTATTGATGATAGTGTTTCTCCCATGTTATATATCAGAAACCATGTGTCCAGGGGAACACACCATGTGATTTGAAAAAGGAACTAGATATGTGTTTTGGGGTCATACACCCATGTCCCTATGTGATCAAAAACATTGTGTAAGCAGAGTGACACATAGAATGTCGTGTTTTGTGTTGCAGGAAAGATATTAGGACCCCACAAATACATTCACATAATTTCCATATAAATACATTCCACATGGAGATATTTGTATATCCAATCCAACTTATGAGGTAGACTCACCAAAACATTTATGTGAGGTCACACATTCTGTGACTTTATGTACATAACCTATACATTTCCTAGAAACATATACCTCTATTATATACTTCTTTTTACACAATTTTAAAATGTGAGTATCTTATCCTCGGTTTTTTACTACTGCATATTTTATATAATCTTTTATTTTGAAAAATAATGTTATAATATGAGTTTTAACGACTTATACAATTCATCTAGTGACACTAGGCTAGTAACAGACATTTGGAATGATCATTAGAGAGATTTGAGGGTCAGCATAATCCCAATAAAATTCAACGAAATACACATTACTATTCATATAGGTTGAGTAGGAACCCCCCACCTAAAACTATTGAGTTTTTTGTTTCTATATACATGAAGTTGTACTCACCCATCATTCATATCTAGTGGGGAGCAGTTTGTAAACATGAGATCATTCTCCATCAGATCTAAAGAGCCGTAGCTATGAGTGGTAACTGTATTACTATTCATTATATTCTTCACATTGTGTTGAAGTCATAGATGAAACTATAATGTTTTAGGTAAAGTCATCTATATTCTAGGATAGATGCGAAGATGGAGATCCCCCTTTCCCAATTTTCATGGGTTTATTTTTGAGGTTATATAGTATTGGTTTCCACTACCCTCACTCCTTTAATGTTGAGACACCTAATTATTTATATTTCATACCTCATAGGTTTTTTATCCTATTTTTTATTTATATACTCGTCAAATCATGGACTATTCTATAAAACAATTATTGGGAAGGTGAATTATAATTTAGTGCTGGCATCACAAGACCTGGTATCTGATGAACATACATGTACATGGGGTTATTGATAGTGTTCAATTGTACATCATTAATTTTCTTATCCATCATATCTTATATTTTCTTTTTTAATAAAACATATCATGTTCCCAGTATATTTATTATTTGGATTGTATATTTCCATTTAATATCAATTGTATTACCTTAAAGCACATTGATGTATTTTCTTAGAGGATCTTACATGATGTTTCATTAATTAATTATATTTATAGACTATTTCATGGGGATTATAGTGACTTTTTATATAAGTACATTTTCATTATACTCCAACTTCATTAATAATCCTTCTCAGATCCTTTCCACAGCCCCATGCATATTGGAGTCAATCTTTTGTAGTGAACCATGAATTACTACAAGGGGGGTCCTCCTGAGTCAATTGTTCATGAAGTGGTATAAATAGATGATTTTTAATGGTTATGTGTTTTGAGTTTGACATGTCATGTGGTTTTTTTGTTAGTTATAAAAAATATATTGTAGTTTCTGAAGATCATATCTTAGGATAGTTTTACCAGTGATAGTGCACTGGTCAACGTATCCATAAAACTGGACAATGAGTACCTTCATTTTGACTCAGCATTCTAGGGAATTGGTTGAATTAAACCTATGGTACAATAGTAATTTAGGATTGGATATTTTATATTTCACTTACGTCTTTATTATTCTTCCTATATATTATCATCTATGTGTGGTACGTATTGTTATCATCAACGATGCCTCCATGATGACTGTGAGCATGTATATCTATTTTTTGTCATGATGGAGACATGTTGAGTGATTATAACATAGTTTAGGGACTTATTTAGGAGTCATTTTCTCCATCACAGAAAAATGTAAGGAATAAACCTAATGTTCAGAATTTTCATCCACTTTTAGTGGCCTTGGAGGATGATCTAATATATGTTGGTTGGTCAATAGCACCAGCAGGTCAGGATGATGATGTTCGAAGACATGTCACGTTGGTAAAATCTGGTGACAGATACCAGTAATTATTCCTAATGATCCAAAAACTCAATCACAATAGGAAAATATATAGAAAATTTATGGGTATTATTTATCATATTCTGAACCCACCAAATTGGATGTTTTCTCATAGAACCAGTTCTTTTTAGTGAGTTGTAGTGCGTTGATGGGTTCTTACCACTCAGTCTGATGAGGAAATGAATATATCTTGGTAACACAATATGAATTTGTTCTATGATTAGTATTATTCTATTATCATTCAATCAATGAATATTCATGAGAGTATTATTCTACAGTTGGGTGTTATGTCAGTTCGTGAGTAAACCTTGAGGTTTAATGACCACAATTTCTACACACTCAATACAGTTAAAGATGGATACTTATATTTCTCGGATGTTTGAGAAGGTTCCTTATACATATATTAAAAATATTGTGATATCATTTTTAATTCCAACATATTATAGAGTTTAAGAGAATAATTTTCTTATAATGAAGATAATTTTATATAGATATAGAGAAGTTACAGTTGTTTTTGTCTATCATTTGCCTTAGTTGTCTATAACAGCTGACACGTGGAAGTCATTATGATCACGATACTGAAGGCATACACATTACCAGACTCAGAAACATATATCTTTATAACAAGGATTTATTAATGGTTCTATTCAAAAAGAAAAAATATATTTTTTGGACTAATTATCTTCAAGTATCAATTTTTTAGTAGACGAAGTGGTTGAAAGGAGCTCATGTTTATATACTTGTGATGAAAGTAGTTGATTAAATTCAATTTTGTGAATCTACTAGATCAATTATCAAAATAATTTAAATTAATATGTTTGTATTGATCGATTATGGGTTGTGAATGTTTATACACCTTGATAATAATTATGTGACCCATGACATAGAGTTGTATATGGTAGTCATAATCATAAATATTTTTTTCGTTATCATATTGGACAGATTTAATTTATTTACACAAAAAACAAATGCCTCCGATTTTTTATAATCTAGAGATATATCAACTAGATAATGTTTCATTAGTATTATATTTTTAATGACTATGAATATATGAATGTATACACTCTAGGGATAACCAATGTAGCAAAAGATTTTATTTTCACGAAATCATGTTCTTGCTCAGTGGAGGATGAATCATTGAATATGTTCCAACTATAACAAACATTAGAGAAAGATATGAATTAGTAATATCTAAAACCATTGGTAGTTTCTCTAAAAATAAATTATCATGTGATAGAGGCTTGGTTTGGAGATCTCAACTATGAGTTGTTTGGGGACCAAATATACTGAACAGATGCACCTAATGTATTTTTTAAATGTGATCCACTTGTAATACTAATTGATGGATGGAATGATAGTAATGATAAAATTGAATGAGGATGGGTGGTTGTACATGCATGAGATCAACCGTATCCAAGGGTACCCATGAAACTAATCTCCCAAATTAACACTGAAGTCTAATCATGGTTTCTTAATTTTCTACGCGAGGATTTTGAGACCAAATTATGAATACGAATGAAATTTCACAACTTTATAGGTCAAAAAACATAGTGGACCATCTAGGTTTTGTAGGATATATTAGGAGCATGTATGTTTTACGTCATCATGAGATAATAGGATCACAATCTAGTGAAAGGGTTTCCTTATAAAAAAATTCTTTCCTATATAATTGGTATAATTCCTTTTGAGGATCTTTCAGGGAGATCATACAGGTAAACAATGTACCCGACTAAGATTGGTGAGACATGACTTGATAGTCCAGTACAGTTATAGGAGTTTAAATGGAATGTTTACTATTTCCAAGATAATATTAGTATTAATTAGAGTTGAAAGAAATCATATGTAGAACAACATTACATGTCATTTTAGTTTGAACGGGATAAAATTTGTTCCTAACAGTATCACAATAGTGATATTTTTGGATATTTGATCACAAAAGAAAACTATCAATAATTATTAGTGTCCCTTTCCAAATCATTCAAATGATTTTATAGTATTCTTAATAGATTTATAAAACCGAAAAGTAATACCAAGACGCATAATGTATTCCACGATACATGTTCTGATGCACATTATTATTTGTGGTGAATTAGACATCGAGGACGTGTATTATTTATAATAGTAACCCTTTATGATTAAATATGAAAAATATATGATACATCACGGGTTGGACATATATATTGATTGACTTTTTTGGATTTATATAACTATATAGGTGAGATAATGGGAACATAATATCCATATATGAGCACAGTAACCCAATCATTTTCAAAAAATTTTCCTTTATGGGTAAATATTCATCAATTGGAGTGGAATGTAAGGACTATAGAATCTACAGTAATGTTCTTTGAGTATTTATATATATATATATATATATATATATCTGAACATTTTTTTTCAGAGCTTTAATTTATTTTGGTTGTTTCTAGAAAATCATAATTAATATATTTAAAATATTAATATATATTCAATCTGGTGTGTTGTATAATCTATGACCCAATTAGCCACCTGAATAGATAAATTAGAAAAATCACCATTGTCTATAAGAACACCACCCTAAATAAAAAAGGTGGGCTACTAGTACCATGGGAGTGAAATTGGTATAGTGGCGAGGCTATACCATTTATGAAGGTCATAATATTTTTTTGAGTATATAAATATATCATACATTGGAATATTACAGATCATCAGAATATAACCAGACATTTCAATGGTTAAAAAACATTCAATAACAACAAATAGATGAATTATAGTAACAAAAAATTGGATATATATTAAAAATACAAACATGAAACTTATATTACTAAAAACAACTACATTGAACGAAAATACAAATAGTTCATACCTTACAATATTCAGAAGGGTCACCCATTAGAGACCAATATAGATTCCTTCATATTCAAGATGTATGCGGAAACAAAAACAAAAAAAAAAGAAAAATGAAAACTCTATCTGGAACAAACTCATGGTCTATTACTAATATCCCATGACAAAGTCCAATATAGCACAATTTATTGAGATGATCAGTTACCAAAATATAAATACAAAATGTATAAAAGTGTCTCATAGTGCCTTTATAGTGTGTGAGAATGTTCCCTATTATGATAACACCCATGTGTATATACCTAACATTAGAGTTTTATAATATGTTAAAATATAATAATGGTCTCTATATTAAAGAATTTAAAACAAATACTAACTCCACTACTGATCAACAACTACAAGAGAGATGTCAAATGCTTCGAGAAACACTGTAAGTCTGAATATGAAATGATCCTTGCCTTGTGGAAAGATGTTCCCGTCCATTTCCAGTAGATCAGTAGACCATCAGGATCCACCTCAAATCAAGTATCCATTCACCACATGAATCCTGACACATGGTGTCTCATTAAAATCCTCGATGTCATGACAAAACTCCCCAAAAAAAGTCACTAGTCTCATGGAACACTGCTCAAAATCACTTGTCGTCTGATAGATTTGCATTTAGAAGAACACTGATATATTTTTTTCTCAAACATGATTAAAAATTGGATCGGAGTATGATGTCCCAATAATTGGATTTATCTATTATCCAAAATAATGTAAGGACCTAGGCATGAATACAACCAGCCACATCCCCCAACCAATATCATCATCACTATCCACCGAATGCTCCTCACCATCTACATGAATTTATAGGGAAATAACCCACAAACCATTTCCTAAGATGAAATACAGGGAGATACAATCCACCTTATTATCCAATCCACCAACATCAGAATGTCAACCTATGAGAACATGACTCATTTCACTACATTTACAACCACATGTGAGCTTAAATAAACATATAAAATACCTAATCCACATCAAAATGATACCATGTTCCCATCGGACTAGTTCACTAAAATTTTATGGTGATTTCGTTAAAAACAACTTGACACGTCCAAACTGAATGTCTAACCACCTCAATTCTATGTCCATGATGCCCAAATGATGGTCAATACCACCCAAAAATGTCATGGTCATGTACAACCCTACAATCATCCTAACCTCAATCCCACTAGTTATTTCATCCCAATTTCTTAAATGTAATACCATCATGACCCATTATGTACCAATAGTATATAACAAGAAATTATATAAAAAATTTCGCATTAAATTAATAAAAAAAATTAACTACATTGAATTTCACATCTCAAATCCAATAGGAAACTCATATTAATACAATGTATTCTCATTAATATTATTTTATTGGAAAACATGAATTAATTAATAAAATAAATTTAAATATAAACAATTTAATTTAGAACAAAACAAATCCCAAACTAACACCCAATGTGGTCAATGACCTCTAACATGGCCAAGAACGTATGAGAAATACCATGTCATTCCTAGAAGAATTCCATATGTGAAAATGATTAATATAATATTGTATAATAGGAGATTTTTAAAAAAATAGTAATTACCAAAAAATCGTCTACCCCATATTGTTCCTAAAAATAAAAAGTATGGTATGCACCACCTACCATGGACTGAAAGATATATAAATGTTCTACATCAATCAATATCTTATAGTTGTTTATTTGAAATATTTGTTTCCTTTAAATTCCCTGAAAATATGGTTAAATGGATGGTAGGGTATTAGAATTCTATGAGACATAGAAAAACATTTAAGCAGGCAAGGGTGAGGTTATCTTTAGATATAATGTTCTATTTCACACATAAATTATGAAAATGTATCATCGATAGAGAAATGGTAGAACAACAAGATTAGATAAGAGGATGATTCTTCATACTACTACGGACACGTCCAAGAAGGAGAAAGGGGAGTAGAAGAAGAAAAAATAAAAAATAAGGGAAATGTAATTTTCCCTCATTAAAGTTTCTTTACAGTCAACCCTCATGGTTTTCAAACCCAGTGGCAACCATGCATCCAACAATGTGAGAGTACTACCAATGTGGATGTACATGTGTGACGTACTTCCTGATTTTCTATTATAATGTGGAAACCATGCCGTATGCTTCTGAAAAAACTATTGACCATTTCGAAAAACAATGTGCCACTTTTCATTGTATACCAAAACTATTTGGTTATCCAAAACATGGACGGACAATTAACCAGAAGGGACTGTACAGTTTATCCAAAACCATGCGCCCTGAATTACAACTCTAAAAGTTGTCTTTCAGTAATCCAAAAGACATGAATTCCATATGAACTCTGGGGAATTCTCCATGTCTCTAAACCAATCAGAAAAAGTGATATCATGGAAATGTTATTGTGGGAATTTTATTCAGATCGTTGAAAAATAATGTAGTGTAGAAACTTATACAAATATAAAAAATGGGAGAGGTTTTGAAACTGATTCCTAAAACCGAGGACATTTCATTCCTCTCAAATTAACAAATATTATCCCTAATCTATAAAACAGAACTTGTATATAGTACTAAAAAAACCCTTCCCAGTAGTTTTAAATCAGACTAGCTCAGCCATAATGGGTATAATCATACTACCTCAAGAGGGGGCTCCTCACCTTAGAAGTGATCTACCTTATTCTCAAATGACCGAAAACACAAACCAATAAAATTTAGAAAAAAACAAAACCCCATAATAAAAAAGTCATCCTGGGACACATTATCACTCTCTCACCTAATTAGATGAATTTTTTCCATACCCAACACTCATTCAAATCTTTAAAAACATTAGTTCTAGCCTCATTCCAATTACTCACATAACACTATGATCTATATCATATCTAAAGATTCAAAAGACCATGTAGGTACCTTGCACTTCAAATAACCTACATCCATTGATGCCTCTATGACAAAATCATCATAACAATTTACCACACCGTTTTGGTTCCAAAATTACCCACACGTAAAATAATTGCATCTCTTTCATTCCATGATGCCAAATAAACTCAAAATCATGGATCCATCGATACTAAAATATAATACCTAGAGCCTTTCAATACAAATTTATATATATATAACAAATATAATAAAAATCCATCATACTGAACGACATCTGAAAAGTCCATTTACATACCTTGTTCTCCTCATGTACCCAAACAAACATACATCAATGATCCACGCCAAAGAAATAAAAAATGTAATTGGGATATAGATATTTTTTACCTATAATTTTTATTGTCTCGCCAATCTTCTCATCCTGTTGCAGCTCCATGGCATGCAACTTGGATGATGTTGAACTACTTAAAGCCTAACTCCCAACAGTATTGATCAAGCCACCATACACTCCCCCTATTATAGGGACACATTATCTAAACAATGAATTCCATAACTTCATCCACCATTACCTTATACTACTTCTGATCCAGCCAAAATTCCAATTAATACCTATGTCCTTGACATCCTTCAATTCAAGAGAAATTCATATAGAAGCTCTCGAGATGGCTGTAATTCCCACATTCTTGGAACTTTTTAGAGGCCGAATGAAAGTAAGTATACACATTTCATGGATACCCACACTATAACATAAAATTAGAGGACCAAATCTGATATAGTCTAGAAGATTCATTGGCCTCACATGCCTTTTAGAACTCTTCTATTACTCACTTCCTGATATCAGCTATGTTGAAACTAAAATCCCCATAAATCTTTTACCAACATGAGTAAAACCTATTTTTAATATTTTCTTTATCTATGAGTGTATATTTTACCACCAATGAGAATGAGTCCAAATTAAATATTTTCACATTCACCTGAATGGATTGTTGTAAACCATCCTTGATGAAAATCACACTAAGGGTTTCATCGCTCATCATGAAGGCTATAAATTGAGACAGATAAATGGATACCATTTCAATGTACAAGATATATTTGTTTCCATACTAATTTCCCATGAACATTTGATCTCTTTATACCCATAGCATATCCAACAAGAAATACATAAATAACCGAACATCAATTTCATTCCATGTTAGTACCTCGTGTTTTCCCTCATGAACCTACATTTACCACCTATACTTTTCTTGTCCTATGATCATATAGGTGGCCAATATTACACTCCAAAAAAACTCAATAACTAACAGATAAAAAATTATATGCATGATATCAATATAGTATAAGGATGCATGTACACCACATCACCCTAAAACAGTAGTTGGTGATATGACTATAATTCTCTAGTCCAGTATGCCAGAGGTGGTTATTTTCCTTGATCTTCCCAGTTGATACCTTGGATAACCTATACTAATATCACTTAAAGATTATATATTATGCATGACTCAAAGGATGTATGATGTGGTTGATATCCTACATACAATGGAACATGATCATTGGCCTTGCTATTTCCTTGAACCTAAACCTACACTGCCTAACCCTCATGGGTATGAACATTCTCGTACATCTGGGGAACTATACCATCACCAACATAACACTCCATCTTATCCCTAGAGGAGGAACCTAATAAATTCTATTCATGTTCAAATATAGAATATATATTGACATTTAAATTTTTAGTTAGTGAATGCATTAAAAAGGAAGCACCAAATCACTACCATTACTCTACCCTACCACAACCATGCCATTCAACATCTTGAACTCCTATCCTCCATAGCCATCATCAATACTGATCTATATAAAACTTTCTCTTAGCCCATTCTCATCTAGAAAACCATCAATACCTCAATCTAACAATAAATTTTCACAACATGGTGATCAACGTCACTATATAGCATACAAGTATTCTAATATAATATCCAAACCCATTTCACATATCACCCGAAAATTATATTCATATTTCCTGAATTATGAAATCACATGGAATAGAAAATTTTATACAATCTAATATCATATTTAATAAAATGTCATATCATAGATCATTTATTTATAAAATTAGAACACCGAATGATTTGGCTAAACAAAATTATATACAATCACCATAATCACTCATTTCCATGGAAATCCATGTTTTAAAATCATCCCCTTCAAAAATTGGTCAAGGGTAAAATGTAAAAATCCTTAATGATCACATTAAAAATAGGATACACATTTTGGAAATCAAACCAACCATAAAATGAGTAAAGCGTTATGGGGTTTACCACCCATAGAAAATGATTTTGTCCCTGGAACATGTAGTAGTATGAACCCATCCATGAGTTGTGAATCTTTTTTTAACATCACGTATCTCTTGTCTGACATAACCCAAATACTAAAACTAGCTGAAAAGAAAGGGAGGGATCAATATCATTAGTAACCATTTAAGAAATTCTATTAAATCATAGTCAATAACTATTATAATACATCTTATAGAATCAATGACTTGATTATCCAGCCAAATCTTATAACAGGCTATTTTTCAGTATCCTAAGAATGGCGTCCCCGAATGCGAAAGGCTGCCAACTACAGTGAGGGTGTGAAAAAGGTATAGTGGGGGCATATATCTTATTTGAATGATGTAATACTGGTTTCTAAAGATAAATATAAAATGAAACGGAAATATAAGACTCAGTAGAGTCAATCAAAACCCACAAATGATGGATGAATAATCAATACCAAAAAAACTAGAAGAATAATAATCAACATCTGCCGATAATAAATAAACAAACACGCATTCCACATGTAGCACTAAACAAAACATAAATTCATACATATCCAAGCTGTTGATATAGTAGAATGTCTAGAAAGGTCTCCCATTTAAGACCATAGTATACACGTATATATAAAATTGGCATGTTTATACATATTGAGAAAATAATAATATAGAGAACTCCAACTCGCATGAACCCAAGGTCCCTTTCCAAATTCCCATACCAAAGACCAAAACATACCAACTCCAATATGAAATTCCTTACCTGAAGATAAACACAAAATGTTTACGCATGCCCCAAAGGGACCATGTAGGGTGTGAAAACATATCATAGTTGGACTAAGCACATGTGTTAATAACCAACAAAGTGTTTTAGATGATGTTAAATTATATTAAACATAATGAAGTTAATACTAATAAAATAAATTTAAATTAATTAGTGCTCAACAGCCACAAAGGGGATGTCACACACATTATCTGATTCCATAATCTTGAATAGGAATGTTTCTAGTCCCATGTCCCATGATAGACCTCTAATATCAATAGCCTAGGTGAACCCTTGATATTCACCTCAAATAATTTAACTCATCACCACACAATATTCTAACAATGTGTGTCTTTGAAAAATAATTATCATCCCTTATTAATTCCCCATATAAATCACTAGTCCCTTGAACCCTATCTAAAAAACACTCATTGTCCCACTTTAAAATTGTTGGGGGGACATCGATATCATTCCTAAAATAAACATAATCCTTTCCTCACAACACGATGTATTTTAAAAAGGATATATCAGTTCATCCAAATCAATATAGGCCCACAAACTTAATATTGAAATCCATAACCCCCAAATTATTTCATCATCACTATCATCCAAAATATCCTCACCTTCCATCTGCATTTATATCGAAAAAACCCAAAAAACATTTCCAATATTATTCTATGGGGGGAATTTTTCACACGAGTGGTTAAAACCACCACATATTAAAGTCAACATGTTTTTTCAAGACAGAATTTATCAGTCTTTCCATCACAAGTCAGAATAAATTATCATTAAAAATATATAGTCTACATTAAACCAGCACATTGTGTCCCTGTGGCCATGTCACTTGAATATGATGGCCAGGCCATCCCAAATCACCAGTAAATCCCAACCTGAAGGTCTCACATCCTTAATATGGCATCCATGACATCAAAATGATGGTCAACCCCACCCAAGAGAGTCTAGAACAATCCCACCAGATGATCAACATCACCTAACTTGTAATAGTCTTGCAATCCCAATTTCCTTGGGCCCATCCCATCAAAACCCCTTGGGTCTCTGCAGTATATCACAAGTAATTATATATGAATAATTCACATACAATTAAACATGGAATTAAATAAAATTGACATTCACATATCATCTTCAATAAGAAACTCAATTTAAATCATAATATTCAATTTGATATGATTGAATTGGAAAACATTAATTAATGAACAAAATCAATTTAAATATAAAAATATCATTTTAGATGAAAACACATACCGTCTTATCACCCAATGTGGTTACTGACCTCTAACCATACCTCACCCATAAAAACATTTTAATAATTTCCTTGAGGTATCTGATGTTGAAAAATGATTAATAAAATATGAAACTAAAGGTTATCTCACAAAACCAAATGATTTTATCAAAATAGGAACCCCCTGAATAATTTTTTTAAAAAAAATTATGGTCTGAAGAAACTATCTAGGACTTATAGATGTATTAATTATGGATATTTGTATCTAACTCGATGTAATTCAAATGATATCTATGATTCCATAATAACATTTAAAATATAGTAAAACAGCTCATATTGAATTGGTTCTCTGTTAGGTGAATGAAAAAATAGATTCTAGGGTGAATTTGTACTCAAATAGTTAGTTCCAGTTCCACGATGTCGATTAAAATGGAGCACTGATGGAGATATGGGAGAAAACCCTCGGAGAATAACTATAGGTGGAATTAATCATATTGTAATAGAAACCAATAAGGTGAAAGGTGAAGGGAAAGGGTTAAAGGAAAAATATTGGTCAAACATAATTATTTTTCATTAAAGGGTTCGCAAGGTTAACTCATGTTGTTTTTTTGAACCCTAAAACAACCATGTGTTCTATAATGCAAGGGTATAGCCTAAGTTGAAAGAATCATGTGGAATACAACAATATTTTATCTAATGATACCCATTATACGTTTTAGGCCTCTAAAATTTCTACAAAACATTTGAATGACCATGCTCAACCACAACATGCTTTACCCAAACCTTGTTGTAGTTAAAAATTGGGCATCAAATATTTTGTTGAAGGTACTCTATGGTTTCTAAAAAACAATGTTCCCTTACCTAGAACTCCAAAAAATGGGTTTTTAGTCTCCATCACTCCCAAAACAATTAAAAATTCCCAAGAAACTATCCATGACTCTAATAATATCTTAAAATATTAAACAAATATGATGTAAATATTTTAGTTTAGTTCCAAATGTCAAATATGAAACTGGAATAGCCACTAATTCACAAATTATAAAAGTGATAGGTTTTTTACCAAATTCAAAAAATATATGATCTTACATTCAAGGACCTTATATGAATATATTTCAATCCCATTATTTAGTATAAATTATGAAAAATATGATATCACAGATATTTCAATAATGATATGATTACACAATTCACCTCATAATATTGGTTAGCATTGAGCATTTGGCTACATGATATTATTAGCGAGTGAATTATGGAAATTTAATATTTTATTTATTTATTTTACATAAAACCATAAAACCTAATCCTCTACTATAATTACATATAGATATATTAATTTTATTAGGTTATCCACATATACCAACTATTTTAGAAGGTATAAAGCTGCATATTTATTGGAATTAGTAACTCATGAATGTGTATCAGCAAACATAAATTGGGGGATTTATTAGACAATAAAAAATGTATTCTTATATTCATCTTAATTTTTAGTGTGTGTTTTATTAACAATATAATTATCCATTATTGAGGTTGGGCATGACATTATATTTTTTTCATTTTATTTATTTTTCAAACATGGATTTCATATTATATTATTTATGACTTCCATTATTCCTATGATCTCGGAATTTATTTGAGTTTTTGGACAAATTTATTTATAAGTCATACACATATATTTAGTTTAATTGGTTTATTACATACAAAATCATTATTCCATACCACATTATCCAATAATGAACTCGCATAGTTTTTATACATTTCACTCCCATTTCTTTTCAATCTTTATTTCAGACAATGAGGTTAGTGATTAGACTATGCTTGGACAAATTAAATAATAATAGAACTCTTGAATGAATTATTCATTCAATAATTTAATTCAAATAATTTTTTTCAAAATAGATCAATATGGATTTTTTTTGTGGGGATGAATTTAGGGATTTAGTCTCTCAACAATAAGGGATGGTATCTCGGTTACCACTAAGGTAATACAAATCATGTTTTTTAGAAATAATAATATGGGAATTGATTATCATATATAATATCCATTGGATCAATCTATTTCATGAAAGTAAAATAGTTGTGGAAATGGGGTAAATTATGTATTTATTGTCTTCAAGATGAATAGACTTCACTGTCAGTGAATAACATAAATAAAAAAATTATATCGAGGAGGAAAACACACCATGTATCTCATATTCTTATGTCATGTCTAGTTTAATGGAAGAAAATTATCACAATATGTGTGGAAATATACACAAGGCTTGTGGCCATACCAATGGAATTCATATTTGTTTTCAAGAAACATTCCCATAAACCATTAAGATAAAAAAAAAATTGTTCCCTGTGAGACATTATATTTGAAGAAACATGATTACATGAACCGTGTGTCAAGGGAAAACTCCAAATACACCCAGTGGACATACATATCTTATTCATGTAGTGACACATAATTTTTGCCACAAAACTGGCCAAAACTTTTTCATGATATGACACACCCAAGATTTCATTAGTGGTTACATGTTGTGTAACACTATAAATACATCATATGATTTTCCGATTAAAAGTTAGCATGTTGTTATCCTTCTTTGCGTAATGTATTTCTATTCATGGGTATCATATCATGATTGGGATTCTATAAATGATCTGATTGTGTCATTTTTATTGGAAATAGAAATAGTTCACTATGTATTATAATAATGAATCTTATTCAATAAACACATGGTTGATGATAGTAATTATGAATAATAGTCAATGATATTTTATAGTCGATAGTTTCTTAATAAAACTAGGTTTGGTTGCCCCATAATCTTCATATTTTTAGATCTAGTACTCCCCAAAAATATAGATGGTTTTATTCCCCTATCTATATAGTGGTACTCAACCATATTCCTTCTATCATTGGAGTGGGTCCTTTGCTGAGAATAGTACTTGGTTTGATGTAGAGCGGTTTAGCAAGGAGATGAGGAAACACTCTAATCCATGTGATGTTTCATGTGCAGATAGGAATCAAATATTGGAAATTTGGAGACATAGGAAGACTCTTATCTAATCTTAGATATATGTATAAATATATAGTTCAATTCTACAATCTCTCTTTTCATGGGTTTTTTCCCTAATTTATATATTGTTTCGTTTGTTTACCATCCAGCCTTATGGGTTGAGATAATGGTTTATATATATTTCTTTACTTTTGGTTTTCACATTTTTACTATGTATTTATGAAATCACACAAACATTATATATTCCAAAAACAATTAGGTGGATTATTCATATGATAGGTAGATATTTAGTGACCTTTTTAGATTTTATACTATAGGAGCATAGGGATTCAAGGAGGAATTGATGTTCATAATTGGTTGTCCATAGAGGATGTGATTCTGGATCACTTCATTTTTAACCATTCTCAATAGTTTTTTCATTTGGACCTCAGTTCTATATGGCTGTGTATTTTTATATTTATATAATCTTTATTACCATTTTATACATTTATGTATATTTTTATAGGTCATTGCATGCATAAATTACACACTAGATGTTCCAGTAATTCATTATATCTATTCACTATTACATCGGGTTTGTTTTTTTTCATAGGGATAAATCAGGATAAGTGATGTCATTTAAATTATAATAATCCTTAGAACATATCTCTAGCCCCTGACCTATTGGAGGCATGCATAGGGAAACACCCTCAGCTTACTACCAGGAAATAGTGGCCGCATTTGGTTGGTTGTTGATAGGAATTTTGTGGATGGTTTTAATTGTTCATTTAATTGGTTAAAGTTGTAATAATAAAAACTTTAGGGTTCAATAAATGAAGAAACGATATCCATGGGTAAATAGACTAGACATCCAAATCCAAAACTACATGGAAGGTGATATAATTAATGATATAAATAACAATTTTATAAAATCAATATTTGTAGATTCATAAAAATGATTTATGATTAAAGGAATCTAGATATTTTTCTATACATATTGTTAGGGTAAGGATTTATAATATGATTGAATTTATTATATCATATTTTATAATTTTTAGTACTAACTGGTATTCCAGTTTAAGGGGTTTTTCCAAATTTTCTTTTCAATAACATTTAAGCCATCTTCATGACATATTTTCATTTGTATGATGTATATACTGAAATAAAGATATAATTTAACATTTTTAATATAAATTATATTTCATTATAAATCTCGTTAAGGCTATATTATTAAATTTTCTTTTGATCCAAGTATACAAAAGTCATAAGGCAATTTTATTTAAAAGTTTATACAAAATGAATTAAACTCATTTTCATTTATTTTCATGTTCTGAAAATGAATAATGATATTTTAACAGATAAATAAATTATGTATAATGATATTCATTTATACCATTAAATACTACCAAAAAAATTAAAATTACTCCCTTTAAGAAATTTCCATAATATTAAATTGTGTCCCTTTTATTAAAGATAAAATATATCTAATATTTACATTTACTAAATGAAAAACAATCATACTATTTTCACCATTATTCATTACCATGTTTACTCTACATGTATCTAGGGTTTTTCAATTAACATCCTATTTAATTTTTTCTATTAATTTTAAAATAAAAAATTATTTCAATGGAAAAGTATATTTTTTAATGTATTTTATTCAGATAACTGAATGATGTTTTGAATTATGGGATCTGATGAAAACATTTATGGATTTTATGATTTATGTTCATGATTTTAATTTTTTCTGTTGTTATAATTCTTATAAAATTTAAATTATAACTAGTGTCACTACGATATCTATAAAAACAATTTATCCTAAAATTTCCATCTAATGTATCGAGAAATGTGATGGAAATAACTGGAATTATGTTACACTAAGGGTATATATTAAAATTAATAATGATTGTTATTAAATAATAAAATTTATTATTAAGTATAGTTTATGTATAATTTAATAAAATTCCAAAATAATTTTTATTTGTTTTTATTCATTTTAATGAAAATATTATAATTTTATAAGGTGTGGAAATGGAATCACGAATAATGAAAAGTTTATAATCATCTAATGCTGAATTGATTGTTTTCATGAGTTATATTTTTTTATAACATAGAATTAATTATTATTAATTTTCATTTAAACATTATTATAAATTATTTTAATAAATCATTGGTCTCAAAATTTTATTTCATTGGTATGTATTGATTATTTCGAGCTCAAGTTTTAATATTTGAAATGAAAAATTTTCTTATGGGTTTTTATGGATTTTGAAAAATATCTGAATGGGTTTTAGTTATTTTTAGATACCTTTTTGTGATTTTTTTCAAATCACGAATTTTAAAATGACATTCATAATGACTATAGTTTTGTAGGGGTTATAGTCATGTCAAATGTGAAACATCCTAAATGAAGTAAAATTTTTATTAATGTAATTGATGTTTAAATATATAAATATACCTTTCGTGGTAAAAATAAATATTGAGTGGAATTTACCTATATTAATGTATTGGATTTTTTGTATGTGTTTTTACTAATAATAAAAAATGATGACTTAAATGAACCTGGAAATATAAGAGATTTCATCCTTTATTATAAATCATGTAATTATTGTTTGATAAATAAATATAGTTTTATAGTTCGTAATAGAGAAATTGTTTAGATTAATTAAGGATTGAGATTCATATAGTTGTGTAAATAATTTTATTTATTCTACTATTATGTTCTTAATGTGATATAATCACGCATTTCATTTAAGGTATAATATGTTTGTAATGGAAGGAATTGTGTTAATGATGTGTGTGAGGAAAAATGTAAGGGTTTTACAAACAAATGTCCAGCAAAAATTAAATCTTGGCTGAAAATATATATTTTGTATTCTAATTAATCTATTAGGATTTATGATTAGAATCATTAAGAAATTTTAGTTTCCTGTAATAACAAGGAAGATAAATATTTACATTCAAAAATGTTCAACTGATTAATACCATAGAAAGAATGGATTAAATTTTATAAATAACATGAATGTATGAACAATTACCCTATGAAATGTGTCTATGGAAAAGTAATATGTTTTATATGATAGAAGTATTTTTAATAAGGGAATTTATTCACAATAAAGAAATACCGATATGTGGATCATTATGTCCTTATGAATAACGGGTAAATCTAATAAAATGTAGAATCTATAAATAACATATGAAGGGAGTGAATTATTTTTATAGTTTTTCTTATGTCATATCCTGGAAATGAATATATTCGGACTTTTTTACCTAGGGACACGGTTCATATTTTTTATTATTTTAATTATTTGTTAATTAATCATATGATAATACATGGTAAAATAATTATGATGAATGTCTAATGATTTAATTGTCTACATGTATATTTTAAAAAGTAATAAAGTTGTCATATTTTTATAAGGTTATATAAATTTAACACTGATCATATTTTTATGTAATGTATTCCCTTTCTAAGTTTTATATTATGGGACTACATTGGGTGAAATTTAATGATTTTTAATATATATATATATATATTATATGTAACATATAAGAATAACATTTGATTTAGAAAAAAGTTAGTTTGACTAACAATGGTTATATATTTTATGGACATATTTTGAAATTTATTGATAACTATTAATTTTGAGATGATCATACAGGTTTAGGTAATTGTTTTTAATTAGAATTATAGTGATATTACATTCTAGAAAAAAAAAATTACATATAGATAACCATTATATTTAAATGTGACTTTGTGACTATGTGATTAATGTTATTTTTAAATAATTTCAATATATTTATAATAGTATATATGTTAGCTAAATTTATATATACTACAAAAGATGAAATTTTATTTAAGGTAAAAATTTTGATTTATCATTCCAAATGATATAAGATTTTATTATTTCATTATTGGGTTTTAGGTTATTTATTATAAATATTATAATATATTATATATTATATGATTTTTTAATATACATTACTTATGTGACATTAGTAAATATTGATTTTATATATAGAAAATCTTATTCTAATATAGTATGAATATATATTATCAATCCATTATAATATTTTGGATTCATATTTTTCAAGAAATAGTTGAATAATTCTCATGTTAGTTATTTAATAAATGATTCCAATTAAATGATAGGTGCAATTTTAGGAGGATTTGAATATTAATATTTTATTTCATCATAATGGATAATATCATATCTTGTTAAAACAATTTTTCATTTAGATAACAAATAGAAAATAGAATTTTTTTTATTTTATGGAACTTTTTATCTGTTGGAATTCAGTTTTAATTCGGCATGCATGAAAAATCATCATGGATATTTACCATTTAGAATTTTACAAGAATCAGAGGTGGGAAATTTATTAAAAAATAACAGAAGGAAATAATTAAAATTGTGGTATTGAATAAAATAAAGTATGTATATTATAACATATTATATATATTGATAAAAAATTAACACCATAACATATTATAGAGTAAGATTAATCTATAAGTACATATATGGAAATTATTTTCCATATATAAAAGTGCACTTTATGATATTTTTTCCCTTGAATGATAATCATTACTTTAAATTAATTATATACGAAATCTTTATCAAACGATAAATTTAAATTTATAAACCAAGATATTATGGATATTTCAAATATAAAAATTTTTAAATGAAGATTATATGAAATTTTACACCACTTATATATATCAACTGCCTTCCCTAATATAAAGGCACATTCAGATTATTTTAGACTCTTTTTATACGGCAGTAGATAAAATTATTATGACATGATTTGATAAATGTGTTACATTTTATACCCCTCAATTTTCATTTGAAAATAATACTATATTAGATTTTTCATGTCACTAAAATATATATAATAAAATGAACTATGATATATTAATAAAATATTTTTATTTAAATATGACACTTCTAACCAAGCCAATTATCATAATGTAGTAATAATATTTACAACATTCTGAGGTATATATAGAAATATATTATTTAATATAAATATCATGCTTAATGGGAAATAAATAAATACATTATTATAAATAATACCATATATGATAAAAACATTTTCCTAAATGTTTATTTCTATGTAAAATGTATTCCAATAAAAAATTAAGATATTAGGTATAAAAAATGATTAAAATGGGATTTATATATAACATCTAATTAATAAAATAATTGACATTAATATAATGTTGGTTACTATATTATTAATGGGAATACATTATTTTTATTATCTAAAAATATTTTTTTTAAATGTGTTTTATTTCAATTCATATATAAATAATTTGATAAAATTATTAAACTTTTTTTAAAAAAAATTGATGAAACAGAAACATAAATTGTTAAAAAATAATTTCAAAATAATCCAAAGATAAATTGTTAAGATATTTTATAGAAGGTTTATTTTTGAGTGAGTAGTGAAAAATACCAATATTTCAAACACTATCATTTATTTATTTTAGTAATTATAATTAAATTGATACATTTAATTTTGAATTTTTTAAGGCATATAATATTCATTTTATAAAATAAAATCCAATTATTTTCATGGAAAATAAAAATATACATGACTCGATATTAAAATCATTTTATTCTAAACACATTAATTTTTCTAAAACTACTTCAATTACGCTTTATAATTTTATACTAAAAATTAAAATTTAAAATTTAAAAAACATTTCATAAAAAATTGATTTTAAATAGTCAATAAAGATACTCGGTTTTGGTAAATTAAGAAATTTTATATTTGGTCAAATTGAATTGTTTCCATATAAAATGTATATAACCACGATAATGTTGTAAAACTATTAAATTAAGATTAAAACAATGTGATATGATAATATATATATATATATACTAATGGTTTGATGATATTTTAAATACCAATCCATTATAATAAGAAAATATTCAGCCATTTTGGATCTACATTCAATGATTATGAAGTCATTTTTATATAAATATTATTATATTTTTAGTTATTACATTTTCATTCATTTAATGTCGTAAATATGTTTTCATGATAATTATAATAGTAAGTATACATTTTGTATAATATTATATGACTATAATTATTTTAAATAAAATATAGATATTATTATAATTTTTTTACATAATATAATTATTAAAAAAAATTGGTCCATGCTTGAAATTATATATAAAAAAACTATAAAATGAATTTCTCTTTTTTAAAGAGATTAAAAATGATTCAATTTCTATGAATTATGTTATTTTAAAAAATTTCTGGACAAATATCATGGTTATGTATTAATGAATGTTTTTTAGTTAATAATCATTAGTTTTCATAATATTTATGAAGTAATATTTTTTTAAAAGTCCCAATAATAAACTTAAACATTAATTATAATTTAAAAATAATAATTGAAATAATTATAAAATAATAAAAATCCCATTTTTTCTCAGGTGGATTTGATATTTTATTCTTAGAATTAATATTTCACGAATATTCCAGTATGAATTTTTAAAATTAAATTCATTATATTTAATGATTTAAAATTTGTGAAAATACAATCTTTTTTAGGATTATAATGGAATCTGTGGAATTATTTCGAAATGCATCTCATGTTAGGATTTCTCAAAAAAAATCTATAGCAATACGCCAATAAATTACATTACCGTATCCTGAAACTCATATTTTTACCATAATTTTTTTTAAATGTATATAGTATCAATCAAAAGGAGGGTATTAAAATAAAATTTGCAAGTCTTAATAGATTTCATCTATGATTATTTGTTGCACAAAATTTGTATATCATGTCATAAGAATTATTATATAATAATATTAATCATTCTATTTTGAATAAATTATCTTATGATTATGTTAAATACCATTTCCATCTCATTATTTATATCATATGTGAAAATGAGTCATCGCTCGTGCATATGTGTGACCCACCACCTTCCAAAATAGATTTGTAGGGTTTTTCCTCACAACCATATATTTGTTGGATTAAATGATTAATGAAATAAATATATATCATATTAATTAATGTATTATTATATGTTCAACTAATATTTTAATTACCATCTTTATATTTCCATTTACTGGAAAATGACGACATCATGAATGCATAGGTGCGGACTACCACCTCTATGAAGTGATGTGATTTTGTCGTCATTACAAACTCATAGAGATGGTTATAAGGATGTATATAGTGAATAATTATTTAATTCAAAAAAATTGACGAATCATTAGTTTCAAAATATTATTTTATTTATTTATTTTTAACCTAATATAAAATGTAATACATTATTCTTACCTACGATAATATTATCATCTCTATGAACCGATATTCGTCATTTTTCATGACCATATATTGTGGATAATGATAAAAGTATATTGAATGTATAAATAAGTAAATTTTATCATATTAATGAGTATGTATAAGATGAAACCGTGACCAAGGAGAAAGTATTGAATATATTAAATAAAAATATTGGCAAGAAACATGTCTCTTAACAAGTATATATTGATTTATCAAAATAAGATGTAATTGGTTAAAGATAATTTATGATTGAATTATATGTAGTTATATATATATATATTAGGTTATTATATGGATTCTATATATTTATATAGTTATTATATATTATTTTAGAATGTGTTTCATGTAATTTCACGACCAAAAAACCCAGATCTAATGCATTATATTATTACATTATCATGAGTGAAATGTCTCAAATCCTAAAAGTATGATTAGTTTAACAGTCTTGGAAATCCACATTACATACACGATACTAAATTTTTTTTGGAAATAGGAAATAACAACATTATAGATAATAAAAATCAATAAATAGAATCTGTTAATGTTTATTTAATGATATCTTCATCATACCCTGCATAAAGGAAACATAAAAAGGGTGAGATCAAATGTACATAAGGGTATGTAAAATAGATGATGTAAATATTAAATAGGAATATATTAACATGGATAGGTATATAAATAATAACACATTCTATTAAAATAACTCTATTAGGATGTTTCAATATCAGAATGTAATAAACTAAAACTCATGACATCTAAATCACTAATCATACAATGTAATGTATCAATTGATATGTTGTCGAAAAATATCATTTATGAAAAAAAGATTAATCTAAATTAAGTGAATTCTTAATTATAGATTATAGGTTTTCCAAGTGCGTGGTATATTTACCATAAAATACATTTAGATGTTGGTTTATAGAACTTATGGGAAAATCCCATTTTATTTGGCCAAATGATTCATCTCATGAGACTATAGGTGCACCAGGGGGAAATCTATAAAAGTGGTACACCAATTTCATACTAGTCATAATAATTCCTCATATATCTAAAAATAATGTTCCATATCAAATAACCATATTTATTAAATAATATATATTCATCGATAAAACATTCGAGGATGACAAGTAATAACAGAGTTTCATGACATTAAAACATTATTGAGGATAAATAATCCTTGATCTTACAATGCTCCCCATACCACTTTGAAACATTTTAATTATAAATTCTCATGAATTAAATGAAGCTTATAATATCATTATAATAAATATATTCATTAAATATTATGTCACAGTGTAGTATATTGACCCAATAAAAATGAATTGGTGGATAACAATTATAAGACTTTGTAGACAGTAAATTGAGACGAAATAACAAACCATAAAATACATTCACTATTATTGGTAATATTCCACCAATATTGTGTTTTAAAGTTGGTTAATAACATATACCAAAACCATATTTATGTTTATAATATTGTATATAACATTATCACCCTTTTTAAAATGCTATTTCTTTATATAATCTTTTTTGGTTATTAATTTCCTTGCTTTTTCGTATATGTTTTGACTTGTCGCATGTTCTTACAATTTAATTGATCATGATTTCATAAAATCCAAAATACTAACAAAGTGTTAATTATCTTCTATATTCATTTAATATGTATTTTGAATGGTCTATAATATATGGAGATAATAATGATGTGCACTGTTCATCGAGATGGTATGTCATACGTATGAATAAATGTAACTTTCATTTATATTACATATTAAAAGAATGATAATTAAATGATAATTATGTATTTTATAAATAAATTATAATATCTACTATAGATATGTTACATATATTTATTAACATCATACCTATTATTTTTCATGTATATCTTCAACGAATCACGTCGCATCGAGGGGGTAGGTTGTCCACACATCCTCAAACGATGTTATCTTACAAACAGAAAACAGAAAATATTGATGATATGTATTATAGAGGTTTAAAATAAGTATAAATTAAAAATAAATATCATATATAATAATATTTTACATCATAATTTCCATCATGATATTTGGTAATGGAAAAATAAAATACCATTGTTTTGTGATGAGTTGTTGTTCGTACGCAGAAACAATATCATTACTACATTTGGTTTGAATTTTTATATAACTATGAAATGAAAAAATTTCATTAAAATATCCTAATATATTTAGATTACATGGTTTTTTATACAATAATGAAATAATAGGATTTTACATATTGGAGAATGTAAATTAAACGTAAAATTGTATGGATATTTGTTACCTCATAATTGTGTAACTACATTTGGTTGTACCAAAAACCATACATAGATAGTTTCTTTCTAAAAATTAGGCCTCAGGGTATATTAGATTGATAAGGGGATGATAGTTTAAAATATCTTGTGTAATGACCTGCAAATTCTAATTTGCTTCAGTTTACAACGAGTCATCACCAAGCCCTTAAGCGACATCCCCAATATGGTAAAGGCTACCAAATAAATGATTCAAAAAAATATGGGGGACAATTTACCATTTATGAAATAAACCAAAAAACCTACTAACCATAAAAAACATTCCCTACATGATACATGAACCAATTAAAGAGAACTCAACAGCATCAGGTATCTCAAAACCATATCCATGTATGTAGCAGCAGATGAATAACCAAGTATCAAAGTACACAATGGAAACACTACACAAGACTCCCTCCAGACACCATGCTCCACATTCTCCATGCACCAAAATATCCAAGCATCCCAAAAATCATGAGGTAGTTCAAAAAACATATGAAACATTACCTTTTACCTTGTCTCGGAAGATAGCATTTTCAAATGCACTGAAGTGCCAAAGCTGGGGTGAGTATAAAACTCAATAGGTTTCCCCAATGAATTCCCTACTCACGCCAGTATGATATATAATTTGGAAACAATAATATAAAATAGATAATATAACAAAATTTCTCAAAAAAAAAATTATAACTAAATATAAACAAGTTTCCAAAACTATTCATTACCAATGCGGACAAGTGCAGTTGAAACCAATTTTTCCCATCTAGATATTTTTACAGAAAAAAATATAAACAATCATTACAACCATTCCAAAATATCCCTTAATCATCATACCGAAGAATTCCTCAAACCCATGAAACCAACCATACATGCTACATTATGGCAGTTTTATAATCATGAGAGGTTTCTCATTGATCAACCATGTTGTCACAATGTAATTGTTTACAATGGGAAATTACCCTTTTGGCACCGAGCTCAAGGTCACATTTCAACCAATCCTCATATATTAAATTCTCATGTTCTATTATACCTTTGGAACCAATCAAAAGGTCATATTTAAACGAAGCCTCGTATATGCAACATGAACAGTCACCACATTTTCCCAACAATCATGTCAAAATAACCCTTTCAATAAAAAAACCTTTTAACATAAATCCATATCCATCAAAACTATTTCAATTTCAAACCATTTCAATTCCAAACCACTTCAATAAAACTAAATTTTTTTATTGAAACCCGTTTATAATGAAAATATCTTTTCCATCAACCATTTAGCAATTCTAGAAAATCCATAATTTAAAATGATCATTTTAATTTTATGAAACTAAACCCCCTTTGGCACATATATTCACCATGGTCACCCACATTCACCAAAACAAAAAATCATCAGAAATGAAGACTTTTCCATGAATTTAACTATAAAAAACCAATTTGAATCTAATGCAATAAATTCTATCATGGGGAGTTGAGAGAGAAGCCACCTACCTCTATTGTTATGATGGATCATTGACAAGAGACAAAGAATGCCAAAGAAAATCATGTCAATTCTACATGAATGTCCATATTTCTCTTATCTTAGAAATATCCTGACTAAAAAATGATTTATTTGGTATCAAAAAACATATATCTACCCACTATATGATAATATTGCAGAAAAAATGGTGATCGAAGGAGTAGATCTATACATATCTAAGAAAACCTGACAAATCCAAGACGAATGGTGGCATACCTCAGGAATCAGACTTGAAATCAACAATGGAGGGCTCTAGAATGGCTCAAAATCATGTGTGGTGGGTTATACAGCCTTCTAGGGAGAGTATTCTTGAAATAGGGGCGTTTTGAAGCCAATCCAAAATATATTTAGAAAAAATGAGTAAGCTCATAGAAATATGGATCTAGATTTGACCTCTGCGCATATATCGACCACACGGTTTGGGCCAACCGTGTTTAGATGATGTGAACTTCCATTATTTCTCAACACTCCTTATAATACCCCCAAACTCTCCCATCCATCGCCTTTATCCTTTTTATGGAAACATATTTTTTAACGGAAATATCTAATTTTATGGAAACAACCCACATTATGGAAATACCCCCTTTATGAAAACACCCCACATTACAAAAACAATCCACATTATAGAAACAAAAAACATTATGAAAATGACCAACTTAAGGGAAAATTACTATATTATGGAAACTCTCTATATTATGGAAACTCTCTATTTTATGGAAACTCTATATTTTTTGGAAACTATCTAATTTATGGACACCAATTTAAAAAAATGTGAAGAAAGGGGTTATTTACACAAAACCGGGGGAACTACATTCTCCCCACCATTGGTCATTTCATCTTCATAATGCATATTGCCTTCATTGGGAAAAATGATTTTTGGCCACTGCACTTTCATTTCTTTCCACATTCCCAAGTATCTTCTTAAATCTGACCATATTTCCATAAAACCTTCATTGGGCCAATGATTTCCCCACACAGGAATTTATATTTTTTATCTATGATCTTCATTGGGATATATACCATTGATTCCTCTAGTTTTAGCTCATCGTGATTCCATCTTGCCTGATGGTCTATATCAGCGTGATAACATTTCAACTAGGATTCATGGAACACATTATGCACTGAACTAAATTGTGGTGGTAATGCCAAAAAAATATGGATCCTCTCCAAATCGTTCCGGTATATCAAAAAGGCCAATGTATCTAGAAGATAACATGTTCAACATCCCGAAGTGACGATGTCCAAGAATTCGAGTGATCCTCAATAAGACATCATCCCCCACAGTTAATGACAACAGTCTTGGACATTGATCGGCATAATATTTCTACAACATTGAGTTGTCTCCATCCTCTTTCCAATCAACTAGATATTCTTCACTGTTTCTTGGACAAGGCTTCGCCCGACTAGTGAAGTTTCACTTGTTTCCACCCAGCATAGTGGGGAATGACATGGATGCCCAAACAATGACTCAAATAGGGACACGTGTATTGAGTCATTAAAGTTGTTATTGTATGAGAACTACACTAATGGTATACTCTCCTCCATGAGGAACCAAAATCTATTATACAAGCCCACAACATGTCTTTCAACATTTGAGTTGTCTTCTGGGATTTTCCAATCATCTAAGGATGATACATCATGATCATAGTCAACCGAATCCCAAGGGATTGCTGTCTGTATTCCCAGAAATGAGACATGAACCTCAAATCTCCATCTAAGATAGTTGACACTAGTATACCATGCATTGTTACCAATTATCAGATATAGATTTTTGAATAATCCTCAACCATATTCATTTCATGAATATAGATGAATTGGGCCAACATGGTTAAATGATCCACTATCAGCCAAGTGGAACCATCATTCTAGACTGCTCTTGGAAGACATGTAACAAAATACATTGGTATGTGATTCCATTTCCACAGTGGGATGTGAAAATATTGTAATATAATTTCTTGTTTCTCAAGATTATCTTTAACCTTGTAAGAAGTTCAGTACCACGTGGCGAACCCGGCCACCTTTCCTTTCATGACACTCCAACAAAACTCTTCCTTCAATGAATTATACAGTTATGTGTACCTAGAGGTACATCCCATATCGAATGGGTGTAAGAATAAATGTTTTTTTCCTCACAAACAATAGTTACAACCATCTGATCACTTAAACACAAAACTAAACCCCCATAAAGTTTTTTTCCCTCAATGGTCTCCCTAACATTGACTTATAAACATAAAACCAGACATTCTACATCAGATATTTGTGTCATTTGATCATTTTCACTAAATCAAGAACAAGAGTAACTGAAAATAAACTACAACATCACCTCGGTCTTGAAATTCCACATGCATGTAGGCTAAGACAGACATTAACAACTATTCATATGAGGCATCTATCACAAACTAAGCATATGACTTTCTACTCAATGAATCCACTTTTGAATTTCTTTTCCCCGGTGTATGGATCAATTCAAAGTCAAACATTTAGGGATACTTCATCCATCTCCTTCTCCTCAGATTCAAATCTCACTCTGATAAAATGTGTCTCAAGATTTTGTGATCCGTAAACACAATAAATTTCTCACCAAAGAGATAATATATCCATATATTCACTTCATAAATGACTTCATGATAATTCCCAATCGTGTGTTGGGTAATTATTCTCATGAACCCTCAATTTCCTTGAACCATAAGAAACCACATTATCTCTTTACATGAGAACACAACACAACCCTGATCCTGAAGAATCACAATACACAACATACCCCCATTCTGATTCTAGCATGATCATGATATGAGCCGATGTATGTTCAACATTCAATTCATGGAAATACTTATGATATTCCTTCATCAACTGGAATTGAGCATCCTTATTTTTCAAGGATGTCATTGGTGAAGCTGGTCATGATAATCTCGCACAAAGTATTGGTAGTTACCAGCAAGACCAAGAAAACTACATATCTTGAAAACTGTCTTCGGTGGTTTCCACATGATAATGAAATAAATATTTTCAGGATCAACAGAAAAAAATTATTAGAAATTACATGTCCAAGAAAACATATTTCTTCTATCCAAATATAACAATTTGATAATTTGTCATACAAACGATGATCTCTCCATATTTGTAACATTGTTCCTAGGTTCCCCTCATAATTAGCCCTTGTCTTTGAATAGATCAAAATTTCATCCACAAACACCACAAAAAAAGAATCCATATATTGTTGAAATATCAAATTCATCAATTACATAAAGATTTTTGGTTATTTCATTAGAAAAATTGGATTTACTATATAATCATAGTGGACATATCTACTTTTGAAAGCTGTCATTGGAATATCCAATTTCAAAACTCTAAATTGGTAATATCATGATCACACGTCAATCATGGAGAACCACTGAGCTCCCCTTAATTGATTTAACAGATCATCCATGCATGGAATTCGATATCTATTTTTTATCGTAACTTGGTTCAAATTAAAATAATCAACACAGAGCTGAAGAGTTATATATTCCTTTTTCACGAACAAAACTATTGTAGCCCATGGAGATGTACTTGGTCGAATGAAACTCTTTCTTTCTAGCTCCTCTAACAACACTTTCAATTCCTGTAATTCTTTAGGTCCCATGCTATAAGATGGAAGGGAAATTGGACTGCTCCACGAAAGGAGATCAATCAAAAATTCAATTTTCCTTAGAGGTGGTAACCCTGCGAATTTCTTGAGAAAGATATCTAGAAATTTATCCAAAACATCTTTACAAATATTTTCAATGATCTCTTCCATTGTTTACACAGTCAACACTTCCAATTGGTAATATATCGTTACCAACATTTGCACCAAAAAGCTCTTTCCACCCTTCTTTACAATCGTCTCTCCTCTAAAGAGATGCTTGATTCTCTCCTCGGTTTTGAAACTATCTGTTCTCCTGTAACAGTAAATTTGTTTCTTGAACATTGTTATCAAATCCATACCTAGTATTACATCATAGACATCCATATCCAACATTGAGAAGTCCCATTTTATCTCAGCTCCATCAACAGTTATAACACATTCTCTAGACACAATGTATTAAAATTCTCTTTCACCGAGAGATGTTTTCAGTTTCAAAATAGAATGCATCATTTCTAGTTTTAAAACTATCCAGTCAACATCATGAGAAGAAATGAAATAATGTGATGCACCGGTATTATACAAAACTTGACCAAATGTAGAATTCAAATGAATCCTTCCTCTCACTCTATATGGTCCAGTATGATCATCAACAATCATTTTCTCAGCTTCATACAATTAATTATTCACTAAATTGTTCTCCTTGTTTCCTTGAAGAAGGATCCCTGGATGAAGAGTCATGGTATTTCTAGAGTCACCACGGCTAGATGTACTCTGCTTATGATACTGATTCTTTTGTCATCGTAATGTTGAAGCTTACAATTCTTGCGACACCTGAGAAGTGTCTTGAGCACTTGACCTTGAAGAACTGTGACAAAGTGCTGATGATGCCCCATCTTGTTGCAATAATGACATGATCTCGGTTGTGCTATACAATCACGCATTATGTGGTCAAGAGAACCACATTGAAAACAATCTTATTTTCTCTGGGGTTTGGGAGGAAAGTTTACTGATCTTGCCATCTTTTTATGATTTCCACATGCACCATGAAAATAGGTGTCCCATTTTAGCTTGTTCGATGTGGTTGAGTTCCCACCTTTTCCTGTAGGTATCATCATGCCTCATCTGATAGATCTTGAGATATCACGTTCAGACATAATCTCTCTGTTCACAATCTTTGTATAATATGTAATAGAATGTACTGCAATCTTGGATTGAATCTTCTGTCGTAGCCTTGATTTGAAGATGCATGACTTCAAAGAGGATCATTCTGAAACATCTGTTGAGAAGCGTACTATGTTAATGAACATAGCTACATACTCGGTGACATGTAGTCTCTCTTGTTTTTGGATAAATATGTCCGTCATTTTCGGGATCATGAATGTGTGAGGATAGAATTATTTGTTGAAAATTTCCTCAAAATCCTCCCATGTAAGTCCTTGATCTAATTTAGCATGAACCGCTTTATCCCACCACTAAATTGCAAGATCCTCATGCATATATGTTTCCAGTTTGACCTTTATATCTACCATAGTACCGATGAGGATGATGAAATGATTCAACCAACATAGGCACACTTTATCCTTCTCAGGATCGTAATCACCCTGAAAATTACGTGGATTTTGATAAATGAATTGGATAGAATGATCCATATGTTGTGGCTCATTCCTCTGGTTCCCTGTGTCCACAGCATAAAAAGCTAAGACTATACACGGAACCAGCTCTTAGTTCATGCGTGGGTTATGTTCAACAATATTCTTCACAGCTTCTTTGGGTTGGTTTTGATGACAACTACAAGGTTCCATTTTCTAAACTAACGACTGTAACACCCCATGCTTCCACGGTACGTTTCCCTTCGAATAATGCAATGGTGTGCATTGTACACAACTTCGAGATTTTAACACACCACAACCAATCAAACTAGCCGTTATGAATAGTAATACCTCCTTTTTGAAATTTTATAAATTCTATCTCTCAAAATGGACTTCATTTTTGGATTTGGAATATTGAAATTATCCTAGGGTGAAATTTTGGTACTTTTCGGATAAATTTCATATTTTGATGAATAGTGAAAATTACTAAATTTTAATTAAAAACAAGTTTTTTAATCAAAATTATTAATAGTGATAAATTATGAATTTGAGTGGTTTTAAAGTATATATAGAATATATTTTAACCATGTAATACAATGTGTGTCATTGAACATAATTTCACATTTAAACCAGACATAAACAAGTACCAATCTTTTGATAGTTATTATCTCTTAAAAACACGCTTTTTGTTTTAACAACGAGATTTAATTTTATTTTAATTTCTGCAAATTCTGTGTTTTGAATTTGGAAAAATGGATTCCATATTTGGAATCAGGATGTTCAAATTGTGTAAATAGGTAAATTTTATTTTTAGACATTTTGAATAATTACTGCGGTAAATATTTTATTTACCATGGTAAAGGGTAAATCCTTTAAATAAAGGTTAAAAAATAATATTATAATAATAGTAAATTACCCTAAAATGTGTCCTAGCCTTATTGGTTGATTCATGTTCGACCATAGGAATCTTTGGGTCGATTTGGGGACCCCATGGAGCCACTTGTAGGTGATAGAGACACTTTATTTTAATTAAGTGAAAATGAATACAAAAATGACACAAGCATATATCTTTTAGAAAAACAATTTTTACATAGGGTAATATATGTTGGATTTTCGACTATAAATATTCAGTAGAAATATAAAAAGATTTCCTACAGAATTATATTTTATTTATAATATTTAGAGATTAAATAATTTAATTTATTTATGACACAATGGTGATGTAGTAATTACCATAATAGTGAAAAATTAGAATAATTGATATTATAAATAACCAAATAAATATAATTTGAGACTTTTATTGAATTAAACTAATTTTATAGGTTAATATTACATATTAGGATTGATTTAATTAACTTTTTTCTAAGTAATAATTTTGTTATGTCTTTCACAAAAATCAACTATTGAATAGTGTCAAAATTGACATAAAATAGTTTTTAAAACAAGTATTATATTATTAATTGATATTAAATTCCTAAAAATCTAAGGTTCGGCCAAGAGACTTATATCATGATAGTTATATCATTAATGGACCACTTGGGGGTCTCTTGGATGTATATTTTCTGTTTATTATCTATATAATATAAAAATAAAAAATGACATGGTAAATGTCAAACTAATTAACTAAGAGTTAAAACTAAAATATAAGGTTAATATAGTGACCCAAACCTGTCTAAATTCTATTGGATGAATGGTTTTCGACCTATACCCAACGTAACTTTTGAATAATCAACTTTGGAGCCATTAGAAACCGAATTTGAATTTATAATAAATTAATATTTCCATCTTTTCCAAAGGTGCCCCTCACCCCTCTTATAAAAGGGCACTCCTCCTTCTCATTTCTTCACACCTTAAAAGCCTTTTGGTTCAGCCAACCACTGAAAAAATACTCTCCCAACTTCCCTCACTACAACCTATAAGCCTTAGTATGATCAGAAATCCATTCTAAGGAGACCTTTTGATCAAATCAAAAGGAAGAACCCGAAGAAGAGGTAATGTTTTCACCACCCTTTTCCAAGTTCCTTTCTTCTTCCACTTCTTCTTTCTTTGTTATTACCATTATAAAATAATAAATCCAGTATCATATATATGATGTGATGTGATTATAATTATGGTACCACCATATTCAGTATTCTATCCACCCTTTGAATAACATGTCACCACACGTGTGTACGTACGGCTTACCTTCTCCACATCGTGGTGTAATTGTTATTCAATATATTATTATTTGGATGGGTATAATAATGATGTATAACTCATGTAGATAATAAATATAACATGATAATTATTCTGTATATAATATACCATCCAATTATATATTATTTTAATATCAAAATAATGATATTGTCGCTCGTGCGTACGTACGGACTACCGTCTCTACGAACGCGATGAGATTCATTCTCCATCATATCCATTCAAGTATAATTATAATTTGATGATTTAAAAATAGTATCTAAGGACTTGACATCATTCTGAATATGAATAATATACATCCCATTAATAACGAATATGACTCACATAACAAAGAATATAAAGTAAAATGAACCCGTTAACACCCGAAATGACGATAATTCTAAGATATTATTAACAAATCAATGATAAAAGATCATATATGATATTATATTAAAGTAAATGATTCTTTTATAATTCAATAACAATTATTTCACCATTATATAGGAGGTTAACCTACCGTCGACCAAGGAAAAAGTAAAAAGTAAGGGGTTTCTTATCTCTCTCTTAATTTCGTGAGAATTCCATTGTTCACAACTTATTTATTGCATGTGGTGTATGTGTACTGCCCATGATTGTATTAATTGTGTAATATACTTTAATTTATGGGTATTTAAATCATCATTTTATGATCCTTCTTTCATGGGTGCATGTTTCATAAGTTAGCAAATCGATAAGGGAATTTGGGATTTCAATTTCCACTCATTCGGCTTTACGCATATTTCATTGATTATATTACTCCAAGATTATGTGCGGAATCAATATTCATTTGATTATGTCATAATTTCCACTCTCCTTCCTGTGGATATACTTTTGATACACATAATCACTCCATCGATAATTTCTCAAGTCATCGATATGAATTTGATAAGAGTAATTTTAACTCATTCTCCATTTGTTGAGTTAAACAACCAATTGATTGGTGTTTTTTTACAAGATTATGTGTGAATATCCTTTGATTGTTGTACACTAATTATACTATCATATTTAGTGTATTTATATTTGTCACACATAACTATGTTGTTGATTTATCCTTAACCTAAGGATACGGCCTTTATGAGAGATTTCATCTCAACTTAAATTCCATTGAGACTTATTTTTTGTTATACACCAAATCACATTTATGTGGTGTATATAATGATCTTTGACGAAGTATATCATGAATCCCTTTATTCTCATGATATTACAAAGTTTTTATTACCTCAATTATTTATATTCAAGTGTCTCTCTTTTGGTTAGAATCTCTAACTAAAATACCATTTTTAAATGTTTTAAAGACTTATTCATCTAAATTATTCTCATTAATGTCCATGTTTTAAAAATGGTTTTAAGGATTTATTTATATGGACATTAAAGTTTTAAAATTAAAACTCCTTTTAAAAGATACAAATTTGTATGGGAAACTTTTATTCAAAAATCTATTTTTAAATGGCTTCTTGACAAATAGTGTGTAACACCCGAGACTTTTATGTTATATAAATCATCAAAGGAATCTTTTTCTACACAACACTTTCTTGGCTTGCTTTACACGCAATCACGACCTTCCTCGATAGCTTGCGTCGTACGCAATACCGAGTTTCACTAAACAACAATATGCTATTAAAATTAGCCGTTATGAATAGTAATAACCACTTTTTGAAATTTTATAAATTTTATTTTTCAAAATGGACTTCATTTTTGGACTCAGAATATCGAAATTAGCCTAGGGTGAAATTTTGGTATTTTTCTGAAAACTTTCAATTTTTGATGAATAGTGAAACCACTAAGTGGTAGGTTAAAAACTGAATTTTGCATAAAACTTAATTTTACCGCTTCTGTGAATGGAATTTCAAAAATCCGAGAGACACGGTTAATATCAAGGACTAAAATGTGGTTCAATGAGATGAAAATAATTTTTTGGTGAATAGTAACTTTTTACTATTTTTACCGCGGTTAATAGTAAATAGGGTAACTAAGGGTAAATATGATATTAATATTACCCTAACACATGTCCTAATTCTATTGGACAAGTTTAATTCGACAAAAAACAAACTTAGGAATAAAATATGACCATTTAGGCCCACTTGGATTAGATTAGGACATTTATTATTAATTTATTTAAAGAAGGGTTAAAATAGTTAAAATCAATGTTTAATAAGTAAATCATTTTTAATATAGGGTTATACATAAGATAAATTCGATTGTAAATATTCATTAGAAATCTAAAAAGATTTCCTACATGATGGTATTTTATTTGTAATTTTTAGACATCAAATAATTTAATTTATTTATGACACAATGATGATGCAGTAATTATCTTATTAATGAAATATTGACAAAATTGATAATATAAATACCAAAATAAATGTAATTTGAGACTTTTTATGAATTCCACTAATTTTCTAGGTTACTATGATATATTAGTATTGATTTAATAAACTTGGTTCGAACATATAATTCTGTTATGACTTTGACAAAAATCATATATCAAATAGTGTCAAAATTGACACAAAATAGTTTTTAAATCAAATATTATATTATTAATTGTTATTTTATTCCTAAAAATCTAAGGTTCGGCCACATGACTTAGATAAGGATATATATATTAATAATAAACAATTTGGGGTTCGTTTTGCATGTTATAGTAAGTGTATTAACCATATAGTGAAAGAAAACAAAAAGACATGGTAAAAGTTAAATTATTTAACTTAGAGTTAAATTTAATTGATAAGGTTAAAATAATATCCTAAACTTGTCTAAATTCTATTTGTTGATAGGATTTCGACCCATCCCCACTTTAGCTTCGAAATAAGACCCTTTGGAACCATTATAAACCGATTTTGACTTTAATATAAAATAATATTTTGAGATATTCCTAAGGTGCCCCTCTCCTCCCTTATAAAAGGGCACCTCCTCCCCCTCCTCCTCACACCAATTTGAGGACTCAAGCTCGGCCAACCCATGCCATTTTCCCTTCTCCACTTCCCTAGAATAATCCTAGAGGTCCTGGTCTTCTCCAAAGACCAATCTTAGTTCCTTAAGTGGAGGATTCAAAAAGGCGTTCCAAAGAAGAGGTAATATCCATTACCGATCTTTTCAATTTCTTTCTTCTTCAACTTCTTCTTCTTTAGTTGTTTCATGATAAAGTAATAACATCAGTATTACTTACATACTGATATGTTATTATAAATATGAAACAACCCTAATTCACCTTCTATCCATCCTACGGAAAAATGAAATCACCGCGCGTGCGTACGTACGGAATACCGTCTCCACGCCGTGGTGTAATCTATTTTCCACCATCACCTTACAAGGATGGGTATAATGGTGTAATCAGTAACTATATATGATTATTATTAAGTAATATTGATACTGAAATAATATATATATATACTCCAATACAATTCCACGATCATAGGAACGATATCATCACTCGTGCGTACGTACGGAATACCGTCTCCACGATGTGATGCGACTCGTTCTACATGATCTTCATTTCATAAAGATTATATAAATGAATTGAATGAATGAATATGGTATATACTACACTAATACCATTCTGGAAATGAATTATCTATAACCTAAAGATAAGAATAAGAATTTATTCGACAAAACACGCATAAGAACAAAAAGTTATAAAGACCCGAGTAACAAGTAACAATGAAATATTACTAACAAGAAGCTAATAATATGACCATATATGATCTCATATCAATATGTATGATTCTGAAATAAGTCAATAACATTATTTAAACCATTATACAGGAGCTTCGGACACGAACAAAGCAAATCGGACCTAAGGTAAGGGAAATATCACAATCTCATTTTTATCCGAGATTGTTTATTCGTAAGTATTTACTAGGGTGTATTTTATCATCCACATCCATGTTCCCTCAATATGTAATATTGTTTCCATCCACTTGAAATAGTTTAAATCCAATTTTACCCTTAGGTGTGTTTTTAGTAAAGAATATGAAAGGAATATTTTGTCGTTTTTCCGTACGAGGTACTTTTTGACTTTTCCGACAAAAGTACGAAGAATGTTTTTTTTAACTTATACGGCATGAATGGATTTTTAAAACATTACTTCAAAGAAGATTCCTTTACAAGTTTTCAAGTTTATTTTTAATCAACTTCTTTTATTTTAAATTTGTATGACATGTTATGAAAGGAAAAATGTTTTTGAAGAAGAAAGGATATTTTCCTCAAGAATTCAATTCAAGTGTTTTATCAAAATTATTTTCCATCTAAGATAATAAAGGGTTCTGTTTCTATCCATATTTTTACATTAGTTTGACTATTTTGTGATGGAATTATGTTTATGAATTCCTTTATCATATATGAATTGATTTATGATGTCATGATGTTTCAAGAATCCCATTTTTGTTATATGTGTTATGCGATGATGTATGTTTTATGATTATGTGGCACACATAAGAAATGATTCATTATAAGATGGGTGGGACCTATATCTCCCTCCAATGCATTGGGTAATGATTTTATATCTCATGAGATAGACATGGCTGGAACGGAAGGTTATTTCGGTTCAGTGATACAGGACTGAAACGAGGAGTGAACTCGGTTCAGAAAGGGACTTTGTCCACTAAGATAGTCTTGGCAATGAGTCATGACTAACAAGAAATGATTTTCCATGATTATGTGTGCATGCCACAGAGATTCAAGTTTTATGTTATGATTATGGGGATCTCATTTTCATTTCTATGATTTATTCCATGTTAAGATATTATGATCTCTTTTGCAGGTTTTAATTTTCAAAAAGATATGATATGATTTTTATTTCCTTTATTTGCCCTTGCTGAGCATTTGAGCTCACCCTTTTATGTTTTCTTTTCCCCAGGCCAGGAAGATGGATATTAAGTAGAATATGCTAAAAGGGACCATAGATATGATGAAATAAATGGGAGACACTGTAGAAGATTTATGAACCAGTTGTTTATGTTTCCCAGTTTCTAAAGACACTATACCTATACGGTCCTTTGTGGTTTTGTCATATGTTGTAATAAGTGTGATTCAATTTTGAAGTATTAACAATGTATGTAAAGTGTGGGTTGTTATATTTGGTATCAGAGGCAAAGGAGGTAGGAATGTATCCGATCCTTGGGAACTCTCACATGTGAGCGTTGGACGAAGCATGGCTCTCCGCCCAAGGGCTTCATGAGGAAATGGCTGCCACTGGGGATGGTGGTGTGTCCCGCCCAGGGGGTGTAGCCGCCCATGGAGTGCCCTGATAGGTATCAATTGTAGTCCACTGGAAGTAATTCTAGACCGTTATAGTTGGTATCAGAGGAAAGCTATAGTCAACCTTTGGAAACTAGGATGTGAAAGCCTTAGTAAGAACCCTAAGGATAAGTCTAAGCATAGAACACAATCTTAGTGTTTTAGAAATGGCCTTGAATAACCTAGGATAAGACCTTAAGCATGAAAATTTTATTCTTGAATTATGTGGTTTCCTATTATAATTAGTGTTGCTCACACTATTCTTCTTGGTTTTAGTCAATGGCTGGAACCCGAAGGAACCGTATTAATGCGGAATGCGATGGGCAATGCAATGATTGTCCCCCTGAGCAACCAAACGATATGGGAGCTGGAATGCAAAATCTTGTAGCCATGCTCACACAACTTTCTCAAGCTATGAATCATACAGGATTTCCAAACGAACAAAGAAGGGAGCAACATTCTGTTGAATCCTTCATGAGGCAGCGTCCACCATCTTTCAGCGGGTCTACTGATCCATTAGTTGCTGAACAATGGATTAGTACTACTGAAAAGATATTTTCAGTTCTTCAATGTTCTGATCATGATAAAGTCATCCTAGCAGTGTATCGTTTGGAAGGAGATGCGGATCAATGGTGGAATCTTGTTAAGAATACGAGGCAAAGGGATGAAATTGATTCTATGGAATGGGACGAGTTCAAGAACTTATTTTTCAATAAGTACTTCCCTCGTATTCTCCGAACAAAGATGGAGAAAGAGTTCCTTGAACTGAAGCAAAGGGATGATGAATCTGTTAGTACCTATGAAGAAAATTTTACAAGACTTGCAAGGTACGCTTCTGGTATTATTATCCAACCTGAGAGTAAGATCAATCGATTCTTTAGTGGCTTAAAACCAAGTCTTCGAAGGGTGTTAGCCATAAGGTACTTCAATAGCTACGAGGAAATCGTTCGATGTGCTCTCAAATTCGAGATGGAGATTGGAGTAACCCATCAGTCACATGGGTTTGATAAGAAGAGGAAGATGGAATTCAAAGAAAAATCTAAAGAGCACACGGAAAAGAAGATGAACTTTCCCTTATGCTCAAAGTGTGGAAAGAAACATGGAGGGAGTTGTCTTAAAGGGACAAGTAAATGTTTTAAATGTGGAAAGGAAGGTCATCGGGCATTTGAATGTAGTAATAATGGGAAGAAGATGTCTAATGATGCAAACAAAGGAAGGGATACACAGAATGAACCTTCTACACTTCAATGTTTCAAGTGCAAGGAGATGGGGCATTATGCCAATCAATGCCCAAATCCAAGGGTTGATGATGATGGTCGACGTCAACAAACTCTTAAGGCTAAAGAAAAAGGAAAGTCACATGCAATTTCTATCAGCGATGTGGAGTATGATAACGATGTGGTGAAAGGTACACTTACCATCCACTCTAAAGTAGCAAATGTTTTATTTGATTCTGGATCCACCCACTCTTTTATTTCTGAAAAATTTTCTAAGGGTATCACCGTATTACCTCAACAATTAGATGTTGAGTTAGCTGTGACAACACCTAATGGCACATCAATCGCATCAGAAGTTTATAATTCTTCTCCGATCGAAGTTTGTGGGAAAGTGCTTCCTGCAAATCTTGTGATCCTTCCTTTAGTGGAATTTGATGTGATTCTTGGCATGGATTTGCTTTCTCTACATGGATCTCATATCAATTTCCAAAGAAGGGAAGTCACATTTCATATTCCAGATCAACCTACGATCGTCTATCAATGCAAGGATGAACATAACCTTCCAGTGGAAATTTCTTCCATCTTATGGGTATTGATTCCACTAAATGAAGGTTATTTATCTCAAATGGTTGGTGAGAAACTCACGATTAAGAATATGCCCATTGTACGGGAGTTTGATGATGTCTTTCCGGAGGAATTACCGGGTCTTCCACCAAATCGTGAAGTTGAGTTTTCAATAGAACTCGTACCGGGTGCTTTGCCTATTTCAAAGACACCTTATAGAATGGCCCCAATTGAGTTGCAGGAATTGAAGAAGCAACTCCAAGAGAATCTTGATAAGGGATTCATACGCCCTAGTGAGTCACCTTGGGGAGCACCTGTTCTATTTGTTAAGAAGAAAGATGGATCAATGAGACTCTGCATTGATTATCGAGAACTTAACAAGATCACTATCAAGAACAAATATCCTCTCCCACGCATTGATGACTTATTTGACCAACTACGCGGAGCTCAATACTTTTCCAAGATTGATCTTCGTTCAGGGTATCATCAATTAAGGGTCAAAAGGGAGGATATACCAAAGACGGCTTTCCGTACAAGGTATGGACACTATGAATTTATAGTGATGCCATTTGGTCTTACTAATGCCCCTGCTATCTTCATGGATCTAATGAATAGAGTCTTTAGAGACTATCTTGATCAATTTGTGGTAGTCTTTATAGACGATATTCTTGTCTATTCAAAGAGCAAGGAAGAGCATGAAGATCACTTGAGAATTATATTGAAGACCCTGAGAAAGGAGAAGCTTTATGCCAAATTTACCAAGTGTGAATTTTGGCTTCAAAAAGTTTCATTTTTGGGTCATATAATCTCAAAAGAGGGGATATCTGTGGATCCAGCAAAAACAGAGGTTATCGAAAGATGGTCGAGACCAACCACAGTAACTGAGATCCGAAGTTTTCTTGGTTTGGCTGGATATTATTGACGTTTTGTAAAAGATTTTTCACGATTATCTAATCCACTCACCAAGTTGACTCGGAAAGGAGTTAAGTTTGTCTGGACAGAGGAATGTGAAGAGAATTTCAAGGAGTTGAAAAGAAGGTTGTCCAGTGCACCTGTGCTCACACTGCCTTGTAGTGGAGAAAGGTTTGTGATCTACAGTGATGCATCCAAGAAGGGATTGGGGTGTGTTCTTATGCAAAATGATATGGTGATAGCTTATGCCTCACGACAGTTGAAAATCCATGAGCAAAATTACCCAACACATGATTTGGAGTTGGCTGCGGTAATCTTTACATTAAAGATTTGGAGGCATTACCTTTATGGTGAAAGGTGTGATATTTATACTGATCATAAAAGTTTAAAGTATATTTTCACACAAAAGGAGCTGAATATGCGCCAAAGAAGATGGTTGGAGCTGATTAAGGATTATGACTGCTCAATCCATTACCACCCTGGGAAAGCAAACAAGGTGGCAGATGCATTAAGTCGACAAGACCATGCTAGTTTATCCATGATGAGGATCACAAAAGATCCAATATTTATGGATTTACAAAGGATGGATCTTGGAATTATAATGGAAGGGGAAAAATCTTATCTTTCTCAAATGAATGTTCAACCATCTATACATGTGAAGATTAAAGAGGCACAGAAAGAAGATGTCGAGTTACAAAAGAAGGTGAGAAATGTTCCTGAATTCAACCTTGATTGTGATGGGATAATAAAGTTCAGGAATCGGGTTTGTGTTCCTCCCATCCCCGAATTAAAGAAGGAGTTGCTGGATGAGGCTCATAGTTCTTCATTCTCTATTCATCCTGGAAGCACGAAGATGTATAGGGACCTGAAAGAGTACTTCTGGTGGGATGGCATGAAAAGAGATGTTGCTGAATATGTCTCTCGATGCTTGGTTTGTCAACAAGTTAAAGCTGAGAGACAGAAGTCTAAGGGGATGTTACAACCATTACCCATACCTGAATGGAAATGGGAAAACATCACTATGGACTTTGTCACAGGACTTCCTAAAACATCCAAAGGCAATAATGCTATCTGGGTCATAGTTGATCGTCTTACAAAGTCTGCACACTTCATTGCTATTAGAGAGGATTTCTCTCTAGATCGGCTTGCCAGGATATATGTAAAGGAAGTGGTAAGATTGCATGGAGTACCACTTTCTATTATATCTGATCGAGATCCGAGATTTACCTCGAAGTTCTGGCGAAGTCTTCAACATACTCTGGATACAGAGTTGAGTTTCAGCACTGCTTATCATCCCCAGACAGACGGTCAGTCTGAGAGAACAATTCAAACCCTAGAAGATATGTTGAGAGCTTGCTCTATGGATTTCAAAGGAGTTTGGGATCAACACCTACCTTTGGTGTAATTTTCTTATAATAATAGCATTCACTCCAGTATTCAGATGGCTCCTTATGAAGCTCTCTATGGAAAGAAATGCAGGACTCCAACTTGCTGGGATGAAGTTGGGGAAAGAAAGCTATTAGGACCTGATCTCGTTGATGAAATGGCAGAAAAGGTCAGATCTATTCAACAACACATAAGAGCAGCTCAGAGTCGACAGAAAAGTTATGCCGACAACCGAAGAAAAGACCTAGAGTTTGAAGTGGGTGATAAAGTGTTCTTACGAATATCTCCCTGGAAGAGGGTTATGAGATTTGGAAAGAAGGGGAAGTTGAGCCCTAGATATATCGGTCCTTTTGAAATACTGGATCGTGTTGGGAAGGTAGATTACCGATTGGTGCTTCCACCGAATCTCTCTCAAGTTCACGATGTGTTCCATGTATCTCTCCTGAGAAAGTACATACCAGATCCTTCACATGTACTCAGCTCAGAAGTTGTACCGCTGGAGCAAGATCTTTCTTATGAAGAACAGTCGATAGAGATTCTGGATCGTAGCGAAAACGTCCTACGAAACAAGACCACTCGCTTGGTGAAAGTTTTATGGAGAAACCACCAACTTGAAGAAGCTACATGGGAGCTTGAGGATATGATGAGGGAGAAGTATCCTCATTTGTTTGTTGCAAAGTGACGAATTTCGAGGGCGAAATTCTTTTTAAGGGGGGTAGAATGTAACACCCAAGACTTTTATGTTATATAAATCATCAAAGGAATCTTTTTCTACACAACACTTTCTTGGCTTGCTTTACACGCAATCGCGACCTTCCTCGATAGCTTGCGTCGTACGCAATACCGAGTTTCACTAAACAACAATATGCTATTAAAATTAGCCGTTATGAATAGTAATAACCACTTTTTGAAATTTTATAAATTTTATTTTTCAAAATGGACTTCATTTTTGGACTCAGAATATCGAAATTAGCCTAGGGTGAAATTTTGGTATTTTTCTGAAAACTTTCAATTTTTGATGAATAGTGAAACCACTAAGTGGTAGGTTAAAAACTGAATTTTGCATAAAACTTAATTTTACCGCTTCTGTGAATGGAATTTCAAAAATCCGAGAGACACGGTTAATATCAAGGACTAAAATGTGGTTCAATGAGATGAAAATAATTTTTTGGTGAATAGTAACTTTTTACTATTTTTACCGCGGTTAATAGTAAATAGGGTAACTAAGGGTAAATATGATATTAATATTACCCTAACACATGTCCTAATTCTATTGGACAAGTGTAATTCGACCAAAAACAAACTTAGGAATAAAATATGACCATTTAGGCCCACTTGGATTAGATTAGGACATTTATTATTAATTTATTTAAAGAAGGGTTAAAATAGTTAAAATCAATGTTTAATAAGTAAATCATTTTTAATATAGGGTAATACATAAGATAAATTCGATTGTAAATATTCATTAGAAAGCTAAAACGATTTCCTACATGATGGTATTTTATTTGTAATTTTTAGACATCAAATAATTTAATTTATTTATGACACAAAGATGATGCAGTAATTATCTTATTAATGAAATATTGACAAAATTGATAATATAAATACCCAAATAAATGTAATTTGAGACTTTTTATGAATTCCACTAATTTTCTAGGTTACTATGATATATTTGTATTGATATAATCAACTTGGTTCGAACATATAATTCTGTTATGACTTTGACAAAAATCATATATCAAATAGTGTCAAAATTGACACAAAATAGTTTTTAAATCAAATATTATATTATTAATTGTTATTTTATTCCTAAAAATCTAAGGTTCGGCCAAATGACTTAGCTAATGATATATATATTAATAATAAACAATTTGGGGTTCGTTTGGCATGTTATAGTAAGTGTATTAACCATATAGTGAAAGAAAACAAAAAGACATGGTAAAAGTTAAATTATTTAACTTAGAGTTAAATTTAATTGATAAGGTTAAAATAATATCCTAAACTTGTCTAAATTCTATTGGTTGATAGGATTTCGACCCATCCCCACTTTAGCTTCGAAATAAGACCCTTTGGAACCATTATAAACCGATTTTGACTTTAATATAAAATAATATTTTGAGATATTCCTAAGGTGCCCCTCTCCTCCCTTATAAAAGGGCACCTCCTCCCCCTCCTCCTCACACCAATTTGAGCACTCAAGCTCGGCCAACCCCTGCCATTTTCCCTTCTCCACTTCCCTAGAATAATCCTAGAGGTCCTGGTCTTCTCCAAAGACCAATCTTAGTTCCTTAAGTGGAGGATTCAAAAAGGCGTTCCAAAGAAGAGGTAATATCCATTACCGATCTTTTCAATTTCTTTCTTCTTCAACATCTTCTTCTTTAGTTGTTTCATGATAAAGTAATAACATCAGTATTACTTACATACTGATATGTTATTATAAATATGAAACAACCCTAATTCACCTTCTATCCATCCTACGGAAAAATGAAATCACCGCGCGTGCGTACGTACGGAATACCGTCTCCACGCCGTGGTGTAATCTATTTTCCACCATCACCTTACAAGGATGGGTATAATGGTGTAATCAGTAACTATATATGATTATTATTAAGTAATATTGAAACTGAAATAATATATATATATATACTCCAATACAATTCCACGATCATAGGAACGATATCATCACTCGTGCGTACGTACGGAATACCGTCTCCACGATGTGATGCGACTCGTTCTGCATGATCTTCATTTCATAATGATTATATAAATGAATTGAATGAATGAATATGGTATATACTACACTAATACCATTCTGGAAATGAATTATCTATAACCTAAAGATAAGAATAAGAATTTATTCGACAAAACACGCATAAGAACAAAAAGTTATAAAGACCCGAGTAACAAGTAACAATGAAATATTACTAACAAGAAGCTAATAATATGACCATATATGATCTCATATCAATATGTATGATTCTGGAATAAGTCAATAACATTATTTAAACCATTATACAGGAGCTTCGGACACGAACAAAGCAAATCGGACCTAAGGTAAGGGAAATATCACAATCTCATTTTTATCCGAGATTGTTTATTCATAAGTATTTACTAGGGTGTATTTTATCATCCACATCCATGTTCCCTCAATATGTAATATTGTTTCCATCCACTTGAAATAGTTTAAATCCAATTTTACCCTTAGGTGAGTTTTTAGTAAAGAATATGAAAGGAATCTTTTGTCGTTTTTCCGTACGAGGTACTTTTTGACTTTTCTGACAAAAGTACGAAGAATGTTTTTTTTAACTTATACGGCATGAATGGATTTTTAAAACATTACTTCAAAGAAGCTTCCTTTACAAGTTTTCAAGTTTATTTTTAATCAACTTCTTTTATTTTAAAGTTGTATGACATGTTATGAAAGGAAAAATGTTTTTGAAGAAGAAAGGATATTTTCCTCAAGAATTCAATTCAAGTGTTTTATCAAAATTATTTTCCATCTAAGATAATAAAGGGTTCTGTTTCTATCCATATTTTTACATTGGTTTGACTATTTTGTGATGGAATTATGTTTATGAATTCCTTTATCATATATGAATTGATTTATGATGTCATGATGTTTCAAGAATCCCATTTTTGTTATATGTGTTATGCGATGATGTTTGTTTTATGATTATGTGGAACACATAAGAAAGGATTCATTATAAGATGGGTGGGACCTATATCTCCCTCCAATGCATTGGGTAATGATTTTATATCTCATGAGATAGACATGGCTGGAACGGAAGGTTATTTCGGTTCAGTGATACAGGACTGAAACGAGGAGTGAACTCGGTTTAGAAAGGGACTTTGTCCACTAAGATAGTCTTGGCAATGAGTCATGACTAACAAGAAATGATTTTCCATGATTATGTGTGCATGCCACAAAGATTCAAGTTTTATGTTATGATTATGGGGATCTCATTTTCATTTCTATGATTTATTCCATGTTAAGATATTATGATCTCTTTTGCAGGTTTTAATTTTCAAAAAGATATGATATGATTTTTATTTCCTTTATTTGCCCTTGCTGAGCATCTGAGCTCACCCTTTTATGTTTTCTTTTCCCCAGGCCAGGAAGAAGGATATTAAGTAGAATATGCTAAAAGGGACGCTAGATATGATGAAATAAATGGGAGACACTGTAGAAGATTTATGAACCAGTTGTTTATGTTTCCCAGTTTCTAAAGACACTATACCTATACGGTCCTTTGTGGTTTTGTCATATGTTGTAATAAGTGTGATTCAATTTTGAAGTATTAACAATGTATGTAAAGTGTGGGTCGTTATATAGTGTGACTTTTAAATGATTTCAAGAAAAAGGGGGATATTTCTCTTAAATAGTTTTGATGATTATTTTCAGCTCTGTCAACATCCTTCACTATTCTTGATTGAGGTTAATGTGATACAATACAATCATCCATATTGTATCGAATGAGTTATTTCTGACTGTGGATGTGATATTTTTATACCATTCATGGTTTGTGGTTAAATTATTTACATTTCTTATGCTAGTTTTAATACGAATGTTTATGTTATGTTTAAACCTGTTCATATGAGGAATGCATTGGACATAATATGTGACGGGTAGAGCCCGCTATAGCTCCTCGATGCATCGGTAGGTCTCATGAGACAAACTAGTGTCTTGGCACAAGGCCTTGGAAAAATCTTAATTGTAGTCTTGGCACAAGGCCTTGGCAATGTGGTTATGATAGTCTGGCATTAGGCATTCCATCATTATGAAAGTGGTTATTGATATTTCATGTGTTCATTAGACTAGTATAATATCCATGTGTGTAAGTAAATTTCTTTATTTTATATAATCTTTTCCATTTTATGCTGAAGTTCAAGATTAAAAGGCTTTTGTTTTAGTTATAAACTGCCATAAGTGTTTATGCTTATCTATGAATGCTTCTGCTATAATGTTATCCTTATTGAGCATCTGAGCTCACCCCTTTCAATGTTTTATTTTTCCCAGGATTATGAAGAAGTAATTTATGAACGACCTGCAGGGATAGTATGAGGCGATATGAAGACAAAATGTTGTTGTAGTTTTTTTTAGCTTATGATGTAATGTAAGACTTATGAATATATCTAGTGTTTCCAAGACTACTAAACTAATCGGTCTTTCAAGACTTGATCCCTTGTGATCATGCCAATGTTATGTAATAATGCACCGACTCTGGGTATCTAAGGTCGGGGCGTTACAGTTGGTATCAGAGGAAGTTTTGTACAAACCTTGGAAGCTAGATAAACTCTGATTAGAGCACGTAGACCTAAGATGAACTTTGAGGATTAGTATAGAAGAACTTCCTAGAATTTGGGTATTGTGGAGCTTTTGTGAGTTTTCCGAGAAATAAATCCCTTTCTGGATACGAGCAGGTAGAGGCGGCTCTGGCACAGATGTACTTGGGGTAAAACCCAAAAACACCACTTTGAGCTAGACCCGAATGGGAACTGGTGCACAACAACGGGCCTTGCCGAACTCTGGGTTATGACACTCCCGGGGGATATCCTTAGGATAATTTACATTTTCTTTACAAACCAATTTGAGGTATTATATATATAAGATGAGATTAAATGACCTCGGTTAATCGTAATGTGTTTCAAATTGAGAATATGGTGACATGTTAATCTCTAAATGATTTTACGACTACTATTACTCACACAATGCTTTCTCGTTTTAGTCAATGGCTGGATTCCAAGGAATTCATAGTGACTTTGAGAATGATGTACAAGGTGGTAACGGTGGTGGAAATGAGCAACAAAATGGAATGTTGATAGGCGTAAAAGATATCATCTTTATTCCAAATCAGTTTTCCAAAAATATGATCAAAAACATATATATTAACCAACTCCCAGACTCAAAAAGGAAGAGAAAGGTGATGAATGATAAGAGCTCCAGCAATGGAGACCATGGAGAAAAGAACCCTCAATTTCCATCATGCAGGAAATGTGGAAAGAGACACCCAGGAAAGTGTCTCAATGGGACAATGAAATGCTTTACGTGTGGGAAGGAAGGAAAAAAAGCAAAGAATTGCCGAAGAAAAATGATGAGTACTATGAAAGAAGATAAAAATGGTCACAAGAATCCATTTACAATAATTTCCCGTAAATGTAGGGGGCCAGGCCATTACTCGAGTGAATGTCCTATTCTATAGGATATTTTCTTGGTCAGAGAAGAATCTATGTGGAAATAAATGGTTAAATAAATGTTTGAAAATTATTAGTGATCCTTGTTGAAGGGTTTACTTTGGAAAAATTTTCTCTTGTAACCCTAACGTTTTCCATTTGAGAATGATATTTATGGAAGAATTATATTTTCTCTTGTGGATATAGTTATAAATAACCATTTCGTTAAATATGATCATTGGGTTTGAGGCAATTACAAATTATTATAATTTGGGATCAAAATGAAAGGTATGAGATAACATTTGTGGTTAAATTATGTTATGGTTATTTTGAGGAATTTATCTCATTTTGATAAAGTAATAAAATATAGTTTTTGAAAAAGGACAACACATAGACCATGTGACAACCCGTCGCGTCGGACAAAGTTGTGGGAATCGAACCCACAACCAAAGTGCGATTGGGATTTATCACCTACCACGGGACTACGTGATGTCCCTGGTTAGTGTGACTATTATTTTTAGTTAAATGATTTTATTGATCAATAATATGTTGATTTGGGTTCTTATTTATTATCAAATGAATACCCTTAGTATAGGAAAATGATTTGGTGATTAAGTGATAAATGTTATTTTGGAAGATGTTCACTTTGTTGGGAACAATATATGTCCAAGGAAAATAGAATACTATGGGATTTCATTAGAGGAGTAATGGTGGATTTTTATCTATGTTTTTATTGTGGATCTATAGTGATTTGGGTTATTTATGGAAATGATTAACCTGTAATAAAGAATATGTGATTAGGTTAATTACTTTTAAGTATGTGACTTTAAGAGTAGATGACGTCATTTGAAGATACAATTTAACGTGCAAGACAACATTCTTATAAGTTTTGGGTTTCAATATTAGTTTGGATTATATTGAAGGATTTTAACGAAATTTTATTATTGAATGGTATTTATTTAACTTTCGGGTATTTTTGGTTTAATTTTAGAAATTAAGATTAGTATTTTTTTCTCTAATGGAGTATACATTTGGGGGATCATCAGATCTTATACTAACCATTTTGTTTTTTATTAATCTCTAAAGACAAGTTTAATATATAGTTTATCCTACATGGATCATTTATTTCTATATAAGTTTATTCTAGCTCTTTTATTCTGACCAAGTCTTCTTGAATACCCATTGTTCAAAAAAATAAGTTAGTGGTAAAAAGTTATTAAATAATGAAACTATACTTAAAAAGTAAGTATATTTCTTTATGTTCTTCGTCAATATCATAAATTAATTCCTCGTCCTTATGTAATGTAACTTAAAACAAAAAAAAATGTTGTCCGTTTACTTTCCTACTAGGAGACTAATGGTCGTTTGTCCCAACACATGTTTGTGGTTTTCTTATTGTTAACTTTTTCCGGATCATTATTTCTATCCCTCTCTATCAGAACATGACACTTAGTTTATCATCCATATCCATGTTTTCCTACATGTAATCCGAGTATGGGTTATCTTGGATGACCTTTATACCTCTCTTTCTTTCTTTTAAAGTGATAATTTTATTGACTCTTTTTCTGATGTAGGACTTTCCCTTATATTCCCAAGCATAATTTTAAAAATTGCGAGGATGCAATTTATTAAAGGAGGGGAGAATGTAACACCCCATGCTTCCACGGTACGTTTCCCTTCGAATAATTCAATGTCATGCATTGTATGCAACATCGATATTTTAACACACCACAACCAATCAAACTAGTCGTTATGAATAGTAATACCTACTTTTTGAAATTTTATAAATTATATCTCTCAAAATGGACTTTATTTTTTTATTTGGAATATCACAATTTTCCTAGGGTGAAATTTTATTACTTTTCGGATAAATTTCATATTTTGATGAATAGTGAAATTTACTACATTTTAATCAAAAACAACTTTTTTAATCAAAATAATTAATAGTGATAAATTATGAATTTGAGTGGTTTTAAAGTATATTTAGAATATATTTTTACCATGTAATACAATTTGTGTCATTGAACATAATTTCACATTTAAACCAGACATAAAGAAGTGCCAATATTTTGATAGTTATTATCTCTTAAAAACACGCTTTTTGTTTTAACAACGGGAATTAATTTTAAATTAATTTATGAAACTTCTGTGTTCTGAATTTTGAAAAATGGTTTCTATATTTGGAATCAGGATTTTCAAATTGTGTAAATAGGTAACTTTTATTTTTAGACATTTTGAATAATTACTGCTGTAAATATTTTATTTACCATGGTAAAGGGTAAATCCGGTAAATAAAGGTTAAAAAAATAATATTATAATAATACTAAATTATTCTAAAACGTGTCCTAGCCTTATTGGTTGATACATGTTCGACCATATTCATATTTGGGTCGATTTGGGGACCCCATGGAGCCACTTGTAGGTGATAGGGACACTTTATTTTAATTAAGTGAAAATGAATACAAAAATGACACAAGCATATATCTTTTAGCAAAACAATTTTTACATAGGGTTATATATGTTTGATTTTAGACTATAAATATTCATTAGAAATATAAAATGGTTTACTAAATAATTATATTTTATTTATAATTTTTAGAGATTAAATAATTTAATTTATTTATGACACAATGGTGATGGAGTAATTACCATAATAGTGAAAAATTAGAATAATTGATATTATAAATACCCAAATAAATATATTTTGAGACTTTTATTGAATTACACTAATTTTCAAGGTCACTATGACATATTAGGATTGATTTAATTAACTTTTTTCGAAGTTATCATTCTGTTATGTGTTTCAAAAAAATCAACTATTGAATAGTGTCAAAATTGACAAAAAAGAGTTTTTAAAAGAAGTATTATATTATTAATTGATATTAAATTCCTAAAAGTCTAAGGTTCGGCCAAGAGACTTATATAATGATATTAATTTCATTAATGGGCCACTTGGGGGGTCTCTTGGATGTATATAGTATGTTTATCAACTATATAATATAAAAATACAAAGTGACATGGTAAATGTCAACTAAATAACTAAGAGTTAAAACCTAAAGATAAGGTTAATATAGTGACCCAAACCTGTCTAAATTCTATTGGATGAATTTTTTGCGACCTCTCCACACCTTAACCTTTGAATAATCAACATTGGAGCCATTAGAAACCGAATATGAATTTATTATAAATTAATATTTCTAGATTTACCAAAGGTGCCCCTCACCCCTCTTATAAAAGGGCACTCCTCCTTCTCATTTCTTCACACCGTAAAAGCCTTTTGGTTGGGCCAAACCCTACCAAAATACTCTCCCAACGTCCCTCACTACAACCTATAGGCCTTAGTTTGATCTGAAAGCCATTCTAAGGAGCCCTTTTGATCAAATCAAAAGGAAGAACCCGAAGAAGAGGTAATGTTTTCACCACCATTTTCCATGTTCCTTTCTTCTTCTACATCTTCTTTCTTTGTTATTACCATTATAAAATAATGACTCCAGTATCATATATATTCTGTGATGTTATTATAATTTTTTTACCACCATATTCAGTATTCTATCCACTCTTTGAATAACATGTCACCACACGTGTGTACGTACGGCCTACCTTCTCCACGTCGTGTTGTAATTGTTATTAAATATATTATTATTTGGATGTGTATAATAATGATGTGTAACTCATGTAAATAATAAATATAACATGATAATGATTCTGTATATAATATACCATCCAATTATATATTATATTAATATCAAAATAATGATATTGTCGCTCCTGCGTACGTACGGACTACCGTCTCCACGAACGCGATGAGATTCATTCTCCATCATATCCATTCAAGTATAATTATAATTTGATGATTTAAAAATAGTATCTAAGGACTTGATATCATTCTGGATATGAATAATATACATCCCATTAATAACGAATATGGCTCACATAACAAATAATATAATGTAAAATGAACCCGTTAACACCCGAAATGATGATAATTCTAAGATATTATTAACAAATAAATGTTAAAAGATCATATATGATATCATATTAAAGTAAATTATTCTTGTATAATTCAATAACAATTATTTCACCATTATACAGGAGATTAACCTACCATCGACCAAGGAAAAATTACAAAGTAAGGGGTTTCTTATCTCACACTTAATTTCGTGGGAATTCCATTGTTCACCACTTATTTATTGCATGTGGTGTATGTGTACTGACCTTGATTGTATTCATTGTGTAATATAATTTAATTTATGGGTATTTAAATCATCATTGTATTATCCTTCTTTCATGGGTTCATGTTTCATAAGTTACCAAATCGATAAGGGAATTTGATATTTCAATTTCCACTCATTTGGCTTTACGCATATTTCATTGATTATATTACTCCAAGATTATGTGTGGAATCAATATTCATTTGATTATGTCATAATTTCCACTCCCCTTCCTATGGATATACTTTTGATACACATAATCACTCCATTGATAATTTCTCAAGTCATCGATATGAATTTGATAAGAGTAATTTTAACTCATTCTCCATTTGTTGAGATAAACATCCAATTCATTGGTGTTGTTTTTACAAGATTATGTGTGAATGTCCTTTGATTGTTTTACACTAAATATCCAATCATATTTAGTGTATTTATATTTTTCACACATAACTATGTTATTGATTTATCCTTAACCTAAGGATATGGCCTTTATGAGAGATTTCATCTCAACTTAAATTCAATTGAGACTTCTTTGTGGTTATACCCCAAATCACATTTATGTGGTGTGTATAATGTACTTTGAAAAAGTATATCATGAATCCCTTTATTCTCATGATATTAAAAAGTTTGATTACCTCAATTATTTTTATTCAAGTGTCTCTCTTTTGGTTATAATCTCTAACTAAAATACCATTTTTTAATGTTTTCAAGACTTATTCATCTAAATCCTTCTCATTAATGTTCGTGTTTTAAAAATGGTTTTAACGATTTATTTATATGGACATTAAAGTTTTCAAATTAAAACTCCTTTTAAAAGTTTCAAAGTGTTATGGGACACTTTGATTCAAATATCTATTTTTAAATGGCTTCTTGACAAATAGTGTGACTTTTAAATGATTTCAAGAAAAAGGGGGATATTTCTCTCAAATATTTTTGATGATTATTATCAGATTTGTCAACATCCTACATTATTCTTGATTAAGGTTAATGTGATACAATAAAATCTTCCATATTGTATCAAATGAGTTATGTTTGACTGTGGATATGCTATTTTTATACCATTCATGGTTTGTAGTTAAAGTATTGACATTTCGTATGCTAGTTTTAATACGAATGTTTATGTTATGTTTAAACCTGTTCATATAACGAATGCATTGGAATTAATATGTGACGAGTGGAGCCCGCTATAGCTCCTTGATGCATCAGTAGGTCTCATGAGACAAACTAGTGTCTTGGCACAAGGCCTTGGAAAAATCTTATTTGTAGTCTTGGCACAAGTCCTTGGCTATGTGGTTATGATAGTCTGGTATTATGCATTCCATCATTATGAAAGTGGTTATTTATATTGCATGTGATTATTCGACTAGTAGAATATCCATGTGAGTAAGTAAATGGCTTTATTTTATTTAATCTTCGCCATTTTATGCTGACGTTAAAGTTTAAAAGGCTTTTGTTTTAGTTATAAACTGCCTCAAGTGTTTATTATTATCTATGAATGCTTCTGCTATAATGTTATCCTTACTGAGCATCTGAGCTCACGCCTTTCAATGTTTTATTTTTCCCAGGATTATGAAGAAGTAATTTATGAACGACCTGCAGGGATAGTATGAGGGGATATGAAGACAAGATGTTGTTGTAGTTTTATTTAGCTTATGATGTAATGTAAGACTTATGAATATATACAGTGTTTCCAAGACTACTAAACTAATCTGTCTTTCGAGACTTGATCCCTTGTGATCATGCCAATGTTATGTAATAATTCACCGACTCTGGGTATCTAGGGTCGGGGCGTTACAGTTGGTATCAAAGGAAGTTTTTCACAAACCTTGGAAGCTAGATAAACTCTGATTAGAGCACGTAGACCTAAGATGAACTTTGAGGATTAGTATAGAAGAACTTCCTAGAATTTTGGTATTGTGAAGATTTTGTGAGTTTTCCAAGCAATACATCCCTGTCTGGATACGAGCAGGTAGAGGCGGCTCTGGCACAGATGTACCTAGGGGTAAAACCCAAAAACACCGCTTTGAGCTAGACTCGAACAGGAACTGGTGAACAACAACGGGCCTTACTGCACTCGTGGTTACGACACTCCCGGGGGATATGCTTAGGATAATTTACATTTTCTATACAAACCAATTTGATGTATTATATATATAAGATGAGAGTAAATGACCTCGGTTAATCATAATGTGTTTCAAATTGAGAATATAGTGACATGTTAATCTCTAAATGATTTTACGACTACTGTTACACAAAAAATTATTTCTCGTTTTAGTTAACGGATGGATTCCAAGGAAGTCATAGTGACTTTGAGAATGATGTACAAGGTGGGAACGGTGGTGGAAATGAGCAACAAAATGGAATGTTGATAGGCGTAAAAGATATCCTCTTTATGCCAAAACAGTTTTCCAAAAATATGATCAACAACATATATATTAACCAACTCCAAGACTCAACAAGGAAGAGAAAGGTGATGAATGATAAGAGCTCCAGCAATGGAGACCATGGAGAAAAGAACCCTCAAATTCCATCATGCAGTAAATGTGGAAGGACTCACCCAGGAAAGTGTCTCAATGGGACAAAGAAATGATTTACGTGTGGGAAGGAAGGACATAAAGTGAAGAATTGCTGAAGAAAAATGAAGAGTACTATGGAAGAAGATAAAAATGGTCCCAAGAATCCATTTACAATCATTTGTCATAAATGTAGGGGACCTGGCCATTACCCGAGTGAATGTCCTATTCTATAGGATATTTTCTTGGTCAGAGAATAAGCTATGTGGAAATAAATAGTTGGATAAATGTTTGAAAATTATTAGTGATCCTTGTTGAGGGGTTTACTTTGGAATAATTTTCTCTTGTAACCCTAATGTTTTCCATGTGAGAATGATATTTATGGAATAATTATCTTTTCTCTTGTCGATATAGTTATAAATAACCATTTGGTTTTATATGATCATTGGGTTTGAGGCAATTAAAAATTATTATAATTTGGGATGAAAATGAAAGGTATGAGATAACATTTGTGGTTAAATTATGTTATGGTTATTTTGAGGAATTTATATCATTTTGATAATGTTATAAAATATAGTTTTTGAAAAATGACAACACGTAGACCGTGTGACAACCCGTCGCGTCGGACAAAGCTGTGGGAATCAAACCCACAACCAAAGTGCGATTGGAATTTATCACCTACCACTGGACTACGTGAAGTTCCTGGTTAGTGTGACTATTATTTTTAGTTAAATGATTTTATTGATCAATAATATATTGATTTGGGTTCTTATTTCTTATCAGATAAATACCCTTATTATAGGAAAATGAATTGGTGATTAAGTGATAAATTTTATTTTAGAAGATGTTCACATTGTTGGGAACAATATATGTCCAAGGAAAATAGAATACTATAGGATGTCATTAGAGGAGTAATGGTGGATTTTTATCTATGTTTATATTGTGGATCTATAGTGATTTGGGTTATTTATGGAAATGATTAACCTATAATAAAGAATATGTGATTAGGTTAATTACTTTTAAGTATGTGACTTTAAGAGTAGATGATGTCATTTGGAGATACAATTTAATGTGGAAGACTACATTCTTATAAGTTTTGGGTTTCAATATTAGTTTGGATTATATTGAAGGATTTTAAGGAAAATTTATTATTGAATGGTATTTATTTAACATTGGGGTATTGTTGGTTTAATTTTAGAAATTAAGATTAGTATTTCTTTCTCTAATAGAATATACATTTGGGGGATCATCAGATCTTATACTAACCATTTTGGTTTTGATTAATCTCTAAAGACAAGTTAAATATATATTTTATCCTATATGGATCATGTATTTATATAAAAGTTTATTCTAGCTCTTTTATTGTGACCAAGTCTTCTTGAATACTCATTGTTCAAAAAAATAAGTTAGTGGTAAAAAGTTATTAAATAATGAAACTCTACTTAAAAATTAATTATATCTCTTTATGTTCTTAGTCAATATCATAAATGAATTCCTCGTCCTTATGTAATGTAACTTAAAACAAAAAAATGGTGTCCGTTTACTTTCCTACTAAGAGACTAATGGCCGTTTGTCCCACCACAAGTTTGTGGTTTTCTTATTGTTAACTTTCTCCTGATCATTATTTTTATCCCTCTCCATCAGAACTTGACAGTTAGTTTATCATCCATATCCATGTTTTCCTACATGGAATCTGAGTATGGGTTATCTTGGATGACCTTTATACCTCTCTTTCTTTCTTTTAAAGTGATAGTTTTATTGACTCTTTTTCGGATGTGGGACTTTCCATTATATTCCCAAGCACAATTTTAAAAATTGTGAGGATTCAATTTATTGAAGGAGGGGAGAATGTAACACCCCATGCTTCCACGGTACGTTTCCCTTCGAATAATGCAATGGCGTTCATTGTACGCAACATCGATATTTTAACACACCACAACCAATCAAACTAGTCGTTATGAATAGAAATAACTAATTTTTGAAATTTTATAAATTCTATCTCTCAAAATGGACTTCATTTTTGGATTCTTAATATCGAAATTATCCTAGGGTGAAATTTTGGTACTTTTCGGATAAATTTCATATTTTGATGAATAGTGAAAATTACTAAATTTTAATTAAAAACAACTTTTTTAATAAAAATAATTAATAGTGATAAATTATGAATTTGAGTGGTTTTAAAGTATATTTAGAATATATTTTTACCATGTAATACAATGTGTGTCATTGTACATAATTTCACATTTAAACCAGACATAAACAAGTGACAATCTTTTGACAGTTATTATCTCTTAAAAACACGCTTTTTGTTTTAACAACGGGAATTGATTTTAAATTAATTTCTGCCACTTATATGTGTTGAATATGGAAAAATGGATTCCATATTTGAAATCAGGATGTTCAAATTGTGTAAATAGGTAAATTTTATTTTTAGACAATTTGAAAAATTAATGCGGTAAATATTTTATTTACCATGGTAAAGGATAAATCCGGTAAAAAAAGGTTAAAAAATAATATTATAATAATAATAAATTACCCTAAAACATGTCCTAGCCTTATTGTTTGATACATGTTCGACCGTAGGCATCTTTGGGTCGATTTGGGGACCCCATGGAGCCACTTGTAGGTGATAGGGACACTTTATTTTAATTAAGTGAAAATGAATACAAAAATGACACAAGCATATATCCTTTAGAAAAACAATTTTTACATAGGTTTATATATGTTGTATTTTTGAATATAAATATTCATTAGAACGATAAATAGATTTCCTACATAATTAGATTTTATTTATAATTTTTAGAGATTAAATAATGTAATTTATTTATGACACAATGGTGATGCAGTAATTACCATAATAGTGAAAAATTAAAATAATTGATATTATAAATACCCAAATAAATATAATTTGAAACTTTTATTGAATTAAACTAATTTTATAGGTTAATATGACATATTTTGATTGATTTAATTAAATTTTTTCGATGTATTAATTATGTTATGTGTTTCACAAAAATCAACTATTGAATAGTGTCAAAATTGACATAAAAGAGTTTTTAAAACAAGTATTATATTATTAATTGATATTAAATTCCTAAAAATCTAAGGTTCAGCCACGAGACTTATATCATGATATTTATATAATTAATGGAACATTTTGGGGTCTCTTGGATGTATATAGTATGTTTATTAACTATATAATATAAAAATACAAAGTGACATGGTAAATGTCAAACTAATTAACTAAGAGTTAAAACTAAACGATAAGGTTAATATAGTGACCCAAACCTGTCAAAATTCTATTGGATGAATGGCTTTCGACCTATCCCCACCTTAACCTTTGAATAATGAACTTTGGAGCCATTATAAAACGAATATGAATTTATTATAAATTAATATTTCTAACTTTTCCAAAGGTACCCCTCACCCCTCTTATAAAAGGGCACTCCTCCTTCTCATTTCATCACACCTTAAAAGCCTTTTTGTTCGGACAAACCCTGCCCAAATACTCTCCCAACTTCCCTCACTACACCATATAGTCCTTAGTTTGATCAGAAAGCCATTCTAAGGAGCCCTTTTGATCAAATCAAGAGGAAGAACCCGAAGAAGAGGTAATGTTTTCACCACCCTTTTCCAAGTTCCTTTCTTCTTCCACTTATTCTTTCTTTGTTATTGCCATTATAAAATAATAACTCCAGTATCATATATATGGTGTGATTTTATTATAATTATGGTACCACCATATTCATTATTCTATCCACCCTTTGAATAACATGTCACCACAGGTGCGTACGTACTGCTTACCTTCTCCACGTCGTGGTGTAATTGTTATTCAATATATTATTATTTGGATGGTTATAATAATGATGTGTAACTCATGTAAATAATAAATTTAACATGGTAATGATTCTGTATATAATATACCATCCAATTATATATTATTTTAATATCAAAATAATGATATTGTCGCTCGTGCGTACGTACGGACTACCGTCTCCACGAATGATATGAGATTCATTCTCCATCATATCCATTCAAGTATAATTATAATTTGATGATTTATAAATAGTATCTAAGGACTTGATATCATTCTGGATATGAATAATAAACATCCCATTAATAACGAATATGGCTCACATAACAAAGAATATAAAGTAAAATGAACCCGTTAACACCTGAAATGATGATAATTCTAAGATATTATTAACAAATCAATGTTAAAAGATCATATATGATATCATATTAAAGTAAACGATTCTTGTATAATTCAATAACAATTATTTCACCATTATACAGGAGGTTAATTTACCGTCGACCAAGGAAAAAGTACAAAGTAAGGGGTTTCTTATCTCACTCTTAATTTTGTGAGAATTCCATTGTTCACCACTTATTTATTGCATGTGGTGTATGTGTACTACCCATGATTGTATTAATTGTGTAATATAATTTAATTTATGGGTATTTACATCATTATTGTATGATCCTTCTTTCATTGGTGCATGTTTCATAAGTTACCAAATCGATAAGGGAATTTGAGATTTCAATTTCCACTCATTCGGCTTTACGCACATTTCATTGATTATAGTACTCCAAGATTATGTGTGGAGTCAATATTCATTTGATTATGTGATAATTTCCACTCCCCTTCCTGTGGATATACTTTTGATACACATAATCACTCCATTGATAATTTCTCAAGTCATCAATATGAATTTGATAAGATTAATTTTAACTCATTCTCCATTTGTTGAGTTAAACATCCAATTCATTGGTGTTGTTTTTACAAGATTATGTGTGAATGTCCTTTGATTGTTTTACACTAAATATCCAATCATATTTAGTGTATTTATATTTTTCGCACATAACTATTTTGTTGATTTATCCTTAACCTAAGGATACGGCCTTTATGGGAGATTTCATCTCAACTTAAATTCCATTGAGACTTCTTTGTTGTTATACACCAAATCAAATTTATGTGGTGTATATAATGTACTTTGACAAAGTATATCATGAAACCCTTTATTCTCATGATATTACAATGTTTTTATTACCTCAATTATTTGTATTCAAGTGTCTCTCTTTTGGTTAGAATCTCTAACTAAAATACCATTTTTTAATGTTTTAAAGACTTATTCATCTAAATCTTTCTCATCAATGCCCATGTTTTAAAAATGGTTTTAAAGATTTATTTATATGGACATTAAAGTTTTAAAATCAAAACTCCTCATAAAAGTTTCAAAGTGGTATGGGACACTTTGATTCAAAAATCTATTTTTAAATGGCTTCTTGACAAATAGTGTGACTTTTAAATGATTTCAAGAAAAAGGGGGACATTTCTCTCAAATAGTTTTGATGATTATTTTCAGCTATGTCAACATCCTTCATTATTATTGATTGAGGTTAATGTGATACAATACAATATTCCATATTGTATCGAATGAGTTATGTTTGACTGTGGATGTGCTATTTCTATACCATTCATGGTTTGTGGTTAAAGTATTGACATTTTGTATGATAGTTTTAATACGAATGTTTAGGTTATGTTTAAACCTGTTCATATGAGGAATGCATTGGACATAATATGTGATGGGTGGAGCCTACTATAGCTCCTCGAGGCATCGGTAGGTCTCATGAAAAAAACTAGTGTCTTGGCACAAGGCCTTGGCAAAATCTTATTTGTAGTCTTGGAACAAGGCCTTGGCTATGTGTTTATGATAGTCTGGCATTATGCATTCCATCATTATGAAAGGGGTTATTGATATAGCATGTGATCATTCGACTAGTATAATATCCATGTGAGTAAGTAAATGGCTTTATTTTATTTAATCTTTTCCATTTTATGCCGATGTTCTAGTTTAAAAGGCTTTTTTTTAGTTATAAACAGCCTTAAGTGTTTATGCTTATCTATGAAAGCTTATGCTATAATGTTATCTTTACTGAGCATCTGAGCTCACCCCTTTCAATGTTTTATTTTTCCCAGGATTATGAAGAAGTAATTTATGAACGACCTACAGGGATAATATGAGGGGATATGAAGACAAGATGTTGTTGTAGTTTTTTTTAGCTTATGATGTAATGTAAGACTTATGAATATATCTAGTGTTTCGAAGACTACTAAACTAATCGGTCTTTCGAGACTTGATCCCTTCTAATCATTCCAATGTTATGTAATAATACACCGACTCTGGGTATATATGTTCGGGGCGTTACAACGACAAACTCTGTTAATATCACTCTCTCGCAACTATTGGAATAGAATTTCAAATTCTATCACATCCACTATCAAAACATTATTTTCAAAAAAACCTTTTTCCCATGTTCAACCATTTATGAAAACACATCACACTTATTTGAATATTATACCATTTGTATCATATGATAAGCATATTTTTCAGAGTCTTTCACTAGAAAACCAATTACATACTTTTTAAAAATTTAACACTTTTTTCACAATATAAATCATTACTCAAAATGAAGTATGCAGTCCTAATGGGAATTCATTCCTCTAAAATTCATGCCATGATCATATTATTGGCTGAACCCATGAGAATGAGATTTCAAAATTCTAAAAGTGTCCCCAAACACTTATTTACCCAACTCCATGGTAACATTATGTTCGACATAAAATGGTTAGCTATGTCCTTTTTTGCTATACCATTCATGTTATGAAAATCCTATTGCATTCAAGGATTCCCACCAAAGGAATGGACAAAAATTATTTCATCTCCAAAACTAAGAATATCAATGATTACATGTTAGGAAAGGACCGAACAAGTTGATACCATTTGTAATTACCCAAAAATTTTCATTGGCTTGAGTGTACAACGTGTCATCACTATGCCATAATCGAAAACATCAAGACCCCAAATGATGGAAATAAATACCAAAGGATTTCAAATAAAAGTGGGGGACAATATAACCTTTATGAAATAATCCAGTAAACCTACCAATAAGAACCTTATTCACTATATTATGCATGAACAAATGAAAGACAACTCAACAACGTCATGTATCTGAAAACCACCTCTCTCTAAGTAATAGAGGATGAATAACCATGTATCAATGTACATAGCAGAAGAACTACACAAGACTCTCTCACAACTACATGATTCACAATATCTAAGCAAAAAAATCAATGAACATATCAAACATCCTGTGGTAGTTCTAAACATGTGTGAAATATTCCATTTTCCTTTGTCCCAGAAGATAGCATCTGCAAAATCAACAATGTTCCAAAGTAGGGATGAGCATAAAACTCAATATTTTTTCCCCAATGACTTTCCTACTCACGCCACTAAGATAAAAGAGTTAGCAACAACATTATAAAATATTATATATAAAACAGTTTATCAAAAATATTTTATAACTAAATATAAGAAACATTCCAAAACAATTAATTAACAATGCATTAAAGTGAAATAGAAAATAAAATTCTCAATACAGATACTTTTATAGAAAAATAATTAATCAATATGTACAACCATTAAAAAAATTTCCCTTTATCTTGATACCCAACCATTTCTCAGACCCATGCAAGCAACTAGGCATGCGTTGTTTTGACAGTTCCACACACAAGAGAGGTTTCCCATCGATCTAGCAAGTCATCACATGTTAATTGTTTCTAATGTTCCATTAACCCATTGGCACTGTGCACAAGGTCATATTTCATCCAAGGTCCATGTATAAAATTCCCATGTTCCCTTAAACCATTGACACTGAGCACAAGAACATATTTCAATCAATCCCAGTATTAGAAACAAGACGACACCCCACATTTTTGCAACAATCATGCCAAAACAACCATTTCCATAAAAATTCATTTTTTTAAACCATTTTCATCAAAACTATTTCAATGAAAACCCATTTAAATTCCAAACAATTTCAATAAAACACAATTTTTTAAAAAAACATTTCTATTGAAAATATCTTATCCCCCAACCATTTAGAAATTATAGAAAATCATTAATTTAAAATCCTCATTTTAAATTGATGAAACTAAACCCCCCTTTCAACAACTATTCACAAGGATCACACAATTTCCCAATAACCATAAATACTCACAAATGAATATTTTTCCATGCATTTCACAATCAATAAATCAATTTAAATCAAACCCAATTAATACTATCAATAGGAGTTGATAGATAAGACACCATCCTCGAAGGTTTTGATGAAATTTTGACATCAAACGACGAACACAAAAGAATGTAGGTTGATTCTCTATGAAAAGGCTTAGTTCCATTATCCTAGAAATATAACGACTCAACAATGAATTATTTGGCATCCAAAAACGTAGATATTCCCACTATAAGTTCATATATGAGAAATAATGGATATCTAAGAAGTGGATTTAACAATATCTAAGAAAACATGACAAATACAGAGAGATTGGGGATGTACCTCCAAAATCAGACTCGAAATCACAAGGGAAGGCTATGGGATGGCCCCAAATCATGTGGGGAGGGTTTTGCTACCTTCAAGGGTGAGTAATCTTGGAATAGTGGTGTATTGAAGCCAAAAAAATATAGATCATAAACTTGTAATCTCATAGAAAAAAAGATCTAAATTTTACCTCTACGGAAGGTTTGACTACACGGTTTGGGCCAACCGTGTATGGATCATGTGATATTCCTTTTTGTCTCAACACTCACTATAAAACCCCCAAACTCTCCCATCTTTCACCTTTATCATATTTATGGAGACATAATTTTTATGGAAACATCCCATTTTCTGGAAACAACACAAATTATGGAAACAACCACATTAGTGAAACACCCAACTATATGGAAACATCCCACTTTATAGAAGCAAAAAACATTTTAAAAACAAACAGCTTAAAGGAAACATTATATATTATGGAAACTCCCAATTTTATGGAAACTATATATTTTATGGAAACTCATTATTTTATGGAAACTCCCTAATTTATGAACACTAATTTAAAAAACGTGTAGAAAGGGGTTATATACCCGAAACTAGGGGTACTTAATATTGTCTGAGACTATGTGGTTTTCTAGGTGTGAGTAATTGGTAGAGTGATTTATTTTTTATATTAGAGGGGCGTATCTCTTGTAAATAAACAAATCTATTCATTAATGTAAGGTATACCTCACATAAAGTGCCTCAAAATTTTAAAATTATCTATTACAAAGGATGCATGGTCAGTGAAAGCCTCTAAAAATACACAAATATGTACATTTTCATAATTTGGTTCCTCAATATATAAGATTCCGAAATTTTATCATTTTGGTTATTATGAAAGCATCAATTTTTCCATCCTATGTAAAATAACCACTATGAATAAAATAAATTGAGATTTATTAATAAAGTATATTGGAATTAAATTATGAATATGATATATGATTTATAAAATAATAATCTCATGTGTAAAGGAAATTAAAATTAAAAATTTTGCATGTGACTCAATAAAACACAGTATAAACCTAGGCCATGTTAACAATATTTTTACAATATATAGTTCAATATTTTAATTATAAAAAAGATAAATTTTTCTATTTATTGATAGTATTTAATATTTTTCTATTAAAACATATAACATAGAATATTATATTATTTTTATCAATTAATATAATTTAATAAAATATCATTTATTATAAAAATAGAATTATTTAAATTTTTACTCTATATATGTAATTTTTAGTTTAAAATATCAAAAATATAATTGAATTTAAATATATATGGATTAATGATATATAAAAATATATATTTATCTAAATAAATATATTAATAAAATAATTCAATGAATCCACTTCACATTTAATATTTATAGTATAATTTATTTTAGTTAATCATTAGCTTATTAACCCCTTCATTGGTATCTCATAAGAATATTAAGTAACTATACAACCAATTAAAAATATTGAAAATTTATTATGATAATAAAAATTTATATATATATCAATATGATATGTATAACCAAAAATATGATGTTTTTTACATATCTCAATGTTTTATAAATAAAAATGTTAGGAAAGATCAATTTTGGTTTTTATCCTTTAATATGATTTTATATAGTGAAAATACATTTAAAAATATCCTACTAACCCATAAAATTCGAATCAATTGGATTTTTGATTGATTTATTTGTAGCCAATGGCTGTTGTATAGGTCTAATGGCCATTTTGGTCCTTAATATTAGGTTTTAGTAACATAATATGATTAATCATTCCTTAATCATCGTAGTTAATTTTAATCACTTTATCAAATAATTTTAAGAGAAAATTATTTTGAACATGTATTTCATTTTTGAAATTCAATATCACAGATGTGGTGAAATTTAGATTAACCCAAATCTTGTAGACATGGTGAGATAGTGGGTTTTAGAGTAGAAACGTAAAAATGTTAAATAATTTATTTTATTAATCTCAACAAAAAAACAAATAAAATGATCTATATTGGATTAATATATGATTGATTGATATATGATAAATTTAAAAATATATTTCGAAATATATTTTGAATTTAATTATTATTGAATTGAAAAAATTGTTTTTCTTTTAAATGGAATATTTTTTTCTATTTATCACAAATTTAAAACTCCTTATAGAAATTAGAAAATTAACCATATGATAATCTATAAATAAAAATTAAAAAATTTGATTTTTTTTAAAAAAAACGTAAATTATTAATGATTTAATTATAAAAAATGTTTGGAAAAAACAGTTGATAAAACTAATATGTGCACTTAACACAATCTAAAAAAGTTTAATGTCATTCATAATCATAAAATGGTGTTTTGTAAAAAGAGAGAAAAAATAATGTTTATTATAACATGAAATATTTTATTGTCATGGGGTGTTGCATTCACCCCACAATAATTAAAAAAATTTCTCTAAATTTAAACATAATCATAGTAATCATTGAATTGGTATATAAAAATACTATTGTTGAAAATCAGAAATCATTAATGGTATTAATAACAGTTCTTCTTCATAAGAGAGAATTGAACGTAACATGGTCATGTATCTAGTTTCCTTATAAAAATAGTATTGATGATCAAAGGGGCCATCTGATTCATCCAAAATGATGTTACTATGTAAAATATATCAGTTTCGACATCATATTTCCTTGTCATGAATAATTATTTCACTCTCATAGAATATAATTAAATATACTCACTTGGTAAGTTTCAACAATATTATCCTTTAGTAATGAAATGAACAATTTATACTTCTTCTGTTATCACAGTTTGAATCATACTATTAAATAATATGTTAACATCAAAACCACATCCAATTTTCAACACAAAAAATTTAAAAAATGGTTAACCATTATAAAAGATCTTGATCAAACATTTTAGAATCATTTTGATTTAAGTTTGTAATATATAATTTACATTATATATATCAATTATCATTTTATCAAAAAATTTATTTTCTCAACATCATTAACATATCAAGGTTTTTTCCACAGTAATGTTACGAAAAATAATTTTGACATGCTACTAGATCATATTTCAAGGTAAAATTCAACACATAATCTCAACTCCCTAAGGAAAAACTAATACATTAAAATACTAATATATTCTATAGTTAATATAACAAGTTCTATGCTGATAAAAATTAAAAAGGATATGAATATTAATAATTTTTATTCATCCACATTAGTTTAATTACATGATAATTATCTAAAAACATCATTTGGCAGTTATTCCATTCACACTTGAGACATAGATTTACATAGTGTCCCATATCCTTTTTCGTTGAATCAATGTACACTAGAAACCTTGATCATACCCCTAAAATAAAAATCATTGTTTCCTTATTTCCAAAAAATATATAAATACCATTCCATTCATGTATTTACCAGGTTGATTCCTTCTATAGTAATAACATGTGAGAAAATTCATCTTCACTTTTTCCCATGATCTATGTTTTCATCTTCTATCACCCTCTTCTCTATCGTCAAATTAAAACCATTAGACCAGGAAAATTAATTACCTATATGATAATCACATGATTTTATATATTGATATAATCAGAATACCTAGGACACTACTTTTATTCAAAATGTTGGATTTAAGCCATTAATGATATGATACTTCTTACTATTTGGATCATGTTCATTATTGTAGTTCTCATTCCTTCTACAAGGCTCCTTTTCTAACAATGAAAATATATTGAATTAAATAAAAACATAATATATATCTCCCACTATGTAGTATAATATAACATAAATTATGTAATCTTGAATCCTAGAATCATAGACATTGGATACTTTAGGTAAATCCATACATTCAAAACCATTAAAATTTCTGGTAATGAAAATGTGAGGTATTCGAACTGTACACCCTAATATTGTCAATCCAAGTGCATATTAAGGATCATTTCTATGTACCATGTTATGTAGATTAAGGCCTAGAACATCATTTTAATATTATTACTATTCATTAAATCTCCTACAGAACTATGTCCACTTGTTGTATCATGATAGAGATGTATTTCTATGAATACCCACATAATCACTACCTTAAAAAAATTCAATGATTTTATTTTATAATTACCGTCAATGTTTAACATAGGGTTTTTATACATAATCTATGTTTTCAAAATCTTGTTTTCTAGCTGGCTACTAAACTTCCTTTTACTCTAGCTATAACAACCTGACCCAGAATCCCAGATCTGATGTATTATCTTATTTCATTGGCATTATTACAAGGTATCAAATCACTATGTTTTGATCTGTTTAGTAGTTTTGTGAACCGATATTACATGAATTATACTGATAATACATTTTTAAATAAGAAATAAAAATGTGAGACATAATAAAAGTATATAAATAGATTCCATGAATGCTTATTCCATAATTTCTTCTTTATAACCTAGAGAATAGAAATATAATAAGGGTGACATCAAATGATATGTATGATTAATTAAAGCAGAATGAATAATTCATCTATAAAAATAAATTAACATGGAATGGTAAATAACTATTAACACATTTAATTTAATTAATTTGATAAGGAAACATCAATTTTGAATGATAAGAAATTGAGACACGTTTCATCTAAATCAACAAACTTAGAATGAAATGTATCGGTATATTTCTTGACAAAAGATCTCATTAATGAATAATATAATAATATAAATAAATTTAATAATTAATTATTTGATTCTATTTTCCTAGGTATCAAATACCTTTACAGTCTGGTCCTCTCACGATATAGTTTACAATATATAGAGTAAACACCCATCTAATTTTTCTCGAGGATTCATCTCATGAGACTACTGATGTGTCAAGGGGTTTTCTATAACCTGACGCCACCCATTTTATTCTAGTATAAATTATTCCACAAATATCAAATAAATAATGTTCCATTCTAAATAAACATTCTGAATAATTAATATAAATTCATCGATGATACCTAATTAGGGGATTAGTAATAAGAATGGTTATTGACATTAAATCATTTTTTATAAAAAATAATCTTTTAAAAATCTAAAGAATCTCATACATATTTAAAACATTAAAATTATAATTCTACATGAATTAAATGAATCATATAATTTCAAAATAATAATTATATTATTTATATTTCATGTCAATGATATTATATAAAAAAATAATAATGAATTATTTCATAACAAACATAAGCCTAAATCGAATGTAAAATGAGATGAAATTCCTTACCTTAACCATCATTTTGTTGTGTGGTATTTATCCATATATATAGTTCATTGGAAAATTCTATAAACATATTAGATAACCATACTCATGTTTATAATATCATATATTATTTTTATTATTCTTTTCAACGTTGTTTCGTTATAATAAATATTTCAGGTGTTAATTGCCATGTTTTCTCAAGTATGTATTGACTATTTACTTATTGTTCCTATTTCAATGATAATTATTTCATAATATATATAATGTAAACCATGAATTAGATATATTTTAAATACATTACATACTTCGTTATTATTTAAATAATATCATGCACTGTTCAGGGAGATGGTAGTTCGTACATTTGCTTGAATGATACTTTCATTTCCTTATCATATTAACTGAATTGAAAATAAATTATACATATCTATATTACAATATAATTGAAACATATATGTTATATATGTTACATAGGTTTATTAAAATCATCTTTAATACATTTCATGTACTACATTAATGAATCACATCACTTCGAGGGGTAGTTGACCACACATCCTCAAGCGATGTTATCGTATTAATGAAAAAGGGGAGTATTGATTTTTTGTGATTTAAAGGGATTATATAAGAATAAATACATAATAAATATATTATATATCATATATAAACATATTTTACATCATAATATCCATCAAGGGTGGGGTAATGGAAAAATTAACAATCATCATTTCATGAGGTAGTAGTTCATCGTATATAGAAATATTAAGTTAATTACACATTATATGGTTTTTTTGGATTTTTGTGTCCAAATATCATTAAAAACTTATTATATTGATGATAATATTTGTTATATAGACATTAAATAATATCATTTTAAGTTTTGTAGAATTTAAATAAAACAAAAAATCATAAGGATGTTAGTTACTTCTTAATTTAATAACTAATTTTGTTTTGTACTAAAGGGCTTACATTGATAAATTTTTGCACAAAGGGGTGATTCATGGTATAGGGGAGGTGTTTTGGGAAGCTATTTGGTAATATATTTTCAAATAATATGTGGTTGGAGAGGTGTGAGAAATAGATAGTGTTCTCTCCTTTTTTGTAGTAACTCGGGATTGGAACTCTCGTGAATAACGAAAGATATTCATTAATGGGTGGTCTACATTGCCTAATGTTCCTAAAAATGGGTAATTAATGGATTAATAATAAAAAATTAATATTAAACCCTCCATAAAAACAAAATATGTTCATTTTATTATTTTTTTAACATCTATGATTTTTTTTATCATTTTGGTTTTTATTAACTTAGGTAGATTTCCATCCTATGTAATTTTACAACTAATAATGAAATAAAGTTAGAGATATTATAAATTATATGTCCATTTAAATACTAAATTTCTATTTAATTTTTAAAATAAAAATCACACTTCTTTTGAAAATTATTTATAAAACAAGTTCATGTGATGCATTAAAACAATTCTTACACATAGATGACGTTAACAATGTTATTATGATATATCGATCAATATGTTAATTATAAAATTATAAATAGAACTAATAAGAGACAATATTTAATATTTATAATAAAAAATTACATTTTCAATTATATGATTTTATTTATTTTAATATCATTTATTAAAAAAATTATTTTAAAATAACAATAATGCCAATCTGGAGAGTATTTATTAAAATTTATCATTAAACTGTGAGTCTAATAATTAATTTCAAATATATAAAAATTAATGATGTTTAACATGATATATTCATGTAAAAATTAATTTAACACAATAATCCAATCAATCCACTTCACTTTTATTTTTTTGTACTATTTATTTCAGTTAATTATTAAGAAAATATAACTTCATTGTCATTTCATAATAATTTTATATAAATAAAACATTTTTTAATATTATTGATAGTTTATTATAATAAAAATATCATATTATTCATTCAAAAGGATATGAATTACCGAAAATATGTTCTTTTGTACATATCTTAATGTTTTATAAATTTCAGAGGTAAACAAAGTTCACTTTTTTTATTTTTCAACACATAACATTTTATATAGGTAACTTTCATTTAATAATATACCATTAACCCGTAAAATTAAAACCAATTTTGTTAAAATATGATTAACGCTAATCATAGTATCATGGTGAGAATGTTGGGTTTTAAAATAGAAATACTAAAAAGTAAAATAGGAATTTATATTACAATTGAATATAAATATGATAAAAATGAAGTACATTTATAAAATATCTAAATTATATTTATACTTGTAATATAAAAGCAATTAAAAATATAACATTACACTAATATTTATTTATAAATAAATGAAATATTAAATTAAAATTTTGAATATTCCAATATTCATAAAACAATATAAATTCTCCAAAAAATAACTAAAATTAACACTAGTATTTTTATGACAAACATAATCAACAAATAATGCTTTGTTTGAAAGTTTAATTTTTTAAATTGGAATAATTTAATTTTGAAATTGTAATTCCAATAAAAGGTGATAGAAATCATCCTTCTGCGTAATGTAATATATATCAGTGTGGTGTGTAGGATTAGATTAAAATTGTGTTAAATATAAAAATATATAATATAATATTTGTTCTAAAAAGAATATATTTTAATTTTCATCGGTGTTACATTTGAAAATATTGATTTTTGAGGTATTTTTTTATCATCTCATTTTCGTTTCATTATGATTTAAGACATATTTGACTCGTGTTTCATTTTTTGTGGAGTATATAACACCATATGAATATATTTTATTATTAATTTAAATAAATTAATACTTTTAATGTTATATTTATTTATCCGTAAATCTTATTTTGATTTAAATTTAACAACCTTTGTAGGTGTTTTTAATTAAACGGTTATTTTAAATGTTTTTCTATCTTTTAATCAGTTGTCCATGTTTTATAGAATTGTTTTAATAATTTTATATATAAATAAATGTTTCATATATTTATTGTTTAGTGCCTTTTATTTTATTTCAAAATTATCTAAAGAGACACTTTATAATATTGTACACATGGGTCACTTTGGAATTATTTTACAATAAATAAAGAGAATTTTTTTTAAATTTTCTCCTACATGATAGAATATTCCAATAATTATAGTTAATATTAATTTTAAATCTTTATATACATTTTTCAATAGTTTTTAAAATAATATATTATTATCTTTTTACTTGGATTTTATTAGTTCTGACATACATTCAATGTAATAATATATTTCTATTAACTTTTATAAGATAGATAAATTTTTCTGCTCATATAGGCTCTAATGCTAAATAGTATTGCTTATTTGATAAAAAAATAAAATTAATTATATTTTTAAAATGTTATGGTTCTCATAAATATTTTATGATAACATGTAAACCTAATATAGATTTTAAATACATTGGGTATGTTGACAGAGTAAATGAAAATCAAGTTACTTTTATTTAGTATGATCAAATTATCTATAATTTCTATTCATTTTTAATGTTTATTTTAAGTGTAAATGTATATAAAATATCCTAATATAAATACATTGGGTTCCAATTATTTTTATTGGGTTTAAAAGTTTTTTTTATTTTATACGGTAAACAATGAACAGATTATTACTGTGTTAATTTTGATCTTATAAAGTTGAAGTTTTTTGAATGTGTAATTTTGTTATTCTATGTAAATTTCTTGATTATTATTTTGCATTTATTATTTTTACCAAATTATCTATAAAATCAATGGGATTTTATGTTGTCTCATTTGTAAAAAGTAAATATTTTTATCTCAAGGATTATGATGTAAAAATCCACTTATAATTATAGGTTCACTTTCATTTTATATTCCCCAATTTTCATTTCATACCCATCCCACATTTTTAAATGTTCTTCGTATTGACTAATGATGTATAGGTATTATAGATAAGTCTATGATAAGGCATATTGACAAAAGAAAAAAAGTTTTATAAATGAAAAATACATTTAAATTTATTATTGTTTTTAGTGGAAAATTTCACATTGAGTTGGAGGGTCTACTCTTTATTTTACGAGTTAGATATATTATATTTTATCATAATTCTATAAAAAAATCTTAAATGGTCTTAGAAATTTAATCTATAGAAACCTATAATATAAATTTTTTAATTTTGATTTTTTCAAGAACTAATGTGTTATAAATTATAAAATCAATTACTATTTATAATATGATGATTGTTATAAAGTATTAGTGAATTCTTAAATATTCTATTTTACTAAAAAACAATTTTACTAGGAGACTTCAATTATTTCCAATTAATCTCTTTCCACTTATTCTATAAATATTTTGGGTCATCAACATATATTAATTGTTTATATATAGATATTATTCATGTATTAAACTATATATTAACTGACATGAAGGCTTATATTCAATATACTATAGAATCGGGAGTCACATATTAGGGGTTTTGAATATTTAAAGGATAATCATAAAATTCATTGGTAAAATGATATGATCATTTCCTTTTATCAATATACACAATATTCTATAGGATATTTGATAAAAAAATTTATGAATCCATCTATTGATTGGAATATGTTAGATATAAAAAAATTATAATATATATTTTAATTAACTTACCGTCATTTTAACCCATGAACCTAGAAATTCATTTTAACACCCAGACCCAAGTTTCATATAGTTGGTGCATTATTTTTCTACATTTTCATGATTACAAGAATGTGGTATCTGGAGGGAATGAATAGTTAAGTATGTTTGGAATAGAAGTTACAAACATAAGTTCACTATCCCATCTTGAAATGAAAAAAAATTATAAATATTCTTTTAGGAACATCTATAACTCTATTATTATCACTATATTTTAAAAATAATATACCTATTCATGTTTGGGAAAAAATGTTACATAAAAAGGGGTGAGCTCATGTAACGCCCGAGACTTTTATAAGAAATATTTTGTTTTTATCAATGTAATCTTTCCCTACACACAAAACTAGCTTGTATTGCTTTACATGCAATCGCGGCCTTCTTCAATAGCTTGCGTCGTACGCAATACAGAGTTTCACTAAACAACGATATGCTATTGAAAAATTATTAAAACTAGCCATTATTAATAGTAATAACCACTTTTTGAAATTTTTTAAATTTTATTTTTCAAAATGGACTTCATTTTTGGATTCGTAATATCGAAATTATCTTAGGGTGAAATTTTGGTACTTTTCGGATAACTTTCATATTTTGATTAATAGTGAAAATTATTAAATTTTAATTACAATCAACTTTATTAATTGAAATAATTAATAGTGATAAATTATTAATTTGAGTGGTTTTAAAGTATATTTAGAATATATTTTTACAATTTAATACAATGTTGTTCATTGGATATAATTTCACATTTAAACCCGACATAAACAAGTATCAATTTTTTGATAGTTATTATCTCTTAAAAACACACTATTTGTCTTAACAATGGGAATTAATTTTTAAATTAGTTAATTTAACTGATATGTTTTGAATTTTTTAAAATAAAAATCATTTTGGAATTCATAATATCAAATATATCTTAGGCCTAATTTTTTGTATTTTTCTGAAAACTTTAAATTTTTTATGAATAGTGAAACCACTAAGTGGTAGTTAAAAAAACTAAATTTTTTCATAAAACATAATTTTACCACTTCTGTGATTGAAATTTTGAAAATCCGAGAGACGCGGTTATTTTCAAGGACTAAAATGTGGTTCAATGTGATGAAAATAATTTTTGGTGAATAGTAACTTTTTACTTTTTTTACCACGGTTAAAAGTAAATAGGGAAATTAAGGGTAAAAGTGTTATTATTATTACCCTAACACATGTACTAATTCTATTTTATAAGTGTAATTCGACCAAAAACAACCTTAGGAATAAAATATGACCATTTAGGCCCACTTGGATTAGATTAGGACATTTATTATTAATTTATTTAAAGAAGAGTTAAAATAGTTAAAATCAAAGTTTAATAAGTAAATCATTTCTAATATGGAGTTATACATAAGATAAATTCGACTATAAATATTCATTAGAAAGCTAAAGGAATTTACAACATAATGGTATTTTATTTATAATTTTTAGACATTAAATAATTTAATTTATTTTTGACACAACGATGATGCAGTAATTATCTTATTAATGAAATATTGACATAATTGATGTTATAAATACCCAAATAAATGTAATTTGAGACTTTTTATGAATTACACTAATTTTATAGTTTAATATGACATGTTAGTATTGATTTAATTAACTTTGTTCGAACTAATAATTCTGTTATGATTTTCACAAAAATCAATTACCAAATAGTGTCAAAATTGATATAAAATAGTTTTTAAAACAAATATTATATTATTAATTGTTATTTTATTCCTAAAAATATAAGGATCAGAAAAATGACTTATATAAGGTTACATTTATTAATAATAAACAATTTGGGGTTCTTTTGGCTTGATATAGTAAGTTTAATAACCTTATAGTATAAGAAAACAAGAAGACACGGTAAAAGTTAATTATATAACTTAAAGTTAAATCTAAATGATAAGGTTAAAATTGATACCTAAACTTGTAAAACATCTATTGGATGAGATTATTTCGACCCATCCCCACCTTAGCTTCGAAATAAATCAATTTGGAGCTATTTAAAACCGAATTTGGCTTTAAAATAAAATAATATTTTTAGTTATTCTAAAGGTGCCCCTCTCCTCCCTTATAAAAGGGAACCTCCTCCCTCTCCTCCTCACACAAATTTGAGCCTTCAAGATCTACCAATCCCTGCCCATTTCACATACCCACCTCCCTAGAATCATCCTAGAGGTTCTGGTCTTCTTCAAAGACCAACCCTAGTGCCCTAAGAGGAGGTTAAGAAGAGACGCGTCAAAAATAGGTAATATCCATTACCGATCCTTTCCAAATTATTTCTTCTTCAATTTCTTCTTCTTTAGTTGTTTCATTATGAAGCAATAACATCAGTATCACTCATATACTGATATGTTATTATAAGTATGAAACAACCCTATTTCACCATCTATCCATCCTACGGAAAACTAAATCACCGTGCGTGCGTACGTACAGAATATCGTCTCAACGCCGTGGTGTAATCTATTTTCCACCACCACCTTAATTGGATGTGTATAATGGTGTAAATAATTACTATATATATGTTTATTATAAAATGATATTTATTCTGAAATAGTATACATACACTCCAATACAATTCCACGATCATGGGAACGATATCATCCCTCGTGCGTACGTACGGAATACCATCTCCAGGATGTGATGCGATTCGTTTTACATGATATTCATCGCATAATGATTATATAAATGAATTTAATGAATAAATATTATATATAGTACATTAATACCATTCTGTAAATGATTTATCTATAACCTAAAGAGAAGAATAAGAATTTATTCGACAAAACACGGATAAGAACAAAAAGTTATAAACACCCGAATAACAAGTATAAATGAAATATTACTACTAAGAAGCTAATAATATGACCATATATGATAATTATGATTCTGTAATAAGTCAATAACATTATTTAAATAATTATACAGGAGGTTCGGACACTTAGAAAGCAAATCGGACCTAAGGTAAGGGAAATATCACAATCTCATTTTTATCCGATATTGTTTATACTTTGGTATTTACTGGGGTTTATTTTATCATCCACATCCATGTTTACTCAATATGTAATATTATATCCATCCACTTACAATTGTTTAAATCCATTTTTACCCTTTGGTGAGTTTATAGTAAAATATATGAAAGGAATCTTTTGTCATTTTTCGTACGAGGTACTTTTTTACTTTTCCGACAAAAGTACGAGAAGAATGTTTTTTTAACTTATAAGGCATGAATAGATTTTTAAAACATTATTTCCAAAAATATTCCTTTACAAGTTTTCAAGTTTATATTTAATCAAAAAATTTTAGTTTAAAATTATATGATATGTTGAGAAAGGAAAATGTTTTTGAAGTAGAAAGGATATGTTCTTCAAGAATGGAGTTCAAGTGTTTTATCAAAATTATTTTCCATCTAAGATAATATAGGGTTCTGTTTCTATCCCTATTATTAAATTGATTAGATTATGCTGTGATGGAATTATTTTTATGAATTCCTTTATATTATATGAATTTTTTTATGATTTCATGTTGTTTAAGAATCCCATTTTTATTACATGATTTATGCAATGATGTATGATTTATGATTTTGTGGCACACATATGGATGGTATCATTACGAAATGGGTGGGACCTATATCTCCCTCCAATGCATTGGGTAAAGATTTTATATCTCATGAGATAGAAATGGCTGGAACAGTAGGTTATACCGGTTCAGTGAAACAGGACTGAAACGAGGAGTGAACTCGGATCAAAAATGGACTTTTTCCACTAAGATAGTCTTGGAAATGAGTCTTGACTAATAAAAAATGATTCTCTATGATTATGTGTGCATGCCACAAAGTTTCATGTTATATGTTATGATTATTGGGATTACATTTCACTACCATTATTTATCCCATGTTATGAAATTATGATCTCTTTTGCAGGTTAAGATTTCCAAAAGTTATGTTCTTATGAATATGATGTGATTGATATTTCTTTTGTTTACCCTTACTGAGCATTTGAGCTCACCCTTTTGTATGTTTTCATTCCCCAGGTCAGGAAGAAGGTTATTTAGTAAGATATGCCAAAAGGGACTATAGATATGATGAAATAAATGGGACACGGTGTAGACGCTTTATGAACCAGTTGTTTATGTTTCCCTGTTTCTAAAGACACTACATATATACGGTCCTTTCATGGTTTTGTTATATGATGTAATAAGTATGATTCAATTTTGAAGTATTAACAATGTATGTAAAGTATGGTTCGTTATAGTTGGTATCATAGGAAAGGTATAGTCAACCGTTGGAAACTAGGATGTGAATGCCTTACTAAGAAACCTAAGGATAATTCTAAGCATAGAACACAATCTTAGTGTTTTAGAAATGACCATGAATAACCTAGGATAATCCTTAAGTGTGAAATTTTATTCTTGATTATATGGTTTTCCTATTATAATTAGTGTTGCTCACACTATTCTTCTTGGTTTTAGTCAATGGATGGAACCCGAAGGAACCGTGTTAATGCGTAATACGACGGGCAATGCCATGACTGTCCCTCTGAGCAACCAAACGTTATGGGAGTTGGAATGCAAAATCTCGTAGCCATTATCACACTACATTCTTAAGCTATGAATCATGCATGACTTCTAAACGAGCAAAGGAAGGAGAAACATTTTGTTGAATCCTTCATGAGGCAGCGTCCACCCTCATTCAGTGGGTCTACTGATCCATTAGTTGCTGAACAATGGATCAGTACTACTGAAATGTTATTTTCAGTTCTTCAATGTTCTGAACATGATAAATTCATCTTAGCAGTGTATCGTTTGGAAGGTGATGCTGATCAATGGTGGAATCTTATCAAGAATACGATACAAAGAGATGAAATTGAGTCCATGGAATGGGATGAGTTCAAGAACTTATTTTTCAAAAAGTACTTCCCTCGTATTCTCCAAACAAAGATAGAGAAAGAGCTTCTTGAACTAAATCAAAAGGATGATGAATCTGTTGGCACCTATGAAGCAAATTTTACAAGACGTGCAAGGTACGCTTTTGGTATTATAATCTAACCTGAGGGTAAGATCGATCGATTCTTTAGTGGCTTAAAACCAAGTTTTCGAAGGGCGTTAGCCATAAGGGACTTCAATAGCTATGAGGAAATTGTTTGATGTTCTCTCAATGACGAGATAGAGATTGGAGTAACCCATCCGTCATATGTGTTTGATAAGAAGAGGAAAATGGAATTCGAAGGAAAATCTAAATATCACACTGAAAAGAAGATGAGCTTTCCCTTATGCTAAATGTGTGGAAAGAAACATGGAGGGAGTTGTCATAAAGGGACAAGTAAATGTTTCAAATGTGGAAAGGAAGTTCATCGGGCATTTGAATGCCACAATGATGGGAAGAAGATGTCTAATGATGCAAACAAAGGAAGGGATGCACAGAATGAACCTACAACACTTCAATGTTTCAAGTGCAAGGAGATGGGGCATTATGCCAATCAATGACCAAATCCAAGGGTTGATGATTATGGTCGACATCAACAAACTCTAAAGGATAAAGACAAAGGAAAGTCACATGAAATTTCTATCAGCGATGTGGAGTACGATAACGATGTGATGAAAGGTACACATGCCATCCACTCTAAAGTAGAAAATGTTTTATTTGATTCTTGATCCACCCACAACTTTATTTATGAAGAATTCTATAAGGATATCACCATATTACCTCAACAATTAGACGTTGAGTTAGCTGTGACAACCCCTAATGGCACAACAGTCACATCAAAAGTTTATAATTCTTCTCCGATTGAAGTTTGTGGGAAAGTACTTCCTCCAATTCTTGTGATCCTTCCTATATTGGAATTTGATGCGATTCTTGGCATGGATTGGCTTTCTTTATATGGAGCTCATATCAATTTCCAAAGAAGGGAAGTCAGATTTGATATTCCAGATCAATCTATGATCTTCTATCGATGCAAGGATGAACATAACCTTCTAGTGTAAATTTCTTCAATCTTATGGGTCTTGATGCCACTTAATGAAGGTTATTTATCTCAAATGGTTGGTGAGAAACTCACAATTAAGAATATGCCCATTGTACGAGAGTTTGATGATTTCTTTCCAGAGGAATTTTCGGGTCTTCCACCAAATCATGAAGTTTAGTTTTCAATAGAACTCGTACCGGCTGCTTTGCCTATTTCAAAGACACCTTATATAATGGCCCCAATTGAGTTGCAGGAATTGAAGAAGCATCTCCAAGAGAATCTGGATAAGGGATTCATACGCCCTAATGTGTCACCTTGGGTAGCACCTATTCTATTTGTTAAGAAGACAGATGGATCAATGAGACTCTTCATTGATTATCGTGAACTTAACAAGTTCACTATCAAGAACAAATATCCTCTCCCACGCATTGATGACTTATTTGACCAACTACGCGGAGCTCAATACTTTTCCAAAATTGATCTTCATTCAGCGTATCATCAATTAAGGGTCAAAAGGGAGGATATACCAAAGACGGATTTCCGTACAAGGTATGGACACTATGAATTTATAGTGATGCCATTTGGTCTTACTAATTCCCCTGCTATCTTCATGGATATTATGAATAGAGTCTTTAGAGACTACCTTGATCAATTTGTGGTAGTCTTTATAGACGATATTCTTGTCTATTCAAAGAGCAAGGAAGAACATAAAGATCACTTGAGAATTATATTGATGACCCTGAGAAAGGAGAAGCTTTATGCCAAATTTACCAAGTGTGAATTTTGGCTTCAAAAGGTTGCATTTTTGGGTCATATAATCTCAAAAGAGGGGATATTTGTGGATCCAGTAAAAACAGAGGTTATCGAAAGATGGTTGAGACCAACAACAGTAACTGAGATCCAAATTTTTCTTGGTTTGGCTGGATATTATCGATGATTTGTGAAATATTTTTTACGATTATCTAATCCACTCACCAGGTTGACTCGGAAAAGAGATAAGTTTGTTTGGACGGTGGAATGTGAAGATAATTTCAAGGAGTTGAAAAGAAGGTTATCCAGTGCACCTATGCTCACACTTCCTTGTAGTGGAGAAAGATTTGTGATCTACAGTGATGCATCCAAGAAGGGGATGGGGTGTGTTCTTATGAAAAATGATATGGTGATAGCTTATGCCTCACGACAGTTGATAATCCATGATCAAATTTACCCAAATCATGATTTGGAGTTAGCTGTGGTAATTATTGCATTAAAGATTTTGAGGCATTATCTTTATGGTGAAAGGTGTGATATTTATACTGATAATAAAAGTTTAAAGTATATTTTCACACAAAAGGAGATGAATATGCGCCAAAGAAGATAGTTGGAGCTAATTAAGGATTACCACTTCTCAGTTCATTACCACCCTGGGAAAGCAAACAAGGTGGCAGATGCATTAAGTCGACAAGAATTTTCCAGTTTGTCCATGATGAGGATCACAAAAGATCCAATATTTATGGATTTACAAAGGATGGATCTTGGAATTATAATGGAAGGGGGGAAATCGTATCTTTATTAAATGAATTTTCAACCATCTATACATGTAAATATTAAAGAGGCACAAAAATAAGATGTAGAGTTACAAAAGAAGGTGAGAAATGTTCCTGAATTCAACCTTGATTGTGATGGGATAATAAAGTTCAGGAATCGGGTTTGTGTTCCTCGCATCCACGAATTAAAGATGGATCTGCTAGATGAGGCTCATAGTTCTTCATTCTCTATTCATCTTGGAAGCACGAAGATGTATAGGGACCTGAAATAGTACTTCTGGTGGGATGGCATGAAAAGAGATGTTGCTGAATATGTCTATCGATGCTTGGTTTGTCAGCAAGTTAAAGCTGAGAGACACAAGTCTAAGGGGATGTTAGAACCATTACCCATACTCGAATGGAAATGGGAAAACATCACTATGGACAGTGTCACAGGACTTCCTAAAACATCCAAAGGAAATAATGCTATCTGGAACATAGTTGATCATCTTACAAAGTCTGCACACTTCATTGCTATTAGAGAGGATTTCTCTCTGGATCAGCTTTCCAGGATATATGTAAAGGAAGTGGTAAGATTTATTGGAGTACCACTTTCTATTATATTTGATCGGGATCCGAGATTTACCTCGAAGTTCTGCCAAAGTCTTCAGCATACTCGGGATCCAGAGTTGAGTTTCTGAACTACTTATCATCCTCAGACAGATGGTCAGTCTGAGAGAACAATCCAAACTCTAGAAGATATGTTGAGAGCTTTCTCTATGGATTTCAAAGGTGGTTGAGATAAACACCTACCTTTGGTGGAATTTTCTTATAATAATAGCTTTCACTCCAGTATTCAGATGGCTCCATATGAAGCTCTCTATGGAAAGAAATGCAGTACTCCAACTTGCTGGGATGAAGTTGGGGAAAGAAAGCTGTTAGGACCTGATCTTGTTGATGAGATGGCAGAAAATGTCCGATCTATTCAACAACACATAAGAGCAGCTCAGAGTCGACAGAAAATTTATGCCGACAACTGAAGAAAAGATCAAGAGTTTCAAGTGGGTGATAAAGTGTTCTTACGAATATCTCCCTGGAAGAGGGTCATGAGATTTGGAAAGAAGGGGATGTTGAGCCCTAGATATATCGGTCCTTTCGAAATATTGGATCGTGTTGGAAAGGTAGCTTACCGATTGGTGTTTCTACTGAATCTCTCTCAAGTTCATGATGTGTTCCATGTATCTCTCCTGAGAAGGTACATACAAGATCCTTCACATGTACTCAGCTCAGAAGTTGTACTGCTGGAGAAAGATCATTCTTATGAAGAACAGCCGATAGGGAATCTGGATCGTAGTGAAAAAGTCCTACGAAACAAGACCACTCGATTGGTGAAGGTTTTACGGAGGAACCACCAATTAGAAGAAGCTACATGGGAGCTTGAGGATATGATGAGGGAGAGGTATCCTCATCTTTTTGTTACAAAGTGACGAATTTTGAGGGTGAAATTCATTTTAAAGGGGGGTAGAATGTAACGCCCGAGACATTTATAAGAAATATTTTGTTTTTATCAAAGTAATCATTCACTACACACAAAACTAACTTGTCTTGCTTTACACGCAACTACGTCCTTCGTCAATAGCTTGTGTCGTATGCAATACCAAGTTTCACTAAACAACAATATGCTATTGAAATATTATTAAAACTAGCCCTTATGAATAGTAATAACCACTTTTTGAAATTTTATAAATTTTATTTTTCAAAATGGACATAATTTTTGGATTCGGAATATCGAAATTAGCTTAGGGTGAAATTTTGGTACTTTTCGAATAACTTTCATATTCTGATGAATAGTGAAAATTATTAAATTTTAATTAAAAACAATTTTATAAATCGAAATAATTAATAGTGATAAATTATTAATTTGAGTGATTTTAAAGTATATTTAGAATATATTTTTACAATTTAATATAATGTTGTTCATTGGATGTAATTTCACATTTAAACCAGACATAAACAAGTGTCAATCTTTTGATAGTTATTATCTCTTAAAAACAAGCTATTTATCTTAACGACGAGAATTAATTTTTAAATTAGTTAATGTAACTGATATGTATTGAATTTGGTAAAATAAAAATCATTTTTTAATTCATAATATCAAATATAGCTTAGGCCTAATTTTTGGTATTTTTCTGAAAACTTTCAATTTTTGATGAATAGTGAAACCACTAAGTGGTAGTTAAAAAAACTAAATTTTTCATAAAACATAATTTTTCCGCTTCTGTGAGTGGAATTTCGAAAACCCGAGAGACACGGTTAATATCATGGACTAAAATGTGGTTCAATGAGATGAAAATAATTTTTGATGAATAGTAACTTTTTACTTTTTTTGCCACGGTTAAAAGTAAATAGGGTAATTAAGGGTAAAAGTGTTATAATTATTACCCTAACACATGTCCTAATTCTTTTGGATAAGTTTATTTTGACCAAAAACAACATTAGGAATTAAATATGACCATTTAGGCCTACTTGGATTAGACTAGGACATTTATTATTAATTTATTTAAAAAAGGGTTAAAATAGTTAAAATCAAAGTTTAATAAGTAAATCATTTCTAATATGGGGTTATACATAAGATAAATTAGACTATAAATATTCATTACAAAGATAAAAATATTTAAAACATAATGGTATTTTATTTATAATTTTTAGACATTAAATAATTTAATTTATTAATGACACAACAATGATGCATTGATTATCTTATTAATGAAATATTGACATAATTGATGTTATAAATACACCAATAAATGAAATTTTAGACTTTTAATGAATTAAACAAATTTTATAGGTTAACATGACATGTTAGTATTTATTTGATTAACTTTTTTCGAACTAATCATTCTGTTATGATTTTCACAAAAATCAATTACCAAATAGTGTCAAAATTGACATAAAATAGTTTTTAAAACAAATATTATATTATTAATTGTTATTTTATTCCTAAAAATCTATGGTTCGGCCAAATTACTTAGATAAGGTTATATATATTAATAATAAACAACTTGGGGTTCGTTTGGCTTGATATAGTAAGTTTATTAACATTATAGTATAAGAAAACAAGAAGACATGGTAAAAGTTAAATTATCTAACTTAAAGTTAAATCTAAATGATAAGGTTAAAATTGATACTTAAACTTGTCTAAATTCTATTGTATGAGAGTATTCCGACCCATCCCCACCTTAGCTTATAAATAAATCAATTTTGAGCTATTTAAAACAGAATTTGGCTTTATAATAAAATAATATTTTTAGTTATTCCAAAGGTGCCCCTCTCCTCCCTTATAAAAAGGCACCTCCTCCCTCTCCTCCTCACACAAATTTGAGCCTTCAAGATCGTCCAAACCCTGACCATTTCACTTACCCACATCCCTTGAATCATCCTAGAGGTTCTGGTCTTCTTCAAAGACCAAACCTAGTGCCCTAAGAGGAGGTTAAGAAGAGGCGCGTCAAAAAGAGGTATTATCCATTACCGATCTTTTCCAAATTATTTCTTCTTCAATTTCTTCTTCTTTAGTTGTTTAATTATGAAGTAATAACATCAGTATCACTCATATACTGATATGTTATTATAATTATGAAACAACCCTATTTCACCATCTATCCATCCTACGGAAAACGAAGTCACCGCGTGTGCGTACGTACGAAATACCGTCTCCACGCTGTGGTGTAATCTATTTTCCACCACCACCTTAATTGGATGGGTATAATGGTGTAAAAAATTACTATATATGATTATTATAAATTGATATTGATTCTGAAAAATTATACATACACTCCATACAATTCCACGATCATGGTAATGATATCATCGCTCGTGCGTACATACGGAATACCGTCTCCACGATGTGATGTTATTCGTTCTAAATGATCTTCATTGCATAATGATTATATAAATGAATTTAATGAATAAATATGATATATAGTACTTTAATACCATTCTGGAAATGATGTATTTATAACCAAAAGAGAAGAATAAGAATTTATTCGACAAAACACGCATAAGAACAAAAAGTTATAAACACTCTAATAATAAGTAGAAATGAAATATTACTACTAAGAAGCTACGAATATGACCATATATGATAATTATGATTCTGTAATAAGTCAATAACATTATTTAAATAATTATATAGGAGGTTCGGACACTTACAAACCAAATCAGACCTATGGTAAGGGAAATATCACAATCTCATTTTTATCCGAGATTGTTTATACTTTGGTATTTACGAGGTACTTTTTGACTTTTCCGACAAAAGTACTAGAAGAATGTTTTTTTAACTTATATGGCATGAATGGATTTTTAAAACATTATTTCCAAAAATCTTCCTTTACAAGTTTTCAAGTTTATTTTTAATCACCTTCTTCTAGTTTAAAATTTTATGACATGTTAACAAATGAAAATGTTTTTGAAGTAGAAAGGATATTTTCCTCAAGAATGGAGTTCAAGTGTTTTATCAAAATTATTTTCCATCTAAGATAATATAGGGTTCTGTTTCTATCCCTATTGTTACATTGATTATATTACGCTGTGATGGAATTATTTTTATGAATTCCTTTATATTATATGAATTGTTTTATGAAGTCATGTTGTTTAAGAATCCCATTTTTATTACATGAGTTATGCAATGATGTATGATTTATGATTTTGTGGCACACAAATGAATGGAATCATTATGAGATGGGTGGGACCTATATCTCCCTCCAATTCATTGGGTAAATATTTTATATCTCATGAGATAGACATGGCTGGAATGGTAGGTTATACCGGTTCAGTGAAACAGGACTGAAACGAGGAGTGAACTCGGATCAGAAATGGACTTTGTCCACTAAGATAGTCTTAGAAATGAGTCTTGACTAATAAGAAATTATTCTCTATTATTATGTGTGCATGCCACAAAGTTTCATGTTAAATGTTATGATTATTGGGATTATATTTCACTAACATGATTTATCCCATGTTATGAAATTATGATCTCTTTTGTAGGTTAAGATTTCCAAAAGTTATGTTCTTATGAATATGATGTGATTGATATTTCTTTTGTTTACCCTTACTGAGCATTTGAGCTCACCCTTTTGTATGTTTTCTTTCCCCAGGTTAGGAAGAAGGTTATTAAGTAAGATATGCCAAAAAGGACTATAGATATGATGAAATAAATGGGAGACAGTGTAGACGCTTTATGAACCAGTTGTTTATGTTTCCCAGTTTCTAAAGACACTATACCTATACAGTCCTTTCGTGGTTTTGTTAAATGTTGTAATAAGTATGCTTCAATTGCAAAGTATTAACAATGTATGTAAAGTATGGGTCATTATAGATCAAATGCTCAGTAATGGTATAAAATACATATTAATATATCATAAACATAATCATTAGAAAAAGTGAATAATTGAAAACACATTCCACTATAAAAATATAAAAATAACAGTTATGGAATATGAGTTGAGTAAATATTTCCATAATAAAATGTAATCATGGGTATTATTCTTGCTGAATACGGACATGAAATAAGAATTTCTAGATTCATAATTAGGGAAATTCATATTCCAAATCTTATGAAGCATATCTTTAATTCCTATAACAATAAATCTAAAAATGAGTATGCCCTCAGCCAAATCCAAATCTAATATTGGGAAATGCCTCAGCCAATACAATATATATTTTTCTAATGAGACCTACAAATGAATAAATAGGATATATATGCTCCCAAATTTCATATACAATGTCCAATTTATTTTTTATATGAAAATTTTAAACATAATCAACCTATATTTTCATATTGAAACAAACAATTTAAATGTAAATAATATTCCCCAGTCATATAACATAAACAATGACCATTTGTAGTAAAAAGGTGAATAAAATCGAGATAGAACATCCATTGTCAAAATAATAAAAATATATTCAAAAACCCATTGTCCATAATATAATAAGTGATAGACCAAAATTATTTACAAGATTCAACAATGAATTTTGACATAGATAACAGATCTTTTAAAAGAGACATTTGAAAAATTATTAAAGAAATAATTCTCAAATATTCCAAAGTGTACCTTTCAACCATGTCATATTCATATCATAATATCATTAAATATCATGTGAATAAGGGGAAAATTTATATGATATAACAAATGGAAGTACATAAAAAATGTACATGTAATGAGTGGTGAACAAGTCAAAGGTTTCATTAAAGTTAAGGTGAGACAACAAAGGTCTTTACTACTTTTAAATGAACAGTTCATTTGGAAAATAAATTATTTCTTCCATTAAATCAGATTTAAAAAATTTATATCCACGAAAAAAGAAAGTCATGATATTTATATATTATTTGAGGAATAATTGATGTGCCACTGAAGTTGAATCATGTAAAAATAGTTCTTAAAAATCATAAGAATTAAAAAAAATATATCATTTTAAGGAAATCATTAATGATAATACTAATGTTGAAAGGAATGTTTTTTATCAAAAATCCAAAAATTATCCATGATCAATTTTAATAATAAATTTAGTGGTTTATAAAAATAATGGTTTCATAAAATAGATTCTAGTGTGCACTTGAAAATTGGCATGTATTCAAGATGTTCTATTGAATCATGTTTGTCAATCAAGGTAAAATTCTGAACAATATTTTTAAAACATATAAAATCCCATAAAATAAAAAATTAATATAATTGATAATCATATGTAGAACATTATAAAATAATTTATGTTGAGAAAATAAATATAAATAATAATTTCATTGAGGTAAGTTCATAATAAAAGTACCCTGAATGTAAATGGAGGCTCAGATATAAATCCTTTAAACATTGCAATCAATCCGTTCATATGCCCTGAAATTAATAATATTAAAATAACACATTGAATTCCATGAAAATAAATATATTAATTATATGATAAATATATGGAAAATATACATACACCATACTCCTGTAATAGTAGTTAATAGGGATATCTCATAGAAATGGAAGTGAGATGTGGAAAACCAATTACAGTATGTCTGATGTTGTTATTCATTTTATCTTAATGATCCAATTAATCAAAATTATGATCATTAATTAATAATTATATAACATACTATACATTAAATTAATTTATTATAACCTTATTAGGTTCATTAATTTCCATTTGAAGGGATAAGAGAATCAATTTTATTTTTTTGGAGTGTTTCCTTCCATGGATTTCATGGTCAGTTTACTTATATTCATATAGAGATAAATGTGTAGAATGGGAATGGTTTTATAGAATACAAGTTGTTTATTATTAAAAAAAACCATAATATTTCATGGTTATAAAATTCAGTTTTTTATTAGGAGTGAAGATAATTCATTGTATACAACTTTAATGATACTTTTTTCTTTTAATTACTTGTTTTTTATCAGAACAATATCATTCTGATTTTTAAATTAATATAATGTGTAAAAAATTATTCCATTACTTTAAATAAGTTTTCATTACAATATTACAGTCTCCATAAAACATTAAAATTGTTACATGACCAGATTTTAAGAGGGTAATAGAAATTGAGAACTCGTCTTCCTTGAATATGATAAATTAACAAATCTCAGATGTTGTTTTCATTAATATTATAATATAAGGGGGAAGAATATATTGTTATGAATTATTACATTATCATAACAATATTATAGTACATGTATGGTACTAAAGATATCATAACATTTGATGTAGGGTGGTGATGAAAAAAAGGAACATGAAATAAAGGAAATAATGAGAGTAACATAACTTTGAAGTAATCTTTCTTTAGAGCCACATCCGGACTATTTAACTTTGTAATGTATATTGGGTGGATATTTCGATAGAACATTGAAAATAATCATGGAATAGAGGAGTGATTAGAAGAGGGAGTGGGGGTGTTTATTATTTTTGAGGAGAGGAGTTCATTTTGAATATTTAATTCATTACTTAATTATTCTTCTCAATACAAGAAATAATGTTAACTCATTTGAAAACATATAATAATAAGTGCATGTATGTTTGAACCATGTGTTCTTGCAATAGCATTACCAAACCAATGACTAAATAAATGAATTATTTAGCATTTATCGTAAATTACAGTATTGTATCATTCACATAAAATTCCTATATTTTAGAAAAATTCCAAATTTTTAGACTAACCATTTTTACATTTGTAGAGTTGATAAATGAAATTCATTTTTTGAAAAAAAATTCTAAATATTTTCAATTATTTATTTAAATAGATTGTTAATTAATTCACAAAAAATGACTTTAAAAATATTACTTGGTTTATAATACACTGAAAAGTTAATCATGGTCTCTTAACATTTTCTTATAACCATATGAAAATAAAATGGAATTTATTAATAAATTTTCTGAAAATAAATTTTCATTATAAATTATTTTATAAATCATAAATTATAATCAAAATATTTATGACATACATAAATACAAATACTTATGCTATGATAAATTTATCACCAATAATAGGTCTAAATTTTTTTATAGATTCATGGGTGAAGATTTTATTTTTTGGAATATTTTCAATTCATTACTATTAAAAAGTTTGTGTTACTATTCATAATATTCATGTTACTATTCATAAAAATGAATGTTGATCCTACCAAACTAAAAATATCTTATATAATGAAACTTTTCATGTATGTTTCTCAAAATTCAAATCACATAAGTGAAAGAATTATGTTTAGTAGATATATTATAACAAAGTATTGATTATTAGAGATTCAGTGATTTATGAATTTAATATTTATGTTTATATTATTTTGGTGTTACATGCTCCCCTTCATATAAAAATTTTACCAATGAAATTATAAATTTATATTTGAATTTTAATGGTTAATATACGAAAATTCTCTTATGGGAATCCCACATTATGAATACTGTTAAAATATCATATTAATAAGAGGGAAATAAAAATGAATCTGTTACTACAAAACTACTCATTACAATTGGTCCACATGTTCATGGAAAAATAATCACACCATCATGTTCTGAAGAAAACTGATAGAGAAAATTCTCATCTGGAATAACATTAGAAGAAAACCAATAACTATAGTTATGAAGAATTTCATTGATTTCCTGAATATATATGTGTACATGATAATATAAAAGCATTTTTATTTATAAATAATTTCCTATAGATGATGAATTATTATACTCAATCAGTGTATAAATTTATGTTTCTATTTTTAAACACAATAAAATCCTTTGTTTGTACCTTTAACCATATAAACTTTATCTCCTAGACCAAGTTTCATCATGTGTTGACAATAATATCTAAATAATTATACAGTAATCATCTTAAATATTTTCTCAAATGGTTTAACATTTGAAAATATCAAGACCAAAAAATTAGTATCATTATCATATTCACTCTTGCGAGATACATCTACACAGGGTCCATAGAAATCCAATTTTTTATTATAACACAATGGTATATCCTACTCAATGCATCTACTACCTTATTTTCCTTTAAATAAAAAGATGTTTCCCTAAATTTTCACATTCCAAACAAGGTAATATCTTCATTATTTGTCATCTATAAATATTGTAATAAATAAAATTACCATATAACCTTATTAGAGACATTATTTCATCCTCACACATTCTATTAGATATATTCTTTATATCCAAAATTGTTGGAAACTCCATCGAAGATAGCATATACCAAATGTCGATAAGTCAATATTAATTTATGAGGTATTGAGGACATATAAAAATCAATCATTTCATCATCATTATTTTAACCAACATGAATATATTTAGATTTTTCGTTCCCTCAACCATATTCTTTCCCAAGATATTAACATTATTATGTGTCACTTTTCTTTAGTAAAATTCATCATACAACCTCAAATACACAAGGAAATATTATTGTATTACAATCCTTATATATTCTATAATTATTATTATAATTAAATTTTTTATATAATATCCAAATATCATTATTCATGATGACACATATTAATAATTCCACTTCATATGTGGAACTATCATTACTTTTTCATTATTTAGTAACATCATCTAGGGAATATTTCATTGAACCTTGGGGCATTGATTGGTATAGTGTCTAATCCTCATATAGTTGAAATATTGTAGACTAGAAATATTTTTCATGCCCATGAAATAATGAAATTAGTGTTCTTTGTCTCCCCACATATAAAAAACTCTCATTCTATTCATGTATTTACCTGGATGGTTTTTTACATAGTCATTACATGTAAAAAAACACTTCATTCCCTTCATCACATTTTCCATAATTTTCTCATCCATCCTATTCATTTATTTTTTCCCTTCAAATCCATCAGACATAGTTAATTCAATACATGTATTGTTAACAAACGATATTATTTCCTCATATGACGAGGACACATGGGAGGCAATCATACAATTAAATGATGGCTTAAGACTATAAAAGATAGTATAGTTATTACTCTATGCATTATGTGAATTGGGGATGTTCTCATTATTTCTTCTAGGAACAATTTCTAATAAATTAAATATAATATATTAACTCATAAAATAATGAACTATATATAACTCTAATCATTGAATAATTTAATTCTTCATAAATCCTTGAAAAATATACTTTTTTTATTTTCGGTGTATAAAACCTTCATATTGGTTGGTACAAAAATGGTATTTTTAATAAGAATATACATTGGGGAGTGTCAAACTAAGGGTGTAGTAATATTTTTTACCATATACCATTATACCCTATGTAATCCACAAAAATAATTTTTGGAGTTGTTACTTCTAGGTAAATCTATTCCAAAATCACAAACAATTTTATTATGTTGACAGTGATATATTTTCTAGATGGATCCACATAATATATTCCTCACAAAAATTTTATTATTTTCATGTTTACTTGTCCTAAAATATGATATTTGGGTTTTTTTACCTAATATATATTTTCTAAATCTATTTTCCATGTTTTCTATTAATCATTCCCTTATACCATCTATAACAGCCAACCCCATTTTTCAAGAACTAGGGAATTATTTTATTACACTGGATTGATTACAAGAAATTGTTATCTCGATGGAATGAATAGTTTTGTATTTTTGGAAAACAAGATACATTAATAAGTTCAACTTTACAATAGAAACTAGAAAATATCATAAATGATCCATTGTGAAGATTCACAACTATAGGTTTATCAATGAATTTTAAAAATAGTATACATCATCATGTTATTGGAAAAAAGAAAATTAAATTGGGTTCAGATCATATGATCAGTAAGGGTATGAAAATATAGTGGAAGATACCATAAACATAAACATTATGCATGTTGAATTATGGAAAACACACAACTTTAAAAATAAATAGGAACGTAATTTGTAAGGAATGTGAGCTGAGTAATTATTGTCGTAATAAAACATAATCAATGGTATTCTACTTTCTCAATTACTGTACGAGAAATGGATTTTTATCATCAAAATGATGTAAATGAAGATAATAGAAAATATGAAACAAATCATCAAGGTCTCCACAAACATATATAAAAATGAATAAGGACTTAGTCAAAACCATATCTATAAATGGTCAAGGCATCATGTAACATACCAAGTAAGTAATGAATAATAGATATTTTTATCTATGTCTATTAATGATTAAGATAGTGTTATAGAGGCTTAAAATTAAAATAAATACAATCTTATGCATGGAATACACTAATATTCTTAAAAGATTGTTTTAGTGCCTTATGATGGGAAACCCTTTTTGAATCTATATTTTGACAATTTTATAAACTATGTTTGTCAAAATAAACTTATTCTTTATGATTGGGACATCAAAATTTATTTTGTGTGAATTTTTGGTATTTTTCTGACAATGTTCATTTTTTTAATGAATAGTAAAAAATGCTGCATTTTACATCAAAACTGCTTTTTAATCTAATTTATTTATATGATTATATTATGTTTTGAATTGGTTTTTAAGTGAAATTAGAATATATTTTTAACATTTTATCCAATGGTGGTCATTGTAATCAATTTCACTTTGAAATTAGACTTAAACTGGTGTCAATCTTTTGATACTTATTGTTTTGTAAAAACACGCTATTTGCTCTGCCAGCGGGAATTAATTATTAAATTAATTAATGTGACTTAAATGATTTGAATTTTGTAAAATAGACTTCATTTTTGAATTCGGAATATCAAATATAGCTTAGGGTGAAGTTTTGGTAATTTTCTGGAAAAGTTCAATTTTTGATGAATAGTGAAACCACTAAGTGGTAGTTAAAGAAACTGATTTTTCGTTTAAATGAAACTTTGCCACTTTTGTGTTATTAATTTCAAAAATCCGACATTCATGGTTGTAATTAGGAAGTAAAATGTGGTTCAATGGGATTAAAATAATTTTTTGGTGAATAGTAACTTATTAAGTTTTTAATCGCGATTAGTGGTAATTAGTGTAGTTTAAGGTATAAATAATGCTTTAATAATATGAAATGACCTAGACACATGTCCCAACCTTATTGGTTGTGTCATGGCCGACCAAGACAAGCCATGGGTCAACTTGGGGACCCCATGGATCCACTTTTGTTGTGAAATTACATAAATAACTTTTTATTAAATGTTAAAGTAAAAATGACACAAACAAGAGATGTTTTACGAAAACAATTTTTACATGTGGTTATAAAGATCATATTTTTGATTATAAATAATAATTGGAAAGATAAAAATATTTCCTACATCATAGTATTTTTTTTTATGATTTGTAGACATTAAATAAATTAAATTAGTTATGACATAATAATGATGCTGCGATGACATCATTATTTAACGATTTAAATAAAATGGAAAGATAATGAAAAATCTAAAACCTGCACATGGACAAAACCAATTGGATGAGTGGATTTCGAACCCTTATCACCTTATCCACGAATTATATCAATGTGGGACCTTTTAAAACCGAAACACATTTTCAAATAAAGTAATAGTTCTTTACTTTCCAAAAGTGCCCCTCCTCTCCTCTTATAAAAGGCCCCCACCTCTACCTCATTTCACAAACTCCTCAAGCCTTTGGCTCGGCCAACCCTACCCATTCACTCTCTCCACATCCCTATCCTCGTCCTAGAAGATTCCCTTTGGGCAGAATCCTTTCAAAGGAAGCCTTTAGACTCAAATCAAAAGGAGTTACACTTTTTAAGGTAATTCATTCTTTCATGTTCATTTGTTTTATTTTCCTTCTCCAACCACTAAACTCTTTTTATTTACTTCTTTTGTAACAAAACCAGTATCTTAAATATACTAGGATGTTGTTATAAGATTTATATGATCTACACTCTCACACAACTACATCAAATGGTTAAAGAACATACGGTTTCTGTGGATGGCGAAATTCTGCCTCCCGAAACGATGATTGTTCAATACTCATTTAACACCTTCGAAGGTGGCCATTATGATGTCACTATTTTTATATATGATATATAATATTTTTATGTTTTCCTTAAGCTTCTGTTTTTTTCATTTTGGGCATACCATTATGGTTTCCATTATGGGTAAACACGATATCTTCATTTTAGGAAGTGCGGACTACCGCCCCCTGAAAGTGATTTGATTCGTTAATACCATATGTGGGATGTGTAAAGGATAAAGTTAATGATATTATATGTGTTATTATACTGGAATTATAATATACTCTTATATCATTATGATTCCATTAAAAAAAATAAATAGAAATGGAAGTAGCGTTCATGCGGACGTACGGCTTACCGTCTCCATGAATGGTGCATTTCATTTCTTACCTCTAAATGTGATGTAATATTATAAATACATGTATATTCTGAATATATATGATGTATATGTTATCAAAATCATTAATATCATTCTGGATATAATGAACCTTTGACCAAATTAACAATATGTAATTGTAAGAAGTCTACTTTTGACTAAAGAACCAAATACCGACAAAATGAACATTATTAACTTAAATGATTACATGATGTTCATAACATGGTATAAAAGGAATAATGAACTTGAAAAAGGTTCATAAGCAAGTAGAGATTAACTCAAGTTTATTATTTAGGAAATTAATGAACGGTCGGGTCAAGTCGGATACGAGGTATGGGACTTCGTCTCAATTTCCTTTCATTGAGGCATATTTTATTTTATACACAACTTTATTTTATACAGTGTATAAACCCCTTTGACTTTTTACGTTCATTCAAAATGAATCTTTTTTATATGAAGCGTTTACTAAACGACAAAAGGGAATGTTTTTGTCGTACGTATGCGGCGACAACGACTTCTCCGCCGTCGTGGCCGTTATTTGAGTTTCGGCTTCCTCTACAAGCCATAACTTCTTTTTAAAAGAAAAATAAATACCATGTTTTACTTTTCTTTTATTTTAGTATTGAAAATTGTTTTCATAATGTTTTTATATCAATGTGTTGTATTGATATCTCGTGATTGAAATGTGGAAATTTTATGTTTCCTTTATGCATGTTTTATGTGATATGATTATGTTATGGTTCTTGGGCATTATTATGAAGACGGGTGGTTCCGTGATAAACTAAGGGCGGGTGAGCCCGTTATAGCTCTCCAATGCATTGGGTAACGCGAATGAGTGAAACGTTACGGTTTCTCCGAAAAGATTTTAGGGAATATACTGTGATGGGTATTCCAAATGTAACCAAGAGGGTTACTCCCTATGTAAGAATGTTATGAATGCCTCAAGTTACCTTTATGTCTTATGATTTCTATGATTTATTCATGATTTTATGAGGTATGTTAAAGTGCCTATGTTTTATGGGTAAAGTATGATTTCATTCTTATGTATATATGAGCTCATGTTTCCTTTCCATGTTTTTTTTATAACCCATACTGAGTTTTTATGCTCATCCCATGTTTTTGAAATGTTTTTCACAGGTCAAGGGAAAGGTACATGATAAGATGATAGAGTCAAGGATGTGTCAAGAAATAATCCATGTTTTATTTTAAATGTGTTTCCATTGATGGGAATGAAGAATACTATCTTTATGCAACCACTTTGTTTATATGTGGAATGTAATGCAAGTTTTATGATCTAATTCTCTAAAACTCTAAACCCGAAAAGATCCTCAATGTGTAATCTTGTAATAACTCAAGATTAAGTAAGTTTTAAGGCTGGGGCCTTATAGTTGGTATCAAAGGTCGGTTTAGATAACTTTAGGAGTTAGAATTCTATTAAATTATTATCCAAAAATAATTTTTTTTTGAAATGATATAGCATTTAAAGATTACCATGTTGCTTCATCTAAGACATGTTTGTTCAGAATGGTTTTCCGCAGAGGAAACAGGGAAGTAGTTCTAGGAAGGCATACAGAAGGAAATAACCTTCCAAATCAGCATCCAGAAATGGTCGGAATTGGAACTGAACAGTTTGTTGCAGTAATGGCGCAGTTGACTCAAGCGATAAATGGTGGTGGTATCCATACACGAGACCATCCAGACCAACCGCAGAGGAACATGTCAGTGGTGGAACATTTCATGAGGCAACATCCACCATCATTCAGAGGATCATCTGACCCTGTGCTAGCTTAAGGTAGGATTAAAGCACTGGAGAAGATTTTTGATGTCATGGGGTGTTCAGACAATCAAAAGGTTAGTCTTGCTATTTACCGTTTGGAGGGTGAAGCAGATCAGTGGTGGTCTATGGTTAAAAATATCAGGGATGCCGATGAGATTGATGCTCTTGACTGGGATGAATTCAAAGGTATGTTTCTTGAGAAGTATTTTCCTAAGGCTGTTCGACTTAGGATGGAAAAGCAATTCTTGTAATTGAGGCAAGAGGAAGACTCAGTGGCTGCCTATGAGGAAAGGTTCACTCGATTGGCAAGGTATGCTCCAAATTTTATCTGGGACCTTGATAGTAAAATAAATCGTTTTTACTCAGGATTAAAGCCAAAATATCGAAGGGCATTAGCTTCTCGTGAGTTGAAAAGTTATGAAAAGCTTGTTCGATGTGATGAGAAGGTGGAAATGGAGTTTGTCGATGACCAAGTTTTCTATAACAACCAGCAGAAGAAGAGACCAAGGTGGCAGGAGAAAGGTAAGAATTCTTCAAAAAAGTCTGATGGTAAGAGAACTAAGTTTCCAGTTTGTGATAAATGTGGCAAAAGGCATGTTGGGGAATGTCTTCTGAATTCTGGGAAGTGCTACCGATGTGGTAAGATGGGACATAAGGCTCGTTATTGCACTGAAAATGATCAAGGTGAAGGTAAGAACAAGTTTGATTTACAGTTAGTGAAATGTTATAAGTGCAATGAGATGGGTCACTATGCAAACGAGTGTCTGACAAAGAGCTTGAGTGATGGGAAGCAGTTAGACTACAAGCAGAAAGGGGTGGTGAAATCCTTTGCAACTACTTCAGCAGATGTCGGGCCATCAAATGAAGTTGTATCAGGTACTTTGTTTGTTTTTTCAGATTATGCCAGTGTGTTGTTTGATTCGGCGTCTACACATTCTTTCATCTCTGAAACCTTTTCTAGTAAAATGGGAATACCATCTCAATAAATGACTACTGAACTTTTGGTAAAAACACTTGGGGGTAATGTTGAGGAAAAAAGAATTTATAAGAATCTTCCTATCCTTATATGTGGAAAGAACCTACTTGCAAACCTTATTGTTCTACCTCTAGTAGAGTTTTATGTTATCCTGGGTATGGATTGGCTCTCTATTTACCATGCTAAGATTGACTGTAGAGCTAAAGAAGTTTCTTTTCAGAAAGACTTTCAGTTTGTTTACAAGAATGAACCCTTACTTTTGATAACATATCAAGAGTCCGAGAAACTTGTAAAAAATGGAAATGAATGTTACCTTGCACACGTCATTGAAAATAAAGGAACTATTCAGATTAATGATGTGCCAGGGATAAATGAGTATCCTGATGTTTTTCCTGATGAGTTTCCTGGAATAATACCAGATCGGGAAGTTGAGTTTACTGTTGACTTAGTTCCTGATGCTAAGCCAATTTCAAAACCCCCTTATCGAATGGCACAAATTGAACTTTTAGAGTTGAAGGAGAAATTGCAAGATTTATTAGAGAAAGGTTTCATTAGACCTAGAACATCACCATGGGGTGCTCCTATTTTGTTTGTTAAAAAGAAAGATGGTTTTATGAAACTTTGCATTGATTATAGAGCCTTGAATAATATCACTGTTAAGAACAAATATCCTTTGCCTCATATCGATGATTTGTTTGATCAGCTCCATGGAGCTCAGTTTTTTTCAAAGATTGACTTGAGATCGGGGTACCATCAGCTGAAGGTAAAGGAGGCAGATATTCTGAAGACCGCGTTCCGTACGAGATATGGCCATTATGAATTTGTAGTAATGCCTTTTGGGCTAACCAATGCACCTGCTATATTCATGGACATAATGAATAGAATTTTCCATGAGTTCTTGGATAAGTTTGTGGTGGTTTTCATTGATGATATTTTGGTGTTTTCTAAAAGTAAAGAGGAGCATGAAAAACATTTAAGGGTTATCTTGAAAACCTTAAAAGAAAAGAAACTGTATGGGAAATTCAGCAAGTGTGAGTTTTGGTTGCAACAAATTTCTTTCCTTGGTCACATTGTTTCTAAAGATGGAATAACTGTTGATCCTGAAAAAACAAAAGTTGTGGAAGAATGGCCAAGACCCACAAATGTAACCGAGATTCGTAGCTTCCTTGGTTTGGAGGGCTATTACCGAAGGTTCGTTAGAAATTTTTCACGGTTATCTAGTCCAATGACTAAGCTAACTCGGAAGGGTGTTACGTTTATCTGGACAAAAGAATGTGATGTTTGTTTTCAGGAATTGAAAAGAAGATTGGTGAATGCTCCAGTTTTGGCACTACCTACCAGGAATGGTGAGTTTGTTATATACAGTAATGCTTCATTGAAAGGACTTGGTTGCGTCCTAATGCAGAATGATCAGGTAATTGCTTATGCTTCAAGACAGTTGAAAACTCATGAAGTAAATTACCCTACACATGATTTGGAACTAGCTTCTGTTGTTTTTGCTTTAAAAATTTGGAGGCATCATTTGTATGGAGTAAAGTGTGAAATATATACCGATCACAAAAGTTTAAAGTATATATTCACTCAGAAAGAGTTAAACATGAGACAAAGGAGATGGCTATAATTAATCAAGGATTATGATTTTACAATTCATTACCATCCGGGAAAAACAAATAAAGTGGCTGATGCTTTGAGTCTAAAAAGTAATGCTTCATTAACAATGTTGCGTTTGGAACGTGATCCTTTGGTTAAGGATTTGATGAACTTTGGCATAGAAGTTGTTGGTGCAGGAAGTCCTTCTATTTTGTTTCAGGTATCAGTGAGATCTTCTCTATCAGATAGAATCAAGCAAGCACAGAAGCAAGACAGTGAGTTGCAGAAAAAGGTAGAGATGGTTCAGAAAGGTATATTTCATGAATTCAACATTGATAGTGATTGTGTTTTGAGATTTGGGAAGATATTGTGTGTGCCTTGTGATTCACAGTTGAAGAGAGATTTGTTATGTGAAGCTCATAGTTCTCCGTTTTCAGTTCATCCGGGCAGTACTAAGATGTATAGAGATCTGCGGGAGTATTACTGGTGGGATGGAATGAAAAGAGATATTACTGATTTTACTGTGAAGTGTTTGACTTGTCAGCAGGTTAAAGCAGAGCGGCAGTTACCGAAAGGGATGCTTCAGCCTTTACCAGTGCCAGAGTGGAAATGGGAGAATATATCCATGGACATTGTTGTTGGATTACCGAAGACATCTCGAGGTAATAATGCAATCTGGGTTATTGTTGATCGCTTGACCAAATCTGCTCATTTCCTTGCTATACGAGATACTTTCTCTCTTGATCAACTTTCCCGTTTTTATCTTAAAGAGATAGTCAGGTTACATGGAGTTCCTCTCTCCATTGTATCGAATCGTGATCCCAGGTTTACTTCTAACTTTTGGAAAGGCCTTCATAAATCGTTGGGTACTGAATTAAATTTTAGTACAGCTTTTCATCCTCAATCAGATGGGCAGTCAGAACGAACAATTCAGACATTGGAGGATATGCTACGAGTTGTTCAATGGATTATCAGGGAAGTTGGGACCAAAATCTTTCTTTGGTTGCGTTTTCATATAATAACAGTTTTCATTCCAGTATACAGATGGCACCATTTCAGGCATTATATGGGAAGCAGTGTCGAACTCCAGCTTTCTGGGATGAAGGGGGTGAAAGGAAGTTGATGGGACCAGAATTGGTAGAAGAGATGGCAGAAAATGTTCATCTGATTCAGAAACACATGAGAACAGCTCAGAGAAGGCAGAAGAGTTATACGGATAACCGGAGGAAGGATATATCTTTCGAGGTAGGTGATCATGTTTTTCTCAAGGTTTCTCCTTGGAAAAGTGTGATGAGATTTGGTAAGAAAGGAAAGCTGAGTCCAAGGTTTATTGGACCATATGAAATTCTGGAGAGAGTTGGATCAGTTGCATACCGAGTGGCTTTACCTCCGAGTTTATCTCAGGTACACAATGTTTTTCACGTTTCGATGTTGAGAAAGTATATGCCAGATCCATATCATGTTTTGAGTCCAGAGGTAGTTCAGCTGGAAGAGAACCTATCTTATGAGGAACAACCGGTCCAGATTCTTGACCATAGGGAGCAAGTGTTACCGAATAATGTGATTAAACAGGTAATGTTTTTGTGGAAAAACCACATTATTGAAGAGGCAACATGGGAATCAGAAAATGCAATGAGGGATAAGTACCCCCATTTATTTGATAAGTAAATAAATTGTGGGGACGCAATTTTCTAAAGGGGGGAAGGATGTAACATCCCAAGTAAGTAATGAATAATAGTTATTTTTATCTATGTCTATTAATGATTAAGATAGTGTTATAGAGGCATAAAATGAAAATAAATACAATCTTATGCATGGAATACACTAATATTCTTAAAAGATTGTTTTAGTGCCTTATGATGGGAAACCCTTTTTGAATCTATATTTTGACAATTTTATAAACTATGTTTGTCAAAATAAACATATTCTTTATGATTGGGACATCAAAATTTACTTTGTGTGAATTTTTGGTATTTTTCTGACAATGTTCATTTTTTAATGAATAATGAAAAATACTGCATTTTACATCAAAACTGCTTTTTAATCTAATTTATTTATATGATTAGATTATGTTTTGAATTGGTTTTGAAGTGAAATTAGAATATATTTTTAACATTTTATCCAATGGTGGTCATTGGAATCAATTTCACTTTTAAATTAGACTTAAACTGGTGTCAATCTTTTGATACTTATTGTTTTGTAAAAACACGCTATTTGCTCTGCCAGCGGGAATTAATTATTAAATTAATTAATGTGACTTATATGATTTGAATTTTGTAAAATAGACTTCATTTTTGAGTTCGGAATATCAAATATAGCTTAGGGTGAATTTTTGGTAATTTTCTGAAAAACTTCAATTTTTGATGAATAGTGAAACCACTAAGTGGTAGTTAAAGAAACTGATTTTTTGTTTAAATGAAACATTGCCACTTTTGTGTAATGAATTTAAAAAATCCGACATTCATGGTTGTCATTAAGAAGTAAAATTTGGTTCAATGGGATTAAAATAATTTTTTGGTGAATAGTAACTTATTAAGTTTTTAATCGCGATTAGTGGTAATTAGTGTAGTTTAAGGTATAAATAATGCTTTAATAATATGAAATGACCTAGACACATGTCCCAACCATATTGGTTGTTTCATGGCCGACCAAGACAAGCCATGGGTCAACTTGGGGACCCCATGGATCCACTTTTGTTGGGAAATGACATAAATAACGTTTTATTAAATGTTAAAGTAAAAATGACACAAACAAGAGATGTTTTACGAAAACAATTTTTACATGGGGTTATAAAGATCAGATTTTTGATTATAAATAGTAATTGGAAAGATAAAAATATTTCCTACATCATAGTATTTTTTTTATGATTTTTAGACCTTAAATAAATTAAATTAGTTATGACATAATAATGATGCAGCGATGACATCATTATTTAACGATTTAAATAAAATGGAAAGATAATGAAACATCTAAAACCTACACATGGCCAAAACCAATTAGATGAGTGGATTTCGAACCCTTATCACCTTATCCACGAATTATATCAATGTGGGACCTTTTAAAACCGAAACACATTTTCAAATAAAGAAAAAGTTCTTTACTTTCCAAAAGTGCCCCTCCTCTCCTCTTATAAAAGGCCCCCACCTCTACCTCATTTCACACACTCCTCAAGCCTTTGGCTCGGCCAACCCCTGCCCATTAACTCTCTCCACATCCCTATCCTCATCCTAGAGGATTCTCTTTGGGCAGAATCCTTTCAAAGGAAGCCTTTAGGCTCAAATCAAAAGGAGTTACACTTTTTAAGGTAATTCATTCTTTCATGTTCATTTGTTTTATTTTCCTTCTCCAACACCCTAAACTCTTTTTATTTACTTCTTTTATAACAACACCAGTATCTTCAATATACTAGGATGTTTTTATAAGATTTATTTGAGCTACATTCTCATAAAACTACATCAAATGGTTAAAGAACATACGGTTTCCGTGGATGGTGAAATTCTGCCTCCCGAAACGATGATTGTTCAATACTCATTTAACACCTTCGAAGGTGGCCATTATGATGTCACTATTTTTATATATGATATATAATATGTTTATGTTTTCCTTAAGCTTCTGTTTTTTTCATTTTGGGCATACCTTTATGGTTTCCATTATGGGTAAACACGATATCTTCATTTTAGGAAGTGCGGACTACCGCCCCCTGAAAGTGATTTGATTCGTTAATACCATATGTGGGATGTGTAAAGGATAAAGTAAATGATATTATATCTGTTATTATACTGGAATTATAATATACTCTTATATCATTATGATTCCATTCCAAAAAAAATATGAAATAGAAATGGAAGTAGCGTTCATGCGTACGTACGGCTTACCGTCTCCATGAACGGTGAATTTCATTTCTTACCTCTAAATGTGATGTAATATTATAAATACATGTATATGCTGAATATATATGATGTATATGTTATCCAAATCATTAATATCATTCTGGATATAATGAACCTTTAACCAAATTAACAAAATGTATGTGTAAGAAGTCTATTTTTGACTAAAGAACCAAATACTGACAAAATGAACATTATTAACTTAAATGATTACATGATGTTCATAACATGGTATAAAAGGAATAATGAACTTGAAAAAGGTTCATAAGCAAGTAGAGATTAACTCAAGTTTATTATTCAGGAAATTAAAGAACGGTCGGGTCAAGTCGGATACGAGGTATGGGACTTCGTCTCAATCTCCTTTCATTGAGGCATATTTTATTTTATACACAACTTTCTTTTATACGGTGTATAAACCCCTTTGACTTTTTACGTTTATTCAAAAGGAATATTTTTTATACGAAGCATTTACTAAACGACAAAAGGGAATGTTTTTGTCGTACGTATGCGGCGACAACGACTTCTCCGCCGTCGTGACCGTTATTTGAGTTTCGACTTCCTCTACAAGCCATACCTTCTTTTTAAAAGAAAAATAAATACCATGTTTTACTTTTCTTTTATTTTAGTATTGAAAATGGTTTTCATAATGTTTTTATATCAATGTGTTGTATTGATATCTCGTGATTGAAATGTGGAAATTTTATGTTTCCTTTATGCATGTTTTATGTGATATGATTATGTTATGGTTCTTGGGCATTATTATGAAGACGGGTGGTTCCGTGATAAACTAAGGGCGGGTGCGCCCGTTATAGCTCTCCAATGCATTGGGTAACGTGAAGGAGTGAAACGTTAAGGTTTCTCTGAAGAGATTTTAGGGAATATACTGTGATGGGTATTCCAAACGTAACCAAGAGGGTTACTCCCTACGTAAGAATGTTATGAATGCCTCAAGTTACCTTTATGTCTTATGATTTCTATGATTTATTCATGATTTTATGAGGTATGTTAAAGTGCCTATGTTTTATGGGTAAAGTATGATTTCATTCTTATGTATATATGAGCTCATGTTTCCTTTCCATGTTTTTTTATAACCCATACTGAGTTTTTATGCTCATCCCAAGTTTTTGAAATGATTTTCACAGGTCAAGGGAAAGATACATGATAAGACGATAGAGTCAAGGATGTGTCAAGAAATAATCCATGTTTTATTTTAAATGTGTTTCCATTGATGGGAATGAAGAATACTATCTTTATGTAACCACTTTGTTTATATGTGGAATGTAATGCATGTTTTATGATCTAATTCTCTAAAACTCTAAACCCGAAAAGATCCTCAATGTGTAATCTTGTAATAACTCAATATTAAGTAAGGTTTAAGGCTGGGGCCTTATACATCAACCATGTACAAATCTATTTTTTTAATGAGACCTACGAAAACATCGAGAGGCTCTAGAGCGACCCACTAATCATATACTAAGTCCAATTTATTACTCATATAAAAGTGGGGAACATAATCAACAAATACATACATATTTAAACTAAAAATAGAAATGTAAATTACTGTCCCAGATCATTTGACATAGACAATAACTATTTGGAGTAAAATGGTGCATGGTATCAAGATAGGACATTCAAATTAAAACTAATCTAAAAATCTTAATCAATATATTTTATATGATATCATAAGATATATACCTCAAAGAATTATATTATTTATCAAAGGATGTTAACAAAATGAAAACACTTTTAAATGAGACAATTGAAATATCCTTGATGAAATATTCCCTAAAAATTCTAATTTGTCCCATTCAACTATGAAAGATTCACATAATAATACCATATAATTTATGGATAAAAATGATACTATTAATATGATATAAATAAATTGTAATAAATAAACCAAAATAATCGATGAGTGGTGAACAAGGGATATATTTCATAAAAGTTAATGTGAGACGAGAAAAAAAAAATTATTTTGAAAGAAGAGTTCTTTTGGAAAATAATTTTTATTCACCATTAAATCATATTGTAAACATGTATATACCCTAAAATAAAACCCCATGATATTTAAATTATATTTTTGGCATAAATTATTTCCCGTGGAAGTGACATCGTCTTAAAAGTTTTTTTAATAATTATAAAAAAAGTAACAAAATTTAGAAAATTTCAGAGAAAGTATTAAATAGTGTTTCAATGTGGAAAAGAATGTTCTTCACATAAATCAAGAAATTTTACAAGAAAATATTTCGTGATAAAATCAGTGGATTTATACAAATAATTTCTTCTTAAAACTGATGTTGGTGTGCACTCGAAAAAGGGATAAGAAATCGAGATGTTACCTTGAATTGGGATTGTTTATAGATAATAAATATTGAATGATCCAATTAAAAAATGCTAGTCCCCAAAATATAAATAATTATTATGGATGGAAAACGTATATAAAAAATTCAGAAAAAAATTTATTTCGAGTACATAATAATTAATAATAATTTCATTTATGTAAGTCAAGAACAAGAGTAACCAAAATTGAAAATGAAAGTGCTGGTAGAAATCCATTTACACATTGTAATCAATCGGTTTGCATTCTTCATAATTAGTAGAAATAAAACAATATATTTAATACCCTAAAAATAAATATATTCATGATATGATACATCAATGGTAGAATAAATGCATAATATGGAATTAACAGATGTAATAAGGAATATCTCACAAAAATGGAAGGGAGATGAGGAAAACCCCTTACCTTAATTCCAATGGACTTCGTCGCATGATATTAATGTAAACAATAACCAAATTAGGGTTAATTATTTAACAAGTAAAGAAACTCCTCTACATTTAGATGAATTTTTATAACATTATTTTTTTCATTCATTGCCTTTTGATGGGTTAAGAGATTCAACATCATAGTTTGGGAGTGTATCCTTCAATGGTTTTCATGATCAGTTTACATATATTCTCTTAAGGATAAAACATTATCAGATGAATGGTTATATATTATAGAATTTGAATTTTATTAGTTAAAATTCATATTATTACATTCTTATAAAATTCATCAGGTTATTGGGAGTGAAGATAAACCATTATATAAAATTCTAATGATAATTATTTGTATTAATTAACAGTTTTTGATCATAATGAACTCATTATGATTTCTAAATTAATTTCATGTGTAAAAAAAGATTAAATATTAATAAATAAGCTATAATACATATATTAGATTTTGGTTCAGCCATAAAAATTTCCCCATGAGTATAATTGAAGATGATAATAGAAATTGAAAATCATTCATCCTTGAATGTGATAAATTAACACAACTCGGATAGTGATTCCATTTTCTAATATAACAGAAGGAGAAAAGAGATATAATGATGAATTATTCCATAAACATAAAAATATTATATTTCATTTATGTAACTAGGGTTATCATAACATTTGGATGAATGGATTTGGGTATATTAATAAAACAAAATAACTTGAAATTAATTTAAAGAACCTTAGAATTAACTTCTTGAAGTATTTTTTTGAGAGCCTCTTTAGGGGAAAGGACATTGTATTTTAACAAGACTAAGGGCATATAAAAATGGTCTAGGAGAATGGGAGGAAATTTGGAAAAAAAATTTGAGTTACATCATGCCATAGAGTAGTGATGAGAAGAGGCAGTGGGGGTGGTTTTTATAGTGGATAAGAGGAGTGTTTTTTGAATATTTAAATCATTACATATTCTTTTTCTCAAGTAAAGAAATATTGTTAATACATGTTACCAAAAATATTATAATGTGCATGTTACATCTAACCATGTGTTCTTATATCATCCTTTAATCACATGTAACTGAATATATCATTAAATTAGCATTTATCATAAATTATCATATTTTATTATTAACCAAAAATTCAATTCTTTCATAAAAATTTCAAGAATTCAACCCAAAAATTTTTCTATGATTACCAAAAAATAATCTAATCAATTTATTGAAAATAAATTTCTAAATAAATGTTTTTCAATATTAAATAAATTACTCCCAAAATGATAACATAAAAACTATAACTCATTTAATAACACAATTGAAAGTAAATAAATGTCTCATAAAATTATCTTATAACAATAATAATATGATATAACAATTTATTATTACATTTTATGAAAATAAATTACCATTTTATATTATTAAATTATTCCAAAAATAGAAATAAAATATTGACGACTTACAAAAATACAAATACTAATAATATGATCATTTTGCAACGTGGATGATTTATAAATAGAATTTATAAATTCAAGGATAAAGATTAATTTTTATCTAATTGATTATTCATTATTTTTCATTAGAGTATAGTACTATTCATAAGTTTCATGTTATTATTCACCAAAAATATATGTTGATCTTATTAGACTATAAATTTCTTATTGACTGAAACTATGTATGACCATTTTTTAAAATTAAAATTATATAAGGGAGAAAATTTTTATTATTGGGTAAGTTATAACAATGTTTTTTATAGAGGCTCTCTGTTTTATGTATTGAATATTTATTTCTATAGTCTTGGGGTGCTATATTTTCACATCAAAAAAATATCACCCATGAAATTTTAAATTGAACATTGAAGTTAATAGTTTAAACTAGAAATATCCCTTGTGAGAATCCCAAATCTAGATTACGAATAAAATATCATCTTAATAAGAGGGAAAGGGAAATTTATCAGTTACCATAAAACTACTCTTTCTAATTGGTCAACATTGGGATGGAAAAATAATAAAAACATTATTTTATGTTTTTATCTTATAGAGAAAAATCTATGATAAATTTTCATTATCAAAAACCATAATGTATTGTTATGGAAAATTTCATTGATATCAATAATATATATATATACACAATAGGAAAACGTATTAATTTAAGAATATTGTCCTATTTGATCATTTATTCCATTATATAATAGTGTAAATATATTTTTCTTTTTTATAAAAACAATATTATCCATTGATTGTTCCTTCAACTATCTATATATCATCTCTTTTCACAGGTTGCATCATGTGGTTAAACTAAGCACTAAAATCTCATACAATGATCAATATAAATCAATTTATTAAATGGTTTAAATTTACAAAATATTATGAATAAATACATTATTATCATTTCCATAACCATATTTTATGGATCCATGTCCACATGGTCCTTGTAAATCCTCATTTTGTTTAAAACTACATGACATATCCTACTCAATGCATCTTATCCCTTATTTTCCATTAATTAACATGAAGCTGTCCAAACTTTTTACATTCCAAAAATCTGAATATATTGATCATGAATCCTCTTGAAATATGGTAATAACTCTAATTAACACAATACCTTATTAGAACCATTAATTAATCTTCACACATTCCATTTGATATATTCCATACAACCAAACATCTTGAAAACTCCATCAATGATATTATAGACAACTTGTCATCAATCTAATAATAATTTTTGAGGTATTCAGTACATATAAAAATAAATCATTAATTCAACATTATCTTAATCATCATGAATATATTTAGGGATGTGTTCTGCTAAACCATATTCATTCCCATTATATTATCTTTATACTAAGTCACTTATCCATGGTAAAAATCATCATGAAACCTCAAATACATTATGAAATAGTGTTGTAGTAAAATTTTGATATATTCTATAATTCATATAACCAATACATTTATTATATAATATTCATGTGAAATGATTCTTCACATGTCATATTAATCATTCAAATTCATCTGTTGCAGAATCATAACTTTATCATTACATATTAACATCATCTTGGAAATATTCCTTTCACGCATGGGACATTGATTCACATTGGGTCCCATATCCTTATAGTTGAAGGATTGTACATTGGAAATTTATTTCTTTCCCTTACAATCATGAAATATGTTTCATTTTTCTCGATACAGATAAAAATGTCACATTCCATTCACGCAATTAACAAGGTGATTATTTCCACAATCATCACAACTTCCAAAAACATTATTTCTCTTCTTCACATTTTCCATATTTTTCTCTGCCAAGCTCTTCATGTCATTCTTCCTTTCAAAGCCATTGAAATCAGATATTTCTTTAATTATATTTTTAACACATGATAAAATTTCCTCACATGATGTGGATACTTGGGTGACAATATTCCTCTTAAATAATTGTAAAATACCGTATGATAAATGATCATTATTGCTCTTTTAATCACTTGTATTGGTAAAGTTCTAATAATTTATTAAATGTGAAATTTCTAATCAATTACATATAATATATTATCTCATAAAATAATGAACACTATATAAATCTAAAGGTAGAATATATAAATGCATCGTAATTATTAGAACCATATACATTGGTCAATTTGGGGGAAGACATCATTAATAATGATGGGTAATGAAAATGAGAAATATCATAAGTATATCCCTTTAGATTGTAAAACTAGGTGCACAGTAAGGAATGTTGTCATGTATTAGTATACATTGGGTCAATCTCGAAACTCATAATCAGAGTTGTTACTCTTTAGTACATTTGTGCAAGAACCACACCCACATCTACTATCCAGATAGGTATATATGTTCTATAAGGATACACATAATATCTTCTACACTAAATTTCTAAGGTGTTCATATATACTTATCCCAAAGACTATCATAGGGTTTTTTATTTCAAACTACAGTTTCTCAATCTAATTTTCGTGTCTTCTACTAAAAATTCTATAATACCAAATGTTACCCTCAAACCCAGTTTACAAGAATTAGTGAATTATTTTATTGGATTTGAATGATTACATGAATGCCATGTCCTAAAATAATGAATAGTTGTGTAGATTTAGAAAACATGATACATACATATGTTCAACATTACAACTGAAAATGAAAAACAACATCAATGTTCTATTGGGAATATCAACATATCTGATATTATCCCAGAAAGTTAAACATATTGTGTTTCTTGATGTCCTAGAATAAATCTAAAATAAAAAGGAGTTAGCATAGATTCTCTGTAAGGGTATAAAATATATTTTAAGATATATTAAACATAAATATTTGTCTTGGTGAATTATTCGAAACACATGCCTTTAAAAATAATCATTTACATAATATAGATGTAATATGAGTTTGGTAAATATTTCTAAAATAAAACCCAATAATGGGTATTCTCATTGAGGAATAACCACATTAACATTGAATTTTTATCATTATAATGAGGTAAATTCACATGTCTGTCATTTTGAATCATATTGTCAATGCCTCAGCCAATACATCTAAAAATTATTAAGGCCTAGGCAAAAACCTTATCTTAATATAGGAATTACCTCAGCGAAGTCCATATCTTTTTTTTCTTGAGACTTATCGCTGCATCGAGAGGGTATTACAGGCCCTTCCCATCACATACTTTGTTAAAGACATTCCTCATATAAAATGGGTGAACATAATAAAAATTTATATTTATATTGAAAATAAAATTTCAAATGTAAATAGAATTCCCAATTCATTTTAAATAAACACTATTAATTTAAATTAAAATGTTCAATGGTATCAAAATAGAATATCCACTGTCAAAAAAATCAAAAACCCTTCGACAAAATATTTTAGATGATATCATTAGAGATATATATTGATTATTTTCATGATTAAACAATGGATATTTAAATAAATGAACAAACTTTTAAAATAAACCATTGAAAAATTCTTGAGGAAATAAATCATTAATCATTTCAAAGTTACCCATTCAACCATATAACATTCAATTTAGAATGCATTAAAATATCATGATATTAATAATACTCTTAATATGATATAAAAAAATTTATTATATACACATCATGAATGTGATAAGGAAAAATTCTTTTTTACTCTTGAAATAAGAGTTTTTTAGAAAATAATATGCATTTTCCATGAAATCTGATTGTAAACATATATATCGCAAAATATAGAAGAACATGATAATAAAATTATTTTTTAGGAATAAATAACGTCCCACTGACATGAAATTATTTAAAAAAAATATTAATAATATTTAAAAATAAAACACTTTTTTGTCATTTTAAAGAATAAATTAAATAAACTTTTTAGGTTAAAGGGAATATTTTTTTAAAAAAATCTATAAATTCTCAAAGATCATATTTCATTATAAAGTAATTTATTTCATAAACATAATTGTGTATTAAAATAGATTCTGGTGTGAATTTGAAAACAACTAAAATTTATATAAGTTCCCTTCAATAGGTTATGTTTATCAGGATAAAATTTTGAATGATACTTTTCAAAATTGTATGTACCTATAAAATAAACAATGATTCTAATTGCTAAATATATATATATAACATTCATGGATAATTTTTGTGGATTAATTAAGACTGAATAATAATTTCATTGAGTGAATTCATGAATAAGAGTAACCTGAAATAAAAAATGGATGTTTAGGTAGAAATCCCATACCACATAGTAATCAATCTCTTTGAATGCCCCCAAATTAATAATAATAAAATGATAATTTGAATATACTTAAAATAATGATATTATTTTTATGATACATCAATGGTCATAATTAATTAACCATACACAAGTAATGGTAGTTAAGAAGGAATATCTCACATAAATGGAAGTGAGAGGAGGAAAACACCTTACTTTATGTCTGATTGGGCTCTTCACACTTTATATATTGATTCCCATAGTGTCCCATATCCTTTTTTGTTAAATCATTGTATACTAGAAACCGTGATCATACCCCTGAAATAAAAATCATTGTTTACTTATTTCCACAAAAAATATATAAATACCATTCCATTCATGTTTTTACCAGGTTTATTCCTTCTATAGTAATCACATGTGAGAAAATTCTTCTTCACTTTTTCCCATGATCTATGTTTTCCTCTTCTATCACCCTCTTCTATTTCATGGAATTAAAACCATTAGACTTGGAAAATTATTTACCTATATTATTATCACATTATTCTATATATTGATATAATCAGAATACCTAGTACACTACTTTTATTTGAAAAGTTGGTTTTAGTCCATCAAAGATATGATACTTCTTACTATTTGGATCATGTGCATTATTGTAGTTCTCATTCCTTCTACAAGGCTCCTTTTATAACAATGAAAATATATTGAATTAAATAAAAACATAATATATATTTCCCACTATGTAATATAATATTATATAAATTCTGTAATCTTGAATCCTAGAATCATAGACATTGGATACATTGGGTTAATCCATACGTTCAAAATCGTTATAATTGTTTGTTATGAAAATGTGAGGCATTCTAACTGTACAACCTAAGATTGAAAATCCAAGATCATAGTAAGGATCATTTCTATGTACCAGGTTATGTAGATTAAGGCCCACAATATCATTTTAGTATTATTACTATTCATTACCACTCTTACAGAACTATGTCCACTTGAGGTATCATGAGAGAGATGTATTTCTATGAATACCCACATAATCACTACCTTACAAAAATTCAATGATTTTTTTTAAATTACCATAAATGTATAACATAGGGTTTTTATACATAATATATGTTTTCATAATCTTTTTTTTAAGCTGGCTACTAAACATCCTTTTACACTAGCTATAACACCCCGGCCCAGAATCCCAGATCTGCTACATTATCTTATTTCATTGGCATGATTACAAGGTATCAAATCACCGTGTTTTGATCCATTTAGTAGTTTTATGAAGCTATTTTACATGAATTATAGGGATAATACATTTTTAAATAAGAAATAAACATGTGAGACATAATAAAAGTAAATAAATAGATTCCATGATTTCTTATTCCATTATTTCTTCTTTATAACCTAGATAATTGAAATATAATAAGGGTGACATCAAATGATATCTGAGACTAATTAAAGTGGAATCAATAATTCATCTATAATAATGAATTATCATGGAATGCTAAAATACCTATTAAACCATTTAATTTATGTAAATTTATAAGGAAACATCAATTTTTAAAGATAAGAAACTGAGACACGTTTCATCTAAGTCAACAAACTTAGAATGAAATGTATCGGTAGATATCTTGACAAAAAATCTCATTGATGAATAATATAATAATATAATTAAATTTAATTATTAATTATTGGATTCTATTTTCCCATGTATCAAATACCTTTACAGTCAGGACCTCTCACGATATGGTTTACAATATATAGAGTAAACACCCATCTAATTTTTCCAGATGATTCATCTCATGAGACTATTAATGTGTCAAGGAGTTGTCTATAACTAGACGCCACCCATATTATTCTAGTATAAATTATTCCACATATATGAAATAAATAATTTTCCATTCGAAATAAAAATTCTGAATAATTAATATAAATTCATCGACGATACCTAAGTAAGGGATTAGTAACAAGAATAGTTATTGACATTAAATCATTTTTGAGGAAAAATAATCTTTTAACATTCTAAAGAATCTCATACATATTTCAAACATTTAAATTATAAATCTCCATGAATTAAATGAAACATAAAATTTCACAAGAATAATTTTATTTTGTATATTTCATGTCAATGATAGTATATAAAAACTAATAATGAATTCTTTCATAACAAAAGTAATCCTCAATCGAATTTAAAATGAGATGAAATTCCATATCTTAACCATCCTTTTGTTGGGTGGTATTTTTCCTTCTATATATTTCATTGAAAAATTATATTAACTTATAAGATAACCATACTCATTTTTATAATATGATATATTAGTTTTATTACACTTTTCAACATTGTTTCATTATAATAAATATTTCAGATCTTAATTGCCTAATTTTCTCATGTATGTATTGACTATTTAATTTTTGTTCCTATTTCAATGATAATTATTTCATAATATAGATAATGTAAACCATGAATTAGTTATATTTTAAATACATTACATACTTCATTATAATTTAAATAATATCTAGAGATAAAAAAATAAGGGCACCATTCATGGAGATGGTAGTTCATACATTCACTTGAATGATACTTTCATTTCTTTATAGTATTAACTGTATTGGAAATAAATTATACATATCTATATTACAATTCCATTGACACATATATGTTACATATTTTACATAGGTTTATGAAAATCATATTTAATACATTCCATGTACTACATTAATGAATCACATCGCTTCAAGGGGGTAATAGAATATACTTCCTCAATCAATGTTATCATATTAATGAAAAAGTGGAGTATTGATTTTATGTAATATAAAAGGACTATATAAGTATAAAAACTTAATAAATATCTTATATATCATATAGAAACATATTTTACAACATAATATCCATCAATAGTGGTGGTAATGGAAAAATCAACAATCATCATTTCATGATGTAGTAATTCACCGTGCACAGAAATATTAAGTTCGATACACATTATATGGTTTTTCTTTGAATGTTTTGTCCAAATATCATTATAAACCTATTATATTGATGATAATATTTATTATATAGATATTAGATAATATCATTTTAAGGATTGTAGAATTGAAATAAAAAAAATCATAAGGATGTTAGTTACTTCTTAATCTGGTAACTAATTTTTGATTGTACTAAAGGGATTATATTTAGGAATTTTTGCACAAATGGTTGATTCATGGTATTGGGGAGGTGTTTTTGGAATCACTTTGGTATGTTATTTTCAAATCATATGTGGTTGGAGAGGTGTGACAAAAAGATAGTGTTCTTTCCTTTTTTGTAGTAGTGGCGGATTGGAACTCTTGTGAATACCGAAAGATATTCATTAATGGGTGGTCTACCTTGCCTAATGTACCAAAAAAATGGGTAAACAATATATTAATAATAATTAAAATTCATATTTATCCCTCCATAAAAACAAAATATTTCCATTTTATTATTTGTTTTACATCTTTGATTTTTTTAACATTTTCGTTTTTATTAAATCAGCTAGATATCAATCCTATGTAATTTTAAAACTAAGATTAAAATAAAGATAGATATATTATAAATTATATTTACATTTAAATATTAATATGATATTTAATTTTTAAAAGAAAAATCACATTTCTTTTGAAAATTAATTATAAAACATGTTCATGTGATGCGTTAAAACAATGCTTACACATAAATGATGGTAACAATGTTATTATGATATATCAGTCAATATTTTAATTATAAAATTACAAATAGAACTATTAAGAGAAAATATATAATATTTATTGATAATAAAAAATTACATTGTAGAATATATGATATTATTTTTTTAATATCATTTAGTAAACAAATTATTTTAAAATAACTATAATGTCAATGTAGAGAGTATTTATTAAATTTTATCATTAAATTGTGAGTCTAATATTTTATTTCAAATATATACAAATTATTTATGTTTAACATGATATATTCATGTAAAAATTAATTTAACACAATAACCCAATCAATACGCTTCACTTTTATTTTTTTAGTATTATTTATTTTAGTTAATTATTAAGAATATATAACATCATTGTCATTTCATAATAATTTTGTATAAATAAAACATTTTTAAATATTATTGATAGTTTATTATGATAAAAATAATCCTTTTATTCATTCAAAAGGATATGAATTATCGAAAATATGATCTTTTGTGCATATCATAATCTATTATAAATTTCAGAGGTAAATGATGTTCCCTTTTATTCTTTTTACATCCATAATATTTTATATAGGGAACTTTTATTTAATAATATACCATACACCCATAAAATTAAAACCTATTTAGTTAAAATATGATTAACTATAATTATAGTATCAAGGTGAGAATGTGGGGTTTTACTATAGAAATATTAAAAAGTAAAATAGGAATTTATTTAACAATTGAATATAAATATGATAAAAATTAAGTACATTTAAAATATATTTGAATTATATTTCAACTTTTATTATAAAACCAATTTAAAATATAATTTTACACTAATATTTATTTATACAAAAAAGAATTATTAAATTAAACTTTTTATATTTCAATATTCACAAAACAATATAAGTTCTCCAAAAAATAACTAAAATTAACCCTAGTATAATTATGACATACAAAATTAACAAATAATGCATAGTTTGAATGTTTAATATTTTTAAATTGCAAAAATTTAATTTTAAATTTATAATTCCAATAAAAGGTGATAAAACTCATCCTTATGTGTAATACAAGATATATCAATGTGGTGTGTAGAATTATATTAAAATGGTGTTAAATATAAAAATATAAAATATAATATTTGTTCTAAAAAGAATATATTTTAATTTTCATCGGTGTTACATTTGAAAATATTAAATTTTGATGTATTTTTTTATCATCTCAATTTCCTATCATTGTGATTTATCACATATTTGACTCATGTTTCATTTTTTGTGGAGTATATGACACCATATGAATATATTTTATTATTAATTTAAATAAATTAATACTTTTAATGTTATATTTATTTATCCATAATTCTTATTTTGATTTAAATTTAACATCCTTTGTTGGTGTTTTTACGTAAAATGTTATTTTAAATATTTTTTTACTCTTTTAATCAATTGTCCATGTTTTATAGAATTATTTTAATAATTTTATATATAAATAAATGTTTGATATATTTATTGTTTAGTGCCTTTTATTTTATTTCAAAAATATCCAAATAGACACTTTATAATATTGTACGCATGGGTCACTTTTGAATTATTTTACAAAAACTAAAGATATTTTTCTTAAATTTCTCTTACATGATAGAATATTCCCCCAATTAGAGTTAGTATTAATATTTAATCATATATATATATATTTCTATGGTTTGTAAAATAATATATTATTATTTTTTTACTTGGATTTTATTATTTCTAACATACATTCAATGTAATAATATATTTCTCTGAATTTTTATAAGATAAATAAATTTTTTTGCTCATATAGTCTCTAATGCTAAATAGTATTTCTTATTTGATAAAAAATAAAAATAATTGTGTTTTTCAAATGTTATGGTTCCCATACATATTTTCTGATAACATGTAAACCTAATTTAGATTTTAAATACATTGGGTATGTTGATAGAGTAAATTAAAATTAAGTTACATTTAATTAATATGATAGAATTAACTATAAATTCTATTCATTTTTAATGGTTCTTTTAAGCGTGAATTTATATAAAATATCCCAATATAAATACATTGGATTCCAATTATTATTATTGGGTTAAAAAGTTTTTTTTATTTTATATGGTAAAAAATGAACTGATGATTACTGTGTTATTTGTGATCTTATAATGTTGATGTCTTTTTTCAAGTGTAATTTTGTTATTCTATGTAAATTTATTGATTATTATTTTTCATTTATTATTTTTACCAAATTATCTATAAAATAATTGGTATTTTATGTTGTTTCATCTGTAAAAAGTAAATATTTTTATCTCAAGGTTTATGATGTATAATTTCACCCATAATTATTGTTTCACGTTAAATTTATATTCCCCAATTTTCATTTCATACCCATACCAAATTTTTACATGTTTTCGTATGGATTAATGATGTATAGGTATTATAGATATTTCTATGATAAGGCATATTGACAAAAGAAAAAAATTTCATAAATGATAAATACTTTTAAAATTATTATTCTTTTTTAGTGGAAAATTTCACATTGAGTTGGAGGGTCTACTCTTTATTTTATGAGTTAGATATGTTATATTTTATCAAAATTCTATAAGGAAATATTAAATGGTCTTAAAAATTTAATCTATAGAAACCTATAATATAAATTATTTAATTTTGAGTTTTTAAGAACTAATTTGTTATAAATTATAAAACAAATTACTATTTAGAATATGACTATTGTTATAAACTATTAGTGAAATCTTAAAAAAATTCTATTTTACTAAAAAACAATGTTATTAGGTGACTTCAATTTTTTCCTATTAATCCTATTCTACTTATTCTATAAACATTTTGGGTTCTCAACATATATTAATTGTTCATATATAGATATGCATCATGTTGTAAACTATATATTAATTGACATGAAGGCATATATTCAATATACTATAGAATCGGGAGTCACATATTAGGGGTTTTGAATATTTAAATGATAATCATAAAATTAATTGGGAAAATGATATGATCATGTCCTTTTATCAATAAACACAATATTCTATAGGATATTTGATAAAAAAATTAATGAATCCATCTATCCATTGGAATCTGTTAGATATAAATTTTTTTATAATATATATTTTAATTAACTTACCTTCATTTTATCCCATGAACCTAGAAATTCATTGTAACACCAAGACCCAAGATTCATATAGTCAGTGAATTATTTTTCTAAATTTTCATGATTACAAGAATGTGGAATCTGGAGGGAATGAATAGTTATGTATATTTGGTATAGTAGTTACAAACATAAGTTCACCATCCCAACATGAAATGAAATACATTATAAATATTCTATTATGGACATCGATAACTCTATTATTATGAATATATTTTAAAAATAATATACCTATTCATGTTTGGGAAAAAATGTTACATAAAAATGGGTGAGGTCAAATGCTCAGTAATGGTATAAAATACATAGTAATATATCATAAACATAAACATTAGGAAAAATGAATAATTGAAAACACATTACATTATAAAAATAACAGTTATGGAATATGATTTGAGTAAATATTGCCATATTAAAACATAATCATGGGTATTATTCTTTTTGAATAAGGACATGAAATAAGAATTTCAAGATTCATAATGAGAGAAATTCATATTCCAAATCTTATGAATCATATCTTACAGGCCTATAACAATATCTCTAAAGATGAGTATGCCCTCAGCCAAAGCCATATCTAAAAGAGGGAAATGCCTCGACCAATTCCATATATATTTTTCTAATGAGACCTACAAATGAATAAAGAGTCTATATATGCTCCCACATGTCATATACAATGTCCAATGTATTTTTTATATAAAAATTGTAATCATAATCAACTTATATTTCAATATTGAAACAAACAATTGAAATGTAAATAATATTCCCCAGTCATATAACATAATCAATAACCATTTGGAGTAAAGAGGTGAATAAAATCGATATAGAACATCCATTGTAAAAATAATAAAAATATATTCAAAAACCCATTGTCCATAATATAATAAGTGATAGACCAAAATGATTTACCAGATTCAACAATGGATTTTGACATAGATAACAGTTCTTTTAAAAGAGATATTTGAAAAATTATTAAAGAAATAATTCTCAAACATTCCAAAGTGTACCATTCAACCCTGACATATTCATATCATAATATCTTTAAATATCATGTGAATAAGGGGGAAAATTGATATCATATATCAAATGGAATTACATAAAAAATGTACATGTAATTAGTGGTGAACACGTCCAAGGTTTCATTAAATTAAGGTGAGACAACAAAGGTATTTATTACTTTTAAATGAAGAGTTCTTTTGGAAAATAATTTATATATTCCATTAAATCGGATTTAAAAAATTTATATCCAAGAAAATAGAAATTAATGATATTTATATATTATTTGAGGCATAATTTATATTCCACTGAAGTTGAATCTTGTAAAAATAGTTCATAAAATTATTAAGAATTAAAAACATTATATATAATTTTAAGGAAATTATTAATGATAATATTAATGTTGAAAGGAATGTTTATTTTCACAAATCCTAAAATTATCCATGATAAATTTTCATAATAAATTTAGTGGCTTATAAAAATAATGGTTTCCTAAAATAGATTCTGGTGTGCACTTGAAAATAGGCATGTATTCGATATGTTCTATTGAATCATGTTTGTCAATCAGGATAAAATTCTGAACAATATTTTTAAAACATCTTGGTTCCCATAAAATAAAAAATGAATATAATTGATAATCATATATAGAACATTATAAAATATTTTATGTTGATAAAATAAATATAAATAAAAATTAAATTGAGGCATGTTAATAATAAAAGTTACCCGAATGTAAATGGAGGTTCAGATAGAAATCCTTTAAACATTTCAATCAATCCATTCATATGCCCTGAAATTAATAATATTAAAATAACACACTGAATACCATGAAAATAAATATATTAATTGTATGATACATATAACGACCCATACTTTACATACATTTTTAATACTTCAAAATTGAATCATACTTATTACAAAAAATAACAAAACCACCAAAGGACTGTATATGTATAGTGTCTTTAGAAACTGGGAAACATAAACAACTGGTTCATAAAATGTCTACACTGTCTCCCATTTATTTCATCATATATATAATCACTTTTGGCATATCTTACTTAATAACCTTATTCCTGACCTGGGGAAAGAAAACATACAAAAGGGTGAGCTCAAATGCTCAGTAAGGGTAAACAAATGAAATATCAATCACATCATATTCATAAGAACATAACTTTTTGAAATCATAACCTGCAAAAGAGATCATAATTTCATAACTTGGGATAAATCATGAAAGTGAAATGTAATCCCAATAATCATAAATTATAACATGAAACTTTTTGGCATGCACACATAATCATAGAGAATCATTTCTTATTAGTCAAAACTCATTTCCAAGACTATCTTAGTGGACAAAGTCCATTTCTGAACCGAGTTCACTCCTCGTTTCAGTCCTGTTTCACTGAACTGGTATAACCTACTGTTCCAGCCATGTCTATCTCATGAGATATAAAATCATAACCCAATGCATGGGAGGGAGATATAGGTCCCACCCATCTCATAATTATACCATTCATATGTGTGCCACAAAATCATAAATCATACATCATTGCATAACTCATGTAATAAAAATGGGATTCTTAAACAACATGACATCATAAAACAATTCATATAATATAAATTAATTCATAAAAATAATTCCGTCACAGCATAATCTAATCAATGTAATAATAGGGATAGAAACAGAAACCTATATTATCTTTGATGGAAAATAATTTTGATAAAACACTTTAACTCCATTCTTGAGGAAAATATCCTTTCTACTTCAAAAACATTTTCCTTTCTTAACATGTCATACAATTTTAAACTAAAAGAATTTGATTAAAAATAAACTTGAAAACTTGTAAAGGAATCTTTTTGGAAATAATGTTTTAAAAATTCATTCATGCCGTATAAGTTAAAAAAACATTCTTCTAGTACTTTTGTCGGAAAAGTCAAAAAGTACCTCGTACAAAAAACGACAAAAGATTTCATTCATATCTTTTACTATAAACTCGAAAAAGGGTAAAAATGGATTTAAAAAATTGTATGTGGATGGATATAATATTACATATTGAGGAAACATGGGTGTGGATGATAAAATACACCCCAGTAAATACCAATGTATAAACAATCTCGGATAAAAATGAGATTGTGATATTTCCCATACCTTAGGTCCGATTTGCTTTGTAAGTGTCCGAACCTCCTGTATAATGATTTAAATAATGTTATTGACTTATTCGAGAATCATAATTATCATATATGGTCATATTCTTAGCTTCTTAGTAGTAATATTTCATTTCGACATGTTATTCGGGTGTTTATAACTTTTTGTTCTTATGCGTGTTTTGTCGAATAAATTCTTATTCTTCTCTTTAGGTTATAGATACATCATTTACAGAATGGTATTAATGTACTATATATCATATTTATTCATTAAATTCATTTATATAATCATTATGCAATGAAGATCATGTAGAACAAATCGCATCATATCATGGAGACGGTATTCCGTACGTACGCACGAGCGATGATATCATTCCCATGATCGTGGAATTGTATTGGAGTGTATGTATACTATTTCATAATAAATATCACTTTATAATAATCATATATAGTAATTATTTACACCATTATACCCATCAATGTAAGGTGGTGGTGGAAAATAGATTACACCATGGCGTGGAGACAGTATTCCGTACGTACGCACGCGCAGTGATTTTGTTTTCCGTAGGATGGATAGATGGTGAAATAGGGTTGTTTCATACTTATAATAACATATCAGTATATGAGTGATAATGATGTTATTACTTCATAATAAAACAACTAAATAAGAATAAATTGAAGAAGAAATAATTTTTAAAGGATCGGTAATGGACATTACCTCTTTTTGATGCGCCTCTTCTTAACCTCCTCTTAGGGCACTAGGGTTGGTCTTTGAAGAAGACCAGAACCTCTAGGATGATTCTAGGGAAGTTTGGAAGTGAAATGGGTAGGTTTTGGCCGAGAATTAAGGCTCAAATTTGTGTGAGTAGGAGAGGGAGGAGGTGCCCTTTTATAAGGGAGGAGGGGGGAAGCTTTGGAATAACAAAAATATTATTTTATTATAAAGACAAATTCGGTTTTAAATAGCTCAAAATTGATTTATTTCTAAGATAAGGTGGGGATGGGTCGAAATCCTCTCATAAAATATAATTTAGACAGATTTAGGTATCAATTTTAACCTTATCATTTTGATTTAACTTTAAGTTAGATAATTTAACTTTTACCGTGTCTTCTGGTTTTATTATACTATAAGGTTAATAAACATACTATATCAAGCCAAACGAAACCCATTTTGTTTATTATTAATATATATAACCTTATCAAAGTAATTTGGCCGAACCTTATATTTTTAGGAATAATATAACAATTAATAATATAATATTTGTTTTAAAAACTATTTTATGTCAATTTTGACACTATTTGGTAATTGATTTCTGTGAAAATCATAACAGAATTATTGGTTCCAAAAAAGTTAATTAAATCAATACTAACATGTCATATTAACATATAATATTATTTTAATTCATAAAAAGATTGAAATTACATTTATTTGGGTATTTATAAGATCAATTATGTCAATATTTCATTAATAAGATAATTACTTCATCATCGTTGTGTAATAAATAAATTAAATTATATAATGTCTAAAAATTATAAATAAAATACCATTATGTTGAAAATATTTTTATCTTTCTAATGAATATTTATAGTCTAATTTATCTTATGTATAACCCCATATTAGAAATGATTTACTTATTAAACATTGATTTTAACTATTTTAACTTTTCTTTAAATAAATTAATAATAAATGTCCTAATCTAATCCAAGTGGGCCTAAATGGTCATATTTTATTCCTAAGGTTGTTTTTGGTCGAATTACACTTATCCAAAAGAATTAGGACATGTGTTAGGGTAATAATAATAACACTTTTACCCTTAATTACCATATTTACTTTTAACCGTGGTAAAAAAAGTAAAAAGTCACTATTCACCAAAAATTATTTTAATCTCATTGAACCACATTTTAGTCCATGATTTTAACCGTGTCTCTCGGATTTTCGAAATTCCACTCACAGAAGCCGTAAAATTAAGTTTTATGAAAAATATATTTTTTTTAACTACCACTCAGTGGTTTCACTATTCATCAAAAATTGAAAGTTTTCAGAAAAATACAAAAAATGAGGCCTAAGCTATATTTGATATTATGAATTAAAAAATGATGTTTATTTTACAAAATTCAAAACATATCAGTTAAATTAACTAATTTAAAAATTAATTCCCGTCATTAAGATAAATAACGTGTATTTAAGAGACAATAACTATCAAAAGATTGACACTTGTTTATGTCTGGTTTAAATGTGAAATTACATCCAATGAACAACATTGTATTATATTGTAAAAATATATTCTAAATATACTTGAAAACCACTAAAATTAATAATTTATCACTATTAATTATTTCGATTAAAAAAGTTTTTTTTAATTAAAATTTAATAATTTTCACTATTCATCAGAATATGAAAGTTAACCGAAAAGTACCAAAATTTCACCCTAAGCTAATTTCGATATTCCGAATCCAAAAATGAAGTCCATTTTGAAAAATAAAATTTATAAAATTTCAAAAAGAGGTTATTACTATTCATAACGGCTAGTTTTAAGAATATTTCAATAGCATATTGTTGTTTAGTGAAACTCGGTATTACATATGACGCAAGCTGTTGAGGAAGGTCGTGGTTGCATGTAATGCAAGCCAAGATAGTGTTGTGTGTAGTGAAATATTCCTTTGATGATTTATATATCATAAAAACAAAATATTTCTCATAAAAGTATGGGTGTTACATTCTACCCCCTTAAAATGAAGTTCGCCCTCGAAATTCGTCACTTTGTAACAAAAAGATGAGGATACCCCTCCCTCATCATATCCTAAAGCTCCCATGTAGCTTCTTCTAATTGGTGGTTCCTCCATTAAACATTCACCAATCGAGTGGTCATGTTTCGTAGGACCTTTTCGCTACGATCCAGAATCTCTATCGGCTGTTCTTCATAAGAAAGATCTTGCTCCAGCGGTACAACTTCTGAGCTGAGTACATGTGGAGGATCAAGAATGTACTTTCTCAGGAGATATACATTGAACACATCGTGAACTTGAAAGAGATTTGGTGGAAGTGCCAATCGGTAAGCTACCTTTCCAACAGGATCGAGTATTTCGAAAGGACCAATATATCTAGGGCTCAACTTCCCCTTCTTTCCGAATCTCATGACCCTCTTCTAGGGAGATATTTGTAAGAACACTTTATCACCCACTTCAAACTCTAGGTCTTTTATTAGGTTGTCAGCATAACTTTTCTGTCGACTCTGAGATGCTCTTATGTGTTGTTGAATGGATCGGACATTTTCTGCCATCTCATCAACAAGATCAGGTCCTAATAGCTTTCTTTCCCCAACTTCATCCCAGCAAGTTGGAGTCCTGCATTTCTTTCCATAGAGAGCTTCATAAGGAGACATATGAATATAGGAGTGAAATCTATTATTAAAGAAAATTCCACCAAAGGTAGGAGTTGATCCCAACCACCTTTGAAATCAATAGAGCAAGATCTCAACATATCTTCTAGAGTTTGAATTGTTCTCTCAGACTGACTATCTGTCTGAGGATGATAAGCAATGATGAAACTCAACTCTGTATCCAAAGTATGCTGAAGACTTCGCCAGAACTTAGAGGTAAATCTCGGATCCTAATCAGATATAATAAAAAGTGTTACTCCATGCAATATTACCACTTCCTTTACAAATATCCTAGAAAGCTGATCCAGAGATAAATCCTCTCTAATAGCAATGAAGTGTGCAGACTTTGTAAGATGATCAACTATGACCGAGATAACATTATTGCCTTTATATGTTTTAGGAAGTCCTGTGACAAAGCCCATAGTGATGTTTTCCCATTTCCATTCGGTTATGGGTAATGGTTTTAACATCCCCTTAGACATCTGTCTCTCAGCTTTAACTTGCTGACAAACCAAGCATCGAGAGACATATTCAGCAACATCTTTTTCATGCCATCCCACCAGAAGTACTCTTTCATGTCCCTATACATCTTTGTGCTTCCAGGATGAATAGATAATGAAGAACTATGAGCCTCATCCAGCAGCTCCTTCTTTAATTCGGGGATGAGAGGAACACAAATTCGATTCCTAAACTTTATTATCCCATCATAATCATGGTTGAATTCAGGAATATTTCTCACCTTCTTTTGTAACTCTATATCTTCTTTCTGCGCCTCTTTAATCTTCACATGTATAGATGGTTGAACATTAATTTGAGAAAGATACGATTTTACCCCTTCCATTATAATTTCAAGATCCATCCTTTGTAAATCCATAAATATTGGATCTTTTGTGATCCTCATCATGGATAAACTGGCATAGTCTTGTCGACTTAATGCATCTGCCGCCTTGTTTGCTTTCCCAGGGTGGTAATGAATTGAGCAGTCATAATCCTTAATCATCTCTAACCATCTTCTTTGGTGCATATTCAGCTCCTTTTGTGTGAAAATATACTTTAAACATTTATGATCAGTATAAATGTCACACCTTTCTCCATAAAGATAATGCCTCCAAATCTTTAATGAAAAGATTACTGCAGCTAACTCCAAATCATGTGTTGGGTAATTTTGCTCATGGATTTTCAACTGTCGTGAGGCATAAGCTATCACCATATCATTTTGCATGATAACAGATCTCATTCCCTTCTTGGATGCATCACTGTAGATCCCAAACCTTTCCCCACTACAAGGAAGTGTGAGTATAGGTGCACTAGATAACCTTCTTTTCAACTCCTTGAAATTCTCTTCACATTCCTCCATCCAAACAAACTTAACTCCTTTCCAAGTCAACCTAGTGAGTGGATTAGATAATCGTGAAAAATATTTCACAAAACGTTGATAATATCCAGCCAAACCAAGAAAACTTCGGATCTCAGTTACTGTTTTTGGTCTCAACCATCTTTTGATAACCTCCGTTTTTGCTGGATCCACAGATATCCCATCTTTTGAGATTATTTGACCCAAAAATGCAACCTTTTGATTCCAAAATTCACACTTGGTAAATTTGGCATAAAGCTTCTCCTTTCTTAGGGTCTTCAATATAATTCTCAAGTGATCTTAATGTTCTTCCTTGCTCTTTGAATAGACAAGAATATCTTCTATAAAGACTACCACAAATTGATCAAGGTAGTCTCTAAAGAATCTATTCATCAGACCCATGAAGATATCAGGGGCATTAGTAAGACCAAATTGCATCACTATAAATTCATAGTGTCCATACCTTGTACGGAAAGCTATCTTTGGTATATCCTCCCTTTTGACCCTTAATTGATGATACCCTGAAATGAAGATCAATCTTGGAAAAGTATTGAGCTCTGTATAGTTGGTCAAATAAGTCATCAATGTGTGGGAGAGGATATTTGTTCTTGATGGTGATCTTGGTAAGTTCTCGATAATCAATGTAGAGTCTCATTGATCCATCTTTCTTCTTAACAAATAGAACAGGTTATCCCCAAGGTGACGCACTAGGGCGTATGAATCCCTTATCCATATTCTCTTGGAGTTTCTTCTTCAATTCCTACAACTCAACTGGGGCCATTCTATAAGGTGTCTTTGAAATAGGCAAAGCACCCTGTATGAGTTCTATTGAAAACTCAACTTCATGATTTGGTGGAAGACCCGACAATTCCTCCGGAAAAGCCTCATCTGTAACACCCCAGGTAAATAAAGAATATGACATTTTCATATTTATCCATATTTTTGAATAAAATATTAATATGACTTTAAAGGGGATGCTATGCTCGATGGCATACCCAACACGCAACAACGAGTTTCTTGGGAATCATACGTTTCACTCTAATAATAAAATAATATTATTTTAAATGGTAGTTAACATTTTGCTATTCTATTGGAGGGAATGGATAGAAATAACTAAAATAGTATTATATATGTTTTTAAATGTTTTTACACTTATCCAATAAAATATAAAGGCTTAAAATACGGAAAGAATTCAATTTTAGGCGTATATGCCCTAGTTTTCACTAAAGGTTCACTTATCGCCTTTTGATGGCGAACCATCAATAAATATAGTTTTGTTCACTGTTATATATTATATTAGACGAAATAAAACTCTTCTTAAGAATTGGGACATCAAAATTTACTTTGTGTAAATTTTTGGTATCTTTCCGATAAAGTTCATTTTTTAATGAATAGTGTAAAATGTTGTATTTTAATTCAAAACCTCTTTTTAATCTAATTTATTTATATGATTAGATTATATTTTGAATTGGTTTTAAGGTGAAATTATAATATATTTTTACCATTAAATCCAATAGTGGTCGTTGGAATTAATTTCAATTTGAAATTAGACTTAAACTAGTGTCAATCTTTTGATACTTATTGTTTCATAAAAACATGCTATTTGCCCTGACAGATGGAATTAATTATTAAATTAATTAATGTGACTTATATTTTTTGAATTTTGTAAAATAGACTTCATTTTTGAATTTGGAATATCAAATATAGCTTAGGGTGAATTTTTGGGATTTTTCTGAAAAACATCAATTTTTGATGAATAGTGAAACCACCAAGTGGTACTTATAAAAACTAATTTTTCGGTTTAAATGGAAATTTTACATCTTTGTGTTTTAATTTCAAAAATCTGACATACATGGTTGTCATTAAGAATTAAAATGTGGTTCAATGGGATGAAAATAATTTTTTGGTGAATAGTAACTTCTTAAGTTTTTAATCGCGATTAGAGGTAATTAGTGTAGTTTATGGTAAGAATAATGTTTTAATAAAATAAAATGACATAGACACATGTCCTACCCTCATTGGATGTGTCATGGCCGACCAAGACAATCCATGGGTCAGCTTGGGGACCCCATGGAGCCACTTTGGTTGGGAAATGACATAAATATCTTTTTATTAAATGTTAAAGTAAAAATGACACAAACATTTGATGTTTTACTAAAATAATTTTTACATGGGGTTATACAAGTCATATTTTTGACTATAAATATTAATTGGAAATATAAAAAGATTTCCTATATCATAGTATTTTTTTTATAATTTTTAGACTTTAAAACAATTAAATTAGTTATGACATAATGATGATGAAGCGATAACCTCATTATTTAACGATTTAAATAAAATGGAAAGATAATGTAATATCTAAGACCTACACATGTCCAAAACCTATTGGATGAGTGGATTTAGAAACCTTATCTCCTTAGCCTCGAAATACATCAATTTGGTACCTTTAAAATCAGAAACTCTTTTGAATATAAAGTAACATTTTTTAACTTTACAAGAGTGCCCCTCCTCTCCTCTTATAAAAGGCCCCCACCTCTACCTCCTTACCCACACTCCCAAAGCCTTTGGCTCGGCCAACCCCTGCACATTTTGTATTTTCCCTTCCCTATCTTACTCATTGAAGCCTCACTTTGGGCAGAAGGCTTCCCAAGGAAGCCTTTGAGCTCAAACCAAAGGGAGTTACCCGATTTTAAGGTAATATCTTCACTTGAGTCCTTTTGTTTTATTTTGCCTCTCCAACCCCCTAAACTCTTTTTATTCATTTCTTTTGTAACAAATCCAGTATCTACAATATACAAGGATGTTGTTACAAGAAGGATTCTAGCTACACGTACACACACCTACATCTAATGGTTAAAGAACATATTGTTTCTGTGGATGGCGAATTTATGCCTCACGAAACGATGATTGTTCAACACTCATATAACACCTTCAAAGGTGGCCATTAAGATGTCACTATATTTATATATGATATATAATATGTTTATGTTATACTTAAGATTCTGTATTTTTCATTTTTGGCTTACCTTTATGGCTTCCATTATGGGTATACGCGATATCTTCATTTTAGGAAGTGCGGACTACCGCCCCCTCAAAGTGATGTGATTCGTTAATGCCATACATGGGACGTATAAAGGATGGATTTAATGTTATTATATATGATGTTATACTGGAATTATAATATAGATCTATATAATTATTATTTCTTTTCATTAAAGTATGAGATAGAAATGAAAGTAGCGTTCATGCGTACGTACGGCTTACCGTCTCCATGAACGGTGCATTTCACTTCTTATCCCCAAATGTAATGTACTATTATAAGTACATGTATATAATGGATATATATGATGAATGATACATATAAATGATGAATATAATTCTGTAATTAAAATATACATACCTCTCATTTAGTTTTAATTCCATTAATATGACAAAGAAATGAAAGTAGCGTTCATGCGTACGTACGGCTTACCGTCTCCATGAACGGTGCATTTCATTTCTTACCTCTAAATTATTATGTGATATTATAAATTCATTTATATTCTAGATATATATGATATATATTTTATCCAAATAAGTAATGTCATTCTGGATATAAAGAACCTTTGACCACACGAACAACATGTAATTGTAAGAAGATCACTTTCGACTTAAGAACCAAATATCGACAAAACAAACATTATTTACTTAAATGATTACATAATTTTTATAAAATGTAAATAAGTGAAATAAAAGGAATAATGAACTTGAAAATTTTATTAAGAAAATTAAAATTAACTCATGTTTATTATTCAGGACGTTATTGAACGATCGAGTCAAGTCGGACCCGAGGTAAGGGACCCTACCCCTCTCTTTCTTTTAAAGTACACTTTTTTATGTCATTCCTTTTAAGCTTATCTTTATTGTGATAGGGATGTTATTTTATATTACTCTTACTGTAATTTTTATGTTCATATGATGAGAGACCCTATTCTCTCTCATCAATCGATTTTGGAAGTTTTGAGGGGCGTCGTTAGACTGCCGAATTTTCGTAAGAGATCCAACCTCTCTCTTTATTTTTAAGTACTCTCATTTATGTCATTTATTTTAAGCCCATAGTTCTTATGATTGGGGATGTTATTTTATATTACTCATACTGTAATTTTTATGTTAATATTACAAGAGACCCTATTTTATCTCATAAATCCATTTTTTGGAAGTTTTAAGTGGCACTGTTAGGCTGCCGAGTTTTCGTAATGGATTTTTCATCTCACTTTTATTCCAGTGAGATTTATGATACATTTTCCACAATTTCATTTGAGTGGTGTATGTACTGACCCTTATTATACACTTTGTGTAGTATAATTTCATTTATGGGTATTCACATCTTCATTGTATGACCCTTCTTCCATGGGGTGTACGTTTCGAAAGTCACCCAAATCGGTAAGGGGACCTTTCACCCTCCTCTTTTTAAAAGACTTCTTTTGTTATGTCTTTTAATTCACATACTATTATGTTGGGATATGTTCATTTATATCCTTATTGATGTAAATTTTATGTCCAAGTGATGAGATTCCCTTTTTATCTCTCATCAACTCATTTTATGAATTTTGAAGTGATGTCGTTAGGCTGTCGAATTTTACTAAGGGAACTTTTTAACCCAATTTCGTTTTCTTTGGGTTCAACATGTAGTTATATAATATGTCATCCATTTAATATGTGTGAATGACCTTTTATTTTTTTACACTTAATATCCACTTATATTGGGTGTATTTATATTTGTCACACATAATTTTGAGATTGATTTATCCTTAATTTAAGGATACCTTCTTTATAAGGGATTTCATCACATTTGACACTTCTATTGAGACTTCATTGTTGTTATGCACAAATTCACTCTTATATGGTGTATATACTGTCCTTTGGAATATTATATAATGAATCCATTTATTCTCATGATATTATAAAGTTCTGACAAAATTGTATTCCTCAATTATTGTATTCAAGTGTCTCTAATTTTGGTAAAACCCCTTTAACGAAAATATCGCTTTAAATGTTTTAAATATTTTTTCATATTAATATCCATGTTTTCAAAATGGTTTTAAGGATTTATTTATATGGATATTAATGGTTTAAAATTTTAAAAGCTTCAAAGTGGTATGGGACACTTTGATTCAAAAACCTCTTTATTAAATGTTTTAAATGGTTTTGGAAATGGTTTATTTTTGAATGGATTCATTATTTCAATATACTAAAATGTTATATTGTGATTGAACTGTGGAAATGATATATTTACTTTATGCATGTTTTATGTGATATGATTATTTTGAGGTTCTTGGGCATTATTATGAAGACGGGTGGTTCCGAGATAGACTAAGGGCGGGTGAGCCCGATATAGCTCTCCAATGCATTGGGTAACGAGAAGGAGTGAAACGTTAAGGTCTCTCTGAAGATATTTAGGGAATATACTGTGATGGGTATTCCAAAACGTAACCAAGAGGGTTACTCCCTACGTAAGAATGTTATGAATTCATCAAGTTACCTTGTATGTCTTATGATTTCTATGATTTATTCATGATTTGATGAGGTATGTTAAAGTTCCTATGTTTTATGGGTAAAGTATGATTTCATTCTTATGTATATATGAACTCATGTTTCCTTTCCATATTTTTATATCCCTTACTGAGCTTTTTATGCTCATCCCATGTTTTTGAAATGTTTTTCACAGGTCAAGGGAAAGGTACGTGATGTGATGATAGTGTCAAGGATGTGTCATGAAAGAATCCAATTTTTATTTTAAATATGTTTCTGTTGATGGGAAGAATGAATCCTGTCTTTTATGTAACCACTTTCTTTTAATGTGGAATGTAATGAAAGTTTTATGATCTAATTCTCTAAAACTCTAAAACTGAAAAGATCCTCAATATGTAATCTTGTATTAACTCAAGATTAAGTAAGGTTTAAGGCTGGGGACTTATTGTTGGTATCAGAGGTCGGTTTAGATAACATTAGAGGTTAGGGTATTCTTTAAGCATAAGTGACATTACCATAACGGTTAAGATTTCAGAAAGAGTCCTAGTTTTAGATAAAGTGAATGAGTAAGTATATCTTAGTGTTTATCTTTCTCATTAGTACATGACGGTTTTGTTGATATACTCACACAGACCTTTTTGGTTTTAGTAAATGGCTAGATCTAGCAGGCTCCAAAGTAACAGTGGATGTGAAGGAAACTGTGACAGTTTTTTGAGCACGCAACTGAATGATATGGGAGCTGCAATCAGAACTCTTGTGATTATCCTCAACCAACTATCTGGAGTCATGATTGACCACCTAAACATTGGTGATTTCTCTAAGGAATCATATATGCGAGAAACAAATCCCTACGGAAGTACAGGTAATAGTCATAAAGGTAAGTGTGTTCAAAAACCTATGTGTCAAAGATGTGGAAAGAAACACCTAGGAAAATGATTCAAAGGGACAGAAATATGCAATAGATGTGGAAATGAAGGTCATAAAGCAAGAACCTACCATGGAAAAAGGAAGCATCCAGTTGACTCGAGGAAAGGGAAAGAAGTTCTTTCTGAGGGATCAATTTAAAGTTTTAAATGTGGTGTGCATGGTCATTATGCAAACACATGTCCTATGAAGAAGTCTCGTGAATGGGATCACCAAGAGCGTATAAATGTTCCTTTACCAATACCTAATGCCATTCCGATTGAGGAAGATGAAACTGAGAATGACCAATCAAAGGTATGTATTATTTCATTACTATTGTTTTCCTATTTTGGAATCTTAGGATATGATTCATGATTTTGTTTGTAGGAAAGAGGTATTTCAGAATAAGTTGGAAGGGAATGGTTAATGGATCATGAAGAATGTTGAATGAGTAAGATGTCAACATATAAGGGATTCAAGAGTTATGGTGAAATTCTTAAGAGAATTAAGTCTCTTTTGATGATGGGGTTACATTAGAAGACTTTTTATATTATGTGTAACCCTGATGTTTAATATATGAAAATTTTATTCAAGGAATAGTTATCTTTTCTTTTGTGGACATAGTTATAAAGATCCATTTGGGTTTATATGATCCTTACTTTTGAGGTTAAATTATGTTATGGTTAGTTTTTATGATTATATACCTTTTTGGGGAATGATTTGAGAATTATATAGTTTTGGAAAAAGGACAACATGCAGACCGTGTGACTACCCGTAGCGTCGGACAAAGATGCGGGAATCAAACCCACAACCAAAGTGCGACTGGTATTTATCGCCTACCACTGGACTACGTGAAGTCCCTGGTTAGTTTTACTGATTATTTTTAGTTATATGATTTTATGAATTAAGAGTATGTTGATTTTGGGTTATTTGTGTAAATGATTGACCTATCATGGAAGATATGTGATTAGGTTAATTAATTTTCAATACAAGACTTTTGGAGCAACTGGTGTTGTTTGGAGATAAATGTTACGATTTAACTTGGAAGACTATGTGACTAAATCCTTCAAATATTTGGGTTTCAATCTTAGTTTGGTTTACTTTGAAGAATTTTATGGACAAATTGATTATATAACAGTCCTCGTTGAACTTTGGGTTTTGTTGGACAAATTTTGGAGATTAAGAATAGGTTTTCTTTTTATAAATGGTTATCCTTTTCTGGATTATCTGATCTTGTACTAACCTTTTTGGTTTTGGTGTTGGTTAAAGTCTAAAGAAATGGGAAGTATATAGTTCCCTTTTGTGGATTAGGTGACTCTCTATAATTTTATTATAGAACTCTTAATGCGAACAAGTCTCTAAATACTCGTCTTTTGGAAAACAAATATGAGTTTGATTAAGGAATCTAGAAAAAGTTGATAGTCAACATGATAAGTGATTATGTTTCCTTATGAATAAATTCTTCAATAAAAAGTAACTTAAAACAAAAAGGTTGTCTATTAACTTTTCCTACTGGGGAATCAAATACCGTTTAACCCATCACAAGTTTGTTATTTTCTTATGGTTAACTTTCTCCTAGGCATGTTTACTATCACTCTCCATCAGAACACGACCCTTTGTTTTTTCCTTCGTTTCCATATTTTCATACTTGGAATCCTAGTATGGGTTAACTCGGGTGAACTTTGTACTTAACTTTCTTTATTTTAAAGTGATTGTTTTACCGACTCCTGTTCCAATGAGGGACTTTCAAGGATTCTTCCAAGCCCAATTTTAAAAATTGCGAGGACGCAATTCCCAAAAGGGGGGAAGGATGTAACACCCCAGGTAAATAAAGAATATGAAATCTTCATATTTATCCATATTTGTTAATAAAATATTAATATGACTTTAAAGGTGACGCTATGCTCGATGGCGTACCCAACACGCAACAACGAGTTTCTTGGGAATCTTACGTTGCACTCTAATAATAAAATAATATTATTTTAAATGGTAGTTAACATTTGGATGTTGTATTGGCGGGAATGGATAGAAATAACTAAAATATGATTATATACATTTTTAAATGTTTTTACATTTATCCAATAAATGATAAAGGCTTAAAATACGGAAAGAATTCAATTTTAGGCGTATATGCCCTAGTTTTCACTAAAGGTTCACTTATCGCCTTTTGATGGCGAACCATCATTAAATATAGTTTTTTTCACTCTTATAAATTCTGTAGGACCAAATAAAACTCTTCTTAAGAATTGGGAATCAAAATTTACTTTCTGTAAATTTTTGGTATCTTTCCGTTAAAGTTAATTTTTTAATGAATAGTGTAAAATGTTGTATTTTAATTCAAAACCTCATTTTAATCTAATTTATTTATATGATTAGATTATCTTTTTAATTGGTTTTAATTTGAAATTAGAATATATTTTTAACATTAAATCCAATACTGGTCATTGGAATTAATTTCACTTTGAAATCAGACTTAAACTAGTGTCAATCTTTTGATACTTATTGTTTCATAAAAACACGCTATTTTCTCTGACAGCGGGAATTAAATATTAAATTAATTAATGTAACTTATCTTTTTTGAATTTTGTAAAGAAGACTTCATTTTTGAATTTTTAATATCAAATATAGATTAGGGTGAATTTTTGGGATTTTTCTGAAAAACTTCAATTTTGGATGAAAATGTGAAACCACTAAGTGGTACTTATAAAAACTGGTTTTTCCCTTTAAATTAAATTTTTCCATCTTTGTGTTTTGAATTTCAAAAATCCTACATACATGGTTGTCATTAAGAAGTAAAATGTGGTTCAATGGGATAAAAATAATTTTTTGGTGAATAGTAACTTATGATGTTTTTAATCGCGATTAGAGGTAATTAGTGTATTTTATGGTTAGAATAATGTTTTAATAAAATGAAATGACCTACACACATGTCCTACCCTCATTGGATGTGTCATGGCTGACCAAGAAAATCCATGGGTCAACTTGGGGACCCCAGGGAGCCACTTTGGTTGGGAAATTACATAAATATCTTTTTATTGAATGTTAAAGTGAAAATGACACAAACATGAGATGTTTACTAAAATAATTTTTACATGGGGTTATACAAGTCATATTTTTGACAATAAATAGTCATTGGAAAGCTAAAACTATTTCCTATATCATAGTAGTTTTTTTTATAATTTTTAGACATTAAATAAATTGAATTATTTATGACATCATGATGATGCAGCGATGACCTCATTAACGATTTAAATAAAATGGAAAGCTAATGTAATATATAAGACCTAATAATTTAAAAAAACTATTGGATGAGTGTATTTCGAAACCTTATCACCTTATCCTATAAATACATCAATTTGGGTCCTTTAAAATCCGAAACTCTTTTGAAAATAAAGTAACATTTTGTAACTTTACAAGAGTGCCCCTCCTCTCCTCTTATAAAAGGCCCCCACCTCTACCTCCTTAACCACACTCCCAAAGCCTTTGGATCGGCCAAAACCTTCCCATTGTGTCTCTCAACATCCCTCTATTACTCCTTGAAGCCTCAATTTCGGCAGAAGTCTTCCCAAGGAAGCCTTTGAGCTCAAACCAGTGGGAGTTACCCGGTTTTAAGGTAATGTCTTCACTTGAGTCCTTTTGTTTTATTTTGCCTCTCCAACCCCCTAAACTCTTTTTATTAATTTCTTCTGTAACAACTCCAGTATCTTATATATACTAGTATGTTTTTATAATAAGGATTCCAGCTACACTTACACACACCTACATCTAATGGTTAAAGAACATACTGTTTCCGTGGATGGCGAATTTCTGCCTCACGAAACGATGATTGTTCAACACTCATATAACACCTTCAAAGGTGGCCATTAATATGTAACTATATTTATATATGATATATAATATGTTTATGTTTTACTTAAATATCTTTATTTTTCATTTGTGGCTTACCTTTATGGCTTCCATTCTGGGTATACGCGATATATTCATTTTAGGAAATGCGGACTACCGCCCCCTCAAAGTGATGTGATTCGTTAATGCCATACGTGGGACGTATAAAGGATGGATTTAATTTTATTATTATTATGTTATACTGGAATTATAATATACCTCTATATCATTATTATTTCATTCAAATAAATTATGAGATAGAAATGAAAGTAGGGTTCATGCGTACGTACGGCTTACCGTCTCCATAAACGGTGCATTTCATTTCTTATCCCTAAATGTAATGAACTATTATAAGTACATGTGTATAATGGATATATATGATGAATGATACATCTAAATGATGAATATAATTCTGGAATTAAAATATACATACCTCTAATTTAGTTTTAATTCCATTAATATGACAAAGAAATGAAAGTAGTGTTCATGCGTACGTACGGCTTACCGTCTCCATGAACGGTGCATTTCATTTCTTACCTCTAAATTATTTTGTGATATTATAAATACATGTATATTCTAGATATATATGATATATATGATATCCAAATAACGAATGTAATTCTGGATATAAAAAACCTTTGACCACATGAACAACATGTAATTGTAAGAAGTTCACTTTCAACTTAAGAACCAAATATCGACAAAACAAACATTATTTACTTAAATGATTACATAATGTATATGAAATGTAAATAAGTGATATAAAAGGAATAATTAACTTGAAAATGTTCTTATGAAAATTGAAATTAACTCAAGTTTATTATTTAGGATGTTAATGAAGGATCGAGTCAAGTCGGACCCGAGGTAAGGGACCCTACCCCTCTGTTTTTTTTTCAAGTACACTCTTTTATGTCATTCCTTTTAAGCTCATCTTTCTTGTGATCAGGTTGTTATTTTATATTACCCTTACTGTAATTTTTATGTTCATATTATGAGAGACCCTATTCTCTCTCATCAATCCATTTTCTAAGTTTTGAGTGGCGTCGTTAGGCTGCCGAATTTTCGTAAGAGATCCAACCTCTCTCTTTCTTTTTAAGTACTCTCATTTATGTAATTTATTTTAAGCCCATATTTCTTATGTTTTGGGATGTTATTTTATATTCCTAATACTTTAATTTTTATGTTAATATAATTAGATACCCTATTTGATCTCATAAATTCATTTTTTAGACGTTTTAAGTGGTACTGTTAGGCTGCCGAGTTTTCGTAATGGATTTTTCATCTCACTTTTATTCCCGTGAGATTTATGATACATTTACCACAATTTCCATTTAGTGGTGTATGTACTACCCATTATTATACACTTTGTGTAGTATAATTTCATTTATTGGTATTAACATCTTCATTGTATGACCCTTCTTCCATGGGGTGTACGTTTCGAATGTTACCCAACTCGGTAAGGGGACCTTTCACCCTCCTCTTTTTAAAAGACTTTTTTGTTATGTCTTTTAATTCACATACTATTATGTTGGGATATGTTCTTTTATATCCTTATTGACGTAAATTTTATGTCCAAGTGATGAGATTCCCTTTTTATCTCTCATCAATTCATTTTCTGAATTTTGAAGTGATGTCGTTAGGCTGTCGAATTTTACCAAGGGAACTTTTTAACCCAATTTCGTTTTCTTTGGTTTCAACATGTAGTTATTGAATATGTCATCCTTTTAATATGTTTGAATGACCTTTTATTGTTTTACACTTAATATCCACTTATATTGGGTGTATTTAAATTTGTCACACATAATTTTGAGGTTGATTTATCCTTAATTTAAGGATACCTTCTTTATAAGGGATTTCATCACATTTGACATTTCTATTGAGACTTCACTGTTGTTATGCACCAATTCACTCTTATATGGTGTGTATACTGTCCTTTGGAATATTATATCATGAATCCATTTATTCTCATGATATTATAAAGTTCTGACTAAATGTTATTCCTTAATTATTGTATTCAAGTGTCTCTAATTTTGGTAAAACCCCTTTAACCAAAATATCGCTTTAAATGTTTTAAATATTTGTTCTTATTAATATCCATGTTTTCAAAATGGTTTTAAGGATTTTATATATGGATATTAATGGTTTAAAATTTTAAAAGCTTCAAAGGGGTATGGGATACTTTTATTCAAAAACCTCTTTATTAAATGTTTTATATGGTTTTGGAAATGGTTTCGTTTTGAATGGATTCATTATTTCAATATACTAAAATGTTATATTGTGATTGAAATGTGGAAATGTTATGTTTCATTTATGCATGTTTTATGTGATATGATTATGTTGAGGTTCTTGGGAATTATTATGAAGATGGGTGGTTCCGTGATAGACTAAGGGAGGGTGAGCCCGATATAGCTCTCCAATGCATTGGGTAACCCGAAGGAGTGAAACGTTAAGGTTTATCCGAAGAGATTTAGGGAATATACTGTGATGGTTAATCCAAAACGTAACCAAGAGGGTTACTCCCTACGTAAGAATGTTATGAATGCCTCAAGTTACCTTGTATGTCTTATGATTTCTATGATTTATTCATGATTTTATGAGGTATGTTAAAGTGCCTATGTTTTATGGGTAAAGTATGATTTCATTCTTATGTATATATAAACTCATGTTTCCTTTCCATATTTTTATATCCCATACTGAACTTTTTATGCTCATCCCAAGTTTTTGAAATGTTTTTCACAGGTCAAGGGAAAGGTAGGTGATGTGATGATAGTGTCAAGGATGTGCCAAGAAAGAATCCAAGTTTTTTTTAAATATGTTTCCGTTGATGGGAAGAATGAATCCAATATATTATGTAACCACTTTGTTTAATTGTGGAACGTAATGCAAGTTTTATGATCTAATTCTCTAAAACTCTAAACCTAAAAAGATCATCAATGTGTAATCTTGTATTAACTCAAGATTAAGTAAGGTTTAAGGCTGGGGCCTTATATCATCAAACTCCCGTACAATGGGCATATTCTTAATTGTGAGTTTCTCACCAAACATTTGAGATAAATAAACTTAATTAAGTGGAATCAAGACCCATAAGATGGAAGAAATTTCCAATGGAAGGTTATGTTCATCCTTGCATCGATAGAAGATCATAGATTGATCTAGAATATGAAATCTGACTTCCCTTCTTTGGCAATTGATATGAACTCCATATAAATAAATCCAATCCATGCCAAGAATCACATCAAATTCCACTATAGGAAGGATCACATGATTTGTAGGAAGTACTTTCCCGCAAACATCAATTGGAGAAGAATTATAAACTTTTGATGCGACTGTTGTGCCATTAGGGGTTTTCACAGGTAACTCAACATCTAATTGTTGAGGTAATATGGTGATATCCTTAGAAAATTATTCAGAAATAAAGGAGTGGGTGGATCCAGAATCAAATAAAACATTTTCTACTTTAGAGTGGATGGTAAGTGTACCTTTCACCACATCGTTATCGTACTCCACATCGCTGATAGAAATTGCATGTGACTTTCCTTTGTCTTTAGTCTTAAGAGTTTGTTGACGTCAACCATCATCATAAAACCTGGGATTTGGGCATTTATTGGAATAATGCCCCATCTCCTTGCACTGGAAACATTGAAGTGTAGTAGGTTCATTCTGTGTATCCCTTCCTTTGTTTGCATCATTAGACATCTTCTTCCTATCATTGCGGCATTCAAATGCACGATGACCTTCCTTTCCACATTTGAAACATTTAATTGTCCCTTTAATACAACTCCCTCCATGTTTCTTTCCACATTTTGAGCATAAGGGAAAGCTCATCTTCTTTTCAGTGTGCTCTTTAGATTTTCCTTTGAATTCCATTTTCCTCTTCTTATCAAACCCATATGACTGATGGGTTACTCCAATCTCCATCTCAACTTTGAGAACACATCGAACGATTTCCTCATAGCTATTGAAGTACCTTATGGCTAATTCCCTTCGAAGACTTGGTTTTAAGCCACTAAATAATCGATCAATCTTACTCTCAGGTTGGATAATAATACCAGAAGCGTACCTTTCAAGTCTTGTAAAATTTGCTTCATATGTACCAACAGATTCATTATCCTTTTGCTTTAGTTCAAGAAACTCTTTCTCCATCTTTGTTCGGAGAATATGAGGGAAGTACTTATTGAAAAATATGTTCTTGAACTCGTCCTATTCCATGGACTCAATTTAATCTCTTTGCCTCGTATTCTTGATAAGATTCCACTATTGATCAACATCACCTTCCAAACGATACACTACTAAGATTAATTTATCATGTTCAAAACATTGAAGAACTGAAAATTTCTTTTTAGTAGTATTGATCCATTGTTCAACAACTAATGGATCAGTAGACCCGCTGAATGAAGGTGGACGTTGCCTCATGAAGGATTCAACAGAATTTTTCTCCTTCCTTTGCTCATTTGGAAGTCCGGTATGATTCATAGCTTGAGAAAGTTGTGTGAGCATGGCTACAAGAATTTGTATTCCAGCTCCCATAACGTTTGGTTGCTCAGGGGGACAATCATTGCATTGCCCATCGCATTCCACATTAACACGGCTCCTTCGGGTTCCAGCCATTGACTAAAACCAAGAAGAATAGTGTGAGAAACACTAATTATAATAGGAAAAACAGATAATCAAGAATAAACTTTCACACTTAAGGATTATCCTAGGTTATTCATGGTCATTTCTAAAACACTAAGATTGTGTTCTATGCGTAGAATTATCCATAGGGTTCTTACTAAGGCTTTCACATCCTAGTTTCCAAAGGTTGACTATACCATTCCTCTGATACCAATTATAATGACCCATAATTTTTCATACATTATTAATACTTCAAAATTGAAGCATACGTATTACAACATATAACAAAACCATGAAAGGACCGTATAGGTATAGTGTCTTTAGAAACTGGGAATCATAAACAACTGGTTCATAAAGCGTCTACACTGTCTCCCATTTATTTCACCATATCTATAGTCTCTTTTGGAATATCTTACTTAATAACCTTCTTCCTGACCTGGGGAAAGAAAACATACAAAAGGGTGAGCTCAAATGCTCAATAAGGGTAAACAAAAGAAATATCAATCACAACATATCCATAAGAACATAACTTTTGGAAATCTTAAACTGCAAAAGAGATCATAATTTCATAACATGGGATAAATCATGATAGTGAGATGTAATCCCAATAATCATAACATATAACATGAAACTTTGTTTCATGCACACATAATCATATAGAATCATTTCTTATTAGTCATGACTCATTTCCAAGACTATCTTAGTGGACAAAGTCCATTTCTGAACCGATTTCACTCCTCGTTTCAGTCCTGTTTCACTAAACCGATATAACCTACCATTCCATCCATGTCTATCTCATGAGATATAAAATCTTTACCCAATTCATTAGAGGGAGATATAGGTCCCACCCATATCATAATGATACCATTCATATGTGTGCCAAAAAATCATAAATCATATATCATTGCATAACTCATGTAATAAAAATTGGATTCTTAAACAACATGACATCATAAAACAATTCATATAATATAAAGGAATTCATAAAAATAATTCCATCACAGCATAATCTAATCAATTTAATAATAGGGAAAGAAAGAGAACCCTATATTATCTTAGATGGAAAATAATTTTGCTAAAACACTTGAACTCAATTCTTGAGGTTAAATATCCTTTTTACTTTAAAAACATTGTCCTTTCTTAACATGTCATACAATTTTAATCAGAAAGAAGTTGATTAAAAATAAACTTGAAAACTTGTAAAGGAAGCTTTTTGGAAATAATGTTTTAAAAATCCATTCATTCCATATAAGTTAAAAAAAATTCTTCTCGTACTTTTTTCGGAAAAGTAAAAAGTAACTCGTATGAAAAATGACAAAAGATTCCTTTCATATCATTTACTATAAACTCACCAAAGGTTAAAAATCGATTTAAACAATTTTAAGTGGATGGATATAATATTACATATTGAGGAAACATGGATGTGGATGATAAAATACACCCCAGTAAATACCAAAGTATAAACAATCTCGGATAAAAATGAGATTGTGATATTTCCCTTACCTTAGGTCCGATTTGCTTTGTAAGAGTCGGAACCTCCTGTATAATGATTTAAAAAATGTTATTGACTTATTCCAGAATCATAATTATCATATATGATCATATTCTTATCTTCTTAGTAGTAATATTTCATTTCTACTTGCTATTCGGGTGTTTATAACTTTTTGTTCTTATGCGTGTTTTGTCGAATAAATTCTTATTCTTCTCTTTAGGTTATAGATACATCATTTACAGAATGGTATTAATGTACTATATATCATATTTATTCATTAAATTCATTTATATAATCATTATTCAATGAAGATCATGTAGAACGAATCGCATCACATTGTGGAGACGGTATTCCGTATGTACGCACGAGCGATGATATCGTTCCCATGATCATGGAATTGTATTAGAGTGTATGTATACTATTTGTGAATCAATATCAATTTATAATAATCATATATAGTAATTATTTACACCATTATACCCATACAAGTAAGGTGGTGGTGGAAAATAATTTACACCACGGCGTGGAGACGGTATTCCGTACGTACGCAAGCGCGGTGATTTAGTTTTCCATAGGATGGATAGATGGTGTAATCGGGTTGTTTCATACTTATAATAACATATAAGTATATGAGTGATACTGATGGTATTACTTCATAATGAAACAACTAAAGAATAAGAAATTGAAGAAGAAAGAATTTGGAAAGGATCGGTAATGGATATTACCTCTTTTTGACGCGCCTCTTCTTAACCTCCTCTTAGGGCACTAGGGTTGGTCTTTGAAGAAGACCAGAACCACTAGTATGATTCTAGGGAACTGGGGAAGTGAAATGGGCTGGGTTTGGCCAAGCTTTAAGGCTCAAATTTGTGTGAGGAGGAGAGAGAGGAGGTGCCCTTTTTTAAGGGAGGAGAGGGGCACCTTTGGAATAACTAAAAATATTATTTTATTATAAAGCCAAATTCGGATTTAAATAGCTCCAAATTGATTTATTTAGAATATAAGGTGGGTATGGGTCGAAATACTCTCATTAAATATAATTAAAACATGTTTATCTATCAATTTTAACCTTATCAATTAGATTTAACTTTAAGTTAGATAATTTAACTTTTACCGTGTCTTCTTATTTTCTTATACTATAAGGTTAATAAACTAACTATATCAAGCCAAAAGAACCCCAAGTTGTTTATTATTAATATATATAACCTTATCTAAGTCATTTGGCCGAACCTTAGATTTTTAGGAATAAAATAACAATTAATAATTTAATATTTGTTTTAAAAACTATTTTATGTCAATTTTGACACTATTTGGTAATTGATTTTTGTGAAAATCATAACAGAATGATTAGTTAAAACAAAGTTAATTAAATAAATACTAACATGTCATGTTAACCTATAAAATTAGTGTAATTCATAAAAAGTCTCAAATTACATTTATTTGGGTATTTATAACATCAATTATGTCAATATTTCATTAATGAGGTAATTACTGCATCATTGTTGTGTCATAAATAAATTAAATTATTTAATGTCTAAAAATTATAAATAAAATACAATTACGTTGGAAATATTTTTATCTTTATAATTTATATTTATAGTAGAATTTATCTTATGTATAACCCCATATTAGAAATGATATACTTATTAAACTTTGATTTTAACTAATTTGACCCTTCTTTAAATAAATTGATAATAAATGTCCTAATCTAATCCAAGTGGGCCTAAATGGTCATATTTTATTCCTAAGGTTTTTTTTGGTCGAATTAAACTTATCCAATAGAATTAGTACATGTTTTAGGGTAATAATAATATCATTTTTACCCTTAATTACCCTATTTACTTTTAACCGTGGTAAAAAAAAGTAAAAAGTTACAATTCACCAAAAATTATTTTCATCTCATTGAACCAAATTTTAGTCCTTGATATTAACGGTGTCTCTCGTATTTTCAAAATTCCACTCAAATAAGCGGTAAAATTAAGTTTTATGAAAAATTTAGTTTTTTTAACTACCACTTAGTGGTTTTACTATTCATCGAAAATTGAAAGTTTTCAGAAAAATACCAAAAATTAGGCCTAATCAATATTTGATATTATGAATTTAAATATGATTTTTATTTTTCCAAATTCAAAACATATCAGTTTCATTAACTAATTTAAAAATTAATTCATGCCGTTAAGACAAATAGCGTGTTTTTAAGAGATAATGACTATCAAAAGATTGCCACTTGTTTATGTGTGGTTTAAATGTGAAATTACATCCAATGAACAAAATTGTATTAAATTGTAAAAATATATTCTAAATATACTTTAAAACAACTCAAATTAATAATTTATCACTATTAATTATTTCGATTAAAAAAGTTGTTTTAAATTAAAATTTAATAATTTTCACTATTCATCAGAATATGAAAGTTATCCGAAAAGTACAAAAATTTCACCCTAAGCTAATTTCGATATTCTGAATCCAAAAATGAAGTCCATTTTGAAAAATAAAATTTATAAAATTTCAAAAATTGGTTATTACTATTCATAACGGCTAGTTTTAATAATATTTCAATAGCATATCGTTGTTAAGTGAAACTCGGTATTGCGTACGACGCAAGCTATTGAGGAAGGTCGTGGTTGCGTGTAAAGCAAGCCAATCTAGTGTTGTGTGTAGTGAAAGATTCCTTTGATGATTTATATAACATAAAAAAAATATTTCTCATAAAAGTCTTAGGTGTTACAATACATATATGGTAACTATACATACACCATAATCATGTAATAGTAGTTAATAAGGATATCTCATAGAAATGGAAGTGAGTAGTGGATAACCAATTCCAGCATGTCTGAGGTTATTATTCATTTCATCTCAATGATCTGATTAATAAAAATTAGGATCATTAATTAATAATTCTATAACATACTATACATTAAATTAATTTTTTATAACCTTATTATGTTCATTAATTTCCATTTGAAGGGATAAGAGAATCAATTTTATTTTTATTTGGAGTGTTTCCTTCCATGGATTTCATGATCAATTTACTTATATACATATAAAGATAAATTTTTATAATGGGAATGGTTTTATAGATTACAAGTTGATTGTTATTAATAAAAAACCATAATATTTCACGGTTATAAAATTCATTTTTTTATTAGGAGTGAAGATAAGTCATTGTATACAACTTTAATGATACTTTTTTCTGATATTTACTTGTTTTTTATCAGAACAGACTCATTCTGATTTATAAATTAATATAATGTGTAAAAAATTATTCCATTACATTAAATAAGTTATAATTAAAATATTATAGTCTCCATAAAACATTAAAATTTTTACATGACTAGATTTGAAGAGAGTAATAGAAATTGAGAACTCATTTTCCTTGAATGTGATAAATTAAGAAATCTCAGATATTGTTTTCATTTATATTATAATATAAGAGGGAAGAAGATATTGTTATGAATTATTACATTATGATAACAATATTATATTACATGTATGGTACTAATGATATCATAACATTTGATGTGGGGTGGTGATGAAAAAACAATTGAACATGAAATAAAGAAAATGTAGAGAGTAACATAACTTTGAATTAGTCTTTCTTTAAAGCCACTTCTGGAAAGAGTTTTTTGTCATATTCTGAAAAAGGGATATTTTACTTGGGAATGTATATTGGGTGGATATTTCGATAGAACATTGAAAATAATCATGGCATAGAGGAGTGATATGAAGAGGGAGTTGGGTTGTTTATTATTTTTCAGGAGAGGAGTTCATTTTGAATATTTAATTCATTACTTAATTATTATTCTTAGGACAAGAAATAATGTTAACTCTTTTGACAAAATATAATAATAAGTGCATGTAGGTTCGAACCATGTGTTCTTACAATAGAATTACAACACCAATGACTGAATAAATCAATTATTTAGCATTTATCGTAAATTACAGTATTGTACCATCCACCTAAAATTCCTATATTTTAGAAAAATTCCAAATAATTAGACTAACAATTTTTACATTTGTAGAATTGAAAAATGAAATCCATTTTTTGAAAGAAGAATCTAAATATTTTCAATTGATTATTTAAATATAATTTTAATTAATTCACAAAAAATGACTTTAAAAATATTACTTGGTTTATAATACACTGAAAAGTTAATCATGGTCTCCTAAAATTTTCTTATAACTATATGAAAAAAATGGAATTTATTATTAAATTTTATGAAAATAATTTATCATTTTAAATTATTTAATAAATCATAAATTTTAATTAAAATATTAATGACATACAAAAATATAAATACTTATGCTATGATAAATTTATCACCTATAATAGGTATATATTTTTTTAGATTCATGGGTGATGATTTTATTTTTTGGATAATTTAGAATTCATTACTATTAATAAGGTTGTGTTACTATTCATAAGATTCATGTTACTATTCATAAAAATGAATGTTGATCCTAACAGACTAAAGATATCTTATATAATGAAACTGTGCATGTATGTTTCTCAAAATTCAAATCACATAAGTGAAAAATTATTTGTATTAGATATGTTATAAAAAATTATTTATTTATAGAGATTTAGTGTTTTATGAATTGAATATTTATGTTTATAATATTAGGGTGTTACATACTCCCCTTCATATAAAAGTTTTACTGAGGAAATTATAATTTTATATTTGAATTCTAATGGTTAATATATGAATATTCCCTTACGGGAATCCCACATTATGAAGACTGTTAAAATATCCTACTAATAAGATGGAAATAAAAATTTATCTGTTTCTGTAAAAATACTCATTACAATTGGTCCACATGTTCATGGAAAAATAATCACACCATCATGTTCTGAAGAAAACTGATAGAGAAAATTCTCATATGGAATAACATTAGAAGAAAACCAATAACTACAATTATGAATAATTTCATTGATTTCGTGAATATATATGTGTATATGATAACATGACGACATTTTTATTTAAGAATATTTTCCTATAGATGATGAACTATTCTACTCAATCATTGTATAAATTTATGTTTCTATTTTATAAACACAATCAAATCATTTGTTTGTACCTTTAACCAAATAAACTTTATCTATTAGACCAAGTTTCATCATGTTTTGAAATTAATCTCTAATCAATTATACAATAATCATCTTAAATATTTTCTCAAATGGTTTAACATTTGAAAATATCAAGACCATAAAATTAGTATCATTATCATAGCCATCCTTGCGAGATACATATACACAGGGTCCATAGAAATCAAATTTTTTATTTGAACACCATGATATATCATACTCAATGAATCTACTACCTTATTTTCCTTTAAATAACAAGATGTTTCCCTAAATTTTCATATTCCAAACAAGTTAATATCTTCATAATCTATCATCTATAAATATGGTAATAAATAAAATTACCATATAACCTAATTAGAGACATTATTTCATCCCCACACATTCTATTATATATATTCCTTATATAAAAAAATGTTGGAAACTCCATCAAAGATAGAATATACCAAATGTCGATAAGTCAATATTAATTTACGAGGTATTCAATACATATAAAAACCAATCATTTCTTCGTCATTATCTTAACCATCATGAATATATTTAGGTTTTTTTCCCTCGACCATATTCTTTCCCAAGATATTAGCATTATTATGTGTCACTTTTCATTGGTAAAATTCATCATAGAACCTCAAATACATAAGGAAATATTATTATCTTACAATCCTTATATATTCTATAATTATTATTACAGTTAAATTTCTTATATAATATCCAAATAACATTATTCATGTTGAGGAAAATTAATAATTCCACTACATATGTGGAACTATCATTACTTTTTCATTATTTAGTAACATCATCTAGGGAATATTTCATTCAAGCTAGGGGCATTGATTGCCATAGTGTCTAATCTTCATGCAGTTTAAATATTGTAGATTAGAAACATTTTGCATGCCCATGAAATCATGAATTTAGTGTTTTTGTCTCCCCACATATAAAAAGCTCCCATTATATTCATGTATTTACCTGGATGATTTTTTCCATAGTCATTACATGTGAATGAACACTCCATTCCCTACATCACTTTTTCCATAATTTACTCATCCATCCTATTCATTTATTTTTTCCCTTAATAGCCTTCAGACTTAGTTAATTCAATACATGTATTTTTAACACACGATATTATTTCCTCATATGATGAGGACACATGGGAGGAAATAATCCTTTGAAATGACAGCTTAAGAGAATAAAAGATAGTACAGTTCTTACTCTATGAATTATATGAATTGGTGATGTTCTCTTTATTTCTTCTAGGAACAATTTCTAATAAATTAAATATAATATATTACCTCATAAAACAAATAACTATATATAAATCTAATCATTTCATAAATTAATTCTTCATAAATCCTTGAACAATATAATTTGTTTATTTTTGGTGTATAAATCCTTCATATTGGTTAGTACAAAAATGGAATTTTTCATAATAATATACCTTGGGGAGTGTCAAACTAAGGGTGTAATAATCATTATTATCATGTACCATTATACCCTATAAATCCCCAAAAATAATTTTTGTAGTTTTTACTTCTACGTACATCTATGCCAAAATCACAAACACTTGTATTATGTTGATAGTGATATATTTTCTAGAAGGATCCACATAATATATTCATTACCAAATTTCTATTATTTTAAATTTGTACTTGTCCTAAAATATGATCTTTTTTGTTTTTTTACCTAATATATATTTTCTAAATCTATTTTCCATGTTTTATATTGATCATTCCCTTATACCATCTATAACATCCAACTCCATTTTTTAGAAACTAGGGAATTATTTTATTACACTAGATTGATTACAAGAAATTTGTATCTCGATGGAATGAGTATATTTGTATTTTTGGAAAACAAGAAACATAAATAAGTTCAACAATACAATAGGAACTGGATAACATCATAAATGATCCATTGTGAACATTCACCATTATAGGTTTATCAAATAATCTTAAAAATAGTATACATCATCATGTCGTGGGAAAAAATAAAATTAAAATGGGGTGAGATCATATGATCAGTAAGGGTAAAAAAATATATTGGAAGATACCATAAACATAAACATTATGCATGTTGAATTCTGGAAAACACCCAACTTTAAAAATAAACAGGAAAAAATTTGGAAGGAATGTGAGCTGAGTAAATACTGTTGTAATAAAACTTAATCAATGGTATTATACTAGCTCAATTACTGTACGAGCAATGGATTTTTATCATAAAAATGATGTAAATTCATATGATAGAAAATCTGTAATATATAATCAAGGCCTTAACCAAAATATCTAAACATGATTAAGGGCTCAGCCAAAACCATATCTATAAATGTTCAAGGCATCAACCATGTACAAATCTATTTTTTTAATGAGACCTACCAAAACATCGAGAGGCTCTAGAAGGACCCACCCATCATGAATTAAGTCCAATTTATTCTTCATATTAAGGGGGGGAACATAATCAACAAATACATACATATTTAAACTAAAAATTGAAATGTAAATTACAGTCCCGGATCATTTAACATAGACAATAACTATATGGAGTAAAATAGTGAATGGTATCAATATAGGACATCCCCATTCAAACTAATATAAAAATATTAATCAATATATTTTATATGATATCATTATATATATACCTAAAAGAATTATATGATTTATCAAGGTATGTTAACTAAATGAAAAAACATTTAAATGAGACCATTGAAAAATTCTTGATGAAATATTCGCTAATAATTCCACAGTGTCCCATTCAACCATGAACCATTCACATAATACCATATAATATCTGAATAAAAATGATACTATTAATATGATATAAAAAATTGTAATGCATAACCCACAATAATTTATGAGTGGTGAATAGGGCATATATTTCATAAAAGTTAATGTGAGACGAGATATGCATTTTTTTTATTTTGAAAAAAGAGTTATTTTGGAAAATAATTTTTATTTTCCATTAAATAATATTATAAACATGTATATACCATAAAATAAAACCCTAAGATATTTAAATTATATTTTAGGCATAAATTATGTATCATGGAAGTGAAATCATCTTAAATGAGTTTTTAATAATCATTAAAATGTAAAAAAATTATAACAATTCAAAGAAAGTATTAAAGTGTGTTTCAAGGTGGAGAAGAACGTTTATCACATAAATCATGAAATTTTACAAGATAATTTTTTCTGATAAAATTAGTGGATTTATAAAAATAATTTCTTCCTCAAATTGATGTTGGTGTGCACTCGAAAAAGGGTTAGGAATTCGAGATGTTCCCTTGAATTGGGTTTGTTTATCGATAATAAATATTGAATAATACAATTAAAAAATCCTAGTCCCAAAAATAAAAATAATGATTATGGATGGTAAAAATATATAGAAAATTCAGAAAATAAAATTATTTAGAGTACATAATAATTAATAACAATTTCATTGAGGTATGTCGAGAAGAGGAGTAACTAACACTGAAATTGGAAGTTCTGGTGAAAATCCATTTACACGTTGTAATCAATCGGCTTTTATTCTCCATAATTAATAAAAATAAACCAATATATTTAATACCGTGAAAATAAATATATTCATGATATGATACATCAACGGGTAGAATAAATGCACAATATGGAATTATTAGAAGTAATAAGGAATATCTCACAAAAAATGGAAGTGATATGAGGAAAACCCCTTACCTTAAGTCTGAGGGAGTTCGTCACAAGATCTTAATGTAAAAAATAACCAATTATTGTCTCATTAATTAACATGTAAAGAAACTCTTCTACATTTACATGAATTTTTATAACCTTATTTGGTTTATTCATTGCCTTTTATGGGTTAAGATATTCAACATCATTGTTTGGGAGTGTATCCTTCCAATGTTTTCCTGATCAGTTTACTTATATTCTTGTATGGATAAAATTGTATCATGAGAATGGTTATCTATTATATAATTTGAATGTTATTAGTTAAAATTAATATTATTACATTCTTATAAAATTTATTTGGTTTTTGAGATTGAAGATAAATCATTATATAAAACTGTAATGATAATTATTTTTATTAATTAACAGTTTTTGATCATAATTAACTCATTATGATTTAAAAATTAATTTCATGCGTAAAAAAGTATTACATATTAATAAATAAGCTATAATACATATATTAGAGTTTGGTTCAGCCTTAAAAATTGTTTCTTGAATATAATAGAAGATGATAATAGAAATTGAAAACCGGTCATCCTTGAATGTGATAAATTAACACAACTCAGATAGTGATTCCATTTTCTAATATAAAATAAGGTGAAAAGATATATCATGATGAATTATTACATAATCATAAAAATATTCTAGTACATTTATGTAACTACGTTTATCATAACATTTGAATGAATGGATTTGGGTAAATTAATAAAACAAAAGAACATGTAATTAATTAAAAGAACCGTAGAATTAAATTATTGAAGTATTATTTTTTGAGAACCTCTTTAGGGGAAATGATATTGTCTTTTAATGTGACCAAGGGAATCTAGAAATGGTCTAGGAGAATGGGAGGATATTTGGGCAGAATGCTGAGTTACATCTTGCCTTAGAGTAGTGATGATAAGAGACGGTGATGGTGGTTTTTATAGTGGAGGGGAGGAGTGTTTTTTGAATATTTAATTCATTACAAATTATTTTTCTCAAGGAACAAAATAGTGTTAATACATGGAACCAAAAATATTATAATGTGTTTGTTACATCTAATCATGGGTTCTTACATCATCCATACATCACATGTAACTAAATATATATTTTATTTAGCATTTATCATAAATTATCATATTTTATTATTCACCAAAAATTCTATTATTTCATAAAAATTTCAAGAATTCAACCCATCCATTTTTTTTAATTTTACTAACAAATAATTTAATCCATTTATTGGAAATAATAATCTAAATAATTTTTATTCAATATTAAAAATAATTACTCCAAAAATGATAACATAAAAACTATAACTCGTTTAATAACACCTTAGAAAGTTAATAAATGACTCATAAAATAATATTACATTAATAATACAATAATAAAAAAATTTATTATTACATTGTATGAAAATAAATTACCATTTTATATTATTAAATTTATCAAAAAAATTAAATAAAATATTGATGACGTACAAAAATACAAATACTTATGATATGATATTTTGTAACTTAATTGATTTATAAATTGAATTTATAAATTCATGGATAATGATTAATTTTTATCTAATTAATTATTAATTATTATTCATAAGAGTATGTTATTATTCATAAGGGTCATGTTATTATTCACCAATAATATATGTTGATCCTATCAGACTATAAATTTCGTATTGAGTGAAACAATGTATGACATATTTTTGAAATCAAAATCATAGAAAGACGAAAATTTTGATTACTGGGTAAGTTATAACATTGTTTTTATAGATTCTCTCTGTTTTATGTATTGAATATTTATTTCTATAGTCTTGGGGTGCTACATTTTCACATCAAAAAAATATCACCCATGAAATTTTAAATTCAACATTGAAGTTTATGGTTTAAACTAGAAATGTCCCTTGTGAGAATCCAAAATCTAGATTACGATGAAAATATCTTCTTAATAATAAGGAAAGGGAAATGCATCAGTTACTATTAAATTACTCTTTCTAATTGGTCAACATAGGCATGGAAGAATAATAAAACCATCATTTTATGTTTTAATCTGATAGAGAACAAACTATGTTAAATTTTCATTACCAAAAACCATAATGTAATATTATGGAAAATTTCATTAATATCAAGAATATATATATATACAATAGGAAAACATTTTAATTTAAGAATATTTTCCTAGTTGATCATTTATTCCATTTTATACGAGTATAAATATATATTTCTTTTTGATAAAAACAATATTATCCTTTGATTGTTCCCTAAACTATCTATACATCATCTCTATGCACAGGTTACATCATGTGGTTACATTAAGCTCTAAAATCTCATACAATGATCAACTTAAATCCATTTAATAAATGGTTTAACTTCACAAAATATTTTGAAAAAAATACATTATTATCATTTCCATAATCATATTTTTTGATCCATGTCCACATGGTCCTTGTAAATCGTCATTTTGTTTAAAACTACATGACATATCATACTCAATGCATATTATCCCTTATTTTCATTTAATCAACATGAAGTAGTCCAAAATTTTTACATTCTAAAAATCTGAATAACTTCATCATGAATCCTCTTGAAATATGGTAATAACTCTAATTCACAGAATTCATTATTATAAACATTAATTCATCCTCACACAGTCCATTATATATATTACTTACATCAAAAAATGTTGCAAACTCCATCAATGATATTATAGACAACTTCTCGAAAATCCAACAAAAGTTTTTGAGGTTTTCAGTACTTATCCAAATAAATCATTAATTCCACATTATCTTAATCATCATGAATATATTCAGGGATGTGTTCCGCTAAACCATATTCTTTCCTATTATATTATCTTTATATTAAGTCACTTATCCTTGGTAAAAATCATCATGAAACCTCAAATACATTATGAAATATTATTGTAGTAAAATCTTCATATATTCTATAATTCATATAACAAAAACATTTCTTATATAATATTCATGTGAAATGATTCTTGACATGTCATATTAATCATTCCACTTCATCTATTTCAGAATCATAACTTTATCATTACATATTAACATCATCTTAGGGATATTCCTTTCACTCATGGGAAATTGATTCTCATTGGGTCCCATATACTTATAGTTGAAGGATTTTACATTGGAAATTGATTTCGTTCCTTTAAAATCATGAAATGTGTCTAATTTTTCTCAACACATATAAAAATCTCACATTCCATTCACACATTTAACAAGTTAATTATTTCCACAATCATCACAACTTAAAAACCCATTATTTCTCTTCTTCGCATTATCCATATTTTTCTATTCCACATTCTTCATTTCATTCTACCTTTCAACGACATAAAAATAATATATTTACTTAATTATATTTTTAACAGATGATAAAATTTCCTCACATGATGTGGATACTTCGGTGACAATATTCCTTTGAAATTATTGTAAAATACCATAATATATATGATCATTATTTCTCTTTGAATCACGTGTATTGGTTAAGTTCTAATTATTAATTCAATGTGAAATTTATAATCAATTACATATTATATGTTATCTCATAATTTAATGAACACTCTATAAATATAAAGGTAGAATATATAAATTCATCATAATTACGATATCTATATACATTGGTAAATTTAGGGGAAGTCATTATTAATAATGATGGGTAAAGAAAATGGTAATTATCCTAAGTATATCCATTTTCTGTGTAAATCTAGGTGTGCAGTAAGGCTTTTTTCCATGTATTTGGATATGTCTGGTCAATCTTGAAACTCATAATCAGAGATGATACTCCTTGGTACATTTGTTCAAGAATCACATCCACAAGTAGTATCCAGATAGGTATAGATGTTCTAGAAGGATACACATAATAACATCCACACTAAATTTATATGGTGTTCATGTATACTTATCCTCAAATACTATCTTAGGGTTTTTTTCTTCAAACTATTGTTTGTCAATCTAATTTACATGTCTTCTACTAAACATTAACTAATACCAAATGTAACCCCAAAACACAGTTTATAAGATGTAGTGAATTATTTTATTGGATTGAAATGATTACATGAATGTCATGTCCTGAAAGAATGAATAGTTGAGTAGATTTAGAAAACATGATATATAAATATGTTCAACATTAGAACTCAAAATTAAAAACACCATAAATGTTCTATTGGGAACATCAAAATATCTAATATTATCCCAGAAATTTAAAGATAATGTGTATCTTGATGTCCTAGAATAAATCAAATATAAAAAGTAGTTAGCATAGATGCTCTGTAGGGGTATAAAATATAGTGTAAGATATTTTAAACATAATTATTAGGCTTAGTGAATTATTTTGAATAAATGCCTTTAAAAATAATCTATTACATAATATAGGTGGAATATGAGTTTGGTAAATATTTATAAAATAAATCCCAATAATGGGTATTCTCATTGAGGAATAACCACATTAACATTGAATTTTTAGCATTATAATGAGTTAAATGCACGTGTTGTAACGCCCCGACCCCAGCTACCCAGAGTCAGTGCATTACTTCGTAACATTGGCCTGATCAGAAAAGATCAAGTCTCGAAAGACCGATTAGTTTAGTAGCCTTGGAAACACTAGATACATTTGTAAACGTTACATTACATCATAAAGTAAACCAAAACAACAACAACATATTGTCTTCATATCCCCTCATACTATCCCTGCAGGTCATTCATAATATACTTCTTCAAATCCTGGAAAACATTAAAACATTGAAAGGGGTGAGCTCAGATGCTCAGTAAGGATAACAATATTGCGGAAGCTTTCATAAATAAACATTAACATTTAAGGCAATGTATAACTAAAACAAAAGCCTTTTAAACTTGAAATTCAACATAATATGGCAAAAGTAAAATGAGATAATGCCATTCACTTCTTCACATGGATATTCTACTGGCCGAATAATCACATGCAATATCAATAACCACTTTCATAATGAGGGAATGTATAATGCCGGACATTCTGAAAAATTTTGTCAAGGCCTCGGCCAAGACATCTAAAATGATTAAGGCCTCGGCCAAAACCATAAATCAAATTGGGAAAGGGCCTCAGCCAATTCCACGTCTAGTTTTCTCATGAGACCTACCGATGCATCGAGGAGCTATAGCGGGCTCCACCCGTCACATATTAAGTCCAATACATTCCTCATATGAATAGGTTTAAACATATCATAAACCATAACATAATCGTATCACATAAAACATGCATAAAGGAAACATAACATTTCCACATTTCAATCACAAGATATCAATACAACACATTGATATAATAAAAATGCTTTCAAAACCATTTTCAATACCAAAATAAAAGAATGTTAAAACATTGTATTTATTTTTCATTAAAAAAGAAAATAATGGCTTGTAGAGGAAGCCGAAACTCAAATAATGGTCACGGCGGCGGAGAAGTCGTTGTCGCCACATAAGTACGGAAAGAAAAACATTCCCTTTTGTCGTTTAGCAAAACGCTTCGTATAAAAAGGATTCCTTTTGAATAAACATAAAAGTCAAAGGGGTTTATACATCGTATAAAAGAAGGTTGTGTATAAAACCAAATATGCCTAAATGAAAGGAGATTGAGACGAAGTCCTTAAAAAGATCATTTTTAAAATAAAATAGATCTATTATGTGTATTCACTATAGGTACACATAAAGAAAGTAAAAATACAAAATAGGACATAATAACATCATGACATAATTTGAAAGTAGGAGATTAACCCAAAGAATGGAAGTTGGGTTAAGAAATTCCCTTACAAAGAGAATTTTTAAAATAAAATAGATCTATTATGTGTATTCACTACAAGTACACATAAATAATGTACAAATACAGGATATGACATAATAATATCATGACATAATTTGAAAGTAGGATATTAACCCAAAGAACGAAAATTGGGTTAAGAAGTTCCCTTACCTCGTGTCTGACTTGACTCAACCGTTCTTTAACCTCCTGAATAATAAACTAGAGTTAATATATAACTTATTAAGAACCATTTTTAATTTCATTATCCTTATTATATCACTTATTACAATGATATGAACATTATGTAATTATTTAAGTCAATAACGGTCGTTTTGTCGATCTTTGGTACTTGAGTCAACAATAAGCTTCTTATAATTACAAGTTGTTTATGTGGTGAAATATCCATTATATCCAGAATTATATTCATGATTTATATGTCATATATATCTTATATATCCAGTATATACATTCATTTATAATATTACATAACATTTAGAGGTAAGAAATGAAATGCACCGTTCATGGAGACGGTAAGCCGTACGTACGCATGAACGCTACTTTCATTTCAATTTCATATTTAATGGAACTAAATCATAATGATATAAATTTATAATATAATTCCAGTATAATATAGTGTATAATACCATTTACTCCATCCTTTATACATCCCACATATGGCATTAACGATTCAAATCACTTTGAGGGGGCGGTAGTCCTCACTTCATAAAATGAAGATATCGCGTATACCCATAATGGAAGCCATAAAGGTAAGACACAAATGAAAAATAAAGAAGCATAAGTAAAACATAAACACATTATATATCATATATAAATATAGTGACATCTTAATGGCCACCTTTGAAGGTGTTATATGAGTGTTGAACAATCATCGTTTCGTGAGGCAGAAATTCTCCATCCACAGAAACCGTATGTTCTTTAACCATTAGATGCAGGTTTGTGTAAGTGTAGCTCGAATACTTCTTATAACAACATCCTAGTATATTGAGGATACTGTTTTTGTTACAAAAGAAATGAATAAAAAGAGTTTAGGGGGTTGGAGAAGAAAAATAAACCAAAACAACATTAGAGAAGACATTACCTCAAAATCGGGTAACTCTTTTTGATTTGAGCCAAAGGCTTCCTTGGGAAGAGTTCTGCCCAAAGTGAGGATTCTAGGAGTAAGAGGGGAAAGTTGGGAGAGTATTTGGGTAGAGGTTGGCCGAGCCAAATGGCTTGAAAGTGTAAATGAGGTGGTAGAGGTGGGGGCCTTTTATAAGTGGAGAGGAGGGGCACTTTTGGAAAGATTGAAATGTTACATTATTTCACAATGCTTTTCGGATTCTAAAGGTCCCACACTTATATAATTCGAGGCTAAGGTGATAAGGGTTCGAAATCTCCTCATCCAATTGGCTTTGGACAAGTGTAAGCCTTGGATTTTGCATTATCTTCCCATTTTATTTAAATCGTTAAATAATGAGGTCATCACTGCATCATCATGATGTCATAAATAATTTAATTTATTTAATGTCTAAAAATTATAAGAAAACTACTATGATGTAGTAAATCGTTTTAGCTTTCTAATTAATATTTGTAATCAAAATTTGGACTTGTGTAACCCCACTTAAAAATTGTTTTAGTAAAACATTTTATGTTTGTGTCATTTTTTACTTTAACATTAAATAAAAGTTATTTATGTCATTTTCTAACTAAAGTGGCTCCATGGGGTCCCCAAGTTGACCCATGGGTTGTCTTGGTCGGCCATGACTCATCCAATAGGAGTAGGACAAGTGTCATGCTCATCTCATATTATTATAACATTATTTGTACCTTAAACTACACTAATTACCTCTAATCGCGATTAAGAACTTAAAAGTTACTATTCACCAAAAAATTATTTTAATCTCATTGAACCACATTTTACTTCTTAATGACAACCATGTATGTCGGATTTTTGAAAATCAAATCACAGAAGTGGTAATATTTCATTTTAACGAAAAATCAGTTTTTAACAACCACTTAGTGGTTTCACTATTCATCAAAAATTGAAGTTTTTCAGAATAAAGCCAAAATTTCACCGTAAGCTATAATTGATATTACGAATTCAAAAATGATTTCTATTTTACAAAATTCCAAACATATTAGTTGCATTAATTAATTTTATAATTAATTCCCGCTGTTACAACAAATAGCGTGTTTTTAAGAAACAATTTATATCAAAAGATTGGCAATTGTTTATGTCCAATTTCAATGTTAAATTAATTCTAATGACCACCATCGGATAAAATGGTAAAAATATATTCTAATTATACTCTAAAACCACTCAATAGTATAATTTATCACTATGAATTATTTTGATTAAAAAAGTTGTTTTAAGTATTTTTCACTATTCATAAAAATTTTGAAGTTCTCAGAAAATTACAAAAAATTCAACATAGGCTAATTTCAATATTAGGAATACAAAAATGAAGTCCATTTTGAAATATAAAATTTCTATAATTTTAAAAAGTGGTTATTACTATTCATAACGGCTACTTTGATTTGTCGCGATGTTTTAGAACTCGAAGTTGCGTACAATGCAAGCTATTGTATTATTGAAAGAGAAGCGTATCGTGGAAGCTCAGGGTGTTACATTCTCCCCTCCTTCAATAAATTGCGTCCTCACAATTTGAAATTTTTCTTGGAAAATAAAAGGTTGAAAAGAGAAAATACCTTTGAGGATAACCCACATCGGAAATAAGGTTAATAAATATATAACATTAAAAGAAAGCAAGATAAGTACAAAGGTCACCCGATATAGCCCATTCTAGGATTTTATGAAAATATGGATATGGAAGAAAAACAAACCATCATGGTCTGATGGAGAGTTATAGAAAACAGGATTAGGAGAAAGTTTAACCATAAAAAATTCACAAACTTGTGATTGGTTAAACGGTCATTGAATCCCCAGTTGGAAAAGTTAACCGACAACATTTTTGTTTTAAGTTACCTTTTATAATGTTGAGGAATTTATTTATGAGATTTACTAAGAACGTAATGGAATATACATACTTGTTATGTATACTTTCATTCGTTAATAAATTTTTACCACAAACCCAACTTTTACTCCAAATGGTAACGGAACTCAAAAATATTCTTTTTATCCTAATTGTATAAGGTTCCAAATATTAACACATACCATTTAGATTAGTAAAACTATTTTGTAATAACCAGGGACTTCCTGTAGGCTAGTGGTAGGAAATAAAGGCTTGTCGCACTATGGTTGTCGGTTCGATTCCTGCAGCTTTGTCCGACGCGACGGGTTATTCCCCACCCTGCAGGTTGTCCTTTTCCTAAAAATATAGTACTATACTATTCCAAAAATAATCTTCATAAATGTTTTAACCTTAAACAATACTATCCAAAGTTCAACTTAATCCATTCCAACCTTAATAGTTATCCAAAATACTTCTGTCCAACTCACAGTCCAAATTTTATAAGGAAGGTAAACATAATGAAGATCCTTTATCCCACGTAACAACATGTGAACACCTTCATCATGTATTCTTTTTAAACATACTGAATTACCATGATCCCTTATTCCTTATAGAATACTAGATATACTCCTTCTATCCAAAAATGTATACAAAACATCAATCAGTTTCAAGGAAGTTAAGTATATCCAATATAATTTATCCAAATCAATCACGTCTTATTCCAAAATCACAATCTCAGTATCAAAACCATATTATGGTTTATCTTTCTCTCAACCATATATTTTCCAAAAATTTAACCTACTGTGGAGTCACTTTTCTTGGTTCCACACAATCTCAAGTCCTTGATGAAATAGTACTGCAGTACAATCCTTATATACTCCATAATTATTATAACCAGTACATCATTGATACAACACTCAAATTTAAAAAAAATCTTTAATAACAACATAAGAACTCTAATCATTACTCCTCATCTGTGGTAGTATCATAACTTGATTATTATCCAATAACATCATTTGGGGCATGCTCTGATGATTTGGACATTGGTTTGCGTAGTGTCCCCAATCCTTGCAGAAGAAGCATTGTACATTTGAAACCATTTTCTTACCCTTGCAGTCACGCACTTTGTGTCCTTTTTCTCTACACTTATAACAAACTCCCATTCCCTTTAGGCAAGTTCCATGATGTTTCTTCCCACAATTACCACATATTGGAAAATTCTTCTTTCCCCTCATCCCTTTATCCATCATTCTCTCTTCTATCCCTTTCGTCTCTTGCTTCGCTTCAAAGCCATAGGACTCAGAGAATTCTTTACTTATCCTATTAACACATGATACTATTTCTTCATATGTTGAGAACACATGGGAGACTATTTCCCTTCGAAATGTTGGCTTAATACCGTGAAAGATACTATCCTTCTTACTCTTTGGATCATACGTACTGCTGGAGTTCACATTCCTTCTACTGGGCGCCATTTCTATACAACGGCATAAAGTAGGTTAGTTTATGAATCAAAATACATAATTCCATACTTGTAAAACACTTTACATAAATTGAACTATTTATGGATATAATCCATAATCATAAAAAGAAATGTTTTCTTTGATAAAGTATATACTCATAACCCTTCATAGTGGTTTGTAAATAAAATGAGAATAATCCTAAGCATATCCCCCGGGAGTGTCGTAACCAAGAGTGCAGCAAGGCCCGTTGTCGTGCACCAGTTCCCGTTCGAGTCTAGCTCAAAGCAGTGTTTTTGGGTTTTACCCCTAGGTACATCTGTGCCAGAGCCGCCTCTACCTACTCGTATCCAGACAGGGATGTATTTCTCGGAAAACTCATAACATCTCTATAATACTAAAATTCTAGGAAGTTCTTCTATACTAATCCTCAAAGTCTATCTTTGGGCTATGTGCTCTAATCAGAGTTTATCTAAATCTAGCTTCCAAGGTTAGTACTAAACTGCCTCTGATACCAACTGTAACGCCCCGACCCCAGCTACCCAGAGTCGGTGCATTACTTCGTAACATTGGCATGATCACAAAAGATCAAGTCTCGAAAGACCGATTAGTTTAGTAGCCTTGGAAACACTAGATACATTTGTAAACGTTACATTACATCATAAAGTAAACCAAAAAAACAACAACATATTGTCTTCATATCCCCTCAGACTATCCCTGCAGGTCATTCATAATATACTTCTTCAAATCCTGGAAAACATTAAAACATTGAAAGGGGTGAGCTCATATGCTCAGTAAGGATAACAATATTGCGGAAGCTTTCATAAATAAACATTAACATTTAAGGCAATGTATAACTAAAACAAAATCCTTTTAAACTTGAACTTCAACATAATATGGCAAAAGTAAAATGAGATAATGCCATTCACTTCTTCACATGGATATTCTACTGGCCAAATAATCACATGCAATATCAATAACCACTTTCATAATGAGGGAATGAATAATGCCGGACATTCTGAAATATTTTGTCAAGGCCTCGGCCAAGACATCTAAAATGATTAAGGCCTCGGCCAAAACCATAAATCAAATTGGGAAAGGGCCTCGGCCAATTCCACGTCTAGTTGTCTCATGAGACCTACCGATGCTTCGAGGAGCTATAGCGGGCTCCACCCGTCACATATTAAGTCCAATACATTCCTCATATGAATAGGTTTAAACATATCGTAAACCATAACATAATCGTATCACATAAAACATGCATAAAGGAAACATAACATTTCCACATTTCAATCACAAGATATCAATACAACACATTGATATAATAAAAACGCTTTCAAAACCATTTTCAATACCAAAATAAAAGAATGTTAAAACTTTGTATTTATTTTTCATTAAAAAAGAAAATGATGGCTTGTAGAGGAAGCCGAAACTCAAATAATGGTCATGGCGGTGGAGAAGTCGTTGTCGCCGCATAAGTACGGAAAGAAAAACATTCCCTTTTGTCATTTATCAAAACGCTTTGTATAAAAAATATTCCTTTTGAATAAACGTAAAAGTCAAAGGGGTTTATACATCGTATAAAAGAAGGTTGTGTATAAAACCAAATATGCCTCAATGAAAGGAGATTGAGACGAAGTACTTAAAAAGATCATTTTTAAAATAAAATAGATCTATTATGTGTATTCACTATAGGTACACATAAAGAAAGTAAAAATACAAAATAGGACATAATAACATCATGACATAATTTGAAAGTAGGAGATTAACCCAAAGAATGGAAGTTGAGTTAAGAAATTCCCTTACAAAGAGGATTTTTAAAATAAAATAGATCTATTATGTGTATTCACTAAAAGTACACATAAATAATGTACAAATACAGGATATGACATAATAATATCATGACATAATTTGAAAGTAGGATATTAACCCAAAGAACGAAAATTGGGTTAAGAAGTTCCCTTACCTCGTGTCTGACATGACTCAACCGTTCTTTAACCTCCTGAATAATAAACTAGAGTTAATATATACCTTATTAAGAACCATTTTTAATTTCATTATCCTTATTATATCACTTATTAAAATGATATGAACATTATGTAATTATTTAAGTTAATAACGGACGTTTTGTCGATCTTTGGTACTTGAGTCAACAATAAGCTTCTTATAATTACAAGTTGTTTATGTGGTGAAATATCCATTATATCCAGAATTATATTCATGATTTATATGTCATATATATCTTATATATCCAGTATATACATTCATTTATAATATTACATAACATTTAGAGGTAAGAAATGAAATGCACCGTTCATGGAGACGGTAAGCCGTACGTACGCATGAACGCTACTTTCATTTCAATTTCATATTTAATGGAACTAAATCATAATGATATAAATGTATAATATCATTACAGTATAATATAGTGTATAATACCATTTACTCCATCCTTTATACATCCCACATATGGCATTAACGATTCAAATCACTTTGAGGGGGCGGTAGTCCGCACTTCCTAAAATGAAGATATCGCGTATACCCATAATGGAAGCCATAAAGGTAAGACACAAATGAAAAATAAAGAAGCATAAGTAAAACATAAACACATTATATATCATATATAAATATAGTGACATCATAATGGCCACCTTTGAAGGTGTTATATGAGTGTTGAACAATCATCGTTTCGTGAGGCAGAAATTCTCCATCCACAGAAACCGTATGTTCTTTAACCATTAGATGTAGGTGTGTGTAAGTGTAGCTCGAATCCTTCTCATAACAACATCCTAGTATATTGAGGATACTGGTGTTGTTACAAAAGAAATGAATAAAAAGAGTTTAGGGGGTTGGAGAAGAAAAATAAACCAAAACAACATTAGAGAAGACATTACCTCAAAATCGGGTAACTCTTTTTGATTTGAGCCAAAGGCTTCCTTGGGAAGAGTTCTGCCCAATGTGAGGATTCTAGGAGTAATAGGGGGAAGTTGGGAGAGTATTTGGGCAGAGGTTGGCCGAGCCAAATGGCTTGAAAGTGTAAATGAGGTGGGAGAGGTGGGGGCCTTTTATAAGTGGAGAGGAGGGGCACTTTTGGAAAGATTGAAATGTTACATTATTTCACAATGCTTTTCGGATTCTAAAGGTCCCACACTTATATAATTCGAGGCTAAGGTGATAAGGGTTCGAAATATCCTCATACAATTGTCTTTGGAAAAGTGTAAGCCTTGGATTTTGCATTATCTTCCCATTTTATTTAAATCGTTAAATAATGAGGTCATCACTGCATCATCATGATGTCATAAATAATTTAATTTATTTAATGTATAAAAATTATAAGAAAAATACTATGATGTAGGAAATCTTTTTAGCTTTCTAATGAATATTTATAATCAAAATTTGGACTTGTGTAACCCCACTTAAAAATTGTTTTAGTAAAACATTTTATGTTTGTGTCATTTTTTACTTTAACATTAAATAAAAGTTATTTATGTCATTTTCTAACTAAAGTGGCTCCATGGGGTCCCCAAGTTGACCCATGGGTTGTCTTGGTCGGCCATGACTCATCCAATAGGAGTAGGACAAGTGTCATGCTCATCTCATATTATTATAACATTATTTGTACCTTAAACTACACTAATTACCTCTAATCGCGATTAAGAACTTAAAAGTTACTATTCACCAAAAAATTATTTTAATCTCATTGAACCACATTTTACTTCTTAATGACAACCATGTATGTCGGATTTTTGAAAATCAAATCACAGAAGTGGTAATATTTCATTTTAACGAAAAATCAGTTTTTAACAACCACTTAGTGGTTTCACTATTCATCAAAAATTGATGTTTTTCAGAATAAAGCCAAAATTTCACCCTAAGCTATAATTGATATTACGAATTCAAAAATGATTTCTATTTTACAAAATTCCAAACATATTAGTTGCATTAATTAATTTTATAATTAATTCCCGCTGTTACAACAAATAGCGTGTTTTTAAGAAACAATTTATATCAAAAGATTGGCAATTGTTTATGTCCAATTTCAATGTTAAATTAATTCTAATGACCACCATTGGATAAAATGGTAAAAATATATTCTAATTATACTCTAAAACCACTCAATAGTATAATTTATCACTATGAATTATTTTGATTAAAAAAGTTTTTTTAAGTATTTTTCACTATTCATAAAAATTTTGAAGTTCTCAGAAAATTACAAAAAATTCAACATAGGCTAATTTCAATATTAGGAATACAAAAATGAAGTCCATTTTGAAATATAAAATTTCTATAATTTTAAAAAGTGGTTATTACTATTCATAAGAGCTACTTTGATTTGTCGCGATGTTTTAGAACTTGAAGTTGCGTACAATGCAAGCTATTGTATTATTGAAAGAGAAGCATATCGTGGATGCTCGGGGTGTTACACGTGTACTTCATTTTCAATCATATTGTAAATGCCTCACCTAGTACATCTAAAAATTATTAAGTTCTAGGACAAAACATTATCTTAATATGGTAATTGCCTCATTGAAGTCCATATCTATTTTTTTCCAGAGGCTTATCGCTGCATCGGGAGGGTATTACAGGTCCATCTAATCACATACTATGTTAAAGACATTCCTCATATAAAATGCGTAAACATAATCAAAAATTTTATTCATATTGAAAATAAAAATTTAAATTTATATAGAATTCCCAAATCATTTAAAATAATCACTATCAATTTAATGTAAAATTTTCAATGGTATAAAAATAGAATATCCACTGTCAAACAAATCAAAACTCCTTCAAAAAATTATTTTAGATGATGTCATAAGAGATATATATTGATTATTTTCATGATTAAACAATGGACCTTTACATAAATGAAAAAACTTTTAAATTAAACCATTGAAAAATTCTCAAGGAAATAAATCATTAAGCATTTAAAAGTTACCCATTCAACCATATAACATTAAATTCATAATCCATTAAAATATCATGATATTAAGAATACTCTTAATATGATATAAAAAATTGTATTATATACACAAAATGAATATATTGAATTTTGAAAAGGGAATATATTTCATAAAAGTAAATGTGAGATGGGAAAAATCTTTTTTTCTCTTGAAATAATATTTTTTTATAAAATAATATGCATTTTCCATGAAATATGATTATAAGCATATATATTGCAAAATATAATAGAACAAGATAATAAAATTATTTTTTAGGAGTAAATAATCTGCCACTTAAGTGAAATTATTTTTAAAAAAATTCTTAATAATATTTAAAAATAAAACACTTTTGGTCATTTTAAAGAATCAATTAAAAAGAATTTTTAGGTTAAGGGAATATTTTTTATCAAAAATCTATAAATTCTCATAGATCATATTTCATTATAAATTAATTCATTTCATATGAATAATGGTGTCTTAAAATAGATTTTGGTGTGCATTTGAAAATAACTAAAATTTATAGAAGCTCTCTTGAATAGGGTATGTTTATCAGGATAAAATTTTGAATGATACTTTTAAAAATTATATGTACCTATATAATAAACAATTATTCTCATTATTAAATACATATATAACATTTATAGATAATTTTTTAGGATTATTTAAGAATAAATAAAAATTTTATTGAGTGAATTCGAGAATAAGAGTAACATGAATTAAAATGGATGTTCTGGTAGAAATCTCATACCAAATTGTAATCAATCTGTTTGAATACCCCCAAATTAATAATAATAAAATGATAATTTGAATATAATGAACATAATGATACTATTTTTATGATACATCTATGGTCATAATCCATTCACCATACACAAGTGATGGTAATTAAGAAGGAATATCTTACAAAAATGGAAGTGATATGAGGAAAACACCTTACTTTATGTGTTATGGGGTTCTTCACATAATCATTGTGAATTTAAAAATAAAATATTGGATCATTAAATAATATATAATAATCATCTTATACATTCCATTTATTTATTATAACCATGTTTGGTCCATTCATGGCCTTTTGATGGGTTAAGAGATTTAATTTCATTAGTTGGGATTACTTCCTTTCATGATTTGTGTACTTATATTCATATAAGGAATAAACCTATAGAATGAGAATGGATGTACATAATATATGTTTTATTTTATTAGGGAACAAACAAAATATTATAGTGTAATATATTCAATTTGTTATTGTGTGTTAAGATGTATCATTGTATAAAACAATGTTGATAATTTTCTTGGTTAATTAGTTGTTTTTGGTCATAAAAAACTCATTCTAACTTATAAATTTATACAATAGGTAAAAAATTATATATCCACAGAGAAGTTATAATACATATATTTTTTTCTTTTTCATCCTACTAAACATTTTCATTACTAGAATTGATGATGGTAATAGAAATTAAAAAAATTTCGTCCATACATGTGTAAATTAACAAATCTCATATTATGTAATCATTTCTCACAAAGAAGAAGCTAAAATAAATGATTATGATGATATTTTTACATTATCAGAAAAACATTTTAGTACATGTAATTTAATATAGTTGTTATTAAATTTTGTTGAATATAGATGAGGAACTAATAGAATGGAATGTGACATGAAATAAAATAAATGAAGAGAAGAATTTACCACTAGAAGTAACATTCCTTGAGAGCCTCTTTATGGTCTGGTGTTTGGTATTTTTATGGGACCATGGGATGATGAATGTGGGAGAAGATATTTAGATAAGATTTTAATAAAACTTTTATAAGCGTAAAGGCTAAGATGAGTGGTGAGATGAGGGCGTGAGTGGTGGTTTTTTATAGTGGAGGAGAAGAGTGGATTTGGAATATTTAATTCATTATTAAATAAATTTTCTCAACGCAATCAATAAAGTTGATTCATGTGAAAAAAATTGTACTATGTGCATGTGAGTTCAAAAAAGTATGCTTAAATCATCCATACATCACATATGACTCAGTTAATCATGTACTTAGCTTTTATCATAAATTATAATATTTTCCCATTTACATAAAATTCATGTAATTCAGAAATATCCCAACACTCCCCCCCCCCAAAATTTACCGATGTGTATAATTCAACAATGAAATCCATTTTTTGTAAAATTTTATATATATATTTTTAATTAAATATTTAAAAAATCACAATTTAATAAAAAAACAACTTTAAAGATATAAATCGTTTTATAACACCTTGAAAATTCAATAAAGGTGACATTAAATTATCTTATAAAAATTATAAAATAATATAACATTTTCTGATTACATTTATGAAAATAAATTTTCATTTTTAATTATAAAGTTATTCATAAAATAGTTACTAACAAAATTTTATGACCTACAAAAAACCAATACATATGATATTGTTATTTTTTCACTTATAAGATATATAAATGGTATTTTTAGATTCATTGGTGATGTTTCTAGTTCATTGGATTATTAAATATTCCTTACTAATCATAAGGTCATGTTAATATTCCATAAGGTCAAGTTATTATTCACCAAATATGTTATATGATTGTATCAACCATTAAATATCATGCTGAATGCATCCGTGCATGAATGTTTTTCGAAATATAAATCACTTCAGTAGAAAATTATGTTTATTGGATAGGATATAACAAGGTTTTCATTTGTAGAAACTCAATTTTTATGCATTGAATATTTATTTTTAAAATAACGTGGTGTTACATTCATTCCATTATTCTTGAGAATAACCTGATGAAATCAGAATCTATTAATCAATTATAAATTTATAAATAAAATAAATTAATAGTTATATACATAGTTGAAATGAAATATATAAATTTTATTATAGGGTTTTATGGCATTGAACATGGTTATATTTTCAATCCATTGTACCGAGATATGGATCCATAAAATAGAAAGCCAATGTATAAGATTATCATGATTACATTATGACATGCATGAACATTGGAATATGATATATAAATTTTGAATCAATACGAGCATCATGATAATTCCATGTATACTCACAAAATCATTCAACTATAACTTATAAACATAGATTTGGCATGTAAACCAATTAAAATTTTTTATACTAGTTTTATTGATCCGACATTATCTTAGGTGGACCTATTTTTTCAACATGTGATATCTCCTCATTAAATTTATCTAAGGTGAGACTCTAAAAATATTTCTTATAATTTTTTTAGTAGTTTCGTTCAACATGGAGGAGAATATTAATTGATATATTATGAATATAGTCCATTCCCTCTTGTACAGGTGGATTAATTCCATTTAATATATGGCCAACAATTAGATAAGTCCAACAAATTATTTTTGTAACATGATTAATTCAAGAATTTATGGCTAATGTGGTAATTTTTTATCCTTTAAAATTTTATGGAATTTATCAATATTAAAATGCGACATAGCACTACAATGAATTCAATGGATAAATATAATAGATTATCCTTAATTATATATCGAAACATATTTTCAATATATTACATTATCTAGGTTATTTAGGGACTATAATATATATGAAATTTTATGATTGGTGCGATACTCCTCTATAATATCTTTTGGATCATCAAGTACAGTATAGTACTCTTCATTCATTATGAAATATTACATACATTATATTCAAATTTAATATTAATATGGGTGATTTAATGTTTCAATACTGACTCTAATCATATGATAAAAGCATGATCGGGTACCTCATTATTTATATGACCATAAAAAAAATAAGTAAATTTGGTTGGTGTGAATTTATAGGATAGGTGAATATAATAATTTTTCCAAAGATGTTAGATTAAGTACACTCTATATTTTTACTATTTGGGATTATCGAAGAACTATCAAAATTCCTCCTATGTCTGAGAGGTCTCAGCAACAATGAGTATAACATCATCAATTAGTGTGTTGTGTATAGTAATAATACATGGTGAAGTGTGGGATATTGAGAGAAGAAAATGTGTCTTTATATTGGTTATAATTTGGTAAATCATCGAGATTTTAATTTTCATATATTTATTACCCACCATAAGATTTCAGATTTTTCATCTAGTGATTCGGAATATAAAATAGTGAATTGAAGTTAAAATCATATTTATTTTATGATGAAGTATATAGTGTCATAAATCTTTCATTACTAATATCATATATATATATGGATATTCTCATATATAATATATCAAATCCTAGTTGAAGGCCCGATGAGACTTATATAATATATAAAACAATTCATTCCCTCGGCCTTTTCATGGATTGGAGTGAACCCATTAATTTCTATAGAGTTGTCTTAATTGTCACACATCAATATGTGTTGAACGTATTAATTTTGTAGAACGATTGGATTCAAGACTAGATAATTAGAATATTTAATAAATCTTAATGATAAAAATAATTGTGGGTGCATTAGATCATTGTTAAAATATTATGAGTTATATTCTTTTAAATTTAAACAATTAAAAAGATGTTTATCATCCAACATGGTAGGTCATTCCAAGGTTGTGTTCCCTCTAATTAATATTTGTAATAAAATCTATTAATTAGAGACCCAAAAAAAATTAGTGAACATTATTTTCATTTTCATTACTGTGAATTTTTATATGATACAATATTTTTATTATGATTAACATTTAAATTTAAGGGTGTTTAGTTTTTCCATATGATGTATTGGATATTGATTTTTTAATAAATCATACAATAGTCATACATATATTATAATTCAAATGATTTTTTTCCTAAATTAATATGTGGTGACATAATTTCTAAAGATGAAACATGGAATTTTTAAATCTATATTTTAACCCACTAATGAAATTTATTATTTTAATTTGGACTTCATTTTAGTAGGACCATATTTAATAAAATATCTTTAAAAATATTTTTTAATCTTATTAATCATTAGAAAAAAACATTTACTATAGGTAAGTTTATTCATCATTATTAAACATCACATTTATAAAAATACTAGTAAATAATGTGCTTAATTTATAAAAAATCATACACATATTGAAAAATAATGATGTTTTCTTGTGTGGGAATGAGAAATTATATGTCTAAAAACCCCTTCTTGAGAAAAAAATGAACATGGTATACATGTGAGTCTTGATGGAAAATAAATACATATAAGGATTATATTAATTTTTAATATATATTATAAGAGATAAAACTTTTGTCACACTAGACTCTAAATATATACTAAATAGAATTGAATATTGTGAATGTGTTGTGGAGATATGATTTATCTTAATGAAATGTTTTAATTCAGGAATTATTTTATATATCACAACTATAATTTTTCTAAAATGTGAATAAAATCATTAACATTTTATACCAAAATCTTATTGTGTTTTGGAAAAATTATAGAAGGCATGTGATATCCATTTTCTGGGGACATATATATTATAAAAGAGGGTAAACATATTGAATAGATAAATAAATGTTAGTCTGAAAGTCCAACAATGTAACATCGAGTACCCAATCTATTTCATTGAAAACTAAATAATAGTTAGTAAGGAATTATTGTTTTTCCCAATGATAGAAATTTATCACATATCTAAAGGAGTCTACAAAATTTCAATGATGTCGTTGTTGGATATAATTGTTATAGAATTAATTTTTTTTATTATGAATTTTATATTATATAAAATGTGTATTTTAAAAATTATTCTTCATAAATGTGTGGAAAATAAAGTGTGAATTAGATAAATTTATAGTTTTTACTAAAATATTCATTAATAATGTTTTGAGTCATATATTTTAATTAAAATAAATATATCATTCTTTATGGGATTGAAATAAAATAATTTTATATTTATATTATATTCAAAATTGAAATGGAAAAAATATAATGAAATATATAAGTTAAGGGATTTTGTATACATGGTTTTGGATTCATGAAAGTCAATAATATTCATGAAAATATGGAAAATATATAAATATCATTTAATATGAAATACAAAAATTTTGAATTTTTTTTTATATGTGGGATCTCATTCAACCACCCATCAATGAAATATTTTAGATACTAATTTAAATTTATATTATATAATCCAAAAACAAAAAATACTATATATATTATAAATAGAATATTTTCGTATTAAAATTTCATAAATAATGAAATAAAAAAATTTCTTTACACAAATTAGTTTTTCAAAAATAATGTTACTATTTTGGAATAGAATATAATGTCCACTATGAATGATTGAGTTTTTATTAACATCGATATGTTCATATATAGTAAAATAAAATATTATTCTTGTAAAATTTAAATGATAACATCACATGATATCTAAATAAAATTTATAATGTATTGGGGATCGAACAACATAAATAGATAAATCAATTTCTCAATGATAATAATAGAATCAAATATTGATTATTTTTCAATGATAATGGCGATTACTGTCATCAAAATAATTTTAGGGCGAAATTAATATTTATTGACCAAAAATCCTTTAATTTTGTGAGGTATATATATTTGAATACTTTTTTTCAAATATTTAAACAATAATAATATAATTTTAACATCCCAATTGTATTAAAATGGATTTTAATTTATAATATTCCCACTATAGAGTCTAATGGGATGGTGTTACCAAATATGAAAGATCCTAGATAGAAATTAATATATTTTACAAGAATTCATATATTTTAAGAATGCATATAAAAAAATAGTCACTCTAACCTAAATCCTAAATGTCATTATCCTTAGATTATAGATAAATAATGATATTATTTATAACAATTCCTTAAACATAACTTCCATCATTTATACATATATGACATCATTCTACACATAATCTAGAATATAATTTCTTAGGGAATATTGAAACATATGATGGTGTTAGATCACAATCTAAATATGTAAATTTTATCCTTGTGTCATTCATCTATTAGATTAAAATCAGATTAGAAAACATAAAAATGTTATAAACATATAATAAAAAGTACTAAGAAATGAATATAAATTTATGAGAGTCATGATAGATTTACATGTAAACACAAATAAATAATCATATATTATAAAAAAACAATGGATTCATTATTAAATAAACATAATCCATAGATCATAATTATATGTATATAACATTTAAATTTGGAATATAATAATAATGAACATTGTAAAAATATAATAATTAAAAAGAATAACATAGTAATAAAATAATAAAAACCATGTATCTCATTATATGGTAGCGATGGAATCACATCCTCTTACCCATTCATAACACATTAATTACAACACACTTCCCATTCATGACTCGAGAATCATAACTCATTACTAATTTTTATCTCATGAGTTATAACAAATAACTACATAATTCAATGGTGGCATATTAATCACCATGTAAACATTCATACATATCTATTATATATGAAATAAGTCATATATCATATGATAAAAACACCTGGATTGATAATATATATTATAATATTAATGAGTCGTGTCACATAAAATATCTTAAAGAAAAAGATCAAATGATACCAAAATTCACGGATAAAAAATTTAGAAAATTTAAATATTTATTAAAGGTTAATCCATGAAAGATAACTCTATAAGGGATAAATATTTTTAGATATAGAGGATAAAATTTAATTTAAATTAGTAAAAATAATTTGTATGTCAATTTTTTAAATGTTGTAATTCGATAATGTTAGATATCTTATTCAAAAGTCATTTGGGATTATTGAAAAAAACATTGAAACATCATTATAAATGAATAAAATAATGTATAAATAAAATTAGGTAACTATAAATTGACTAATGATGGTGTGGAATGTAATTTATATGATTATGAAAATAAATGAATTTTTTATATATTAAAATCACTTTACTGAAAATAACATAATATAAAGAATAATGAAAATATTATTTTCAAATTTATAATGGTAAATTGAAGGTATCATAAGATAATAAAACTTTTAATCTCTATATATGAATGTATAATAGTCTTGTTATGTATAACAACCCCAACCCAACACTCAAGGATCTGGTGATGATATCCCATATGTAACATTTTATTCATATATACTGATGAAGGTAACATAACTTTTTCCATCCATAACATACAACATAACAAGAAAAAACTAGACTAATTATATTCTAAAATGACATGTTGTGTAGAGTTTTAGGTAATTTTAAATACCACTAAACATAATGAATTCAGGAAAAAATCATTCATAAAGATGACCATAATCTCTCAGTATTCCTAAAATTTCATATTACAAATCATGTGACCAGAATTTTCCATATGAAAAACGTTCATAAATAATAAATTTATGATCTTTCATGACATAATATGGAAAAGTAAACAAAAAAACTGTGATATTAAATGATATGTATGGGTAAACATTAATATTAAAAATTGAATGACATTGTGGATATTAAGATGAGAATAAGTGTATAATGAAATAAACAATGTTGATGATTATAACATAAGAGACCTCATAAAAATTATTACATCGATCACCAAATATGAAAATATTGCATAAGGAAATAATAATAGAAATAATCATCCGAATAAATTATCATGATCCATGTGATATCAATATTAATAAAAGAAAAAATTTATAACACATGCCGTCATGAAAAACATTTTGGTATAATGGGACACGATCATTTATAAACCCTTAAAAATCACATACAATTAAAATAACCACACAAAATTCTTCAAAAATCATTTTTCATAGAACATAATCATTACCCAATTCATTGGAGAGTAATATTAGGGCACAACCTTTGTATAATCTATATGAGACACACATATGATCTATTTTAGAGTTCATCCTGTAACATTTAGTTACCTTATTTTGGGTATTTCTCATATATATTTTTGTTTACCACTTTATTTACATATTTTTTGGGACATCAGAATATGAAGATAATTATATGGGAAAAATGAATTAAATTTTAGAGGTATATATATGTTGGAATACATAAATCATGTGAATTGATGTTAGAAATGGACTATTCAGATTTCTTTTGGGTTCATAGTTTCCCATATTCTGCATCTAATTGATTCTAAAAAATCTAATTTTTGGGAATTTTCACATCATCAACTAGTAACAGAATGTGAAACCTTCTAAAGTATGATTTTGTGAACTGGTTGAAAATTAGAAATGTTTACCCTCTATAAAAAATGATGACATCATGAAAAGATCAATTGATGTTTCAACACATAGATGATGCATATTTCAATGTATATTCTAATAATGTATATTTTTAGGAGTAGTTAATTCAAATTATAAAATTTTCATACCCTATATTTTTTAATGTGTTACACATCTTACTATTTTTTATTCCACATTAATTTCCTATCTCAGAAAATATATGACTTCATAAGTGGTTTTATTGATTTATACTCCATAAACGTAGTTTCATTTTATGATTGATCTTAATTTCTATTATTCTACTTCTATGAATGAAATCAATCATTCATAATAATTATTTTCATTAGTCAAAGTAGTTCTATTTCCCTGTTTTTTTAGAAATATTGGTATTGTTGTATTGGTTGCAATTTATCCATTTTAGACCCATTATCAGATCATCCTTTGGAGGGAAAACCTTATGATGGTTCTGGTATGGTGTGGAATGTTCTTAAGGTACATATTTTTTTATGCACTCCACTGACATATATATTATTTAATTCATTCATATATTTAATGATCAAACATTGGGCCACCATTATTGTATTTTAATTATTTCATTTAGACAGATCTCATTACAGGAATGTGTGAACAATGTTTTATGTAGGTGATCTGTCTCCATCCTGTGGTGGGGGAACCATATTTATATAGTTTTATATGTAATTTTATAAATGAATTTTCATGATTGAATCTTGTGTGTGGAAATTGGAATTCATTAAAAGGTGGTTTTACACATTTATTGGTAAAATAAAAATTAATATCAAAGTATTGTGAAATGGATTTATGAATTTTTCATTAATGGAATATTTTAATGAATTGGTTTGTACAATTTTTTACATCATAATACATCGGTATTTAAGATAAATTTATGGTAATAAGCGTAATTGTTTGTTAAGATTATGAGGATTACTCATGCGGTGTCGATCTCCACCCCTGGGATATTTTTCTTGGGACATGTTAAACATGATGAGAGGTTTATTTTTTGGTGTCTCCTTATGATCAATAGATTAAGACCATATAAATAAACACATAATGAATATTATTATCAATTTATTGTAATGAGTTATCCATATATCTTTAACTATAGTGATCCTTGGTGTCATTTGACTATGATTTGGTTTGTATATATATGGATATGATGTCATATGTTATAATTTATTTGACATATTTGATTATTTTGATATAAAATAAAACTATTTTACATATATTATTTGTAACTGAGGAAGAAGTGGGAAATATATTACAATTTAATTGATATATTACATTTTAAACTGATTATCATGACATTTTTTTATTAAAGATGAGCATGATAGGATTGTAGCATAGAGACTTGATGTGGAACACTTATATAGGAGTCTACATAACCTATTTCGATCCCACTTTGTGAACCCCTTTATAATTTCATAGACCTTGTAATGCCTTTTAATACAAGAAAATGGAATGTGTCATTTTGAGGCAATGATTTTCTATAAATAATTTCAACGTAGATGGAAGTGGTATGGTGGAAATTTTCCCATTCTATCACATTGAGTAGTTGTTTAAGATTTAGTTGTAAGTTCTAATTCGATTTGAACCTTGGATATTATTTATCAACTTTTGAGAAATATCTCTTCTATTATTTACCTTTTTTATATGACATATATTTTATTATTTACACTTCCACTCTTTCTTCTGAAGATTTTTATGTATATGTGTGTGTGAGTCATTTTGACTACATTAGGTTTGTAAAACTTATTACCTCTAGTTGTTGTAGATTCCCAATGGTTAACCTCTATCTCATGGGAATCTAATACACCTTTTGTGTATGTCACTATTCGGGTGGTGTATCATTTTTTGGGTTATCTGTCATAGGTTATACAAAATTTAGTATCATAAGAGTTTATTTACATGAGTAATTTTCTGGGGAATTTGGTAAACATTATATATTACTATTGAAATTGTAGAGGTAGTTTTAAATGAGTCTATAGATCTATCTTTCCATGATGATAATCATGTTACCATTTGATATTTGGATATATATCCCCTAATTTGAATTCCGGAAATTAAAATCAATTTAATGTTATTTCTTCTAATTTGAAAAGAGATTGTCTTTATTTTTGACATTTATTCTATTTCGAAGTGGAATGGTACACCTCTGAGATTCCATCCATGGGTTGTACATTAGGGTTTAGTGGATTATCCTCAATGGAATATAAAACTATATTTAAGTCATATCAAGGCTATGACTCAGGTACATCATGTTGTAGAACCAAATGTACAACAAATCTATAATGAATTTTTGATAAAAAGACACATTTTTTAAGAGATTGTGATCGATCATAAGATTTGTTAAACGATAAGACACAATCCATAATGGGGACAAATTATCCATAAATAATGAAATAGTGGATAGAAAATACTGACCAGGTCTTTATATTTCTAGATAAACCTGAGAATATCATGCTAATGGGAGAAGAGTTCTGACTGGAGGACCCCAACAAGTGGTGGTGGTATTTTATTATATATAAGGATAGTCATGTGGGATATAATTGTAAGGGATTAAAGACCCAATTTTTTCATTAGTGTTTAATTTAATCTCAGATGAGGGAAATAACTCATGGGTTCTTATCCATGGAACATGTAATGAATATGGTGTTATGATGCACTAATTTGATGATGTAGTTGGTTCATTTTTTTCAGTGGTAGTAAATAATGATAAAAAAGGTTCATAAGAGCCTATAGTTTTTATTAACGTGTATCATATACCATATATTTTTATTAAATCTATCTATCTATGATGATATAATATATGAAGAAATGAAAAAACATAATAATATGGTAGATATGGTTAGTTAATGTTATTCTTATCATCCTCTGAATAGTGGCTTCATAGGTCAATAGTGGAGGATGAGATAATGGCATGATGAACATAATAGTGGTAGTGGTGGTTCCCAACTTATATCCTCCTCTGTAAAATCACATACAACACGTATTTTACCCTTATATTCAGTTAATGTGTAAATGTTTGAAACAACTAATGTTATGGTTCTATACATGCAAAGATGTTTAATATTTCTGGGAACTACATACATCTAAAATGTTCTTATAAGGAAGTGTTTATTCCTTGTTATGTTCAAGGATATTTAGGTCAAAAAATACTTTAGAATATTAAAATTTTTCAATTTTTATAGGGTTGTAACCATACACCTTAGTAGTGAATAAAATTCATGTATTTGATGTGTTTCTGTGAAGGTTGATGTGTTTCCATTAATAAAGAGATGTACCATCAATATTTCATAATTATTATATGATTTTTTATATGATATAGGCAACTCCCATATATTTAGGTATTCATGTATTTGGATATTCTTAATATTATAATAGATCACTGGTATTTATATTTGTATTTAGAATCTCTTTGTGGAAAGATGAATTAGTAGGGGTTTTGGTGTTCTTCATGTTCTTTATTGATTGAAGATGTGGAGTATGTCTGGAATTTCCTTATTCATATTATGGATATATTTCATATCATAATCATGATAGATTTTCATATTGATAATCATATTGAGGCTCATTTTTACCACCATAATTTCTCATTTCTTATATATTATTAGAGAACTCGTGTGTTTCTTTGAGAGTGGGTTCAACGTTTTGATCATACATGACCTTTCTGATGAGATCTCAATAGTATTTTATCTCAAAGAAGAATACATGGAATGTATCACTTATAAGAGACCTTATTGATTTTTCTACAATTACTAATAGTAGAAATTTAAATTAAAAATATAAATTTTTTTCATATATCTAATATAATAAATATTATATATTTAATGAAAATAAGACAAAATTATTTCTTCCAAAATAAGCATGATCATAAAAAATATGGAAGGTAAGGAGGTGGTAAACAATCCATCGATGGTTTGATAATTATTCAATCATAAGACCATATAATTAATATCATCATATGATAATTTATTTATCATGATTATATTTATTTTAATGATATTAAATTTCAATGTTATTTATATAAAACTCATTAATGAATTTATCATTATATCACTAATTAGAATCTGAGTGATAGAGAATTTCATATGCATGAACCTTAAATAAATTGATCGTTGAATTTTAGAATTAGTCAATAAATCAAAAATTTGTATCGAAATTAAATGACATAAATTATGAATAAATGTAAAATACGATAATTTATAGTCACTACATACATAAATAGGCCATAATAAATTCAACATATAAATATTATAACCTAATGAAATAAAATAGTGTGTAAAAATTATTTACAACTTGGTATATTTTATGTCAGTTCCCATTGAATGAAATTAATATAAGATAAAAAATATATCATTATTTATGAAGGAATCATATTTTTATATTTAATATTTGTAGAATATATATAAAAAAATAATAAAAAGTGGCTAATAAGCAATATGCCTCTTAGAAATGAAAATGTGATATAAGAAAACCCTTACCTTGAGTCAAGACATTCCATGGAATTTCATTAACTAAATAATAATAATATTATATAAATTAATAAATTTCTAAAAAATATTTTTTAATACATTATAAATTAATCATTTATTTTAATTATTTTTAATAACATATTATTATACTTAATCAATTTTTTCCACGTCAGGTGTTTTGATGATGTTTGGTTCGTTGTTTCACAAAAAATTTTGTGTATTGAACATATTCAAAGAGGAAATTATATCAACATATTATAGAAATTAATAGTGTAATTCCCTTCAAATTTATACGTAAATATTAATTGTGATACCAATAATGAAATATGGATATGAAAAATGAACTATGTAATAATCATTGAGAATGTAGGTGTGGTTGGGGTTTGGCTTAGTGGTAAGCACCCTGTAATCCTAAATAAAAAATGGGGGTTCAAAACCCATGGGGTGCAGGATTGTAGCTGCACTGTAGAGGTACTGTAGCAGCGGTGGTACTGTTGATCGGCGGTACTAGAGCGGCGGCAAAATACTGTAGCGGTGGTAGGGCACTGTAGCAGCGGTGGGTACTATAGCAGCCGGGTTAGTATTCACAGAATGGGACATAGGAAAAACAATTGGGCCTAGGTTTAGGTAATGGGATACATGACCACTGGGCCTTCGGTCTATGTAATGGTTCTCCCTCTACCCAGTTAAAAGTGGTCTTTGCTTTGGTTTACTAATAAAAATGAGGCTTTGGACCCAACCTTTAAAAAAATTAGAATGCAGGTCATGCATATGCATGATTATTTCATCAATATTTCAAAAAAAAAATATTTAGAGAAGGTAAATAATATTGTACCAATATAAAGTTATAAAAAATATCATAAATACCATTTTATTTCATTAAATAGACTTAAATATATCATTCACGTGTTGTCACGGTGAGAGAAATAACCACATCGGTTCGTGGGGATGTTATTCCACATGTTCTCTAGAATAACGTTATCATTTTTCAGTGTAAGGATGAAAATGATATATTATATTTTCATAATAGTAATTTTATTCATTAAATTTTTCCTTATCACCATCAATTTAATTCATTAGTGAAAAAATAAGAATATTTCATCATGAGATTGTAGTCAGTTGTATACACGAGCGACATTATCTAAGATGAAATATAATGGAATGTAAATAAGTATAAACGATATAATATTTATATAGGTATTAAAACATTATATACATCATAAATATACATTGAATAAATTATTAGATCATGGTGGGAGAGGCGATGATGGAAAATTAATGATATCGATTCATGAAGCAGTTGTATGTCGTTCACAATAAAAATGATTTCATATCTAATTTTATTTAATAGGATATAAAGTAAGGTATTTAAATAATCATAATAAAATATATTTATATTATATATATATTTATTACATAAAAATAAATTAATAATATTTTAATGTGTTGAAATATGAATTAAGATAATCATGATCGATTTAGCACAATACATCTTCTTTGCAAACCCTCCTTAGGTATGCTCTATAAGACATCATTAGATGGAATTCAGATATAAATAGAAGATATAAGTTATGAATCGTGGATCAATGAATAAATTTGGGAAGTTATTGGATGATCTAAAGGGCTATAAAGGTGTGAATAAGAGATTAGTGGGGGATACCTTTTATATGTTCGGTGAGTTGTAAAATTTTAATTCTTGAAATGAAAACCTTTTACCCATGTCTTTTGAAATGATAGAATGATAAAAAAAGAACATTCTAAATCATTATATTATAGAATTTATAAATATGGAAAAATAATTAATACGTATTTTTTCAATTTAACCATTTTCTTTTTAGTTTAACCCATTGTAAAATCTTCTTCACCTTGACCATGAAAATTAATTTTTACTACATTAACAACTTATTATAGTTACAAATAATGTTTAAATTATTGTGTAATATTAAATAATCTTAATCCAAATAAAGAATTATTTTTACTGATTTCAGTTTACATTAGTGGAAAATTATAATTTAAAAGTAAACTAGTATTCGTAATGAAAAAGATGGTATTCAATAAGTGTATGTGTTAAGAAAATTATAATTTCATATTAACTCTATAACTGAAAATAAAAATTTTATGCATGTAAAATAAAATATTTTCATATTTAATCAATATTTTTCATCTAAATAATTTAATATCGTGGGTATATAATTATCTAATTATGAAAATAATTAGGTACTTTAACATATTTTAGGAAAAACCCTCATTTTTAAACAGAAAAATTAAATTATACTAAAATCCAATATAATGATGAATAAAATAAAATTAAGTTAATTATTTTATAAAAAATTATAATTATTTAATTTTAAATCATATACAAAATTTAATTTTAGATTACAATTTAGTTAATTTAATAAAAATAAATTTCATTTTTACAAAAACAATGTTTTTATTTATTAACTAAAGAATCTATTTTTGTCAGAATTCCCATGATTTTACACAATGTAATTTTTTGATAATTTTTTTAAAAAATATATGAATTTCAAAAATAAATGTTTAAATATTTACAAAATATTTATCACAATATTATTTCATGAAATTCAATAAAAATAAATTTTGAATTAATTTTTTTAAGAATAAAATTACATTACTAAATATTGATTTATTATTTACATAACAGTTGTAAATAATTTATACTAAGTTTGAAATATATATATATATAGAAAAATTGTTAATACTATTCATCTTAGTATTTCACTGCCTCTCTCATAACCATAATCTGTTTCGCATGTCATTTAATCATAGTGTTTAATATCTAATATGATATCAAATATTGTTTTATTCACTAAAATACCTATTTTTTACATACTCCACCAAATAAATTACATCCTCAATGATTTAACATTCTATAGGTATTAATTGTTTAGACATTCAAAAATACCTTTGATGTAAACCTACATCATAAAAGGTTAAATAATGTATACTATTGATAAGAGAGAATATAATGTTAGAACATCATCTATAATAACACATAAAATATTTATAAATATGAGAACATAGAAGAAATGAGAATATTAAGACATGATAGAAAATGGTAATACCATTCTTATAATATTTAATAATATATATAATCAATCATAAGATATTAAATGAGCAAGAAAAGGTTATCAAAATTAAAACCATAAAGAAATGAGGTGTGAAATAGTTAAATACTATAATCAAAAATCATGGTAATAGAAAAAACAAATTTCCAGATTCTTTTCCTAGTGTTGATGAATTCCTTTTCCGTGTAAGCTCAGTTAATAGGGAAATAAAATTACATGATAAAATTAATTTAATAAATTAATCAATTTTCAGAACAATATCATCATATTCTCCATATGATAAGTATTAAAGATGACTTTTTCCATGAATGATGTTGAAAAAACAAATTTTGAAGACCATATATCTGTAAAGTGTATAATAAACATATTACAAATATCATTAAATATTAACCAAATAGAAAATTTATAACATGGTTATATAATACCCCAAATTATTAAACCTACATATGAATAAATAATATATTAATATCTAAAATTTAATTATAATATCCATGTTTAAACTATATCACTCCATATATTAATTAAAATATACCACAAATAATCATTAAAATATCATCATTAAATAGTATTTTAACCACAATGGTTATATCATACGTATATTCATTTAATCCAAAAAATATATAAATATTAATATAAAATAACATTGAATACTTATTCACAATGTAACATTACAAATCCATTGTTATCTACATAATAAATCATGTGTTTCTATAACTACCACAATATCCATAATCACATAAATCCTAAACATTATCAATAATGCAAAAATTATTTTCTCAAAATTTAAATGAATACATCACATTAAAAATAATATTTAAATATAATTCAACCTAATAAAACAAAAACTAATTTTTCTTTATCCTCATTAATATCTCATCACGTAAACCCACAAAAGGGGTGTCTAAGACATTGAACTTACGATCAAAATTAAGGTTATAAACTTATGATGTAATATATAAATCATAATAGATCCTCATATGAAAATTTCAAAATCCCCAATGTAAATTATACCATCCATTGATATGATCTATAATATCATTTATCCCCAACTACCTGATCCTATTCCAAAATCATAATCATTACATTTATTACTTTGATACAAAATTAGGTGGCCAAATATCTCAATCCAAAACATATAACATCAAAAGGAAATATATTACCTCTAAAAGTTCATGAATATTTTAGTTTTGGTGTTTTTAAATATATATTAAAATGTATTAACAATATATATTCTTAAAAAACTAGTCCATAAATATGAATATAATCTCCCACTATAACCATCATAACATATTCTACATTAGGTCTTCATTTTATTTCATAAAAAATCATTGAATAAATAATTCATTTTTAATAATTATTGATAGCCCGGGGGAAAGGAATTATTAAAATGGTTATCTAAAATGATCTATAAGGGTAACACAAAAATTTAACTATTTAATTCCATCATTAATTAAGATTAGAATAAGTGTATGATGATATAATGAAAGTGCATGAGAATAACATAAGTTAAATAAAACCTAGAAATACTTAGATCATCAAATATGAATACATGGAATAAAGAAATAATAACGTAATAATTAATCATAATAAATATAATCATCATTGTGATATATATATTGATCAAAGGTAACATTTATAAGTAATAACATCCTTAAAAATATTTTGGTATCATGGGAAATCATATTTATGAAGTTCTTACAGAACAGTTACTATCACATCCCAGGTAATTATATAATAAATAATTTTAATATCTAATAATATTTATGACTAAGATATTAATTTTACATTAACGGTATGATTTTACTAATAGCGTACTTGACACACAACAATGGGTTTCCCCATTATCATAAATTTTACACAATATTGAGTTATACAGAAAAATAATATAATAATATAATTATTATAAAAAATGGTTGATAAAGCCATGATATTTTATTGGAATTAATGAACATAACTAACTATTATATGATTATACATGTTTATTAAATGTTTTTAATTTTATACTATAAATTTTAGATGCGTAAAATGAGAATAAATCCAATTTTAAGCATAAAATACTCAAGTTTTTTTAAAAGTTCATTTAATCGCCCATTAATTGGAACCATTTTTAAATCTAGTTTTTATCACATTTATATGTTCAATTTTACCAAATAATTTTTTTATTTATAATTGGGACAAAAAAATTTACTATGGTGGATATTTGGATATTTTTTTAATAAAATTCGTATTTTAATGAATTGTGAAAAATACAGCATTTTAATTCAAAACAGCATAATAGAATGATTTGTTTTTATTGATATATAAACATTTGAATTGGTTGAAATTTATTTGTATATTATTTTTATAATTAAATATTATTTTTTAAATGGGAAACAATTTCACATTCAAATTATATAGAAACACACACAAATCATTTGGTGGTTTTTTCTTTAAAAAAATTGTTTTCTCATTTGAAAACAAGTATTAATTTTAAATTAAATACTATAAATTATGTGTTTTGAATTTGTAAAAAAGGATTACATATTTTGAATCAGAATATCCAAATTGATTAAATAGGTAGCTTTTATTTTTGTACATTATGAATACTAACTTAATTAATTATTTTTATTTACCATTGTTTATGGGTAAATCATGTAAATAAGGGTAAAAATAACAGAATAACAATTCAAAACTAACTTAACACATGTAAAAATACATTTTAATGAGATATTTATAAATATAAGAATACTTGGGTCAATTTTAGGATTCCATGTTGGCACTAGGGTGTGATAATGACATCATAAAAAAATAATTTAAAGTAAAGACAAAAATAACATAAACATGAATATTTTTACTAAAACAATTTATGGTGGAGTTATATAACAAATATCATTGACTATATATATTAATTATATATATAATAATATTTCCCACATCATGTAATTTTATTTATAAATTTTAGACATTATATAAATTTATTTATTTATAACACAATGATGAGGCAGTGATTACCATATTAATGAAAATTTTAAAAAAATGATATTAAAAATATTATAATAAATGTTATTTTAAATTTATTTTGATGTACACTATTTTTATGGATTATAATGACATGTTATATTTGAGTTAATAGTGTTTTTTCAAATGAATAATTTTTTTATTACATGAACAAAAATAAATTACTAAATAGTGTCAAAATTGACATAAATAAGTTTTTAAGATAAATAATATTTTACTAAATGATAGAATATTTGTTAAAATATAATATTCAAAAATATAACATAAATAATATTAAAAAATTTATTTATTATAAATTTTACTTTGGAAATTTAATTCTAACTATATTAATTATATAGTGTAAAAAAATGAAGACATTGTAAGTGTTAATTTATTTAACTAAGGGTTAATGCCAAACACTAAGGTTAATTTTTTTATCTAATCATATAAAAAACTTATTGTTTACAAGTATTACGAAACATAATCATATTATCCTCTAAATTTACCACTTTTAAACTATTATTATTCTGAAATCCATTTATAATAGAATAATATTTTATAGCCTTCCTAAAGTGCCCCTCCCTCTTATAAATGGACACTACATCTACACACATACTCACACCTCTCATGCCTCTTTAATTTCCCAATATCATATCAAATCAACACCAAACATCCCTCAATATCTCTTCAAATCGTTAACATGGGCATAAGGCCACTCAATGAATCCTTTTTGCTCAAATCAAATGAAGATACCAGATTTAGAGGTGACATCTTATCTCAAGCTCAATTAGTTTTTTCATTATACAACACACTAACCATTTTATATTACATAATTTTATTAAAAAAATGGTATCTAGAATATACTAGGATGTTTTTCTCTATTTTAGTGACCTAAAATTATAGACAACTCTTTTAAATAGATATATAACGTACTGTTTATATGTACGGCGAACTAATTCCTCGTTAAATGATTGATGTCCAATTTTCTCCAACCACCTATCATGGAGTCCATTATGATGGTAATGTATTTATATATTAGAAATATTATACTTCTATTACCATAGTGGTTTTTTAATTTTTTTTATAAAAAAATACATTTATTCATTCTATAGTGTGTAAATATGATAATTTCATTTGAGGATATGTCGACTACCGCCCCCTCAAACTAATATGACTCATTCATACCATAAATGGATCATATAAAGTATGGTTTTAATGATCAAATGTAACATATAAAAAGAAATATTATTTTTGAATTATAATATACCTATTTATCATTTATTTTTAATTATTTTAATATAAAAACAAAATGATGGTAGCGGTCAAGTGTATGTATGACATAATATCTCCATGAATGATGATTTTTATTTCATATCAAAAAATATTATGGAAATTAAAAATAAATATTACTTTATATATATTTGATATTTATATCATGAATAATTTTTTGGGGATGATGTCATTTTGACTACATGGATAATTTACATAAAAACATGTTTATTTTCGAATAAAGTACATAATATTGAAAGAACATCTAATATGAAAAGAAATGTTTTTATAACATGGATATAATTGGTATAAAAGAAATATTATATACAAAAAATGTTCAATATCATTTAGAAATTAACCCATGTTTATTATTCAGGAACATATTGATTGTATGTGCTAATTCAGACTCATGACAAGGGACTTCATCTCATTATCATTCGATTGAGGAATATTTTGATGTTATAAACCACATTATTTTATACTGTGTATAATAAACCCCTTGAAAATTAAATATCATTAAAAGGGAATATTTTTTTCTATGAATCATTTTTTAAAAATATTTTGATCATCGAGCATTTAATTAGTGGATTCATGTTGAAATGCCTCATAATTTTGTAGACCATCTAACCCTATTCAAGATGAATAGTGGATTCAAGAACTGTAATAGATTTTTAATTTAATTGGTTGTTTAATCAATGAAAAGGTTATAATTTTTTTTATTTTTTTGAAACTGATGTAGATCTATGATGATCAATGATTAAAAATATTAGTGTAAGTGACGATATTAACTCCATGAAATGGGATGAATTTAAAAATTTATATAATGGGAAATATTTTCTTTAGGATATTCAATATAGGAAGGAAAACAAATTCATGGAATTGAAAGAAAATCAGGACGGTTCTGTGGATGCATATGAAGATCATTTTAACCAATATTCAATGTACATCCCAAATTTTATCTGTGATATTGATAGAAATACAAATATGTTTTTTGTAGGATAGAAGCCAAATTATCGAAGGGTGTGTGCTTATCGTGAATTCAAAATCTATGAAAATCTTGTACGATGTAATTAGAAGGTATAAATTTACTTTTCTGTTAATAATGTGTTTGATGAGAGAAATGAAAAAAATGATCAAGATGGAAGGAAATGAGAAATAATTCAACAATGAAGCTTGTTTAAGAGTTGGTGTCCTAGAACAAACTGGTTTTTACTTTGAATATATGTATATTTAATGTATTATTATACATTGTTCAATGATCTTCTTGATTTTGATGTAATAATGTCCTAGAGTATAAGATGCATTGATAAGGTCATGGATGTTCCCCACTATGATCAGAACCTTGATATGCTATAAAATATTCCTAAATATAGTTTAGTGGTTGGATGACATGATATGATGGGACACATTTCATGAAGACCGTCAAGTGCGAGTACTCATAAGAAGATGATACTTCCTATTATGAAGTTTGCACATGGTAATTTTTTTGATAGGAGATTATGATAACAGACCCACTAGTAGAAATTCATCATTTTTTGGTGTCATCGAATATTTCAAGCTGAGATCAAGGGTAAGGATCCTTATAATTTAATATTATCATTAATAGGTTTCAGGATTTACGCACTTCGATTTACTGATAAAAACAGTCACATAGACAGTTGGTTGGAAGTATGATAGGTTGGTTGCATCATGAGTGGCATCATATTAATTGATAATTCAACGAAGGATTTTTCCCTTCCATCTATGGAAGATGATATCTCAACCCTTTTATTGAAATAGAATCATCTCATGAGATTCCATGGCCATGGTGTAACGATGAATTTTTTTCAGTTTGTCAAAGAATGATGTATCAAGAATAAAAGTTTATGATAAAATCATAAAAGCTGATTGAGGAGATATTGTAACAGAGGGATTATATTACACATAAAGTGTTTTTATGTGGAGTTATTTATTGTGAAATTACATTCTTTCTATTGGATTCTTTGACCCATTTCTTGATAGTACTCTTGGAATTTAGGTAAGCCCACCTAATTCCAACGAGGAATAATCCTATAGAGTCACACACTAAGTGTTTTTGGTGGTCTAGTTTAAATTCTAGTTGAATTTAATTAATAAAATAAATATTAATCTACAGACCATGGAATAATTTTATTCATGTTATGATGGTTGCATAAAATAAATTAAATAATTATTTATTTATTTTATTGACCATTTATGAACATTTTTTATTAGTTTGTAAATAAATTTTTTATTTAAGAGAATAATTTATTTATTTATTTATTCGGGTGTTCAATAAATGGAAGGGGTGTTCATGCATATTATGGTTGGTTCCGTAGAAAAACTAATAATTTAGAAGAGTGTAAATATGCATTTTACAAGTTAACACAAATTAAAATAACGTTGCTATTATTTTGTGATGTAGAATTTCCATTATAATTTTTTTTTCTGCTGGTTGGATCACTATAAATAATGATGTGGTATTATTGTTAAATGAATAATTATTATCTATGTTCATGAATGTATTTTATTGTTCCTATGTAATTAATTATTGTAACTAAATTTCATTGCATATAAATAGGCAAGTACCCCTATTGTTCTATAACAAACACTACATGCCTAATTAATTGATAATTGTAGATCCAAATAATATCTTTCTCGAATCATATTTTCTCCCTTCTCATGATTGAGAGACATTCTTCTAGTCCGAAGGAAAATAGATCAAGAACGATCGAAAAATGACACTCGCTTCGCCATGCTAGCACCATGAGAATGAGCGGTGTCGATCGGAGTCCATCAGAGCATTTGTAGATCACCGCTAGAGGGATTCTAGTTTGGATCCTTACTACTTCAAAAAGATAATCCAAAAGGTTCAATCTGGACGATCAACATCATCAACAATGAAAAATACCAAAGAGACATTTATTATTTTTCATTATGAAATTAATTAAATTAATTATAATCACAATGTGCAAGATATTTTTTAAGAATTCAGGCCTCTTTATTCATTATCTAAATATTTGACTACATTCCATGGATATTGGTGTTCATCTTAGTATTGATCCCGAAATAATTATTGATCATGTTAAAAATCAAAGCTGGGACCTGGCCAAACAATGTATCCACTGAGCCTGGATCCTTCAAGTGGTATCCAAGGTGTTACATAGTAGTTTATAATTATTTAAATATTTCATTTAAGAATTACGCATTTAATAATTTAGTTGATAAAATTCAATTTAATCATTCATCAATTATGAATCTCAATATCTATTCCACCTCTTTCGTTTCTCATTCACCATACAAAAAATGAATTATTTATTTTAATATTGATTAAAATAAAATTCATGACCTTATCTGGAGGTTCCAAACGTTCCCAGTAGTACAACACCAGAATACATGAATTGTATTCACAAGTACATGCCATGTAGTCTAGGATCAATGCATTGGACTTGTCCACCAAACCAAGACGTATGTTGAAGTCTTTATAAGTATTAAATGACTCTGTGTGTTTCCCACAAACAGGTGGCACACAGTTTCCATATTACGCGCCGTTTGGATCATGGAACAAGGCGTGTAGTCCCTTCGAGTTAGAATTGCACCGTATACCCCATAAATGGCTTTCCAGGATGGAAACCATGTAACGCAGATAAAATACAACGTGTGTCCCACTAAACATCATGTGTACTCCAAAAATATCCAAAGTACATCTACACGCAAGGTCCTCAGGTGTGTACTTCAGATAGATGGTGAACAAAAGTACACATCATGTAGTTGGAACTAAATGCCTTGTACTGATCCAAATTATGCAGTTGATTAAAATTTATTGTTATATTTTACAAACCCTTGAGACGTGTACCATCATGCAAGAGTAAAGCTGATGCACAACACATGATAGGTGTTTTTTATATATGTGTTTATTTTAACATCTGCATAATGTTCATTTCTACTAATTGGTTTTTTATGAATATTAATTCACTGGGTTGCCTTCATGGTACAAGTTACTTAAAATGATAATTTTAAACAAATTTATTTGTTTAAAATTATGATGGATGAGAATCTCATGGAAATTAATAAAAGGTATTAAGAAAAAAATGATTTATTAATTTAATATAATTAATTGATTTGGGTGTGATTTATCTTAAACAAGAATGAATAATGAATTAAATGATAGTTTTATTTATTTATAAATATCGTTGTATGCATTGATAATAATTAGCTATAACATGTTCTTTGTATGCGAATGGTTTCTTTTAATTTATATTTTTATATTAAATTTTTTGGCTTGCGATCCTTTTCTTCATTAATATGTATGGTATGATCATCCAAAGTTTATTTTATGTAAATACCCCTTTACCCCTCACCAACATGTGAGATAAAAGCATATGTAAATTATGGATCTTGAAAGATAGTGGAGGCAGCTCAGGTTAGAAGCCAAGGTGAAACCAATTCAAGAAGATACAAAGTTAGACAGGTGGAAAGCTGTAAACATGATCCCAAAAGGATCAAGTTGTTTCTCCCCAAGTTCAGGGTTATTTTATCAGCCACTAGATAAACTAACCATTATAAAACCTCATGATCATTCCATTTAATTTATTTATTTTTTGCCAGTTTCATGGTTTATCATTACGGTTGTCTGGTCACGATCACATAATTAATGAATTTAACAATCATGCAAGATGGAACTGAAATAAACTAGACTTATCAGTAAATATTATCAAGACATGGTTTCTCACATATGTATGTTCAACATAATATTAAAAAGACTATGATAAAGATAATAATCAACTCACCCATAAGAGATAAAAATCCCCCAAATAAAATATTACGTCAGAACAAGCCTTCTGTTACTTGATTAAGGGAAAATCTCAATAAACCAATGTGTTTGACCAACCCTTGTTGGGACACTAACACTTATATAGAAATCCCTTATGAAATATTTCGGGTTGACCTAACCATATTACATCAATAAGAGTAGCCCTTGCTAGACTAGGTGTAATATTTTAGGAAAGAGTTCACGAAAGCCAAAGTCATGATTTAAGGATTGGGGACTCCACTCAACATATCAAAGAGTTGCAATCCAGTAGTTGGCAAAAAACCTAAAAACCTAAATACCATTTAATAGCTTGAAAACCCCTTTGGGGGTTATGTGAGGTGGTATATGGATCCATTCCACTTTAATGTCATAGAAATTGGACATTGGAGTTCAATGGAATGGAACATTGGGACTTGATAAAATAGTGGGATACTTAATAAAATTTATTATTTATCATAAAATGTAATCAAGAAAGTACTAATGATATGATCCTTTAATTATTGTATAAAAATTAATTTCTCATCAACCACACTATCCCTGCGATCAATTTTGGATAAAGAAAACATCCACATTGGCAGTAACTTCTAGGAATGGTTTAGGTGCCTTTGGGTTATCCTACGCCATGAACAGAAGTCTTACATGCTGGAGTCAGCATTACCTGATCCACCTTCCAAAGAGGCGAGTGATGAGAATTTCATGGCCTATGAGAAATATATAAATGATGAGGTCGACGCTAAATGTTGGATGTTATCATCAATGTCTTGTTAGCTCATGAAGTATCATGAAAACAAGGATTCTTATTGCATGCTGGAGATCCTCTGTGGTCTTTACCAAGTGGGAGCAGGACATGAAAGGCTTGAGATCTCTTGGACACATTTTTAGAGTAAGCATGGAGAAGGTTCCCGATATGGGCCTCATGAAGTCAATCTCATTGGTTACATTGAGCAACTAGATGTTCTAGAGTTTAAACTCCCTGAAGAACTGGGAACTGATCTCATTATTTCATCACTACCTCAGAGCTTCTTTATATTTTTTTCAATTTCTTTAAGAACAACATTGAGAAGTATCTATATGATATTATTATCCTCATTCACCAAGTGTACAATGATATGAAGCACGAAAAGGATTATGTTGTTATGGTGAATATGTGGAATGGTAAGGTGAATAGATTTTATCCTAAAGAATCTCTACGTCCTTCTATGAAATGGATGATCAAAGGAGATCCTAGAGAACATGAGGTTGTTTTCTTCGCATGTGGCAAGATGGGCCACTAGAAGAAAAACTGCACCCAACCTAAGAGGTAAGGGGTATCATCAGGTGTGTTTGTTATCGAATGTAATATATCTATTTCTACAAATTGGGTATTAGATAAAGCTTTTAGTTCTCACATATGTATCCAAATACAAGAACCGTGTAGATTCAGAATGATTGATCGAGGGGAGGTCGATCGACATGCCGCCAACAGAGCTACACTTGTTGGTGTAGCTGTCAGGGACTACCACATCACGTTTCCAAGTAGGATGATATTGGTGTTAAAGGGTTGTTATTATGTGCCCTATGTTACTAAAATCATTATTTTTATATCCAAATTAGATACAAATGGATTTTTTTTCATGTTTTTAAATTAATGTTGCTTCTTTTACAAAGATATCATTTGTTATTTTAGGGAACCTTAATACAAAAAACAATAGGTGTTGAATTGTACAAAGCAATTAATGGCAATTTCAATCAAAGATACTTCACATCACACAAACCACACACAAAATGGGCATCATCAGCTAGGTCAGGTAAACAAGAAACACTTGAAAAAGTTACATCAAGATGGATATTTAGATTCTTTCAAACTAAACCACTTTTCTTATTTCATGCATGTTTACAAGGAAAAATGCCAAAATCCACATTTTCTGGGAATGTTGAAAGGGATAAGTAACTTCTTGAATTGGTTCATACCGATGTGGGTGGACCATTTCTAGTTGACGAATGGGGGGTAATAATACATCCTAATGTTTACGGATTACTTTAGCAGATATGGATATACTTACATAATGAGGTATATGTAAGATTCTTTTGATAGGTTCAATGAATGAAAGAATGAAATTAAGAACCTGTTTGGTAAGAAGATTATGAAAATATGCTCGGATTGAGATGGAGAATATCTAAATCAAGGCATCATTGATTACATATAGGAGTATGGGATCCTATCCCAACACACTCCTCCTAACATGCCCTAGTCGAATGATGTGAGTGAAAGGATGAACTAAACCCTATTGGACAAGGTGTGTTGAATGATGAATCATGTGTGTCTTCTGTTATCCTTTTGTGGTTATACAAAACAAATAGAGTCACACATAATAAACCAAGTACCAACTAAATCGATAAATGGTATTCCATATGCGTAATGGAGTTTAAGAAAATCCATGTTATCTAAATTACTTGTGTGGGGTAGAGAATCATATTTTAAGCACTATTTAGGTAACAAACTCCCACCCCGAGGAACAAAGTGTACCATTATAGGATACCCAAAGGAATCAAGGGGATATTACCTATAATATTTGTTAGAAAAAAAGGGTATAGTGGTATAAAATTCCAGATTCCTTGAAAGAGAGAAAATATCCAAAAGAGGTTCTGGGAATGAGATTGACTTCGATGAAGTCGGGTATCACGGTGCACAAGAGTTGGTACAAGAACAGATTCCACATAGCCCCACAGAAGAAGAATCTATTTTAGTGACACAAGTAATGCGTTGGAGTACAAGAGAGGTTAGATAACCAGAACGGTATTGTTTTCTAGTTACTGAAGATGGTGACTCCTTATGAGTTAATAATAATGATCTTATATCCTACAAGGATGAAGTAAGTGGCTCATAATTTTCCATGTGGAAAGAAGCCATGAATTATGAAATGGATTCCATATAACAAAAACAAGTATGGATTTTGGTAGATCCTTCCGTTGATGTAATTATTTTTGTTCAAAATGGGTATTCAAGAAGAAACAATACATGGAAGGAAAATTCAGTACCTATAAGGAACTATTGGATGCAAAAGGTTTTAAACAAATTCATGGAATTGACTACAATGAGACCTTCTCACCAGTTGTAATTCTGAAATCCATCATAATTCTACTTGTTATTGCGGCCTAACATGACTATGAGATTTAAAAAATGGATGTTAATATAGAATTCCATAATGGGAACCTTCAAAAAGATGTCTACATGACACAACCTGAAGGTTTTGTGACTCCAAAGGATTCCAATAAGGTATGCAAGTTAGAAAAACCCATTTATGGATTAAATCAAGCATCCATGTCATGGAACGTTCATTTTGGTGAATCCATAATTTAATTTGGTTTCATTAAAAATGAATTTGAGCCTTGTGTCTACAAACAGTTTTATGGGAGTGTAGTCATTTATCTAATAGTATATGTTGATGACATACTCTCATTTGAAACGAGATACCCGTATTTTTGTCTACTAAGGCTTGGTTGAATCAATGCTTCTCCACGAATGACTTGGGCAAGGTAGAAAATATTTTGGGACCAAGATACATCGTGAAAGATCCTAGAGATTTCTAGGCCTAAGTCAAAGTACATACATTGATATGGAATTAAAGTGATTCTTTATGGAACAATACAAGATGGGATTGTTTCCAGTGTGACATGGAATTCATATTTCCATGAAAATCTTTCCTCAGACACATGAGGAATGAATGATAATGGCGAGGACTCTATTCACATCCTTTATTTGGTCAGTCATGTATGCCTTGCAATGTACTAGGATGGATGTCGCCTACGCATTGAGTGAGGTTAGAACATATCAATATAACCCAATTGACTGCCATTGTATGGAATTCATGGCTATCTTAAAATATTAGAGGCACACTAATTATATTTTCCTTGTTTATGGAGGAGATGAAGAAATAATCTTCAGAGGATATGAAAATGCTTGTTTCTAGACTGATAAAGATGACATGCAGTCATAAACCGGATACATCACCACTTTGAATGGAGGTGCAATGAGCTGGTAGATCACAAAGAAGAGTGTGGTAGCATATTCTACAGTAGACTCTAAGTGTATCACATATTTTGAGGCTTCTAAAGAAGTAGTTTGGATGCAAAGGATATTCGAGGAACTAGATGTGATACCTTGTAGTAAAGATCCAATCACATTGTACTGTGATAATAATACATCGGTGGATCTGGAAAAAGAGACAAGGTCACATCAGTGGACGAAGAAAATAAATTAAATGCATCATCTCTTGAGGGTTTTTTCATAGAGAGGTGAAGTTTTAGTCAGTAGTATTTGTATGGAAGACAACATGGGATACCCCTAGACTAAAGCCTTGATTCAGAAAAAACACGATCATCATGTCTGTTCTAGCAGACTACATGTCATAGGCTGCTGGCTCTTGTCCAAGTGGGATTTTGTAAGAGTTGGTGTCCTAGAACCAACTGGTTTTTAGTTTGATTACATGGATATTAACGAATTATTACATATTGTTCATTGTTCTTCATGATTATGATTTAATAATGTGCTAGAGTATTTGTTTCATTGATAAGGTCCTGGATGCTCCCCACTTTGATGAGATCCATTAAATGATATAACAATATTCTTATATATAGATTTGTGATTGGATGACATGAAATGATGGGACACATAGCATGTAGACTACCAGGAGTGAGTACTCATAAGCAGATAATATTTCCTCTCAGGATATTCGCACTAGGTAATCACCGAGATAAGAGAATATGGGAAAAGACCCGCTAGTAGAAATTTTCCATGTTTTGGTGTCATCAGATATTTATATCTAAAAGCGTCGGAAAATTTCTTTAGACTTTAACGTTATCATTTATATGTGTCATGAATTTGCACATTTTTTTCTGATTAAAACCTTTTCACAGACAGTTGGCAGGAAATAGGTTATGTTGGGTGCATCATGAGTTGCATGCTATTAATGGATTACTCGAGTAAGGATTTATACCTTCCATTTATGGATGTTGATATCGTATCCTTTTGATTGAAATTGAAGAGTAACACGAAATTTCATGGGCATGTTGTAATGGTGATTTTATTTCAGGTTGTCAATGAATGACGTATCAAGCATAAATGTTGATGATACAATCATGAAACCTACTTGATGTGTTTTTTCGAAAAAAAAAGATTATATTACACAGTATGATTTCGTATGTAGATGAAATTGTTGCAACTATACGTTCATTCTATTGGGTACCATAACACGTTTCTAGATAATACTCTTGGACTTTAGGTAAGCCCGCATAATATCAATGAGATAGAATCCTTGAGGGTCCCACACAGATTTTTTTTTGTGGTCTTGGGTAAATTATAATTGAATTTAATTAATGAAATAAATATTATTTTTAAGACCATGAAATAATTTTATTAATGTTAAGATGATTTCATAAAATAAATAAAATATATATTTATTTATATTAACAAAAATTTAATAAATATTTATTTTCACATTTGTAAATTAAATTTTTTTTAAGATAATAATTTCTTTATTTATTTATTCGGGTGTTCAATAAATAAAATTGGATTTCGAGTGGACCATGGTCAGTCTGGTATTAAAATAATTATTTGAAACATGGTAAATAATTATTTAACTAGTTGGAACAAATTAAAATAACATTTAAATTATTTTCTGAGGCGGAATTTTATTTATAAATCTGTTTTGCGCATGTTGGTAAACTATAAATAATGATGCGGAATTATTTTTAAATGCATGGGTTATATCTATATACATGAATGTATTTAATTGTAGTTCTGTAATTAGTTATTGAAACTGAAATTCCATCTATATAAATAAAAATGTACACCTATTTTCCATAACACACACTACACGCCCAGTGGATTTAGAAATGTTGAGCCATACAATTTCTCTCTCGAATCCTCTACTCTTTCCTCTCAATAACAAGAGTCATTCTTCATGGATGATGAAAAAGAGATAAAAAATGATCAACACAAGACGCTCGCTTCGCCGCACTAGCACCCAGAGAATGAGCTTTGTCGATTAGAGGCCATCATATCACATGTGGATCAGCGCTAGAGGAATTCTACTTTTTATCTATACAACCACAACGAGATAATTTGGAAGGGTCAATCTGGATGATCAACATCATCAACAGAGAAAAATTTCAAAGAAACATGAATTGTTTTTCTTTATGAAATCATCAAAATTAATTATAAACATGATGTGAAATATCTTCTCTAAGGTTCTAGGTCTCTTTATTATTTATACAAATCATTGATAACATTTCATGGAGATAGGCCTTTGTAGAGACCCGAAGCTTGACATACAAGGACATTACATTACTTTTGTGGAATACATAGTACATAACAAAAATACACACACAAGGACCGTAACAGTTTAGTGTCTTTGGAAACTTGGAACGTAATCTTCTAATCATGGTGAAAGATCTTCAACATCTCCCATAAATATCTTCCCTTTTTTTCTTACCTAAATCCTTTCTTTATATCCTGGGGAAAATAAAACATAAAAGGGTGATCTCAAATTCTCAGTAAGGGTAAACAAAAGAAATATCAATCACATCATATTCATAAGAACATAACATTTTGGAAATCTTAACCTGCAAAAGAGATCATAATATCATAACATGGGATAAATCATAGTAGTGCAATGTGATCCCAATAATCATAATTGAAAACATGAAACTTTGTGTCATACACACATAATCATAGAGAATCATTTCTTATTAGTCAAGACTCATTTCCAAGACTATCTTAGTGGACAAAGTCCATTTCTGAACTGAGTTCATTCCTCGTTTCAGTCCTGCTTCACTAAACCGGTTTAACCTACCGTTCCAGCCATGTCTATCTCATGAGATATAAAATATTTACCCAATGCATTGGAGGGAGATATAGGTCCCACCCATCTCATAATGATACCATTCTTATAAGTGCCACAAAATCATAAACCATACATCATAGCATAAACCATGTAATAAAAATTTGAATCTTAAACAGCATGTCATCATAAAACAATTCATATAAGATAAAGGAATTCATAAAAATAATTCCATCACAATATAGTAAAATCAATTTAATAATAGGGATATTAATAGAACCCTTTATTAAATTAGATGGAAAATAATTTTGATAAAACACTTGAACTCCATTCTTGAGGAAAATATCATTTCTACTTCAAAAACACTTTTCCTTTCTTAACATGTCATACTATTATAAGCTAAAAGAAGTTGATTAAAAATAAACGTGAAAACATGTAAAGGAAGCTTCTTGGATATAATGTTTTAAAAATCCATTCATGCCGTATAAGTTAAAAAAACATTCTTCTTGTACTTTTGTCGGAAAAGTCAAAAAGTACCTCGTACGAAAAACGACAAAAGATTCCTTTCATATATTTTACTAAAAACTCACCGAAGGTTAAAATTGGATTTAAACAATTGTAGGTGGATAGAAATAATATTACATATCGAGGAAACATGGATGTGGATGATAAAATACACCCCAGTAAATTCCAAAGTATAAACAATCTCAGATAAAAATGAGATTGTGATATTTCCCTTACCTTAGGTCTTATTTGCTTCGTGACTGTCCGAACCTCCTGTATAATGATTTAGATAATTTCATTGACTTATTCCCGAATCATAATCATTTTTATGATATCATATATGGTTCACTTATGACTTTATATTACCCGTTCTTTTGTAAATTCCATGTTAAAGAGCGTTTTGGGTAAAATTGTTTCATCTGTTGTCCGTATTTTGACTTGTAATTATTCATATGATTACTTAGATCATGATTACTTAATTCCAGAATATAAAACATGATTTATATATAATATATATTCAGAATATACATATATATAATAAATCAGTAAATGGAAAGAAATACACTGTTCATGGAGACGGTAGGCCTTACGTACGCATGAACGTTGTTTTCGTTTCCTTATTGAGTTGAATAGAATTAAGTAGATGACATACATATATATACACATAAATCCAGTATCATTATTATGTCATATATTTCATGATTACTTATTATATATACTTTATAATCATTCATGAATGGTTAACGTGTAGAATAAATCGTCTCGCGTCATGGAGACGGTAGTCCGTACGTATGCACGAGCGATGATATCATTCTCCTGATTGTGGGACTATATTGGAGTGTATTTATACTATTTAAGAATCAATATCACATTAAATTAATCATATATAGTTATTATTTACACCATTATACCCATCCAAGTAAGGTGGTGGTGGAAAATAGATTACATCACGGCGTGGACACGGTATTCCTTACGTACACACGCGCGGTGATTTCATTTTCCGTAGGATGGATAGATGGTGAAATAGGGTTGTTTCATACTTATAATAACATACCAGTATATGAGTGATACTTATGTTATTACTTCATAATGAAACTACCTAGAAGAAGAAGTGGTAGAAGAAATAAAGATGAAAGAATTGGTAACGGGCATTACCTCTTCTTTGAAGCGCTTTTTTGAGACCTCCTTTTAGGGAAATAAAATTGGTCTTTGAAGAACACCAGGACCTCTAGGATGTCTCTAGGGAAGTTTAGAGAAGAAATTGGCAGGGTTTGTCTGAGCTTGAAGGCTCAAAGTGGTGTGAGGAAGAGAGGGAGGAGGTTCCCTTTTATAAGGGAGGAGAGGGGCTCCTTTGGAAAACTAAAAATATTATTTTATTATAAAGTCATATTTGGTTTTAAATAGATCAAAATTGATTTATTTCGAAGCTAAGTATTGGATGGGTCGAATTACTCTCATCCAATATAATTTAGACAAGTTTAGGTTCCTATTTGAACCTTATCATTTAGATTTAACATTAAGTTAAATAATTTTACTTTTACCGTGTCTTCTTGTGTTCTTAAACAATAAGGTTAATAAACATACTATAACAAGACAAACAAACCCCAAGTTGTTTATTATTAATATATATAGCCTTATCTAAGTCATTTGGCCGAACGTAATATTTTTAGGAATAAAATATCAATTAATAATATAACATTTGTTTTAAAAACTATTTTATGTCAATTTTGACACTATTTAGTAATTTATTTTTGTGAAACTCATAACAGAATTATTAGTTCGAAAAAGGTAAATTAAATCAATAATTCTATTTCATATTAACATATAAAATTGTTTTAATTCATAAAAAGTCTCAAATTACATTTATTTTGGTATTTATAACATCCATTATGTGAATATTTCATTAATAGGATAATTACTGCATCATCATTTTATCATATATAAATTATATTATTTTAAGTCTAAAAATTACAAATAAAATACCATTATGTTGGAAATCGTTTTAGCTTTCTAATGAATATTTATAGTCGAATTTATCTTATGTATAACCCTATATTAAAAATGATTTATTTATTAAACTTTGATTTTAACTATTTTAACCCTTCTTTAAATAAATTGATAATAAATGTCCTAATCTAATCCAAGTGGGCCTAAATGGTCATATTTTATAACTAAGGTTGTTTTTGGTCGAATTAAACTTATCAACTAGAATAAGGAAATGTGTTAGGGTAATAATAATATCATTTTTACCCTTAATTACCCTATTTACTTTTAACCGTGGTAAAAAAAAGTAAAATGTTACTATTCACCAAAAATTATTTTCATCTCATTGAACCACATTTAACTTACTTTCATCAACCGTGTCTCTCGGTTTTTTGAAATTCCACTCACATAAGCGGTAAAATTATGTTTTATGAAAAAATCTTTTTTTTAAACTACCACTTAGTGGTTTCACTATTCATCAAAAAATGAAAGTTTCAAGAAAAATACCAAAAATTAGGCCTAAGCTATATTTGATATTATAAAAACAAATATGATGTCAATTTTACCAAATTCAAAACATATAAGTTTCATTAATTAATTTAAAAATTAATTCCCGTTTTCAAAACAAATAGCGTGTTCTTAAGAGATAATAACTATCAAAAGATTGACACTTGTTTATGTCTGGTTTAAATGTGAAATTACATCCAATGACCAACATTATATTAAATTGTAAAAATATATTCTAAATATACTTTAAAACCACTCAAATTAATAATTTATCACTATTAATTATTTCTATTTAAAATGTTGTTTTTAATAAAAATTTAGTAATTTTCACTATTCACCAAAAAATGAAAGTTATCCGAAAAGTACCAAAATTTCACCCTAACCTAATTTCGATATTCTGAATCCAAAAAAGAAGTCCATTTTGAAAAATAAAGTTTAAAAAATTTCAAAAAGTGATTATTAATACTCATAACGGCTAGTTTTAATAATATTTTAATAGCATATCGTTGTTTAGTGAAACTCGGAATTGCGTACTACACACGCTATCGAGGAAGGTCGTGATTGCGTATAATGCAAGGAAAGTCAAGGATGCGTGTTGTGCAAGATCCTTTTGGTGTAGCGTATAACACAAGACATTAATGAAATTAAAAAGAATATTTTTCATAAAATCTCGGGGTGTTACATTCTACCCCCCTTAAAATGAATTTCGCCCTCGAAATCCGTCGGGGTTATAAATGGTTTACTATTAAAAAGTTTCTTTGATAGAAACCCACATCGTAAAAAGGAATACCAAAACCAATATTTAAAAACAAATGTATGAAATGTAACGGTTACCCAAATAAAATAATCACTAGGTTTCCACATAGGTGAAAATATGGATATGGAAGAGAAATCTAACCATCATGTTCTGATGGAGAGTGGTAGAGAACATGGATATGGAAAAGCCAGCAATCACAAAGCCATAAATTTGTGACAATCTGTGGTACCATCTGATTCATCCGATATAAGAGTACTAGGACAACATTTTTGGTTTTGAAGATCATTTCCCTAAAGTTGATGAATTAAAAGAAACACTTACATGATTTTGGTACAATCTCACTATTGTTCATGAATTGAAAAATTTCCAATTCATCCCTTAAAGAAATGAAGTTGAATTTGTTATTCGTGATGTGTTAGAAGATCATGTGATAGAATGATGGGTCATTCCATCTTTTTCAAACAAAAGGTTAGAAAAAGTTATAAGTCCATCTTATGGTTAGATTAATCTTATATGGTTCCAAAAATGAACTTATGCTACATATATCATACCGCTTAATAAAACAAAACTAGTATCTACTAACCGGGGACTTCCTGTAGGCCAGTGGTAGGTGATAAAGGTCAGTCACACTTCGGTTGTGGGTTCGATTCCCATAGCCTTGTCCGACGCGATGGGTTGTCGCCCATCCTGCAGGTTGTCCTTTTTCTAAAACTATATTACTATAACATCCCATCAATAATATTTAAAAAACTTCTATCCTTAAACAATACTAACTTATGTCCACATAATCCATTCCAATATTTAGTCTTATCCATAATACTGTAGTCCACTCTCATATTATAGTGAAAACAATTACCAGAGATTACATATAACAAGAATGTCAATTCCATCGTTGATCCCCATATATGATAAGATATGTCTTGTTGGTCACATTCCAAACATTTGAAGGCCTTAATCATGTATTCTCTTGAAAAAAAATGAATTCCCATTGAACCTTATTGAAAACATGAATGCTATTAAAAGTTAACTCTTTCCACATACCAAAATCCTCAAAATTCTATATACTCAAACCATGATATCACTTAGTCCTTATATCAATCATGAGCTCATGAATACTGTCAAACATTTCATTTTTTCCTTATCCCTTCATTATTCTCATATCATCTTTTTTCCAAAAATATCTCAATCACTTTCCATGGTTACCCGTACCATAAAATTATTGAAAACCACAATAGACCAATACATAAATATTCCAATAATCCACGATATTATATATAACATTATTTTGGAATCCCATTACATAAAAACTTAATCATTCCACCACATCGTTGTCATATTCAACATTTCCAATGTTGATCGCATGTGACTTCCCTTTGTCCTTTTCCTTAAGTGGTTGCTCATGTCGATCATCACTAACCCTTGGATTTGGGCATTTATTAGCATAATGCCCCATTTCCTTGCACTTGAAGCATTAAAGTGTAGTTGGTTCATTATGTGTATCCCTTCCTTTGTTTGCATCATTAGACATCTTCTTTCCATCATTTTGGCATTCAAATGTCCGATGACCTTCCTTTCTACATTTGAAACAATTACTTGTCCCTTTAAGACAATCTCCACCATGCTTCTTTCCACACATTGAGCATAAGGAAACATTCACCTTCTTTTCACCATTATTATGAGATTTCTCCTTGAACTCCATCTTTCGTTTCTTGTCAAAACTATGAGATGGATAAGTAACACCAACTTCCATTTCTACCTTGATAGCACAACGCACAATTTCTTCATAGCTACTGAAGTCTCTTATAGCTAATGCCCTTCGAAGATTTGGTTTTAAGCCACTGAAGAATCGATCAACTTTACATTCAGGTTGGATGATAAATCCATATGCATACCATGCAATCCTTGTAAAATTCACTTCGTACATACCCACAGATTCATCATCCTTTTTCTTTAGTTCAAGAAACTCCTTCTCCATCTTTTTTCGAAGAATACGAGGGAAGTACTTATTGAAAAACAAGTTTTTGAACTCGTCCCATTCCATGGACTCAATTTCATCTCTTGGCATAGTATTCTTGATAAGATTCCAGCATTGATCAACATGACCTTCCAAACGATACACTATTAAGATGACTTTATCATGTTCAGAACATTGAAGAACTGAAAATATCTTTTCAGTAGTACTGATAAATTGTTCGGCAACAAGTGGATCAGAAGACCCACTGAAAGAAGGGGACGTTGTCTCATGAAGGACTCAATAGAATATTGTTCCCTTCTCTACACATTTGGATGTCCAGAATGATTCATAGATTTTGTAAGTATAGCAATAAGATCTTCCACTCCATCTCCAATAACATTTTTTTGTTCAGGAGGAAAATCATTGAATTGTCCATTGCATTGATCAACACGGTTCCTTCAGGTTCCACCCATCGTCTAAAACCCAAAAAAAATAGTGTGAGAGGAAAAAATCATAATAGAGGGGGAGTAACTTCAATATCTAACATCTTAGGTTAAATTATAATATCGTTAGTGAAATTCTAGGACTATAACCTATACGTATACTTAACCTTAGGGACATCCTTAGATATACCTTAGACATATCTCTAGTGATCTCACTAAAGTTCTCGCATCCTAGTTTCCAAAGGTTGACTAAAACTATCCTCTGATACCAACTGTAGAGACCCAAAGCTTGACGTACAAGGACATTACATTACTTTTGCAGAATACTTAGTACATAACAAAAATACACACACAAGGACCGTAATAGTTTAGTGTCTTTGGAAACTCGGAACGTAATCTTCTAATCATGGTGAAAGATCTTCAACATCTCCCATAAAGATCTTCCCTTTTTTCATACCTAAAACCTTTCTTTATATCTTGGGGAAAAGAAAACATAAAAGGGTGAGCTCAAATGTTTAGTAAGGGTAAAAAAAAGAAATATCAATCACATCATATTCATAAGAACATTACATTTTGGAAATCTTAACCTTCAAAAGAGATCATAATTTCATAACATGAGATAAATCATAGTAGTGAAATGTAATCCCAATAATCATAACTGAAAATATGAAACATTGTGGCGTACACACATAATCATAGAGAATCATTTCCCATTAGTCAAGACTCATTTCCAAGACTATCTAAGTGGAAAAAGTCCATTTCTGAACCGAGTTCATTCCTCGTTTCAGTCCTGCTTCACCGAACCGGTTTAACCTTCCATTCCATCCATGTCTATCTCATGATATATAAAATCTTTCACCAATGCATTGGAGGGAGATATAGGTCCCACCCATCGCATAATGATACCATTCTTATGTGTTCCACAATATCATAAACCATACATCATAGCATAACCCATGTAATAAAAATGGGAATCTTAAACATCGTGTCATCATAAAACAATTCATATAAGATAAAGGAATTCATAAAAATAATTCCATCACAACATAGTCAAATAAATGTAATAATAGGGATAGAAATATAACCCTTTATTATCTTAGATGGAAAATAATTTTGATAAAACACTTGAACTCCATTCTTGTGGAAAATATCCTTTCTACTTCAAAAACACTTTTCCTTTCTTAACATGTCATAAAATTATAAGCCAAAAGAAATTGATTAAAAATAGACTTGAAAATTTTTAAAGGAAACTTCTTTGAAATAATGTTTTAAAAATCCATTCATGCTGTATAAGTTAAAAAACATTCTTCTTGTACTTTTGTCGGAAAAGTCAAAAAGTACCTCATACGAAAAACGACAAAAGATTCCTTTCATATATTTTACTAAAAACTCACCAAAGGGTAAAATTGGATTTAAAAAATTGTAGGTGGATGGAAATAATATTACATATTGAGGAAACATGGACGTGGATGATAAAATACACCCCAGTAAATTCCAATGTATAAACAATCTGGGATAAAAATGAGATTGTGATATTTCCCTTACCTTAGGTCAGATTTGCTTCGTGACTATCTAAACCTCCTGTATAATGATTTAAATAATGTTATTGACTTATTCCAGAATCATACTCATTGTTATGATATCATATATGGTTCACTTATGACTTTATATTACCCGTTCTTTTGTAAATTCCATGTTAAAAAGCGTTTTGGGTAAAATTGTTTCATTTGTCATCCATGTTTTGACTTGTAATTATTCATATGATTACTTAGATCATGATTACTTAATTCCACAATATAAAACATGATTTATATATAATATATATTCAGAATATACATATATATAATAAATCAGTAAATAGAAAGAAATACACCGTTCATGGAGACGGTAGGCCGTACGTACGGATGAACGCTGTTTTCGTTTCCTTATTGAGTTGAATGGAATTAAGTAGATGAAATACATATATATAAACATAAATCCAGTATCATTATTATGTCAAATATTTCATGATTACTTATTATATATACTATATAATCATTCATGAATGGTTAACGTGGACAATGAATCTCATCGCGTCGTGGAGACGGTAGTCCGTACGTACGCATGAGCGATGATATCGTTCTCATGATCGTGGGACTGTATTGGAGTGTATGTATGCTATTTCAGAATAAAAATCACTTTAAAATAATCATATATAGTTATTATTTACACCATTATACCCATCCAAGTAAGTTTGTGGTGGAAAATAGATTACACCACGGTGTGGAGACGGTATTCCGTACGTACGCACGCGCGGTGATTTCGTTTTCCGTAGGATGGGTAGATGGTGAAATAGGGTTGTTTCATACTTATAATAAAATATAAGTATATGATTGGTACTTATGTTATTACTTAATAATGAAACAACCTAAGAAGAATAATTTTAAGAATAAATAAAGATGAAAGAATTGGTAACGGGCATTACCTCTTCTTTGAAGCGCTTCTTTGAGACCTCCTTTTAGGGAACTAAAATTGGTCTTTGAAGAAGACCAGGACATCTAGGATGTCTCTAGGAAAGTGTAGAGAGGAAATTTTCAGGGGTTGGCAGAGCTTGAAGGATCAAAGTATTGTGAGGAAGAGAGGGATGATGTGACCTTTTATAAGGGAGGAGAGGGGCTCTTTTGGAAAACTAAAAATATTATTTTATTATAAAGTCATATTCGGTTTTAAATAGATCCAAATTTATTTATTTCGAAGCTAAGGTAGGGATGGGTCTAAATAATCTCATCCAATAGAATTTAGACAAGTTTAGGTTCCTATTTTAACCTTATCATTTATATTTAACATTAAGTTAAATAATTTTACTTTTACCGTGTCTTCTTGTGTTCTTACTCTATAAGGTTAATTAACATACTATAACAAGACAAATGAACCCCAAGTTGTTTATTATTAATATATAAAACCTTATATAAGTCATTTGTCCGAACCTTAGATTTTTAGGAATAAAATAAAAATTAATAATATAATATTTGTTTTAAAAACTATTTTATGTCAATTTTGAAACTATTTAGTAATTGATTTTTGTGAAAATCATAACAGAATGATTAGTTCGAAAAAAGTTAATTAAATCAATAATAACATCTCATATTAACATATAAAATTATTGGAATTCCTAAAAAGTCTCAAATTACATTTATTTGGGTATTTATAATATCCATTATGTCAATATTTCATTAATAGGATAATTACTGCATCATCATTGTATCATATATAAATTAAATTATTTTTAAGTCTATAAATTACAAATAAAATTCCATTATGTCGGAAATCTTTTTAGATATCTAATGTATATTTATAGTCGAATTTATCTTATGTATAACTTTATATTAAAAATGATTATTTATTAAACATTGATTTTAACTATTTTAACCCTTCTTTAAATAAATTGATAATAAATGTCCTAATCTAATCCAAGTGGGCCTAAATGGTCATATTTTATACCTAAGGTTGTTTATAGTCGAATTACACTTATCCAATAGAATTAGGACATGTTTTAGGGTAATAATAATATCATTTTTACCCTTAATTACCCTATTTACTTTTAACTATGGTAAAAAAAAGTAAAAAGTTACTATTCACCAAAAATTATTTTCATCTCATTGAACCACATTTTACTTACTGACATCAATTGTGTCTCTCAAATTTTTGAAATTCCACTCACAGAAGCGGTAAAATTATGTTTTATGAAAAAGTCATTTTTTTTAAACTACCACTTAGTGGTTTCACTATTCATCAAAAAATGAAAGTTTCCAGAAAAATACCCAAAATTAGGCCTAAGATATATTTGATATTATGAACAAAAAAATGATGTCTATTTTACCAAATAAAAAAAATATCAGTTGCATTAATTAATTTAAAAATTAATTTGCGCCGTCAAAACAAATAGCGTGTTCTTAAGAGATAATAACTATCAAAAGATTGACACTTGTTTATGTCTGGTTTAAATGTGAAATTACATCCAATGACCAATATTGTATTAAATTGTAAAAATATATTCTAAATATACTTTAAAACCACTCAAATTAATAATTTATCACTATTAATTATTTCGAATAAAAAGGTTGTTTTTAGTTAAAATTTAGTAATTTTCACTATTCATCAGAAAATGAAAGTTATCCGAAAAGTACCAAAATTTCACCATAAGCTAATTTCGATATTTCAAATCCAAAATAGAAGTCCATTTTGAAAAATAAAATTTACAAAATTTCAATAAGTGGTTATTAATATTTATAACGGCTAGTTTTAATAATATTTTAATAGTATATCGTTGTTTAGTGAATCTCGGTATTGCGTACTAAACACGCTATCAAGGAAGGTCGTGATTGCGTGTAATGCAAGGCAAGTCAAGGATGTGTGTTGTGAAAGCTCTTTTTGGTGTAGCGTACAACACAAGACATTAATGAAATTAAAAATAATATTTTTCATAAAATCTCGGGGTGTTACAGCCTTCATCATCATATTTATCCAGGAATAATCATTGATCATGGTAAAAATAAAAATTTTGTGTCGTCTAACCCATGATTATTATGCGCCTAGAACCATCACCATTGTGGTAAGAAAACTAAATTTAAATTTTTTGAGAAGTGTGGTCAATATTACTCTAGATAATTAATCTCATTGTTTAAAAATTGATTCTAATGTGGTAAGATATTTCATATTTATAGTAACTATAATTAAGATGACCATTCATACAATGAAAACCAAATTGTGAGATGTTTTAGTTTTAATGAGATAGGACATTATTCCAATGTGTGTCCAAAGTAGACTACCCATTGTGAAAGTCATAATCATCGAGTGCAAAAGGTCATGTAAAAATTATTTTCTACAACTATGATTGATGTGTGACCATCAAATGTATCGCTGACAAGTAAGATACATTTTTTCATAAAATATGATAATACATTATTTGACTCTGGATCATTGCATTATTTTATTCAGAGTTCTTTTATGTGAATGGGAAATATCACCATGTGAATGTTATATATAAATTTTGGTAAAAACACCAGGTGGATGTGTAAGAAAAATCAACATTTATAAAAATATTCTTATTATAATAAATGGGATTGTCCATCCTCAAATATTGTTGAACATAACAAAAAAAATTGATATATTTTTGTGTATGGATTGATATTTTGATTATCATGAAAAAATATATTGAAATGACAAGAATTCTAATTTAAATATTTCATAAAATTGATTTCATACTAATAAGATGATAGATTGATTAAAATTTTATGTGAATGTTATATCTACCTTGTTGTTGAAAAGAATGAAATGGTTTTTATTAGTGACATTAATGTAGTGAATGAATTTACAGAAGTTTTTTGGATATATTTTCTTGTATTGTTCATAATATGGAGGTTAAATTTGATATTGATTTTTTTCATAACGCTATGACACTTTTTAAACCGCCTTATCAAATGAATCATGTAGAAATGATGGAATTAAAAAAACAGTTTCAATAATTACATTATAATGGTTTCATTCAACCTAGCACTTCACCAAATTGTGCCCAATTATTATTTTTCAAAAGTGAAAGATCACTCTATGAAACTATTTATTGAATATAGATCCATAAAAGACATCAATATTATAGAAATGTTTTTATTTCCAGATATAGAAAAAAAAAATTGATCATCACTTGGGAACTCAGTATTTTTTGAAGATATATTTGAGGGATAAGTACCATCAGTTGAAGGTAATGGTGGAAGAAATTCCAAAGATGACATTCCAAATGATATGTAGGCACTATGAGTTATTATTTAATCTCAGTGGTTTATCTTATGCACCTTCTATAATTATTAATCTCAGTAATGGAATCATTCATAAGTATTTGGATCAGTTTGTTGTTGTGTTTCCAACTAATATTTGGGTATATTCTAAACGCCTAGTGTAAAATGAAAGTCACGTAAGGTTTTTTAAAATCCCTAAACAAAACTGTATGGAATGTCTTGTAAGATTGAATTTTGGTAGAAAAAAAATTCCTTAGACATATTATTTATAATAATGGCAAAACTATATACCATTTGAATGGAAATTTTTTTGAATAGTGACAAAGTCCCACAAAAATATAAGAAATTCATATATTTATTGGATTACTGGGTTGTTACCAAAGGTTTTTCGAACATGTTTCATGTTTATCTATACCACTGTCTAAGCTAATGTGTAATGGAGTTGTGATCTTCTGAACAATATAATGTGGTGATTGTTTTCTAGAACTGAAAAAAAATATAAGAAGATATTTTTGTTCTGGACCTACCATCACTGAATGGATAATTTTTATCTATAGTGATGCCTCATTGAAATGACATGGTTGTGTCATAATGAATAATAATTAGATAATTTCTTATGCTTCACATCATTTGAATACTCATGAGTTAAATTACCCTACACATGATTTGAAATTAGATATTATTGTTTTTTTTCATTAAAATATGGATGAATATTATGAATGGTGTAAAGTGTGAAATATATACTAATAAAAAAAATTTAAGTATATATTCACTCAGAAATAATTAAAGATGATACAGATGATGCGGATAGAATTAATAAATCATTCTGATTGCACGATTCTACCATCCAAGAGACAATAATAATGTGGTTGATACTTTTAGTTGAAATATTAATTATACATTAACCATGATATGTTTTTAATGAAATCCATTGGTTATTTATTGGATGTATTTTGGATTGTATGTTATTAGTGCATTGTCATGAAACATACCTCCTAGCCCATTCCATGACTACCCCAATCTCACCTCTTAAAGGTCGGGGGATGGTAACTAACATTGAAAGAATTATCTTTCATGTGGGAGGAAATTTTGAGTACCTGTACATAGAGACAATCACAACCCCATCCAGAAACAATAAAAAGTAAAACATGCATGCCAATACAACAACCAATGAATTTAGAGGTACATGTTTTATGTAAAATTGTCTAGAATACAAATCCAACAAAAGTAAAACTGTAAAAACAGGGATTAAAAGGTCTCTGATAATCTATCAGTGGAATGCACTTCCAGAAGGGTAGGGGTAGAGTAGCTACTAGAAGGTGTATGAGCACACCTCACCTGTATGATCTCACTAGGAACTTCTAGATCCTGGATGACCAATGCCTCTATCATACCTTCAATCATCTGGACAAGAAAAAACACATGTGAGTGAAGCCCGTGCAAGGATGAGTTACATAATACATAGTATGGAGCCCAAACCACATGGAAATACAACAATGGAAAAGCACATACATAGAACTGTCACCTCAAATAGGTGTAACATAAAATTATAGAATGTAGGATTGTTAGTTATATAGATGAACATCTTGTACTATTGAGGGACTCATCCAGGATGTGTCAATGGGGTCTTTTAGGACACTAAGGTCCACTTGTCTTCTAGGCCACTAATGTCTAATTGGATCCCAAGACATTGAGGTCCACCCAACTATCTGTCCACTGAAGACTGCTTAGCTACAGGGCCACTGATGTCCACTCCTCTATCAGGCCACTGAGGTCCACTCAACTACTGATCCACTGAGTTATTCTCAAATTCTATTGTATTGATGTCACATATGTTATTGTACCACTGAGTTCCACTCATTTTTAGGTCTACTAAGGCCTTATCACCAACCATGCCACTAAAGTCCACTCATCCCTTCCTTCTTTGAAAACTAACCACATGATTTCCTCTTGCTGCAATCTTGATTCTAGGATAATATAGGCCTCAATCCATTTTTCATAATTCAAACTCAATGGTAACCCACTTGAGTAATTAAAAAGGGAATGTATCATTATAATGGTCATAATGATGTAGATGGATCGTCAAATGGACATTCAATTTGAATTTTATGGCCAATTTTGTGAAAAGGGGATCCAATGGCCCATGGACTGACCATGGCAGTCGACCACCACCTTCAACCTCTCCAAGGAAACAACAATTAACTCAGTGATCAACCATCATAGACAGTTGTGGATAAGACTGGATGGGTGAAACCCAAAAGTTTCAGTCCCACCCTCTTGGATGAATGCTGTTTCATCTGCCATAGACATGGAAACCCACCATGTCCATCTCATATCAGTCAGATGGCTAGGTCGACTGTTTTTCCACATGCATCCCACAACATTTTCCCTAGTTCCTGGTCATTATAGTGGAAAATGACATAGCCATTTCCACATTTATAGCTGCATTGAACAATCTTTTTTCGGCGTTGTAGCATGCTGCCTCCTCCATCCAGCACCATGCCACTGCCTCATGTCGTCGACGTCGACGCATCGATAGACCATTTCAGTAGACACAAAAAAATTTCTTGATGGTCCATTCATTCTTATAAAAATTATTTGGGTATCCTTAGGCCGAAATATTCATTGTATGGGGTTTAAATTCTCTTTGAATCCACCATTTCTGTGTGAATCTATTCGCATGCGATATCTCTCACTCTACCTCAATCTAATAGCTTTGGTCATTGTAACACCCCCACTATTTTCTGTTCATTTCTAATCCATTATGTCAGATCATTACACCCAAAAATGGTTGTGCAATGATGAATAATTTTCCAACCCATGGAAAATGTGAAGAACGTGTGGGTCAAAAGGGAGTAAAAAATCAATCATTAATTCAAGGAATGTACCTCTACGATCATTTTTCACAGAATTAACCCTATCCCTTTAGAAGTTTATATATTGGTATTAAAATGAAAACTCAATTCCCACCACCCCAAATAAGTTCGTAGTCATGAACTCCCCTCAAGAACGATGGAACCACGGGTCATCCTATTCATGGGATGATTTTTTTTTGTGGTTTAAATCAATGAAGGGAAAATAAAGGTTTTAATAACACCCCCTACCTCAAAGTTAAAATGTTTTTTGGTGATGATAGATCCAATGTCGTTATTCATTACATGATCATAATCTTACCATTGTTCATGGAAATATTTAGGAGAATGGATGAATATAGGAAGAATTGTGATCTTCATCACTATAGATTCATTGTTCGTCTCTCACTAATTCAAAATCTTCATGTTTCGAGAAACTAGTTTTTTCCAACCATCACATATTCTATTAACCCATTAAATTGAGAAAATATGCTCTAATTTTTTTGTTGTGTTATGTTGTAGCGTCGTTATGTTTATGAAATAGAGTTTCTATTATTCCATAACAAAATTTAAATTTTAAATAAAATAAAATAATTGCTTTTTTTCATTAGAAAATTTCTTTTATTCAATTTTCATATAAAGTGATAAAATAATCATTTTCCCTCAGCATCCCCCAGTCATGGTTAGATCCTTTCATAGGTAATATCGTCATTCTGGGAATATTGGTTCTCTTGTATTTTCAATTTGGGAAACTCATTAGAGGATTCCAAAACATCTCTCATGCACTATATTAAATAAACATAACAATGTTCAAACACATGTACAAGGCTCATAGTGCCTTGAAATTTAGTGTCTTTTGAGTACCTGGTCTCTTTATAATCCAATATAAATGGTTTTTATAAAATTTACAAGGAATATCTGGGATATTACATTACCCCCATCATTAGGTATTTACTGACCCGTAAGCCAAATCAATGGCTAAACAAACCAATGGGGTTACTGAAATCATTTATGTTCCTCTTGACACCATGATCTCTCCATGAGATTCTTTTGCTGCCACTGAACATGCACCAGAGGAATCAAACATCAACGAAGGACCCACTCCGTTCAATCGTCAATCTCTAATGGGATCTATGAAAGTTTCACCCCATCATCAATATCCAATTCACCCCAGTCAATGGTTTGCAATGTATCATGCACCTATATACTCATCTTCAATACGGTGAATAAATTATGCTCATAGAGCATATATTGGGGGAGAACTATGTGGTACTCCCCCTCACCAATTGTGATCTGAATTTGAAAATGTATGATTAATGTCAAAGATAAGTTGCATCCCTAACAAACTCACTTAAATCATAGCCAGGGTGATAATTGAAGGATCACATAGTCACCCTTAAATAAATCTAAGGGACTCTATATCCTATTAGTAAAATATTTCTGCATGCTCTGTGCTATCCTCATCTACTACTAGATGACATGTCCCTTCTCAGTGGTAACTCATACCATGTCTGGACCCACGAGTTCTGACTCCCCTTGGTCTATCCTGAATTATGATAACCTGAATGGATCCCATACATTGCATAGAATTATTCCACACTAATGGTGGAGTGGTAGTCAATGATGTATGGGAACTCCACCAGTGGTAGGTGATCCTACAAACTGCGTTTGATGTCCATGATTAATGTACATAGAATGTCCTATAAAACATTGATAGTCATATCCTTTTGAGCATTTGTATGTAGTTGAAAAGTTTTTCTTAATTTTAGATGTCTCTAAAATGCATTCTGTAATCACTTCCACAACCCGGATGTAGTTAGTGTATCTCGATCTGAGTCTATTGTTGGTGGGAATCTATGGATTGAACTATCTTTTTTATGTAGAGACGTCTCATGCTCTCTAGTAAACCCTGGTCTCAGATGGGTAGTAAGTGTGCCAACATGGTGAATCAGTCAAAAAAACCCCAAATTCTATTGTGACCCAGGGATGTGCGAGATAAACTCGTCACAAATTCCATCTAGATACAATCCCACTTCTTCTTCGGCAACTCAAGAGACTTAGTCAAGTATGATGGAACCTGATGCTCTACATTCACATGATGACAAGTGATTCACCATGAAACAAACCTCGATACTTACTTCATCATCCTTGACCACCTGTACTGATGTCAGAGGTCCTAGAACATCATTTCCACTTCTAGATGTACTACCAATGGGGAGGTGTGTAAATCCCTCCAAACATACTCAAATGATGCCACTATCAAACTGGTGAACATTATGAAAAAGATGTTGTTCTCCCAACCTATAAAATATCCATCAGGATCATGTCATATGGATAACCTAGCCCGTTTGGACTTTCATTCAACATTCACATGTTGTGCCCCATAACTCATTGTAACAATGGAGGATTTAAATCCAGTAACAGAATATGAGATGTCTCATCCCCATACAAGAAATATATCTTCCCCATGTATATCTTATCTAATACATCATTCAGTAACTTCAATCAGGATATCATATTGTGTGTTTCCACTACCACATTCCTCCTCCAAAGACAATAGACTATCTTGGTGTCATAGTCCAGGAGGAACTCAAGCCACCACTACTACCTGATGTTCTGGTCCTTTTGGTTGATGAAATAAACAATAAATTTATTGTTGGAGTATATGGTAAAACACTCAACCATCAAGTAATTTTGAGGAATCTTCAATGAAAATAGCATTGCCTCTAGTACCAGGTCATGGGATTCATAATTCTTCATGTTCTCTCTCAGCTATCATGAACCATATGTGATCACTACAGGATCCTACATATGGAAACAAGCCAATCTAGTCCCTACTGTATCACAAAATACTACATACATAATTCCCTCTTGTGGTAGTCTCACAATGGGGGAACATGTCAGTCTCCTCCTCGTCTCTTGAAAAATATATTGAAATTTTCCATTAATAAAAAGGATTTTCCCTTCAATGTTAATGATTTTAAGGGTACTTCCACCCATGAAATGTTATGAACGAACCCAGATAGTATTCAATGAAACCCAAGAAACATCTCACCTTAGTTACACTAATGGTTGGATACCAAGAAATCAATGCATCTATATATGAAGGATCCACTGCTACTCTGGAATATTAATTGACATGTCATATAATGGGGACCTACCGAATATAAACTTTTACTTCGAGAGTTTCCCATAATGATGGTTCCCTCATAGTTTATTTATAACTATACACAGGTGTTTAGTGTTATCTACCAGGGATGTGAAATTCACCAGGATATCATCAAGGACACAACGAACCGGTCAGGGTATGGTGGGAATATCATATTCAAGAGTCCCATGCACACTTTTGGGGATTTTTCAAGCTAAAAGGCATCACTATGAACTCATATTGGCCATACCAACAACATAATGGTGCCTTTGGTAAATCATTTTCTGTTACAGGATGATGATGATTACCAGATCTAAGGGCTATATTCAAGAACCATCTCTCTCTAATCATATGTACGAAGAGTTCATCATTCCATGGTAGTGGAGACATGTTCTTCATAGTCACCAAATTCGGGTTCTATAATTCTATGAAAAACCTCAATCTCAGGTATAACATCTTTGAAAACAATGTTGGAGATACCCACGTGGAAACACTAGGTCTCATAAATCCCATCATATGTAAATCCACCTGTTTTACTCTCACCTCACAAAGCTCTACAAGAGGCATCTAATATGCTGGTATGGATATCTATGTCATCCTATGAGATAGATCGATGTAGTAGACAACTTACCTATAATGGGTTATTTTGAGAACATACTCAAGAAAGTTTTCTCTGTACTCGTTCACCACTACGGGAATGGGAGGAATCTTCTCATCCACTACACCAAGGATGAGGCTAGAGAATTGGTGAGTTATTGTCTAGACCCTCATCCTAAAAAGTACATCGTTCATTTCAAGGGCTCCCTTCTAGTTAGTGAAAGAAAACTATTCCAATCCTCACATAAACACTGCACTCTTTTCCATATACGTTGATCGGAGAATGAACAATGGATAATAATTCCATACTCGATATGACAAGTTAAGGCCTCAAAGCCACTACTAATAGATCCAAGATGATTATCCAGCCACTTATAGTAATCTAACACTACCCGCAAAAATGTTTTATCATTGAATCCCCTCTTATAAGAGTATCTAATCATAAAATTCGAGACAACGACTCCTTCAGAATCTCAATGCTCTGAACAAAGTATGTAGAGGGAAATATTGACTTGAACCTGTGTCTATAAGAAATGAAGCTATACGTGGGAAGTCATAGGTCGTACCTATAATAATCAATAAATCAACATGGTCATGGGAATCTTTCTCCAGTAGCATTCCTCGTCCCAATCTACCATATCCAAGAGACCATGGTGGACCACCTAGTGGTGGTGGTAGTGGCACACCGACCATCGAACCACTGACTATAGCTCTACTAGCACGACTATAACATCATCCACATTAGGGACCACCCCAATAAAACCAATTCCTCTTCCTAGGATGTCCCTCGACCCTCTTTCAGTCGTCTATGAAATGAATTGGGAAATCACGAGCCATATTCCTCATACCCACCGCATAAGTGTCACAACATGATCATCTAATGGTTCCTTCTAACCTAGGGTTCTTTTACTCCCTATCATACATCCTGAGGTCATACTAAAAAATTTTGAGCCTGTATAGGCCCCTATGTCTACTGCCTATCATACATCCCGAGGTCTACTGGTATCCCCTTCTATCGGCACCTACTCTATTAGGAATCTTTCCACAAGTATGGATATCAAAAGAACCCCATCCTGAGTAGGGATGATAAGAGACACCGTGGACGACCTAATATCTCATCATAGTCCCTGCTCAAATTCGCGGGTCTTAATGAATAGTTCTCACATGATGTATATGGAGTTGTGAGAAAGCATTGTGAATCTCGTTGAGTACTCTACTACTATAAACCCACCCTGTTGTAGGTGTAGTTGATCTTGTATTCACATTGAGCACAAAGACACTAGAAAAAATTCTTCTATGAAGAGGTGGTCATGTAATTCTATGTTTGGTTCACCTATTTGAGTGTCTTGATCATAAAGATCCATCATCTCCCTGCTATTCTTTGAAGAAGGAATCCAGCTACGATCTCCATATGTTGAGATGCAACCTAACTAGATGGAAGACTCATGTAAATACCACATGGCACACCTCTTCCGACTAGGGTTAGGTATCACCCCTAAACCAAAGAGGTATCTTACTTGAAAATTCATGTTAGGCACTGAGCCTCTGTAAATATTCTATCAGTTGTGTCTATCGTAATTGGTGAGAAATGAGTGGTTGCTACACTTATTTAACTACTTAGTGGGTTAATATCAACTACTGGTCCATGTAATGATGCCTCATATCTAGGTGTACTATCCGTGAGATCATGCACTAGAATCCCCGATGGCTATCTACATGGTGGCATCTTAAATAGATCAAAATAACCCATGGTCAATAGGTTAGACTTGGTTGTACGAAATAAGAAGTACATGAGGAAACAATCAAAATATTATATGACGCATGCGACAAGTGGTTTAATGTAATGAGTCGAAAATATGTATTTCGGATCATGGTGTATTAATAAGCCACCATCACACCAACACTGGAAATCTCAATCCTGAAGGTTGAACATGAAACATTTAACCTTGTTCCCCATAACAAAACCACATAAACTCGGTCTTTAAGGTGGAACTTAAAACTTTTGATACCAATTTTTCCTGACTTTTTTCTAGGTAACCATACTTTGAATACCAAATGAATGCCTCCCAAAAGGCTAGGAGATGGAAAATAGCATTGAAGGATTTATCCTGAATGTGGGGTGAATTTTGTGAGATCCACTACACATAGCCACTCACATCCCAAGCCTGAAATGCTGAAAAAGAAAACATGCATTCAACTATGTAAAACACGGAATGTAGAAACACAACATATAAGTAAAATGGGACATAATATAAACCCAACAAAAAAATCTATAAAAAAGGGATTAAAAGGACCCTGATAATTCATTCGTCGAATACCCTACATAATGGTTAGGATAAAATTAGTTTCCCATGGATGTAGTAGTATGCCTCTCATGTACGATATCACTGAGAACTACCTAGTCCTAGAAAACCAGAGTCTTTATCAATGCATCGGTCATCTTTAATAGGACACAACAAGTGTGGGAGATTCTCACACCTAGGTTAGAAACACAATGCCTAGTAGTTACCCCAAACAAAAAAAATACCACAAAAAATAGTTCACACTTAGAATTGATAGATCACAATGGTATAAACTATATCTCAGAATGAAATATTATCATTTGTAAACTAAAATATCATTTAATTCTATGAGATTTAAACATGAGGAGTCAATGAGTTCTATTCTATCACTGAGGATTGCTTATATGTCGGGCCACTAGGGTTTTCTCAGCCACCGGGACATAAAGGTCTGGTCATATTCCGGGCCACTGAGGTCCACCTAGATACCAAGAAACTATGTTTCTCCCATATATCAGGCCACTACGGTACACTCATCACTTTAATTTCATTATATCTATATGCAGGATTGCTTCTCATAACATTCATTATTCTCATAGAATCTACTCCTCATGTCATTTATCATTACTCAACCTCCACAGAACCCCACCTGGAGTATGTCAAAAGGACCATCACATTGATTGGGCCCCAACACCATTGAAGGACAGTAAAATAAATTACCTATTTGAATGTTATGGGAAATTTAAATAAAAGATTGTCCATTGGTCCATGGGCCAACTTTGGCATATGATCGCTGCACACGACTACCCAGTTCGACGTCCCCCACAGTCAACCTACCTGAGGTAGCTCGAGCTAATGTGATGGTCAACTATGATTGACTATCCTGACCATGCAGAAGCTCCACCAACCATGGCTCATGGTCAACAATAGAAGTTGGTCATGGCCCAGACCGGCTATGCATGTTCGACCCGATATGTCGTGGAAAACCAGGCCTGTCAGGTCCTCCTAGACCGATATGCTCAGCCTGTTGGTTTCAACCCATCAAGATTTGACATGATCTAGTTCATCTCCCCTACATGGGGAACCCGCCATATACATCACATGTCATGCGTCTAGCTAGATCAACCATTGTTCTGCACGCATGTCGTCTCTTGAGTCGTAGGTCTTAGTCTTGTGGTAGCCGAAGCCGCAACTTTCTCCACACATAAATCCACATTAGCGTGTAATTTTCTGCCGTCATTTCACGAGTAGTCCTTTCCATGGGCCCAAATATGTTTTTTGGTGGTCCATTCAATGATTCAAATGGGGTTTCGAGATCCACAGACTATGTTATTTATCTCATGGGGTTCAGATCCTTGTGATTTTCCCTTTTACTGTGAATCCATTGACATTTGAAATCTCCCCACAACCTCTATTTGATCGCCAATGTCGTCATCACACATCCATCATGTCGCTTCCATCTAGGATCCATGATTTCATATCATTGCACCAATAAATGTTTGTGCATCTATTGATCGTTCTTCAACCCATAATGAATGCAATGAACAAGTGGGTCAAAGGGAAGCGAAAAACAAAACAAAAATTCGAGAAAAGTACCTTATTTCACGTTCTTCAAGAATTTATCCCACTCAGATTAGATGTTTCATGAATGAAATTTAAATAGAAACTTAATTCCCCCCTCCTCCAAAATCATCTAGCAGTATAGAAACCATCACAAGAACGATCGAACTATGGGTCAACCGATTGGTGGGTTGATCCTTATTCATCAATTAAATATATGAATAGTGATTAAATGCAGAAATAACATTGCATAACTCAATTATGGAACATTTTATGGTGAGGATCACATTGTTTTCATTCATCTTTCCTTGATCTACATCCCTATGTTGTTGTTGGAGATCTTTTGAAGGATGGAAGAATGAAGGGAGAATTTTTCCCATCATCACAAGAAATTATTCAATCATTAATCATTAACTCCAAATATAAAAGTATAGTGAAGCACAACATTTTCAACAATTCAATATTAAATTTACCCCTTAAATAGGGAAAACACATTTCCATATTTCTGTTACGTTGTTTCTTTTATGATAGAACACTTCTGTTATGATGACACATAATTCACAATTCAAATTATATAAAATGAAAGTTTATTTAATTTTTATTTAATACAAATATTTTTATTAATTATTTTTAAAATAATTAAGATAAACATTTTCCCTTGACCTACACTGGTTGATGTCACATCCTTTCATAAGAAATGTTTTTTGTTTTAGACGCAATGGTTCCCTCATAATTTTAATCTAGAAATACATTTAGTAGATTCCAAAACTTCTCAGGTGCCCTATTTTAAATAAATATAAAAAATTTAAAACAGTTATTTATGGATCCTCAGGGATCAATGTTGACTGTCATCTAAGTTACTCATAATGAAATGATACCATACAATTAATTTTTTAACAAGATTATATGGAATTTCTAGAACATTGCACATAGGTAATTCCTCCATTTGTTTGGTTACAGTGAAGTCATCTCTATCCAATAGAATTAATCATGCATATAAAGAAGACCGTGAGTTTTATAAAAAGGTATAATTGGTTTATAAGGTCATCACTTTTGAATTTAACATTGATAATTGTTGTGTTTTGTGGTATGGAAAGAGTGTATTTGTTCCTTGTGATACATATTTAAAGAAAAAATTGTTATATGAAGCTTATGGCTCTCCAATGTTTTTATCCTGGCATTAATAATATGTGAAATGATCTTCAAGGTTTTTAATGGTTAGAAGGAATTAATAGAGATATTGATATTTATATTATGATGTTTTTGACTTGTCTACAGGTTAATGCAAAATGAAAGTTTTCGAAAGGTATGCTTCTCCCTTTTCCATTTCTTGAGTGGAAATGGGAAATTATATCCATGGTTTTCAATTTGGTATTACCAATTAATTATTCATGAAACTATACAATCTATCTTATTATTGATCGATTTTCAAAATCAGCTCATTTTTTTCATTTTAGTGTTACTCTGTCTGAAGATCAACATTATCAGTTTTATATTAAAGAGATATTCATGTTACAAGAATATCCTTTATCCAATATTTAGGATCCTGATACCAGGTTCACTTATAATGTTTAGAAAGGCCTTATGAATTCATTGAGATATGAATTAAATGACATTACAAATTTTCTTCCTCAATCAGAAGGGCAGTCATAATGAACAATTGAGACTATGGAGGATATTCCATGTTCAAGTTCAATGGATTTCCAAGGAAGTTGGGATGAATAAATTTCACTGGTTGAATTTTCATACCAATACATTTTTTCATTCCATCATACATATGGCACCATTTGAAGAATTATATGAAAATAGGAGTTTCCCTCCATCATTTTGTGTTGAAGATGGTGAAAAGATGTTGATTGGACCAAAATTTGTAGAAGAGATAGAAGAAAAATAACAATTGATCTAGAAGCACATGAGGACACCTAAGAGAAGGTAGAAAAGATATTTGTATAACCCGAGGAAGGATTTTTCATTTTACATAGGTGATAATGTAAATCTAAATGTTTCACCAAGGAAAAGTTTTATTATTTTTCGTAAAAAGGGGATGTGGATTCCACGGTTCATTGGACCCTTTGAAATCCTAGACGATGTTGGATCTGTTGCTTATATGGTGGATTTACATCATTGTTAATCCTAGGTAGACAATTTTTTTCATAATTCAATGTAGAGAAAGTATATTCTTATTCCATCACTTGTTTTGAATCCAGATTTTGTTCAGTTATATGAGAATGTTTCTTATAAAGAACATCAAGTACAGATTCATGACCTCATATAGCTCATATTTCAAATTAATGTCATTTATTGAGTAATATTTTGTGAATAAATATATATTTTATTAGGAAATGTGTGAGTCTAGAAATTATATGAGAGAGAAACACCACATATTATTTGATATGTAAATAATGTTATGGGGACATAATTTCCAAAATGGGGAAGGATACTACATTCTAGGTATTAGTATAACAATTCATTTTAATATCTATTAATATTTATGAATAAGATACTAATTTTATGTTAAGGGGATATTTTTTCCATTTATATACTCAACATGAAATAACAGGTTTCTAGGAAATTTTACATTGCACACAACACTGAGTTACACAAAAAAATAATTTAATAATTATGTTTTTATTTTAAATGGGAGTAAACGCCTAATCATTGTATTTGAAGGAGTAAATAGAACTAACTATAATATGATTATACATATTTTTTATATGTTTTAAAATTTATCCAATGTATTTCATAGGATTAAAATGTGAATAAATATATTTTTAAGCATAAAATACTCAAATATTATTAAAACATCATTTTACCACATTTTGATAGTGAATATTTTATAAATTTTTTTTTAAAAATTTTATATGTTCTCTATGGAAAAATAAAAATCTTCTTAAATGTGGTAAATTAAATTGTACTTTGGTGGAATATTTGGTATTTTTCTGATAAAATTCATATTTTAATGAATAGTGAAAAATACTGCATTTAAATTTGAAATTGCCTTTTCATCTAATTTATTTGTATTACTATATATACATTTGAATATTTTTTAAACTATATTAAGATTATTTTTTATCAGTTAATAAAATTTTAGTCCCTAGAGGTAATTTCTCAATGAAATTAGATATAAACACTCATCAATCTTTTGAGGATTTTTTCTTTTAAAAAACAATTTTCTTTCTTTGTCAACAGAAATTAATTTTAGATTAATTACTAAATATTTTTTATTATGAATTTGTAAAAATGGATTCCATGTATCAAATTATATGTTCTATATTGAGTAAATATATACCGATTATTTTTTTTACATTATGAATAATCACATTAGTAATTTTTTGTTACCATGGTTAATTGGTAAATCATGAAAATGAGGGTAAATTAATATTATAATAATATAAAACTGCACTATCACAAGTAATACTATTATCTTAAATTTTATGGTCAACCATGATTATAGAGACCCTAAGCTTGACGTACATAGACATTACATTACTTTAGCGGAATACATAGTACATTACAAAAACACACACACAAGGACCGTAATAGGTCAGTGTCTTTGGAAACTCGGAATATAATATTCTACTCGTGGTGAAAGATCTTCAACATCTCCCATAAAGATATTCCCTTTTTTTTCTTACCTAAAACATTTATTTATATGCTGGGGAAAAGAAAACATAAAATGGTGAGCTCAAAAGCTCAGTAAGGGTAAACAAACGAAATATCAATCACATCATATTCATAATAACATAACTTTTGAAAATCTTAACCTGCAAAAGAGATCATAATTTCATAACATGGGATAAATCATAGTCGTGAAATTTAATCACAATAATAATAAATTAAAACATGAAGCTTTCTGTCATACACACATAATCATAGAGAATCATTTCTTATTAGTCAAGACTCATTGCCAAGACTATCTTAGAGGACAAAGTCCATTTCTGAACTGAGTTCATTCCTCATTTCAGTCCTGTTTCACTGAACCGGTTTAACCTGCCGTTCTAGCCATGTCTATCTCATGAGATATAAAATCTTTACCCAATTCATTTGAGGGAGATATAGGTCCCACCCATATCATAATTAAATCATTATTACTTGTGCCACAAAATAAACATACATCATTCATAATAACCAAATAAATAAAATGGGTTTCATAAACATAATCCCATCATCACATAATCCATATAAAAGAAATGGATATCATTTCATAATAAAAAAAATTGAAACAATGTAAATAATAGAGACATTACACTTGAAACATACACATGTGAAATAATTTCATCTTAGATGAAAATGGTTTCGATAAAACTCTTTAAATGAATTCTTGAGGAAAATATCCTTTTTTCTTTAAAATCATTTTCTTTTCAAAAAATGTCATGAAATTTTAGAAGAAAAGTTTTCTGTTTAAAATAGTCATGAAATCTTTTGAAGGAAGCGTCATGAAAATAAGGCTTTATAAAACCATAAAATTCCTTTCATGTCGTATACGTTAAAAAACATTCTTATCGTACTTTTGTCAGAAAAGTCAAAAAAAGTACCTCGTAAAGTAAAAAAAAGAAATATTCCTTACATACCATTTAGTAAAAGTCAAATGTGGTTAAAAAGAACGTTAAACATACATCAAACCATTTTTGGGAAACATGGACATGGATGATAACAATAACCCCAGTAAATAATTACGAATAAGAAATCTCGGATAAAAATGAGATTGTGAAATTATCTCTTACCTTAGGTCTGATTTTCTTCGTAAGTGTCTGAACCTCCTGTATAATGATTTAAATAATGTCATTGACTTATTCCAGAATCATACTCATTTTTATTATATATGTTTCAATTATGACTTAATATTACCCGTTCATTTTTAAATTCAATGTTAAAGAGCGTTTTGGGTAAAATCGTTTCAATTGTCGTCCGTGTTTTGACTTGTAATTATTCATATGATTACTTAGATCATGATTGAATAATTCCAGAATATAAAACATGATTTATATATAACATATATTCAGAATATACATATATATAATATATCAGTAAATGGAAAGAAATACACCGTTCATGGAGACGGTAGGCCGTACGTACGAATGAATGCAGTTTTCGTTTCCTTATTAAGTTGAATGGAATTAAGTAGATGACATACATATATATACACATAAATCCAGTATCATAATTATGTCATATATTTCATGATTACTTATTATATATACTTAATAATCATTCATGAATGGTTAACGTGGAGAATGAATCTCATCGCGTCGTGGAGACGGTAGTCCGTACGTACGCACGAGCGATGATATTATTCTCATGATCGTGGAATTGTATTGGAGGGTATGTATACTATTTCAGAATCAATATCACTTTAAAATAATCATATATAGTTATTATTTATACCATTATACCCATCCAAGTAAGGTGGTGGTGGAAAATAGATTACACCACGACATGGAGACGGTATTTCGTACGTACGCACGCGCGGTGATTTCGTTTTCCGTAGGATGGATAGATAGTGAAAGAGGGTTGTTTCATACTTATAATAACATATCAGTATATGAGTGATACTGATGTTATTACTTAATAATGAAATAACTTAAGAAGAAGAATTGGAAGAAGAAAAAAAGTTGAATGAATCGGTAACGGACATTACCTCTTCTTTGAAGCGCCTCTTTGAGTCCTCCTCTTAGGGCACTAAAATTAGTCTTTGAAGAATACCAGGACCTCTAGGATGTTTCTAAGGAAGTGTAGAAGATAATTGTTCAGGGTTTGGCCGGGCCTTAAGGCTCAAAAGTGGTGTGAGGAAGAGAGGGAGGAGGTGCCCTTTTATAATGGAGGAGAGGGGCACCTTTGGAAAACTAAAAATATTATTTTATTATAAATCCAAATTCGGTTTTAAATAGATCCAAATTGATTTATTTCAAAGATAAGGTGGCGATGGGTCGAAATACTCTCATACAATAGAATTTAGACAAGTTTAGGTTCCTATTTTAACCTTATCATTTAGTTTTGACATTAAGATAAATAATTTTACTTTTACTGTCTCTTTTTGTGTTCTTACACTATATAGTTAATAAACTTACTATAACAAGCCAAACTAACCCCAAGTTGTTTTTTATTAATATATATAACCTTATATAAGTATTTTGGCAGAACATTAGATTTTTAGGAACAAAATAATAATTAATAATATAATATTGTTTTTTAAAACTATTTTATGTCAATTTTGACACTATTTAGTAATTGATTTTTTTTAACTCATAACAGAATGATTAGTTCAAACCAAGTTAATTAAATCAATACTAACATGTCATATTAACCTGTAAAATTAGTGGAACTCATAAAAAGTCTCAAATTACATTTATTTGGGTATTTATAACATCAATTATGTCAATATTTCATTAATAAGATAATTAATGCATCATCGTTGTGTCATAAATAAATTAAATTATTTAATGTCTAAAAATTACAAATAAAATACCATTATGTATTAAATTTCTTTATATTATTAATGAATATTTATAGTCGAATTTATCTTATGTATCACCCCATATTAAAAATTCATTACTTATTAAACTTTGATTTTAACTATTTTAACCCTTCTTTAAATAAATTAATAATAAATGTCCTAATCTCTACCAAGTGGGACTAAATGGAGATATTTAATTCCTAAGGTTTTTTTTTTCGAATTACACTTATCCAATAGAATTATGACATGTGTTAGGGTAATAATAATATCTTTTTTACCCTTAATTACCCTATTTACTTTTAATAGTGGTAAAAAAAGTAAAAAGTTACTATTCACCGAAAGTTATTTTCATCTCATTGAACCACATTTTAGTCCTTGATATTAACCATTTCTCTTGGATTTTCAAAATTCCACTCATAGAAGCGGTGAAATTATGTTTTATGAAAAATTCAGTTTTTTTTAACTACCTTTTAGTGGTTTCACTATTCATCAAAAAATGAAAGTTTCCAGAAAAATACCAAAAATTAGGCCTAAGCTATATTTGATATTATTAATTTAAAAAGGATGTCTATTTTATCAAATTCAAAACATATCAGTTCCATTAACTAATTTAAAAATTTATTCCCGTCTTCAAAACAAATAGCATGTTTTTAAGAGATAATAACTATCAAAAGATTGACACTTGTTTATAAATGGTTTAAATGTGAAATTACATCCAATGACCAACATTGTATTAGATTGTAAAAATATATTCAAAATATACTTTAAAACCACTCAAATTAATAATTTATCACTATTAATTATTTCTATTAAAAAGTTGTTTTTAATTAAAATTTAGTAATTTTCACTATTCATCAGAATATGAAAGTTATCCAAAAAGTACCAAAATTTCACCCTAAGCTAATTTTGATATTCCGAATATAAACATGAAGTCCATTTTGAATAATATAATTTAAAAAATTTCAAAAAGTGGTTATTACTATTCATAATGGATAGTTTTAATAATATTTTAATAGCATATCATTGTTTTGTGAAACTCGGTATTGCGTACTACACACGCTATCGAGGAAGGTCGTGATTGCGTGTAATGAAATGCAAGTCAAGGATTCATTTTGTGCAAGATACTTTTGGTGTAGCATACAAAGCAAGACATTAATGAAATTAAAAAGAATATCTTTCATAAAATATGAGGGTGTTACATTCTACCCCCCTTAAAATGAATTTCGCCCTCGAAATTCATCGGGGTTATAAATGGTTTACTACTCAAAAGTTTATTTAATAGAATCCCACATTGTAAAAAGGAATACCAAAACCAATATTTAAAAACAAAAGTATGAAATGTAATGGTTACCCAAATAAACTAATCACTGGGGTTCCACATAGGTGAAAATATGGATATGGAAGAGAAATCTAACCACCATGTTCTGATGGAGAGTGGTAGAGAACATGGCTATGGAAAATCCAGCAATCACAAAGCCAAAAATTTGTGACGATCTATGGTACCATCTGATTCATCATATATTAGATCACTAGGACAACATTTTTGGTTTTCAAGATCATTTCCCTAAAGTTGATGAAATTGGAATTAGAAGAAATACTTTCGTGATTTTGGTATAGTCTCACCGTTGGTCATTCTTTGGACAATTTCCACTTCATCTCTTAAAGAAATGAAGTTGAATTTGTCATTCATGATGTGTTAGAAGATCATGTGATAGAATGATGGGTCATTCCATTTGTCTCAAACAAAAGGTTAGAAAAGTTATCTAAAAATACATAAGTCCATCTATAGTGAGATTAATCATATATGGTTCTTAAAATGGACTTATACTTTATATATAATACTTATTAATATAATAGAACTAGTTTCTACTAAACAGTGACTACCTGAAGGCCAGTGGTAGGCAATAAAGGCCAGTCGCACTTTGGTTGTGGGTTCGATTCCCACAGCCTGGTCCGACATGATGGGTTGTCGCCGGTCCTCCAGGTTGTCCTTTTTCTAAAGCTATATTACTATAACATCCCATCGATAATATTGAAAAAAGTTATATCCTTAAACAATACTAACTTATGTCCAACATAATCCATTCCAATCTTTAGGCTTATATATAATACTTCGCTCCAAGCTCATAGTATAAAGAAAACGATTACTTGAAATGTCATCAACTAAGCATGTGAATACCATCATTTATCCCCCATATATCTTGTTGGTCACATTCCAATCTAGTGAATACCTTAATCGTGTATTCTCATGAAAAATGAATACCCATTAAACCTTAGTGAAAACATGAATGCTGTCAAAAGATAACTCTTTCCTCATACCAAAATCCAAAAATTCTATATACTCAAACCATGATATAACTTTCTCCTCATATCAGTCATGAGCTCATGAATACTATCAAACATTTAATTTTCTCCTTATCCCTTCATTATGTGCATATCATCTACATTCCAAAAATATCTGAATAACCATTCATGGATACTGGTACCATTAGACATACACTTTCAAAACTCAAGGAAAGAAAACAGTGTAACAATCCTTAGATGTCTCTTTATTCCATAGTACCAGGAGATTACTTATACAACATTACAAATGATAAACATGTAATCATTCCACTACCTTCTTAAACCATTGACCGATCTTCAAAAATTCTTTCATCTCACATATCATTTGTAGTCTCTTCATCATCATCAACATAAATACTACCCATACGACCATACTGATTCTCTTCATGAGAATTTCCCTTAGGGAATTGGTTTGCATAATGCCCGTACGTTCCACATTTAAAACATTTAACCATTGTTGATGTCGTAGCAATACCATTATCCTCATCCATGGTGTTAACTGAACCTTTTCCTTTGCACTTAATGGCTTTGTGTCCTTATTTTCCACACCCAAAGCATCTTCCAGTTCCCTTGAAACAATCTCCCCGATGCCACTTCCCACATGATTTACATGAGGGAAATTGAACTTTCTTTCCTCTATGATCATCATGAAACTCCATCTTTCTCTTATTATCTGAGTCAGGAAACTTACCAAAGTTGAGATTATTGATCATTTTATGAGATATCTGATTAGGCATAATAACGATGGTTAGACTTCCAAATCCCGTTTCATTTGGTTTCTCATGAAGAATATCATTCCATTGTCCGTCATATCCTCCATTATCATGAATCTTCCTGTTTCCCGCCATTTTATAAAACCCAAAAAGAATAGTATGAGAGGTAAAAATCATGCTAGGGAAAACAACATAATAAAGGGGTAGTACCTTCAATATCTAACATCTTAGGTTTAATTATAAGATCATTAGCATAACTCTAGGACTATAACCTATATATCTACTTAACCTTAGGGACATCCCTAAACATACCTTAGAAATATATCTAGGGATCTCACTAAAGTTTATGCATCCTAGTTTCCAAAGGATGACTAAAACATTCCTCTGATACCAAATTTAGAGTCCCTAAGCTTGACACACATGGAAATTACATTACTTTTGCGGAATACTTAGTATATTACAAAAACACACACACAAGGACTGTAATAGTTTAGTGTCTTTGGAAACTCGGAATATAATCTTCTACTCGTGGTGAAAGATCTTCATCATATCCCATAAAGATCATCCATTTTTTTTCTTACCTAAAACCTTTCTTTATATCCTGGGGAAAATAAAACAAAAAACGGTGAGCTCAAATGCTTAGTAAGGGTAAACAAAAGAAATATCAATCACATAATATTCATAATAACATAACTTTTGTAAATCATAAACTGCAAAAGAGATCATAATTTCATAACATGGGATAAATCATAGTAGTGAAATGTAATCAAAATAATCATAACAGAAAACATAAAGCTTTGTGGCATACACACATAATCATAGAGAATCATTTCTTATTATTAAAGACTCATTGCAATGACTATCTTAGTGGACAAAGCCCATTTCTGAACCGAGTTCATTCCTCATTTCAGTCCTGTTTCACTGAACCGGTTTAACCTGCCGTTCCAGCCATGTCTATCTCATGAGATATAAAATCTTTACCCATTGCATTGGAGGGAGATATAGGTCCCACCCATCTCATAATGAAATCATTATTACTTGTTCCGCAAAATAAACATACATCATTCATAATAACCCAATAAATAAAATGGGTTTCATAAACATCATCTTATCATCACATAATCCAAATAAAAGAAATGGATATAATTTCATAAGAAAAAAAGTGAAGCCATGTAAATCATAGAGACATTACACTTGAAACATACACATGTGAAATAATGTCATCTTAGATGAAAATGGTTTTGATAAAATGCTTTAAATGGATTCTTGAGGAAAATATCCTTTTTTCTTCAAAATCATTTTCTTTTCACAAAATGTCATGAAATTTTAGAAGAAAAGGTTTTTGTTGAAAATAGTCATGAAATATTTAGATGGAATCTTCAAGAAAATAAGGCTTTATAAAACCATAAAAATCCTTTCATGCCGTATACGTTAAAAAACATTCTTATCGTACTTTTGTCAGAAAAGTCAAAAAAAAAGTACCTCGTAACGTAAACAAAAGAAAGATTCCATACATACCATGTAGTAAAAGTAAAATATGGGTAAAAAGGACATTAAACATACATGAAACCATTTTTAGGAAACATGTACATGGATGATAACAATAACCCCAGTAAATAATTACGAATATGCAATCTCGGATAAAATGAGATTGCAAAATTATCTCTTACCTTAGGTCCAATTTGCTTCGTAAGTGTCCGAACCTTTTGTATAATGATTTAAATAATGACATTGACTTATTCCAGAATCATACTCATTGTTATTATATATTTTTCACTTATGACTTTATATTACCCTTTCATTTGTAAATTTCATGTTAAAGAGCGTTTTGGGTAAAATTGTTTCATTTATCGTCCGTGTTAGGACTTGTAATTATTCATATGATTACTTAGATCATGATTACATAATTATTTAATATAAAACATGATTTATATATAATATATATTCAGAATATAGATATATATAATAAATCAGTAAATGGAATGAAATACACTGTTCATGGAGACGGTAGGCTGTACGTACGCATGAACACTGTTTTCGTTTCCTTATTGAGTTAAATGGAATTAAGTAGATGACATACATATATATACACATAAATCCAGTATCATTATTATGTCATATATTTCATGATTACTTATTATATATACTTTATTATCATTCATGAATGGTTAACGTGGATAATGAATCTCATCGCGTCGTGGAGACGGTAGTCCGTACGTACGCACGAGCGATGATATCATTCTCATGATCGTGGAATTGTATTGGAGTGTATGTATACTATTTCAGAATCAATATAAAATTACAATAATCATATATAGTTATTAGTTACACCATTATACCCATCCAAGTAAGGTGGTGGTGGAGAATAGATTACACCACGGCGTGGAGACGGTATTCCGTACATACGCACGCGCGGTGATTTCATTTTCCGTAGGATGGATAGATGGTGAAATATGGTTGTTTAATACATACAATAAAATATCAGTATATGACTTATATCGATTTTATTACCTCAAAATGAAACAACCTAAGAAGAAGAAGTGGAAGAAGAAAAAAAGTTGAAAGAATCGGTAACGGACATTTCCTCTTCTTTGAAGCGCCTCTTTGAGTCCTCCTCTTAGGGCACTAAAATGGGACATTGAAGCAGACCACGACCTCTAGGATGTTTATAGGGAAGTGTAGAAGAGAATTTGTCAAGGGTTGGACGAGCTTTAAGGCTCAAAGTGGGGTGAGGAAGAGAGGGTGGAGGTTCCCTTTTATAAGGGATGAGAGGGGCACCTTTGGAAAACTAAAAATATTATTTTATTATAAATCCAAATTTGGTTTTAAATAGATCCAAATTGATTTATTTCGAAGCTAACATGGGGCTGGGTTAAATCCTTTCATCCAATAGAATTTAGACAAGTTTAGGTTCCTATTTTAACCTTATCGTTTATTTTTAACATTTAGTTAAATAATTATACTTTTATCGCGTCTTCTTGTGTTCTTACACTATATGGTTAATAAACATAATATAACAATCCAAACGAACCCCAAGTTGTTTATTATTAATATATATAACATTATCTAAGTCATTGGGCATAAAATTATATTTTTAGGAATAAAATAACAATTAATAATATAATATTTGTTTTAAAAACTATTTTATGTCAATTTTGACACTATTTAGTAATTGATTTTTTTTGAAAATCATAACAGAATGATTAGTTCGAACCAAGTTAATTAAATCAATACTAACATGTAATATTAACCTGGAGAATTAGTGTAATTCATAAAAAGTCTAAAATTAAATTTATTTGGGTATTTATAACATCAATTATGTCAATATTTCATTAATAAGATAATTATTGCATCATCGTTGTGTCATAAATAAATTAAATTATTTAATGTCTAAAAATTAAAAATAAAATACCATTGTGTAGGAAATTTCTTTTTACTTTTAATGAATATTTATAGTCGAATTTATCTTATGTATAACCCCATATTAAAAATTCTTTACTTATTAAACGTTGATTTTAACTATTTTAACCCTTCTTTAAATAAATTAATAATAAATGTCCAAATCTAATCCAAGTGGGCCTAAATGGTCATATTTTCTTCCTAAGACTGTTTTTGGTCGAATTACACTTATCCAATAGAATTAGGACATGTGTAATGGTAATAATAATATCTTTTTTACCCTTAATTACCCTATTTACTTTTAACCGTGTTAAAAAAAAGTAAAAAGTTACTATTCCCCAAATATTATTTTCATCTCATTGAACCACATTATAGTCCTTGATATTAACTGTGTATCTCATATTTTCAAAATTCCACTCACAGAAGCGGTAAAATTACGTTTTATGAAAAATTCAGTTTTTTTTAACTACCACTTAGTGGTTTCACTATTCATCAAAAAATGAAAGTTTCCAGAAAAATACAAAAAATTAGGCCTAAGATATATTTCATATTTTGAATTCATAAATGATGTCTATTTTATCAAATTCAAAATATTTCAGTTACATTAACTAATTTAAAAATTAATTCCCGTCGTCAAAAAAAATAGTGTGTTTTTAAGAGATAATGACTATCAAAAGATTGACAGTTGTTTATAACTGTTTTAAATGTGAAATTACATCCAATGAAAAACATTGTATTAAATAATAAAAATATATTCCAAATATGCATTAAAACCACTCAAATTAGTAATTTATCACTATTAATTATTTCGATTAAAAAAGTTGTTTTTAATTAAAATCTAGTAATTTTCACTATTCATCAGAATATGAAAGTTATCCGAAAAGTACCAAAATTTCACCCTAAGCGAATTTCGATATTCTGAATCCAAAAATGAAGTCCATTTTGAAAAATAAAATTTACAAAATTTCAAAATGTGGTTATTACTATTCATAACTGCTAGTTTTAATAATATTTTAAATAAATCTAATAGTATTTTATACAGTATTGTATTTTTTATATATTTTTTACACATGATGAAAATAAATTTATTTATAACATAACGATAATGTAATGATTAGATTATTGATAAAATTTTTTGATGATTATTACATGTTATATTTTATTTGATATTTACTTTTTTACTGTATCATGTTTCTATGAATTTACAAAAAAATTATTACTAAATTCTGCAAAAAAGGACATAAATGAGTTTTTATACGAATACTAATTTCATAAATGATATAAATATCATAAAAATTTGTCATTTTTAAAACGGAATTAGTTAATTATACATGATTAATTTATTATCCAATTGAGGTTCTCTTGGAATTTTATTTTATTCATATTTAGCATATTGTGTAAAAATAATAGAAGTGATGGTAAGAGTTGATTTATTTATCTAAGTGTTAAAGAAAATTAATAAGGTCATATTTGTGTACTAAAGTTGTCTAAAAATAATAATTGAAAGGATTTAGAATCATAATCATATTAAATTGTATATATAACTCTTAGAAAATGTTATAATTCGAAAATATAATTATACTAAAATAATATTTCATGACTTTTCTAAAGATCCACTCCACCTTCCTATAAAATGAATCCTCTTTTAGAGAATTACTCACCCATTACAATCCCTTTGGATCTCCCAAATTATTCTTAAATAAGATCTAAATATCTATTACTTCCTCCTAGATGACTTAACCTATGAATAATTCAAATCAAGGAAGCCTTTCAGCTCCCATCAAATAGAGGTACAAAATTTACATGTAACATCTTCTCTCTAGATCCTTTTATTTATTTTCATTATACAACCCCCTAACCAACAATTATTCAATTATTTATATATAAACCATTATATAAAATATAGTAGGATATTTTTATGATTTTTACCACCTACATTTATACAAACCTATATATAATGGATATAGAACGTACTGTTTCTATGTATAATGAACTACTACCTCACGAAATGATGATTATTCAATTTTCACCTACCACCTATGATGGTGACCATTAAGTTGAAAATTAATTTATATATGAGAAATATAATATTCATATATATATATTTTTCCTTATTTTATATTTTAAACATACCTATATTCTTTCTATAATATGTAAATATGATAATTTAATTTGAGAAGTGTGGAATACCTCCCCCTCAAAGTGAAATTACTCGTTCATGCCATTCATGGAACATATAAAGGACGATGATATTGAAATTACGTAACACATATATCATATATATTATACTATTATTGTAATTAAATGAAATATCATTTAGTATTCATTCCATTTATATGAAAAATAAATGAAATTATCATCATGTGTACGAACGACCTAGCGTCTACGTGAATAGTGAATTTCATTTCTTACGTCCAAATATTATTTATATTATAAATACATATATATTTGATATATATCCTATTTTAATCATGAATAATATTTTAGTGATTATGGACTTTTGACTTCATGGACAATTTATATCACAATGACTTCATTTTAAAAAAAAGTACCAAATAATGACAAAAAATCTTATATGAACATATATAATTGTTATAATATAGTAATAAGTGATACAAAAAAATAAATAATGTGAATAATGTTCTAAAAAAATTATATATTAACCTATGATTATTATTTAGTAACATAACGATTGTATGTGATGTGTCAGACTCAAGGTAAATGACATTATCTCAATCTCCATTCATTGATGAAAATTTTTATATTATACACCACTTTATCTTATATAGTGTATAATATACCCCTTTCACATTTAATTTCATTCAAAGGGGATATTTGTTTATACTAATAATATGTCTATACTAAAAAATAATGTTTTGGATGTATGTGGTGACAACGACTTTGCCACACCCATAAACATTATTTTATTTTCAACATTATGTATTTGACCTAATTATTATTAAAGGAAAACAAATACCTTATTCCCTGTATTGGTGTTTTGGTATTGAAAATTACTTTCAATGTGGATTAACTAATTCAATATTCACAATGGATATCATGTCATTTCAAATGAAATTTAATGATCAAAATATTTATTATTTCAATCTTTTAAGTGTTATGATTTTATAATGATACTTGTACATTTTATAGGTGGTTACATGATAACCCAAATATGGGTGGTCACATGATAAACCAAACATGTGTGGTTTAGAGATAAACCATGGATGGGTGGTTATGTTATAATGTTCAATACATTAGGTATGAATGTCATCTGTATTGATATTCCATTTTGTGATATGTATAGAAGTCCATCATTTGGTTATTCTATTTATCTATATTTATATACCATGTTTCCATTATATGTTATATGTTTCTTTTTATGGTTAATATATAAATTATTCAGCTATAAAAAGGGTATTCAATGATTCTATTTTCATTGATGTATATTTACGAATTTATAATGGTGAAAAGTATTACAGTATGATAATGTTTTCATGGTTTACATGTTTTTGAAAGGATAAAAATATTTCTTATTTTTGAATCACTTATATTATTTTTATAATCATCCCATGTTTGGAAATGGTTTTCACAGGACATTAATAAGAATAGAGTTAAATATTGGATCAGGGAAAAGTCATGTTTCATTTTAAAACATTTTGGTTATATGAAAAATATGATAGTGAGTTGATGTGTCTATATGTAATATTTAAGTTGTTATTTATGAGTTAGGAAATAAATCTCTAATTATATAAATCTGAAAAGATCCACAATCTTTATTAAAAACCAATTGTTTAATTATCTCAGGATTATGTAACGTTTAAGGTTGAGGCCTTACACTTACAACAAGAATAACATATGCATAAAATAAAATATAATTCCTTAGATATAATTGTTATTATAAAATGAATTAGATTCCTATAATGGGACTCAGCATTCAAATAAACTATATTGGGCCCACCTATGAGCTAAATGGGGAACATCAATTATTATATTGGTCTATAATTGAGCTAAACCCATTGTATAAGTTGTATTGGGATCACCCTTGTGATTTATGGCTATAAAAAAATTTTATATTAAGCTAAAATGTGTACCGACCCATTTCACAAGTTTTATAGGGCTCAAATTTGATATTTAATGAGGCTCAACCAACTGTAACAAAATTTTCACGAACCATAATTAATGTACACAATGTTTAAACATAATTATACAATCCCTAAAATACATTTTATCCTTTGTTATATTGTTTATACAATAGAAAAAAAGATATCAATGATAATATCATTGATTCATGATTAACACACAGAAAATAAATTGTTTCCCTAAACATGTATTTAAAACACGATCAACCCTTTAAAAAGAAATAGTTTCTATAACAATCTCTTTAAAAGAAGATTAAATCATGGAAGAGGAATTAGTTTCATAAAAATATACATAAAATGTTATTAAAAACCCATATAATGAATTATGATGGTATTGTTATATAATATCTCAATTGTATCATAAATAACAACACATTTTGCTGACGTTGATAAATGGAAAATGCATTAAATGATCATTAAAATTTTGGATAAAAATAAATTTTTCATTTAAAAAAATATCATTCAAAAACTAAAAAATGATAAAATACTGTGAAAATATTTTGGTTGGAAAAAATGGAAACACAAAAAGTAACCTTATGAAAAAATAAACAAAATTAAGGTTGTAAAATATTTCCATTTCATATGTTTAATAATATTCAAAAGAAATTAGAAAAATTTGTTAAATGAAACCCTTTTGAAAAACATTAAAAAAAAATTTAAAACTCTTATGATAACGAAAAATAGAATTTATACACTCTTTATGATTTCATTTATTTTTCTGATATAATATTTTTCAGAACCTTTTAGAACACATTGATATGAAAGATAAATATGCATGATCTAAATGGAAAATACAATATCCTTATAACATTCATGAGACACATTCAATGTTTCATAAATAAATAAGTAATGAAATAGAAATTAATCATATGAAAACATTAATAACTAAAGGACATAGACTAAGTTAAAGAAAATAATATCATATATTTTCTTCGAAGATATCATGTGACATAAACCGTCTCCAATTAAATAAGGTTATAACATAAATACTTTTCCACTTTGGTTACTCTTGAAGAAAAATACCCATGAAATAATAACATTAAATGAAAAATAAAATATTCTAAAAATATAGATTTTCATGATATAAAAATTCATGTGGAAGTATATGCACATAGAAAGGAATATATTTGAATGCCATATAATTTCTCAATTAAATATAATTTTAGTTGAATAATACTAATAGAAATCAAAACATTGAATTTGAGAATTATTCAATTAAATTATTATGATAATAAATATTAAAAACACCTAATAGAATTTTAAATAGAGCATAGGACAATATAATGACATTTCACACTAAATCATGACATATGAATGTCAAAAAAATTGTATTGCAATCCAATGAAAAGAAATTGAGTTAATAAATTCCTTACAAGTTGGTAAATTATATGTTTATTACCATTGAATGAAATAATTAAAATCGATTCATAAATTACCATGGATTATGAAGGATTGATGTTATTAAATTTAAAAGGGAAACTATATTTACTATACAAAAAATGAGTATTCAATATGCCATATGACCCATATAAATAAAATGTTAAATGAGAAACCCCTACATCGAGTCCATATATTCAATGAGAGCCCATTAACTCCTGTATAATAAGATTAAATAGATTATTTTATTTATTGACAAATATTTCCATGTTTTTTACCTTAGTATCAAATCAATATTTTTATTTATTTTTAATTACATATTAAAATATTTAATCAGTTTTGTCTGTGTCATGTGATTTGATAACATTCAGTGTATTATGTTAAAATTGGATCGTTGCATTTTCAATGGTCATCTATTTCATTATATCAATATATATGGAATAATAATCTTGATTTTTTTCATATATATATATCAATTATAATATTATAACCAATGATAATATATGTTTATGAAAAATTTACTATATTACAATCATTATGATGTTAGGTTGTATGCACGCAAGATTAAGGACTATATTTTTCAAAGATAATTTTGGATACAAGGTCTATAATATTCATCATTTCATGAAAGATAATAATGATTTAATTACCATATTTTAAATTAAATATATATATATATCATCAATTTGTTTTGGTGATTAATAAAAATATGTATATAACATCCTGAAGGTAGTACTCCAAATGTGAACCTGAATTATGATATATTATTTCAATGACAGAATGAAAATGATATATTATTCTTTTACAATGAAAAATATTTAATTGATATAATAATTACATAATTTATATCATATATATTAATTATATATATCCTTATTAACAACCATATAATGTGTTAGTGAAAAAACGAATCACATCGTAACTTGTGGTGATAGTCATCCGTATACATGAGATACATTACCCTATCCCCCATGGAATTGAACATAAAAAATTTTTGTATGATATAATGTTTATATAAGTAAAATTATATTAAAAATATAATATTTATACTTTATATCCATAATTATATTATTCATTGAGTTTCGATGATGGAGAATGAATGACATCGATTCGGGAGGCAGAAGTCTTCCTTACATGAGAATGATGTTTTTTTATCAAATTAGATGTAAGATGATATTGATTAAGGATATTAAATGAAAATTATAAAATTTATGTATATTTTATTTCTTTTATAATCCTAATGGAAAAATATTTTAAGGAGGTGGAAAAAAATTAATATAAATATGTTAAGTCACACATGATATTACTTCTTCCAACAAACTCCTTTGGTAACCACCAAAAGGATTCATCGAATAGATTAATAAATAACCTAATAGATCTTGGATTTGGGTATAGAATTAATGAATATTTAAGTTTATGTATATTTAAATATAAATTTCATTAATAGTGTTAATAATATGGGAGATTGAGTGGCCTTTAATATGTGAGGTGGGTTGCACATTAGTACTATTTGATAATCAAAGTGTTAACCTAGTTTTATACATTAAAAAGAATCCAAAATAGACCATTATTTATTCATAATCACTATAATATATAAATTTTGTGATAAATTGTTTTTACAGAACATTATAGGTCATTTTTCTCCTTACATTGTTATGTTCACCCTCGGTAACGTCGTTTTCACTTTAATGATGGTAGATAATTTTTATTATTTTATCTATTCAATATATAGAAAAATTATGTTCATATTAATATATAATATAAATTATTATGATTCCAAATATTTATTATATTTTACCCAAATCAATTCATATAATCTTATGATTTCAATTTTATATCATTTCCTTAGATGTGATGAAAAAGAATAATTTCAAGAAGTGTGTATATTATGAAAAAGATGATTTCATTATGACAAATAATAAGACTGTTATAATTATCAATTTTGATATATTTATATAATATATATAAATTTATCGTAAATCATTACTCATTGTAATTATTATTAATTATTTTATAATGAAATATTTTATGGACTTTTAAACTTTTATTAAAAAACATAATTTAAACCCGATAAATATACTCCATCTAAAATCAAATATAAATGTTATTACAATGTAATTAATTTTAAAAAATATAAATAAAGTATAATTATTTCATTTTAAATCATATTTAAACCATAATAGAATATTTAAATTTACATAATTAATTGAAAATAAATGACATTATTACAAAAACAAATAGTCTTCACTCAAATACATATATTTTCTAAAAAAATTAAAATATTCCACCAAAATAACTTTTGATATGTAAATTTAAATAATTAAGTTATTATTATCAAATAAATAAAATTATTGTTCCATAAATATTTTATATTATTGTTTCATTCCGTGGATATGAAAATCATTTCTAGGGAAAACATATTTTTGTATAGTAAAATTCATATAATATAAATTGAATGATTATTTTATAAAAGATATACCTAATTTATATTGATTATGAAATTTATATATATATAATAAATTAATTAACATTATTAGTACACACCACATTAATTTTTATATTATAATATTTATAAATTATACGAGTCATTCAAAATTTGTGTTGAATTTTGAATACACTATTGAACTTAGTTATCTAATTATAAATATCATGATGTTATATCATCCCCCCCCCCTCCCACAAATTAATGAATATTACCCCTAAATTTTAATTTTATCATAGTAATAAAAATTATAAATTGTAAAATACCATTATTTGAAACCCACAATCAATTTTTTTAATAAACATTACTCTGGATAATAGATATAATGACATGTAATGGTAATATGGAATAATACAAACTCAATTTTCAAATAATATAACATAGTTAGGGAGATAAGTTTTATACATGGAGTAAAAGTTCGATTCTAAATAATTTTATGGAGGGATATAGATCATAAATCATATGAATGTGAATGGACATGAGAATGATAACAACAAAACTATAAATGGAAGAGTTGTGAAAAAATGACATTGATATCATTCAAAAAGATAATAATAGGGAAATTTTATTTTAATATACCATTTCATGATTTTAGAAATTAATTTATTATATAGATAATAATCATATGCAAATATCCTTAAATTATATGTTTTATTTCATTCGTTAATCAATTTCAATCATAATATCATATTTTTCACTAATTGATTATCACAAGAGAATTTGTTTTTCATTCCTAAATTACTAAAATCATGTTTTGATGGAAAAAATTATTAGAAAATGGACAATAAATCTATTCCACCTATATATATATTAACCAATCTAAAATGGTAATCAAATTTTATTAAATGTAACAAAATGAATAAACCATCATATGATGAAACAATACCATAATCTCCATAATTTAAAATTAAAACATAATTAGAAGATAAATCATTGAATATATAAACTAGGTTAAGTCCAAACTAACCTTAATAACCTCAATATATATGATTTTTTAAACATAAATTTTCATATCATAACTTTATATTGTAATTGATAAAATGTAGAGTTCATGATCTGGAATGAAATTAGTTACTTAGTCACTAAAACACAATATAATCCCATGTTAATCTATACAATAAAACTTATGTTCCTATAATTTACTCAATACCACAAATCACATAATCCCATACCATTATCAATATAATAAAATTCAAGTATTCAATATTTAATGTAATGTTTTAAATTAACCAAAATTTTTACATATACTTCAACCTAATATAATGACTCTTAATTCTCCACAAATAACATTAAGATTTCATCACTTAAAACCTCAAAACTGTTGTCTTTGACGCTAAACATATTATTACCCTTAATGTTTTACAACAATGATCGTATTCATAAATAATAGTAAAACCTCACATGAAAAAAGAATAGTCTACAAATTTATCTAAACCCTCATTTTACTCCACTAATAAAAACCTCAACCCTGCACTCCTAGATTCGAGGATGAAAAGAAAATTATTACATTTATGGCTTTGATACCGATGGACATGACCAATTTTTTTTAATCTAAAACATACACCATTAGAACAAGATATTGGATCACATGCATTCGCATGTACCTTTTAGTTTTATGTTTCTATATGATTAAGTAAAACTCTTAAACTTGTGGATTGTTTTCCAATTAGTACACATATATGAACATAATATCCCATTATACCCATCATTCCATATTTCACATTATCTCACAATCAATGTTCATGTGAAACACTTATAGAAATAATTCATTAATCATCATTATTGATGACATTGGTATATTGAAGCATAACAAGGGTCATCTTAAATGATCATTATTTGTAAACAAATTCATTAACACTTTAATATCATCACTAAGGATATTATGAGCATGAGGGAATAATGAAATATTCAAATTGCAAGAGAATAACATATGATAACTCATTCCCATCAATACATAGATCATAAAACATGAAGACAAGGATTATGGATTTAATAATTGTATGATTCATTTTAATAAATAATTAGTATCTACGTGCTGTCAATAAAAATCAAAAGAAGTATTTATATCCCATAAAGAGAAAACAAAAATGTGTTGGTATATTGGGGAATCATCTTCATAGAACAGTAATAAAACTCTTATACTCTGAATAACCAAATGGATTTCATCATATAAAAATATTAGGATTAAATAATAAATATAAAATTAATTTGAGAAATATAATGGGGTTTAAAATTTATATAATTAATATCATGGAAACCAGTGAGATATAATGTGAATCATCCCTCTGTATGTTGATAAATAAAGTGGTTCAAGTAATCTTATATGTTATGCCAAGATCACCTATTTCCAATTATTTTTCTCAAACCCTTATATACTGAGCTATAATGGGAATAAACTCATCATATAAGATATATCGGGCTCACCCATGAGCTAGAAGGTGGATCCACCATTCATTAAAAATGTAAAAAAATCATATTTAATGTACACAGAGCTTACAATTTATCGTAATACTCATAAAAATTATTATTATTATTTTAATAACATGATTAACACATTTCAAATAAATAATAAGTATGAAAATACCCATTAATAATTATTAACTCATTTAAAAGAAACATGTTCCTAATAAAATCTATTTGATTCATGATGTACATATGAAAAAATGGGATCTATAACCATATATTTATAACAATATTGAACTATGAAAAAAATGGGTTCCACAACAATCAATATAAAACATTATTATTATATTCAAATTCATAATGTAGATGTTATCATTAAAAATTTTATCTATTTTAAAATAGTTATCAAAAAAATATTCTTGATTGTGGTCAATATAAATTCCATTAAAATATAAATAAAAATATTCTACAAAAAAATAATATTTTCATTTTTAAATTCACTCAAAAAAATAAAAAATTCATGAAATGTGTTAAAAAATTTAAATTTTTCCAAAAAAAGCTCAAAACATATAAATTAATCATCAATGAAAATAATGGTCATAATAATGGGAAAATCATTTTATTTTATATGAGTTAATAATAAAAAAAATTCAATACATTTTGAAAATGGGAGTCAAAAGACCACCCTTTTGAAAATGTTATGAAATTTAAATTTTTAATAATTTAATAGAAGTAAATAAATGATATAAAATTGCATTAGAAAATAATATATTTTTTAGAAACTATATATTTTAGAATATTTTATAACATATATATTTAGAAGATAAATATACGTGACATAAAAGAAAAGAAAATAATCGATATCAATTAAATAATATTATTTAGTGTTTCCTAACTAAATATGGGAATAAATTGAAATTAATTAGGTTATATACATTCATAAATAGAGGATAAAAAATGTTATTTGATTTATGAAAATAAGATATCATTTTTTTTACATAAACCCTAAAATCAAATATCAAATGAACGGATGTTGTAAATTATATTGTTTTCCACATTCATAACTCTTTTACCTTAATCCCCATGAAATAATAACATGATATGATATGTTAAATATAATAAACATAAATACTTTCATTATTTATCATGTCAACATTATATATATATAAACCTCCAAAATTATTATTGGTGTATATAAAAAATGAATATATAATTAAAATATAATTATTCAGGAATAATCATTACAAAAATCATGCCATTGAATTTGGAAATTAGCCGATTAATTGATTTTATATGTAAAATTGTGTTACTATTTTATTGTATTCCAAAAACCATATTCTAATCATTCATTGGTTGGGTATAGTTCATTTGTTTAATGAAATTTTGAATATTTTGAAAATTCATGGGCTAGTGCATGATTGGCACACGATTATTCTAAATCATGTTCCATCTTAGTGAAAAAATGTGAATACTTAGATAGTGGGGATTTTCATGGAAAGAACATGTTTTGATGCACGACATGACTACTCTAGAGATACCATGAACCTAGAGAGAAGTTGTGAATGACTAAGGTGTATGATTTTTCTAATATGTATTGCTTGGCCAAGCTAACATTGCGTATGTGATTCTTAATTCGTAAAATAATTTTTAAAACAATAGAAACACTTGTTTAAAGTTCCCAACTAACCATTAAGATCCCAAAATGATTTATTATTATATGGGAGCTACCAATATCATTTTTTGTCTACTCTACAACTTCCAAAATTAGTATCAAAAAATGGAAAATGGAATTTAATCATCTCCTAATTAGTTTCTACTTCATGTTCCTCCCTTTTATCTCTCTTTTCCCCCTATAGGAATTTATATATCCCCGTGATCGAAGGGGGATATAATACAAACTTTTTGGGCAAGGAATAAGGTTGTTTCATGGATAATTTTTTAAAACATTCAGCATAGGTGTTTACCAAATTGGGTATGGTGTTCTCAGATCACGTGTTTCCAATATAAGAGGTTCGGGTGTGATTTCAATCGTTTCATAACCCTAAATTGCTTGATTTAACGTCAATTGTTTGATATAAATTAAATTTAATTGAATTTTTTTCATTATAGTTTTAGAAAAAAAAATCAATATAATTAGTGGATTTATATTATAAATGCGATTTTTGGAACAAAATTGGTGAAAACTCCCAATTTTATTAAATTAGGGAGGATTTGTGAAATTGGTGGAGTATTGAGGAATTTAATTTTAAAAAATTAAATTATTTTTAGGGAATTAATTTCAAAATGATATTTGGGGAAAAAATTAATTTTTTTTATATAAACCCATTAGGTTTATCAGGAAATAATGTAAAAATTGGTTAAAACCAATTATTGGTTTTGAAATAGATAATTGGAATATTATAAATTGGGAATGGATTGAATTTTATTTTGAGAACATTTTTAATTAATTACCATACATTTTTTATTAGAGAACTTGAATTCCTTGGTTAGTTTGAGATCTATTCAGTTAAGAAACTATGATTTACTCCAAAAACAATAAATATAATGTAGTAGCATGCCTCATATGATGGGGATGAGTTCTGATTGGTCTGTATCAAGGGGAATGTGAGTACAAATTATGTTTTTTCACCTGTTTGAGTGTTTTGGAGTCACTTATCCTACAAATATCATACCATTAGTCATAGGACCATGTTGCTCGCTTATTTTTATTATAAATATATATATTCAAATTTCTATAGTAAACTGTTATGTATGAAATCAAAATTTTAATAAATTATTTTATGAAAAATATTTATTAATTTATTTTAAAATTACTTCTAACATTTGATATGAAATCATGATTTTTATAAATTTTATATTGAAATGACTAATATGTTTATTAATAAATTGAGTGATTTATTTTAGTAATAAAATATTGGAATCACATTACAAAACCTTCATTGAGACCCAACAATGATTATATTGGACACCCTACTTGTTCCATTTGGTGTTTTTTGATTATCTCCTTCCATGTTCGAGTAGGAGAAAAGCAACTTAGGGAGGTGTTTATATTTATTGATCTATTTAATTGGATTGTGGTTTCTTTTTTCACTTGCGTAGTTCTCCTATTTTATCGAACATTAGTTTATTACTATGGGGTTTTATACATGTTTTACATCAAGTGCAATTATCCCAGTGGAGTTTCTCGGATATGTATACTTACTTATTTGAGTTTCGTCAAATGTGTTTGTGAAAAAATCATTTTTAATTTCATCTTATATAGTTCTAGGAATTTATAATCAACCAATGGGAATTTGGAATGTACTTCTAACCATGTTTGAGTGATATTCATTAGCAGGTTATGGGGGTACCCCCGATGGTTCTTGAAAATGTGGTATTATAGGGATGGTTTTCATCTTGAAATTAAGTTAGTATGTAGTTGTGTAAAGTTTTAAATACATAGGAGGTAGTAATTATTGAATGCATGGACATATCTATATGTAATAAACCATATGTTTCCAGGGGTGGATTTTGAAAGATATATTGAGGATTATTTCCAATATTTTTAGATAGTTTGGATTTGGATGTATGTAAATCAATAAATTTAATATCAATCAATTGGGATTAAATTCCTCGTTTCTCTATTTTAGTGTTAAATATGATGTCATCTAAAATGTGTACTGATATTTTTTAGAATTATTAATTTGATAAAACATGAAAATCAGAAATAGGAAGAATATTCTGATTAACTTCATTGAGAGAATCCTTTCATTGACACAAGTCTAGTTGAAATTATTTTCCAGACATTCCAATCTTTAGGAAATGGACCACGCCCATTTACTATTTATTCTCCAAAAGTAGAACCTCTATGGGACAATCTATGAATTAATTTTCTATATTTCCTTTTCCAATATCCAGTATTGTTCAAATTATCTAATGGTCTTTAAAAATCCAAAGAAACGTTGAGTAAGATTGAGAATCTTTTTGGGTTCATAGAAATGTCTAAAGAAATCAAGTAGATGTGTGCTACCTTTATTCTACATAGAATGATAAGAAGATGGTTGGAATCAATGGTAAAGGAGAGGAAACATGAAGGATTACTTTCGAAACACATCAACGATCTTTTCATTTTTGAATTTCAATCTATATATAGTTATTCAATATTGAGAAAAATTATATCACTATTACAAAGGATGAAAATTGTTTTGTTGAAGAAAATAGATTCAAGAAGAGATACCATTGAGTGATAATATGAAGATGAATTCAATTCATGTTTGTACAATGATATGATATTTATTAACAATATTTCTTATAGAAGCTTCCATCTTATGTTGATGTACAGGATAATGCATTGATGGTTGAAATGTTCATGGTTAGAAAGACAGGGCTGTTAGGAGTTCCTTCTCCTCCTAGAAGATGTGTGTTTTACTCTGTGGGAAGGAGGAAGGGTGATGATCCTCGTGGTGGTTCTCAAAAATATGGGGTTTTTCTAAACCTTGTATAATACATATAAGATTCCATTTGATTTTATATCATTTTGGAAATAATGGAAATTCTATGAGGGTTTGTAATGAGGATCCCAAGTTATATGGCTTTAACAGATGATCAGGTCACCTACGGAGGTTATACAGTGATTATACACTCCTCATAGTGAAATGGTATCCTCATCACCTGATAAAACTATTGGGAAATAAGATTATTTGTGAACAAAAGGTTTTTATCAAGAGGCATTTTGAATTAAACTTCATCACATGGTGGAAGATTCTCTAATGGAAGAAGATATGGGACTAACAACAATGAGATGGACCATTAAAATATATTCCTTATTAGTGACTGATATAATTCATAATCATGCATCCCATTAATTTATTTCAATGTGTTTTTTTAATTTTTTAAATATTCATATTTGTATTTTTCAATATGTGATTGATAATACTACACACCTTGTAATAAACAGAGAGAATGGTCTATATAGTCCTTCTTTTCTTTTATAATTGTCTGATGTTGATCATTCTTAGTGTTTTTTGTTTATCAACATAAAGTAGTTGACTCCATATCTGGGATGGATGTCCTCATTTCCAATAAGGTTTGGATTTGATTATTATCTATGATATGTCTTATTCACTAATACCAATATTTTCTATTATGTATTGAAAGGATAATGGGACAAAAGTTCATGTATTTTCACACCATCCTATAAAATTATTGATAAATTAAAATCAGTGTTTGTTAATTAAGTGATAATTTTGGAGTGGGGATCTCCCCTAGTTATCATCAAGTTTCTCGATAAGTTTCTATATAACTTATTATGTTTTCCAATAGTGAGGTATGTTGAGTTTTATATCTATTTAGTACCAAATAGTAAAATAATTTTTATTCCCTCTTAACACATTGTACGAGTTGAAACAAATAAATGAGGAATTAATTAGATGTTACTTTAGAGAAAGGCAATAAACGCCAAATTGTTCCACCTTGGACATCACCAGTTGTCTTCACTATGAATGTTGAAGGTTAGATTTTCCATCATGTTTATTACTGAAAAATAAATAGAGGCACAATAAATAAAACATATCCACTTCCATGTATTAAGTATTAGATTTATCATTTGAAAGGTGTGATGTGGCTCTTTAATAATAATCATTGGACTAGTGACAATCAGTTGAGAATGAACAAACCTGAAATTCATTAAAAAAATGACTCGGAGCATGTCTGACCATTATTAGTACCATATTACACCATTTGGCCTATAAAATTCCTTTGATGTCTTTATATATTTAATTAGAAGGATTTTCCCTGATTATCCTTATACAATTGGGGTGCTATTTTTGGAATACATACTTTTTACTATATATCTAATGAGGATCATGTTCAAAAATCTTATAGCAGTTCTAGAAGTTTTGTGAAATCATCTCCATTATAAAAATCATTCATAGAGATATTTTTGGATTATAGAAGTGAATTTATTGGGACATGTTGTGTCAAATAATGTTATATTATTTGATCAAGATAAGGTGAATGATTTTATGAAATGTGAACAAACATAGAATATTTTCATGATTTGGAGCTTCTTTATTTAGCTTTGTATTATCAATGGATTGTAAAGGAGTTCCCAATACTGGATAATCCAACGATAGATCTAAATAAAAATGGAGTAAATTTTTATTGGGATAAGAAATAGTTATAATTATTAAGGTATGATAATAATTTTTTTGACTACTTCAACCGAGTTGACTCTCCCATAGGGCATGTAGGGCTATGTGTTCTTCTTTGATACATCAGGTTCATGTTTGGTCTATGTTCTTATGTCAGATGATTGTGTTGATTCTTAAGGATATCTTAAACATAGGACATATAAGGGGAATTTCACCATCCATGACCTTGATATTTGATCTGTGTGGTACATACTTACGAGTTCGAAGTATTTATTTTTTAGGAATTTTTACCATCTTTTATAAATATAAAATCATTATTTATATAATATCTCAAACATATTTGAATATAAACTATAGTAATTGGGGGGAATTTCTAAAATAATTATATATTAGTATCAACAATAACCCAGGAAATGTTAATTTTATGTCTGATTCCATGAGTATATGACATTTGACCCAGGCCATGAAAGAATCGTCCAAAGGGTGGAATATGATTGATCATTTTTCACATTTTTAATATTCTGTTTTTGGAAATATGGGTTGTGTATTCCTTATAAATTGTTTAGTTGAATTCAAATATTCTTGAGATTGTCCTCTAGAAACATAATCTTTATTAGGATATCCATGTCACGACCACCTCCCACCAAAGATGCCCCTCCTAAGCTGGAAATGGTTAAAGGGAGATAATGACCCCCGAGTCCCACCTCCAGTAGGCCCCGGGGTGGCAACTAGCACCAAGGGTATGAGTTTTCACAAGTATGGGAGGCATTAAACATTATATTATTTAAGATCGGGAAATGGACAAGTCAACCACCAAAAAGGAAAAGAACAAGTGTATAAAAATAAACCCAAACCAATCACACATGCATGTTTAAATAGTTTTGAAACAAGGTTCAAGTAAAATAAAGCTCAAAAGTACAATACCAAAAAGAAACAAGAGTACAACAACTCCAACTGACCCGACTAGTAGGGTCCCGCACGGCCCTGGTAGTCCTCCTGGAAACCTGAAAGTAAACCTAGGGTGAACGTACAAGTATACTCAGTAGGGAAACCTAAAAATCTCGTACATAGGTGGGGAGACATCCTAATGTCCCGTGAGAACAATAGACGAAACCTATAAAGGAAATCTATCCCCCTACCTCACTAGCCACACTCACCAAAAACATAATCACAATAAGTATTAGTATATAAGAACAAGATTATTGGGTACCCCGCACCATTTCCCACTAGTTAGCTTCTCTTCCTAACGGATAACGTCTTGACGCTACCATACTCTTCCCGCCCGCACACACCTGGTCCTCTAGAACCACACATCTAACCTGCACACACCTGGGCCTCACAACTACGTATCTCACCCGCACACACCTAGGCCTCACAAACACATATCCCGCCCACACACACCTGGGCCTCACAACCACGTATCCTGCCCGCACACACCTGGTCCTCATCCCGAAGATTCATGAGAAATAGTAATACCTGCCCAAAGAGTCTTGGGCTAAAACCAGCCCAATCGAAACCTACTTGAAGTGTCTTGGGTGTATGGTCGCCTCAAGCCATCATAGCTTATGGAAGAAGAAGTAGGAAGGATCTAGTAACTATGGGGAAAACACCCTCTCCCATGAAATGGGAGTGTTCGGCACTAAGTGAACAACATGGGGGTGTGATAAAACACAAAGATACGGATATATATATATATATATACCAAACAATCAGCCCAACCTGTGGCTTATAATCAGAGAACTGAGCACGTGCCTTGGCACTGCTACTACGAAGCATGCATACAACAAACATCCCCAACCCCATTTAGGTTTTCATGTGTCAACAGATTCAGCTTATTAGTTCCTTAACAACTGGGCAACTATCCACAACCAACCATATCAATCGTTCGTAAAGCATATCCCTGCCATCCACAAATCAAGTTAGGAAAATGCAAAAAACACAACCAAGTCCCTCTTATTAACCAACCAACCCCATTCATTATTCTTTCTGTTCCATTACCAAGCCCAACCATTCATTAACTCTTCCACATTTTATTATTCACAACCCATAGTTCGTTCACATTCAAGCCCATCCCTGCAGCCCTGCTGCAAGCCACCATAACCACAACCACACCGAAACTCATACAACATTAGCCCTTTATGACCATTTATCGCATCCCCACTACACATCACCAACATAGCATTCACACCATCCCACAACCATGCCAACCGCAGACCTGCTGCTCACTCGATCCACAACAATCCACAAAACACCCCCTTCACATAAACAAACCCTAACCAGCACCCACATGTTTGTTATTTCAGTTTGTTCAACTGGGGTGATAACACAAGGGTTCCAGATTTTATATCAGAAAACATTATGTGATTTACCAAATTCCACATTCAACAATGTTCCATTCACAAAAACGGTCTAGAAAGATAGGGAAAAATTTAATTGCGCAATCAAATGCCCCCATCAACTGTGATTTTTAGTAGGCATACGCCCATTCAATTCACAACATAATATCACAGGATATAAAGAAAAAAATAACAACTTCCCTATCCCCGTTCTTTAACCATTTATTATCTTCGTTTAATGGTTCAACTGTTTCTCATAAAAACAATAGGATACCCACCCCGCATGATGAACAATCTACAGAGACGAAGGTAAGATCCCTACCTCAACAGGTTCTGATCACAACGCTCCCCAAGATCAACTATAGAAGACATCTGTCGGCGTCTGTCACTTCATTCAAATCTCAGAAAAACCTCCTCGGGTGGAAGTTGGAGTGGAAAGGCCGAAGGAATGATAATGGATCAAATCTAAGAAGTTCTGCCTCGTCGTTACGATCTCGTCGCCACTGACAGATCGTAAATCGGAGCTCAGACAAAGAAGTTATGGAAGAAAAATAGCATTCGACTCTCATGGGAGAGCTCTTCTCAGAGGAATGGGGAGGAGAGGGGTAAGTTGAAAATGAGGATTGGACCCCTCCATTTATAAGCGAGAGAAACAAAAGTACACGGCATGTACATTATGGTACACGGCGTGTACTCTGCCATTACACACAGTCACTACGCGGCTTCCAACACGGCCTTCAACACGGCACGTGGCCGTTGACTGGTCAACACACGGTTTGAAGGTAACGCATATGCGGGGACGGACTACACGACGTGTAGTTTAGGGTAAACGGCATGTACCAATTTATTTCATATGGAAAAGACACTGCTCCAACACAGAACCTGGGTGTTGACTGGTCAACATACAGTTTGAGGGTAACGCGTACGTGGAGAGGGAATATACGGTGTGTAGTTTAGGGTACATGGCGTGTACCCATTTATTTCACAGGGCAAGGACATGGCCTTCAACACGGGGTATACCCGGAGAGGGGGTACATGGCGTGTTCTCACACTACACGGCGTGTAGTTTCAAAATTTTGAAAAGCCTGGGAAAAGTCCATTTTACCCTCCCAAACACTTCATGACCCTCCTTTTGACAGAGGAATGGGCCATAGAGGTCTGGGCCATTACATCAGATACCTCTTCAAACATTCTCGTCCTTGATAATTCAAAATCCATCCCAGAGGAACCCAACAAGATAACTCTTAGGTCCCTCGTTATAACAAGAACCCATTCGACAACCCTAATCATATGTGGTAGGAATTCCTTCTCCTATGTCGATATATTATCCACTTTAAGAGGCACTGACTCTCCTGCACGAGTTTAATCACATCCTCATTAATGTGTCTCAATTAAGAATTGGGTCTTCCTACTTTCATACATTATGATATTTCAACTTGCACTACCACCAACACCACACAACCAACACACTGCCCCGACATGTGGTTTGGGAAAATTCCTTCTCCTATGTCAAGATATTATCCACATTAGGAGGCACTGACTCACCCGCACGGGTTCAATCTCATCTGTATTAATGTGTCTCGATTAAGGGTCAGGTTTTTCCCTTTCCCCACACATCCGGACATGCTACACACATCCAGAGAACAACAAAACAAAAGGTCTCATAACCGAAAATCCAAGCATTCCATATATCAAAGGTATAAAGTATATCATCAAAAAAAAGCTCAGAAAACAAGGTAAAACACAATTCAAAACAACTCTGGGTATTGAACGTGCATCTGGGCCTCCAAATCCCAAGTGCTCTCCTCGAGGCGGCCATGCCTCCAGAATACACGAACCAAGGGAATGGTTCGTCCACGAAGCACCTTCTCTTTACGATCCTTGATTATAACAGGTTGTTCCTTGAAGGTCCCGTCATCTCCCATCTCTTACTCTCCCCAGTCGATAACGTGAGAGTCGTCGTGTATGTATCAATGTAGCTGGGAGACGGGGAAGACATCATGAACCTTCTCTAACTAAGGTGGAAGGGTTAGCTGATATGCCACCTCACCGACTCGCCTCAGCACCTCAAAAGGTCCGATGAACCTAGGTGAGAGTTTTCTCCCTTTCCTAAACATATGCTTCCCCCATCGAGGGGAAACCGTCAAGAAAATATGATCTCCCACCTCGAACTCCAAGGGCCTCCTCTGATGATCTGCTGAAGACTTCTATCCGTCATGAGCCGCTTTCATCCTCTCACGTACAAGCTGGAATTTCTCTATGGTTCTCTGCACTACCTCTGGACCAAGAGCACCTGTCTCCCCAATCTCTTCCCAGCAAATGGGTGAACGACATGGTCTTCTATACAAGGCCTCAAACAGTGCCATGCCAATAGTAGAGTTGAAGCTGTTGTTGTAGACAAACTCTACTAAAGGAAAGTTTCATACCCATGATCCTCCAAAATCCAGAACGCCTGCTCGCAGCATGTCCTCCAACGTATGGATAGTCCGCTCTGTCTGCCCGTCGGTCTGGGGGTGGAAACCTGTGCTAAGGCGTAGCTGAGTTCCAAAATCATGCTGCAACCCCCTCCAGACTCATGAGGTAAACCGATTATCCCAGTCTGAGACGATAGTCTTCGGAACTCCATGAAAACACACCACCTCGTCTACGTACCTCTGTGCTAAGGTACTCACTGGGCCTGATTCCTTAATTGCTATGAAGTGAGCTGATTTCGTCAGTCGATCCACCACTACCCAGATAGCATCATAACCACCATGTGCTCTGGGTAGTCCTGTGAAGAAGTACATTGAGGTGTCATCCCAATTCCACTCGGGGACATCTAATGGATGCAACAAAGTATTGGGAACATGGTGTTCATCCTTCACTTGTTGACACACTAGGCATTTAGCCACAAATTCCCCCACTATCCATTTCACCCCGGGCCACCAATACTGTTCTCTCAGGCCTCGGTACATTTTTGAAACTCCCAGATGTACCGCCTAGGCTGATCTATGGAAATCATGGAGAACTCCCTCACGCATCGCCTTCGGAACAAAAAACATTCCATGAAAAAGCACCTGATGCCTGCTGTCCTCTGACCATCATTATGGAGTGCTCCCTGATTGATACGATCCCACATCACTTCTACCTCGGAGTTGCCCCACTGAGACTCTTCCACCTTCTGCAACAAGGAGGACTGCACCATCATGTGAAACAAACTGCCACTAACACCTTCTACCCTTGCATCAAAGTGAAATATAGCCAACTCCCCCATCGATTTCCAAGCATCAGTGGATTCCCAAACCACTTCCTTATGCGACTTCCTGCTTAGGGAATCAGCCACAACCTTGTACTTACCTTCAGTTTAGGAGATCTCGATGTCATAGTCTTGGAGAAACTCAGCCCATCTGCGCTGCAGCAAGTTCAAGTCACGTTGGGAGAAGATATAACACAGGCTCTTGTGATCTGAGAAGACCACAAAGAGCTCCCCAAAGAGGTAATGTCGCCACAACATTAGTGAGAACACTACTACTGCTAGCTCTAGGTTATGGGTGGCATATTTACACTCATGAGGGTGTAACTGCCTGGACCCATAACAGATCACTCCCTTCTTATGTATTAGCACCACCCCAGACCAAGGCCAGACGCATCACAAAACACCTCATACAAAAAACCTTCCCTTAGAAGCCTGAGAACTGGAGCACTGAACAACTTCTCCTTCAAGTAGTCGAATGCTTTCTAGCACTGCTCGCTCCATAGGAAGACCTGGTTCTTCCTAGTCAAAGTTGTCAATGGAGAAGAAACTCGAGAGAAGTCCTAAATTAACCTTTGATAGTAACCTGCCAACCCCATGAAACTACAAAAGTTTTCCATGCTTTTGGGTGTTGCCCAAGAAACAACTACCTCCACCTTCGACGGGTCCACTAATACTCCAGGCTGTGACACCACGTGCCCAAGGAAGTGTACTTTTTGCGTCAAGAACTTACACTTCGACAATTTCTGTAAAGCCGGTGGTGTTGAAGGACTTCTAAGACTGTCCTGAGATGCTCAACGTGCTCCTCCTCTAATCTTGAGTAGATCAGGATGTCATCGATAAAAACAACAATGAACTAGTCCAGAAACTCTTGGAAGATAAAGTTCATAAGTCCCATGAACACAGCTAGTGCATTTGTATCTCCAAACAGAATCACTACAAACTTGAAGTGCCCATACTTGCACATGAAATCTGTCTTTGATATTTCACTATCATTCACCCCCAGCTGATGATATCCAGATCAAAGGTTTATCTTAGAAAACCACCCTACTCCCCTAAGTTGGTCGAAGAGATCATCTATCCTTGGAAGGGGTAACGGTTCTTGATCGTTACCTAATTCAACCTTCAGTAGTCTATGCATAACCTGAGACCACCATCATCCTTCTTCACGAAGAAAACTAGAGCACCACATGGTGACATGTTGGGTCGAACAAAACCCTTCTCCATCAGGTCATCAATATGAACCTGTAACTCCTGCAACTCTGAAGGTGCCATCCGACAAGGGGCCATCGAAATCGTACGGGCACCAAGATGTAGGTCTATCCCATACTAAAAGTCACGTCGGGGGGTTAGAGTCACATCCTCCTTGTGAAAAACATCTAGGAACTCCCCAACAACCTCCGGGACATCCATCATTTATGCATCAGCTGGAACCACTGATAACATACCTAAATAAGAAAGTAGAGGCTCCACATTCCGGATTCCCACCTAATTGCTCCTCTCACCAACAAAAGCTACACAATTCCCGTCCATGTCGAAGAACACGACTCTTCTTCGGAAGTAGTCGATAATGACACTAACAGAAAACAACCATCTGATGCCTTGGATGACCTCGTATGGCTACATCTATAACAGAAGAAGGTCCCCACTAGATCAATGTGGTCCCAATGTCAGCCCACATCCCTGGAAAACACTAGATACACTGGTCTGGCCTCCAAATGGTGTACTCACCAGTGGTATGGAAATTATCTCTATGTCTAGTCCCAATTAATAGGCTATACTAGGTGAAAAAAAGTAGTGATAAGCTCTTGAATCGATCAAAGCAGAAACGAGAGTGCTGAGAAAAAATATCGTACCTCGCACCACCTCTGGTCCTGCTAGAGCTGGCAACTCTGCTGCGTGCAACTGTCCACACCCAGCTCCTCTGCCTCTCTGATGTCATCCACCTTCCCGAACATGCCCTGGTTGAGGTCCCTGAGGAGCGCCCTGGGTCGGCCTCCTCTTACAAAGTCTACCCTCGGGGGAACTTGGTCCCACTACTGCAGGAATGGCCTCGCCGAAAACTGGTGCTGCTGAGGTGGGCACTGAACCTTCCCACTTCCACCATACTTAGCTCGGGTCGGGTACCAACTCTGAATGTTCCCAAAACATCCACATGAAAAACACGTCGGTCCTGGGCTCGTGAAAAAGGGACGAGGACCTGAAGATCTGAACTGGAACTGTTGGGGCCTACTCCCCACTGGCCTGAACCGAGAAGGTCCCGTTGCAAGAGACCTGCTGCTGACTACCTTCCCCTTGGACGAACCTAGCTGGATCCCCTCACGTGGTGCACCTCCCTGCGAGTGCTTCCTCTCTACAACCTCTGACTTCTTCTGTACTTCCATGTACGTCGGAAGGGTGAAGGGGGTGACAACATACTGGAGCGAAGGACGAAGCGCCTCCTCCAAACGTCTCGCTCGAGACTCCTCATCCAGAAAGAGATCCGGAGTAATGTACAGGAGATCATTGAACTTGAACCCCAAATCTCATACAAACATACTCCCATGCTGAAGGGAGATTTACTCCTATAGCTTCTCCGCCTTGATCATGGAAGAAAGGATTTCCTCTAAAAATTCTTTCTCAAAGTCATCCCACAGAACCTCTGCCTCTATCCTCACTCCGAGGTAGAGCATCCACCACTGTCGCATCGTACCTCTCAGCTGACTGACTGCTAGGGGAACCCAGTACTCCCTCGGAGTACGGATCAAGGTAAAAGTGATCCCTTTCTCTTCAAGCCACCCCTCTGTCTCCGTATCCGAAGTACTATCCTCGTACTTCTTGAGGGTTTGCCACTGGAAGGAACAAAGAGTCTTTTTCCACTGTCTATCTTCCTCCTCTCGGTCAATCCTCAACTGATCGACTACCTGAATCTGCTAGGCCTTAGCTGTCTGAGCCACCCAGGGATGATGTCCAGGTGCCATAGCTATATAGTAAACAATGATCGCCTAAGCCCAAGTAGTAAGGAAATTTATCAGGGTTTAATTTTATAATTATATTCAATTTCTTTCCCAGAACACCAAAATCAAGTAAAACACAATCATGATGATGCATGTACATTCCCTAGGGTCTCTACCCTGAAATCAATGTTGTCTCACTTGGTCATTCGGAAGACTCAGAGTCCTTGCATTGGATCATAGGGGGCCCTAAAATCTCATGTCCTAGTCGGTCTTCCCTGGCCTATGTCACGCACCATGATTAACTAACACTGTTTCCCAACCATCCCATGCAATCATCATTATTCCTAACCCTAGTCTCCATCCTATCACTCAACCTGCCTTTAATACCATTCTGTCACGACCCCCTCCCACCAAAGATACCCCTCCTGAGCTGGAAATGGTGAAAGGGAGATAATGACCCCCGAGTCCTACCTCCAGTAGGCCCCGGGGTGGCGACTAGAACCAAGGGTATGAGTTTTCAAAAGTATGGGATCCATTACCCTTTTTATTATTTAAGATCAGAAAATATGAAAAGTCAACCACCAAAAAGGAAAATAACAAGTGTATAGAAATAAACCAAAATCAATCCCACATGCATGTTTATATAGTACTGAAACAAGGTACAAGTAAAAGAAAGCTCATAAGTACAATACCAAAAAGAAACAAGAGTACAGAAACTGCAACAACTCCAACTGTCCAGTCTAGTAGGGTCCCGCACGGCCCTGATAGTCCTCCTGGAAACCTGAAAGTAAACGTAGGGTGATCATACAAGTATACTCAGTAGGGAAACCTAAATCTCTCATGCATAGTAGGGAGACATCTTAATGTCCCGTGAGAGCAACAGATGAAACCTAGCTAGGAAATCTATCCACCCAACCTCAGTAGCCACACTCAGCAAAAACACTATCACAACAGGTAGTAGTATATAAGAACAAGTGTATTCGGTACCGCACACCATTTCTGACTAGTTATCTTCTCTTCCTAACGGCGAACGTCCTAACGCTACCACACTCTTCCCACCCACACACACTTGGGAATCAGGAACCACACATCTCATCTGCACACACCTGGGCCTTAAAACAACATCTCCCACCCGCACACACCTGGGCCTCAAAACCACGTATCCCACCCGCACACACATGGGCCTCATCCCGAAGATTCTAGGGAACTAGTAATACCTTCCCGAAGAGTCTTGGGCAAAAACTGCCCCTATCGAAACCTACCTGATGAGTCTTGGGTGTAAGGTCGCCTCAAGCCATCACAGCCTATGGAAGAAAGAGCATGAAGGATCTATTAACTATTGGGAAAACACCCTCTCCCATGAAATGGGAGTGTTAGGCACTAAGTGCTCAACATGGGTGGGGTGCGATAAAACACAAAGATATATATATATATATACACCAAACACTCAGCCCAAACCTATGGCTTCTAATCCGGGAACTGAGCACGTGCCTCGACACTGCTACTAAGGAGAATGCATAAAACAAACAACCCCATCCCAATTTAGATTTTCATGTTTCAACAGAATCAGCTTATTAGTTCCATAACTATTGGGCAACTATCCACAACAAACCATGTCAATCGTTCTTATAGCATATCCCTGCCATCCACAAATAAAGTTAGGAAAACGAAAACAACACAACCAAGTCCCTCTTATTAACCAACCAACCCCATTGATTATTATTTCCATTCCATTAACAAGACCCACCATTCATTAACTCTTCCACATTATATTATTCACAACCCATAGTTCGTTCAAATTCAACCCTATCCCTATAGCCCCGCTGCCAACCACTATAACCACAACCACACCGAAACTCATACATCATTATCCCTTTAATACCATTTATCGCAGCCCCTCTGCCCATCACTAACATAGCATTCACACCAACCCACAACCAAGCCAACCTCAGCCCCACTAGTCACCCGATCCACAAAAACCCACAAAACACCCCCTTCACATAAATAAACCCTAACCAGCACCCACATGTATATTATTTCAGTTTGTTCAAATGGAGAAATCACATAAGGGTTCCAGATTTTAAATCATCCAACTTTACGTGATTAACCAAATTCCAAATTCAACAAAATTCCATTCACAAAAATGGTCTAGAAAGATGTGGAAGCATTTAATTGTGCAAGCAAAGGCCCCCAACGACCGTGATTTTCAGTAGGCATAAGCCTATTCAATTCACAACATAATATCACAATATATAAAGATAAACAAAACAACTTCCCCATCCCCATTCTTTAACCAGTTATTATCTTCGTTTAATGGTTCAACCGTTTCTCATAAAAACAAGAGGATACCCACCCTGCATGATTCACAATCTAGAGAGACAATGGTAAGATCCCCACCTCAATAGGTTCTGATCACAACGCTCCCCCGGATCAACTTTAGAAGATGTCCGTCGGCGTCCGTCTCTTCTATCGAATCCCAGAAAAACCTACCTGGGTTGATGTTGGAAAGGAAAGTCTGAATGAATGAAAATGAATACAAGCTCAGAAGTTCCGCCTCGTCGTTACGATCTCGTGGCCGCTGACGGATCGTAAATCGGAGCTCAGACGAAGAAGTTATGGAAGAAAAAGAGCCTTCAAGTCTCTTGGGAGAGCTCTACTTAGAGGAATTGGGAGGACAGGGGTGAGTTGAAAAGGAGGAGAGGACCCCTCCTTTTATAGGTGAAAAAACGAAATTACATGGTGTGTACTCATACATTTCACGAGGTCACTACGCAACTTCCAACACGTCCTTCAACGCTGCACGCGGCTGTTGACTGGTCAACACACGGTTTGAAGGTAACTCATATGTGGGGAGGGACTACACGACGTGTAGTTTATGGTACACGACGTGTACCCATTAATTTCACAAGGCAAGGACATGACTCCAACATGGAACCCGACCATTGATTGTTCAACACACGGTTTGAGGGTAACGCGTATGCGGGGAGGGACATCACGACGTGTAGTTTAGGGTACACAGTGTGTACCCTTTATATTCACAGGGAAATGACATGGCCTTCAACAAAGGGTATACCCGGTGAGGCGGAACATGACGTGTACTCACACTACATGGCGTGTAGTTTCAAAATTTTGAAATGTGTGGGAAAACTCCATTTTACCCTCCAGAACACTTCATGACCCTCTTTTTGACAAAGGAATGGGCTGGAGAGGACCGGGCCATTACAATCCATATCAATATACACTCTTTTTATGGTAGGGAGATCGTTGTTGAGTGGTCATTCTCCAAAGAGGTCATAATATTCTATCTGAAATGATTTTCTTGTGTAGTTAATGGAAATGAAATATATAATATGGTATTTCCATAACTACCAATGGGTACTTCACATAGGAACCACGAATATTTTTTTTAACATTTAGAGATGATTTTGGTTTCTAGGATTGAGACAAATTATTGTCAAATTTTTATATCGATGTTATATGTGAAAACAGGTCAATCCCTAGCACCATAAACCATAACTTATAAATTGCTGCATCCAATTATAATGTGGAAGTGGTATTACATATATATGTATTTTTGTTGTTTGGTTTTTCACATATCTACCGAATGAATAATTTTATATGGGTTCTTATTAATTTTCCAATTTAATTGGATGAATTTATGCCCATTCGTGACTCAACCCAAGTTGAAGTGTTGGGAAATCACTAAGTAAATGAGACTTTTATATTTAATAGATTCCAATATTATATAGTATCATTGAGGGAACCTTTCTTCAATTTATGTTTTTATAGATTCCTTCATAAGATTCTTGGATATCTGGTCGGTTTGAGTATGATGTATCATCCACAGTCATATGGACATACTAAAAGAGCTATGGACATTCTTGAGGATATGATAAGTTACAATGTTATCAAAAAATTTCAAACATGGGATGATAATTTTGTATAATTTCCATATTATTATAACAATATTTCCTATACCGCTTTCATAATGTTTCCTTTTGAGGCCTTGTATGGTCTTGCATAAAAATCATTGCTGTGTTGGTCAGAGATTCTTGAATGTTCCTTAGTTGGACCAAGATTGGTTCATGATATTACATCATTGAATTTTTTTAGATAATGTTAATGAATGAATATATATAGAACATATTTTTTGTTGATTTACATCACATATTGATGGAATTTTTTTGGTTTACCAAGTCTTCATGAACGAACCAAATCAATTGGGTCATTGATGGATTGGGAGATAGTGGAGGATTGTTATTTGATTTGTGGGACCTTTTTTGGTTTTGTAAGAGGTGGGTAAAGTAGATTACTATTTACCACGTCAGATAAAGTGGATGTCGATGCATAATGTGTTTTATGTATATCGGCTTCAAATGTATCTATCTAGGCTATCTGATGTTTTGAGATGGAGATATCATGAGGTTAAACCTAATTTATATTTGAATGAACACCCCACTAGAATATTTGATTATAAAACATAGGTACATATTGGTTGTATTATACCTTCAGATTGAATATTATGACATAAGTGTTCTTATATTCCTAATATGTGGAAGAGGGGGAACTATTAAGATAGTATGGCCCTAATCTTGTTGACATGGAAGCTTCTTAGTAGGATTTATATGGAAATGATGATCCTATGGTTGGGAGATTTAAACATATTCTTATTGTTTTCCACTTTTTCTAAATAACAATATTTATCATGATTTGGTTGGGTTTTTTTCATTATTGTTTTATGAGAAATTTTTTAAATTTTAAAATATTTAGCGCTAGTGCATGGTTGTAGCATGGTTTTCAAAAACCATGTGAAGTCTGAGTGAAAAAACTATGCAAATATGAATAGTGGGGTTTTTCACAACTATTGTATGTTTTGAAAAAAAAAATTACCACATAATAGAATCCATGGACCTGGATAAATTGTGCATGTCTCTAGGGGGCATGGTTTTTCTAAATCAGATGGCTCTGCCAACTAACCATGAATTTGTTCTTTTGAATCATGAAATTAATTTTGAAAATACCAAAACCCCTTGATTAAGGATCCTGATAAACCTAATTGACCACAAAATGATTTCATCTTACTTGATAACACCAAATAGGGGTTGTTTATCCCCACTACATCGTCCTAGAAAAAAGATCAATTCTTGTAAAATGGCATTAAATCCTCTTGTAATTTTCATCCACATCTTATTATTTTACTGTTGCACACTCTCTATTTTCCTTTCTATGCTATCGTTGATCACAATTTTGGTTAGTGTATCTAATAACCTCTATTTTTGGTCTTATATCAGGTTTTTTCCTCATAAAATTATTTACTTTATTGTTCATAAGATTTTCTTTACTAGAGATTGAAATTTTGGGATCTCATGTTTCAATGTAACATGGTTCCATTGTAATGGTCACTTTTCATTAACATTAAATTGCTTGATTTAATTTCATTTGTTTCATTTAAATTAATTTCCTTGAAATTATTTCACATAGTATGTTAAAAATCCATTTATATATGATTTTTTATTTATATTTGATATTGGATTTTTGGAATTAAATAGTGAAACCATCTAATTAATTTAAATTTGTGTGTTTTAGTGAAATCTATGGGCTTATGTGGCTATTAAATTTTTTTTTAAATTTTTGAATTTAATTTGATTGAATTTATTAAAAAATTATAATTTGGAAAAATAGATTGAAATGATTTTGATAGAAACCCATAGGTTTTACCTTCGAAACACATGATTTGAAGGTAATCAAAATTTGGCATTCAAATAAAAAATGGCATATTTTACATATAAAATGATATTAATTGAATTTAAAGATGTCTTAAAAAATAGATCAATGTTGTTAGTTATTGGATAACATCAAAGACATGGGTAGTCAGTGATTTATTTGAACAATAATATATGATTTACATATTCGAGAATGTTCCCTAAAAAATCACTTTACAACATGATAAAAGGTATTCATTTTTTAATATTGACAAATATTTTGTCACATCATGGTCATTTATCTGCATAACAAAGTTTTTGAAAATTTTCTAAGAGTAGTTTTTGCAATAAAATGTTATTGTAGTTCCCCATTAGGTAAAGAACATGAATGTTCAACACCACTATTCATAAATATATGTATTATAGGATAATTATATCATTTGAGAGACACAGATGATATATTTTATCATGTGTGAAGACATATAAGAATTTGAGGCACCATATCATGCCATATTCCCATTGTAATATCCAGTTTATCGTATTATGATAACAAGACCCACGAGTTGGAAATCCACATTTATATGTTTTAGTAGATGTTCTTATTTTTGGACATGAATATTGATCCTTAGAGTTTAAGATTATTATTAATTAGTGTTATGATTTACATACATTAATGTATTAATGAAAATCATGACGATAAATGTTCATGGAAAGGTAGGATATGTTGGCTATGTCATGAGTAATATTACATTAATGAATAATGTGAGAAAGGATTTTTCTCTTACATTCATCATGATAATATATTATTTCAGGATATTTTATGGAAATGATATAGCCTAATTAATTCATGGACATTGTGTTATATAGGAATGTTCAATTTATAGGAATTTAATGAAAGAGTCATCATGAATATAGTTTCATGACATGTCATTGCATGTTTATTTATTACAGATATACCGAAAAAGGTATTAAATTACACTGTAAGAATTTGAATGAGAAATTATGTTGTTCCAACAATAAATAATTTTTCTATAGGTGCCTGGGTATGTTGCTATATGATAACTGAGGACTTTTGGCTATTTCACCTAATTCCACTATGAAAAAGGTCAAGGGGGACACACACTACGATTATCTATAATCCATGTTAAATTATAATAATAGTTATAAATTAACATGTTGAATAAATAATATCTCTCGTGGTGTTTAATAATTTTTCATGTTTCCAAGATCACATATATTCCTCAATTTTTTATTTGAGAGAATATATTGTGAGTGGAATATTTAAAAAAAATATTCCATATTTAGTTAATATAATATTTATTTGGTTATTGGATAATATTGAAATAATATTAATATAATAAATACATAATCATTATTCAAGTCCTAAAAAATACTTTGGATGAATGGTGGACCATGTTTAATGGCCTGGTGAAAAATATTAATTCTTATTTATTATTTGATTAAATTATATTTAATTTATTTATGAAGAAAAGTTCATGTTGATAAATAAAAATAGATATATTATTATTATTTTACATTGGGTTATACTAGGATTACCTAAATAATATATGTAACTTGTGTAATTGTTTTTAAGATTAGTAATATATAAACCCAATTATATTTTTTCTAATGGAGTTAATTATTTTTTTTATGTTCATAACAGATTCAGATAATCATCTCAAGCCATAGAGAGATCCATTCTCCATTTACACTCACAATAAAGGGGTTTGATTATCCTCCACCTCCCACTATAATGTCAATTGATGTCGTGGAAATTTATTTCTATGTGGTTCTTGACATGATCAAAGGGGGATGACATAAATGAAAATATCTTCTATGATAGCACCTGGATATTCCTATAGTGAAATTTTGAGATTTTTGGAACATGTATAGATCACTGCTATAGAGAATATTTTCTTGATTACTACAAAATAATTATAGTATATTGTGTATCAATTTTCATATCTATCAATGAAGGTAGAATTATAAAAATATAATTAATTCATTAAATAAATCCATTACAATTAATATGTGATTATCATTTTATTGGTTAAGGTTTTCTTCCAATTGTTTTCATTATTTTATTCAACTACATAAAAAATCATGTTTATGGATGTGTAAATACTAGATTGATAAATAATCATATAAAAAATTAAAAGATGGGAAGTACCCATCTATCACTTTAGATGCACCCAGAACTGATATTTGTTCTCAAAGTGGTCACATAATTAATTATAATTAATTAAATATCTTGACTTATTTGAAAATTTTAATTTGGTTTTCAATTCATGTATATTTTTTATATTTTTTTAAAATTGATATATATTCTTATTCCTCCATCATTTCTCATATATAAAATAAATAAAATTTATTTTATAAATGAAATAAAATTGAGGAACTCATCCAGAGGTTACAAGGATTCTAGATGGAGAATACAATGTTACAAAACATGTAACTAAAGTTAAAAACAATGTACTTAAGTTTAGTGCATCTATAATTAATTTTGAAAATAATTTAAACCATGTAAATTACTGAAATGTGGTGTATATATTTCTTAAACCATGTGTTGATCGCGATATGGAGTGCATGGTTATTCACAGTACATGTCATGTATCCCATATATCTTGTGTGTAGTCCCATTGAGTCCCAAATTGGCTGTGTGTTTCCATAGTTGATCTACATTATTTTTGACCATGTAACAAGGAGAAAACAAGTCCTGCATTCGATTATACATTTAATGCATTCCAATTTTCTATGGAACGATATAAATTTGGAGCCTCTATGTGAGTTCATTGAATAAAAGATAAGGTATGTTCATGATATGTAGCTGGGATATACAAATAATTTACTTATAATAATTTTCTTATATTTAAAATATATTTATTGTACTACTTATAATATATCAGCACATGCATTAATGTTGTTAATGAGATGATATAGAACTCCATTTGATAGGTTTTAATATGTGTGTTTGTGTCTGGGATTAATTAATATCTTCATAATGTGTAGATCTTTATATCATGCATCATTCATATTAATAGATATTACTCTATGTTCATGGAATAAAAATATGGGACTGAAAATCATGTCAATCAATTAATAATTAAATTTATAGTAAATATCATGCAATTATGTGATAAGTCATGAATTCCATATGTCATAATTGTAAATTCTCTTTGGGTATTAATAAATTGTTGTTAGATGCTAATGGGTATTTACCATGTTTTCTACAAGTAAAATTAGGTACATAGATAATATTAAATAAAATTAATTAATTCGTTTAAAATTATAATAGATGAGAATCTAAGGGAAATATAGATGACAATAATGACAAAGAAATTGATTAATTAAATATGATATACAATTTTTTGAGTGAAATTTATCTTATATTAGAAATATTTTTTATTTAATGATAGCCTTATTATATGTGAAATTGTTTCCACACATGTGGATGATTGTGATCATAGACAATACAATTTACGTGATTTGTTTTATTTAATTTTTTATTTTATTAAATTGATTGCATGGGTTCCTTCTATACTCTTGTTTTTTTAGGTTCTAAGTGGACTTTGTTTATATTATTTAAAATATTTCCCCCACCTAGTAGTGAGTTATTGAATATGTAATAGATGGAGCTCCAAATATATTAGAGTTTCTTTATATTTGGATCCAAGGAGAAAACAATAAAAGAGAGATGCATAATTGGAATGGTGAAAATCTATAACATGACACATAATTGGTTCAAGTAGTTTTTCCCTATATGTCTATTTTTAGTTTATCAAATATTACATAAACTAAACAATAGTAAAATTTCTTTATTATAATACTTAATTATATTATTTTTGTCATGATGGGTGGTTATTTCATTTTTAATTTATTTTAATAGTAACATTAATTAATTAAATTAATGAGTATGTAAGATAGAGTTAAAATAAATTATATTTCGATTTCATATTATATAAGACATGGCTAATCACATAAAAATAACAACGTAATGTTAATAAGCATATGATAAAGAAAATATTTGGAAATTTATACATAAAATATAAATTCCATGAATTATATATATTATTTCTGTATATCCATCCACTTTTTTAGTTAATATAGATCCATAGTTGAATGTTCTTGACCAACCAAATATGGAGTTCCTTAAATTATTGGGGAATTCAGACATGAATTTTTTGGGTGGACATAACAAACATTTCATCGAAGTTTTACTAACAAAGAATGATGTGGTTTTATTGACAGGAATGTTTTGATGAATTCTTATTTATGGAATCAAGGATTATGGATTCCACCCAACTAATTTTGGAACTATGAGTTTATGTTGTAGGCCATTTTAATGATTACCTAAAACGATTCATGTTTCTCTTCCAACATCTTCTAGAGTAATGTGATGGGGAATATGGATTTTTTCAACTAAAATGTTGAAGAATTACGATATTTGTATTAAAATGGTGATGGAGATTGAGTTGTGATAAAATAGTTGGAGACAAATAAATATAATATTAATTTATTTATTGTTTTAAATTTTAGTAGAAACAATACTAAAATTATGATAATTTTTTTAAAAAACTATTAAATGACTACAATCATATCAGTTTGATCCTTACATGATAAAGATAATCATCTTGCTGTCACACATTTCATATAGAAGAAAATGGGATTACTTCTAATCATTCATCATAAATAGAAATTGAATTTGATTGAAGAAACTATTCATGATATACCTGGTAATGATGTAAGTGTTGCATAGTTATCCCTATATGATAATCATTTAAATGATTCGATATATTTTTTTTCATGTTATCAGCGAGGTCAAATTATATTTTAATTCAACATGAGGACATGGATGCATAAATCATGTTGTCTCACCATGATGATCTCTATCTAGAGAAGGTGAGACAATTGAGGAATGTGATCACTTATTATTTGTTTACAACTAATCATGATTAATCTTTGTCGGCTCAGTTTTATGTAGTTTATCATATTGGATACATTTATCACATAGACATAATAGGGATTAAATTATTGTATGTGTAGCATATAGATCTCAATAATTCATCACATTAAAACATCATATCCAGTTTTATTGTTTATTATAATACATGAAATAATGTGGAGTGTATTAAGTTACTTCTTACAATTATTCAGGATGTGGATAAAGACATGGGGAATGATAAACCCAAAGTCATTATGATGAATATGAAATTGAAATATACGGAAAATTAGAAAAAGAATCATGAAACCTCTAAATATCATTAGAACTATTCTTCTAATAAGAAGAAGATACAGATAAATAAAAATGAAAATGAAATTATATGTTTTTCATGTGGAAATATAGGACACAATTAAAGGAACTCCATCTATAACTAAGGGTAAAATAAAAGTCTGGTAGTTATCAAGTGTATTCATTCAATATCTAAACATTTTTTATTTAATACAACATCTGGGGAACACATCAATTTCCAAATACTGTATCCTAGTGGATTGTGAAATATTTCAAGAGGGGATGTTGATGTGTGAGATACTAAGGTTGTGAGAATGGATTCCTTAGAAACGGGTGACTACAACCTTATGTTTACAGTAGAAATGATTTTGGTTATTAAAATATTTTATTATGTAATAATAGATACCGGGAATAATATTTTTGTAAAATTTCAAGATGTAGATGGATTTATTTTTATGTTTAAATATAAAATATTTATACATTATAAAGAAAACATATGTTATGGTATGTTACATTCAAATAATTATATTTATGTATTAAATTATGAATCCCAAAATTTGTAAAATGATAATGATTCATTCTCACACAACACATATAACACCCATCATTGACATCACCGTCTTGGTAATGTGAACGAGAAGCGTTTGGAAAATCAATGTAATTATGTTTATTTAGATTCATCTGATATAAATTTACAAGAATTACTTCATGTTATTTATAAGAAAAAATGTCCAAAAAACAATTTGGTGGATATATTGAATGGTCCAAAGAGCTCCTAGGACCGGTACACAATAATGTGTGTGGAACATTTACAGTATAATATATAGGTGGATATTCATACATTGAATCTTTTACAGATAACTTCAGTCGATATGTATATTCATTCATAATGAAGTATAAATCCCGGTATTTTTTATAAATTAAAGGAATTAAATAATGAAGATTATAATTATCTATGAATGAAGACAAATAAGATTCGATCAGATTGAGGTTGTGTATATATTTACCTAGATTTTATAAACATTCTAAGGGATTTTCAGATTTTATCTTAACTCACTCTACCTTAAACAAATCAATGTAATATTTTTTATTGATGAAATAATGATTCGTTTTTTGACATGATATGGTCATTATTGAGTTATACGGAACACCCATTATCCTTTTGAGGATATAAATTACAAAATGCGACATACATGTAAAACTGACTACAAACTAAAATGTAAAATGGATTTCCGTATGAGATATAGATAAGAAAGACACCCATTTTTGGCACAAATGTGTTTTGGGTTGTGAGGTGTTTTAAGGCCTTCCAAGGAATTGAACTAGAAGAATGTGGAAAAAAGTGTATCATTATAGGGTATCAAAGAAAACAATTTGATACTACCCATACAATCCCTCATACGAAAATTTGATTATCGCCCGACAAGCCTTCATTATTTAGTGGGATAAAATCCTCAAAATGAGTATTGGTAGAAATATTGACTTCAATGAAGTAGATGTTCTAGATACATAATAGATTATACATGAACATATTATACATGTCATCATATATGAATTAGTTCAAAAAACACAAGTACTGATTAGAAGCATAATAGTTGTAAGAGGACATGTGAGATACAGTTTACTAGTAATATAAGATGGTGACTCGTTATTGGTTTAAAATGATGAACCTTTATCCTACATGAATATTGTAGAGATCTCAGAAGCTGTATGGTGGAATGAATCCTTGAATTCAAAAAAAATTCCATGTATCAAATTCATGTTTTGATACTGAATTAAGCGCTGGTTGATATAAATATCAGTAGATGTATATGTGTATTCAAGTATTAAATGGGCAGGGACAGAAAATTAAATACCTACAAATCATGGATAGTGGATAATGGGTTTAAATAGTGTCAAGGAATTGACTATGATAAAACCAATTAACAATTTCCCATGTTTAGATACATCAAAAATAAACATTATATGGTATATTATAATAACTATAATATTTTGAAGATATATGATAAAACTATATTCCTTAATGGGATCCATTAGAATATTGTCAATATGACACATCACGATTTTTTTACTGTAGATGGTGAAAAAAGGATTTACAAGTTTTAGGAATGCATTTATGGTTTGAGGAAAGAATAACGTTCATGGTAAATTCAATTAGATGAATCCATAAATGAATTCGGTTTCATTAAAAATGATTATGAGCTATGTTTTCAAAATTGGTATGTTTACAATGTAGTCATTCTTCTAGTAGTATATGTTGATGAAATATTACTTATTTATAATGACAAAAAAGTATTGTAATCTGTTATGGACTAGTTGAAAAATTGTTTCTCTAGGATTCACTGTGTTGAAGTAGCATATGTTCTTGAGATCACGATATTTTGTGTTAGATCCAAGAAGACTATTTGACATAGTCAATGTACATATGTTGACAAGATACTAAATAAATTTATTATGGAACAATCCAATAGGTTATTGGTACTTGTATCTTAATGTTTACATCACTGTAGGAAAATGTGTCCTTTAACAGAACATGAGAATGAGAGAATGAATAAGACACCATATGATTTATTGATAGGATCAATTATGTATTTCATGTTATTTGATAGTCATGATGTTTCATATGTATTGTGCATGTTAGGTAGATAAAATGATGATCTAGGAGAACGAAATTTGGAAGTTGTTAAATCTATATTTAAGTCTCTAAGATGAATTGTGGATATATTTTTAGTGCATGGACTATATGATAAGATACTCTTCTCAGTATATAAAGTCTCTAGTTTTTAGATAGATTAGAGTGATGTGATTTCACAATATGGATATTTTTTCTACCTCGATGAAGTAGATGTAAGTTAGAAGAGAGAAGAGAATTTAGTTTTCACTAATTCAATAATATATTATATGTATATAACAACTAGAGATATATCCAAGCAATCCATTCTTCTTTATTATATAATCCTTGGACATTATGTTCTAACTTGTAGTAAATAAAAAATCATATTTTATTATGATAATACTCTAGCAGTTTCTCTTGAAAAATAGATATGGTCACACCAATAGAAAAATCCTACACTCGAGAATTATCACCTCTTGATGAAATTATTATCAATGGGATGAAGTCGCATTAAGAATAGTACCCAAATAAATAAAAAATGGTGGCCCCATGACTAGTAGCCTATCATAGAGGAAGCATGAGAATCATGCGATAGCTAGCGGACTGTTGGTTGTAAGTAGTTCTCTTTAGTGAAAGTGGATGTCTAATGGGGTTAGTTCTCATAAGACAATTTATGTTTTAATTATGATAACATTTATTATTTTTTTGGAATATTAATAATATTATTATCAAATAATGATTGTTCTTATGAATAACATATTATGTTTAAATGTCATAAGAGTATATATCAAACTAAAAGGTCATAGATGTTCCCCGGAATGATGAGAATCTTAAAGTGCTATGAAATTAATCTTAAATATAAGCTCAATGGTGGGATGATATTATATGAGGTAAAAATGATATAGGCTATAAGTGTTAGATATGTATAGGGATTTGTGTCACCTTCTTCTTCTAAAGTACCTTGTTAATATGTTGTGTAAGATAATTTAAGAATGATACCCTCTAATGGGAAATACTCATTTATAAGTTTCATTGGATGTTCTTATCTACAGATGAATGTGTTGATCATTATAGTTTAATATTATTATTAATGAGTTTTATGAGTTATGTACATTGATGTGTTGATTAAAACCATGAATATAGATGATTGTTGAATTTTACTATATGTTGGGTGCATAATCATTAATATTTCATTAATGAATAATGAAAGAAATAGTTTTCCCTTTCAGTTCTTTAGTGAAATTTAATATCTAAACCCCTTGGGTTGAAATAACAGGACATAAATAAATCTATGAGCATGGTACTTTGTAGGAAAGATTAATATTTGTTATTTCAAAGATATATTCTTCAAGAATATAGGTTAACGGTACCAGAATTCAAGATTATTTATTAGAGATATCATGATAAAAGGATTATATTACAATATAAACATCTATATTATGTATTATGTCATTGTTGTTTTTAATTCCTTGTCAATGAGTAAAATGGAATGTTTTTATGTTAAAAACATGGACATTATGTTACATATTTTAATTCCACATAGAAAGATTCATAGAGATTCACACACTATGGGTATCCATAATATAGGTTAAATAATAAAATTATTCTTTAATTTTTAACAAGAAGAACAAATATTGTCTAGTATTTATGTCATTAATTCTTCATTTTTTCAGGATTTCAATTACTCCATCACCAATTATTTGAGAAAATATGATGTTAGCATAACATTTAATAAATTATTATATTCTATTTGAATAATAAATTTTTTTTCTATTTATTATTGAATAAAGAAGTGGTATTTATTTACTAAATAAATAATCATTATTGAAGGCCATATTTATAATATGGAGGAATAAGGAACTAATTTTCATGGTCCGGTGACAAATATTAATTATTAATTATTAATTATTAATTTATTGAACAATATTTAATTTAATTTTCATACTAAGCACATTTTTAGATATAATATTATTATTTTAATAATTTGACATTGTTTTCTATAGGATTAACATAAATACTAAAGGCCACATGTGAATTTTTTTTATTTTAGTTCTAGAAGTATATGAACCCAATTATATTATTTCCATATTAATACAATTCATATTTTTTGGTTGTGCACAATGGAATTTTATAGTTCTCTCAAAACATAGAGAACTTTTTTTCCAAGAACTCCCCTAAGAATTGAGACAAATATTCCTCCACCTCCCACTCTCATGTCAAGAGAGATCATGGATAATTCTTTCGATGTGGTTCTCAAGGCGATCAATGGTCGATGACTCACACAATATGATTTGTCTATCTAGAACCTAGATATTTCCACAGTGTTGTTCGGAGATATGTACAACACATGTGGGTCACCGCTAGTAGGAATATGATATTGATTACTACTATTAAATTATTGTACTATACAAATATGTTGTCCCATCCTTCAAAAACTAAAAAATTATTAAAAGGAAATTATTAAAATAATTACATTTATTATAAATAATATATGACGATCCTTTATCTAGTTTAATTTTTATCTCATATTTCTATCTTATTGGATTCAATACATTAGATCTCTACATTTATGGTTGTGTAAATCTCAGATTGATCATCGTTCATGAGAAAAAGAAACGATTGGGGTGACCCATCAAATGCTCCCAATATGTCTAGAACAAACAGTACAACCCTAACAATATATAAGAAGTAGTCGAATCCCAGATAATATGATGATGAATACTCATTGAACATTATCAAGGGGAATGTGTGTACCTATAATGACATTTCAACTATTTATGAGTGTGGATTCCCTTATCCTATAATTATCGTACCATTAGGCACATAACCCAATTTCTCAAATCATTGTATTTGAAATATATATATATATGTACGAATTGTTTTTGAAAACTATTAATCGTGTTGTTTGAATTTATATAAATTGTTTAATAATATTTTTTTTAATTTATTACCTTATTTAGAAATTTATAGAATTATTTGTTAAAATATTATTTGGAAATGAAAAATAATTTCTTTTAAAAATTGAAATCATTAATTTCTTAATTAAATACTTGAATCTTATTATAGAAACCTTGGTGGCGCCCTATTAGGATTTAAATAACACTCATCATATGCCTTCAGTTGATCGTATATTATCTCCTTCTAGGTTCGACCAGGCGAAAAGAACATCTTGGGGGTCCATGATATTGATCATTAGGAATGGAGATTTACATTCATTGGGGCATTATTAGTTATCCAATTTTATTGAATATTTATTTAGTATTTTTTTCCATACATATTTGACTTCTAGTACACTTCCCCTAGAGAGTTTTTTATTTATCTATACAAAATAATATTTCATTCTTTCTATTGGGATTGTGTTAAATTCATTCCCACTACTATATTGTATATTGTATGGTGATATTTGTTTTTATTTTTGGATTAGGAATTTATATCAAGCCACGTGGGAGTTAAATTGGTTATGACGTTACTAGGGTACTCGATCTTGTTTGTGACATTGTTTATCGAAGGTATAACCTGCTAAAATATGTTTTAGTAAAATATAAGTTAGTCCAAATACCTTACAAAAAAATACTGAAATAAGAATTCCATATAATAATTATTAGAACCTAATGAAAAAAAATTGAGCTAATAAATTCTTTACCACTTGGTTAATTATAATAAATTTATCCTTGAATGAATTAATTGAAATAAAAACATAAAATACCAGAGTGTTTGATGGATTCATGTCATTACAATTAAACGAGGCACTATATAAACAACATAAAAAACATTTGGTGATTAACCCTTATGTCTTTTATAAATAAAAATTCAATTAAGAAAACACATACCTTGACTACAAAAAATACATTTCTGTCTATTATCTAATTTATAATAAGATTATATAAGTTACATTACATTATAAGAACCATTTTTAGATTTAATACCTTATACATTAGTCATTTAATTTATTTATTTTAAATTAAATATTAACATACTTAATCTATAATATCCTAAATTTTAAAAAGATGATAAAAACCATATTGATGATAAGTTATATGTTTCTAATATGGAAAAATATTTTAGCCATCAAAATAACATAAATAATGTTTTAATTGTATTTTGTAATGGTAAAAAAAAGTTAACATAGTGGAATACTAAATCACATTTTTTCAGAGTCGGACTCTGAGTTAACATTATATTATGAGGCCCATAAAGCCTCTTCAATGATGGAATAAAAATAAAAAATATATTATATTATGAATGGTAAATTTATTAAAAATAATTTAATAACTCCAAAATGAAGATTAATTTTGAACTACGAGACCACTATTTTGTTTTGAACATAGTCTTTACCCTAGGTTGAGTATAACACTCATTAGTGTTAGATATTTGTACGAATATCTTGCAAGAATAAATTATTTAATAATTTATAATTTATAATTTTTTATAAAATAATTTAATATCACTAAAACATGTCATCACATTACAATTCTAATACCACGATTGGGTCTGGGCGTAAGGTTTACCCATGACAAGGTTTAACTTTTATATACATTGATCTCTTCATGTAACATAATTTTATTTGTTAGATAATTAAAATTAATGAATTATTTAAATATTTTAATTTTCCTATTCCTCATGTCATTCCCCTCCATCACACATTTCCTCCATGGAAAATCTTCAGTTATTTTCAGACTAACAAATGGAATCATTTTTTACCGATTAATAACAAAAAATGAATTATCTATGTCAAATAAATGACTCTCCATTAAATTTTAGAATGAATAAGGTATTAAAACCAATTATTTATTATTTAGTTTGGGAAATACTCATTGGTATTCATTTTTTCTTTATAAACATGGTTCCAATACCACTATTCAACATAAGGGATGTGCCAAATTTTATCTACACTAAATTGAAATCACTGATAAAAGCCTTACTTTATCTTTGGTAGCTAAAATTGATGAAAAACATACATATATAGGTGATATGATATTAAACGATAAAATATTTTAATAAAACTATTATATATATATATATAATTATATTAAATTATATATTTTAGTTTTATACATAAATTAAAAAATGAATGTTTTTAATTATTATAAACATTATATATTAATATACATATTTTAATAATTCAAATATATATATATATTATGTTATAATGAACCAGTTTATATGATTAATAAATATTAATATTTATGAAATTAAAAAATTATAAAAATTCTTTTAAATAATAAATTTATATATATTCTAAATGTTATATTACTTATACTTTTGAGGGATCATGCATGTGTTATTTAGTAATGACTTGTGAAATGTTCATATATAAATTAACACACTTATTATCCAGTCTTCCATGCATAAGATGAATACATTTTTATGACATAAAACTTTCATTCATGTTATACCCATAAATATATATTTAAATAATTTTAAGATTAAAAAAAACATTTTTGTTATAATTTTATAAAAAAATATATTTATATCTACATATATATATATTAATAAATATATAAACATATATGTAATTTTAATTATATATGAATTTTTATAAAAATATTATTTATAGTGAAAAATATAATGATATATATTTAAATAATTAAAAATATACAACAAATTCATTTTTTATGTCATTCAAAATGTATATTCATATATTAATAAATATATATATGTATATTTAAATGTGTATATATATAATTATAAAATAATAATGAATATATTTATCTTATTTATCATATACTAAATATATTATATATTAGGTTATTAGGGGTTTTAATAAATTAAACACACACACAGACCACACAAATAGGTTGTATCCCACCCAAGGGATAGACCACCGATGAGCCTTATTAATTAAGTACATGGAACAAAGTCCAAATGGGAATGAATCCCATTAAATGGCCCAAAGACCCACAAATTGGCATAAAGACTTAATATAGTGTCATGCCTACATCATTCCTTCCTCAAAGTTTTCATACGCCATGCCTCCTTCACCACTTGGGTCACCACTTGCATAAGTCATTCTTGCATCACCATATAGTAGCTGAAATTCACTCCCACTCAGATTTTAACCCTGGTCAGATGCAACATTTTCGGGGTCCTTTTCTACTCAGGCAAGCCCCTAAATATTATATATATATATATATATATACACAAATATTTATAAATATATACAAATATTTCTAAATATATAAATATATGTCTCAATAAATAGATATATTTATAACATTACTTATTTAATATATAATTAATAAAAATATATTTATTTTTTAATTATAATAATATATATATATATATATATGTTTATAAAAGAATAAATTTTTATTTAAATAATTATAATATTACAATAAATAATTTTTTTAAAATTTATATATATATATATGTATATTAATATATATATCTATTTATTTATAATTATATCAAAATATAATAAATATATTTAATTATAATAAAAATTATAAATATATATTTAAATAATTTTAAAATTTTAAAACTATATTTATAATATTAGTACTTTTATAAATATATTTACACATATATAGAAATATATTTAAATACAAAATTTTTTTATTTATATGTAGAAGTATTTATAACTATATTCATATATTTTAATATATATACAAATATTTTTGGTAATGTATATACTTACTAATAGTAGTTAGAGTTTGGCTTAGTCGTAAAGCAACCCCAAAATACTACTTAAGGATAGGAGTTTAAAAACCCATTGGGTACAGGGTACTATAGCAATTTTGAAGTGGAACTGTTGCAGTACTATAGTGGTGGCGAAAATCTAGCATCGTCGAAGCTATAGCGTGGGGGACACTATTGAAGCAATTGTAGTAGTGGCTGTAGAACTTGAGCAATATGGGTACTTTAGTAGAACTATTCACTAGGGGCCTTTGGGTCACAAATTCGGGCATTCCGGGCCATGTAATGGACTTTCATTCCCACTAGGCCTATAACCAATGTATTGAATAATTAACGCGTCATGTGTGGTCTATCCATTGGGGGGCTGTGACATGTCTTTTCGTCTTGTGTGCGTGGTGTGTGAGTTTATTGTAGTTGTTCATCCAAAAATGTAATGTATATATAGTTTTAAATAAACAAATATTAATTTTTATATATTTATAACTATAAATATATATAAGGAAATATATAGATTTAAATAACTCTAAAATAAAAATAAATACATTTTTTCTGTATATATATATATGATAAAAATATATATAACAATATTTATTAATATATAAAAATATAAATATATATAAAGATATTTATAGATATATAGAAATATAAATATATGTATATTAAAATATTTATAAAAATAATTATTATATATGAATATAAAAAAATAATATTTATTTATATTTATATATATATTTAAATATTTATAAAATTACAAAACAAATTATTATAATTTAATAAATATAAATATTTATATATTAATAAGTTAATAAATAAATATATTTATATATATAGTCATTTATAAATAATTATAATGTTTTATTTATAATTATATTCACAACTAATTATCTACTTATTTATTATAAATATTAATATATATATATATATAATTATAATAATATAAATATATTATTATGATTATACACATATCATCATTTTATGAACTGATTGTGATTCCCCTTTATCAAGCCAAAAAAATAACATATAAAATATTCATTACACAGACTATATGTTTAACACTGATAACGATTAGTTTTACGAACATTTTTTAGTTTTGATAAAGGGTTATCCTAATCAGCATTAAAAAAGAACTGGTAATTGTCAATTTTATCAGCGCTTTCTATTTTTGTGATGATAAAATTCACCATTATCATTTAAAAAAACTAAAACTCCTTATGTGAAATTATAAAATAAGAATTTTTGGATGATTCTTTCACACATCATAATGCTTTCACATTAACCAACATCTGCCACATAATAGCCCTGACCACTGCTCTCATCCCATCTATTAGAACAACTATCTTCATCTCTCTCTTTGTTTCTCTCACCACCTATCTTACCACTACCTCTATCTTTGTCTCCACTCTCACCAACAACTCTCTATCCACTTCTATCTTCAAATCCCCTACCACCAACACACTCACTTCCACTGATCTCGTCACCAAATCTATCACCAGCATCACTCTCATCGCCTCTCTCTCCACCACCACTCGTGTCATCAGCAATCTCGCAGCCCCCACTCTTTTCACATCACTTACTATAGATACCTCTTTAGACACTCTAACTGCCACCTCTCTCACCGTTGTAACATTCTCCATCACCTCTTTAGCCACATCTACAGTCATCTAGATTGATCACATTGCCTCTATCACCTTTTTTTTCTCTCACTACCACCTCCCTAGATGTCTCCCCTCTCGTCGCCTCTCTCAACGCTGTCACTGAATCTATATATGATCTCAACACAACCCCTCTAGATTCCACTCTCATAACCTCTCTCACTACCACCACTCTCATTTCCACTCTCTCGACCAATTCTCTTTCCACCACCACCCTATCTTCCTCTCTCACCACTATTGGTAGCAGTGCCTCTCTCACCACCTCTACTCCCCTTTCCAACTCACTATCCTTCTCTATATCTTCAATTTTTTTACTGCCTCTCTCATTATATCCTATCATATTAGATCCTCTCTTAACACTACTGGTCTCCCCTCTGCCCTACTCACTATCACATCAATCGCTTCTTCTCTTACTTCCACAACTCTCACAACCAATTGTCTCCAACTATAATGTAGGATATGGGAGTAAATTATTATGATTATTTTTTTGTTTATTTTCTCAATATATTTTTAATACATGACTCTCTTGATGATGATTGAATTCTTTATAAGGAATATAAATAATTTCATTGTACAAAATTCTTTTATCCATTACAAGTTAATCATTTATGATCACATCTCATAAAATATTAATTAATTATATTTGTATAATGAATCTATTTCTAATGTAAATGAAAATTTTGTGGTACCACTGATGAAAAAATATTAATTTCAATTTAAATGAACTACATTGTATTTATATAGTTAAAAATAATCAATTATATGATATGATTTTTCATGTTCCTGTTGAATTTGTGCATGTTATTTTTTAATGTGAGTATAAAGATAATGGAAACCAAATTATTTGTTGAATATCACGGTGGCATAATCTATGATGTGATTGAATGATTTATGATTAGTACTTATTCATCTTGATTGAATGATAATTATTTTTGAGTCAGTGGTGGGTTATAGTCAGGAGATATTATGATTTACTTTATGATTCGAATGGGATATTGAGTTGTGTGATTTTTGACATAGAATTAATGTGATTGAATAATTTAGTTATAATGAAATTGAAAGGGAATGGTTTTGAAATTTAATTTTTTTGATTTATAATTCTCGTATGCATATTTAGGAAATTCTTTGAATGGCTACAAATATGAGAAAATGTCTTAAAATGTGTGTGTTAGATTATACTTATTAAATACTCGAATTGAGAATCATTTAAATTGAAGGTATTTTATGAAATTTTTACGGATTTTTTGTGTGTTCTGATTCAACTGTGTGGTAAGGAGTTGTTGTAACCACTTTCTGAATATTTTATGTATCCCCTAGTTATGAATTTGATATCCATAATCTTTTTCTTTCAAAATTCCATAGGGAATAATATATATGTATTTTTTAGAATGAATAATTATCTTGAGACATCATTGGGGGATATTTTTATTTAATGTAAATGATTTATTCTTTTGGATTTTGTATTGGATTTATCCCGGAAGAACCAATATAACAATGGGTGTTATAGATAATGAGTTGACTGTCATAATAAATAATCGGAATGTGTATATAGTGTGAAATTTCATGCTTATACATACTCATCAATCTCATGTAATTAATACTAATATAAACCATTTAAAAATACGAAACATGCCATGGATGAAAAAACACACAATTAATTCTTTCATGGGTAAATACCCAAAAATCGATAGGGTTCCTCTAATCAACTACTTGAAAAGAAATAGATGTACAAGTATATTTTGAAAGGTGAAGTAGAAAGATGTTGGGTGTCGACTATGAATATGATAATAACTAATGAAGTGTGCAGTATAAAATAGGATGTGTTTAAGGTAATGTGATTCTCCAACTATCATCCGCGAAGTAATCTGATAAAATATAGAGATATTTATTTAAAATATATATTATTTTAAAAATTATATACAATGTAATACATATATATATTCTAACAATATTACATTCAAATATAAATATATATAAATTTTTTATTTATACTTTAATACATGTATAATTTTTTCAATTTATCAATAGTTTAATACTTTTATTCTTTAATAAATTGAATGTAATATTTGAAAATATTAACTATAATTAATTTTTTATTTTTCAATCCATTAGTAAATTCAATATCAACATTTTATGTTATGAAATTAATTTTCAAAGAGAATAATTTTTTAATTTTAATTATTACAAGGTGTATCCTAATTTTGTAGGTTTTTATAATGTAAATATTATTTTATACTCCATTTATATTCACAAGAAAGTATTTTCATTCAAGTAATTAATGTTATCTATAATAAATTGAACATATTTTTTGTAATATTTTAAAATATTAATTTTACAATATAAAATTGATTGTATGTGAATAATGATTTAATGGATGCCAATAGTAGGAAAAAATAGTATGAGGATTGGGTGAAGGAGTTCATCAAGTTTAAAAATACCATGAATATTATCCTACATAATACCATTTTTGTGTTTACACTATTTTTATTCATGACTAATAAGTCTAGAAAAGTTGGAAGAATAGTTGATCTAGGATGAAATTTATCTAAGTTATAAATGTTTAAATGGACATTGAAAAAAAAAGGTCAACATAGATACTGACTAGGATAAAACTACACTTTATGGATACTTTAATATAATTAAATGTATAAATAGAGAGGAATGCCATTTAGATGATGTGATTACATGTGTAAATAATAATGTTGATCTTATTAAAAAACCTAAAATGATATTTGAAGATGATCTTCATGATTATAAAAAACTATTTGATATGTTTATGGGTTTTGAAAAGAAATAATTTTATGTAGGTTTCACTAAATATAAAGCTTTATTAGTTGTACTATAGATGCAATATATAAATGCTGGTAACATATGGTGTCACACCAGTTTTTCTACTATAATTTTTCTATTTAATGACATACTATTAAAATATAATGATCACTGCAGCCGAAAATATGATTCTAAATGAATTCTATGTTCTATCGGTGTTATCTATCAATGAATACAATCATGTTAATATGACTGTATTCAAATTCGTAATGATCCCTAAATCACACAAATAAAAAAAAGTGTGGTACTTCCAGATACATGAAAGAGGAATCGGTTCTTATGAATTTTTTATAGTACATTCCAATCATTGAAAAGGATAAGAACCTATATCTAGGTAAGGAGACTACAATTCAAATGATGTGTCTTGTAGATAAAATAAATAAAAATGGTAATCATTTTCACATGGGAGACACTCTTAGGTGGAAGAGAATCTATTATTATTATTCTGAATTCTGAAATGTGTCTAGAATCCTTCAACCTATCTTATCAACATATAGGGTTATTTATTTTCGTATTCAATGAATCACTAATTTCACATGGAAGTTTATGATAGAAAATTATAGCATTCCATCGTGGATATGAATGAAATGAACATAATTTATGTTATCTTTGATTATATCAACAACAAAACAACTAGGTAATGATATTATTTTTTATTTTTGATATATTAATATATGAATTGATATTTTTTTTGGTTTTTGGTTTAACACTACATGATACATATATAAATGAAAATTCCACATTAAGAGACTTGTCGAGAGGGATGAAAATTGACAATCCTAATTATTGAAATTTTATTGGCATAAAAATTTAAATGAAGTAAAGGTTGTATCATTTCTGAACAAGGCACACAATTAATTAAAATCAAAGATTCATCAATGACTATGTTTCTCAGACATTGAATATATGTACCCAGAAGAGAAGCGTACAAATATTGGATGACTTCATTCGATGTAAGTTCAAAATATTATACAATAGATGCTTCACTAAGTGGTGACCTATTTTTTTAATTTATATGATGTGGAAACTACTTTTGGTAAACCAGTTTCAATAAAACATATGAAATCTGGTTTAAGTGATATGTTTTTCTCAATTACATAAAAATATTTTTCTATATGTTAGACACAATTGTTATAATTTAAATGTAAAAAAAAATTATAGTGTTATGAGAAAATTTCTAAATGAACCAACTGCATTTAAAGATGTAATTTGGGCTATGTTAGATGTGGTAGACATAGGAATATGGGAAGATTTGGTGATAGTTATGTGTGAAAATGAACCATTATTCATTAAGTTTCATACACTCTTTCCATGTAGGAGAGATAAAATTTTTGTAACTACTTGAATGATGTAAAGGATCCACATGTGTATTCATTAAATATAAATAATATTGTTCCAATGCCTAATTTAAATTTAAAGGCACTAAAATCACATGACTATCCTATTTTGATGAACAATATAATTCATGTATCTGTTTATATCATTTTGTTCAATCAATTTTAATCATAAAATATCCATGATCTATTTCCTATTAAATTATATATATAGAAAACATATAGAACTGGGGAATCTACCATGTTTAGGAATAGAAAATTCATTCATATTATTTGAAATGGAAATGTTCTTCCAGCTGTCATTTTTTCGATATGATGGTTCGGTTTTTGAGATAGATTTGACTGTGTGGATGTGTACATTATTTATGGATGTTCTCCATTGAATGGTATATTATTATTTTGAAAGTGTGTGTTTAAAATTGAAGTCTACTAGATGGTCGTGTTGTAGAGTGATATATTCCCAAGGATGACAATGAAATAATTAACGACTACCTGTTTGGTGTTGAAAACATTGGTCGACTAAAATATGATCCCACATGGAGGCTTGTGGGTGAAAGAATTTATATAAAATTTATGGTCTCAATCAATTTTACGAGTCTATAGTAGTCACATCACTATTTTTTATAATATTTTAGAGGATTCAACATATGTTGAAACACACAAATAAATTAAAATTCATTTGGATCAATGATGGGATGAAAAATGGATACTGAATACTATAATCATTAGTTTTAGGATGGTTTGTAGACATTATATTTAGGGATTTGGATAATAATATGTATTAAATTTCAATAAATACATTGATGAATCCCCATATAAATAGGTTTTATGTATTAACATACAATTTTTATATAAATAATTGTTATATGTTCATTAAAAATGAACATGATAAAGGCAGCGCCTTAAAAATATTGGAGCTACAATTATGGTTGAAGTGATGAATTTTACTTGTACTAAGGATATAAATAAAATTTATGTGAATATTTCATAGCTCTAAATCATCAATAAAATAAGGGTGTTGGGTTATACAACATTCAAAGTGCCTATTTTTCATTAAAAGTGTGTAGATAACCAGAGTGTTGTTAAAATACCTGTATTTTCATTCATGGATGTGGATTTGAGTAATGAAGGGTACAATGAAAAAGATTTTATAATAGTATTATAGGTGTAAAATGTATATTATGTTATAGATCATGTAAACTGAGAGTGGTAAATTGTTCTATTATTGACCAAAGCCACAAAAGGGTCATATGAAATTTCTATTGATGAAGACACATTCATTAAGACATCATAATCATTTCATAGTGGTCCCAATATATATGGGGTTCTATCTATTATATGAGACCATAATGATGATATTCAGATACTCTATAGAGGGTTCAAATCTATTCTATCTTAAAAATAGATTTAAATTGTCAGGTTATGTTTTCTTGTAATATACATTATATTACCTCATGATATTACATGTTCATGGTAGCATTTATGTTATATAAATTAAATGTTAATGAACATCTGTATATATTTACATATTCACATGTTGGTGATATCAATAATGATGAACTACTAGTTTCAAAACATGATGCAGCTCCTCATATAGAAGAACAACTACCTTATGCACGTGTCAGTTCTCCCAATCCTAAGGAACAATTGTATTCTCATCCATTAACTACTCCCAGTGCCGAGGTATAGTGACCTTCTGTAAATTATGATTATACAAATCTAGAAAAATTACATATTGAGAATGTTTAATTCTTGGAAATGGTTGGAATCGAATAACTAATGATGTAGGAATAAATCGGACTTCAGTTGTGTGATAGTGTTAGAACCATTATTATGGAAATACACATAGACATCAAATTTGAGGTCCAATGAAATGTTTGGGGATATGTTTTTAATGCCAAAAGTCCATTCTCAATAGATACATAGTTTTTATGGCTTGGTAATGTGTTTCTATAGACGTTATCATTATGGAACCTTGTTTTTTAAAGGCTTAAGAAACTCATTTGGAAAGAGGAACAAAAACCACTAGCACATGTTTGTGCTCCAAAACCCATGGAACAATAGGTTTTCCATCCAGTTACTACTCCCATTGTAGAGGTATACTGACCTTCTGTAAATTTTTATTATACAAATCCATAAAAACAACATATTGATAATGTTTAATACAAGGAAATTGTTGGAAATGAATAACTAATGATGTAAGAATATATAGGACTTCCATTGTGTGATAATTTTATAAACATTTTTATGAAGAAACACTTTGACATCATATTTGAAGTCCAATGTAATGTTTGGGGATATTTTTTGAGTTCCAAAAGTACATTTTAAATTGATACATGTTTATCATGACATTGTAATGTGTTTCTATAGATGTATCATTGTGGAACCATGTTTTTTGAATACTTAAGAAAGTCATTCGGAATGATATTATAGATGCATTATGATAACATTTTCTTATTTTACTAAAAAATAAAATAATGTATCATTTACTTACTCATCATCATACTTTATAGTGATCATTTATAGTACATCACTCTCACTAGAAATTAAAATTAATTCTTTCAGGATGGATTCATAGAGTCCTTCACTCAATTCAAATGAGATTCATCATAAATATTATGATGTTAAAAAAACTCACACCCAATGCTTCTGTATGAACAACTTATAACCCAAAAGGTGTAAGATGGGGTTATTTGTATTTGTACAGAGATTTTTTTTAGGTAAATAATAGAAGGTGATAAATTGATATACAATAAATTTATTCACATAATGATTGAGAATTTGTTATTTATGAAAAAAACGACGTGATGAAAATAATTAACCTGAAAAAAACCAATGTACCCCTACCGTAAATCGAGGACAATCTATTCTTCAATTGAAAAAAATGGTACAATTTTTAAATAAATACTAATAAATTAATGTGTAATTATAGGACAACATAATTATGTTAATATCATTAAATAAATATTGATGAATCCAAAAAAATCCACCTTAATCCCACAACATGTGACTCTGAAAGACGCATGTGAAAATAATTATGGGATTGTAATAGTAGAAAACAAAAAAGTGTGTGAAACATGTCTATGTAGTACATAATAATTTCTTCCCATAAATCATAATTACATATCAATGAATACTTATTTTATAATATTTTCTATCTTACTTATGTAAGTATGAATCATCATCTCTTTTATCGGATGAACAATTACTATCGGTGTCGATGAAGCAGCCAGTACTATATGGTCGTGTCAGAGGAGTTGGTTTTGTTGTGGGACAATGAACATATTTTTTAAAATAAATAATATGAGGATAAAGATTAATTAATGGAATATGTAAATGCAATGTAATCTTACTGTGAAGAAAATTTAAATTGGTAGAATGAGTTGCTAAAATATTTTATGGGTGGGAAGGAAATAAATTAAACAACTCAATAACAACAAATGTGTGATGTTTATACCCCCCCTGAGGTGAGTCATTATCCTGAAATAGATATCATACATGATTAAATCAAAATTCAAATAGTTGTTTCTATGAAATATGAATTAGTTAGAGAGTAATACATTTCCTATTATAATATCTTAAATGGTGGAAATTACTCTGATTTATATCATTAAACACCCTCCCATTGAATTGTAGATAGGGATATAGTTTTAAATATCAAATAAAAATCTCTACAGTACAGAAAAATTACAATATATCATGTTAGAGTGGAGATTATAATATCAAATGATCTGAGATCTATGCAACATTCCTGACTTGATGATGTGTATTTTCTTAATCTCAACCAATCAGTACGTATATTCATCACATTACCCTCAGATCTTGTAAAAACCAATATTTGATAAGAGGTATTGATTTAAAATTATATTCATGTTAAAATAATAAAAATTAATGAAAAAATGTTTGAATTGATGAATGTTATTTTAGAAAGAAATAGTAAGGGATGAAAAGGAAGTTTCACTTAGAACCATAAAAAGTAACCTCCAACTGATTCAAGTGATATATAGAAAGCACCATTATCCCAATTATTCAATATCCACATTTACTATCATTTAGGGTTCATTAAGATACAAATTTATCAAATGGTAGTATCCACATTGTTGATTTTGAAGAGAGAAAGTATAAAGATGAACCTACATATTATAGTAATCTTGTGAATGTAAATGAAGTCATCAACTATGAAAATATTGGAGGCTCACTTGTAAATGTATACATGACATTTGTAATCATGTTTTTTTAATTGATGAAATAAAATTCTAACTATGAATAAATATATTTCATTTTTTTTTGTATTTCAATAAAAATTTATGGGATTACACAAAAAACTAACTCATTAGTCGTCATGTCTCTTCAATATAAAAAATTACATTTATTATAAATATGAATTAAAAGGTGATATAACTCAAAAAATTATTTGAATGAAAATGGAGGATGAAAGATTGTTCATATTACCAACATTTCAGGGGTAAAACTATAAATTTTGACCATATCGAATATATTTTCATTTTATTCAATACATATTAATTTTTCAATTTTTTGGAAGCGTTAGATTTTCATTTTTATTAATTTAGATATCCCAATGATTTATTTCCAAGATTTAATGGATGACTACTCATAAAACTGACCACACATGATGACGTCAGAAAATTGGTAATACACTAGAACCAATGTTTTTGATGAAAAATATATATTTTCTATTTTATATTATGTTTTATTGAGGATTGTGTTATGATAAGGAGTTGTATAAATATCATGAAAATCATGGATTGTGGACAACCAACGTTCATAAGTAGCCTAAATATTCTATAACAGGAGTTGTATTAGGGTATATAGAATAATATTTCACTATCCAAACACATATCATAAAAAATTACTTAATTCATCCAATATTTTTAATTTTTATAATATTGAAAAAATTTAAATTGTTTTGGTTATTTAATTATTAAACTTTTGAGAGAGATCATATTCTATTAACAAACTAGTATCCCAAAAGATTTTTTTTTTTGAAAATATCTACTTAATTTAAAAAAACTTATTAATCTATTGTGTATTTATATTTTCTAATACTAATATGAATTTTGAAACAATTAACATTCAAATGGAGATATAGATTTGCTTATAAATGAAAGGGTGGAATACATAGTTTATGAATGCACACAAATACCATAAATAAGGTTTCATTATTGTTAATATACTATTTTACCTCATAATATTATCCTTTTTCTACTGTATTAACATAATATAAATAATATTTTTGACTACTAATATAGAAAATGAATTCTGTATATTACAAATTTTCCAATCACATTAAATAATTGAATATAATGATGGAAACCCATTGTGTTGTTGGTAAGGAAATGTTACAATATGATTTATCAATGTTACTGAAAAAATATATAATGAAATTCTTATTTAAGTTTAATTATTCTTTCTAGTTTTTTTAATATTAGAATATTTCGATCCATATATCAAGAAATTATACCCTAAAACATACACATACATCTTCAACCGAAAACATTTTCAAGCCATCCATGTTAGACTTTATCACATTCTATAAAGATCCCTTTATTATAGAATAAAAATGGTAATCTTGATGTTTTCCTAGTAAATTCATCAACCATAAAATTAATTTATCATTTAATATTTGTTTTTAATTCATTTAATTTTACTATTACTAACTTTAGAATTGATTTCTTATATATGTGGATTCTTTTCTTTTAGTTGTGGTTGGTTTTTAGGAGGTCCTAATTCTTATGAGAGATTGGACTTCTAGGATGCTACTAAGATAATGAAAATAAGGAAATGGGTAAAGAGTTCATACAATAATTTTCAAAAGGTGAATTTTTAATACATAATAAAATAAATTTTTTATCATTTTATGAAATAATTTTATGTTAATTTTCTTTTTATTTTATCAAATACTCATTCAATTTTTTTCAAAGATATTTTAGGAAGAGAAATTCATCATTAAACTATGTGAAAAAATCCAAATAAGAGGTAAAATATTTATTTTGACCAATGTTATCATGATTTCCATGATTTTTTTATCAAACTAAAACTCAGTATTCTGATTTGATGTTCCTAGATGAAACAATTTTTTAGCTAAGAACAGTGAGTCAATAAATCTAATGTGTGTCATGGTAAAAAAATAAAATCAATGTAAATCCAATGTAAATTGTGGTAACATTGGCAGTTAGGAATATTTTGAGACATTGAGACTCTAAGAATAAAACACACATAAAATTGACTCATTGAAAGACATGTATGACTGAAATTTATTTTTTTAAGTTAAAAGAGACATTGATTTTAGTATAAATGATAACAAAAATACTCCAAACCAACGAAAAATGTTCATATTATTTTGATACATTAAGAAAATGATACATATGTCATTTTTTATGTGTTAGAATCATCCACTCCTAAAGATGATTCATTGTGTGACTAGTATAATTCCAAGTGTTCCAATTTTTTAGGAAATGACATTATTTTTTGTAAAAAGGACAAGTGGCCTACTGAAAATAATGTGATCACAATTTACATGTTTTAATACATTATCAATATTATACAGAAGTAATTTTGTAATACTAGGAATCAACCACAGCACAATATGTAGAACAATGTCAATTTATTGACTCCAAATGTGACAATTTTTTCAAAATTGACATTAAATACAGTAAAAATAAAATGTGTCCTTCTAAAAACTAAAAATACAAACTCCAATAGTTTTTATACATTATAAAAATTAATTGAAATTAATTTGTAGCATTTAGAAATCAACTGAACCACAATCCAATTCACGGTGTGAATAGAATGTCTCTATGTGTGTCTATTTATTTAAAATTGATTTCAATTTTAGTAAAAAACATGTGACGTTCTGAAAAGTGTGAAAAAGAATTAATATAGTTTTGATACATTAGGAAAAAGAAACCTATGTAATTTATGATGTTTTCAATTAAACCACACATCAATATAATTCATGATGTGAGTAATATGACCCAAAGAGTCTTTTATTAGTCTAAAAGTGACATTTCATTTCACAACAGCCCTGTCAATAAAAACCATGAAAATACAATCTGATTGTCAACATAAATCAGGAAAATATTATTGAGTTAGTTGTGATGTTTATAATTTAGTATCATGTCAATCCAACACATGACGTAACAGATATGTCTAAATGTGTGTGGTTCTAGTTTCAAATGATAGTTTAATAAAAAATAAAAGTGGTATACAAAAAAATCATGAAAATATAATCAAATTATTTTGACAAATTAATAAAATGATAGAAATGTCATTTTTGTGGTGTAGGAATCGTCCCCACAACAATATAACACATGGTATGACCAATATAACTCCATTTGTATCAATTTTTTAAATTTTACATTAATTTCGTAGAAAGAACAAGTGTCACACAGAGAACATAGAAAATTAATTTGGATTGTTTTGAAAGTTTAATATAAAATTAATATTTAATTTAAAAAAATGAAAAATTTACATACTAAAAACCTCTAAAATTCATTTGGAATGTTTGGATACTTTAGAAAACTGAATAATAAGTCATTTTTTAAGTGTAGAAATTTATGTCATCTCAATATAATTCATGGTGTGGCTGGTATAATTCAATGTGTTCCAATTTATTTTAAATTATATTTAATTTTTTACAATGTATATGTTAAATAATAAAAGAGAAGAAAATGAATTCATATTGTTTTGGATACCTTAGTAAAATTACCCATGAGTAATGTTTTACATGTAGGATTCAATATAACCACAATATAATGAATGGTGTGACGATAATAACTCATTTTTTGTATATATATTTAATATTGACATTAATTTTAGTTAAATGTATATGTTTCATAATGAAAACCATGGAAATTTTTTCAGATTGTTTAAATACATTATGAAAACAATCTACAAGTCATTTCTAATATTAACTAATTATATAAAATATAATATAATTCATGGTGTGACCAGTATATATTGATGTGTTACTATTTATTTTATATTTAAAATAATTTATAGTACAAGAAACAAGTGAGAAACATAAAACCAAAAAACCCATTCTTATAATTTGTACACATTAAATTAATTATCATGATTTATTTATTACAAGTAAGAATCAACCAAACCTCAATATAAAGCACAATTTGTTCTATATAAATCATTGTGTGTCTTTTAATTTTATGTTCACATTAATTTTATTAAAAATAATAATAGATAAACTGAAAACCAGGAAAATACCTTCATATTTTTTTAAAATTTAGAAATATGATCTATATGTCATTTGTGACGTGATGGGATTATCGTCACTAAGATATAACACATGGTGTGACCAGTATGATTCCTTGTTTTTCAATTTAAATGAAATTTAAATTAATTTTAGTACAAAAATATGGGACACACTGAAAACTACAAAAACACATTCATATTAATTTGATGATTTTGAAAAATGATTTATAAGTCATTGATAACTTTTAAGAATCAACCACACCTTAATTAGAAACATGGTTTTACTGTTATAAATCGAATAATATATTTTTATTTAAAATTGTCTTCAATTTTAGTAAAACATAAAAAGTGACATACTGGAAACTAATAAAACACATTCTTATTGTTTAGTTAATTTAGTAAAAGGATCATAAAGTCATTTCTGACATGTAAAATTAACCCACACATTACCACAATGCATTATGTGCTCGGTATGACACAATGTGTGACTTTTATTTTAAAATTTACATCAATTAATGTATAATATAGAAGTGATGAACAAGAAAATGAGTAAATTCATCAAAATTGTTTTGATTATTTATAATAATGACCCATGAGTCATTTTAGACAGGATGGAGTCACCCAAACCTCACTTTTATGCATGATGTGACTGTTGTGACTCAATTTATATATTATAATTGTTAAATTTACATTTTATCCCATAATAGTTTTCACTCACTGAAAATTAAGAAATGTTTATCCAATTTCCATCATAATTTAGGAATTTAATTCGTAAGACATTCATCAGATATAAGAAACATCCTCATGTCAAACTGAAAAATGATATGATTGGTGTCACATAAAATGTGTGGTTCTCATTTATAATGGTATTATAGTAAAAAAAATTCATCAAATAATAATAGAGAAAACATAATCATATAGTTATAATAAATTAAGAAAACGAACCCTATGTTATATGTGATGTGTTAGAATTATCAAAAACTCAATTTAATTCACGATGTTTCCAGTATAATTCAAATTGTATCGTTTTTTAAAATTCAAATTATTTTTTGTAAAATGAGAAATTGAGATAATGGAAACTAAGAAAATCCTTTTGGATTAATGTGATTATTTATAAAAACAATCCATAACTCACTATTTACATGTTGGAATTGACCCCACCTTAATAAAATTCATAGTGTGACTGATATAACTCCATTTGGTCTATTTTCATTAAAATTATCATCTTTTATGCATTCTTTCACATTTTAGAAATAATTATTTTCAATATTTTATAAATAACACAATTTTGTTTATATAGGTAAATTGTTTTTAATTAAGAAGAGGTTATTGGTTAAGAAATTGATACTAGGGGAGGATGTTTTTTGAAGGGGGGTCTTGGTTAAAAAAATATGAAACATTAATATTTGTAAATGTTTGTGGATGATTGTAAATTTGATTCTAAAAAATATTAATTGAAATGTACATAGTTTTTTAGTATATTCATGATTTAAATCTTTTTGAATTAAAAAATATATATAGTCCCACATATGATACATGTTTTTGTTGGGTGTGATTCTAATCAAACACAGCACTACATCATGTTTGCCCATTACTAGTTCTCGTTCATGCATGGATAAATGACCCTTTATCTGCGCTTGTAAAAGTGATGTTAATAGGGATCCCAATAGAATTGCACCGAAGACTACAATTATTATTTAGAGTTGTTAATGGCATATTTTAGTGTAATTAAAGATCATATCTGTAGAAGTAGAGATCTTCCTTAGAGTCTCACCAACGAGTCTACTAAAGCACTTCCAACATGTTGGAGAAGATTAGTCAAACATTGGTGTGATTCTAGGCATCACAAAGACTTTTCTACAGGTTCCCGGCATGTCAGTCTTGGTGTGCAAGTGTTCATCGTCATTTTAATTAATTTAATTTTCATTTTCCTTATAATCTTCATAATGAAAAAAATGGATATTTATAATCAAATAATTCCTTGAAAATGGAAAATATTAATTAATAATATATGAGATTTTTAAATAAAATGACAAACCTAAATCTATCAATAGATAAATTTTTTAGAAAAATATAAAAATAGGTATAGATATATATTGATAATCACATTATGTGATTATAGACAATTTATTAAAATAATGTTATCAATGTGTAATTGCATGATCTATCAAAGGAAAAATTATCAAAATCTGTATATAATTATTAATTTATTTGTCAAAAAAATTCAAAAATATTATCATATATAATTCATTCAAATTATTAAAGGATAATTATAAAGTTATGGAAAAAAATTGAAATTGATTATTTTTACAATATTTTTATTAGATAAATATCAATGTATAATTTTTTAAATAATAAATGTTTAATATAATGAATTATTAAATTAAAATTATATGTTAACAATAAAAAATTATCACATGATAATATATAAGAGATTATTTAATGTCATCTATTAGTGGATAATTATTTTTAAGACATAATTATCGAATAAAAATATAAATGGATAAATTTTAATCATATTACTAAAAGATTACTATAAGGGATAATATATTATAAATTATCAAAAAGATAGTTATACAGGGATATATTTAAATGAATTTATCAAATAATAATAATAATAAAAAATTTAAAATAAAATATAAAAAGATAAATACAAATGGATAATTTTTATTAAATTATAAAAACATATTTATATGGGATAGTTTATAAGAAATTATAAAAAGATGAATATAAAATATAATTCCAAAAAAATTATCATAAATAATTATAAAAGGATAAATTATAAATAAATCATCAAAAAATAGTTACAAATTATGATTTTACATCTGTTATCAACGGATAATTATAAATTATAATTTATATTTATTTATCACCAGATAATTATAAAGGTCTATTTATTATAAAATTATAGAATGTAATTTTAAAAATTATAATTATTGTGAACATATAAAAATATAAATAATCTTGGGGGAAATTTAGAAAGAACATGATTTAACAGAAATGATAGTTAAAAAACCATTTAAGAGATAAAAAATATCATCATATATGATATTTTAATGATAATTCACAAATTATCCAGGAGAGAGAAAGTATCATCACATATGCTATTTAATGAATTTTAGAAATAAAAATGTTTTTTTGGATCATGGATACCATGACGAGCCTCGAGTGTCAATATTTCTATAACAATAGTACGATGAATTTTCCTTACAGGTTTACCCCCACCTTTTGGCATCGATGACTTTTGATATAGGATGTTCCTTACATATTTTAATCGTTTACACATTTTTATAATTAATATTGTAACACCCCAGTTAAATAAAGATTATGTCATTTTTATATTTATCCATATTTTTGAATAAAATTTTAATATTAATTTAAAGGGGATGTTATGCTCGATGGCGTACCCAATACGGAACAACGAGTTTTTGGGAATCTTACGTTGCACTCTAATAATAAAATAATATTATTTTAAATGGTTGTTAACGCCTAGCCGTTGTAATGGCGGGAATGAATAGAACGAACTACAAAATGATTATATATTTTTGTCAAATATTTTTACTTTTTACAATAAATGTTAGAGGATTAAAAATGTGAATGAATTCAATTTTTAAGCGTAAACATTCTAATGTTCTTTAGAAGGTGATTAACCACCTTTACATGGAGAACCTCTTTTAAATCCACTTTTTGACAATTTTATGTGTTATATTTGAAAAAATAAAATTCTTCTTTAGAATAGAGACATAAAAATTTACTTTGAGTCAATGTTTGGTATCTTTCCGATAAAGTTCATTTTTTTAATGAATAGTGAAAAATGTTGTATTTTAATTCAAAACCTCTTTTTAATCTAATTTATTTATATGATTAGATTATCTTTTGAACTGTTTTTAAATTAAAATTAGAATATATTTTTACCATTTAATCCAATAGTGGTCATTGGAATTAATTTCACTTTGAAATTGGACTTAAACTACTGTCAATCTTTTAATAGATATTGTTTCCTAAAAACACGCTATTTTGTTTTGACAGCGGGAATTAATTATTAAATTAATTAATGCAAATTATATGTTTTGAATTTTGTAAAATAGACATCATTTTTTAGTTCAGAATATCAAATATAGCTTAGGGTGAATGTTTTGTATTTTTCTGAAAAACTTCAATTTTTGATGAATAGTGAAACCACTAAGTGGTAGTTAAAGAAACTGATTTTTCGTTTAAATGAAACTTTGCCACCTCTATGTTTTGAATTTCAAAAATCCGACATACATGGTTGTCATTAGTAAGTAAAATGTGGTTCAATGGGATTAAGATAATTTTTTTGGTGAATAGTTACTTTTCTGTTCTTAATTGCGATTAGAGGTAATTAGTGTAATTTAAGGTAAAAATAATGTTTTAATAATGTGAAATGACCTAGAAATATGTCCTACACTCATTGGATGTGTCATTGACGACCAAGATAATCCATGGGTCAACTTGGGGACCACATGGAGCCACTTTGTTTGGAAAATGACATAAATAACCTTTTATTTAAAGTTAAAATAAAAATGTCATAAGCATGAGATGTTTTACTAAAAAAAATTTTAAATGGGGTTATACAAGTCATATTTTTGACTATAAATATTCATAATAAAGCTAAAAATATTTTGTACATCATGATAGTTTTTTTATAATTTTTAGACATTAAATAAATTAAATTATTTATGATATCATGATGATGCAGCAGTTACCTCATTAATAAAGGATTTAAATAAAATTAAACGATAATGATAAAAATATTACATAAAATGGTCAAAAACTTATTGGATGAGTATATTTCGAACCCCTACCACCTTATACTAGAAATAAATCAATGTGGGACCTTTAAAATCCGAAACCCATTTGAAAATAAAGTAACATTTTGTAACTCTACAAGAGTGCCCCTCCTCTCCTCTTGTAAAAGGCCCCTACCTCTACCACCTTACCCACACCTCTCAAGGATTTGGCTCGGCCAACCCTGCTCATTTTGCCTCTCCACATCCCTCTCTTAGTCCTAGAATCCTCACTTTGGGCAGAAGTCTTCCCAAGGAAGCCTTTGAGCTCAAATCAAAAAGAGTTACCTGATTTTAAGGTAATGTCTTCACTTGTGTTCTTTTGTTTTATTTTGCTTCTCCAACCCCCTAAACTCTTTTTATTAATTTCTTTTGTAACAACTACAGTATCTTAAATATACTAGGATGTTGTTATAAGAATAATTAGAGCTACACATACACACACCTACATCAAATGGTTAAAGAACATACTGTTTCTGTGGATGGTGAATTTCTGCCTCCCGAAACGATGATTGTTCAACACTCATATGACACGTTAAAAGGCGGCCATTAAGATATAAATATATTTATATATGATATATAATATGTTTATGTTTTACTTAAGTTTCTTTATTTTTCTTTTGTGGCATACCTTTATGGTTTCCATTTTGGGTAAACACGATAATTTCATTTTAGGAAGTTCGGACTACCGCCTCCTCAAAGTGATTTGATTCATTAATGCCATATGTCGGATGTATAAAGGATGTATTTAAAGTTATTATATATAATTTATGTTACATATAAATGATTAATATAATTCAGTAATTAAAATATACATACCTCTCATTTATTTTTAATTCCATTAATATGACATAGAAATGAATGTAGCATTAATGCGTACGTACGGCTTACCGTCTCCATAAACGGTGCATTTCATTTCTTACCTCTAAATTATTATGTAATATTATAAATACATGTATATTCTGGATATATATGATATATATGATATCCAAATCATGAATATAATTCTGTATATAATGAATCTTAGACCACACGAACAACATGTAATTGTAAGAAGTCCACTTTCGACTTAAGAACCAAATATTGACAAAAAAACATGATTAACTTAAATGATTACATAATGTTTATAACATGGCAATAAGTGATATAAAAGTAATAATTAACTTGAAAAAGGTTCTTGAGAAATTATAAATTAACTCCAGTTTCTTATTCAGGACGTTAAATAACGATCGAGTCAAGTCGGACCCGAGGTAAGGGAACCTACCCCTCCCTTTCTTTTTAAGTACACTCTTTTATGACATTCCTTATAAGCTCATATTTCTTGTGATTGGGATGTTCTATTATATTACTCTTACTGTAATTTTTATTTTCATATGATGTGAGACCCTATTATCTTTCATCAATCCATTTTGGAAGTTCTGAGTGGCGCCGTTAGGCTGCCAAATTTACGTAAGAGATCCAACCTCTCTCTTTCTTTTTAAGTACTATCCTTTATGTCACTTCTTTTAAGCTCCTATTTTTTATGTTGGGGGATGTTCGTTTATATTCCTCTTTCTGTAAAATTTATGTTAATATGATTAGAGACACTATTTGATCTCATCAATCCATTTTTGTAAGTTTTAAGTGGCGCCGTTAGGCTGCCGAGTTTTCGTAAGAGATTTTTTCATCTCACTTTTATTCCCATGAGATTTATGCTACATTTGCCACAATTTTCTTTGAGTGGTGTATGTACTACCTATTATTTTACTAATTGTGTAATATACGTTCATTTATTAGTATTTACATCAATGTTGTATTGTCCTTCTTTCACGGGGTGTATGTTTCGAAAGATACCCATGTCGGTAAGGGAACCTTTCACCCTCCTCTTTTTAAAAGACGTCTTTTGTTATGTCTTTTAATTCACATACTATTATGTTGGGATATGTTATTATATATCCTTATTGATGTAAATTTTATGTCCAAGGGATGAGATACCCATTTTATCTCTCATCAACTCATTTTCTAAATTTTGAAGTGACGCCGTTAGGCTGTCGAATTTTACCAAGGGAACTTTTTAACCCAATTTTGATTTCTTTGCGTTCAACATGTAGTTATTGAATATGTCATCCTTTGAATATGTGTGAATGAAATTTTATTGTTTTACACTTAATATCCACTTATATTGGGTGTATTTATACTTGTCACACATAATTTTGAGATTGATTTGTCCTTAATTTAAGGATACCTTCTTTATAAGGGATTTCATCACATTTTACATTTCTATTGAGACTTCATTGTTGTTATGCACCAATTCACTCTTATATGTTGTATATACATTAATTTGGAATATTATATCATGAATACATTTATTCTTATGATATTATAAAGTTCTGACTAAATGTTATTCCTTAATTATGGTATTCAAGTGTCTCTAATTTTGGTAAAAACCATTTAACCAAAATATCACTTTAAATGTTTTAATTATTTGTTCTTATTAATATCCATGATTTAAAAATGGTTTTAAGGTTTTATTTATATAGATATTAGTGGTTTAAATTATTAAAAGCTTCAAGGTGGTAAGGGACACTTTGATTCAAAAATCTCTTTATTAAATGTTTTAAATGGTTTTGAAAATGAGGTTTTTTTAATGGATTCATTATTTTAATATCCTAAAATGTTATATTGTGATGTGTAAATGTTATGTTTCCTTTATACATGTTTTATGTGATATGTTTATGTCATGGTTATTGAGCATTGTTATCAAAATGGGTGGTCCCATGATAAACTAAGGGTGGGTGAGCCCGATATAGCTCTCTAATGCATTGGGTAACGCGAAGGGGTTAAACGTTAAGGTTTCTCTGAAGAGATTTAGGGAATATACTATGATGGGTATTCCAAATGTAACCAAGAGGGTTACCCCCTACGTAACAATGTTATTAATTCCTCAAGTTACCTTTATGTCTTATGATTTCTATGATTTATTCATGATTTTATGAGGTATGTTAAAGTGGTTATGTTTTATGGGTAAAGTATTATTTTATTCTTATGTATACATGTACTCATGTTTCCTTTCCATATTTTTATATCCCTTGCTGATATTTTTATGATCATCCCAAGTTTTTGAAATGTTATTCACATGTCAAGGGAAGGGTACATGATATGATGATAGTATCAAGGAAGTGTCAAGAATGAATCCATGTTTTATTTTAAATATGTTTCCGTTGATGGGAAAAATGAATACTATCTTTTATGTAACCACTTTGTTTAAATGTGGAATGTAATGCCAGTTTTATGATCTAATTCTCTAAAACTCTAAACTGGAAAATATCCTCAATGTGTAATCTTGTAATAACTCAAGATTAAGTAAGGTTTTAGGTGGGGCCTTATAGTTCGTATCAAAGGTTCTTTTAGATAACTTTAGAGGTTAGGGTATTCCCTAAGCACAAGTGACATTACCATAATGGTTAGGATTTTAGAAAGAGTTCTAGTTTTAGATAAAGTGAATGAGTAAGTATATCTTAGTGTTTACCTTCCTCATTAGTACATGATGGTTTTGTTGATATACTCACACTGACATTTATGTTTTTAGTGAATGGATGGATCTAGCAGGAAACAAAGAGACAACAGGTTTGAAGGAAACTGTGGTGGTTCATTGATTAAGATACTAGATAAAATGGGGGATCAATGAGGAAACTTGTGGTTGTTCTAAACCAACTATCAAGGAGTCATGATCAACCACTTGAACCTTGGTATGATCTATAATGCATCATGTACGAGATAACCAATCGATGTGGATGTTCAGGTAATAATTATAAAGGTAACCATTAGAGTTTATATGATCCTTACTTTTGAGGTAATTATAGGTTATTATATGTTATGATGGAAAATGAAAGGCATGAGATAAACTTAAGGTTAAAATATATTATGATCATTTTTGAAGATTTTATCTCATTTTGGGGAATTTTTTAAGAATTATATAGTTTTGGAAAAAAGGCAACATTCAGACCGTGTGACAACCCGTCGCGTTGGACAAAGCTGCGGGAATCGAACCCACAACCAAAGTGCAACTGGTATTTATCACCTACCACTGGACTACGTGAAGTCCCTAGTTAGTTTGACTAATTCTTTTTAGTTAGATGATTTTAGGAATCAAGAGTAACCTTATTTTAGGGAACCTATGGAAATGATTAACCTATCATCGAGGATATGTGATTAGGTTAATTATTTTTCAATATGAGAATTTAAGAGAAACTGATGTTATTTGGAGATAAAAGTTAATTTGTACCTTGGAAGACTATGTGACTAAATCCTTCAAATACTTGGGTTTCAATATTAGTTTGGTTTACTTTGAAGAATTTTATGGAAATTTTTTTTATCAAATGGTCCTCGTTGAACTTTGGGTTTTGTTGGACAAATTTTGGAGATTAAGAATAGATTTTCTTTTTATAAAGAGTTATCCTTTTCTCGATTATCTGATCTTTTACTAACCATTTTGGTTTTGGTTTTGGTTTTGGTTAAAGTATAAAGACATGGGAATTATATAGTTCTCTTTTATGGATTAGGTGATTCTCTAGAAGTTGATTATAGTGAACAAGTCTTCCTAAATGCTCGTCTTTTGGAGAAAATATGAGTTTGTGTACGAAATCTAATAAAAGTTTAAAGTCAACATGATAAGTAATTATGTTTCCTTATGAATAAATTCCTTAATAAAAAAACAAAAATTTTGTCTATTAACTTTTATTACTGGGGAATCGAATACCGTTTAACCCATTATAAGTTTGTGATTTTCTTGTCGTTAACTTTCTCCTAAAAATGTTTTCTATCACTCTCCATCAGAACATGACCCTATGTCTTCTACTCTATGTCCATGTTTTCGTACATGGAATCCTAGTATGGGTTAACTAGGGTGACCTCTGTACTTCTAATTCTTTATTTTAAAGTGATTGTTTTACCGACTCTTGTTCCAATGTGGGACTTTCAAGGATGTTTCTGAGCCCAATTTTAAAATTTTGAGGATGCAATTCCCCAAAGGGGGGAAGGATGTAACACCCCAGGTAAATAAAGAATATGACATTTTTATATTTATCCATATTTGTGAATAAAATTTTAATATTACTTTAAAGGGGACGCTATGCTCGATGGAGTACCCAATACGCAACAACGAGTTTCTTGGGAATCTTACGTTGCACTCTAATAATAAAATAATATTATTTTAAATGGTAGTTAACGTCTAGCCGTTGTAATGGCAGGAATGAACATAAAAAACTAAAAAATGATTATATATGTTTGTCAAATATTTTTAATTATTACAATAAATGTTAGAGGATTAAAAATGTGAATGAATTCAATTTTTAAGCGTAAACATTTTAATGTTCTTTAGAAGTTTGATTAACCGCCTTTTGATGGAGAACCTCTTTTAAATCCACTTTTTGACAATTTTATGTGTTATAGTTGACAAAATAAAATTCTTCTTTAGAATAGAGACATCAAAATTTACTTTGGATAAATTTTTGGTATCTTTCCGATAAAGTTCATGTTTTAATGAATAGTGAAAAATGTTGTATTTTAATTCAAAACCTATTTTTAATCTAATTTATTTATATGATTAAATTATTTTTTGAACTATTTTTAAAGTAAAATTAGAATATGTTTTTACCATTTAATCCAATATTGGTCATTGGAATTAATTTCACTTTGAAATTGGACTTAAAATAGTGTCAATCTTTAAATAGATATTGTTTCATAAAAACACGCTATTTGTTTTGACAGCGGGAATTAATTATTAAATCAATTAATGCAACTTATATGTTTTGAATTTTGTAAAATAGATCATTTTTGAGTTCATAATATCAAATATATCTTAGGGTGAATTTTTGGTATTTTTCTGAAAACATCAATTTTTTATGAATAGTGAAACCACTAAGTGGTAGTTAATGAAACTTATTTTTCGTTTAAATGAAACTTTTCCATCTCTTTGTTTTGAATTTAAAAAATCCAACATACATGGTTGTCAATAAGAAGTAAAATGTGTTTCAATGGGATTAAAATAATTTTTTGGTGAATAGTAACTTTTATGTTCTTAATCGCGATTAGAGGTAATTAGTATAATTTAAGGTAAAAATAATGTTTTAATAATGTGAAATCACCTAGACACATGTCATACCCTCATTTTCTGTATCATGGGAGACCAAGAAAATCCATGTTTCAACTTGGGGACCCCATGGAGCCACTTTGGTTGGAAAATGACATAAATAACTTTTTATTTAATGTTAAAATAAAAATGTCACAAGCATGAGATGTTTCACTAAAACAATTTTTAAATGGGGTTATACAAGTCATATATTTGACTATAAATATTCATTATAAAGCTAAAAATATTTCCTACATCATGATATTTTTTTTAATAATTTTTAGACATTAAATAAATTAAATTATTTATGACATCATGATGATGCAGCGGTTACCTCATTAATAAAGGATTTAAATAAAATGAAATGATAATGTTAAAAATATAAATTACACTTGTCAAAAACCTATTGTATGAGTATATTTAGAACCCTTACCACGTAATCCTAGAAATAAATCAATTTGGGACCTTTAAAATCCGAAACTCATTTGAAAATAATGTAACATTTTGTAACTTTACAAGAGTGCCCCTCCTCTCCTCTTATAAAAGGCCCCCACCTCTACCACCTTACCCACACCTCTCAAGGCTTTGGCTCGGCCAAACCCTGCTCATGTTTCCTCTCCACATCCCTCCCTTACTCCTAGAAGCCTCACTTTGGGCAGAAGTCTTCCCAATGAAGCCTTTGAGCTCAAATCAAAAAGAGTTACCTGATTTTAAGGTAATGTCTTCACTTGTGTTCTTTTGTTTTATTTTGCTTCTCCAACCCCCTAAACTCTTTTTATTCATTTCTTTTGTAACAACTAAATTATATTAAATATACAAGGATGTTTTTATAAGAATAATTCGATCTACACATACACACACCTACATCAAATGGTTAAAAAACATACTGTTTCTGTGGATGGCGAATTTCTGCCTCACGAAACGTTGATTGTTCAACACTCATATGACACCTTAAAAGGGGGACATTAAGATTTAAATATATTTATATATGATATATAATATGTTTATGTTTTACTTAAGCTTCTGTATTTCTCTTTTGTGACATACTTTTATGGTTTCCATTGTGGGTAAACACGATAATTTCATTTTAGGAACTGCGGACTACCTCCCCCTCAAAGTGATTTGATTCGTTAATGCCATATGTGGGATGTATAAAGGATTTATTTAAAGTTAATTTATATGATGTATGTTCCATATAAATGATTAATATAATTCTGGAATTAAAATATACATACCTCTCATTTAGTTTTAATTTCATTAATATGACATAGAAAGGAATGTAGCGTTAATGCGTACGTATACTTACCATCTCCATGAACGGTGCATTTCATTTCTTACCTCTAAATGATTATGTAATATTATAAATACATGTATATTCTGGATATATATGATATATATGATATCCAAATCATGAATATCATTCTTGATATAATGAATCTTAGACCACACGAACAACATGTAATTGTAAGAAGTCCACTTTCGACTTAAGAACCAAATATCGACAAAACAAAACATTATTAACTTAAATGATTACATAATGATTATAACATGGCAATAAGTTATATAAAAGGAATAATGAACTTGAAAAATGTTCTTAATCATGTATAAATTAACTCCAGTTTATTATTCAGGACTTTAAAGAATGATCGATTCATGTCGGACCCGAGGTAAGGGAACCTACCCCTCCCTTTCTTTTTAAGTACACTCTTTTAAGTCATTCCTTCTAAGATCATATTTATTGTAATTGGGATGTTATATTATATTACTCTTAATGTAATTTTTATTTTCATATGATGAGAGAACCTATTCTCTTTCATCAATCCATTTTGGAAGTTTTGAGTGGCGCCGTTAGGCTCCCAAATTTACGTAAGAAATCCAACCTTTCTCTTTCTTTTTAAGTACTCTCCTTTATGTCACTTCTTTTAAGATCCTCTTTGTTATGTTGGGGGATGTTTGTTTATATTCCTCTTTCTGTAAAATTTATTTTAATATGATTAGAGACCCTATTTGATCTCATCAATCCATTTTTGAAAGTTTTAAGTGGCGCCGTTAGGCTGCCGAGTTTTTGTAAGAGATTTTTCATCTCACTTTTATTCCCATGAGATTTATGCTACATTTTCCACAATTTTCATTGAGTGGTGTATGTACTTCCTATTATTTTACTCATTGTGTAATATACTTTCATTTATTAGTATTTACATCAATGTTTTATTGACCTTCTTTCACGGTGTGTATGTTTCGAAAGATACCCATGTCGGTAAGGGAACCTTTCACCCTCCTCTTTTTAAAAGACATCGTTTGTTATGTCTTTTAATTCACATAAAATTATGTTGGGATATGTTATTATATATCTTTATTGATGTAAATTTTATGTACAATGGATGAGATACCCTTTTTATCTCTCATCAACTCATTTTCTAAATTTTGAAGTGACGCTGTTAGGCTGTCGAATTTTACCAAGTGAACTTTTTAACCCAATTTCGATTTCTTTGGGTTCAACATGTAGTTATTGAATATGTCATCCTTTGAATATGTGTGAATGACCTTTTATTGTTTTAAACTTAATATCCACATATATTGGGTGTATTTATATTTTTCACACATAATTTTGAGATTGATTTATCCTTAATTTAAGGATACCTTCTTTATAAGGGATTTCATCACATTTTATATTTCTATTGAGACTTAATTGTGTTATGCACCAATTAACTCTTATATGGTGTATATACAGTCCTTTGGACTACTATATCATGAATCCATTTATTCTCATGATATTATAAAGTTCTGACTAAATGCTATTCCTCAATTATTGTATTCAAGTGTCTCTAATTTTGGTAAAAACCCTTTAACCAAAATATCGCTTTAAATGTTTTAATTATTTGTTCTTATTAATATCCATTTTTTCAAAATGGTTTTAAGGTTTAATTTATATAGATATTAATGGCTTAAATTTTTAAAAGCTTCAATGTGGTATCGGACACTTTGATTCAAAAATATCTTTATTAAATGTTTTAAATGGTTTTGAAAATGGGTTTTTTTGAATGGATTCATTATTTCAATATCCTAAAATGTTATATTTTGATGTGGAAATGTTATGTTTCCTTTATACATGTTTTATGTGATATGTTTATGTTATGGTTCTTGGGCATTGTTATGAAAATGGGTGGTTCCGTGATAAACTAAGGGCGGGTGAGCCCGATATAGCTCTCCAATGAATTTGGTAACGCGAAGGGGTTAAACGTTAAGGTTTCTATGAAGAGATTTAGGGAATATACTATGATGGGTATTCCAAATGTAACCAAGAGGGTAACTCCCTACGTAAGAATGTTATGAATGCCTCATGTTACCTTTATGTCTTATGATTTCTTTGATTTATTCATGATTTTATGAGGTATGTTAAAGTGGTTATGTTTTATGGGTAAAGTATGATTTCATTCTTATGTATACATGTTCCCATGTTTCCTTTCCATATTTTTATATCCCTTACTGATATTTTTATGATCATCCCATGTTTTTGAAATGTTTTTCACAGGTCAAGGGAAGGGTACATTATATGATGATAGTGTCAAGGAAGTTTCAAGAACGAATCCATGTTTTATTTTAAATATGTTTCCATTGATGGGAAAAAATGAATACTATCTTTTATGTAACAACTTTGTTTAAATGTGATATGTAATGCCAGTTTTATGATCTAATTCTCTAAAAACTCTAAACCTGAAAACATCATCAATTTGTAATCTTGTAATAACTCAAGATTAAGTAAGGTTTTAGGTGGGGCCTTATAGTTCGTATCAAAGGTTGGATTAGATAACTTTAGAGGTTAGGGTATTCCCTAAGCATAAGTGACATTAACACAATGGTTAGGATTTCAGAAAGAGTTCTAGTTTTAGATAAAGTGAATGAGTAAATATATCTTAGTGTTTACCTTCATCATTAGTACATGATGGTTTTGTTGATATACTCTCACTGACATTTCTATTTTTAGTGAATTGATGGATCTAGAAGGCACCAAAGAGACAACAGTTTTGAAAGAACTGTGGTGGTTCACTGATTAAGATACTAGATAAAATTGGGGATCAATGAGGAAACTTGTGGTTGTTCTAAACCAATTATCAAGGATTCATGATCAACCACTTTAACCTTTGTATGATCTGTAATGCATCATGTACGAGATGAACAATTGATGTGGATGTTCAGGTAATAATTATAAAGGTAAACATTAGAGTTTATATGATCCTTACATTTGAGGTAATTATGGGTTATTATATGTTATGATGGAAATGAAAGGCATGAGATAAACTTGAGGTTAAAATATGTTATGATCATTTTTGAAGATTTCATCTCATTTTGGGGAATGTTTTAAGAATTATATAGTTTTGGAAAAAGGACAACACGCAGACCGTGTGACAACCCGTCGCGTTGGACAAAGCTGCGAGAATCGAACCCACAACCAAAGTGCAACTGGTATTTATCACCTACCTCTGGACTACGTGAAGTCCCTAGTTAGTTTGACTAATTCTTTTTAGTTATATGATTTTAGGAATCAAGAGTAATTTTATTTTGGGTTACCTATGCAAATGATTAACCTATCATCGAGGATATGTGATTAGGTTAATTACTTTCAAATATGATAATTTAAGATAAACTGATGTTATTTGGAGATAAAAGTTAATTTGTACATTGGAAGACTATGTGACTAAATCCTTCAAATATCTGGGTTTCAATCTTAGTTTGGCTTACTTTGAATAATTTTATGGACAAATTGATTATCAAATGGTCCTCGTTGAACTTTGGGTTTTGTTGGACAAATTTTGGAGATTAGGAATAGATTTTCTTTTTATAAAGAGTTATCCTTTTCTGGATTATCTGATCTTTTATTAACCATTTTGGTTTTGGTTTTGGTTAAAGTCTAAAGACATGGGAATTATATAGTTCTCTTTTATGGATTAGGTGATTCTCTAGAAGTTGATTATAGTGAACAAGTCTTCCTAAATGCTCGTCTTTTGGATAAAATATGAGTTTGTGTAAGAAATATAATAAAATTTTAAAGTCAACATGATAAGTGAATATGTTTCCTTATGAATAAATTCCTCAATTAAAAAACAAAAATTTTGTCTATTAACTTTTATTACTGGGGAATCGAATACCGTTTAACCCATTATAAGTTTGTGATTTTCTTGTGGTTAACTTTCTCCTAAAAATGTTTTCTATCACACTACATCACAACATGACCCTATGTTTTCTCCACCAGGTCCATGTTTTCCTACATGGAATCCTAGTATGGGTTAACTCAGGTGACCTCTGTACTTATAATTCTTTATTTTAAAGTGATTGTTTTACCGACTCTTGTTCCGATGTGGGACTTTCAAGGATGTTTCTGTGCCCAATTTTAAAATTTCGAGGATGCAATTCCCCAAAGGGGGGAAGGATGTAACACCCCAAGTAAATAAAGAATATGACATTTTTATATTTATCCGTATTTGTGAATAAAAATTTAATATTACTTTAAAGGGGATGCTATGCTCGATGGAGTACCCAATACGCAAGAACGAGTTTCTTGGGAATCTTACGTTGCACTCTAATAATAAAATAATATTATTTTAAATGGTAGTTAACGCCTAGCCTTTGTAATGGCAGGAATGAACATAACAAACTAAAAAATTATTATGTATTTTTGTCAAATATTTTTACTTTTTACAATAAATGTTAGTGTATTAAAAATTTGAATGAATTCAATTTTTAAGCGTAAACATTCTAATGTTCTATAGAAGGTCGATTAACCGCCTTTTGATGGAGAACCTCTTTTAAATACACTTTTGACAATTTTATGTGTTATAGTTGACAAAATAAAATTTTTATTTAGAATAGAGACATCAAAATTTACTTTGGCTAAATTTTTGGTATCTTTCCGATAAAGTTCATTTTTTAATGAATAGTGAAAATTGTTGTATTTTAATTCAAAACCTCTTTTTAATCTAATTTATTTATATGATTAGATTATCTTTTGAACTGTTTTTAAAGTAAAATTAGAATATATTTTTACCATTTAATCCAATATTGGTCATTGGAATTAATTTCACTTTGAAATTTGACTTAAAATAGTGTCAATATTTTAATAAATATTGTTTCATAAAAACATGCTATTTGTTTTCACAGCGGGAATAAATTATTAAATCAATTAATGCAACTTATATGTTTTTTAATTTTGTAAAATAGACATCATTTTTGATTTAAGAATATCAAATATAGCTTATGGTGAATTTTTTCTATTTTTCTGAAAAACATCAATTTTTTATTAATAGTGAAACCACTAAGTGGTAGTTAAAGAAACTGATTTTTCGTTTAAATGAAACTTTGCCACATATTTGTTTTGAATTTCAAAAATATGACATACATGGTTGTCATTAGGAAGTAAAATGTGGTTCAATGGGATTAAAATAATTTTTTTTAATAGTAACTTTTATATTCTTAATCGCAATTAGATGTAATTAGTGTAATTTAAGGTAAAAATAATATTTTAATAATGTGAAATGACCTAGACACATGTCATACCCTCATTTTATGTGTCATGGACGACCAATAAAATCCATGGGTCAACTTGGGGACCCCATGGAGCCACTTTGGTTGGAAAATGACATAAATAACTTTTTATTTAAAGTCAAAATAAAAATGTCACAAGCATGAGATGTTTCACTAAAACAATTTTAAAATAGGGTTATACAAGTCATATATTTGACTATAAATATTCATTATAAAGATAAAAAGATTTACTACATAATGATATTTTTTTATAATTTTTAGACATTAAATAAATTATATTATTTATGACATCATGATGATGCAGCGGTTACCTCATTAATAAAGGATTTAAATAAAATGAAATGATAATGTTAAAAATATAACTTACACTTGTCAAAAACCTATTGGATGAGTATATTTAGAACCCTTACTACCTTATCCTAGAAATAAATCAATGTGGGACCTTTAAAATCCGAAACACGTTTGAAAATAAAGTAACATTTTGTAACTTTACAAGAGTGCCCCTCCTCTCCTCTTATAAAAGGCCCCCACCTCTACCACCTTACCCACACCTCTCAAGGATTTGGATCGGACAAACCCTGATCATTTTTCCTCTCCACATCCCTCTCTTACTCCTAGAAGCCTAACTTTGGGCAGAAGTCTTCCCAAGGAAGCATTTGAGCTCAAATCAAAAAGAGTTACCAGATTTTAAGGTAATGTCTTCACTTGTGTTCTTTTGTTTTATTTTGCTTCTCCAACCCCCTAAACTCTTTTTATTCATTTATTTTGTAACAAATACAGTATCTTAAATATACTAGGATTTTTTTATAAGAATAATTCTAGCTAAACATACACACACCTACATCAAATGGTTAAAGAACATAATGTTTCTGTGGATGGCGAATTTCTGCCTCCCGAAACGATGATTGTTCAACACTAATATGACACCTTAAAAGGCGGCCATTAAGATATAAATATATTTATATATGATATATAATATGTTTATGTTTTACTTAAGTTTCTGTATTTTTTTTTTGTGGCCTACCTTAATGGTTTCCATTTTGGGTAAACACGATAATTTCAATTTAGGAAGTGCAGACTACCGCCTCCTCAAAGTGATTTGATTCGTTAATGCCATATGTGGGATGTATAAAGGATGTATTTAAAGTTATTATATATGATTTATGTTACATATAAATGATTAATATAATTCAGGCATTAAAATATACATACCTCTCATTTATTTTTAATTCCATTAATATGACATAGAAATGAATGTAGCGTTAATGCGTACGTACGGCTTACCGTCTCCATAAACGGTGCATTTCATTTCTTACCTATAAATTATTATGTAATATTATAAATACATGTATATTATGGATATATATGATATATATGATATCCAAATCATGAATATCATTCTGGATATAATGAATCTTAGACCACACGAACAAAATGTAATTGTAAGAAGTCCACTTTCGACTTAAGAACCAAATATCGACAAAAAATACATGATTAACTTAAATGATTACATAATGTTTATAACATGGCAATAAGTGATATAAAAGGAATAATTAACTTGAAAAAGGTTCTTGAGCAATTATAAATTAACTCCAGTTTATTATTCAGGACGTTAAATAACGATCGAGTCAAGTCGGACCCGAGGTAAGGGAACCTACCCCTCCCTTCCTTTTTAAGTACACTCTTTTATGTCATTCCTTCTAAGCTCATATTTCTTGTGATTGGGATGTTCTATTATATTACTCATACTTTAATTTATATTTTCATATGATGAGAGACCCTATTCGCTTTCATCAATCCATTTTGGAAGTTCTGAGTGGCGCCGTTAGGCTGCCAAATTTACGTAAGAGATCCAACCTCTCTCTTTCTTTTTAAGTACTATCCTTTATGTCACTTATTTTAATCTCTTATTTGTTATGCTAGGGGATATTTGTTTATATTCTTCATGCTGTAAAATTTATGTTAATATGATTAGAGACCCTATTTGATCTCATCAATCCATTTTTGTATGTTTTATGTGGCGTCGTTAGGCTGCCGAGTTTTCGTAAGAGATTTTTTCATCTCACTTTTATTCCTGTGAGATTTATGCTACATTTGCCACAATTTTATTTGAGTGGTGTATTTACTACCTATTATTTTACTCATTGTGTAATATAATTTCATTTATTAGTATTTACATCAATGTTCTATTGTCCTTCTTTCACGGGGTTTATGTTTCGAAAGATACCCATGTCTGTAAGGGAACCTTTCACCCTCCTCTTTTTAAAAGACGTATTTTGTTATGTCTTTTAATTCACATAAAATTATGTTGGGATATGTTTTTATATATCCTTATTGATTTAAATTTTATGTCCAAGGGATGAGATACCCTTTTTATCTCTCATCAACTCATTTTCTAAATTTTGAAGTGACGCCGTTAGGCTGTCGAATTTTACCAAGGGAACTTTTTAACCCAATTTCGATTTCTTTGGGTTCAACATGTAGTTATGGAATATGTCATCCTTTGAATATGTGTGAATGAAATTTTATTGTTTTACACTTAATATACACTTATATTGGGTGTATTTATACTTGTCGCACATAATTTTGAGATTGATTTGTCCTTAATTTAAGGATACCTTCTTTATAAGGGATTTCAGCACATTTTACATTTCTATTGAGACTTCATTGTTGTTATGCACCAATTCACTCTTATATGTTGTATATACAGTCCTTTGGAATATTATATCATGAATCCATTTATTCTCATGATATTATAAAGTTCTGACTAAATGTTATTCCTTAATTATTGTATTCAAGTGTCTCTAATTTTGGTAAAAACCCTTTAACCAAAATATCGCTTTAAATGTTTTAATGATTTGTTCTTATTAATATCCATGTTTTCAAAATAGTTCTATGTTTTTATTTATATAGATATTAGTGGTTTACATTATTAAAAGCTTCAAGGTGATAAGGGACACTTTGATTCAAAAATCTCTTTATTAAATGTTTTAAATGGTTTTGAAAATGGGGTTTTTTTAATGGATTCATTATTTCAATATCCTAAAATGTTATATTGTGATGTGGAAATGTTATGTTTCCTTTATACATGTTTTATGTGATACGTTTATGTCATGGTTCTTGGGAATTGTTATCAAAATGGGTGGTCCCATGATAAACTAAGGGCGGGTGAGCCCGATATAGTTCTCTAATGCATTGGGTAACGCGAAGGGGTTAAACGTTAAGGTTTCTCTGAAGAGATTTAGGGAGTATACTATGATGGGTATTCCAAATGTAACCAAGAGGGTTACCCCCTACGTAAAAATGTTATTAATGCCTCAAGTTACATTTATTTCTTATGATTTCTATGATTTATTCATGATTTTATGAGGTATGTTAAAGTGGTTATGTTTTATGGGTAAAGTATGATTTTATTCTTATGTATACATGTACTCATGTTTCCTTTCCATATTTTTATATCCCTTACTGATATTTTTATGATCATCCCAAGTTTTTGAAATGTTCTTCACAGGTCAAGGGAAGGGTACGTGATATGATGATAGTATCAAGGAAGTGTCAAGAAAGAATCCATGTTTTATTTTAAATATGTTTCCGTTGATGGGAAAAATGAATACTATCTTTTATGTAACCACTTTGTTTAAATGTGGAATGTAATGCCAGTTTTATGATCTAATTCTCTAAAACTCTAAACCGGAAAAGATCCTCAATGTGTAATCTTGTAATAACTCAAGATTAAGTAAGGTTTTAGTTGGGGCCTTATAGTTCGTATCAAAGGTTGTTTTAGATAACTTTAGAGGTTAGGGTATTCCCTAAGCACAAGTGACATTACCATAATGGTTAGGGTTTCAGAAAGAGTTCTAGTTTTAGATAAAGTGAATGAGTAAGTATATCTTAGTGTTTACCTTCCTCATTAGTACATGATGGTTTTGTTGATATACTCACACTAACATTTCTGTTTTTAGTGAATGGATGGATCTAGCAGGAACCAAAGATACAACAGGTTTGAAGGAAACTGTGGTGGTTCATTGATTAAGATACTAGATAAAATGGGGGATCAATGAGGAAACTTGTGTTTGTTCTAAACCAACTATCAAGGAGTCATGATCAACCACTTGAACCTTGGTATGATCTATAATGCATCATGTACGAGATGACCAATCGATGTGGATGTTCAGGTAATAATTATAAAGGTAACCATTAGAGTTTATATGATCCTTACTTTTGAGGTAATTATAGGTTATTATATGTTATGATGGAAAATGAAAGGCATGAGATAAACTTGAGGTTAAAATAAGTTATGATCATTTTTGAAGATTTTATCTCATTTTGGGGAATTTTTTAAGAATTATATAGTTTTGGAAAAAGACAACATTCAGACCGTCTGACAACCCGTCGCGTTGGACAAAGCTGCGGGAATCGAACCCACAACCAAAGTGCAACTGGTATTTATCACCTACCACTGGACTACGTGAAGTCCCTAGTTAGTTTGACTAATTCTTTTTAGTTAGATGATTTTAGGAATCAAGAGTAACCTTATTTTGGGTTACCTATGGAAATGATTAACCTATTATCGAGGATATATGATTAGGTTAATTACTTTTCAATATGACAATTTAAGAGAAACTGCTGTTATTTGGAGATAAAAGTTAATTTGTACCTTGGAAGACTATGTGACTAAATCCTTCAAATACTTGGGTTTCAATATTAGTTTGGTTTACTTTGAAGAATTTTATGGACAAATTGTTTATCAAATGTTCCTCGTTGAACTTTGGGTTTTGTTGGACAAATTTTGGATATTAAGAATAGATTTTCTTTTTATAAAGAGTTATCCTTTTCTGGATTATCTGATCTTGTAATAACCATTTTGGTTTTGGTTTTGGTTTTGGTTAAAGTCTAAAGACATGGGAATTATATAGTTCTCTTTTATGGATTAGGTGATTCTCTAGAAGTTGATTATAGTGAACAAGTCTTCCTAAATGCTCGTCTTTTGGAGAAAATATGAGTTTGTGTAAGAAATCTAATAAAAGTTTAAAGTCAACATGATAAGTAATTATGTTTCCTTATGAATAAATTCCTTAATAAAAAAACAAAAATTTTGTCTATTAACTTTTATTACTGGGGAATCGAATACCGTTTAACCCATTATAAGTTTGTGATTTTCTTGTGGTTAACTTTCTCCTAAAAATGTTTTCTATCACTCTCCATCAGAACATGACCCTATGTCTTCTACTCCATGTCCATGTTTTCGTACATGGAATCCTAGTATTGGTTAACTAGGGTGACCTCTGTACTTCTAATTCTTTATTTTAAAGTGATTGTTTTACCCACTCTTGTTCCAATGTGGGACTTTCAAGGATGCTTCTGAGCCCAATTTTAAAATTTTGAGGATGCAATTCCCCAAAGGGGGGAAGGATGTATCACCCCAGGTAAATAAAGAATATGAAATTTTTATATTTATCCATATTTTTGAATAAAAATTTAATATTACTTTTAAGGGGACGCTATGCTCGATGGAGTACCCAATACGCAACAACGAGTTTCTTGGGAATCTTACGTTGCACTCTAATTATAAAATAATATTATTTTAAATGGTAGTTAACGTCAAGCCGTTGTAATGGCAGGAATGAACATAACAAACTAAAAAATGATTATATATGTTTGTCAAATATTTTTACTTTTTACAATAAATGTTATAGGATTAAAAATGTGAATGAATTCAATTTTTAAGCGTAAACATTCTAATGTTCTTTAGAAGTTTGATTAACCGCCTTTTTATGGAGAACCTCTTTTAAATCCACTTTTTGACAATTTTATGTGTTATAGTTGACAAAATAAAATTCTTCTTTAGAATAGAGACATCAAAATTTACTTTGGCTAAATTTTTGGTATCTTTCCGATAAAGTTCATTTTTTAATGAATAGTGAAAAATATTGTATTTTAATTCAAAACCTATTTTTAATCTAATTTATTTATATGATTAGATTATATTTTGAACTATTTTTAAAGTAAAATTAGAATATATTTTTACCATTTAATCCAATAGTGGTCATTGTAATTAATTTCACTTTGAAATTGGACTTAAAATAGTGTCAATCTTTAAATAGATATTGTTTCGTAAAAACACGCTATTTGTTTTGACAGGGGGAATTAATTATTAAATCAATTAATGCAACTTATATGTTTTTAATTTTTTTAAATAGACATCATTTTTGAGTTCATAATATCAAATATATCTTAGGGTGAATTTTTGGTATTTTTCTGAAAACATCAATTTTTTATGAATAGTGAAACCACTAAGTGGTAGTTAATGAAACTGATTTTTCGTTTAAATGAAACTTTACCACCTCTTTGTTTTGAACTTAAAAAATCCAACATACATGGTTTTCCATAATAATTAAAATGTGGTTCAATGGGATTAAAATAATTTTTTGGTGAATAGTAACTTTTATGTTCTTAATCGCGATTAGAGGTAATTAGTATAATTTAAGGTAAAAATAATGTTTTAATAATGTGAAATGACCTAGACACATGTCATACCCTCATTTTATGTGTCATGGGAGACCATTACAATCCATGTGTCAACTTGGGGACCCCATGGAGCCACTTTGTTTGGAAAATGACATAAATAACTTTTTATTTAATGTTAAAATAAAAATATCACAAGCATGAGATGTTTCACTAAAACAATTTTTAAATGGGGTTATACAAGTCATATATTTGACTATAAATATTCATTATAAAGCTAAAAATATTTCCTACATCATGATATTTTCTTTAATAATTTTTAGACATTAAATAAATTAAATTATTTATGACATCATGATGATGCAGCGGTTACCTCATTAATAAAGGATTTAAATAAAATGAAATGATAATGTTAAAAATATAAATTAAACTTTTCAAAAACCTATTGGATGAGTATATTTCGAACCCTTACCACCTAATTCTAGAAATAAATCAATGTGGGACCTTTAAAATCCGAAACTCATTTGAAAATAATGTAACATTTTGTAACTTTACAAGAGTGCCCCTCCTCTCCTCTTATAAAAGGCCCGCACCTCTACCACCTTACCCACACCTCTAAAGGATTTGGTTCGGCCAAACCCTGCTCAGGTTTCCTATCCACATCCCTCCCTTACTCCTAGAAGCCTCACTTTGGGCAGAAGTCTTCCCAATGAATCCTTTGAGCTCAAATCAAAAAGAGTTACCTGATTTTAAGGTAATGTCTTCACTTGTGTTCTTTTGATTTATTTTGCTTCTCCAACCCCCTAAACTCTTTTTATTCATTTATTTTGTAACAACTACATTATCTTAAATATACTAGGATGTTGTTATAAGAATAATTTGATCTACACATACACACACCTACATCAAATGGTTAAAAAACATACTATTTCTGTGGATGGCGAATTTCTGCCTCACGAAACGATGATTGTTCAACACTCATATGACACCTTAAAAGGGGGACATTAAGATTAAAATATATTTATATATGATATATAATATGTTTATGTTTTATTTAAGCTTCTTTATTTCTCTTTTGTGTCATACGTTTATGGTTTCCATTGTGGGTAAACACGATAATTTCATTTTAGGAACTGCGGACTACCTCCCCCTCAAAGTGATTTTATTCGTTAATGCCATATGTGGGATGTATAAAGGATTTATTTAAAGTTAGTTTATATGATGTATGTTCCATATAAATGATTAATATAATTCATGAATTAAAATATACATACCTCTCATTTAGTTTTAATTTCATTAATATGACATAGAAAGGAATGTAGTGTTAATGCGTACGTATACTTACCATCTCCATGAACGATGCATTTCATTTCTTACCTCTAAATGATTATGTAATATTATAAATACATGTATATTATGGATATATATGATATATATGATATCCAAATCATGAATATCATTCTTGATATAATGAATCTTAGACCACACGAACAACATGTAATTGAAAGAAGTCCACTTTCGACTTAAGAACCAAATATCGACAAAACAAAACATTATTAACTTAAATGATTACATAATGTTTATAACATGGCAATAAGTTATATAAAAGGAATAATGAACTTGAAAAAGGTTCTTAAGAATGTATAAATTAACTCCAGTTTATTATTCAGGACGTTAAATAATGATCGATTCATGTCGGACCCGAGGTAAGGGAACCTACCCCTCCCTTTCTTTTTAAGTACACTCTTTTATGTCATTACTTCTAAGCTCATATTTCTTGTAATTGGGATGTTATATTATATTACTCTTAATGTAATTTTTATTTTCATAGGATGAGAGAACCTATTCTCTTTCATCAATCCATTTTGGAAGTTTTGAGTGGCGCCGTTAGGCTCCCAAATTTACGTAAGAGATCCAACCTTTCTCTTTATTTTTAAGTACTCTCCTTTATGTCACTTCTTTTAAGATCCTCTTTGTTATGTTGGGGGATTTTCGTTAATATTCCTCTTGCTGTAAAATTTATTTTAATATGATTAGAGACCCTATTTGATCTCATCAATCCATTTTTGTAAGTTTTAAGTGGCGCCGTTAGGCTGCCGAGTTTTCGTAAGAGATTTTTCATCTCACTTTTATTCCCATGAGATTTATGCTACATTTGCCACAATTTTCATTGAGTGGTGTATGTAATGACTATTATTTTACTCATTGTGTAATATAATTTAATTTATTATTATTTACATCAATGTTTTATTATCCTTCTTTCACGGGGTGTATGTTTCGAAAGATACCCATGTCGGTAAGGGAACCTTTCACCCTCCTCTTTTTAAAAGACGTCTTTTGTTATGTCTTTTAATTCACATAAAATTATGTTGGGATATGTTATTATATATCCTTATTGATGTAAATTTTATGTGCAAGGGATGAGATACCCTTTTTATCTCTCATCAACTCATTTTCTGAATTTTGAAGTGACGATGTTAGGCTGTCAAATTTTACCAAGTGAACTTTTTAACCAAATTTCGATTTCTTTGGGTTCAACATGTAGTTATTGAATATGTCATCCTTTGAATATGTGTGAATGACCTTTTATTATTTTAAACTTAATATCCACATATATTGGGTGTATTTATATTTTTCACACATAATTTTGAGATTGATTTATCCTTAATTTAAGGATACCTTCTTTATAAGGGATTTCATCACATTTTACATTTCTATTGAGACTTCATTGTGTTATGCACCAATTCACTCTTATATGGTGTATATACTGTCCTTTGGAATATTATATCATGAATCCATTTATTCTCATGATATTATAAAGTTCTGAATAAATGTTATTCCTCAATTATTGTATTCAAGTGTCTCTAATTTTGGTAAAAACCCTTTAACCAAAATATCGCTTTAAATGTTTTAATGATTTGTTCTTATTAATATCCATGTTTTAAAAATGGTTTTAAGGTTTTATTTATATAGATATTAATGGTTTAAATTGTTAAAAGCTTCAATGTGGTATGGGACACTTTGATTAAAAAATATCTTTATTAAATGTTTTAAATGGTTTTGAAAATGGGTTTTTTTGAATGGATTCATTATTTCAATATCCTAAAATGTTATATTGTGATGTGGAAATGTTATGTTTCCTTTATACATGTTTTATGTGATATGTTTATGTTATGGTTCGTGGGCATTGTTATGAAAATGGGTGGTTCCGTGATAAACTAAGGGCGGGTGAGCCCGATATAGCTCTCCAATGAATTGGGTAACGCGAAGGGGTTAAACGTTAAGGTTTCTCTGAAGAGATTTAGGCAATATAATGTGATGGGTATTCCAAATGTAACCAAGAGGGTAACTCCCTACGTAAGAATGTTATGAATTCCTGAAGTTACCTTTATGTATTATTATTTCTTTGATTTATTCATGATTTTATGAGGTATGTTAAAGTGGTTATGTTTTATGGGTAAAGTATGATTTCATTCTTATGTATACATGTACTCATGTTTCCTTTCCATATTTTTATATCCCTTACTGATATTTTTATGATCGTCACAAGTTTTTGAAATGTTTTTCACAGGTCAAGGGAAGGGTACATTATATGATGATAGTGTCAAGGAAGTTTCAAGAAGGAATCCATGATTTATTTGAAATATGTTTCCATTGATGGGAAAAATGAATACTATCTTTTATGTAACAACTTTGTTTAAATGTGGAATGTAATGCCAATTTTATGATCTAATTCTCTAAAAACTCTAAACCTGAAAAGATCCTCAATTTGTAATCTTGTAATAACTCAAGATTAAGTAAGGTTTTAGGTGGGGCCTTATAGTTCGTATCAAAGGATGGTTTAGATAACTTTAGAGGTTAGGGTATTCCCTAAGCACAAGTGACATTAACATAGTGGTTAGGATTTCAGAAAGAGTTCTAGTTTTAGATAAAGTGAATGAGTAAGTATATCTTAGTGTTTACCTTCATCATTAGTACATGATGGTTTTGTTGATATACTCTCACTGAAATTTATATTTTTAGTGAATTGATGGATCTAGCATGCACCAAAGAGACAACAGTTTTGAAAGAACTGTGGTGGTTCACTGATTAAGATACTAGATAAAATGGGGGATCAATGAGGAAACTTGTGGTTGTTCTAAACCAACTATCAAGGAGTCATGATCAACCACTTGAACCTTGGTATGATCTGTAATGCATCATGTACGATATGAACAATCGATGTGGATGTTCAAGTAATAATTATAAAGGTAACCATTAGAGTTTATATGATCCTTACTTTTGAGGTAATTATGGGTTATTATATGTTATGATGGAAAATGAAAGGCATGAGATAAAATTGAGGTTAAAATATGTTATGATCATTTTTGAAGATTTTATCTCATTTTGGGGAATGTTTTAAGAATTATATAGTTTTTCAAAAAGGACAACACGCTGACCGTGTGACAACCCGTCGCGTTGGACAAAGCTGCGAGAATCGAACCCACGACCAAAGTGCAACTGGTATTTATCACCTACCACTGGACTATGTGAAGTCCCTAGTTAGTTTGACTAATTCTTTTTAGTTAGATGATTTTAGGAATCAAGAGTAATTTTATTTAGGGTTACCTATGGAAATGATTAACCTATCATCGAGGATATGTGATTAGGTTAATTACTTTTCAATATGATAATTTAAGAGAAACTGATGTTATTTGGAGATAAAAGTTAATTTTTACCTTGGAAGACTATGTGACTAAATCCTTGAAATATCTGGGTTTCAATCTTAGTTTGATTTACTTTGAAGAATTTTATGGAAAAATTGTTTATCAAATGGTCCTTGTTGAACTTTGGGTTTTGTTGGACAAATTTTGGAGATTAGGAATAGATTTTCTTTTTATAAAGAGTTATCCTTTTCTGGATTATCTGATCTTGTATTAACCATTTTGGTTTTGGTTTTGGTTAAAGTCTAAAGACTTGGGAATTATATAGTTCTCTTTTATGGATTAGGTGATTCTCTAGAAGTTGATTATAGTGAAAAAAGTCTTCCTAAATTCTCGTCTTTTTGATAAAATATGAGTTTGTGTAAGAAATCTAATAAAAGTTTAAAGTCAACATGATAAGTAATTATGTTTCCTTATGAATAAATTCCTTAATAAAAAAACAAAATTTTTGTCTATTAACTTTTATTACTGGGGAATCGAATACCGTTTAACCCATTATAAGTATGTGATTTTCTTGTGCTTAACTTTCTCCTAAAAATGTTTTCTATCACTCTACATCAGAACATGACCCTATGTTTTCTCCACCAGGTCCATGTTTTCCTACATGGAATCCTAGTATGGGTTAACTCAGGTGACCTCTGTACTTATAATTCTTTATTTTAAAGTGACTGTTTTACCGACTCTTGTTCCGATGTGAGACTTTCAAGGATGTTTCTGTGCCCAATTTTAAAATTTCTAGGACGCAATTCCCCAAAGGGGGGAAGGATGTAACACCCCAAGTAAATAAATAATATGACATTTTTATATCTATCCATATTTGTGAATAAAAATTTAATATTACTTTAAAGGGGATGCTATGCTCGATGGAGTACCCAATACGCAACAACGAGTTTCTTGGGAATCTTACGTTGCACTCTAATAATAAAATAATATTATTTTAAATGGCAGTTAACGCCTAGCCGCTGTAATGGAAGGAATGAAAATAAAAAACTAAAAAATGATTATGTATTTTTGTCAAATATTTTTACTTTTTACAATAAATGTTAGAGTATTAAAAATTTGAATGAATTCAATTTTTAAGCGTAAACATTCTAATGTTCTATAGAAGGTCGATTAACCGCCTTTTGATGGAGAACCTATTTTAAATCCACTTTTGACAATTTTATGTGTTATAGTTGAAAAAATAAAATTTTTATTTAGAATAGAGACATCAAAATTTACTTTGGCTAAATTTTTGGTATCTTTCAGATAAAGTTCATTTTTTAATGAATAGTGAAAAATGTTGTATTTTAATTCAAAACCTCTTTTTAATCTAATTTATTTATATGATTAGATTATCTTTTGAACTGTTTTTAAAGTAAAATTAGAATATATTTTTACCATTTAATCCAAAAGTGGTCATTGGAATTAATTTCACTTTGAAATTTGACTTAAAATAGTGTCAATATTTTAATAAATATTGTTTCATAAAAACACGCTATTTGTTTTGACAGCGGGAATAAATTATTAAATAAATTAATGCAACTTATATTTTTTTGAATTTTGTAAAATAGAAATCATTTTTGAGTTCAGAATATCAAATATATCTTAGGGTGAATTTTTTCTATTTTTCTGAAAAAACATCAATTTTTTATTAATAGTGAAACCACTAAGTGGTAGTTAAAGAAACTGATTTTTTGTTTAAATGAAACATTGCCACCTATTTGTTTTGAATTTCAAAAATCTAGCATACATGGTTGTCATTAGGAAGTAAAATGTGGTTCAATGGGATTAAAATAATTTTTTTTTGAATAGTAACTTTTATGTTCTTAATCGCAATTAGAGGTAATTAGTGTAATTTAAGGTAAAAATAATATTTTAATAATGTGAAATGACCTAGACACATGTCATACCCTAATTGTATGTGTCATGGCCGACCAAGACAATCCATGGGTCATCTTGGGGACCCCATGGAGCCACTTTGTTTGGAAAATGACATAAATAGCTTTTTATTTAAAGTTAAAATAAAAATGTCACAAGCATGAGATGTTTCACTAAAACAATTTTTAAATGAGGTTATAAAAGTCATATATTTGACTATAAATATTCATTATAAAGCTAAAAATATTTACTACATAATGATATTTTTTTTATAATTTTTAGACATTAAATAAATTAAATTATTTATGACATCATGATGATGCAGCAGTTACCTCATTAAAAAAGGATTTAAATAAAATGAAATGATAATGTTAAAAATATAACTTACACTGGTCAAAACCCTATTGGATGAATATATTTCTAACCCTTACTACCTTATCCTAGAAATAAATCAATGTGGGACCTTTAAAATCCGAAACTCGTTTGAAAATAAAGTAACATTTTGTAACTTTACAAGAGTGCCCCTCCTCTCCTCTTATAAAAGGCCCCCAACTCTACCAACTTACCCACACCTCTCAAGGCTTTGGATCAGACAAACCCTGATCATTTTGCCTCTCCACATCCCTCTATTACTCCTAGAAGCCTCACTTTGGGCAGAAGTCTTCCCAAGGAAGCATTTGAACTCAAATCAAAAAGAGTTACCTGATTTTAAGGTAATGTCTTCACTTGTGTTCTTTTGTTTTATTTTACTTCTCCAACCCACTAAACTCTTTTTATTCATTTATTTTGTAACAAATACATTATATTAAATATACTAGGATGTTGTTATAAGAATAATTCTAGCTACACATACACATACCTACATCAAATGGTTAAAAAACATATTGTTTCTGTGGATGGCGAATTTCTGCCTCACGAAACGATGATTGTTCAACACTCATATGACACCTTAAAAGGTGGCCATTAAGATGTAAATATATTTATATATGATATATAATATGTTTATGGTTTAATTAAGCTTCTTTATTTTTCTTTTTTGGCATACCTTTCTGGTTTCCATTGTGGTTAAACACGATAATTTCATTTTAGGAAGTGCGGACTACCGCCCCCTCAAAGTAATTTGATTCGTTAATGCCATATGTGGGATGTATAAAGGATGTATTTAAAGTTATTATATATGATTTATGTTACATATAAATGATTAATATAATTCAGGAATTAAAATATACATACCTCTCATTTAGTTTTAATTTGATTAATATGACATAGAAATGAATGTAGCGTTAATGTGTACGTACGGCTTACCGTCTCCATGAACGGTGCATTTCATTTCTTACCTCTAAATGATTATGTAATATTATAAATACATGTATATTCTGGATATATATGATATATATGATATCCAAATCAGGAATATCATTCTGGATATAATGAATCTTAGACCACACGAACAACATGTAATTGTAAGAAGTCCACTTTCGACTTAAGAACCGAATATCGACAAAACAAAACATTGTTAACTTAAATGATTAAATAATGTTTATAACAGGGAAATAAGTGATATAAAAGGAATAATGAACTTGAAAAAGGTTCTTAAGCAATTATAAATTAACTCCAGTTTATTATTCAGGACGTTAAAGAACGATCGAGTCAAGTCGGACCCGAGGTAAGGGAACCTACCCCTCCCTTTCTTTTTAAGTACACTCTTTTATGTCATTCCTTCTAAGCTCATATTTCTTGTGATTGGGATGTTATATTATATTACTCTTACTGTAATTTCTATTTTCATATGATGAGTGACCCTATTCTCTCTCATCAATCCTTTTTGGAAGTTTTGACTGGCGCCGTAAGGCTGCCAAATTTACGTAAGAGATCCAACCTTTCTCTTCCTTTTTAAGTACTCTCCTTTATGTCACTTCTTTTAAGCTCCTCTTTGTTATGTTGGGGGATGTTCGTTTATATTCCTATTTCTGTAATATTTATGTTAATATTATGAGAGACCCTATTTGATATCATCAATCCATTTTTGTATGTTTTAAGTGGTGCCGTTAGGGTGCCGAGTTTTCGTAAGAGATTCATCATCTCACGTTTATTCCCGTGAGATTTATGATACATTTTCCACAATTTCCTTTGAGTTGTGTATGTAATGCCCATTATTTTACTCATTGTGTAATATACTTTAATTTATGAGTATTTACATCAATGTTGTATTTTCCTTCTTTCACGGGGTGTATGTTTCGAAAGATACCCATGTCGGTAAGGGAACCTTTCACCCTCCTCTTTTTAAAAGACGTCTTTTGTTATATCTTTTAATTAACATACTATTATGTTGGGATATGTTATTATATATCCTTATAGATGTAAATTTTATGTCCAAGTGATCATATACCCTTTTTATCTCTCATCAACCCATTTTCTGAATTTTGAAGTGACGTCATTAGGCTGTCGAATTTTACCAAGGGAACTTTTTAACCCAATTTTGATTTCTTTGGGTTCAACATATAGTTATTGAATATGTCATCCTTTGAATATGTTTGAATGACCTTTTATTGTTTTACACTTAATATCCACTTATATTGGGTGTATTTATATTTGTCACACATAATTTTGAGATTGATTTATCCTTAATTTAAGGATACCTTCTTTATAAGGGATTTCATCACATTTTACATTTCTATTGAGACTTCATTGTTGTTATGCACCAATTCAGCCTTATATGGTGTATATACTGTCCTTTGGAATATTATATCATGAATCCATTTATTCTCATGATATTATAAAGTTCTTGCTAAATGTTATTCTTTAATTATTGTATTCAAGTGTCTCTAATTTTGGTAAAAACCCTTTAACCAAAATATCGCTTTAAATGTTTTAATGATTTGTTATTATTAATATCCATGTTTTCAAAATGGTTTTAATGATTTATTTATATGTATATTAATGGTTTAAAATATTAAAAGCTTCAAGGTGGTATGTGACACTTTGATTCAAAAATCTCTTTATTAAATGTTTTAAATGGTTTTGAAAATGGGTTTTTTTAATGGATTCATTATTTCAATATCCTAAAATGTTATATAGTGATATGGAAATGTTATGTTTCCTTTATGAATGTTTTATGTGATATGTTTATGTTATGGTTCATGGGAATTGTTATGAAAACGGGTGGTTCCGTGATAAACTAAGGGCGGGTGAGCCCGATATAGCTCTCCAATGCATTGGGTAACATGAAGGGGTTAAACGTTAAGGTTTATCCTAAGAGATTTAGGGAATATACAGTGATGGGTATTCTAAACGTAACAAATAGGGTTACTCCCTACGTAAGAATGTTATGAATGCCTCAATTTTCCTTTATGTCTTATGATTTCTATGATTTATTCATGATTTTATGAGGTATGTTAAAGTGCTTATGTTTTATGGGTAAAGTATGATTTCATTCTTATGTATACATGTACTCATGTTTCCTTCCAATATGTTTATATCCCTTAGTGAAATTTTTATGCTCATCCCATGTTTTTGAAATTTTTTTCACAGGTCTAGGGAAGGGTACATGATATGATGATAGTTTCAAGGAAGTGTCAAGAATGAATCAAGGTTTTATTTTAAATATGTTTCTGTTGATGGAAAAAATGAATACTATCTTTTATGTAACCACTTTTTTTAAATGTGGAATGTAATGAAAGTTTTATGATCTAATTCTCTAAAACTCTAAACCTGAAAAGATCCTCAATGTGTAATCTTGTAATAACTCAAGATTAAGTAAGGTTTAAGGTGGGGCCTTATATATATGATTATGTATGGGGAATTTTTTGATGATCTGGGAAGATTATAATCTCTTGTGGTGTGTATGTAGTCCTGAAAACCTTTTGTTACACTTATATCCATGAGTACATGTATATTATAGTTCATGATTCAGGTTGATCACAGGTATTGTGTGTTATACCATATGTATGATTATATTTTATGCTTACTTGTGAATCATATCATTATATATATGATTTTTGGTTTTTTTATTAAACAGATGATTGGTGTCCCTGCATGACATGTTATCCCTTGGTGTGGGATTTCATATTGGTTGTGATGTTGATGATTAAATATATATGAACAAGGTAGGGATACCGTGTTTCCTTAGGTATGTTATGCGATGAAATCAATGAGAAAGCGATGAATATTAGGTATCCATCGCTATAAATTTCCTTGATGAATAAGGGATAATTAATATCTCTCAATACAAATTATGTTACATGACTTCTTATGGATACTAATATGATTTCGATGTTGAGTACATGGATAGAGGATAACCTTAATGATGATATGTGATCTAGCGACACTGGATCAAATGATGTTGTGAAACACGAATCATTAGCCTCATTGGAAAACCTGGATCAATCTGTAAAATGGATTATCCATACATCTTAATGATGAACTATGTACGACCGGGGGTTCGTGGTAGCTATGTTAGTGAAAAAAACCACTCAAATTGGGATTATTTGTTATTTTTCCTGTTACAAATTATTATTTTATTGGATAAACATGTATAAATGAGATATTTAGTATAAGGAAACATTTTTGGGGTCCTAGTATATATTTTACTATGTCCTGACTTGGCCATTTTGTGGTGCTTAGATATTTCATGATGGATTCGGTGAAGTTAATGAGCCTTAAGATGGAATTATAAGCAGTAGGGCATGAATCTAACAGTAGACCAACATGGACTCTATAGAAGTAATATTTATGTTATATTTTTTATTTCATATAACTTTAATTTTTCTATCAAAATTTAGAGATTATTTATTGAATGAAATGTTTTCCATCATTTCCATTATGCATGATTAAACTACTTATATATCTTATTGTTTATTATTGACTATCAATAATAAGAAATAATAATAGGGTTTTAGTCTCTATAAGGATACAGTTGAGATCCTTACTTCTAATCAGTAATATCTTTCTTATAGGGAGAAGTGCATGATGACATGTTCCATTGCAGCATGGACACTATGATTCAGGTTTGGATTTTACAAAATGGTATTAGAATTTGTTTCACTAGAGAGTTTCATTACATTTTCTTGGGGTTGAGAATGTTTTAAAAGGAGATAGGACATTTGGACATGGGTAAGAGAACTATGTTCGAGCCTAGCCATCACTAATTAGGGGACCTATAAATTTCAATATGGGGTTATTTATGATCTATAATTAATATTGATTAAATTAACCTTGAGTGATTCACATGATGTTATTTTTTATTTATGATTTTTAGCATATGATCAGGAATAATTTATAATATCATAGGTTCACATGTCTATATATTCTCATTGTTTTTCTCCATAGTAGTCCATTAATTAAATATAATGATTTTATCTATTTTTTGGGATTTATTTTTCGGTTTGATGTATCCTTATTTAAAATAATATGTTCAATAGACAATGATATTGTGTTATAATATATGTGATGATGTTGACTATCATGAAGTCACAGAGACAAGGGTTACAGAATGGAGGGATATACCTTGGGTTGACTATATAGTCTTGGGATAAACTATTTCTGATCTCATAGAATAGTTCTGGTATATTTAGTTTCCAAATGTACTTTTTTATTTGATACAATTCCACCTCAGAGAGAATTTATGTGACTTCAAGTTTCTGTATCCTATAATTTTCATGTTCTATCATGAGTTATACAAGGGGATATACTGTATCACACTCTTATACAAGGAACAGAAATTCATGTTGTAGAGACCATTTAATCTAGACATTATCTAGGGGGTCCAACATAAAGGTCCATGACTTACCATGATCAATATATATAGCTCCATCACCCCCAATTGTTTCAATGAACTAGTGGACCAAGAAGTATAGAAAACTGTCTAGACATTATTGTGAGATTATTTTAACTAGTCAAGACAGTCGAATAAGGGTGGGTGATCATGGAAACCTTCATGTTTCAAGGACCCTCAAGGATATGGTGGCCTATAATGAGATAATATAAGAGACAAGATGGTCATAATATTATGAAAATAAAGTATGTTTTTAACTAGTAATATTTTCCTAACAAGGTGATGATGGACTGTACACAGATATCCATGAAATTATGACAGGGTTACATGATTGTGTCTTTATATTCTTTCTAATTTGAAAATTTCCTATTCATTTAATCATAGTTATATTGGAATGAGGTTGACATGGATTGGAAGTTCGAGATAGTCCTTTGACCAGTGATCAGTGGATAGGTCATAGGCATTGAATATACAATGTATTCATAGGTCTTTTGCAAGACCCTTACCTTTGTGAAGGTACAGGAGGAGGACATGGTATTCAAACTACTCCCAAACCATGGTAGGATAATGACTGATTATTTTAGATCTACTATTTTATTTTCATATGGTATTAAAAATAAGAAGACCATATATGTTCAAAAAAGTACCTATATGATGTTGGAGATGAGTGTAGTTTCATCAGCCCCTATGGAAGGAGTTTCAAAGTGTTTCAACTCTGGAAAGGCTCTACACTTTTTAGTCTTCATTACATCAACTTATTTCATTTGATGTAATTGTAAAAAAAATTGGAAACATCTTTTGTTTTTCTACATAATGTTGAGTCCTGGTTCACATAAATATAAAAGATTTTCATGGGAATCTATTCGGCGTTTTTACCCAATGGATCATACTAGTCATACACCCTATGGATAGGGAAGAGGAGTTAAAGCTGGTCACATGTACATTGTATAAAAAAATTTAGAAGATGGTATAGAGATTACATCCACTCTTAAAGGTATAGTCTTGATAATGTATACATTATATTATTCGTTAATATATATTGGTTCTTACACTTTTTTAATATATGAAAAATTATTTCCTAGGATTGACTTACGAGTCATGATATCATTTTAGTTAGTCACCCTCGATAATATTATTGGTACGAGAGTGGATATTCTTACCTAATTACCATATTTTCTACTAGTTTTTTCTGGATATAGCCATCACTCTGAAATCAAGATTCTAGAGATCAGTTATTTTGATGTGATTCTCGACATGGATGAGATGAAGTGATTACATGCCCACAATGATATCTATCACGGGAGGTTATCTTTTACATATTCAAAGTGAGTGAAGATCCTGACGAATAGAGATTTGGAATTTGGACCATGTAGTGTAATTCCATACTTAGGGCATCTTAACAAAATCATAGCATAGATGGTAGGATTAGCTCGTTTTAGAATCATAAGTGGAAACCCCCTCATATATTCTATTAGTCATGGATTATTATCTGGTTGTATTTCCAAATAAATTCATTAGGTCCCCTTATGATGGAGGATTTGAATATAATTTAGATATCATACTAGGTTAGAAATCCATTTTGATACTCCCGTATAGTTTTTATCTATTCGAGGTGAAGGAAATAAATGTACAACTACATGACTTGCAAAGGTAGGAATTTTTCAAATCTAGTACATCAATGTGAGTGCAAATATTTTTTCATTATGAAGGTAGATGAGGGACATTGGCTAGTCATTGATTACAGGATGCTGAACTCAGTGATGATGAAGAACCAATATCTCTTTCCTAGGATCAGTGATCTTTTCGATCAACTATTTGGATCCCAGTCTTTCTTTAATATTAAAATTTTATTATGATTCCACTATTTACATATTTAGAGAGAATGACATTAAAAATATGTTGTTTTCGATAATATATGGATTTAATTATTATTTGGTGATGTCGTATAGGCTTATGAACAAACCACCAGTGTCCATGGATCGTATGAAAATAATGTTTCATTGAAACTTGTTTTCATTAATCCTAATTTTCCCAGGTTATATCCTCATATACTCACCAACAACAGATTATCAATCTAGGAACATAAACATTGTTTTGACTTGTCCTCATGCACAAAATATTTAAGAAAAAATGTGTAAATGTGATTTCTTGTATTAAGTAGGAGAAGATCCTAGGACATACAGTGTTTAAGACATGTGTAATATTAAAATTAGAGAAGGTTGAGGAATATATGTCTTGGAAATGACCTCAAAACATGTTTCTTATATTTGAAGGATATTACAATAGGGTTATCCAGGATTTATCAATAATATCACCATCCTTGAAAGCGTTGAAATAGAATACGGTGATGTTTTTGTTGTTATAATAGTGTGAAGAGTATTTCCTTCAGAAAAAGAGATGTTTGGAGAAATATCCATTGCTAACACTCACTATTAATGGGATTGGTTATGGAGTGTGATATGATGACTAATGTGTTGGTTTGGGAGTGGTGATGTTGAAAATAGACTTGTTAGTTTCTTATGTACCATTTTATCTATGATCTCATGAGAATAACTTCACTATAAATGATTTGAATTGGGAAAAAATATCAACAATATGAAATGATAGAGTCAATATCTATTCAGTGAGATATATATTATTTACATAGACCACAAGATCCTCAAATTAATCATTATATAAAAGGACATAAACTGTAAATTGAGGTGATGGTATATTATCTATAAACATTAAAAATTGAGTTAGAAAATTCATCGCAGAATGAAATTATTGTAGTGGATTACCATAGCCTAATGAAATGGGTTGAGTTGAAACATAGTGAGAATTCCTGAGAGGAGCAGTGGTGATTGATGATTTTTTTTTCTAATTGGTCAATGAATTCTTTAGATGACCGTCGTTTAGTGATTTTTTCAACCATGATAGTCACATACTCACTTATTTAGAGGTTACAGTATGATCATATGTAAGAATAAGTGTGTTCTATAATGGGGGAAAACAAGATAGTGATAACATAATTCCCAATTGATCGATGGATAATGATGATGTGATATTAGTATATAGAAGAGTATTAGGTCCCTTATTTAATCACTTGGGAGATGATGAGGGAGAACCATACCTCTATATAGGAAGAATGTTTGAGCGATACCAATATGTATTAGGAATTCTTGTGGTTGTTTTGGTGGTTATAGATGAAGAGATACATTTTTAGTATTTTCTCATAGGTTCTCACCCATCGAAGGGTGATTAACAAGTACCAATATCTGGGAATAATGTTACAACCTCTTCATATAGAAATTTGGAATTAATAATTCATTCCAATGGACCATGTGACAGGTTTACTCAATACGAAAATTATTCATGATAATATATGACTGATTTTCGATCAGTTAATGAAGTCTATTCACTTATTAGTGATTAAAGAGACACACTCAGTAGAGAACCTAAGAATGATCTATGTCCGAGAGATATTGCACCATCATATTTTACCACTGAGATTTGTTTTATGTAGTGATTCATGTTTTACTTTTCTATTTTTTTAGGTATTAAAAAAATCCCTAGGGAATCACCTAATATTGTTCATGGCTTCATTCCTCAAACAGACATATAGTCTGAGAAATATATTCTCATATTCGATTATATTTTTTTGAAATTCTTGTTAGACCTTCTATGAGTATGGGATGATCACATCGACTAGATTCAATTTTCACACAATAATAGTTCTATGTATAATATTCATATGAATAATTATGAGGCTATTTATGGGAGGTTGTTTCAATCACTATTGTATTTGCATTAGGCATGCAAGGTAGCTATTATTGGCCCCATTATAGTACAAGAGACACCCAAGAGGGTGCAGCTGAGAAAGATGAGATTGATCCCCACTCAGATTATAAATATATCAACTGTCAATAATAGGATAGACCCTTGGAGTTTTCTATTAGAGATTGGGTTTTCATCTAAGTGACTCATTAGTTGGGGAGTAGACATCTGGGTCGCAGGGTAAATAGGCTTCATGTTTTTTTAGAACATTTCTTATGAACGATGAGATAGGATAAGTGGAATATCAATGGTATCCCATTTATAATTATTAATTTATTCATGACGTGTCCCATGTGTTACAACATTAGAGTTACATACCTGACCATGTACGAGTTATTGATTGAGACTATGTTGTTATGGAGAACTCAATATCATATGAAGAGATAAGGTATTAGAAGGAAAAGAGGTACCACAAGTCCATATTTGGCTGATGATTAGAAAAATCGAAAAATATACATGAGAACAATATTCTAGTGTTCGAGAATAGTAGACTATGATTTTTAATAAAGTCCTTGATTGATAGTTCATGAGGATGAGAAGTTGATATAAGGGAAGAATTGTAATATCCAAATTTTTACACTGATAAAATAAAACATATTTATATAAGTTATATGTGTCTTATGAAAAACAATGATTTATAAATGAAAATAAATTAAAAAAAATTTGAAGACATTGAGTAAGGGTAAAATATATGTTATCATTGTGGAATAACTAATCGATATTTTTTAGAGACATATGTTGAGTTAGAATGGGATTACAAGGCATGAGATCCGTTGAAAAATATGGCATAAAAATATTAAATATATTATATTACATTCTCACAATTTATTAAAAATTATTGAAATAATTTAATACGATGAATCATTTGAAATATCTGGTATTAACATTATGTCTATCACATATAGTTTACACTGTGTGGGGTATAACATTTCTATATGTCAGATGTCCAGATGGCTCACTCATGAGAATAAATTAAATATTAACTTTTATTTTATTTCATTGTCAAAATAAAATATCATCTATCAAATGGTGTGTCTTATGATAAATATGAGACCACTAAAGGTTCTAGGACATGTGATTTACCATAGGTAGTTCACAAAATATATACACAATGGGTTTTTTGTTATTTAAATTTTATGTTAAATATTTATTTGGAATTGATTAATAAGAACACTTGTTATTGTACTATTCATTATATCATTACACTTCTTCACACATTTTTTACATGTCCATCCCACAATCATTTTCAACTATCTAATGGAATCATTTTGGAAAGATAAAATACTGAAAATGTTTTAATATGCGAAATAAATGACTCCACATTCAATTTTATATTGAATAATGGATCGAAAGAATGTATTTAATTTTCAATTTAGGAAACCCTATACATATTATAATTTCCATTAAATACCATGGTTCTTTTACTTAGAATGACTCTAATGATTCAAAAAATGATATTCCCAAAAATTGTTGAATATTAATCCAAATATATTGTGCCTGCAAGCATGGAGAACACATCCAATGTGTTTCTAGAGGTTTAAGTCCATGTGTATAGGTGTTATTCTTAATTTTAATTACTTTTCATTTTTTCCATTTCTATTTAAATTTATGAAGAAAAAAATGGAATTAAAAAAATGATATTTTGTAAAATGATAACTAGTAAAAATAAAAATAATAATAAATCATAGTTTAAAATAAATTGATAAACCTAAATTCATCAAAAAATAATTTTTTAGAAAATAATCAATATATATATATATATTGATAAAAAAATTATGATTATAGATAATTTATTAAAATTGAATTATTAATATGTAATTTTATGAACTTTCAAAGGATAAATTATTAAAATTTGAAGACAATAATTACCAATATTTTTGAAAATATTAATTTCATGATATTATCAAAGATAATTTTTAGAAATTATTAATGGATGATTATAATGGTAATAAAATAGAAGTATGATATTATAATTTATAAGAGACTACAACAAGATAATTAATAGTGGATAAATTATAAAAATATTAGCATGTAATTCCATGTTTTATTAAATGATAATAATAATGTAACAATAAAAAATTATCATATAATATTTTTAAGATTTTTTATGAGATAATTATCGATGGATTGTTAATTATCAATTATAGTTATCGAATATATTTATAAAGGAATAATTTCTATGAAAATTTCCAAAATATAATTATATGTCATAATTTATAATAAAGTATTTAAATATATTTATAAATGTTTAAATTGTAATGATATTATCAAAATATAATTATTAGGGATAATTTATAATAAATTATCAAAAGATACTTATAATATGATAATTGTTATTAATTTATCAAAAGGGAATTATAAATGTAAATTAATATTAAATTATTGAAATATATTATTAAAGGAATATTTATGATAAAATTAAAAAATATAACAATAAAATGTTAATTTGTGAATAAATTATCAAAATATAATTACAAACGATAGTTTTTAATAAATAATTGGAATATACTTATGAATTATAATTTAGGATAAAATAGTTGAATATAATTATAAAGGGATAATCATTGAGAAGTTATCAAAATATAATTTCACATTATAGTAATATAAGGATCTCAATCATTAAACTAAATAATAATTTGAAAATTATATAAGAGTGTGAAAATATAATCACTTGTGATATTTTAATGATAATTAATAAATTATCTTGGATAGATAAATATTCATTGCATGGAATATTTTATTTCACTGGGAAATAATATATTGTTTCTGGTTCTAGGAAACATTAAAGAACAATCAGTGTCAAAGTTTCTATAATAATGCCACGATGAGGTGTTCTAGACCCGTTTAAACCTATATTATTATATTTATGACTTTTTTTCTAAGATGTTCCAAACCATTCCGGGCCCATTTAAACATGATTTTTAGTTGTGTAGACATATATTTGATGGCCATCTTAGTTTATGACCACATTTTTTGTGTTTGTGCAGCACTGGAACCCTTATGTAACACTTGATTCCCGTAGTACGTGTATCTCATTATTCATATTTGATATTGGTTATAACGAATAACGATTTTCATACATGGCTATAAAATATTTTTATATTAATATTCATTTAATTTCACAATCACATGCCTAGGGACTGCAATAGTTTAGTTCCGTTGGAAGCATGGAACACATTCATCGTATTTGGAGAAATATGATTACAATCTCCCATAAATATATTTTTGTTTAGTACTTATACTTAAAACAATTCTTTATAACATGTGGAAAGAAAACATATGAACAAGTGGGATCAGATGCTCGGTAAGGGTAAATTTGGGAGAGATCAATCCTAACATAATCATAAAGAATATTTATAAAAAAATAATATTATAATGAAACAAGGTATACTAGAGATCATAATATTACGCCATAGAATAAATCAGTGAAGTTCATAAGAAATGAAAGAACATATTCTTTGAGAGCATAACATAAGGCCGGGAATTATGGAATGCACAAAATCATTTTGAATTAATTTTATATTTGCCAGAGAATCGATTACAATTTTCTATTAGTTGTACAATTAGACTCCCCATACTATCATGGTAGTAAGGGTTCACCCCCATGACCATATTAGTAGTCAATTAGCACTCCCAATACCAACTTAGCGGACAGAGTACATTACTAATCAAATTATACTCCTCATTATATCCATGTATATATAAAGAGATATAAATTGTTACCTAATGGTTTGGATGAAGGTATAGTTCCTTCCTTTCATGAAAAACCCATACATAAGTATTCAAAAAAATATAAATCATATTATAACCCATAAAAATTGGGTTTTATAAACAATTCATTACTACATAACAAATGGAAAAGAAATATGCAAAAAGATATATCTATTTTTAACATAAACCATTAAAAGAAATAATAATAACTTTTTTATTGGTTTGTATGACTATTAAACCATCAGTAACATCATATAATGTCGTTTTAAATGGAAAATTATTTTTAAAAATCACTTGATTTTTTTAAAATTATCTTTTCATGTTTCAAAAAATGACTTTTTAACAATTAAATTATTTATAAAAATAATCATTGAAATTTTTATTTAAAATAATATAAAAGTATATTTGAAAAATAATTTAAACATTTTTTAATTCATTTTTTCTTAAATAATCTTAACAAATCATTTAAAAACATTTAAAACATCATAGGAAAGCATTATTTTGCATGAATGGATTTTTCTGACCGAAAAGAGAATAACATCACATGAAAAAATATCTATTGGAAATAAGAATATTCATGATAAAAAATTTAAAAGGGTTGTATATACACCTCATTAAATTATATATGTTCATAACCTAACATGTGTATAAACTAAGGACAAATGTAACAAAATTACAATAATTATTATCTAATTTTTGAAGTGTGAGACCCAAGAAAGAGAGATCCTAAAATGGATTTATAGAAACTATTTTAATTTTTGGATTAAAATAATAGAATAAAATCATGGAATGAATATACATCATTTAGATTAAACATGTAATTTATAAGGCTTATGTCCCATTAAAAAGAAGTGTGATACAAATCCCTTTCTAGTTGAGTAACATTAGAATCATGATACCCATATAATAATAAAATCAATTTTATATTTTAATATAATTCACTAAATGAAATTAATGAACTAAATATTCATGGGTAAAAATATAAACAACATGAAATATTCGAGTGGTGAATAAGGAATTTCTCCCACTAAAATAAAAAACGAGATGATATTCCCTTACCTCATGAATTTACTCTCATCGTACTGAGAAAATCACCAAATATAATAAGTATAAAATAATTTTTGATATATTAAATATCATTATTATATTATATAAAACCACATATGATTCACTTATTACATTATATTACTTAATTATTAAAAATTCCATGTTACGGCAGTGTTTTGGGTAATAACCACTTTATTTATCGTATCTGTTTTGAATTATTATTTTTGATCAACTCACATAAAACATGAAATAATTAATGATTTAATATAAAAAATTACTGTTATATCATATATTTAACATTTTAAATAACTCTTTAAAATTATATATTTAATTGAATACACAATTCATAGAGACAATAGGCTATATGAATACATCATCACTAATTAAGTTTTCTTATCGTAATAATTAAAGGTATTAAATGAGATTTATAGATATGTATATATTAAAATATAATAATTATGTCATATATTTCATGTATTTTTAACTGAACCAATACATAATGAAATCCATGTAATGTGTGAATGAATCACATTGCTTTGAAGAGGTAGGATTCCACACATCCACAAACGTGATTATCATATTTAAAAAGAGGGAATGCATGCATGTATGTTTTAAATTATAATTATATATTCATAGATTAATTTTTAAATATCATATATATAAATATATATATATATATATATACTAAAAATATTTTGTCTTTTATAATACTAACCATGAGAGGTGGTAAAGGATAACAAACTATCATCCTTTCAAATGGAATTAGTCGACCATACACAAGAAATATAATTTAATCTCCCATTCGATGGATGTAAGAGAATGTGTAGGTGCAACACCAAATATGAAAAAAAAAATCTATTTATTTTGAATAATTATTTTAATATACTAAAATGAGATAAAATTAATAGATGTGGTTTAAGGATAAAATAAAACCAAAAAGATTCTTGATGAAAATTTCTTATTCTTTGGGTATCTCTTTTTTATATTCCCAGAAGGGATTCATTAGTTAGATTTATTCAAAAAAATAATAATGATTTTAGGATAAATGGAATAATGTTCTCATAATTAGAGTTTCTTATTTATATTATACAGAAGGGGAACTTTTGGAAAATCTGAAAATATTATTTTATAATAAATTCCATCTCAATAAAAATACTTAAAAATTAAACTAATTCGAATATTATATGTGGAAAGGTTACAATTTCATCAACATATAGATTTTACATACGTTTTGGTGTTATTTTAGACAATATCATTTTGATTAACCCATACTTAATTGTTTATAATTTTAACATTGTAATTATAGTTTTTAATATACTAATAATGTAATATTTAAATATAAATTAAAAATTGGACCATTAATGGCCAATTTAAGATATGTTTTTACCAAATTTCAATGAAATACCCTAATTTTATAATTTTATTATAATAAAATAATTTAATAAAAAAATTCTAAAAATATCATATGTGAAAATTTTGACATTATTCCTATCATTGGGTTCAAAAAAATAATTCTGGCAAGATTAATTCAAACCAATTAATTTAACACACCGCTAATATATCATCTTATCCTAGAAATATAAATCACCTTAATTAATTAAAAATATGTTTATTTTATTATTTCTAGTATAATTTAATTTATTTTATCATTAATTGACTAATTACCCAATAATAACTTTTTAATTATTTATCATAATTAGTTCTTCACTAAAAAACACAAAAATTTATAGCTAAATTTTTATATTTTTATAATAATATATATGGTTGATAATATATTCTATGAAATTATATATTAAAAATATTATACCAAATAAGATAATAGTTTTACATATTTTCAGTGCCATTTTGTTTAATAATATTTAATTAATTTTCATGGAAATGTGTCAAATAATTTCATAAATTTATAAACATAAGAGTGTTCCATTTTGTTACACCCTTTAAAAGGTTTAAATTTTTGTGTCTCCCTATTCTATCTATATTCAACCCAAATAAATAATGACTGGATGAATATGATTGTCTATTTATCCGAATGAGTTATCTAGATATCTTGACCTATTATTATCCTTGGTGTGATTTTCCTATTATTTTGATTTTATAGATTTGGATATTAAATGATATGTGATAAATGATTTGAAATATTTGAGATTTATGATATAAATTAATAATATTTTCCCTAGATTATATGGAACAATATGAACACATGGAAATATATTACCATGATGTTGATATAATAAATTTTTAACTGATTATCATGGATTGTTTTTACTAAATATTATCATTTTAGGATTTTATCATAGAGAAATTATGTGGAACACTTGGATATAATCCTAATGACCCAATTTCTATCATACTTTGTGAACCCTTTCCATAGTTCATAGACCTTGTTATGTCATCTATTGTTGGCAATGAAAAAGTTTCATTTTGATGTAGTAATTTTGTATAAACAATGTCGTGGTAAATGGTGGTGAGATCGTGGGAGTTTTATCATTTTTTTACGTTGATTAGATGTTTAATTTTTAGTATTATTTTATTATTTTATTTGTTCCTTGGATATTATTTAGTTAATTTTGATTTTTATCGTTTCAATTATTTACCTATTTATATGAAATATATTTCTTGATTTAATCGTGCACTAATTATTCATAATATATATATATATATATATTTGTTTTTGGGAATTTTCGTCTCATGTTGACCACTATTGGTTTTTAAAATACAATTAATCTAGTTGTTGTAGATTCCCATGTGTTAGTCTTAAAATCATGGGTATGTTATAGACCTTTTTTATGTCACTATTTGCGTTGTGTATTAGTTTTTAATTGTATTTATCATAGGTTATTCACCATTTACTATCATAATAGTATTTCCACATGAATAATTATCATGAGAAATTTATAATCATGATATAAAATTATAAAAAAATTTGATGTAGGCTTCTATTTATGTCTAGCTATCTCTTTACATGATGAGACTCATGTTACAATGGGATGTTGGTATATATTTCCCCTATTTTAAATTATTTACCATAATATCAATATTATATTTTGTAAAGTTTTAAATGAGATTATCATGTTTTGGGTCATTTATTCTATTTTTATGTGGAACGGTACACCATTGAGATTTTTTCCCCGAGTTCCCCATTATGGTGTAGAGGATTATACTCAATTGAATCTGAATCTATTTAAAAATATTATCTAGGCTATGAATCAGGTATTTCATGTTGTAGAATAAAATGTAAAAAAAATATATAATGATTTCGTTGAGAAAAATCCACATTTTTCAGGAGTAAGTGAACGATGATAAGAGTTATTACACAATAATCCAACATATGTTAAGGAGATTGATGATTAAAAATTTATGAAATAATGGATATAAAATATTGATCTGATATTCAAAATTATGGATACACCTGAGATTGTCTTGGTAATGTTTGATGTATTCTGATTGGAGGGCCCTAGAAAGAGATGGTGGGATATTATTATACAAATTCTTTTCATGTGTGCTGGCATTGTATGGGTTTCAAGACCCACATTAGTCAGCAGTATTTTATAGAATCTCAGATGATGAAAACATCTCATGAGGTTATATTCTTGGAAAATGGAGATAGTTTTCAATCATTATACAATAATTTATACATGAAGTTGGTTAAATTTCTCAATGGCAGTAAATAATTATTAGTTATATGATCATAAGTACATCAAGGGTTTATTAAAAAATATCATATCTCAAGTATTTTTATTGAATCCTTCTATCTATGCAGATATTATAGATGAGGAAATGATGGAATATACAAATATGGTAGATAATGTTTCATATTATTCCCCTAATTATCCATTTTATGGTGGATTTATTGGTTAATAGTAGAGGAAGCGTAGTGGCATGATCATAACAATAGTGGTGGTGGTGGTTCCCCACTACTGGAATCTTCTTTACCATGACTTATAACAAGTAATATGTGATATCTTTCAATCAATGTGTAAATGTTTGGAACCCCTTATGTTATTCATCAATACATATAGAGTTGTGTAATTGGTGTGGGTAAAATGTACATCTACAATGTTTTTATAAGGATATGTTTGTGCCTTGTTTTGGTCAAGGATATTTAGGCCTAAAGGATACTATAGAATATTGAAATGATTAAATTTTTATAGGGCTATATCCATAGGCATCATGAGTGATGCTCATTAATATAGTGGATGAGTTTCCGATAAAGGCAGTTGTGGGTCCATCAATATTGAGAGGTACCATCATTATTAAATATTCAGTAGAGGCTTCTGTGTTTAATAAATGCACCTCTCATTCATTTTTGTCTTCATGTTTTTTGGATATTATTAATATTCTGACAGATCTCATGTTATTCATTTTGGAATTAGATTCAACTTTGGAAAGTGGAATGACTATAAGTTTTGGTGTTATTCATGATCCATGTTGGATGAATATGGACTATAAATGTGGGTTGTTGCTATTCCTAGTGTGGATCTATTTAGTATCGTCATTGTGAAGTATTTTCTTATTGATATTCATATTGAGGATGATTGTTATCATCTTCATTTCTCATTTCTTACCTGTGATTAGATCCCTTGAGTGTTCCATGGAGACTGGGATGTATGTTTTTTTGTACATTCCATTTCTGAAAGGAGATCATGATAGTTGTATCTGCAATTAGTTGGCAAGAAAATGGAAATTAAAATTGTAAAAAACTTCGTAATTATATAAAAAAAACTTATATAGTAAAATAAATCAATACTTAATTATTTCTTCCAAAATATCCATGAACATAAAAAATCATGAAATATAGGAGGTTGTAAAAAATCTATTTTTATTGGTAATTCTTCAATCATATGACTAATGAATGAATATCATCAAATAATACATTAGATATCTTGTATATATGTATTTTTATGATATAATATGTCAAAGGTATTTATATTCACCTCATTAATGAATATTGGTAGATATCATTAACATATATCTCAAAAAAAAGTGACTTTCAATGGCATGAAGCTTATAAAAATTAAACCATTAAATTTTTGAATTAATAAATAAATAGAATATGTGTATCAAAATTATATAATATGAAATAATATTAAATAAAACAAAATATTAATTAAATTCAGTAAAAACATAATCATTACATAATAATGTCAACTAATAAATATTTTAACATAATAAAATCAAATCGTGTCTAAAAATTCATTACCACTTTGTAGATTTTGTGTCAGTTCCCCTTGAATGAAATTTTTATTATATAACAAAGTAAAATTATTTTTGAAGGATTCATATCTTTACATATAAAATATGTATTATATACAGAACACAATAATTACAACTGGTGAATATGGAAAATGACTTATTGAAATAGACATTTGATATGAGATAAAAATTTCCTTGAGTCCAGACATTCTATGAGTTTCATTTAACTTATATATAATAAGATTATATCAATTAATAAATTTGAAAATAAATAATGTTTACTAAATGATTCATAAATCATTTATTTTATTTCTTTTAAAGGACATATAAGAATACATAATCAGTTATGTCCACATTAGGTGTTTTGATGATGTTTGGTTCGTTGTTTCAAAAGAAAATTGTTGTGTATAAAATAGTCAAACAGAAAATTTTATAAAAATATACTAGATAATTATAGTGTAATATATTTCATATTTATACATAAAATATAAGTTTGATTCAAATTATGAAATATGGATATGAAAAATGAACGATGTTATAAATATTGATAAAGTAGGTCATGCATATGAAATATTAATGCTTCAATTTTTATTAAATTATTATGATGATTATGTTAGTAATATTTTAAAAATGTTATGTTATAATGATATCATAAATACCATATTAATTCATTATTTATATATATCATCAATGTGTTGTGGTTTTGAGAGAAATAATCACTTTCGTTTGTGGGGATGGTAGTCCACATGTGGTCATGAATGACGTACTCATTTTTTAGTTTAATAATGAAACTGGTAAGTTATATATATTAATACTGATAATTTTTATCAATAAATTCATTCTTATCACCATTAAGGTAAACAATTTGGGAGAAAAAAAGCACATCACATAATGAGAAAGTAGTCTGTTGTACACACGAGCAATTTTATGTTAGCCACAATAGAAAGAAATGTAAATAGGTATAAATGAGATAATATTTACATATTAATAAATATATTATGATCATCGTATATATAATATTAATAAATCATTATCTCTTGGTGTGGGAGGGGATTATAGAAAATAAATGACAACAATTCCTGATGCGATAGTATGTCATACACACGCAAAATGATTTCATATCCAAATTGATTTAAGAGGAGATCGATTGAGGTATTAAAATAATCAAACCAAAATATATGAATATTTTATACATATTTTTATTAAATAATAATAAATTATTAATATTTTATTGTGTTGAACGAGGAAATATAATTGACATGATCAGTTTAGAATAAAACGTCTTCATTCAGAACAATCCTTTTATAAGTACCAAAATCCTTCATACGATATATTTCAGATTAAATTAGGTCTCTATGTTGTGGATAAGGAATAAAGAAAAAATTTGGGTAGGTAACGAATGATCCAAATGTCATGCAATATCTGAATAAGAGATGATATGGGTTGGCATTTTATAAGTATGGTGAGTCTCATTGTTCTAATTCTTGAAATTAAAACCCTTTAGCAATGTTTTTATCACTTTCTAGAATGATAAAAAATTGAACATTCTAATTGATTATATAATATAATTTATAAAAATGTAAAAATACATTAAAATTTTTTTAGTGAATTTTGACCTTTTTCTTTTTAGTGTATCCCAAGGTAAAATAGTTTTCACCCAGACCACAGTAATAACTGTTTATTACATTCACTATTTAGTATAGATAAAAATAATGTTTCAATTATTAGGTAATATAAAATTTTATAATTAAAAATAGTTAATTAATTTTACTGAATTAATTTCACATTAGTGAAAAAATATAATAAAAATGTAAACATATACTCATGATGAAAAATATTATTTTCATGATATACATCTTTCAAGAAAATGATGATTTCATATTATATATATAACTGAAAATAAAAAATGTATTCATGTAAAATAATATATTATTATATATAACCTATATATTTCTTTTTAAAAAATTTATATTTTGGGTATTTAATTAATTAATATGGAGAATAATTATGTACGTTAACAATTTTCAGTAAAAACTCATTTTTAAACCTAAAAATTTACATATACTAAAATCCAATATAAAGATTATTAAATTGAAGTTAATTTATTTAATTATAATAATATATTAATTTTTAAATTTTATAGAATAACTAAAATAGAATTTTACTTTTCAATTTAGTTTATTTACTAATAATAAATTAAACTTTTATAAAAACAATATTTTTACTATTTACTAAAAAATATATATTTCTTGAGAAATCATAAAACTTCCCACAGTTTAATTTTTATGATCATTTAAAAAATATATTAATTTATCAATTTAATTATCGAAAAATTATACAAATTTATAATAATATTATTACATAATAATTAATAAAAACTTTTTTGGATAAATTTTTTTCGAATAAAATTACATTACTAAATATTGATTTATTAATTACTATACATATTAAAATAAATTACATAGAATAGGAAATATATATATACTTAAAAAATTATTGAATACTATTCAAACCAGTTATTTTGATGACAATGTTATACCCATAAAATATTTTTCTTATTGTTTAATCTGAGTGTTGCAATTTGAATATTATATCAAATATCGTTTTATTTTATAAAATATCAATGTTTTACATCCTCCCCCAATATAAATTACATTGTAAATATTGAACTTTCTATAACTATTAAATTTTTTATATTTTGAAAATACCTATGATGTAAACCTAAACCAAAAACGGTTAATAAAACATCATCTTGATAAGAAATAATATAATGTATGAACTTCACCAAGAATAACACATAATATATAAATAAATATGAGAATATACGTGGGATGGGATTATTTATACGTGAAAGAAAAGGGTAATACAAATATAAAAATATTTATTTATAAAGATCATCAATCATAAGATATTAAATGATCAATAGAATGTTAGTAATGATAAATCCATAAAGCAATGAGGTGGAAAATGCCATTATTATCATTACTAATGATGGTAATAGGAAAAAAATTATTTTCAATATCGTTTTCTAAGTGTTGAGGAGGTCAATTTTTATATAGGCATAGTGAATATGGAAGTATACTTACATGGTATCTATAATTACATACATTAATCAATTTACACCACAATAACATCGTATTATATATATAATTACTAATCAAGATGAATTTTTTTCATGCATGCTGTTATAAAATAAATTTTTAATATACCAAATAACTAAAAAATGTATAATAAATATATTCCACATTTCATTGGATATTAACCCAAAAAATATTTATAACACATGGTAAGATAGCCCTAAAAATTAATAATCCTTTATATGAAGAAATAATACATTAATCACTTAAATTTAATTTTAATAGTTATGTAAAAACTAAATAACTATATATACAAATGACTATATACCATAAATAACCATTAAAACATAAACGTTATATTGTATTTTAACCTCACTAGTTATATCATACCTATAACAATTTAATCCAAAATATATATAAATATTCTTCTAAAATATCAATCAATAATTATTTACCAAGTAACATTAAAATTACATTATTATCTATATAATAAAATATGTGTTTCTATAATTACCACAATACCCATTATCATATAAATACTAAACGTTATCAAAAAATGAAAACATATAATATCTATATTTAAATGTTAATATCACCCTAAAAAATATTTAAATATAATTCAATTGAAAAAAACACCACATTAAATGTCATTATCCAACTTATGATCTCATCACATAAAACCTCAAAAGGGGTGTCTAAGACATCAAAATTATTATCAACCATAATCTTATAAACCTATGATGGGATCCATAAATCATAATACATCCTCATATGAAAACATTCAAATCTTCAATGCATTATAAACCCTCCATTGATTCTAGATATGATTGCCTTGATCCCCTACTCCCTGATCTGGTGATGAAATCATAAATATTACATGAATGGATTTGATAACAATGAATGTGGCCAAATTATGACCATCTAAAACATATACCATCAAAATAAAAAAAAAATCTCTTCAATTTTTAGAAAAATTTTAGGTTTAGAGTTATTATATAATAAGCACAAACTCATAGAATCATCAATTCTTAATAAAATAGTCTATAAATATGAAAATAATTTTCCACTATTCCCACCTTTAAATATTCCACATTATGTCATCATCATAAGACATATAAAACTGTTGAATAAATAATTCATTTTTAAGAATTATTGACAACTTTGGGAAAAAGAAACATAAAAAGTAAGATTTTAAATTATCATTTAGGAAATAATAAATAATTAACAATTTAATTACATCCATTATATTAACACTAATATAAAGGTATAATTATGTAATTAATGTGCATGAGAATAACGTAAGTGAAATAAAACCCAATTGTAGATATATCATTAATCATAAAAATTTGGAATAAGGCATTAATAATTTAATGATTCGTAATAAAAAATATCATGATCTATTAGATTTTAATCTTGTTCAAAAATAAAATTTATAGGTTATAATGTCATATCAAAAATATTTTGGTATCATAGGACTTTATATTTATAATTTCCAAACAAAACCCGTACTATAACAACCAAGGTATTTATAAAATAATAAATTTTAATATCGAATAATATTTATGAATAAGATACTAATTTTAAATTAAGGGGAAGATTTTTCTTGAGAGCATGCTTTACACACAACAATGGGTTTTTATTAAATATTATGTTTAACACAACACTGATTTATACACAAAAAATATTATATTTTTATTATTTTTATTTTAAATTGTTGTTAATTTATATCCATTTTGTTGGAGTAAATGAATAGAACTAACAATAAAATTATTATACATGTTTGATAATGTTTTTAAATTCATCCAACAAATTTAAGAATATTAAAATGAGAATAATTCAAATTTTAAGCATACGACACTCAAATATTTTTAAAAGGTCATTTTTTCACATTTTATTGTCGATCACCTTATAAATATATTTTTTATCACTTTTAAATGTTCTGTGTTGCAAAATAATAATCTTATTTCAAATATAGATATCAAATTTTACTATTGGCTAAATTTTGCTGTTTTTCAAAGAAAAATTTAATTTTAATAAATATTTAAAAATATTGCATTTTAATTCAAAACATCTTATTCTTATGATTTATTTGTATTGATATATAATCATGTTAATTTTTCATAAATAATAATTATATTATCTTTTGACATTTACTTTAATTTTTTCCATTGGAGATAATTTCCCCTTGAAATTGAACATAAACACACATAAATCATTTGATGAATTTTTCTTTAAAAACATGTCTCTTCTTTGAAAACAGGATTTAATTTCATATTTATTACTGAAAATAATGTGTTTTGAATTTGTAAAAATTGATTCCATTTTTGGAATCAGCATTTCTTAATTTATTAAAAGTGTACCTTTTATTTTTCTTCATTACGAATAGTAACTTTGGTAATTATTTTTATTTAACATTCTTAATGGGAAAATCTTGTAAATGAGGGTAAAAATAAAATTATAATATTATAAAACTACCCTAAGATGTCTGAAAATACTAATGGATGAGCTATGGATAACCATATGATTCATTTTTTGTGATTTTTGGATCCCATGTGGCCATATAGGGGCGATACTGACATGTCATAATAAAAAATTTAATGTAAAGGGAAATATAACATAAACATGTATGTTTTAATAAAAAGATTTTAAGATGTGGATATATAATTTATATATTTGACTATAAATAGTCATTAGAAATATATGAATATTTCATACATCATGTTATATTATTTATAATTTTTAAACATTTAATAAATAAACTTACTTAGGACACAATGATGATGTTGTGATTACCATATTAATGAATAATTCAAATTAATGATATGAAATATTATAATAAATATAATTTTAACATTTTGATGACATCAAATAATTTTATTTATGATTTTATTTTATTATATTTCAGTTAATTATGTTTTTTTAGTAATCATATTTTTATGATTATTATTAAAATTAATTACTAAAAGGTTTCAAAATTAACATAAATGAGTTTTTAAGAAAACAATTATTTTATTAAATCATATAATGGTAATAAAAATATGAGATTTGAAAAAATAAATCTTATAATTTTTAAAAATTAATTTATTATCCATTTTATGTTCTTATGTTATTTTCAAGTAACCATATAAACCAAATAATGTGAAAAACGAAGACATGGTAAGAGTTAATTTATTTTACTATGGGTTAATTCCAAAAGATAAGGGTACATTTGTGACCTAATAATTTCTAAAACCATTTTGTTGAGGGTATTTCAACACATAAACATCTAATACATTAAATATATCACTTCTTAATTACTATAATTGTTAAATATATTTATAATAAAATAATATTTCAATACATTCCCAAAGTGCCTTCCTCGCTCTAATAAAATCCCACCACCTCTACCAACATACTAACACCGCTGAAGACCCTTTCCTCACACAATATATTCCCAAATAATATCCCAAAATCACTTAAATTCTCATTGAAACAATAACCTGGGCATAAGTAATATCAATGAAACATTTTTGGTCATATCAAAAGAGTTACTTGATTTAGTGGTAACATCTTCTCTCAATCTCCTTTCATTTTTCACTTCTCAAAACCCCTAACCATTCTATATACCATACTTTTATAACAAAACTATTATGGAAAATATACGAGGATATTCTTATGATTTGTATTTTACCTTCACTTAGAACACCTCAATTTAATAGAAATAGAATATACTATTTATATGGACAGAGAACTACTCCCTCACCGAATGATGACTATCCAAAATTCTCCTACCACCACGTATAAATGCCATTATTATTTAAATGTACTTATATTTGAGATAAATTATATTTATATTGACTCTATTCTTATTTAAATTTTATTACAATCATACAATTATTTTTCCCATAATATGTAAATATGAAAATTTTAATTGGGGATTTTTGGACTATAACCCCCTCAATGTGATATATATCATTCATTCCATACATGGATCATATGAAGGATGGTTTCAATGAAAATATGTATCATATATAATATAGATATTTTATGTTAATTATTATATACAAATGTATGATTTATTTTTAATTTTCATTGATATAAAAAAAGGTAGTATTCATGCATATGTACGAACTACCATCTCCATGAATGGTGCTATTCATTTTTTATATCAAAATATTAAGGATATTTTAAATAAAAAAATACTATAAATATATTATATTTAAATCATGAATAATATTTTGGAGATGGTGTAATTTTGATAACATGGATAAATTAAATAAAAAAATATTCATTTTTAAATCATGCACAGAGTTTTTTCAAAACATCTTATATGATCATAAATATTTTTTATAACTTGGTAAAAAGTGGCATAAATTGAATAATAAACCTGAAAATGGTTCAGAATATAGAAGAAATTAACACAATTTTATTATTCATTAATATAATGATTTTATGTGACGAGTTAGACTCATGGTAATGGACTTTATCTCATTCTCCTTTCATTAAGGAATATTTTGATGCTATACACCACATTATTTTAAATTGGTTCTAATAAAACCCGTTTAATATTAATTTAATTCTAAGGTAATATGTTTTTATATGAAGCATTTTACTAAACAAAAAATATAAATGTTATTAACATATACGGCGACAACGACTCCTCCTCTATACAACAACCTATTTCATAATTGGATTCCTTTAGAAGTCATAATCATCATAAAAGGAAAAGAAATCCATTATTCCATTTTTTGGAGTTTTGGTATTAAAATTGGTTTTTAATGTGTATTTAATATTTCAATAACATGAAATAATTTATTCTTATTTCTAAACAAATTTTATGAGAAAAATGTTGATTATTGCAATATTTTATTTGATATTATTATATAATGACACATGGAAATTCGATGAATTGTTATTTGATAAATAAAATATGGTTGGTCACATGATAAACCAAAAATGGATGGTTCTATGATTAACTATGTATGATTGGTTACCTTATAATCACCAATTCATTGGTTATGGAATTTGCTCATTTGCCTATTCAATTTAGAGATATGTGTGGAAGTCGACCATATGGGTATTTCATTTATGTACGTTTATATCTCAATTGACCATTATATGATATATAGTTCTTTATATAGACATTATTTTAATATTTTGGTAACAAAAAGGGAAATCAATGAGCTTATTTTCATTTAAGTATATTTGATACTCTATAATGTGTAAAATTATCACATTATGATATAGTATTCATGGTTTAATGGTTTTCGTAAGGCTAAAGTTTTTCATTCTTTATGTATCCCATACAAAGTTTTTTATTCTCATCCCATATATTGAAATGTTTTTTCCCAAGATAAAACAAATAATAGAATCAAGGAAGTGATCATGGAAAAGTAATGTTTCTTTTTATAATGTTTTTTTAAGAAAAAAAATGATAGTGAGTAAAAGTGTCTATTTGTAATATATAACTTGTTATTATGAATTATTAACAATTTCATTAATTCATTAAACCTGAAAATATTCTAAAACAAGATTAATTTCAAATTAATAACATATCTCAATATTGTGTAATGATTACGACTGAGGAATTAGGGTTTGTATAAGAGGCTGGTTTACATAAATTTTGGAGTTAAAATATTCTTAAGAAAATATCAATAAAACATATACATTTTATGTTTTAATTTAAATGATATATCATTTTTGGATTACCACATTGGTTCATTAAAGATATTTTTTTCATAATGTTTTTCCACCGAAGAAATAGGGCATCTTTTCTTGGAAGTCATACAAATGGAAATAACCTACCAAATCAACATCCTATGATGGTTGAAAACAGAACTAATTTTTTATTTGTAGTGATTTCATAGTTGAATTCAGTGATAAATGGTGACAGTTTACATGCATGATATCAACCATCCCAGCCATAGTGGAATAGGTCAATTGTGGATAATTTCATGAGGTAATGTCCACCATCATTGAGAGGATAATTTGACCAGGTAAAAGATAAATGGTGAATTAATGCAACGATAATTTTATTTGGATGTAATGGGATGTTAAAACAATAAAAATGTTAGTCATTCTGTTTATAGTGATGAACGTTAAGCCAATATGTGGTGGTAAATGATTAAAAATATCAGAGGAAGTGAAAATACTGAATCCAGGAAATTGGATGAATTTAAATATATATTACTTGAGAAATATTTTTCTAAGGCTATTCAACATAAGATGGAAAGAATTTATTGAATTTAGATAAATGGAGGATGACTCGGTGACTACATATGAAGAAAATTTCAACCATTAATCAAGGCATGTCCCAAATAATATGTAGGATATTTATAGTATGATTAATTAGTTTTACTTAGGATAGAGGCTGATATACCAAAGGGTGTAAGATTCTCAAGAGTTAAAAATCTATGAGAATATTGTATGATATTATAAGAAGGTAGAAATTGAGTTTAATGTTGACCAACTTCTCCATGTGGTAAATCTAATGATGTGATCAAGTTTCAGGCAATGGGAACGAATTTATCAAAGGAACCTAGAAGTAAAAAAACTAAATTTCAACCATGTGAGAATTGTGGTAAAAAGAATAATGTATAATTTCACTTTATATTCAGCATGGGATTCTGATGTGGTAATATTTCTCATATTGATCAGAACTGTCAAGATAATGATCAGGCAGGCAATGAAAACCCAATGATAAATTGTTTCAGTTGCAATTAGATAAGACATTATGCCAATGTCTTCCCATAGTTGATTACCTAGGGTGAAAGCCATCAACATCGATAGCATAAGGAAATATAAAATTTAGTTTCTACTATTATGACTAATGTTGGACTATCAAATGATGCGCTTACATGTATTTTATAGGATCGCTCAAAATTTTCCAATACTCTATTCGACTACGGATCCTCACATTCAATCAATTATGTGTTGTTTTCATGTAAATAACAAATATCAACTTAGGAATGGGATATTGAAATATTGGTATTTACTTCATGTTGAAGTATTATAGAAACCATGATTTATAGGAATCTTCCAATTATAAATAGTGGGATAGTCTTTCCTTCAAATCACGTTGAACTTATCATAGTAAATATGATATCATTTTGGGTGCGTATTGTCTATTAGTTTCTCATGATAAAATAGTTTTCAAAGAAAAGAATGTTTTATTTAATAATTTCATAACATTGAAAACATACAAAAAATAAGAAGCATAATATGAATGGATGAATGTGTGCATTATATATAGATCATAAATGTTTGAGGAATATATTTACTCAGAGAAATTAAACATGATATGTAGGAGAGAGATGGAAATAATTACGGATTATAATTTCATGATTCATTTCCATCCAGGAATGTAAAATAAGGTTGTTGGTGCATTTAGATGAGTGAGTAATGCTATATTAACCTTTCTGCATTTGGAATAAGATCTTTTGAATATTGATTAATTGAAGTTTTTATTCGAAGTCGTTGGTGCAGTGTGACGACCCATCCCCCAGGGCCCATTCCGCGACTACCCCAAATGTCACCTCATAAAGGCCAGGTCCTAGAAATAAGAATTTATGTAATTATCTTACATGTGGGAGGAAATTTTCGATTATCTATACAGATGCACACTCTCAACCCCATCCTAAAATGCTGAAAAGTAAAACATTTATGCTTCTTAGAAAAATAATGAATGTTGAGGTACAAGGGATACAAAAAATGGGCCATAATACAAACCCAACAAAATAAAAGCTATAAATAAGGGATGACATGGTCTATTAAAACATATTTGAAGAAAACCATACCTGAAGGGTAGGTGTACAGTTGGTCCTAGAAGCTATAGGTGTATGACAAGCCTGTTCGATCATACTGGGCACTTCCAGGTCCTAGACCACCATATGCTCTTTCAAAGCATCAGATGCATGCAGAAGATACAACATGTGTGAGAGAAGACAATATAGGGTTGGGTAATAGCATACTTTTTAGGGACCCAAATCCACATAGAAAATTCAACAAGGTAAAATTACACCCAGAGAATTTTCATCTCAACAGAAACATAACAAAAAAGTCTAGAATCAAATATTGTCAGTTGAATAGTTGAACATATTGTACTGTCGATGTACTTATCCCCAATTTGTCACTAAGGTTTATCAATCCACTGGTGTCCGCTCTTCTAGCAGTCCACCATATATCTCTAGGCTGCAGATCTACTGAGGTCAGATAATTTTTTAGGCCACTTAGATCTGCAAACCTAGTTGGCCCATAAGGTCTACTCAAATACCGAGTCATTATGGTCTTCTAGGCTACGGAGAAACCAATGTTTGCTGGTATTTTGGTCCACTGAGGTATTCTTGTTTAAAAGTCCACTATGTTCCACTCATATGCTGGGCCACAGAGGTCCGCTCAGCTATCGAGCCCCTGATGTCCATTCATAACTTCCTTCCCTCATAGTAAGTCGCAAGATTTCCTCTCATAGCATTCTATATTCCATGAGATGATAATCCAACTTCCATGTTTTATAAATATAAATCCATTAAATGACACTTGGAGTATTTCAAAATGACCATCACGTCCCAAAGGGTCCCAAATCTACAGAAGGATCATCAAATAAATGCTCTGTTTGATTGCTATAAGAAATTTTTAGAAAAGGTGGTTCAATGGCTTGTAAACATCCATGACAGTCGATCGACCATTTCATCCTCCCCCAAGGTCAACCGCCTAATGGAATCTCGATCATCCATAGTGGTCGACATTCATGATCGACCATGGATGGGGCTGCCTAGTCTCGACCATGGACGGGGCCGCCTAGTCTCGACATGTCGGTTTCAGGCTGACCCGCTTGGATTCACACCGGTTCATCCGTCCTGGATGTGAAAACCTACAACGTCAATCATTTTTCATGTAACTGTATTATCGTGCCACTATTCTATGCATGGATCATGGCATTATCCATGGGTCCTGGTCAAAATTGTGGGCAACAAAGTGATTTGAACATACACAAATGTGATGACCCAGCTATGTTCATCGTTGTAGTGTGCCACCACCTCCATCCAGCATGTGGTAGTAACCATGTGTCCACGCGGTTGATTCATCATCATTCCATTTAACGGGCCCCCAAATGTGCTTTGGTGGTCCAATCATCGATCCTAAAGGGGTTCTTTAATCCATAGGCCACTATATTCATCGCCTATGTCCATCTTGGATCCATGAAGTCGGATCGCTACACCAAGAAAAGGGTTTGCAACGATTACCCATTTGATAACACATGACGAATGTGTAGAACAAGTGGGTCCAAGGAGAGAGTAAAACCAACCAATAATTCAGGGAGAGAACCTATTTCATCATTCTTTATGAAATTAAACCACTCATATTAGTTGTTTCATTAATGAAATTAAAATTGAAAACAATTCCCCTAAAAAATCCATCAATCACGAACCCCGCAAAAATAATTATCGAAATGTGGGTCAAAATGTTAGAGGGTTGATGTTTGTTCAATTTTTTAAAACCATTAATTAGAAAGATAAGATTAAATAAAGTCCCATACCTTGATGTTGGCTCATTCGTTTGTGAATATTTCACCACTTCGTTCATCCTTCCATGTTCCACAGATTGTCGTTGTTATTGGTAATCATTCTTAGAATGGAAGAACGTGGGGATAATGATTTTAATCAACACTAGAAATTTATTGATCACCACTCACCAATTAAAAATATCCATTTTCATAGAAAAATGATTGTTCCAACCACCTTTTATTTGATTAACCCATTAAATGGACAAAACTCATTATATATTTTCAGTTTTGTTGTGATCCAGTGTCAATATATTGTATCATTTATGGAACATCATTTAAGTTACACAACAAAAAGATCAATATTTCAATAAATTAATCTAAAATAATATTTTTTCCATAATAAAATTAATTTTATTATTTTTTCCTAAAAGGAAAGAATATAAAAAATTTCCCTCAACCTGTGCCTATAATGGTTAGGTCATTTCATAGCTAATGACATCATTACGGTCTTAATGTAAACCTTATATTTTTAATCTGGGGGCATATTAAGATGGCTTCAAAACCTATCACGAGAAATATTTTACATTTACTCAAAAAAAGATAAAACACTTATATTGGGGTCAACGGGCCTTAGAATCAAGTTTCATATTAGTAACTAGTCTTGAAATAATCCTATATTTTTTTTAATAAATTTTTCCTAGAATTTCATTGATATTACATTTCCCCAACCATTTGTAAATACTTCTTTGTAAGACAAAAAAATTCTAAACCAACAAATGGTGGTACTGATCTTAGATCTGAGCCTCCAACCACCATGTTCTCTCTTAGATGTTTCTTTGAATCCATTTAACGTGCACCAGAGGAATCAACTAGCTTTGAAGGACCTGCACATAAAAATCCTCAATCTTTATCAGGAGCTCTCCAAATGTCACCTGTAATCGATATCCAATTCATCCCATTCTATGATGTGTGATGGAGCATGCATGTACCACCTTAGCTATGTTACGTGGAATATATTATGAACATGATGGACCTTTGGTGGGGGAGTTATGTTTTTTTCTTCTTCTCTAACTCTAAATAGAATCTGAAAAGGACTAATGAACCTTGGATACAGCTTTCCACCCAGGAAAAATATCTACAATCCCCGTTGACGTGAGATATTAAAAAACACATGGTCTCCCTCCTTAAAATTCAAGGGTCTCCATCTCATGTCATCATAATATAAATGCCTACACCATATAGTTTTCATCTACTTCTGAATGTCCTACACATTCTCAGTGGTAGCCCATTCCATCTCTTGGAAAACAAGTCCTGACTCCACTAGGTCTGTTCGGCATAACGATAACCAAAATGGTCTCCCATAAAATGCCTCAAACGGTTCCATACCAATTAAAGAGTTGTATCTATTGATGTACAAGATCTCCACCAATGGTAGGTTATCTTCTGAACTGTCCCTGGTGTATAAGATACAATAAAATTTCATATCCTCAAAATCACGGATAGTCTTCTCAGTCTTACCATTTGTTTGGGGATGGAATGTTGTGCTAAAGTGTAGCTGATTTTTAAATGCCTCCTTCAATCCCTTCCACAATCGAGATTTAATGCATGTGTCTCAATATGAAGCTATTATTGATGGAACTCGATTGAATAATCTCTTTCACGTAGAGGAACCTGGCACCCTCTATGGAATCCATCTCCCATTGGGTTGTAAGTGGGGAAACATGGTGGGTTAGTCAACAACCACTCATAAGGTATCGTTCTCCCAGGATGTGTGGGGTAAACCAGTCAAGAATCCCATTGATATACCATACCACATCCTATTTGGAACCGGATGTGGATGAGTCATTCCTACTATAACCTTATCCTCTACCTCCACTTGTTGACAAGTGGGGCACTATGAAACAAACCCCACTATTTCCTTATACATCCGCGTCCACCATTACTGACATCAGAGGTCCCAGTACATATTTTCTACACTTTGATATACCACAAAGGGGAGGTGTGTAATTCCCTGAAAACATACTCACGTGATTCCACTTTAACAAGGGTACACCTTTAAAAAAGGATGATATGATCTAAAAATATCAAATATCTGTCTGGAGCATGTCTGGAGGCGAAATAATCACGCCATTCCTCACCGTTAAAATCCACAAGTTATGCCTCCCTAACTCATTGTATCAGTGGTGAAGTGATATACATAAACATAATATGGGATGTTGCATCCCTATCCAGTTAGGATATCTGTATCACAAAAAACTCCTTTGTTACCTTACTCATCAACTAAAAACCATATCTCCTACTGATGGCACCTGCTACCACATTCCTCTACCCAAGTTTATAGATTATCATGAAGTCGTAGTCCTAGTGGATCTCTATCCACCAATGATGCATCCTGTTTTGTTCCTTTTGGGAGATGATATGCCTTATACATTTATGGTCAGAGTAGATGGTTAACCACTCACCCATCAATTAATTCCACCACATCTTAAAATAAAAGACAACTTCCTCTAACTCCAGGTTATAAGTCACATAATTCTATTCATGTTCCCTCAATTTTCATGAAACATAGGAGATCAATACATGCTACTGTATCAAGACACAACACATGATGGTCCTTAATGAGTCATAGAATTCTACATATCCAATGCCCTCTTATGTAGTCTCAAGATGGGGAAAATCAATTGTCTACAACTCAGTTCTTGAAAACTCTACAAAAACTGCTCCACCCATATGAAGGGATGTCCCTTCCATGTAAAACTTTATAAGGGTACTTACACACTAGAAAAGTCAGTCCTGGACCGTCGATAGTATCCAACCAATCCCAAGAAACTCCACACCTCATATTATGCTCCGGGTTGGCTCTTAAACATGCCCTGCCTCTATCATTGATAGATCCACTAATCTACAGCCTCTATGATGATGTATTATAGAAAGTGTTCATCCCGAATCTAGAACATAATCTTCGATAGCATCCTATAAATATTGGTCTCTATGAGTGTATTTGGTAATATCTATAGGTGTGTAGTTTTCTCTAACTCTGACATCATGTACACCTTGATGTCATCATTGAATATAACAATGAACCGATCAAGGTATGGTTAGAGGATCATTTTCACAAGTCCCAAAAACACTTATAGGGAACTCTTCAAAGAGAAAGGCATCACCATGAAGTCATAGTGGACAAACTAACACCTAAATATTTTCATTGATACATCCTAATCCCATACACGAAGCTGATGATAACTGATCATGCACTTATATTCAATAATTATCTCACTCCTTTTAGCTGGTCGAAGAGATCATCATTCATTGGAAAAGGATACATGTTCTTCATTCTCACCTGATTAAGGCAACATATGTCCATTCAAAACCTTATAATCAAATCATCCATCTTTTAAAACAATTATAGGGATTCCAATGTGTAAAAACATGTTCTCACAAAGCCTATCTTATCAAAATTCTCTAATTGTACCCTTAACTCACAAAGCTCTATGAGATGCCTCTGATATGCTGGTGTGATATCTCTATCATCCTAGTATATAAATAGATGGATAAATAAACATCCGTATGAGGGGGTAATCCCAGAACATCAACAGGGAATATGACTTCATACTTGTCCACCACTACGGGAATGTGAGGACCCATCTCATCCCCTGCATTGAGGGTGAGGCTAGACAACTAGGAGTAATCATGAACACCCACTTCCTAGAATTTCCATGCTATTCTTCAAGGGCTACCATATCATCGGCGAAACAAAACTGCACCGATCCTCATGGACACACATCACTATGAGCCTAATATAGTCGATCTAATCATGTACTGTGGATAACAATTCTATACCCATGATAACTTCATATGGATTCAAAACCACTACAAGGATATTCTAGAAGAAGCTCCAAACACCTAGATTAATATCACACTACATTCAGTAGTGTTTAATCATTTAATCCCTTCCCATTAAAGTTTCTAATCATATGGATCGAGCCAATGACCCCACGAGAATCTCTGAGCTCTGAATAACGTCTGTGGAAAGGAAAGTGTGATGGGAGCCTCTGTCTATAAGAACTGAAGCTATAGTAGAGAATACATATATCATACCTCTCATCATCCCTAGAGCATATGGGTCATGTGAATCCATCACTGGTATCTTGCCTCTACCATGTCTACTAGCTCCTCGAGCCCATTGTGGACCACATGGGGGTGGTGGTTGTAGCACATCCAACCTCCACCCACATCTTGATGCCCTACTAGATCAACAACAACATCAGCCACGCTATAGACCACCCAGATCAAACATATTGCTCGACCTAGCTGGTCCCACCACTGTCTTCCAGTCGTTTGTGCAGCGATTTGGGAAATCAAGAGCAATGTGCCCCTGCCCAATGCATGAGTAGCACAAACTTCCCATCTGATGACTCCCTCTACCCTGGGGGTCTTGTACCCCCAATCATGCATCCTGATGTTGTCCCCAAAAATTCCTAGCCAACATGGGATCCTTGTTTGCTACCTACTACCCGCATATGAATAATCCATCACTCAGTGTCTATAGGTAGACCCTAATGTTGGAACCTGCTCTGTTAGGAATCTCTCCATGAGTAGGGCTCGCTAAAGCACCCCATCTAGAGTAGTCATGATAACCGAAAATATGGAATATGTGATCTCCCTCGGTAGACCCTACTCAAATGCTTGAGACCTAAAGAACAACCCTTTCCCCATGTCTAATAAAGAGGGATAAAACTCAATGAATCTTGTATATTAATCCACTAATATCATCCCATTCTATTGTAGGTGCAGTAGCTCTTGTCTTCACATAGAGAGCAATGCCACAAGAAAGAAATCATATCTGATGCGGTGGTCAATTTCCTTACAAGTAAGGTTTTCCTCATCATGTGTCTCAATTTTCATGCTCCACCATCTCCCCATAGAACCATGGATAAGGTACGAAACTAATATCACCATCTGGTCAAGAGGTGCCCTCACTAGACAAAAGACTCATGTAACTGCCTCAATACAATCAGCTTCCACCTGTGAGTAAGTCTCTTACCTAAACCTAAGAGGTATCTACCTCTAAAACTCATTTAATGCACTGAGCCTATCTGTGTCATATACCAGTAGTGTCGGTAGTAACTGCTGACCAATGAGTGGTTGCAACACTGGGTCACCTCCTGGTGGGTACATCTCTAGTATTGGCCCCTATACTGATGCATCATTGTTGGGATTACTATTCTCATGGTCAGGTACTAGATTCGTCGATGGCTTTATATCTGGATTCATCCTAAAAGAGAACATGATTACCTATGGTCAATGGTTATTTCGGGTTAGCTTTCTCCAGAAGGACATTAAAAAACACTAAAAATACTATATCATCCAAGAAACTAGTGGTTTCACGTACTAAGTTGAAATGCAGTATTCAAGGTCCTCGTGTATCACTATGTGGTCTGGGGAATGAACACTGGACTCCATGAGCCTAAGAGTTTAATACCAAACATTGAACAATGTTCCCTACAACAAAACCACAGACACTCGGTATTTAAGGTTGAACCGACCACCATTGAAACCAATTTTTTATACCTATTCCCTAGGGCCCAATCCATGACTACCCCAAGCATGCCACAAAAAGTCTAGGGGATGGAGACTAGAACTGAAGGATTTATCCTACAAGTGGAAGGCATTTTCCATATATCATTACAAATGCTCAATCAAAATCTCAACTTGATATTCTGAAAATGTAAACATACATGCCACTAATACAGTCACTAAATGTATAAGTACGAGTTATAAGAATAACATTATAAAATAAAAAAATGAAAAAATGAAAAATTATAAACAAGTGAGTATATGGTTTCTAATAATCCATTCAAATCAAACCTTACCAATAGGGTAGGTGTAGAGTAGCATTTAGAAGCCGTAAAAGTATGCCTTGCCGGTCTGATATCACTAGACACTACCTTTTCCTGGAAAACTAGGGTTTCAATAAAATCATTGATCATCTGTATAGAATAGAACATGTGTAGGTGAAGCCTATGATAGGGTGAGTAACACAATACTCATAAAGGAACCCAACCCAAAAATAAATACCTCATTGTAAACGTAAAAACATAGTATTTTAATATCACACCAGTACAACCTATATTATTGAAAGAATGATTGTCATTCATAAAGCTCAATATCTTTTACTACTGAGGGAATCATCCCCAATGAGTCACTTATGTCTGTCGGCCACTGAGGATCTCTCATCTGTCAGGACATTGAGGTGTTCTCAGGTACATGTCCATTAAGATCTTCTCATCTGCTGGGACACTGGGATCTCCCTGTCTACCACGCCACAGAGGTCTTCTTGTCTTTTAGGCCACTGAGGTTCGCTCGGGTACTGGGCCACTAAGATCCACTTTTGACTTCCTTCTCATCAAATCCAACTGTAACATTTCTACACATAGAATGCTTGATTATAGGATTATATACTCTTAAATCCATTAGTAATGACTCATCCTTCACAAAAACACACTTGAATAATGTCAAAAGGATCGTCTCAACACAAGGGTCCCAACCCCATAGAGGTATCGTGAAATAGACATTCTCTTTGAATTTTGTTGTGAAATTTAATGAAAAGGGAGTCCACTAACCCATGGGCTTAGTGAGGTGGATGACCACTATGATTGAACACCTAGTTTGACCTCCCACATGGTTGACCTTCCCGAGGTAGCTTGATCTGTAGCGATGGTAGACCAGGGCTGACAAGTCATTGCCATGTAGTAAATCCATCGACCATGTATTACGGTCGACCATAGTGGTTGACCCTGGCCCGTACCGGCTTCCAAGGTCTAACTAGATATGTCAGGTACTACCCGCCAAACTGGGTCAACTAAGAAGACTAGTCACAACCCATCGGTTTCATCCCAACCTATTTTGATTCAGACTGGTTTGTTTGTGCTAGACGTGGCAACACACTGCTTCTGTCCTGTGTCAGATGGCTAGATCAGCAGACCACTATACTTCACATATACTGAAACTCGATTTGTAGATCCTTGTCACTACGAAGGCCAATTATGTGGCCTTTTCCATGCATATATCCAAGTTGACATGGATGTTTCCACCACCGGTACACTGGTAAGCATTTCCATTATCCACACAACATCCTCTAGTGTTATGATTATCGATTTTAAAGGGGATATGGGATCCATGTTCAACATTATTAACTTTATAAGGTTCAGATACTCATTATGTATTCTTTTCAGTATATATCCATTCACATGAGATATTCCTCACACCACCTCGAGCTGAAAAACCACTTCGTCATCACACTTGCATTGTGTAAATTCAATCCCAGATCCATGATTCCATATTTTTTCAACACCAATTGGTTGCACAATGATTGAGAATTCATCAACTCCAAAAGATTACGAATAAAATGTGAGTCAAAGGGGGTAGAAAAAACAAACAAAAAATAAAGGAACCATCCATCACCATTGTTCTCCATGACTTTAACCAACTACTGTTACAAGGTTCGACAAAAAAATGAAAATGGAAACTCAAATCCCCCCTCCAAAATTATATCGCAGTAAATAATCTCTCAAAAGAACATTCAAACAATGTGTCAACCTATTCATCAATTTATTTAGATTCACTATTTAATTCCATGAAAAGGATTAACAAGATTAATAGAAATCCTCTATCTCAAAGTTGGATAGTTCATTGGTGAATATCAGACAACATTCATTAGTAGTTCCACAAATTGTAGCATGTCATTATTGTTGGAGATATTATGAATGATGGAAAAAAAGGGATAATTTTTCTTTTCATGATGGGAAATTCTTCAATCATTAGTCTCCATCTCCAAATATCAATGTTCTGAGCCACTCAATTGTGTCTAGCATCTTGTATTCAATTTACCAATTATATATAGAGAACAAGTTTCACCATTAATTTTATAGTAATTCAATTATGAAACACCATTTCCACAAAAATGAAATTTAATTTAAAAGTGAAATAAAATAAAATAAATGTTTATTTTATTTTTTCATAAGAAAATTATTTTTATTAAATTTTATTAAAAATTATGAAGGTAAACATTTTCCCTTGTCCCATTCCAGTCGAGGTAAAGTCCATTCATAGGTAATGTTATCATATCGTATGCAATAGGTCCAACTGATATTTAATTCGAGAAACCAATTAGATGATTCCAAAACATCTCATGTGCTTTAATTTAAATAAAGATAAAAAAGTTAAAACTATTTTTTGGGCTCACTGGGGCTCAGAATCAACTGTCATAGGATATTGTGGTCTCAAAATCATACCATGTAAATAATTTTTTAAAATATTTTATGGCTTTTTGGGGACATTGCATATTGGGAATTAATCTATTTTGTTTTAGGTTATAGTGGAGTCATTTCTATCAGAAGAAATTAATAAATCACTGAAAAAAGGCATTGACTTATTAAAAAAGGTAGAATTTTTTCAGAAGGGCATGTTACCTAAATTGAACACTAATAAATATTATGTCATAGGGATTGGAAACAGACTATATGTGTGTTTTGGAAAAAAGTTAAGGAATGATTTGTTAATTTAATCTTGTACCTCTTCATTTTATATTACACCATGATATACTATGATGTAATTAGATAATTTATTGTATTAATGGTTGGATTGACTTAATAGACATATTTCTGTCAATACAAGGATGTTTTTGACTTTTCATATGGTTAATGAAAAATGACAATTATCAAAATAGATGCTTCATCCGTTTCTAGTGTTAGAGTGGAAATGGTAAAATAAGTCCATGAATCTCATATTGGGATTACCATTGAATTTTTTGACGCCAAAATTCAATATGGGTAATTATTGTTCAATTTTATAAATCTGTTCATTTTATTACCATTCAAGATACTCTGTCCCAAGATAAAAATTACCAATTTTATCTTAATGATATAGTTAGGTTATAAAACGTTACTCTCTCTATTATATCGGATCATGATCTCTGGTTCACTCATAAATACCAGAAATGCCTTCTAAAGTCATTGGGAACTTTTTTTAAATATCATCACAACATTTCATCCTTAATCAGTTGGGAAATTAGAATGAATAATTCAAAAAAAATTAGGATATTATACATGATTTTTCAATGGATTATCAGGTATGTTTGGAAGGATAAATTTCATTCATTTAATTTTCTAATAATAACATGTTTTAATTCCACTATAAATATTGCACCATTTGATGAATTATATTTAAATCGGCGTCAACCTCCATCTTCTTGGGAAGAGGTTAGTGAAAAGAAGTTGATGGATCTAGAATTGGTAGAATAGATGTTAGAAAAATATTAGTTTATCCATAAGAACATGATGACCCCACATACTTTGTATAAATTTTATGTGGATAACTAGAGTTAGGATCATTCATTTTATGTAGTTGATTATGTATTTCTAAATTATTCTCCATTGAAATTTTTGATGTATTTTGGTAAAAATGGGATGCGAGGTCCAATAATTATTGGACCCTTTTAAATCATGGATAAAGATGGATCAGTTGACCACATGGTATATTTACCTCCATGTTTACCTCATGTACACAATGTTTTTCATGTTTCAATGTTGAGAAACTGTATGCCATATCTCTCTCATATTTTGTTTCCCGAGGTTGATCTGTTTGAAGAGAATATTTATTATGAGAAATATGCAGTATAGATACATGACCTCATAGAAAATGTGTTTTGAAATAAGGTGATTCATCATGTAAATGTTTTTAGGAAATCCCATATTGTTGAAGAGGCAACGTAGAAATCTAAAAATGTTATGATGGAGAAATACCCTGTCTTACATTAATAGTCCGTTTTCTCTTGTAGTTTACTCATTAGACAACAACACATTTCTCCCAGAGCTTACATTGCACACAACACTATGTTATACAAAAAAATATTATAATAATATTTTTATTGTGATAAATGTTTGTTAATGCCTAGTTATTTTAATATAAAGAAGGAAAAACAAACTATGTTTTGAATATACATGTTTGTTAAATGTTTTATAATTTATACAATGTATTTTAGAGGCATAAAATGTGAATAAATCCAATTTTAATTATAAAATAATAAATTATTTTCAAAAATACATTTTACCACCGTTTCTGGGAGAACCATTCAGAAATCACGTTTTTCACTTTTATATGTTATATTTGGAATAATAAACTTCTTATTTATAAGTGGAACCTAAATTTTTACTTTGGTGGAAATTTTGGTATTTTTCTGATAAAATTCATATTTAAATAAATAGTGAAAATGTTGTATTTTCATATGATTAACTTTTATGGATATATTATATTTTTAGTTTACATTTAAGTATATTTAAATTCTCTTTTTCTAGTTTAATCAAATTTTGTTCAGTTGAGGTAATTTTACATTGAAATTAGATATAAAAACAAATCAATATTTTGAAGGTATTTTCTTTAAATAAACAATTTTCTCATTTTGACAACAGAAATTATTTTTAAATTAGTAACTAATTTTTTTATATTGAATACAAAAAAATGGATTCTATATTTGTAATCCTAAGGTACAAATATAGTAAATATGTACCTTTTATTTTTTTATATTATGAATTGTAACTTTATTAATTATTTTTAGTTACAATATTTAAAGGGTAAATCAGGTTAATATGGGTAGAAATAATATTATAAGTATATACAACTACCCTAACACATGTACTAATAGTATTGGATTAGATATGGTTGACCATCATCGTCCTTGGGTCACTTTGAGAAACTCATTGATCCACATAGGTGTGATCATTACATGTTATCATAATTATTTTATTGTGAAGGTAAATATAACATAAACATGTGTCTTTTTACTAAAACAAATATAAGGTGGGGTAATATGATTGATCAATTTGACTATAAATAGTCATAATAAAACTAAGAATATTTTATAGATCATGGTATTTTATATTATAAGTTGTATAAATTATATAAATAAATTTATTTATCACATAATGTTGATGTGGTTAATACCTTATTAATGAAATATTAAAATAAAAGATATTATAAATATTATAATAAATGTAATATAAACATAATGATTTTGTAAAATAATTTTAGGTATGATTGTAAAATTATATATTTATTTTAATAATAATTTTTGAATGAATCATGTACTTATGACTTTAACAAAAATCAATTACATAATACTGTCAAAATATACATTAATGAGTTATTAAGACAAAAAATATTTGTTAAATGATATAATATTCAATAAAATATGGGATTAAGAAAACTGACTCAGTAAATTTTAGAAATTTCATTAATTGTCCACTTTTGGTTCTCTTGTATTTTTATAGGTACCATATTAACATTATTGTGTAAAAATAAAATTAGTTATTGTAAGAGTTAATTTATTTCACTAAGTGTTAATGCCAACTGATATGGTCCTATTGGTGACCTAATGTTATCTATAACTGATTGGATGAGAGGATTTATACCCATAATAATATTATACTCTAAATATATCACATTTTAACTTCTACAATTAGTAAATATATGTATAAAAAATATTATTTTAAAACATTCCTACTGTGCCCCTCTTACCTCTTATAAAAGGCCCTTACCACTACCCACTATCTTACAGCATTAAATCTTGTTGGATCACCAAAAGTATTCTCAAATAAGTTATCCAAATACCTCATTTCATCTTAAAAAAAACTTATTTTGGGATGTAGGCAACTCAAGTTATCCTTCTAGCTCATATCAATAGGATTTACCTGATTTCGAAGTAAAATCATCACTCAGGATCCCTTCATTTATTTTTCCTTCTCCAACCCCTATCACATTTTTATTCCTTTATTTTATAATAACACTAGTATAAAAAATATACTAGTATATTTTCATTCAAATTTATTTACCTACCTTACAAACACCTCCATCTAGTGGATATAGGACATATTGTGTCATTTTATGGTGATCTACTGCCTCACGAAACAGTGAATATTCAATTTTATTCTAAAACCTCTAAGGGAGGAAATTATAATGTAAATGTATTTATATATGAAATATATTATAATTATATTTTCTTTATTATTCATTCAATTTTATTTAAAAAGTACCTTTATTCTTTCCATAATGTTAAAATATGATAATTTTAATTGAGAAAGTGTGGAATACCGCCCCCTCAAAGTGATATAATTTGTTCATTCCATACATGGAATTTATAAATGATGATTTCAATGAACATATTTTACATATATAACATATATATTAAACTATAATTATAATATTACAATGTATCATTTAGTTTTTATTCCTTTAATATGAAAAATAAATGAACGTAGCTTAAATGCATACGTACGACATACTGTCTCAGTGAACGGTACATTTAATTTCTTATGTCAAAATATTATGCATATTATAAATATATATATATTGAATATATATGATATTTAAGTCTCAAATAATATTATTCACAGGATTAAATTTTGAATTTATGTGAAATTTACTTCAAAACAAGTTCATTTTCAACTATAGTACTGAATATCGACAAAAAATATGATATGAACATAATGATTTATTATAATATGAAAATAAGTGATATAAAAATTAAAAAAAACCAGATAAATTTTCTCAATAAATTATGTATTAATCAAATTTTATTATTTTTTAAGATAATGATTGTGCATAATGGGGCATACTCAAGGTAAAATAGTTCATCTCAATCTCCCTTTATTGATTCATTTTTTGATGTTATAAACCTGCTTATTTTATAAGGTGTGTAAGAAACCATGTGTACTTTTAATTTCATTCCAGAGGAATATTTTTTTCTACTAATTATTATACTAAATGAAAAAAATGAATACGTGTAATGTACACGGCGACATTGACTCCTCTACCACTACAAGTAATATTAGTTATTTGGAATACTTTTTTTTATATAATGTTTTTCAATTAAAAAAATAACTTATTCTAATTCATTGTGTATTGTTATTGAAAATAGGTTTGAAAGAGGATTTACAATTTCAATATCTACAAATGATATGTTGTGATTTCAAATGAAATTTCAAGAGTGAAAGGATGATAATTTCAATATGTCATGTATTATGAATATATAATGGTACTAGGGCATTTTACAGGTGGTTACATGATATCCCAATGATGGGGTGTTTAAATGATAAACCAAACATTTGTGGTTCTGTGATAAACCATGGATGAGTGGTTACATTATAACCACTAATGATTTATGAATGGAAGTCCTCTGTTTGGATATTCCATTTAGTAATATGTGTGGAAGTTGACATATGGTTATTCCAATTATGTATATATATGTCCAATGTTACCATTATATGTTATATGTTTCTTATTATAGGCTTTATGGTAATATTTTGATCAAAAATTTGTAAGAAATGAGATTATTTTCATAGAAGTATATTTACTACTTCTTAAAGGTTAAAAGTATTAAATTATGATAAAGACATAATTGTTTACATGTTTTTTAAAGGCTAACAATTTACCTTCTTTTTTTCCATTCTATGATTTTTATTATCATCCCATGTTTTGAAATGTTTTTTGCAGGACATAAAGAAAAATATTTTAAAGGATGTGATAAAGGAAAACTCATCCATATTTTTAAAAACATTATGTTTTATAAAAAAATGGATAGAAGTTAAAAAATTTACTTGTACTATTTAAGTTGTTATATATGATTTACAAATTAATTCTATAATTATATAAACCTAAATAGATCCTAAAAGTGAATTAATGTCAAATTTTAGACTTATCATGTGATTAGGTAATGCTTAAGGCTGAGGATTTTTAAAAAAAAAGTATAACCATTTTTATACCATCAAATATTATTCAATAGATATATTAATTATTATAGAAGGAATTTTATTTCTATAATGGGTATCACCATTCGTATAAAAAATATTGGGATCGCCTGTGTTTTATAATGGGGCTCATCATTTTGTATATTGGGTGATAATGAGGTTTATTTCATTGTATAAGTTTTATTGGGATCACCCTTGGGAATTATGGATATAAACCATTTCATATTGAGCTACAATGTGTACCAACCGATCTTAAAAGTTGTATCGGGAACACATGACTGTTATAATATGGTTTATCCCATGGAAAAAAATGTACACAAACTATAATTAATGTAAACAGTGTTTAACAATCATTGTAGAAAAAACATAAAAAATAGGAAATCATTTTTTAAATTTTTTATCCCATAGAAAAAATAAATTATATCAATTATATTCTCATTGAATAATAAATATACAAATGAAAATAAATGGGATCCCTAAAAATAATTTTAAAACATTATTAACCATTTGAAATGAATCAGTTTCCATAATAGTGTCATTACAACATGATAAAATCATGGAAGGGAAATGGTATTCATAAAAATATCGATAAAACATGATTAATATATCTATATAATTAAATATGATGGAATCGTTACATAATATCCTAATTACATCATAAGTAACAACAAGTATTGATGACATTGGTTAATGGATACAACATTAAAAGATCATTATACATTTTGATAAAATAAACAGTTCATTTATAAGATATCTTTTATAAAATAAAAAATCAGAAGTTATTGTTAAATAACATTTTATTGGAAAAAAATGGAAACATATAAAGTAACATTGTATGAAAATAAACAAAATGATGGTGGGAATACTTATTCATATCCTAAGGGTTAAAAACATATTTTCAAAACATTTGGAAAATATGAGCCAACTATGACCCTTCGGTAAAACAATAAATTTTTTAATCCTTTTATTATAAGTTAATATATACAATAAAATTTATATATGATTTTATTTATTTTTATAATATAAAAAATTTCAAAAAAAAATTAGAAAACATTAACATGGAAGATAAGGATACACCATCCAAATGAAAAATACCAGATCATTATCACTTACAAGAGGCACTCATGACATTTATTAAATAAATAAGGGATGAAATAGAAATTAGTCATCTAAGAAACCTTCATAATTAAATAATATATATTCAGTTAAAGAACATAATATTATATTATTTTCACTAATAGAATGTGTATCATAAACTATATCAAATGAAATTAGGACATTATATAAATACTTTTCCACAATGATTACAATTCAATCAAAATACCCATGATATAATTACATTAAATCATAAATTATATATTTTAAACAATATGTATTTTCCTGAAATAAAAATTCATATGGAAGTATATACACCATAAAATTAATATTTGTGCATACCACTGAATTATGTCACAATGAAATAGGACTTCAAGTGAATAACCCAAACAGAAATTACACCGTTTAATTTTAGAATTAATCAACTACGTTATTCTAAGAATCAATTGTGAAACAACCTATTATAATTTTAAATACAGCATAGGATAACAAAAACACATTTCACGCGTAATTATATCATATGAATGTAAACTAAATGGTATTACAACCCATTAAATATTTTTTTTATTAAATTGTTTACTTGTTGGTAACATATAAGTAAATTCACATTTCATGAAACAATTGAAATAGAAACATACATTACCATTATGTATGGAAGAGTCATGATATAAAATTTAAATAGGGAAGTATATATACAATACAATAAAAATGACTATTTAATATGGAATATGTCTCATTTGCATAAAATGTTAAATGAGAGACCCTTAAATCAAGTACATACATTTAATGTGTTCCTATTATCTCATTTATAAGAATATTACATATGGTATTTAATATATTGAGAAATATTACCCTGTTTGTTATTATATTATTAAATAAATAATTGTATTTATTTTTAATTACATATTAAAATATTTAATCAGTTCAGTCCTTGTTGAGTGTTTTGCAATCATTCAATTCAATATTTAAAAACAACTTCAGTGAATCTTTTATGGCCAACGAAGTCATTATTTCAATATCTATATAATAATAATCTTTTATTTCATATTTATATATCAATTATAATTTTATAACTGATAATTATATATGGTAATGAAAAATGAACCATATTATAATCATTGAGATAGTAGATTGTATGTACGCCTGAGTAATGAATAAATTTTTCAATGATTAATAAGAATAAAATGATTGTATTATTCTACATTTCATTAATGATAATTATAATATAAATTCAATAGCTTCTGTGAAATTGAATTATATATATCATCCATGTTATTTTGTGATCAGAAAAATTATTTTAATTTATTCATCAAGGCAGAAATCCACATGTGAACTGAAATAAAGTTATAATATTTCAATGTTGGAAAGAAAATAATATATTAATCTTTAAAAATGATAAACTTTTCATAGATATAATAATTAAATCATTTATATCATATATATTAATTATACTTATCTATTTTATATTCTATGTTACATGATAATGATAAATGAATCCCATCACAAATCATAGTGATAGTCTTCCGTAGACACGAGAAACATTATCATATCCCCTGTAGAATGGAGCGTAAAACATTTTATATGACATCATGTTTATATATGTTGAATGATATTAAAAATATCATATATATAATTTAAATCCATCATAATATCAATCAATGAGTTTTGATGATGGAAAATTAATTACATCGATTCGTGAGGCGATAGTCTTCCACATAAAATAATGATGTTTTATCCCATTAAATTGAAAATAATATTGAAATTGGATATTAAATAAACATAATAATATTTATGTAATTTTTTTAATTTTTTATATAATATTAATTGAATAATATTTTAAAGAGGTGGAATAAGAAATAATGTATACATACTCGGTCGGGGAAAATATTACCTCTTCTAAAAAACTCCTCAGAAAATTAGAAAAAGGATTCGTAGTATGGATTTTTGAACAACCTAATGGATCTCAGATTTGGAGATGGAAGTAAGGAATATATTTTAGTAGGTATTTTCTTGCAAATTTTTTTTGATAGAGTTAATAAAAGAGTATATTGAGTGGGATTTTGTGATGTGGGTTGCACATATGTAATATTTCAAAATAAAAGTGGTACCCACATTTTTTACATAAAATGTATAAAAAATGGACCCTTACTTATTTTTAGACATTATAATATTTTATTTTTGTGAAAAAAAATTTACACAGTTTTTTATGTCATTTTGAGCCGTATATTTTTAGGTTAACCCCTGGAAATGTCGTTTTAACCTTAATTATAGAAATTAATATTCAATATTTTCACTTTTAATTAAGAGTAATATTTTATCAAATATTATTATATAATATAAATTATTCTTATTCTAAATATGGGATATATTTTACAAAAATCAATTCTTATAATCTTAGCAATTTAATTTAAAACCATTCCCTTAGTCGTGATGAAAAAAAGGATTTTTAATAAGTTTATTTTTCAAGAAAAATAAGTTTTTAGTATGAAAAATAAAAATAATTTTATGAATCTCTATTAATATATATTCATATATAATCTATAAATTTCATTTAAAACATTCCCCTTTATAGTTTTTAATTAGTCAATAAAGATAAATTTTATGAACATTAAACTAATTTTAGAAAATCCTCTTTTAAAACATTAAATTTTACACCTTCTAAAATAAAATATGAACATTATTACATTGTAATTAATTCTAAAAAATATAAATAAAGAATATATATTTAATTTTAAATCATATTAAATACATAATAGTACTTTTAAATTTCTATATTTAATTTAAATTTAATTCAATTATTACAAAAAAAATATTTTCCAATATTTAATGAAAAATATAAATTTTCTATGAAATCTAAATTTTTCACCAAAACAATCTTTTGAAATGTAATTTTAAAAAATTAAGTTAATTATATAAAATAAATAATACTAACCTTCCCTGATTTTTCTAAACTATTGTTTCATGGATGGAAATAAAAATCATTTTTGATGAAAACATATTTTTGGATAGTAAAATTATTATAATAGAAATTAAATGATTATTGAATAAAAAATTTCATACATTTATATTGAAAATTAAATTATTTTTTATATTTCAGAAATTATTTAATATTATTCTTACCGACCACTTTAAAATCTAATTTATAATAGTTATAATTTTTTTTGGGGCTCTCATGATCAGGGTAGAATATCATATATGATATTTAATGTTGATATATTATCAAAAATCTCAAGATATTATATTATCCCCCAACATTATTAACGAATATTTACAAAAAATTTTAAATTCATCTTATTAATAAAAAATTAAAATTTTAAATTACTTTTATTAGAAACCCAAAATCTGAAAATTAATATTAAAAAATACACTTGATAAGAGATAAACGGACATGTGAAGTTAATCTATAGTTACACATCCTCAATTTTATAATAAGAAAAAATATCTGGGGAGAGTAGATTAAAACTTAGAATAAATGTTTATTTCTTAGACAATTTTATAGAGTGATGGAGATCATCAATTATATGAATGTGAATTACGATTAGAATGTTAACAACCACAAAACCAAAAACTAAATAGGTTGGAAAAAGAAACTTGATATTATACAAAAAGTTTATAAAAGGGAAAAATGTATTTTAGTATGCTTTTACAAGAGTTTAGAAATTCATTTCTTATATAGGCAAGGTTCATATGAAAATATTTTTACATGATAATTTTTTGTTCATTATTTAATCTATTTCCACCATAGTATAATATTTTTCTCTAAGAGATGAGTACTAGAGATAAATTTTTTTCATAAATTACTAAAATCATGTTTTGAATGAAAACGTTACCAGAAAATGAACAATAAATTTATCCCACACACACAAACACACACACACACACACACAAATATATATATATATATATATATATATATATATATTGTAACCAATACCATAATCGTTATCAGAAGTTATTAAATTTTACAAAATTAATAAAACATCATAGGATGAAATAATAAATTAATCTATAAAATTTTTTATAAATACATTAGTTACAAATAAGACATTGCATATATAAACGAGCCTATACCCAAAATAATATTACTAAACTCAATATTTATGAATTTTTTTTAAAAAAAATTATATAATTACTTCATTTTGAAATAAAAAAATATAAAGATATACATCTGGAATAATATTAGTTACATAGTCACCAAATCAAAATTTAGTCCCATGTCTCTCTATATGATACAACATTCATTCCCATTATTAACACAACATCCTATATCAAATAATACCATATAGTTATAAATACATGAAAAAATTATGTATGATATATTTAAAATAATACTTCACATTAATAAAAATCATTACATATAATTAAACCAAATAAAACACCTCTTTATTTTTCATTCATTGCTTCATGTTCTCAACAATGAAAACCTAAAAAATCGGTGTTAAAGATATTAAACATATTGTTAACCTTAATATTATAGACCAATGGTGGTATTACTAAATCATTGGAAATTCATAAATGAAAACATAATAATATAAAAAATTATATAATCCCTCCATTAATTCCTATTATAACAACTTCAATCCCGCACTCTTGGATTTCATGCTAAAAAAATCGTTACTTTTATGGATTTCATACCAATGAATGTGACCCAATTTTTTCATCTAAAACATTCACCATCACCATCAGAAGATGATACTAGATCACATAAATTCCCATGTACCTTTATGTTTTGTGTTTTTAAAGAATTATGGAAAAAATTTAAACTAATGGATTCTTAAACAACTTGTTCACAGAGATGAATATAATCTTCCACTATACCCAACTTTTCAAATTCCACATAATGTCACAATCAATGTTCATATGAAATCATTGTAGAAATAATTCATTTATCATCATTATTGTTGACATGGGAAGAGAAAACATAATAAGTGTGATCTTATATGATCATAAAGGGTAAATAGATGCATCAAAAATTGAATATCATCATTGAGATTATTATGAGCATTAGGGTATAATGACATAATAAATGTGCATGAGAATAGCGTAAGAGAACACATACCCAGCAATACCTAGACCATCAAACAAGAATACATGGATTTAGACATTAATAATTTGATGATTCATTTGAATCAACAATCAGCATCTATGTTATATCAAGCACAATCAAGGGAAATATTTATATCCCATATAAAAGAAAACAAATTTGTTGGTATATTGGGTAATAATCTTCATATAACCCTAATATAACAATTATAATTATAATAATAGTATGGATTACATAATATAAAATAATTTACTAAAAATAATAAATAAAATATTAATTAGAGGGATATAACGGGGTTTAAGCTTCATAAAACAAATATCAGGCATAGCAGTTAGATATAATGTGAATCATCCCTCCATATATTGACATATAATATAGATCAACTCATCTTATATGTTGTCGAAGGATCACCTATTTCTTATAATTTATCTCAACCACTCATATATTGAGCTATAATGGGGATAAACTAATCGTATATGATATATCAGGCTCACCCATGAGCATAAATTTTGATCCACCCTTCATTAAAAAGGTCAAATGACGTTAATTAACATACATATAGATTAAATTTCATCATAAACACAAAAAATATATTATTATAATTTTTATAACCATATTAACCCATTGAAAATAAATAGGATCCATGGAAATCCCAAACTATAATTATTGGTAAATTTAAAAGAAAAAAGTTCAAAATAAATGCTCTTTGAAATGTGATTAGAATGATGAAATAAATGGGTTCCATAAAAGTATCATTAAAAAAAGATTAAATCGCGGAAAAGAAATCGTTTCTATAAAAATATATTTTAATGATTTTTAATATATGTTTATAAATAAGAGGGTAGTATCATAAAAAATATTCCCATTGAACAATAAGTAGAAAAAAAACATTCATTACTATGATTGATATAAATAACATTATAATATATATAGTAAAATTCTTAAAATATATAAACTTTTTATTTCTAAAATCATAAAAAAAATCATGAAATGTTATGAAATTAATATTCGTCAAAAAAACCATAAAGCATATCGTGGAAATTTCAAGGAAAATAATGTTACAAACATTGTGAAATTACTTTCATTTTATATGTGTTAATAATAATCATTTTTTCAAAAACAATGTTGAAAAGGGGAGTAAAAATTATCTCCTTTTGAAAATGTTATAAAATTTAAATTTTTAATAATTTAAAAGATATAAATAAATTGTATAAAATGGCTTTAGGAAATAATCTATTTTTTATAAACTATATTTTTTATAATATTTTAAAAAAATGGATTTATAAGATAATGATCCCCCTTAAATGGAAATATAAATGATATATATCATTTAAAGTGATTTTTAATGATTATCAACTCAATTAGGGATAAAAAGGATATTAAGTAAGTGATATAGATTTATAACTAGAGGACAATAAATGTGATGTGATTTCATAAAATAAGATCTCATTATTTAGTTTAAAATAACCCAAAAGAAAAACATTATCAAAATAATGGAGGGTGTAACATATATCCTCTTCCATATTGGTAACTCATAAATCATAATCCCAATAAAATAATTACATCAAATGATAGTTTAAATATAATGAACATAATTACTTTCATAATTTAACTTGCCTATTGTATGTATACAAACCTCAAAAAATATTATGTGTTCATATCAAAAATGATTGTATAAATGAAAGATAATTTGTAACGAATAAAACTTATGAAAAACCTGACATTGAGTTTAGAAGTTAATCGATGAATAGATTATATATTTATCATCATGTTACTATTTTTTAGTATTCCAAACCCTCTATTCTAATCATGATTGGTTAGGGTTAGTTCCAGTTTTTTGGTGAAAAGTTAGAAATTTTAAAAATTTATGAGCTACCACTTGATTGGTAGACTGTTATCCCATATTGTGTGTCATCTTAGTAGAAATTGTGAAAACTGAGATGGTGGGGTTTTTCTTAGCTAGCAGATGGTTTGAATAAACATGTGACCACTAGGCATAGAAAATTCACCTGGAGAAAAGTGGTGCATGTCTAAGTGTCATAATTTTACCAATATATATTTCTCTTCGTATCTAACAGTGCATATGGGATTCTTAATTGAAAAAATAATATTTAGAATATCAGAGACACATTTTTACTATTTCAAATATATCATTATGATCCCAAATTATTTTATTCTTCTATGGGAGCTACCAATATAATTATTCATCCTCTATACAACATCCAAAATTAGTGTTGATGCTTCACAAATGGAATTTTATCTTCTCAAAGATAGATTCCACTTCAAGTTTCTCCGTTATTCTGTCCCTCTTTCCTTACAAAGGTTTTCTTATATATTCATGTTAGATAAGGGATCTAATAACATGTTTTTAGGTCTAAGATCAAGTTTTCTTCAGGAGTTATTATTGAAAACATTTGTAATATGTGCTTCCTGACTAAAAATTCGTGTTTGGAGATCCTAGGTTTCTAAGGATGGTTATTCCGGTGTGACGTCCATTTTTTCATAACCCACAATTTCATGATTTAACTTGAATTGTTTGATTTAAATTAAATTACATAGAATTTTTTCAATCATTTTATTTAAAACCCAATTCTATTTAATAAGGGAGTTTGGAATAAAATTCGGATTATTTGAATAAAATTGTGAAAACCCCAAATTATAATTAATTAGAGTATATTTCTGAAATTTGTGAAATTATGTGAAGTATAAATTTTTTGCTTTAAATTTAAAATTAATTTTATTGAATTGATTTCAAAATAGTATTTGGAAAAAATGGTTTTAAATTATTTTTATATAAAACCATTAATGTAATCATGGAAAATAGAATTATTTGGTTAAATCAAGTTTTATGTTAATAAATTGAAAATTGAAATATTTTAAATGTATAATGGGGTGAATTATATTTTTAGAAGTATTAAAATTAATTTCTGTCCATTTCTTATTAGAGAACAAGAAATCCATTATTATTTTTAGAGCTATTCTGGTATCACTCTATGATTTACAACACAAACAATTATATTAATGTATTTACATCCCTCATAGGATGGTGATGAGTACTCATTGGTCTGTATTGTGGGTAATGTGGGTACAAATTATGTATTATTTCCTATTTGAGTTCTAGGATTCACATAACCAGGAACTATCAAATCTTTTTTCATATGACCATGTTAATTTCTTGTTTTTATTTTAAATATATATATTCCCACGTATGTTATAATATGTTAATCATGCCATCGAAATTTATATAAACTATTTTCCATTTAATTTTTATTAATAATTTTTTTAAAAATATTTCCATCATCCCCAATGAAAATCATGATTTGTTTAAATTCTATTTTGATATTACTAATCAGTATATTTAAAAATTTAGTGATTTATTATGTTAATCAGATATTGGCATCGCATTATTGAACCCTCATTGAGACCCTACTAATATTTATTCTCACACACTACTTGTTCGTTCGTGTGTTTGTAGATTATCTCCTTCCATGTTCATGTAGGGGAAAAAGAAACACAAAGAGGTAGTCCTAGCTCTTGATCATTGGTCTGTGAATGATGTGTCTGTTTGTACATAGGTATTATCCATTTTTTTCTCATACATATTATGTTGGGTTTTTTCTATTATGACTTCTAGTATACTTCTTTTAATAGAGTTTCCTTTATATGTATACTCACTTTTTTGAGTTTGTTTCATTTTTTTTGTAAAAAATTCATTCCTACATTCATATTGTATAATTCCAAGTGATATTAATCAACCTATGAGAATTCAGAATGACCTTCAAGCAATGTCAGACGCAGCTGGACATGTGGGTTATGGGGGTAACCATGTTGGTTCTTGAAAATTTTATATAAGATGGAGGTGTTTCATCACACCATTAAGTCAGTATGAAGTTTTCTAAAATTTTAAATACATAAAAGGTGGTTATGAAGGAATTTATTTCCATCTCTTATCATAATGAACCTTTTATTTCCATTTATGTGTTTTGAATGATATATTTAGGATTATTTCATGTATTTTTGATGATTTTGATTTAGATATATAGTAATCTAAATATATTATATCTATCAATTTGAACTAAATTTCTCGTTAATCTATTTGAGTGTAAAATATAATGTCTTCTATACCGTCGATTGGTTTTTCACATCATTTTATTAAGGGGAAATGAAAATAAAATATAGAAGGAAGATATTGATGAACATTAGTTTGATAATCCTCTCATGTACATGTGCCTATTTGAGGTTATTTTTTATACTTTTCATTCTATGGTACATGCACCACCCTCATTTACTATTTATGGTTCCATTATGTAACTTCCAATGGCTAATATTCAAATTTGTTATCAATATTTCCATTTATAATATCCACCAGTGTTAAAAGGCTCTAATGATCCTAAAAAATCTCAGGAATAATTGAATTGGATTGAGTTTATTAGAGTTTTTAGAAATATTTGATGAAATTAAGGTGAAGTGTGCCACCTTATTTCTAGAAGGAACGCGAAAAGATGGTTGGACTCCATGTTTATGGTGAGTAAATATGATGGAATAGTGTATAAATACATCAAGGATCCATTCATCATGCATTTAAATCTATATTTAATGGTGTATACAATTTCTCTATATATTTTCAGGATTGAAAATAATGATTGGAATGCGATAAAGTATAAAAAATATATTTTAGGGATCATAGAACTTCCAAAAAAGATAGTATTGAGTGATAATATGAGAGATGATTTCAATTCATGTTTGGAATATGATATGATATTCATTATCAATATTTCTTACCAAATCATACATATTATAATGAGAAACTAAATAATTATTTGATGGTCAAAATGGAAGTCATTGGTAAGAATAGGATGTTTGGAGTCACTCCTCATCCTTATGGAAGTGTGTTTTCCATTGAGGGAATAAAGATGTGTGATTATTTTCTTAGTGGTTATTAAAAATAAGAGTTTTTTAGAACACATCCCATAATTATAAGAGACCCCTTTATTTTCTACCATTGTGGATATATTGGGAATTCTAAGAGGGTTTTTATTATGGCTTCCAAGGTACATGGCTCCTATAGATTTTTTTGGTCACCTACATATGTGATCCCATTTTTATCCACTCTTCGTAGTGAAATGGTATCATTATAACCAGCTAAACAATAGGTAAATTAAATTCATTGAGAAAAAAGGGGGTCCATCTAGAGGCATCTAGAATGAAGCTTCTTTACATAGTGGCAGATCCTCTAGGGGATTTAGATGTGGGACTAACGACTATGAGAGGTACAATTACTATATTTTATTCATTAAAGGCAGATCTATTTGATATTGTCAATCCGATAAATTTTTTTCAAAATGCATTGTTAACTTTCTAATTCATCATATTATGATTCTTTTTTATGAGATGTATATTACTACACACCTTGTATTAAATAGAGATAACTATCTCTATATTATTGCTTCTTTTTTCTCAATTTATATTGTTGAGAATTTTTATAGTTTTATATTTCTCATTATTAATGATCTTGACTCCATATTTTGGATGGATTAGCTCATTTTTAATAATTCTCATATTTGATTATAATCATTGATGGTTCTTATTCACTACAACCAATGGGTTCTGTCATGTCTTATACGGAGAATGAGACCCATGGTCAAGAATAGTAAGACCATACTCTCCAAATATAGATAATGTAAAATCAGTGATTTACTTATTGTATGATGAGATAATATGTGAGTGGTGATCTCCCTCTAGTTATCATTGAGTATCTCGACAATTTTCCATCTGACATCCCATGTTTACTATCACTAAGCGAAGTAGTCTTTTGTTACTATTTAGTACCCAATACTAAAATAAATTATATTCCCTCATTACACATTTTACTATTTAAAAGAAAATTGATGATGAATCAATTGGAAGGTATGTTTGAGAAAGTATTTATACGCTGAATTGTTCCACCTAGGTAATCCCTTGTTATCTTCACTAAAAAAGCGGATGGTTTACTTTTTTGTCCTGTTTATTATTTAAAACTATATAGAGTTACTGTACAGAACATGTTTCCAAATCTATGTATTGATTATTATATTTATCATTTAAAATGGGTGATGTATCTCTTGACGAATTAACCTTGATCTGGTTACCATCTATTGATAATGAAGGAATCTGATATTCGTAAACAAACCATTGGGAGGAGGTATGACCATTATGAGTAACTTGTCAATCCTTTTGTATTAAAAAACTCCCATGATGTTTTACATAATAAATTAAAAGTATTTTAAATGAGTACCTTGAAACATTTTTTGTAGTACTTTTGGATGATAACCTTTTTTAATCTATATCTAATGAGAATCATTTCCAACAATCTAAGAGCAGTTATAGAAGTATTGAGAAAGAACCTCTTTTATGAAATAATTTTGTTGAGTCATTTATGGATTTGACATGTTAATTTATAGGGACATGTAGTGTCAAATATATATAAATTTTCTGATCATGAGAAGGTGAAAGAAGTTATGTCATGTGATAAACTAGGAAATGTTTTCATGATATGGAGCTTTATAGTTTTGGTTGGGTATTATTGATGGATTGTTAAGGAATTATCGATGTTTTATACTCTAAATATTTCTTTAAAATAAAATTGAGTAGTGTATTATTGGGATAAAAAATATTCATGATTATTTACGTATGCTGAAAAAATTTTTTACTACTGCACCAGTGTTGACTCTCTTATATGTCATGTTGGACTATGAGGGATTCTTTGATGCATAAGGTTTGTGTTTGGGATGTGATCTTATGTCAGATGATCATGTTTCTAATTATGGATATCAATAACATTGGAAACACAAGATTAATTAATCATCTTAGGACCATGACATTTTAGATATGTTGTACACACTAATGAGTTGGTAGAATTTCATTTTTGGGAATGTTTACCATATTTTCTAAGCACAAAAGATTTATTTATATTATATCCCAAAATAATTGGAATCAACACAAGAATAATTAGGATGAATTACTAAAATAATTTGTTATTAAAATAACCAAAACCCTTGGGATGGGGAATTTCATGTTAGAGTCCATGAGTAGAAAACTACTGACCCAGGTTGTGAAGGAATCATAAAAATAGTGGAACATGATATATCATCTTCACATTTTTAATAAGTTATTTCTTGAAATTGGGGTTGTGGCTTCCAATGAAATTGTTTTGTAGAAAGAAAATTTTCTTGTTATGATCCTCCAGAAATAGTATTTTGATGATGACTTCTATAGCATTAAACACTCTCTTCGTGGTGGGGAGATCGTTATTGAATTCCCATTCTCCAATGAGGTCATGATATTCTATCTAAAACTATTATTTCTTGTAGTTAATGGTAATGAAATATATCATATATGATTTACATAAATCCCAGTGGTTAGTTAACCAAATAACCATGAAGATGTTTTAGGTCATTTAATGATGATTATGGTGTTCAGGTATGAGATATTGCATTGTTGAATTTTTATATCAATGTTATATGTGAAAACATGTCATGGTCGAGCATTAGAAACTACTGGTTATGCATTATCCACTTCCTATAAAAATGTGGAAGTGGGTTGATATCTATATTTATATGATTTTTTTGGGTTTCACATACCGATAGAAATAAGACTTTGATATATGATCCTTTCAATAGGCTAAGTAAATTTTCTCACATAATTCACGTTTTTACTCCACCAATGTTGAGAATTTGGTAAATATCTATGCTTAAGTGATTTTCCCTTTCATAGAGTTCCATATGTTATGGTGTCTTTGGGGGATCCTTATTTCACTTCATGTTTTAGGAGAGTTCTTTAAAAGAATATATGATATCTGGTATGATTATTTTGGTATATCCTACACAGTTATATAGATAGACTAAATGATAAATAGTTATTCTTTAGGATATTATATGTTTATGTGTTCATTAATTTGTTCAATCATGGGATGATCATATTGGATAGGTTGAGTTTTCTATAACAAGAGTTACTAGACCACAATTAGAATAGATCCTTTTGATGTCTTTTATTTTTAGTCATGAAATTAATTGATCTATTGGTTAGCTATTGGTGAATGTTCCTTTTTTGGACCGAGATTGTTTCAAGAGATTGCAAAATTGTTTCAATTAAATTTTTTGATAATTTTGATGTAATATAGACAACACTAGTCTTATGTTGATCTTCATTGCAAATTGATGGAATTTTTATTTTTTCACTAGGTGTTATTGAACGATTCACCTCATTTTTTCATCGCTTGATTGAGATAAAGTGGAATATTGTTATTTGTTTGGTGGGACCATTTAATAATTTGTAAAAGTTAGGGAAAGTTTCATAGTATTTTACACTTCCACTAAACTGGTTGTGGATACATGTCATTTTTATGTATCTTAGCTTCAAATGTATCAACCTAATATGTCTCAGGTTCTAAGATAGAGAGAACTTGAGGTTAAAACTAATTTATATTAGAATAAACATTCATTTATGATTTTTGATTCTAAAAAATGTCACATCATGGTAGGATGATACCTTCTGATTTAATATTTTGAATGAAATGTTTTGATATTCCTATGATGAAAACGAGGGAGGTGCCGATGAGAGAGATGTGGCCTCATAATTTTGATAGGGAAGCTTCTTATTAGGATTTATAGGAAGAGTAAGTTTTTATCTTTGTGAGATAGTTACTTATTGTATTTCATTCAATTATTTCTAAACACCCATTATAATAATAATTTTATTGGCATTTTTTAATCGTTGTTTTGGGAGAAATTTTGTGAATTTTAAAACATTTTTCTCTAGTGCACGGTTGGATCACAGATTTCAAAACCAAGTGCAATATTAGGGATAAATAGTGAAATAAGAATCATGGGGGTTTTCATGGATATTGTATTGTCTGAAAAATAGTGTTACCACATAAAAGAGAGTATGAACCTATAGAAAATAGGAACATGTCTAGGGTGTATGGATTTTTTAAATCATATGGCTCTTCCCAACTAACCATGCATATGGTCTTTTTAATCATGAAATTTAATTTTAAAATTCATAAAAACTTTTATTAAGGTTCCCGATGAACCTATAAGACCACATAATGATTAATTATTTCATTGTAGAACCAAATAGTGGTTTTTTTTCACCATTACAACCTCCCAGAAGTAGACCAATTCATGGATAATGGCATTTTTCCATCTCATAGTTAGTTTCCTATTCCTATTATTTATCTTTTTAATACCCTCCCTTTCCCTCCTAGTGGTTTCAATGGTCAATATGTTTATTATGGTTTTAATTACCCTCAATATTTGGTCTTAGTTCTTGGTTGATATTCATATCATTATTACCCAAGTTTTTTGTGGGATTTTTCTTACTATTGTTTGGAATTTTCTGATCTCATGGTTCCATGGTACATTGTTCAATTGTGTTTGAAAATTCTATTAACACTAAAATTTTTTATTTAGTTTCAAAATTTGGGATTAAATTCAATTTCTATAAATTATTTCACATATTTAATTAAAAACCTATTTCCACTACATTGAGGTATTTTTATTGGAAATTAAAATTTTTGCATGAAATAGGGGGAACCGTTAAATTAAATTATATTTTGGGGTTTTTTAGAAAATTAATGTAATTATATTAAATTTATATTGTTAGATTTTAATTGTGAAATTAATATTATAGTATATATTTCAAAATATTAGTTTGGAAAAAACTGATTGAAATGAATTTGATAGAAACTAATTGGTTTTTACATGAAAAAAATGATTTGAATGATACCCAAAATGTTTTTTTTAATAAAAAATATTCATATTTGAAATTGTTAATGAGATTAATTAAAATTTAAGATCTCTTAATAATTGATAAGTGATGTTAGTTATTTGAGCACATGAAATCCTTGTGTATTTAGTGAGTTATTCGAACAATGTTATATGATATAAATATTTGATTAGGTGCCCCAAACCCAACATCTATTTACTTTATGATAAATCATTTTTATATTTTATAATATTAAAAAAACTTTTGACACTTCATGATCATTCTTCTAAATAACATAGTTTGTGAAAATTTCACATTAGTAGTTAGTTCACTAAAAATTCATTGTAGTTTACCTATATGATGAGAACCTGAATGTTATACTCTGCTATTCTTACGTAGATGTTCTCTAGGTTAATTGTATAATTTTAGATACACAAATGATAAATGTTATAGTTGTTGGAGAGTTATAGTAAAATTATGAACCTTCTCATGGAGTACACCCTTGGTAATATCTAGTGTTGGATGTTAGGAAATTGTGACCCACTAGTAAAATATCCACATTAATATGTGTTAGTAGACAACATTATGAATGGGAATGTATATTGAACATTAGATTTTATGATTATTATTAATGAGTATTACGATTTATACTCAATTATGTATTAAATAAATCAATGGAGATAGATGTTCCTGAATGGATGAACATATTTATTGTGAAATTAGTAATATTACATTAATGAATAATGTGATAAAGACTTTTTCACATTAATTATTTAAAAGAAGTTTTTATCTCATGACATTTTATGAAAATGATATAGCCAAATTAATTCATTTCCATGTTGTTCTATATGTTTTTTCAAATCCATGAATGTCAATGAAAGAGACATCGAGCATATAGTTTCATGACACCAGCATGCAACCATCGCGATTAGAGATGTAATGATAATATAATTTTATTACACATTATGCATTTTTATGAGAAATTATGTTGTTTTATATTGAGATTCATTATATATAGGTTCCTTGGTATGTTGTTAGAGGATGGCCTTTAAAATTAGGATATTTCAACAAATTCCACTGAGAAAGAAGGCAAGAGTATCACAAAGTATGTGCATCCACAATCCGAGTTAAATAATAATAATTATTATTATTATTTTACATGTTGAATAAATATTATCTCTCAAGGGGTTTAATAATATTTCAGGTTTCCATCATCCATTTATTCTTTCATTTATTATTTGAATGAATATAATTTGAGTGGAATATTTTACAAAATAATAATTTGTTTTTGTTTAATATAATATTTATTTATTTTTGGGAGAATAATGAAATAATATTTATTTAATAAAAAAATTGACATTATTCAAGGACTGATAATTATTGTAGGGGAATGGTGGACCATGTTTAATAGCCCAGTGAGAAACTTTAATTGTTGAATGTTATTTTATTAAATAATATTTAATATAATTCTAAACATAAATGCATGTTGATAAATAAAAATAGTAAAAATGTTATTATTTTACATGGGGTTATACAAGGATTATATAAATAATAGAAGGTACTTGTGAAATTATATTATTTTATCCCTAGAAATAAATAATCTGACTTATATTATTTTTTTAATTGAGTAATTAATTTGATTAGATGTAAACAATAGATGTGGATAATCATCACAAGGCCTAGATAAATCTATTATCCAAGAAAAATCCCATGAAAGTGGTGTGATTATCCTCCAACTCCCACACTTAAGTCAAGATATTTCAAGGAGATTTTTTTGGATGAGGTTCATAACGTGAACAAAACAAGAATACACAAGTGATTGGACCTTCTATTATAACACCATGATATTCCTACAATAACATTTAGATATTTATGGAACATGTTTATATCACTACTATAGGGAATCTTCTATTAATTCCTACAAGATAAGGACAGTATAAATCATTTCTATTTTAATATATATAAACTAAGAAATAATTCTAACATAGTAATTCTATAAATAATTAAATTATTTATAAATTATATGCGATGATCCTCTAATTGTTTCTGGTGTTCTATAACATGGCTCTCTTGTTTTATTCATTTTATAAACCATAACATTTATGGTTTTGTAAATATCAGATTGATAACAAATAATTATGAAAATAAAAGTTATTCTTGACCCATATGACACTTATGATATACCTAGAAAAACATGTTTTATCATTGTCTTCACATAATTAATTATATTTATTTTAATATATTTGATATATTTACAAAATTATAATTTGGTTTTAAATTCCAGTTTAGTTGATATTTAAATATGAATTGAAATATATTATTCTTCCTCCTTCATTTCTCATAAATATAAAAAATAAGATAAATATTATCAATGAAATAAAATTGAGCAACACATCACGAGTTAGCACTGATTCTGGTTGGATATCACAGCTATACACAATGTGTAACTAGTGTCACATGCCTTGTACTTGTGTTTAATGCGTATATAATTAAATCAGAAATCAATTTAGACCAGGTACATTGATGACATGGGGTGTATTTACTTATTACCACATTTATTCACTAGGATAGATTGTTAATAGTTAGTAAGAGCTCCTATCATGTAACCAATGTACGTGGCGTGTAGTCCCAATGGGTCACTAATTTGACACATATTTCCATACAGGTCCTACCTGATTGTTGACCATGTAACAAGGACACCACATGTCATATGGTCTATTATACATGCATTATCTTCCAATTTTCAATGGAACTATATACATTCTGAGTCCCTATCTTTTTTCCTCGGATACACGAGGATATATGTACATGATTTATAGCTCGGAAATGCACATCATTTACTTATACTAAAATATGTTGATTTAAAATATATTAATTTTACTATGTTAAACATATGAATATGTTCTTTCATGTAGTTATAATGTTTTTATTTCATTCCATGTGATATGTTATAATATTTATATATGTATATGTGTGTGTTTTATTATTGTCAGCCTAATGTTTATATCAACACATCATGTAAGATTCAAATTAATACCTATTACTATATGTGTACGGAAACAATATGTGACTTTCATCATGTAATTCATGTAATCATTATGTTGATGGTACATGTCAAGAAATTACATGATATATCATATAATCCATATGTAAAAATAATAAATTGAAGAATACTAAAATACGTGTTTGTTAGATTCGGATGGGTATTCACCATGATTCCTCAAAAGAACATTTGTGTAAATAGATAATTTTAAATAAATTTATATAATTTTTTTAAAATTATAATAGATTATAATATAATGAATATAAATATGAGATTAATGATAAAATAATTAATTAATTAAATATTATAATAAAACAATTTTAGTGAAATTTAACATATATAAGAGAAAGTAATAATTGAATGTTAGTCTAATTAAATGTGAAATTTAGTGCATTCATGTGGTTGATCGTGATCATAGAACAAAACATTTACTGTGATTGTTTTAATTTAATTTATAATAAAATTATAATGTTTGCAAGGGTTGCTTTTATCCTCTTATTATGATATGGTCTATGTGACCATTCATTCTATTATGTTTACATTTTACCCTCACCAATGTGGGACAAAATGAATTTTTCATTTATAGAGCTCTGATTATATTGGAGTTATTTCATATTTGGGGTCGTAGAGAAACCATTCGAAAGGGGTAACAAAAATGGAATGGTCGAATGCTATAACACGAACCTGAATTGGATCACAGAATATTTTCTTTAGTCAATGGTTTGTTTAGAAATGGTTAGATAAGTTATAAAATAGTAAAATATCTTGATCATAATAATTTATTATAATATTTCTATCATGTTGTCTGGATATTTAATTTTTAATTTTTATTTCATAGTCACATTAATTTATGAAATTAATGAGTATGCACGATTGAACTAAAATAAATTGGCATTTTTGTAAATATTATCTAATACATGGTTAATAGCTTAGGTAAATATATATAGTTTTAACAATCTTGTGATAAAGGTAATACTTGTAAATTTATTCATAAATGATTAAATACATAATTTATATATATTAGGTAGGAATATACATCCACTATTTAAGTTAATATTGAACCATAGTTTAATGTTCATTACCAGTCAATGTTGGAATGACGTCAATTATTGGGGAATTAAAAAATGTGTTTTCTGGTTGAAATAACATAATTCACATAAAGGGTTTACTTCTAAAGAAGGACTTGATTTACCTATGAAGCAACATTTGAAGAAATACAATTTAAGGATTTCATGATTATTAACACTCAACTAAGTTAGGAACTGTGAGTTAATGTTATTGGAATTTTTAATTCTTACATAAAACCACTCTTTTTCCTTGTCCATAAATGGTTTAGTTAATGAGATGGGGAATATGGTTCTGATCATGTATAATGTAGTTGAAATATGATATTTTGTATCTCATGGTGATTAATATTGGGTATTTATAAAATAGTAAGAGACTAATAAATATAATATATATTTATTTATTTGTAAAAATCATATCATGTCTATTATTAAAATTATAATAATAAAATTTATAGAAAAAAATTAAATTTCTACAAACATATCATTGTGATATATAACTAATATGTATAGAATTCCTACTAGCACAAATTTCCAATAGTGAAAAATCCGCATACATGTTATCTTTCACTCTAAAACGAAATAGTTTGGATGAAAGAAACTATTCTTGATATACCTTGTAAGAGGTAAGTGGTTCATGTTATCGCTCTATAATCATATTTTGAATGATTCTATAGATTTTTTTGTTTCATCTAATCTTCCATATCAAAATATATTTTATAGAAACATGTGGACATGGATGCATATTGAATCTTGACTCACCATGGGGATATCTATCTATAGAATGCATGAAAAGTGAGGTATGAAATCTTTAATTTGTTTTTTACAATTAATTTTTTTAGTATTTTTATGATGAGTCTCATTTAGTTTATCATATTATATACATTACACACTTATAAATCATTGGGATTTAATTACAGGATGTGTTTCATACAGAACTCATACATTCATAACATTCAATGATCTTCTCCAGTTTTATTTTTAATTACAATATGAGAAATAATGTGAATATTTTTTCAGTAATTCATAATTTTATTATCCATGTGGATATGGAAATAAGGCATGATAAACCCATAGTCTATATGGTGAATAATAAATGTAATAAAAAGGAAAATGGGACCATGTCTCATGAAAAATATAAATCTCCCGAGCAATGTCCTTCTAAAAAGAGGATGATACAAACATAGGGAAATGAAAAAGTTGTTATATTATTTTCCAATGGTAAACTAGGACACTAGTAGAGGAACTGCATCCAAAAGAATGCGTAAAATGAAGCTGTGTTTGTTATCACATGTAATCGATCAATATCTACACATCTGGAATTAGATACAACTTCTGGTGATCACATCAATTTCTATATATAGTAACATAGTATATTTTGTAATTTTTATAAAGGAGAGGTTAATGTGTGAGATAATAATGGTGTGAGGATGGATTCCCTAGAATCTAAGGACTACCACCTTTTATAGATAATGGTAATGATTTTTTTAATATATGATTATTATGTATTTATAGTTACAAGGAAAAATATATCTATATAATTTCAAGAAGAGGATGTATTTTTTTAATGTTTGAAAATAAAAGTTATTTAAATTATAATTAAAACATATGTTATTATATAGAAAAATTAATTAATGGTATTTATGTATTAAATTATGAAAACCAAATATTGGAATATGATAACGTATCATATTTACACGACTCATATATTACACAACTATGACATTATCCTCTTGTACATGTGAATGAGAAGTGATTGGAAAATCTATGTCATGATGTCTATATAGTCTCTCCTGATATAAAACCATTTGATATATTCCTTGTTTCTCTATAAAAAAAACCAAACCACCATTGGTTTGATAGGATAAAAGGGTCACAGAGCATCAGTGTACACACAAATGTGTGTGGACCATTTACATTAGAATCTATCGATGGATATTCTTACTTGTAACTTTTGCGAATAACTTTAGTAGATATGTCTATGCCCGCATAATAAATTATTAGTCTGAGTATTTTGTGAAGTAAAAGGAATTATATAATAATGTATATATAAATATTATAATTAAGATATATAAGCTGTAATAAAAATGAGGTTTTGAATATATTTACTAATACATTATCGAAATTCTACTAGTGTTTTAGATTCTATCTTAACTCAATCCACCTTATATACCGTAGAGGAATGTTTCTTGAGAAATATGTAATATTATATTTTTATACATGTTCTAGAAATGAATGAGTCACACATATATTACATTATCCTTTTAGAGTATATACATTTAAAAAATATAACATACACATTAATGTAAGTACCACCTAAAGATGGAAATGGAATTCCCTTTGAGATATAGATTGTAAAGACACCCATTTTCGGCACAATGGGTTATAGGGTTTTGAGGTGTTTTAAAGACCTCCCAAGAAAAAACCATGCATCATGGAGAACTATGTGTATCTTAATAGGGTATCCTATGTAAAAAATGGGTACTACCTTTAATAACCCTCGCATAATAATTGATTATCGCCAGACAAGCCATTATTATATAAAGGGATAAAATCCTCAAGATGGGTAGTGGGAGAAATATTGACTTTGATGATGTTGATTTTCATGATACACAAGAGATTATACATGAATATATTCCACATGTCCACTTATATGAATTAGTTCATGAATCAAAAATATTGAGTAGAAAATAAGAGATGTTAGAGAACCTAAGATAAATAGTTTTATAGAAATAAATTATGTTGACTCATTATTGGATGAAAATGATGAAACATTATTCTACATAAATAATTTATCGATCTTAGAAGCAGTAAGGTGGAATGAATCCCAGAATACCAAAATGGATTACATGTATCAAAACAATGTTTTCGTTTTAGTTATAATGGGTTTAACTAGTGTAAATGAATTGAGTACGATAAAACTATTATTAATTTTTTATATTTTAATATATCAATAATCTACTTGCTATAAAATCATACCATGACTATGTAATATGGATGACTAATGTAAAAACTGAATTCCTTAATGGGATAATTTAGGGTGATGAATATGTGTCATAACGCGATGACTTTTTTACTATATATGAAGATAAAATTATTTACATGTTTCATGAATGCATTTATGGTTTGACGCAAGAATATAGGTCATGGAACATTCAATTAGATGAATCAATAAATGAATTTGGTTTCATTAAAAATGATTACGAGTCATTTTTTTAAAAGACGTATATTGGGAAGGCATTCATTATTAGAGTTGTATATGGTGATTACATATTACATATTTCAAATTACATTTTAGTCATGTAGTGGGGTATGGAATAGTTAAAAAAGTGTTTATCTATGATTGACATAATTGAAGAAACATATATTCTATAGATCAATATCATTACTGTTAGATCCTAGAAGATTCTAAAACCAAGTCAATGTACATTTTTTTACTATATACTATATATATTTAGTGTTGAACAATATAATAGGGGATTGGTTCTAGTTTTTCATTATTTTCATCAATATAAAAAATGTGTCATCAGACACAACATGAGATTGAGAGATTGAATATGATATCATATAGTTTAATTATAAGATATTTTTTGTATGTCATGTTATGTAGTAGTCTTGACATTTTTTCTATATTTATTTTGGTAGGTTGATAATAATATGATCAAGGATAACAAAATTGACCTATTTTTAAATATATACTTATGTATCTAAGATGAATTGTAGATATATTCTTATTGTATGGATTTGATGAGGGGATGGTCATCAGGAGATATATAGATTCTAGTTTTTAGATAGATCAGAATGATTTGATTTCACAATATGGATATTTTTTATATCATAATAGTAGATATGGTAGATGGATTAGAGAAGCACATTTAGATTACGGTGATTCTACATCAGAGTCATATTTTATAATAACTTTTGATATATCCAATTAATCAATTTGGATTCTTAACTCTGTCGATGTGCATGTTTTTTTCCGTGTATTAATGACCAAATCACATTAAATTGTTTCAAGACTCTATCTGTGCCTCTTGAAAAATATCCATCGTCACACTAATAGAAAAAACATATACTCTATAATATAAAATTTTGAAGATATTATTATCAATGGGGTGAATTCTTAGTAGGCACAGTACCCAAAGATTAAAATGTGTTCCCCCTTAACAAATATCCTATCTCAGTAGAATAATGAGTATAATGTGAGAGCTAGTGGACTCAAGGTTGTAAATAGTTGTCTATTAAGATTGTGAAAGTTTGCTAGATTTGGATCCCTAGAACAAACTTATTTGTGCTTTGTGATAAAATTTATTCATTTTTTTATATTATTAAACTTTTTATTACATCATGAATGTTATTATGTATAACATATTATGTAAAAATGTACCAAGATTAGAAATCACACAAATATGTATTAGTAGATCCCCACAATGATGATAACCTAGAAGTGCAATGAAAAAATTATTAAATATATTACCAATAGTAGGATGATATCATTTAGCAAAAAAATGATATCGTCTTACAGGTTTGGAGACATATAGAGATTTTTTTCACCTTATCATGGTGTAATCCCTTTGTAATATCCAATTTATGATATTATGAGAACGAGACCCTCTTTTAGGAAATGCACATTTATATGTTTCATTGGATATTCCTATTTACATTTTAATGTATTAATCCTTATAATTTTAAATTTTTATTAATGATTTTTATGAGATACATACATTGATTTATTGATGAATGAAATGATATTAGATGTTCATGTGAAGGTAGGATATGCTAGGTGCATCTTCAGTGATATTAAATTAGAGAATAATGAAATAAGGAATTTGCCTCTATAGGTCTTTTATGGAATTTAATATCTCAACCAATTTGATTGAAATAATAAAACATAAAAAAATTCACAGCCATTACGTTCCATAGGCAAGTTCAATTTTTGTGAATTCATGGAATGATCCTTTGAGAATATAGCTTAATGGAACCAACATGCATCCCTTATGATTAGAGATATCACGATAACGAGATTATATTATATAGTAAAAATCTCAATGATTTATTATGTTGTTGCAGTATTTACTTCTTTTTCTATGGGTGTATGGAATATTTTTATATTCAAACCATGGAATTTTTGTAACATATCATTATGCCACTGAGATAGATTCATAGAGAGTCACGCAATATGTGTATCCATAATCATAGTTAAATAATAATATTACTATTTATTATTTCACAATTTGAATAAATATTGTCAAACATAGAGGTTAATAATTATTCATGTTTTCTTGTTTTCATTTATTCCTTGTCCATTTATTTGAGAAACTATGACATGATTAGAATATATAAAAAATTATTATTTTCTATTTGAATAATATAATATTTATTTATTTAAGGGTGAATAAATATGAGATATTTATTAACTAAATAAATAGTCATTACTGAATGTCTAATAAATATGTTGGTGTCATAGAGAAATAATTTTAATTGTCTATTGAGAAATATTGATTTTTTAAATATTATTCTATTGAATAGTATTAATTTTAATTAGTATATTAAGCACAAGTTTAAAAATAATAATATTATTGTTTTTATTGGACATGGGGTTCCATAGGGATATAATAAATAATAATGGGAACATGTGAAATTATTTTATATTATTCCAAGAAGTATATAAACTCAATTTCATTCTTTTCTAACTGAGAAAATTCATTTTTTGTTGTGAAAAATGGAATTAGATAATGATCTCCAACCCTATAGATATCAATTCTCTATTAATGACCCAATGAATGTTGACCAATATTCCCCTACCTCCCACTCTCATGTCAAGATAGATCAAGGTGAATGATTTAGAAGTTGTTATCGAGGTGATCAATGGTGGATGACCCACACCATAGGAGCTATCAATATAGAACACCGATACTTCCACAATGATGTTCAAAGATTTGTGGAAAACATGTGGATCACTGCTAGTAAGATTATGATCCTAATTATCCCCAAACAATGATTGTACAATGCAAAAATGATGAAAGATTCAATAAAAATAATTATTTCCAAAAGGGTAATTAATTAATTAAATAAACTGATTATAAATAATATGTGATGATCCTTTATCTGGATTCAGTTTTCTTGTAACTTTTCAATCTTCATTGATTAAATTATGTAGATCCCCACATTAATGTATATTTAAATCACGGATTACTCATCGATCATGATAAAAATAAATGATGGGGCAACCCATTGCATGTTTCCCTTGTTCCTAGAATATACATTATGACACTAAAAATACATATGCAGTTGTCGAATCAGTGATAAGATGGTGATGAATACTCCATGATATTTATCGATGGTAATGTGTGTACACATAGTGTCATTTCAACTATTTCAATATTTGGATTCCCATATCCTAGAATTATCATACCATTAGCCACATGACCCTATTGATCACATCATAGTATTTGATATATATATATATATATATATATATATATGAAAATGATTGTTGTAAACTGTTAATAATGCCATCTGAATTTATATAATTTTTTTGATATCAAAAGTTTATTTGAATTTTTTTTAAACTTTTTACATCATTCAAAATGTATAAAATTATTTGTTAAGATATAATTTTGAAATTCCTAATCATTTCATTAAAAATATGAAATAATTTTTTTGTAAATGAGATATTAGAATTTTATTATAATGTCCATAGTGACAGCATACTAGGGTTTTGGCTCACACCCATCCAATTCCTTCGCATGTTTGTATATTATATCCTTCCAGGATCGACCAGGGGAAAAGACAATCATGGTGGTGGTCCTAGATATTGATAATTGGGCTTGGATATTTACGTTCACTGGGATATTGGATGTTATTCTATTTTTCTAGAACACTTCCTTTGTACTTTTGTTGTAATTCCTATTTGAATTCTTGTAAACGTCTCCCTATATTGTTTTTGAATAATCCATTTGGTATTTTTTTTATTTCTGTTCTGTTATTGTAAAATTCATTCCCATTATCATATTGTATAATTTCAGGTGATATTTGTTATCCTGTGGGCTTTAAGAACACCATTCATGAAATGTTAGAGTTCAATTTTTCATCATGTTACCTGGGTACCTGAGCTAATTTGTGACATTGTTTATCACATGTAAAAAATATAAAATTATGTGTAAGTAAAACATAACATAGTAAAAATATACTTCTCATAAAATCATGAAATAAGTATGTTAGAGAGTAAGTATTGTAACCGAAATAAAAGAAATTGAGTTAACAATTTTTTACTGCTTGGTAAATTATAAAGAAATTCCACATGAATGAAATTATTGAAATAAAAATATAAAATACATGGATGTGTGAAGCATTCATGTCATTACATTAAAATGGGGGACTATACCCCCAAAATAATAAAAACTTGTGGTAAATATTTCTTATGTCTTGTACATATACAAATCCAGACAATAAAACACATGAATTGAGTCCAAACTCTGCATTGGTTTCACTTACCTCATTTATAAGAAGATTATATAAATTATTTTATTTCATAAAAAACTTTTTAGGATTAATACCTTATACTTCAGTCATTCAATTAATAATGTATTAAAACTCATATTTTTTATATAGTGAATTTAAAAAAAATATTATTAAAATCTCAATTGCTTATAACATATATGTCTCTAATATGGAAAAAATATTTTATCCATGAAAATAAAATCATTAATGTTTTAAAGAATTTTTAAGGGTAAATCACAATTTGACTTTGCAGAATAATAAATCCATTTTATAAAGAGTCAAAATATGAGTGAGCACGAGATTCTAAGGCCCGTAAAGCTTAAATAATGAATGAATAAAAAAAATATTAAGAATTTGGAATTTATTAAAAATAATTGAATAACTCAAAAACGATGATTTATATGAGAAATATGATACCACTATTATGTTCGAGACAAAGTGTTTACCCTAGGTAGAGTATTAACATTTGTGAGTTGTATATATTTATACGGTAGAAATGAAAAAATAAATTTTTTAATAATTATTTCTATATTATTTTTATAAACAACATTTAATTTTTTTTCAAATAGTTCATCACATTTGAATTATAAGACCACCATTGGGTCTGGGATGTGGTGATTACCCTATACGAGGTATTAAATTTTATGAAATGATAGTTTGGTATCACTTAATTTTAACGTTAAATAAATTATTTTAATGATTTATTTAATCTTTTTAAGGTTTATATTCCACATATCAATCCCCTAAATCACGCATTTCCTCCAGTTCAAAATCTCTATCCATTTTCAAACAATAAAATAGAATAATTGTTTACTAATTAAGAACTGAAAATTAATTATTTTGGTGAAATAAAGGACTCAAAATTCAATTTTATACTGAATACGGGATTGAAACAAGAAATTAAATTTTTTGTTTTTGAAATCCACATTGGCATTCTATTTTCATTTAATATGATGGTTGCAATACTAAAATTTAGCATAAGGGATGTGCCAACTTTTATCTACGCTAAATAGAGATCAATTATAAAAGGCATACCTTTATCATTTCTAGTTGAAATCAGTACATTTATCAGTGAAATTAAAAAAATAGATAAAATATACTAATAAAACTATTATATATATAATTGTTATATTTATATATAAATATTACTTTTAGTTATAATCATTATTTAAAAAAGAAATGTTTTTAACTATTATAAATATGATATCTTAATATATATATATATATATATATTAATAATATATATAAATAAATATTATGTTTTATGAAAATCGATTAAAAGATTAAAAAAATATATTAATATTTGTGCAGTAAAATTAATTGTAATAGTTCTTTTAAATAATAATGATATATATTGTAATTATAATTTTATATTTAAAATTATATATGTATATATATATAATAATTAAATATAATTATTTATAATTAAAATTATTAATATATATATATATATATTAAAATACATTTTTTTCCAATGAATTGAGTCAATATATATATATATATTATGAAAAAATGATGACATTCATGAAAATGATTATGTTCCACTATTGATATGCATGATTAATATTCTCGAAAGCTATAATCATATGATTTTTTGTGGAACTGATGGAGTTTTTATATATGTTATAAATGTCAAATAACCAATAATTTTTATCACACATGGATGTGTTATTTAATAATGACTCGTTAAATATTCATTTATACATTAACATCCTCATTAATCATTGTTAAATGTTTATAATAATTAATTTTTTATCACTTTAATTTTTCATTTATGTTATGCCCATAAATATATATTAAAATTGTTGTTATATTACAATTAAAATATTTATAATAATTATATATATATTAAAATTTTTATATAAATATATGGATTTATAAATATAGAAATTTTTTATTGAAGTATTTATTCTTAAATATAATAATAAATTATATTTTTAGATAACTAAAAAATTACAATAGATATTGTTTTTATAATTAGATATATATATATATATATATTCCTATATTAATAAATATATTTATAAATAATTTCTTTATATATATATGTAATTATAAAATAATAATAAATATAATTATAATATTTAAAATATTCTAAATATAATATATATAATGTGATTGGGGGTACAAATACATTAAACACACTAACAGACACATAGGCCTAAGAGGCAGGCTGTATCCCACCCAAGGGATATACTACCCATGAGCCTTATTAATTCAGTACATTTATCAAAGGCGCAATGGGCTTGAATTCCATTATATGGACCACCGACCAACAAATTGGCCTAAAGTCCCAATATAGTGTCATGCATTCATCTTTCCAATATCGCCATCGGCACATGCCATGCATACATCACTGCCTATTTCACCACTTGCCTACGTCATGCTTGCATCGCCACCTAGAAATGGAAATTTGCCTCCACCCAGAATTTATTTATGTTCAGATGCATGTTTATGGGGGGCATTTTCTTCTCGGGTAAGCCCCCAACTATATATTCTATTAATTTATATATATATACATAAAATATTTATAAATAAATTCAAATATTTATAAATATATAAAAAAAATTATTAATTAATAGAAATATTTATAACTTTATTTATATTATATACAATTTTAAATAAAAAATATTGATTTATAATTATAAGAATAAATATATATATATTTATTAATAAATTAATAAATTTATATATAAATTACTATAAAATTACAATAAATATATTTATTATAATTTCATAAATATATTTATAAATAAATATACATATATATAAATATATTTTTTTATAATTATATCAAAATATAATAAAAATATTTATTTTTAATTATAATTATTTCAATATATATATATATATATTAATAACTAAAAAATTATAAAAATTATATTTATAATTTTTATAATTTTATAACTATATTTATGCATATATAGAAATATTTTTAAATATATAAAAATATTTATTTATATATAGAAATATTTTTAACTATTTTTATTTTCATATAAATATATATATACAAATATATATTTTTATAATGTACATCATTCTAAATAGTAGTTGGGGATTGTGTTAGTAGTAAAGAACCCCCATAATACTACATGAGATTGGAGGTTCAAAAACCCATTGGGTGTGGGGTCACTATAATAGTGTTGTTGTGGAACCATAATAGGACTGTAGCGGCAGTGAAAATGTAGCATCATCTATACTGTAGCAGTGGTGGACACAATTGATGGAACAATGTCACTGGAACTAGAATTGTAGCATTACTAGAATTGAAGAATGACTATTCACTAGTGGGCCTACATGTCAAAAAATTGTCCCTTTAGGGCCATGTAATGGGCTTTCATGCCCACCTGGCCAATGACAAATGTATTGAATTATTATGGATTGATTTATTGGCTATTGATTGGGGGTATATGACATTAAATTTTGGCATGTGTGTGTGGTGTGTGTGTATATTTCAGTTGTACCTCCAAGAACATAATATACAAATGAATTTGAATAAAAAAAATATTTATTTATTTATATTTATAAATATTAATACACACACATATATATATATATCGGTATGTGTGTGTGTATATATATATTTACATAACAAAAAAATCACAATAAGTATATTTATTTTAATGATACTTTTATATATAATTAATTAAATATATTTATTAATATATAATAATATATATATATATATACAATTATATATTGGTATATAAAAGTATTTATAGAAATATTTATTATACATGAATATAAAAAAATATTTTTTATTTATATTTATATATTAATTTAAATAATTATAACATTACTATAAACACATTAATTATATTTTTAAAAATATATATTTTTAAATATCGACATATTTATTTTTTATATATATTATTATATAAATATAAATTATAATGTAAATATATTATTATGAGTATGATTTTTTCATCATTTTAAGCACTAATAAATATACATCATTATTGATGCTAAAGAAGTGTATATGAAACAGGACTTTATCCACACTAAATGTTTAACACTGATAAAGATATATTTTGTAAGAGTTTTATAGTATTGATAAAGTTTTAAATTTTTTTGCGCGAAAGAAGAATTGGTAATTGTATGTTTTATTAGAAATTATTATTTTAGTGATGATAAAACTATTATTTATATGATATTTTTTAATAGCAATAAAAATAATTAATGGAATTTTAAATTAACCGTAATTGGATTATTCTTTCACACACCAAAACGCATTCACATTACGACATTTCTGACACACCATTAACCCCACCAACACTCCCATCACATCTATCACCCCCACATTCATCATAACTATCTTTTTTTCAATAACCACATTTCTAACCATTTCTTATCTCATTACAGCCACTCTCGCCACTACCTCTCTAGCCAAATATCTCACTGAAGCCCATCCCGCCACCTCGCCACCTCCTCTGCTCTTGTCACCAAATTTATCGTTGATGCCACTCTCATCACCTCTCTTGCCACCACTACTCTTGTCCCTACCTCTCTTGTGGACCCCACTCTAATCCCCTCATTCACTATTGCCTCATCTCTATCCTCTCTCACGGTCACCTCCCTAGCCACCTCTCTCTCTTATGCAACTCTCACCACCTACTCTTTAGCAACTTAGACTCTCATCTTCACTGATCTCATTGCCTCTCTCATTGCCTCTGTCATTGCTTCCTATCCCCCTACCACCTCCCTCGATGTTTCCCCTCTCATCGCATATCTCACCGCTGTCACTGCCACTCTTGCTGCTCTCACCACTACCTCCCTAGCTTCCATCCTTATAGCCTCTCTCACAGCTGCCACTCTCATTGCCTCTTTCTCTACCAGTTCTCTCGACGCTGCCTCTCTACCTACCTCTCTCGAAACCACCACTTTTGATGCCTCTCTCATCACCTACACCACCCCCGATGACTCTTTATCCCCATATATCTCTATCGTATCTCACCCCCCTCTCTCACCACATCCTCTCATGTCGTTACCTCTCTCTCCACTAGTTCTCCCACATCTGGCATTCTCATTTCCACCTCTCTCACTGCTTCTCAAACCGCCACATCTCTCACCACCACCTGACTCCAAATCTAATGTAGGTTATGAGAGTAAATTCTTATGATTACTTGTTTTGTTTATTTTATCATGATATTGTTAATACATGATTCTCTTGATGATGAATGAATTATTTATAAAGAATCACAATTTGTTCATTGTTCAAATTTTTTATTTTGTACAAGTTGTTCATTTATGATCATTTCTCATAAAATATTAATTACTTATATATAGATAATGAATCAATTTCCCATGTAAATCAAAAATTTTGTGATATAACTGATGAATGAATATAAATTTTTATTTAAATGAACTACATGGTTTTTCTTCTATTATATGTGATGAATTATCATTTATGATTGTTCACATGCTTGTCGAATTTACGTATGATATATGTGGAGATTTTTTGGTGTGAGTAACAACACAGTGAAAACCAAATTATATCTGATTTTTTTGGGATAATCTATGATTTTTTTTGAGTTATGATTATTACTGAATCCTCATGATTGAACGATAATAATTTTTTAGGGGGTGGTGGGTTATAGTCATGAGATTTGATGATATCAATTATAATTTTAATGAGATATTTAGTGGTGTGTTTTTTCAGATTTAATGGTCATGATGAAATAATGTAATTATAAATAAATTGAAAAAAATGGGTTCGAAATTAAATTTTTTAGATTTGTAATTACATATTAAAATTATGGTAATTGGTTGAATGACTAAAAATATGAGAAAATGTCTTAATAAGTGTGAGTTTGATTATAATAATTAAATATGGGAATAGATAAAGATCTATATAGAAGGTATGTTGTGAAATATTTAATGATTTTTTTATGTTATGATTCCTCTATGTTGTAAGTGGGTTTTAAATCCATTTTTTGAATCATTTATATTTCCACCTATCTATGAATTTTATATCCCAACATCATTTTTTCCAAATTCCATAGGGAGTCAAATATAATGTTATTTTAGAATGAATACTTACCTAGAGACATCATTTTGGGATATTACTATTTAATACACATGATTTACACTTTTGGTTTTAGTGATGGATTGATCCATGAATAACCAATAAAAAATTGGTGTGATAGACAATGAGATGATTATCTTAATAAAAAATTGAGAAGGGATATAGAGTGGAAAATATAATGATAACACTAACTCATTATTCCCATGAAATGAATTATAATATAAACAATTTCTATATATGAAACATGATATGGATGAAACAACTCACCAAGGTTACATTCATGAATTAATTCCTAATAATCTATTAGACTCATTTAATCTACTATTTTTTGAAGAAATTGATATCCATTTGATTTTCTAAAGTGATGTAGATAGATGGTGGGTTCTGACTATGAATATGATATTAAATAATGAATTTCATAGTATGAAATGGGTTATGTTTATGTAAATATTCTTCTCCGACTATCTTCCTTGATGTACTCCGAAAAAAATATAGATATTTATTTAAAATATATATTATCATAAAAATTATATATAAATTTATATATCTCTATATCCTTGTATTATTACATAAAAATTTAAATATAATTACATTTTTTATGTATACTTTAACGCATGTATACATTCTTCAATTTGTCAATAGTTTAGTACTTTTATTCATTGACAAAATCAATTATACTGTTGAAAATATTAATATTAATTCATTTTTAATTTGTGAAACCATTATTAAATTAATTATCTATATTTTATATTTTGAATTTATTTTCAAATATAATAATTTTTTTCATTATTGCATTGAGTAGCATAATTTATTTGTTTTTTATAATGTAAATATTATTTTATACTAAAGTTATACGAATAAAAATTATGATTTCTTTCATGTAATTCATGTGATATATCATAAATTGATCGCATTTTGTGTATTTTTATTTAAATATTAATATTAACAAATCAAATTTGTTTTATATGAAGAGAGATTGGATGGATACCAATTGTATGAAAAAATACTATGAAGATAGGGTGAAATTGTTCATCATGTTAGAAAAATACCATTAATATTATCCTTCTCAATTACCTTTTCCATGTGTACATTATTTTTATTCAAGGCTAATATGTCTAGCATGACTCGGAATAATTGATTATCTATAATGGAGTCGATCATTGTTATAAATAATGGAATGGAAATTGGGAGATGTTAGTGGCGATAGTGACAATGATAAAACAACATTTCAAGGATTATATGTCATGATTAAATGTCTGAATATTGAATAATACCATATCGATGATGGGATTAAATGTGTGATTGATGATGATTATTTTATTATATAAATAAAAATGAAAGTTGGATATTAACTTCGTGATTGTAAAAAACTAATTGATATGTTTAATATTTTTTAAACGACATCATTTTATTCTAGTTTTACTAAATATACAACTTTGTTAGTTCTACTAAAGGTGTGAAATTTAAAATCTGGCAACATATAGTGTGGAACATGTTTTACTAATCTACTTGCCTTCTTTAATGAAAAGGTTCAAGAAGATAATGAACTCGGTAGCCAAACATGTGATGAAAAAAAAATTATTTATTCAATAGGTATGATCTATCAAAGAATACATGAAAGTAGGAATTAATTTATTCAAATTCATAATGACTACAAAATCACCCATATATCTACTAAAGTGTTTTACATGTCGATTCAAGAAAGATGAATCAGGTCCATTGAATGTTTTATTGTAATTTACAGTTACACAAAGGGATAGTTGTTACAATCTTGGTGAGGAGACTATAATGAAATTGATATGACATCTAGATAGAATAAACAAATATAAAAAAACATATCACCTAGAGGACTCTCCTTTGTGTTTGTTAATTGATCATGGGTATCATTATTTTTGAAATGTGTCGAGAAATGATCATCGTGTCTTCAATATATACGGGGTTATTCCATTAGTGTTCAAAGAGGAACTCATATCACATGTATGGTTATGTTGGTAAATTCTATCCTTCTAACACGGCTACTAATGAAATAAAAATAATTTGTGATATTTATGCTTATATTATGAAAAAGAAAATCGGGTAATGATATTATTTTTTATTTGGATCCATCGATCAATGGTTTTATATTATGGTGTTATTCAGGTTTAAATCTATATGATACTTATATAAATGATGATTTCCCATTGTGAGACATTTTTTGTGGGATTCTAATTTATTATCATATATATAGATATTTATTGGGATATAGAATTAACGGAACTCAATGTTGTACCATTTTTTTACAAGGAACAACACTAATTAAGATCAAAGATTCATGAAAGACTATGTTTATAGGATATTGAATATTTTTGCACTGATGAGAAGTATAATAATATTGGAAGAAAACATTTCATGGATGTTCAAAAGACAGTAAAACATGATCTCCACCAAAAGGTGATCATATTTTTTAATGACAAATATGTGGAAAATACTTTTTTTAAACCTATTTTAATTAAACATACGATAAATAGTTGGAAAAAAGAGATATTTATTTTCAATTACCTTTATATATATTTCTATAAGTTAGAAAAAATTTATATATTATAAATGTTTCAAAAACTATATGTGACAGTGTAAGTAATTTATTTCTAAATCAACCAACAATATTAAAGCACTAAATTATGTCTATGTTAGATATGGTTGTCATGGTAATATAGGAACTATTGGGTCTAGTTAATGGTGAAAACAAACCATTCTAACTCCAATTTCACACACTCTTTCAATGTAAGAGATATACAATTTTTGTAAATTCTCTAACGATGTAAAGGATCCAAAGGGATATTCATTGAATATCAAAAATATTATTCCACTGACTGATTTAATGTTAAAGGGTATAACATCACTTGGCATTCCTATTTTGATTAAGGATATAATTGATATGGGTTTATGTATCATTTTTTCATGAATTTCAATCATACAATAACCATGATCTTTTTCTTTTAAAATTTTATATGCAAGAAACATATTTACCATGTGAAACATCAAATTGTGGGAAATGAAAATTTATTCATATTATGTGAATTGGAAATGTTCTTAAAGCCATCATTATTTATATGATTTTTCATTTCGTGAGATAGAATTGATTGTTTGATCCTACACATTATATATTGATGTTCCCCATTGAATCGTATTTGAATATTTTGAAAGGGTGTTTCTAAAATTAAATTCAACTAGATGGTTGTGCTTCTGAGTGATATATTATCAATGATTACACTGAATTGTTTTATGAATACCTATTTGATATGGAAATAATTGGTTGAATCAAATATAATCAGACGTTGAGGCTTGTGGGTGATGTAATTTATAGAATACATGTGGTCATAATCAGTATTACAAATTGGGAGTAGTCCCACCATTATGTTTTTAATAAATGTATTGAGGTTTACGAATATGTTGGAACCTAAAATGATATTAGTACTAATTTTAATCCATCAATGGATTAAAAATGATACTAAATACCATAATTGTTAGTTTATAGGAAGGTTTGTATACTATATGTTTAAGGAGTCATATGAAAATATTTATTATATTTTATAAAACCTTTGATGGGTCCCCATAAAAACATGTTTTTATGTATTATCTTTCTATTATTATGTAATAATTTCTTATACATTCTATACAAATGAATAATATAATGGTAGTTCCTTGTAAAATTGTGTTGTTACAATTATAGTTGAAGGTATGAATATTACTAGTAGTATATATATAAACCCAATTTCTGTGAATATTTTATAGCCTTAAATCATAAAAAATATATGGGTGTTGGATTGTATAGCATTAAATGTGCCTATATTTCAATTCCAGAGGGTTGATAACCAGTGTGTTGTTAAAATACATTTATTCTAATTCATGAAAGTTAATTCAACAAAGGAAGTCTATAGTGAAGCCATTTTTATAACTATATCATAGGTATTAAAATTATTTTATGTTTCAGATCCTAGAAACTGAAAGTGGTCAATTTTCCTGTTATCAACCAAATCCACAGAATGGTAAAGTAAAAATCCAATAAGGAATGACCCTTTAATTGGAATATCGTAATCATTTCAAAGTGTTCATAGTATATATTTGGGATCTAAATGTTTTATGAGACCATAATAAAGAAATTTGAATACTATATAGAGAGTTCAAATCTATTCATTCTTATTAAAAGAGAGTTAAGTTATCATGTTATGTTTTTTGGTAATATACATTCTATTAAATTGATTTATAATCATTCCATTACATCAATTCTTGATTAAAAAAATGTTAATCCACTTATTCATATAATGACTCATTCACATGTTTGTTATCCCAATATTGATGAAAACTAGTTTCTCAACTAGATGTAGCTCCCAGTACTGAAGAATAACCACCTTATGTACATGAGAGTGATCCAAATACTGAGGATCAATAGGTTTCTCAACCTATTACAAATCACATTGAAGTGGTAAAGGGGCCATATGTACATTATGATAATAAAAATCCAGAAAACAACATATTAATGATGTTTAATCCATGGAAATGGTTGTAAATGAATATCATGTGAAGTATGAAAATATATAAAAATGACATAGTGTGACAATGTTAAAAAATAATTAATGGGAAACATATAGGGCTCAAATTTGAGGTCCCATTGAATGTGTAGGGAAATTTGATTATCCCTAGAATTTCTATTCTCAATAGTAACATTGTTATCATGACTTGGAAGTGTGTTTCTTTATACATAGATTTGTGCAACCACGTTTTTATTCGGCATAAGTCACTATTTTAGAAAGATATTTCAAAAAACATTAAGATATAGTTGTTTATTTTACTAAAAAATAAAATAATGAAACATTTTCTTACTCATAATCGTCCTTTAAAATGAACATTTATAGTATATGACTTTCTTCACAAATTTATAATAATTCATTCAAGAAGGATTTATGGAGGCTTTCAAAAAATTCTAATGATATTCATCTTAATGATTCTAATGTGAAAATAAACTCACACGCAATGCTTATGTATACACACTCACATGATAACACAAGAAGTTAGGGATGGGGTTATTGGTAGTCATGAGGAGATTTATTTTCAGTTACAGTATGTCTAGTATTAAATAGTTTAATAATCAATCTATTCATCACATTAAATGATAATTTTTTATTTATGTATCAATAATTGAATGATGAATATAATTAATGATAAGAAAACCCAATGTAGCCCAACCATATATCAAGGATGAATAATTCTTCAATTGAAAAAAAACTGGTAAATATTTTAATTATATAATAATACCTAAATGAGTCTTTATAAAAAACATTATATTCATCTCTTTATATGGAAATTGATGAACCCAAAACTGAAGCCACCTCTATCACACATCATGTGTAATATAAGGAGGAATGTATAAATATTTATGGGAAACAAATAGATGAAAAAAATTGTGGGAAAATATGTATGTTTTAGATAATATTTTTTTACCTAAAATCAAAATTATATAAAAATGAAAACTTATTTTCTTATATTTTCTATCTAACATAGAAATAAGAATCATATTCATTTTTACAGATAGACAACTACTATGAGTGACATTGAAGCATCCAATAATATATGTTTGTGTTAGAGGATATGGTTTTGGCGTAAAACACTAAACATATTTTGGAAAAATTCATTTTAAGAATAAGTTAAAATAAAATTTTATGGGTGGTAAGGAAATAAATGAAACAACTCAACAACAACCACTATGTGTTTTTCCTAACCCCCCACTCCCACCAAATTTAAGGTGATTCATTCTCCTCTAATAGATATGTTAGTTGATGTAATCCCAATTCAAATAATAGTTTATGTGAAATTTGAATTAGACAGACACCAATACTTTTCCAATACTAATATTCTACAGGGTGAAAATTATTGTGATTTATATATATCAACATCCTCACATTTCCTTGTAGATAAGGATATAGTTTTTAATAAAAAAAGACTATCTACATAACATACCAATTACAACAAATCATGTTAGAGTGGATATTAGCATTTTTCATCATCTAAGCTCTAAGATACATGTTCCACCTGATGATTTAGACATTAATACACTTGACCAGTATGTAGGAAAATGAATTTCATACCCTATAGTTATTTCAAAAAACACATATCGACAAAAAAGTATTGTTATGAAATTATTTTCATGATAAGCCATTAAATATTATTGAAAAAAAAGGTTAGATCTGATGAATGATATTTTGGACGAAAAACGGAAGGTGGTGAAAAAGATATTTGAATAAAATCCATCTACATGATCAACCAACTAATCAAAATGATATACCGACAAAACCATTACCACAATGATTCAATAACTATATTTACTATCAGTGATAGTTCATGCATATTAAATGTTACAAAATTGTAGTAGTCATAAAGTTGATTTTTTAGAAAAAAATTATAGAGAGGATGTTACATAGTAAAATTACATTGATAATGTAAATGAAATCTTCAATTATGATTGGATAGGAGGCTTAATTGTAAATGTGTACATGATGCATGTAATAATGGTTATTTTAATAAATTATTATACATCATGTTAATTATGAATAAATACATTTCATATTTTTGGTGTAAATGTTGATATCAATTTTTGGATTACCCCACAAACATAGAATTTGACTCATTACTCCTCACATCCCTTCTATGGAAAAATAAGAAGAAATATATTCCAAAATAATTATTGAAATGATGAAAAAACTCAATAAATTATTTGAATTAATACATTCAAATAATAGATTTTTATTAACACCAACATTAGCAAGATAAAACTATAAATATTAATCATATAAAATATGGTTTCAATTCATTGATAACATATTAATTTTAGTATTATTAAGAAACCTCATATTCTTTTTGGGGTTAATTTGAATACCCCAATGATTTATTTTTTGAATACAATGCATGAATACCAAAAAAACTGACCACACAAGATGACATTATTAAATTTTTAATAAACTACATCCAACATTTTAGAACTAAACATCATGTTATATATTTTATATAATGTTTTATTTAGTATTATGTTATGATAAGGCAGGGTATACATATTGTGAAAATCATGGAACAAGGATAGACAATGCGTATAATAAGCCTCACAAATTCTATAACTCGAGAAGTATCATGGTATATAGAATAAATATATCACTATCAAAACACATATCAACCAAAAAAAATAATTATTTAATTTTTTCTATATTTTCAAAATAATAAAAACAGAAATGATATTGGTTATTATGTTTCTAAACTAATGAGGTATATCATATTCAATCAATAAACTAGCATCCCTGAAAAGGTATTTATTTTCAAATTTACTATTATATTTAAAAAAAGAAATAATCCATTGTGTATATACATTTAATAGTACCCAATTGAATTTTGAAAAAATAATATTCACAAGAAGATATTGATTTGTTTATAAATTAATGGGATGTATACCTAGTTATAGAATGTACACAAATACAATAAAGAAGTTTAAATTATTTTTTAATATACTATTATTTCTCATAATTTTATTATTTATATTCTATATTTACATAAAATAAATTAAATTTTTGACTAATCATCTGGAAAATTTATTCCACATATGATAAATTCTCTAATAACATAGTATAATAGAATATAACCATTCCAACCCCTTAGAAAGTTGTTAAGGAAATGTTACGATATGATTTCTCTATTATAAAGCAAAATTATATAATGAAAATTTTATTTAATTTTAATTATTCATTACATAGATTTTTAATATAACAATTTTTTTGTCCATATTTCATGTAATTATACACCAAAACATATAAATACTTCATCTCCCCCAAAACATTTTCTCCCATTCCATTTTTCCATTTATAACATTCCTTCATGTTCCCTCCATTTGTTCATTCAAAATTGTAATCTTAATGTTTTCACAGTAGATTCATTGTCCATATAATTAATGTACCATTTAATATTTGTTTTTAATTCATTTATTTTTTTTATTTCTGACATTATAATTTTTTTCTTATACATGTGAATTTCATTTTCCTCTAGGAGTAAGTTGTTTGAAGGTTCTCAAACTTGTAAGAGATTGGACTTATAAGATACAATTAAGATTTTGAAAAAAAGGAAATGGGTGATGAAATCATACAAGAATCATCAAAATGTGAATTAATAATATATATTTAATTAATTATTTCATCAATTTATAAAATAATTTTATGTTAATTAATTGTTAATTATATCTATAACTTATTATGTTTTTTTCACAGATCTTTTTGGATGACATATTTTTGTTTCATCTGTATGAAAAAAATATAGAAAAATGGATAAATTATATATTTCATCTAATGGTACCCTTCTTTCCATTACAATTATTTATCGAACTAAAACATAGTATATTAATCAGATGTACAATGTTGAAAAAGCTTACTAGGCTAAGAACATCGAGTCAATGAATCCAATGTGCCTAATCGAAACAATAAAATCTAAGGTAAATCAATGGTAAATATTGTTAAAATTGGAATTTAGTATTTTTTATACATTGGGAGGTCTAGGATTCATTAACACCACAATATGACTCGTCATATGGCATGTATGTTTCAAATTTACTATTTCTATTTAAAATTGACTATAATTTTAGTACAACTGATAACTGAAATACTCCAAACCAATAAAAAATATTCATATTATTAATAATTCTTAATAAAATGATACACATTTCATTTTTGATGTGTTGGAAACATCCAATCTTCAACATGATGCACCTTGTGACTGGCATATTTCAAAAATTGTCAATTTAATTAAAAATGAAATTAATTTTAGTAAAATGAACAAGTGGAAAAATGAAAACAATGTAAACACATTTGTATTGTTTTAATACATTATTATTATGGTACATAAGTAATTTTGGATGTGTATGAATCTTTAAAACATTAATACGAAGAAAAATTTCATTGTAATGACTCCAAATGTGAGTTTTTTTGAAATTCATACTTATTTTTGTAAAATGAAATTTTTTTCATACTAAAAAATTTGAAAAACATTCATATAGTTTCGATACATTATGAAATGATTAAAAATTAATTTATAACATTTAGGAATAAAATTAACCTAAATAAGATGCATTTTGTGACCGGTATGTTGTTATGTCGGTCTATTTATTTAAAATTGACTTTTATTTTTTGAAAAAAAACACGTGACATTCTTCAATGTGAGAAAAAGAATTGATATTATTTATAGACTTGAGGAAATTGATCCTTATGTAATTTTCATTATGTATAAATTAATCACACCATAATATGATACACTTTGTGATAGATATGAATCAATATGTATGTTATTTTTTAAAATATGTCATTTTAGTTTAAAACGGTCTACTCACTAAAAACCATGAAAACAAACTCTGGTTGTTTATCAACATTATGAAAAAATATTAATATGTTAGTTTTGATGTGTAGAAAGTATTATAATGTCAAATTAACTCATAATGTGACTTATATTACTCGAAGTGTGTGATTATCAGTTTTATATTATATTTTAACAAAAAATAAATGTAGAATACTTGAAATCAGGAAAATGCATTTGGATTTAGTTAATTATTTAGTAAATCAATCCATATGTCATTTTTATGTGTTTTAATAATCCCACCCACAATATAACACATGGTATGACTGGTATAATTCCATCTATTTATATTTTGGTTTAATATACATTAATATTATAAAAATGAACATGTGAAATTCTGAAAATGGTGTAAATTAATTTTGATTGATTTGAAACTATCAAAAAATGATTTAGAATTCATTTATAATGTTTATTAATCAAACAGATCGCATTCTAATGCATGGTGTTACTGGTATAACTTGATCTATGTCCTCTTATATAAAATTAACATTAATATTATAAAATAAATTTGACATACTAAAACCCCTGAAAACACATTAGGATTGTTTTGATACTTTAGAAAAATGACTAATAACTCATTTTCAATGAGTAGTAATTTGACTCATATAAATATGATGCACTGTATGACTGGAATAATTTCATATGTTCATATTTATTTAAAAGAAACATTAATTTGTCTAAAAATAATAATTTACATACTATAATAAATGAAAATGAATTCATATTGTTTTTGATACCCTAGTAAAATAACCCATGAATAATTTTTTACATGTAAGAATCAACCAAACCCCAATATTATGAATGGTATGACATGTATAATTTGGAGTGTGTATTTATTTTTAATATTGACATTAATTTTAATAAAAAAGTATATGTTGTATAATGAAAACCATGAAAATTCATTATAAATGTTTCACTACTTCATAAAAACAATCCATATGTCATTTCTAACATGGATGAATTAGAGAAAACCATATACACTTTTTTGTGATAACAATATAATTTCATGTGTGAATATTTATATAAAATTTACATAATTTTTTTGAAAAAGAATCATGTTAGAATTCAAAAACCGAAAAAATACATTCATATGGTTTTGAAAATTTAATTTAATTACCATGATTCTTTTATTACAAGTAAGAATCAACCAAACCTCTATATGAGCACAATGTGACCTATAAAACTCAAATTGTATATTTTTATTTAATGTTAAAATTAACATTATTAAAAAAATAAATGAAAAACTAAAAGCCAAGAAAAAACCTTCTTATTTTTTATACTGTATAATGATCATCTATATGTCATTAATGACATATGGGTATTATTATCACCTCAATATGAAACATGGTGTGACCATTATTTTTCAATGTGTGTCTAATTATATAAAATTTAAATTAATTTTAGTAAAAATGATAAGTGGCATATTGAAAACTATAAAAAAACATTAATATTGTTTTGATATATTTATAATAGGATTTATAGGGCATTAATAACTTTTTGATATCAAACACACCTCAAATAGATTCATGGTTTAACACATATAAATTGAATAATTTTTTTATTTAAAATTAATATTAATTTTAGTGAAAAAGAACAAGTGACATACTGACAAATGATAAAACAAATTCTGAATTTTTTTATACTTTATGACAATTATAATCGTGTAATTTTGACATGTAAATATAACCCACACCTTAATCCAATGCATGGATTGATGAGAATTATTCCAAGTTTTCATTTTTATTTAAAATTGACAACAACTGATGTAAAATAAACATGTGAAAACTGAAATCTGATTAAATGCATTCAAATTATTTTGATCCATTATAATAATCAGTCATATATCATTTTAGACACGAAATATTTTCTCACAACTCAATTTTATGCACTGTGTAACTATTGTGTCTCAAACTATCAATTTTAAAAAAGATATTGACATTTGTGTTCCAAATTTGTGTCACTCACTAAAAAATAAGAAAATGATATCCAATTTACTTCTTAATTTAGAAATTTGATTCATAATTCATTTATCGCATATAGGAATCATCCTTATATTAAACAGAAACATTAAATGGTCGGTATGACTAAAAATATGGGTTTCCATATAAAAATGACATTATAGTAAGAAAAAAATCAATAAACTAAATGTTATGAAAAAATCGGACTGTTCTAATACATTAGTAAAATGATCCATAAGTAATTGGTGATGTGTAGGAATTATCATCCACTCAATCTGATGCACAGTGGGTGAATTATAACTACAATATTATCTTTATTAAAAATTTACATTAATTTTAGTAAAAATAAAAATTGACATACTAGAAACCATGTAAACACATTCAATATAATTTTATAATTTAGAAAAAAAATACACACCTTATTTTTGACTATTATGAATCAACCCCAACTCAATAAAATGCATAGTCTGATAGATATATCTCCATTTGTTCCTTTTTATTTTAAATTAACATTTTATTAATGTATTATTTCATATTATTTAATAATTATTTCATTTGTAGTACAACTATTGTATTATTTTTTCTTATATAGTTTAATTCTTTTGAATAAGATGAGGTGATTTTTTTGAAAACAGCTACAATGGGAGAACGTTTTTTGGAGGGTATATTGGGTGCCAAAATATAAATCATTAATTTTTGTAAAAGTTTGTGGATAATGGTATATGTAATTATACATAACATTATTTGAATTGTATATGTTAGTTTTTTTTGTAATCATGATTTCAATATTATTTGAATTAAATTATATATTTTTCACATATATGATAAATGTTTTTTGGGTGTGATTCTACAAAAAAACATCCCAATATAGCATGTTGGGCCTTTACCAAATCTATTTCATGCATGGTTAAATGACCCCATTATAAATGCTGTTGAATGAGATGATAATGGGGACTCCAATTTTTTAGCGTTGATGTGTAAAATTATTTTTTGAGCCCTTAAAAGATTTTTTTCATGCTATTAAGGATATTATCTGTAGTTTTGGTGATCTTCATTAGAGTCGCACCAATGGGTATGAGAAATCTCTTCCCAATTATTTGTGATGATTGATCAAAAGTTAGTGTAGTTCCAGACATGGAAGGGAATTTTGGTTAGGTTTTAGAAATGGAGATTTAGGTGTGCAAGTGTTCTTCATAATTTTAATTAATTTAACTTCTCCCCTTCCTTAAAACATTACAATGAAAAAAATGAATCTTGAAATAATATAAATTCTTGAAAATTAAAATAGTAAATAATAATAACAGATTAAGTTTTTAAATAAATTTATTTACCTAAATCTATCAAAGGATCCTTTAATTAGAAATATATATGTATATATATATATATATTTATTCTCATATTATGTTATTATGGAGAAATTATTAAAATATTTTTATCAATATTAAATTGCATGAAGTTTCAATTGATAATTTATTGAAATTCGTAGATGATAATTACTAAATTTGTTAATAAATTATTGAAAAATATTATCAAATGTAATTTATTCAAATTAATAATGAATAATTATAATGGATACGAAATAAAAATATTTAATTGATACATTTCATTATATTAATATAAGATAAATTTCAATGGATAATTTGAAAAATTAAAAATGTGTAATTTAATGAATTATTAACATACAATTATAATGAAATAAAACAATTATCATATGATAATATATAGATATTATTTCAAGTTAATTATTAGAGGATAATTAATTATAAGATATTATTATGAAATATGAATATAAACTGATATCCGGTAATGAAATTACTAAATGATAATTATAAGGGATAATTTTCAATAAATTTCCTAAATATAGTTATAATAGGATTAATTGAAATGAAGTTATCAAAATATAATTATAAGGGAAAATTAATAATAAATTATAAAAATATAATAATAAATGTATAACTTTTATTAATTTATCAACTGATATTTATAATAAATAATTTATGATAAATTATCAAGAAATTATTGTAAAGGATAATTTAGGATAAATTTATCAAATATAACTATAAAAGGATAATTTATAAATAAGTCATCATATGATAGTTACACAAGATAATTTTAATTATGTTTTCAAAATATGATAATAATGTATATTTATATTTACTTATCACAAGATAATTATAATGATTCATTTAGTATAGAATTATCGAATGTTATAATAAATTTTTAATAATTGAGAATATTTAAAAATGTAATTAACCATGAGAATAATATAGTGAGAACATGATTTAACCTAAATTATAATTTGCAAACTATTTTGGAGAGTTAAAATATCATCATATGTGATATTTTAATTATAATTCAATAATTATCTAGGGGGAGAAAGTATCATCGCATGTGCTATTTTATGTTATTTTGAAATAAAATAGCTATTTTTTTATCATGGAAACATTGATGAGACATTAGTGTAAACATTTATATATCATGACTAGGATTTCTTGATAGGTTTACCCCCACCTTTATACATCAACATCTTTTGATATAGGATGTTCCTTATCTTTTTGGGGTCATTTAGACATGATTTTCATTAATATGGTTGTGTTGGAAATTTGTTGTAGTGAATGCCATATTAGAATCTCAAATGGTGTGTGTGTTTCCCTAGAACCCTTTTGTTACACTTTATTCTAAGAGTATATATATCTTATTATTCATGTTTAATGAGAATCACATGTATTGTGGGTTCTCAATTACTTATGATGATGTGTTATGATTTCTTGTATATCAGGTCATTCGAAATATTCTTCTTGTTGTTTATCATTGATCCCAAAATAGGTGGACCATCATGGCCTGTTATCCCTTGTATAGGGATTTCAATTTGGTATATAAAATAATTACGTGGAACATATGCACATGGTTGGGATACAATGGTGTCGCGGGGAGGTCATGTGATAGAATCGATGACTCAGGTATGATTATTATCTATCCATAAATAGTTTTCTTCTCATTGAATAAGGTATGATGATTAGATATCAATTAAATTTATGTTACATGATATGTAAAGGATACTGATGATATCTATATGTGCAGTACATGATGATAATATAACCTTCTTGATGAGCTGTGATATGGATTTGCATGATCAGATGATGTCGAGATGCATGATTCATTAGCATCGAGGATAATCCTTGATCCTTCTCACATCTCGATTATTCATCCATCATATAGTTGATGTAGGTATGACTGGGGGTTCTTGATGGATTAGTTAGTGAAAACCCAAATAATTTGGTATTTTTTATTATTATTCTTGTTACAAATTTATTTAATTATTGAATACACTTGTATTCATGAGATATTTATGTGAAAGACACATTTTGGGGTCTTAGTTTGTATTGTACATAGTCCTGAATTCTCCATTTTGATGTTCTTATAGATTTCATAAGGGAGATGATGAAGTGATAGTGCCTTGTGGTGTACTTCTAAGCCATGTATCATAGAGCTAATTTTATACTTAAATGGACCCTAGATGAGCAGTGTTTATCTTTTATTTTTACTTCTTATTACTTGAGTTTTTCTTTGCACCTTTTGACATTATTTATTGTATGTAATTTATTTAATCATTACATTTATTCATAATTAATCTAATTATTTTTTTTATCAAGGTTATGACATAATATTGAATGTATATTCTCTCAAGGGTTACACTTCAAAACCTCAATAATAGTTTATAATCTCTTTCTTAACAGGAGAAACATGTGATTTCATGTTCCATTCCAGCATGGACCTTGAGTTTTGAGTATTTATCTTACCAAATGGTATTATAATAGGTTTAAAAATGTGATTATTCACATCTTCATGGTTTGGTAATGTTTTTTTTTTGATACATGGCATTAGGACTCGGTTTGGAATAGTTTATAAAAAAATACGTAGTGGGCCTCTCAGTTTCATTATGGAGGAATTTGATATCTATTGTTAAACTTCATTAAATTAACCATTGTTGATGCACATGATGTTATTTATGATTTATCAGATTTATCATATGATCCTGACTAATGGATAACAACATAGGTTCACATGCCATATATATACTAGTTGTTTTGTTTCATATTAGTTCATTAATTATATTTCTTGACTTTTTGTATTTTTTTGGGATTGATATTTCTATGTTATATATCATTATTTGAATTATTTTGTAGAATATATAATTAAATCGTATTATAATAGATGTGATGAATCTAAATAACATGCAGTGATGTTGACAAGGGTTAATGATGGGAGGGATATACCTTTTGTTGATGCTAGATAGCTTGGGGAAACCATTTCTGATCTTGTTGAATGGTTAGGATTTGTATAGGTTACAAATGTGCCTTTTATTAGAGACAATGCCTCCTCGAATACATTCGATTGGACTTCCATCACATTTAGATTGTAATTTTCATGTTCAATCACATGTTATACATAGGGATATACCCCATCACACTCTTATACAAGAAATGTAAATTTAGGTGGTAGAGACCATTCAATCGAGACATTTTGAAACAGATCATACCTAGGGCGGACTAGAATAAAGGACCATGACTAAACATGCATGATATTTCCAGATCCATCACCCTCCAGTGTATCAAGGCACTCATGCACCAAAACATTTACAGGACTATCTTTACATTTTTGGGAGCATAATTTCACATATCCAGACACTCGAATAAGCGTGCATAATCATAGAGACCCTCATTGTTCAAGGACCTACCTACATATGGTGGACTATTATGAAATACTATATATGATATGTGGGTCATAATTTGATGATAATCATGGATATTTTTATCAAGTAATATTTCCCTATGATGATGAATATGCATTGTGCATAGAAGTTCATGGAATTATGAAATGTTTAAATGATTGTCTCTGTATATTTTCCAGGATTTGAGAATTTTCAATAATTATTTTTATTATTAGCTGGGATTGAGGTATATAGGGATTAGGATATCGAGATTTTACATTGAATATAGATCTTTCATTTTTTAGGTGCTTTTACTAGACAATGTATTCATAGATCATTCGCTAGGCCCTGACCTTTCTTAAGGGACTGGAGGAGGACATAGTATTAAACCTACTCTAAACCCATCGGTGGGCTAGTGACTAAGTTTTCTCCCACTACTATTATAGTTCCTTATGGTAGTAAATATATGAGGACCAGAGATGTGAAAATGAATACCAAGCTGGTGGTATAGTAGAGTGTAGCTTCATCAACCCCTTTGTAAGGAGTTTCATAGTGTTTCAATTGTGGAAAGGTTTCAGACTTTTGAATGTTCATTATGTGACTGATGTTCGTGTGATTTAATTTTGGTAATAATAATAAACTTCAAGTTTCTTTCATTATAAAGTGTAGTCTATGATCCCATTAAGGTAAAGGATAGTCATGTGGATCTATTTGGGGTTCCTGGCATAAGGCTCATACTATTCATGCACACATGGGATACGGAATAAGTGATGAAGCATGTCGCATGTAAGTTGTATACCAGATTATAGTTGATGATGGAGATGGAGTAACCAATATTCAAGGTATACTCATTATCATCTCTACCTTATATAATTCTATAATCGATACTGGTTCTTCCCATTTTTTAATATAAGAAAAATTATTACCTGGAATTGACTTATAAGTCATGTTATCATCTCAGTTAGTCTCCCTTGATAATCCATTAGGTAATATAGTGGATATTCATCACCTATGACCATATTTTTTACTTGTCATTGATGGATATAAATATCAGTAGGAAGTCATGAATCTAAAGATGAAAATTTATGATTTCATTTTCAGCATGTACTCGATTAAGAGCTTATATGTTCATAATGATTTCTATCGTAGGAGGTTATTTTTTTTACATATAAAGGATAGAAAATATAATAATAAATGTATAGTGGGAACTAGGAATATATAGAGTAATTCCATACTTGATAAATCATAGGAAAATCATAGAACATATGGTTGGATTGGATCCTTTCCGAATCATTATTGGAAACCCCCTCATATTTTCTTCTAGTCTTGAATCATTATCTTGATGTATTTCCAATTGAATTCATAGGGCCCCCACATAATAAAGGAGTTAAATTTTAGTTAGATATCAAACTAGGTGAGACACCCATTTTTATACTCCCATATCATTTATCTCTAATAGAGATGAATGATTTCAATGTACAACTATATTAATTCAAAAGAATGTGAGTTATCATATATCATACATCACCATGGGGTGACCCTTTTTTCATTATGATGGAGGACATGGAAATTCAAATATGCATTAATTTTTAGACACTTAACCAAGTGATGGTGGTGAACCTATATCTTCTACCAAGGATTAGTAATATTTTTGATCAGGTTTAGGAATCTGGGTGTTTCTCCATGTTTAATCTTTGATTAGGCTTCCACTATTTACATATTGTGGGGGACGAAATTCTGAATATGGTATTTTAGATAATAAATATATTTTAATATTATTTGGTGATGTCATTCAGACTTATGAATTCCCCATTAGTTTTCATGGACTTCATGAAAATGAACTTTCATCCATAATTGTACTCTATCATCATAGTGTTCATATGTGATATCATCATATACAAAATAATACCATAACAACAGTCTTGGAATCTATATATAGTTCCTGGTATGTTTCAAGAACACAATTGTTTTGAAAAAATGATTAAATGTGACTTCTATATTAATGAGGAGATGATCCTAGGACATATGGTGTCTGAAAATAGTACAATAGTAAACTCGGAGAAGGATGAGGCGATCATGTCTTGAAAATGTACTTGAAAAAAGTTTCTAGGATTAGAATTATATTACTAGAGGATTATCCATAAATTTTATAGACTACTTGCACCCTTGATAGCATTAAAAATGAATAGGGTTATGTTTCAGTATTTAGATCATTATAAAGATACATTCCTTCAGCAAGATAGATGTTTTGAGACACCTATATTATAAACAATCCATATGTATGGGATTGGTTATGTAGTGTGATGTGATGAATCATGTGTAGGTATCAGAGTGCTGATGATTTAGAGAAATTAGGTAGTTTTATATGTCTCCTAATAACTATTATCTCTAGAGAATAAAAACCCCACCAAATATATGAAATTGTATTATTTGGTACATTATAAGAAATTTTAGAGTCTCTATCTATTCGGTGAGAGATTTAATGTTTACACCGACCACAAGATCATTCCCTATATCAATTTGCAAAGTAACATAAATGAGAAATAGTGTTTCTAGGAACATTATCTCTAGAAATTCAATAGTGAGATGGAAAATTCACGTACACTGGAAATATTGTAGGGAATTTCTTTATCCATAATACATGGAATGAGTATAATTATACTGATAATTCCAAAGAGAAGCAATTCTATTTGACGATATTTTTTGATAATTGGTTGATGAATGCCTTAGAAAAACATGGTAGTGATTTTTTTCACCCATTAATGTCACAATCTCACTTTTGTAGAGGTAAAATAATGATCATTTGAAAGAATAAGAGTGTTCTATATTAGGGAAAACTATCTGGTGATAACTCAATTTGCAGTTGGTAGATGGATAATGATGATGTGATATTTTTATATGGAAGATTAGTGGTCCATTATTATATAATTGAGTAGATGGAAAGGGAAATCCATACATACAGATGGAATTTAAATCCTTGTGAGACCAATATTTATCATGATATATGGTGGTAGTTTTCGCGTTCCTGGATAAAGATATACATTTTCGGTTTTGTCTCAAAGTTCCTCATTTGTCAAAGGGTGAAGGCCGAGCACCAACACGATTTTGGGTTGTTACAACCTATCCCTATAGCTATGTGGAATTAGGAAGTCATTATGTTATACTCTTTTATGGGGTTACCCAAGACGCAATGTATTCATGACCATGTCTGGGTGATTTTCGACCAGTTAAAGAAGTATTCTCACTTCATACTGATTAGAGAGACACACGCATTTGAGAAGAACGGAATGATCTTTTTCCAAGAGATTTTGAATCATCATGGAGTACCATTGAGATTTTATTTATATAGTGACTCATTTTTTACATTTATATTTTCGTAGTTCATAAAAAAATCCCTAGGGAATCACATAATATTGTGCATGACATACCAAACTCAAACTGACGTATAGTGTGAGAATAATATAATCATATTCGATTATATTTCCAAAAAAATCTTCATAGAGCTTAACGGAGACAAGGATGTCCACCATTCCATGATTGAATTTTCATAATATAATAGTTCTTAGGATTAAACTCACATGACACTTTATGAGGCTCATCACGGAAGGATGTATCGATCAATGTAGTATTAGCATTTGGCAAGAAAGGTAGCTATTGTTGGCCCCAATATGGTACATGAGACTACCAAGTAAGTGTAGCTGATAATGATGACATTGATAACTACTTGGTGTAGAAATATATCACATCTAAACTATAGGAGAGACCCTTGGAGTGTGCTAGGGGATAGGAGGTTTTCTTTTGAGAAACTCCTTAGGTTGGGGACAATCACCTGGGAATGTTGGTTAAGTTGGAAAAATATTTTTTTGGAACCATTCATATCACCGAGCGAATTGGGGTGGTGGAATATCATTTGTATCTTTTTTTCATTATTTATGTATTCATGACATGTTCCATGTTTCACGAATTTAGAGGTACATACCAGACCTTGTACATGTTATTGGTGTAGAGGATGTTGATCTAAAGGTCAATTCATCATATGAAGAGTATTCAATGCTGAAAACAGATTGATGTGATAATACATTTTAAGTAATTGAGGTACCACAATTCCCTATTTGGTGGAAGCAAGGGAGAATCCAGGAGGAGACATAGGAAAAATAGTGTAATGTTCAAGCATAGTGGACTGAATTTTTCAATCAATGCCATGATAGACACTTCTCAAGGATAAAAATATGATAAATGGGTAGAATTGAAATATCATAAATGTTACAACAATAATAAATACACTCTTGTAGAAAATTTATACATTAATTTTGTGTGAAATGATTTATAAATGAAAAAATTAAATAATAGTGTTAAAGGCATTGTGTAATAGAAAAATATTTGTTTACATTTTGTAATAACAAATCAATTTTTAGAGCCATATGCTATTTTAGTATGGGATTCCAAGGCCTTTCAAGACTCAATGAAGATGACACAAAACAATTATATATATTATATTACTATAACACAATTTATTAAAAAAATATTGAATTACAACAATGTGATTCATCATATGAGAAATCCTTTATCAACATTTGGTCAAATGTCGGGATGGCTCACCAGTGAGAATAAATTAGTTAATAATTTTTACAGTTTTATTTAGTTAAAATAATATAATTTCTATCAAATGGTTTGTCAGATTATAAATATGAGACCACTATTGTGTCTGATACATGGGATTTACGACTAGTAAGGTATACAATTTATACACAATGGGTGTTTTGTGTTATTTACATTTTCTGTAAAATATTTATTTTCAATTATTTAAAAACAAAATTTATTGTACTATTAATAATCTCTTTACCCTTCTTTACATGTTTCCTCCATCTCTAACCTATGATCATTTTCAATCCATCTAATTGAATCATTTTTTTACCGATAAAAACCCGAAATGCATTAATAGGTAAAATAAATGACTCCTTATTCAATTTTATATTGAATAACATATGGAAACAAAGTTTAAAATTCTTTATTATGGAAACCCCCATACACATTCTTAATTTTTTTCCATAGCATTGTAATCTTCCATCTAATTCCCCCAATGATTCTGACAATTCTATTCCCTGATATTGTGGAATATTGATCTTATTGTATTGTGCTTCCTTGCATGGCGATGACTTCTGGGAGTATCCATAGGTGGCAGTCTAAGTGTGTGGGTGTTCTTCATCAATTTTTTTAATTTTTGTTTTTTCCTTCAATCCATATAAACATTATGTAGAAAAAATTGAATTAAAAAAAATGAAATTCCAGAATATAAGAACTAGTAAATAATAACAATAAATGATTGTTTTAAATAAATTTCTATACATAAATTTATCATTGGATTATTTTTAAAAAAATTATCAAATAATATATTTATATAAAAATATACATGTATATTGATAATAACATGGTATGGTTATAAATAATATATTAAAATTAAATTATCAATATGAAATTTAATGAACATTCAAAGGATAAACTATTGAAATTGTAAGAAAATAATTACTTTGATATTTAAAACATAATTTCACGATATTATGAAATATAATTTATTAATATTTTTAAAGGATAATTATAAAGGTAATAAAATTTAAATTATGCGATTATAATCTATAAGGAATTATTGTATGATAATTATCAGTGGATAAATTATAAAATTATCAGCGTGTAATTCTAGGATTTATTAAATGATAATTGATATGTAATTAAAAAAATTATCATATGATAGTTTATAAGATATTTTTATGATATAATTATCTTTAGATAATTAATTATTACAGATAGTTATTGAATATAACTATAAATGGATAATGTTTTTTAAAATTACCATAAGATAATTATTTGTTATAATTTTTAATAAATTATACAAATATAAATATAACATTTTTAACTGTAATAAAATAATCAAAAAATATATATAAGGTATAGTTTATAATAAATTATTCAAATACTATTATAATAGGAAAATATATAATAATTTATCCAATGTTAATTGTAAATGTTAATTTATATTAAATTATTGAAATATAATTTTAAAAGAAAAATTTTCGACAAAATTATCAAATATAATTATAAGGGGATAATTTGTAAATAAATTATCAAAAAATATATATTTAATGTACAGTTTGTAATAAATAATATAAATATAAATACGAAGAATAATTTAGGATAAAATTATCAAATATAATTATAAATGGATAATCATTGAGAAATTATCGAAATATAATAATTCTTTACTATATTATTGGGAGATAAAGAATTAACCAAAATAATAATTTTAAAATCATATAGGAGAGATAAAATACCACCATATGTTTTATTTTAACGATAATTCAAAAATTATCGAGGATAGAAAACATTTTATTGCATGTGTTATTTTATTTCTTTTAGAATTAAAATAGTTTTTTCTAGGTCTATGAATCCTTCAATAAAATTGAGTTTCAACATTTCTTTAATAAGGTCATAATGTGGTGTTTCATACCTATTTATCCCTGCATTTTTACATTGATAATTTTTTTAAGGATGTTTGTTACTTTTTTGGGACCATTTAAACATTATTTATAGTACAATGATTATGTGTAGACATATTTTTGATTCCCATTATTAATAATTATAATAGTTAGTTCTTGTGTGTAACACTATAACCACTGTGATACACTTGATTCCTTATGTAATTTTATCTTTCTTTTCATATGTGATGTTCGTTATAATGAATGGGGATTTTCATATATGGATATTAAATATCGTTAGACGAATATTAATTTTATTATAGAGACACTAACCTATTTACTTTAATAGTTTAGTTCCTTTAGAAACATGAATGAAATTTTTATAATTTGGTTAAATATATTTATCATCTCCTATAAATATCATCTACTTTAGTACTTCTACTTAAAAACATTATTTATAACATGCGAAAAGAATTCATTTGAAAGTGTGGGATTAGATGGTTGGTAAGGGTAAATAAGGGAGCGATCAATCCTAACATAATCATAAGAAATATGTACCTAAAAAAATTATATTATAATCATATCATATATATCATAGAAATTAATATTGTATCCTGGAATAAATCATTGATGTTCATAAAGAATGAAAGAACATATTTTGTGAGAGCATAACATGAATACTGGAATTTTGGGATAAAAATAAACAATTATAATGATCACTATAGTAGTTGGTGTACCAATTACAATGTTAAAATAGAAGCATGATTTGAATCTATATACCACCTTTGTAGTAAGGGTTCACTATGATGACCGACTTAGTAGTCAATTTTTACAATCAATACCATCTAAGTAGACAAAGTCCATTACTAATCTGGGTATACCCCTCATTAAATCCTTGACTATTTCAAGAGATTTAAATAATTACCCAATTCTTTTGACAGAGGTATAGATATTTTATTTCACAATAAAACCATAAATATGTATTCAATAAGAATATATATAATATTGTAACACGTAAAAAGTGGGTTGTATAAAAAATTCATAATAACATAACTCATGGTTAAAAAACAATAAGATAAATCCATAATAAACATAATCCATTAAAATAATGAAAAATAATGGTGTCAATGGTTCTTATTCCTAGTAAACCATATGTTACATCGGATAATGTTGTATAATATGGAAAATGGATTTGAGTATTGAATTGAAATATTTTTTACGTAATATAAATTCCATTTTGAAAAATGTTGTTTTAAAAATTAAATTATCAGTAAAAATATATCATTAAATTTTTTAATAAAATTTATAAAATATTTTATGGAAAATTATTTTATCATATATTACTTCATTTTTCGTAAAAATTCATAATATATATATTAAAACAAATTTGAAACATGTTAAGAAAACATTGTTTTGAAGGAACAATAATTTCTGACTGAAGAAATAATAACATTACATTAAGAATAAAATATATTGGTAACAAGAATATTCATGATAAAAAATTTAATATGGAATTATAGAAACCTCATAAAATAATATATGTGTATTACATAACATGTCTCTTGAATCCAGAAAAATGAGACAAAATAACCATACCTATATAGTAATTTTTGAAATGTAAACCCCATAAAGTGTTATCCTAAAATTGATATTTAAAAACTCTTAAATTTTAGTATAAAAATAATAGACTAAAATCATGTAATGAATATACACTATGTAGAATAAAAAAGTACTTTATAATGTTTGTGTCCCATAAAACACAAGTGTGCCAAAAATTTGTTTCTAGTTGAGTAAAATTTGAATCTTATTACCCATATAATAATAAAATTAAATAAATAATATCATATCATTAACTAAATGATATTAATGACATAAAATTTCATTGTTCTATATATGAAGAACACAAAATATAAGAGTAGTGAATATGGAATTTATCTCAATTAAATAAAATGTGAGATGATATTCCCTTACCATATGTGATTACTCTCATCATACTCATAAAATCATAAAATATAATAAATATAAAAAATTATATATATATTAAAGAACATTATTATATTATATAATACCATATATGATTCAATTAATACATTATATTAAATTATTATTAATAATTTTGTGTTAATGCAGTGTGTTTTGTATTAAACATTTTTCTTATCGTACATGTTTTGAATTGTGATTTTTGATCCACTTACATAGATCATGAATTAATTATTTCTATAATATAAATAATGATTTATATATCATTTATTTTACCATATAAATATATCTAAAATAGTGATTATAAATAGAATACACCATTCATAGAGATGGTAGGTCGTATGTACACATCATAACTATTTCAGTTTCCTTATCGAATTTTATAAAAAATATTAATATATGTATTTATATATATTATTAAAATATATTTATTAGGTCATATATCTAATTAATTTTACTAAACAAATCCTTAAATCAGTCCACGTAAAGTGTGAATGAATCACATCACTTTTTGGAGGCATGAGTCCACACATCCGCTCAAAAAGTTATCATATTTACATAAAGGGAAAACATGAAATTAGGTTTTATATTATAATTATAAAAGAAAAGATAAATCTTATAAATAATAAATATATAATAAAAATAGTGTTTTCTTAATAATTTTCACCATGTGGGGTGGTAATGGAAATCAAACTATCATCCATTCAAAAGTCAGCAGTCCACTGTACAAAAGAATTGTATGTTCTTTACCCATTAGATAGATGTATGAGAATGTGTTGGTGAAACAAATAATATTAAAAAAATTACATTTATTATTAATAAATATTTTATTTTATTAAAATGATATAAAATTAATTGATAGGTTTCGATGATGAAATTAAACAGATTCTTTTGTTGGATTCACATTAACTTTCTTTGGGTATCTCTTTTTTATATTCACAAAAGGACATCATTGGTTGGATTTATTCCCATATGAAGGATTTGAAGATAATGGTAATAATGTCCATATTATTTTGGGGATGTTTATGGCCATGAAAAACTATATTATATGTGTGATCAAAAGAGAATGTGAGGTTGCAATTTATAAGAAATAGGAGGGGATGTTTTGGAAACATTCCAAATATTAATTTATAATAAATTCAATATCAATTCAAATTCATAATAAATTTAAATCATTTGAATCTAATACTTTATGAGGTTGTAATTTCATAAACCTGTTGATTTTAGATATGATTTGGTGTTATTTTAATCCATATCAATTTGATTAACCCTTATTTAAACCTTTTTATTATTAATGTTGGAAATAATGTTATTAATAATATAAGATTATAATTTTTAAATATAAATTGTACTATGGACCATTAATTATAGTTTTTATATATATTTGACCACATATCAATATAATATCCATATTTTATTATTTTATTATTTTAAAATAATTTAATAAATTATATTTTAAAAAAATATCATATGTGTCAATTTTGACCCTATTTGTATCATAAACTTTAATAAAATCATTCCCACAAGATTAATTCGAACCAATTAATTTTATACACCCCTAATATGTCTTATTCTCTTAGAAATATTATTATTACCTTAATAAATTAAAATTATATTTATTTTGCTATTTCTAATATCATATAATTTATCGTATCATTACCTAAGTAAATACCCCACCATCATTCTGTAATTTTTTATGATAATTATTTATTCACTAATAAATAAATAAAAATATTATATAGATAAAATTTATGATTATAATAATAATATATATTGTCGATCATATCTTAAATTTAATTCCATACAGAAAATATTATAATAATTAAAATAAGAGTGTTCCATTTTTTCACTCCCATTGAGTTTAATTATATATAACTAATTTTCATGGAAAATTGCCTATTAATTTATTAAACATAGATAATTAAGTGTTATGGTTATATTTTACACCATCAAATATCATTTTTTATGTGTCAGGGTATTTTATAATATTTACGATAATATTTTAACCTTTAAATACTTGATTTATCCTTTACTATCATAATTAAAATTACTAATGTTACTAATAATATTGTCCCAAAATAAAAAAAGAACTATTTAATAAATTTAGACATTCTCATTATAAATTTTTAATTCATTCACTAAAATTCAATAAACATAATTTCTTGAAATAAATTTAAAATTAATCTCATTGATGGATTGAGATAACATGTTTTTATGGTAAAACGTCGAAAAGATTGACCTGTATTGGTATCCAATTAAAATGTTAAATATTTTAAGTAGACATACGTTTCATTGAATAAAAAAAATTTTCTTTTTATAATTTATAACTAATCAAATTATTGATTAAACACTCTATATTTTTTCAGTTGAAAATCTATTTTCAATTATAAATTAGTATTTTCCCTTTTCATCAACACAAAAAACATATATGGAAAAAACCAAAAATTCAACCAAAATAAATTCTGATATATGTATTTAAAATAATATGTTTATTCTCACATATAATTTGTATTAATGTTTGAAAAATTATATTTAAAATTGGTTTTCCCATAAATGTTCTCAAAACAACTGTTATAAAAAAATATTTTGTTTGTGTGTTAAATTATATTTTCTTTGATATGTTGTGTGGATAACAGATATCCTAAATGTGAAAAAAAATTAATATATATTTATATATATAATTATTATAATTATTTTATTTTTTTAATGGTATAAAAAACACTTGTACCTATTCATAAAAATTCACTGAAACATTTCCATTTATTTTTTAAAAAATTAAATTTAGTTATAATTAGATTTTCAATGAATAATGTGTAACCCATAATATCATAATTATTTTAATATTTTTTGTATCTTCCATTATAATGATTTGGTTTTAATTTTATTATTTAAATAAGACAAATAAATTATTAAGTTTCATATAAACTGAGTGTTTTATCTATTGAAAGATAATCTACTATTGTGTGTAGAACAAGATTATGACTGTGTATCGTATACAAAAAGTAATATAAAAGTAATTTTATTATGAAAAATAAATGTTCAGAAAATCATGGGGTGTTAAATTTTAACACACCTAATATTAATTTCTCCCTCAAAATTTTTCATTCAAATAAATAAAATGAGTACAATTCTACATTATCATATACAAAAGTTAATATGAAGCTTCTTTAAATTAGATGTTTTTTCTGGAATAGGTTAACCAGGTGAGAGGTCTATTTTTTTAACATTTTATCTATTATATACAATATCATCTAGTTTATCTTCACATGAAAGATCTTACTCCAATGTTATGACGTATGTTCTTTTTACTAGTGATGGATTATTCATGTATTTACTCAGAAGAGATAAAATACACATATCATGAACATTATAGACATTTCGATAAAGTTCAAATAGATATTACACTGTTCCAACATGGTCATTAACTTAAAAAATAAATTTCACCCATTCAATTTCATATTTCACTTCGATAATAAATAATTTTTTTGATATTTTATATCTGAGAAACCCACATCATAAAAATTGTAAATCAAACTTCCTCTCAAATATAAAGAATTTATAAGAAATAGATCACAACAAAAGTATAATTCGATAAAAGTTATTACATGGAAATAAAAGAGAATTGTATCTATTATGTTCTAATATATTGTTATAGAAAATATGGTTATTACAAGGATAATGGTATTAGAAAGAGAAATCTAGGATGTTCTAAGGGACAATTGGATTCATCAAAAATAAAGGTATAGGATAAATTATTGGTTTCAAGGTACTTTTACTAAAGTAAAATAATTTTTACAAGAAGACATACTTACTTGATTTCAATTCATTTTTTATGCAATATATCATCATTCAATTGGTCCTTTATCAATTTATACATTATCACTTACTCTATGCAGTGAGTTTCAAATTGTTGTTCTTGACGAACTATTAGGTAATAAGATCCAAAATGAGATGATAAGTCATTTATTTCTGTCTTTATTTCTCATCACAACATATTTATTATCAAATGTTATCAAATATTCATAAATAGAAACATTAAAATATAAAACCTCATCAAAATTCTGTGTATACCATTTTATAAATAGTTACCCTTACAATCTTTCATAAAGATTAAAATCTAGGATTCATTAAAATAACGTATCCAAACATAGCATTTATCCCTCAAAAACATGATTATGCTCTTGATAATCATCTGAATACCACTATGTTGTATTGAATTGAAACAGGGAAATAATTTGAGATACTAAATAACCATATTGATTAGACACATGTTCCTTAATTACTTATATACGATATTTTCATAAAAAAAATTTATTCACTAGAAGATTGATTTCATCAATGAATTGATAGAATATTTGATTTCATTCCTCCATAATCCTTTTTTATAATAACATGAAATTACACTAATGAATGAAAAATAACATTTTGAAAGGCCTTATTTATTCAAAATAAAACATGAAATTATAAATTTTAGAGAGGAGGAAAATTATTCATTAATTATCATGGTCATATCATCCATTATAACCGAAATAGTATTCAATTTTTCATGAGTGATTTAAATGGATTATCATCCACTATCATCCTAAAATTTGGTCACTTGTTATCATTATGCCCATACCATTTTAAAATTAGACACTGATGTAAAGGAGGTACACTTTTTAGAGTTTTATTATTATTCTAATTGTTTCAGCATTGAATTAATTGATGATCGTATTTTCCATAATTATAACAGTTATTATTCCCTTTATAAAAGTTTCTTCAATGTTCCCTTCCTCATTTGTATCATAAAGTAGGGATATTCTTCTTCATTCCATAGTACTTAAAATTTCCTTGAAATTATATCCTTATTTTGTTATCATAACCCTGAGATATATGGGTACCTTCAATCCCACTATTGTACGAATAATATGGTGGAAGAACATACTAAAAAATAATTTATTGAACTATAACAATTATCGGAGTGAATTGGTATCTTGATTCCTTATAATCATGATAAATTTCTTACAAATGATTTGCTTCATCTTCTATGGAAATATGTTCCCAACATATGATTTTCATGTTCTAAACAACTAAGAATGAAAAATATCAATTCAGTTGTACATATCCATTTCTCAGCCTCTAGTTGACCATTTAGTCCACAAAAATATTATTTATGGTCCATTAAGTAGAATTCCTGAATTTGTTTTACCTATTTTAGTCATTTGGACGTCCAACATGATTTGTGGATTGATAAAATTGTATGGTTATAATAATCAGTTTTTTCATTATATCTTCTATAATAGTCAGTTACTCATAAGGGATGTCATAAAATTATCCATTGTATTCTTTAGTAACACATTTCCTTTAAATTATATCCATTTAATAAAACAAATTTAAAATATTCTACGAAACAATAATCATACTAGGAAAAAATCATCATTATGATAAATTACCTTAAATATACTAATATTTTGTTTAAGAAAAGGTAATTCATTATCATAATAAAATCTCTAGGATTGTAACCTATACATATCAATATCCTTACATACATCCCTATACATATCTATAGACTTATTTATTAGGATATCAGTACAAGTATCTCATCCTTGTTTACAAATTTTTACTTACCCTTCAATCTAATAAAAAATATAACAACCCAGGATATTCATACATTGATATTACATCCATTTAAAAGAATATTTATTTAATTAAAAAAATAGATTCTTATGGCCTATAATATTTTAGTTACTTTCGATACATGGAACACATTCTTCAAATTTAGTGATGTATCACAAACTTCTACCAAAAGATCATACCCTTTTGTACACATACATAAAAACGTACACCAAAAATCAAGGAAAGGGAACATAATAAAGGGTGATATTAGATAATTTGTAATGGTAAACAAGGGATAGATCAATACTAAGATAATCATAATAAATATGTCAATAAAAAATAATATACAAATCATATCATCTATATCATGAATCCCGATATTGTGTCACGTAATAAATCATTTAATTTAATAAAGAATCCAAAAAATAATCTATGAGTGAATAACATAATACATGGATTTGTGGAATATGAAATATAATATAAAATGGTTTCCAAAATAGTCATTTATTCTCTCAAAAATATATCTTAGTAGTTTGATTTCAGTCACCATACCTTCATGATAGCCCTGGATCACCCACATGACCATCTTAGTAGTCTAGGTTCACTCCCAATACCATCTTAGCTAACAAAGTCTTTTACTGAATCAAGTTCAATACATTTTCTATACTTATTTATACAATGAGATATAAAATAATACCCAATTATTTATAGGGAGATATATGTCCAAACCATTACATAAAACTCATAAATTGGTGTTCCAAAATAATAGAAACCATATCATGAGCTTTAAAAAAGTGGGTTTCACAAACATTTCATCAGATCATAACTACTGAAAAAGAAACAAAACTCATAAAGATAAATCTATAATATCATAAACTGTTTAGTTAATGAATTATAATGGTATCCATGGTACTTATTTTTTTTAAAACATAAGCAATATCTAATAAAATTCTGTTGGATAGAAAATGTTTTCAAAAATCATTTGAAATAATTCATGAGAAATATATCATTTTAATTTTGAAAAATGATTTTAAAATCCCAAAACAATTAGAAACAATTTTTAAATAATTATAATCTTTAATAAATAAAAAATAATTATTGGAATATTTTTTTAAAAAAAATTAAATCTTTTTTATTAAAAATTCTTAATATATAATTTAAAATCCTTTTATTAAAATTTATAATACAGTATTTTGGGGGATCATAGATTTATGAAGAAGGAGATAAGAAAATTACTTAAACCTTAAAATACAATGATATTAATAAAATTCATGATAAATAATTTCAATGTTCTTTATATACACCACATAAAATAATATGGTTATATAAAATAACATGTTCCGAAATATGGAAAAAAGGGAACAAATAACCTTACTGATTTTGTAATTTTGAATCCATAAACTCCATGAAATAGATATAATAAAATAGATACTTAATAACCCATTAATTTAAGGATGATAATCAAGGAATATATTCATGTGTAGTATATACACCATTTATAAGAAAAAAGTAGTGTGTGTGGCATGTGTCTTATAGAAATAGAAGTAGGACCTAAATCCATTACTATTTGACAAACATTAGAATCATTAACCACAAATAATAATAACATTTATTAAATAATTTTAGATTATTTAGGAATGTAAATTAGTCATATAACATGTCATATGTTTCTAAATATACCACAAAAAATAATTGACTGGTGAATATGACAAGTATCTCATGGAAATAAACCATCATATGAAATTCACTTTCCCTATGTATTCACTATCTCATACGCATAAATACACCATTATTATTAATATTACATAATTATAAATTTATAACAGATCCATATTCAATTATCTCATACCATATATGATTCAATTATGACATTATATTACCCAATTTTTAATTGATCAATTTTAATTCAATATTTCATGTAATAACCACTTTGTTTGTTTTATATGTTTCGAATTTATATTATTCATCCTCCTATATTGGTAATTTTTTACATATTTCTAGAATATAAAATGATGATTATATAAAATAATTATTAGTCGTACAAATACCTATAAAAATATATTCATCAACTCGAAAACATCGTTCAAGGAAATGGTATGCCGTACGTATGCATAAATATTGTCTCCATTTTCTTGTTATAATGTTTAAAAAATAAAAAAATATATATATATACTTGTTTTTTTCAGAATAATTATTATGTCATATATTTAACATATGATTACAAAACCTAGCCTCAAGACATTCCATTTAAGTGTTATTGAATCGCATTTTTTGGATTTGGCAGTAGTCAACACATCCACAAACAAAGTTATCATATTTATAAAAAATGAAAAGAATGAATGTATTTTTTATAAAATAATTAAATACGAAGAATGACATTATAAATTATATATATATAAAATAAAAAATATCCTTATTAACTTCCACTATGTGGTGTGGTAAATGAAAAATGAACAATCATTGTTTCGCAAGGTGGTAGTCTAACATACACATGAAAGTTAACTTATTACCTATAAAATGGATGTGTGCAAAAGTGTACATAGAACCCCTAATATAAGAAATATTATTATATTTTTTTTTCTTATATTATTATATAAAAAATATAGAAAATTAATTTAGCGGGTTCATGGAAAAAATAAAATAATAACATTTGTTGATGAACATTACCTTTTCTTGGGGAATGTTTTTTTGATTTTCAGAAAAGAACAAATTTGGTTCCATGTTTTCAAAAATTAATATTCAAGGATGAAGTTAATAATTTTGAGGGGATTTTTATATTGAGTTTTTTCAAGCTAAATGGATTTTTAAAATAAATTAAAAGAGAAAGAGTGGTTCCCATTTATAAGACATGGTAAGTAATCTTCTAGAAATTGTAAAAATATTTTAGTATAATAACATAATTATCAATATATAAACCTCCAAGATGAAATTTATTTTAATATAATATGGGATAAGGTTGTAATATCATTAATTACAATATTTAAAAAATGTTTTTTTATCATTTAAAACCTTGTAATATTTAGTATCCATTAGTTAATCCATTTTAATTTTAACTATGGTATGAATGTTTTTAATATTAATATAATGTAATTTTTGAATAAATAGTTTTAATTGTACCATAAAAGGAAAATTTGTTAAATTTGAGACCATATATCATTCTAGTGTACTTATTTAATATTTTTAAAATTCAAAAATAATTTTGTAATATAATATTGTCATAAGATATCATAAGTGTCATTTTTGATAGTATTAAAAACATTGACATTAAAAAAATTAATCGAGTGTGATTAATTAAATAAAATTTATTTAATACACCTATAATATTTCATATTGACCGATAATGTTTTTATAATCTTTTTATAAGTCAAATTTTTTATTTTAATATTTTTAATATCATTTAATTATTTTTTCTTTAATTGAGAAATTACTTTATCATCCCTTTTTTATTTTTTATTATAATTATTTATTCACTAAAAACTAAAAATAAATTAAAATGATGTCTATAAATGTATCATTATAATTAATAATATACAGAGTCAAGAATATATTCTTTTTAAAACTATATTAAATATATTATAGAAATTAATTGAATAAGTGTTACATTATATCACACCCATTGAGTTTCATTATATTTATTTAATTTTCATGGAAAATTGTCCATTAAATTTATTATATTATATCCATATGTGTCAAGGATATAATTTTATTCATCTAATAAAATTCTGGTAAATGTTAGGGTAGTTTTAAAATATTTATGATATTATTTTTATAATTCACTAACTAATATACCAATGTGTGTGGTAATAACAATTAGTAATGTCATTATTTATATTGTCCATAAATTAAATGTAACAATTCAATACATTTGAAACATATTATTATAAATATGTAACCTTATTTTCATTATTAAAAACCCACATTTTAAAGAAAATAAATTGAAAATCAATCCCACTAACAGAGTGAAAAACATATTTTTAAATAAAATTTTCCAAAAGATTGTGTTTTTTAATCCAAATTATATGTAAAATTGATAACTATTTAATAGATTGTATTAAATGATAAAACATTGGTCTTATAATACATTAAAACTGATCAAATAAATAATTAAACACGATGAATTATTTCAATGAAAACTCATTTTTCATTTAAAATTTAGTATTTTACACTATTCATCAAAAAATTAATTTTTTTCATTTAATATTGATTCTCCATTAAAAGACGATGAAAACTTATTTTTATGAAAAAAAATTCATTTGTGTGTAACATTGGATTTGTTCTCATATCATGTATATAAGACACATTATATTAATGTGAAACATTATATTGAATAATATATATATATATATATTTAATATATTTAAGAAGTAGTTTTTTTATATTTTTTGGTATGAAAGCTCTTGTGAATATTTAAATGATTTCTCCGAAAAAATAGTTCCTTTTATTTTAAATTTTTACATTAAGTTATAATTAATTGGTGAAATAATTATGTGTGAACCATGATTTCATAATTTCGCTAATCACAATCATACATAAAATTATAACGGCTAGATTATAGTTATAATTTTCAAATATATATAGTAATAATATTATGTTTCATAAATACTCTTTTTTTCATGTAAATCTAGCAATGTTGTTTTTATGTGTTGCTGAAACATAACTTTTTGTTTTTTTCCACAAGACATCATAGAAATTAAATTTTTTCACAAAAACCAAAGGTTTATTAATACTTGTGGTGTTACATTGATCAAATATATTGTGTATCGTACATTACTTATGACGTTGTGTTATTTTTTTCTCGAGTATCTCATCATGATATGTATGATTTATGGTATAGTTTACCTAATTCAATATAAGTGTACCATCAGTGAATTTTATCCAATAGTGGGTGATTTGAAATATATTATGAAAATGATGATGAGGTACATATGCATTGGGTAGTAATAAGACGATTCCTAGGGGAAGTCTTGTGATGAACTCGATTACTATGATATGATAAATATCTCTAGATCACTAGTTTTTTTGTCAATAACTAAAGGATATATATTATCACTCGATCCATAGTATATTACATGATGTTTAAGGTATGGTGATTAGAACTTGATCACTAATACATATTTAAAACATAACCTTTTGATAAGTAGTGTTGCCGAGTTTCATGATAATGTGTTGCAATGCATCATAATTTGTTATCGATGTAGCTAATCCTTGAATATTATAATAGTTTGATTATCAATTTCGAATATAGGATAATACGGTATATTAGGGGGTTTGTGGTGACTTCGATAGCACACAACAACTCAGTTTTGTATTCGGTGTTATTATGCTTATTAAATATTTATTTTATTATGATATTGACTTGTATACATGAGTACATCATGGTATGTAAGAATTATTGGAATCTTACACACTCTTGTACTCACACCCATCATTATAATTTCAATGAACTTGAAAATTTGAAGAGGGATACGGAAAATGGTAAGGTCTCTATGGGGGATAGCGTAGAAATAGAGCACAAAGCTAGTGGCAGACTAGGACATACTCTAGAGGAACTATATATATCATTTATTTTTATTATGCTTATTAAATTTTATTTTCATTAAAATTTGTGACTTTCTTTTTTATATGGAATTTATTCCTTCATTAACATTTAACATGTTTACACTAAGTGTTTATAATATTTTGTATTATTGAATATCTATCATATTAAATGATACTACAGATATAGTCTCCCCATGGATCTAATTGAGACCCTAACTTCTAATTTATATAAAAAAAATTATATAGAGGCCTTAATCTATAATATTATATTTGGTAATAGACCATGGGGTTTTGGTGGATATTTTACATAATCAGTTATGTACACATTAGGTGTTTATAAGAAGTTCACTTCATTGTTTCAAAATAGCTTCATTGTGTTCACCATGGATAAAGAAGTCACTATATTGACAAATATATAATAATCATTCTCAAATATTAATGATATGTATAGATCAATTATTATTTTAATTATATTCAATAAATTTGATAATGAAATATTAAATATGATAGAATCGTGGAGATGGTAGGTCATACGTATACTTGAGTAGCAATTCTATTTTTCAAAAATCATTATAAAAATAAGTTATTAAATTTTTAATCAATATAAAATGATCATAATATCATAAATACCAAATTATTTAATTTAATATTATTTTATATATCTTCCAATTGTTATGATTTTGAAAAAATGAATAACATTTCTCTATGGAGGAGGTTGTCCACACGTGCACACGAATGATGTTATTCATTTTAAGTGTAAGAATGAAAATGATATATTATATATTCAAACAGATAAATATGTCATTAATTAAATTATTATGTCAATTTTATCATATATATTCACTATATATATAATTATTAACTTAATTGTACTATTTTAGTGAAAAATGAATCACATTGCATCGCAAGACAATAATGCACCGTACACAAGAATGCCATAATCATATCCCTAATTAAATAGAATATAAAAGATATATATATGATATCATATTTACAAAAGCATAAATATTCAATCAATATAAATATATATATATTCTTTTAATTCATATTTAAATCATTTCATGAGAGGCGATGATAGAAAATGAATGACATGAATTCGCAAGGAGAGAGACTGTTGTACACACAATGAATGATTGTTTATTCCATTTGATGGAAGAGGAGGTGAATTAATGTAATGAAATTAACAACATAATATATTACTATAGTAAAAAATTGTGTAATTATATAATCAATATTGAACATTATATTAAAGATCTCGAAAAATAAGTAAAATAACGTTTCTCGGTTAACTGTGATATGTCATCTTTAAAAACCATATTAAGAAATAATAATAAGGCATATTAGGATGTGTATATGATCAAAATAATGTTTTTAGGATCTTGGGATAAAATTTTGGAGACAATTTAGTCAATTATTGTAGTATCCAAATGGATTTTATTGTGTGGTTAAGAGTGATATTGGGTGGCCTTTCATTAGTGAGGTGAGTAGAGCACTTGTAATTTTTAAAATATAATGGTGTACCCAGAATTTTCACATTCCATAAAGCATAAAAATTGACAATTCTTGGGAATTATAATTATATGGTATATATTTAACTATTAATTGTATTTTATATAAATTTGTTGATCATTTTTACCCTTATATTTTTAGTTTAACCCTCTTTATAACTTTTTCAACTTAACTGTGATAATTAATTTTTATTTATTTCAATATTAAATATGATAAAACAAATTCTAAACATATTGGATAGTATATATAATTTTTATTCAATATATTTTTAAAAAATTTCCACATTCAATTCATATATGTGAAAATTTTATATTTAAAATTCTACTCTTAGGTGTGTTGAAATAAAGGGTTTTTAAGATGTCATTTTTTCATGCAAAAGACGATTTGATGTCATATCTATTACTATTACTAATCTATGTAAAGATATAAACTAAAATATAGATCTCTATAATATATAAATTTAATTAAAATTATTCTACATTATGGTTCGATATAATTATTTATAAGGAATAAAAATTATTCCCTTTAAAATAGATTTCAAGGAAAAAACCCTGTTTTTATTCTCAAACCATTATATATACTGAATTTCAATATAACTATTATTAAAATATAATAATGTATATTAAATTTTGTTGAATAATATTTATCTAATTTTTAATCATATATATTATAGTCTAGTACTTTTTAAATTAAATAATTTTTTATAAGTAAATGATATTTTAAAAAAATGGTAAATTTCATCATTGAATGAAAAATATATATTTTTTGAATAATACAAAAATTCCCTGAAATATAAAATTTTATAAGAATTTTTAAATTTTTAATTTCTATTTTTAAAATATATTCTCTATATATTATGAAAAAAAATAATGTTGTTTCAAGAAAAATGAGAAAAATCATTTTTTAACAAAACATATTTTTAAAGAATAAAATTACATTATTAAAAATGAATGACTATTTACTAAAACATAATAAATAATTACTAATTATTAGGGAATATCTATTATAATATATGGAATATTTATAGAAACTTAAAACACTACATTAATGATTTATATGTATTTTTAAGTGCAAAAGAAATTTTTCACTAAAAAGAACCTAAAGAAAATTTTAGTGTCATTTAATACGGGTTAAAATAATTTTAAAATTATGGAATATTATATGTAATATTTTTAGTGTTAACAATTATGTAGCTATGGGATTCTAAGCACCACATACCCTGTATATAGACATAATTCCAATCTTATATATTTATTATATTATATGTGCGTGATTTATCTAAAGTGCTTTAATATCTCCAAAATAGTGAGTCTTATTTGAAATTAGAGACCTATGATAGGTCCATGATGTGGGTTATACCCTATACACGAAAATAAATTTATGGGTATTGGATGTTTTGTAAGATCACATGGGATTATAAGTTATTTAATATTTTTGATAAGTTATTATTCAAAAATAATTGAATATATCCCTAATAATGCATTGTTTAAGAGATATGAGACCACTTTTATCTCCAAAATTAGAGTTTTACCCTATGAGGGACATAATTATTATATGTATAAGGAGTTTATAAACATCAAATTTGACAATTAAATTGTAATAAATAATGAAATTATAATTTTGATTTTAATTAATTGAATTTATTTTTTTCAAAATTGAAGTTATCTTCTTCAACCTTTCAATGTGGATACCACCATTGATGACACCACATCAATCTATATGCTTCAACAGGTAAATTTTTTAAATCTTATTAAATATAAAGGTCCATTAATATATTAATTTAGACAAGTTTTCATTACCTTTCAGTTGAATATTGTATTAAAATGGCATTTTAAATTGTAGGTATTTAATTTTTTTAATGATTTAAATGATGGGAAATATTAAATGATAATTATTATAATTTGTGATGTTATTATTTATAATTTTTAATTATCTATTATTATATTTAATTATAGAAAATAAAATTATATTAATATATGTGGGGAAATTATATATATGTCTACTCATGTGCGAGTGAATAAATGGTAGTGTAAATGAATAATGTTTATATATGGGTTGAAAATATTATATATATGAATGTATATATATACTAGTATATATAATGTATATACATTTTAGTTTATTTGAATGTGTATATTAATTATGGTTAAAATATATTTTTAAAGAATAATAAAAACATGAGATTTGAGGGGAATGATAGGAAAACATAGGAGGTATATGGATATTTAACATAAAGAAAAAAATTTTGTCGTACATAATATATTAATTAATGAATTAAGAAAATTTAACTATATATTTAAATAAGAGTTTTATTTTGGGTTTTACCCATGGACTCATCCCACTATCTCGCCTCCCTATTTCACGAAATTTTATTATTATTGTTTTACTTTATTTTATTACATTCAACAAAACATAAAGATTCTATTTTCATGGGATACTGATTGAAATTATGTGATGTCAGTGTCATTGGATTCATATTAATAAGATGAAATTTAACCCCATGTTTATTTCTAAAGGTGGTGAGGTAATTATTCATTATTAAATTAATAATTGTTTTCATATTTTTAAATACAATAATGTGTATTATTGAATGATTCTTATAAAAAATTACCAAGTGGGAGTTTTAATAAATCATCAAACGATGGTTTATTAAAAAAATATCAAAAAATCACCTTTTACCAAATGGTAATTATTATGAAATTTTCAGAGGATAATTATGAAATTGTTAATGATAATTATTGGCTTTCTGAAATATTATTTATAATCCATACCACATGTATTAATTTATATTGATATATAAATAATCAAACTTGGATTAATAATTATTCAATGGGAGAGAATATTTATAACATAATATTTCCTAAAACAACAATTTATAAATTATCTAGAAGAGAAAGAGAGATAGATTATTATAAAATGCAGTAATGTAATACATCTTGAATAAAATAATTGGTTTTTGTTAGATGAATCCTTAATGTGTGTTCCTATTTTTTGGACTACGTTTGAACATGGTTCGGGTGATGAAAGCTTCAAAAAATATTTTTTTGATGTTGATAAATTTGAGTATGGAGTTCCATACCATATTGGGCTCTCATTATATATTTTTTTGTTGTTATATTATGTTGTTTGAAGATATGATATCCATAAATCACAAGTTTTTACTTATGGGTGTCTGTTTCACATGACACTGTATTTCCTTTCTCCTTGAGAATTATAGAGATATCCAGATTCCCTGATGATGTTTTATTCACATGTATTATTTATAATATTTCAATATATTAACATGATGTGTTTTTTGATATGTGTACCTTGACTTGTGTTCTTTAATTTGTGGACAATATATATTATATCACTCTTTCCATGAGATATCTCTAGTATATGTCGTGTAATTGTTTCTTGTTCATCTACATATGAGACATGAGGAAGCATCATGGCTTGGTATCCCTATAGGTGGATCAAGTTCATATGTATCATGTGAATTGATGATAAGAATGAGATGGGAAGTGGGCCAATAGGGTCTAGTGTGGCCTGACGTGGGGGATATTGATCATGAGTTATCATAACTATATGTGATGACTGTGGGGGAATGAGGATTATGAGTGGTCATAACTACTTGTAAATAGTATTTCATGATATTCCATGTAACATAGAATAAAGATAGTGTTTTGGAATGATAGAAAGGTGCATCCTAACCTATAGGTATCAGGCATGTATGGAAATCAGTTATCATAAAGATGGATCATACATTAATATGTTTCAATGATTAATTTATTTTTTCATGGGGTAATTGTCGGTATGGTCATGGTTTTTAGGTGACATGGATAGCCCAAAATATCTTTGTTATCAATTTTTTGTTTTTTCATGATAAGAATCGATCATTATTATAGAATACACATTTATACAAGATCACATCACGTTATGTATGCAATGGTGTTGTCTTTTAGAGTCCATTAAACACACATTACTCATGAATTTCGATCTACATATAGATTTAAAAGATGATCTGGTGAATGGAATAGTCCATGTGGTGGAAAACTACGCAGAGGATTGTGGGGCTAGTAGGAGACCACGAAAAACTATGGAGGACCCCCTATCTATTCATTTACATCCACTACTACTAATTACACTGATTTTTCTTCCATAGTATGAGATACAATATTTGTATAAAATATATGTCCTATTTATATTTACTCCAATTGTTCATTATATTATTTATTACAAATTATTGATTCTATAAAATTATAATATGGGTATATAACACTATTGATGGACTAAAAACATTATTTCTTGTGTGAACCCTCTTGTGTGTGTGGTGGCATTCAGGAGGTCATGTTACATCCCAACTCGGACATAGTGGATTGGGTCATAATGTTACAAAATAGTATCTCATCATTATGACTACCTAACATGTTTCATCATATTTTTTTGTTTTGGTATAGGGTGGTTTAGATAAAGGGAATCAGACTCTGGAATTGGATGTATGTCAATTCCTAGATACCACTACGTAATGGACCACTGAATTTCCAAAATGTGGAAGTTTAGGTTTTTTTTGTTTCCATTTATTAAATTTATCTTGAGTGATACACATGATTTTTATATTTGATTTATGGGATATTAGCTTCATTAATGTTTCATGACTTCTCACCTAAGTTCACATTACATATATATTCCTATAGTTTTTTTGAATAATATAACATTAATTAAACTCCTTGATTTGTGGTATCATTTTAACATCGTTCCTACATGTGTGATGTATATGTTCTATGCTGATGAGATATATATTTTTTTCATATTGATTAGTTTATATAATCATTATACTGTGCTAGTATATATGAGATACTATGAATAAGATAAAGGGATGAAAACAAAGGATATTTCTTTGAGGGGTATACCATGGGTAAAGGGTATGATCATAGAACAATATTCTGTTATCCCATGTACTTCTTGAAGAACCTAGTGTCATCCTAGAGACTCCTAGGATAAATATCGTGTGATCCCATATAATATATAAAATTTTTTAATTTTCCTAATGATCATTTATGATACATTATAGGTTTGATTTATGTATTTTATGGATGTAATTGGGAATCAATCTAAAATACATCAACAAGGGAGTAGGTTTCAGCATTACCGCTGGATGGGTATGAAAATTTAGTCATGATTTATACAAAACCTTTTATGTGGTTTATGTAAATGGTCTTATTCACCCTAAAGTATTTCTAGGTATAATACTTCATAATTAAAGCCAATTTGTCATGATATTCATCTCCCTCATTCTAAATACATCTATATCATTGAAGTCCATCAGAATTCTGAATAGTGGTTTGGAATATTTCCTGAAATTATTCAACTTTAGGGGACTCTAAAATAATTACAATTTTAGATGAGATTGAGTTCATTCCGAGATTTTATCCATTTCGATTACATGTTTCATATGGTATAAACCATTTTTAAAGAACTCAATGTTATATTATTTGACATTAAGATGAAAGGATTTATTAATATCAGAACTTCACAAAGTGATTAACCTATGTTTTTCACCATGAATATATACAATATTATTTTGATTCATATTGATTATTGGATGCTAAACCAGGTTATAGTGAAGAATTGATATCTATTTCACAATATCAATTATCTATTCATTCAAATACACAGATCCATAGAAGAACCGTGTGTCATCACTATGGTGAAGAATTCATGGGACTCATGAACATGATATTCCATACAAACATATAATCACTCATAAATTGATTCATCAGTTCAACAATTATCTACTCAGTGACATCACTGCAAAATTTTATGATCCATGATATTTTCCTATGTATGATTAATGAAAATAATCCTCACAGCAAGCTACTGTTGTGTGACTTCTAGATTCAAGTGGTGATGTTCTATAGACATTAATTTCTTGATAACACTATATCAATTGAAGTAATTATTTTAGGCAATCATGTGTTATAAACATCCAAAAAACATCATCAATATTAGTATATTTCATGTTTATGAAGGATATAACTTAAGGTTTATCTTGGAAATATACCAACAATAAACACCCATTCAAAATTTAATATATAATAGAGTGAATATATGGTGTTAAGGCTAGTGTGAAGTGTATTTGTTTGATCTAAATAGATGTATATGATGGATCTAGTTCTAATACAACCTCAACCTAGGATTTATTATGTTGTGTACTATGAGGAATATAAATTTGGTTTAGTATTGGTGTTGATGCAAAGAGAGAATGTTTTAGCCTATGGGTTTCATCAACTATGAACCCAGAGAAGAACTAACCTACACATGAATTGGAGTTTCCATTCACCATCCACACATTGAATCCTTGATGATACTACTAAAATGGAGAGAAAGATTTTCTTTTTGAAAACTAGATGATCCTTCTCTATATTTTCAAATATGGGGACTATAATAAAATATAAAAATTCCATGTTCGGTATTAGAATAAATTCATTTTTTATATAATGTATGCACATGGAAAAGAAAATCATCATTTTAGATGCTCTTATCGATAAGACACAAGTTGATAGAGAGCTTGGTGAGAGACCCTTAGAGGAGTAATTATGTTTGGATAGATTATTGGAACAATATATGAAATATTATCCATAAGAACATGGTTTTATTACATGTTCTATTTTTGTGATCACATCATCACTTATGGGTTTGGTAAATTTGGGTAGCGATCAATATCAAGAGTGTGATGTGAAAACGGAACAGCTATCTATAATTTACATGATACCAGAACGGTTGATTTTTATCGAAAATGTTGTCATGGTACACGGGAGGGTATTAGTCTCTCATTCAATAGGGGAGGATATAATGAGGGATTACCACACCTCTATATATTAATTACATCATATTACACCCTTGATGTGTCATGACATCATTCATTAGTTCTGATGGCTATGGTTGAAGTTGGATATTTGTTGTTTCATCTCTTGATTCTTTTCCTGCCAGAGGGTGAAGGAAGAGTGCTTGTATACTAGTGGGATTATATATCCACTCTTAATACCCATATTTAAGTGTGAGATTTTCATGATATACTTTTTGATGGGGTTAACCAAGACCCCTATGAGTGATGATGCACATAAGGTAATTTTTAACCAGTTAACGAATTTAGAAATATTATTATCAATCCCAGATACTATATCAGTTTACGATATGGTACATATCAATGTTTGAGAGAGAATAAGCCTTCATGGAGGTCCCTTGATAATCATTTCAGATAGAGACATGTTTTATGTTGTGTTTTTCTACAGAGACTATATAAATCCATAAGGACTCATATATGATTGATATTGACATACCATAATTCAAATGATATAAATTAAAAGTATAATAAAATATTATTTTATAATATATATATATATTTCATGGTAGACATTTCTAAATCATGGTATTATCACTTAACCTTTATTTAATTGGTATTCAATTTTTGTTACCATGATTTAATTCAAATGGATCTTTTTTAATCCATTTATTGAAGAAAATGTCTATCAAAACATCTTAGAATGGGATATGTGATGTAGTAGTTGTGGTCCTAATTTGGTTTAGGGAACTTCATGATATCTTATTTGATTCAGAAGAGGATTATCAATTATTAGAGAAGTAAAATATTATATACCGGCCATATAAGTATACCATTTAGGTTTTCATTGTGAGAGCATGTTTTTTGGGAGTGAATCCTTGATTGGGGAACTGATTTCTAAGAAATGGAGTCATGATATAATCCCAATTTGATGAACTGTAATGTCCCGGACCTCTCCTGTCCATTCCATTGTGAAAATGTGGTGATGGAGGTGTTTTGGGGGGTCATTGTGACTTGGTGTGCGTTTGGGTGGACTTTTATGGAATGTTAAAAGGTTATGGCCATCGCAGGATAGGTTCACGGTTGGTCAAAACATGCGGCCAAACCATACGAGGTTGGTGTTGGATGTAGTATCCAACGCACGGTTAGCGCACGATTTTTCTAACCATTGGCGTAACCGTGTGACGAGTGTTTGAAGAGGCATAAGCTAGCGCACGGTTAGTGCATGGTTTGGTAAACCGTGCAAACTAACAGTGCGGACACTTAAAGTTAGATCCTAAAATTGTGGATATGAACTCTTTGGCCTCTAAATTGTTCATTTATGCCCCTATGCAGCCACAACATAGGATTACCCTTCCTTGGAGGCAGAAGAATCTCTCCCAAGCAAATTGGAGGCGATCCAAAGGCTTCTCTTCGCGAATCGAAGCCGGTTTCTTGAGGTATCTGATACTTTTTTTTGGGTTTCTTAGATCTACCTAGATCTACTCCTCCTCTTATCTAGGGATCTTAGATCTATGCCTATTATGGGTATATCTATGTGTGTGGATGTCGATTATGATGATCATTGTTATTGGTTGTGTTAGGAGAAGATATCTATGGAGGATCCTTGGTGAATCGGCCCAGTCTTCTTGGGCATTCTACGAACGTTGTGGTTTCTTGTTAAAACCTTTGAGGTAGGTGATTCATGACTTCTCTAATTGTTTATGTGAAATCGTAGAGTTATCATGATTGGGCCTTTGGATCACAATGTAATTGACCTAATTAAATACGTGAACTAGATTAAAAGAGTTAGTATGATCACATGTTGTTGCTTTGTGTCATGATAACGGTTCGCCTCTTTATTTTCTCGATAGTGTGATATAAATGCCATGCATGTTAGCATGTTTATCTTGATTAAATTGATAAAAAAATGTAAAGCCGGAATTAATTGATAATTAATTTTCTAAAGATTAGGAGGCATGAAAATGAATCCGGTTGTTTTTGTTGTGGATGTTGTTCAAACTTGGTGTTAATCAAATTGAGTCGATGATGTGTTTAATTCTGTTGGTTGGTAAAACTGAAATCTGTTGGTGCTTGTTTTTTGAAGGACAAATGCCTTGTTAAAGGGCCAAGAGCCCAAATTGATGTGATTTTTTTTCCTACAGCTTGTGCGGTAATGTGACCCTGGGAGGGTGTTGTGATATGTGGGGGCATGGAGGTCTTGTGGTTGTGGAAGCAGATGGCTCCAAGAGTGGCGAGATGCATCGTTTTATGCATGTTGGTGTCGGGGAGGACACCAGGGCTAATGGAATGGGATGGATGTGGTTGTTGGATGCTTTTGATTTAGTTGGTTGTTTATCTGCTTGGATTTTCCCAACTGCTCAAGGCAGCTGGTCTTGCATACCCTTATTACGAAAGGGTCGACGATATGCGGGGTATGCCACGTGCTTTCCGTGTTTAGACTATCTAGGGAGAATGGGTATACGCTCTTTCTATAGGCAGCACAGACTCGATGGGTCGTACATCTACTCACATTGTTGATCCCCCTTTTGTTTAGTAGCATAGGATGCTTTTCTAGAATGCCTGGGAATATGGGAATGTAATTATGTAATGAGTGATTGAATAATTCATGTTAGCCCATGGGGATATAGATGCTAGAACATAATGATGTGGTTGTAACATTGAAAGAAAATTTGACTTTTGGTGTGATGTTGATGAATTATAATGCGGTTTTGCTCATGATTAATTAATGTTTGAATAATTAATTAACGTAAAGTGGAACTGATAAAAACGGAATGATGTAACCTAATAATGCTCTTTAAAAGGTTGTGTGCTTATGGGATACCTAGTCTTAGAAGTGGTAGCTCGGAGTCTGAGTGACGTTAGCTATAGTTGTTTCTAAGACTAGGTTATGCCCATAGTGTGGTTGTGAGTTATAATATATTCTGTAATTTTTGTGTTTCTATACGCTACTCCACTCTCTCAGTATGGGAAACTGGCACCTTGGGGATTCGTAGCCATGGGGGTGTTTTCCCCAACATTCCTATGGGAGGGTGAATGGATGACTACCCCCTTTGACCCCGCCCTCTTCTCTTTGTAGATACTAGTGTAATTAGGCACAATGGTTAGTTTTCCCCATATATGTGTGTAGAGGGCTATAATGTCTTGTGGTTATTCACACATATATATTCTGATATAGTATCTTATGGACTACTATAGGTGTGATGTGTAAAGGTTGTGATGGCTTGAGGATCCTTACTCATTGTATGGGCTACAATGGCATGAGGTATAATACCCGACATATGATACATGTTATGCGAGCTGTGGTGGCTCCTAGATACTACCTTGTTAATTTTGGTTTTGAGGATGGTGTGGTGATTAGACCAGGTGTATGTAGGTAAGCCTTTATGGTGCATATGGTGCAGTTTGTGGAGCTTAGCCCAGGTGTATTCGAGCAAGCCTTTGGAGAGAGATGTGTAGGACGTATGTCATTTTGGAAAAGCGGCAAACTAGTGTGGAAGTAGTAGCGGGATACCCTTGATATTCTTTATTATATGCTATATTCCTGTATGAGTTACATGGTGAGAGCATCCATGGTGAGGTTGGGAACTTAACATACCTGTTTAGGTGACGAGTTAGTTTCACTAGTTGTTCACTGTGATTTAGCATTCTTTATTTACATTTCCACGAGAGGCTTCAGGGAGTATCCTACTGAGTATACTTCTATACTTACCCTACGCATAAAAAAAACTATTTTTCATGTCACTTGGAGAAGGTTGGAGATCAAGCTGGTTGCTACTAGTTTGTGGTTGGAGGAGCTGTTCGGGTTTGTGGTCGCTGCCATTTTACCTTCTTTTGGGTACTTGTAGTTTTTCCTTTCAGTTGTAGTACTTTTCATGGAATTTCATATATGTACTTGTGTTTCTTTTATATTTCAGTTCTGAGTTGGAGTTGGTTGGTGTCTATATTATCTCTCTTTTCTGCATGTGTTCTCTTAGAGGGTAATGCCTCCCATTTGTGTGTTTATTATACCCTCGGTTCTAGTCGCCAACCTGGGGCCTACAAGAGGCTTGACTCGGGGGGTCATTATCTCCATTCTCACATTTCCAACCCAGGAGCGGTACACTTTGTGAGAAGGGGGTCATGATAGAGTTGTATTAGAGGGAGATTGAGGGATAATATGGATTTTGGAGTTAGGCACTTGTGAGGATACATGGGTTGGTAGGGAAACGGTGCCATCCATGTTTAGCAAGTGAGGTAAACACTGGAGTCCGGCTGAGACATAGGCATTTAGGGCCCCCTATGATCTGATGCACAGACCTTTAGGTCTACAATGGAAACTAAACAAGGTGATACTAGTTGTATTGTAGTGACCTAGGAAAGGATCATGCATCATTATTATTTGTGCCTATGTATGAATGGGTAGACCTTGGGATAGTTTAACCTAAAATGAATAAAAAGAAAACAATTAATTAATATATGTCAAGACTTCCATATTCCAGGATTAGGATCTCTAAGTGTTTTTTATTTTGAAGGTATGGCTTTAGGTCGACATCCCCATCAGGTTTGCGTAGATGATGTCCAGCTGGATGTTCTAGTAGGTCGCGACAGGGTAGAGGTTGACGACGACGACACTTGGAGGAAGACACTCCAAGAGTTTCATCACTATATTCTGCAAAAGTATGAGTTATCCATTTCAGATGCAGTCACAGATGACTGGTTGGAGAAGGTTTTGATAGAATTCAGTTTGATCCATGCTCGAAAGGAGAACTGGGTTTCCATAGCTGTGGCGATTCTAAGTAGAGTATCAAGGTAGTGGTGGTTCTTGTTCATCGGGGATCGTGAGGAGTCAGCGATCTCATGGGATGAGTTTTAAGACAAGTTCAGAGTCGAGTTCCTTCCCCTAAATACAAATGTGTCTAATCGCTAGGAGCTTCTAACCCTTCGACAGGGGAGCTCCAGTGTTCGAGAGTTTGGAATCCATTTCAGGGACCTTTTACGATATTCTTCAGACCTATTACCAGATGAGGAGGCCAGAGAGAGGCATTTTGAGGAGGCATTTCTTCCAGAAATCCAACGGAAGGAAACCCCATTTATGTTGAAGACATGTCTCGAGGTGCTGGATTGGTCGGAGGTTGTCGAGAAGAATTTGTCCAGGACTAGATCATCACGGGAGGGAAATCTGTATGATTCCTCATGAAGCAGAGTTGTGGTCTGGGGTTCCTGGTTTTTAGGGCAGAAGTGTTTCCATTCAGCCGGGGGTAAGTCCCAGCCCTTCACCTCTCGTTTCTCCAGAGGCAGCAACTCTCATGCCTATGTCAAGGGATAAGGTGCTTGTTTTTCTTGTGGTGGTCATGTCCATCAGCAATGAGAGTGCCTGACCTATCATAGTGGTAATCGTGCATCAGGCGTTATACTATAGGTTCCTCCTCAGAGGCAATTCTAGCCGAGGCAGTAGTAGCCAGTTGCACTAGCTTTAGATCACCATAGGGGAGATGGGGCAGGCAGAGGATAGCCCCATTATGCTCCCGTCCTTAGAGAGCAGATTATGGCCATGGTGATGGTCGTCATTAGGGTCAGAGAGGTTGTGGTGGAGGTCATGGTCAGCTTCAAACTCTAGCGTTGCCAACACCAGATGATCCAGATGTCTTTCAAGGTTCCCTTTGCATGATTTCTACCTTTTTGTATGACTTTTTTGATTCAGGAGCGACACACTCCTTCATATCACCTACCTCTGTCTATGATTTGGGACATGAGGTAGAGAGGTCTCCAGTGCCCTTGGCATTGACTATGCCAGTTGGTGGTCGAGCTGACTTGAATGAAGTACGTATAGACTGTGAGCTAGTGTTGTGGAAACACCACTCATGGGGAGATTTCCTACATTTATGGATACAACTATATGATTTCACCCTTGGCATGGATTGGTTTTATTCTATGCAGGTTGTTGTGGATTTCTTCAGGAATAAGGTCATTTTCTTTGGTGCGGATAGAGAGACAGTGGTGTTTGTTGGTGACCGAGATCCTCAGATGGGTCACAGGCGTGTTCCATCCTTATCGTCCATGGCGGATAAGATGATGTTGTGTTCTTCAGAGGTTCAGCAGTTGGGGTTTCCTAGGGTCATAGAGGAGTACCCTGATGTATTCCCAGAAGAGGTTGTGGTATTACCCCCTTGATGAGAGATCGAGTTTGGGATCAAACTACAACCAGGAGCTTCTCCTATATCTATGTCTCCATATAGGATGGCCCCTTCCGAGTCATGAAATTTTTGTGTATTGATTTATGGTATGTTGTAGTGTGGTTTTGTTCGACCAAGTGTGTCCCCATGGGGTGCACCAGTTCTTTTTGTGAAGAAAACTGACCGCAGTTTGCGGTTTTGTGTCGATTATCATCACTTAAACAAAGTGAAAATAAATAATCGCTATCCTCTTCCATAGATTGATGATTTATTCGATCAACTGAAGGGCCCAAGTTTGTTCTCTAAGATCGAATTGTGGTCAGGATATCATCAGATGCATGTTAAGGATGAGGATATCCCGAAGACTGCTTTCTGTTGTCGCCATGGGCAATATGAGTTCATTGTAATTTCGTTTGGTGTGACGAATGATCCAGCATTGTTCATGGGTTTGATGAATACTGTGTTACGTGAGTTCCTAGTCAAGTTCATGGAAGTTATCATCAGTGACATCCTTGTATACTTCACATCTGAAGTGGAGCATGCAGAGCATATACGAGCCATTTTTGGAGTTCTTCGTCGACATCAGTTGTTCAGGAAGTTTTTGAAGTGTGAGTTTTGGGATCAAGAAGTAAATTTATTGGGGCATGTTGTGTCCCAATAGTGAGTAGTTGTGGATCCATCAAATATTGATGTAGTAGTTTCTTGGGAAGCTCCCAAGACAGTGTAAGAGGTGTGAAGTTGCCTTGGTCTCGCAAGCTACTACAGGAGGTTTGTAGCCAATTTCTCACGGGTTGCGACTCCTATAACAGCTTTGACCAGGAATTATCAGGCTTTCATACGGACTGATCAGTTTTAAGCAGCATTCGAGTATCTAAAGGAGAAGTTAGTGAGTGCTCCAGTCCTCTGTCTTCCAGCTGATGGAGTCCAGTTTGATGTTTTATGCAGTGCTTCACATCTGTGGTTAGGCTGCATTCTCATGCAGTAGAGGTCATTTTTTTCTTATGGGTCTTGGCAGTTGAGTCTCTATGAATGCAATTATTCCACCCATGATCTTGAGTTGGAAGCCGGGGTGTTTTCTCTAATGTTGTGGTGACATTATCTCATTGGTGAACGCTTTGTGGTTTTCACTGATCAGATGAGTTTAAGGTATGTTTTCACCCAGCATGACTTGAACTTATGACAACTTTTATGGATGGAGTTATTATAGGAATATGACATCAAAATATCATATAAACTGGGAAAAGGGAATGTTTTGGATGATGCATAGATCCAAAAGTCACGTAGTGATGCTGTGCGTGAATTTGGTGATTCCTAAAAAGTAATGGAAGAACATTAAGCATACATATTGATATGGTAGAATTTGGGGGTAGAGGCTATCCTTTTCAGATGACGGTGTAGACATTACTGGTGTAGAAGGAGGAAGAGTCCAAGTTGGTGGATCTTGAGGTGGAAGTCTGGAGAGACCGAGTTGTTTGTGGTGAGGACCCCGATGGTTGGTCTGAGGATGAACAACACAGAGTGTTATATCATGGAAGGCTTTTTGATCCCTTCGTGATGCACGAGACATTCCTTAGAGAGATACATTGTTCTCCTTTTTCGGTGCATCCTGGTGTGAAAAATATGAACCGATCCTTGAGGAGTCAGTTTTGGAGGTATGGGATGAAGCGTGCAGTTGCGGAGTTTGTGTCTCGATGTTTTGTCTTCCAGAGGGTGAAGTCCGAACATCGTGTTCCTGGTGTTCTTCTCCACCCATTAGATATTCCATATTGGAAGTGGGATGACATATCAATGGACTTTGTTACTGGTTTACCTCGATCTTCGAGAGGTAAAGATGTTATTTGGGTGGTAGAGGATTGTTTACCAAATTTAGACCAATTTATAGCAATCAAGGATTCATGATAAGTGGATGTTTTGTCGAGGAAGTATCTGGAGGAGGTGGTGAGGCTTCATGGAGTCCCTAGGACAATATTTATGATCGAGATCCTTTTTTACCTACAGGGTGTGGAGAGGTTCCCAACAAGCTTTCGGTTCTCAGCTATGTGTTAGCACTTCTTTTCATCCACAAATGGGTGGTCAGACGAAGCGAACTATCTATACTGTTGAAGACATTTTTTGGTCTTGTGTTCTTGATTTTGGAGGTTCATAGATGAGGCACATACCATTGGGGTAGTTTTCCTACAATAATAGTTTCTACTCCACCATCGGTATGGCGTCGTTTGAAGCCTTGTATGGCCGGCCTTGATGTTTTCTTTTGTGCTGGACTGGGGGCAGAGAGTCACAAATTCTCGGACCAGAACTAGTGCAGAATACAATAGAGATGGTTCAGGTGATTCGTGAGAGGATTAAGGCAGCACAAGATCATCAGAAATCATATGTGGATCAAAGGAAGAGACCCTTGGAGTTTAATGTTCGGGATCATGTGTTTCTGAAGGTGACTCCCCATCATGGGCAGTGAAGGATTGGTCATGGGATTATGATTTATCCCCACATTGTTTTGTCCTTTAGAGGTGTTAGCTTGTGTTGGAGCTGTGGTGTATCGAGTAGCACTTCCCCCTTAGATGATTCAGATACATGATGTTTTCCATGTATCACAGCTATGTCATTATCTTCATGATGACAACCACATCATCGATTGGGGAGAGATCGATGTTGATGATGATTACACCCTTGAGTAGAAACTTGTGGAGATCCATGACCGCAAGGAGAAGATATTGTGTGGGCATTCCGTACCCTTAGTTAGTGTCTTGTGGCGACACGGTTTCATAGAGGGGAGTACCTGGGAATGTGAATCACAGATACAAGCTCAGTACCCTGAATTTTTTGATGTTTTACTCTTTCCATTTATCGTTGTAGCTGATGTGGTTATGAAACTTTCAAGTTTATGAGATGGCTCCCTTTGTTTCTTTTGTGTCTTTCTCTCTTTTGAGAGGTATATCGATGGGTGGTTGTTTAGACCCTATTTCATTTTCTCTTTAGGTGTTTTTTGGATTATCAAGGATGATAATGTTTTGAGAGGTATCTGATGTAATGGTTCGGACCTCTCTGGTCCATAACATTGTGAAAATGTGGTGATGGAAGTTTTTTGGGGGGTCAAGGAGACTTGGTGTGCATTTGGGTGGACTTTTATTGAATGTTAAAGGGTTATGGCCTTCGCACAGGAGGGGCATGGTTTGTCAAACCGTGCGGCCAAACTGTGCGGGGTTGGTGTTGGAGGTAGTAGTCAACGCATGATTAGTGCACAGTTTATCTAACCGTGTGGCCTAACCATGTGAGGAGTGTTTAAACAGGCAGAAGCAGGCACACGGTTAGCGCACAGTTTGGTAAACCGTGCGGACGAACCGTGTGGGCACATAATGTTATATCCTAAAATTGTGGATGTGAAATCTTTTTCCCTTAAATGGTTCGTTTAAACATCCATGCCACCATAACTCGGGATTTCTCTTCCTTTGAGGTAGAATAACCTCTCCCAAGTGTTTTGGAGGCGATCTAGAGGCTTCTCTTCATGAATCGAAGCTGGTTTCTCAAGGTATGTGATCCTTTTTTGTTTGGTTTCTTAGATCTACCTAGATCTACTCCTCCTCTTCTCTCTGGATATTATATCTATTCATGTTATGGGTATATATAAGTGTTTGGATGTCGATTAAGATGAGCTTTGCTCTTGGTTGTATTTTGATAAGAGATCTAGGGAGGATCCTTGGTGAATCGGCCTGGTCTTTTTAGTCATTCTTCGACCATTGTGGTTTCCATAAAAACCATTGAGGTAGGGGATTAGTGGCTTCTCTAATTTTTTATGTGAAATAACAGATTTATCATGATTTGGCCTTTGGATATCAATGAAATTTACCTAATTAATCACTTGAACCGGATTAAAAGAGTTGGTATGATCACATGTTGTTTCTTTGTGCCATGATAAAGGTCTGCCTCTGATTATCATGATAGTTTGATATATATGCCTTGATTTTTAGAATGTTTCTCTTGTTGAAATAGATAAAGAACATAAAGAAAAAATTAATTGATAATTAATTGGATAAAGATAAAGTGGCATGTAAATGAATCTGGTTCTTGTTGTTGTGGATGTTGTTCCAACATGGTGTTAATAAAATTGAGGCCGATGATGTGTTTAATTCAGTAGGTTGGTAAACCTGAAATCTGTTGGTTCATATTTTTTGAAGGCCAAATTCCTTGTTAAAGGGACAAGAGCCCAAATTGATGTGATGTTTGTTTTCCTACTGCTTATGTGGTGATGTTACCCTGGGAGGGTGTTGTGATATGTGGGGGCATGGAGGCCTTGTGTTTGTGGTAGAAGATGATTCCTAGAGTGTCAAGGTGCATCGGTTTATGTATGTGGGTGTCGGGGAGGACACCCGGGCTGATGGAATGTGATGGATGTCATTGTTGGATGCTTGTGGTTTCTTTGGTTGTTTATCTTATTTTCTTTTCCCCGCTACTCAAGGCAGTTGTTCATTCTTATCCTTCATCTGAAAAGGGTGAAGACACGCGGGGTATGCCACGTGATTTCCATGTTTGGCCTCTCTAGGGAGAATGGGTGTACACTCTTTCTATAGGAGGCACAAACTCGACGGGTAGTACATCTACTCATAGTGTTGAGCCCCCTTCTGTTATGTAGCATAGGATGATTTTCTAAAATTCCTGGGAATATGGGAAAGTAATTCTGTCATGAATTTTTGAATAATTGATGTTAACCCATGGGGATGGAGATGCTAGAACATAATTATGAGGTTTTAACATTGAAGGAACATTTGACATTGGGTGTGATGTTGATGAATTTTTATGCGGATTATCTCATTGTTAATTAATGTTGGAATAATTAATTAACGTACAATGGAACCATTAAAATGGAAATGAAGTAACCTAATAAGGCTCTTTAAATGTTTGTGTTCTTACAGGATACATATTCTTAGAAGTGGAAACCCGAAGTCCGAGAGACAATAGTTGCAGTTGTGTCTAAGACTAGGTTATGCCCATAGTGTGGTTATGAGTTATAATATATTCCATTATTGTTGATGTCATATATGCTACTCCACCCTATGAGTAATTGAAACTGGAACCTTTGGGATTCTGAGCCCTGAGGGGTTTTTTCCCCATCATTCTGATGGGAGGGTGAATGGCTGACTACCTCCATTGACCTCGCTCTCTTCTCTTGGTAGATACTTGTGCCATTAGGAACAGCGGTTAGTTTTCACCATGTATGTTTTTGGAGGGATATAATGGCATGTGGTTATTCACAAACATATATTATTGATATAGTATCCTATTAACTACTATAGGTGTGACATGTATAGGCTGTGATGGCTTTAGGATCCTTACATGGTGTATGGGTTGTAATGGCTTGAGGTATAATACCCGACGTATGATACACGTTATGAGAGCTATGGTGGCTCTGGGAAACTACCTAGTTGCTTTTGGTTGTAAGGATGGTATAATACCCGACGTATGATACACGTTATGAGATTTGTGGTGGATCTGGGAAACTACCTAGTTACTTTTGGTTGTAAGGATGTTGTGGTGCATAAACCATGTGTCTACGGGCAAGCCTTTGTGGTGCACGTGGTTCAGTTTGTGGAGCATAGCCTAGGTGTATTCGGGAAAGCCTTTTGAGAGAGATGCACATGACGTTTGTCATTGGGGAAAAGCGGCAAACCAATGCGGAAGTAGTAGCAGGGTATCCTTAATATTCCTAATTACATGCTATATTCTTGTATGCATTACATGGTGAGATTAACCATGGTGAGGTTGGGAAAGTAGCATATATGTTTAGGTGACGAGTTAGTTACACTTGTTGTTCATAGTGCTTTAGCATTTATTCTTTACTTTTTCATGAGAGTATTTGGGAAGGATCATACTTAGTATACTGTTATAATCACCCTACATATATATAAAATGTTTTTCATGTGAGTTTGAGCAGGTTGGAGATCAAGCTTGTTACTACCAATTTGTGGTTGGAGGAGCTTTTTGGGCGTGTGGTCGCTGTCGTTTTACTTTATTTTGGGTACTTTTAGTTTTCCTTTTCAATTGTAGTACTTCACATGGAATTTAATATATGTACTTGAGTTTCTTTTTTATTTCAGTTATGAGTTGGAGTTTGCTGGTTTCTATCATAGCTCTCTCTTCCGCATGTGTTCTCTTAGAGGGTAATGCCTCCCATTTGTGTGTTTATTATACCATCAGTGCTAGTCGCCAATCGGGGTCCTACAGGAGGCGGGACTCATAGGTCATTATCTCCCTTCTCACATTGTCGGCCTAGGAGGGGTACACTTTGTGAGAAGGGGTCGTGACATGATCCCTTTCATATCATCTAATTAGCTGGGGAAATAGCACATATTCTGGATCTCACTTCTCACTATCATGTTAAAAAATGCATGTTCTATGTGTCACAAATTTAGATGGATTTACTCATCCATAATCATATTATTGATTCTGAGGATTTTGATATGGGGAACAGTTCATCTAGTGAGGAGCTTCTAGTGTAGATCATAAATAAAAGTCAGAATGTTTTATGGGAAAATATTATAAGACTATTTGGGATTCAGTAGCTGTATAGAGAGATATATGATGAAACCTGGGAGAATGAGTCTGATGTTTAATCACATATGCAGGTGTTGTTCGATAAATATTTATAGAGATACATATTAAGGATGAGAAGTAGATAGAATGTGATTATTGTAATATCTAATGTTTTTTAGATAATGAATACCCTTTCTAAATAATTTTAATTATTTTTCCCTGGAAATGTAATTTTTCAATAAAAATTAACTTAATGGATTTTTTAATATATTTATGTTATAGTAAAACCATGGTTAGCATCTTGTAATATTATATTTATTATTTTAAAAAGTAGTCACTTAGTTAGTTTGAGATTCTGAGGCTAGTAGATCCATGGAGTAGATGTAATAAATATATTAAATATATTATATTATGTGCATTCTATTTATCCCATGTAATTGAATATCTCAAAATTTTTACATTATAAGAGATATCAGAGACCACCATATGGTTTGGAATGGTGGGTTTAAACTATGTGCAAAAAATATTTGTGGACATTAGTAATTTTGAAAGATCACACGTGAGGATAATTTTTTTGATATTTCTATCATATTATTATTCCATAATAATTTAATATCACTTAAATTATATTTCATATACAAAATATGAGACTACTGTTAGGTTCAGAATGTGTATCTTACCTTATTAATGACATAAATTTTATGCCCGATAGGTGTTTAGAATCAACTCACCTAATAATAACTTTTTCATGATTATTCATATTACTATTTTGATTTAAATTAATTTAAATTAATTTGTTTAAAAATAAAGTCATATTTGTTAAAATATCAATGTGTATATGATCATTTATAATGTATTATAAATTTAGACGTTTCAAAATAAAATGTTCTTTGACAAAATTTAAAATTTTGAATGCCATTCATGGATAAATTTAAAGACAACATCATTAAAGTCACATTGAATCCAATATTGAAGGGATGATTTCAATTTTTCGAAATTTAAGATTTTTATTAATTGAAAGGATGTGAGAAATTTTATAATAATTTTAATTTTTTGTAAATGTTTTTATTATTAAATTGTCACAAATAACAATTATGTGTAAAAAATTATATTATATATATATGAGAAATTTATATGTGTATATACATGCGTGACTGTATATATATGTGTATGTGTGTGTTATTGTATATACATATATATATATAAGGTATATACATATTAATTACTTTAAATATATATTAAATTAATGGCATAAATATATTTAAATTTTGGATTTTTAAATTTATTGTTAGTTAAGTGGAATGGTAGGAAAAATGTTTAGGCACATCTGTTTTTAGGAGAAATTAAAAAAAATAGCTAACTCATTTATATAATAATTAATGACATTCAGTGAAAATATATATATAAATATATAAATAATAGGGTAATTTTTAGTGGTGTTCATGGGGGTCTCATCCCACTCACGTTCCTCTCTCTCTCAATCAATTATTATTTCTTTATGTAGTTTATTTTTTTTAACATCCAACAAAATTCTATATTAAATAACCTCTCGGAAATTTATTAAAATTAAATGACAATATTTTTATTGTATTTTTACTAATGAGAAAAAAATAAATACCAAGTTTCTTTCTAAAAGAGGAAATGTATGTTTTTATATTTTAATTACTCCTGTATTTCTACATTTTAAATATAATAACATGTATAATTGAATGATATTTATCAATAATTATAAATATATGGTAGAAAAATGTTACCAATATATAATATATAGGGAAAATTTATGAAATTAAAATAACACATTTTATATTTTTATATTTTTTTGATATATTATACAGGAATAATTAAGGAATTATTAAATATACTAATATTATTGTAATAATGATTAATTATAATAAATACCACATTTTTTCCTTAATTAATATACAGATGTATACTATCAAACCAGGTTTAATAATTAATACTTTCGAGAAGAATACAATGAGAACATACTTTGGAATAACATAATAACATTAAAATTATCAAGAGTGGGAGAGTACAATCGCATGTGATATTATTTCTCTTTTCAAATAATGTATCTGGTTTTAGTTTTAAGAATTACTAATAGGTAGTTTTATTTTATTGTTATTTTGAGAACATAGATAGTGTGAAGACACCATCGATGGATAAACTGTTAATGTTGACATTTTTGAAGTTGGAAGATCTTTATATTCTTAGGCTCTTGTTATACATGTTTTCATGATAGGATTATTATGTTCAGGTATTTTATATCTAGTTTTGAATTATGATTTGATGTATGTGTGTGTATCCATCGACACTATATGAAATTTATCCTTGTGAATTATGAAGATATAATGACTCCATGTTGTTGACTTATTAACATGTTTCATTTAAGATGATTCTATATTTTTTCATGATGTGTGTCTTGACATGTGTTTCATGATCTATGAGACTTGATTTGTATTCCAAATATTATGTAATTTTTTCCATCGGATATTTATGTTGTATTATTTGTTGTTATTTTTTTCATAGAACCTATGATACTGGTGGTACCATCGTGTCTTAGTAGTCCTAGAAGGGGAGCTGGTTGAGGCCATGTATATTACTAGATGAAGATGTCATGATCAATATTGGGTCATGATAGAATAGTGTAACATAACCTATGGGACTGATGATAATGAGTGATCAGACTCGTATATGATGACTATTGGGCATTATGACCATGTGTGATCATATTATAATCGAAATAGTGGATCATGAGGGTATATGTGACCTTAATTATAGATATCACTATGGAATGATTACCTAGAGTGGCATGTCAAACAGGCCTAAGGGAAATATTAATATCTACTAGAATGTGGCATTATTTATAATATAGATATTTTCCAATAATATTTTTATGTTTTTTGGAAAGGTTCTATACTCTGTACAACATAGGGTTTCTCGAAACATGGTTAGAAAATGACAACATAGTTTTAAATTGTATTTTTACACATGTTACACATTAATAATTATTATGGAATACACTAGTATACATGAAACAAAAGTTTATGAATTCATTAGTTGAGTCTAATTGAGACATTTAATCACAACATTCTTGGGAATTTCGACATTCATGTAGATTTTATGAAGGATATGGTTATGGGAAATGGTCTTATAGTGGACAGCAATGTATAAAATCATAGAGTTTTTTGAAGAATGTTATAGACTTTAGAGGACTCACTATTTATAAATTTAATTCTTCTCTTACTTATTAGTTTTGATTTTTATCTACTCTTAGAGATAAATTATTTTTACTACATTTATTACATATATAAATTGATTTTTATATTACTCAGATTATTTATTATTATTATTATTTCCAATTATTAACCTTATGTCATGATACTCAGTGTATAGAATCCTAAAAAACAAAATAAGACCCCTTCATCTATTCAGCATCCTCTTGTGAATGGGGGGCATTCATGTGGTCATGTGACCATCCCTCATAGACTCAGTGATTCCGGTCTAGATTTTACATAAATCATAATGAAATTAATATTATTAATAAACCCTAATTTATTGGCTATGTTGTAGTGATCATATATTTTTTGATTTATTTAAAAACAGTGTTTCATATTGAATATACATTAAAATAAAAATTTCTTTTTTAAAATCTCTATATTTAACCATAACTGAGAAAAAACATGATAAATAATGATATAATTTTTGGGAATGGATATTATTCATAAAAAAATTATAATAGTATGAAAAATAAATTCATAAAAGAAGCTGAATGGGATTGAAAATTTCATAATACCAAAATAAAAATAGCTTTTATCATATAATGAAATCATATTCTGGATGTAAAAAACATATGATAAATAATATGAAGTTAAAACATTACAATATTAAAAGGATTATATTTTGTAAAGAATAAATATTAATTTTAATCTTATTTCAATGAATGTGATTTTATCTCTTGTATAATAATAATAAATATAACATCATATGATAAACATAGATGGATATTACATAATTTGATATGAACAACCAAAACATTATAAAGATACATGTTTGGGGACAGTAATATTTTAGAGACTTTGGAATCATATAAAAATAATCACCTAACATGGTGAATGGTCATAATAAATCTCCCATAAAGATCATCCCATTTAGTACTCCTACATAAAAACCTTATTAAAAACCTCTATAAGGGAATTGTAAAAATGGGATGAGGATTGATTAATGGTAATGGTAAAAAAGATATATACATAAGTATAACATGAACACAAGTTTCTAATAAAATGATCATAAAATTTTATGATAATACCATAAATATCAAAGATCATAATCAAGAGTCCTTAGATAATGATTGTAAAATAAAAAGACAATAATTATAAGGTAATAAAGGGAATAACTCATGGGGCATAAAAAAGGAATAAAACATAGAATTATTTCATAGATAGAAGAATATATGGTCATTCTTCAATGATACGTACCATGAAATTCATTAATTTATTTTCCTTGGATAATCACTTCTATGCCTAATTTGGGATTGGGATTCCTTCTTGTGTACCCTATTTTATTAGGTTTTAAAATACCTCCCATTTCTAATCTGGTTTTGAGCTTGGGATGCCATCCCACGTACTCTCTTGTTTCAAAATTGGGATGCCCTCTCTGTAACCTAATTTTTTAGGGCATGGAATACCCTCTCATATATCTTCTTATTTTGGTGTTTGGATACCATACCATTTTCATTATTGGTTAAATCTTTTTATTCCCTCTTGATTACCATATTGTTTTGGGATAAAAAATATTTCTAATGGAACCTCCTATTTTGGGAATGGGATATCCTCTTGTTGACCCTGTTGTTTTGAACTTGTGGTGCCCTCTCATCTACCCAGCAATTTTAGGCTTGTGATGACTTCCAGTTTTTCAGATAGTTATGTGATAAGGATGCACTAACAAGTATAATTTGACCACATAAAGAATTTTTCATTACCAAATTTATTGGTATGAGATATATCTCCCACCCATAAAATAATAAAATTAGACATCCATGTGCCACATGGTAACAAAACAGTCTTTATATCACGAATTATTAAAATATATGTGTTTCATAAACATCATTTTATGACCCATGAAATTAATTGGTAGTTATAAACATCTCATCATATCATAGCCTATGTGAAAGTGATTGCATTCGTAATCATTTCATCAATGCAAATCCCTTGAAATGAAGTGGGTCTCAAAAGCATAGAACCTATTGAATATAAATAAGGTTCACGAACATATAATTGTTTACTGAGAAATGGGGTCCAAAACCCTCATATCATGAAAATATAAACTATTCAAAAAATAGTAATGTTTCTCGTGGATCATATCCATAATAAAACATTAACTATTTCATGTGATTCTATCTTCAGTAGAGAAGGATTTTAAAATATGTCTTGGAATATGTCCTAAAAAAAGAAGTCATTATCTGAAAATCAATTTGAGAAAACTTTTTAAAAAACATATTATTATAAATTAATACATTAAATTTATTTTTAATACATTTCATTAGAAAACAATCAATCCCACTTAAAAAAAACTTTTTTAATATTTATAATTTTAAAAACATTTCTTATATGGATTTTAAATCATATAATGAAATATTGAAAACATTATAAAATAAATTTCATTCAAAATATATTTTAAAACAAATAAAAAAAGCTTTTATGAAATTTTTAAAACCCATATCTTTGAGAATACCTTGAATACATATCATGAAATCTTCCAAATGTTTTGAAAAAAAATTATTTGAAAATCACTTTTACATTATATAAATGAATATAGAAAACATTTGGAAAAAAATTTCTTTGAAACTACACTGAATACATATTTAGAAATCTTGAAAAAATTTGAAATCCATTCTAATTAAAAAGTTTCTGAAATCCATTCAAAATTTTAAACATAAATTTTTTTGAAAATATTTCTAAAATCATGGGTTTTATAGAAATTAGATTTCTGAAAACAAGTGAAATATAGTCATATTTTTTTATAAATATTTTATTATCCAATATAACTAAAAATAGTGGTAAAATGGTAAATATACCTGAAAATGTATTTGATAAAAATATTTGATTATAAATAATGATTTTTCATGAAATATGTATCATAATATTTAAATAATGGAATCATAATCATAAATAATTATTATATACAATGAGATAGTAGCAATAAAATGATACCACATTAGTAAAATTTAATGATAATATTTATTATAGAATATCATTACAAGTATCATAAAATATAATTAAAATATGTATATTACATACATAACATGTTAAACATACCTTTAACAAAAAAAGAATAATCTTGATAATAGGGAAGGCATTGCCTTTTTAACATGTAACACACAGACACAGTCTGAACACAAGAAGTAGAGGAAACAACTGGAAATAAACACTAAGTAAAAATGAATACAAGAGAAAGTGTTGAAAGGAAAGGGGCCGGAAATACAAGCCCAACAGTAAAGTACAACTGCAGAAAAGTAAACAGAAACTAATGAGTCGTCCTCCAGAAATCCCACCTGAAGGGTGGGTACAGATGGCCTCTTCAGCACCTCGGGTTTGTCTGCCCGCTCCGTGTACGTCTCTCCAAGTGGTTTATCTCTAGGTACGGTCCATATCTACAAGTCTCTACCTTTATCAGTGATGCCCGTCATCTGCAACCAACACAACGAAGTGCAGGCATAGCCCATGTAGGGGTGAGTATAACGATACTCAGTAGGGACCCTGAGACCCCCAAAGGTCACCTAGAGTCCACTAAGGATAAAACACAGAATAAAGATACAATCATGAAGTATCAACCAACCCTACATAGGTATATGCACATACGTATACCTAAGTTTTCAATCTCAGTTCTGCTCCAACTCTCGAGCCCAAGCACAACCTAGTCTATACAGGATCTAAAGTCAATCACGTCGATGATAATTTTTTAAATTCAAGACTCAGCTCACACATGTATACATATTTTGTACAATGATAGAGATGATCAGTTGTAGTCACTGATTCATCTATGTTGTCGAACCCATGAAAAATACAAAAATAGTAGTCATCGTTGTCGCACCCACGTAGGATCCTAGTACAGATGACATCACTGTCGAACCCATGTAGGATCCTAGTACATATGTTGTCACTGTTGAACCAACATAGGACCCTTGTACAGAAGTCTTCATTGTTAAACCCGCATAAGATCCTAGTAAAAAACCCATCACCGTCGAACCCACGTCGGATCCTCATACAGAATTCATCACTGTCGAACCCACGTAGGATCCTAGTACATAAGTTTTCACTGTCGAACCCACATAGGATTTTGGTACAGAAGTCACTGCTATCAAACCCACAGAGGATCTCTGTATGGTAGACGTCGTCATCGAACCCATGGATGATTCCAGTACGGTAGTCGTCGTCGTCAAACCCACAGAGGATTTCAGTATAATAGACATCGCAGAAAGCTCTAGGGTTCTCGCACACAGCACGATCGATTTTGGGAGAGTCCACCCCTCGAGAAAAGGGAACGATATATAAACTATCACAATGTCATGAGTTGATGTATCCTGATGTTTTGTCTCATCAAAATGAACCCAACGCGATAGACTGCACGTTAATCAGATGCCTGGTCTGAGAGTTATTTTCTTTTCTGTTCTAGGGGCCCGGTTGGATTTACGCTCATTCCAAACCCATCCATTTTCCATAGCTGTCCAAAACTAACTTAGAGTATTGAAAAAGGACTGTCTCGACGCGAGATTCCCAGTGCAGCAGACGACACATCGATCATATGCACGGTCTAGTTGTTATTCATGTTTAAGCGAAAAAGCCCCATCCCGTCAAGCCTAGTGGGATGGCGGGTCGGCCCAACCCGGTTTGGCGGGTCCGACCTGGCTAGGTGTCAGCCCAGCCTGGTGGTACGCTTCCCACATGAGTACCTAATTCGCAAAGCGGGCTGGTTTGGTTTGTCTGGTGGCGTCGAGCGGAAACCCCTCCCCTACCCGGTCAGCCTTAGTCGGCCAGTTCTGTCTGGCACGAGTGGCCCACGGTTGTGTTCCACGGTTTCTCCGCATGCAGCACCTATGGGCACCGCGATTTTTTCTAGCCTGGCCTGCAGGTAGCAGGCCAGTTCTCCCAGCCCATCGGGCTGTGGTCTTCTCCGCAGCGTGGCACCATGTAGGCACCACGGTCCTGCAGCCCGGTCGGCTTCGGTCGGCCGGTTCGGTTCGTCCGAGTGGCCCGTGGTTGCGGGCCACGAATTCCACCACGTGGCTGGCACGACGGTGCCAGTCCACCAACTCTACATCTTGGCCTAGCCATGGCCTTCGGTCTCCACGGGCTTTATTCATCTTCACCTTCGATCGCAGCGGCCTCTTCCAACCACAGCGGCCTACATGGTCGTGGCCTCCTTCCTCCGGCGTGGTGTGATGCACCATGCCCTTCTGACTCTTCCTCCGTCACCAAAAAAACCAACATGTATGGGGGAGGATCGGGTTGTGTTCGTTCAGGCCCGAACCCTCTTCGTTATGATGTTAACAGTTGGAAATTTACATTCTTCAATTAGAATGACGAAATTCATAAATATAAACAACAAAAATCAACCCCCTACCTCATAAATGGTGCTCGCTCCGTGGAGTCGCATGAAAGAGGGCAGACGTCGATTTCGTAGATGTTAGGAAATGTTTGAGGATGAAGTGTCATCGACGTTTCTTGGAGGTGGCATCTACTCCTTTTACAAGGAAAGAGGTCAAGGAAAGGAAGATGGTGTGTCATCGTTTTTCCATTGAAACGACGTTCTTTGTCGAGAGGACATCGTTCCATGTTGGAGATGTTCTTCGTGTTCTTCATGGGAATAATGCTTCCTTTCTAATCCTCCAAAGCCACCAAAAGTAATATGTCCAACCAACATAAAATAAAATAACACCACCTATATAAAAGGATGGATCAATTAATATAAAAAGATTTAAATTAATTATGTTACATCCATTAATTTAAATGGTGGTTTGGCTCATTAAATGGAAGGGAGGAGATGAAGAGGCTCCAAATTAAATAAAGAGATTCCAAGAGTTTAAAGGGGCTTAAAAGGGGGATTTAAGGGTTGAGGTGCTCATGTGGGCCCCCTAGTTATATCCTCCCAAGGGTGGTTAGAGTGTGGTGGGCCCCACTACTAACGTCCATCGAGAGATATTAACAACCTTTCAAATAAAAACGTGTTGCATGAAAGTTTTTATTTAATTTTTAATTAGAAACCCCAATTATAAATTCCATCCTGTATAAAATGAAACTACAGTAAAGGTCCCCTTAAGAGAATAACTGCGCTGCGAGTTCATTGGTGTCCTCGGATTTCGATTTTGAGCACCAGTTCAAAAGATAGAAAACCATGCATGTACATTTTCTGAACGTTCCCGAACAACAATTTGGAAAATTATTATTTGTCACCCTCGACCCGAGCCGGTTGAGGTTAGGCCCTGCCTAACTAAAACACACCAAAAAAACCCAATGGTACTCTCAGATTGTCAATCTGATTTACCGTTTAGAAGTTATGATTTTTACAATAAAATAATTTACACATAATTATTTTATTTGCGTCCAAAAACTAACATTCTTTGGGGTCCCGCACCGACCAATGTTAGTATCAACTTAAATAAATAATTCCCTCATTAGATCAACAGTGGTCTCAGATTTTAAATCTGAACTACCATTTGTGAGTTATAACCATTTGAAAAATAAAATAATTTATTTAATTATTTTATTTACGGTTATTCCATTTTTTGAATTTCTCACAGGAGGCCCGCACCGACTAAACACAAGTCATGCCTGGAGTAAACCCACCATTCTGAGCACAAGGATGCCTTAGGATTTCTAATCTGAGTTACCGTTTATGAGTTATTCAACTTTTTTCAGTAAAACTACATACACACATTAATTTGATCTTAACAAAACTTCATTAAATTATTCTGGGCACACCGAACCTCAGAATCAGGTTCCGTCAGAAACTTCAGACTCGTAAAATTCAAAAACATTTATGAAAAAAAAATTCCTTGAAATTTTTGGGCCTTTACATTATCCCCACCTCAGGGAATTACATCCCCGTAAAGCTACAACACACACTAGGAAAACAAATGAGGGTTCTGATCATGCTTCTGAGCCTCCTGCTCCCATGTGCCCTTCTAGATATTCCTGTGCTACCAGTGAACGCGCACCAGAGGAATCGACCGTCTATGCAGGACCCTCTCCTGAATGACCTGCACCTCCTCAGTGGTGGCTTGTACCGTCTCTGGTCTGGAGGAAGTTAGCTGACATGGTAAGTCGGTCTACGATCTTCCAAAACGAGTCGTGTCCTCTGGACGTACGTGGAAGACCTGTCACAAAGTCCATGGATATCTCATCCCTCTTCTACATTGGGACCTCTAAAGGTAGAACTGTTGACACTCCTTTTGTCACAGAATCTAAAGATCGGAAAAGGGGAATATCTAAGCTCAAAGTGATTCAACCTTTGAAGAAAACATCAAAAATCGACAAAGGGATGAATAAGGAAAACTTTTCCCATAGGCCGCGCAAGTTTCCTAATGGTCGCGCAAGTGGACTTGCGCGACGCACCTTGTTGCGCAAGTGACTTGTGAGACCTAATTAATAACTACCTGGTAACCGCCCGGGGTCTTATCCTGCCTATAAATAGACCCTGTGGGCCCCCCATTCGAGAGGATGTTTTTTCCAAAAACTCGAATTGAAGCTCCCGACGCCCAAGTCTATTCTCAAAGCTTCCGGAACACTTCTAAGGTAATTTCTTACCTAGAACGGAAGATCTAAAGAGAGGGAGGACGGCCTAAGTGTTGAAACTCATCAAACACTTGCGCGCCTGAGTGGCCATCCCTTAAGGGAAGTGGCCACACTTGTGCGCCGCCTTCATTCATCGATAGAACTTGCGCGTCCCTTTTCTGGAAGAGCCTAGAGAGGATTCTAAAGGCTTTAATAAAGAGTCGCTCAAGTATTTCAATGCTGGTTGAATATCGCGCAAGTACACCATGTGTCGCGCAGGTATACCTGTGCGACCAACACTTGCGCGCCTTCCAAGACTTGCGCGCCCATTCCTTTTTTGGTGCCCATCTTGCCTATTTCACCCCTCTTAAGCTATTACACATTTCCATTTCAAGATTCAGTCTTCAAGACAATCTTCAAAGCCATTTATGGCATGATTTATTGATTTGACTTCTTTATCTGAAAGGAATTCTGCGGAATATCTCTCAAAACCTAGTTATTTAAAATATCCTTATGTCACTAAATATGGAGAGTTCATTCATTCAACCTCATCCTTTAAGATGAGAGAATCCTTAACCTGGGTCTCCTTTTCTGGAATAATCCCCAGTCATAATCATGGGAATCCTCTTTTGGAGTAAGCCCCAAGTCCCTTAATTTCTTTGGCATTCTCTTCAGGAGTAAGCCCCAAGTCCCCTAATTTGGGCATCCTTCTTAGGAGTAAGCCCCAAGTCCCTTAAAAATATGGGCATCCTCCTCAGGAGTAAGCCCCAAACCTTAATCCTTAACCTGAGATTCCTTTTCAGGAGTAAGCCCCAGTCTCAAATATGGGCATCCTCCTCAGGAGAAAGCCCCAAACCTTAATCCTTAACCTGGGATTCCTTTTCAGGAGTAAGCCCCAGTCTCAAATATGGGCATCCTCCTTAGGAGTAAGCCCCAAACCTTAATCCTTAACCTGGGCTTCCTTTTCAGGAGTAAGCCCCAGTCTCCTAATTTGGGCTTCCTTTTCAGGAGTAAGCCCCAAATCCCTTAAATTCTCTTTAACCAGTCCTAATTTCCGTTTAATCTGGGATTCCTTCTCAGGAGTAAAACCCAATTATCAATCCTCTCCTAATTTGGGTTTCCTTTTCAGGAATAAGTCCCAAGTTAGAGTGTTTAAATCTCTATAAAGCACATATACCTTTATGGACCCTGTTCCTGGATTTTCTCCTTAAAGTAAATCCTAAAACTTCATTCATCTGGGCAGTCATACATACATAAGCCCCACATTATTTCTTATGATTGCATCTTTCATGGCACAATTGTCTAATTTTTACCAATACCTCTTGTTTCTCACACCGAGCATGACTCACGTGAGCTTAGAGTGTAAAAGTAAATTGTGACATCCTCCTTTGAGCCATCAATCATAAACATCATACTCCCTTACTCGAACTACGTGGGTTCTGATTCCTTTTCAAAAACAAAGGATACGTAGGTAGCCCATCTATGGGTTCGATCCCAACTCTGAAATAATTCATGTCCTTCTGAATGACAATAAACTTCAAGTGCCCCACTGAGTGGCTTTAAAACCAGCATGGTCATCATAATGACCAAGAGACTTTTATATGAATGTTTTGAAGGTTACCATTGACTAAGAATCTCTAAATAGATATAGATGATTCTCTATTGATGAAGAACCTCGAATACATATAAAATATTCTCTAAATTTCTTACATATTTAATCATTGATTGTCAAAACTAAAGGAAAAGCTCATTTTATACTTGGTAATGTAAAAAGGATTCACGAACATAACTTAAATCTATAAAGAGAGTCCCGGAATAGACAATAATTCCCCTTAAAAAGGTGTGATGAGTCCGACCTCCCATCCTCTCTACCAATGCAAATTCCTAAGCCTCGTCAGTTCACAAGCTAATGAGCGGCCACCTTTGGAAAGTAGGTCCAAACGGATATGGAATCATTGGATGTTTCCGGTTCTACGAACAAACCCGTTAGAAACTGATCGGAACATTTGAATCTCCCATCCAGGAGGTCATCCCCAAATTCCGAGGGAAACAAAAAATGGTGAACCCGACGTGAATCCTTAACCAAATTAAAATGATGTTTTTTACCTATTTTTTAAGCCCCTATTTTAAGAGGGATAACAAAAACAATCATTGACATGTGTGCTCATCCAAAGGATGAAGAGGCTGAGTTTTATCTTGATTACGTCTGTTATATCAAACAGGCACTCTTTTCCAAGATCTTCTGTATTTCCATAATGGCTTCTCTCAAATTCACATCGGTGAATACTGCTGCTGAAAATACCACTACTGCTATTCCTACTGGATCGCCATCCGCTCTAAGGATGACATCACCTACTCAACGTCTTCAACGCTGGGTATCAAATGCCCTGGTTAAGGAGTACCGTCAACACGGTACCATCCCAACTCCGGAGGCTGCCCGACAGGCCCTCCAAGTGAACAACTCACACAGGTCGTCCGGACAACGATGACCAGTGATCAAGAGGCAGGCGGTGCTGACTACCGTCTCCAACTGTTTCGGGTCGTTATCCCCGGAATGCAATTTCTATTCACTCCCTTACTTTGAGGAAGTGAATGAGAAGGTCCCTCAAGGCCTTAATTCAAAAATTCAGGAGTCCTTCCCAAGGGCTCCCATCAACAATCACCGCCAGACTCGTGCGGCAGTGCGCCCTCAACATGATGAGGGTACCGACTCCAGACATTCATCTCAGGTTCCTCGAACCCGAGCAGGCAAGATGAACCGCCAGAGACGGAATCCGGTTAACAATGGGAAGGTTTTCATCCCTGACATCCCCGGAGAAGTCCACCAACCTAACTTGGTGGCGAACAACGAGCAGGAACACACACCTGTCCGTTTTAATTCCGCTGTCCAGCAGAATCGTCTGGCAGCATCAAGCCAATCCCGTCAGGCAATTCTGGTAGAGTACTATAGGCAGGAACATACACCTGCTTATACATCACCAGTTAGTCAGCAGGCTCGTCTGACTACATATGATGGATCTCGTCAACCGCGTATGGCGAAGTGTAATCAGCAGGCACATACACCTGCTAGTACTAATCAAGCCTACCAACAGTCTCACTTGGTAGCGCATGGAGAAGTCAGTCGGAAAGCTCCGACGACAAACAGGAGGCAGACACAACTCTATGCCTCCGCACTTGAGTACTGTCAAGATTCACTGACCGGAAAAGGAGGACAGGAGCAGGCACATACACCTACTCCAAACCCGGAATGGACGTATATTCCCATTCCGGCGGCTGAAGTCACCAAGCATATTTTGTCAATGGTGAAAGAGCATAATAAAATTCTTGCTCATATTCTGGATGCTTGCCAGGATATCATAACAGCTTCAGCATCATCTCAGGGAAAGACACATAAATCTATCCCTAGCAGTGGAGTGACACATCAAAGATTCACTCCGGAACAAACACACACATCTGTTCCAGTCTAAGAGGGTTATGGGGCATACTCCCCCTTATCATACGGACAACCAAGTCAGGAACATACACCTGATTTAAGTGGAGATCATCAGCCTAACCTGACCATCTTTCCTGATCAGGCACATACACCTGCTCAAAGTAATCACTTTCTTCATCAAGTGGTTTCTAAAGCGAGTAAGAAGGCATCTAAGAAAAAGATCTGCCCAGCACAGTCAGGAGATCAAAGGCCAGTCTGTAACCAAGCCTTGCTCGATGCTGGAGTTCTTGAAGCCCTCAGACATTTATCTATCAGAATTAAAGATTCTACTCCCTCAGTTCCCAATAACGGGAACATTAATTCTAAAGGTCTTTAACAGAAACTTCCTCATGAAGGCTTGCTTCAGGAAAATTTGGTAAATCTTGATGTTTCTTCTTCAGATGAGAGCCACAGGAACCCTCTGTGTGGTCAGAAGACCAAGGAGAAAGGGATCACATCTTTTTATGTAACCCATTATGGTGGTCCTCCCCATGATGATGAATTTCGCTGCGAAAGTCCTCTCTGCAGTAGTGATTCACATTGCCTGGAAAATACTCCAGTGGACAATGTAGTGCCGAGAAAGCCCTCTTATCTTGAGGCACTTGCAAATGTGAAACCAGTCATGTTTGATGCTTTATCACTAGAAAGTGAAATACTTTCTCAATCATAAGATAGCCCAGGGTGTAGGTCATTCTCTGAACCACCCCTAAGTCATGCATCTTCTAGTTTGATCAATGACCTCTCTACCAATCTTGTTGAATCCGATGAAGCAATAAGGAAACACCAACTCTGGTCAAAACAGGTAGAAGAATCTTCATTTAATGATAAAGAGGAAATGCTGAACATGAGGAGAAAACTGGAAAAAAGTGAAGTACCAGTCATGTTTTGGCCTTTGGCTGACTCCCAGTATGATATTCCAAAGATGTTGACGGAAGATGGAGTCCATGATATTCGTCTCAACATATGGAAAACTCTTTTTCAATTGAAGAAGAAGGTATTATCTTATGATGAATATGAAAATCATCTTAAGATAATAGAAGGCCTACAACGTCAGATTGATTTGGCATCTCTATCAGTCTCTCGGAATCCGAAGGCTGAAAAACAGCAGAGAACCCTTCAACGTTCATGCCTTGGCGCACTAAGAAAATTGCGTCAATTAATTTCCAATGCTCCATCTGGTGTTCATATCAGAAGATGGGGTGTTCACGGAGCACTACATTTCACAGTGCTTTCCAATCAGTAAAGCCCGCCGAAAATGGTCTCATGCAATGTTATTGCCCATGGCCGGCCACAGTCAATGGGCTTTGTTCATAATAAAAATATTTCTCAAGAACAGGCTTCAACTAGTTCCTCTCAAAATCAAGCATATAGAGAAAAAGTTGTTGAATTGCTCCTACATCAAGCAGGCGAGAATATTGCACAAGCCTCTCATATGGAACAAACAAATCATCAAATGACAGAATTCTTGGAAATCATCCAACGGTCTGTTGAACCCGGTGATAAAAGTGGATACAGGTTAATGCATCCAGCTAATTTCTGAACTAAGATTCGCAAGATCAAGAGATCTTTTAAGAAGATCTCAGACATAGCATGTCAAGAACCACCCCATCTTGTCAGACTGGGGACTTCTTTAACCCAACCCTCAGAGTCAACAAATGGGATTCGAGGAGTTGAGCGGAAGCAGCAGGAACATCCCCAGTTCACGAGACTGGGGACTCGTTCAAATCATCAATCCCCTTCTCTGAGAATATCAGTCTTTTCTCGACTGGGGAAGAAGCCCCAAGAGGAACGAAGATCCAAATTATCAGGAGATTCCCTCCAAATTATTGCTCGTCAAGAAGTTCCTAAAGGATTGAATCAACAAAAGTCAATGTCTCATCAAAGATATGAAAGAAGACAATATCACAGAAATGTTGACAGAAGGGATGCGATGCATTATGCATCAATCAATGTCATCAATGCCGTTGTTGCTAATCCACCAGAGGAGACTCACTCAGGGGACTCAGATGAAGAGCGTCCTACTCAAGAAAATGTAAGCACCGATACAAATGAAGAAGGTGTGCGTACACGAAGTCAAAGGATTACTCATAACCTAGGTAATCCACTTCCCTCTCTCCAAAAAGTATCCAACAAAGGTAGGGGAAAGAATCAGGTTACATATCCTTCCTCTGGAGAAGGTCAATCGCTCTCATTAGAGCAAATATTTGCACAGCAAGAGGAAGAAATGAAAGAATTAAGAAGGTTGAATGCAGAACTACTTCAGAATAGTCTTCTTCTTAAGAATGTTGAGGTCTGACAGCCAATGGAATTTGTTGCAGTTACTAAGATGGATCATGAATATCCTCTTTTATCAGTACACCCTCAGAGGTATAATCCTACGGGTCAAACGCAACAACGGTTGGCAGTGCTACCATCAGTTGCAACACCAACCACTACATCTGTCCAGGCTCCATTCATTGCACCTGCTCAAGACCAGATTCAACCGAATGTTTCTCAAAAGTTAATAACTACTATTGAGTCATTAACAGCTCGGTTAGAAACTATGTAAGGTAAACGGGCATAAGTTCAACCAGAAAAGAAAGTTTACCCTGAATGGATAGATTCAATTTCTCCTCCATCTAGTTTTGGAAACCTTGTTTTCTCTACTTTCAATGGATCAGGCGACCCTGAACAACATTTGACACATTATGTGTCTTGTAGTGATCCTATTATGGTAACTCTAGAGTAGCAAGAAGCAGTGAAACTCAGATGCTTCGTGCGAACCTTGCAAGGACCAGCTTTTGTCTGGTATACAATCTTGCAATCCCGGTCAATCATCGGATGGAAGGATCTTCATCAAAAATTCCTTCTTCAGATTAGCTCAACTTTTCCAAAAACAACAGTTTTCGATCTTACAAACTACAAGCAAAGGGAGAATGAAAGAGTCTCTGATTTCATTGCTCGCTGGAAGGGATTAACGTATTCCCTGAGTTTAGCACTCCCTCGGGAAGAGCTGTTGCCAATATGTGTGGCAAATTTACGTGACGAATTACGCATGCCATTGATCCCTGTGAAATACACAGGAGGGTTTCGAGACCTTACTTCAATCGCTCAGCAGATTGAAGATTCCCTTATACAGGCTAAGGTTAAATCTCATGTAATTCCATCAGCCTCAGGAAGGAGAATGGGTAAAGCAGAAACTACTATAGTTATGCTTAAACAAGCACCTGTACCTATTTCTACTTCAAAACCTTCATCTTCTCGAAGGGCTCCACCTCCTGAACGCCAACAACAAAGGCCGTTTCATCCAAATGATCAAAGAGATCAACGACGAAAACAATTTGAGGATTTGAAGAGTAAAACATACTCCTTCCGAAATGATCAAGTTCCCGGTTACTTCATTTCATCTCTGGAAAATAATTTGGTTCAATTACCAATGCCCAAGAGGCCAAACAAGGAAGGAGATGAGGACCGTCCCAATTATTGTCCCTTTCATCAAATGTTAGGGCATACCATACAGGAGTGTTTTGTCTTCAAAGACCTCCTGCAAAAGATGGTCGACTTGGGACAAGTCAAGTTGAAAGGTTCTTCGACTCAGGTAGCATGTGTTACTGCTACAGTTCCAGAGGAGGAAGGTGAATGGAAAGAAGTCAAAAGCAGAAATGCACAGAAGTATGATGATTGGATGGTCAGAAAGACAATCAATCGGACTCATGCCATTTTGCGAACACAATTAAAGAAACCAATTGTGTCTTCTTCCATGAATATTGTGGTAAAACCCTCTTCGTCAGAGTAAAAGTCCTCAAAGAAACGGTTTGATTCAAAGAAGAAAAAAGAATCAGAATAAGATGAGTATGTTTCAAAGCCTAAATTGTCTTTGACTCTGGCAGACTTTATGCCATCTAATTCAAAACCACGGGCACCGCCCCATCAAACGGCATAGCCTAAACAGGAATGTCAGGTAGAGTCTTTATTGGACGAAGAGTTAATCTTCGGTTCTGTCAATATGATTCAATTAACAGATCCTTATTCCAGTCGTAATTTCAATTTTGATGAGTCTGAATTCCCTGTATCAAATAAGGGAATCCGAGGAAGTTCTAGAGGTTCAGGATACAGGGGAAGACGTGGATCTTTCCGAAGCCACTACTCTAATTCTACCCCTGCTAGCACTGTGTACGCAGTAGAAACTCATGGTAGAGCCCTTCAGCGAGCTCAAAAAGAACAAGCAAGTTCTTCTGCCAATAGTCAACTCAGTCATGGAACAGTTATTTTGGAAGACCGATTGAAAATTCCATCTTCTTTATCTCAGCAAGTAAATGGATATAATCGGTCTAATCTTCCAAAACCAAGGATTTTCCCAACTTCTATCCCAATACAAGATGCATCAGCTTCCAAAGAATCTGCTTCCAAGGTACCTGCTAAACCGCATATTCCTGTTGGGAAACGCAGACCTTTAGATAAAAAGTATGATATATTGAAATACTTGGCCCAAGTACCAGCCAAGTTATCAATTTTGGATGCTTTGAATCTGTCAAAAGATCTTCGGGAAGCACTCATCGAAGCTTTGTCAAGTCCTCAGGAGTTTGAAGCTGAAATTGCTGCAGCTGAAGTCTATCACATAGAGAATAATCCTGCAGAATGCCATGCAGTGATATCTTTTACGGATAAAGATAAAGATGATGTTGTTCATGGGCACATAAAACCTCTCTACTTATCTAGCAAAGTCAATGGTGTAGATATCCGAAGAGCTTTCATTGACAATGGTTCAGGAGTCAACCTCATGCCCATTCATACACTTCGTCGATTGGGCCTCACGGAATCTGATTTATCGCCTTCTACCATGATGTTACAAGGATATGATAAAAATGAACAAGAACCACTGGGAGAAGTTACACTCAGAACTCTATTTGGGGATCTTGTATCCAATTTGGATTTCATGATTGTTGATCAAGACTCAGCTTTCAATGTCTTTCTTGGAAGACCCTGGCAACATCAGCATGCGGCTATCCCTTCATCATACCATCAATGTCTCAAATACTGTTTCAATGGTCAAGTTGGAACATTTTATGGTGATAAGGCCTCGTTCAAGACATGTGAGTCTCAATACACTGAGGTAGAATTTTATCACATGAAGGGAAGAGAGAAGTCCACAATAAAGGAAATTACCAAAGTTAATGCTCCATATGGTTTGGAGAAGATTCCAATAAATCCATTTACACATGTGAGTACAGATTATGTGTTACCTATCAGTAAAATTGACAAAATAGGCCCAAATCAAAATACTCTTATGGAAAGATCCAGAATGTCAATTATGGCAGTTGATCCAGACAACATGGGAGAAATTGGTAACCTACCAAACAGTGATGAGAGCACAAGTGGTGATGTCTTCATTTCATCTGCTGAAATCCAACAGGTCTATATGTCGCCAATCAGGCCAGAGGAAGTTATAGCAACATCAAAGGTGAATAATGATGTCAATTCTCAATCCATCATCTCCTCTTTATTTCCCAAAGAAGGCCCTTTATCGTCAATAGGGTCGGAAATAGAAGTGTCTTCTTCAAAATGTGCAAATTTTGACATCTCTTATGATCATGAAAATTTCATTTTGTTGTCTACTATGCAAGTAGAAACAGAAGAAATAGCACATGATGAAGAGGAAGAGGAAGAGGAAGATCTTAGAGATGCTCCTCCAGCATTTGAAGAGGGTATCTCTACCACTGTGGATGAACTCAGAGAAATAAATCTGGGTACAGAGAAAGATCCACGCCCCACTTTAATTAGTGTGGCTATGACCCTTGAAGAGTAAGAGATGTATATTTCTTTTCTAAAGAAAAATATTGATATTTTCGCTTGGAACTATACAGAAATGCCTGGGCTAGATCCTGATATTGCTACTCATCATTTGGGTTTACCAAAAGAACATCGAGGATTTAAGAAAGCCGCGAGAAGAACACACCCAAATTATGCTTCCAAAATTGAAGCTGAAGTGGATAAGCTGATTAAAGCTAACTTCATCAGAGAAGTTCAATATCCCAAGTGGTTGGCTAATATTGTCCCTGTAAAGAATAAGAACGGACAAATTAGGGTTTTCATCGATTTCAGAGATCTTAATCAGTATTGTCCTAAAGATGATTTCCCAGTTCCGATTACAGAACTCTTAATTGATGCGACGGCCAGCTATGAAGTACTTTCCTTCATGGATGGATATTCCAGATATAATCAGATCCGAATGGCCCCAGAAGATGAGGAATCTATAGCCTTCAGATCCCCTCAAGGTGTGTTTTGTTACCGGGTGATGCCCTTTGGTTTAAAGAATGCAGGTGCAACATATCAACGCGCCATGCATCGTATCTTCAAACCTTTTTTGGGGAAGTTTGTTGAATGCTATGTAGAAGATTTGGTGGTTAAATCCAAACAACGTTCTAATCACTTGGCTGATTTGGAAATCATATTCCACAAGCTTCGACAACATAATTTGAAGATGAACCCTTTAAAATGTGATTTTGGGGTAACCTCAGGAAAATTCCTCGGCTTTGTTGTATGCCATCATGGTATTGAAGTCGATCCTGAGAAGACCAAGTCAATCCTTGGTATGTCACCTCCTCATAATTTGAAAGAATTAAGAGGACTTCAAGGACACTTAGCCTATATTCGGCGTTTCATTGCCAATTTGGCAGGAAAAAGTTTACCCTTTACCAAATTATTGAAAAAAGGAGTCACTTACCAGTGGACTGAAGAATGTCAAGAAGCGTTTGATATTCTCGAGAAATACCTCTTGAGTCCACCAGTACTCATGCCACCTGTTGAAGGTAGACCACTTATCCTCTATGTGATAGCTCTAGAGCGATCATTGGGTGCCTTTCTCGCTCAAAAGAATGATGCTGGGAATGAAAATAGCCTCTACTATCTCATTAGAACTATGCTTGAAGAAGAAACCCTGTATTCAAGTTTTGATAAGTGATGCCTAGCATTAATCTTTGCAGTCCAGAAACTGATACACTACTTGCAACATCACGAGGTCCAATTGGTATCTCGCAATAATCCGCTCAAATTCATCCTTAGTCATCCAATGCTTACAGGATGTCTAGCATGGTGGGCAGTTATTTTGTAGTAGTTCGGCATTCAGTATGTATCTCAAAAGGCAATAAAAGGCCAAGCTCTTGTTGATTTCCTGGTTGAACATCCTTTAGTGGAAGACACGTCTTCAGATATTGAACTCCCTGATGAGGAAGTTTTCTCTATTCAAGAGAGTCCTCAAACATGGGAAATGTATTATGATGGTGCTTCCAGAAGTCCAACAGGGAAGAAAATGGAAAATCCTAAATTCAACAGAGTTGGTTTAGGAATTGTACTCATTTCTCCAAATAAGGCATTATTACCTTATTCCTTTTTATTGTGGGAAGGTGTTACTAATAATGAAGCCGAGTACGAAGCTCTTATCACAGGCTTGGAGTTAGCGCTTCAAGCACAAGTGAATCACTTAAAGGTGAAAGGTGATTCAGACCTGGTAATCAAACAAGTCAATGGGGATTATGCCATCAGAAAAGAAGAGTTAATCCCTTTATATGATTATGTCAGAGATTTAATGGCGGAATTCCCTTCAGAACCGACATTTTCTTATGTCCCAAGATCACAAAATGCTCAAGCTGATGCACTGGCTAATATAGCCACAGCTCTAGCAGATCCAAATCGGGATGAGACAACCAACAGTATTGCCCACCATCGTGCAATTTTACCTTATGTTCAAGCCAGAACAGAGGATATTAATGAAATTAGTCCCATCCATGAACCGTATGGCCATACTATAGGATGGATGTCACCTATCAGGGAATACCTTCAAAATGGAACACTTCCACCTGATAGAGCCAAGAAAGAACAAATCTGGCAACGTGTGGTCAATTTTACTCTTTATGATAGCCCAAACCACCTAGAGAAAATTCTCTACAAACGTGGTTTTGATGGAGTTCTCTTCAGATGCATTGATGGTGAAGAGACAATGGCTGTCATGAAAGAAGTACATGCAGGAGTATGTGGTGCCCACCAGTCTGGACATAGATTATCTGATCAAATTGGAAGGCTTGGATACTTTTGTCCTTCAATGATACAAGATTGTGTTGATTTCACAAATAAATGTCATTCATGTCAAGTACATGCCAACTTCATTCATCAATCTCTAGAGTTGCTTCATACAGCTAAATACTCATGGCCATTTGCCACATGGGGAATGGATGTGGTGGGACCTTACCCTTCAGCTACGGACAAGTAGTTTAAGTACATTCTTACTGCTACTGATTTCTTTTCCAAATGGGCAGAGGTAGTACCTCTCAAAGAAGTCAGTTCTAAATGCATTGTAAGCTTCATCAAGTCTAATATCATTACTAGATTTGGTGTCCCTCATACCGTATTGACGGAAAATGGCACCAACTTCTATTCTTCTGAGGTAAAGAAATTGTATCAAGAATACAACATTAAATCCAACCATTCATCTCGGTATCATGCAGCAGCCAATGGCCAAATAGAATCCTTTAACAAGACTCTTTCAAATATACTGCAAAAGATGGTGGATAAAGATAAGAAGTCATGGCCTGATAAACGTTTTCATGCTTTATGGGCTTATCGGACTACCACCCGCAATGCAATGTGGTCAACTCCATATTCGTTGGTATATGGAACAGAAGCAGTCTTGCCAATTGAAGTTCAATTTCCCTCACTCAGAGTAGCCATTTGTAATCAGTTATCTACAGATGAGCAATCCCAAAAGCGATTGAATGATTTGGAATGGTTAGATGAGAAAAGATTGTGCACTTTGCACCACTTGGAAATCTTTCAGAATCAAATAGAACGAGATTTTAACAAAAAGGTTCGTCTTCTCTCATTCATTCAAGGAGAATTGGTATTAGTTCTCAGAACTCCAATGATACTAGGAAAGAAACCTCCCAATCTTGAGCCAAAATGGGAAGGACTTTATTCAATACATAGGGTCTACTCTAATGGAGCTTATTCATTAATCTCAATGGATGGAGAACTCATTACTACTCCAACTAATGCCAGATTTTTGAAGAAGTATTTTTTATAAACTACAAAGTATTCATATTTTGTCCCCGCTACATGACACTAAACTGAGCAGCACCAATAGTCCTAACTGCAAGACTTTAAACTGCATAGTCCCTCAATTGTCCCTGCTACATGACACTAAACTGCGCAGCACCACTAGTCCTAACTGCAAGACTTTAAACTGCATAGTCCCTCAATTGTCCCTGCTACATGACACTAAACTGCGCAGCACCAATAGTCCTAACTGCAAGACTTTAAACTGCATAGTCCCTCAATTGTCCCTGCTACATGACACTAAACTGCGCAGCACCACTAGTCCTAACTGCAAGACTTTAAACTGCATAGTCCCTCAATTGTCCCTGCTACATGACACTAAACTGCGCAGCACCACTAGTCCTAACTGAAAGACTTTAAACTGCATAGTCCCTCAATTGTCCCTTCTACATGACACTAAACTGCGCAGCACCAATAGTCCTAAGTGCAAGACTTTAAACTGCATAGTCCCTCAAATGTCCCCGCAACATGACGTTAAACTGTGCAGCACCCTTATGTCCCCGCAACATGACACTAAACTGTGCAGCACCAGTTCGTCCTTGCTATATGACGTTAAACTATATAGCAACGGTCTAAGCATATGACCCTAAACTATTTGCACATAAGTCCAACAAGACGTTAAACTATGTCACCTTATGTCCCCGCAACATGACACTAAACTGTGCAGCACCAATTCGTCCTTCCGATATGACATTAAACTATACAGAAACGGTCTAAGAATATGACCCTAAATTGCAACTTCGTCCCACACGACGTTAAAATGTGAAAAAGTTCCCTAAACCATCCAGCATGACCTTAAACTGCATCATCCCTGGTCCATGCATATGACCATAAACTATTTGCAAGTCCCTTACGTCCAGCAAGACGTTAAACTGTGACGTCCTAACTACATGACGCTAAACTGTATAAAAGTCCCTTACGTTCGGAAAGACGTTAAACTATATAATCATCAAAGGTCCTGTATGACCCTAAACTACACCACCGTCCATCATGACATTAAACTGAACCATCCACGGTCCATGCATATGACCTTAAACTATTCGCACTTTCGTCCAACATGACGTTAAACTGTGAAAAAAATCTCCAATGCGTCCAACATGACGTTAAAATGGTGCACTCTTTTGTCCTCACTGCATGACATTAAACTACACAGTTCCCCCCTTTCGTCCAACATGACGTTAAACTCTATTGTTCCCATCGTCCTAACTAAATGATGCTAAACTATACAGAAAGTTCTATATATGTCCTGCATGACATTAAACTGTATTTTGTCCCTACTACATGACACTAAACTGCACAGCACCAATAGTCCTAACTGTAAGACTTTAAACTGCATAGTCCCTTTATATGTCCTACATGACATTAAACTATGCATTGTTAAGGTTGTTGTTACCTCTTGTTTCTCACACCGATTATGACTCACATGATCTTAGAGAAAACCTCAACCGTAACACTCTCTTTGGGCTGCTAACCATGTATAAGTCCCAACAACATTTTTTATTATTATTTAGATCGTTGTCCCCAAGAACAACTTGATCATTAATTCATTCTTTAATTGAACTACACGGACTTTGATCCTTGCCCTCCAGGCTGGGTATGTAGGCAACCTCCCAGGGTTCAAGCCCAAAAACAATCTCTTCACATAGGTTCACTACCATCTCATATGATGTTGATTCATGAAACCGCCCCTAGAATCAATATCTTTACATTGATTCACTTTCGTCCTTGTTATATGATGTTAAATTATGCAACACTTTTGTCCAGTACGACAATAAACTACAATACTCTTTGATTTCCTCATTTGAGAGGGAACCATTATTGACATTGATTTTTCAATCATGTTTCATTTCAAAAGACTACGTACATACATGGTAATACCTAAACTTTTTTTCTCAAGTTAAACCATCATTGCACTAAAGTCCCCTTTCACCCGTACGAACCAAATTTGTACAAAGGGTAGTTCTAGAACTACGTGGACTTGATTCCCATCCTTATGGGATACGTAGGAACATTCGAGTGTCCCTTGAATCCAGTCCCAAGTCTTTTGGGCCTAACCCCAAATTTCACTTTCAGTCCCTTGGCTGAAAAGTCCTCATGAAAACACACACTATGTATTCATTATTATGTTCCGAACTTTATGACCCTAAACTAATATCTCTAATACTTTCGTCCTGGACGACGTTAAACTGTATTTCAAGAACTACGTATTGTTTGATTCTCATTCTTATGAGATACGTAGTGAAGTCCAAAATTTCAATTCAGGACCCAGCCACAACATAATTATGGTTATCATTGACCTATGTATCTCTATATACATTAGACAATACCCATATTTATGTTTTATAATCCTAACCTTAAATATTTTCAGATCTTCATAACCCTTTTCATGACTTTCACAAAAATGTCAAACTTCTGAGAATTCTTTTGCCTGACTATGCAGCATGTGCCCATAGGTGGCCTTGCATAAACAGTCCACATAACAGACTTGTCAGCCGAAATATGCTATTTATTTTACCATGCAGCCAATGCCCTTAGGTGGCCCTGCATATTTCAACCCCCTAACGGGTTTGTTAAATAATGGTAACTTCATTCTTGGGAAGAATGCCTCTTTTTCCTTATTTGTCCCATATCCTTTTTCATGATCTGAAAGTATTCAAGTCTATGGTTTATTCTTCCTCCCTACCTTTGGGTCAGACCTTCGTGGGAGTGATATTCATCCAGTTCTTCGATAATCTTGTCTGGAAATATCTTCTCCATATTCAAGTACCTCTTCCCATAAAACAAACTCTATACTTTAGAAAATTTGAATCTCCATAAACTTTCACTGGCTTTTTTAGCACTAGGAAAGTAAATTTCTGGGAGTTCTTTTGCCTGACTATGCAGCACGTGCCCATAGGTGGCCTTGCATAAACAGTCCACATAACAGACTTGTCAGCCGAAAGATGCTATTTATTTGACCATGCAGCCAATGCCCTTAGGTGGCCCTACATATTTCAACCCCCTAACGGGTTTTGTTAAATAATAGTAACTTCATTCTTGGAAACTACTTCTTCTAATGACTTTTATCTATTTTTCATATCATTCCTCAGATTAAAATATTCTTAAGCCATAGTTTACATATTTTCCCTCATACTTGAGTATGGTAGTATGTTTTCAGATGATTTTTTCAAGGAATTGTGTCAATTCTAATCCATTTTGGTCAAAGCTATTTCGACCTTAAACATTAGCCCCTTTATGTCCGGCGTGCATGACTTTAAACTTCCCACAAAAGACAAAGGAACTCTGAATAAAAGTCAAGTTCCATCTCACTAAACATACATTCTATATGATTTAGGTAATATTGAGCAATTAAAAGATTCAAGGTTTATAGGGTTATTTCTAATAATCCTAGTAAAAATCAAACTATTCTTACTAAGCCCGTTGGCTTAAGTAAATTTGAAGCAGGTAGTGAAAGAATGCAGGTACAAATGATTGAAATTGAAAGTATTTTTCATTGATGCACAAGAGTTAGAAGGACATCCACAGACTGGAGTCTCTTCTCTTTTTCAAGAATTACAAGAGGCTTTCAACATAACACTTCATTTGATTTACGGCATCCCAAGCTTCATCAGCAACCACCTGGAATTAATTCATTCAACTGGATACAATAAGAGATGCAGTGATACCATCTCTTCTTGGAACAATTGTAAAAGGATGTTCTTGAGTACGGTTTGAGAAAATTTTCTGCTGATCAAACAGTGACTCTGTTTCTGTCCAAGAGACTTGGAAGATGGATACATGGATTTGAGAATGGAGCATTGGAAGTAAAGAGCCATTTGGAGAGAGTACTCTTTTCAGATATTGCTCTAATACCATGTTTGTCTTCTCTCCACCAATCAGCAGTGGAAAACATTTCAGACCATGGGTTTTCCATTTTCATATCTGCAAGGAAATGACATGGAGGCAGAATTTGAAATTTCACACCATTGTTGTTGGTCTTAATGCACAGCATAACCGAAATGAATTAGTAGCAGCGCAGCTGCATTTCAAGTGTATAGTTCTTTGCATCTGGAATATTGACTCCTTGCAAGTGACCATGACCATATAGAGGCAGGTAGATGCTCTGTGGGAAATTAAGATGATATTTCTTCAAGTGCTTAGCCAAATCTGAGAGAGTGATGTTGCAGATATCATAGTAATCATGTCCAATGATGTTCATCATGTCATCAATCCACTTGATAGCCAGTTCATCAGACGTTTTAATTCCATTAGTAGCCATTGAATCTTCCCAAAAATGGAATAAGTTAAACTCTTAAATGGGTTTATTTTTCATAAAATTTGGGAAAGATTTTCAAAAAAATGGCTAAGGAATTAAGGCGCACAAGTCTAAAAAATGGCGCGCAAGTATTCGTGTGTCGCGCTAGTTTTTGACGCGCAAGTATAAACTACGCAAGTACAAATGCCTTTACAGTAGTGCGACATCAAGGAAAACACTGGAAAAAAGAGCAACCTGCGCGGTTAAGGTGACCTGCGCAGTGAGAGCTCGAAGGTATGAAGTCCGAAAATCTGGATGCTTGTACGGAAGTGAGGCCCTCTATTTATAGATGTGGTCAGGACCCTGCGCGCCATACCCAGTGCACTTAAGTCCTACGCAGATATAACTTGCGCGCTGCCTCTGCGCCACCAAGACTTGTGCGCCCTCTTTTCCTTTGGATGTATTCTATTTCCTCAAAGTCAAATCCTCATTTCTCTCCGGATCCAACTCTGAGGGGGGACTTTTGTTGACGCTCCTTTTGTCACAGAATCTAAAGATCGGAAAAAGGGAATATCTGAGCTCAAAGTGATTCAACCTTTGAAGAAAATATCAAAAATCGACAAAGGGATGAACAAGGAAAACTTTTCCCATAGGCCGCGCAAGTTTCCTAATGGTCGCGCAAGTGGACTTGCGTGACGCACCTTGGTGCGCAAGTGACTTGCGCGACCTAATTGATAACTGCCCGGTAACCGCCCGGGGTCTTCTTTTGCCTATAAATAGACCCTGTTGGCCCCCCATTCGAGAGGATTTTTTTTCCAGAAACTCGGATTGAAGCTCCTGACGCCCAAGTCTATTCTCAAAGCTTCCGGAACACTTCTAAGGTAATTTCTTACCTAGAACGGAAGATCTAAATAGAGGGAGGAAGGCCTAAGTGTTGAAACTCATCAAACACTTGCGCGCCTGAGTGGCCAGCCCTTAAGGGAAGTGGCCACACTTGTGCGCCGCCTTCTTTCTTCGATAGAACTTGCGCGTCCCTTTTCTGGAAGAGACTCAAGAGGATTCTAAAGGCTTTAATAAAGAGTCGCTCAAGTATTTCAATGCTGGTTGAATATCGCGCAAGTACACCATGTGTCGCGCAGGTATACATGCGCACCAACGTAATACTTGCGTGCCTTCCAAGACTTGCGCGCCCATTCCTTTTTTGGTGCCCATCTTGCCTATTTCACCCCTCTTAAGCTATTACACCTTTCCTTTTCAAGATTCAGTCTTCAAGACACTCTTCAAATCCATTTATGGCATGATTTCTTGATTTGACTTCCTTATCTGAAAGGAATTCTGTGGAATATCTCTCAAAACCTAGTGATTCAAAATATCCTTATGTCACTAAATATGGAGAGTCCATTCATTCAACCTCATCCTTTAAGATGAGAGAATCCTTAACCTGGGTCTCCTTTTCTGGAATAATCCCCAGTCATAATCATGGGCATCCTCTTTAGAAGTAAGCCCCAAGTCCCTTAATTTCTTGGGCATTCTCTTCAGGAGTAAGCCCCAAGTCCCCTAATTTGGGCATCCTTCTTAGGAGTAAGCCCCAAGTCCCTTAAAAATATGGGCATCCTCCTCAGGAGTAATCCCCAAACCTTAATCCTTAACCTGGGATTCCTTTTCAGGAGTAAGCCCCAGTCTCAAATATGGGAATCCTCCTCAGGAGTAAGCCCCGAACCTTAATCCTTAACCTGGGATTCCTTTTCAGGAGTAAGACCCAGTCTCAAATATGGGCATCCTCCTCAGGAGTAAGCCCCAAACCTTAATCCTTAACCTGGGCTTCCTTTTCAGGAGTAATCCCCAGTCTCCTAATTTGGGATTCCTTTTCAGGAGTAAGCCCCAAATCCCTTAAATTCTCTTTAACCAGTCCTAATTTCCGTTTAATATGGGATTCCTTCTCAAGAGTAAAACCCAATTATCAATCCTCTCCTAATTTGGGTTTCCTTTTCAGGAATAAGTCCCAAGTTAGAGTTTTTAAATCTCCATAAAGCACATATACCTTTATGGACCCTGTTCCTGGATTTTCTCCTTAAAGTAAATCCTAAAACTTCATTCATCTGGGCAGTCATACATACATAAGCCCCACATTATTTCTCATGATTGCATCTTTCATGGCACAATTGTCTAATTTTTACCAATACCTCTTGTTTCTCACACCAAGCATGACTCACGTGAGCTTAGAGTGTAAAAGTAAATTGTGACATCCTCCTTTGAGCCATCAGTCATAAACATCATACTCCCTTACTCGAACTACATGGGTTATGATTCCTTTTCCAAAACAAAGGATACGTAGGTAGCCCATCTATGGGTTCGATCCCAACTCTGAAATAATTCATGTCCTTCTGAATGACAATAAACTTCAAGTGCCCCACTGAGTGGCTTTAAAACCAGCCTGGTCATCATAATGACCAAGAGACTTTTATATGAATATTTTGAAGGTTACCATTGACTAAGAATCTCTAAATAGATATAAATGATTATCTATTGATGAGGAACCTCGAATACATATAAAAGATTCTCTAAATTTCTTACATATTTAATCATTGATTGTCAAAACTAAAGGAAAAGCTCATTTTATACTTGGTAATGTAATAAGGATTCATGAACATAACTTAAATCTATAAAGAGAGTCCCGGAATAGACAATAATTCCCCTTAAAAAGGTGTGATGAGTCCGACCTCCCATCCTCTCGACCAATGAAAATTCCTAAGCGTCGTCAGTTCATAAGCTAATGAGCGCCCACCTTTGGAAAGTAGGTCCAAACAGATATGGAATCATTGGATGTTTCTGTTTCTACGAACAAACCCGTTAGAAAACCGATCGGAACGTTTGAATCTCCCATCCAGGAGGTCATCCCCGAATTCCGAGGGAAACAAGAACCAAGCCTTCTGGTACTATGGTACGTCCTATGAAAAGAATGACGTGCTCCCCACCTTCATAAAATACTTCATGTACTTGACCTGAGGATATCTGAGCCCGTCGGGTCTCGCAGTCAGTTTCCCCATGATGCACCTCCCCGACTTGCTGAAAAAGTGGGGATGTGACTATGAGAAACTGTAGAAAGGCTAATTCGTCTCGATCCACAAAGGATATCTGCAATGCGGCTAGCTGCTTCATCTCCTATCCTAGCAGCTGATTCCCAGATCTCTTATTGAGAGCATCGTCTATGACGTTCCCCTTTCCAGGAGTATAGACTATCTCAAAGTCATAGCCTTGGAGGAACTCAAGCCATCATCACTATCTCAAGTTTATGTTCTTCTGAAAGAAGATACACATGAGGCTATTAAGATTAGAGTAATCCGTAAACCGTTCACTCATAGAACTATGAGTGAGACTAGCCAAATGTTAATAACTCAATTACACCCTTCTTCGCCTAAGTCTTACAAGAGATGATAAGATTTCTCTTTTGTCGAGAAGAGAAATCTGGTCACATACCCTAGATGAACCATGTTCTTCACCTAATATAGTCAATCCTAACCTGAACGGTACATTTCAAGCCATGGACGACATCATAAGGCCTTGATGCCACTACCAAGAAATCCAACCGTTACTCTCGCCTGCAAGGGTCGAGTCACACTGTCGGCAGTAGTATGTCGTCACTGGGTCTCCTTCAATAAGAATCTTGAATGTGAGGGTCATGTCAACTAATTTTACCGGAACCACTCATTATCAACCACAACTAATAGGTAGGAAAACAAACATCACATGGACATGTGTCTTTTATTACTGCTGCACAATGTAAAAAGACAAAAAGAAACTTCAAACAATAGCATCAACGAAGCTAGAAGTATCATGAACAAAGGTCTCTATGACTGGAGATAGTCCCACTTTTTTCCACCTTCTCCTGAAACACAATGGTCATAGGCCTCAACTACTTGAAGATAATTTCTCCTATGTCTACTCATTCTTTTAGGTCAGGGTGGACTTCTTCGTGGTGGTGGTGGTAAGGCTTCAAAATGTCATCCACCACCTGCTGCTTGGCCAGCTCCTCTACCACGCCCGCCAATTCCTAGAGGACCACCGCAGTTGAACCTCTTTCTTGGCCTGGGTGGTCCCTCTACTGTATGATGCTCGTCTGCATGGCGGTTCGGATAGCCCCGAGCCATGTGACCCTACTCGCCGCATGCATAGTACTGCCTGCTCCTCATATAGATGACTCTATCTTGTGTGCCCCGCACAACTGTAACTGTGTCCTGGGGTCACCCACCTGTAGTCCTAGTCTGCGTGGACCTCTGTGACATCTATCTACTAGTTGATGTAGAGTACTTTTCGACGGTCGGAATGCCCTGCAGAAGGAGTAGTAGCTCTTAAGCCCGCACAGAGTGTGGAGTCGCTGGTACAATCTCTGCCCGGAAAAAACCCTCAAAGTATCCCCAGGTGAGGGTCTCCTCATCATAAAATGGGAGCATCAGGCTCTACCAACTCTCAGCTGCTCCCAGAAAGAGACTAAAATCTAGTTACACCATTAAGTCAACGGGTTTCCCAAATTTGTGGAAAACTCGTGCTACAACCTCCTACCAGCACCCGACCGTCTGAAAATCTGTCTCACCTTGATACCGGGGAGAACATTGTCACATCAACCCGTGAAACGCACTCATGTGGTGTGCACCCATTTTTTCTGGGGATGGTTGCAATGGTAGCCTAGTGGTTAGTGGTACCGCTGGTGCCTCCACTGTGATGGGGCCCTGCACCATGGGATCGTTGCTCTGTGGGCTACCATCGCTCTCTCCACTGGGAAACTGCGCTAACTGACTAGGTGAAGACATACTGAAAACAAAAAAGTTCTCCATGATTAAAAATTATACTAGGTGAGAAAACACAAGGTAATCACAAAGAAAACATTTCAAAGGAAACACACACACAATTAGTATTTTCGTGCACTGAGTTGGAAATCAGAGGTCAGGATCCTGGTGTATGGATACATCGGCCTCCACACCAACACTTGACTCCCTTGACTTAAAACCACAATCAATACTCTTAACAATATTACGTCACAGAAAAGAATGATCAAAGACCTGAGTTCTGGGGTAGAACCAACTCCTCTAACACCAATTAGTCATGACCCGTCCTTGGGGCCTGTGTCGTGACTACCTCAAGCCCGCCTTCCATAGGTCAGGGGCTGGCAACTAGCACCAAAGGCATAATCCTGATAATCGGGAAGGAATTGCCTTTTTAACCTCTGACACACACATAGTCTGAACATAAGCAGTAATGAAAATAACTAGAAATAAACACTAAGAAAAACTGAATACAATAGAAAGTTTTGAAAGGAAAGGGGCTGGAAATACAGGCCCAATAGTAATGTTCAACTGCATAAAAGTAAACGGAAACTACTATGACGTCCTCTTGGAATCCCACCTGAAGGGTGGGTACAGACAGTATCCTCCACACCTCAGGTTCATCCATCCACTCCCTGTAAGTATTTCCACGTGGTCTATCTCTGGGTACCGTCCAGCTCTACAAGTCTCTACCTTGATCAGTGTTGCCCATCGTCTGTAACCAACACAGCCAAGTGCAATCATAGCCCGTGTAGGCGTGAGTATAACGATACTTAGTAGGGACCCCGAGACCCCGTATGGTCTCCTAGAATCCATGATGGATAAACCACAGAAAAAAGTTACAATCATGAAGTATCAACAAACCCTAATTAGGTATATTCCCATACATATACCTAGGTTTTCAATCTCAAATCTGCTCCAACTATCAAGTCCATGCACAGCCCAGTCCACACAAGAAGTAATGTCAATCACATCGATGATAATGAATGAAAGTCAAGACTCAGCTCACACAGGTATACATATTTCGTATAGCGATAGAGATGATAAATTGTAGTCATTGATTTATCTAATCTGTAGAACCCACAAAAGATAGAAAAATAGTAGTCATCGATGTCGATCCCACGTAGGATCCTAGTACAGAAGTCTTCACTGTCGAATCCACGTAGGATCCTAGTACAGAAGTCATCACTGTCGAACCCACATAGGATCCTAGTTCCGAAGTCGTCACTGTCGAACCCACATAGGATCCTAGTAAAGAAGCCGTCATAGTCGAACCCACGTAGGATCCTAGTTCACAAGTCATCACTGTCGAACCCACATAGGATCCTAGTACATAGTTCATCAGTGTCGAACCCACGTAGGATCCTAGTACAGAAGTTGTCTCTATCATACCCACATAGGATCCTATTACAGAATTCGCTTCTGCCGAACCCACGGAAGATCCCAGTATGTTAAATGTCATCGTCAAACCCATGGAGGATTCCAGTACGGTATTCATCCTCGTCGAACCCACAGAAGATTCTAGTAAGTTAGACATCACAGACAGCTCTAGGGTTCCCGCTCACAGGACACTAAATTCTGGGAGGGTCCGCTCCTTGAGCAAGGGGGTCGATACATAAACTATCACGAAGTCATTATTTGATGTGTCCCGAAGTTTTGCCTCATCAAAAGGAACCCAATGCGACAGACGGCACGTCAATTTGACGCCCAGTCTGAGAGTTATTGGCTTTTCCATTCCAGGGGCCCGATTGGATTTACGGTCGTTCCAATCCCGACCGTTTTAAAAAGTTGTCCAAAACTCACATTGAGTATCGCAAAAGGACTGTCTCATCGTGAGAGTCCTAGTGTCGTAGACGGCACGTCGATCGAACACGCGGTCTAGAAGTTATTCACGTTTAAGTGAAATGGGCCCGACCCGTAAAGCCCAGTGGGCTGGCAGGTTGGCCCGATCCAGTTTGGCGGGTCCAACCCGGAAGGGGTTTGGCCTGAAGCAGTGGTGCACGGCCCACCCACGGACCTGGCCTGGCGTGTCCGACACGGTTGGGGGGTCGGCCTGGCACAGTGGGGCGCGGCCCGCCCACGGACCCGGCCCGCATAGCGGGCCGATTCGGTTTATCCGGTGGCGGCGCCTCTCCTGCCCGGCCATCCATAGCCGGAAGGTTCTGTACGACATGAGCGGCCCACGGTTGCGGGTTGCAGTTCCTCCGCATGCTGCCCCTATGGGCGCTGTGGTTTTTCCCAGCCCGACCGGTATGTGGCCATCCGGTTCGCCTAGCAAAGCATCCCACATAGCGGGCTGCGGTCTTCTCCGCAGCGCGGCATGAATTGGGTGCCATGGTCCCCTATCCTGGCCGGCTTTGGACATCCGGTTCGGTTCTTCCGAGTGGCCCACAGTTGCGGGCCACAATTTCTTCCATGCGGCCGGCGCGACGGTGCCTGTCCACCAACGTCGCGGCCCGGCCTGGCCGTGGCCTTCGGGCGTCACCGCCTTTGGTCGTCGCCGCCTTCGATCATCGCCGCCAATTCCGACCGTCGCGACCTACATGGTCTTGGCCTCCTTCCTCTGGTGCGGTGCAACGGCATCACGCCCTTCTAACTCCACCCCCTTCGCCAAAAAACCAACAAGTATGGGGGAGGTTTGGGCCATGTTCGTGCGGGCCCAAACCCTCCTCGTTATTACTTAAAATTTGGCAATTTACATTCCGCAATTAGAATGACAAAGTTCGGAAATATAAACAGCTCAAAACAACCCCATAACTCATAAATGGTGCTCGCTCGGCGGAGTCACAGGATAGAGGGCGGACGTCGATTTCATTGACGTCGCGAAACGTTCGAGGATGGAGTGTAATCGACGTTCCTTGCTGGCAAAGTCTACTCCTTTAACACGGAAGCAGGTCGAGGAAAGAAAGATGATGCGGCGTTGTTCTTCTGTTGAAACTACGTTCTTCATCGAGAGGACGACATTCCACAATGGAGGTGATTTTTGTGTTCATAATGGTAAGAATGCTTCCTTTCTAATCCTCCAAATCCACACAAAGTAATATGTCCAACCGACATAAAAAAAATTAACACCACCTATATAAAAGGATGACTTAATGAATTTAAAAAGATTTAAATTCATTAAGTTACATCCATTAATTTAAATGGTGGTTGGCTCATTAAATGGAAGGGAGGAGATGAAGAGGCTCCAAATTAAATAAAGGGATTCCAAGAGTTTAAAGGAGTGTTTAAAGGGGGAGTTGAGGGGTTAGGTGCTCGTGTGGGCCCCACCTATAGTTATATCCTCCCAAGGGAGGTTAGGGTGTGTTGGGCCCCACTCATAACCTCTACCTAGGGACATTACCCACCTTTCGAATAAAAATGTGTTGAAGACACATTTTTATTTAATTTGTAATTTGAAACCCCAATTATAACTTCCATCCTGCATAAATATCAACTGTGTTAAAGGTCCCCTTAAGGGAATACCGATGCTACGAGTTCATCGATGTCCTTAGAATTTGATTCCGAGCACCGGCTCTAATGAGATAAAAACACACACATACGTTTTTATGAAAGTACCCGAACAAAATTTCATAAATTTATTATCAGTTACCCTCGACCCACGTCGGTGGAGGTTAGGCTATGCCTAAGTAAAAAACACCCCAATGAACCCAACAGTACTCTTGTATTTTTAATCCGAGTTAGAGTTCAGATGTAATGAATTTTACAATAAAATAATTGTAACTTAATTATTTTATTTGCGTCCAAAAACTATCTTTCTCTGGTGGCCCGTGCCGGCCAAAGTTAGTATCTTCTTAAATAAAGCATGTCCTCATGATTTCATTAGGGGTATCAGATTTTTAATCCTAGCTACCATTTGTGAGTTATAAGCATTTGAAAAATAAAATAATTATTTTAATTATTTTGTTTACGGTTATGCCATTTTTGGAATTTCTCACATGAGGCCCACGCCGACTAAACATAAGTCGTGCCTAGGGTAAACCCTCTATCCTGGGCGCAATAGTGCCCTCATATTTATGATCCGAAAAAAAATTTAAGTGTTATTCCACTTTCTCAGTAAAACTTCTTATGCACGTTAATTTAAGCTTAACAAATATTCAGAAAATTACTCCGGGAACGCCGGTCCTTGGAATCAGGTGCCGTCAAAAACTACGGACTCATAAAATAATAAAGAATTTAGGAAAAAAATCCCTTGAAATTTCTTGTTCATTACAAACCCCATACCCGATCGATTATAAAAAATATTGGATGGTTTCTTTTGGTGTTTATTATCCATAGGGGTCTCAATAATGTTCACTAGTTTTAGTGTCATAATATAACTACAAAATTCTATAATAACTACAGATATGACATTGATAACTTGAATATTATTACTATAATTTCATTATTTTAAAATTACATCTCACAAAAACTCGAAAAACCCCAGTATCTAAAGGATTACAATCTATAGATATTAGAGAAAAATAGATGATATTATTCATTATTGAATGAACATATCACAGATGATTTACAAGTAATGCATACATATACAAATAATTATGAATATATATTCCCTAGAAAAAGTGTAAAACACAAATATTTTAAAATAACACTATGTGTTATAGCGAATATGACATGCAACATAGATCCTAAATGACCCAAACAAAATTTATTTAATGACGACCATTATAACATAATCATAAAATGATATGGGTAATAATATTAATAATTAAATTTTGAAATATATATATATATATATATATTTCAAGAAAAATTTAATGAATTACGAAGTTTAAATTACTCAATTTTCAGTAAATCTATTATTTGATTCACAATGGCGTTTTCTTGAAAAAAAAAATAATTTTGAGAGAAGTTATTTGAATTATTTTTTTATTTAAATATTTATTATTTATTAAAATAAATTAATTTTTTAAACTAAAAATATATAAATAATATTATGGTTAAATTTTATGTTTTTCTAATTGATTTTTCTTTTTGTTGATAGTGATCAATACAATTTTTTTGGAAAACTATAGAATTTCTTCAAGAATTTAAAAATATACAATTTTTTAAAATTAGTTTAATGTGAAATTATTTCAATTATATTATAGTACCACTAATTTCATTTGAATCAAATTTATTATTGAAATTAGTTATAAAATATTTTTAATTTTAAGAAGATATTTTTTTGAAAAAACTATTTTTCTATGAATTTTTTTAAATGATTTTAAATTATTTATTGTCATTTATATAAATTTAATATTACAAATTGATACATTATTTAAAATAAAGTGTCTATAATTTTTTCAATATTTCAATTTTAGTTTTCTCCATTATTAATAGTAACGGTATTAAATAATGATAACTAAGGTATTGGAAAATCATGCAATTACAGATAAAATTAATATGATTAGTACAAAAAATGAACATAAAACATTCTTTAATTAAATTATATGGACTAGTTATTCCTTATTAATATAATTTTATAATATTTTATATTTTATTTCTAGGTGGGTTAGATTTTTACCGTTATTATTTTAATGAATAGTCAAAAATATCATTCGTTTTATCTTATTAACATTCTTATTTCTAAAAAATTTATAAATAGTGGATATGTTCAGTTAAAAACTATTATTATAAAAATAAATATATTTTATTATTATGTTAATTTGTTTATATTATTCATTTATAAATTAATTCCCTCAAATGATAACTCCTCACTTAGATATTTTGTGTTTTATTATAATAAAAATAAAATAAATGTTTTTAAAATATTCAAATGTGATTTAATATTAATGGATTTATGTTCCCAAGCACTTTAAAGAAGAATAATTCATGTTGGGGATGTCTGAAATGATTTTATTCTAATTACCTCTTTCTCTTGTATAGTTAACGTCATGTTAAATGAATATTTCCATATATAACATTAATAATATTTTATTAAATGATTTAAAAATCAGAAAAATATCATATTCATAAAAATGAATTTTTATATGGTGTGAAACATGAAACATAACCCATTTATGGGGTATTTTCTATTATAGATTGATATTATTGATCCTTGGTGTGATGAAAAACCCAATATTGTATTACTTTACAATATAGTTAATGGGTGGGGAAAACTAAAACCCAAATTTAAAAAATATAAAAAAACTCAAAAACTAATTATTTGATGAGATATCGATCAATAATCATATTATATTAATATTATATTTTTTTGGATCCATTTAAATATGTAAATAATTTTTTCTTAATTTATTACATTAAGATATTCCAAATGTGATTATCCCCTCACTTATAAAATGGAACCTCCTCTCATCCTTTCTTTACAAAACAAAATCCTTTTGTTTTTCTGATGTCATTTGAATATAAATTAATTAAATACATATATATATTCTAGATTCATTTTGTTAATATATCTAATTAATGAATTATTTTTGTATAATCCTAAATAGGTTGTCTAACGAATATGTATCATTCATAACCAAGAGTTTTTATATTATTTATTATTCAACGTCTTTAAAAAAATATTAAAAGCACCAACGTAATATCACCAATTTCTGGAATATAATTATATTTAACTTTTTATTGTTATAATCTACATCTATCTCAACTTTAATTAAATATGAAATGGAACCATCATTCAAATATACGACAGACTACTCCCTCATAAACAAATTTAGTTCTTTTTCAATCACATCCAATCAAGGATGGTTATAATTATTTATTATATATATACGATATTCATGACATATATATTAGTCTGGTAAATAAATATATCACATATTAAATTACCATCACTTTTATTGTAATATGATAATGATGTTCGTGTGTACGTGTGGACTACCACCTCCATAAAGTGATGTGGTTCATTTTTTACCATCACATTACATTAAATGAATATATAATATTATTTAGAGAAATAGTATCACATTTATGATAAAATTATAATTAAGAAAAATTAAACAATTCATACAATAATTCTATTATGATATTTGATAAATGTAAAATGAATCTAATGTGAATATATAACAAACTATATTCATGATTATGAAAAAAGATCGTTTTTATTAATAATATTTTATAATTTATTTTAAAATTATAATTTTTTCATTGAAATTAATATATAGAAGATAATATATTGACCTCTATAACAATATAGAACCTACCAACTTCAATTTTTACTTATGAGATGATTATCACCAAAACATATGACATAAACTTAAATGGGTGTGTAATTGATTTTAACATGGTAATAAATAAAATAATAGGATTAAATAACAAGGAAAATTGACTTAACAAGGTAAATAAATTACATAAGTTTATTATTCAAAATTATATAAAACCTACGTCAAAATCTAATTTAAGTTAAGGGATTTCATATCAACATTCATTTATTGAGTAAAAATATAATAATATTCTTATAGATTCTTGTATATGTTGTTTGTGGTTAAAAAATTTACATTTTATATTTTTAATACTTATTTATTCAAGTTATTATATGTTTCATCTAAAAATATTTAATCTAAGATGAAATCACATGAATAGACCATAGTAAAAAAGGGGTTTCCTAACTCAATTTATTTTTATTGTGTTATATTACTTAATCATTATGTTCTATTAGATATATTATGTTCATAATGACCTATGAGTATTTTATATTCCATTAATATTAAACATATTTGAGTTTAAATTTTTCAAAAATAATGAATATATTATTGAATTATCACTTAAATGGTTTGATCATTGTAAAGGATTATATATCAATTTATAATCTATTATTACATGATTTTAACTATACCCCTGTATATTATTATTAGGTGTACATAATACCAATTTGGGGTATTTAAAATTAATATCCAATTATTTATTATTAATAATGATTAAATTTTAGTATATATTTTAATATAAATATTTAAAATAAATTCTCAACATATTCCTCTTTTTGATCGGGTATATTTCTCTTTCAAATCACAATTTTTCCAAAAAATTGTGATGTATTATTTATTTTATCAAATGATTTATGAAGATAAATGTAACAACCAGAGATTTTTTAAGATAAATTCTTTTTAATTTCATTCATATCTTCTATTGTACGACACACCAAGATTATCTTGTGCTATACGCAACACCGTATTATCTTGCAGTATGCGCAACACTTTTCTTGGCTCTTGTTACACACAATTTCAAATTCGTTTGATAGAAGTTATTCTATGCAACATTGAGTGTATATATATATATATATATATATATATATATATATTCAATGTATAAATAAAATATGTTTGGATTCTATTATACGCAACAACAAAGGATTCGTGCACTACACGCAACCCTGACTTGGCTTGCATAACACGCAATCGCGACCTTCCTCGATAGCATGTGTTGTACGCAATACCGGGATTTACTAAATAATGATATATTATTATAATATAGTTATGAAATTTCCTTTATGAATAGTTTTAACTAAATTTTGAATTTTATTACATTATTATTCATCTTACACATTTTCTAGAACATGGTATAAGAACAAAATAAATTTTTCCAGTAAAATAAGTATTTTTCAAAAAATGCAGTTTTACAGCCTTTTGATGGCGCACCCACTTTAAATATAGTTTTTGACATTTTTATAAGTTCAGTTTCACAAAATAAAATTATTCTTTTGAATCAGGATATAAAAATTTACATAAAGGTTTGATATTTTTCAGATAACTTTCATATTTTAATGAATAGTAAAAACACGCTATATTTTAATTAAAAACAACTTTTTTCATTGTAATATCTTATGTGGTTAAATTATAATATTGAATGGTTTTAAAGTATAAATAGAATATATTTTTACCATTTAATATAATGTATGTCATTATCATTGATTTTACCTTAAATTCGTAGGTCAAATCAATTCAATCTTTTGCAATGTTTTAAAGAAAAACCCGTTTTCTTTCGACAACGGGATTAATTTTAATTTAATTTCTGCATATTTTGCGTATTGAATTTGGAAAAATAGATTCCATATTTGGAATCAGTGGGTCCAAATTATTTTAATAAGCTACTTTTTTTTGGCATTGTGAATAGTAACTATGGTAAATTTTATTTACTATAGTTAAAGGTAAATCGGGTAATTAAGGGTAAATATAAGATTATAAAATTACCCTAACACTTGGAAAAATCCTATTGGATGGCTAAACGTAGACCCATATAACCTAAGGGTCGTATTAGATTCATTTTATGAACTTTCTTCCATGAAAATAATTTAATTATTATTAAAACCAAAGAATGTGACAACATGTCACTTTCTTAAATATTATAAGTATAATAATTTTAATTTAGTGATAAACTTCATGTAACTTCAAACATGAATAGTATCCAGAAAGATAATACAATTATATACATCATAGAAATTTATTTAGAATTTTTATGGATTAAATAATTATCATTTATTATGACACAAAGATGATGTCGTAATTGTCTTATTAATGAAATATTGACATAATTGATGTTATAAATGCCCAAATAAATGTAATTTGAGACTTTTTATGACTTACATTAATTTTATAGGTTAATATGACATGTTATTGGTGATATAAGTAACTTGGTTTGAACTTATTATTCTTTTATGAATTTCATAAAAATCATGTACCAAATAGTGTCAAAATTGACATAAATTAGTTTTTAAAACAAATATTATATTATTAATTGTTATTTTATTCCTAAAAATATAAGGTTCGGCCAAATGACTTAGATAAGGTTATATATATTAATAATAATAAAACTTGGGGTTTTTTTGGCTTGATATAGTAAGTTTATTAACCATATAGTGTAAGAAAACAAAAAGACACGGTAAAAGTTAAATTATTTAACTTAGAGTTAAATCTAATTGATAAGGTTAAAATAATAACCTAAACTTGTCTAAATCCTATTGGATGAGATTATTTCGACCCATCCCCACTTTAGCTTCGAAATAAGACCCTTTGGAACCATTATAAACCGAATTTGACCTTAATATAAAATAATATTTTGATATTTTCCTAAGGTTCCCCTCTCCTCCCTTATAAAAGGGTACCTCCTCCCTCTCCTCCTCACACCAATTTGAGCATTCAATCTCGGACAAACCCTGCCAAAATCTCTTCCCCACTTCCCTAGTATCATCCTAGAGGTCCTGGTCTTCTTCAAAGACCATCCATAGTTCTTTAAGTGGAGGTTAAGTGAAGGCGTGTCAAAAAGAGGTAATATCCATTACCGATCTTTTTCAATTTCTTTCTTCTTCAACTTCTTCTTCTTTATTTGTTTAATGATAAAGTAATAACATTAGTATTTCGTATATACTTATATTTTATTATAAATATGAAACAACTCTAATTAACCTTCTATCCATCCTATGGAAAAAAGGAAATCACCGCGCGTGCGTACATACGGAATACCGTCTCCACACCGTGGTGTAATCTATTTTCCGCCACCACTTTAATTGGATGGGTATAATGGTGTAATGAGTAACTATATATGATTATTATAAAGTGATATTGATATAGTATACATACACTTCAACACAATTCCACGACCATGGGAACGATATCATCGCTCGTGCGTACGTACGGACTACCGTCTCCACGACACGATGAGATTCATTCTCCACAATAACCATTCATGAATGATTATAAAGTATATATAATGAATAATAATGAAATATATGACATGTTAAATCTACTGTATTTATGTATATATATATATATGTATTTCATCTACTTACTTCCATTCAAGACAATAAGGAAAGGAAAACAGCGTTCATGCGTACGTACGGACTACCGTCTCCATGAACGGTGTGTTTCATTTCATTTATCTATCTATTATATATATATATACTGAATATATATGATATATAAATCATGTTTTATATTCTTGAAGTAATTAAATCATGATATAAGTAATAATAATGTCAAGAACAACAAGTCCAAACACCTACGATAAATGAAATGATTTTACCCAAAACGCTTCTTTAACATGGAATTTACAAAAGAATGGGTAATATAAAGTCATAAGTGAACCATATATGATATCATAACAATGAATATGATTCTGTAATAAGTTAATGACATTATTTAAATCATTATATAGGAGGTTCGGACACGTACAAAGCATATCGGACCTAAGGTAAGGGAAAATATCACAATCTCATTTTTATCAGAGATTGTTTATACTTTGGTATTTACTGGGGTGTATTTTATCATCCACATCCATGTTTCCTCAATATGTAATATTTATATCCTTATTCAATATTTTATATCCAATTTTACCCTTCAGTGAGTTTTTAGTAAAAGATATGAAAGGAATCTTTTGTCGTTTTTCATACGAGGTAATTTTTGACTTTTCCGAAAAAAGTACGAAGAATGTTTTTTTTAACTTATACGGCATGAATGAATTTTTAAAACATTATTTCCAAGAATCTTACTTTACAAGTTTTAAAGTTTATTTTTAATCAACTTCTTTTAGTTTATAATTGTACGACATGTTTAGAAAGGAAAAGTTTTTTTGAAGTAGAAAGGATATTTTCCTCAAGAATGGAGTTCAAGTGTTTTATAAAAATTATTTTCCATCTAAGATAATAAAGGGTTTTGTTTCTATCCCTATTATTACATTGATTTGATTATGCTGTGATGGAATTATATTTATGAATTCCTTTATCTTATATGAATTGTTTTATGATGTCACGATGTTTAAGATTCCCATTTTTATTACATGGGTTATGCTATGATGTATGGTTTATGATTTTGTGGCACACATAAGAATGGTATCATTAAGAGATGGGTGGGACCTATATCTCCCTCCAATGCATTGGGTAAAGATTTTATATCTCATGAGATAGACATGGCTGGAATGGTAGGTTATACCGGTTCAGTGAAACAGGACTGACACGAGGGTGACTCGGTTCAGAAATGGACTTTGTCCACTAAGATAGTCTTGGAAATGAGTCTTGACTAATAAGAAATGATTCTCTATGATTATGTGTGTATACCAAAAAGTTTCATGTTTTAAGTTATGATTATTGGGATTACATTTCACTACTATGATTTATCCCATGTTATGAAATTATGATCTCTTTTGCAGGTTAAGATTTCCAAAAGATATGTTCTTATGAATATGACGTGATTGATATTTATTTTTTTTACCCTTACTGAGCATTTGAGCTCACCCTTTTTTGTTTTCTTTTCCCCAGGACATAAAGAAAGGATTTAGGTTTAAAAAAAGAAGATCTTTATGGGAGATGTTGAATATCTTTCATCGCGATTAGAAGATTATATTTCGAGTTTCCAAAGACACTAAACTATTACGCTCCTTGTGTGTGTGTTTTTGTTATGTACTTAGTATTCCGTAAAAGTAATGTAATGTCAATGTAAGTCAAGCTTCGGGTCTCTACAGTTGGTATCAGAGGAAAGGTTTAGTCAAACTTTGGAAAATAGGATGCGAAAACGTTAGTGAGATCCCTAGAGATATTACTAAGGTATGTCTAGGGATTTCCTTAAGGATAAGTATACGTATAGGATATAGTCCTAGAACTATGGTAACGATCTTAGAATTTAACCTAAGATGTTAGATATTAAGGGTACTCCCCCTTTAATATGTTGTTTTCCCTAGCATGATTTTTCCCTCTCACAGGATTCTTTTTGTGTTTTAGTTAATGGAGGGAACCAGAAGAAATTCGGTTAACATTGAATCCAATGGAAAAATTGGTGACTATGAGCAACAAAATTGTGTAATTCCTAGAGAGAAAGATCTTGTGATTATGCCAAATCAGTCATCGCAATATATGATTAACAAGGTAAAATTTAGTGGTATGCCTAATTCATCAAAGAAGAGGAAGATAAACTATTATGAATGTTCGCATGTTGAGGAGCATAAAGAAAGGAATATTGAGATTTCTAAAGAAGGGAAGAAGAACCTTGAGGAATACCTCAAATGGAGGGACCAATGTTATCTGTGTGGAGAAAAGGGTCATAGAGTGATAGAATGTTATGGAGTTCAATGTCTTATTTGTGGTGAACATGGGCATTACCCAACTCAATGCCCTGACCTAAAAATTTACTTCTAAATCAAGGAAGGACTTATTCCAGGAAAATCATTGAAGTGGATGGACTGAAGTGTTTATGTATTGGTATTCAGGAATAATTTTTTTGAGGTACTTTTATGGTGTATTGAAATATTTATGTATTGGTCTATTGTGGTTTTCAATAATTTTAAGGTACCGGTAACCATGAAAAGTTATTCAAATATTTTGGAAAGTAGATAATATGCGCATAATGAAGGGATAAGGAGAGAATTAAATGTTTGATAGTATTCATGAGCTCATGAGTGATATAAGGAGAAGGTTATATCATGGTTTGAGTATATAGAATTTTTGGATTTTGTTATGTGGAAAGAGTTAACTTTTGACTGCATTCATGTTTTCACTAAGGTTCAATGGGTATTCATTCTTCAAGAGAATACATGATTAAGGTATTCACATGTTTGTAATGTGACCAAAAAGACATATCTTATGATATATGGGGATCAACGATGGTATTAAATCTCTGGTAATCGTTTTCACTATATTATGAGAGTGGACTGTAGTATTATGGATAAGCCAAAAGATTGGAATGGATTATGTTGGACATAAGTTATTATTGTTTAAGGATAGAAGTTTTTTCGATATTATTGATGGGTTGTTATAGTAATATAGTTTTAGAAAAAGGACAACCTGCAGGACGGGCGACAGCCCATCGCATTGGATAAGGCCGTGGGAATCAAACCCACAACCGAAGTGCGACTGGCCTTTATCGCCTACCACTGGCCTACAGGAAGACCCTGGTTAGTAGAAACTAGTTTTATTTTATTACGCGGTATGATATATGAAGTATAAGTTCATTTTTGGAATCGTATACGATTAACTTCACTATAGATGGTCTTAAGTATTTTGTAACCTTTTGTTTGAGACAGATGGAATGACCCATAATTCTATCACATGATCTGCTAACACATCACGAATGACAAATTCAACTTCATTTCTTTAAGATATGAAGTAGAAATTGTCCAAAGAAAGACAAACGGTGAGACTATACCAAAATCACGAAAGTATTTCTTCTAATTCCAATTTCATCAACTTTAGGGAAACGATCTTGAAAATCAAAAATGTTGTCCTAGTGCTCTTATATCTGATAAATCATATGGTACCTAAGATCATCACAAATTTATGGCTTTGTGATTGCTGGCTTTTCCATAGCCATGTTCTCTACCACTCTCCATCAGAACATGATGGTTAGATTTCTCTTACATATCCATATTTTCACCTATGTGGAAACCCAGTGATTAGTTTATTTGGGTAACCGTTACGTTTCATACTTTTGTTTTTAAAGATTGGTTTTGGTATTCCTTTTTACGATATGGGTTTCTATTAAAGAAACTTTTGAATAGTAAACCATTTATAACCCCGACGAATTTCGAGGGCGAAATTCATTTTAAGGGGGGTAGAATGTAACAACCCAAGATTTTATAAGATACATTCTTTTTAATTTCATTCATATATTCTATTGTATGACACACCAAGATTATCTTGCGCTATACTAAACACCGTATTAGCTTGCAGTATACGCAACACTTTTCTTGGCTCTTGTTACACACAATTTCAAGTTCGTTTGATAGAAGTTCTTCTACGCAACATTGAGTCTATATATAAATATATATATATATATTCAATGTATAAATAAAATATGGTTGGATTCTATTATATGCAACAACAAAGGAGTCGTACACTACACGCATCCCTGACTTCGCTTGCATTACACGCAATCACGACCTTCCTTGATAGCGTGTGTTGTACGCAATACCGGGATTTACTAAACAACGATATATTATTATAATATTGTCATGAACTAGCCTTTATGAATAGTGTTAAGTAAATTTTGAATTTTATAACATTATTATTCATCTTACACATTTTCTATAACATGGTATAAGAACAAAATAAATTTTTCGGGTAAAATAAGTATTTTTCAAAAAATGCAGTTTTGCCGCCTTTTGATGGTGCACCCACTTTAAATCTAGTTTTTGACATTTTTATAAGTTCAATTTGAAAAAATAGAATTCTTATTTGGAATCAAGATATAAAAATTTACATAAAGTTTTGATATTTTTCCGATAACTTTCATATTTTAATGAATAGTAAAAACACGCTATATTTTAATTAAAAACAACTTTTTTCATCGTAATATCTTATGTGGTTAAATTATAATATTGAATAGTTTTAAAGTAAAAATAGAATATATTTTTACCATTTAATATAATTTATGTTCTTAGCATTGATTTTACCTTAAATTCGTAGGTGAAATCAATTCAATCTTTTGCAATGTTTTAAAGAAAAACTCGTTTTCTTTCAACAACGGGATTAATTTTAATTTAATTTCTGCATCTTTTGCATATTGAATTTGTAAAAATGGATTCCATATTTGGAATCAGTGGGTCCAAATTATTTTAATAAGCTACTTTTTTTTTGGCATTATGAATAGTAACTACGGTAAATTTTATTTACTATAGTTAAAGGTAAATCGGGTAATTAAGGGTAAATATAAGATTATAAAATTACCCTAACACTTGGCAAAATTCTATTGGATGGCTAAAAGTGGACCCATATAACCTAAGGGTCGGATTATATTCATTTTATGGACTTTGTTCCATGAAAATAATTTAATTATTATTAAAACCAAAGAATGTGACAACATGTCACTTTCTTAAATATTATAAGTATAATAATTTTAATTTAGTGATAAACTTCATGAAACTTAGAACATGAATAGTCTCAAGAAATCTAATACAATTATCTACATCATAGGAATTTATTCAGAATTTTTAGGGATTAAATATTAATCATTTATAATGACACAAAGATGATGCAGTAATTGTCTTATTAATAAAATATTGACATAATTGATGTTATAAATGCCCAAATAAATGTAATTTGGGACTTTTTATGACTTAAATTAATTTTATAGGTTAATATGACATGTTATTGTTGATCTAAGTAACTTGGTTAGAACTTATCATTCTGTTATGAATTTCATAAAAATCATGTACCAAATAGTGTCAAAATTGACATAAATTAGTTTTTAAAACAAATATTATATTATTAATTGTTATTTTATTCCTAAAAATCTAAGGTTCGGCCAAATAACTTAGATAAGGTTATATATATTAATGATAAACAACTTGGGGTTTTTTTGTCTTGATATAGTAAGTTTATTAACCATATATTGTAAGAAAACAAAAAGACACGGTAAAAGTTAAATTATTTAACTTAGAGTTAAATCTAATTGATAAGGTTAAAATAATAACATAAACTTGTCTAAATCCTATTGGATGCGATGTTTCGACCCATACCCACTTTATCTTAGAAATAAGACCCTTTTTAACCATTATAAACCGAATTGGACCTTAATATAAAATAATATTTTGAGATTTTCCTAAGGTGCCCCTCTCCTCCCTTATAAAAGGGCACCTCCTCCCTCTCCTCCTCACACCAATTTGAGAATTCAAGCTCTTCCAAACCCTGCCAAAATCTATTCTCCACTTCCCTATTATCATCCTAGAGGTCTTAGTCTTCTTCAAAGACCATCCTTAGTTCTTTAGGTGGAATTTAAGTGAAGGCGTGTCAAAAAGAGGTAATATCCATTACCGATCTTTTTCAATTTCTTTCTTCTTCAACTTCTTCTTCTTTAGTTGTTTCATGATAAAGTAATAACATCAGTATTTCTTATATACTGATATTTTATTATAAATATGAAACAACTCTAATTAACCTTCTATCTATCCAACGGAAAAAGGAAATCACCGCGCGTGGGTACGTACGGAATACCGTCTCCACGCCGTGGTGTAATCTATTTTCCGCCACCACCTTAATTGGATGGGTATAATGGTGTAATGAGTAACTATATATGATTATTATAAAGTTATATTTATATAGTATACATACACTTCAACACAATTCCATGACCATGGGAACGATATCATCGCTCGTGCGTACGTACGGACTACCGTCTCCACGACGCGATGAGATTCTTTCTCCACATTAACCATTCATGAATGATTATAAAGTATATATAATGAATAATAATGAAATATATGAAATTTTAAATCTACTGGATTTATGTATATATATATGTATGTCATCTACTTACTTCCATTCATGACAATAAGGAAAGGAAAACAGCGTTCATGCGTACGTACGGACTACCGTCTCTATGAACGGTGTGTTTCATTTAATTTATCTATCTATTATATATATTTATATATACTGAATATATATGATATATAAATAATGTTTTATATTCTTGAAGTAAGTAAATCATGATATAAGTAATAATAATGTCAAGAACAACAAGTCTAAACACCTACGATAAATGAAACGATTTTACCCAAAACGCTTCTTTAACATGGAATTTACAAAAGAACGGGTAATATAAAGTTCTAAGTGAACCATATATGATATAATAACAATGAATATGATTCTGTAATAAGTTAATGACATTATTTAAATCATTATACAGTAGGTTCGGACACGTACAAAGCATATCGGACCTAAGGTAAGGGAAAATATCACAATCTCATTTTTATCCGAGATTGTTTATACTTTGGTATTTACTAGGGTGTATTTTATCATCCACATCCATATTTCCTCAATATGTAATATTTATATCCTTATAAAATAGTTTATATCCAATTTTACCCTTCGGTGAGTTTTTAGTAAAAGATATGAAAGTAATCTTTTGTCGTTTTTTGTACGAGGTACTTTTTGACTTTTCCGACAAAAGTACAAAGAATGTTTTTTTTAACATATAGGGCATGAATGGATTTTTAAAACATTATTTCCAAGAATCTTACTTTACAAGTTTTAAAGTTTATTTTTAATCAACTTCTTTTAGTTTATAATTGCACGACATGTTAAGAATGGAAAAGTGTTTTTGAAGCAGAAAGGATATTTTCCTCAAGAATGGAGTTCAAGTGTTTTATCAAAATTATTTTCCATCTAAGATAATAAAGGGTTTTTTTTCTATCCCTATTATTACATTTATTTGATTATTTTGTGATGTAATTATATTTATTAATTCCTTTATCTTATATGAATTGTTTTATGATGTCACAATGTTTAAGATTCCCATTTTTATTACATGGGTTATGCTATGATGTATGGTTTATGATTTTGTGGCACACATAATAATGGTATCATTAAGAGATGGGTGGGACCTATATCTCCCTCCAATGCATTGGGTAAAGATTTTATATCTCATGAGATAGACATGGCTGGAATGGTAGGTTATACCGATTCAGTGAAACAGAACTGAAATGAGGGTGACTCGGTTCAGAAATTTACTTTGTCCACTAAGATAGTCTTGGCAATGAGTCTTGACTAATAAGAAATGATTCTCTATGTTTATGTATGTATGCCACAAAGTTTCATGTTTTAAGTTATGATTATTGGGATTACATTTCACTACTATGATTTATCCCATGTTATGAAATTATGATCTCTTTTACAGGTTAAGATTTCCAAAAGATATGTTCTTATGAATATGACGTGATTGATATTTCTTTTGTTTACCCTTATTGAGCATTTTATCTCACCCTTTTAGATTTTCTTTTCCCCAGGAAATAAAGAAAAGATTTAGGTTTAAAAAAAAGAAGGGCTTTATGGGATATGTTGAAGATCTTTCACCACGATTAGAAGATTATATTCCGAGTTTCCAAAGACACTAAACTATTACGGTCCTTGTGTGTGTGTTTTTGTTATGTACTAAGTATTCTGCAAAAGTAATGTAATGTCAATGTACGTTAAGCTTTGGGTCTCTACAGTAATTTTATGTTATCATTTTATCTTTTTCATGTTTGGAATGTAATAACCCTTAATGATAAAGGGTTAAATGGCTAAATGACTTGACTCATGCCAACAAGGTGCACTTTCCTTTTCGGGAGCCTACCTGACTAGAACACCACAGTTAAGTGTGCTTGTCTTGGAGTACTGGTCAGGATGGGTGACCTTCTAGGATGTTTCCCAAGGTGTGTGTGAGTGAAGACAAAACACACGAGAAAGGACATGTGTTGGCCTCTTGGGACAATCATTAGTTAGATGAACCATAAAGGCATGTGGGTGGACCCTTGGGTGGGGACCACGTGTCTGCGGGGCAACTGGTGGTACCTAGCGAGCCAGGACCTAACAGTCATGTTACGGAAGGGTGTATGTGCTGTCACCAGGACCCAGTTGTCACAATTGGTATCAAAGGAGTCGGTTCAACCGCATAACATAGGACTCTAATATTTCTTTTATGTGAAGAAAAAGTGTTAAGGTTATTGAGTGTGGTTCTTAGTTCAGGGAGTCCAGTATTGGTGTGGTAGCTGACGTATCTATACACTAGGACCGTGAATACTGATCTCTGACTTAGTTCACGAAAACACTGATTGGATGTGTGTTTTCAAAAAAATTATTTATGTCAGCTTGACCAGGTCAGATCACCAGGTATAACTTTTAACTGTGTCACATTTGTTCAGGATGCCTTCACGCAGATAGTGAGTTAGTGTTCCTAGGGAGTACACATTGACGGACCACCGAATGACGAGCCTCTAGTGCAGGGCCCTCTTTCGATGTTGGCACCATTGGGTGGTGTACCAGAATCACCACCACCCATTGGGAAACAGATGTCACAATTGGTATCAAAGGAGTTGGTTCTACCATAGAACATAGGACTTGGATCTTTCTTTTCTATGAAGCAATACTGTTAAGGTTACTGAGTGTGGTTCTCAGTTCAGGGAGTCCATTGTTGGTGTGGCAGCTGATGTATCCATACACTAGGACCCTAGCTACTGATCTCCGACTCAATGCACGAAAACACTTCTTTTGTTTGTGTTTTAAAAAGTTTTATTTAAGTCTGTTCAACCAGGTCATCTCACAAGGTATAAATTTATATTGTATCGCATCTGTTCAGGATGTCTCCACGTAGACATCCAGTTATAATTCTGAGAGAGTACACAATAACGGACCACTATGTGACGAGGCTCCAATGCAGGGCCCACTTTCTATGTTAGAACCACCTGGTGGTGTAACAATAGCACCCCCACCCATTGGGAAGCAGATGCGACCAGCCACACTGGTGGAAGGTACATTGCGACCAAGTGTGTTGCACGAGTTCCAGTGGAAGAGGCCTCCGAGGATATGAGGAAAGACAGATTCCCAGGCTGTATGGGACTGGTTGGAGGTGAATTCTAGAGTTCTCCGCCTTGTTGAGACACCTGTTCAGAAGATAGTGATCATAGATACTAGTTTTTTCTAGTGAGTGACCATGAGGTTGGTCCTAATAGTGATGAGGATTCGGTACGCAAACTATTTCTCGAGGTTGTACCTTTAGGTAGTGTGTCAGCTATATCACTGCCTATTGGTCACCATATTGCAACCGGCGGTACCGGTAGATGACACATGTAGGCTTAGTGCCTTACACGTGTTTTAGCATCCAATACCCCTTAGGTTCCGAGGGGAGCTTGACTCACTAGAGACTAAGGAAAGGCCTGAGGAGGTGGCTGAGAGATCCCTAGAGCTTGTACAGCTTCGCCAGGATGACATGTCGGTAGATGTGTATTCATCTAGGTGTACCGATCGTTTCCTGTACTCGATGAATACGATATGATTAGTGCTTTGGGGCTCAGACTACCGATCGAGGTGTGTTTTAGGACATTTGAGCAAGCACCTTTTCTCTAGATTCTTTAAAGAAACTTTATGGTTGAATGTTCTTTGGATGGGCGGATACAGCCAGTGAATGTTAGTTATGGGAATGGAGGAAAATGGTGCCAGTCTCAGAGACTTGGGCACAAACGATATTTCAGGAATTGGATGTGACAGGGACAGATGAATCTTCATGGCATAAAACATGGAAGCAGATCTAGGAGATCATCTTGAGGCGGTGTACATTTCAACATGTTACAACCACCCGTTATTATAGTCCTTGACAGGTCAAGGGAGCTAGAGGGCAGGGTAAGAGAGTAGCTGCATGCGGTCCAAGAGTGTGACCCAAGGGCTCTAGGAATGATTTGAGGAATGGTATGTGTCTAATACTATCTTTTGTATTAATAACCATAGGCACCAATCGTTCATTCCTTCCAAAAATCTTGTCCCAAACCTATAGTTTCCAGTTTAACTGTTTACTTGAACCTCATGTATAGAGATACCTTTGGGAGGAGACTCGATAATCATACTTATGCTGACGGTGTGATCTGACCCTTGAGGTGAGAGTTTCGGTTTGAACCTCTTGGTGGAAGCCTCGAGTCCTTATGACGTTAGATTGGTTATGGACTGGGTAACCACATTTCATACATAGATTGACTGTATTAGGAAAAAAGGTTGTGGTTTATCTACAATGTTTGGATTATGTTTTCCTTAGTCATTGAAAAAAGGAAACCCAGGCATCAAAAGTTAATCTCATGCCTAGGAGGGTGCAACTGATCACTCTTGAGTCAGCTAGCCTTACCCTCGTGGCATCAGAAGTTTTCATTTTTCAGTTCCAAATAGGAGTGACAGAACATGGTGATATCTTTTCAAAATATGTTTCGATGATTACCCCCCCCCCCCCAAGGGGGAGGGTTGTCGGCCTTGGCTGGATACTACCAGAGGTTTGTTCTGGACTTCTCCAGAGTTGCATCACCACTATCAGCCTTGATAATGAAGGGGAAACCCATCGTGTGGTCGGAGATATGCCAACAAAGATTTCAGGAGCTGAGGCAGAGGCTGACTAGTGTTCCCAACTTGAGGCTTCCATATGAAGGAGTAGGGTATGTAGTTTACTGCGACGCATCAGGGACATGACTCGGGTGTGTCCTAATGCAGGAGAAGGTAGTGATCGCGTATGGTTTTCGGCAGCTGAGACATCTTGAACAGGACTATTCTACCAATGACCCGGATTTAGTATCAGTGGTCTATGCCTTGAAGATATAGAGACACTATCTTATGAAAAAGGGTTTTATCATATACTCTGATCACAAGATATTCATGTATATCTCCCCTCATAAGGACCTGAACATGAGACAGTGATGTTGGCTTGAGTTCCTCCAGGACCATGACTTCGAGATAGTATATACTCCTGGAATGGGAACATTGTTGCAGATGCACTCAGTAGGAGAACTGGTATACAAATGTTAGGTGATCCGACAGAGAAACTATCTACTTTATTGATATCCTTTGTGGATAGAGATGGATTATCATTTCTATAGTATCTTACAGACACTCCCACATTGTTTCAGTGAGTCAGGGGGCGCAGCGTGAGGATGTCAACTACGAGATGCGACATGCTCAGCTATCAACAAGGCAGACACATGATAGATTTTCTGAAGGTGGGGAGCACGTCACCCACCTCAGAGGACATACCATAGTACCATTTTCCATTCTGGAGGAATTGTTGAGGGAGTTCCACACATCCCCTCTAGTGGTACATCTAGGAGTGGAGAATATGTACTTGGACCATCAACAACAGCACTGGTGGCTAGGTATGATGAAGGCAGTAGTGGAGTTTGTCTCTCGATGCCTCACATGTTAGCATGTGAAGGTGGACCAATATGTACCAGTAGTATTGTTTAACCCCTTATAGGTCCCAGAGTGGATGTGGGATGGGATATACATGGTCTTTGTGATAGGACCATCACATACATATAGGGGTCATGACTCAATTTGGGTGATCATAGACCGACTCACCAAGTCAGTCCACTTCCTACCGATCAGAGAGTAGGGTTCAGTAGAGATCATGGGACACCTCTCTGTTCATGAGATTGTGTCACTACATGGAGTACCTTTGTCTATTGTATCCGATCGCGACACATATTTGACTTCCCGACTATGGAAGGTGTTGCGGGAATCTTTCGGGACACAACATTGTCTAAGCACCGCCTTCCATCCTCAGACGGATGGCCAAACTGAGAGGATCATTCAAACCCTTGAGAACATTTTGTGTGCTTGTTTCCTCAACTTCGGTAGTAGCTGGGAGGATCACTTAACATTGGTGGAGTTTTCCTAAAACAACATATATCACTCCACTATAGGGATGGCCCCTTTTGAGGCATTGTATGGGAGACCTTTTAGATCACCCTTGTGCTGGGCAGACCCATGGGAGTCAGCATTGGTAGAACCATGGATGGTACGGGCTACCACAAGGAAGGTGAAGATCTTCCAAAAGAGGATGAAGGCTACTAGAGCAGGCAGACGTTGTATGCTGATAGAAGATAGAGGCCTCTGGATTTTGGGTATGGCGACCATGTATTTCTACGGTTCTCACTTCGACGAGGTGTATAATGATTTGGCTGAGGTGGCAAGTTTTCTCCGAGATTTTTCGGACCTTTTCAGGTCCTCAGCTGAGATAGCGAGGTGGCTTACCACTTAGCTCTTCAACCTCAGTTACACCTGGTCCAATAATTCTTCCATGTATCTCAGCTGGGGAGATACGTGAACGACCATTTTCATATCATCGACCATGGATAGCAGGATGTTGACTATGGGGATTCTTTTACGGAGGACCTAGTAGAGATTTAGGATTGACAGGAGCAGAACCTATGTTGACGGTCGATACCTCTGGTGCACGTTCGCTGGCAGCACTAGAACCTCCAGCAGGGAACATGGGAGTGAGAGGGTCAAATGCGTTCTCAGTACCCCCATTTGTTCCCTTAGTTAGAGTTGTAGATTAAGAAGCATAATGCCCTGAGGTGGGGAGAATGTAAAGACCCAGAAATCCCGTGGAAATGTTTTTTAATACATGTGAATTTTACGAGTCTACGAAAATTTACAGCGCTTGATTCCTAAGCCCGGTGTGCTTGAAATCAATTTCTGATGTTTTTGTTCTAGTACGTTCAATAAATGTACGAGCGGGTTTTTATAAATTTTTAACCGGTTCTCAGAATTGAAATCTGAGGGCACCATTGAACTCGCAGTGCTGATATTTTCATAAGGAGACATTCACCTCAACAGTAGTTGGTCGAGAATAAAAGATAGATTTTGGTTTTTCATAAAAAATAATAAAATAAATTCTGTGTCACTTTATTCTATTTGAGCCTCCATTTGGTGTGTGGTTGTCAAATCCTCCTCATGGAGGTTGGAGGTGGGGCCACCACACCTGAAACTCTCAAGAGAGGAAATGGTGGTGGGGCCAGCCTGAAATAAACCGCCCATGAGGGGATTAATGTGGTGGGGACAACACGGGGCTTAAACCCTATTAATGAGAGGATATGAAATCCTATGAACTCTCCCTAATTAATGAGGGAGTGCCTCTTGATTCCTCAACTCCCGATTAAATGGGGAGAAACTCCCTTACCACCTCCACCATAATGGAGCTTACTCCCCTAAAATTTAATTTTTGCCAATCTCCCCTGGTTAATTTATTCCAACTCCGATGAATTAATTAGAGGGAGCCTCTTAAATTAATTCTCTAATTTGAACTGTTGTGACGAAATAATAATAGACAAACTCTACCTTCTCTTATTTTCGTTTGGAATTTGGGTGGATTTTGTGAACGAGGATTATTGGGAGAAGAGAGATTCGTCCCAATGGTTAACTAAGAATGCATTCTTCCAACGAAGAATGCCTGCGACAATCCTTCTTCGATTTTTTTTCGGGAGACCTACCTACATGGAGCCACTTCTGCAACTGTCGTACAAACTCAGAAGTGGAAGTGTGCAGAGGATGTGATGAACAATTACTACGTCTTCTTCCCGTGACTTCACCATCAACGCTTGACAATCGGGGTAGGGGGTTATTGCATGTTGATGATTTTCTTTTCAACATCTCATCATCGAATGAAAATAATTTATGAAAAGTGATGTAATTAATTATTTTTCATCATCTTTTCTTGATGAACCAATTTGTACCCCCATAAACATGGAGGATGCGGGTTAACATAACATGGCCCGACATCCTCTGCCGATTTTTCTTTCTTGGAGTGTTCTTAGAAGAAGCAACGATGTGACGAAGGAGGAAATAACAAAGGCCGTTCTACCTATAGACTCCGTGAACCGCACCTCTCCCACGGTGCACAGTGATCCTAGACGAACACCGCTGGCCCGCGCCGGCCTGAGCCACGCCGAACCAGCCTACTCGGATGCCACCTGGCTTCCGGCCTGCCTGCCCGCGACCTCCTGCGCGTCCAGCTCGGCGCCCCGCGTCGCTTGCCCACACCCCACGCGGCCTCCCGTGTGTCATTTCCCTCATCACATATGGCATGCCAGTGGCTTGTCACACCCTTCCTGGCATCCACGCGGCCTTCCGCGCATCGTGCCCGACTGCCGCCGTCCTCCCCAGCCGGACCGTGGCGTCCCTCATGGTGTCGCTGGCCAAACTGGCCCCACCCTTCGAGCCTAGCTGCATACGTGGAGAGATTCAGGCTGAACCGCCCCGACAGTATGTGGGGCTGGTCCCGGCCGACCGGGCGGAACCTAGCGGGCTGACAGGGTCGGCTCAGTCGGGGTTGGGCCGACTCGGTCCAACCAGGTTGGACTGGGCCCGGTCACATTACTGACTGATACTTCATTTGGCCATATCTTTGGTACCGGACGAACATTTGACGAACCATCAATGGCACTAGTTTTCTTTAATCATGACTGTCCCTCTAAGTATACCCCATCGGGGTTCAGGTCAATGTTGACATACGGTTACGTTGGTTCTTACCCAAATCCAGTGCGGCCCCTGGGACTAAAAGTCTTATAAATCAATGACTAGGCGTCCGATTGATGAGTTGTTCATTGCATTGAGACCACTATGATAAGGAGGTATTTTGAGCTACTATTACGTGTACCTCATGACAGTTAGAGTATTGACCTGTAGCATGTAGAGAGGACCCTCCCGGAGATGGGCGAGCAGAGTACGGGGACCTAGTAGCTAGCTGAGACCTGATGAATGCTTGACTGATTCGACTCGGAGTGATTTGACTAACCCAGGGTGGAGGGCCTGGTAGTTGGAGGCATAAGAATGGTGGAGGAGTATTTGGTAGTTGTCGGTAGAACCGTGGTACTCGACGGGAGGAGTTCCTTTGCAGGCTATTAGGTGGAGCACCTCTCTGTGAGCGTGGCAGACCCACGTTACTCGGTAGGAGGAGTACCTCAGCAGTCCAAGGTTAGTGGGAAGTGCCTGGTAGTTAGTAGCAAACCCACTGTACTCGAAAGATAAAGAGTTTTCCAGCAGTTGTGGTTTTGATAATTTGAATAAAAATCATCGTTGAGCTGAGTCAGTAACTTTTGTGTTTACTCATTATTGAGATGGATTATTTGATAAATGAGGTATATGTATGGGAATATACCAAAGTGAGGTTATCTGTTTACTTCATACATTATGGTTTGACCATGTTGATTTTTGTGAGACCTTAAGGGTCTCGTGGTCCCTACTGAGTATCGTCATAATCACCCCTGCACGGGCTATACCAGCACTTCGTTGTGTTGGTTGCAGATGATGGGCAGCACTGACTGAGGCAGAGTGGACCATGACTGGACAGTACCCAGAGGTGGATCGCATGGCGAGATGGTACACAGAGGAGACGAACAAACGTTGAGTGTTGTGGATTCTATCTGTACCTACCCTTCAGGTAGGATTTTCTGGAGGACGATCCAGTAGTTGTTTCACCTTTCTTCTATTATACTTCAGTTTTCTTGTACTTTACTGTTGGGCTTGTATTTCCGACCCCTTCACTTTTCATCAATCCTTTTGTATACAATTTTTCTTTGTTTTTTTATTCCAGCTTATACTCCATTGTGATTGTTATAATTTATAAAGGCAATGTCTTCCCATTTTTAGGGATTTACACCTTTGGTGCTATTCACTAGCCCCGGGCGTAGGGAAGGTGGGCTTGGGTTAGTCATGGCACATGTCTCGAGCACGGTTCATCACATGGAATGAAATATTTATAATGTTTTCTATAATGGATTATTTTCAACATTATTTATAAAATGAAAAATTAATGCATTCTTTTATCATATAAAATGTTAGTGGAATTTCCAGTAATAATAACCATTTCCCCATTAGCATCATATATATGTTTAATATTTTGTTAAAAATAAAAATAAATAATGAAAAATAATTTTTAATGATCATTTATATTTTCATATATTATTTAAAATAAATTATCTTTCTATAAAATGAACTTTTTATTGTGATATCTAATATCTAGATTAATAAATTTTACATTAATCTTTCCTTGAAATACTAAATTTCATTTGTTAATTGGGCATTGAAAACCCAAAATATATAAATATTAATAATATAATTGATATTATTATTTCTTAAATTTTATACCATTTTTAAAAATAGTGTTTTATCATTATTGTAGTTTGATTTTCTAAAGAATTATTGATAATATATATTATTTACAAAATATATGAAATGGGTAATAAGAGATATTGTTTATTAATGTATGTTAATCTATAAACATACGAGTAATGAATTGGGTATTCCATGAGAGGGGGTTCCTAGTATTTTATATACATTTGTTTCATCAATAGTTATAATGAGTAAAATTAGTAGACCGTATTTAAATGAGTTTCTAGGCTATATCCACCAATCAATTAAACAATCATTGAACAAGGTTGTGATGGTACAGATATAATTATGTTTGAAATAATTACATCTGATATTAATAATTTCCTTCAGTATAATTGTTTTATTTTCCATGAGATTATCACATTGATATTATCCGTTGATGAATTTTTAACTTATGTAAATGATTAAGTGTAATGTGTTTTCATATATTTTACATTCCAAATTGATTATGGCTAATTTATTCCTAATATCTTATATTAAATGTAAATATTATTGTGAATATTATATTAAACATAATTATTCTTTATTTCCCTACGTTATAAATAAGGATATTATAAATAATATCAAATAATAATGATTTTTTATGTATTTTATATTTCCATTGTACCATTGAAATTACGTAATTACCTAGTTTTCCTAAAAAATTATACTAATCGATTATGAGTGTTGAGATGCCATGAATTTATGAAAATATAATAATGTAGAAACTATATGTTGTTTCTAGTTGGGTTAATTATTGTTGGTATCCTAGATTGTTTAGTAGAAACATTAAGAACTAGATTAATGAAATCAATTATTATGGAACATAACAATATGAATATGTTGAGGTTATGTCTATTCATAGGATAACATCTAAAATAATTATAAAATTATATATTATGTATTTTTCCTATAAATAATTCGAAATATGAATTGCATAGGTTGTTGCGGTTTTGAAATATATATATCTTGGTGTAATAACCCGATAAACATTGGATTGAGTATATTTCAGCCATCATTATGCTGAAAACATAGTGTCACCATAACGTACACCTTGTTTGACATGCTTAGAAAACATTTTTGGGATAATTCACATTTTCATTATGAACTAGGATAATGAATGAGATAACAGAATCTATGGAAACCTATATTAATAGACCAATATTTCAAAATAATCCTGTATTCAATAGCTTATGTTGCAAAGAACATATTGCATAAACAAAATCCAATGTATTATCATTTTTACCTAACTATTAAAAACAAGACAATAATTTTTTTTGTGTTAATAGGAGTCTATATATATTGAAATAAAAATGTATTTCATATTCGATAGATATTTTATTATTCATATTAAATGAAAACATAATTTTCTGTAAAGCCACATTATTCATTAAATAAATGTTATCCTTAAAATGAAATTTTTATTCCATTATATGATAAAATATACGAATGTAATTTTTTAGAATTATAGAATGTTTATTATATAAAACTAAAATCATTTTTCGACGCATCATGCTAAAATTATATTATTGTATTTTTTAGAAGTATAAAAAAAATTGATTTTGTTGTTAAGAAAATTGAATATTATTTTTTATGGAATACCATAAAACATTTGAAATATTTATTATATTATCATTATTAAAAATTTACTAGACGTTATTCTTGATCAAATTTTTTTCCTAGAGTGACATAATTCTTAAGGAACACATTATGAAACACATGCTTAACAATATTGAGATCCATGGTTTTATCCTTAAAAACTAGTTTTCATGAGATATAAATGTAATATATTTAGAATTATTATTTTTTTCAATTTAATCAATTTAATAATAAAAATCGATTCTATATTTGAATTCATGATTTAAAATCTATTTAATAATGCCATTTTAATTTTTATGCATAAAAATGTTTGAATGTTAAAAGAATATTTTTGGTAGTATTTGTAAAATACGATAGATGGTTAATGATAAAAGGTAAAATATTAATGTGGCTAAAAATATAACAATAACTGGGTGATTTATTTGTTTTATTAACATAAATAACTTTTAAGACATTATTTATCAATCTAATTCGTTAGAACTAATGCCACCCAAATGTGATTGGATTTAAATATAAAATATTCTTTATTTAATCAGTTAAATCCAATCCTCTTCATGCATGAACACCACCCCTCACCACCCCACTTCCCATATAATCCCTTGGAGATATTACAATACCTAAAAAATGTGATCCTAACATATATTACTAGGCATGTCCTTTTCTGGTCTCACCCAAATACCAATTCCATGTTCATTAATGGGTCCTTCATGGAGATGATATTCGATAGATAACATTCTCAAATTACCTTTATTAATTTCTTTTCGTTTTATACCTACTCTTCAATGGCTTCATCCATAATGGTATAATAACACAAGTATCATCTTGATGATATAATTTTATGTTTATAATAAAATATATAATATCCACCACTTTTATTACCGCCTCTTATTCAACGAAACAAAAGAATTGTCAAAATTCTATTAGTAAGCCATCTTTATAGATAATGATTTTATATTTTACCTTACCGCATTCGACGATGGTAAAAAAAATAATTCTGGTTAATTTATATTTTAATAGATATATTATAAATTATTTCATGATCTATAACTAATATATATACATAATATTAAATAATACAAAACTACATTATAATAGGCTAAAAACTGATAAATTATACTAAAAATTATGCTACAAGAATAATGGTGTTCTCAAAATATTCACTATTTTTTCATTTATTATGTTCGGATAATTTAGGAATCTTTTTCTTAACATAACTATTCATTTTATTGGGATGAGATTCATTGTATCATATTCTATAGAAATAAAGTTACCCCTTACTATGGGAAACCAGAGTCAGTGTATTCGAATTTTGTATCAAATAAATATTAGTGAAAATATTGGGAAATATAATTATTAAAACATAGATTTTAAAATTAAAACCTATGATATAATTTTTAAATACTCTCAAATAATCCACTGTTATTTTTTAATTGATAGTTATAACTATATTTTTAATTTACGATATGATGTTTTAAAATTATACTTTGTTTTATAAATCATAATATAGTGTATCCCATCATTTAGAAATGGCGCCTAGCTAAATGAATATGACCCACATCAAGGAAAATATCAAAATATTTAAATTATTCATTGAATTGATGGTATTGAGAAAATATAATGAAGGTAAATAGTCTCCAAATGTTTCTCATCATATGAGAACATAATGTCATGTGTTAACAAGATAGAGAATTAATTAAATATGAATTATTGCATAGAAGGGATGTAAGTGAATAATATGACAATTAATGAAATTGTTTGTAAAGGGAGGAAGAGAATGTTGTATTTTCCAATGTGTTATAATTTTATAAGGAAGAATATTATTACATGATTAAGAGAAATGATAGTTTGATTAAAGTGTGGAAAAAAAGGAAACCACTATAATGATTAAAAGAGAAAAAATGAATTATAAAATGTTCAATGCTTCAAATATGGGGATATGGAGAACTACACAAATAAATTACCCAAGCATTAAATAGATATTTCTAGGAAGAACCTAAAAATCAACATTACTATAATAATATTGATAAAAATATTGTGGAATTATTACTATAACTGTGTATTTGGATCTAATAAATATATTATTATACTACTCTAATAATAATAATCTTGAAACTATTAACCATTCTACTGAAGTCCTATTTCATAATGGATATTAATGTATGTGTCAAATGGTACCAAGAATAATGATTCCTTAGAAAGTTAATATTTTTTTTAATTTTTTTTTGAGGAATTATTACAGTTAATATGTTCTTGATGTTGATATAATAATAAATAGAATATTTTTGGATATCATTGGGGAAAATAAAATTTCATAGTGATTTGGTGGTTGCTGATTTTTTTCTAGAAATCACTACACGTTAGAATTTTGAAAATATAAAATAAAATAGGTTTTATTTACAGAATAAAGGAAAATTCATGTTTTCAATATGTTTTCATCGGTAATATATATTTTTACTATGTTCCAAAAGAATATCTGATCAATGTATTCATATTTTTTATATGGAAAAAGTATGAGCTAATTCATTATGTTTGAGAGAATAATTTTATTTGAAATTTGGAAATTTAGTAATCTTATTTCTAAATAGTTATATGTTGATATTTTGGACAATTCATAATTATAGACATTTAGATATGGTTTATGTTGAACATTGAATTATTTGTTTGAGATTAATTTATTTTTTAATGTTTAATATCTAGTGCCAAAAATGTTATATTTTAGAATATTTTTAACCAGAAAGAATTAATTATCACACTGTATGGGTCAAACTATCCATTATATTTGAGTTTGAGATCTTCAAGTATAAAAATTCATTTTTTTTATATTCATTACATGGAGTAAGGGATGATATTATTATAGAATTTGTCACTAATTTACCAATGACCCCATGATTGAATGATGTAGTATCAGTTATTAGCTTTTTAGGAATAAAAACTCAATAGCATTAGATATTCATTGAGGCTAAAACATTGATTTAATGATGAATATAATAGGGTTATTTTTTAAATTTTTTATGGATTATATTAATATCGTTTTTGAAAAAGGAAATCCCAATAGTTTGGGTGATAACTTATCAATAAGGTCAAGTCCATGATGCTTAAACCCAAAAATGAAGGGAGCAAACTGTTCATTTCCAACCATTGGCCGATGTGATTTCCTAATTAGTGTAACATATTTTTATTTATTCAAACATTCTGATAGATAAATTATGACATCATTTTGAGATCCTTGTAATAATAATTAAAATATATATTTTTTCTTATTTTATTTGAGGAATAAATATTGAATTTCCTTTAGGACAAAAAGATTAGTTTTTTTGTGGAAATAATTCAAAGGATGAAACTCTACATATCAAGAAAGTATATTTACTTATGTTCATATATAACGAAGTATAAGGACTCCCCAGCTATATGATGTTTATATTTTATGAAAAAATTTATTTATATAATTTTCATACCAACATATTAATGGCCTATAAACTCATCAAATATTTTTTTTCTTTTGGGTGATTTTTTAGTTATAATGTTCCCTATCAATCTCAATCAAAACATGATAATCATTGTAATGTCCAAGATTCATATGCCACAAAAAGGTGCATCATATCTGATTGGTGACATGGCCTAAAGCACATTTCCCCAAATTCTATAGGCTGCTGACTAGCAATGAGGGCCAATTGTGTGATAGTGAGGAAACTATTCCCTCATTGAAAGAGTGTAACACAACGAAATAAATAATGAAATTTGTAGAAGTAGTAAACAACATGAAATCGGAGTAAAAAATATAAGATTTAATATCTAGATAACTAGAAGGTATTTAATATCAAACTGATGCAGTCTGTCACATTTTCTATGAAAATAGTGAATTCAGGACATATTGTGATCAAGTACAATACAATACCCAATTACAGTAAAACAAAAAGTGACTCAATCTCATAACAATCCAAGGATTGGTTCCATGCTCCCATAATACATAGAAATAATAAAGTTCTTATTAAAGGGGGCTTGTCCCTATAGAAACCTACAACAATATAGTTTGTTTGGGAACAAAAAAATATCCAAATAGGTTCTGAGAAATGAATCCCAGTAGGAAACTACCAATGTTCTATGCGAATCTTCTAGTGAGTATATATCCTTGTTTTTTATAGAATGAAATGCAGTATTGCATCATGTACTCATATGTAAAAAATCTTAAAAATAATGGAAATAATTTATAGAGTTTACTGTATTCATTTGTATTTAATTTACTTAATGTATTTAAATCTTAGAACCCATCCATAACCTGACATTACCCATAGAAAATTATGAACAAAAGAAGTCTAAGAATTCCTCCTAACAAGTAAGTAATGTCTAAACTCCTTATTTTCCTTTTTCATGGTATACATGTCACAATTCCTACAATTTCATCGTTAAGGGAAACCTATGTCCATTCATGAGATTCCAATGATGGAATTAATGTATCACTATCGGTGTAATTTGTACTGACATCCTATGAGTCCATTATTGCAGTCCAACTAGGGAGACTGAGTATCAATCTTGATGATGGAATATGATCAAATGAGACTATCCTCAATCCTCTTACTAGTGATCTCAAATGTATCATCTTATGTATATGATTATGTAAACATAGTATATCCCTAGTAGTCCTACTAGGTATCCTATGTGTCACAAATGACATGTATATAAATACCTCTTGATTTTGTCTATGGCGCTGTAAGCTGAACCCATGTATCTAAAATGGTGAAGTTACAATAGTCCAGTGAGTATGTTCATGATGTTATAATATGAACCCATGTATCACAAAATTAAATTTACTATTTATCCATTAAAATTTTAATAATACATTCCAACCACTTTATCAATAAAAAACACTGCATGAAAAAGGGAAAAACATGAACCGATATCAATAATAAAACAATAACAATTCTAACACAATTGTAGTTTCAGAGAACAACCAAGTTAATTATAAACAAGCCAAAAAGGTCAAAAGAAATCATTCCCATCAACATCTTTGAGATAAATGAACAAACCCAAAATGATAGGGAATGAACCCGCAGGGTGTAAAATAAACAATCAATGATGCTAAAAAAGATGTAATTCGTTGACTTCAATATGACTACTGTATTTGATAATATGAAGGATCAATTTACTTTCAAGGAAACCACATAAAGATTTTTGTGCGTCCAAACGACACATATAAAAATCTCAAAAATTAATGATAAGAACAAGACAACCTACCTAGAAGTCACATAAGCGATATAGCCCGATGCCAGCCATTGAATCATCCTAGAACATCATAGATACATTAAAGAAGATAAGTCATTAATCCTAGAAAAAATCATCAGGAAAATAAATCATCAATAATGGCTCATGGAAAAGAATGTTTTTCCCGTGTGGATTCCTAAGAGACTGACAACACTCAATTTGGATCTCAAATGGTGAAACGGGAGGAGGAAATATTCAAGTGGCTACTTATTCACCCAGATGCTCCTCTATCCAGAAGAAGAGAACATGAGGATACTTCTTGTTTTAATCCTAAATTAAATATTTCAATGCATGTAAACCAATATATATGGTTTTTATATAATTCTAATGGTTTATAACTTTACTGATATACATTTCATGTCCCACATTGAACTTGCTGACATGACTACACAGTGTGCATATAGAAGCACATGGTGTGTAGTGGCCTTTTCTTCTCTCCTAATCAAATAACCTCACACACCATGTCTTTCCATCTTACACGACTAGATTACACATCATGTATATAGGTGTACATGACAAGTTCTCCTAAGACATATCATTTTTCCCAAATTTCCTTGTTTTCTGAAAACAACTCAAAGGAAAATAAAAACAATGATTTAATTCCTCATAAAAGTACTGGGTTCTAAAAAACATCCCCCTTAATGGAATTCATCCACAATGTTCCCATCCACGGTTGGTGAAGCGATGTATGAGAAAAACACTAAAATTGATCTTGTACGACGGCCTCCCTATCCCATGTCTAATCTTGTACTCGGTCGTGCAACCAATGAACTCGTACAAGAGTAACTGAATGGCCTCAAAGAACCATCATTCTCTTTTCCACCATATGAATCGGATAATCCTCAATGGATGCATAAACCTAAAGCACAATTTCCTCAGAATGAAAAATGTATGATAGGTCAGAGTGATAGCGGCGCAACTGAGATACATGGAAGATGTCATGCATGGATCAATACCTCTTGGGAACTTTAACCGATGGGCAATTGACCTGACTTGTTCCAGAATCTCAAGCAGTTTAACATATCACGGTGAAATATTACCATGACTTTTAATCCTCTTGTGTTCCAATATTGCTGTGACACGAAGAAAAATTGATCCCCAACCTCAAACTCAAGAGTTTTTCTCTGTTGATCATCATATAATTTTTTATGAGACATTGCAGTATCCATCCATATCTGAATAAGGTGAACCTTGTTAGTAGTCATCTGGACCAGACGAGGTCCCAACACAGTTTCCTCTCCTACCTCCAGCCAACATCGGGGTGATAGTCAAGGACTATGATACAAAGCCTCATATAGAGACATCTGAATAGTATCCTGGAAGCTATTATTATAGAAAAACTCAACACGGGTTATAATTTTCTCCTCATCTCACCCAAAGTCTAGGACACATTCTTGCAACATATCCCCTAGAACCTGAATCGTACAGTCTGATAGACCATCTGTCTGATTATGGAAAACTGTGCTCTGAAGAACCTGTTTACCCAGTTCCCTCTAAAATCTCTTCTAGAGACGAGATTTTAGGCGAGCTTCCCTTTCAAGAATGAAATAATGAGGAACCCCATGAAGTCATACCAACTTCTTAATATATAGTTTCCTAATCTCATCAACTCCAATAGTCTCCTTGATTTCCAAAAAGTGAGAGACCTTCATTAAAGTCAACTACAACCTACAAAACATCATTTCCTCTAAGGTTCCATGATAACCCCTTCATGAAATCCATCACGAAATCATCCCATTTTCACTCAGGAAAGGATAGCTGCTGTAAAAGTCTAGTTATCCGTTGATGTTCTGCCTTTACCAGCTAAGAGGTGGAACACCTCGAAACAAAACTAGCTATATCATGCTTCATCCCCGCCCACCAGTACTGATGGTGCATGTCATGGTACATCATGGTGACTTTGGGATGCACTGTAAAAGCTGATGTGTGAAACTTCTCCATCAGCTCCTCGTCCATATCCCTTAGAACCCAGACATTTCCATGGACACACAGAACTTCATCCTCACCCATCATTTATCTAGGATGAGGGTTTTCACCATCCATAATCCCCCTTATAATTTTTCCTTCAGAATCTTATAGTTGTATCATCCTCACTCTGTCCAGTAGAGTAGAGGAAATGGTCAATTATAAAATTTAACTCTTTCCCAATATATTTTAAATAATTAATTAGATCTTATAGTACATAGCCAAAATCTAACACTCACTACAGGCCTCTTGCACATCATGTATCTCGATCCTCCTACTCAAGGCATCAGCCACTACATTTCCCATTCTAGGCATGTAGGAAAGCTCAATGTCGAAGGGCTATAGGTACTTTACCCACCTATGCAATCCTGGATTCTAATAGTGTTGAGTGAAGATGAATTTAAGGAATTTGAGGTATTTGTATACTACATAACACTATCCCAATAAATAATTTCACCAATAGTGCAAGGAATGATTAACTGCAGACAAATCTGGATGATTCATTGTGTAGTTCTTCTTGTGTGGTCTTAACTGCCGAGGTCCATACACAACTACTCGATCTCCTAGCATAACCACTATTCCTAGCCCGATACATGAAGCATCACAATACATACTGTAACTTTTTCTTGGATCTAGAAGTATCAGTATCTGCACTGAATTCAAATGTACCTAAACTCTTGAATGGGTGCATCACAAGAATCCTACCATCCAAACATCACACCATTATAAGTCAAGTTTTTCTTTAGCGCTACTAATCATGAGAAGTCCTTTATAAAATGACTATAGTGACCATCTAGACTCAAAAAACTCCACGCCTCAAAAACATTCTTGGGAGGCTGCCAGGTAACTACTACTCTCACCTTCTCTGGGTCTATTGATACACTGGTCTCTAAAATTAGGTGTCCCTGGAAGTGAATCTAACCTATCCAAAAGTGCGATTTTGTGATCTTTCTTAAAACATGATGCTCTATCAATGTATTCCCAATGATCATAATGTGTTTATCATGGTATTTTAAATTGTGAGAATAAACCAAGATATCATACATGAAAACCACCACAAAAGAATCTATGAATCGATGGAAACTAGGTTCATCAGCTCCATGAAATCATAAGGGGCATTCATGAGACCAAAAAACATAAAAAAAAATTACTCATAGAGATCATACATGGTACGAAATGATGTACGAGCCATGTATACTCATCTAACACATACCTGGTGATATCCTGACCTCTTTCTAATCATCGAGAACACTCGAGCTCCTTGAATCTAATAAAATAGGTCACCAATCCACATTAAGGGATATTATTTTTTAAATATAAATTTTATCAGTTTTTGATAGTCCACGCATAGCCTAAGAGTACTCTCTGCCTTCTTCGCAAAAGGACTAGTGAACCCCAAGGAGAAGTCTTGGGAAACATAAACCCATTAGCTTCCAAATATTCCAACTACCTCTTGAGCACTTGATGCTATATCGTAGCCATCATATAAGAAGGAATGGGCATTGGTGAAACTCCTGGAACTAGCTCGGTAGTGAACTCTACCAATCTAACTGGAGGTAAGCCTGGTAAGTTGTCCGGGAAAACCTCCTGAAAATAATTTACCACTGGAGGAAAATCTACCAGACATATTCGCTGATCATCCAGATATAATCTCTCAACATGAGATATCATCCCACCCAGTTCATGATGCTCAGGTCTAACTCAGATCACTTGGATGTCCCACTCACCCTTGTATAAAAAAGACCCATCATTTGGTGATGTAATGCACACCCTCTGACAATCGCATTCAACAAAGTCAAGAAAAAACCAACCAGTCCATTCTGAAAATGACATCAAAGCCCATAATATTTAATACATAGAGGTTACATAGAATGTGAAACCCACCAATCATAAGGTGGAAATAACATCATAGATACACACCAGCTATTATAATCCCTAACAGAGTGTCTAGCATCATAACATCAAAAGTAGTAGAAACAAAAAGCCCAAAACATTGAACAATGGTTATAGATATAAAAATATATGTTTCACTAGAATCAAAATTTGTAGATGACAAAACAGAGGCAAATTGAATAGTACCTCTTACTGTAGAAGGTTTGGTATGCTACTCATATTGGATCTGTTGCACTCCATATGTATGACCTTTACCGCACCGCTATGAAATTACCTGGATTCCCTGTGCTAACCTTCCCTACTGTCGCAGAGATCTAGGGGTTTGGCTACCATGGACACACCCACCGCCTTTTCCTATACACCCTGACATATTCTAGTTTCCAAACTGGTGAGAATATACTTACCATTATCTTTTATAGTGGGTCTGTAAAAACCCTCTCTCACTATCCACCAATGGAAATTTCCTGTAAGAATGCTAAATATGGCTTATCTTTCCACAATCATGGCACTCAAATAGGTCCTTCATACACTATGGCCTATAGTGTCCCGACCTATGACACCGGTATCACTATATATGGATTCGAGAAGAAAAAATCTAGTTTCTCGTATACCTGTGAAAAAACTCTATAAGACACATCATTCTTCTCATTGAAATAGTACCAGATCTCATTGTTGAACTACCCTTGCTCGCATCCCTAGATTCTCATAGTTTGTGCTCAGTAATTAGTGTCTAATTCAAAATAAAATAAACAAAAGGAATCCAAAAGATATTCACCTGTGATCAGATGTCATACTAATGACCATCATCAAATATTCTATCTTTCAATGCATCACAACCCATCTAAATAGGTGTGAATCACTGAACCTCAGTAAATTAGGAAGAATAATCCATAAATCAATGTGATCCAAAATTCAGGTGCCTGAAAACCTAGGATTGGTTTTCCCTCAGTGTCTCGAGAAAATAATTATTATAGAAGGCCATCTAAAATCCTTACCATGTCATATCCTGATAATGCCTAATCTGAGTGATACCATCCCACCATATCTTGGTAGAATCACACTACATATACGTCATGAGATTGACCATCTTCTAAAGAGGTGTCTCTAGATGCTTTATGATAGTCAGAACTGATTCTATCCATGATTCTAGGGCTTGTGGTCTAGATTATTCTGAAAAGGTAGATAGATGTTGCTGCTGGAATATAAGCACCAACTCTTCCATAGATCTGGCAGCCTATGCTACTCCCTAGAAGGTCTGTATGAAATGAACAAAACCTTCTCGGAACTATTCTTCTACACCCACATTAGGTATACATGCTGGTGCCTCAACTAACACACCTGGAGGATCTATTGGTAGCCCATAGACCACCACTCTGGTGTATAATCACCACCAATCTCATATAACACTCCTCGAGGTCTTCACGATGGAATTTCCCTATAAAGTCTATCAAACATAACTCATTACATGTTTTACAAGGTGTTAATTGCAAATAAAAAGTGAAAGGTGGGGAAGAAAAGGAAAAATTATCATTTTTTCAAAAAAGAAGTACACAGCGTGTATAACTCATTAAATGACACGTTATTCTAGGCTTGGGCATGTACTTTTTTCCAAAATGGCCTTGTAACACCCCATGTACACGATGGGTTCCCAGAAAGGCACAACATGTGCTTCAGTTTCTTTCATACCCATGTACTGCCACTCTTGTAGAACTACATTTTTATTTCTGTGTAAAACTACATGGGGTGTTTACCCTAGACACAGTGTGTACATCAAAACTCATCATCCACCAGTGTCATTAGTCACATGGTTGGATATATGGTCAGTATATACACGGTGTGCACTATAGCTACATTGTTTTTCCTACTCAAGGCTGTACAACTCATATTCTCTCCTCACATGATAGGTTACACATTCAAGAACTATACACTGTGTAATCATAGTACATTATGTGTTCTTCTTAATATTTTGAACCCAATATTCCCCGAACAGGAAGAACACATGAAATGTAATTCTAGACTACACGCTGTGTATACTGGGTTTTGTTATGACTGAAACCCTAGATATCCCACAAAACCCTTGTTTTGTATAAAACCAACCAATGTGATGCCAAATTTTGATCTGTGAGGGGCCATACTCTCCACAGATCATTGTTTGGAACCTAAGAAGAACATGTTTTGTTACTAACATAGATGAAAACTAAATCAGGACCAGCCCAATTCTAGTCCAAGAGACCCCAAACACCTCAAGAACCTATGTTTGGAATCAATTCTATCCTAACTATAGCACATACCAAAAAACATATCACAAAAGAAGGTATAGTTTTCACATCATCTATCACAAAAAGATGCATAACTAATGAATCCTAGATGGATTTATATAATTCATGGAATGTGATTCAAAAAATTTACTTTATGATTAATGAAATGGAATACCCTCATTTCATCAGGTTGCAACCAAAATAGAAAAAACAATTGTATAAATAGTAATGGTAGAAATCTTGTGGGTCGCCTGACGAAGAAATCAAATCAACAATAATATATCAAAATCAAAACACAAAATTCAATCAAAGGATATTTTTCTTTTCACTGTATGCATGGTAGCAACTCTCGAGCACAACTATTTACCAATTCTGCAATCCTTCCTATCGATTCTATTGGCTCCAAATAGTAATTCACGGAAGAATGAAGCATTTCATAAAAATTTGTAACATCTCTGATCCGGATTCCACTAAAAGGTACCCCTTACCAAGTTGGTCACATGGCCTCAATTGTATATCCCCATATTCCAAAGGATGCCAACTAGTAGTGAGGGATATGGGTATGATTGGGGGAAAATGATACCCCATTTTTAAAGTTTAACACATTGGAATGAATATAGAAAGTATAAGAAACAATAAACACTATTCAACTGAAGTAATCAGATGAAGAATTAAGATCAAGATAGCCATAAGGTATGTAATATCAAAATGATGTAGCATGTTACATGATCCAAGAAAACCAGAAAAAATAACATACTATGATCTAGTGAAACATAATACCCATGTAAAATAAAACAAAATGATACTCAGTATCATCACAATCCAAGGCATTGTCCCATGATCTCTTGCTTCTAAGCAACAATCAACTACCTATGAAGGGAGCCTTGACCTTATCATAACCTTATGAAAAATAGTTTTTTTGGGCCCAAAAAAAGACCCAAATAGGGTGTCAGAAACTAATCCCATTTGGAAAATCTAAATTAATTTTTCCAATCTTTTAGTGATTATATGTAGCAGTTGTGTATAGAATAAAATGAAATAACGTAGTATGCACATAGATGTAAAAAATGTCAAAACTGATTTTATTAATTTATAGAGTTTATTGTATTCATTAGTAGTCCATTTACTCGATGTATTTAAATATTGGAACCCACCCTATTCCTCACATTCCCCATAGAAAATGTATTCTCAAAAGATGTCTTAGAAGTCCTCATAATAAGAATGTAATGTCTAAACTCATGATTGTGCTTAGTATTGGCCTACATGTCACAATTCCTTCCATTTCACCCTTTAAGTGTGACCTGATTCTATTCATGATATTCTTATGTTGGAATTCAAGTATCACTACACGTGTAGTTAGACTGACATCCTACGTGTCCGTTATCAGCGGTCCTACTAGGGAGCCTGAGTATCACTTTTGATGTTGGTATAAGTTCAAACAAGTTATTCCTTAGTGTTCTTTCAAGTGTGACCAAGGTATCACTCTATGTATAAGATTATGTCAATTTAGTCTATACCTGGAGGTTCTACTAGGGAGCCCTAGTTCCACCACTGACATATAAATAAATACTCTTTGAGACCATCCCTGGAATTCTAATATAAACCCATGTATCAAAAATTGTGAAAGGTACGATGCTCAAGAAAGTACGTTCATGGAATTCTAAACCCAACCCTTGTATCACACAATGCTATTTACCATTTATCCATTAAAATTTAAATATAACATTCAAACCGTCTTATCAAGAAAAATAGTACATGATAAATGGGAAGTCACAATCCTCCACCCATAATCAAAAACTCATAATTATAACCCAACTTCGATTTATAAACATAACAATGTTCTTTTTAAACAACCCAAGAAGGGAAAATGAAAACATGCCCAAGGAAATAATGGGGTGAAACAACCAAACCCAAAACAAATAGAAATGCTCACACGGGGTGGCCATAGACTAATCAACAACGAGAAACATGATTCAATTCAATGAATCCATTATCAAAACTTCATTTATAATAATAAGTATAAATTTCCTTTAAATAAAACATCCTAAACATGTGTACGTGGCACAATGAAACACATATACATCTCAAAAATTAAATGGAGGAATGATACCACCTCTTTCGATGTCACACGAGTTATATAACCTGACACCAGACCTTGAAATAGCCTATAATGGTGTAGATATATCGAAGAAGATAATTCATTCAACATTGAATAATATCCTCAAGACTAAAAAACATCAATAATGTCTAATGGAGAACAAATATCTTACATATAAAAATCCTACAAGACCGACGACAGTCGAATCAGGTTCTGGAAGATGAAACCAGAGGAGGAAATATTTCTACATATCCTTATTCTTCACCTGACAGATCCTCTATCCAAAAAATAGAAAATTAGCCTTTTTCTTATTTTAAGATGAAATTTAGTTGTACATGGCGTGTAAATATATATTCATGGGGTGTATATCATTTTATTGTTCATAACATTTCCAATATACGTTAAACGTCCCACACCGAACTTGCTGACATAAGTACACGGTGTGTACTTTGAAGTACATGGTGTGTAGTGGATTTTTCTTCTCTCCCAGGCCAATAACCTCACACACTGTGGCTTCCCATCTTACATGGAAATATTACACTACGTTTACATAGTATTAAAAGGTTTGTGCTTCTAAAACATATAATTTTCAAAAATATTACATGTTTTCTTAGAACAACTCAAAGGAAATGAAAAACAATGAAATAATAGCTCATAAAAAGAACCATGTTCTTACAATCTTATTTATTTTCAATCTCCATGTTTTCACGTCCAACTATTTATATCCTATATAGAAACCTAGTCTTGTGGTGACCTTCGATTTTTTTTGACTCTATCATTTTGAGAATATGTTTTACCATCATTTCAAATGATGTGGAATTTTCTTTAATAAAATGTAAAATTATAAACCTCTATTTTGTAATGTGTAATTTCAAATTTCAGGGATAGAATTAATTGATGTGAGGGATAATGTAACACCCCAATATTTTAATATAAAAATATGTTCAATATCAAATGTTGCACATAACTGTGAAGTCAAACGAACTCCACTATATTCATATATTAAAATGATTTTAATAAAATGACATTCAATTGGCATATTTGAATGCATTTAACTACATTATGATATAAGTAGAAAGATCATATTCAAAAAATTATAAATTATTATCAGAAAATGAACATTTAATTTTTAGTAATGTAATTTTTTTATTCAAATATTTTATAACTTCACCAAACAAATTGTATTTCCCTCTATGAAAAAATAAATAAATGTTTTTGCACTTTTAGAGGAAATATTGATAAAAAATAATATCACCATTTGACATATCACATTAATATTATCAAAGGGTAATTTTTTTGGATATTTCTAAAAAGGACGAGTTTTGGGTTAAAATGGGAATATACAATTATTATGAATACCTTAACACTTAGGAAATAATTATTTTATGATAATGTTTTAATATTTGTTAACCATTATTGTTGATCAATTTTTATTTTATTAATGAAATAATACGTGAGGTTAATATTTATAAATATATTCTTAGAAATATTGAAAACCATTATTTAAACCGAAAAAAGTTGTTCTTACGAGTTCTATACATAACATATTTACAATGGGTTTTTGTCACCTTTATAAATTTATGTGAGTATTATAGACTCAATATATCGAAGAAAGATTCCCTAATTAGGTTATAATTTCTTTTTATTTTATATTTATAATAAATATATATTTGTAAAAAATTATTTCATTATAGGTAAAATAATGTAGATGGTTAATGTAAAAGGGTTAAATAATTGAATAACTAAAATCTAAATAATGATATAGGTGGTAGAATCTTTTCAAATATATAAACCTACATTAAAAAATTAATTATTAGGATAATATATTTGAATTAATCCCACCAAAATTTTGATATATTAAAATATTAATTAATCATTGTATAATAACATAAAACCTCCCATCATCTTGTATAAATACCACTCCCCATAAACCCATTTATCACCAACTGAATTGGTTCTCATCAAATTTCCACCATATAATTCCATCCACGCCATCACAATGTATATTTTCTTCGTTTATCACCCAAATTCCTATTCCATGTTTCTTAATGGGTCCTTCATATAGAAAATATTCAAAAGGTTCTTTCTTATGTAACCACTCTTAATTTCTTATCTTTTTCTACATTCACTTAACGTCTATAATTCATCATGAAATAATAATTAATGTATCATTTATATAATGGAATCGTAAATCTCTATTGTAATATCATATATAAAATCGTTTTGTTTCCACATATTTTTCATGTAAAAGGAACCATTGTCCAAATAATGGCGGTTAACAATATTTATGGATAATAAATTTTTGTTTTCAATTATCACCATAAAGTATTTTCTTAAAAATATAATTATTGTTATATCATATATTAAAAGGTATATTCTGTCCAAATTAATGTATTGAAAATAAAATATATTCATAATTATAAATAAAACCAAACTAGTTTCTAACGAATGTAAAAACTACCAAAACAAATTAATCATTTATGAGTATCTTTTATCAAATTAATCATTATCATATAAGAAATAAAAATGATATATGTGAAAATTTAAACTTCTATATGATTGTTATAACAAATTAATTTCACATATAATGATTTATGATCATTTTAATAGATAATAACTAATTATAAATAAGTGAAAAACCCTTAAAAATATAAATTAAATAACATGAAACAATGAAAATAATGAAATATTATTAATGAATGGGTGATAATGTAAGACACCGAATCTGGTAACCATTAAAACCAGAACCCAACCCAGTCCTTGGAATGTCATTAAGACTATTACCTATCCCCACAGACTAGAACAAGTTCCCTGGTATCATAAATATTGTTTTGGGAATTATTTACTCATGTTTGGATACATAAACTACCAAAAACAATAAATAAACTGAATCTGAAAATTCATTACCAAGAAGACTTAAAAATGAAATTACTAACTGGATAAATGGTCCTATAAATGATTAATATTTCCATGTATACATAAAATAAGAAGAAAAACAACCCATGGAACACAACAATACAAGTTGTAATCACCCAAGATTTTTCTCAACAACATCACACCATGATGGATTCTTACAACCTAAACAACCACCACCCAATGACTTTATTTTACCTATGTCAAACATGATTAAGAATAAATATTACAAATGATTTAATTATGATTTTATCCTAATTCCAATGGGATAGCACCCAAAAAACTCCATATTGTATGCAGTGCTAGATAAAAAGTATGATAGTTTTAATAAACAATAAATAGTAGAAATAATTTCTAAAGAATGATACTTTTAAAAGTAAATAGTTTTAAAAGGGTTAAAAATTTTCAATTAATAATTTAAGATAATTAATTTATAACTAAAAAACCTCATAAGTCAATGATAAATACAAAACAGTCAATGAAAACAAATCATGGGACCATCCTTAGGAACTAGTTTGTTTTAGGCCCCATGTACATATTATCATAGTGTAATGTAACCATTACAATATCTATTCTAATGCATGAGACATTAGTAGGGAACATACCCACAACATAGTTATCCCTAATCATAATAACTATTGTTTTGTTAGTGTTTTTACTAACTATCTTTCTATGTAGAACATGGACAAAACCTCTTCAGATCACAAGCATACTAGAACACATCCGCCCACCAAGATACCAATGTTTTTGTCTTTGTGGTTAAACATTTTCCACATGTTAACATATTCCATTTTCATATAAAAACATTATTTATTTTCATACATACTCAAAATCGTTGTTACACGTTATTTTCATAGTAAATATAACTCAATAAACCATTTAGAATTTCTATAAAACATTTTTAGTGAATATAACCAAATGTTTCACTTAAAATACATATAAATGCCCTATATGAAAGCCAAATTCCCACCAATATTACCCCAAAACATAATTTTCCATAGAAATTGTTTTTAATAAGAACCTTCTATAAATTATAAAATAGCCCCAAATGATACCAATGGATTGAAGATTTAAAAACCCCATTTTCCCAAAAAAAATGGAACATAAAAATCAATTTCATTAAAATTGCCAACAAAAATAACTTCCATATAAAGATAAATGATTGAAGAGTAGGATAAAATACAAATCATGCTAGGATAACTCATCTCATTCTTTTTAGACATGGAATCACCTACCAATTGTGTAAAACACAGAAAATCATTATGTCGTAGTTCAACCACACACCACCCCACCACAAGGGATTTAAAAAAACATAAAACCACAATATTAGACAAAGAAACAAAATTTAAAACCCGATGTTAAAATCCATACATTTTGGTCATTAGGAAAATCCTGAATAATGGATGAAACCCTAAAAAAAATTGGAGGAAGAAGGAAGAAAACCCACCTACTTGAGCGATCTTGAGTAAATCACCCAAAATACACCTATTGGTGAATCTCCAAGTATCCTAAACTAATAGGGAGGTTTTAATAAGTCTGATTATGACCTATGAGAAATGAAATTTGGTAAAAGTGTAAAAATAAATGATTTATAAATGAAAAAAATTACCATATCAAAGAGGGATGATTTAAGAATATTGGACAAATTTCTCCCAATTCTGAGATGAATGTGAGATCCAAAGAGGCCAAATTAAACATGGGGGAGTTCCTATGGCTATTCAAATTGATTGAGAGGTTGAATCTCTAAAAAAAATTTAAAAATGAATTTTAAATGATTGAAATATTTCATTTATAAAAATAGAAAATGGCCTCACAGTTTGGCCCAATTCCTAAATAAATCACCCAAAATAGCCATGCTAATGAGCTATTAAATAGTCCAAATGGATATGGTGGATTCAATAGGTTATTGGAGGGAAACTGGGAAATTTAACTGGTGAAAAGTTCTAAAAATGAAGATGTTATAAATGAATCTAATTTTGTTTTGAAATGTTTAAATAGGCTCACCATTTGACCCAAATCATGATGAAAACACCCCTATCTCCAAAAAACATATGATAAAACCAAAACAAAAAAATTATGAATTGAAATAAAATGAAAAATAATTATAAAATAATTAATGTATTAGAGAATTTTCAAAACCATAATATCATTATTCCATCGTAAATCAGTGTGATGAATGATTAGATAATAGAAACATAAACTACTCTTTGGCCAAAAACTTCTGTTCCCATAACTCATTCTCATCATTCCCATGTTTCCCGGTGACTCAAACTAGTGGAATAGTTTTACGTAAAATAAAATTTTCTCGGGGTCCACAATTCACACCAGCCACAAAAACAACAATAAATCTGGCTATATTTCAAGTTCATACCAATTCAATACATGATAAATATCCATGTTACAGAATTTCAACTTAAATTCATAGAAGATGTCATGAATGAATGTCAAATGAGAAGGAAAATCCAACTTGTATGCCTCTTTTGAAATAGGCTCGGGGATTTCAACAGTTCTAACATATCGTGGAATCATCTTCCCTTTCTTTTCCTAACAACGATGGCCAAGATGAGGGGAATCATTAAATAATACCTAGTCTCCCACAAAAAAATATAGGCCTCGACACCTCCAGTATATATAATATTTATGGTGATGTTGATCTTTCTATAAGTGGTTCCTAATCAACATGACCATTAAATACATCTATTGAATATTTCTCGTCCCCAACAGTGATGTCTCACCTACCTCAACACAACATAGGGGGGGTGAAAATGTTGACCACAGAGATCCTAAAAAAGATCCATTTGAATAATGTATTGGTAAATATTATTATAGGAAAATTAAATTGATCCAAAATGACTATCTCAATTACCAATAATGTACAAAACACAATCATGGATCATATCCTAGAGTATATGATTCTCCTACTCTTTATAACCATTCGTTTGATGATTTTAAGCCATTAAAATCTAATCTGTGACCCCAAGGCCTTCTAAAGGCCATCCCAAAACTGAAAAGTGAAATGGGTGTCTCTATAAAAGGCAATTGTTGATTTCACACCATGAAACCTTACCACCTATAGAAGATACAATCAGACCAACTCATCCACGTTAGTTATATCCTTTATTAGAATGATGTGGTATGATTTGGTTAGATGCTCAATTACTACCCATATTGAATTCTTTCCCCAGGGTGTACAAGGAAATCCAATAAAAAAGTCCATGTAGACCACTTCCCAATTCCAAATAAGATTGGGTAATGTCTAGAGAAAATCGGACAACCATTGGGCTTCGCTTTCACCTACTAACATATTTAGTATCTCAACATAATGTCAACTATGTATCCTCTAATACCTTGCCACTAGAACTACCAATGAACATCATTATACATCTTAGTGGCACCTGGATGGACAACCAACTGAGAATAGTTACTATCCTACATCACTGCCTTCTGTTGAGATGACAGAACTACTGATTGTCCCTTGATGAAAAATATTCCCTTAGTAGATGAAACCCTAGAAAAATACATCTTCCCACAATGTAGAAACATAATCGACTGCTGAAAAGGCTCCGGACTAGGCTGGTCTTTCTGAATTTACTCAATGAGAGAACTTGTTGACTGAATACTGGCCAAGAAAGAACCTTTATTGTGCTCCTACGTCTCTACATCCATCTAAGTGAAGAGCACCATTAGAGTCCGACCATAACTAGTTTAAAGACCCTTAAATTCTATGAAAAAAGTTCATAAATTCATGGGATTTTTATGAGTCCGCAAAAATTTAAGGCGCTTGATTTCGGGGCCCGGTGTGCCCAGAATCAATTTTTGATGTTTTTTTTGGGTACATTCAGTAAACGTACAAGCGTGATTTTATATCTTTTGAACTAGTGCTCGGAATTGAAATCTGAGGGCACTGATGAACTCGTAGAGTCGGTGGTTTCTTAGTGATACTGTCACCGTAGTTGTGTTCTAACGAGAATGGATGTTAGAATTTTGGTTTTTAATAAGTTAAAAAAATGAGGGTAGATTAGTTTTATTTGTAAGGTGGTTATAACCTCCAAGAGGAAGTTATTGGTGGGATCCACAACACCCTAACCTCCCATGGGAGGTTATGGTGGTGGGGCCCACCCACACATAACATCCCTTAGGAGGATATCCTTGGTGGGGCCCACATGGGATTTAAACCCCCTTTAACCCCCATTTATGTGGGAGAAAACTCTCCACCTTCCCCCATTAATTTCATGTGCCAACCCTCACAATTAATTAATTTAACTCTTCCATTTATTTAAATGGAACTTTTTGAATTCTTTTGAATTCATGCGAACAAATAAATTATAGACAATTCTATTATTTTGTTTTGGTTGGAATATATTCAATTGGTGGTCCTTTGATAGAGAACTTGGAGACCCCTTGGAGAATTATCTCTCAATGAAGAACGCGATGAACGCCTCTTCATCGTTCACCGAAGAACGACAAACTCTTTCTTCGATCTTTGACCGATCAAAAAAAGAAGGAGTTGACTGCGAAGAATGCTGACGACACTTCTTCCTTGGTCTCCAAACCCAGATTCTTCTCGACATCAATGGAACGATGTCCTAATTTTACCGTGACTTCGTCAATGTTTATCATCATTCGAGTTAGGGGATTTGATTGTTTTTGTTCCCATTCTATGTCATTCAATTTATTTATTGTAATTTCCAATTGATATAACCATAATGAGGAGGTCTCGGACCGCACGATCATGGCCTGAACCTCCCCCTTTGTTTTACCTCTCTTGTTGACGATGGAGGCGGCGGTGCAATAGTGCCGCCAGAAGAGTGGACCGCGGCGGGGCAACGATGACCGGTGACTGGCCGACCACGAAGAATCTGGCAGTGCAAGGCCACCGGGTCTCTAGAAGAAGGACATGACATCGTTGGTCCATGCGTAAGAGAGGGTCACAACCAGGCCAGGACGTGGCAGAAGGGGGCGGTGCCGTCACGCCGCGTGGTGGAAAAGAACCACGACCAGGGCGAGCCATGGAGGAGGGGCACAGATCCATCACACCGTGCTGAGGAAAAGTACGCGGCCAGGGCAGGCCGCGGCGGTAGAGCAGAAGCGGCGGGCCGGACCAGCCGTATGTGGAGTGGGAGCGGCCGGCCTCTCGGTCAGATGGGAGCAGCGGGACCCCGTTGGGTGCCGTGTGACCTGGACCGGCGCCACCTCGTGCCGGTTTGGGATCCTACCCAAACGGAAAAGCCATTCGGGAGCCAGGGGCGCGCGGTTTCCTCCCAGGTCGCGGATAAGGCGGCCCCTTGTCGGGCCGCTGGGTCGCCGTGCCGACCGGGCCGCCGGGCCGACCGGGCTGTCGGGCCGACCGGGCCGACCGGGCCGCCAGGCCGCCATCGGGTAGGGACACCCCCTCGGTACATGCCTCCCCCTCGGGTCGGGCCACCGTCTCTGGTCGGGCTTCCCTTAGGCTGAGTTAGATTTTCAGACCGGTTCGGACCCTAGTCCAAACCCGTTTTACCCAAATACATGTTTCCACTCATAACGTGGGCTAGAGGTGTCTAATCAATGAACCGCCTGAGGATAAGGAATGCCTAGAGCGAGACAGTTCTTTTGGATTATCCCACGTGAATATTGGACCCAGTTGGGATATGGTTGGGTTGTTTTGAACCTAAAAACCGACCTGGACCCTAGGATGGAAATGTCAATAACTCACAGACATGGATTCTGATTGACGTGACATATACATTACTGAGACCCCTATGACGAGGAGTATATTTGAGATATTTATACTTGGGACTACGTGATAGTTGGAGTATCGAGTAACAGATCGTGGATTAGATCCTACAATAGATGAGAGACCAGAGTATAGTGACCTAATAGCTGGCTGAGACCTGAAGACTGCTGACCTTTCGACTCAGAGTGTTTCGACTAGCCCAGTGGGAAGCGCCTATGTGTGATGCGGCAGAACCAAAGTGGGGAGCACCTCTGTGTGACGCAGTAGACCCACGGTACTTGATAGGAGGAGTACCTCAGCAGGCTATGTGGGGGAGCACCTCTGTGTGACGCGGCAGACCTACAGTGGGGAGTGCCTATGTGTGATGCAGCAGACTTATGGTATTCGACAGGAAGAGTACCACAGCAGTAGAGGATAGTGGGAAGAGCCTTTTTGTGATGCGGTAGGCCCACAATACTCTATAGAGGACGAGTACACGATCAGATGAGGTTTTTACAGTTTAACTGGGAGTGTTACATGTTACCACCTGATAATTAAATCATGGTTTTGAGCTAAGTCAATGAATATGTTGTTTTCCTCATGATTGAGATGGGTTACTAGATAACTTAGGTATATGTATGGGAATATACCTCTGTAGTTTTTATCTGTTGAATTAATACTTTTTGGTTATCCTTGTTGTATTTTGTGAGATCATGAGGGTCTCGGGGTCCCTAATAAGTATCGTTATACTCACCCTTGCACGGGATATGCCCGCATCTCTTTGTTTTTGTTGTAAATGACAGACAATGCTGATCAGGGAAGAGAGTAGCAGAACTGGAAGGTACCCAGAGGTGGACCACTCAGCGAGACGTATTCGGAGAGGACGGATGGATGATGAGTGATGAGGAGGCCATTTGTACCTTCCCTTTATGTAGGAACCCTGGAGGATGATCCCGTAGCTGCATTAATTTACTTCAGTTGTACTAGCTTTTCAGTTGTATTGTACTGTACTATTGCGCTTGTATTTCTGGACCCTTTACTTTCCCCACACTATTTTGTAAACAGTTTTACTTAGTTTTTTTTACTTACAGTTGAATACTCTATTTTGTGTATAATGGTAAGGCCTTCCCAGTTAGAAAATTACACCTTTGGTGCAAGTTGACATCCCCTGGCCTATGGTAGGCGGACTTGAGGTAGTCATGATACGGGCCCCAGGGGACGGGTAGTGGAAACTAGAAACCATCATGGATTTCATTGGTACTTTTATACTGAAATAATCCTCCACCAAATTTTTCTTTTCCCATGGTAGACAATGTCAATTTCTAACACCTACTTGTACTCGATCTAGCAGTGCTACCTCAGATTGAGATCCTTCTACGAGATTATATAGGATAATAATTTATTATTAGATTACACCAAAAGCTTCTCCTCAAAGTGGTAGTGATGCCAGGACATCAAATCATGCTTCACAAATGCTAACTCTAAGTCATTGGTTGGATAATTATTTATTTTTGGTCAGTATTGGCGAGTACCATATGTCACTACATGATCACTTTGTATAAGAACACACCTAAGACCCACACATGAAGCATCACAATACACCACACATCGATTTCCAGCCTATAGAAAAATCACCATGGGGGTAGTATTCAATAGAATCATTAGTTACTATAAATATTCCTAAAACTCAAGGTTCCATAAAATCTTCGACCCTTTTTGGGTGATCGCGGTCATTAGTGAATCGAGCTGAGGGAAATACCAAACAAATAGATTGTAATAACAAATTAGGCTAATGAATCTCTTGATATCCCACATGTTCATTAGATACTCCCATTATAAAATGTCACTGATCATCTTAGGTTCTACTGAATCACCTTTCTCTGAGATTACACAACCCTAAAACATCTCCTCTTTAATTGAAAAAAGTTCACTTGGAAAACATTTCATAAAGGTGATACTCTCGAAAGGTTCCCAACATGATATTAAAATGTTGTTCATATACCTCCTCAGAACCATAGTAAACTAGTATTTATTCCACAAATACCATGAAACAATAATCGAGATACTGGTAGAATACCCTACTAATGAGTTACATAAATACCACTAGAGAATTGGCCAATATGAAGGGCTTAACCAAGTATTCAAAGTGGCTATATCATCTTCAAAAGGATGTTATTTGGATATCTTCCTTTTTCAACTTGAGTTAATGGTATCCTAAATGCAATTATATTTTAAAAAAACATTCCCCCCCCACGGAAGTGATCAAAAATATAATATATTTGTGGAAAATGGTATTTTTTCTTTATGGTTACCTTTTTCAGTTTATGGTAATCAGTACAAAACTGTATGGATAGGTAGGCCATATTCATAAAAAGAACATGAGCGGCTGAAGTAAAGATGCTAAGCTGGATGAATCCTTTGGATTATAAAATTTATATCTGTATCTATAATTTTCAAGGCCTGGTGGGGTCCATAATATTTGAGGAAATAGATATTGTTTGTGCTCTTAGTGATAATTAAATCAAGAACTCTACATCCCACTCAAGATGAAATCAAGAAAAATCATTTGTGAATTCCACCAAAAACCCATACACTACACGAGGTTGACCGAATATATGAGCCTTACCATCATCATCTAGATAGAGTGATGATAACTGGATGAAATGTTTCCCCAACTCTAGGAGTGGAGGTCTTGGATGACCCAACTGATGGTCCTAGTCCCCATGGGAAACCTGACGACTCACCATAGGATTTTTGAAACTGACCCACCGCCTATAACAATCAATATAAGGATTAAAATTTACCATCCAATGCATTCTAATTATCATGAAAAATATATCCATATCTATAATAAAAAATTCCAAATCTATCTCCTTCCCTGGCATAGAAAGTTCACATGACGGGCACCTGAGACCTTGCTCTTTATTTCCTAGTGGCATCACCATCTCCATCACAAAATAAAAATCATAGTTTGAAAATTCATAAGGCTCACAAAATAAGAAGTGTGGAATTAAATAGTGGCATTGGTATAAAAAAGAATCATCTATAAAATATGTAATCAAAATAGTACCTCAAACCGTTGATGGTCCCACCTCAAATCTTGCTAGTGCTTGATCCACCGTATGAATATGTGTAGTCTCGGAATAAGAACAGATGGTATTTTGTGGATATACCTAGATGATTATTTGGCCCGACTACATTGACACCCAAACTATGATCCTCACATCCTAGTTGGCTATGACTTAGCTGGAACTTCCCTAGAATCCACAACTCATGCCCCACTCTAGAGTGGACATGCCATCGTGAAAAAAACATTCAAGTGTCCAATAACAATACATTGATTACAGAGATTTAGAAGAGATGTAAATTCTTATCAGATGATCCTTAACCTCCCACACTGGAGGCACACAACAGACCTCACATATGAAGAATCCATAGAAAACTACCTTGAAAGATTCCATGAGAAACCACCTTCCTTATTTCCCTATACCTCACATATCCTTTTCATATCAGAAGATCTACCACTTACCATTTTGGAAACAGTCCTAGAGAATACATCCTTCCCCTTATGGTAGATCTCCACTATAAATGGCTGAACAACCACCTCATCATAGGATGTCAACTTTAATAGCAATACATGGGAATATATTTATTGTTGCAAACCCCTCTTAATCTTTTAGGCCTTCATCATCTCATTAGTGAGCATATCAAATGCTTTTTGGACCTACTCACAAAAATAGTTATCATACTCTATCACTAAATGGTCTACTTGAACAATCTCTATAAAATCCCAATATCTAGCTTATTCCAATACTTCAAGGCAGTACTGTTAGTTGATGGTAACCGGGAAGTCCTTCCATATCATTTGTTCATGCTTTCTAGATTGAAGCACTGATTACCACCACCTGCGACTGAGATCCTCTAATAAAAAATAGTCACACTTCACCCTAACCTCCATGGGTGTTTCCAGAAACTCAATCATGTGCTTGATCTTTTTGATCCACTCATCTGATTTTTGTGGTTATGTGCTAACTCGGAATGTTAGAGGCTTGTTTCTTATAATCTTCTAGTCTTTTTCCTTCATGGTACCGGTCTCATATTTCCTAACATAAGATGGAACATTATATGGACCCTATCATAGTGCTTGGAACGCACTATCCAAATCCTATAATATCATCTGATCAAGTGTTCATGGATAAATATCCATGGCTTCCTCGCGTGGGTGCATGGGATAATTTTAGGGAGGCATATTGCTACAAAAGGAAAAAATCAAATGAGAAAAAATAAGTAGAATAGTTTCAAATAATTTCATCAGTAAAATAAAATATCTATAATTAAAACACATTACAACAATTAAATAATAAATTACATCATCCCCACCCGTTATTCACATGTACTATGTAGTCGAGACGTCAAACATGGATGTGAAGTCAAACAAACAATTACAATGTCCCATGGTAACCCGAAGTATGTCACGAGTGGTGTGGTACATGAACCCTAATCAAGAAAAAAATTTAGATCCCTAATAGTCCTCACTCTTTTATATCCCAACTCATCCAAACATAATAATATAACCCAAAAACATTAACCTCGTCTGATGCCATTTTTTCACGAACTGAATCTGGTATCCATTAAAACTAGAACCAGACCAGATTTGTGGGAACTCCAAAAGGTTATTCTCAATCCCCAAGGGCTGGTACAAGTTCTTAGGAATCATAAATATTGTTTTTGGAATGATTTACCGGAGTATGGATAAATAAAATAACAAAACAAGTCAATAAAGAAAATTGGGAAATTCATGACAATTTAGACATAAATGAAATTAAGAAATGATTACATGGGTCTAATAATGACACAAGAGGTACAAGGATACATATAATTAGAATGAAAAATTCCCAAGGAATAACAACCAACAAGGGATCATCACCTAAGAGCTATCTCCACAGTACCTTACCATGAAGGAAACTAACAACCCGAACTGGCATCGCCCAAGGCCTTTCATTTACCTATGTCAAACATGATCATGTATATTTACAAAAATCGGTGTTTGTTGGGTGTGAGAATAATCCCAATAGGATACCACCAAAAATACTCCATATGTCAAGCATTAAAATCTAAAAATCATGCATGTTTTAATAAACAATAAATGATATCATTACGTTATAAAGAATGAATCATTTAAAAGTAAATAGTTATTGAAAGATGATTTCAAAGGATGAACACATTTCAATGAAACATTTGTGAAACTGAAATTTACATCCAATCACACTATAATACAATGATATATATGAATGATTTGATGATTAATAATCATTAAAACATCCCTAGGCACTAGTTAGTTTCAGGCCCCATGCACCACATATCTCGGTGTAAAGTAACAATAAAAATATATTTTATCATTCATGCTTTACTAGTAGGGAACATGCCCAAAACCTAGTGGTCCTCAATCATCATTAGTATTTTTTGTTATATTTTTTAATGTTTGAAATGCTATGTGAAAGAGTGAAAAAACCACTCTGATTTACTAGCACACTAATACACGTCCCAACAACTAAATACCCAGGTTTCCCAATTTGATATAAAACAATTTCCACATGTTAACTATTTTGATTTGTATATAAAAACACCATTTATAGGAATACCCTTTCAAAATAGTAGCTAAAAATTCATTTCACCATTTATAAATCTCAATAAACCATTTATAATTTCTATAATATATTTTCAATGAATATAACCACGCATTGCACTAAAAATACATCTATATTCCCTATTTACAAAACCAAATGGACTGCAATATTACCTCAATCCAGAATTGGAAGAAGAAAAACATTTCAATAAGACACTACTATTTTTCATAAAATAGCCACATATGATACAACATGGAATGCACATTTAATGATTCCATTTTAAAAATAAAATGACACATTAAAATCAATTTCTTAACAAATACCAACAAAAATAATTTCTGCAGCAAGCACAATGAAGTATGAGTAGCCTAAAAACTGAATTCATGTATGGAAAATTCATCTATTAGTTCTAATACATAGAATCACCTACCATGTGTGTTAAAAACACCAAATCCTTTTCTGAATGTTCAACAACACCACTACTGCACAATAAGGGAGTTAAAAAAACCTAAAAACACAATATTAGATTAAAAAATCAATGATCAATCCATATAGTCGAAGAAATGATTTCTTGAAATTAGGAAAATAACTAGAAATGGAAGGAACCCTAAAAATATGGGAGGAGAAATGATGGAAACACACTTACTTGAGAGATCTTGATGAAATTTCCCCATATACAGTAATAGGTGAATCTCCAAGCATCCATAGCTAATAGGGAGGTTCTAATAAGGCTTATTAGTCCATGTGAGGACTTAAATGGATGAAAAGTGTAAAAAATTAATGATTTATGAAGGAAATAAAATACCATGTAAAATATGAATGATTTGAGAATCCTTGAGAAATGTTTCCCTAATCTATGACGAATATGAGTTTCAAAGAGGAAAAATGGATCCTGTGGGCATGAATATGATTTTTTGTCTCCAATGAGAGGTTAAATCGCTGAAAAAAATTATAAATTTAATGAAATGTGAAAACGAAGGAGTTATAAAATAAATAAAATTGGTTTTAAATATAGAAATGAACTCACAGTTTGTCCTAAACCATGATGAAAGCAACGCTTTCTCCAAAAAAAACACATGGGAAAAATCCACGAACAATGAAAGAGTTTAATGACATGAAGAAATACCTTCAAAATAATTCATGGATGTGACAAGTACTATGAATAAAATGTATCATATATGTAATTATAAATAAAAATATATTTTTATAATGGATTAAAAATATTCATTACACATTTATACATGCGGTTAATTGATTAAAACAAAAATGGGAATCGTGGTTAACGATTTACCATATCACTATTACTTATGTGAGATATATTCCATATTCACCACTTTTATATTATGTGCCAAGGATATATACATACCATTAACATATAATATAATTAATATTATAATATTCATGGTATTGACTATTCCAGTTAACAATTATTACGTTTATGAGGCTTATTATTCGACGGATTACAATGTTGTAAGAGGTTAAATAACTCTATTTCAATCCATTGGGATAAACGTCTACTTGTTTTTAATGCTATAATTATGGTTGAGATGATGTTTCAACATATTATTTTTCATTTATAATTTTTTATTTGTATTTAATTATGATACACAAAAACAAATAATTTAAGTTTTTTCTCAGTTCAATTGTACAATATTTGTAAGATACATTCCGTTAAGAATTTTTTTTAAAGTATCCCTAAACCTAAATATTTATTACATGACCATATTTTCAATAATTTTTTTTACAGAAATTATTTAAATATTGTTCAATAAATATGTAAATACTATTCTATCAAGTTATTATTTATAAAAATATATTTTAAAAGATATATTTATTCTTTTTCTAAACATGTTTCGTTGATAATTTTCCAAAAAAAAATTCAACAGTTATTTTCTAATATGATAAATATGTGTGAATTTTTCTGATGTCATAAATCCGAAATAAATTGAATATTACATTCGGTGATTACATTTTTAAAATAATATTTTCTATCTTATAATTTCTAATTTTTAAAAAATAAATGAATTTCGAAGTGAAAAAAAATTCCTCTATAAAATTTTAATCCTCTTATTAGATTACATGTATCAATGTCAACAAAATTTGTTGAATCATTTTATTCATTAATTATTTTTTTCATATAATACCATCTGACCAATTTTGTTAAAATATTTAAAATTAGTTTCACTAGGGATAAACTATTTTAATATCTTTTTTTGTACTACTATAGATGGTTTATGATTATTATAATTTTATATGTGTATGTACTAATAGTTTATATGTTCATTTTAATATGAATTTTAATATTGATTATGTTTCAACCATTAATATGATGAATTATTTGGAAATGTAAGACATATGTGGTGTCCGAACATATATAACCCATAGATGCATTGGTGGGTCTCATGAGACTAATAATTTGTACAAAGATAATATATTTGTAACCATTAGTTTTAAACAATCCTATAAAGGGTATTGATATTAGAGATGGTGTTTTCAGTTACTAATGGGTTGGTAAATATTAGGTATTAACCATATTGTGAATGTTCTTAATGGTATATGTTACTTTATTTCTATGATAATGACATCCAAAAATTATTCATTTCCATCATTAATATTTTAATTATTAATATCTATAATATTTTCACTATGGTAATATATCTAGATAAATTTCATTCATAGGTATTAACTAAAAGTAATATATTTTAGTTATATACCTGTATATAACTATAATATATTATTATACAAATTTACCAATGTACTTAACACTTACTTATCTTTTGAGGTCACCCCTTTCATTTTTTATATTTCCCTAGGTTACAAAGAAGATTATTATGATTAAAATGTAGTTTTTAGATACAGAATAATGGTGTTCGTAAATGTTTTATTATGTTGTTTTTTATTTAATAAATTTTAATGTTAGTATAATATATCTATCTAGTTTTCAAAATATAATGAACCTTTCAGTCCATTGGGATGATATTCCTTGAATGTTTTTCCAATGTAACAAGGTAACCAAAAAATCTAGGAAACTAGAGGTATGATATTTACACCTGTTGTTTTTGATAGTGATATTGGATAAACTTATTGTTTGTTGATATGATAATTTTATGATTTAACATTAATTTAAAGGAATACATAACAATTATGAGGCATTATGAGATAAGTGTCTAAAATTATTTATTATATTTTGGGAATCAATTATTAAAAAAAAATTTGATTTAATATATATTTCAGTGATACAGTTATTTAAGGAATAATAATTTCATATTTAGTAGACCTGAGATTATATGTCTTTATAAAATTCCAAGTGAATAGGATCATTGGTGTAATGGTATTGATATTAAATTATTGTTTTTTTCATTTTTTGTAAAATAGATTTTTATAAAACCATAGTTCTTGAAAACAGGGTTGATGTTGACTATTATTTGTTTAGGATTTCATCATAAATTTAGGAATTTTGTAGTTATTATATATATATATACCTTTATTAACATGGAATCCCATTATCCGTTTGAAATCCCATATTATCTGAAAAGACAATTGGGCTTGAACCCACAATAGAAGGTAGATTTGGTCTTTCACCTAAAATTATCCTACATGATGTCTATATGAGTATTATTATTTTTATTTGATTTAATGAATATATATTATTTTATTTCATAAATCATATTATAGGATCACATATTGTTTTGGATTTTTTTATTATCTAGTGAAAGTTTAAATTTAAATATATGATTACCTGGGTTAAGTTATATATATAACCTTTAGGTTTAACTACATGGTTTATCTGGAATGAATGATATATCATTTTCTAATTTTTAAGATAAATTGTATGAGTGAAATTTGAGGTTAAATAATACAATAATTTTGATATTATAATGTTTATTTGGGATGTATGGTTTTTTATTTATGAAATTATTTATATTTAACCATTGATGTTATTATTGATATTTTGAAGAAAAATGTATTATCTCGTTGCATAAAGGATTATATATTTTGTATATTTTATTACATTTTTTAATCATTTTAGTTTTGGTTTTAATTAATAAAATTTGAAATATATTGGCATCAGGTTTTAGATTTTTCTTATATGTTATATATTGATTGGTGTTCTTTTGGTATAATAATTTCATTTTTATTATTCAAAAATTGAATAAAATATGGATTTGTGGAAGAAATGGATTAATGGTTGAAATAATATATGTCAAGCTAGTATATTATATTATGATCTTAGAAAAGATGGTAATTTTATTCTTAAACATTTTTAAAAGGATTGTGAAAAGAAAATCTTATTCGGTTATGAATTTTTTCAATTAAATTTATAGGTTATTCACCAATCATAGAATCATTTTTTTATGGTCATTAATTTTTTTCCAACCAATGTTCTATATCACTCCATATTAGAATAAAGAAATTAGTTTTCCCTCCATTTCTATATTTTCACTTATCACTAATGTACACCGATATGGATACCTAGTTATGTGTCATTATAAAAAACCAATATATTTCTCTTTTCCTCTTTTCAACTCGAAGATTTATTTACCATTTTAGTATGTGGGTTCTCAAGAATGATATTTTAAAATGTAAAACCATTGATTACAAATAGTATATTCAAATTATGGACAGATATTTAATTAAAATTATAGAATTTAAGACTCTCTTATTTTAAAAGAAATCAAGGTTCAATTGTGTATATGACACTCAACACAAATCCTTAACAAACTAAAAAATATTACTATTTACATTTGATCACTATTACCTAATTATTGAATTATAGGGAAATAATTAAAGTGAATGAATTATAATATATATAGAAAACATACTTAAACAATTTATTGATTAATTCATTGGCAATATGTATTCAATGTTTGGTAAATTAATTTTCTTCTTCATAAATAAATGTTCTTCAAAAATAACATTTATTAAGTTTTTAGAAAATATCATAATTAATTACATCAACATATAAAAATTTTATTTTATGAACCAATTTATTATTTGGAATCATCATAATAAAATTATCTTATGATGATTTATTTGGATTTTTCAAATAAGATTAATTTTCCAGTAAATAGTCAATAATAGAGTTTTTTATTGAAAACTATATTATTGTATGAACAATTTAAAAGATAAATTTTAATTTTAAAAAGACCTAAATATTCTATTATATTAATTATGCTATTATTATTATTTCAATTATGTTCATTAAAATCAATTTTATTATTTAATTTTGAATGAAAAAATCATATATAAAAGAAATTTTTGTGAAGGACTTTAATTTTTTCATTTATTATTTTTATTTTATATTAATTTTTGCCACTTCAAAAAATATTACATTGAAAAATAGATTCCATAGTTTTAATCGGGGGAATAAAATTGTGTAAAAAGGACCGTTTTATTTTATTTCATTTTGAATGGTAAACATATTAAATAATATCCAGCGCTATTAGTGTAAATAAAGTAATTTGTTTAAAATTAACATGATAAAGACTATTAAATGATATGATAAGATTAATTAATTTCATTTTATGAACTTATGTAATTTATAATCCCATAAAATTTTTATATTTGTGATTTTGATTCTATTTGCTAGTTATTTTGACATCCAATTTATGTAATTTACTGAAAAGTAAAATATCTCATTCTCATTCTCATATTATAATAAAATTTATAAAATATGAATAAGTAGAGGATATATTTATTTATAAATATATATTTAAAAGATAAATTATTTTTTATAAATATATTTTATTTATATATTATAATTCTAAAATATTTATATTAAATGATTATGCAACACTGAGACAATATTTATTAAATTAATATAATAAACATTCGTAAAATAATAGATTCAATAAAAATTTATTGAATTAACATGTGACACAAATTCCATAGGTCTATATAAATGTTAATGGAATTTTTGATGGATTATATTATAGTTCTCTCTTTTTCGTAAACATTAAAAACATTTATTAAAGGAATAGTGTCAAAAATGACATTAATAATAATTTCTGATAAATAAAATTTTATTAAATTATTTGAAATTCATAAAGATATCATTTTTATAAAAAAAATATATGGTTGAGAACATCATTTATTACTTATTTTGGAGTATTTTTCATTTTATAGTAATATTATTGACCCATAATGTTTTGAAAAACTTTTTAATATGGTAATTGTCCAAAGTATTAAAGAAATATTAAAACATTAAATATAAGTATAAAAAAACCAAAATCAGTATAAATATTTTCATATAGGTTGATTTCAAAAAATCATCCAGATATATCCTAATTGTATAATTTTATATTAATTTAAATATAGATTTCATTTTATATATATTTAATACATTGACACGTTGTAAACGCGACTCACCCCACACTTATAAAATATCACCTCATATATTATTTTATTCACACATAAAATATTTTTTGATTTATATAATTCATACATAAATTTATTATTTATATCCATTCACACATACTAGGGGAAATAAATTGATCATAAATCCAATCTATGAAAGTTTTACGTATAAAATTTATGAGGTTGTTTGAAGAAGATGTATTATTCTAAACCATGCATTATTATGTCTTCCACCTTATCATTATTTTACTCAATGATTAAAATTTTACAATATAATTATGTACTATATGTTTATATTTTTTGGAGTTAACTGAATAATGTGCATTTATCTCATCTTCCCTGAAATGAGAATCAAAACCACCATTCATCTATACAGCATAATACTAGAAAGTAGACCAATGTAATTCATTATCCATCACCACATATCACATAAATTTATAATGATTGGTTTAATATATATATTATTCAATATCTTTTTATCATTGTTTGCAATTTTATTTGAATATACATTTTTACCTTCTAATTTACAAGAAAAAAGATAACGTTGTTCATGTGTATATATAGATTTCCACCTTCCTAAAGTGATGCGATTTTATTTTTACCGCTGCATCATATAATTAGTACATATATGGTTATTCAAGTAAATATAATACTATTTACAACATAATACTGATTCTATATAAAGAAAATAATACATACATGTTTTCCATTATGATCATTAAAAAACCGAACATGTTATTTGTACATAAGTATGAACTAACACCACTATGATTAAATCATACATGATTTTTTCTAATAATATTAATTTACTGGTTTCAAAAGTATAATTTAATTACAAAAATGCTTTATATTTCATTATTATAATTATATATATAGTAAAATAATGACCGATTTGTCCACTGTGAACCAAACAAAGTAATTTTCGACATATGATCCAAATATCATCAAAAATTATGATGGGAACATAATTAAGTAAGTAATATAATATCAAATATTAATAAATAATGAATAATAATTTTAAAAAAAAGGTTGTTCTGATATTATATAATTAACTCATGTTTATTATTCAAGAAGATAAATAAAATACATAAAAAGTTGGCAATATGTTACAAGACTCTGTCTCAATTTCATTTCAATAATGAGTATTTTAATATTATGAACCTAATATATTTTATATGGTGGTTATTTTTACCACATAAAATTTCATGTCATTAGTAATTTACCATTCATGATATTTAAATATTCAATTAAAATTATTTCATCCTCATTTATTTCACTATAATGTATCCTAATGGTAAGGGATTTAATAACTCAATTTCATTTCTTTATGTTATATTTATTCTCTATTGTCTTTGATATGATTATTAAAATAACGTACTGACGTAATATTATTTTATATTTTATTTCAAATTTTATTTATCAATTTAATTTTTTCACAAACATTTACATATTTTAATAATTATCACATTGTTAATATGATATTTTTTTAGATTCCCTCTCAATTTCCACTCAATTGAGGCATATTTTGTGTTATTCGCTAGTTTAATTTTATCGAATATATATAAAATAAAACTGAGGTATTTAACATTATTATAAAATAATTAATGATGATTAATAATTTAATTCATTTTGCTATTTGAAAATGTATTTTTAAAATGTAAACCGATATTATTCATCTTTTTGATCATGTATATTTCACTTACATATCCATATATTTTAATGTAAATTACAAAAACAACCTATGATTAATCAAATGTATTATAAAGGATGTTTTCTTTCATACATGATTTTTATATGTTTTTAAAGGAATCATTCTCATATTTTATGAAATAATAATTTTCAACATTAATTATATTAATACTGATGTAATAGTTTCAGTTAAATGTATATTATGTTAGTATAAATTCTCACCACCATTACCTCTTTTCACCCATTAGTTTCTTATAAATGTATTAAATTGTTTTATAATGAAAAACAAAATATTGATTACATATTTTATACATTTAATTTATATATTCATTAATTAGTAAAATTAATTTTTTATTTTAAAATCAAATTTTTTGTTGGTAATCACTAATCTATCGATTAATATTATGCAAATTAACATTATTTTGAATCATTCACATTCATGTGATAATAACAAATTAAATTTACATTATATATTAGTATTCATTGTATCAAGGATATACTTATTTCCTAAAAATTATACCATATCTAAATATGTTTCATTACACTGAATTTTTTTCATTAACTAGTGAATTACTCATAATTCCTATTATTTACTCAATAATGAAATTTTTAATAAGGAAATTTGTTTTTTAATTTATGTTGATTATTCAACATATATAGAATGAATTGGAAAAGTAATGACTTCTGGGTCTAGAATTGTAAATCCCCATAATGCATCGATAGATATCATGAGAAAAATAGGTAATCTAGAATTAAATGGTATGTTAATGTATTCCTACGCATCATTTAAAATATATTTCAAAAAATCTAGTTCAGAATAAATATTGAGATGTCTTAAATAATAACAACCAAAATTAATAATTTCATTTATTTATAATTAATTAATAATTATCCATGATACTACATTTTTAAAATTATCAATAGATGCATTTAAAACTCTTCGTATTTACTAAATGAAATGGTTTCTCCATTATTTATGTTTTCATATAGATTATTTCTTATTAGTTATTTACAATTTCTTTATTACATAACACTGACAAAGAATCATTTCCTAATAGTTATTATTTTTTATTATCTAAAATATATAAAGATTAATATTTTGAACAAAAACAATAATGTATGAATTGTTTATGTTAATTATTTTATATTTTTATTTTGATATGTGAATCATGTATGTATAATGTTTTCCAAGAATACTAATTTTTTTACCATATGTTGTGAGATCTAGTATATCTTTTCAAATGAAAAAATATGGATTCCATATATGGGTCAATATAGATGGGTTCTTTTAAAATAATTTATTACAATAATGGGTGAATTAAGAAGACCCAGAAGGTAAAAGTAACATTAAGTCATTAAATAGCTATATATTAATAATATAATAAAACATGAACATTAGAGAAATATAAAATAAAAAGCATCATATAAGAATAATAGTTTCCATATTACAAGATATAAAGACACACCATCTAAAATGAAAATACATATACAATGTAACATTAATAAAATGACATGAGACAATAAACATATGATATGGAATGTAAAAATATGAATATGAAATGAAAATATAATGTGTCATAACATGAAACTATGTAATAAATATAACAATAAGAAATCATTAGATATTCATTTACTCATAAATAATCATTTAAAAATTAATATAATCCCTCTATAATCACTTCTTATGAACCTTTACTATAATGATCATCATGACATGAGGCCACTCAGTTAATCAAGTATCATAACTCATGGCCCATTTTAATTAATTAGAAAATAAATATATAAATAATTTATTTTAGGGTTACATTGATCCCCACCAATCAACATAGATACATATGTGTAACACATTAAATCAATCATATATAATGTAATTGAAAACCCATTGATGGAAAACAGGTTACATGACATTTCAAAAAGGTATCACAAAATATTACCTCAAGAATTTCATTAATTTACATTACAATACCACAACCTAAAAAAGTATACTTTCATATCTCTACTTTTATGGTGATATATGAAAAATAATTCTAATATGGATAAAAACATTGGTGATATAGATTAAATTTTATGACAAATAATAAAGAAATATTTTATAAAACATTTTAAATGTTTTTTATGATTTTTAACAGTTGTTCCCTTTTCCAAAGATAATTTTTCGGAGGTAACAACAAATTTTTTAAACTATAGAATTAAAATAATTAACAACCTCAAATAATTTACTGGAGATAATATTATATGCCAAAATTTTTATTAGGAAGATAAAATATAAAATCATGAAATAATGTTCCTTCTCAATATTATTAAATGAATTTGTGGAAACCCAAATAATAAAATGGATTATAAAACATGAATTTTAAAAAAAAATGTGAGGAAAAATATTAATACAAGATATATTACATTTTTTTATCAGAATAATTATGGATAATATAGGCAGGATGAAAAAATTATGGAAATTAAATGAAACGAATTTATTTGGGAGGAAGTCAATTATTCATAACAATCTGACAATTTTATGAGAAATAAATTCATGAATGAAGAATATTTAAATTAAAATAGGGATTTTAAAATGATATAAAATTAAATTATCATATAATAAAATATTATGGTGTTAAAAATAAAAAAATTAGTAAATATGTTTTTAATGAAACATTATAACTAAAATAAATGACATTGTGTTAAGAAACAACATTAATTTTATATTCATTTCCATGAAAGTTATATAAACTAATATATAATTAAAATATCCTTTATAATATATTATTTAGTAACTATATTCCTATATATTACATTTTATAGTATATTATTATAATCATTAATTATACATTAAATATATAATATATTTTTATTTTTATCATCAAATCTTAGTAATTTTGATAATTTCACACATAATTCGTAATAGCCACATAGATCTCCAACCATTGTTTAAAAATTCATCATTTATATAATATAAAATATATTAAAATCATATGGTTCAATAATTTATTCACAAACATTTTAAATTAAAGTAAACTATGGGAATGGTTTTGTAGAACATTATCCATGATGAGCTAGTTTTTATTAATATAACTATATTAATAGATTATATATAAGGATAGTTATTTCTTGTTTCATAATTTTGGAATTATACTCATGAAATATTTTACTTATTATTATAAAATAAAATAAAAGAAATTATTTTACAAGTAGTCACCTATAGAGGATATAGTAAATGAAGGAAAGAATATATGGTGGCAGTTGTGCGTAAAAAAGTTTTGCAATTTGGTCATTTTAAAATTATTTGAGAAATGTCCAAATTTTAAAATAAATTAACATAAATTTTTTTTTATAATAATTAACTTTATTTAAATATTTTAAAATGGATGAATATATTTAGATAATGTAGAATAATGAAATAAAAAAGGGGTGATTATTAGTATTTTTACATGATCCTTGATATGACTCATCGAGCCTTCTTACGATGATATTTTGGTGATAAGAAACATTACTGAACATGCGATAGAATGTATTGGATATATTTTTACATGATGTGGTAATGATATTTGGATTTATGTTTGACTATAAATGCTGTATAGAAGGGATACATTTAGAAGTGGAATTGGTGGAATTATTGTAAACATATGTTACATTATATTAAAGGCATCTGACATTAAAACAATATAGATATACTAGTGAAAATTGAGTGAGGGTGAATATTTCTTTGTAGATTTACATTTTAAACACAAAATGAATATGTTTGGAGATATTTTCATTCATTTTCATTAAATTTAACTTTTTTCAATAATTAAATTTTACTATGGTAACTCATTTGATTGACATTAGTAGCTCATTTTAATGAATAATATTGAAATTGAACTTGAAAAATATTTTTTATATGAAGATTAAAATTTTAAATAGTTGTTATAATAAAAAAAATTAATATAATAAAAATTAATTTTGAAATATTACAAGATAAAATAAATATAACACATTTAGAAAAAGAAAAACAAAGGTTCCAGAAATTCCAACCATTGGATTATATTTTAATGAAAATATTAATAATTATAAAATTTATCTGATTATATGTTTATTAATTTTGGAAATATTTTTCATAAAATTCTATGTCATTATTATACATAAATGATGTCATAAATGTAATGAAAATTTGTAAAATTGAATATTACAATTATCTCCTAAAACTCAATCATTCTAAAAAAATACCATAATTCAATTCTAAATTAAAATTTTAATGTTTATTTATAAAACCTAATTCTTTTTTTATATTTATGTTAATTTATAATGATATTTAATATTGAAATGGAAATGTAATATATATTGAAAAACTTATTTTAGTTTTTTTAAATAAAAATTATTCATATTCTTATATAATTTAAAATAATAATTAAATTATTATTAATATATTATTTATATAGAAATATAATTTATCATCACATAACCATAACATATTTAGTCTCCAGAAATGAAAATTTTTATCCTTTAAAATGAAATTTTTAGTAAAAAAATATGATATAAGTAAAATGAATTTAGTCAGAATTATTCTTATTAATTAATATTAAATATTTGTTTATTTAGTTTCCTATACTTATTATCAATCTATATCAATAAAATAAATCATTAAAAAAAATCATTAAATTAATATTATTTAAAAAATAAGGTTTTTATATTAAATGTTATTCACCAAAACCATATAAAATTATTGATTATAAATTAGAATGTAAAACATTCAAATCCATTTAAATTAATGTATTTAATTTAATTTTGTAAAAACATTATATCATCAATTAATAATTATAATATTTAATATATAGTTTTTTAACATAATATCTGGAGTTACATATTATGTTTTCTTGTTTCATCACTTAATATTTGTGCGTTTTATTATTTAATCATTTTTATAACTATAAAGGGCATAATTTTACCTATTACAAAAATATATATTTAAAAATATAATTTATAATTAAATTATTTCAAAATTACAAATATCAATATATAATTGATTTTAAATATGTATTTTATCCCCTTTAACTTCTATAATTCATTACATTCTTACCTCATATACCGCAATTTTCATTCATTAAGTATTAATATTAGATTTCATAACATGATTTCACATATGATGATGTTATTTATTATTTTAGAATTATATATACTAATTATAACTCGTAAGGGTAACATTCATCTATGTGGTTTTCAGGTTTTAAAGATATAATTATTTCATATTTATAATTTATTTTATATTAATTCACCAATAATGGATGTAGTTATCAATGGAATGTGAAGATCTATAGTATTAAATATGTTTTTTTGTTTACCGTGGTTTCAACCTAAATGAATAAAGCATTTTTAGATTGATTTATATCTTGTTTGAATCAATTCGAAATAATTTTTAATTCTTTCGAATGGAATTAAATAAAATTATTATATATTGATATATATTTTACTAAATTTAAATGTCTATTAATCAAAATTATTAAAAATATGTTCACATAGTGATATTACATTAATTTCATTGAAATTTATAGAGTATAAAAAACGATTTATGGACTGTAAATGTAAGGAAAATCAGGTAGTTTTTAATATCTGATGTGATAAGATATGTTCGTATACATGACTTAATAATGATAAAATTGGCTTTAATGAAACAATAATTTATCTTGTTATAACAACCTATCAATTCAAATGGAAATATTCGTAAGGATTTTCACTTTTATGGGTTAACTATGAACTGAAAATTAATATTTTTATATCGAAAATAACATTAATGGAATAGTGGGAATAATCAAAAGATTCATTGTAATTTAATTTTAAACGACATAAGAAATAAAAATAACATTCCAAACAAGTTTATAATTACATTAATCATTCACCCCTTATAAGATTCAATGTATATAAGTTACTTTTGTTCATTTTTTTTCGTTGATATGAGCATAGATGTGATACTATAACTTATCCCAAATATTCGTGTACTCCACAGGATTAAATTTCTTATAATTTAATCATCATGTCAAAAGACAATTTTTTGTTGATCCAATATCATTTCTCTTAACTGGTATCAAATTTTATCTTTATCTTTTACATTCTATTAAAAACCAATTATAATTCATTGATTGATAAATCCTCATCCGTTATTTCATCTGTAAATTACAATATGATATTAATGGAATTATCATTATTTTATACCTACTTTCCTTACTCCTATTTCAAATCTTATAAATAATATTATTCCTATAATAGTGATCCATTAATAACTCCTAACATTTTAGGTTTATAAATTCTATCTTTTTCACTGACCAACAACAAGCCTTCCTTCACCAGATCTGAAAATAATGAATTCAGATGTTACTGTACCTATTATTTAGGTTCATCATAGTAAAATATTTGAATTTCATGATAAGATGTGGGGGGCATCTTATAACAGATTTCATTACAATTTGATTTATATTCCATCACCATTCTAGACCCAGTATATTTAACATACATTTTTTCTAATAGAATTTGTAAATAAGAATAATACTTATGACCATTCATGTTTTCGTTATTTTTTAAAATGAATCTCCTTGAGTCCGTAATTCCATTGTTTCCCTTTTATTCCTTAGGTTTTGGAGTCCTGTTTCTCGAATCCAATTATCAAGGTCAATTATGCATCATCTAGATAAGTCTTATTTAGAATCTCTTATAGTGGAACCATTCTCTACATTATTATTATTCTTCGATTTGAGTGTGCAAGAGTTATCCTCTGTGCATTAAGTACCTTTCCAAATAAATATCATAAGAATATCTCAATGTTTTAGAAACAATACATTATTATATAGTCTTATAAAATGATTACTAATCATTGTAGATGGTTTGATGGTATTAGGGATCAACCTGCTAATTTCATTCCCCCTTGTTTTTAGGGTGAGTATACCTTGGGATATCATGGGGTTACTAATTTTACACATAAATCATCTCTTGATGAGGCATTGTGTTTTAATTTTTCACCATTTTCACCAAATATAAAGGAATTGGTATGTTATGACTTCAATTCAATATCCCCTCAATCCTTTATGATAAAGTGAATAAATACCCATTCGGGGAATACTCCTCATTCTTAAACAAGAAATTGAAGCTTGAATAATATAAAAAATTCCTCTAATACACATTCTATAATCAATAGTTTGGGGGAAATAGTAATCTGATACTCCATAATAGGTCATTTGGACACACTAAAAACTGTCATCATGTTACACAGTCCCTTATAAGAAAGCCAAAAGTCCTTCTAGTTCTCGAATATTTCATTTTTCATATGGGAAAACTCTTCCCCAAAAATAGTCCACCAAAACTCCAATAACATATTTTAAACATAAAATTGTAAAAAAAAATAATAGGAATATTGGGTGGAAAATATAAATACATCTACTATCTAGACACAAAAAGTTACCAGCCATATTTATTATCATTCTCATGATCAAAGGATTCTATAATTAAAGGAGATGTTTTGAGAACTGACCCAGATATCATTCGGCATAACACTTCAATTCATGGGATAATCATAAGACCAAATAAAATCATTGAAATAATTTTTTTTAGGATTCAGTGAGCACTATAACATTACTATATCATGACCAATTCAAAAAACACATATCATTATGTATCAATTTTCAATTATGATAATCATTGACTATCCTTATAAACCCCAAATTCCAAAACGAAAATGTTGAATGAATAAACCTATGGGAAATGATGTCGGAAGAGATCCAACAAATGTAGATTTATAAGGGATATGTCATCGAATAACTATAAGGTAAAGAGTATATGTTAAGGAAAACCATCGAACAAAAAAACATGTTTTCTATGCAGGATATGCCATAATGTATATAGAAAAAATAGAGTAACACAATGATTCATTAGTAAACGGGGTGTTCATAATTCAACTATATATTTTAACATAGAATGGTGTTCGTGATACATATCTATAAAATTGACATACATTAATACCAATATCACACATTCAATAAATCTTATTTTGTTAGCAGTGGATGAGAATATTACTAAACATTTTGTAAGATAGAGGTTAACCAAAACCAGATTTTTACTCTTAAATGAGAGTATAAAATTTGGTACCTTAGTCGAGATAAACTAAGGAAGTATATGGTCATTACATGATAATATGTCTTAGTTTTATATAAATATTGTGATTATCATGTTGTGTTAAAATCTAGAAATGATAATTATATGGGATTTATTCATCAACTCAGTCTATCAATACTCATAGAATATAAAATATATGAGTACATATATGTGATTTAAGTACTCCATTTATAATAGCTAATATATGTATTAGATAAATGATTCATATGAAAATGATTTTCTGAATATGTTACAATCGGTGAAAATAGGTATGAATGTATAGATGTTATGTTGATATCATGCAAGATCCCTTTAAATATTGATGAAATATGATTCATTACTAGTAAAAACACCTTTTTAATCATTATTTGTTCATTAATTCATATTTTATATTATTTATATAAATTATTAATGATTATCTATTATTGGGTATATAAATGTTGGTTGATTTTTATTTTTGGAGATAATTTAATGTGTTTTCGAGTTAGTACAAACGTAGGTTTTGAGAGATATTCTAATTTTATTTTATATGATGTGAAACATGGTGATGTTAAACATATCATTAAAATTTTTATTTAGATGATATAAAAAAGGATTTTTATTTAATATCACATGTTATTTCATGATAAATATTTTAATGTAAAATGGAATGAATTATATGACGATTCAATATATGTGGGAGACTATTGGAAATATGTCTTGAGGACCTTTTATCATAATGGGTGATTTGTTCATGTTTTATAATATGATTTCATTTTTATAAAAAATATCATATGATAGTATTGTGAAAAGTCATAACTAATTTTATATGATATCATTATACTACCTTATGAAATCTAATGATAAATATTAATAATAATGAAATTTCCATGTTATCTATCATAAAAATAGAAAAATTTATAACATGAAATAAATGGGTTGATTGTTTCATTCATATTATTTATGAATTAATAAGAGAATAATTAGCCTGATATGAATGAATAAGAGAATAATTAGCCTATAATTTATTTAATATTTGATTTTTTACATTGAAAATATAATAATTTCATGAACCTTATAAAAGTTTGCGGTCCCCATGATATATTAAAATTTTATTCATGATAAAGCCTATAACATGGTACTCTTTTTTAATTCCATATCTATATTCATATTTTTTCTGTAGATCTTTATTGTCAAAATGATTCAATGGATGATGAGAGGGTCTTTCCCATGTGATGATGAAATTATCATCAATATGTGGATTCAACATGTAAACATGAGTCAATATCTCCCCCATAATGATTTTTATCAGGTATTCCATACAATAGTAATGTTACATCCATCTATAGTAAATATTACATGAGGTATTTCTTAGAGCCTGGAATTTTCATTAATCCTATTAGATCCTAGAATTGGTGGTCTATTGTTGCCATTAATTTATTAGGTGTTTAATTTTCCATGGAAACCCAATAATTAATCATTTTGAATAATTTATTGAGGTCTTATAATTCGATGGTGACACGGATCTATCAACCCTTTATTTTAATATGAATGACATTGGCTATCTATTTGAGGTTATTAACTTCCAGTAAAAAATGATTTAATACTAATATTTATTTTTTTCCCTCAATTATTGAATCATAATATGGTTACATTTTCTATATACACATTTTACATCTACAATTCATTCATGGGAGGACCAATAGAGGTGTTTTCACCTACAATTTTAATCATGTTTTCTATGTATAATTCTCCTTAAATATATCAATGTATTCCTTGGAAAACAGAATCTATTTATCCTAAACATCTGGGCTCACAGATGATTTGATTAAAATAGAATATGGAACATCACTAAATACTAGGTTTGTTTAAAAGATATTATCCACAATTATAAATACACAATCATTAATATCATGAAATCCTTCAAGAACCATATCTTCATTGATGATAAGAGTATTTAATTATTAAAAATATTTTTGTAAACATGTATATGATATTACTTTTATGAATCATCTTAATGTATAATGTTTGATTTTTATAGTATAATCATGACATTATTGGAGATTCCGTTTCAATATACACATCATTTTTATAATAGAATAATTTATAGGATTTTAGTCCCTTAATAAGTATATATGTATAATCTATTCAACACCATATATGGTTATTCTATTCACTCAAACAGTATTTACATAATTTCATGAATAGAAAATATGCAGCCAAACATTTTTTTTACCATTGATTAGGATGGGAAATCTCTAACATGTAAGACATACTAATGGAAATGTAATCTACTTTTGGGTTTATTTTATCTATCATTTACAATTTATTGCATTTATATATTAATCCTCACTTCTAACAAAAGAAGATTTAGTGTCTTGATGAAACCCTATTATATCAGTTATGGGATACCTTTGAATTGATGACATGATGGTAAAATAATGAATGCACATTAATCCAAATTCAATAATAATTGAGAATTATGAAATGTCTTGACTAATGAAAATGAACTTTATTTCCAAGATTAATTCCTAATATTAAGACTTTATAATTACATTTCCTATTAGGTTCTATTCCTTTTTATTGAAACCATATCTTTTTGAGTAGATGGAGTACCCTTTAATAAGATTACCTAGAGTCTCTATGATGTAATAAGGTCAATATTGAAACCATTATAAATCAACACATAATGAAAAATTATCATATTTGTTTTTCCTTATACATAGAGGGACCAGATGTCAAATTCCATCATGTCTCAATTTCCATTTTCTATAATGAATATTACGTCATGGTATTTGAGTAATTATTTATTATGGTGATTTGATTAGGGTATATTCATGTCTATCTAAATATCATGAGGGTTAAAATAGTAATTATATAATGGACTCTTTATGTTTCTTATACAATCACCATAGAAGAAATAAGATCATTCCCATTAAAACTATAGTTATATTATTTAGTTTATTTTAATTAGTGATGAGTATCTAGGGAATTCTCATAGGACATTACTTTTCTATGTAGGGGATATCATGGGTTAATGAGGATCAGATGATTATTTTAATATATTCTACTGTTATGTATCCACTTATATCATTAGAGATTGAGGAAATAGGGTAGATAAATATCTGAGGACACCTGAGTCATTATGTTCTACTCAAATGATCAAACACTTATATTAATTCTAGGATGGCCCATAAAGACCATACAAATGATTCTTACTCTCGTTAAACCAGTTTAACTAGAATTCTATCATTATTGATGCATTAATAACATGGTTTCCTTTAAGATGTTGTATTTAAGGAAAATTATATATTATTTCCCCATTGAAAAATATCTTGGAGGCCTCTACAATGGTTAATGTAAGTATAACCACAATAATATAAGCCATATTCACCATCAAATTAGTATTTTCGTATAATTCATTCACTAAGGTGAATAATTCTACTTCTTTTAGTGAAATTAATTTTTAATTGTAGGTGGTTCCACCATTCAATGAGGCAACCAAAACTCAGACATCCCTATGTGGTGCTAAAAAAATTTACCTAACACAATATATTTGAGACAAAATTTAATGGTTTTGTATTTATTTTAAAACATTTACATTAGATAAAAATTACTCATGATAGATATTCACACTATCCAAAGAATGGAAGGATTAGTTTATTTGAGGACCATTAAATGTAAAATGTATTTCAAAAAATGTGTGAACATTTAAATAAAATAAAATCAAAATTGAACCCATTTTAAATGAATCATAATTTATACTCATTTTATAAAATGGGAAATGGAATCCTTAGAAGAGGAGTAAGATAAAATTATTATTAAGGGAAAATCAATCATCAATATGGAATAAACGGTTTGATTATTATAATATTATAAAAAATAATTAGCAGATAAAAAATAATTATAACATTATTGTATTATTAAATACTCTAAGAAGTCATGATTGATGGTTATGTAATATATAATGAAAGTTTATATACCATTGAAGTATGTGTGAGAAGGTCTTGAGAATATCAAATTAAGACATGGATCATATCATATGAATATGATTATTACGTAATAGGGTGGTATAAAAATAATCATAGAAGTCAAACAACAAGGCTACCGACCATACCATTCATAAAAGTTTTTGATTTATATGACTATCCATATAACTTAATGGACCTGAGCTAAAAACATATATACCCATGATTATGGGATCACCAAAAATATATCATATTTTGTGTTTGGATTACCATCCCATGTTCCAATATCCATGGGTAATCTTCTCATGTAAAAATTGTTTTTGGAATATCATACCACACAACCTTTATCTTGGTATAATCATTATCTATGCCATTTCCAATAAATAATCTTCCCATGTTAACTTTTTATATCATTATAAATAAAAATTAACAATAAATTGAATGTATGTATAGCACCACAAAATTAAAAATAATAATTTTCCATACATAAGTGTTCCCTTCATGCATGAAAACATTGATAATTCGAACATCACTAAAAACCTCTTCAGGAAGATACTCATTTTATTAAAAACATCCATAGAATATTTAATATGAAATCTATTGTATGAAGATGGATATAAATATAACAACATTTTAAAATAAGTTTGTTAAAATAATATATTCTTAGATGAACAATACCTCTATGATTTTATTGGTTTAATGACATTTAATAGATGAAGAGATAAATAATTTTAATATTCCTGATTAAAATTCAAAAATGTATTAATAAAATGAAACACATTATGAATTAAAAAATAATTTAACTTATACTATAAAAATGAAAAATAATTTTTAGAAGAAAATTTATATAACATAAATAAACATTAAAATACTAATTAAATAATTATTAAAAATCGTTCCTTTAATATCCCTTTTAAAAGAATAAATTCCATTAGAAAAAAACATTTACCTTTGAAAAATATATGAGTATTTAAATTTAATTTTAAAATAATTAAGAGTTAATATTAATTCTAAATACATTAAAATGAATGAAATCGAATCATTATAAAGATGAATTTTCATAGAATTGGTGAACAAATAAACATGATTTCTATAAATATTTTATTCCACACTCTTAAGGAATGATGCTACCAGTAGTTTTAATTTTTTTACAAAACAATATATTCCAAATATTTAAAAATATATATTTTTAAAAATAAAATAAAATAACAGATCCATGAATAATATATCATGGATTTTATAGAAAATGTATAGTGGAATATAAAATATATGATCAAGAATGGAAAATATGTTGATAATTTAAAAATAACATTATTTGAAATGCTCATCATAAAATTGATAAAAAATACATTATAAAGGATGATAGGGTAAAAATTATTCTCACATGTGATATGATATAAGTAGGTTTTTAAATATTAAGGATTACATTTATGGGAATCAATAATTTAGATGTAGAAAAAAATCATTGTAAAATATAATCATAATTATTATTTATAATGTCATACTTTTATAAGAATGAAATTCAAAAATATTAATAGGATTGAATTAAGAATTAAATATTAACAAAAAATGATGAGAAAGTACAATATAAAATAATTTTATAGTAGAATAACGCAATAATATAATAAATTATTTTAATAAGAAATTTCATAACAAAAAATGAATAATTTTTTTGTTATAAATATACGTTATGACATAAGAAACATTTAACTAAAAAACTATTAAAGGATATATTTTTATGTTGAACTTCAATCACATTGAATAAATGAATATTTATGATATTATATATCTAATATGTTTTATACACACCATTTAATCATATTAAGTTCTTAAAAAAGACTTCAAGAAATTTAATTGAGATTAAGAACCCTGGAATCTAATCCCACATATTGGAGAGTGATGTATATTTTGTATTAAAAAATTACAATTAAAAAAATCAGAAACAAATTAATATATATTTCTATATATGCATGTATCTCCCTTCTCTTTTAGAAGATAATAATTGGTTTTTATAGCATATATGAAATATAACATCTAGCTTAAACAACCCATGAAATATTTTCATTTTAAATATAATCTCATCGATAGCATACAAAAAATGAAACCTTGAGCCAAAATGAAATATAATATAATTTCCCATTATTAAATATCCATTAAATTCATTCGATTTAATAGTACAAAAATATTATCAAAATTATTGTTTTATATTTATTATAGATAAAATAAAATTCATTTAAATGTTAAATAAATGTCTTATGAGAAATGATATTATTTATAAAGGACGATTTAATCATTCATTGCACAAATAATATAATTTGTTTTATAAATGTTTAAAATTTATCTAATAAAATGAAATTAATTTTGGAAATTATAAATTCCAAATTAGTATCAGGTGATTATTTTGGTTTTTTTCTATAATTTTTTATTCTACATTGAATAATATAGATACTAAATTTTAATTCAAAATTTCCTCTTCGTTTTATTTAAATATAAATATAAATTAAAAATTTTACAATTTTTTATGTAATAAAATTGTCATTTATAATTATATTCATCTAACATAGTTATTTGGAATAATTTTTGTATGTAATTATTATATAAAAACATTCTTCACTTTTTAACACTTTGTCTCTGAAAGATTAATTTCTCAATGTGTATTTGAGATTAATTTTATTATAAAATTTTCAAACTATGTTAATAAAATTTAAAGAAATGGATTTCATATTTTTAGTAAGAATAATTTATATTATAAATTTGGATTAAATTTATTTTTTACCATAATTAATAATATAAACAATAAAATACAATATAATGTTGTTATGGTAAAAATGGGTTTACCGGGGATAAAGGAAAAAATAATTTCATCAAAATGTCAAAATATATATTAAACCTATTTTATTTCCTTATATGAACCATATAATGTATGATTCAAAACATTAATCCATTTTGGACCCCTTTGGAATGTGAATTAATGTCACAACAACTTTTTATTTACAAAAAATATAACTGTTCCATAAACCTCACTTCTAAAAGGTAGCCCACTCTCCTATTTTCTTAACGCATTAACAGAATATTCTTTATTAAAATAACAAACCAAAAAACTTATCCCATTCCATAAACTCATGATATAATAGTTTTTTTGTTAATAAATTATTCCTAGTAATAAATTATAAAAATATCATAAAGAGGTGGTTTGAGGAGAGGTAAAATATCTAACTACATGTTTTTGGTTTATTTCATCATCCACCTATTATAATTATTATTAAACCATTATGATAAAATTAATAAAAATTATTCCATATACATAAATGTTTTAGGTTATTTACATTCTATATGACCATATCCACTTCTACCAAATGGGTTATAAAATCATCATTCTTGTGAACATTAGACTACCACCTCACAAACTGATGTCATTCATTTCACCATTACTATCTATAACTTTTGGTTATTATGATGGATATAAAGTATATATATTATATTTATAAAATAATTATACTAATTGAATCATTATATCATATATACATTTTTTACTTCCCATTCCGTAGGAGATATGGTAGTGTTGTCTGTGTGTGTATAATGGTCTAATGGCTTTGGAGCGATGTGATTAATTAATCAGTAACTACTTACATGAAAAGTAATAAAGATATAATTAATAAATACATGTAATATAAATAAAATTATAAGGATATTTATGATATATTTATCTTCATTAAAAGTTAACATGTTATTTTTTTACACTAAAAAATGTTTACATCGTTCATGTGTGTGTCAAATACAGCATTCACAAAGTGATGCAACCCACTTTTCATCACCAAATCATAGGGATGATAACTATAATTATATAATATGATGTAATGTTATATATATTATTTCATTAAATTTCATTTTAGTTAAAATATTACTTACCATCATTCCATAATGATCTTTAGAAAATCGAACCATTAAACTTGTCTACGTAGGACATACCATCTCCATGATTGTAACACAATTTATTTTTTCTAATAATTTTCCAAAATTAGTTTTAAAAATATAATTGATTTAAAAATATTATATTTATTTCATTATTATTTTTTATATTTATTATTTAAATCTATATTATGCACTATAATCATAATGTTAATGAAAAAGAAATAATTAAAAAACAAGGAAATTAATACCCAAGGAAATAAAAAAATTAATTCTTATTAACAAAAGGGTTATAATATGGTATACAATTATCATATATTATATTGTAAGTCTACATTTTTTCTTTATAAATAAATAATTTGTTTAAAACCACAATACATGTTGTTAAATCACTTTAAAAAAAATGAATTTTAAGGTAAGGCACTTTGTCTAAATTTACCACGATTGAGGTATATTGTTATTTTGTAAACCTATTTCATTTTTTATGGTTTATATAAATTCATTTTATATATTTAATATATTGATTAATTATTATTAATGTTATGTTATTCTTAAATTTGAATTATTTAATCCTTATGGATTTTACGTAAACATTACCATCGCTTAATCAATTTTATAACAGAATTTATTTTCAATAAATTATATTACCATTTATCTCTCCATAAATATTATAAGATTAAGTTTATATTGAATTTTTATTATCATATGTTGTAATAACCTATTTCTATGTCCATTTATATTAGATTAAAAAAAATATTCATTGTTTAATTCTCCCTTAAATGTTATCACCATTATAAGGGTTTTGGTTCATAGTATCATTCGAATCAAGATGGTATATTTATATTTTTCTAATGAATTAAAATATTTTAATAATTACTTATAAACTAAATTAATTTCCAAATCTCATGGTTATTAATTTTTATTTCATATTATAGTAACATTTTCACACACATTAGTACATTAAATTACTGAAACAAATTCATAATAAAATTTACTTATGTTCCTTCTTATATTGGAAAACCAATATCATCAAAAACAATGTTTTCTAATAATTATTTCAAACATATATATATATATTTCAAATTAGTTTCATTAAAAATACCACTTTTTTCTTTTTATAAATTTTTTTGATATTAATATTCATATTGTTTTAAAAATATGGAATGATTGGTATCTACTGAAAATATTTAATTAATCATTGTTTTAACATATTCAACATGTATGGAATTTATTGTCATCAGTTCAAATCAATTTATATTATATTAACTTGTTTATTGAAATCCTGTTTATATGTAAAACAAATTTCAACATGCTTTGTGAACATTTAGTTATAAAATATAATTTTTAAAATTAAAAGTATATTTCCTTCATGTTTATTTTTAGAGACATTTAAATGATATTACTATACATCAATGATAAAAACACATTATTTTTATTTTACTACACTGGGGATATAATTTATTGATATCATACATATTCATTATAAGGATGGTCTAAAATAATTTTTACTATGAAATATATTAAAATTCAATAAATTGATTCATTTTTGTAGTCATTAAATTTAAATTTATTTATTAACTGTCCTTTGAACATTATACATTCCCTAAAATTCTCATATCACTTATGATTGATATTATTATTGCCTAAAACATATATCATTTCCTAATATAAATTTTTTCATTCAAACATATTTTAGATGGGGAAATATTTTAAAATATGTATTCTTTACTCAGAAAGAATATTTGATGGAAAGAGACATTTTTCATAAATTAAATACATTATTTGATATATGAGGAATGATTTGGACATGTTTTGATTGGTTGGTACCAAAATTAAACTTCTCAAATATGAATCGATAGTCTCATGAGGTAAATCAGTAAGCTATATTATATTGGGGTTTGAAATAATTTTTTAAACCATCTTATGAAAGGTATTGATGGTAGAGGTATCATGATAGAAGATATCATGAAATCTGATAATTAATCATTTAATTTATTACAAATTCAGTAATTACTATCCATGAGATTTTTATAATGACTGTACCTACGGATTCCATTCATTCTAAATTTATTAAATATATTTAATGTGTATTCATTTATTAAAATTTAATTATTTATTATGATATAATCCTTGATATTTTTCACAAGGATATTATCTTAGTATAAATTTCATTCATAGTTTATTTATTTAATTGAATGTGTTTTTATTTATTTATCATTTAATATTTATTATTCATGTGCTTTTTATCCAAGATATTTTTACAATGATTTTCTCAAATAATGTATTTCATTATAATATTATTAATTAAATGGAATGTGAATTCAATTATTTTCCTTAACAAGTCAAATATGACATATCTTATCACGATGGTATTATTGCTTAAATTTAAGGTTTGTTTTTTTATTTAACTTTATATATTTATTATGATTATTTATCCATTTTATCTTCTATTATACATTTCCATTACTTTGAATTTAAACACACTCTAATTTAATTTCCTTCCTTAAGAATGGATGACGTTTACTATGACTGGTTTGCAATGATACGGTAGTGGGAATAATGATATTTTTGATGAAAAATTATATTGTAATTTGGTTTTTATAATTTTATTTAATAAACATGTATGTATCTATTTTTAAATCAATCATAAATTATTATGTTCTTTAGGATTATATTTCTTGTATTGGATATCAATTTAATAATGAATACACCGGGTCTAGTCTAATGGGGTCTGGGTATCTACATTTTTTATTAGGGGAATATTTTTAGAATCATTAGGAAATATATATAAGAATAAATATATTATGTATTAATAAATATTTAGAGACATTGAGGTTATGTATTGTGAGACATCAAATGATTAGGTAAATTATAAATAATGTGTTTTATATTTTTAATAAAATCTTTTCAGAATATATAAGTGGATGTGGTTCTAGAACAGTTTAACCAAGGTGTAGTAAATCCGAAAAGTGAACATTGTCAATGTCCTAATCATTAACTGTTTTACATCAATTATCTCTAATTTATTCCATGTTTGATACTCTCGGTGGATATTCATATAAAATTCAATTTTTTTTTCATCAATCATGAGGGATTTGAATAAACAATGATAATAAATTACTTATGTTAAACCTACTGAGTCTAATATTAGAAAAACCATGATTTAAATATCAAATATATTATTATATGATTTTATGACAATTATTAGTTTTTCTCATAGTATACATTTTCATTTTTTTGAAATGATGGAACTATATGTAACCACATTAACATTGAATAGGAAGAACATGGTGGTAACTCTGAAATAAAAATTAGATTATGAAAGGAGTAAAATATATTATTTTTATTTATGACTTATTATCATAAAATATAATTAAAAAAATATACATTAACTAACTACTTGATCTAGAAAAAATGAAATAGAGATAGTGTAGTAAAACTGAAACTAGTGGATACGATGGAAAAATGATGTATTTATTTCATTAATTTTAAAAAAATTAAATGACACACCTAGTAAATAGTGTCAATGGAAAATGAAAATTAGTTATATATGAAATAAGAAGGTAAAAAAATCAATGAATTTTTGAGGAAAAATAAATAGCATGATAAAATGAAATAATATTATCTTAGGGATCTATTTATAGTTCATTATTATACATGTGGGGAAATTGAGAATTATTTTATGCAATTATCTATTCCAAAAGGATACCCCTTTACAAATGGAGTAATTATTTTTAAATAAAACATATTATGAATTTATGAATTTTGATTCAGGAATTAAATTAAAGATGTATTATAAAAATGAGTTTTCAGTGAAAAAAATCATGAAACTTTTATGAATTTTGATTAATTATAGAATCTTATGCATCCATATTAAATTGGGATTTATAGATACTGTTAAAAATTTATGAGTTTATTATTGATCATAGTTTCAAACACTTAGACAACCATTTTTTGGATTTATGTGATGATTGTATAAAATGATTAAAAAAATTGAGGAAAATTAATTACACTACCACCAATCGGTTAAGTATATGATATTGGGAATACATATTTGATGAACAATGGATTTAAATTTTATAGACATATGTTTAAATTTATTGAGACCTTTATTTTTTTATGAAAATTTATGACATTTCAATAATATTCAAATAAGAATATTAGACTTTGTGTTGAAACAAATAAATAAGTTGTGTTCAAACCCATAGAAAAGCGGTATTTAATGATTAATTTCATAAATAAGATTTAAATCATATTTATTGGTAATGTTAATGGAATTATTTTAATATATTTTTATTAAAATGATAACCTACTTGTAAAGTGGAAAAACATCATTCCCAAAAAGGCCATGGGACTAGATCCCATGAAAATAATTATAAGGGGTTAGTACTTATCACTTTCCTCTGTGTTTTTCTGTTTAATATTTCTTTGTTTTGAGTTAAATCATTTTAAAAATAAATATTAATGTTGAAAAATTATTTTTAAGTGTGATATTTAGATAATAATTTTTTATATTGGATCCCCTGTTTTAATAATAATGGGTTTGAAAAATATTTAAAGATATTGGGATATATTTTAACACATTTATGGATCTCATAATCCTCTAAATGTCAATTTCAGTCCATTTTTAATAAATATTTCTTTTTAGGATATTCATTATTTGGAGTAAGAAATGAATTGGAAATTCATAAATTATCAACCAAATGATTAAATTATGCTTATAAATTTGAAACGTATCAAGTAAGTATATTTCCATTTTTTCATAAATTTAAAAATAATGCCTCAACATTAGAAAAATGGTCTTGAAACAAAAAATTTATCCTATTACAGTAATATCTATTGAATCAAATGTGGTTTTAAATTATTAATAATTTGTAGTTTTTAGATCCATAACATTCAATTTATTATTATTTTTCTGATAATAAATGGAATCCATTACCCTTTTTGATTATTTATAATGTTCATAAATATAAATATATCTAATTTCTACAAATGTTATCAATTTAATAGATGAGGTATGTATTATTCTGTTTGACCATTATAATTCCATTTTATATTATTATGAAGATATTTTATTAAACCTATTATGATGTGGATTCTTCAAACAATTGTATTTTAAAATTCCAAAATATATATTATTGAGATAAGGAATAAATTGTGAGGGTAATAATTATTTTTGGTTGGGTTAATTTTACACCCCAGAATTTTAAAATAAGAACATTATTTTTTATAGTTTATGTTTCATGAAACAATGAGCTTAAACAACCCAATAAATAAATTTTTTCAAATTCAATATCTTTGATAGCTTTTCTGACACGCAACCTCGAGTCCAAATATAGCATAATAAAGTATACCATTGAAACCGAGATATTATATAGTATATATGAAATGTGTTAAATAATTTGTAGAAATTATTGTTTTATATTTTTTAGAAATAAAATAATAATTGTTTAAAAATATTCTAAACAATTTTATTTTTTCTAAAAATAAGTACTAATTTTCCTTCATAAACAAAAAATAAATATATTTTTTCGAAATTTAGATTTAATTTAATAAAAATCACTTCTTGGATGAAATTATAATATCAAATTTATCTTACGGTAAATTTTTTGTATTTTTATCTAATGATTAATTTTAAAATAGATAGTGAAAAATAATAAATTATAATTTAAAAATGCATTTTTCCTAAAATAATTTATAAGGGTATATTAATTTTTGAATTGGTTTTAAATTAACATTAGTTAAACTATGTATCTATGAATCTAACATATAAAATTACAATAATTATCATATTGATCATTAAAAAAATAAATATTGCTAACATTTTATTTATTAAAACCCACATTCTCATTATGTTAGTGAGATTAATATGGAATTTAATTTTTTATATATGTAAATTAAATAGGAAAATTTTATTAAATATTTCATATCAGAATAATTTATGTAATATAATAAAGTCATCTTTAGTTTTACCATAATTAATATTCAAATTGTTTTTACATTGGTTATGTTAAAAACATGTTTACCATGGCTTAAAAACATAATAGAAGGTTTTAAATGACCTAAAAATGTTTTAATATCAATTTAATAGAAATATTTATAACATTTAAAGTATAATACCTTATAATAATCTATTTTTTACCAATGTTTCATATTGATAACATGGATAAACTATTTCATTAAAAAAATACAAGTGTTCTACTCACCTCACAAATAAAAGGCCACCACCTATGCTATCTTCTTCATACTATAAACCCAATTTAATTTCACTAATATAGTCCCAAATAAATCCAAAATAAAAATTCTATAATCTTAGAGGGATTATTTTTTTCATAAATTAACTCTAGGAGTACATTAGGTAAAATATTAATGATGTGATCTGAGAAGAAGAAGGATCCTTAACTACGCATTATACTTTTATTTCTTCATACACCACCTCAAATTAGTATTAAAATATTATAATATAATAAAATCCTTATATTAAATATAATAATTTTATTTTATGTAAGGTATTTTTTCATATAATCATTTCTTCTTTCATTAAATGGGTTATAAAATATTCTTTCATGTGTACGAAGGAATAGTACCTCGTGAACCAATGACGTTATTTAGAAAAAAATCTCATAGTTGGACATGATTTGTGATATAAATTATATACATTATATATATGAAAAAATTATATCAATCGAGTAATTATAATATATATACATTTTTTACATTCCATTGCGTAGGGGATATAATAACATCTCTCATGCGTACGGTGGACTGCCACAAAAAAATGATGTGATTCTTCATTCACTAACGCTTTACATAGAAGGTAATAAAGATAAAATTATTGAATATATGAAATTTATATCAAATACTTATGATATTACTAACATATTTAACATTCTATAAATATAATATATAAATTTCTTCATACAATGAAAATTGATAACATCATTTGTGTACGTGTGGACTATTGCCTTGGTGAATCGATGTGACTCTATTTTCGTAAAAATAATACACATAAGATATATTTACGTTTTTTAAATAAATAATATGATATTTTTATATTTTGATAATTATAGTGAGACTATATTCTACGTACCATCTTTCCATGTTCATCGTTAGAAAATTGAAATGCTAGACATTCTTATGTACGTCCTAATATATCCCTGATAGTAACATTGTTCAATTTGCATAACCATATTTCATAATTGGATTTAAAAGATTTATTTATGCATAAAAATTAAAATTATTTAATTTTCATTTTTCTCACGATTATGTAGCAATATAATATTAAAATTAGTCACAAAGTTCATTTTGACGCATGAATGATAAAACTAGGCCATTAAAAATTTAACAATGAAAATAATGAATGGATTCTAATGAAAGGGTTATAATATGTTAATAATGGATAATATATGATATTTAAATTAATAATAATTATAAATTTTTAGTTAATAACATGTTTAAAACTACTATGTGGTAGCTTAAATCATGTTCAACAAAAAGGAATCATGCGTTTAGGGACTTTGTCTCAATTTCCCTTCATTAGGGAATAATATAATGTTATACATCAGATTTATTTTATATGGATTATATAAAAAAATTTAATTGTATTGAAATTATGAATTTATATTGCATGGTATTTAATGTTTCAATTTTATTTATCTAATTTAAGGTGAAATGACATAAAATTTACCAAGTGGAAATGAATTTCACAACTTTTTTTTATTTTCGTTGGGTTATAATACTTCTTCATTTGCCTGTGATATTATATGTTTTTGTATAATTATTTTTTTATCCTATGTTTTTCATCCACCTATTGAATTTAGATACACATTTTACTCACATAATATATTCATCATTTGATTATCACATCAATATCATGATCATTTAAGAAATTATATCACAATTTCATTCTAATTGATATTTTAGATCATGAATATCAACTGTAGGTTATTATTTGACCATTCACTAATAAGAAAATTTTATTGTATTATTATTAATTTGATAAATATGTTTATATGTAGTAGTAATAATTTTCTATTCTTTGGTACATAAATTTATTTATAACTAGTTATAAAAATGCTAGACATTATTTCTCTCTTTGGCTGGGATAGTTTTTTATTCCAAAATCAATTGTTTACTAAAAAATAAATAAAATTTATAACTATTTTTTCAAATAATCTGTTAAATTAATTTTACCCACTTTTAAACATTACATATTTTTTTGAAATAAATTTTCATGACATTTTAAAACAAAGGCCCATTTGATTTTAACAAAAATGTGAATGGAATCCCTGTTTTAATACAATCAGTACGTGCATAATTTATTTTACTCAATTAAAATCCATGATTTATATATTAATTTATAATTTATAAAAGTTAATTTAAAAAATCAAAAAAAATAAATTTTATTTTTAAATATATTTTTTCAATATAAAAGAATATTCTTTAACATTTTATTAAATACCATGTTTTTTTTATTTTTATTCATCAACAAAAAACCATTTATTTTAATTAAAATATATTGTGAATATGTTTTGATGATACCAAGTTTATTCTTTATATAAATTGTTTATGATCAATGATACCAAGTAATGTATTTACATTCATATCCTTGGTTAATTTTTTTGATCATTGTTATTAACATGACTTATTTACATTCTTATGGACATTAAATTTCATCAAAATATCCATATTATTTACAATTTATAAGTTTATTTCATAAATTTTAGAAATTATATAAATATTTCCTTCTATATTTAAAGATATTTTCTAATCTAGGGAAACATCGATAAATATTTATTCATTACTCAAAATTTGTATTTGAAGTTAACAAACAATTTTCATGAATTTAAAATATTAATCTATATATGAGTAATGCTTTAGACATTTATAGATGGGTGGGACCTAGAATTAATTACCACATCAATGCATTGGTAGTATCATTAGGTGAATCTGTAATCTATAGTTAAATAGGTGTTTACCGATAGTTTTAAACAAGCATGTAAATGGTCATGGTGGTATAGGTATCAAGATTCCTGAGATAATGGAATCCAATAATGAATAATTTTTTATATTTGGAATTAATTTATTATTATTCAAGAAATTTTCACAATAATAATATCATTGGACATATTAAATTCTCCATTTATTTATCATCTAACAAAAACTAGGAAGCACCTATGATAACCATCTTTTCATTTTTGGTTAATAGATGGATGTAAAAATAATGGCTGAAGGTGGTTGAACACTTAAACCCACCACTACCATCACAAACCCATGGGATTACATGTTTGGTACTATTTCAATAGTGACACTAGATACTATCTCCACCAAAACCTTCTTAATCACTAGATAAGGGTCATTAAAACACAAGGTTAGCCACTAGGTCCCTCATTTCATAACATAAGATAGGTATCCCACTCGATATCCTTGAGATCATTTCATAAGCTAAGGCATGAATCATTAGATCCTTGGTAATGGAAGTAAAATGAGATGTCTAAACATAGGATCCTACATTGCTACAAAAACATGGCAATCTTATATGGGACCCTCATAATGTTAGATATAAATGGGTGTACTGAATGGGGATTCCAATTGAAGCATATCTAATAATCAGATCTATTCTATATAGAATCCTTATAATATTACACAAGTAGATAGATATTAAAAGGGATTGTCTATGTATTCATGATATCCTAGGAATCTTTAATTGTACCCTCATTACAGTGATAAGATAGATTCATCCTATAATAAATCATATTGGTCGAAATTTAATTAGAGGCATCATATTCAAGATCACAAGGAATAACTATTCCTAGAATCTCAAAGAAATAATGCTAACATATTATAAGGGATAAATAAACAAAACAATAGTTAATAAAGAATTATTAAAGAGATCTCTCTCATGTAAAATATATACTCAAAGTGTATCACACTAATGAGACAACCTAATTCAATTATTAGAGGAATGACTACTATATTTAAGAGATTTTAAAAATTCGACATATGATTCATCAATTAAATACAAGGTTTTCACCATCATGATTTACATGGAAATATAGTCAAGATGGTGTAACCATTTTTCCAAATCTGGCTCATTGGAATAAAGATATGAAAAACCATACTAATTATTTCAAGGGGTAGAACATAATGTGTATACCTAGTACACGTAATGTAATATTGAATCTCCAAATAGGTGTTTACAATAGCTGTACATCACATGTAAAACCCTATGTAAAAATAAGGTTGATCATATATATTGTGTTTACCCTATATAGGGTACCTCCCATTATACCTCACATGGTCTGTCTATTAAATTCACATGTTACTGTAACTCAACAAGGCATGCAACACACATGGGGTCTGGTTGTGTACAATACATGATCATTTACATCTACACGATCTGTTTGGCTTGATACTCAGCTACACGTTTGAGTCCAAATACATATAATGTCTACAACATACACAATGTGTACTCTTAATGGATCATATTTCTCAAAATAGGATGAACACAAAATTTATATTCCAAAACATATATGTCATGTGATCAGGATTTCTAAACAAGATACCCATCCAATTGCACGAAACCACGGTTTCCCCCACAAAGAAAAATATTAACCCACATTAGATCCAAATTAGTAGTAATATGGGAGTGAAATTATAAAATAGAAAATATATGGGGTTTTATGAAATAAATTAAAAATATCCTACCTTTGGATGGAATCCACGAAAGTATCTCTAGTTTCCATTATCCGAGACCACCACACGACGATCTGAATCCTCAAAAATTGAAGGCTCTGACCTCTCTTCCCATATCTCTCTTCATCCCTCTCCATAATTCATTAACACTCTTGGTTTTTGCACATAAAAGGCCTAAAAGGCTATCATACATGACAATCTATAGGGAAGTATGAGAAAGGATAAAATAAATTTAAAAGGGAGAAAAGGAAAAAAATAAAAGGGGTATAAACTGGCCTCAACACCCATCATGAGTTTATACACCACCTAGAAAACAATCTCCATTATTAACTAAACAAAAGATATGGAATCTCAATATAATGATCCATTAAAGTTTAATAACTAAACGAACACATGTGAATAAATTGATATTTACTTCATTAAATTTTTTTTATTATCTATTCCAAAAATATTTGAATGGTTCAAAATTCCCAAAAAATATTGTACTAAATTAAAACTCCTATTACAAGACCAAAATTATTTTCATATATATTATTAAATATCATAATATGGGGTAAATTTACTATTTCACCCCTATAATCATTTTAATTAAAAAATTAATATTTTTTTCAAAATTATTATATAGAAAATGAAGGTTCTTTATAGTCTCCCACCTATAATCCTTCTCATCCACAATAAGTCCTAGTGGTAAAAATAATAACCATGCTCTAAACATAATCATCTATATAAAAATTTTACCCGCATCGACAAATCTCTTTCGCAAAATATATTCAATAAAAAATGGTTGGGTAATCCCTACCATAAGAGTATCCTTATCGTTGCCTCTCAACATAATATATTATTACATCCTGAGAATAGTTTCTATGGAAAACAACATATTTAAACTAAAATAAATGGTTACCTCCCACATAAATCCAATAGTGTATCTTCCACCATATGCATTATCTTATAAAATTCTATGAGAAAATTTTCAATAAGACTTTTTACCAAAATATGAGTGAATATTTAAATGAAAATAAAATCAGCATAGATCCAACGCTCTCTAAAAATACTATGGATTATTTATGATTGATCATGATCATTTCCAAAAAATAGTATGTTATTATTTTATAAAATTGTGTATAGATCTATCTCAATCCAAAATTTCATCAAATATGTTATACATTCCTTTAAATGATGCATGAATATGCATCTCAATACAATATGTGACTAGGTATAGAAATTTTTAAACCATAAAAATATAGTCAATCTATTCATCATGTATCCTATACCATAGAGGAACATTCTTCATTTTACCAATAAAATTATAGGAATCCATACCCATATAAATTCTAATAATGTTGTCCTTTATCTCACACATGACCGCTAACCAATTTACCTCCTCACGATAACACATGATACACTTATGTGCCTATATCACCTAACTCAAACTCAAATGAGTCATCCAACACAAGGTTATTCTAACTATGATATAAAAATTTTATTATCAATAATCTTGAATCTCCCCTTGAGATCATCATTAAAATTATGAACCTCACTCATTCTATGATTTCTTCCATGACTACCCATCACAATGCATCATTCTAGTCATGAACATCTACCCACACTCAGACTATATTATAAATAGTGCAAACCCCATTTGACTAGGCTAGACACACAAATACTATTTCATAATAAACCTAGTCGTGATTACAATGTACCCAAGGTGATTTATCAAATGTTTAAGGAACCAATATTCTTATATCCAATAAACCAAGAATGTACCATTTCATGATTTTAATATAAGTGTATAACCAAGATCACTAATTAAAAATTCATTCATAAACCTAGTCCATTCTCTCACAGGGGTCTTTTTATCAAATCAAAATCAATCCCCATGATTTTAAGACAAATACTAAGGGCCTCCAAGTCTCCCACATAGCCAATTTGCGACTTTTACATTAGATGTCCATTCGGGACGAATAAATAGTCGTTTTGGGGTGTATTTTTCGAGAGCATCGCAATGGATTAGTTTACCGGACTTTTTTTGAAACTGATTTGTGGTCCCCATGAGACGTTGTGTGGGAATAAAACGTTTTTGAATATCTTTTTCTTAGAGAGTCTGTTTCAAGCAATTAAATAGTCTATCTCGAGAGTTTTTCTATGAGAATTGCTATGGTGTAATCTGTTTAGGCATACGGAGACTCATTCGAGATCTCATTAAATGTGGAAACATGAAAGGGAGTTGGTCGGAAATTCCTTTGATGCACTTCTATCCAACACATAGTAGCGATGTTAGTGGCAACCAGTGATGTCACGGGCAGTTCAAAGTTATTAGATCAGTTTTGGGTTTACCCTCCAGCAGGGCTGGGAAGTGGATTACCCTCCAATAGATTAGGTTTTACCCTCTAGCGGTGCTGAGAAGTGAGTTTCCCATTGACCATTGGGTTTACCCTCTAGCAGGGTTGGGCTGTGGGTAACCAGATAACCTTAGGGTTTACCCTTCAATGGGTCTGGGCTTTGGGTTACGCGATGACCTCTTAGGGTTTACTCTTCAGTTGTGGTGGTTAGTGGATTACCTGATGACTTCATTCAAAATAATCCCTTTCTATGAGGCTAGTCAGTTACATTTCTCTATAATTACTGGATTGGGATCCTTGGTTTTACAGTTCACCAATGAGACAACTTTGTCATGTGGTACATTTGGGCATCAATGATGGATATCCATAGAACAGTTGGAAACCTATCTTGAGTTGAGAATGTAGATAGAGATCCCCTTACACACTCGTTTGGGTTTCTTGTTGAGAATATATATATATACACACACCTTACTTTTGTTCCCACTCCATGGGTTCAGTTACTCTCCTTCTAGGAGGGGAGAAGAGGCACAGGGTTATGCCCCGTGCTTTTTGTGTCCAGATCCTCTTAGTTGGAAGATTCTACTTACTTTGTTTTGTTGGGTTGAGAAGCACTCTATATATTGTATACTTACACTATTATTTGTTCTTTATACTACTAACTGTTTTAGTACATCCTTTGCTGATCCCTTGAGCTTTAGGGGCATCATATTGAGTATCTTTATACTCACCCTGTCTTGGACTTTTCCCACACTTGGTGTGCCTTCGCAGATGATGGACAGGTCGATCATGAATATGGAGGAGAGTAGAGGACACAAGAGCTTAGGATGCATTTAGTGGTCGTAGTAGGACTTTTTTGTGTGCGACTCTCCAGTTGTTTTCATTTGTTAACTTTTTCCTAGGTTGTGGCACCTTTTGGGTTTGACACGTGTTTTTCCCTTTTTCTGTTCAGTTTCCTTGTCAGTACTTTTCATCACTTTACTTGTTCTATATAGAATTTAATGCATGACTATGGTTGGGTTATAGTGGTTTTTCCTTTGGTTTTATTTTTTACTATGCCCTACTTCATCAATTTGGTTATGTGTGTGTGTACAGGTACATAGGTGAAGGCCTACCTAAGATCATTATGCCTTCGGCAATAGTCTCCAACCCCTGGCATATGGAGGTGGGCATGGGGTAGTTGCGGCTCGAGATCGGTAGGGTTGGGTCGTGACCAAGTGGTATTAGAGGTGGTTCATTCTTTGGGGCGTTGTTCGGAAGTCCCAGAATAGGAATTGGTTAAGATTTAAGGAAATAGTTTCAGCTTGTTTCGAGAGTGGCTCTCAGGCCGGGGAGTCCATTGGTGGTACAGGAGGCAGATATATCAATCCACCAGGACCCCGAGAACCTGCTTGTCAACTCGGCACACTGAGACATTTTTTGAAGGGATCTTTGGAACATGCATCCTATAGGATTGAGTCTTTGATCGTCCTTTTTTGAGTCATATCCACTTCTATATTATTATAATATATATATATATTCTCATATGATCATGGTAATCCTTGATAATTTTTTGGATGCCCCCACGGCAGCAGCAATCCAGGTTACCCTCTCCAGTTCGTGACGACGACCTGGTTTGTGACAAGGCGTCAGTTCAGGGACCCTAAAGTGATCTGCTTCAACCTAGTGGTTCAGAGGTATCCCCTCCATCTGTGGAGCATCAGTTAGTACCATTAGCATAGGCTGAGTTGGAGCGCAGGTTGAGTGCTATCTGAGACTTCCAGCATCAGTGGCCGTAGAAGTTCCGCAGGGACCCGGATCCCCAGGCAGCGGAAAGCTAGCTAGATTCATTGGACCAAATTTTCAAGATATTACTGACACCAGTAGACCATATGATAGCCCAAGCTACTAGCCTTTTCCTCAGGATGGCCGGGGGTTGGTGGGGGTTTGTTATGTAGACCCACCATGAGTCGTCTCTCACGTGGGATAGCATCAGGCAACTCTTTCGGTAGGAGTACTCCCTCTCTTGTTTATGCTTAGTTCAGATTCATGAGATTCTGGAGCTAAAGAAGGGGGGATGAATGTGGCACAGTACTCTTCCTAGTTTACAGATCTTACATGGTACTCACATGATATGATCCACGATTGTTACATTCGGGAGTAGAAGTTTGATCAGGGTCTTCGCAGAGAGATATGTTCTAGTGTGGTACCCCGGTGCATCCCTACTTATGATGGGGTGCTAGAGAGGGCGCTCATGACAGAGAGTATCTTGGCTAAGGATGCCAGCTTTAAGGGTCAGGAAGTGGCCGCTTCAGGGCAGAGTCTTCTGAAGCAGGCAGGCGGCAGAGGGCAAATCCTCAGTAGAGGAGACCCTTCCGTGAGCAAACTCAGGGGCAGGGTCGTACACCGAAATGGTACCATTGAGAACTCATGTTGTCAAGAGAGAGCCAGTGATATTTTTCTGATGGATGGGGTCACCTAGAACGGGACTGCCCGACCTGGAATACCGAGCAGCCATGGAAGACAGTGATTGCACCGCAGCGGCAGAGGCAGCGCCATGACCAGGGACCTCCCAGGTAAGGACTGGGTGTTCCTCAGGGAGGCGGCGCAAGAATAATAGAAGGACCTAGAGGTGGGGGAATATGTTTCTAGGTCCTTCCACTTCCACCACTGGGTGTCCCACGCTAGGCTCAGGGAGCTGGTGGTAGGGGCCGCAGGCAGCTTTAGGCTATGGTTGTTTTTGAACCCCCCCCCCCCCCCCAGCACATGAGATGGTCTGAGGTACACTTTGTGTTTACTCTACGCTTTCTTCGGTACTAGAAGACATAGGTTCCATATACTCTTTTATATCACTACTTTTGGTATGGGATTTGGAGCTCCCAGTGCAGGTGCTGACACCTATACTTAGCCTCGAGGTACCTACAGGAAGTGCCTCGTTAGTGACCTTTGTTTATAGATAGTGCGAACTGTCGTTTAGAGGAGATAGTTTCTCGTGGGACCTACTAGTCATCACAATGGAACCATATGACATCATCATGGGAATTTATTGGATTTCTATGGTTCACGCCCAGATCAAATGTCATCGGAGACGAGTCAGAGGCATGCATTCTAATGGGACAAGGTTCTTAATTCATGGTGAACATGAAATCTTGGTAGAGAAGATGGGTACTCTGAGTAGTTTAGCACAACCTTTTTATCATATGTAGGTAAGCATGCCTCTTAGAGAAAAATATGCTACAGGCTCCATGATCCTTACCGTTGTAGATGACTACATGAATGTCTTTCCTGAGGATGTCCTGGGACTACCTCTGAGGCGAGAGATGGAGATATTCATTGAATTGTAGTCAGGGACTGCCCTGATATCATGTGCAACATATCATATGTCACCCAAAAAGCATAAAGGGATATGATTACAGTTGGAGGACCTTAATGATAATGGATTCATCAGGCCATGTGTGTCCCCCTGGGAATATCTGGTTTTGTTCATGAAAAAGGTAGCTGGGAGTTTGTGAAATTGCGTAGATTATCGTCACCTGAATCGGTCCACGATAAAGAACAATTATCCTTTTCTAAGGATTGATGACCTCTTCAACTAGTTGAGAGGTGAGTATCGGTTCTCCAAAATTGATCTTCGATCTGGCTACCACCAGTTGAGAGTTCGTGAGGATGACATCCCAATGTTGGCTTTCCATTGTCATTATGGGAATTACGTGATTCTGGTGATTCCCTTTGGTGTGACGAATTCCCCTTCTGTTTTCATGGCATTGATGAACGAGATCTTCTAGCCATACTTGGACCGGTTTGTGGTTTTCTTTATTGACGACATACTCATCCACTATACGACAGAGGTGGAGCACGCGAAGCATTTGAGGATAGTCTTAGACTTACTATGGGAGCACCATCTCTATGGGAAGCTCTCTAAGTGGTAGTGCTTCCTTAGGATCCACCCAAGGAACATGGTCTAGCCATAGATCCCTCAATGATAGAGGTAGTTCTTCCTTGGGATCCATCCAAAAATGTGTCTGAGGTTCGGAGTTTCATTGGCTTGGCAGGGTACTACAGGAGGGTTTGAGTATGACTTCTCCATAATTTTGGCCCGTTTGACCGCATTGACGAGAAGGGACAACCGTTCACCTAGACTGATTAGTGCCAAAAGGCCTTCAAGGAGTTGATTCAGAGGCTGAATAGGTCTCCAGTATTGAGGCTACCAAAGGAGGGCATTGAGTTCCTAGTATAATGTGATGCTTCGGGAGTTGGGCTAGAGTGTGTGCTGATGCAGCAGTGGGTAGTGATTTCATTTGGGTCGAGGCAGTTGAGGCCTCATGAGAAAAATTATGTGACTCGTGATTTGGAACTAGCAGTGGTGGTCTTCGCCATGAGGTTATGGAGACACTACCTTCTAGGTGAGCATTTTGTGGTCTACTCAAACTACCAGAGCCTCAAGTATAACATCACTCGAAGGGATCCGAATATGAGGCATAGGCACTGGCTGGAGTTTTTGTAGGACTATGATTTCGAGATAGTCTACACTCCAGGGAAGGGAAACGTTATAGCAGATTCCCTTAGAAGGAAGTTCCAGGATCATCTAGTGTGGGAAGCTTCAGATCAGTTGGCTACCATACATCAGACATTGGTGGAGTAGGAGGGTACAACTTTTCTACATTCGATGGTGTTGACTCTGTCGCTCCTTGAGCCTATGAGAGAGTCGCAGCTAGGGGATCTTTACTATGAGGTACTGTGTGACCATATTTCGATGAGAAACGCACCTGATGGGTAATATGAATGAGGAAATAATGACATCATGTTCTATGGGTGAGCTATAGTACCAGTGGAGATGTAGGAGGAGGTGATGCGGTAGTTTCACACTTCTCACTTTTCCGTACATCCTGGTGTGAGGAAGATGTACAGTGACCTTCAATTGCAGTTTTGGTGGTCTGGCAGGAAGCAGAGTGTAGCTAAGTTCGTTTCTCAGTGTCTTACATATCAGCAGGTGAAGGTAGAGCATCAGTTTTCGGCGGGGTTGTTGTAGCCCCTGGATATCCCGGAGTGGAAATGGGATGGCCTATCTATGGACTTCGTCACAGGGCTTACATAGATAGTGAATGGCCATGATTCTATTTGAGTAATAATGGACCGACAAACGAAGTCATCACACTTCCTTTCCATCAGGGAGAATAGCTCGTTGGAGAGTCTAGGGCAGTTGTACATTTGGGAGACGGTCCGCCTTTATGGAGTACCCTCGACAATCGTCTCCGACCGTGATGCGTTGTTTACGTCCCGGTTGTGGGGAGGCATGCAGGAGGCATTCGTGACTCAGCTACAGATGAGTACAACTTTTCACCCCTGTACAGATGGGCAGACCGGGTGCACTATCCAGGTGTTGAAGGATACGCTCAGGGCATGCGCGTTAGACTTTGCCCTAAGATGGGAGGATCACCTGGCCTTGGTGGAGTTCGCATATAACAACAGTTGCAACATTACTATTGTAACATCCCAGGGAAATAAAGAATATGAATTTTTCATATTTATTAATTTTTTAATTAAATATTAAATTTACTTTAAAAGGGTTGTTGTTTTCGATAGTGTACTTGATAAGTAACAACGAGTTTCCATGAAATCTTACGTTTCACACTAATAATATAATATTATATTAAATGGTAGTTAACTCCAAGCTGTTGTTTTGGAGGGAATTAAAAACAAAAAAAATATGATTATACATGTTTGTTAAATGTATTTACATTTATTCAATAAATGTTAGAGGCTAAAACTATGAATGAATCTAATTTTAAACATAAATTAAATTTAATGGACGATTTATCACCTTTTAATGGTGAACCCTTTTAAAATGTAGTTTGGGTCACTTTAATACATTCTATTTGACCAAATAAAATCCTACTTTATAATGGGGACATTAAAATTTACTTTGTGTAAATTTTTGGAAGTTTTCCGTTAAAGTTCATTTTTTAATGAATACCAAAAAATATTGTAATTTATTTCAAAATTGCCTTTTAATCTAATTTATTTATATGGATAGATCAACTTTTTAATTGGTTTTAATGCTAAATTAAAATATATTTTTACCATTTAATCAAATGTTGTTCATGGGAATTAATTTCACTTTGAAATTGTATATAAACAAGTATCGATCGTTTGATAGTTATTGTTTCTTAAAAACACGATATTGTTTTGATTACGGGAATTAATTATAAAATTAAAAAATTCCAATTCTATGTTTTGAATTTGGAAAAATACACATCAGTTTTAAATTCAGAATATCAAATATATCTTAGGCTGAATTTTCGGTATTTTTTAGAAAAACAGCAATTTTTGATGAATAGTGAAACCACTTACTGGTAGTTAAAAAAACAGACGTCTTCATTTGAATGAAATTTTACCACTTTTATGAATTTAATTTCAAAAATAAGACCTAAATGGTTGTTATCAATATGTAAAATGTGGTTTATTAAGATGAAAATAATTTTTCGTGAATAGTAATATTTGACTTATATTTACCGCGGTTAAAGGTAAATAGGATAATTCAAGGTAAAAAGAATATTATAATAATTCCAAATTACCTTAAAACTTGTCCAAACCTTATTGGTTGAGTCATTAACAACCATGGTCATCATAGGGTCACTTTTGGGACCCCATTGAGCCACTTGGATGTGATAATGAAAATTTAGATTAATTAATTTTATGTAAAGACAAAATTGACATTAACAAAAATATTTTAGTAATTAATTTTTATATGGTGTTATATAAGTCATATTTTTGAAAATAAAAAATCATTGGAAATATAAAAAGATTTCTTACATCACGGTTTTTTTTAATTTTTAGACAAAAAATAAATTAAATTTTTTATGACATAACAATGATGTAGTATTTAGCTCATTAATAAATCATTTAAATAAATAAGATTATAATGATTAAAATAATATCAAAAACATGTCAAATTATGATTGGATGATATTATTTAAACCTTGAGTCATCCTATATTCATCTTTAATTATTTTGTACCACTTTAAACAGAATATAAGTATATAATAAAATAGTAGTTTCACACCTTCCTAAAGAGCCCCTCCCCCCCTTATAAAAGTAGACCATTTATAACCAATTCATCACACCTATAAAGACATTTTGCATGACCAAAATCTACCCAATTAACCTCTCTACATCCCTCTCCACCTCTTAGAAGACATACCTTTGGCAAAAGGCACATCAAGAAGTCCTTTGTTTCAAACCAAAGGGAGTTACCCAAATTAAAGGTAACAGTTTCTCTTAAATTGTTTTATTTTATTTTACATCTCCAACCCATAAACTATTTTATTCCTTTCTTTTGTAAAAACACCAGTATCGTAAATGTACTAGGATATTTTTATGTGAAATATTTTAACTACACTTACACACACCTCCATCTAATGGATGAATAACATAATGTTTCTGTGGATGGAAAACTAACACCTCACGAAATGATGATTGTTCGAATATCTCCAACCGCCTCTCATGGTGGCCATTATGATGGAACTATATTTATATATGATATATATTATGTTTCTTTTTCCCTTATTCTTCTGTATTTTCCATTTATAGAATGTATTTATGGTTTCCATAGTGGGTAAATACGATAATCTCATTTGAGGAAGCCCGGACTACTGCCCCCTCAAAGTGATGTGACTCGTTAATGCCTTATGTGGGATGTATAAAGGATGTAGTTAATGATATTATATATGATATAATAATGTAATTATAATATAACTATGTATTATTATCTTTAAATTCTATTAAAATAATAAATAGAAATGAAAGTATCGTTCATGTGTACGTATGACATACCGTCTCTATGAACGGTGTATTTCATTTCATACCTCTAAATGTTATGTACTATTGTAAATACATGTATATTCTCGATATATATGATATATATGATAACTAAATCATGAATATAATTCTGTATATAATGAACTTTTGACCACATGAACAACATGTAATTATAAGAAGTCCATTTTTGACTCAAGTACCAAATATCGACAAAACGAACATTTTTAACTTAAATGATTACAAAATGTTTATAACATTGTAATAAATGATACAAAAAGGAATAATAAACTTAAAAAATGTTCTTAATCAAGTTGAAATTAACTTTAATTTATTATTCAGGTGATTAAATAACGATTGAGTCAAGTGGGACACGAGGTAAGGGATTTTCTTATCTCAATTTTAATTCTGTGAGATTTCCATTGTACGCCACTTATTTATTGCATGTGGTGTATTGTGTACTTCCATTTGATATATATAATAATGATTCTTTTTATATTCATGTTATTATGTTATTCATTTGGTTCTCATTAACTTCTGGTCATACGACTCAGTTGATTACAACGCGGTAAAGGGTTTCATCTCACTTTTTATTCCCGTGAGATTCATGCTATATTTGCCACTATTTCATTTTGTGTGGTTTATCTACAACCCATTATTGTAATATTTATGTAATATAATTTAATTTATGAGTATTTACATCTTCATTGTATGATTATTCTTTCATGTGGCATATGTTTTTTAAATTACCAAATCGCTAAGGGAACCATTCACCCTCCTCTTTATAAAAGTCTTCTTTTTGTTATGTATTTTAATTTACATCTTATTATGTTGGGTTATTTTATATTATATCCTCATTGACTTAAACTTTATGTTAAAGTGATCAGATACCCTTTTTATCTTATCAACTCATTTACTGAATTTTAAAGTGACACTGTTAGGCATTTGAATTTTTACAAGGGAACTTCTTAGCCCAATTTCGATTTATTTGGGTTCATATTGTAGTTATTAAATATGTCATCCTATGAATATGTTTTAATGACCTATGATTGTTTTACACTTAATATCCACTTATATTGTGTGTATTTATATTTTTCACACATAATTATGTGATTGATTTAACCTTAATTTAAGGATACCATCTTTATAAGGGATTTCATCTCAATTTACATTTCCATTGAGACATCATTGTTGTTATGCACCAATTAACTCTTAAATGGTGTATATATTGTCCTTTGACATATAACATCATGAATAGATTTATTCTGATGATATCATAGAGTTCTTATTAAATGTTATTCCTCAGTTATTTCTATTCAAGAGTCTGTCATTTTGTTATAAACTTTTTAACTAAAATATAGTTATGATTGTTTTAATGATTTATTATTATGAATCATCACCTTTAATGTCCATATTTTAAAAATGGTTTTGAGTATTAATTTTTATGGACATTAATGTTTTAAATTTATAATTCTGTTTAAATCTTCAAAGTGGTATGGGACACTTTGATTCAAAAATATCTTTTTCAAATGGTTTATGAAAATGGAATGATTATTTCAATATCTTTAAATTACTTCTTGTGATTTCAAATGAAATTTTATTTGTAAAATGTTTATATTTTCAATATTTTATGTTTTATAATTGTACTTGGACATTTTATGGGTGGTTACATGATAAACCATATGACGGGTGGTTCCATGAATACCATGATGGCTGGTAACATTATAACCTCCAATGCATGGGAATGGAAGTCGGTTGTATGGCTATTCCATTTAGTGATTTATGTGGAAGTCAACCATATGGTTATTCCATTTAATTGTGTTTATATCCCGAGTTACCTTTATATGTTCTGTGTTCTTTATATGGGTTTTATGGTAATCTTTTGGTTACAAAAGGGAAAGTAATTATCTTATATTCATTGAAGAGTATTTAATAGTTTATAAAGTTGATAAGTATTACTCGTGTTAATGTATTCATGGTTTACTTGTTGTTTAGAAAAACTAACAGTTTTACATCTTTGTGTATCCCTTACTGAGATTTTTATGCTCATCCCATGTTTTTGAAATGCTTTTCACAGAACATAATGTGGAATAGGGACAAGGACGGGATCAAGGAAAATTCGTGATGTCTTAAATATAGAAGTATACATGATTTTTTAAGAGTTCATTTTTTGTAAAAAAAAATGGATACCGGGTAGAAGTGACTACTTTGTAATATTTTGAAATGTAATAGTTATGGCCTAAATCTCTAAAACTCTAAACCCGAAAGATCCTCAATGTGAATTATTCAATTAATTCAAGATTATGTAATGTTTTATGGCCGAGTCCTTATAGTTGTTATCATAGGTTGGTTTAGATAACTTTAGAGGTTAGGGAATTCATTAAGAATAAGTGACATTACAATAATGGTTAGGATTTCAGAAAGAGTCATAGTTTGTTTAGATAAAGTTAATGAGTTTAAGATAACATGAATAAGTATATCATAGTTTTTAACCTCATCATAAGATATTATATGATGATTTTACAGATATACTCACACTGGCTTTTTTGGTTTTAGTAAATGGATCGATCTAGAAGGCACCAAAGTAACAGTGGATGTGATGAAAATGGTGACAATTTTCTGAACAAGAAACTGAATGAAATGAGAGATGCAATGAGAACTCTTGTAGTTATTCTCAACCAAGTATCTGGAGTCATGATTGAAAACATGAAACATGGTGATTTTTATAAGGCATCGTATACTTGAGACAAAAATCTATACGGAATTTCAGGTAATAATCATAAAGATAAGTGTGTTCAAAAACCTATGTGTCAAGGATGTGGAAAGAAACACCTAGGAAAGTGATTCAAAGGGACGAGAATATTCTATAGATGTGGGAATGATGTTCATAAAGAAAGAACCTACCATGGAGAAAGGAAGCATCCAGTTGACTCTAGGAAAGGGAAAGAAGTTATTTCTAAGGGATCAATTGAATGTTTTAATTGTGGTGTACATGGTGATTATACAAACAGGTGTCCTATGAAGATGTTTTAGGAATGGGATCACCATGATTGTACAAATATTTGTTTACTAATACCAAATTCCATTCTGATTGAGGATGAAGAAACTGACTATGACCAATGAAAGGTATGGATTATTTCTTAACATATGTTTTGATATTATTGAATATTAGGATATGATTCATGATTCTATTTGTAGGAAAGAAGTATTTCAGAATAAGTTAAAAAGGAATTTTTAATCGATCATGAAGAATTTTGAATGTGTATGAAGTGAAAAAATAAGGGATTCAAGAGTTAGGATAGATTTTATTATGGTAAAATTCTTATAAGTATTAAGGCTCATTTGATGATGGGAATTACATTAGAAGACTTTTTATAGTATGTTTAACCCTAAATTTTGATATATGGAAATTTTATTCAAGGAATAATTGCCTTCTCTTTTGTTGATATAGTTATAAAGAACCATTTGGGTTTATATGATCCTTGAATTTGAGGCAATTAATGGTTAATACATTTTTGGATGCAAAAGGAATGTTATTAGACAACCTTTGTGGTTAAAATATGTTATGGTTATTTTTGATGACTTTATCTCTTTTTTGGAATGTTATAAAATTATGTTGTTTTTGAAAAGGGACAACACGCAAACCGTGTGACAACCTGTCATGTCGGACGAAGATGTGGGAATCGAACCCATAACTAATGTGCGACTGGTATTTATTGCATACCACTAGACTACATGAAGTCCATGGTTAGTGTGATTGATTCTCTTTAGTTAAATGATCCTATGAATCAGGAATATGTTAATTTTGGGTTATCTATAGAAATGATTAACCTATCATGGAGGATATGTGATTAGGTTAATTACATTTCAGTATGAGACATTAAGAGTAAGTAATGTTGTTTGGAGATAATTTTTAATATTTACCTTGGAAGATTATGTGATTAAATACTTCATATATTTGGGATTCAATCTTAGTTTGGATTACTATGAAGAATTTTGAGGATAGCTGTTTATTTAATGATCTTTCATGAACATTGGGTTCTTTTTGTTTAATTTTGGAGATTAGGATTATTATTTCTTTTTATAAAGGATTATCCTTCTGGTGATTATCTGATCTTGTACTAACTATTTTTTTTTAGTTTATTTCAAAATACAAGGGAAATAGATAGTTCTCCTTTTGTGGAATATGTGATTCTCTAAAAAATGATTCGTGTGATTTTGATGTGACCAAGTCTTTTTGAATGCTCATAATTTTGAGAAATGATTAGTTTTGGTAGAAAATTATTAAAAAATGAAACACTAATTGAAGGAATGTATTTTTCCTTATATTTTTTCTATGTAAGAGATGAATTCATCAATATTATGAAAAGGAACGTAAAACAAAAATGTTGTTGGTTTAGGTTTTCTACTGGGTAATCAAAGACCGTTTACACACATCATAAGTTTGTGATTTTCTTGTGGTTTACTTTCTCCTAATCATGTTTCCTATCACTCTCCATCAAAAAATGACCATTTTTTTCTCCTCCATATCTATGTTTTCCTGGAATCTTAGAATGGGTTAACTCTGGTCCCATTGTACTTCTCATTATTTTTTTTAAAGTGATAGTTTTACTTACTCTTTTTTCTGATATGGGACATTCAATAATGTTTCTGAGCCCAAATTTTAAAATTGCGAGTATGCAATTTTATATATATGTCTATTTAATTTGTTTTTTTTTATAATAATTATTTAATTAATGAAATTGTTAAAAAATATTTCTATTTTTTAGTTATTTTATTTTATTTTGGACCTTTATCAGCACTAAAATAAAACACTGATAAAGGTTTCTATTTATCAATGTTAAAAAACACTAATAAAGGGTTCCCTTTATCCGAGATTTTTTTATCATTGATAAAGGGAACCCTTTATCAATGCTTATTTTAGAACTCATAAAGATGGACTTTATCAGCTAATTTTTCTAGCACTGATAAATGTCAGTGTTGTTTTAAATCCTCTTTTTTAGTAGTGTATTATGAATTTTTTTCCACCTAGGAACATATACTAATAGTATATTGTCATTTTTTTATTGTGGAGTGCTCGCATACATTTTTGACTATCAATGTATTTCTCTAAGTATCTATATTTTGATGATTATACTATTCTTCTATTTGGGGTGATTTTCCTATAACTAGAGGACAATGGAACACACTATGTTTTCTATCATAGGTTCTTCTCAATTTAGATATATATTTATGATTGTGATGTCCTATTATCTAAGGGGATTTTTCTAGAACTAGAGGATGATATATACACTATTCCAGTTATTAGGCACACTTCTCCCTATAGATAGATATGATTATTTTTATGCTTACTATTATGAGGGGATTTTGTTAGGATATATATGATAGTATCTTGAGTCAAATATCAATTGGGTATTTTTTGGTCTATATATGATAAGTTTTATTAATGCTATATCGTGGGGATCTCTGGGGACTATAATTATTATATAGTAATACATCATTCACCCATTTTTAGTATATAGTGATAACTCATCCTCTATTTTTTAATAAAACCATTGGAATACTCATCCTTTTTTTTAGAAATCGAAGAAGTAGGTATTAGTTGACCATACTAGTGTCCTCTTGATCACCTAATTACATGATCGGTTTATGCATTTGTTTTTTATGCCTTTTATTTCATTTGGTATTTGAATAAAGATATATTATTGTTATCCTAATGGACAATTTTAGTGGTTTCATATAGATATTTTTCTTACACCCTACACATGAACCTTTTTATACATGTAGATATTATGGTTAACATGTTGGTCAAAGAATTAGCCCCAGTATAAGGGAGTAGGCTAGAAGATCTTATAAGGGATATTGATATTGGTTTGAGGAAATACATAGGACCTATGGTCATGTCCCCTTTTGTTTATTTTTACATTTATTCAATTCCTATATATGATCAACCCATTATGTCTTCTTACATTATTTATGACTATATGATATACATATAATTTTTATAGTATATAGATTGTTATTTATAAATGTACTCAGTCTACTATATATATATATATTTGTTTCTAGGTTGTTATAAATGTTTAATGATGTTTTAGTTGTCCCATTTTTTATGGTGGTACTACAAAGGTTATAGTCTCCCAACATGTTATTTTTTGACCCTCTCTACTTGTCAATAGCCTATGCCATGTGAATAGGTGAACTTCAGGTCATACTTCGGGTTGACATTGTTGAGGATGACAGGGTAAGGGAATTGAAAATTGGATTTAGAGCATTATTTTATTTACCTTAACATTTGGGATATGGTATATAGATATATAACTAGTTATAATATATTATGGATGTCATATTTATTCATTTCAAGCATAAGGATAATAAAAAGTTTATGTTTCTATGGAATTAGGATTGTTGCTCTAACTTTTCACTATTATAGTGGAGTTTATTTGGAAATATATGATGTTCTAGGTTATTGATTGTCGTTTTAATCAAGTCTTGAGGTGTTAATCAGTGTGAATTCAAGAATTATATCAGGAATATAGGATTACATGACATGTATATACCTGTTTTTTATTACGAAATGGTATCCCAGAGGAAAGTATCCTCGGCTACTTACAACATCAATAATAACATCATCAATGTTTTCCTAAATAACTTATTATTGAAATTATACCTAATTTTACCAACTATAATGACATTATTAATATTAATAACTAGAAAGTAATGCCATTTTAATTCAAATAGATATGATGAAAATAACCATATAGTAATTAGTTTGGGTATGGGGATACTAGATATCAATAAGATACCTCAGATAAAGAGATGACACATGAGTTTTCTTAATCTACATGAGACTGTAGTAGGAGAGATTCATTTTAAGTTGTTAAATTGTTTGTATATGATAGATATAAAAGGTTTTAGATCCTATATACTATCAAATATGACACATAATATTGTTGATTTGATTATATTTGTAGATTAGTAGGGATATAGCCTATTTTATGTTATGTGTGGGTGGTAATTTTTTAAGGTGGATTATGAGAGTGGGGTTAGACCAAGATTTTGGGTTCCATTAGTAAGTTAAAGTAATGGATATTATTTATAGGGTAGAAATTATACTCAAGTGACATGTGATTTTGAGATGTATTTAGCATTTGGATTTCCTTAGATATGTATAGAAATGATTTCATGGATAATAATTCTTACAAGTGTGGTTATGGAAAAGATTAGGGGTATCTATATCTATTATATTTGAAAATTGTTCCTATGAATGATGTGATACATCTCATTATATCATTATTTGGATGTATAGTATGGTATAACTGAATATATTCCTATTCATGTAAGATATTTGATACTAAATGTTGACATTTATGCCCTATTCTAAGAGTAGTTTTCTTGATACTCTCTTTCCTTGGGAACAAGAGAGTGATATTTTACTCAACATACACATTATATATATTATTATAGCCTAAGATTGTCCTTGGATAGTAATATTAGTGATTATAAAAGAATTATTAGTCATGGGTAGTCGGTGAGACATATAGAAAAGAGTATGATATAGAAACTAATGGGTGATTAGAGTCAAATTATATTTTTATTTCTTAAATAATTAAAATTGTTTTGTGGGATTTTTATATGATATGAGGAATGGTTATCCTTGGGATATGTTTGGGTATCTTACTACCCATGGAGAAGTACGATACTCCTTAATTTAATTGAGAAATAGATAAGGATATTATCCATTAAAAAATAAATGGTATATTAGTTAATAAATATGTTCTCTAAGTATGTTTAGGTATGGATTATACAAAGGAAACTAGTATAATGTTTAGGTTATTTGTGTGATGATCTATAACCCTTGGATGAGAGTTAAGTCGAGTGCGGTGAATATAAAATTATATAACAAGCTTATGAGTAGGGTGGCTTAGTGTGATTATTAATGGTTTTGAGAGTGATTAATTTATGAGAAGTTTGGAACTAGTAAAGTAAAGAACTTCTAACAATATTTTTTGATTCAATAGTATGTTGAAATATGAGTGTCCCAAGGAAATGAGTGAGATAAATGGACATGATGAATTTTAGTTGATAATATGTGTCTTAGTGATGAATAATCAATGAAAATGGGTAACAATGGTGTGGTGAACTATGATTTAAAAGAACCAAAAATAGGGCTCAAGGGAATATTACATTGGGATATACCAGGAACGGCTACTGAGTGTCAATATTTGGTTGATGATGGAATTTGAGTAGTTTAGGGCTTATAGTGTGAGGGTAAGGGAAATCCTATAGTGTGGTGGACACCAAAAATGTATTGGTTATGTGATAGTCATTTTTTAAAGATTACGAAGAATTTAAAAGGTTATGTGTTTAGGGAACCTATCCTACAGTGGTTGAGTTTTTTTATTATTTATTAGATGAAAGTCACTTAGGTACATCTAGTAAGAATGAAATATTCATATTTATGTATTAATCTATGATTACTATGTATAGGAAGTGTATTAGGTAACTAAATTAGTGTAATATTGGGGAATTAGACAAGTTTGGTGATCGGGTAAGGAGTGTGTAAGTATTCATTGGATAGTATGATGATTATTTTAATAAACTAAGGCTTCATTAGATGGATTAATTATTGGAAAAATTCTTTGAAATATGGGTCGGTATAATTAATAGATACACATGTATACCTCTAAGTTGAAAATGTTCTAGCATAGACTAGTGATGTAGACTATTTTTTTCATAATTTAATAATTAAATTTTGATTAATATTGACAAGATCGGGATATTTTAATAGATTTAGTGTTTTTTGTCAATGTTAGGTCTATTTGGTTTTTATATGTACTAGGTACAGTGATGTTCCATATTTTATGTATTATGAATTATTGAGTATGGTGACTCGGTAATTAATTTAATTGTCTAATTTTTAAAATTAATAATATTATTTTTTTGATAAGATAAGGAGGAATTCCGTGGTTATGTAGTTTTATTAGTTCTGATGAAGTGTGTTATTCCATAACCAAGGGAATTCTTGGGATAAAAAGGGTGAATTGGGTCTTGATGACCAGTGAGGATCAAAGAAGATATGTGGGAAGTATTTTAAAATATAATAAGCATTATAATGGAGAGTTTTTAATAGCATGAACTATCATGTGTTTCATAAGTTAATGAAAATCCTAGGTTTAGATGAGGAGTAACTAGGATCATTTATAAATTTTCAAAATATATTTTCTATTAAAGTTTTTTAGGGTATTTGAATAGATTTAATGGATATTTTTTAGTATAATTTCTATAGAAAAATTCTTACAGTGTAAATTTTGGGCATTAGGGTAAATGAGAAGAGTTTGTGGGTAGTAGAAAGAATATACCATAACCCTATTATAAATCAATTTCAGCTTTTGTAGGAAATAAAGTAGTGTTTGACCGCTTTACCTACAACTGGAATTATGTTAGAAACAAATAATACTAATGATTGGTTACTCCCCCCCCCCACCACCACCAAAGTTATAGGAGTTTTAGGAATTTAGGGATTAAATTATAAACTCCCCTAATGCCTCTTCCTATCATTCCAGTTATTAAATTCAGTTTCTCTCCCTTTGTTCTCATTTTTCTCATCCCTTAAAACTTTTTGACACTGATGGGTTTGAGTTTTATTGTCACCTCAATTTGGTGAGTTCCTTTAACCATTTATCCTCATCCAATTTTCTTATTCTACACACATTTATTCAGTGACTAGATTTAGATATTTTGAATGTGATTCTACTAAAGCATGGCAGAATCACATCACTATAAGGGCCTTCCATACTAGATAACTAAAGGATTCTAAAAAAGGTAGAACATGTATGATCATATATCATAGGTATATAGGTAAGTAATTTCTCAGGATTTATTAATTTTTTAAAATTGGGAAGAATGGGTAGATTATTTGAGATGGAGATTTAGTGATTTTTAGGGATTGGGATTTGTGTCATGTAGAGATAGGTTTTCACTCTATTTATTAAGTTTTTGGTTAGTGGGTGTCACCAAAATATTTTTAACACAATTATTTTGAATTTAAATAACTAATAATTAATTATATAAATCTATTCTAATTAGTTTATAATTAAATTTCTTGGGATATTAGATGATATAAGATCTTGATTTCATGTTATATTACCAATAAAGTCTTAGAATACCACGAATGAGGTTATAGAGGCTTTATTTGCGGGGATAACTCTATTTTGAGGTAAGTGGTTACTCATATTACCTATTTTATATGTACATTAATTAATTGTTAATTTTTAAATTTTAGGGTAAGTGGTTGATAGTGAACAGTGATTTAACTAAGCTAGGTTCCCTTATGTCAGGTAGGGCTAGTGAATTTTGATAGGATCATATCAAATATACTGGTTATTTTTTTCCTGATTCATAGCCACTGAGAGATATTATATTGATGATGAAGGTTTAGAAAGGGTGAGGTAGGAAATATAGAGGGTTTTAACCTTAATATATGCATCTAGTGACCTAAGAAGTTATGTTGTAATATTTTGATACTCACTTATATAATTGTCCTAGGTGTAAGCTTGGTGGTTTATTATTGGAACAACTATTTGTGTTATGGGTTATCCAATAGGGTTAACTTATTGTTTTGGTATTGGGACTAATTATAACATGTTAAGAGGCTTAAAATAATGGTTAAGATATTTCTAAATAGTTTTACTATTGAATTATATTTCAATTGATTTTTTCATTGTGGGGGTTAGTATATGGTTATCCTATAATTGACATTTTTACTAAGTAATAAAGTAAGTGGTGAGTAGGGTGTTTAGGTGGGTGTGATTTCCTAAACCATTATTCTTCTGCATAGATTTCAGTGGTGACCTACCAATGGGTAAATTATTATGTGATTAATATATGACTGGTTGGTATCTAAATCTTAGTGCTAGAGAATTATAGATTATGGTCCCACACCTCTATCACTAGTGAATTGGGTGCCTAAATAGATTAGTAGATCTAGGTATGTTCGATCCCTATTGAGAGCATGGGTTTTATAAATTCATGTCACATGGTTAATGGTATTAGTATAGGGATGGGATTGAGTTATATCAAGGTATGGCCAATATAATATATAAGGTATTCTAACAAAGGTCTAGTTTTGGAAAATTATTTACTCTTATTCGAATTTATTACCCTAACATTCATTTTATGATGTGTGGTATCAATTTATCTAAGTTAAGATAGAAACATAACTTGATATTCTATTCAAGAATCATTAAAGCGGAGAATATATATAGTAGATTTTGACTATAGGATAGTTCCTCTATTTGGGGTTATCTCTCAAACTTGTAAAGTCTCAAATGGGATTAGGTAGTTATTATAGGATTCTATCAATATAGGGACAATTCCTATTATTAGATATTTATATATTTTTTCATTAGTTTAGAACATGATTTTTTTGAGTTTATTTTCTGGGATTTTCCTCATTTGACTTGATATTCCTTGATCATAATAATATTATTCTCATAGAATCCTATTATGTTATTCTATCTATTATGGGTGATTCTCCTTAAAAAATTACTGATTATAAAAGTCTAGTATCATGGGAACCTTACATGGGACTATTGGATGATAGATACACTATTTAACTACCAACGGAACTTTTCACTATGGATTTATTTTGATTATTGTACTAGTCTAATTTCATATATGATTTCCCTATGACTATAGTATGATATAAAAACCATATAAGATACCAGGTGTAATTTTTACTAAGGCTGAATATGATTAGCTTTATGCATGACATTAGGATTGGATAGTCCATGGATATATGTAATATCTACTTGAACCTACAATCATGATAGGATCTACTAGGGTGGTATATGATTAGTATTATTCCTACTTTTATGAGGGGATCTCTTGCACTATAATTTTTATATGATGATACATAATTCAAAAACTTTTATTTTATAGGCATAACTCATTCAAACGTTTTATTCATACCATCAGAATACTTTTCCCATTCTAGTACTAGAAAAAATAGATATGATTCATCCATTTTGGGGGCTTCTTGAGCTTCTAATGACATGACTAGGGCATGAATATATTATTTATGGATTTAATTTCATTTTGTACACACATTAAAATATATTATGGTTCTTATTAGAAACTCCATTGGTGGTGTACTACTATGTTTATACTTAAACCTTTCACATGCACTATAGTGGATGTGAAAATATTGTGGTTGAAATGTCGGTTAGAGACTGAGCCCTAGTGTAAGGTAGAGAGCTAGAGGAACTCGGTAGTGATGTTGAAACTAGTTTGATGTGTGTTTAAGGACAGGTAATTATGTATCCTTCTATTTATTTTTTTTTTTATTCCTATTATATATATTATTACCCCATTTTAATATCAGTATAAATATATAATATTTACGAGTTACATTTTTTATAACATGGTGATTGATATTTTTCATAGTATACCTTCTACTACTAATCCATGCATTATTTTTTGAAGTTATACCTATTAATGGATGCTTAAGTTATCTACTTTTTATTTCATGTGATTATATAAAGGGTATAATCTCCCTTCATGCTATTATTATATACTCTCCACTAGTTGAAAACATATAGAGTATGGAGTGACGTGCATGAGGTCACATAGCTATCTGGATCTCCATTATTTAGGATAATCGGGATATGGACATTAAAAACCATACTTAACTAGACAAAATTGACATATACTTAACTTTAGTGAAATAATATGACATAATATAGTTCCATATAAAGACTCATATGAGTGGTATACTTTAACAGAATCCTATTGAAATCCATCTATACCATCGCCCCAACATTTCATCAAAATCCAAAATGATATAATGAAATATCAATCTCCATATCCTATAAAATTTTGTACTCTACTGAATTTCCCTTATCTAGATTATGTAAAATAAGATACTAATACATCCCAAGAGGATATTTTTGGGTGTGATTATATCATACCCAATGGTATATCACCTCCCAACCCCTACCTTTCTTTTATAAAACCAACTATATTTATTAAAAACATAAATAAAGTTGATAATGTAGTAAATAGATGACATGATTATCATAAAAGTGATGAATATAAGTAAATAGTATCCTATTTACATAGTGTTAGTTCCATCCTCCTATATTATTTTTATGGTCATAGGCTATACAAACATTGATAATATACTAGAATCTGAGAAAAGTAATAAATGGATACATAACCAAAGTAGGGGTACCTGAGTATCAATCCCAGAAAAAGTTGAAGTGTTTATAAATTTTTGGGCCCATTTAACCCATGTCATGTTTAAAAACCTCTCCATCACTAGTTGGGATCCTTTCATAAGAATTATATAATAATATTATATACCTTTACACATGATAAGTTTAAAAAAGACTATGTATAAAAAAGTATGAAACACTGACCATAATACTTGAATAACATATTTAATGTTTAAATGGTAAAAAACAACTAATATGGTAAACCATGTACAATGTTTGGAATTAAAAGAAAATAGGGAAAAGATGTAATAAACATGGAAATGAATAAGACATGTACTAAGAAAAAAACTAAATCTTACAAGTGACTAAAAAGTAAATTTCCCAATTAAAAACATATTAATATTTTTAAGATATAATTTGGGAAATTTTTTATTAAATAAAGGAATTTATTTTAAATGAATACCACTGATCACCATACTATGGTAAATTTATAAAATAATATTTATGGGGGTGATAAGGGGTCAACAAAAAAAATACTACTTTGAACATACTTCCCATTCCTAAAGAAATAAGATATTATTCCACCTAAGGGGTTATATAATAAAATATAAAGATAAATTATGGTTTTAGAGACAATGTTTATAAATATTATAAATACTAAGATAAATTTTATGTCTTTAAATTTGCTTTAAAACAAACCAAATATTGTAAAACATATTAGAAGGAAACTAAAATGGATAATTTTATTTATAAAACTAAGAAAACAGAAACCATGGGTTAATATTTCTAATTTTTAAAATTAAGTAAATCAGTAGGATGAGGATAATAACCAATATTTAGTTAACAAAAAACAAGGTCATACAACACCTTGGTGATGAGTATGTATAAGGATCACAGGTGTATTTTCATAGAGAGAAAGAGAAGATCATTATAGAATAAAAGGGAGGTATTTATAAAATTTAATTAAAAATAAAGAAAAATGGTTTTTATGGATTAAAATTTAGAGTTAAAAAAATCCAACTTACCCATTTTTTATAAAATAAATACCCAATATTCTATCAATTACCAGTTACAAGGAAAAAAGGTACTCAGTGGCTATATTAGGGGCTACTAGTGGCCACTAGACACCACCAAGTACTCAGTTCTTGTCAATTTTATACCTCCTGCATTACCTACACCTACACCCACCATAATTTCCACATTATTCCTTAAATTATTTTTTATCCTTCTTCTAGATAAAAAAACACCATATTAATAATTTATGGATAAAAACAATAATGAAAATACTAACATAAAAAAATGGGTAATTATAAACTCCCTTCCATAATAACCCTCTTACTCAAGAAACTTTGCTAAGAGTCTTAAAGAAAAAAGTATATCCCTTTATATTTTATCCCAACCTCTCATTACTATGTTTATCCTAAAATAATTCATTTTTTCATAAAAAATTAACAATAGGAATAAACATCCCTCATAATACATTGTCACTTAAATTTATAATGAACAATGGTCTCTCCACAGAGGAACCACCATTCCCTATCGGAATATCATCAAACAAGATCACATGTGAAGGATAATTTGTGTATTTTATCATTTTAGGTAATAAAAAATAACATGTATAGCACAAAATTTTGGATTAAAATTAATATAATATAATTTTATCTATAAACTCTAGTATTTCAAATGATATGATGAACCTTATAGTTAACCATCCTAGTTTCCTTATATATCAGTGACCCAATATTAGAGAGACTTGATGAAAGACATGATCATTGAGATTAAATTACAAGGGTTTTCTCTTGTGATAAATATATGAATTTTTTTAGCTGTGATGAAAGATATGACCATTTTTATTTTATCTCAATCCTATACAAGAAAATAAATGGGTTTCAATTTACCGATAGTTCATTGGTTTTTTTCTCTTTCCCTTTAATATGTGAAATAACTTAAACAAAATCTAGTATTCCCTTTTTCTATTCTCGGCTACCAAAATTTTCATTGGATATCCTGATACATTTTCATAACCCCAAGATGAACTGATCACATTAAAATATTATATTCCATAATCACTTACTCCTACATATTTTAAGGAACCACGATACTTCCATGAATATAAAGGAAATATTTGGATTCTAGAGACCTACCATCAAGGACCTCCCAATTGTCAAGAATATCTCAGAAGATTATATAATCATAATTTGATATTGGAGAGTCCATGAATCACTCCACCATGGATTAAGTGTTTTAAATATAAGATAAATATATCTCATCATTAACATATATATTATCAATATAAATCCAAACCATCAAGGGAATCAATATTTATTCTTCCTTTACCTCCATCATGTTTTGTGGTTAGACATTCTTGCTAAGTGAATCCACAAAAATATTACCCTTCTCAGGTGAATATAACAAATAAAAATTGAATTATTTAAGATATTAAAACAATAAACAATTACTTATATTTAAATTTTACTATGAAAATATATACTTGAAGATTTTATGGATAGTGTATACCATGAATTGCTTACCAGATAAATAGTTCCTCTAATACCTTAAGTTATAAAAAAACCATAACCAATTGTATGTCTTGAGTGTGAGTTTCATTAATAAGGATAACGCTACTGTGAAATATAAGAAACAACACAATTTTCATTCATTATCACACATCCTAATACCATCAAATATGACTCACAGAAAACATTTAACCATTTACTCAGCTAAGGTGATATTAAGATAAGATTAATAGGCAATATATAATTCATCTATTCAAAGGATGATTTATATTGATTCAACCATATAAACTTGAATCCCTCCTTGTAAATATTTTCATGGGAGTATAAATTAATAAAAAAACATATATAAATGATAATAAAACCATAAAAGTCTAATAAATCTCAGTATCTCAAAAACATTCATTGGAAACTTCAAGGATATTACCACTTCCACATTATTGGGTTATACTGAGATTTTGGATTCCAAAAAAATATAATGGTACCCTAGCTCCTAAACCTCCCTTAGATAATATATCATCTATACTGAACTTATTTAAAACTTAATAAGAGTTAAATATATTGAATAATTTTACTTGGATTTATAAATATTCCTTTAATCCTATTTAAAAGAATTTATATTTAGATTCTCCATATCTATTCAAATAAAGAGTGGAGTGAAGTAGATCTGTGAATATAGTCATGTACTCCATAATATAAAATGACCCTTATCACTAAAAAATCTTGATAATTTAATTTATATATTGTTTTGAGGTAAAATTACATGAATAAAATCTTTTGAAATATCTTCTCGATAAGGTTCTGATCTTTTTTAGCCCTAATCATAACATCTAGACATTGGAGGCTAGGCCCTTCCTACATATATGTTTCTAATAGAACTCAATATTTATATGGGGTATTGATAATCTCAAGTATATAATAGATATGAACAATTAATTACTCTACTTCTTCTGGGGATAAATCGCACCAAAAAGATGAAGGAGATTGAAAGTGGAAATCTGTCATAACATCCTATGTCATGGGTTCCCTATATAGTTCTTCTTTTCCTGAATCCAGGAGCCATTGAGTAGGTCCCTCCATGACTTATGGATCAATTGTATTCATGGAAGGTAAATCATTATCATCCAACTTGTTCTATCTAACTATATGTGGTTTCTTAAGTGTTATACTCTGCAATTAAGTAGATACTTACATTAGTTTCTTTTTCAAGGAATGTCCAAATTTAAAATTTAAAATAGAATATTATTAATCAATTCCTAACCCAAACTCTCTTTTTGATATTTAATTTTTATAAAATTATTTTATAATTTAGAATATAGTTTTAAATATTTTTCAAACATACTTTAAATATAAGGATGAATGATAAATCTTACAATAAAATTAATGTGTTTTCAAATCAAAAATATTAATTAATAATTCATATTAAACAATTAATCACTAATAACTAAAAATGAAAACATTAGTTTTTTATAATTTATATCTCAGTTGTCATAAATATTAAATTTATTATAATAATACATTAACAAATATAAACAAACACACTAGATTTCACACCATCCTATATGATGCTTCCCATTAACGCCTACTCAGGATGCATGAGACTCCAATGAATAACAAAAAATCAAGAAGAAATTAAAAAACATTTAACATATTTTAACATGATAAATAAATATGACACAATTAGTATTCTATCTAGTCATATTTATGGGTTACCTACTGATCCATTACCATTACATCTCTTGGTTATCTGCATGCCTGGTTTCCTTAAAAGGGATCCAATACCATTTTAAAAAACTCAAACCAAATCACTATTTGAATCAACCTGAACCCTCATAATACCCCAGACACACTTCCCAATCTCTATATCCAAGAACAAACATAAAGGTATTGTATGAGTTATAATGGGTAGTGGTTTTCAATTTTGTTAATTAAAAAAACATGAAGAACACTTACTGAAAAACCTAACTAACCTTTAGAGACAATATCTAAATGTAAAATTAAACATATTACCCATGAATATTATAATATAATCTATCATTACCTATAAACCAATAGAATATTGTAATTAATTTAAAGAAAATTTTACATTTATATGAATACTCAATGTAACATAGTTTGAAAACATCCATATAGACCATCAATCAAATATAGCTGGACATAATTGATATATAAATATCTCATGTGAAATAAAATTACACTAAAGAGTGGCATGTGAAGACCCATATGAGTGGTATACTATAACATAACCCCATGTAAATTCCTATGTATCATTTCCCAATATATCTATCAAAATATCAAAAGTTTTGGCACAACTCCCATATTCAAGTCCTAAAAACTCCCATGCAAAGGATTATTTCCCTTTCATGAATCCTATATATGAATATCTACATGAATCTCAAGGTGACATGTATAGGATGTGAGTAAATCATGCACATAGGTTATTCAACACTCATCCCCTACCTATCTTTCATCAAACCAACTATATACAATATTAATAAAAATCAAATAGAAAATATTTTAAATATTTAACATGCATATCAATATAGGGATCAATATTAATAAATAATAACCACTTTTCAAAGTGCTAGTTCCCAACTAACATCTAATTTTCATTTTGAATCATCATACCTTCTATAATGACTGGTCATAATTTGAGAAAAATGATGCACAAAAAATGTGGCCTTCCTCAAAACCTAACCTAGGGAAAGGGGAAGTGTATAAAAATTCATGGAACCTCTAAACTCATCCTAGGGAAAGGATAAATTATATACAATGTTAGTACCACCTTAATCTTGTATCGTATTTAAAAAAATTATTAACTTGGATACATACTTATTATAATTCTATAACAATACTATATCTCTTTTCATGTGTACAATAATATATAGTAGTAGGTATCTACATGTATACATCACTAACCATAATATCATCATAACATAATTCAAGTTTACATAGGAATAAGACATAATAAGTATGTTAAAAAATATATAATGTATTTCCTTCCAAACAAATAAGGAATATTAATGGTAAAGTTGATAGTGAACATGACATGGAATACGTAATATCTAAGGATTACTAGTATAAAATTTTAAATTCACAATTCAAAAAAATCATGTTTTTAAAACAAAATTTTAGAAAAAAATATTTAAGAAATGGGTATATTTTAGATTAATCACACTTATCTTCATGAAACTATTGTTCATTACATTATGATAGTTATGGGGGAGAGAAGGTTTCACCTTAAAAATACTATTTTGAACTCAATTTGTATTCCCAAAATAAGGTATATTTCTTTGAAGTTATTATACAAAACTAGAGAATGTTAAATTATGGATTTAGGAAAAAAAAATTGAAATGAGATAAATCTATAAATAAAACTGATTTCTTTATGATTGATTTAACCGTGATAAACTATTTAAACAATATAACAAAAGTAAAATTACATATAATTTTTTATTTTAAAAACCAATAAAATAAGAATCATGGACTTTGTTTTTTTCCCAAATGAAATAATAAAAATAGTGGGAAGAGAATAAGATCCTGCCCTTTTTCAAAAACTAATGTCTTCAATACACTTACGATGAATCTATATAAGGATAAAAGGTGTATTCTCTTAGAGATAAAGAGAAGCGGGTTAGAGCATAAATGGAGGGTTTTATGACTAAAATAAAGGAAAATCCTAATAAAAAAGGGTTTTATGTATTAAACATAAAACTTTAAAAGAATAATTTACTCCTTGTTTTTTAAAATTCCAAGTATTCTACCAAGTTCTTTGTATAGGTCCACTAAGTAACCAATGAACCCAACAGTATCCATTTTTAACCACCAAACACTAATAGGTTATTAATAAAATACATATATCTACTCCCACATTTATTTCCTCATTATTTATCCCATTATTATATTAAATTTATTAAACATATGTTAACATTATATTAACACAGAAAAATATAAAATTAAAGGAAATTACTAACCTATAAAATTTGGGTAATTACACATACCTTCTCTTAAAAGTAATAAGTGAAATTTCCTTTTTTATCATTTGGATATAGTGGTAACCTTATCTCAAATCAATCATGGAAAACCATATTTCTCCTATAAATTGATCAAATATGACAATAATATAAGAGAGTGGATACATGTTTTTCATCATCATTGAATTCAACCAATATTAATCCACACAGAAATGAAAATTTCTATCACCATTTTGGGTGAAAAAAATAGGATCGCCCCAAGATAAATTTATTGGGTTTATAAACCCTTTTTATTTGGGGACCTCTTTCTAAACCTTTCACTCTATCAACTTAGCTATTTTTATCCTTTATGGTGGTTTCAAAATAGGTTTTATACCTATAACTAGATTATTTGTAAACTCAAACACCATCATAGAAGGAAACTCTAATAAGTCCTTATGAAGGATGACTAGGTATAAATATAAGATTTGAAAAATAAAAGATTCCTCCCCTCCATATCCCCTAATGTAATGATCAAAAATTTAACCACGATGAAACCCAACTAAAAATTGTTAATTCCAACAAGGTTTACTAAATTTTCCTACTCAAAAAAGGTAAAATAATCCTTAATAGGGGAAGTGAAGGAAAATTATCTGCAATATAAATAAATGGTTGATCTATACAGATTCAACCTATCCATATTAAGGATCATAATAAAGACACTAATATATATAACCAAAAAAAAGTGCTTTCACCCACTCTCAACTATGAAACATCTTATATATATTTCAATAATATCATATTGATTCCCCAAGATCATGTTGATGGTCATCATCAAAATAAAACACTCCAATATCAAATTTAGATCACTAACCAACTAAGAAAAGAGGAAGGAGTTTGTTACACATGATTCAAATAATACTGATTTCAAGTTATATGTTGTTATGATCACACCGTGTATTATTGATGACCCTTGTCCATGATTAGGTGGAGTCATATCCATATTGAAAAGTTGTCCTAAACACACAACCTTATCCTATACTCTTGAAATTTCAATTCCATTTTTTGTTACTCCATATTTTAATAACTACCATTGTGAACCACATCCTCTTCCAGGTCTAAAATAACCAAAAGAATACCAACTAATTCTCTGAGGTGATATTCAAGACTCTACCCTAGATTTATGAGTTTGTCTAGTGTATAAACACTACTAACCATGGGTAAATTAATAAAACAATTTATAAATTTCCCATTTACCCCATATAAATATCACTCCTTTGGTGGTTAATCACAAATGGTGAAATATGTCTTAGTTGAATACACTAAAAGCACTCAAGGGTGGTCCTACCATGAGATAGGAGTGTACAAAAACTATCTCTATATACACTTTCTATCACTACCTTAGAAATTATAATTTAATCTCATATTTATACTACCTAAATACCCACACCTTCACCATAAAAATGTAGAAAATTGTCTTTAAACACTACCATATACCAAGTTCCTCTCAACTATGAGTGATTGGTTCACTACCTCAAAAGTGAAATAAAAAAAATTTCATGGACTGGTATTAGGTCTCTCAATCTAACCAAAAAAAACCTAACCTTGTTTTCATCATCCCTATAAACCATTAAATAAAAAAAAAGATTAATTATAAGAAATATTTTGCGCAATCGAACACTGAAATTTCCCATAGGTGCAATACAAAAAATAATTATTCCTCCACATTCATCAAGTTCTCAAATAATATCTAATTAGAAAAATACCTAAAATTACTTTTAATATATTCTCTTACATAATCTCATTTATAATTTCACATACCACTAGTTCTTGTTGAAACCATGAAGAAAATATTTTGATAGCTACACACTTTGATTGGAATGGGTCTCAATCTATTAAAATATTCACTAAACTCACTCTATCAAGAACATTAGGACTTAAGGAACACCTTAACTGAAAAAAGGGTGGGTTCTAAATATATTTCTCTATTATAATATCATAATGGACTTATTTCTCCCAAATACCCATGATCTATCAACATTATAAGTCATATAAAGCTTTCTTAGTACTACTAATTAATGGCAGGATCTAGCACCATAGCTAGTAGGGAATGCTCATACATGCCCAAATAAAGATTTATAGAAGTACGTCTGGGATTCATGACACTAAAATTTAAAATAAACATCTTATTATATTTCTACCATAGTTCTTAGTATCATATTTTAGGGGAAATCTTTAATGGAAATGTGACCCACCACTCTATACACACCCTATCCACATAAGGGTTCAATAAAAATCATGTATCTCTTTGACTAATCAACCCACTCTTAGGGTTTGATGCATAATATATATGGTCCACATAATTATCCATCATATAGTTAACATAGGTAATATTAGTAACCCAGATTTCAGTTAAGTATGGTGACACAAGTAACTTATAAATGAAAATAAAAAAGCTTTTATTGATTATTTAAATAACTAAACTTGTTTCCATAACCAGGTTATCAATCATACATTGTGATATGAATGTAATGTGATCATACATTTCATATGTGATACATGAACGCATTCCCTATTTACATATTGGTCCAAGTGAAAATAATAAACTGTATATCACTCGTAAAATTATCATAAAATCCCAAGATCAAAATACTAAAAACCCATTAATTCCAATCCCACTCCATGGTATCATGGAATTTCACATTATAAGTGTAAAATAAGAATAAACATAGAATAAAACACAAGTTAAAATTATTTATATCTATTTCTACCATGTTCCAAATAGTAAAAAAATAAAACTAGTCATTGATACCAAGTTATAACATACCCAACCTAATAATCATAAATAGATCTCAAGCTAGATAACTATGTGAACTTAAGAACGCCTTTATCTATTACAATGACTTTTGACTAGTGGTGTGGGTATATAAATATTTTTTAGAAAATATATCTGCTATCAGATACCATAAATAAGATATAAATAAACATAAAACATCATATATGATATAACAGAATAATGTGGACATTATAGTGAAAATCAATCCATAATAAAACAAAATTTTCTATGAAAATGTATAAATCCAATGTAAATGTCATAATTTCATATATCCAGATTTACGATCACATAATAGGTAGACCATATACAAATTTATTCTAAAAAAAATAATGGTGAAATAAGAAAAATTTGTGTCAGTGGCTCCACCAAATCCCCTCGCCCAATCTTACTTATCTATCTATATCAACAAAAGATCACTAGCTTCCTTCCCTAAATTGCGTCTCTAAACATGAATTTTACACACCCATTGATAATTTCATGTATATTATGAGAAATATACTCAATAGTACACCACCAATAGTTTCCATAAAAAATACATCATATATAGATGTGTGCATGATATTATATGGAAAAATAATAAATGTAAACATAACTTTTATTGTATCATGGAGTGATAAGTATCCACTAAGGTGAGTTTTTATAACTGATTCATCTTGTATTGTAATGGGATTATTATCTTGTAGTATGATCAAGACAAGAGTTTGAAAAAGTCATTTGTACTCATAATAATTAACTTTAGTGAATATGTATCCCTAAAGGACTAAATAAAAGGTGGAAAATGTGTGATCATAGAGATAAGTTGTGGGTAGACGAAGTTTCACCATATAACTAGGACATTGCTTAAAAAGGTATTATCATATAAGTAACATCAATGAACCATATATAATTATACAACTAACACATGGGTGAATAATTTATCACCTTACAAGTGATATTAATTAATGATATATGACCATAAAACTAAATTATGGGTAAATTGTGTATCACTAATAATAAATAAGGGTTAGTGAGTTTCTATCATAATAAAATTCTTAGGTGGTATATAACTTACTAAATGAGGAAAGGATAAACCATGTATCACTATATGCATCATAAGGGTGAATGATATGTCACAAAAACAGGCCATAAGGTTGAAAATGTATAACCAATATAGAAAACAAGGTGACTAATTCATCACTAACATAATAGACAAAGGTGGACGATTTATCACCATATACATAAAACATTAATGAATGATGTATTATATAAGCATGGATTATGTGAAAAATTCAACAAAAATATCCCTTATGGGGAATTACCATAGTACATACCCCACCTCATTAGACCATTCTCACCCATTGTTCCATTCATTCTCTATGAATCATACACCTAGTTACATTTACTTCAAGACCATCTGAACTTATTATGACTTAGAATCTTCCTTAACCATCCCTCTCATAAGAATAAACTCATGTATGCCAAAAACCATAGAAAAAACACATAAAAAGGATAACTCATCACCCGATTAACCCATAAGAAAGATATATAAAAAAATTATTTCTTAAATATATCTTACAAGGATCATTAACTAAGATCATAGACAAGATCACTCCTCATGGTTTCCAATTCTAGGTTATCTTTCCATGTTATTAATTATAAATGTACATTGGGAGCCATTAATTCAAAGCATAAGGTTTTTTACCTATTAAGATCTGGATAGTACTTACCCACCAATCAACATGAAAAAAAATTGGTCCCATTTCATGCTATGGGCACACACTCACCCACACTTTCATATCATAAAGTGTAAGATATACATATGAAATATAGGAAAATTCTAATAAATACTTACCTCATAATATTAAAATTCATCCCATAGGATGTAAATGTAAAAATTTCCATCAATTAATGGAAATATCAAAAGAAGACTAAACCCCCCATATTTAGGAATTTTAAATGATAAAAAGTAAAAAAATAGAAAAAATATATCAATTAAAGTAACAAGAGTTTTAGACTTACAAAAATTGATCCAAATAAATTAACAACACTTGATTCAAGGCATATATGAGAGATAAAGTAAGGTTAAAAGATAATGGAAGATTGGAAGTTAGTTATTTTAGACTAGCAAGAAAGAGTGGGGTCTAATGTTATAACATTTTATATTAAAATTCAATTAAATCAAAATTTTAAAAAAAAATATCCTAAAGGACACCAATTACCTAGTGCATAATCCCACCTACTGGTTAGTTGTTGTTGGTTAACCAAATAATTTCCCACAAAAACATTTCCATCACGTACAAGGTACATGGCTATTGGGTACTCATTGGAATCTATAATATTTGAATTATTTTTTCCAAAAATATTTTTTCAATAAATTATTACTACCAGTCAACAAAAAAAATTCTTATAGATAAAATGAACCAAAATACACATGTAATGAATGAAAATAAATAAAATTCAAACCTTAGTGTGTTTGGGCCATTATATACTATATGGTGATGTAGCAGGTGTTACATGGTGTGTAATATATTTTGCTAAACTTGTTAAAGTAAAAAAATAAAGGTCATTTAAGGTATTTTTATATTAGGTTGCACTATGATTTATAATTTTATACATGGTTTTATTAGTACTATCAAAAAAATAGTTTTAAGATTATATGAGTGTATCATATTATATAAAATAATTTCACCTTTTGAAATCATTCAAATATATTGAATATAACATTATGGTGGAATGATAATTAACCACTTGGAGAATATAAATATATATTGTCCTTTGTATATGATCATTATAGAATGGAATGGATTATGATGTATTAGAAATATACAATAAATAATAAATCATTACATGGTGATAGTCACTACAACAAGATTTCTGTTGGGACTTGGTTATAAATACCACATCATTGTGTTTAATTCAAATAATATAGGATATCATGTAACTAATTTTCCAAATATGATTATATTTTTTAATCTAACTTGTATCACATAATAATATTTTTTGTGCATTCACTAAATGATAAAAGTATTTTTGACAAGTCAAATAATTATTGAGTTTTTTTCATATAGGGTTTCAATGGTTGAAAGAAAAAGGGTTTTCCATTTAATAACATATGAAATGTTAAAACTATAAGAGGATTATTTATTAATTAAAGGTGTTATATTTAAATGTCTTCATATAACTCATTTTAATGCACTAGATATTACACTTGAAGATTAATTTCTCCCTCATGCTCTTCTTGTTGGATAGAATTATGTTGTTCCAACATATCTCAGTGTTTTTTGATGATCAAAAAAACCCTATTTTTATTCTAATGATTTTATCTAAAATGTTTTAAAATTTATTCTACTATAAGATATGTGCTAGTTTTTTAGAGGTTTTTATTTTATGCTTAATTATTTTATGCTGAGTAAAATTGTTGAAATCCACATCAAATTATTTTTTCCTACGAGAATCCTATTTTAAAATTTTATCATCCTTTTTCTCAGAGTCAGAAAACTGACTACTAAAAATTTATCTTATTACATAATATATTATCTTATGAAGAGAATAAATGATCAACCATATGTTCAAATCCAGATACTTCATTGAGAGTCTATTTATTAAAAATATTTTTCTTATGAAAAAGATATTCAAAAAATAATATCTTGTGAGCACTAAGAGATGTTTTTAAAGGTAAGTATCACACTTTAGTAACATAATTATTTTATGAAGAAAGATTATTCAACAAAAAAATTAATTTATTTTATATTATTCACTATAGAAATCAAAATTCTATTTTATCTTATAAAGCCTCTTAGAAATTTATTTTATGAAGATAGTGTTATCATTTTTTATCATATGAAGAACAAGCTATGGTGTAGATCATCCAGATTTGATTTATAATATCTCAATAATTTATTTTATGGTTTTAATAATATTAGAAATTGAATTTTATAATTAAGGAAAATTTTATTTTTGTATAAAGTATTGTTTTTATAGTAATGTAAAGATATGAATAAAAATATTTATGACATCATTATTACATAAGTATATTCCATAACTGGAAAAAAAAATATACACATACCATTAAGATAATGTTTCATCAACTTTTCAATGGATTATTCACTCAACCATTGTGATTATCTTGTATTATTATGTTCAAAATCAAGGAGGATATATAAATAGGGATAGTAAGACACTACATGGTTAGATATACATAAAATGATAGAAATTCACACATACATATGATTAATGTGATAATACTAACAAATAGTTCTTGTACATAAAATTCTCACATGATATGATGAAAAGTATATCAGTTTTAGTGAAAGGATATCTGGATATAGGATTTGAAGATCAATATATTTACAAAATTTATACTAATCTTATTTCAATTTCATCTTGCAACTGGGTGATGAAACAATTATTTCAAGTTACATTGAATCTATTTTGTCTACTCTAATTGTGAGTGGGTGTCTCAAGAATATGGTTAGGTTTCCCAAAGGAAGATATTGATTGAAATATTTTTTTCCCTTATAAAAATTAATAGTATATTTTACTCTACTGGGATCCCCCAAATAAAGGGTTTTCAAAGTGAAATTTTCCAAACATGTAGTGAAAATTATTGGTGGATGGAACTAAGGGATTTTTGTTCCCCAAACCACTATAAAAATCATGTAAACAATATCTTCCTACTAAGATTTTATATTTGTGATACCTAATTTTATTAAGAAAAATATTAGAGTGCACATACCTTGAAGATATTTGTTTAAAAGTAAAATTTTATGAATTCAATTCACAACCCTTTTGAGTTTTCAGTAATATGTTCTTTTGGGAAAAAATAGTAATCAATGCTCATGAATCTCAAGTTCACAGCTATAAAAGCTTGATTTCCAAATATCTTCTTTCAAATGGATTCTATGGATTTTAATAGAGAAGGTTTTTTCATGGTTAGATATCCTTAACTTAATGGTAAAAATTATGGTTGGTGGAAGGAAAGATTGACCATGTATTTGAATAACCTTGGATTAAAGGTTTATCTTAAAGTAGTTAATACTTATGAAATTCCAAATACACAACTAAAAATTTTGGATGCTAAAAATGAAGCAATATATGATCTAATTTCTATATACATGAATGTTATAATATGTGGACTAGGTATCTATGAGTTTAATAAAGTTTTCCAATGTCAAACATCACATGAAATTTGGACTACCATAGATGTTTCTTTTGAGGGTGTTGAAAATGTACAGGCTCTTAGAAATGATTCTGCTAAACTGGAGTTTGACACCTTAAAAATGGATGAAGCATAAATCATCACTCGTCTGAATGGAAGACTCACTCATATTTTGAACAATGTTACTACTCTAGGAATGCTAATTACTGAGTCTAATAAGTCATTATATATTTTAAGAGTTTTACCACTTAAGTTTAGTGTAATATTAGATGACATCAAATAATCTATAGAGAAAAATAATTTTAAAATCAAATACCTCAATGAAACTCTTATGATGTATGAAGTATAAATGGAAATTGAATATAGAGTATATAAAATGGTTAAGAAATAAAATTATTCTTCGAAGTATTCGACTTCTAAATATGACAAGATGTAAAAGGGTATTCGGATCTCTGAAACATCTAATGAATAATAATCATTAAGATATTTTGGATTAAATGATAAACATTCATAGTTTTCACAAAAGTTCAAAAATTTATATGAAAATACATGATGTTCAAAAGACCCTTTCAACAATCAATGGAATTAAGGTTACAAATATAAATAAGTAATATATTATGAGTGAAAGATTATATGACATATTAATACATCATGTCCACAATTGAATGAAAATAAAAACTCTGAAAAAAAAATTCTTCAAGAAGACTAGATATAAGAAGAAATAAAATAAGGCCATTAAATTCAAAAGGATCACTTTTGATGACTCTATCTAATGTACATATTCATTATTAAAATTTTAATCTCTTAATAAAATGGAAAACATTTTTTATGGAACATTTAAATAAGGTAACTAGCCATGTGAATAAAAATGAAAAACGGTTTATGGATAGTGTATGTTCAAGAAATATGAGTGGATATTTCTCAAAATTTCATTCACTTTTCATGATTTATGGATGCTATGTCACATTTGGTGATAATTAAAAATGAAAAAAAAAATCCATTAGATAAGCTAGAAATCTAAAATCTATACTTATCAAACAATTAATTTATTTTTATGTCTTAAAGCACAACCTAATATAAATTTCTCAACTTTTTGATGATGGTTATTCGGTTTATTCTTCTAAAAATTTATGTTCAGTTTCAAAGAAAAATCCTGTAAATTCTTAGAACCAAGAATAGACAAAGTATATACTTTAAAAGTTAATTCTTTGTGTAAAAAATGTAAATTGTTTTAAATATGAAATTAATGAATCGTGGATTTCGCATAGAAGAAAAAGAAATAGTAATGTTTATTCTTTGAGAAATTTATCAAAAAGACATTTTACTTTAGATTTTTTGGATCTTAAATTGGAAAAAGAGAAATTATGTGATGCATGTAAAATGGGAAAGTAACAAAAGTCATCTTTTAAAATAATTAAAGCAGTTTCCACATCCAAACCTCTAGAATTTATCCGTATTGATTTTTTGGACCCACTAAAACCACAACTATTGTGGGAAAATCATTTTTTCATGTGTTAGTTGATTATTTTTCAAAATTTATATGGGTTTATATTTTGAGACATAAAATTTAATCTTATTCAGTTTTTATTAATTTTTGTGAACTTATATAAGATGATAAAAGTTCCAAAATTTTGACTTTGAGAGTTGATCATGGATGAGAATTGGAGAATCATGAATTTAATTCATATTTCTCAAAACAAGGAATTAAAATAATTTTTTCTTCTTTATGACACCTCTATAGAATAGTGTTTTTAAAAATAGTAATAAGTCCTTACAAGAAATCACAAGAACAATGTTATATGAATATAATATGCATACTTTTTTCTAGGATGAATCTATTAACATGTCATGTTATGTCATTAATAGAGTACTAGTAAGGTATATCTTAAAGAAAACACCCTACGAGTTATGGAATATTATAAAACCAATGGTAGGGTACTTTTAAGTATTTGGATGAAATGTTTACATCTTAAACACTAAGGATAAAATTAGTAAGTTTGATCCAAAAAGATGATGAAGGTATATTCCTAGGTTATTTTACTACATCTAAAGTTTATATATTTCTCAAAAAAAAATTAATGACTATTGAAGAATAAACTCATGTGAATTTTGATTAAAGTGATCTTTTGGATCAAAAATTACTCAAACATATAATCTAATTGATTCTATTAAGTACATGATACCCAAACCTATCTTTTAAAAAATAAGGATGATGATTTTCAACCCAGTTACTTTGAACCAAATGTTGAAAGGGTTCATGATAGTGAACCATAAATTTTTCTTCCAATACAACCTAGAAACTTTAAAGACTATCCTCCTGAAATGGTTATAGGAATTTTATATTAAGGAGTTAGAACTAAAAGAAATATAATAATTCTATCAGAATTATTTTACTTTCTATATTAGCAAGAACCTAGAACTATGGAAGAAAAATTATCTGATAAAAGTTTATATTTATCAATGAAATAAGAGTTATACCAGTTCAAGATGAATAAGGTATGGGAATTAGTGAAATGACCATTGACTATCCTATCATTTTTACTAAATTGATATTTATAAACAAATAGGATTATTATTTTTTATCACTAGGAATAAATCAATATTAGTTGAACAAATTATGATCAAGAAGGAATAGACTATGAAGATACATATTCCCCTATATCTAGATTAAAATAAATTTGAGTCTTTTTAGAATATGCATATTAAATGAATTATAAATTAAATAATATTGAAGTAAAATATTCATTTCTAGATGTACTTTCAATAAATAAACTTTATGTTGAACAAACTCCTAGTTTTTAAGACCCTCACTTTCAAAATTATGATTTTAAACTTACCAAATATCTCTATATACTTAAACAAGAACTTAAAACATGGCATGAGAGATTAATATCCTTTACTTTATCAAATTGGTTTTTAGTAATAAATTACCATCCTAAATTATTTAATAAAATTTGATCTTTAGATATTGTTTTCGTATAAATATGTGTTGATTATTTTATATTTGGATCAAAAAATCAAAAATTCTATAATGATATTTTTTACTTGAAAATAATAAGATTTATTCAACTCTTATGAGATCCAATATTAAACTAGATATAGATGAGGCTGTAAAATCATTTGAAAAAAGGCTTTATAGAGGAATAATTGGATGACTAATTTAACCTACTATAATTAAACCAAACATTATGTTTTTAGTATTCCTTTGTAAAATTTTTGATCTAATCTAAAAAAATATCATTTAAATGAATCCCAAATTATTATAATATATATAAATTGAACTATTTATCTTTCTCTAATTTTTACAAAAACCTATAATTTTAATTTAACATCATATTTAGAAGCTAATTTTGGTTGATGAACACTAGATAGGAAAATAACCTCATGAACATATCATTGACTTGTTAAATATCTAATATCAAGTTCATGTAAGAAACAACACTTTGTTGCACTATCAACTGCTGAGGATGAATACATTACAGCGAGAATTTATTCTGTGCAGTTATTGTGGATCAAGCATAAACTAATAGATTTAGGATTCAATTTTAATTGTTTCCCAAATAAATTTGATAACTCAAGTGTTATAAACCTTTCAAAGAACCCAATAAAACATTATACAACAAATAAAATTAATTTAAGCCATCATTTATTAAGATATCGTGCACAAAATGTCGGTATCTCTCTAGAAATTTTTTATATAGAAAATCAATTAGAAGACATTTTTACGAAACCATTTCCAATTAAAATTTTTTATTTTGTAAAATCCAAATTAGGTGTATTTACCTTTGATTATTTATTTTTTCAACATTACTTATTTAATAATGTAAATTTATAATTATTTAAATATTTATTTTTGAGAATTTATGTTGAGTTTTTTTTCAATATATTATTCATATAAAAATAGAAACCTCACCAAGTTCCATTATGATTACTCTTCATGAAACACAATATGACCCATCAATTACTGTAATATTAAAGAAATTAAGTCAATTCTACGCGTGAAACCCATACAAATATTTAAAACACAATCTCTTTGATATATGAATCTCTTTGACCTAACCCTCCAATATTACAAATTCCTTTAAAAATAGTGAAATAAAAAATAACTGATGGTGCAACCTCTGGAAGAATCAAAAATGGAAGTACTACTAGAAGATTTGTAAGTAAAAGATCCATAGATTTCATTTGTATGGAAGGTATAGATATGTTAATTAAAAGGGTCAAATCACATAAACTATATAAATTCATATTTTTTTAAAAATGATCTAAGTTTGTTCATGAAAAATAAGTTCAATAATTTTATGAGATAGTTATATTTGATTTTGGTGATGAAGATATGGTTTCAAAAACAGTGAATCCAAAAAGTTTTTAGATAACTTTATTTGAAATGGATAAAGCTTTCAAATGTCCGCATGATGGTTATAATAACTTTAGTGTTTCTCTAATTGATATATATGAGGTAAGTCTACCAGAAATGATGAAGTTGTTGTTCATAATAACTGATTTTGAGAAGACACCAGTGAAACATTTATAACATGAGTGGAAGGTTTTTGTAAAATTTATTCAGTATTCTATTTTGAAAATGAATGATGAGTTTGAAGAAGTTATTTTCAAAGATGTCACATTAGTATAACAGTTTATGATTCAGAATCCTATGAATCTAGAAGGTTACATTAATAAGTATACATGTCTCACTCAAAATAATTCAGTAAATATTTATCCTTTTGTAAGTATGTTACTGTTAGTTTTCCATAAAGTTAGTGTCTGACTACACGAAACTACTACAACACATTTTTACATTCTAATAATTTTCTGTGAAAGTGTATTAAATGAATTGTATTTTAATTTATTTCATCTTTGAACACTATATAACCTATTATTTGAGAAGAACCAAGTGAGAGAAAATACGGCTACTACTTAGGGGGAGTCATCCTGCATGGAAGTTTCTAGTGAGATTGTTTCTTAAACTCCTACAATTGTTCCTATTTTAGTGGTAGAACCAATGGAAATTAAGTATTTAAGAGATATTATTGATAATAATACTATCACTTAAACATGAAGAAGAGTAATATTTATACATCAATATATGGAAGGAACTGCTCCTCAAGTTAGTTTATCCTCTTCTCTCAAAAAAGTTCATCTTGTTTTCATTTATATTTCTTCTATTGGAGTACAAAAGTGAAATAGGAAAGGCACTCTCATATTCGTATAGAGCATAAAAGTTTATAAATTCCCATTATATAAATGGATACTACTAATAAAAGAACCTAAGATAACTAACTCGAGTTTATGTCTGAAGTAGAGTCTTTAAATATTTAGTTAGTTGTGTCTATATGTGAAATAAGGACTATTTTTGAGAAAATTGTATATAGAGATTATGTTAGTGAATTGAATTTGTTATTTTAATCATCATTAGAGAAGTTTTTTAAGGAATATAATAGAAAATAATACAATTTACTAGAAATTTAATCCATATTAGGTGTATTATCTTGAGATATTAACATGATGACTTCCACCATTTATTCCATGTACTGTTAGCTTTTTTTTAGGAATATATAACAAGATTTTCAAAGAGACTTGATTAATGAAGTTAGAAGGATGCTTGAATTTTAACAAATATCTATATTTTCCACTAATCAAACTTAGAAGGAAATAATTTCCTTCCTAAATAATAAAGTATCAAAAATTTAAAACCATTTGGTTCAAGTGAAAATGTATTCCAACTTTATTATTACATTATTGAAAATAATAGTTGGATCACGGGAAAATAATTTTTAAGTTTTTGAGAAGACATTTTAAAATCTGTATCAATTAATAGTAACCAATTTATGGCCAGAATTCTCTAAAGAAGAAAAAGAAGATGAAAATGTATTCAATGAACCTAAAAAGTGTGAAGTATACTTGAAAGTAATGGAAAAAGTTTCTATTTATCATCCAATCAGTTTGTGAGAAAGTTAGTTTGAATCATTTAAGAAGTTAGTTGTGAGTTGTTCTAGGAAAGGAGACTTGAAAAGTTTCTTAAGAGTTTTTTCTTAGAGAGTCTATTAGAGTTTTACAACTCTCCTAGACAATTCAATGTATGATACGATGAAGAGTATTGACACATGTGTAGAGGATCTATTTCAAATTGTAGGAAGTAATTTTCATGTACATCTTATTCCTGAAAATCATGCCTCTACATTTAAGTGGCTCCAGGATATTTTCAACCCTTCTAAAATATATTTAAGGGGAAATCATAATTTTGCAGAATAAGTGTCATTACCTTTACCTAAACCCTCTTCTAGGTAGTTTTTTAATCCCTAAATATAAATTTTTTATGGAAAGGGAAAAAAATATCAAAACATTCATTTCGCCTTAGTAAGCATAGACTGAAGTGATCAAAATCTATAATGAGAATCTTTACTCACTTTGGTTGATGTTATTAGAGAAAGTGTTGATTCTCTTATAACCATATCCTCCTTACCTACTATCCAGCCACATTAATTAAAAATACCCCTATAAAAATTATTTTTTACACCTCATAAATGACACACTTTATCAATTTGTGTGTTTATTTTAATGGTTCCACACAAACAAATTAATAGTTCTTCCAGAAAACATTGGAATGCTTGCATGCTTATATTTCATGATTTTAATAAATTTCTTTCATTCATTAGTATCATAATTTAAAGTGAATTTTTTTACCAATACACTCAGTGTTATTTTATTTTACTCTTAGTATTTATTCACTACTCTTATTTAATGTTTCTTTATTCCTTATTGATTTTATTAAATTATTTAATGGATTATACTGCTCAATATTTTTGTTAATAAAAATTCATGCAGAATTATATTCACATTCAGTGGCATTAACTATTTACAATTGATCTTGTGCAATATTTATTGTATTATTTATCCCCCTTATTTTTTTATATCATAAAAATGGAAAGAAAAAATGAGAATATAAAAATTAATAATCTATTTTAAATATTCTTTCATTAATTTTTTTTTATTTAATATATTTTGTGATCATAAAAAGGGGGAGAGTTTTTGATATACTTATGTTGTTCCAACATATCTCAGTGTGTTTTGATGATTCACAAAATCCATATTTTTATTCTAATGATTTTATCTTGAGTTTTTTATATTTTATTCTATTATAAGATATGATATATTCTTTTCAAAGGATTTTACTCTATGCTTAATTATCATATGAGAAGTAAAATGGTTCAAATCTACCTAAAATTATTTTATCCTATAGTAATCAAGTTTTGAAATATTATCATTCAATTTATAAGAGTTAGAAAGATTAGTATTCAAAATTTATCTTACTATATAAGATATTATCTTATGAAGATAATAAATGAGAGACTGATTTTTCAAATCCAGATACTTCAGTTGGAATATTGTTATGAAAATTCCTTATCTTATAAAAATGATATTCACAAAATATTATTTTATTAGAATCAAGATAATTTGGAAAAGTTAAGTATGACACTTTAGTAACATAATTATATTGTGGACAAGGATTATTCTATGAAACCTTGAATTCAGTTTATCATATGCTTCATAGAATTCAAAGATATATTTTATCTTATGAAGCCTCTCATAAATATATTTTACAAATAAAATGTTGTCATTTTGTTATATTAAGAAAAATAAACCTTTGTGTGGATCATCAATATTTCTTTTATAATATATTTATTATTCATTTTATACTTTTAATCCTATAAGAAATAGAATTTTTTTATTTAAGGAAAGGCTTATTTGGAGGAAGTTTCATTTTTATAGGAATGGGAAGATCTGAATAAGAAGATTTTTAAATCGCTAATGTAGAAGTATATTCCATATTTATAAATAATGGACATATTATGTTAAGATCCAATCTCATCAAATTTTAGATGGATTGTTCAGTCGACCATTGTGTTTGTATTATATGTTTTAGTTTAAAATCAAAGAGTATATAATAATTGGGAGAGTTATTCACTGCATAAATAAATATATAGATAAAGAAAGAGATTCACATGTATATATTATTACTCTAATAATTATAACAAATAATTCTTGTAAAAAATGATCGTGTGATGTTCTTGTAATTATATAAATTACAATTTAAGATCATCCAATGTGGTTATTTAAAGATCATCATCTTCTCAAGTTGAATCTTTATCTTCTATCAGTTGTTGCTTTCAACTGTGTGCTACAACAATTCTTTAAATATTATTTGTCTATATTTTGTATACACTCATTATAAGTGAGTGTGTTAAGACCACGAATAGGTATTGTAAATTAATATCTTGTTTTAAAGGTGTAATACCATTATAGAAAGTAACAACTACTTCTACTTAGTTAGGTTACACCAAAAAAAAGATATCATAGTGAAAATCCCCAAAATCATGGAATATGTTGTTGGTGGAGTGGATAAGGGGATTTCTATTCCCCAAAATGATATGAATTGCAGGTGTTAAATCTATTCCTTCTAAGATATTATATTTCCAATTTATACTTTTATTAATGAAAGTAATATAACACGCATAACTTGAAGAGGGTGGTTTATAGTAAAATTTTAGGAACTCAATTCACTCCCCCTCTTGATTTTTCAACTATCCATTCACATGGAAAACACTTCTATAAATTTTAGTTCAAGGATGATGTGTTAACAAACCATTGAAGGATAAGGGGTCCTACAAAATTCTATCATCAATTAAATAGCTATTGGATATTTTGGAGGCAAGACCCTATTGGTTACCTCTAAGGGAAATCAATAAAATTAAAATTGAAAATTATTTTTTAAGCATTAGGTTTTATTTGTTTATTTTTTTTCATTTAATTTTATTGTTTCTAATCCATTTATATACTATATATAGATTTTCTATTTTATTCCACTACCTATAATCTTGAAATATAAAATGAAACTTCTTAGTGGCACAAAATCAATATCTAGTAAAGATTTGATAAGATAAATAAAAATAATATGAAAAAACATTTTTCATGTTATATATCCATAACCTTGTTTATAAATTTACATCATGGTTTAAAATGTTTTTTAAATAATTGGAATGATTTATAATATCGGTCCATAGTTTATGGAGACTCAAAAATAAAATGGTTAATTTTTTGGAAAAATGTGAAGGATTTCTATCATAAATAGATCATTATAAATTATACAAGTTTAATTCATGTTTTCACTGAAAAAATTGTTATGGTTTATGAAAATGATATATATATGAGGAAAAAACTTGGCATGGAAGATATTGGCAAGTCATTATTTAGGATATTAAAATAGAACAAAAATGGATTGTGCTTGAAACTATAGTATGGCTCAAGATTGGACCTTTATAAAAATTTTCTTCCCAAATGATTTTAGAATAGAAACCACATAATGGTTCTTGGTTATGGATTATAGAAAATTTAAAAAATTTGGTTTTCTAAAAAACCTTCTTCAAAGTAGGTTCAAAGTTCCCATGTCAAATATATATGATTTAAAAAAATATAAAAAGTGTTTTTTATTAATATAATTAAATATTGTAAGTATATTTTAATTTTAAATTTTGAATTCGTTATTTATTTATGAAATACATATTCATGTATATAAATTGATTATAATATTAATTTTTTATGCTTTAGTTCAAATTGGTTAAACCACATATTATATTTTTCATACCATTATTATAATATTTACGTGCTAGTTATGACATAAAAGATTTTATTTTCATTCAACCAATACTAAATTTTTTTAATTTTTTATGAATTCAATAATTAGGGTTTGTTAAGATATATATATATATATTATTTTTTATAATTTAATCAAAATTGATAACTATTTCTAGTATTTATCAATGAACAATGGTTCTTTGGGTGATACTTCTCAATATCTTAGGGATGTGGCATCTATTTAAGAACATTGAGGATTACTACCTATCAATCCATGATTACTGCTATTGGGGTTTTGGGTTGTTATAATTTTATTCCTTTACATGAAAGGGTTTTGTGTGACCTAGGCATGATATATATTTAGATATGTATATATATACCTGAATTTATTATTGTCTAAGTATCACAAATCATGAGTTATATAAGGTGATATATATTAATATTTTTGGAACATATTAATTTGGCTAAAATAATAAGACTAAAAATAATCATGAATATATAATAGAATTATATAAGACATAAAACTTTAATCGGATTTAATATTAATGTATGATACGTATATGATACATATAGAAATAGTAATACTTAGAAAAATTTAAAATTCCAACTATAAGATTCCATCTAATGTGAACACATCAAGACCTCGATCATACAGATAGGTAGGTCATGCCAAAGTTGTATACTAATATATTATCTTATTCCATAAATACTATTTATGGATAAAACTAATAGGATTTTTTACCCATATTCAATTATAGTTTTTAGGTTATATATAGAAAATTGATCCTAATAGGATTGGGTGCCAAGATGATCGGAGTTATAACAATTCATATGATGAATTGGGAAAGGAGTTGTCTGCATAACAATTTAAGAGTAAAATATGATATGATTGGTAATATTGATTAACTAAATATCTAAGTTCTGGGATAAGTTCCCAAGAGACAAAATATTTAGTAAAATTTTTATTTTGGGCCATTAAATATATATGATGTATAGATTAATAATTCTAGTGGGATTACAATAAATAATATTCTTTATTGAAAAGATTTAAAAAAATTAATAAACCAAATATATGTATTGTTTTAGAGAATTACATTAATTAGGAACATCATTATGATTTCTCTTAAATTTTTTATCTTAAACTATATAGATTTTTATCTAATTTTGAGAAGTGTTATTAGGAAAAATCATTCTAAGAATATGGATTTGAATATTATAGATATAAATTTATCTAATATTAACTCTTGGGTATGGATACCTAATGTGTATAAAAAATTCATATTAAACACAAACTTAGAAATATAATATAATTAATGAAAGGAGAATAATATTTATATGTTGTAAATGTGTCAAGAATTATTGAATTCAAAGACAGAACATAGGATCTAAGTATACCAAGTTAATTAATTATAGAATTAGAAAAATGTTAATATATTATATCCATAAAATCAAATTTTATTTTTATATCTTATTTTATAATGAATAGATTTTCTATAATACCTAATACCCAACTATAAAAATTTAACACCATATCTTGAACTCTCCCATAATACACACTCTAAGGATCCTTTATTCATCAGTATATTTAAAAGTTTAATTTCTCAATGCTAGAATTTTATTTTAAAAAATAGACTTAAGAATTGAAATATTCATAAATATATTATCTTAAGATGAAATTTTGGTATTTTTCCAAAATATTTTATTTTTAAGTAAATAGAGAAAAATATAGTTTTTAAAAAAACTCAAACATTTAGGACTTTATCATTTTATAAGAAAGACCTAGATATTTATAAAACCTTTTAAATGGTAAATTATGTGTTTAAGTAGTAAAATTATATATTTTTTAAATATTAATATTAATTTATAAAACCTATGTTTAACATTTTTTGAACTTATATAATATTTTCCTAAGAAAAAAAATGTGTTTGGTCTTTTTATTTAATTAAATATTATTTTGGTAAAATTATATTTTTGGTTGATTTGGAAGCCACATAAAATTTATTTATTTTATAATAAACCCATTTATGTCATGAAAATCATAATAATTTTTAATTTTTTCCTAAATATAATTATTATTCTTAAAAATACACTTTTTATAAAAAATAGGTTATGTGCTCAGAAATGGTAAAATTAATTTTCCATAACATTTTAACTTTATTGGATAAAATGGATTTTATATTTATAATTAGTAGGTCCAAGTAATGATAGAATTATAATATTTTTTTTAGGCCTTGAAAAAAATTACGTATATTAGTTATCATATTAAAAGTAATATGGTTGTTTTCAAAGAATTAATTTTATAAGAGTTATATAAATTTAATCTAAGTAATTTATATTGATATACTATAAATTATGACTCTAATAATATTTTTAAAAATATAAAAATATATAAAAAACTCATTAATTTAATTATTCATAGGATATAAGAATAAAAACACTTAATGTATAAAAATACATTTTTCTTTAAAAAAAAGTTTTTCCTATATCTTATATTTTAATCTAAAAGTTTTTTCGTAAAATTATAAATAAAATTAGAATAAATTTAGTTCATATTTAGATTAAAAATGTTAAAAAAATTATTAGGTTTCATATTATATTTTTAGTAATAAAATAATTTCCATGGTTAATTTTTAATCAAGATTAATAAGGGTGAAATGGGTAAATAATGTATCCCAAATTTTTAATAATTAAAGGGTCACTTTCACCTTTTAGAAATACTTTTACATATGATATTCATACCCAAATGTATGAAATAGCATTTATCTACCCAACTAACCTAAAGAACCAAACACCCATGTGATTCCATTCTTACCCCTTACCTAACAATAGTTTCCATGAAATATCACCTCTTTTCACCTATAAAAGGAGATCACTTTTATATATTCTCTCATACAAATCTACCCAAAAATAATTGATCAAGTATTTCACTTCCTGATAAATCTCTAAATCACTCTAAAGTAGTTTTTAGGTTTTTAAGGATTCCTCTAATGATTTAAGAAGCTACTTAGAAAAGTATGGGTTTCCCGTCCTTATCTATCCTTTTTAAATAAAATTATTTTATTATAATACCATTTCTACATATTTAAATGATTATAATTTCATAGTATTATCACCCATTTGATATTTTTTAATGAGATACTACTTACCCCCTATCATTGTAGCATATTCCCTATGCTGCTATTTTTTCAACATAGGTGTTCTCATTCCACACCATCTATTTTCAATTACAAAACTTTATTGTATTATCATCATTATTGCAATATATTGAATTGTAACTCATTTTATTTACTTAAAATGATATTTACTCTCATTAAATACTTTTCTTAAGATTTTATAATGCTCAAAAATCCTAAATTTTTAGAAACTAAAGAGTGTATGGTTTTTCTATAAATTACAACTATGTATAGATAATACAAGTGAATTCAGATATAACAGATATTTACCTAGGGTTAATCATCCAAAAAAAGGTTGGTTGAGAATTAACTCAACCATCACCCGGATTCATGATCATTTGGGATAATATTTCACACCTATCTAGACACTCCTGAGTTATTCCCTTTGGAATATTCTCACACTCTTTATAAAAATTAATGTTATATTTTTCCTACCATTGGATTAGCCTCTAATTAATGAAAACTATTGAATCCAAATACTATCTTTAATAGATTACTCAGCACATCCAATGTACCCTTGTACTTATATTTATTTTATAAGGTTACTTCTAGTCATTTTGAATATATTCCAGGGGTATTTATTTGATTGGGGGATTTCCTCATAGTCATCAATATTATTGTAACACCCCAAGCTTCCATGGTACGTTTCCCTTTAAATAATGCAATAGCTTGCATTGTACACAATTTCGAGATTCTAACACACCGTGACAAATCAAACTAGCCGTTATGAATAGTAATACACACTTTTTGAAATTTTATAAATTTTATCTTTCAAAATGGACTTCATTTTTGGATTCGGAATATCGAAATTAGCCTCAGGTGAATTTTTGGTATTTTTATGAAAAATTTCAATTTTTGATAAATAGTGAAAAAACACTGGGTTATTGGTTAAAACTGACTTTTTATTTAAATAAGTATTTATTTTATTTAAATTTATTTTAGGTCAAAATAGATACTTAATACCTATATAAGTTCAATGTAATTCATTGGAGTCAGTTTATAATAATTTTAGACATATAAAAATTTTATTAAACTTTCCACCGTCTTTTACCCATCTCCTAGGAGAATTTGCAAATTCACATAAAACTTAATTTAACCGCTTCTATGAGTGTAATTTCCAAAATCCAAGATATACGGTTAATATCAAGAAGTAAAATTTGGTTAAATAAGATAAAAATAATTTTTGGTGAATAGTAACTTTTTACTTTTTTTACCACGGTTAAAAGTAAATATGGTAATTAAGGGTAAAAATGATATTATTATTACACTAACTCATTACCTAATTCTATTGGATAAGTATAATTCTACCAAAAACAATCTTAGGAATAAAATATGAACCTATTTGGTCCACTTGGATTAGATTAGGATATTTATTATTATTTAATTCAAAGAAGAGTTAAAAGAATTAAAATCAAAGTTTAATAACCAAATTTTTTTTAATATGGGGTAATACATAAGATAAATTCAATTATAAATATTCATTAGAAATATAAAAATATTTCCTACATAATGGTATTTTATTTATAATTTTTAGACATTAAATAATTTAATTTATTTATGACACAATGGTGATGCAGTAATTACCTAATTAGTGAAATATTAAAATAATTGATATTATAAATATCCAAATAAATGTAATTTGAGACTTTTTATAAATTACAATAATTTTATAGGTTAATATGACATATTATTATTGGTTATATTAATTTTAATCGAAGTAATAATGCTGTTATGAATTTATCAAAAACAAAATACCCAATAGTGTCAAAATTGACATAAAAGAGTTTTTAAAACAAATATTATATTATTAATTGATATTATATTCCTAAAAATCTAAGGTTCGTCCAAAGGACATATATAAAGATAGTTGTATCATTAATGGACCACTTGGGGGTCTCATGGAAGTATATAGTATTTTTATTAACTATATAATATAAAAATACAAAGAGACATGACAAATGTCAAACTATTTAACTAAAAGTTAAATCTAAAATATAAGGTTACTATAGTGACCCAAACCAGTCTAAAATCTATAGGTTGAGTTTTTTTCGACCCATACCCACCTTAAACTTTTAATAATCCACTTTGGATCCATTATAAATCTAATATGAATTTATTATAAATTAATACTTTATGTTTTTCCTAACGAGCTCCCCATCCCCCTTATAAAATGTCACCACTTCTAACCAATTATTCATACCTTCGAAGCATTTTTGTTCGGCCAAACTCGGCCCAAATACCCTCCCAACTATCTTCTATTAATACTAGAGGCATTCTTTTAGTCATAAATCCAACCTAAGTAACCCTTTTGATCAAATCAAAAGGAAGAACCCGAAGAAGAGGTAATGTTTTCACCACCCTCTTTCAAGTTCCTTTCTTCTTCCACTTCTTCTTTTTTTGTTATTTCCATTATAAAATAATAAATATAGTATCTTCTATATAATGTTATGTTATTATAAATATGGTATAACCATATTAATTATTCTATCTATCCTTTGAATGAAATGTCACCATACGTGCGTACGTACAGCCTACCATCTCCATGTTGTGGTGTAGTTGTTATTCAATACATTATTATTTGGATGGGTATAATAATGATGTGTAATTAATGTAAATAATAAATATAACATGATAATGATACTATATATATGATATAATATCCAATTATATATTATATTAATATCAAAATAATGATATTGTCGCTTGTGCGTACGTACGGATTACTGTCACCACGAACGTGATGAGATTCATTCCCCATCGTATCCAATCAAGAATAAATTTTATTTGATGATTAAAAATAATTTTTAGAGACATGATATAATTCAGTATATGAATAATATACATCCCATCCATATAAAATATGGCTCGCATAACAAAGAATATAAAGAAAAACGAACCCTTTAACACCCTAAACGATGATAATACTAAGATATTATTAACAAATCAATGTTAAAAGATCATATATGACATCATGTTAATGTATATTATTATTGAATAATTTAATAACAATTATTTCACAATTATACTGGATTCAAACCTACTCTCAACCAAGGAAAATTACAATTTAAGGTTTTATTTTACAATCTCTTCATTATCTGAGGTTGTTTATACATAATTATGTATTGGGACCTCTTTATCATCCACATCCATGTTTCTTAAAAATGTATTTCAAAACATTCTTAATATTTTACAGAATATGGGTTAAAGTCATTTATACCCTTGTTTGACTTTTTATAAGAAGTTTATAAAGGAATCGTTACGTCATTTTCCAAACAAGGTCATTTTTAACCTTTTTGACAAAATTAAGGTAAGAATTTTTTTTAACTTATACAGTGGGTGCAGCTATTTTCCACCATTTTAAAATCTTTGAAGCTTCCCTTACAAACTTATAAGAATACTTTCAAAGTAAATGTTTTATTTTATAATTATGTGACTTCTAAATGATTTCAAAAAAAATGATATTTTTCTCAAATAGTTTTTATTTCATCTATGTCAACATCCTTTGATGGATTTTAAGCTTATTTGAACTTGAATTATTATGATACAAAACATCCATATATTATTGAAGGTTTTGTGATATGTTTGGTTGTGGATGTGTTATTTTTATACCATTCATGGTTTATGGAGAAATTATTTACATTTCTTATGCTAGTTTTAATACAAATATTTATGTTATGTTTAAACATGTTCATATGAGGAATGCATTAGACTTAGTAAGTGACGGGTAGAGCCCGCTATAGCTCATCGATGCATCCGTTGGTCTCATGAGACAAACTATTGTCTTGGAATGAGGTCTTAACAAAATCTTATTTATAGTTTTGGAATGAGGCCTTGGCTACATGGTTATGATAGTATGGAATTATGCATTACATCATTATGAAAGTGGTTATTGATATTTCATGTGATTATTCGACTAGTAGAACATCCTTGTGAATATGTAAACAGAATTATTTCATTTAATTTTTCCCATATTATGCTGAAGTTCAAGTTTAAAAAGGTCTTTGTTTTAGTTATACATTTCATTAAATGTTGATGCTTATTTATGAAAGTTTCTTCTATATTGTTATCCTTAGTGGGCATCTGAGCTCACCCCTTTCAATGTTTTATTTTTCCCAGGATGTGAAGAAATATTTTATGATTGACCTGTAGGGATAGTCTAAATTGTATATGAGTGTGGAACATGGAGACTCTGTTATTGTAGTTTTTCAATTGATGGTGTAATGTAAACTTTATGAATGTATCTAGTTATTACAAGGCTACTAAACTAATCGGTCTTTCAAGACTTGATCTTTTGTGATCATGCCAATGTTATGTAATAATGCACCAACTCTAGATAACTGGGGTCGGGGCATTACAATTATTCCATTGAATGGGGAAGTATTTGATTTCTATATTTTTTATCATATGGATAGCCATGTTTTTATCCATCCATGTGTTCATTAGTGAATGGTATAAAATGTGTTGTTTACCCTTATAGTAAATTAATTGGGATTAATCAGGTGATGGGTGGGGCCTATAATGATATAACCTCTCGATGCATCGACAGGAAACATGAGACAAAAGAGCTTGTCTTTTTTTGTATACATCTCTACATATTAATATAGTGTCTTGGTATAAGGACTTTATAGATATTTTTCATGTCCTATATTATGAATTTCATAAATATGAGATCATTTACTCTTATTTTCCAGGATTTCAATTATTTTCATGGATATAAAATTCCCTCAGTTTTAGTTGATTATAGATTATTATTTTTATTCGCTTCCTTTAATATCACATGTTCCATGTTTACAAAATCATATATTACACTAATTTCTACTCATTATTAATAATTTTAGATTACCCCTATGTATTTTCCTTTACCTAATAAACATAGAGGATAACTATTTTTAAGTTTCAAGGATATAGTGGGAGGTAAAATAATGTTCTTGTAATGTTTTCATGTTGTACCGTTTGTTTTCAAATGTAATTTATGTTTGTTTTTAATATTCCAAGACTACTAAGTTTTTTGATCCTAAGTTAAATGTTGTGTTTTGTACTCATAATGTAATTTAACTATTAGATCTAGGTTTTTGTATTTTTGGTTATTATAGTTGGTATCAAAGAAATTTTAATAACAACCATATGGAATAGAATTAGAGGAACCTAGTTAGATAGGACAAGTACAATTAATACCCTCAACATTTCTAGGAAACACTCTTGAAAAATTAATAGGAATTTTATTTTACAAACCAAAATAAAGATATAATTATGTGTATGTTTCTAAAGATATATGGGGACCAATGGGAGGAATAAGAACCATCTCAACACTCATAATAAATATGGGGATACTCCCCTAGATAAAGTAAATAAATCTCCAGTTTAGGATAATAAAATCATAACTATATTAGTGTATTTAACCTATGTTTTATAAAATAATCTCACAGGCATAAACCTTTTGATCTAAAATATGTTGTAACTATGTTGAACAACTTTTTACAACAACAAAATCCATCATTCAATGAAACCACTAATCCATTGATAGTTGAACAAGGGATCATGTTCATAGAAAATATCTTTCTCACTTTGGGATGTATTTAAAATGAAAAATAAATCATGGTGTCCAATTATATAAAGGTATATGTTAATTATTTCCAACTATTTAATTTAATGATCAAAAATCATGTTTTTTATGTTTTTAATAAGTTTAATGATTTATGATAGAAAATAATATTATTGAAAAATTGTGAAAATTTAGTTATATTGTGATCTATCATTAGTTAAAAATATTTACCAATACTTATATTGATCTACCGTCTGTTAAGGAATGCTAACATTGAATCTACTACCAGTTCAGAGGTGCTAATTCTAGAGTGAATCTGTCATTCAAAATATCTTTCATTTGATGAATCTACTGTAAGAATAGATCTATTACCAGAATTTATCACCATAATAGATCTACCATAAGAATGGTTTTACTTATAGAATATATCAACCACTATAAATTATTTACCTATAGAATATATATAATATCAAAATTGATCTACTGACAGAATTGATCAACCCCAAGAACGGATCTACTAACAGAATAGAAATACTACTAGTGAATTGTTGCCATCATGGTGATGCCATAACTATCCATAATTAATTTCAAAATTCATTCTCCAATATCTAGTTTAAGGTATTAAATATATTCAAATATATATATATTTAAGAAATATTATTTTTAACCCACTATATGGATGAATTAAAGACAAATTCAATCTTTTCCAGATATGTTGATCAGTATGATGATCATTGTTGTTATAATATTATCATTAAATGGATAATTAGATATATAGTGATATATATTTAGTGGTATATTCCTCATGCATATCTGGTCAGGTATAGTGATACTATGGAACAATCATTAATAGAATTTCACATGATTTAAACATTAGAAATAAGAGACAAATGTTATTGGAATATCATTGTAATTTATATACAAAAAGATGAAAGAATTTTCAAACTTCCATAACCCCCTATTTAACTGAAACTTCTTAGAAACTTATTCAAAATAATTCTAAATAAAACATAAATTAATCCAAAACAACTAAAGTTATTCAGACTGATCATCAATTTTTTATTCATCCATAAACTCTTTCTCTTTATTTTTATTTTGTATATTTGAGTTGTGTGTTTTTTTTGTTTTTTTATATATACAAACTATATCCTATACAAAAATGGATATTTATTTACACTCTCTGTCTATTTTATTTATTTATATTCCCATGATTAATTGTGGAAGAGTTTGGGCATGACAGGAGCATATATTCAACCAAACTATAGCTTTATAAATGCTTTGTCCCTGGATATCTTGCTAAGATATTGTTTATAAAAATAAATTCAGGTTATGGATCATTTTACTTTATAATAAATTTCTCGGAAGTTGGTTATTTCTAAAAAGAGGATATTAAGTACTAGCTTGAGATCGAACCCCCTGTTAAATTTTTTCTATGTTCTTTTTATAAATTGTTTTCATAACTTATATAAAATACTCTTTCTGTTATTTTTTTATGAAAATAAAATTTTACTTTGATAGTTAATCTTAATTTTTATTTTGTATATAGTGTTCACTTAAGTAAATTAGTTTCAAATTTTTGTGTACTTTAAAAGTTATTTTAATTAATTCATGCTCCCACTTTTGATAAGATGTTTAAAAAATAAAATTATACATTTATATAATTTTGATTATCTGGGTGATTTTTTCAAATTAAGGATATAATTTCAAAAAAAAATAACATAAATTTGACTGGAAGATCAATTTATCCCCCCCCCCCTCTTGAGTTGTTCACAGTGACCAACATTTGGAATTATAGGCTATTAGAATATTTTTACTGTGATCTAGTTTTGTATACAGATCTTTAAATATCATTTGTATCTATATTTATTTTTGTATGGATTATAATAGATAAGATGTAACATCCACTAATCATCCTCCTTATTTTAATGAAAATAATTTTTATCAATAGAAAACCAAAATAAAAATCCATTTATAAAGTATAGTATCTGATATCTAGAATGTTATTGATGATAAATATGAAAAACCTATAGTTACTAGAGATAATTGGAGTGATTCCACTAAGGCTACCTATGATTATAATTGTAAATAAATGAATGGTTTTTAATTTAATTTAGAAGAGGAATAAATTAATATAATTTATTTATTCACTGCAACCATTGAAATTTGGGATATTATTATTATATCTCATGAGGGAAATTATAATGTAAAATAAATTTGATTGAATACTTATACTATTAAATATGATATATTCAATATGAAACCAGACTAACCTATTTATAATATGTATCTTAGTCTCAATGAGATTTTTAACATGATTAATGCACAAGGAAATAAAAATTTTCACAATTATCAAGTGATGTTTTTGTTTAGATGTTCACCAGACATGTGGAGAGGAACCACTATTTCAATAAGGTAATTGTGTGATATAATTAAGATTCTAGTTGAATAGCTTGTTATAATGCTTATGATGTATGAAGAAGAAATAAAATTGAACAAAGTGGAAGTGGATAAACCTAGGAGTAAATTATTAGCCTTTAAGACTACTAACTCAAAACTAAAAGAGAAGATCAAAGATGAAAGTTCTAGTGATAAGAAATCTCACTTACTAAGAGTGGGGAATAAATGGATCATCTAGAAATAAATTTTGATAATTTTTATAGAAAAAAATTATAAAAAATACCATTATAAATGTAACTATGATAATAAATGAAAATGGGGAAAATATTTAAGAAAGGATGATTCGGCCAATGAAGTAATTCGTAATGAAAGTAAGAGGAAAGGACACATCAAAAAATATTATCCCAAGTCAATGTATAAGAATAAATATAAGGAAAAGTTAAAAATTATAGAAAACATATGAAATCCACTTAGATTATTTTATAATATGGTTCAATGTAATTAGATTTTAGTATATTGGATAAAAATGATAAAGCTCATATGTTTTTTAGGAAAAACACATTTGAGGTACTGAATTTTTTTCCCAAATCACCTATACATACTTTTATTCCTTATGAAAAATGGAAATGATGTTGAAAATATGTTCAATGATAAATTATTTGAATATTGTAACATAATATAATACACATTTAAATAATTAAAATACAAATAAAAATCTTTAAATGAACATCATGTTATGTCTGCTCACTTTAAAATTGATCTTACGATAAAGAAGGATAATAATGATAAAATGCTTAAAGAAAATAATGATTTGGAATTATAAAATGAACAATTAAATAAAGATATGTAGTGGTTAACTAAGGCAATAAAAAATATTACCCAGAGTCATGGAAAATAGAATATTCCAATTATGCTACTAGAATAGGATATCAACCTAGATAGAGGAAGATATATAAAAATAGATTTTTCCAAGCACTAGTTCTGGTAGTTCTATTAATAGTTATTATTATAGTTGATATAATAAAGTGTTTATTTTTTAAATACTATTATATAAGTATAGAAAAATAGTAAAATAATTATGGATTCCGAAATCTCTTATTACTAACATTTCTCGACCCAAAAAAAATATGGGTTCTAATATAATTTTTTGGATTAAATATTTTATAGGAAGACTACTTGAAAAGCTCATGTAAGAAATTATGGTACCTAGATTGTGGATGTTCTATAAGCATGAATGAGTAATACTCAAGATTCTATAATATAATTAATATTGATGGTTATCAGGTCCCCTTTGGTATCAATGATGAAGGAAAGATAATTGGATTCGAATAAATCGGTAACTCTAGTACAGATTTAATTTCTAAATTTTTATTTATAGTTGTGTTAAAATATAATCCTCATATAATTTCAAAATTATTTGATGATGGTTTCCTTGTTAAATTTATAAAAAATTATTGTAAAGTTTCTTATTTTAAACATGCTTTAGTTTTTACTAACCTAATAAATGAAAACATTTATATTTTAGATTAAAATTTATTATTTTCTAGGAATATTTCTTATTTAATTTCATTACACAAAGAATATTGTATTTAGAATATTATACTATTCTATTAAAATATAAACTCAAATATAAATATAACTTGGAAAATTATTATTCAGTGATCTATAAAAGATATGTTTCCCAATAGAAATTTTTTTTAATCCCCTTGAAAAGGTAAATCAAAACAAAATCTCTTTCAAACAAAATAAAGAAGTTATAACTTTTGAATCATTAGAGTTGGTTCATATGAATTTTCTCATACCTTCTAGAGTTTCTATTTTAGTATGAAAATATTATTCTTATGTTATCATATATTATTATTTTATATATACATGGGTGTTTTCCTTGACCGTAAAAGTTAATATCTTTCCTATTTGTTCAAAATTTTCTAAATCTAAAAAAAATATTAGTGTACATAAAATTAACACATTAAGAATTAATCATGGATGTGATTTTGGAAATTAGGTTTTTGAATCATTATACTCAAAACATGGCCAAATTCACAACATTTCAGCTCCTCGGACACTATAGTAGAATGATGTTGTAGAGAGAGTAAATAAAACCCTTCAATAAATTGTGTGGATCATGATCAATGAGTATGATTTAGCTATCTATATTTCGATATAATATGAAAATATAGATTAATAAATAATTAATAAAACATTAATTATCCATCTTTTAAATAATAATATTTATGAGTTATTGAATATTAGAAAATCAAAGGTTAATTACATATGATTTTTTGGTTGTAAATTCTTTATACACAATACAAAAGAGAATTTAGAAAAGTTTTTTTTCAAGAGTTATGGGGGGATTTTACTTGTATATTATACATCTAGTAAATCATATAGGGTGTTAAATAAAAGCAAAAATATTTTATTGGAATATGTACATGTCAATTTTTATGAGACATATCCATATGAGCCTAAAACAACTTTAAAAGAACTTGAATATGACCTTTGTAGTATGGAAATAAATACTAAACTTGGTAAAAATTAATCCAAACCTCCTATACAAAACTCTCCTAGTTATAATGAATATTTATAACCCAAAAATGTATATTAAAATGTTGTTTTAAACACATTTATTCCTAGATATGTTATGAATCATAGATATCATCCCTTAGATGTTGTCATAGGTCATCTAGATAATGGAACTCATGCAAGAGCTTATCTTAGAAACTAAGTATAGTATCAACATTTCATGTCACAGCTATAACATAATAAGATCATGGAAGAAATTAATGATGAATTATGGGTAATTTAAATACAAGAAAAACTTAACTAGTTTGAAAGAAATGGATTCTATAAACTAGTTTAAATACCTAAGGACTACCTAACTATTGGAAAAAGGGGTGTTTAGAAACAAGTTTGATGAGTCATGGAAATTAGTTAGAAATAAAAAAAGACTAGTTTCACAATGATATAATCAAGAATAAGGTATTGACTATGAGGAAATATTTTCTCTAGTATCTTGACTTTAATCTATTAGAATATTTTTTTCCTATACAACACATTTGAATCTCAAACTATATTAGATGACTATTAAGAGTTAATTATTTAATGTTTATATGGTCGAGGATTTTTTTTAGAATAACACCCAAGATCTAAAAACCTCTAAATTTCAAAATCATTTTTTTAAATTCACAAAGTATTTTTATAGATTAAAACAATCTCTATGATCTTAGTATGATGGGATTAGATCATTTTTTATTTCAAAATTTTTTAATAAAGGAATAAGAGACCCTATATTATTTATTAAAATATTTTTGAAAATATTTTTATTTTTTAAAATCTATGTTGTTGATAGTATTTTTTGAGCTTCAAGAAATTATTTGGAAATTAAATTTTTAAAAGACATTCAAAATGAATTTGAAATGAGTTTTGTGGGGGAACTTAAATTCTTTCTTAGTTTTTAGATTTTCTAAAATAAATATGTAATTATTTTAAATCAAATAAAGTACACCAAAACCATTTAAATTTTTTTGGTTTTGATAGCACTAAAGGTAGTGACACTCCCATGATTACTAGATATAAATTTTATGTTAATGAATCTAGGAAACTATTTGATCAAACCACTTATTGAGGTATTATTGGAAGTTTACTATACTTAACTGATGGGAATCCTAATATAATCTTTATTGTGCATATGTTTACTCATTATCAAGAGAATAAAAAAGAGTCACATTGACTTGACATCAAATTAATTTTCAAATACCATAAATATAAAACCAATTTATGATTATTTTATTCTATAGGATAAGAATTCGACTTAGTGAGTTATTCAGATGCTGATTTTGGTGGTTGAAGTTAGATAGAAAAAATAAACTATGGAACATGTCACTCTTTGGTAAAGTCTATATTTCTTCATGTAGTATGAAATATAATTATATTTCATTAACCATTGTTGAACAAGAGATGATGTTGCAGACATATTTTGTGAACAGATTCAATTGATGAAACACGCTCTACAAGGCTATAGAAATCAATTTTGACGTGTATCTATGAATTATGATAACACAAGTGATATTAACATTTCCAATAAAAATGTGCCTCATTCAAGAACCAAAAATATTGATATAATACATCAATTTTTAGAGACCATTTTCAAAATGGTGATATAACTCTTGAGTTCAATGGAACTGAACATCATCTTGATCACATATTCACAAAGCCTTTGAATTTTGAGAGATTAATCTTTATCATACATTAATTAGGAATGATAAACATTGTTCAGTTCTTTATCCTAAAATTTATTCAGGTATAAAAATATAAAAACTCACTAATATATTATTGTGCATCTACCATTGGTGATCTATTGTTTGTGATCTACCATTAGTTATCCACTATTTCTGATCCACCATTAGTGATCCACCTTTGGGGATCCACCATTGGTGGTCCACCATTGGGGATACACCATTGGCGATCTACCATTGTTGATTCATCTTTTTTGATCCACCATTAGTGATCTATAGTTGGTAATCCACCACTAGTGATCCACAATCGATGATCTATCATTGGTGATCGACTATCATTTTTTTCATACTGGTAATATTCCATTACTAATTTATATTTTTAGATTTTTTTAAATTGGGTTTACTTATTTATTAAAACTCATATTATATTTCATTTTTATTTTCAAATCCCTAAATGATAAAATTGTTCTAAAATCAGAATTTGAGAACCCACTCTCACATGCCTCATTTGAATCATTAATTCTTTTTTCTCTCTCAACCAGTGACCTTCATTATTCTTTTGATTCAATACTAGGATGGTTAGATTCACTTTCACTATTGTTTCATCTTCTAAATATTCATGTACCTTGAAGAAACTATGAGGATAATCTAGTCAATATGATTATGTTGAACTGAATATCCCCCAAATTTTATCTTGAGTTGTCATCACAAAAAAGAAAATATATATTGAATGTTTAGTCTCAAATAAGTCATTTATTCTGAAAGTTATCATGGACCAAGGATGAATCTAAGGGTTCTTGAAAAATAATTGAAAATTCTATCCAGGGTTGGTTCACTAGTTTTATTATCTTTCATAGTATGACTTCTATAAGATGAAATATTCTATTAAGAATTTGATTGGAGGAAAATAACTAACCTTTTCTTCAAATAAGTGGTCCAGATGCGTCAATGTACCTCATAAAGGTATATATGACTATTTTGAAGGTTTAATTCTCATTAATAGTGAAATTTTTTGAAAAAGTATACCCTACTTGAACTCACTTGGAATTTTTCTATTTTAAGGCTTATTACTATAGAGTTTAATGGTGACTATATATTTAGTTTAAGTTTATTCAGTACATGATTTGTCTCATGAATGGTGGATTTAGTCTCATTAGGTATCAATATGTTTTTTTATTATTTATTATGGAAATATGAGGTAATATAAATTTGTGTAGATATTTTATAGTCCATATGATGGAATTGAGTAAGTCTTATTCTAGGTAAAACTCTTTAGACTTCCCCAAGTTGATTTCTACCATGATAGAATCTAGAGTTTTAATCCCTGATGGTGATCAAACTAAGATCAAATGTGTTGGATTTTTTTTTTTAGTTTACTTATAAGAGGATGAGGGTTAATTGGAACTCTTTTCTAATGAAGTGAGTGGATGAAAATGATAATATTTATGATATATTTAATCCAGTGTAGAACCCTACCATACCCACACACTTGGTTTTCCCTAGATTTAATCCTGATTAAGTTGTAGTATATTCCACGGATGAGGAAGTTAAAAAAAGAAGTGGAAGAATATATGGATGAAGAATAAGGATCATAAATTGTTTCAGTGGAAGAGGTAACTAACCCCAATATAGCTAAGAGTCATTTTATATCTTTTTAAGTAGCTAGTACTACTCTATATCTTTCTACTAGAGAATATTTTTTGAGAGAAGATAATGAGTTATAAGATATTAAGGTATCTAATTATATTTAGTTTGATAGGACTTCTTCTAAGGCATCTAATAATGTAGTTGTTCTATCATATGACTACAAGTATGTTGTTGATAGAGGATATGAGGATGAGAAGTCTCATCATTATCCTTCTAATGTTGTGACTGATAGATATTCCAATGGTGAGTGGCGGGGTAGAACACCTTCAGCTTCATCTAGTCAGGACTCTAGTGAGAGAGGTTGTCTAGAAGCTCAAGCTTATACAAATAATGTTGATCCAACTAACTTTCATATAGGATAGGATTGATCACCTGCTAAGGGGGAGAAATCCAAAAGATCTACTCATATTGGTTTGGACTACATAGATTCAAGGGATGATGGTGATGATGATGATCATACTAGTCTAATATAGCATGGTAAACCTACCATTTTGGTTTAGCAGAAGGATCCAAATGGACTTTTAGTCAAGAGGATTGATTTGGCTGATCAGTTAGAGTACTTTTTCTCAGAGATATATATTGTGTAGTCTAGAACAAAGTATTCTATTTTAATTATATAGGATAGGACTCTTTCTCCTCCTCCTCCTCCTCTTCATTCTAGTTATATGACTATAGATATTTACAATGCCTTTTGGGATAGCATGTTGTCATACCTAAGTGGGATGCCGAGGTATTATTTAGTTTATGAGACTAATCTAATTTAGGAGGACACTAGAATGATAGTGACCTTAGTTATTACTCATATCCATACCAGGAAGTTCATAAAGATGAAGCAGTTTGATATTAAAAATAATAGGATGGTAGTGTAGATGGATATCATTCAAATCACCATAGAGGATATGAATTCCAGATTTACTATAAGTTAGATTTCTCTTCTAGAGAGTCTAGAGAGTTTCTCTAAACTTATAGAATCTTATTCTTGAGCTCCACCTCCACCTTCTCCTCCATTAATGGATGTGGATTTTATTGGATCCATTGTAATAAAGTAGCTTAATACTATGATGGATTCTCTTTCTTCTTATCGCCTTCATCGGATCAGATATCATAGTGAGAATATTTATAGGTTAGTAAAATAATGTTTAAATGAGCCAAAGAGTGATAGAGATATTATCAATATGGCTATTAAGTATTATCATTCAAGGATTTATACAAAGCATCAATTGAATTTCAATTTTAATTTTTTGGATGAAAACTTATGGATTACACATGTGACTAGGGCCTTCAAGGAGCCGGTGATCAAACTAAAATATTCGGAACATCCTCCTAAGATCTTTATGGATTAGAAGGTAGACTTCCCCAGAATAATGGATCATAGTTGAAGAATTATCACTCATTTTATAGATTTGGTAAAACCTTTTATGTGTACTACCAGGACAGTCATGATTACTCCAAAAAATCCAATACTCACTATCACCGTGAATAGATCTATTTATACACCTATATTTGATCATGTCCATACCACCTCTATCATAGTTATCCCCATAGGCCTCACACCTACTAATGATGTGGACAACTTAGACCCATTTAAGCTCCTAGAATTGTCTTTCAACCACATGCACTTCCAGCTCCACCTACCTCCTCTTTTATTCCTCTTACCACTGGAAAAGGAAAATAGGTATTGGGTCCTTCCTCTATTATAAATAAGTATGGTTCTTGAAATTTTTATTAGCCCTTTGATATGAATTTTTTTAACTTTTAGTCATTTTTTGTGATGTAATATATTTAATTTCATCTCAAATGAAAACTCTATTTTATTCATATTTATGTTCTTTATTTTATTCTATTTTCTATTTACCTTATTGGATATCCCAAAAGGGGGAGTAGTATGTATATAATTTCTTATGATTTATTCTAATGAACTTACATAGATTGAATAAAATGAACATTGATAAACTGAGCTAAGAAAACAATATTTTCTTAAACTGTTATTCATATATTAAATCATGTAAATATGGTTATAAATTCCATGGTTTATGATTATAATAAGGGGATATTGTTGGAACCTCTTTATTTTAATGATCACAAATAATTTTTTTATGTTTTTAATAAGTTTAATGTGTTATGATAATAAAACATATTCTTTAAAAATTGTGAAAATTTAGATAAGTGTTGTTCCACTATTAGTTCAAAATATCTGATGCTAGTTATATTGATCTTCTATTAGTTAAGTTATGATGCCTTTATATCTACCACCAATTAAAAGGTACTATGACCAGAGTGAAGTTACCATTCAATAGATCTATCATTATATAGAACTACTTCCAGAATGGATCTGCTACCATAATGGATCTACCTTCAAAATATATCTACTTCCAGAATAGATCATCCATCAGAATTGATCTACCACCAGAATAGATCTACCATCATAATGGATCCATCTTCATAATAGATCTATTTCCAACGAAATGCTAAAACCAGAGTGTTATCGTAGTTATCCATAATTAATTTAAAGATTAATTCTCCAATAGATAGTTTAAGGAATTAAATTAAATCAATGACATGTGGATTTAATAATGATTATTCTTAACCCACTCCATGAATATATTAAAGAAAAATTTAGTATTTTTAGGATCTATTGATCAGTATGAGGATCCTGATTATTATAATATTATAATTCAATGGATAATTGGACCAAGAGTGTTATATATTAACTATGATCTTACTCCAACATATGTGGTGTGTGATAGTGAAATTTTGTCACATGCATGAATGGAATCTCACTTGATTGAAACAAGATAAATAATACACACATGTTAGTATAAGATCCTTTTACTTTACAGAAAAAAATTTGAAGGGTTTTTAGAATTCCATGACCCCCTATTTTACTGAAACATATAATAAACCTTTTAAAAGTCCTTATAAAGAAAAACACAAGGAATATTGAACAACTAAATATATTAAAACTGAATAGTAAAATATTTCTCCATCTCTAAACCCTTTAAATTTATATTTATGAGGTACATTTGAGTTCTGTGTTGATTTTCTCTATTTACTTATCATGTTATATCCTATAAAAAATGGATAGTTCCTGAAACTATCTATCAATTTTATTAATTTATATTCCCAAAAAAAACTATGCAAGAGGTAAAGTGTGACATGTTCCAATATTCATCCCACGTATAACTATGGAATAAGATTTATTTATGGAAATCCTTATGAGATGTTGTTTTTAAAACACAATACAAGTTGTGGATTAGTTTATTTTATAATAAACTAATTTGAATTATGTGACTCATATGTGTAGGGTATTAAGTATCATATTGATACCAAACACCTAATTAAATTTCCATTGTGTAATTTATATACTTTTCTCATCATTTATCTTAAAGATGGTTTCTATTAGTTGTCAATAAAAACAAAATTTTAATCATAAAGCTAGTCTTAATTTGTGTTTTATATATAGTGTTTGGAAATGGAAATTAGTCTCAAAATTTGAAGTGATTTCAAAGCTATTTTAACTAATCATTCACTCCCATTTTAAAAATCTATTTGAAAAATAAGATTATATATTTCTATAGTTTTAATTAATTGAGGGATATTATTGAATAAGAGGATTTAATTTTTTAAATTTTTATTTAATAAAATTCTATTAGAAGATCAATTTATCCCTCTCTTGAGCTCTCAACTCCAACTAAAAAAAACTAAGGGTTGTATTTAATTTAAAATACTAAAGAGAAATATGAGATAAATCACATATAATGGGTAACTTTTAAGGAGGTATGCTTTGAGAAATATTTTCTTAATGAGAAAAGAGTATAAATAGAAAGGTAGTTCCTCAATCTTAGATAAAATGGGGAGGAAAATGTTTTTGAGTGTGAGGATAACTTTACAAGGTTAGTGAAACATGTTATAGACTATGTACATAGACTAGAAAGTAAGATTGACCATTTATTAGATGGGATAAAGCTGAGACTTCTCAGCTATTTTAATTATATGAGTATATAGTATCAAGATCTATTAAGATAGAAAAGGGGTTCTCCATGATGTATATATTTAAGGGAAGTTTGGAGAAGAAGATTCCAGCTAAGAATCATGGGAATAAAAGTACATAAAAGGGGAGTAAAGAAAATATGATACTTTTCATGTGTGAAAAATATTAAAAGAAACACCTTGGGGATTATAGTAAGGGAACAAGTGTTTATTAAAAGTATGGTGAAAAAGGATATAAAGTGCACAAATGAAAAGTAAAGGTAGAACATGTTGATTTTTAATGCCTTAAATATAAGGAGAAATAAAATTATGCGAACTAATTTCCAAAACATTAAGGGAATTGGACTCATAAATTAAAATAGAGCATTTAAAATCTTATTTGATTTCTACATATGAATTTGAAATTCCAAATTGTTTGGTGTAAGGTACATTAATCATTTATACAAGGTTATATAATTTTTTATTTTATTTTAGATCTTCACACTCTTTTATATCTTCCACATTTTACAAAAATATTAAATTTTTCCTTATAGCCCTAGTAAGGGAGTTATTAATAAAGAAACCTATTGGAAATATTTTTTCAACAAAAATGTGTTATTTAGTTCCAATTATAATGAATAAATGTACCCTATTTACAAGAATAGTTGTTATAACTATGGTTGAATTTGATATAATCCTAGGTATGGATTTTATTTCAAATTATAATGAAAAAAATATCTAAGAAAAAAGATTATTATACAAGAATTTGAAGTGTAATATTATCTTTTAGAGGTGATACTTCATCGTATAAATCATGTTCATATCCTCCCTTAGTAAAACAAATTAATAAAATTCTAGGAAGGGAGGAAGATCATTAACAATAAATAGATAAGTAATATATCCTAAGAATAGATGATTTACCCATGGTACAAAAAATCATTATTGATTCTCTAGAATAATTACTTAGTCATACACCTAAGCATAAAGATGAGTTCTCCATTAAACTTACTCTTGAAAAAATACGTATATCTAAAACTCATTATAAAATGGAACTAGTGGATTTGTGGAGTTTAAGAAAAAACTATAGGATTTGTGTGATAAGGGATTTATATACCCTAGTGTTTCACCTTGGGGAGGCCCAATTTTATTTCTGAAAAATATGGGTGGGTCTATCAGATTGTTCATCAATTATAGGGATATCAATGCCACTATTATAAATAATAAGTATACTTTACCATGAATTAATGAATTATTTGATCAAATTCAAGGATCCAAATACTTTTTAAAGATTAATATTCACTTTTTTATCATAAAATAAGGTTGAAGAAGGATTATATACCAAAGATGAAATTTCAAAAAATGTATAGACATTATGAGTTTAAGGTATTGACTATTGGATTGATCGATGCACCTTCTGTATTTATGGATAAGATGAATATATTATTTAAGTAGAATCATGATACATTTTCGGTGGTTTTCATTAATGATATCTTAATATACTCTAAGATCTTGGAAGATTATGAGATACATCTACAAATAATTCTAGATACCCTCAGAAAAAAATGATTATATAGTAAATATTGAAAGTGTTAATTTTGTATCAATGAAGTTTCTTTTCTTGTCCATATTCTCTCCATGGATGGAATATATATTGAACCATAAAAGACATAGTTAGTTAAATAATGGCCTATACTAATGAAAATAATTGATATCCAAAGTTTCAATGGTTTATCAAGTAACTATCAGTGGTTCGTTCAAAATTTCACTAGGTTAGAAAACCCATTAACCAAGTTAACACGTAAAGGGTTTAAATTCACACAGTCATAAGAATCTAAGGAAATGTTTAAATAGATAAAAAGGAAATTGATTAATGCACCTATATTAACATTTACATCAATTAAGAAATTATTTTTAATATATAGTGATGCATTAAAAATGGAATTGGTTATCTTCTTATGAAGAATGATAGGGTGGTTGTTGATGCATCAATACAATTGAAATCCATGAATAGATCTATCTAATTCATAACCTTTTTCTAGATTCCATAATATTTTCTTTAAAAATATGGAGACACTTCCTCTATATTGATATATATATATATATGGACTATAAGATTTTGAATTTTACCTTCTCTTGTAAGAAACCTAACATGAGGAAAAGAATGTGGTTGGAACTACTCAAAGATAATTATTTCTCAATACACTATCACCATAGGAAGGAAAACAAGGTGGTTGATGCATTTATTATGAAGAACCATAGAATTTTTACCATGATGATGATTAAAAAGGATCCTATATATAGAGATCTATTAAATAAAGAAATGGTTATTTTTAGGAAAGGGGAACTATCATTCCATATCTAATAAATTTCTAAATTGTACTTACTAGAAAAGATACTGATTTCCTAGCATGATTATGATAACTTAAAAAGGAATATTAAAGTGGTAAATGATGAGAAATTGATATAATTAATATATAAGTATGGAGTGTTGAAGTTGGAAAAAAGATTAATTATTCTATTTGTACTATATCTTAAGAGATAATTTATAAATGATTCACATAGATAAAATTTCTCTATACACTTGTGCACCGCAAAAATGTATTGGGATTTAAGAGAAAATTTCTAATGGGATGGTATAAAGTGGTAAATTGTAGACTATGTGTCCAGATACTTAGTATGAAAACATGTAAAGTCTGAAAAAAAACATCCAAATGGAGTTATGTAACCTCATATTGTACTTATATGAAAGTGGTAAAATATTATAATTTACTTTTTCATCAGACTCTTGAAGACTCTAAGGAATAATGATATTATATGGGTCATTATAGATCTCATAACTAAGTGACCTCATTTTTTAATGATAATATAATATCTATGTAGATACCCCAAACCTGATGTACAGGGACATTACATTACTTTTTCAGAATACTTAATACATGACAAAAACAGACGCCCAAAGAAAGTATTAGTTTAATGTATTTGGAAACTCAGAACATAATCTTCTAATCATGGTGAAATATCTTCAACATCTCCCCATTGGTTATCATACCTAAAACCTTTATTTTTATCCTAGAGAAAAGAAAACATAAAAAGGGTCAGCTCAAATGCTAAGTAAGGGAAAGTATAGAGAACATAAAACAATCCATAAACATTTGAATGCAAAAACTTGAACATAAAATCTAAGCATCAAAATCTTGAGCAAAGACATAAATCTTGGAATTATGTAAGGCATATATCATAAAGGAACATCAATCATGATAAATTAGCATTGGAATAAAACATGTAATTGTGGAAAACCATTAAGCACATGATATGATTTCTATAGTAGCCAAGGAATTGCTTCCAAGACCAACTTAGTGGAAAAATTCCCTTTCTGAATCGATTTCACTCCTTATTCCAGTCCTATAACACTAAACTGGATTAACTTACCGTTCCTGCCATGTCTATCTCAGGAGATATAAATTTTTACCCAATGCATTGGAGGGAGATATAGGTTCCACCCATCTCATAATGAAATAATTCTTACTTGTGCCACAACATGAACATAAATCATTCATCATTACCCAAATTATAAAATGGTTTTCATAAACATCATCCCATCATAACATAATCCATACAAAAAAAATGGATATCATTTCATCATAAGAAAAGTGAAACCATGTAAATCATAGAGACATTATACTTTAAACATACACATATGAAATAATTCCATCTTATATGGAAAATGGTTTTGATAAAACACTTGAAATTAATTCTTGAGGAAAATATCCTTTCTTCTTCAAAATCATTTTCTTTTCACAAAATTCCATGCCATTTTAAAAGAAAATGATTTTGTTGAAAATAGTCATTAAATCTTGTTGAGTAAGATTCATGAATATAAGGTGTTATGAAACCATAAAAATATGTTCATACCGTATAAGTTAAAAAACATTATTCTTGTACATTTACCGAAAAATTCAAAAAGTAACTCATATAGTAAACAAAAGAAAGATTCCTTCCATACGATGTGGTAGAAGTAAAAAAAGGGTAAAAATGACTTTAAACATACATGGAAGAAAAGTAAAAAAAATTGAAAACATTTTGAGAACATGTGGACATGGATAATAAACATCACCCCAGTAAATACTTACGAATAAACAATCTTGGATAAGAATGATATTGGAATAATTATCCCTTACCTTTGGTCCGATATGTTTTGTACGTATCTGAACCTCCTCTTCTTTGACGTGCCACTTATTAACCTCCTTTTAAGGCACTAGGGTTGGTCTTTTGAGGAGACCAGAGCCTCTATAATGTTTCTAGGGAAGATGATAAGGGAAATGGGTAGGGGTTGGCTGAGCTTCAAGGCTAAAAAGGGTGTGAAGAGAAGAGGGAAGGGGTGCCCTTTTTATAAGGGAGGAGAGGGGCACCTTTGGAAAAACTTAAAATATTATTTTATAATAAAGTCATATTCGGTTTATAATAGCTCTAAATTGATTTATTTCAAAGCTAAAGTGGGTATGGGTCAAAATCCTCTCAACCAATAGGTTTTAGGCAAGTTTAGGTTACTATTTTAACCTTATCATTTAGATTTAACTCTAAGTTAAATAATTTAACCTTTACCATGTCTTCTTGTTTTCTTACACTATATAGTTAATAAACTTACTTAACAAGACAAACGAACCCAAATTGGTTCATTATTAACATATATAACCTTATATAAGTCATTTTTTTTGAACATTAGATTTTTATAAATATAATAACAATTAATAATATAATATTTCTTTTAAAAACTATTTTATGTCAATTTTGACACTATTTGGTAATTGATTTTTGCAAAACTCATAACAACATGATTAGTTCGAAAAAAGTTAATTGAATCAATACTAAAATGTTATATTAACCTATAAAAGTATTGTAATTCATAAAATGTCTCAAATTACATTTATTTGGATATTTATAACATCAATTATATTAATATTTCATTAATAAGGTAATTAGTGCATCATCATTGTGTCATAAATAAAGTAAATTATTTAATGTATAAAAATTATAAATAAAATACCACTATGTAGGAAATATTTTTATCTTTCTAATGAATATTTATAGTTCAATTTATCTTATGTATAACCCTATATTAAAAAAAACTTAGTTATTAAACTTTGATTTTAACTATTTTAACTCTTCTTTATATAAAATAATAATAAGTGTCCTAATCTAATCCATATGAACCTAAAGGGTAATATTTTATTCCTAAGGTTTTTTTTGGTCGAATTACACTTATCCAATAGAATTAGGACAGGTGTTAGGGTAATAATAATATCATTTTTACCCTTAATTACCATATTTACTTTTAACCGTGATAAATAAAAGTAAAAAGTTACTATTCATCAAAAAAAATATTTTTATCTTATTGAACCACATTTTAATACTTGATATTAACCGTGTCTCTCAGATTTTTAAAATTCCACTTACAGTAGTGGTAAAATTAAGTTTTATGTAGATTTTCAAATTCTCCTATGAGGTGGTTAAAAGACGGTGAAAAGTTCAATAAAATTTTTATATATCTAAAATTATTATAAAATTACTCAAATTAATTACATTGAACTTATATAGGTATTATGTATCAATTTTTACATAAAATAAATTTAAATAAAATAAATAATTATTTAAATAAAAAGTCGGTTTTTTAATAGTAACCCAGTGTTTTCCCTACTCATCAAAAATTGAAAGTTTTCAGAAAAATACCAAAAATTCACCCTAGGATAATTTCGATATTCCGAATCCAAAAATGAAGTCCATTTTGAAAGATAAAATTTCAAAAATTTCAAAAATTGGGTATTACTATTCATAACGGCTAGTTCATAATAATATAATAATAATATCTCGTTTAGTGAAACATGGTATTGCGTACTACACACGCTATCGAAGAAGGTCTTGATTGCGTGTAATGAAATCTAAGTCAGGGTTGCATGTAGTGAAAGCTCCGTTTGGTGTTGCATATAACATAATCAAAACTTATTAAACAAAATCTATACTTAATGGTGCGTAAAATAATTTCAACAAAACGAACTTGAAATTGTGTGTAACACAAGCCAAAAATAGTGTTGTGTATACTGCAACCTAATACGGTGTTGCGTATAGTACAATCTAATCCCGGTGTAGTGTATAATAGAAGATATCAAAGAAATTAAAAATAATATATCTCATAAAATCTCGGGGTGTTACATTCTACCCCCCTTAAAATGAATTTCACCCTCGAAATTCGTTGGGGTTATAAATTGTTTACTACTTGAATGTTTTATTCATAGAAACCCACATCGTAAAAAGAAATATTAAATCATCATTTTAAAAATGAAAGTTAGTAACAAAATGGATACCCAAAGTAACTCATCACTTGGGTTCCCACATAGGAGTATATAGGAAAAAATATGGATATGGAAGAGAAATATAACTGTCATGTTCTGATGGAGAGTGGTAGAGAACATGGATATGAAAAAGAAAACAATCACAAAGCCGTAAATTTGTGATGATCTAAGGTACCATCTGATTCATCATATATGAGAGTACTAGGACAACATTTTTGGTTTCCAAGATCATTTCCCTAACATGGATGAACTTTTACATAATGAGAAATACTTACTTGATTTCAGTGTAATATCATTGTTTGTCATTCCATGAACAATTTCAACTTCATCTCTATTTAAAGAAATGAAGCTGAATTTTTCATTCATGAAGTGTTAGAAGATCATGTGATAGAATGATAAGTCATCCCATATTTTTCTATCACAAAAAGGTTAGAATAAGTTATTAAATATACATAAGTCCATCTATGGTTAGATTAATCGTATATGATTCCAAAAATGGACTTATACTTCATCTATCATACCACTTAATAGAATAAAACTAGTTCCTACTAACCAGGGACTTCCTGTAGGATAGTGGTAGGCGATAAAGGCCTATCGCATTTTGGTTGTGGGTTCGATTCCCACAACCTTGTTCGACGCGACGGGTTGTCACCCGTCCTGCAGGTTGTCCTTTTTCTAAAACTACATTATTATAACATCCCATCAATAATATTGAAAAAGAATTCTATCCTTAAACAATACTAACTTATGTCCAACATAATCCATTCCAATATTTAGGCTTATCTAAAATACTTCTATCCAATCTCATAGTATAAGGAAAATGATTACTAGAGAGGTCATATACAAAGCATGTGAATACCATCATTTATCTCCCATATATCATAAGATATATCTTATTGCTCATATTCCAAACATGTGAATACCTTAATCATGTATTCTTTTGAAAAATTAATTACCATAGAACCTTAGAGAAAACATGAATGCTGTCAAAAGATAACTCATTCCATATACCAAAATCCCAAAATTTATATATACTCAAGCCATGATATCACTTTGTCCTTATACCAGTCATGAGCTCATGAATACTATCAAAATTTCATTTTTCTATTTATCCCTTCATTATGCGCATATCATCTTATTTCCAAAAATATCTGAAAAACCTTTCATGGTTACCAGAACCATTCAACATATACATTCAAATTCTTTAGGAAAAACAATAGTGTAACAATCCTTAGATGTTTCTTTAGTCCATAGTACCATTAAATTACCTATACAACATAACTCTTGATAAACATACAATCATTCCACTACCTTCTTAAACCATTGACCAAGCTTCAACACTTCTTTCATCTCATATATCATTTTTAGTCTCCTCATCATCATCCACATAAATACTACCCAAATGACCATGCTGATTCTCTTCATGATATTTTCCCTTAGGGAATTAGTTTTCATAATGCCCATACATTCCACATTTGAAACATCTAATCATTGTTGATGTCGTAGCAATACCATTATCCTTTTCCATGGTGTTAACTGAACCTTTTCCTTTGCACTTACTGGATTTTTGTCCTTCTTTTCTGCACCCAAATCATCTTCCAGTTCGTTTGAAACATTCTCCTTGAAGCCTCTTCCCACATGATTTACATGATAGAAATTGAACTTTCTTTCCTCTATGATCATCATGAAACTCCATATTTCTCTTATTAGATGAGTCAGGAAACATACCAAAGTTAGGATTATTGATCATATTATGAGATTTCTGATTAGGCATAATAATGATGTTTGGACTTCCAAATCCCATTTCATTTGGTTGCTCATAAAGAATATCATTCCATTGTCCATCATATCCTCCATTATCGTGAATCTTCCTGTTTCCAGCCATTTTCTAAATCCCAAAAAGAATAGTGTGAGAGGAAAAATCATACTAGGGAAAACATTATAATAAAGGGGGAGTACCATCAATATCTAACATCTTAGGTTAAATTATAAGATCGTTACCGTAATTCTAGGACTATAACCTATACATATACTTATCCTTAGGGACATACCTAGACATACCTTAGAAATATCTCTATGGATTTCACTAAAGCTTTCGCATCCTAGTTTCCAAAGGTTAACTAAACCTTCGCTCTGATACCAACTGTAGAGACCCCAAACCTGACGTACATGGACATTACATTACTTTTGCGGAATACTTAATACATGACAAAAACAGATGCCCAAAGACCGTATTAGTTTAGTGTGTTTGGAAACTCGAAACGTAATCTTCTAATCATGGTGAAATATATTCAACATCTCCCCTTTGTTTATCATACCTAAAACCTTTCTTTATATCTTGGGGAAAAGAAAACATAAAAAGGGTGAGCTCAAATTCTCAGTAAGGTAAAGCATAGATAACATAAAACAATCCATAAACATTTGAATTCAAAAACTTGAACATAAAATCTAAACATCAAAATCTTGAGCAAAGACAAAAATCTTGGAAGTACGTAAGGCATATATCATAAAGGAACATCAATCATGATAAAATAGAATTAGAATAAAACATATAATTGTGTAAAACCATTAAGCACATGTTATGATTTCCATAGTAGCCAAGGCATTGCTGCCAAGAGCATCTTAGTGGACAAAGTCCCTTTCTGAGTCGAGTTCACTCCTTGTTCCAGTCCTATAACACTGAACCGGATTAACTTACCATTCCAGCCATGTCTATCTCATGAGATATAAATCTTTACCAAATACATTGGAGGGAGATATAGTTTCCACCCATCTCATAATTAAATCATTCTTACTTGTGCCACAACATGAACATAAATCATTCATCATTACCCAATATATAAAAAGGGTTTCATAAACATCATCCCATCATAACATAATCCATTCAAAAAAATGGATATCATTTCATCATAAGAAAAGTGAAACAATGTAAATCATAGAGACAATATAATTGAAACATACACATATGAAATAATGTCATATTATATGTTAAATGGTTTTGATAAAACACTTGAAATGAATTCTTGAGGAAAATATCCTTTCTTCTTCAAAATCATTTTCTTTTCACAAAATGCCATTCAATTTTAAAAGAAAAAGATTTTGTTGAAAATAGTCATTAAATATTGTAGAGTAAGCTTCATGAAAATAAGGTGGTATGAAACCATAAAAATATTTTCATGCCGTATAAGTTAAAAAAATATTATTCTCATACTTTTACCAAAAAAGTCAAAAAGTACCTCGTATGGTAAACAAAATAAATATTCCTTCCATACGATGTGGTAAAAGTAAAAAAGGGTAAAAATGACTTTAAACATACATGGAAGAAAAGTAAACATTTTTTGAAAACATTTTGAGAACATCTGGACATGGATAATAAACATAACCCCAGTAAATACTTACAAATAAACAATCTCAAATAATAATGATATTGGAATAATTATCCCTTACCTTAGGTCTGATATGCTTTGTACGTATCTGAACCTCCTCTTCTTTGACTCGCCTCTTCTTAACCTCCTCTTAAGGTACTAGGGTTGGTCTTTTGAGGAGAGAAGAACCTCTATAATGTTTCTAGGGAAGATTATAAGGGAAATGTTCAGGGTTTGGTCGAGCTTCAAGGCACAAAAGGGTGTGAAGAGAAGGGGGAATGGGTGCCCTTTTTATAAGGCAGGAGAGGGGAACCTTTGGAAAAACTTAAAACATTATTTTATAATAAAGTCATATTCGGTTTATAATAGATCCAAATTGATTTATTTCGAAGTTAAAGTGGGGATGGGTCAAAATAGTCTCAACCAATAGGTTTTAGACAAGTTTAGGTTACTATTTTAACCTTATCATTTAGATTTAACTCTATGTTAAATAATTTAACCTTTACCGTGTCTTCTTGTTTTCTTACACTATATGGTTAATAAACTTACTATAACAAGACAAAAGAACCCCAAGTGGTTAATTATTAATATATATAACATTATCTAAGTCATTAGGCCGAACCTTAGATTTTTAGGAACATAATAACAATTAATAATATAATATTTCCTTTAAAAACTATTTTTTGTCAATTTTGACACTATTTGGTAATTGATTTTTTTGAAACTTAAAACAGCATGATTAGTTCTAAAAAAGTTAATTGAATCAATACTAATATGTTATATTAACCTATAAAATTAGTTTAATTCATAAAAAGTCTCAAATTACATTTATTTGGGTATTTATAACATCAATTATGTTAATATTTCATTAATAAGGTAATTAATTCATCATCATTGTGTCATAAATAAATTAAATTATTTAATGTCTAAAAATTATAAATAAAATACAATTATGTAGGAAATCATTTAATATTTCTAATGAATTTTTATAGTCTAGTTTATCTTATGTATAACTCTATATTAAAAATGTTTTAGTTATTAAACTTTGATTTTATCTATTTTTACTCATCTTTATATAAAATAATAATAAGTGTCCTAATCTAATACATGTGGACCTAAAGGGTAATATTTTATTACTAATGTTGTTTTTGTTTTAATAACACTTATTCAATAGAATTATTACATGTGTTAGGGTAATAATAATATCAGTTTTACCCTTAATTACACTATTTACTTTTAACCGTGGTAAATAAAAGTAAAAAGTTACTATTCACCCAAAATTATTTTATCTTATTGAATCACATTTTACTCCTTGATATTAACTGTGTCTCTCAGATTTTTTAAATTCCACTCATAGAAGCGGTAAAATTAAGTTTTATGTAGATTTTTAAATTCTCCTAGGAGGTGGGTAAAAGACGGTGAAAAGTTCAATAAAATTTTTATATATCTAAAATTATTATAAAATGAATCAAATGAATTAAATTGAACTTATATAGGTATTATGTATCAATTTTGACCTAAAATAAATTTAAATAAAATAAATAATTATTTAAATAAAAAGCCGGTTTTTAAATAGTAACCTAGTGTTTTCACTATTCATCAAAAATTGAAAGTTTTCAGAAAAATACAAAAAATTCACCCTAGGATAATTTCGATATTAAAAATCCAAAAATTAAGTCCATTTTGAAAGATAAAATTTATAAAAGTTCAAAAAGTTGGTATTACTATTCATAACAGCTAGTTCATAATAATATTATAATAATATCTCATTTAGTGAAACTTGGTATTGTGTACTACACATACTATCAAAGAAGGTCTTGATTGCGTGTAATACAAGCCAAGTCAGGTTTGGGTGTATTGAAATATCCCTTTGGTGTTGTGTATAACATAATCAAAACTTATTAAACAAATATTATACTTAATATTGCGTAAAATAATTTCCACAAAACGAACTTGAAATTGTGTGTAACACTAGCCAAGAATAGTGTTACGTATACTGCAAGCTAATACGGTGTTGCATATAGTACAATCTAATCTTGGTGTAGTGTATAATAGAAGACATAAAAGAAATTAAAAATAATATATCTCATAAAATCTTGGGGTGTTACAATTTACCCCTTCATCACCTTTCCCGACTCTATATTAGTTGAATTTCAAGGATCCATGGGAAAATTATCTTAATTGTATCTATTCATGACCCTCAGTTCACATCAAGATTATGCAAGGTTTCCAAAGGTCTCTTGGGACTAAAATTCATTTAAGCACCACCTATTATCCCCAAACTAATAATAAATCTGAAGGGACTATCTAGACATTATAATACATGTTGATATCATGTTCCTCTTAATTCTAAGGTTTGTGGGATTAGTATCTACATTTTTTGGAATTTTAATACAATAAAATCATCTATTAAATCATCTATATGGAACCATGTGAAGTATTATATTAGAAGAGGTGTCATGATTGAACTTATTCAGGAGAATTTGTAAAAATAATATTAGTTTTACCAAAGCTTATGGAGGAAATGACTACTAAAATACAGACTATTCAGGATCATTGAAAACACAAATAGTGTAGATAAAATAATTGTGCTGATAATTGAAGGTAAGACTTGGAATTTAAAGTGGGGGTTATGTATTTCTAAAGGCTTAGCTATGGAAGGGAGTTGTGATATTTTAAAAAAAACTAAAGTTAATCCCTATGTATATTGGGCCATTTAAAATACAATAATGAATTTGATTTTTTTCTTACTGATTTATTTTTCCGCATAACCTTTCTAAATTACATGATGTATTCCTTGTATAATTAATAATGAAATACATTCTATATCAAAATAATTTTCTCGCATTTAAGGAAATGGAGTTGGATTCAGACTTTTCTTATAATAAATATCATGTATATATTCTTGACACCAAAGAGAGTATGTTGCAAAATCAGAAAACTCAATTAGTGAGACTCCTTTGGAGAAATAAAAAACTTGAAGTGGAAACAAATGAGTCTAAAGAATCCAAGAGTAAGTAATATAAAAAATTTTAAATTAAAAATATATACTCCGATTTCAAGGATGAAATTGTTTAATGGGGAGAATATACTACTTGAGAACCTACTATACCAAGTAAACACCTATCATGAACTATCACAAAATGTGCACTCTAAAGAGCCTTTATTCATGAGTATAATTAAGAGTTTAATTTATAATTGTCAAAATTTTAGTTTAATAAAATAAACTTCATCATTTAAATCTTTATAAATATATTAGCTTGAGTTGAAATTTTGGTATTTCTACGAAATAGATAATTTTTATCTCAATAGTAAAAAATATAGTTTTTACCAAAACTATAGCTTTAATGAGTTTATTGTTATATAATAATGACATATAAGTTTATAAAACCTTTTAAATGCTTAAATATGTGATTGATTAATTAAACAACACATTTTAAAATACTGTTATTAATTTATAAAACTTATTTTTAAAATTTTATGAACTTATGTAATGTTTTCCAACAAATGAAAAAAAATTAATCTTTTCACCTAATTAAATATTATTTTGGTAAAATTAAGTTTTTATCTACTTTGAGGTCACATAAAATTAATTTTTTTATTATAAACCATCTTATGTCATGAAAATAAAAAAAAGATAATGTTGTCCAGAACATAATTTTTATTCCTAAAAATACACTTTTCAAAAAAAGGTTTTACAAGAATTAATGTTAAAATTAATTTTCCCTCCATATAGTAATTTTATTTTATAAAATGAAATTTATATTATTATTTATAATCATTATTTACAAATTATATAATAATTATAATATTTTTTTGCATTGAAATTAATTTATTTAGATTAATTACCATGGTAAAAGTAAAATGGTTGTTTTCAAAGAATTAATTTTATAATAGTTATATAAATTTAATTTCAAGAAATTTGATTAAAATATTTTAAATTATGAAAATAATATTATGTTTAAAAAAATAAGAAAATATATAAAAATCCATTCAATTAATAATTAAAATTTAGAATAAAAAAACTTAATGTATAAAAATATATTTTTCTATAAAAACTACATTTCCAATATGTTATGTTTTAATTTAAAAGTATATTTTACCATAATTATAAATACTAGTAGATTAAATGGAGTCAAAATTCATATTTATAATGTCATAATTTGGTAACATAGTTCATTTTATATTTTTATTTATAATATATTTACCATGGTTAATTTTTAATCGAGATTAAAAATAATAAAAATGGGTAAATGAAATATCTCAAATATTTAATATTTAAAAGTTAAATTACACCTTCTATAAACCCTTTTTAGGTATAAAATTAATACCCATGTGTCTTTCCTACCATTTATCTACCTAAATCACCTAACTCACCCAACACCAGTGTAATTTTATTCTTACCTCTAACCTAACTTTAGTTTCCATCAAAAAAACCCTCTTTGCACCAATAAATAGAGCTCACTCCCACCCATTCTCCTATACCAATCCACCTAAAAGGCATTGATAATGAATTTACCTTCCCTCTCCCACTCTAAATATCTCCCAAGGAGTTATCAAGGTTCTAATGAGTCCCCCCAGTCTTTAAGAATCTACTCAACAAATTAAGGGTCCTTAATTCTTATCTTTCATTTTTATTAAAAATGATTTTGATATAATTTAATTTAAACAAATTTACATGGTTTTAATTTAATGGTATTACATCCTAATTGAAATTTTTTTAATGAGATACTATGTGTACCCTCACATTATATCCTTTTTCTTTATTCCATTATTATGTCAACATAAGGGTTCCCATTCTACCCCTTCCATTTTAAATTACAAATCATTATTTTCTTGTCATCATGCTCATAATTTTTTGGAATTATCACCTATTTTATTTATATAAAATTATATTTCATCTCATTAAATTATTTTCTTAAACTATAATAATGAAAAAAAATCCAAAATTTTGGAAAACTATAGAGTGTATAGTTTTCTTTAACAATGAAATCTATGTATATATACTAGAAAGTGGATGAAATTGTGTCATAGATGCACCTAGGGTTAAATGTTATGAAAATAGTTAGTTGATTATTGAATCAACCATCACCATGATTCACATTGAGTGGTTTTAAGACTATACACAATGCTAAAAACTCTTAGTGGATATGTTTTTGAATATTCGCATGCTCTTTATGAACCATGATAAAGGATTCTTTCTATCATTTCCTTGGTATCCTACCAATGAAAGATATTAAACCTAATATTTATAATACATGGATAACCCATCACATTGAAGTTACCCTCACCACTATATTTCTTTGATATAGGTACTTTCTATTATGTTGATGATACCCCATAGATTCTAAGTTGATTAAGGTATGTTCTTATAGATATCAACATTATTCCCTTGAATCGGGAAGTATTTGTTTTCTATATTTTTAATTATATAGATATCCATGTTTTTATTCAGATATAGGTTCCTTAAGGAATAGTATAAAATGTATTTTTGACTCTTATAGTGAATGAATTGGACATAATCAGGATACGGGTTGGTACCAAAATTATATATCCCTTTGATTAAATGATAAGTATAATAAGAAAAAATAATTGGGGTTTTGGTGTATACCTCTCCTTATATAAGTTTATTTTTTTGTAAAAAGTACTTTAAAGAATGATTTAATGTCTGAAATTATGCATTCCATCAGTATCAGATCATTGATTATTATTATTAATGTTTTCATTTATTGTAATGGATATAACATTACCTCTATTTTAATTGATTATGGATGCAAGTTATTTATTAATTTCCTTCTATATAACTGGTTCCATGTATAGATTATGACAGCTTCTACTTTTTTTATACTTACTAAGCATCTAATATCACCTTTAGTTTTTTCTGTTACCTTGTAAACCTATATGGGAACTATATGTAATTTTTAGGGATATGATTGAAGGGATGATAATGTTATTATAATGTGTTCATGTTGTATCTTATGTTTTTAAAATGTAATATATGTTTATATATATAGTCTTCAAATACTACTAAGTAATTAGATCTGGTGTGAAATATTTTATATGATTCATCTCAAGGGTTTCAAGGTTTTAAATGATGTTTTTATGGTATTAAAGTTACAATGATTTATTTATGGATTGAATAAATATTATTATATTTGGGACATCTTGTTTAATGATGTAATCAAAGAGTTTGGTTTTAGTCAGAATATGAATGATTCATATGAATACAAGTGGTCTATTATGAGAGTTTAGGAATTTTTACTGTTGTATATGGATGAAAATACCCCTCAAAAATGATATACCAACATTTTTTTATATGAATATATGGTAAGGAAAATTATTCTCGGTGAAATTTATGAGAGAAGAAACCAACAAACTGGGAATGAATATTAATAAAGATAAATAAAATAGGTTCCTTGTAATTAGCTAGAAATATTATACTAGTAAAGTACTAAATTGTTTTAGAATATAGAACTATAATAAATGGTATTTACTAGTATTTAAAGGAATGACTCTTATAAATACTCAATTCCCTTATAAAGAGTTAGAAATTAAAAACATGGATAAGATTCCTTATGCATTTACTAATGTAAATACCATATATTCTAGGTAGTGTACTTATTTTGATGTCTCTTATTCTTAGAGTTTAACTTTTAAATACTATTCCAATATTAGTGGGAGTCACTAGATTATAGTGAAGAAAATTCTTAAGTAATAGATATTAACTAAGGATATGTTATCAGTCTTTGAAGGAAAGGAAGATCTCATTTTAAGAGGTTATGGTGATGATAGTTTCAAAATTGAAATAGATGATACAAGATCAAAATTTAGTTTTATGTTTTTCCTCAATTTTAGAGCTATTGATTCAAATATTTCTAAGTAAACTAATACGGTATACAAGAAAATTGAGGTAGATGTATCGTTCTGTCAGATGTTTTAAAGGAAATTGTTTAGATTAAAAAAATTATCATTGTACTTGGTGTGGTTCTATTAATTTTTTGAGAAATTGAGATTTACTATAATAAAAATAAAACTATTTTTCATGCCCAAAAATATTATTCCCTCTAAAGGAACGAACACATAATTTACAAATATCATTTCATTCAAGAAATATTGAGAGGGGTGATGTTAAGAATTATAGGTTGTCTATTTAGAAAAATATATTGTACCAATTGACAAGGAAATTACATAGAATAATCATGAATTTCATGTATATTATTTGTATACTAAATACACTATAGATTATATATAATGATAATTTTCAATTTAAATGTATCATGGTTTTATAATAATGATAATAACTCTTTTTTGTGCTTTTTATATTAAATGAATAATATAATAATAAAAAATCATCAAAAATATAAATTTTATTTATCCCTAATCATTTATCATCTTTAATAATTATGGGTTTTGATGATATCTTGATATTAGAGTGAGTATTTTTTTTACTTGATACAGATAATACTCATGGGATAATAAGTGGAGACATATTATCTAGACTGACCCACTAAATTATATTATATGGAATGTCATATAGTCATTGATATACTTATTGGTTTATAATTAATATAAATCCTCTTTACCTAAGGTTCATAACAAACTTTCCATATAGACATTTATCAATTTATTCCTTTATTATGTAAGTATTAAGGATGATCCAATCAAGGGGTGATTGGGTATGTTACTAATTATCTGACCCGTTGAATTTATCTAAGATTATATTTTTCTTCTTGTATGAAAATTATAATGTATAGGTGTTTAATTTAATTAGATTAAGTAAATACATAGAAATTTTTAGTTTAGTAACATGTGATATTCTAATCTTCTTAGATAAACAACATATGATGTATCTATTCAATATGGTCAGACAAATTTTGGGAATCATGAGAAAATGAGAAGATCTATATTAGATTAATGTTTTCCATGTATATTGGTCATTATATATCTTAAAAAATGATATTATATAATCAATTATATAATGTATAAAGTCACATATTATGCTAGAAATATTAATATAATGATATTAGTGTGTTTGATCTGGACCAAGAAAGATCGCTTTTTAGCTTATGTACAAAATTATGTCTTTTTAGAGGACACTCTTTACATGAAAAAATGGATTAGGGAACTCATATATTTTTTAATGATATAAATATTCTTAGTTTCAAAAAACAGAACTTATAATGAGGATTAATTATTGTACAAGGTGTTTTTATAAAATTTGAGAGACTTTCTATGATAATCATTTCCAAATTAGTTTTGATGAATTCACAAATAGTTGTTTAGTTTTAAATAATTTCTATGAATATTTATTATAATTGGTAGATTGTTAGAAATATGTACAAAATTGTAAACAACTACATGGTGAGATTCATCGGGTTGTAGTTTGTGTTGGGTTGTAGTTATCAATACCACATCATAGTGTTTATTGGGAATGATATAAGATTTCATTTTTCTAAATTTAATATTATTTTTATTATGTTTTATTTGTATTATGAAACATCATATGATGATTTTTTTTATTAATTTAACATTAAAAGGATATTTGATAGGACATATAATTAAATATGTTGTTGTATAGATCTGAAATGGTGGAAATCAAAAGGTTTGGTTTTTTCATAATATTTAAAACATTAAAACTACTATTAGATACTTTAATCAACAAATTAATTATATTCAATGAAGTTACTAGACCTCATTTGGACACATTGTTAATTATAAATAAATTTAGGTATCCCTATCATACTCTTCACTTAATTTTCCTTTGAGGAGGAGGTTCTAACACACCTTTAAATGAGAAGGGATCATATGGAAGCATTTAGTGATTTTAGTGGTCATTGGATACCTTTTTTGGTAATGATATATTTGTTTATATTGAGAAAACTTGGTAAAAATCATTGTTAGAGAAGATTCATCATGGTCTATGAAGTATGCCTTTTTTTCTTTTCTTTTCTTTTTATTTATTTTTCTTCTTGCATATCTTGTATATGGGTGTTGTAATTTTCTCAACTTCTTAAGGGAATTGAGATGTCCCAAAAAAACCGAAGTTAATATTATATCTATGTGAGTACAAGATCATATAGATATATAAATTTTACTTCTATGATAGAAATGTAACTTGTGTTCTGGATTGATCTGCTGAGTATATCACAATAAATGTCATATATATTTTCCTTGGTATACTTTGGGTGTGTACTTCATAGTAATCCCTGTTACATGGGGTAAATAAGGTACCTTATATGATAACCTTAAAACTTTTATAACTTTTTTATTTTATCCTTAAGGTTAAGCTAATAAAAGTCTGGTTGAGTTTGTATTTGACCATGTGGTGGGTTTTTCTTATCCAAGATGTGATTTCTCCTCATATACGACATATATAAAATTTAAGTTCTTTTCTATAAATTATAAGGAAGTGTATGTACATAATTAATTGAGAAATAAGTGATGTGTATATATATTTAGATAAATGGAATGATATGAATCCATCTAGATGAATGACATGTGATGTATTAATCAATATTTATCAATATTTACTTATATAATCGAGGATGTATGAGTTAGATTACATGATATTCACATATTTTGTGTCTCAAGGTTATACTCAATTTCAAATCCAAATGGATTATATAACTATGAATTATTTATGAGATACAACATGAGAACATTTATAAAAATATACACATGTTTTTTGGACATCATGAAACATCCCTTTATCGTAAAATTATCACAGATACTTTTTTAAAAGTTTTCTCTTTGATTATAATTTTGGATTAGGAATTAATAATAATTTTCAATGTTATGAAGACTAATATGTTTATAAAAAAATTGGTTGAATGGGGGTCTTTTTTGTTATATAATATTTCTTTAAAAAAAATTATATGATAATTTATTCCAAAATACATTTAGAGGGTTTATAAAATAATTTTTGATAAAATTCGATAACCTGTTAAATATTATCTAATATAAGGTAAAATATCCATAAATTTTGGTAGGTATTAGTTTAATTGGAATATTAAAATATATTATATGTTCTAATGTCATATTTCACCCAATTTACAGTCATATCTTTATATGTGATATAGTGAGGATGAGTGTGATATATTTTATCACTTTTAGTGATATACACATATAGTTTATATTATTGGAAGTGATGTAAGCATATATCTTTGATAAATATTCATGTGATATTAGATATCACACATCATCGACTCAATTCTTCTACACAAAGTTATTATATGTTGTACATAATATCATAAGATGATATTTATGGAATTTATAATTAATCATAATGAATATTTAATTGTTAAATATTCATGGATAGTTTATATGTAATTATTTAATATATGATACAAGTGTTATAATACATGTATAATTTATGAAATGATTACAATTTAACTCAAATATTTAAAATGTCTTGGGGAGCCTATATAAATTATACTAAAATAGAGGTGATGTTATTTGATCTAAAAAATCAAAATTTAAAAATCTCTTCACTATTTTACCTCTTTAAAATAGGAGTCACTAACATGTATTAGGACAAAATAGGTCCTCCAAAATAGTTTTTGATTCATACAACTAGTGGATACCTTTAAATTCAGGAACTCAATAGTTGGTTTTTGTAGATTATCATTAAAAATTTATTGATGACTCACTACTATAAAGGTATGATATTCGTTTTTTATATTTTTATTATTAAACATCTCATGTAAATATCCTATGAAATATGGTTTTTTTATTATTTCCATTACTTATATTCTGGGATAATTCAATAAAAACCACTTCAAATATTACATCATATCATTAATTATTTCAAATAAGAGATAAATTCATTTTTTTCACATGGACATAAGTCATGGTGCTACAAAATATTTTACACAATGTCTCTAAATAATTTTACCACATCCCACTATGTATTATTTCTTGGTTCTATTTCATTTGTATCAATTAATTTAATGAAAATATTTTACCCATTCTATTAGAGATCCCTAATATAAAATTTTATTTTTGGTTTATATTATAATAATTTGTAGACATTCAAAACACTATATAAATAACTTATTTTATCCATACCTCTTCATTTTATTTAACTAAAACAATAGTTTATATTCTAGATTCATTAATAAAATACAACATCCTCTTAATTTGCTTAGCTTTACTAACATATTTAAGTGATTTTATAATATTTCTATCCATTTAGATATATAATTAAAAAGTAAATAATTATAATTCACTTAGATTCAACTTCTATTTTAACACTATTATAAAATATGAACAATCTTCCTTAATAAGATATAAATGTATAAACTCATTTCATATTGACTTGGTAGTATTTATTCATATCATAAAGAAACTATATATAATGAACACCAAGCCTAATTAATTATTAATGGAATCAGCTAATTAATTATCACAACTCTCCCTCAATGGGACTCCAACTGAGTTAGTAATGAGTTAAAGTGTGACCCTCAAAGACCACCATCAATAGTTCATAAGATGATGACTATAACCAAGGGTATAATATTACATGTATATGAAAGTCAATAACCTTCATAAGAGAAAAAACCTCAATTCCATGAATAATGTAATTTGTTTCACATCTGAGTTACAAGAATAATGTATACAAATGCATGTCATATAATATAAATCATCTATAAAGGAAAAATAACAACACGCCTAAAAATTACTTTAGAGCCCATGAAAGGTATAATTCAATAACCTCGTCTGATAATTCTCCCATGTCCAAATATAAGTTATTGTAATACCACTAAAACCTATATCTATATAATCTAACAAGAATTTTATATAAATAAAGAGTGAGTTTATAAATATACTCAAAGGTTCCTCCCAAGAACTATCATGTGTATATGTAAATAAATAATACTAATGAATCCATGTATGAATTACATAAAACAAAACAACATATCAAATAAATACCCCAAAATTCTACCATCTAGACCCTTCCATTACAACCAAGATCCTCACATTTTCAAAGTCACATCACATCCTTTTCACTTTCCATTATAGAGAGACTAATATAAAAATTGTCATCACCAATACACATCCAAATAGGTTTCCACTTAAAAGAACCTATAATTACTAGATTATACTTTTACCATCATCACCAAGTAGTTATACACCCTCCATAAAATTTTGAAGATATTCATCATTTTTTGGTTGGGTTGTTTTCCACCCACTAGAACTCTTTCTAGTTTTATAGGTGTCCGCCATTTGGGACTCTCCCCACCACAATATATAGCCATTAAGAAATTATCTACCCTCAAGGATTCTTACTATATTACTTGGTTCCACCCTCTAGGGCTCACACCTTATCAATGTGAATTCTCACCACCATACATCACATATCTACTATGGATATCTATATCATCCCCACCAATATCACACCACCCTCATAATCAGGATCAAGTAACACAAATAGTTCAACATCACTAGTCATAACTTCCACATCACTATCACACATTGTAAATAGATTAAAACCCCAACCATATATTTATTTATCTATATTGTCTATCACATATACAAAGGTCCTAAGCTATATAATATCATAAAAAATATATACCAAACCCCCACCTAAGTCTACCGTAATTCATTTCATAGAGATAATAACCAGACCACATCACTAACATTGTTCCTATACTAGGAATACAATTAAACAACATAATCACTATGTAATTAACAAAAATCAAGGACCCATTTCAACCAAACCACTTAATTCAACATTTATATATCATTCAAACCTCTATCTCGTCACACATTATAGAAGTTATATAGGGTTTTATACTAGATTCAAGTGACACTACCAATATAATATCATTTTTAGCACCCTTTAGGTCAATGGTAAGTATTTATTTTAATTATTAAATTTATTTATATAAATTTCATATTTTAAGTGAGTTAGATATTGAAATTTTGAAAAATAATGGAAATATTTTAGTGAAAATTGTTAGTGCAAACCATTATCCCAAACCATATTGAAGGGGGAGAGGTCTTCCGATGTGGTCGGTTTAGTTAGTGTGTAGTATTGTAATTTGTATGCTCCCTAGGAAGATATTGTCTCCTAACTTGGTTCTTAGGTTAACCGTAAAAGGTTGGTATATAGTTTTACAAATCATGCATCTAAACCATGTGTCTTAACTAGGTTTCTAAAAATAGTGAAATTATACCCTTTCCCTTATAGTGTTATAACATTATTTCCACCTTTTCCCTTTATTTTTTTAACCTAGGCATGCCCGGTCAAAGAACCCTCATTATCCTTGATTATTAGTGATCTTATCTTTATTTTGGGTAGAAATTTAATGGTAAACACTTTCTTTATCATGGATTTCTCTTCTCTCATCATCCAGTTCTTTATTCTTCAATATTTCTTTCAACTTGGTGACCTAGCTTTACAAAGGGGTTGAATACATGGCTATGGTTGGTTTTAAATGTTGAATATCTTGTTTTATAGACTTTTTAGGATCCCACACTTCCATTTTTTGTATTTTTTTAAAATTAAAATATTTTAAAAAAAGTATGGTAGCTTGTAACACCCTGAGATTTCAGAGTATATTTTCTCTCAAATAAACATTGTATCGATAGATTTTTTTTCAAAAACAAAGATGAACTAAAACAATTAAATACATATTAGGTTAAAAATTTATAACAATAATAAATAATATGTTATATAAAAATATTATAATCAATTATAAATGCATACAAAATAGGATCCAAAATACTTAATGTTTTAAAAGGGAATTTTAAATAAAATCATTTTTTCTTTATATAAATTATTTTATCTAAAATAAAATTTATAAATTTTAGAATTTTAACTTATAATAGTGAATAAAAAAATTTAATTAAGAATATAAAAATTATCCTTAGAGTAATTTTTAATGTATTTCTAAAATATTTAATTTGTAGGGGAATAGTTAAAATACAGTTTTTACTAAAACCATAGCATTTACAACTATATAAAGAAGAAAGTATAAATTAAAAAAATTAAAAAAGATAAAATATATATTTAAGGTATAAATATATACATTTTAAAACACTATTATGAATTTATAAACCTTTTTCTAACTATGTTTTAACTTAATTAATATTTTCCAGTAAAAGATACTATGTCTGAACTTATCTTTTAATTAAATATATTTTTTTGGGTTTTAGATTGATTTCAAAAAAGCATAACTTTTATTTTTTTAATAAAAAACCAATTTATATATTTAAAATCAAATACATTGATAATTTAATCTAAAAATAAATATTAATCTTAAAATTTCACTTTTCTTAAAGTGGCTTTTTATGCATCACATGCACTAATGTTAAAATTAATTATTATTATATATATAAATTTTATTTCGTAAAATAGATTTAATATTTTTAATAATTGGGTACAAATTATAAAATAAATTTCATTTTATTTTTAAACATTAAAATTAAATTACTTATATAAAAATGAGATACCAAAGTAAAACAAAAAATGTTAAAAGTTAAAATTATAAGACAGAATAACTTAAAAACATGTTTAAAATGCATTAAAATTTATTTTTTGGGGGTATTTTAGACCTTATATATTACCATCAATCCATTATTATCCATTTTTTATTACTCTTTAAATGTGAAATATTATCACTCAGTATATTAATTTGGAATATTTACAAAACTTCTATCCTCACCACTTATAAAAGTGGACTCTCACCGCCCCTTCAAGATCACTAAAATAATTTAGTTTCCTATATAAAATATTAGATTTTTTATTCCAATATATTCATATTCATTTTAATTTATAATATTTTCATAATATATTATCTTAAGACCTCCATTTTCAAGGAATCAACCAAGGAAAATGCACAAAATTTAACATGAGAACTCATTTTTTCCTAAAAACTTTCCTTTTATTTCTTAAATTTTTAAATATAATGTTATAGTTACTATATAATAAAATATTTATTTCTTTTATATGTAATTTTCTTATGATAATTAAATAACTATTAACCACCTTTCCCATTTTCTATTAAGAAATATAGAATCATCATTCGAGCATTGTGCAAACTACTGCCTCCATGAAAAGATGACTTCCATTTATTTTACCACTACATATATTTACTGAATATAAAATTTAAATTCAGAAATAAATGGGACACATATAATATAATTATAATTATTAAGTTGAATATTATAATCCACCTTCTTTCCCTCTCATTATTTGAGAAATAAAAATGTTAATTGTGTGTTATACTGACTACCGCCTCTACAAAATAACATATCTCATTTTTCATCTCATTTAGTATTTATAAAAACATATTAAATATGTTTCACCATATTAAAATTATATAAATAATATCATTATAATTTTATAATAATGATATTATGGGAAAATAAACCACTTTCATGATCATAATCATCTATTAATTATGTTGTGTTCATGTTTGGGTTAATCTAAACATCGACTTGAAAAATGATATAAAATAATATCATGGATTAATATGCAAACAAAATTAATGATTATATATTATATAATTAAGTAAATATTGATTTTATTTTGGTTCTCATATGTTAAAATTAATATTAAACTAATTAAATAAGATACCAATTTTTATTCATTAAAAATAACTAAAACATGCTCATTTCTAAATTCATCCCTAAGGATCGCAACTAAAACTCTAAGGGAATTAAATAATAAAATTAAAAATAATTATAAGGAATAAACTAAAATTCCATATATTATCTTGGAATGATGAAATTTGTGAGAATAATGAAAAACAAAACTGATATTATGAAACTAGTTAAAAATGATCAAGATTACCCACACGAGATATTGAAAATATATAATAAATAACTATTATATATGTTGAGAATAATTATAAATTAAGTTTATAAAATGTCATGGATATGAATAAGGTTATGAAATATGTTATTAAAATAGTTGTTTTTATACTGTAGGTTCTAGTGTGATCAAATAAGCAGGAATTCAAGGTAAGGGTTTCTTTGTCTCATTTTCCACTACATAGGAAATGTTTGATATTATAAACCATAATTTATTTTATATGAATAATTCACAACCCTATTGATTTAAAATAAGATAAAATATTCCATTTAAATATATTTTAATGTCTATTTCATGATTATACTCCCAATATATGTTACCTTAAGGGTTTCTTCGGCTCAATTTTATATTCATTAAGTCATAATATTTCTTACTTTACAGTTAAATATTTATTTGATCCTACCATTTCCCTATTTTAAATATTATTTCATATTTTTCTCTAGAAAAAAAATTATCATCATTTGTACCACTTATTTTATGTAATTATTTATAAAATAAAAGTATAGAACTGGTAATAATAACTCTCATTCTTACCAATGAATATTCTCTAACATGCCAATTTTTTCTATAGAAAGTTTTTTCTTTAATGAAATGAAAAAAAAATTCTTTTATATTATTAATATTTTACTTTACCTGTTTTATAAATTTAAATTATTTTAACATTTGAATTATGTGTTTTTCTTTAAAACTACCTAAAAAACTTAATAAATGAATTTTTTTATTATTTAACACTTCAGATTTATTAACATGATTTTTTATTTATTTTCAAGGATTTTTTATTTGGAACACTTTATATTAGGGTTTTCGAAACTATTATTTTTAAATCCTCATTATAAATGTATTTTAATGTAATTTTCAATTAAAATTTTATAATAATGTTTTAATTTTTTTGGTAGGACTTTTATATTTTCACTTCTATCTTTCCTACATTGTTTATTTCTTGGGATGTGATGTTTTTATCACCCCAAATATCTTATTATGATATGATTGGTTTTATAAATTGATAATTTTTATATCCTATGATATATTAGGTTCATGTTATGTAATTTTTCAATAAATTTTAAGAAACCCATTCTTTTTCCATGGGTTATTTAAGATATTATGATGATTGATTTTAAGTGTAACACATATGTATTTATGATGATAGGTGAAGTAATTTATATATTTCCAATTAATTAGTTAAATTTTATATCTCATGAGATATTAATACATGGAAATAATTTTTTTTCACACATCCATACATATAATATGTTTGCTCGCATTTTCAGATGTGTACATAATGACTTTGTTCACATAGGCATGGGAGAATGAGATTTATAAAAAATGTTTTCCAATGATTATGGTTGTACCACATTTATAAGTTGTTAATTAAGTTATGAAACATTTCCAAGATGATTTTCATTTTCATTATATTCCATGATTTCATGTTGTGCCTTATTTTTAAAATATTCTTCAATTTTATGTCATGCTCTCATGTTTTATGATTATTGATACATATTTTAAGAAATTTCTGGACTTTTATGATTTCTTGATGGTCTTTTTATAATATTATATTTCTATAACATGTCTTATTATTATATTATATGCTCTTATTATATTTTTATAAGATATATATCACCTCCACATTTTCTTATTCATTTTTATGATCTGATATATTATGATACGTTTTTCCGTTACTGAGAATATGAGCACACACCATTATTATATTTAAATTTACCTAAGTTATGAAGATGATTATATAATGTGATATGTCTTGAAAAGAGTCTATATATGTGTGATTATGTAGTAGTGTTTTCATGTGTTATAAAATAATATGTTTATATAGATAGATCTAAGACACTAAACCTATTAGTCCTTGGGTTGTGTTACAATTTTTGAGATGTATTATCTAAATCATGAATAGTTTTGTTCATGTTATATTTAGATTGGGTTTATTTTAATGGTACCATGGGATGTTTTAGTTATTTTTAGATATTATTTTAGTTATTTTAGGGAATAGTTTAGATAATTTTAGTAAAAACACTATGGATAAGTCTAATTATAGGATAGCATTGTGAAATTTTTGTAAAGTGGAGATTTTTTGGATTTTATGAAAATAAAATCCTTATACGGATACTAAAAGTGGTTGAATGCTCTATAATATATGTATATATGGATAGTAACAATGAAAATTAGGAATTGATTATTAACTCAATCTTCACTAAGTGTGGGATAAAGATACCTCACTGCACACCTAGTTTAACACTCCCTGAGGATGTGCTTGGTTAATTCAAATTCTATTTATGAACCGTTTTAAAGGATTCAATATATAACTAGTTTATTTGGAGAAATAACCATGGATAACCTATATTGAAACCCAAATATTCATAGGTCAACATATACATTCCATTTATGAAGTCCTCCATCTAAATTTATAGTTTCCTTATATGTAAATTCATTCATTTAAGTATATACGATCCCAATTTTCCATTAGTAAAGGAAATGGATGGAACCCAGAAGAACCAAGTTAAAAATGAGTGTAATAAAAAATATATATGTTTTCCTAACATTAAACCTAATATTATTGGGTCTATGATTAAAAACTTTGTAGAAATTACCACCCAACTATATCAAGTTGTGAGAAAGAATGAAAATCAAGTTCAAATACTGAATACACCAACTAAGGAAGAGCTCTATATCAATACATTAATGAGGAAATACCCACACTCTTTTATTAGGTATCTTAATCCACTAGTTGTTAAGTAGTGGGTCAATGCGATGGGAAAAATATTATTTATTCTCAAATTCTTGGACTATGAGAAAGTCATTTTGGACATATATCATTTCTAAGTTGGTTATAACCATAGATGGACTCTCATTAAGAAAACTGTGAAAAATTAGGAAATATAATCTATGGAATGTGAATATTTTTTAATGAAAATTTCACAAGACTCGTAAGGTATAACTCTAATTTCATCTCTAATACTGAGAGTAAAATTGATTGCTTCTTTACTATCTTAAATCCTAGTCTTTGAATGGAATTATCCATATAAGAATTTGGTTTCTATAAATTGATGTTTTTATATAATACTAAAGTATATATGTAATCTAAAACCTCAAATTATTCTAGGAAAAATAAAATTACAGTGTATTATCATGGACGCTCAGATAATAAGACACATGGTGGGAAGATGTTATAGTCTCCCACATATAATAAATGTGGGAGTAAGAACCCAAGTAACTACCTCAAAGGATTATGGAAGTGTTTTAAGTGTGATAAATTATCACACCAATCCTAAAACTACAAAAGTGAGGCTAATATTTCTTTTAACACAGCAAGGGATAATAATTACCCATTCAATGATCCGCCCACACTACAATGATTCAAGTGAAAAGAGTTTGAAAATTATACAAATTGATGCCCTGAACCAATACTACTGAAGATAAGAGTCATCAACCACCTCCTCAACCAATGTAAAAAATATAATACTAAAATTATTTCATGAAATTAAAGGTTAAAAGTTTCACTCATCCTCCACTTCAATTTTTTGGTTACTGGAATATGTTCTAACCACCCTAGTAAGCCTAGTAGTTTTTCTAAAAATATTAAATCATCACCACAATGATTTTAATATCAAATAAAATTTCTAGTTTTATGAATATTTTAACCCAAGTTAATGTTTATGAAAATTTGATTCATGAAAATATTATTATTTTTCATTTAAATAAATTTAATTTGATTTTGGAAATAGATTGGCTATCTCCACTTGGAGGAAAAAATATTTAGAATAAATATCTCACATTTTATATCAATCAAAGATAATTTATAAATAAAAGTATGATTATGACAACTCTTTTGAATGAAATTATATAATTAAAGTATTTATACCAAATAATTATAGGCACTTGGCTCAAATTTTTGGAGGAAAAAACTCAATATTAGAGATAAGCCTATTATAAGGAAAAGGATATGTTTCCAAAGTTTGAAAGGTTGATATATCTCTTGGGATTATATCTTGATTCATGATTATATTAAGATACCATTAATTATTATTATAATTAATGTATAATAATAATTTCAATTATTAGATTTATTTAAGGGGGAAATATAACACCCTGAGATTTCAAAATATATTTTCCCTTAAATAAGAATTTTATTGATAGATTATTTCACATGAAATACAAAAATAAGACAATCAAAGATATATTGGATAAAAAAATTATAACAATAATGAATCATATAGTATATAAGAAAATTTTAATCAATTATAAATATATAAAAATTAGGATTAAGAACACTGACAGTTTTAAAAGGTCATTTTTCAACAAAAATGATTTTTCTTTATATATTGTATTTTCATAAAAAATATAAATTTATAAATTTAAGAATTTTAATTTTGTAAAATAAATTTAATTTTTAATTCATCATATCAAAATTATTCTAACATGAATTTTTTATATTTTTTTAAAGTAATTGATTTTTATCTGAATAGTTAAAAATGCAGTTTTTACTAAAAACATGGCATTTGTGGCTATATCAATACGTAAGTTTAACTTAAAAACAAATAAAAAAATTCATGATAAAATATGTATTTAATTATTAAAAAAATAAATCTAAAAATACTATTATGAATATATAAAACCTATATTTATCTTTTTATTAACATAAGTTATATTTTTCAATAAAAGAAACTATGTTTGCTATTATATTTTAATTAAAAATTCTTTTTGGTCTTTAGTATCTTTGAAATATACATGATTGTATTTATTTTATAACAAATTAATTAATTTCATTTAAATAAATTAAATTGACAATTTTTTTATATGCGTAAATTTTAAGCCTAAAAATACACTTTTTCTAAAAATATGGTTTTACATGTCAAATTCGCTAATATAAAAATTAATTTTTATTACACATAAATTTTATGTGATAAATTTTATTTAATATTTAGAATAATTGGTTCTAAATTATTTAATAAGTATCATTTTATTTTGTGGCATTAAAAGTAAATTACTTTGGCAAAAACTTGTTATCATGATAAAACTAAAAATGGTAAGTGAAAATTATTAGACTAAAGGACTTTAAAACATATTTAAAACAAGTTTGAAGATAGATTTTTGAGTTATTATCAACATTATATCTTCTCCAATCCATTATTATCTATTTTGGATTATTCTTAATATGTGAAACATGTGCTTTCTTTATATTAACTTGAAATATTTGCAAAAATGTCATCTTTTCCACTTATAAAATGAGATTCTAACCACCCCTTCCTGACCACTCAAAGAATTAATATTTCTCTTTAAATATGAAACTTTTCCTTCCCCTATAATTTTATTCCTTTTAATTTATCCTCTTTTTATAAGATACTGGATTTATATTTCCATTTATAAGGAATCCTCCAAAGAAAATGCAAAGATTCAACACGAGTACACTTTTTTCCTGACTCCTTTTCTTTTATTTATCACTTTACCATATATAATTTTATAATTCCAATATAATTACATAATTGTTATTTTTATAATTAATTTTAATATGATAATTTAATAACTATTACCTTTCTTTTTGTATTCATATAAAGAAAAATGAAATCGATAATCGTGCATTACACGGACTACCGCCTCCATGAAACGTTTTCTTTTGTTTTTTACCACCACCTATATTCAAGGTTTATAAAATTTAAATATTGGAATAAATGTGATTAATAGGATATAATTATGATTATAAAGATATAAATTATAGTTTACCATATTTCCCACTTATTCTTCAATAAATGAAAACATTAACAGTGTATTGTTCACACTACTACCTCCACAAAGTAGCATATATCATTTTTCATCTAGTTTCTTTATTATTTATTAAATCATCATAAAATAAGATTAAATAACTTAAAATTATCTAAATAATATAATTATTCTTATTTAATAATTAAATTATGTAAAAAAAGAACTTTCATAATCATAATCATCAATTAATTGTGGTATGTTCATGTTTGGATCTATCTAACCACCAACTAGAACAATGATATAAAATAATATTGGTGATTACTATGAGAAATTAATTACTTATTATATATGATAAAAATAAGTAAATAATTATTTTATTTTGGTTCTTGAATAGTAACATTAATATTAAACTCATTAATTAATATATCAATGTGTGTTTATTTTAAATCATTGAAACTTTCTCATCACTAATATCATCTTTAAGGATCATGACCAAAAATCCCATAGAATTAAATTATAACATTATAAATAATTAATAATAATAATTTCCAATACCTTATATTATCTAGAAATGATGAACATTTGGTGAATAATGAAGAAAAACATAATTATTATGAAACTACTTCAAAACATTCTGGATTACCCATGCCCAATATCGAAAATTTATAATAACTAACTAATATAAATGTATATAATAATTAAAATAAAGTTTATAAAATTTTTGGGATATTAATAAGGCTATGAGGTAGTTTATTAATATATTTATTTTTTTTATGCATGAGTTCATTGTGCAATCAACTGAATGGTAATTCCAGGTAATGGTTTCTTCATCTCATTTTCAACTCCATGGGACATGTTTGATATTATACACCATATTTTATTTTATATGGAGTACTAACTCCCATATCGATTTCAAATATAAAAATATATTCCATTTCATGAGATTTTAATGTATATTTCATGATCTTATTCCCATGATCCTTTTACTCTTATGTAAACAATACCGTAAGGGTTTCATCAACTCAATTTATGATTCATTAGGTCATAGTCTTACTTAATTAAATATACTATTAAAGATTTATTTTACCCAATAATTTCACTATTTTATGGGTTTTTTCAATATTTATCTACGTAAATTACATCACATCATCAATAAAGACTACTTTGATAAAAAATTTCCAAAATAAAAGTATAATATTAGTAATAATAACTCTCATTCTTACCAATGAATCATCTCTTACATGTCCGGGTTTTTTTAAGAATAACTCTTATTCTTACCAATGAATAATCTCTTATATGTCCATGTTTTTTATCAAACGTGTATTCTATAATGAAATACAAGTATGTTTCTTCTTTTATATTATTTATATTTTTTTTTATATCTTTTAGTAAATTAAATTCTTTCACTGGTTTTTCATGTGGTTTTTCTTTAAAATGGCATAAAAATATTAATAAAGGCATTTATTTTTATTATTTAACACTCCAAAAATTTTATCTTGATTTTTTTTTATTTTCAAGGATTGTTCATTTGGAACTCTTTATAATGTGGTTTTCAAAATTATTATCTTTTAATTATCAAAAAAATGTAATTTCTACTTTAACACTTTTAACAATGTTTAAATGGTTTTATGAAAGCTTTCATATTTTCAATTTTATTTTTCCTCCATAGTTTCTCTCTTGTGAAGTGCTGTTTTGATCACCCTGTATATTTTATTATGATTTGATTCCTTATCAAAAATTATATTTTTGATATGTTGTGATTTCCGAAGCTTATTTTATGTTATTTTTTTTAAAAATTATAAAACCCAATATTCCTCCATAATTTATTTAATATATGATTATTTTATATTTTATATGGAACACTTATATAGGTATAATTACAGGTGAGGTCTTATATCACCCTAAAATGCATTGGTTGAAGTTTATATCTCATTATATAGTCAGCTGTGGAAATAATGAATTTTTTTACATAGGAATGGGAATAATGACTTTGCCCACATTTTTAGGTGTGATGTAATGATTTTGTTCACATAGTCATGAGCATAATGAGTTTTATCACAAAGTTTTTCTTTTGAATGTGGTTATTCCACATTTACAATACACTAAATTTTCAATATATTCCATGTTTTCTTGTTATGCTATATTTTTAAAATATTCCACACTTTTATGTCATGCTCTCAAGTTTTATTATCATTTTGAGGTATTCGAAACATTTAATAATTTTTATACTTAATGATATTTTTATTATCTTATGTTTCTTTGACATATTTTATGATTATCATCTATAGTCTCATGATATTTTAATATGATATTTATACAATCCTTATATTCTCATTTATATTCATAATCTCATATATTTTGATAGGTTTTTACCTTAATGGGCATCTGAGATCACTCATTTCTCATGTTTCTATTTTCCCATTTTATGAAGATGAATATATCATGTGAGATATCTAGAAAAGAGTATAGAGTAGTGATATTATGGTTTGATGTTTTTAAGGGTTGTAAAATAATATTTTTTTTATAGATAATATCTAAGACACTAAACCTTTTAGACATTGAGTTATGTGACTATTTGTGAGATTCATTATCTAAATCATGAAATTATTAATTATTTAATTTTTATTTAGATTGGGTAACTTTATAGGTGTGTCAATATAATTGATATTTCCTTTGCATTACCCTTGGTTCTGGGATTTCCTTTGGTTATATTTGTTATATTAAGTTTGATTTTGATGGTTGAGGACAAAATTTATGTTTACCCTTTGATACTCTTGACTTTGTATTGAAAAAATGAGATTTATTTGGTTTTTAAGTGATGTTTCCTTTAAACCCATTTTTAGTGAACATTAGATGTTTGATAAAATATTTTAAATGATTTTTTAATTCCAAATGGGGTTTCAAAAGATGTATTAAAAGAGTATTTATTTATAAATTATTTTTTCTTTATTTGAATGTATTCATTTTTTGAAAATGATTTTATATTATGTGGTTGATTATGTTGCACATGTTTTGAGAATTGATTGGGTTGTATGGGAGAAATATTGGTTATATCTTTGGATAACTTGGATGCATTCTTATCTAGCTTACTTTGTATACAAACTATGGGTTTTTTCTTGTGATACCATGAAATACATCGAGATTTATTTTTTTCGTATTTCTATATCTCAACTAGTGTTCCATGAGAAATTCCTTATTATCATCACCTTTTAATTTATCTATACCATAGGATCAAGCCCTTATTACTTGTTTTTTGTGATTTGGATATATGTTTTTTCTTATTATTACATATCCTTATTTGAATATTGTGATGATTATTATTTCATGATTCTCTCAGTTATATCTTTTTTTCACCTTGTTTATTCTTATATTGGAACCGATATTGAATTGATAAAATCAATTTATTTTTGAAATGATTACCACATATTGTTTTATGAATCAAAAAATGGTATTTCTAAAGGTTTTTTTAAATTAGAACCAATGGTTTCCTCTGTTAAAGATATTATATAGATTCATGGTGGTATTCTACTAATATTTTCCTCACACCCTTAATATATACATTGGGTGTCTACAAAATTGATTGTGAATGATTTTGGAAAACGGAAAGGGGGATTGTATTATAGTGTTTCTTCTTAAAACCTTCACCATCCTTCATTTTGTGCGATTGGTGGGGAATACCGATCAAATAGATATGGATCATGTGGAGAGTTTTTATAATACTCTCATGTTGGTTATTATTGAGTTGTTATGTATCATCAATGATACCCTTGAATCTCTTTTTATCATTATGGTTATGTGACATTTTAATCACATTAATTTTAGTTTATAAAGTGATCTTTAGTTATTTGATTATCATTTATATTGTGACATACTTTATTTGGTTAATTTATTTTCATTAAAAGTGAATATTTTTTACATGGATTTATGAGTTATAGATACATCATGATGAATATCCAATTTGATTCATAATTGTGGTTTATTGGATTATAAGGGTTAAATAATTCCCAATTGTTTGGTTTTCATACCATAACCCTTTTTTCTAGCTCATGGTGATCGGTAAAAGGTTTTGGGCCTTCTGGAGAGCCGGGTTGGGTGACCAGACAAGTTGAATCACATTGGTTCATTACATCATTCCAACTTCAGCATATCTCTAAAGAATAAAATTGAATTCCCCTCTAAGAAACGGCACAATTTCATCAAAATATGGCAAGTCGGTGTAGAAACCACACCACCCAATATATCCCTCTATTAGAGAATTCATCCAACTCAAAAATTTATTTTAATCCATGAATATATGGAATGGCCTCATGGGACTCATTGACACTTTTTCTCTTATCCCACATCAATACTTCTAAATAAATTTCACAAAGAGTGGTGTAGCCTTCCTGTCGATTTGGTGAGACCCATGCCAAAGTTTGTAGATTCTACCTTCCATCCTCCACGGTATTTTCTAGGAATTTATGCTATTATGAATCTAAATTCATATTGAGGAATTATAAAATATTTTCTTAATACTAATAAACAATTATAAATATCAATATTTCCCCATAAAAACATTCCAAATAATTAACATATAATTTATAATCAATATTCGATAGTAATTTCATCATTTCAAAATCAATTCCACCATTCATCATCTTCCATATCTATCAATTCATATTATATAATCATCAAATTAAATTTCAAAGAGTCTTCCAGAACCCATGTACACCAATTAAATATTTTAATAATAATTCATTAATTTCATAATTTTTATCAATTTATTTATTCAAAAAGAATAATTATTCCACCAATTCCATATTTATCAGTTATCACCTATTTTATTATACTACAAAATTATTCCATTGAATTATTATGACTCATCTACCCAACACAAAATATAATTATCATGGTATATTTATGGGTATTATTAAATAAGGTAATTGATTTAACAACCTCAATTCCATAATAAACACAATCATTGATTCTCATATGATCACCATCGATCAACCTTCCAGAAATTCATTCTTTTCATCTTTCTAATTTTCCACTATGTAGTTCTCCCTAATGAATTCCTAATTGAAAATAATGGAGAGGAATTTTTATTTAATAGGGAAATATGAATTCCATATATTCATTAATTATAACTTCCCATATTCGTCCAGGAATAGACACTCATAAATACTTCTATTACTTTACATTTAAAACCACCCATTCAATTCACCTCATTAATTCATTTATCTTCTACTTTCATCAATATATAAATATCCAACACCAATTTTAATAATAATTACACATCAATTACACCATATTAAAATATAACACATTCTATATTAATTATTATAAAAATAATCTATTTAAAAAGGAACTACTAAATTAAATAAATAATAATGATTTTATACTAACATCTCACACTCATGGAAAATTTTCATCACCATGGAAAATTAACAAATACCTAACCAAGAGTAAATTTCACATCCCAAATACAATGGAATGACAAAAATTTTATTTTGGTAACTAAAAAATTCATATTTTTCCTTCAAAATGAAACCCAAAAAAAATTCAAAAACTCCCAAAATATTAAATTCTTAGTCTCCACATTGCACACCCATCAAAAAATTTCCACCCTAAAAACTAAAAAAAGTTCATAAAGGGATAAAAAATGTAACGCCCCGACCCCAATTACCCAGAGTCGGTGAATTATTACATAAAATTGGCATGATCACAAGGAAATCATGTCTCAAAAGACTGGTCAGCTTAGTATTATTGGAAACAAGATTCATACATAATATCAACATTACAACTTGAAAAGAAAATACAACACAAATTTATTCTATTAGGAACATCCAAGCCTCCTAGATTATGCCTGCAAGTCACTCATAACTAAATTCTTCATATCCTGTGAAAATAAAACTTAAGAAATGGGTGAGATAAAATTCTCAGTAAGGGTAATAAATACAGCAGAAGATAACATAAATATTAAGCATGGTGAATAATTGAAACCACAGGCCTTTACCAATAATAAACATGAATAATTTTATAGCAGGGATATGAACTGAGTAAATAATGCCATAATAAAACATAATCATGGGTATTCTACTAGTCAAATGACCACATGTACCATCAATATTATTTTCATAATGAGTGAATTTATAACGTCAGACATTCTGAAACATTTTGTCAAGGCCTCGGCCAAGACGTCTAAAAATGATTAAGGCCTCATCCAAAACAATATATCAAAATGGGAAAGGGCCTCAGCCAATTCCATGTCTAGTTGTCTCATGAGATCTATCGATGCATAGAGGAACTATATCGGGCTCCACCCATCACTTACTAATTCCAATACATTCCTCATATGAAAAGGTTTAAACATATCATAAACATTCGTATTAAAACTAGAATACGAAATGTCAATACTTTAACTATAAACCATGTATGGTATAAAAATAGCACATCCATAGTCAAACATATCACAAAACCTTCAATACAATATGGAAGTTTTGTATCATAATAAATCAACTTCAAATAAACTTAAAATCCATCAACGGATGTTGACAAAAATGAAATAAAAACCCTTTTTAAAGAAATCCCTCTTTCTATTTTGCAATTATTTAAGAGTAACATAATTATAAAGAAAACATTTATTTTGAAAATAATCTTATAATATTTTAAGGTAATCTTTGATGATTTTATAAAGGCGTAAAATAACCGCACCCACTGTATAAGTTAAAAAACATTCTTACCTTAAATTTGACGAAAAGGTCAAAAAGTACCTTGTTTGAAAAACGACAGAAAAATTACTTTAAAAACACATAAGGGTATAAATGAATTTAACCCATTTTCTAGTAAATTGATAAAATGTTTTGAAATACATTTTTAAGAAACATGGATGTGGATGATAAAGAGGTCCCAGTAGATACTTACGTAAAAACAACCTCGAATAATAAGGAGACTTTGAAATTAAACCTTACCTTGTACTTTTCCTTGGTTGAGGGTAGGTTAACCTCTTGTATAATGGTGAAATAATTGTTAGTAAATTATACAATAATCATATATATTAATATGATATCATATATGATCTTTTAACATTGTTCTGTTAATAATATCTTATTATTATCGTCGTTTTGGGTGTTAATGGATTTGTTTTCCTTTATATTCATTCTTATGTGAGTCATATTTGTTATCTATGGGATGTATCTTATTCATATCCAGAATTATATCAAGTCTTTAAACATTATTTTTAATCATGAAATGAAAATTAGTCTTGAATGGATACGATGGGGAATGAATCTCATCACGTTCATGGAGACGGTAATCCGTACGTACGCACAAGCGACAATATCATTATTTTGATATTATAATAATATATAATTGGATTATATATCATATATAAAGAATAATTATAATTTTATATTTATTATTTACTTTAATTACACATCATTATCATACCAATTCAAATAATAATGTTTTGAATAACAATTACACCACGACGTGGAGACGGTAAGCCGTACGTACGCACGTATGGTGACATGTCATTCAAAGGATGGATAGAATACGGAATATTGTTTTACCATATTTATAATAACATCAAATTATATATAAGATACTGTATTTATTATTTTATAATGTAAATAACAAATAAAGAATAAGTAGAAGAAGAAAGGAACTTGAAAGAGGGTGGTGAAAACATTACCTCTTCCTCAGGTTCTTATTTTTGATTTGATCAAATGGGCTCCTTAGGTTGGATTTATGATCAAAATAAGGCCTTTATGTTTAATTGAGAGAAGTTTAAAGGATATTTGGGTAGGTTTTCTCCGAACCAAAAGTTTTTTAAGGTATGAATAATTGGTTAGAAGTGGTGTCCTTTTATAAGGTGGGGGAGGGGCTCTTTAGGAAAAACTTAAAGTATTATTTTATAATAAATTCATATTCAGTTTATAATGGATCCAAACTAGATTATTTAAAGTCTAAGGTGGGGATGGGTCTAAAACCACTCAACCAATAGGTTTTTTATAGGTTTGGGTCACTATATTAACTTTATCTTTTTTATTTAACTCTTAGTTAAATAGTTTGACATTTACCATGTCTCTTTGTATTTTTATATTATATTGTTAATAAACTTACTATATACTTCCATGAGACCCCAAAGTGGTTTATTAATGATACATATATCATTATATAAGTCCTTTGGCCTGTCCATATATTTTTAGGAATAGAATATCAATTAATAATATAATATTTGTTTTAAAAACTCCTTTAGGTCAATTTTGACACTATTTAATAATTGATTTTTTTTAAAGTCTTATAAACTTTATTAATTTAAAAAAAATCATTTAATTAATCCTAACATGTCATATTAACCAATAAAATTTGTTTCTGTCCAAAAAAATTTCAAATTATATTTATTTTAACATTTATAATACCAATTATTTGATTATTTCATTAATAAGTAAAATAAGGAATAATTATTGTGTCATAAATAAATTTAATTATTCAATGTCTAAAAATTATAAATAAAATACCATTATGTATTAAATAGTTTTATCTTTCTAATTAATATTTATATTCGAAAATATAACATATATAACCCTATGTAAAAATTGTTTTTCTAAAAGATATATGCTTATGTCATTTCTGTATTTACTTTAACTTAATTAATATAAAGTGTCATCATCACTTACAAGTGGCTCCATGGGATCCCAAAATCCACCCAAAGATTCCAATGGTCATAAATGTATCAAAAAATAGGGTTAGGGCACATTTAAGGGTAATTTAGTATTATTATAATATTATTTTTTTACCATAATTTATCGTATTTACCCTTTAACCATGGAAAATAAAATATTTACCGAAGTAATTATTCAAAATGTCTAAAAATAAACGTTACATATTTACAAAATTTGGACCTCCTGATTCTAAATATGGAATATATTTTTCTAAATTCAAAACACATAAGTGGAAGAAATTAATTTAAAATTAATTCCCGTTGTCAAAACAAAAAACGTGTTTTTAACAAATAATAACTATCAAAAGATTGGCACTTTCTTATGTCCAGTTTAAATGTGAAATTATGTCCAATGACCAAAATTGGATTAAATGGTAAAAATATAATCTAATTATACTTTAAAATCGCTCAAATTTAAAATTTATCACTATTAATTATTTTTATTAAAAAAGTTGTTTTTAATTAAAATTTAGTAATTTTCACTATTCATCAAAATATGAAAGTTATTAGAAAAGTACCAAAATTTCACCCTAAGCTAATTTTGATATTACGAATCCAAAAATGAAGTCCATTTTGAAATATAAAATTTATAAAATTTCAAAAAGTAAGTATTACTATTCATAACGGCTAGTTTGATTGGTTGTGGTGTGTAAGAACTTGAAGTTGCGTACAACACATGCTACTGTATTATTCAAAGAGAAGTGTACCATGGAATCTTGGGGTATTAAAAAACATGACACTTTCATTTAGATTTTTAAAATGAAAAAAAAATAACATTGATCATAAAAAACTATTCAATATATTTCACATGCATATGTGATTCCCTCCCCCAAGTTCTCTTCTCCATATTACTATGCATCCAAAGGACTCGTACTAATGGAATAACTTATACCTATAATAATTTATCTATATAATCCTCAATTTAAACAAGATAAACTAAAATTTAATATCATCCTTGATATCAAAATTTCCCAAATAAATCAAATTCATTATTTCAAGTTAATACTTTTAAAGATGCAACACATGAAACATGTCATGAACTTTTTCCAACTATAGAGGTAACACCAATCTATAAGATACTTATTCAACATGTTATAACACTTCAAATATACCAATAAATATATGTGATAACTTTTTCTCTTTCTAACCATTTGATGTCCATACTGAGGAGAAAATCACAATAATACATAATCTCCAATAGTAAACACCAATGACCTACTCCTCTAGTCCTTATATGATTTATGTCTAATCTGAGTAGTACTCCTAAAATCCTAAATAACTTGCACACACTCTATAATATCCTACACTATCTATGTCCCAACTACAACAAACTCACCAACCTCAACCAAATATATCATTAAATGACATCCTCATTCATATAAATCCTATTAGGGTACAATACTAGTAGAGGTAATGAAATTTTATTATAGGAAAACTTCACCAATAAGAAATAATCCACCCATGACCCCCATTCAATATATATAATCTCAACATATCCTCTAATGTATTGATCATCCATTTGAATTGACCATCAGTATATGGGTGTAATAAACTATTAAGGCACAACCTGGTACTAAAATCATGTAGAAATTATTTCCACATCTATTATACAAAAAAAAGCATCATAATAAAATATTATTTTTATTGGAAATCCAAAAAAAATAACCACTTTCATCACATAATACTTCGTAAAATTATCAATTAGACTTGATAATTAATCAATAATAAATGAGCTAACTTCATCAATATATCCAAAATAACTAAGATTGAATTTAACCCTATCCAGTTATGTGGAACACTATAAATAATATCCATAGAAACATACTCCTACTTCCATTAAGTAATCTCCAAAGGATGAAAAAATCCTTCCAGAACATGATATTCATCTTTCACCTGATGATACAAAATATATTGAGAAACAAACTTGACTACCAATTTTTTCATCTTAAACCACAAAAAATACCTCTTTAAAGTATAATAAATATTTTAAAACCAATTTGAACCATCATATAACTACTTCCTATATACACTATTGAATAAAAAAATTCTATTGAATAGTTCCCAATACTCCTAGCCCTTAAACCAACAATCCAACGCAACAACATTAACAATCTGGTATCTTAATACTTTCAAATCAAATTATCTTATCTAACACTCATCAACATTTCAGAATAATAAATATTCCAATTTCAACTAATAAATAAAATACTCACCATTCATATCTTATTAACCAAGTTTAACAGATTCTAATAAATCCATTTATTTACATTTCATTATTACTTATAGATCATCCTCTCCATAAGACTTATGAATCAAGGTGTAATCCAAAAAATTACCCTTCCATAATGTATATATAATCTCTAATTAATAAACATGGAGGGATCATATAATGATCCTAGCCTTTTAAAAATATTATTATATTATTTTAAGTATAATTAACTATGAATTACAAACCAAGGATCATAAATTTTAGTGTATTTGGAATATTAGTTACCTAATTAGAAAACAAGAAACCAAAATAAAACCATATATTATTTAATAACCATAAATAGATACTAATTTCCTTTTATATATTACATATTCAAAGGATAACCTAGGGAAAACATGAACAAAAGGGATGAGCTAAAAATCCCAATAAGGGAATAAGCATAAAAATAAATCAAAGCACATAGGTTAGAAAGCATAACATGGTGAATTAAAAATGAATGGAACATGAATAAACATAAGGTATAATAACATGTAGAAAATGTGATCATAAAATCATAGCATCATAGGAATTTGGAAGCGATATAAAAAGTGACATAACCCTGAGTTAGAGCTAACTGCTAAGACAATTTCACATGTTGGACCAAGTCCCACAAAAGAATCAGGTTTAATCCTTGTCCCAACATTATGTCTCATGAAAAAAAACATTACCCAATACATTGGATCACTATATGGGTTCACACATCATAAAATTTACATAAAAATGAATTCTATATGCATAATCAAGCATAAGGGTTACCCATGGAAATAATTGGGTATCATAACCATATCATAAGGTATAAAAAAGGGTATATCATAATGGTGTCCATGAAAAATGTATTTAAATAAAAATTGGACATTAATAAGGGAAAATAGATATATATCATGATAATTTACGTATATTTTAAGTGAAACTTTTTAAAAATAGTGTTTGGAAATATTAGAAAAGAAACATTTTAGTGTGGTATAAGGGAAATATTAAAGAGCATTTAAAGTGGAAAAGTAATAATATTTTTTATAAAATCTGAAATAAAACAAGATTAATATTCATGATAAAATGATTTATTTTATAATAATAATTATTTATTAAAACATATTATAGATAGTACTTGAAAATGGTTAATAAATTGGGAATTTTCCAATAATCAAGCATGCTTATCAGGAGGAAATGAGAAGGGAACCTTTTTAAAACATGTATTTCTCCATAGAAAAAGAATAATTGAGCTAGGAACATATGATTGTAACATACACATATAATTTATTAGGAGAAACTAATAATAATTTAAAAGTACATTGGCGTAAAGGGATAGAAGGTGTATCCCAAAGTAAAAAATGATGGTTCGGAGAGAATTCCTACCTTAAGTCCAAAAGTGTTCTTCACTTGTACTTAATGTCTAATATAATGAAATTATATTCGTTAATAATTTAATTAAAAACCTCTAAAAAATTTATTTTATTTATTATAATTTTATTAAGTTCATTTTATGGCCTTTTTATGAGTTATGATATTCAATTTCGTTATTTCGGGAGCGTTCGTTTCATGATTTCATGATAGGTTCCCTTGAGTTTAATTATGGGAGTTCTAAACAAATGGAATAAAAACTCCTAAAGTATAATTATATGTGTTGAAGCTCCTTCTGTCACTGAGTTTAAAGATTGGAAAAGGGGAATATCTTAGCTCAAAGTGATTCAACCTTTGTAAAAATATCAAAAATTGTCAATGGAAGGAATAAGAATAACATTGCGCAAGGGTCGTGCAAGTTCTACCATGGTCGCACAAGTACACTTGCACGCCGCATTTGGTCACACAAGTCACTTGTGAGCCCTCTTTTAAAACTGCTCAGGGTCCTCTCCAACCTATAAATACCCCCGATGGGCCCCACATTTGAGGGGAATTTTTTCAGAATTCAGATACAGAGATCTGAACGACCAAGTCTCTTCTTCAAGTCTTCCAAACACTTCTAAGGAAATTATTTACCTAGAATGGAAGGTATAAAGAGGAGGAATAAGGTTTAAGTGTTAGAATTTACTAACACTTGCGCGCCTAAGTATTTTACCCTTAAGGGAAATGGACACTCTTTCGTGCCTCCTTACCTACTCATTAAAACTTGCGCGCCACTCTTCTAGAAGTACCTCAGGAGGATTCTAAAGGCTTTGGTCAAGAATCACCCAAGTATTACTGTACTGATCAAGGATCATGCAAGTAACCATTTTCCGCGCAGGTATACCTGTGCAACCAGGGCTAGCACGCCCACACAGTACCTGCGCGACCCCTCAGGACTTGTGAGCCCTTCTACTTTTGGGTGTCCTTCCTACCCATTTAACCCCTCTTATGCCATTCCACCTCTCCTATTCAATATTCAGTCTTCCAGACACTTTTCAAATCCATTTATGGCATGTTTTCTTGATTTACATCCTTATCTGAAATGAATTCCGTGGAACATCTCTCAAAAACTAGTTATTTACACATCTTTATGTCACTAAAGTTAGATAGTTCATTCATTCAACCTCATACTTTAAGATGAGAGAATCCTTAACCTGGGCCTTCTTTTCTGGAGTAAGCCCCAATCTAAATTTTCATTAATATGGGAATCCTCCTTAGGAGTAAGCCCCAGTCCTCATTAACCTGTTCCTTCTTTTAATTAGTAATCCCCAGTCCAAATTTTCATTAATATGGGCATCCTCTTTAGGAGTAAGCCCCAGTCCTCATTAACCTGGGCCTTCTTTTCAAGAGTAATCCCCAGTCCAAATTTTCATTAATATGGGAATCCTCCTCAGGAGTAAGTCCCAAGTTCTCAAATATGGGCATCCTCCTCAGGAGTAAGCCCCAAGTCCCCTAATCTGGGCATCCTCCTCAGGAGTAAGCCCCGGTCTTAATGTTCCCAAATATGGGCATCCTCCTCAAGAGTAAGTCCCAACCATAATTCTCTTAACCTGGGACTCCTTTTCAGGAGTAAGCCCCAGTCTCAAATATGGGCATCCTTTTCGGGAGTAATCCCCAAGTCCCTTAATTCTAAAATTCCCTTAACCTGGGCCTCCTCCTTTGGAGTTAATCCCCAGTTTTCAAATCCCTTTTAACCAGGGCCTCCTTTTTAGGAGTAAGCCCCAGTCTTAATTTCTCTTGACCAGTCATAATTCCTTTTGATTTGGTCTTCCTTCTCATGAGTAAAACCCAATCATAAGTCCCCTTCTAACTTGGGAATCTTCCTTAGGAGTAAGACCCACGATTAGAGTATCAAAATCTCCATGAAGCACATATACCTTTATGGACCCTGTTCACGGATTTATTCCCTGAAGTAAATCTTAATCCTCATCTATTTGGTTATTCATACATACATAATCCCCACATCATTTCTTATGATTACATCTTTCATGGCACAATTGTCTGTTTTTTACCAATACCTCTTGTTTCTCACACCGAGCATGACTCACGTGAGCTTAGAGTTTAAAAGTAATTATGACATCTTTCTTTGAGCCATCAATCATAAACATCATACTCCCTTACTCGAACTACGTGGGTTCTCATTCTTTTTCTAAATAAAGGATACATAGGTATCCCATCTGTGGGTTCGATCCCAACTCTAAAATAATTCATTTCCTTCTGAATGACAATAAACTTCAAGTTCCCCACTTAGTGGCTTTAAAACCAGTATGGTTATCATAATGACCAAGATAATTTTATGTATTAAAGGATACCATTAACCAAGAATCTCTAACAAATACAGATGGTTCTCTATCAATGAAGAACCTCGAATACATATAAAATATTCTCTAAATTTCCTTCATATCAATCATTGATTGTCGGATTTAAAGGAAAGTTCATTTTATACTTGGTAATGTAATAAGGATTCACGAACATAACTTAAATCTATAAAGAGATTCCCGGAGTAGAAAATAATTCCCCTCAAAAAGGTGTGATGAGTCCGAACTCCCATCCTCTCGACCAATGAAAATTCCTAAGTCTCATCAGTTCATAGCTAATGAGTACCTACCTTTGGAAAGTAGGTTCAAATGAATATGGAATCATTGGATATTTCCGGTTCTGTGAACAAACCCGTTAGAAACCGCTTGGAATGTTGTAATCTTAAATCAACGTGATCATCCCCAATTCCAGAGGAAAAAAAATGGTGAACCCGACGTGAATCCTTAACCAAGTTAAAATGATGTTTTTCTTATTTTTTAGGCCTCTATTTAAAACTCAATGAGAGGGAAAACAAAATAATCAATAACATATTTGCTCATCCAAAAGATGTAGTGGCCGGACTTATCTTGATTATGTCTATTATATCAAACAGGCACTCTTTTCCAAGATCTTCTGCATTTCCAGAATGGATTCTCTTAAATTCACATCTGTGAATACCTCTTCTGTGAAAACCTCTGCTACAAATGCCACTAATGCTACTCCTGTTGGATCGTCGTCCGCTCTGAGGACGACATCACCTACTCAGCATCTTCAACGTTGCGTATCAAATGCGCTGGTTAAGGAGTACCATCAAAACGGTACTATTCCAACTCTGGAGGCTGCTCGACAAGCCCTCCAAGTCAATAATTCAACCTGGTCGTCCGGACAGCGACAACCAGTGATCAAGAAGCAGGCAGTGCTAACCACCGTCTCCAACCGTTTTGGGTCGTTATCCCCGGAATGCAATCACCATTCACTCCCATATTCTGAGGAGGTGAATGAGCAGGTCCCTCATGGCCTTAATTGAAGGAGACAGGAGTTCTTCCCAAGGGATCCTATCAAAAATCTCCGCCATACTCGTGCGGCAGTGCGCCCTCAACATGATGAGGGTATCGACTCCAGGATTTCGGCTCAAGTTCCTCGAACCCGAGCAGGCAAGACAAATTGCCAGAGGTGAAATCCGGTTAACAATAAGGAGGTTCTCATCTTTGACATCTCCGGAGAAGTCCACCAACCTAACTTGGTGGAAAGCAACGAGCAGGCACACACACCCATCCGTTTTAATTCCTCTGTCCAGCAGACTCGTCTGGCAGCATCACACCAATCCCACCAGGAAATTCCATCGGAGTACTATAGGCAGGAACATACACCTGTTTATACGTCATCAGCTAGTCATCAGGCTTGTCTGACTACATATGATGGATCTCATCAACCACGTTCGGCGAAGTGAAATTAGCAGGCACATACACCTGCTAGTATTGATCAAGCCTACCAATAGTATCTCTTGGTAGCACTCGGAAAAGTCAGTCGGAAAGCTCCGGTGACAAATAGAAGGTAGACTCAACTCTCTGCCCCCACACTTGAGTACTGTTAGGATTCACTGATAGGAAAAGGAGGACAGGAGCAGGAACACTTACCTACTCCAAGCATGGGATGGACGTATATCCCCATTCTGGAAACTGAAGTCACCAAGCATATTCTATCAATGGTGAAAGAGAAAAATCAAATCCCTGCTCATATTCTGGATGCTTGCCAGGATATTATAACAGCTTCAGCAACATCTCAGGGAAAGACACATAAATCTATCCCTACCAATGGAGTGACACATCAACAGTTCACTCCGGAATAGACACACACATCTGTTCCAGTCCAAGAGGGTTGTGGGGAATACTCCACCATATCATACGGACAACCAAGTCAAGAACATACACTTGATTTGAGTGGAGATCGTCAGCCTAACCTGGCCATCTCTCCTGATCAGGAAGATACACCTACTCAGAGCAGCCACTTTCATCAACAAGTGGTTTCCAAGGCGAGTAATAAGTCATCTAAGAAGAAGACCCGGCCAGAATAGTCAAGAGATCAAGAGCCAATATGTAACAAGGACTTTCTTGATGCTGGAGTTCTTGAAGCCCTCAGACAGTTATCTATTGGAATCCAAGATTATACTCCCTCATTTCCCAATAGTGGGAACATTAATTCTGAAGGTATTCAATATACACTTCTTCATGAAGGCTTTCTTCATGATAGTTCAGTCAATCTTGAAGTTTCGTCTTCAGATTAGAGCCACAGAAACCCTATGTGTGGTCAGAAGACCAAGGAGAAAGAGATCTCATCTTTTGTTGTAACCCACCATGGTGGCCCTCCTCATGATGATGAATTTCACTACAAAATTCCACTCCGCAGTAGTGATGTACATTTCCCGGAAAATTCTCTATTGGACAATGTAGTGCCGAGAAAGCCATCTTATCTTGAGGAACTTGAAAATGTGAAACCAGTCATGTTTGATGCTTCATCACTAGTAGGTGAAATACTTTCTCAATCAGAAGATAGCCCAGGGTGTAGGTCATTCTCTGAACCACCCCTAAGTCATGAATCTTCTAGTTTAATTAGTGATCTCTCTACCAATATTGTTGAATCCGATGAACCAACAAGGAAGCACCAGCTTTGGTCAAATCAGGTAGAATAATCTTCATTGAATGATAAATAGGAAATGTTGAACATAAGAAAACAACTGGTGAAAGTTGAAGTGCCAGTCATGTTTTGGCCTTTGGATGACTCTCAGTATGACATTCCAGAGATTTTGATGGAAGATGGAATTCATGACATTCGTCACAACATATGGAAAACTATTTTTCAGTTGAAAAAGAAAGTATAATATTATGATGAATATGAAAATCATGTTAAGATAATAGAAGGGTTACAGTGTCAGATTTATTTGGCCTATCTATCAGTCTCTCGATATCCGAAGGCTGAAAATCAGCAGAGATCCCTTCAACGTTCATGCCCTAGAGCACTAAGAAGATTGCGCTAGTTAATTTCCAATACCTCATCTGGTATTCATGCCAGAGGATGGGGTTTTCATGGAGCACTACATTTCACTCTGCTCTCCAGTTAGAAAAGCCCACTTAAAATGGTCTCATGCAATGTTATTGCCTAAGGTCGGCCATAGTCAATGGATTTTGTTTGTAATCAAAAGCTTAACCAAGAACAGACCTCAACTAGTTCTTCTCAAAATCAAGAATACACATAACAAATTGTTGAATTACTCCTGCATCAAGAAAATGAGAATATTGAACAGGCCTCTCGTATGGAGCAAGCACATCATCAAGTGACAGAAGTGTCAGAAATCATCCAATGGTCTTTTGAGCCAGGTGATAAAAGTGGATGTCGATTGATGCATCCAGCTAATTTTCGGACTAAGTTCTGCAAGATCAGGAGAGATTTTAAGAAAGTCTCATACATAGCATGTCAATAGCCACCCCAGCTTGCCATACTGGGGACTCTTTTAACCCAATCCTCGGAATCAACAAATAGGATTCAAGGAGTTGATCAAAGATAGCAGGAACAGCCCCAGTCTGCTGGACTGGGGAATTTTTCAAATCATCAATCCCCTCCTCAGAGAAAGTCAGTCATCTCTCGATTGGGGAAGAAGCCTTAAGAGGAATGAAGATCCAAATTATTAGGAGATTCTCTCCAAATTATGGTTCACCAATAAGTTCCTTAGGGTTCAAATCAACAAAAGGCAATGTCTCTCCAAGGGTATTGCAGAAGACAATACCACAGAAATGCTGATAGAAGGGATGAAATGCATTATGCATCAATTAATTTCATTAATGTCATTGTTTCAGATCCACCAGATGAGGTTCAATCAGAGGGATTAGATGAAGAGGTTCCTGATCAAGAAGTTGTATGCACAGACACAAATGAAGAAGGTGTGTGTACACAAAACCAAAGGATTACTCAGAACCTCGGTAATCCTTCATGTAACCCACTTACCCCTCTCCGAAAGGTGTCCAATAAGGGGAAAGGAAAGAACCAGGTTACATACCCTTCATCTGAAGAAGGCCAATCACTCTCACTAGATCAAATATTTGTGCAACAACAGGAATAAATGAAGGAATTGAGGAGGTTGAATGCAGAACTACTTCAAGGTAGTCTTCCTCCTAAGCGTGCTGGAGTCAGTCAGCCAAGGTAATTTTTTTCAGCTACTGAGATGGATTAAGAATATCCTCCTTTATCAGTACACCCTTATAGTTCAAATCCTATGGGTCAAGTCCAAAATAAATTGACAGTGTTTCCACTGGTTGCAGTACCAACTGCCACATCTGTACCAGCTCTAGTCATTGCACCTTCCCAAGTCCAAGTTCAACCGGATGTTTCTCAAAAGTTAATAACTACCATTGAGTCATTAACAGATCGGTTAGAGACTATGAAAGGGAATTGTGCATGGGTTCAACCAGAAAAGAGAGTTTACCCTGAATGGGTAGATTCAATCCCTCCCACATCAAGTTTTGGTAACCCTATATTCTTTATTTTCAATGGATCAGGCGATCCTGAATAGCATTTGAGGCATTACGTGTCTTGTTGCTATCCTATGATGGGAACTCTGGAACAGCATGAAGCAGTGAAACTCAGATGCTTCATGCAAACTTTGTAAGGACCATATTTTGTATGGTACACAAGCTTGCAATCTCGGTCAATTACCGGGTGGTAGGATCTTCGTCAACAATTTCTTCTTCAATTCAGCTCAACTTTTCCAAATACAACAGTTTTTATCTTAAAAACTGTAAGAAAATGGATAATGAAAGGGTCTCAAATTTCATTGCTCGCTGGAAGGGATTAACAAATTCTCTAAGCTTAGCACTCCCTCAAGAAGAACAGTTGCCAATCTGTGTGGAAAATTTACGTGATGAGTTGCACACACCGCTGATCCCTGTGAAATAGACAGGAGGGTTTTGAGACCTTACTTAAATCACTCAACAGATTGAATATTATCTTATAAAGACTAAGGATAAGGCTCGTATAATTCCATCAGCTCAAGGAAGGAGAATGGGTAAAGCAGAAACTGCTACAATTATGCTTAAACAAGCATATGTACCTGCTTCTACTTCAAAACCTTCATCTTCTCAAAGGGATTCAACTCTTGAGCGTCAACAACAGAGGTTGTTTCATCAAGATGATAAAAGAGATCAAAGAAGAAAACAATTTGAGGATTTAAAGAGCAAAACATACTCTTTACAAAATAAAAAAGTTCATGGTTACTTCATTTTGGCTCTGGAAAATAATTTGGTTCAGTTGCCATGGACCATGAGGCCAAATAAGGAAGGAGATGAAGACCGTCCCAACTATTTCCCCTTTCATCAAATGTTGGGGCATCCCATCCAGGAGTGTTTTGTCTTTAAAAACCTCCTGCATAAAATGGTTTATTTGGGACAAGTTAAACTGGAAGGTTCTTCAGCTCAGGTAGCATGTGTTACTGCTACAGTTCCAGAGGAGGAAGGCGAGTAGTAAGAAGTTAAGAACAAAAATGTGCAGAAATATGATGATTGGATGGTCAGGAAAATGATCAACCGAACTCATGCCATTTTTCGAACACAATTGAAGAAACCAATTGTGCCTTCTTCCATAAATTCCGCAATAAAACCCTCTTCATTAGAGGGAAAATCCTCAAAGAAATGGCACAGTTCCAAGAAATAGGAACAATCAGAAGAATATGAGTATGTGTCAAAGCCTAAGTTTTCTTTGACTCTGGAATATTTCATGTCATCTACTTCGAAGCCACGGGCACCGCCCCACCAAACGGTACAGCCTAAATTGGCTAGTCAGGCAGATTCTTCATGTGATGAATAGTTAATGTTTGGTTCTGTTAATATGATTCACTTAACATATCCTTATTCCAATCGCAGTTTCGATTTCGATGAGCCTGAATTCCCTGTATCAAACAAAGGAATTAGAGGAAGTTCCAGGGGTCTGGGATACAAAGGAAGACATGGATATCCTAGAATCCATTATTCTAATTCCACCCCTGCTAGAACTGTGTATGCAGTAGAAACTCGTGGTAGAGCCCTTCAGTGAGCTCAGCAAGAAAAAGCAAGTTCTTCCACCAATAGCAAATTCAGTCCTGATACAGTTATTCTGGAGGATCGGTTGGGGGTTCCACCTTCATCCACTCAACAAGTAAATGGATCTAATCGGTCTAATCTTCTAAAACCAGGAATATTTCCAACTCCTATCTCGATAAAAGATGCATCAAATTCAAAGGCATCAACTTCCAAGTCACCTGCTAAACCACATGTTCCTGTTGGGAAACGTTGACCTCTGGATCAAAAGTATGATGTATTGAAACACCTGGCCCAAGTACCGTCCAAGTTATCAATTCTAAATGCCTTGAATTTATCAAAGGATCTTCGGGAGGCACTCATCGAGGCTTTTTCAAGTCCTCAGGAGTTTGAGACTGAAATTATTGTAGTTTAAGTCTACAATGTGGAGAATAATCCTGCGGAATGCCATGCAGTGATATCTTTCACAGATGAAAATGAAGATGATGTCGTGCATGGGCATATTAGACCTTTGTACTTATATGGAAAGGTCAATGGTGTAAATATCTGAAGAGTTTTCATTGATAATGGTTCAGGATTCAACCTCATGCCCATTCGTACACTTCGTCGATTGGGCCTCGTGGAATCTGATTTATCTCCTTCAACTATGATGTTACAAGGATATGATAAAAATGAACAAGAACCACTGGGCGATATTACACTCAGAACTCAGTTTGGAGAACTTGTATCCAATTCAGATTTCATGGTTGTTGATCAAGATTCAGCCTTCAACATCTTTCTTGGTAGACCCTGGCTACATCGATATGCAGCTATCCCTTCATCATACCATCAATATCTCAAGTATTGTTTCGATGGTCAAATTGGGACATTGTATGGTGATAAATCCTCGTTCAAGACATGTGAATCTCAATACATTAAGGTGGAATTCTACCACATGAGGGGAAATGAGGAATCCACAACAAAATAGATTACCAAAGTTAATGCTCTGTATGGTTTGGAAAAGATTCCAGTAAACCCATTAGCACATGGGAGTACAGATTATGTGTTGCCTATCAGTCAAATTGACAAGATAGAACCAAATCAAAATACTCTTATGGAAAGATCCATAATGTTAATCACAGCAATCAAGCCAGACAGCATGGGAGAAATTGGTGATCCACCAAGCAATGATGAAAGCTCAAATGGAGATGTCTTCATTTCATCTGTTGAAATCCAACAAGTCTATACTTCGCCAATCAGGCCAGGGAAATTTATAGCAATTTCAGAGGTAAACGATGATGTCGATTCTCAATCCATCATCTCCTCTTTTTTACCCAAATAAAACCTTTCATCATCAATTTGGTCAGAAATGGATGATTCTTCTTCAAGATGTGAAAATTTTGACATCTATTTTGATCATGGAAATTCTGCTTCATCATCTACTATGAAAGTAGAAACGGAAGAAAGAACACATGATGAAGAGGAAGAGGAAGATCTCAGAGATTCCCCTCCAGCATTTGAAGAGGGTATCTATACTACCGTGGATGAACTCAGAGAAATAAATATGGGTACAAAAGAAGGTCCACACCCTACTTTAATCAATGCGTCCATGACTCTTGAAGAGCAAGAGATGTATATTTACTTTTTAAAGAAAAATCAAGACATGTTTTCTTGGAACTATACAGAGATTCCAGGGCTTGATCATGATGTTTCTACTCATCGTTTGGGTTTTTCAGAAGAACATCGAGGATTCAAACAAGCTGTTATAAGAACACACCCAACCTATGCTTCCAAAATTGAGGTTGAAGTGGATAAGATTATCAAAGATAACTTCGTTAGAGAAGTTCAATATCCCAAGTTGTTGGATAATATTATCCCAGTGAAAAATAAGAATGGGAAAATTAGAGTATTCATTGATTTTAGAGATCTTAATCGACATTGTCCTAAGGATGATTTTCCAGTTCCAATTACAGAACTTTTAATCGACACAACAGCTGACTATGAAGCACTTTAGTTCATGGATGCATATTCCAGATATAATCAAATCAGAATGGCTCTAGAAGAGAAGGAATCTACATCCTTAAGATCCCCTCAGGGTGTGTTTTGCTATCGGGTAATGCCCTTTGCCCTAAATAATGCAGGCGCAACATATCAGTGTTCCATGCATTGTATCTTCAAATCCTTTCTGGGAAAGTTTGTTGAATGTTATGTGGAAAATTTGGTGGACAAATCAAAACAACGTTCTAATCACTTGGATGATTTGGAAGTCATATTCCACAAGCTTTGACAACATAATTTGAAGATGAACCCCTTAAAACGTGCTTTTGGGGTAACCTCAGGAAAATTTCTCGGATTTTTTGTACGCCATCGTGGTATCGAAGTCGATCCTGAGAAGACCAAGTCAATCCTTGGTATGTCACCTCCTTGAAATTGGAAATAAGTAAGAGGACTTCAAAGACACTTATCCTATATTCGGCGTTTCATCTCCAATTTGGCAGGCAAAAGTTTACCCTTAACCAAATTGATGAAGAAGGGAGTCACTTACCAGTGGACTGAAGAATGTCAAGAAGCATTCGATATTCTCAAGAAATACCTCTTGAGTCCACTGGTACTTATGACACTTGTTGAAGTAAGGCCACTTATCCTCTACGTGACAGCCTTAGAGCGATCATTGGGTTCCTTTCTTGCTTAGAAGAATGATGCTGGGAATGAAAACAGCCTCTACTATCTCAGTCGGACTATGCTTGAAGCAGAAACCTGGTATTCAAGTATTTAGAAGTGTTTCGTGGCATTAATCTTTGCAGTTCAGAAGTTGAGACACTACCTGCAACATCACGAGGTTCAATTGGTATCTCACAATAACCCGCTCAAATTCATCCTTAGTCATCTAATTCTTACAGAAGTTCTGGCAAGGTGGGCAGTTATTTTGCTGCAGTTCGACATTCAGTATGTGTCTCAAATGGAAATAAAGGTCCAAGCTCTGGCTGATTTCTTACCTGAACACACTTCAGTGGAATATACATCTTCAGATATTGAACTCCCTAATGAGGAAGTCTTATCTATTCAAGAAAGTCCTCAGGCATGGGAAATGTACTTTGATGGTGCTTCCAGAATTCCAACAGGGAGGAAAATGTAAAATCCCAAATTCAACAAAGTTGTCTTAGGAATTGTACTCATTTCTCTAGAAAAGGTAGTGTTACCTTATTCCTTCTTATTGTGGGAAGGTGGTACCAATAATGAAGCAGAATACCAAGCTCTCATCATAGGCTTAGAGTTGGTGCTTCAAGCATAAGTGAATCACTTAAAGGTGAAAGGTGATTCAGACCTGGTAATCAAACAAGTAAATGGGGATTGTGCCATCAGAAAAGAAGAACTAATCCCTTTGTATGATTACGTCAGAGAGTTAATGGAGGAGATTCCTTCAGAACCGACATTTTCTTATGTCACAAGATCACAAAATACCTAAGATGATGCACTGGATAATATAGCCACAGCTCTGGCAGATCTAAATCGGGATGAGACAAACATCAGTATTGCCCACCGTCGTGCAATTTCACCTTATGTTCGAACCAGAATAGAGGAAATCAATGAAATTAGTCCCATATCTGAACCATACGGTCACACTACGGGATGGATGGCACCTATCAGTGAATACCTTCAAAATAGAACACTTCCACCTCATAGAGCCGGAAAAGAAAAAATATAGCGACGTGTGGTCAATTTTACTCTTCACGATAGCCCAGATCACCTAGAAAAAATTCTCTACAAGTGTGGTTTTGATGGAGTTCTCTTCATATGCATCGATGGTGAAGAGACAATGGTTGTCATGAAAGAAGTGCATGTAGGAGTCTGTGGTGCCCACCAGTCTGGACATAGACTGTCTGATTAGATTCAAAGGCTTGGATACTTTTGGCCTTCAATGATACAAGATTGTGTTGATTTCACAAAGAAGTGTCATTCATGCCAAGTACATGCCAACTTCATTCATCAACCTCCAGAGTTGCTTCATACAGCTAAATACTCATGGCAATTTTCCACATGGGGAATGTATGTGGTGGGACCTTACCCTTCAGCTACGTCCAAGCAGCTTAAGTATATTCTTACTGCTACTGACTTCTTTTCCAAATGGGCAGAGGCAATACCTCTCAAAGAAGTTAGTTCTAAAAGTATTGTTAGCTTCATCAAGTCTAACATCATTACCAGATTTGGTGTACCTCATACCATATTGACGGACAATGGCACCAACTTCTGTTCATCCGAGGTGAAGAAGCTGTATCAAGAATACAACATCAAATCCAATCATTCATCTCGGTATCATCCAGTATCCAATGGCCAGATAGAAGATTTCAACAAGACTTTATCAAGTGTACTGCAAAAGATGGTGGATAAAGATAAGAAGTCATGGCCTGATAAACTTTTTCAGGCTTTATGGGCTTATCGAACTACCACCCGCACTACAACACGATCAACTCCATATTCATTGGTATATGGAACGGAAGTAGTCTTGTTAATTGAAGTTCAATTGCCATCGCTCAGAGTATCCATTTGTGATCAGTAATCTACAGATGAACAATATCAAAAGAAATTGAATGAATTGTAACAGTTAGATGAGAAAAGATTGTTCACTCTGCACCGCTAGGAAGTCTATCAGAATCAAATAGCACGAGCTTTCAACAAAAAAGTTCTTCTTCGATCATTCATTCAGGGATAATTGGTATTAGTTCTCAGAAATCCAATAATACCAGGAAAGAAAGCTCTCAATCTTGAACTAAAATGGGAAGGACCTTATTCAATACATAAGGTCTACTCTAATGGAGCTTATTCTTTAATCTCAATGGATGGAGAACTCATCACTACTCCAACCAATGCTAGATTTCTGAAGAAGTATTTTGTATAAACAAAAAATGCACCACCACGGTCCATGCATATGACCTTAAACTATTTGCATTTCTTTCATCCAATATGACGTTAAACTGTGTCCCCTTCATCGTCCTATATGACATTAAACTATACACCCACAGTCCATGCATATGACCCTAAACTATTTGCAAGTCCCTTACATCTAGAAAGACGTTAAACTGCATCATCAACAGTCCATGCATATGACTCTAAACTATTTTCATTTCCTTACGTCCCGTAAGACGTTAAACTGCATAACCAACGGTCCATTCATATGACCTTTAATTATTCACACTTTCGTCCAGCATGACGCTAAACTGTATTGTCTTTTTTTCATCCAACATGATGTTAAATTGTGAAAAAGTCCCTAATACATCCAACATGATGTTAAACTATGTCCTCTTTTTGTCCTTACTGCATGAAATTAAACTGCATAGTCCCCCTTTCATCCAACATGACGTTAAAATATATTGTCCCCATCGTCCTAGCTACATGACGCTAAACTATACAAAAGTCCTTTAATATGTCCTACATGACATTAAACTGTACTTTGTCCCTGCTACATGACATTAAACTGTGCATCACCAATAGTCCTAACTGCAAGACTTTAAACTGCATAGTCCCTTCATATGTCCTACATGACATTAAACTGTGCATTGTTAAGGTTGTTGTTACCTCTTGTTTCTCACACCGAGTATGACTCATGTGATCTTAGAGAAAATTTCAACCATAACACCCTCTTTGGGTCGTTAACCACGTGTAAGTCCCAACATCATTTTTTAGGTCGTTGTCCCCAAGAAAAACTTGATCATTAATTCATTCTTTAATTGAACTATGTGGACTTTGATCCTTGCCTTCTAGGCTGGGTACGTAGGCAACCTCCTGAGGTTCAATCCCAAAACCAATATCTTCACATCAGTTCACCTCCACCTCATACGATGTTAATTCGTGAAACCATCCCCATAATCAATATATTTACATTAGTTCACTTTCTTCCTTGCTATATGATGTTTAACTGTACAACACTTTTTGTCCTATACGAAAATAAACTACAATATTCTTTGATACCCTCACCTGAGAGGGAATCATTATTTACATTGATTTTCAATCATGTTTCATTCCAAAGACTATGTGCATACATGGCAATGCCCAGACCTTTTATCTTGGGTTAAACCATCATTTCACTAAAGTCCCCTTTCACCCTTCACATGTTTGAACCAAATTTGTACATAGGGTATTTTTAGAACTATGTGGGCTTGATTCCCATATTTATGGGATACATAGGAACGTTCGAGTGTCTCTCGAATCCAGCCCCAAGTCTTTTGGGCCTAACCCCAAATTCCACTTTCAGTCCCCTGGCTGAACAGTCTCCATGAAAGCACACAATGTGTATTTCTTATAATGGTTCGAGATCTGTGACCCTAAACTAAGATCTCCAATCCTTTTGTCCTGCACGAAGTTAAACTATAGTTCAAGAACTACGTATGGATTGATTCCCATCCTTATGGGATACGTAGTGAAGTCCAACATTTCAATTCAGGGCCCATCCAAAACATGATTATGGTTAGCATTGAATTTTGTATCTCTATATACATTGGACAATACCCATCTTTATGTGTCATAATCATAACCTTAAATATTTTCAGATCTTCATATCCCTTTTTTTAACTTCTAATCACAAAAGGCCTGAAATTCTGAGAGTTCTTTTGCCTGACCATGCAGCACGTGCCCTTAGGAGGCCTTGTATAAACAGTCTACATAATGGACCTGTCAGCCAAAAGATGCTATTATTTGACTATGAAGTCAATGCCCTTAGGTGGCCCTGCATAATTCAACCCCCTAACGGGTTTGTTAAATAGTGGTAACTTCATTCTTGGGATGAAAACCTATTTTGTCTTTATTTGTCTTGATAATATGTAGGGATCCGAAAAAATAGCCATCCTTAACATATTTGTCCCATATCCTTTTTCATGATCTGAAAGTATTTAAGTCTATGGTTTATATTCTCCTTCCCTACGTTTGGGTCAGACCTTCGTAGGAGTGATATCCATCCAGTTCTTCGATAATATTGTTTGGAAATATCTTCTCTATATTCAAGTACCTCTTTCCATATAGAAAACTCTATACTCTGGAAAATTTGAATCTCCATAAACTTTCACTGGCTTTTTAGCACTAGGAAAGTAAATTTTTGAGAGTTCTTTTGCCTGACTATGCAGCACGTTCCCTTAGGTGGCCTTGCAAAAGTAGTCTATATAACAAACCTATCATCCAAAAGATGCTATTTATTTGACTATACATCCAATGCTCCTAGGTGGCCCTGCATAATTCAACCCCCTAATGGGTTTGTTAAATAATGGTAATTTCATTCTTGGAAACTACTTCTTCTAATGACTTTTAGCTCTTTTTCATATCATTCCTCAGATTCAAATATTCTTAAGTCATAGTTTACATATTTTCCCTCATATTTGAGTATGGTAATATGTTTTCAGATAAATTGTCAAGGAATTGAGTCAATTTTAATCCATTTTTGGTCAAAGTTATTTCGACCTTAAACATTAGCCTCTTTATGTCCAACGTGCATGACTTTAAACTGCCCACAAAAGATAAGGGAACTCTGAATAAAAGTCAAGTTCCATCTCACTAAACATATATTTTGTATGATTTAGGTAATATTGAGAAATTAAAAGATTCAATGTTTGGAGGGTTATTTATAATAATCCTAGTAAAAATCAAACTATGATCACTAGGACCATTGGATTAGGTAAGGTAGTAGGAAAATAGGTGCAAAAATGATTAAAGGTGAAAAAAGTTATTCATTTGATGCACAAGAATTAGAAGGACATCCATAGATTGGAGTCTCTTCTCTTTTCAAAGAAATTACAAGAGGTTGTCAACATAAGTCTTCACTTGATGAACAGCATCCCAGGCTTCATCAACAGCTACTTGACGCTCATGCACTCGACCAAATTCACTCTTTTCATCCTGATGGAGTGCTTTCTTGGCATCCGTAATGGCCTTAATACCATTCGTTTCAGCTCCCTCTAGTGAATTATTGATTTGGTCAAGTTCCCTAGTAACAGCGTTTAACTGTTGCTGAAGGTGCATCTGCTGGATGACTTTATCTTTGATCTTATGCTTCAGCTCTTTCATCTTGGCAGCATAGTCCACCTCAGCTCGGGATACCGCAGCCTCAAATTCACCGATGTTGACTAACAGTTTCAACCTGGTCAGATCTTCGCGACACTTTTGCTTCTGCTCCCTCCTGAAAATGACATGTTTCACCGCGGCATGGATATTTTCATATCCAAAACCACCAAAATCATAGCATAATGAACAAGGATGACAATCAAGGGATCTTCAATTATAGATCTTCTAAAGGCACCGCAGATATGATTTTCTATATATCATTTCATGCCTTGCATCGTGAAAAGATGAGCGCCTTAAGCACCTCTGGGTCTGATTCAACATCATCATCATAGGGGAGGGCATGTAATCTGGGATTAATGCACTTAATAAAGTGCCCTGTTCTGCTCCTTCCCCCCTGACCCTGGTTGCTTCTCCTTCTACTACTATTTGGGTGGAAGTTGAGACTTTACCTCCAGTTCTAGCCATTGAATTTGATAGCCCTGTTTGATCAATTAAAAGTATGGTTAATTTCATAGAATAATGGAAGTTGGTTGTCTATCTTGAAAACTCAGTACAATCATTACCTAACAGTAGATCAGCAGCTTGAGAAGACTCCTCCCCATCTTTCCTAGTTTCAACAGGATCTTCAAGATGGGTCTTATGAGGGTTTACTGTATTTGGATCCACTTGAGCTAATGTTTCTTCAATGGTATGGTTGACATCAATGTCCACACCCTCTTCAGGCATTGGCAGTTCAGCGGCTTCTATGGATAGAACTACATATTATTTTCAGTCATGATTAGAAGTGTAAATTACAAGAAAATTTACTAGACGAAGGATAAAACTCACGCCCAAGGTCTTATAAATCACATGATAACTTAGCATGATCATAAAATTATTCTAAATACATGCCACGATTCATCATTTCATCCAATGATATCTCAGAATCCTGGTTAGTCTCACCAGTGGGAGCATTTGATGTGTCCTCTTGGTGACCCTCATTCTGCGGCCCCTGACCCTGGACAGTTTCTTCAGGAAGGATGGCAGATTCATTTGCTACGACCGCCAATGATTCTGTTGCAGGTTCTTCTCTACTTGTAGCAGCAGCAGGAGCAGTACTTGGAATAGATGTTGTCTCTTTTTCAGAAGCAGCCAAGTCAGCCTGAATTTGTGTTTGTTCCACAGCACCCTCTGTGGTCCTCAAAGGAGGATCAGTCCTCTCCCTCAGAGGGGAAATTGAATAAGCCCATGTAATCCCAAGGAAAATGAGTAATCTTTTCATGGTTTAAGACTCATAATTATCCGAAGGACTTACCACTACTAATGAAGCATTTAGTTGTGGACTTCTTCCTCTGACGCCTTTGTCCCTTTGGTTTTTTGGGAGTGCCAGCAGTCCCCATTATGGGAACCTGAATGGGAGAGTGGAAAGCCATGTCCAACTCCTCATCCATGGCCTGATGTCTTGGATATATCTCAACCAACTCACAAGGATATTCAGCGGCAGACCCGATGGAAGTACCACCAGGGCTATATTGAGGCGAAGGAACCTCAGTAGTTTTGGAAAGCTGCAAGATGAAGAAAACAATTTCCTTGAATAACAAAGAATTGACTGAAATCAGGTTGCAAAGCAAATAAGGAAAGAAAACTTACATCTTCAGAAGCCACATACTCATGCCACTCCTCATCAGTGGTGTCGTGATTCATCATTTCCTTCACCCGCTTGGTGATAGGGATAGAATCTTCGGTGGAATATATATAGGCCTTCAACTCATTGACATAATCTCTTACTTTATCAGGGTTATCCTTGAAATGAATATTTTCAAGATCCTGAAGAGTCCCTATTCCAGGAAGACATAACCCTTCACACAGCTCTAGCCAGATAGTTTCAGTATCACAGTATATATCCCACCATGTCTGGATGGCCTCCGGTCGTAGATATGCAGGTGTACTAGAAGGCTGAGAAGAGGGTCCTACAACCATGGATTTTAATTTCTTTCTAGCTCCTGCAACTATAAAAAGAGAATGAAAACTTTTTACTCTATAAAGTTAATTGTAATTAAAATTGCCTCAATAAAGTAACTCACCCAGAGTTGATGGAGTGGCTCTCTTGATTCTGACAGGAGGATTATATATGGCATGTGGCCACTTTGACACATTTTGTATCTCCTTAGAATCTGATGAATCAACCTTGGTTGAAGAACTCAGTGAACCAGCTTCAGGAGTGGAAGAATCACCTGCCACTTAAATTGTTTCTTTCTCAATGGTTCTCTTCTTCTTCCCAACCCGATAAACAGTTTTATTCAATATGGACTCAGGATATGATGTTATTCAGTTTTCATCATACCATATGGTCAAATTGCCTACCTCTTTAGTATCTAGTAAGTCAAAGACTTCCCCAGTCCTTTCCATAGCCATTAGCAACCATAATTTCCGAGAAACCATTGGATGCTGCTCTGATATGACGTGCACTGGAGGAGATACAACAGTCATCTGCAGACACTTGAATTGGCGTGCAAATCGATATGGAGCATAGGCCTCACATAAAATTTCCCCATCAATTCTGGTGGCCAGCACACCATCTCTGCAGGCCATCATGTAAGACCTATGTTCCAAGATAGCTGATCCATCATCAACAAATCGCCCAGTTGGCGGATTTCTGTAGGGAAAGAAGTGGAATTCCTTATGCAAACCCATCCTTGGCCTAATATCATAAGTATTGAGGGCCAAAGGAAAAACTCCAGAGAATTCCTGAACAGACAGCCTGAAAGAACTTCCAGGAATCCGTATTCTATTTTGAACAGTATATGTCAGGAAGTGAGTGGTTATCCATCCCCACAAAACTTGTAATGGTCCCACTAATCTCAAAGTAGACTCACCCATATAGACATGGAGTAAGATCCTGTGAATATTTTCCAAAACTGGGGTAGCCAACCCCACCATCTTCCTTTCATCCAACTTGGATGAAATAACAAAGGTCCCTGGCCTGACGCCTCCCTTCGAATCTCGGACTTGTAAAAGATAGACACTGAGCCATAAAGCTAAAAAGCCTTCCAGACGGGTCTTCTCTGAGATTTTATGATTCACTTCATACCCTCATTTCTCAAACTCTCCTTCTTCTAGAGTTGGCCAGAATGTGCCAGGAGCACCCCTCTTCTCTGTTTTGGGGTAGGTGGTAGGACAGGTGGGCCTCTTATCCTTGGATTTATCTTCCTTGGATACCTTCTCCTTAGGATCCTTCTCTTTCTTCTCGATAAGAAATATATTCATCCACTCCTCCAGATGAATATCCCTTCTAGAATGAGTCTTTGAAGTCTTTGAGATTTTGATCTTATGATAAATCTTCAATAAATCTCGAACCAAATATGGAGTCTTCTCTAGATCATTCATGGTTGCCTTTGGAGGGATGAATTCATCATACATATCACCCAGGATTGGAACCCCTGAGATCTTGTAGACATCCCACAAACTAATTCCTACTTCTCCATGGGTCAGATAGAAAGAATTAATTTCTGGGCTCCATCAGCTAACCAATTCTGGTGCAAAGTTATCATTCTTGTAAACATAGGTCTGCCCAGCCCAGACGGATTCATAAATTGTATCTCCCTTCAGATCCTTGATAAAATCTTCACAAGTTTGTCGCACCCAATAAGCCCACATCCAAGTTGGCTTCACCCCTCCTCCAGAATGGAATTACCATTTCTCCTTCTAGCCTTTGGATGATCCATCTGAGAATTTCAAAAGACTGAAGGATAACAATGTGGTTTTAGCTCAAGCTTGTGAGGTTTCAGATTTGGTGCGCACGAGCTATGATGCATTATATAAGCTTTCTTTACTGTTCTAGTAGTAGAAAATGTTCCTGTGATTGAGACATTTTCTGAAGAAAAGTTGGTATATGACCGAAACTAGGAATGCAACAGATAATTCTTTGCTTCTGTAATATTGACGTCTTGAAAGTGACCATGGACATACAGAGACAGATAGATACTATGTGGGAAGTTAATATGATGCTTCTTCAAGTACTTGGATAATTCTGGGAGAGTACTTTCATAGGGGGAATAATAATCATGGACAATGATGTCCATCATCTCATCAATTATTTTTCTCGCCAGTTCATCAGCCGCTCCGATTCTCTTTGGAGCCATTTGATCTGCACAAAAGTTGAATAATTAACTCTTAAAGTATGTTAATTTTTCATAAAATTTTTGAAGGATTTGAAGAAATTGTCTAAGTCATTAAGGCGCGCAAGTCCCGTAGTTGGAGCGCGAGTCTCCTTCAGTCGCGCAAGTATTGGGCGCGTAGGTTTCACCGCGCAAGTCTAAATACCTTAACAGCATCACGACACAAGAAAAAGCATCACGACACAAGAAACATAAGTGTGATGCAAGAAGCAAGAAGTGCGGACAAGCGAGAGCCGGGAGTCAACTTGCGCGCTGAGAGCAAAAAACAATAAAGATCTGGGTGCTTTGCGCAAAGTGAGGCCCTCTATTTGTAGACAAGGCCATACCCCTGCGCGCCAGACCCTACGCTCCCAAAGCTCATTTGCGTGCCATACCCTGCGCGCCCCAATTTCATTTTGATTCTCAATTTCCTCAGAGTCAAATCCTCATTTCTTTTGGATCCAACTCTGAGGGGGGGGGCTTTTGTTGATGCTTTTTTCGTCACAGAGTCTAAAGATTGGAAAAGGGGAATATCTTAGCTCGAAGTGATTCAACCTTTGGACAAATATCAAAAATTGACAAAGGAAGGAAAAAAGAAGAACATTGCGCAAGGGTCGTGCAAGTTCTACCATGGCCGCGCAAGTACACTTGAGCACCACAGTTGGTCGTTCAAGTCACTTGCGCGCCCTCTTTGAAAACCGCTCAGGGTCTTCTCCATCCTATAAATACCTCCAGTGGTCCCCACATTCGAGATGAATTTTTCCAGAATTTAGTTACAGAGCTCTGAATGCCCAAGTCTCTTCTTTAAGTCTTCTGAACACTTCTAAGGTAATTCTTTACCTAGAATGGAAGGTCTAAAGAAGAGGAATAAGGTTTAAGTGTTAGAATTTACTAACACTTGCGTGCCTAAATGTTTTACCCTTAAGGGAAATGGACACACTTGCACGCCTCCTTACCTACTCATTAAAAATTGCGTGCCACTCTTCTGGAAGTACCGCAGGATGATTCTAAAGGATTTGGTCAAGAATCTCCCAAGTATTACTCTAATGGTCAAGGATCAGGCAAGTACCCATGTGCCACGCAGGTATACCTGCATGACCAGGACTTGCACGCCCATGTAGTACATGCACGACCCCTCAGGACTTGTGCTCCCTTTTACTTTTGGGTGTCCTTCATGCCCATTTAACTCCTATTATGCCATTCCACCTCTCCTATTCAATATTCAGTCTTCAAGGCACTATTCAAAGCCATTTGTGGCATGTTTTCTTGATTAAAATCCTTATCTAAAATGAATTCCGTGGAACCTCTCTCAAAACTTAATGATTTACACATCTTTATGTCATTAAAGTTAGATAGTTCATTCATTAAACCTCATCCTTTAAGATGAGAGAATCCTTAACCTGGGCCTTCTTTTCAGGAGTAATCCCCAGTCCAAATTTTCATTAATATGGGAATCCTCCTTAGGAGTAAGCCCCAGTCCTCATTAACCTGCGCCTTCTTTTCAGGAGTAAGCCCCAGTAAAAAATTTCATTAATATGGGAATCCTTCTTAGGAGTAAGCCCCAGTCCTCATTAACCTGGGCCTTCTTTTTATGAGTAATTCCTAGTCCAAATTTTCATTAATATGGGAATCCTCCTCAGGAGTAATCCCCAAGTTCACAAATATGGTCATCCTCCTCAAGAGTAAGCCCCAAGTACCCTAATCTGGGCATCCTCCTCAGGAGTAATCCCCAGTCTTAAAGTTCCCAAATATGGGCATCCTCCTCATGAGTAAGCCCCAACCATAATTCTCTTAACCTGGGCCTAATTTTCAGGAGTAAGCCCCAGTCTCAAATATGGGAATCCTTTTCAGGAGTAAGCCACAAGTCCTTTAATTCTAAAATTCCCTTAACCTGGGCCTCCTCCTTAGGAGTTAAGCCCTAGTTTTCAAATCCATTTTAACATGGTCCTCCTTTTCATAAGTAAGCCCCAGTCTTAATTTCTCTTGACCAGTCATAATTCCTTTTGATCTGTGCTTCCTTCTTAGGAGTAAAACCCAATAATAATTCCCCTACTAACTTGGGAATCTTCCTTAGGAGTAATCCCCAAGATTAGAGTATCCAAATCTCCATGAAGCACATATACCTTTATGGACCCTATTCATGGATTTCTTCCCTGAAGTAAATCTTAATCCACATATATTTGGGAAGTTATACATACATAATCCCCACATCATTTCTTATGATTGTGTCTTTCATGGCACAATTGTCTGGTTTTTACCAATACCTCTTTTTTCTCACACCGAGCATGACTCACGTGACCTTAGAGTGTAAAAGTAATTATGACATCTTTATTTGAGCCATCAATCATAAACATCATACTCCCTTACTCGAACTACGTGGGTTCTGATTCCTTTTCTAAATAAAGGATGCGTAGGTAGCCTATCTCTGGGTTCGATCCCAACTCTGAAATAATTCATGTCCTTCTGAATGACAATAAACTTCAAGTGCCCCACAGAGTGGCTTTAAAACCATTATGGTTATCATAATGACCAAGAGACTTTTATGTATTAAAGGATACCATTGACCAAGAATCTATAACAAATACAGATGATTCTCTATCGATGAAGAACCTTGAATACATATAAAATATTCTCTAAATGTCCTTCATATCAATCATTAATTTTCATATTTAAAGGAAAGTTCATTTTATACTTGGTAATGTAATAAGGATTCACGAACATAACTTAATTCTATAAAGAGAGTCCCAGAGTAGACAATAATTCCCCTCAAAAAGGTTTGATGAGTCCGACCTCCCATCCTCTTGACCAATGCAAATTCCTAAGCCTCATCAGTTCATAGATAATGAGCACCTGCCTTTGAAAAGTAGGTTTAAATGAATATGGAATCATTGGATGTTTCCGGTTCTGCGAACAAACCCGTTAGAAACTGCTTGGAATGTTTGAATCTTAAATCAATGAGATCATCCCCAATTATAGAGGAAACAATATGATATATATGATTATACATAATTTTAAATGGTTTAATATATCATTTTCTTAAATAATTTATAATGATTCATTAGATAAAATGTTAATGATGAATGTTAATTTATTTTGGTGAATTTTTTATCATCACGAGTTAGTTTTGTTTTGTTATTTAATATTATGCATATATACTAGTTACAAAACATTAAATAAGATATAATACATATATTATAATCTATTTTAACCATAAAAATGGTTTTATGACTAACCTTTAAGGTAGTAATGGAAAATTAAAATGCATCGTCCGCACTGCTGGTAAATCAACACATCCGGGATGATATTTTCATTTTTGGAAAAAAGGAAGAGGAGAAGGGATTTAATAATGGATATTCCATTAACATAAGAACATTAAATTATATATAAGATAAATGATTTATCATGCATGTTTTTATAGAGTAGGTACGGATAGGATAAGAAAAAAAATAAAAAAAATAAAAAAAATTAAAAGAGAATGGAAGAGTAAATAACCTCTTGAACTTCTTCTCCTTGATAACATCCTTAAGAAAATTGAGTTCCCTCTTTTTTTTAGACCAAAGTCTCATGGTAATGGGGGATAAAAATGGGAAGAGAATTTTTCAGAATTTAGACAATCTTCACGGCATTGTAGGTGTGAGGCGAAGAGGTGATGAGGGGTGGTATCTATAGGGGAGTATAGGGGTGTTGTTTTATTATTTTATTCATTATTCTAATATTTTTGCTCAAGACTATTAATAGAGAGGATTATTGTGACTAATTATAGTAACGATTGAATTTTATTTTGAACCAAGGATTTATTACATCATTCATGACTCAAAAATTCATGTATTTGGCTTAAAATGTTAAATACCATAAATTACCATATTTTACTATTCACCAAAAATTAAACTATTTTAGAAAAAAAACAAAAATTAACCCTAACCATTTTTTATATGTTTAGAATTTAAAAATGGATGCCATTTTTTTGAAGATAAGTTTATAAATACGAAAAAATTTATTTTTAATTAAAATTATTATTTATTCAAAAAAAATACCGATTTTAAAATTATAACTAATTTTATGACACTATGAAAAATTATTTCATAAAATTATATTATAATATTAATAAAACAAAATATTAATTTATGAAAATATTTTATGAAAATAAATTTTCTTTTAAATAATTATATTAATTATAAAATTGAAAATAAAAATTTTTGTTTCACAAAAATACCAATACATAATTTATCATTTTTAAAACATTTATTTACTTATATCAAGATAAAAATATATAATATTTTCATTTATAAGATGTCCAATTTTTATTTATACTTTCTTAGGTGAGGTTACTATTTTATTGGATGGTTTACTATTCTCAATAGTCACATTACTATTCTAAATTTCAAGTTACTATACACTGGTAAAGGTTCCTTTATTTCTATAAACACCCATTATTTCATTCATTCCTCATTTATAAATTTTGTATTATGTTCTCAATGTGATTCTATATGGTTTATACTATATTAAATAGTTATAGTAAGGTAAATTCCATTTATATAATTCTAGGGTTTTACATTATCCCTCCTTTATGAAATTTCACCCCCGAAATTTTGTTATACATTATAAGTTGAAAATTGGTCATGGTAATTATCCTTTATCACTTCCTCAAGTTCCCATGTTGCCTCTTCGTACTTATGGTTCTTCCAGAGTACTTTTATTAGGTTAGTATCCTCTTTGTGTATAAATTAATCTCTACAGTCCAAGATCCTCCCCGGTTTCTCCTTGTAAGAGAGATCGTTTTACAACTATACCACATATGGATTCAGAAAATGTGATTAAGATAGTATGTACTTACTTTATAGGGATAAATGGAATAAATCATTTACTTGAGGCATGGTACATGGAATTTCTAGTTGATGGGTCATAGCTCCAACATGATCAAGAATCTCAAAGGAGATGATGTACCTAGGACTGAACTTTCCTTTCTTTCCAAATATCTTAATCCTGTTCCATGGAGATATATAGAGAAATATCATGTCTCTAAACTTAAACTCAATGTCCAACAATGATTATCTTCATAGCTCATTTTTTGACTTGGGGATACCTTGATGTGCTACTAAATGGTTCTCACATTTTCTACCATTTCTTTGATCATTTTAGGTCCCAACTGATTATGTTCATCATCTTCATCCCATCATATCAGTGTTCTACATCTTTTACCGTAAAGGGATTCATATGGATCCATTTGTATGCTCAATTGGAAACTATTATTGTAATAGAACTCAACTAGAGGTTGATTTTGGTCCCATACTCCCTTGGAGTCCATACAACATTCTCTCAACATATCTTCCAGTGTTTGAATTGTCTACTCATATTGGACCTTAGTTTTAGGTTGATGGTCCGTAATGAAGTTCATCTCAGTGTTTAGATCATATTGGAGACTTTTCCAAAACATATAGTTAAATATTATATCTCAATAGAATAAAATTTATAGTGGTACTCCATGAAGCCTCACCACTTTTATGATGTATATCCAGGAAAATTGATCAAGTGATAAGTCCTCTCAAGTTTTGATAAAGTGGTCTATCTTTATAAGATGATCCACAATGACCCATATAGCATTATTTCATTTGGATTTCAATGGAATTTTAGTTAAAAAGTACATGGTGATGTTTTCTCATTTCTATATTAGTATGGGTAATGGTTTCATCATCCCCATATACTTTGTCCTTTCATCATTCACTTGCTGACATACCAGGAACTGTGATGTATGTTTTGAGATATCCTTCTTTATATTATCCCACTAATAGTTCTCTCAGAGAAATCAATACATCTTTTTGATTACTTAGTGAATATATAAATTTAATCTATTTACGTCATTCGTAAGATCTTTATTTGTCTCTGGATTAAATGGTACACATAATCGTGACCCAAATCATAAGAGTTTTTTCTCATCAATTTTAAACTCAAAGGTTTCCCACTTCTGATAGCCTCTACATTTTCTTGAATTTCCACATCATTTCTTTGAGAATAATTTATTTTATCCATATGTAATGGTTGATAAATCATTTGATAAAGGATTTATGATGTTCCTTCCCAAAAAATTCCTATGTTAATCCTTTGAAAATATTATAATATTGGATCCTTATAAATTCCCATCAATGATAAGGTCACAAGATCATTTCTACTTAGAGTATATACGACTTTATTTTCTTTACCAGGATGATAGTGAATTGAGCATTCATAATCCTTGAAAATATTAAACAATGTTCATTGGTGAATATTGATCTCCTTATGTGTGAATATATATTTGAGGCTATTATGATCAGTGTATCTCACACTTCTCACCATAGATATAATGATGCCATATTTTCAATGCGAAGATCACATCTGCTAACTCCAGATCATGTGTGGGATATTTTTCTCATTAATTTTCAACTTCCTTGAGGCGTAGGATATCACTTTATCATTTGTCATCAGTACACATCCTAATCCTTTCTTTGAATCATCATTGTACACCACAGAGAGTTTCCCAGTTGTTGGGAGTGTGAGTATTGGTGGAGTGATAAGACACTTTTTCAAATCCTTGAATTAGTCTTTACATTCACTATTCTAGATAAAATTTACTCCGTTTTGAGAAATCCTGGTTATTGGGTTTTAAAATCATGATAATTTACTCACAAATCATCAGTAATACCCTTCTAGACCAAGGAAACTATGAATCTCTGTTATAGATGTTGTTATCGTCCACTCCTCAATTACCTTTGTTTTATAAGGGTCCATCGATATCCCATTTATGTTGATAACATACCCAAAGAATATTAATTCCTTCATCCAGAAATCACATTTATTAAACTTTTGATATAGTTTCTCCATTCACAAATTCTTTAGTGAAATACTCAAATTATACTCATGATCCTCCTTTCTCTTAGAGTATATCAAAATATCATCAATAAAGACTACCACAAATTTGATGAGGTAATTTATAAAGTCTCAATTCATTAAGTCCATGAAAATTGTTGGATCATTAATGAGTCTAAATGGAACCACTATGAACTCATAGTTTCCAAGCCTCATTCAAAAGGCAGTCTTGGGAATATCTTCCTTCTTCACCTTTAATTAGTGATATTCCGACCAAAGCTCCACCTTAGAGAAATACTTATCCCCATGTATTTTATTGAAAAATTAATTTATCTATGGAATGGGATACTTGTTATTTATCATTATTTTACTAATCTCATGATAATAAATGTTAATCAATCCTTCCTCTTGAAAAATATGATTGGTTCATCCCATGATGAAGCATTTGATCGTATAAAACCCTTTCCTAGATTCTCTTGAAACAGCTTATTTAGTTCCTCTAACTTTATTATGGCCATTCTAAAAATTTTCTTTGATATATGCAAAGATCCAGGTATAAGATCAATTGATAACTCAACCTCTTGGTCAAGAGGAAGACCAAAAATTCCTTCAAGGAACACATCAATGTAGCCCCTTATAATAGGAATGTCGTTGAGCATGATTCTATCCTTATTCTTCCTCATAAGGAAATAATATACACAATTGAGAAAATTATTATGATGGACATTCATCATCCTCCTTACACGTATAAAAAATTAGAGTATTCCTAAGGATGTGTAGAATAATATCCCTTTCTTGATAGTTGATGTTGGATTTTAATAAAGATAACCAATCCCTACCCAAAATTGCATCAAACTCTACCAAAGGAAGTTAAATGAGATTTGTTGGGAGGTTCAGTCCAAAAAAATTAACTAGGGAGGAGTTATTTACTTTTGGATGAAATAATTTCCCCATTTTCTATTCTCACAAATAACTAAACCTTTATATTTTGAGGTGGTGTTTGAATAGTTCTACTAAACTTAAAATAAATGAAAGAATGTGTAGAACCATAATCAAATATTATGTTATATATTATTGAATAAATAACCAATGTACCTATCACCACATCATTTTTGGGTCCCACCTTAGTAGTGGTGATATTATCTTCCCTTACTTGTTCCTTGGAGGTTGTTGCAGTTGTTTATTTCTTCTAAATACCCTTATATTAGGGAATTAGTTTGCAAAATTCCCATTTTCTTTTCTATTGAAAAATTGCACTATTGGAAGAGTATTGATCTAACCCTTGATCCCTTCCTCTACATTTTTGGGATTATTTATATTCCTTCAGCAATTATTAGATAGATTCCCCTCTCCTTTACATTTCTTGCATATCTTGGTTCATTTTAGATAGTTCCCAGGATGTTTCTTCCAACAATTTTTACATGTGAGATGTTGGATTTTCTTTCTATCATTGGATTTATATATTTATCCAACCATATTAAACTCTATTTTCTTTTTTTATCTTTGGTACCATGATACCATTGAGAGTCTCTGATCTTCATTTCAACCTTAAGGAAACCATGGAAAATCTACTCATATTTATCAAATTCTTGAATTGCCAACTCTTTTTATAGACTCGTATTTAATCTGATAAATAATTGATCCATGTGATTTTAGTGTTCATGATAAAGACAGCGGCATATATTTCAATTCTTTTGATTTTTTCTTTATATTCCCTGATAGACTCATATTCCTTTTTCTTCAGTCCAAGGAACTCCCTCTCTATCTTAAGATGGAGAGTTTTGGAGAAATATTTATTGAAAAATATTTTCTTGAAATCTTCCCATTCCATGGAAACAATTTCCTCATTGAACTTCATCTTCTTGATCAGTGTCCACCACTGACCAAATTTCCCATAAAAATGACAAACCATTAGAAAAAAATTCTCTTATTATGTTTACTAGAGGACATATAATATCTTCTCAATGGAGTTGATCCATTTTTTCATGAAAATGGTATTATAAGATCCACTAAACATGGGAGACCTTTATCGCATAAAGTATTCAAATGAAACTTTCCTTTTATTTGGAGAAGGTATATTTCCACATGATTCAAGTTATTATTCATAACTTGTGTCAGTTGTTCTAGTACTTTCATAAAGTTTTGAGTTACCATTCCCATAATATTCTACATTTCATTATGGGAATAATCACATTACTTATCACATTTATTTTTGGAATGAGTTCTTCTATTTACAACTACTAACTAAGAAAATAAAGTACAATTAGGGGGTCTAGAATACTTAGCTAATAAAAATATAAAATGGAAATTTTGAACATAGAATTATAACCTTGTAAATGAAAATTATATCCTATATTTTGATTACCTAAGTTTAAATCTAGGTTATCCATGGTGATAGAGTTATCTCTATGGTTATTATTAAATTTTTTTAGTATTAATCTCCAAAAATGACTAGACCATTCTTAGATAAACATTATAATGAACCTATCCTTTTTCACATATTATTATATGATTTTAAGATTAAATAACCATGAAATACAAACTAATGATTGTAAATTCTAGTGCCTTTGTAACATTGGGTGCATAATTATAAAACCTAAAATGAAAATAAAAACATCTTTTATTTTATCTCCATAAAGAGATACTAGCTTTATTTTATATCTTACATCTGTATAGGATAACCTGGGGAATACATGAACAAAAGGTATGAGATAAAATTCCAGATAATTCAATAAATGTAGGAATAAATCATTGGACCTTGGTTATAAGGCATAACATGATGATATAAAATGGCATGGAACATGAATAAACATAAGGGAGCATAACATTTAGAACATGTGGTCATATAATTATAGAATCATAGGAAAGTGGAAACAACATACAACATGATATAATAATGATTCTAGGATAACTTCCAAGACCATTGTATATCAAGGAGCATGAGTCAAGGCTAACTTCCAAGACCATTGCACAAGGCAAACCAAGTACCATAAAGGAATTATGTTTAATTCTTGTCCCAACATGATGTCTCATGAGATTAAAATTACCCAACGTATTGGAGCACTATTTGTACACACCCATCATAACATTTTCATACATATGTGTGCCACATTAATAATCAAGCATAAAGGTTACCCATGGAAAGAATTGGTTATCATAATTATATCATAAGTCATAACAAAATATAATATCATAATGGTGTACATGAAAGAATAGATTAAAATAATACTTGGGAAATAATAATATGAAATAGGGATAGATCTTGATAAGTGATGTAAAATTGAAATGGAAACATGTAAAAATAATGTTTAAGAAATATTATGAATGAAACATTTTAGTGTGGTTTAAGGGAAATATTAAAGAGAATTTAAATAGAAAATGTGGAATATTTTATATAAAAACATAAATGAACCAAGATGTATTTTCATTATAAAATTATTTATTTTAAAATAATAATGGTGTATTAAAATATATTATGTATGATAATTAAAAATGGGTAAGAAATTGAGAAGTTCCTTTTAATTGGGCATGCTTATCAGGAGTAAATGATAAGGGAACCTTTTTAAAACATGTATTTCCCCATCAAAGAAATAATAATTGAGATATGAAAATATTCTCAGAACATACACACAAAATATAAGAGGATTAAATAATAGAAATTAATAATTATATTGGGTTAAAGGGATAGAAGGCGTAGCCCAAAGGAAAAAATGAAGATTCAGAAAGAATCTCTTACCATATGTCTAAAAGTGTCATGCACTTATACATAATGTCCTGGAAAATGAAATTAGATCCATTAATAATTTAATTCATAACCCATTAAAAATTTATTTTATTTATTATTATTTTATTAAGTTCATTTATGGTCTTTTTTATGACTTATTATATTCAATTTTTTCACTCTGGGAATGTTTGTTTCATGAGTTTATGATTGGCTCCCTTGAGTTTAATTATAGGAGTTCTTATGAACTAGAAGAAAAACTATATAAGTGGAATTATAAAATATTTATTTTTTTATATAATTTTAAGTGGTTCAATATATCATTTTTTTTACATAAATGAGAATTATTCATTAGATAAAATGTTAATTATGAAGTTCAATTTATTTTGGTGAATTTTCAATCATCGCAAACTAGTTTTGTTTTATTATTTAATATTATGCATATATACCAGTTCCAAAAAATTAAATAATATTTAATAAATATATTATAATATATTTTAACCATAAAATGGTTTTATTACCATCCTTGAATGTAGTAATAGAAAATTAAAATGCATCGTCCATGTTGGCGGTAAATCGACACATCACGGACGATGTTTATTTTTTTAAAAAAAGGGAGAGGATAGGGGATTTAATGATGGATTTTACATTAACATAATAACATTATATTATATATAATATAATTTATATGTCATAAATATATTTATAGATAATTTAAGGGGATTATAATAAAATAAAAGAAACAAAATTAAAATAAATTAAAAGAGAATAAAAGAAGATTTTACCTCTTGAACTTCTTTTCCTTGAGAACCTCATTAGAGAAATTGAGTTTGATATTATGTTGAGATAAAAGGATATTAGATGGGTTTTACAGGATTTTTAAGGGGATTGGGAATAATTTTTAAAATATAGCCTTTTGAGGTGTAATAAGATGAGTTGGTGAGGGGTGGTATTGATAGTAGAGAAGAGGGGTGTTTTTTTATTACTTTATTCATTGTTTTATTATATTCACTAAAGAATGTCAATAGTGAGGATTATTGTGAGTACGTATATTAAATAGTTTTTGTTAGTTATAATAAAGGGTTTATTATATCATTTGTGACTCAAAATTTCATTTATTAGGCTTAAAATGTCAAATAATGTAAATTACCATATTTCACTATTCAGTAAAAAATCAACTATTTTAGAAAAATCCAAAAAAACACCCTAACCATTTCTTGACATGTATAATCCAAAAATGGAAACTATTTTATTAAAATAATTTTCTAAATATAATATATTTCATTTTTAATAATAATCATCATTTATTTGAAAAATACAGATTTTGAAATTATAACTTATTTTATGACATTTTGAAAAATTAATTAAAGTCGCATAAAAAATTTATAATCATAAGAAAAAAAATTATTAATTTATGAATATATTTTATGAAAATAAATTTACTTTCAATTCATTATATTAATTATAAAATTTTAAATAAATACTTTTATTACACAAAAATACAAATACTTAATTTATCATTTTTAAAACATTTATTAACTTATATCAAGATAAAAATATATCATGTTTTTATTTATAAGATGCCTGAATTTTATTTATAATTTTATAGGTGAGATTATTATTCTACTACGGATGGTTTTATATTCTTAATGGTCATATTACTATTCCAAACATTATGTTTCTACTCCCTTGGTAAGAGTTCCTTAATTTCTATAAATACCTATTATTTTATTCATTCTTCATTTATAAAGTTTTTATTTTGTTCTCAATGTAATTATATGTGGTCTATATTATATTATATAATTATAAGAAGAGTAATTCCATTGATATAATTTTGGGTTATTAAAACTTCAACCCACATTATTTTCAATAAATTTAAATCATTTTACTAATATATATGTCGTAGACTCTTATGATTTGAATAAACCACAAACAACTCTCTATGAATATAATACCACTAAATATTAAATATAAATAACACCATCACAAGATCTAAATCATGAGTATCATAATTATATTCATGTGAATGTAAGTTAATAGGCACATATGAAATGGATACTATTTATAGCAACAAGACGCGTCTAAAACCCTGGGGAGAGGCAACAAAATTTACCACATAAGAAACACACTTCATAAGAAACCAAATAATATAATCAATCATAAATTTATCCTTCAATATTTCAAATTTTTCTTAACAACCCTTTTTCTAAAAAAGTGTTCCTTATAGTAAAAGTTGATAATGGTGTTGAAATTCAAGAAAGCTTGGGTACAGACCTCTAATAATAACCAGGTAAACCTAGGAAGATCCTTATTTTATAAATGTTATTTAATGTATTATATATTATAAAAAAATCAAGCATCTCTACACCAACTTCCAAACAAACATATGAAATAACATAACCTATAAAATTAACCACACATGACCAAAAAAATACTTCTATATCTTCTCATAAAATTGATGATTTCTATCTAACTCCAACACTATCCTGAGATTATCAACATTATCCCACTCTTTATTCAAATAAACAAAAATATATTCAATAAAGTAAACTAAAAAGTCATCATGAAAAGATAAACCTCTCAATTAATAAGAACAATAAACATGATTGGTGCATTCATAATATCAAATGGCATAATTATAACTATGAAATTCCCATACTAGAATCCAAAATATGTCTTAGGATTGTCTTCATCCTTAACTATCATCTGATGATATCTAGATCATAAATCAATATTAAAAAAACTTTCCTCTTTAAGCTGATCAAATAAATCATTAATCCTAGGAATAGGTTATCACTTCTTCACTATTACTTTATTCAACCACAGATAATTTAGACATAGCCTTGAGATTCTTTCTTCTTTATTTATAAAAAATTATGGAGTGGATCCTAGTGATAAAATATCTCAAATAAAAACCTAATACAATAAATTACCAATCTTTATTATCAATTATTTAGCACCATATAATAATATGGAATAGTAGTAGAAGAAACACCTAGATATAGCTCAATCCCAAACTCAATCTCTCTCCTAAAAGGTAAAGTGGAAACCTCTTTTGGGAACAAATAATTATAAGCCATCATAAATTTACAAATCATCTCTATATCTACATCAAATGCACCAAAAATTAAACTCAGTAACTGGAATAAAATAATCTAGATATCAAACCGTATCATCCCCAATAGAAAATATCTTTCCCAAAAAAACATCACACATTCATTATCCAAACTATAGAAAATCACTTTTCAACCATAATAATTGATAAAATAATATGCATAATACAAAAAAACCATCCCTAAGAAAACATCATTGGGTTTCATTCATAATAATATTTGGTTCCAAGATAATTGATCTCACCCTACAACCAACTCACAACTACACACATTATCCAACCTCATCCGACCTCCCATTGGAGTAATCACCTAACATAGCCTCCTGATCTTTAATATTAGAATATCTAACATATAAACCTGGGAAGGAGTGATAAAATAATGTGAGGCACCATAATCAATCAAAACATAAGAAAGAGTGGATTAGATAAAAATCATACCTTGAACCACCTTTGTTAACTCCATTTCATGCATTTCTATGTCCTGGAGTTACCTCTAACCTACTCATATTCCTATTTATACTTGTTTCCTACCTAGAAATCCTCTCTAGTTATCTCTCTATTTATGTCCAACATTATTTAATATTCCATTACCACCATCTATTAGTTTTCCCAATACATTTATTCTATATTTACTATAGAAATGTTTTCTAAGGAGATCGATGGGGTGGTCTATCTACAATCACACTCTTCTCACACCTCCTCTACCCATTATGAAAAGATGAACATGAAAATAGATGATAGCTCATATAAACATAAGAGAGACATCAAAATTCATGTGACCTAATATATGGTTGCATTCTAATCACACAAAGAAATAATTTCATTCTATAATCTAACTCTTATGTCCTCTCTTGAGCCTATATTGATTTGAAAATAAAAAACATCCATATGTACCTCTACTATGAGCTGCACCCCACTAGGTAAAACCTAGAAAAGATCTCACGCAATTCAATAAATACTCTTCCATATCAAACTTTTATAATATCTATATAATGGATATTAGAGAAAAAATATTCAAATACCTCTAAATATTAGGAAATAAATACCTCTAAAAATAACAAGCTCTAAACTTATCATCAGTAGTAAAATACGGATAATATCACCTCAAATAAATAAACCAGATACTAAACTTATGAATAGATAAATTAACTTATTGTATAAATGATATATTATACAACCTATCAAGACTAAGAAACTATGAGAGGAACTCTTTTCTGAATAACTCCTAAAACTGATTCCATAAAATCATAGTGATATCATAATATTCCAATATAAGAATCCACCATTGATGTGTAGAACTTCACAATTACACACTACTAAAATAATATGGTGTTTTATCTCTTCGATATTAGATAAAAATATTCTCAAAATCCTCAATCCAATTATCAATTACACTAATGGAAATATACTCCTTATACTTTGCAAAATTCTAGTTCTAGAACTCGCTAAAGGTTTTCATCCAAACTTGTCCAGTTTCTATTTTCACTATATGACACATAGCCCTGGGTGATTTTTATACCTCCTCTTGTTGAACCTTACATCGATATCAAAGAAATATAATAAATAAAAAAATATAAAATAAATTTATTTTAAGGATATGTATATGGGAAATGTATGACCACACTGTCACATCAATCATGCATCTAACTACTTTTTCACATCATTCACCCCCACATGGACAATCACCCTAAGCTCAGAACAAAAAAACATCATAACTAAGAACTATATGATTCTTGAAACTGAACCTATTAAAATATACTAGGATCAACAAATTATTCACTAAGTATTTATTTATATGTTATAGGGTCTTCTCTTAGATCACCGGGGTTATTCTTCACCAACTTATTTTATCAAGTCTACTTCACATACTAGGTTAGGTAATACCACTATCATACCACCCATGTAATCCTCAAGCATGCCTACTATGCACTCTATATAAAAGGAATTGAGTCTAATATCATTGTTTCATGACCCTCTCTCTTCGAGACTCCCCTAAACTAGAAATGAGTTAGAGTGTGACCCCCTAATCCCATATAAAATAATCCATAGGATAGTAACTAGTACGAAGTATATAATATCTTCTATTTATGGAAGTTAATTTCATTCATAAAAGCATATTTTTGATATAATGAATAATGTAATTTATTTCATATTAATGTTACATGAATATAGTATAGAAATGAATATCAAGCCATTCAAAACCCTCCATAAAGGAAAAACAACCACAAGTTTAGCATATACTATATACCTTAGGCAAGTAATAATACAAAAGCCTCCTCTAATAAGAATCCTATGTCCAAACATAAGGTTTCCTGACACCTCCCTCAACTCTATCCACTCACTCAAATTTAGACAATTTTATTATAATAAAGGTCAAAATATGCCATGATACAAGGATCATGGGGATCTAAAATGATGAAATATAATGGAATACCCTTTTATAATAGATATGAGGTCTGATGGGAGAGATCTAGTACAAGTATAAAGCATGAAATCATCATCTTGTTATCATTTCAAAGCTAAGATACCAGCCACCATGTTTTCCTCTCACCAAGGGTAAAAAGAATCAATTTGTTGGTTGTGTAAATATCAACAATATATAATTTTTTAGGAAATAGACTAGTGATTAAGGATTTGATCAAGTGATAATTTGGACACCACGACTGATTTTATCTCTATCATTAATGGGTACATGTTGCATCTCTTTTAAATTGAGATGTTGTTTAGCATGGATCTGGCTTTCACTGTCAATAAATCCCATTACTTATAAAATTACCTACAATACAAGACCAAAGAGACCCTCATTACATTAATGATACCTCCTACCCTCATAATTCCTTGATCTAATGATCTATATGTATTAATTTTGAGATCATATTTAGGATCATTCCAACACACTCATCATCCTAGAGAAATATTGTCTCCACCCTTCATGGTATGTGGGTTCAGTGGAATGAGTCTATTTACAATGCCTAAAATATCATTATATTTAATAAATTAACCCATATTATAGATGAGGGGTTTGAAGTTCACTTTTAAGTATAGTATAGTTCATTTATTACCTTTATGAATTACCTCATTATGAACCTCCATATTACCCAGCATCCTATTACGATGAGCATACCTCAAGCATGTGCCTATAAAAATGAACTGCTATGATCATGGAACCATAATTACATGAAACTATACATGGAATAAATACATATTATAATCCTCATTAATACCTTGAGATAATTTGAGATGAATTGGTCCCACTCCCCTTGAAATGAAAAATAGTGTTTGTCTTCCCCTTAATAACTATTATAGCATGATCATTTGAAGGAAATCTAAATTATTTTTTCTTGTTCTTCAAGATCATTTGGAATGAAACTATTACAAATATTCCATAGAAAAAAAATAATATCTCAATAGGATGTATTTTAACTAAATATAATACACTAATGTATTTTCATATATATTCACATGAACTAAACCACAAAAAGTATTCATTATGTAGTATCTTGAACTAGACAGAGTAGAATAACAATAATATGGTTCTCCCTCAACTTTTATATTATAGAATGTATAATTTTTCTCTTTGTTCAAAGATGTATTGATGGATCACATATGATAACTATCCATCCAAAATGAGATTTATGGAACTAGAAACCTTGGGAAGTAGGGGTTTTCCATCCTATTTTGCAAACCAAAATATTATATTACTACATTCCACTATCTAACGTGAGTGATCATAAAGAATATGAGGGCTACCTTGAGAGTTATTCCAGAGTGGATACACCTAACCATTCTCAGGAATCAAATAATAGTGATACCTCTCATATTTATCATGGATAAAACTACCCGAGATAGATTTTAATTCAATCACTTTACACATCATCTTAGCTTGCAAACAAAACATGGTATCCTCTATACATCTCAAATTAATTACACCCTAGAATATAGGTTTGTAAACTCTTTTTAAATTGTCCTAGTAATGTTTCAATTCCTAGTGATTGTACCAAATAGAACCATTGAGAGTCTTTTTAATTTCTCAATTCATTATTTTAGGGAACTCTAAGAACCAATAGCACATGTGGTGGTATAGAAGATAGAACACTATTGATGTGAGTGATCCTTCCTCCAAAGGATAAAAATATTCTCTTCTAATTATAAATTTGATCAATAGTCCTACTAACAAGACCATAAAATGGTGAATATGAATTATTTATATGGATATAGGATCTCTTATTATTCCATTGGAAAGATCCTATAGGAAATTCTAAGCTAACTTTAAATCTATCTCAATCACCTAATTGTATGATTTTAAAATATGTACACAAAAATCTCAGTTGTATTAACATGTTTCCCACTCCATATTTCATACTATGATAATTTTGTTAAATCCTATGAATTAATGGGGTATTCCATTATTGAAGAAAACATGCCATCGATAAATAAAATATGAGAGACCACTAAGAAATTGTTTCTACCTATTAAGGATGAGATCTCCTATAACGTCCTGGATCCGGGTGCCACTCAATGGGTGCCCCGAACCCGGTTGGTCACATGACATCAAGCGCATTTCCCCAAATTCCAGAGGTTTCCGACTAGCAGCAAAGGCCTAGGTTTGATAGTGGGGAAACTATGCCCTCATTTTTCAAAGTGTAGCACAGTGGATAAAATACAAGCATACAAAATCGGAAGTAGTAAACAATACCAATGCGGAAATGGACATAGTACTGAAGTAAAGAAAAGACCAACAGTCATATATAATGATAAAATATGTCCCTGAGTCTAAGAAAGTTTCCAAAACATGATACACTTCAATCTGAATCAATACAATACAAGGGACAAATACAGAAAGCAAAGTAAAACAACGTAGCAGGAACTCAATAGCATCGCAAGCCTAAACTCAGTCCCATGCTCACCTACTCCTCTTCAACAATCAAGTACTTTTATAGGAACCCTTGACCTTATCTACACATGCATCAATATAATTTGTTTGGGCCCAAACATGACTCAAATAGGGTGTGAGAAATAAATCCCAGTAGGCCACCACCAAAGGCATGTGCCCAACTATTAGTGAGTTTGTGCAACATCAATGTGTAGTAATGAAAATACAGTAAACTAGGAAGTACTCAAAAGCAGCTACTCCTACCAGTTCCATTTCGATTTAATTATTATTTAACAATTCAATATAATTTAATTATAATTTTCTGAGACTCAACCTCAGCCGATAATCTCGTATATAGTGCCGCAGCAAAAACCACAACAAGCTATCTAAAAAGTACAAGGTAAAACAATACCAATCCGGTGTTTTAGATTGGCAGGTATAACATGTGAAATCACTACAGTGAATATGCAAAGTAAATAGAGTCCTCAGACATGAAAAACCTTACCCTTATGTAATAAGAATCAAAATCCTCAGGTTATTTCCTAAAGGCATAACGAATATTTCCCTCAAGCGTATGAGATAATGCTCTCAGGCATGGAAGAAACTACCCTCAGGCATATGAAACATTGCCCTCAGGCTAAACAACACTTTCCCTCAGGCTAAACAAAACACTTCCCACAGGCTCATCAAAACCCTGCCATCAGGAATAAGCAAGTAACTGGGCCAATACCAACACACAATAATCAATTATATACATTTTCTCTCAAGAAAACTCAAATCAAGATAAATCACGGCATACCTTCAGGTATCCTGGCCAAACAGCTAAACAAGGGAATCGCACCCACAGAGTGGCCCTGGATCCAAGTAATGATCCCAGAAATCAGTTTATAAATATTCATTAAATTACATATGAAATTATAGGAATTTAATTATTCAAGGCCTCAGCCATACGACACCCCAAACATGGGCGTGTAGCACAATGATACGCCAAAACCACAAGAAAGTTGGAATTAAACATCAGACCACCTACCTTGATCTCCTCTGATCAATATATGTGAACGGTGTCTTCAGAAACATCCAAGAACAACGTAGATCTGGGATAAATGAAAACACGTTCAAACCCAAATAACTTCCCCTCATGAAATAATTGGAAATAAGGGTTCAAGAATAATGAAGAACTCACCCGTGCAGTTCAATCGAGATCGTCAGTGAAGGAGTCCGAGTTCCGGTGTGCGGTCGGGAGCTCCTCCAATCTATGTCCCTCTCTCCCAGTGCTCCTCTAATTTTCTAATCTTCCTCTATCAAAAGAGGAGGCTACTTCCAATTTTAAGAAAAATAAACAAATTACACGGTGTTTACTCTCAAGTACACAGTGTGTACTTTTCATTTTTTAACTGTTCCCCTGGCAGATACTTTTCACCACTTCATTGTTCATCTATCGACATGAGTACACGGCGTGTATTTCTAAGTACACGACATGTACTGTCACTCCGCTGGTGGATACTCCCACTGCCTTACTGTTTCACCTTCCAACTGATTTCACAGCGTGTAAATACCAAGTACACGGCATGTAGTCATTTTTTACACCCTTCATCGCCAACAGGCCTACACGCCCTGTGTACTCATCACACATGGCCAAAGTACATGGAATTTGTAAAATTCCATGGTGTGTACCCAAAAAATTTGGGATATTTCCCCATTTTCATTATTTTCTCGAAAAAACTTAAGGAAAAAAGGAAAATAAGAAACCTATACCTCAAGAATAAGAATCGGGTTCTTACATCTCCCCAATAATTATACCATGGTTCAAGTTTATATTAAGGGTATTTAAGTTCCATTGGATTAGTGTAAGATCATTCATAGGGGAGGGGTAAATCATTTATCTCTTTATATTTTTATTTTATGGAAATGTTTCTTAACTTCATAAGTAAACTTTTCAAAACCTCTAAAACTTGTTAGAGTTACGATCCACTCATATATAATTCTCAACCACACCTTTTTTATGAAATAAATATAATGAGAGATTAGAAAATGATATTTATAAGGTTCAATTCAAAAACCTACTCATTTCCATTTTGGTTACCCTCCCACCCCCCCCCCCCCCCCACCACCACAACATATATTCTTTTTCTAAATTTTTAAGGATTATAAAGTCACTGGAAACAACTAGTTATACCCCCTAGAATAATTCCTCTGGCTAACCTTGGTTCTACCCCCCTCCCCCCAATAACCATATCTTATACCATAGTTGGTTATACCCCCAAACTTTCTTAACTATATTCACTTGAAGTCACATCTAGTTATACATCACATCAAACAATCCTTTTTAATAATTAGTTATACCCCCATATACAAGTTATTTCATTCTTCTTTTATGATCCACTATATAAATATATTCTCTTCATACACAAGAAAGTTGGATCACCTTCACCTATATAAAATCATCAAGATATTCAAAAATTCTATTAAGATTCTGTTGGACTTGAAACTTTCTCTTGGTCATAGGAAGATCTGGATAATCTTGATCTAAACTTTTCCTAGAATTATTATAGAAAACTACCTTATAAATGTTCATATTATGAATCTATTTGATATACCCTTCTATTCATAAATCTCTATTTAAAAGTACTTCATCATATTTTCTTGTCCTGGTTCTTTGATTTTTGATTAAGAAAGTTTGTTCTAATGCAACACCTACGTCAGTTGATATATCTTGGTCTCATTCACTTTATTTAATAAAGTGATAACATGATTGGTTACACTCATAGTTTGACCAATGAAACTAGATTTGATGACCTTCTGATTTAAACTCCTTAGTATGACGATTCTTCTTCAATCAAGTAGGAACTTGATCTGATTCTCAAGGAACAAATTCTTCTAAAAATTAGCTTCTCTATATGGAAATTTTATTCAATAATTCTATGTACTATTGAAACCCTTTATATTGGTTTACTTCTAGAACATTGGCTGGGAATTCAAATTCATTTTTCCCAATCAAAAAATCTTTGTATTTACAAGATTCCCACATAATTAAACTTTTTTGGGATTCTTCTCAACTATTTTGGGATGTTTTTATGCTTCTTGAAGTTTCTTGAAAGCTACCCCTATATTATAACTTCCTTAAAATCAATGTTAATAAACTTATTCATACTTCATTAACCTCAAAAATATAGTAAATTATGGATGATCAGCTTCAGCATCAACATAGTTAAGGAAATTACATAGTTTATATAAATATCCTTATAAATCCTCTATAAGGTGTATTTCAGACTATTTATTTCATTGGGAATTCTCTCTCTAATGGTACAAATTAGAAATTATCTAACCAATGAAATCATAAACATTCATCATCTGATAGTCCTATATTTGGTTTCCCTTTGTTAGGAAACCTTTAACTTATGTACTCATTATATTTTGGTCTAATGAAATCTCATATCTCTGTCTGGTGGACCTTCATGTCATTATCTAACTGATGATCTTCATATGAAACCTCTGGTAAAAGACTAAACAAGCCTCTATTTGATCACCCTTTCTTAACAACTAATAATGATACATATTAATTATATTTTTTTCAGATGACATCAAATACCCCATCCTGATGTTATTTCATCTAATGCCTCCCAAATTTATCTCAGACTTTGTACTCCCTTATCTACTTGGAGTGCCTTCATAGTTATCTATATGATACTAAGATCTGGTTGTATCTATTTGATAGCATTGGCATGATATTATTCATCTAGTAATAATTATACAACTCTCTTACTAATTCACTACATGTTTTTCCTCTATGTGATAGCATAAACATGTTATCCTCTATTTGAGGAACTTTTTATTTTTACATTAAATTTATGATGCATCTTTATAACATTTATTCAACCATTTAGAACTTCTTCAACTTATCTACACAATCATTAAGTGTCATAACTATTTAACTCAATATTTGTAAGTTAAAAACTTTATAAATCATCCTCCATATATACATAACTCAAACTTTATAACTTGGGCCTCAATCTGATAACATGAGTCTGGTCTGGTCTATCAAATAACATTGTTCTTGTGACTAATACTTCCACTTCTATCACTTTTGTAAATATCCCCCTTTGTATTTACCTCTTCATAAAAATGCATAAAAACTCTACTAGGATTGTTATTACCTTTATGTTTTTAGTAACTTGAAGAATAGAATACCACCATCTAACTATTTAATGAAACTTTTTTACAATCGATAAGGAAGGCTTCTTATAACTCAAATGGAAACTTACTTAACCTCCATGAGGAAAGTTTCCTATACAACTCCAGCATCATATTCTCTTAACGTTATATATAAACACAAAACGAAATATTGATATAAAATTCAAATAAACACACTTTAGAACAATAGTATTACCCTTTTTGTTTAATTTTAGTATCTTTATACAATTCCAAACGTAAATGAAGTCAATGTGCGTCCTCAATTACTTTTTCATGATATTTTCATTTCCCTATATGTTACAACTAACCCTTATTAACAATCAAATATAAAAACAAAATAATGATCATCTCATCTCATTTTCTTTCAACATAGAATTGAAAACTCTATCCAATATAAAATTGGGATTGCATGGGTTTCCTAACAAAGATAATTTAACTAAACATATCTAAATTTATTTGGAAAAACATAGTGTAGAAAAAAATAGTGTATAATAAATATGATCAATGTTTTCCATAAATAAACAACTATATAATACTTTCCTCAATATTCTTACAATATATTTATATTACGAGAAATATGAGTAATTTTATTAAGGAAAAACATGCACTCATCTTAACAAACATGTCAAAACAGTTCAAGTGTATGAATAAAATTACCTTAACATATTATCTATATTAACATCAACACATTTTTTTATGAAAATTGTGATACACATACCTCAACTTTAGTATTTCACCCCTTGAAGGGTAGCATAACTTTCTTTATCATAGTGGTAACAATGTTCCATGATGGATTTTTCAAATTTTCTTTAAAACTTTGAAAGTACTTATCCAGCTTTCTTACTTATTCGCATTTAATTCTATAAAATTTAGTACAAATAAAATAGTATTTGGAATAAAAAGAAACGTCTATGTTCCTTATTAATGTGTAGACTGAGAATATTCTATAAATCTCAACTTATTCTTTTTCTTAAATTTATCATGAAATGTACTTTAATTCTTCTCATCTTTAGAATTTTCAGAGAAGTTGTTATAAGAAACCGGTTCTTTATAGAGGTACAAAGTCATTTAATTTTGATCAATTATCAGTTTAAATTTTTAATTACAACTAAATATGAATGCCCTTTGAGGTCGTAGAGGTAATGGGGGTGTCTGAAGCTATTTCAGATCCTAGAAACCATCTTTTTGGGTGAAAAAAGCCTAATGCATGGTTAGTAGAAACCATGTGGGATAGGACACACAGTTACTTCTATCCATGTGAAGTTGGACAGTGGAAAGCTATAGGCTATAAGGTTTGATAAACTGTGTGATTTTAGGTACACAATCAGGCAGTACCCTCTATATTATTTGACATTGGGTTAAGACATGGTTTTTTCATGGTTAGTCAAACCATGCACATAAACTGTGCAGAGTTACCCTTCCTACAGTAAAGGGAACATGTTTAGCACACGGTTTATCCAATCAAGCAGCCAAATCATGCAACCTAGTGATTTTGGTTAATTTACCAGTTTTTCCATAATTAGTCTATTATTTCAACTTAATTACTCATTCTTATTCACATTGGATAGCACCTTTTCTTGGGATATCTTCTTATGTAAAAAGGTATACTTTGATCCCTCTCCTCTATCTGAACTCAGATTCAAATGTCTTCAGTCTCGTTGGATATGCATCAATAAGATATTAATTCCTTTTATATTGTTACTCATTATTATTAGTATTTGCGGTGATATTTAGGTGCAATCTCTTATGCCATATTTTTAGGTTTCTCATATATTCTTCAATTTTATCCCAATTTGAGTTGAATCAAGAGATCATACTAGAAGAGATATCTGGTATGAACCTATATTATGTGGTCACATTCTTTTCCTTCAAAGTCGAATTGTTTATATATATACCATTGTGCCACATTCTCAATTATCTGAGCACCGCCCTTGAAATAGAATTTAATCCTTGATTTTAATTTATAGGTATAACCTATTTAATTAATGAAACTTATTAGTAAATCTATAGAGGTTAAGAACCTTGAATTATAACCACCCCTTGGGTTTGTTTTTTAGATAATTTAACCACCATGGGTGGTTAATGAATTTGGATACCTTAGGGTGTTTCTTTTACCCCTTTCCATAGGATGTTCAATAATGAATTGTCAATTTTAATTTGAATTGATGAATTTAATTGTAATTTGAATTATAAAATGATTTTTAAATTAAATTAAATGAAGGGGGGATGGAATGAATATGACCCTTGGCCCTTCCAATGTAATGGCCTGCTTAATCTTGAGTTACTGTTAAATTATAAAATTCCCATGTGAGTAATTAAAAGTCAAGCCTTCTAAACTTATCCATGCTATAATCCACCTTCTGAGGTGAGATATAAATGAATTGAATATGGTAATTACCCTTGATATAAATAAATGATATTGAATTAATTTTTGATAAATTCTTTGGGTTACACATGGGTTCATATTCGAATTCCATTGACAGACTCAGTTGGATCATGTATTTCTTAATCCTGACTGACACTTAGACTTATTAGGGGACTGTTAAGGATGGACTCATGGGGGATGACTGTTATATGCCTGAGTGATACTTGGACTCATTATGGATTTCCAAGGATGTAATAAAAGATAATTTGATCATATACGCCATGGGTGACACTTGGGATACCTTAGGGGACCACCAAGGATGGACTCAGTGGGTTGTGATGTTACACTACACCTAGAGTGATACCTGGGTTCCTATGAGGATTTCCATGGATGGTCTTTAATTGTTCTTGGTTCATGCTAAACCTTGAAAGATACCTAGACTCCAAATTAAAAATTCCATCGTTCAGATCAGGTTTTTTAAATGAATAACTAATAGAATGATTTATATGATGTGTCTTCCAATACAAATCACAATCTTGGATTTAGTATTTTTATTGCACCTTATATATTTATGGTTAGGAATCCTTGATCATATATATTCACAAGGGATGTTGGGATACATTATAGGTCTCGAGACTTATTTATTTAAATCATTATGAATAGTTAAATGGGATTTATTATAAAGTGAGATAGGACCGACAGTTATTCAAATCCATTTCTGCTAGACCAAAGTAGGTAGTATAGGACAAGTGTATATGGGAACCCAGATCATAATTGGTTGTTTACTTTTATTACTTCATTGAAAATTATAATTTTTCTTGCACACTATTATTATTATATATTCACTAACTGGATGGAACTAGAAATTTAGGTGGTTGCCTACTAGGATTGTATCTCACACCTTATTCAGGATACGGACAGGTACCTAAATAGACTATATGATTCCATGTATGGATAAGGGATAGCACCCTAATACAAGTTCTTTATTTTTTCTTAAGAGTAGGGGAGAACAAGACCGATCTGAGGCTTGTTATGCTAGATGGGATAGATTGTGGTATTTTTGGTATTTTTCTACATGTAGTGTACTATTTTTTGTACACATGATTTTTCTACTTTGTAGTCATGACATATATCATCATATTTTGTAAAGGAGATTCCTTTCTGGTATTGTTATTTATATATATTCCTGTTATTCATTTGTTGTATGACAACTTTACTACTTCTAATACTTATCTGTTATTTTAAATCCATTGTGCTACAATCTATTGATGAGTGTATAGTATCCCCATAGACACACACTAGGACCTTGCTACTATTCGGTAGCCTATGACATTTGGAGAGATACCCTTGAGGCCATGTGGCCAATTGGTCTTGGGGAAGCTTTCAGTGGTATCCAGGTTTGGGATGTTACAGCTGTCATCTTTTATTCAACTTTAATAATCTCTTGTTACCATGAGTTTGTAACATATTTTTCATTATTTCTTATTGGGTTAGTAATATAATTGTATTTTTTAATATAATGTGCCCATATTTCCCACACCTCTTTCAGCTTTTTTGAATTTTTAAGCCACCATATGTTGTCAATTTTATCAATTTTTTTCTCATCATCTAAAACCTATTTCTTCCCATTTTCTTAGCATACTACTTTGATTCTAACATATTTATAAATATATAAATTTTTTATGTCCAAATAACTAATAAATACTTCTAACCTTACTAAAAATTCTAAATATATTTTCCTTTCTCAACTTTCTTACTCTTATCACATGTTTTTCTTGTGGAATTAACATCCTTCACCACCAGAACATTATTTTTATCTTCATCATAATTTCATGGAATGTTTTATTATTTTTTCATTGTATATCCCCCATGATTCATACCTTTTTACAAATAAATAAATTTTGTACCAATATAAATATTATGTTTTCCTTATAAAATCCACAACATCAGTAGTGACCTATGAATCTTCATTGATCAAATTGATAGTAGAGTTTCTCTAATTTTTGTTTTCATTTTTTTTAAATTTGTGGGAAACATTGTTTAGGTAAATACTTTCTTAATAAATTGTAATTTTTATTGGTGGAAAAATATTTCTCAAAAATCTTAAATTTTCAACCAAAATTGTTAATATTGTCATATGTATATTGATAATTTTATGGAATAAAAACAAATTGTATCTATGAACCTTTATTTTAAAAAACATGATAAGATCCACCTTTAACCTCAATTACTTTGGTGAAGCCTTCATTTATCTTTATTAACTCACTTTTTTTCGTAAGAAACATTTATTGTGTTTATAAAAATCATTTTCTTTCTCATCCAAAATTTCTTTCATAATATTTACCGTCTTTTTTAATTCATCCAAATTCAACCTATTCTACTTACATTCCTTAAAAAATATTATTTCTAACTTATTAAAATTCCTTTTTTTGGATGATTTTCTTCAAAACATTTCAATTTTCATTCAAGTTCATCAACTTTCATTTTCTAATCTTTGATCACATTAAGGTTTATCTCAAATTTTTTTATCCACTCACTATTATCAAAATTTATCTCCTTAACTTTATTTTTCAACTCCTTTCATTCATTTTTGAGTTATGTAATTGTTTTTAGAGAATCTTATAGATTTTATTTAAAAATACACTCAAGTTTTTTACTCTATTCACCATCATCATAGTTATCTAATGAAAAACTTCTACTTATTACATGAATTAATAATTTTACATGAAAATTAGATTCATTGATGGATAAATAATCATCCCACACTCTTCTTCTCATAAAAATTTTATTCTTAGTTATAGTAAACATTTTATTATGTTTCATACACTTCTAGTTTTAAGATTATTTATCTTCTTCTTCTAACTCGAAATAATCACACTTATTCTTCATAAAATCTTGTACAAAATATCCATTTTCATTATTATTCAAACATTTAAGATAAATTTTATATTTTTAATTCGAATTTACCTTTTTCAGTCTTTTAAAAAGAAGGGAAATTATTTTTTTTAGTTCCTATTCTTCTTCTTGTTTTCCCTATGAAATACATGATTATTCTAAAACTAATTTATCTATAAGATTATCTTTTTTCAAGGCATAAAAATTAATTTCATTATTTTCCTTAATTTTAAATACTATTATTTTCCCCAACTCATATGCCACGAGAATGTTCTAAATTTTATTCGAAGATAAATATTCTTGATCTTATAAAGATGACAGTTTGGAATCAAATCTATATATAAATTTTCTCATTAGTTTCTTAATAATACTAAAATATTCCAGATTCTCACTAAAAACTCTGATATTTCTGAATATTTCATTAACTATTGTAAAGTATTCATCAATACTTTCTTCATTATCCATATTAACATATTAAAATATGCTTATCTAGATTTATATCTTAGATTGCTTAAATTTATCATTTCATTCATATCAACTTGTCAACTTATCCCACATTTTTTAGCCATTGGAAACCCCATAATATATTTATAAACATTATATGTGAAAGATATTAACATGTAATTATAAGACTTTCCATAAACTTACAAATTTCTCTTATCCAAACATATTATAGAAAATTTATCAATGAGAGGAAATCCCATAGTTACAACATCTCTATCTTCAAGTCCGAGAGATAAAATATAGCATAACATCATATGATTCAAACTATGATAGTTTATTCCCTCAAATATAGGACCACCCTAACTATTAATTGAACTTATATTCTTTATCCTTAGTAGATGGTTGGATCTTTCAAAGCGAACCTAGTATTTGATTACAATTGAAGTCTCCTTGTATCAATGTAGGATCATTGATAAGGGAATGGGTCAATTAATGATCTCTTTTTCTTTTTCTTTTATATTAAATTATCTTAACATCATAAGGAAACTTTTTCTAACCTATGAAACTTGTTATAGTTTCAATCTAATCGAATATAATTCTCAAATTCACCACTAATATGTAAAAAAAATAAACAAAGATCAAAACATTAAATTTATAAGGTTTGGTATAAATTCATACTCCTTCTCATTTTGGTTATCATCCCCCCCCCCCCAACATGGATTCTTGTACTAAATTATTTCAGGATGACAAATACATCGACAGAAACTAGTTATACCCCCTAATAATAATTCCTCCAACTAACCCCGGTTCCATCCCCTGCAATCATCTCTTCTAACATAGTTGGTTATAACCCCCAATGTCTATAACTATATCCACTCAAAGTCATATATGGTTATACCCCTAGCCAATAATCTTTTTTAGTAACTAGTTATACCCCCAGCTAATATATCTTTCCTTATTTTTTTGGGATTTACTATAGAAAGATCATATCTTCCACTAGAAGAAATTTATATCACCTTCACCTGTGAATGATCTTAATGGCCTTTAATAAATCTATTAAGAGTCTCTTCCATTGAAACTTCCTCCTGGTCTTAATAATACCTGGATAATATCATTTTTAACTTTTCCTAAACTTCATTTGGAAGAATTCCTAATAAATTTTCATCAGATAACTTCATCCAGTATTCCCTCTTTCTAATTACTTCATAAATAATGTATCCATCTGATGCTTCTCACTGCAATACACTTTTTTCCAGTGATCACTATTCAAAATAGTTATATCTAATGTTCATGGTTTTATGCTTCTCTTTACAACAACGAAAGTTTATTTAGATGTTCCTTCTTCATTGGACATTGTAACATGGTCTGATAAACTTTCTTCAATAAATTATAATCTTGATAAGTTTCTCACTGTTAGGCTAATGAAACTTAGTATGGTGATATTCTTTTGAAATCCCATTGGTCTGATGATTCTTATTCAATATATTAGGTACTTGATCAAATTATCAAGGCACATATTCTTTAGAATATTAGTTTCTCCATAAAAAAACTTTATTCACTCATTTTCTATACTATTCTAACCCTTTATATAGGTTCACTTACAAAAGTTTTGGTGGGAACCCAAATTAATTTTTACACTAAATGAAATATGTAATTTCATATCTTACTACTCAATTTAATTTTTATAAAATTATTCTCAACTCTTCTAATCTTATTGAGGTTTCTTGAAGTTTTTAGTAAGCACCCCCTTTCTTAAAACTTCCTTAAACCCAGTGTTAACAAATTTATTAAAACTTTACTAACCATGTAAATATAGAAAACAATGAATCATTAGCTTCAACATAAATATTATTGAGTACTTTAAAAAGTTTGTCTAAAGATCCTTAGAACTCCTCTATAAAATGTATGTCTATTTATTTATTTCATTAAGACTTATTTGTCTGATGGAAACCGTGAAAATTCTTCATCCATTGAACTCACATAAATTCGTCATCTGATGAACCACCATTCAGTTTCCTTATATTGGGAAATATTTGAATGATTCACTCAACATATTTTTATTTGATGACCTCCCATATCACCGTCTAATGGATATTCATGTTGTTCTCCAACTGGTGCACTCCAAATGAAACTACTGGCCAATGAATTGACAAGCCTATGTCTAATCATTCTACCATAGTAAATCATGTTGGTACATCTTCATATGATCTTCCATACAATGAAATCATATATTTCTGTTTGATGTTCATTCATCTAATTCCTCTCAACTTCATCTCAGACTTTATACACCTTTATCTACATTGAGTGACTTCATATTTCTCCATCCAATACTATGATCATATTTTCTATATCTAATATCATTAAAATGTTATCCTCCATATAGTAATATTCATATAGATCTATATCCAATTTACTAAATGGTTTTCCTCTATCCAATAGCATAGATAAGATATCCTCTATCCAGTGAACTTTATATTTTCCCATTATCTATTAGATGCATCCTTATAACATTAATTATATTGATCATAACTTATATTTCTTCTATATCTAATAATTTATCATCAAAATTTTATAACTCAATATTTTTATAGTCATGAATTCATAAATAAATATTTATACATCCACAACTAAAACTTTGTAACTTGTTCCTCTATCCAATAACATGATTCTGGTTTGGTCTATCTGGTAACATTGTTTTTATGACTCTGACTTCCAATTCTTTCACTTTTGTTTATCTCCCCCTATAATATTCTCTAATTTTACAAATTCATAAAAACTCTACTTAGATCATTATTACCTTCATGGTTTTAGGAACATAAAAAAACATATCATCATCAGACTTTTTAAGGAAACATTATTACACTCCATATGGAATGTTTCTTACACCTTATAAGGATACCTCCTTAATCTTCATAAAGAAAGTTTCCTACAAAAATCCATAATCATATTCTCCTAACGTTCTCTACAAACACATACTGACATATTAAAAACAAATTCAATCAAACAAACTTTGGAACTACATATATCTTGGGATATAATGAATAGGCTATGAGAGAGTGGTCCACATAGTTGGACACCATGAACTAACTTGAGGAGGCTGAACTTTCTCTCTATGAGCATGATGCGTAACAAGGGAAAAGAGTATAAATGAAATAGAAGTTCATAGATAAACTTTTAAAATCAAAAACATTTCACAATTATCAAGATAATGTTCCATTAAATCATGTTGTTTTATTTTTCCCATGTCAAGATTTTCTATAATATTGGTCCTAACTAATTTTATATTGAGATCAGCTAACATTTTTTTAGATAACCGGATGGCCCCATGTATGATTTTTCCTTTGATAAACCCAAATCAGTCTAGATAATATAAAAAATAACTTATATAAAGTAGGAGTGAGAATGTAAATATTCTAAGTAGGTTCCTCCAAATGAATTTCATGTTTCCATATGAATAAAGTATATTATTGCATCCATGAAAAGAATAAATAAAAAAATACATCAAAATTATCTTGGAAAATTCAACCTTCCAACCACTTTTATTCCAAACCAAATAGTTGAATTTTCTAATCCATGTCACATCCTCTTCAAATGAAATCAAATAATCACTATTATAGAAACTACCATAAACAATCCAAATTCGAGTAGTTTTCCAACTATAAGGACATCATTGCCATATCACCTATATCATGTTGTTATCCATCTATAGGGAACTCGCTAACATATTAATTATTCATTAGCTTCATCATTTTACACTTGTAAGTTCTCTCACACATTTTCTGAGTGTCCATCCTCAAGGGATCTCCCCACCATAACCTTTACTTATTAAGAATATTTCCACCCTTGAGGACTCTCATTGTATTACTAGTTTCCCACCCTCAAATACTTTCCCCTCCTTAACATAAATTCTAAACACCAAACAAATCATATCCATCATGGATAGACAAATCATCAACACCAACATAACATATTTCTCTTTAATGTCATTGTGTAATAGAAACACTACCACATCACTAGTCACAACTTCCACATCACTATCACGCATCAAAAATGGATTCATACCCCTGATTTTTTTAACCTGAGGTATAAAATTAATTTGGTTTTAAATGAAAATATATTATATAGGTAAAACCTTGGATCATCTATCAATGAAACTTTATGGTTGAGATTTTTCACTTTAAATAAGTTTAATAAAATAAAACCAATAACAAGGGGGTATTGATGATATTTTAAAAACTAAAACAAAGTAACCTAAACAATGAAAAGTGATTTTTAAAATAAATTATAAATTGATAGAAATAAGAGAAGGTAATAATTACTAAGCTTCTAAACATATTATAAATTTGAATTTTATTATAATATTATAAGTTTTTGGTATAATTTTTTGGTTTAGGGTTAACTAGGATCTCAGTTACCCTCCAATTATTAAAAATAATGCACATGGAACTAAACATTAACATAATAATTATGTATTAAATTTTTATTCTATATGAATGTTTAAAGGACCTATAAAAAACATTTAAATATTAAATGTGTTGGAAATAAAAGTAATCTTATCATTTTCAATTAGAACAACACAAGTTACATACTTAAAATATCAAACTGTTTGGTAATTAAATAAAAGGTGTTTCATTCAAATACATCACAAAATTACATTAAATTAGGAGTAAAGTCAATATAAATATCAAATAAATATTTAAAACCAAAAAATGCATCAAAAATAGAAAATTATGTGTTTTAAATCCCTATAAATTTCTGTATCTCCCAAATAGTGATTACCAATCATACAACACATTATTGATAGGAGAAAAAAGCTCAAGTGGGTCCATATCTTTATATTTTCTCTCCCTTTGAAGAAAAAAGATCTATAAATTCTAGTATGGTTAAATTAACCATTTTACCTCTCCAAATTTATGAATCCCCCTAGATTAACCACTAGATGAGGTTTCCATGGTTACAATTTATATGAAATGTGGAAGGTGCCATTGGGCACATAATATGTCTAATACCAAATGGATTGAGGTTTTAGGAGACTAGAAAGTATTATCTCAGGTTTGAAAAAACTAAGAGTTTTTATTGTGACTATTTAATATATATATATATATATATACTGTAAGAAATTTTAGTAATAAAGCTCTATGTATATTTAAATTATAGAAGTGCCCACTTAATTGTGAAAGGTAAAGATTCTTCTAATGATTCAATATTTTGGGCCTTAAAATGGATGATTTAGAATCAGTTTTCTTCAAAAATATTTTATACCATATGTTTTCGGATGTGACATTGATAACAATTTAATTGATATAATAAAAATAATATGGATTTTAGTCCACATGTATAATTTGGATTTTACATAAATGTTACATGTTTTGCTCAAATCTGATCTTTGTCTCATCAAATCACCATCATTTCCATGAAAACATAAAAACACGTGAAATTTAAATTCTTAAAAGTTATTACGATGAATTATATAAATTAAATTTTTAGTAAAAATGATTCTAAATTTTAAAAATTATAACCTATAATCAATTAAAAACAATGATAAAAGGGGGGAAATGAATAGTGAATCACTATGCAATCACACCCCCAATCCAAAAAAAATCACTATAAGGAAAAGTAATGATTCATGAATTCTATAAAATTATGATGATATATGAATGGATATTTTCCTTATTTTATGAATATTTCAAATCAAAAGGTAATTAAATCCATAGTATCAATGTGAAAAAAGTAATAAACACACTAAGGAGTTAATATGAGTAATCATGGAAATGAGTATCTCATAAAATTTTTTAGAAACAAATACAAGGATATTCATGATATTAATAATATCAAGGAAATTTATGATTTAACCAATCCACTAAATCCTTTCATGTGTGTTTGATAACCATTTCATGTTTATTTTTCCATTTTCTATCAAGAAAATATAGGTCATTTTAAAAAAATGGCTTACCTAGTTATTTTTTATTAAACTTTATCTTTACGATTTTCAAAAAAATCCACTCAATTAATAATTATCAAAATGAAACCTTTTTTTGTTTTTTTATGTGTTGTGTTGTATTATTTTTATTTTTATTTTTTAAAGATTTAATTTTTAATAAAATCATTATGTATCTAGAATAAATTAATCTAATAAATTAATTAAATTGGTTGGATAATAAATAAATTTCTGGAAAAAACTTTTTTAAAATATAAATAAATTAAACTAACTTATAACTATATTTAATTAAGTTGAAAATATTTTCATTTCCTTATTTTGTGAAATGATGTGCTGATATATTAATGACACAATTTTCCCAAAATAACTTAGATAGATAGTTTCAATATCTCCAATTATTCATAAATATAAAATAATTTATATCATTTAAGAATAACCAATTTTTATAATACCACCCATTAATGTTAAATATCTACCCATACTCTTATTATAATAGTGAAATAAATTTTCTTTAAATGTCAAAGAAACATGAAATAGGGAAATTAAATATGAATTTTCAATAATTTTTATGATGATTTGTGAATTTCATAGGAATATTATGGGTCAAAAGTGATAAAAAGAGAGAGATAAAAGAAAATAAATGATAAAATTAAAAATACCATGAAACAAGTGAAAAAGTTAAAAAAAATAAGGGATTAAAATTAATTAAAAAATATATTCAATACGCATAAAAGACATAAAAAATATAAAGACAATATAAAGAATAAAATTATACACCTAAAATTCCTATCTAACTCGAAAAAAGTATCAATTCCCTCATAACTAAAGTTTAAATTAACCTCATTATTATGAAAATTGAAGAGTACGTGAGAATGAAGGATATAACATGGTGGTTATCATATATAGAGGGCTTCTAAAAGGTGGAGTTCCTACAATAGAGATTCTAGATGGGTTTTATAAAACTGATATATCCACTGACCATTTATGTGAATGTATATAAAGTATCTTCATTATTAACTTATACAACCTTAAAAGGATAGAAATTAGTGATTTTTTATGGGTCTAACTAGTCCGAAAAAAGCTTACCTAAGTGAAACTTCAACCTTGAACAGTATAAATTGACTTTCACTCTAATGTAAAATAGATGATAAAGTATGAGGTGATCATGGGTAGCCATATTTTTTACTTATAGATTTAGGATTTCTTATATTCATCTCATTTTATTTCTTCCAAATCATAAATCTAAAATTTCCCTTTAACACAACACCAGAAAGATTAGATTAACATTTTTTATGGCCCAAAATTATCAATGATTGATCTCAACAAGGTGGTATCAATTATTTCCAAATATATGATGATAATGTGACATTTCAATGGGATCTTTAAAAGTATTATAATAGTCACACAAAGTATCACCAATTATAATACCCAATCTTTTCAGTTGGAATAGACAATTTTTTCAAGAATTTATTTTACTCCTCAATTATACACCTTGATTTTCCCATTAGTTTGGGGGTGGTAAGCTATGGAAACTCAACGCATGACCCTATATTGATAAATAATTTATTTCATTGTGTGTTTGTATAAATTATAACTCTTTTCACTAATTATAAACCTAGTCCATTCAAGCCTACAAAATATTTGGGTTCTCAAAAGTTAAATGGTCACCTTAGATTCATAAGTCCTTATGTATCTTTCTTATACCCATTTAGATACATAATCCAATGGAAGAATAATGTAAAATTTTTCAAATGAATTGGAAACCAACCCCATAAATTCAATACTCCAAAAATAAAAAAAAATACATTGAATAATAAGGGTTTTTTTATAATTTTTTTTCTTTCAGAAACATTCCCTTCCCTTTTACACTAAGGAAAATATCTATAAAAATCATGGGACTCCTAAAATGTAGTCTTAAAAATTAACCCAAAATAAATAATATTATTGTAATTATATTACTAAAATAATTATAACCCACATTAAAGAGTGTTATAGAAGCTGAGGATGTAATAAAACTCACTATCAGAAAGAAAAATCCTAAGGTATTAATCACTACATGTACACCAAATGTAGGGGTCTATAGGAATTCATACTGATAAAAATAATTTAAAATATATGTATACCATGGAATATAATCTTTAACTAAATACAATTTCTCATCTAGAAACATGTAATATCTAGGAATGTAATTGAATGAGTTAATGTTTTATTATGGAAAGATCATAGTGATATGGTCGACCACCACATCCTCTGCAACTTTCTTAACCCTGAGTTCTAAATTTAATTCCTAAAGGAGGAGCATTCAATTAATGGTACATTGTTTGGATTATGGTTTCATAAGGTGATAAAAGGGATAAATTGACAGAATACACAATAAATTTGGACCCTAAAGGTATAACCTAAATTTCTCCAAAACAGACACAATTTTAAGAAATTATTTTTCAGTTTGAGTATAGATTTCATGGGTGTAATCTACTATGCATGAGACATATGAAATGAAATTTATAGATTGATTGATAAATTTTTATAATATTACCACAATAATTTAGTTGGAATCATCATAAATGTTCTCAAATGGTAAATCACGCCAAGGTGGTTGAATTAATGGGGTGTTATGAGACTCAATTTCAATTTATTAAAAACACCCTCATGGTTTTTATAAAACATGAAATCTTTATATTTTTTGAGTAATTGAGAGATGGGAATTGAAATATTACTAAATTTATGAATAAAAAAATGATAAAATTTCATGTCACCTAATAAATTTATTACATCCTATGCATTTATATAGATTGGTAGGAAAGAAATGACATCCACTTTTCTTTTATTTTCTTGGATACCATCCCCAAAAATGACATGTAACAGTACCATTTTAATTCCATGAAATTGAATTTCTAAAAATATAATACAAGACTCATCTCAATATAATTAAAGAGGGCAGAACTGAGACTACTCAAACACTCATCAAAAAAGGGCCCATGGACTTTGAAATCATCAATGAATACCTCCATGTAATTCTCCAGATAGTCTACAAAAATAATAACTATGCATTTCTAAAAATTACTTAGGGAATTTCATAGACCAAGTGGAATCCTCATATATGTAAATATTCCAAAGGGGAAAGTGAAGGTTTTTTTCCCTAATATTAGAGGGAAATGTGGATCTAAAAATATTCATAATGGCCACCAAGGAAACAGTAGTAGGACTTCCCTGTTAACCTCACTAGAATTTGGTCAATGAATGGTAATATAAAATGGTCCTTCTTAGTTTGTTGGTTTAATAATTGATAATATAAATAAATACACCAACTATTTTTCACTTGGGTTCGTACAAATTCATTATTTTCATTTTTAATGATTATTACTCCAGTTTTCTTAGAAACTACCTACACTAGACTAACCCATTGGCTATCAACTATAGGATAAATGATTATAGAATCTTATAATTTGGTTACCACCTTTTAATAACATCAGGGATATTTAGGTTCATTTTATGTTCTTATTGATTCATTAGTTTAGCTGCATCACTTAATAAAATAAGATTCATGAAAATTGATGGGAAAATAACAAGAATTTCAGAAAGTGTCTATGAAAATTATTATTTAACTCCTATAAAAAGTCAAGAAATCACAATTCATACACTGGATGGAGTCAACTAGAAATGTATATAGAAAACTTATTGGTATTCTCAAGATAAGTATTTTTAATATTTTAAGGGAGTGATTTTAATTCCAACTTTTATAATATTTATATTGATGAGAGGAGATAATAAAGAAAAACATCTGTGATCTAATATAACTAATAGATGACAGAATCCTCATATAAGGAATAATATTTTATAATTTATTAAAAATCATCGATGTTCATTGAGTCCTTAGTATATAAGAAATCATCAATTAATAAATATGCATGGAATTTTTTCAAACCATTAAAACATTCAACACAAGAATTTTTACTAATCATGTCTATCAATGATGAAAACTCAAAAAGTGGATTGGATGAATGAAGATAAGTTTCTATGGGGATAGGGATTACATGAATTAAATTAAATAACTAAAATCAATGTTCTTATAAGGGGTGCTTCATGGAATAAAGCATGTAAAAGTAAACAATATCACTACCAAAATCCATAGGTAATGTATAATTATGGACATTAATTATGGTTTATGAATATTTCATGAAAGGTCTCCCAAATATAATCAGGTCATGTTCATTCATCCGATCATATTTTATTTTAAGCACATAAGAGTCATCAGAAAAAAAAATTATTAACACTCATAAAATCATCCTCTATTACACCAATAGGGAATACAGTAATCTTATCTTCCTATCAAAAAACTATCATAGTAGGCTTTAGGTATATAACTTCTAGAGAAGAGAAAATAGAGAGAGTAATATCATTTATATAGACACTTAAATCAATCATAGAATCAAAAAAATGATATTTCCTTATAGTATATAGAATTGAAAATGTCTTAATATCCTTTAATGTAGTGGGAAATGATTATTTTATCAATTTATATTCATTTCTCACCAAGATAACCCTTTAATACCCTTACAGTTTCATTAATTTTGTACACATCACTTTCAAAATCTAATCATATCATGGAATTTGATTTATAGTGTCAATTAAATATATGTTAACCTATACCTTTTTAGATGTTTTCAATATTTCCTTTCCAATATCAGTTTATTTTGGTTATCTTGGTTGGTTATCCCTTTTTGGAAAGGTAATAGGAATGGTTGGGATACGTATCTTATAAAAATAAACACTCTTTCCTTTATTACAAATTCTCTTAGGACAATGATTTTAATCATTTTTATTTTTAGAGATAGTTGAAATGGTGGTACCACAGGAGGGGTGAGTTTAATAGAATATTCATTATACTTTTTAGTTGTACACTGCTCTAAAGGGGGATGAAATTATCATTTCCCATATCCCTAGGGTTGAATATAGGTTGATAAGGAAGTTTACCTAATCCTTGACATTGTATTTCACCCACTGAGTTAGTGTGTTGGACTGATTGATTTTTTTGGTATTGTATAGAATATTGGGTTTTATTTTTTAAAATTAGAGATTATTTTATTTAAATTTTCTTCTATTATAGTCATGAGTTTTTTGGATTCTATTTTAAAGTCCTTTATCAGGGTTGAGTATTTGTGGGGTGGTAGTGTAGGATAAATACTATGTATTGGATGGTTCTATGTATGTTTATGTTTGTTAGAACACCCTAATTTCCAAAATTTCTTGTTATATTTCCATCCATAGATAGATTTATAGTATGGTTCTTACCCACTGGGTTTGTTAATGGGAGGGTAGGAATTATTTCCTCACAACACTAAAAAAGGGTCTCTCAATTAAGGGTATTGGTCGGAACAGTGGGTGTTAGGGGTATAGATAACATAATTAACTGGAGAATGATATTATTATTTTCATTGGATAAGTTCTAATTTTCATATAAGGGTTATCAAAATCCAAAAATTTCACCTCATGAACACCTTTAAAGGGAACACTAGATCTAGAACTAAACTGTATAGTGTTCAGAACCTTGTTTATAATGATTTTTCTTTCCAAAACTAAATCCTTTTCACTTGGTATCTACCTAAAGATATATCAATCATACTATGATCTATAGGTATTATTACATCATAAATATATTATATTAACATTTGATCAATTATTTAACGATAAGGGAAAGTTGAACATTATATTTGAAAATAATGGGAAAAACCTAAGTTTTATAAGTTCTTCAGTAACTCCAATAGGTTTCAATGTTGAGTACATAGTGTGGAATTTCTTTAAATAATTATATGGGTATTATTTTCAATTTTAATGTCCCTCAATTTCTGTAGAAATTTTTTTTAATTATATGGAATTATTTAAAGACCGAAAAATCTGATGGCACGTGATTCCGAGGCCCGAAGTGCCTTAAATGATCCATTGAAAAATATTAAGTTTTAAATAGCATGCGTGATTTTTTTCTTAAAAAATTGTTATAACTCTTAAATGGGTGACCAAATCAAAAATATGAGGGCATAGTTGTGTTCAAGATGGCGAGTTTATCCTAGGTGTGACTTATGTTTAGTTGGCACAGGACTTCGGTGAGAAAACTCGAAAATGGAATAACTTTAAATAAAAAAATTAAATAAAATAATTAAGTGACAATTATATTATTGTAGAATCCTTAACTTATAAACGATAACTGAGATTGAAAATTCAAAAGTACCATTGAGCTCATTAGGGAACGTTCCCCTTAAGTGGATCCTAACCTCGACCGTCGTAGGTCGAGGGTGGTTGTTAATAATTTTATAAAAAACAATTTAAGGTACTTTCAGTAAATGTGCAGGCGGCATTTTCTAACTTTTGAAACTGTGCTCAGAATTGAAATCAGAGGGCACCATTGAATTCGCAGAGCCAGGATTCTCTTAAGGGAAGCTTAACTTTATTTGGAAAAATTTAGACATAAAAGTTAATTTTTTTGACTTTTGGGGAAAAATAATAAAATAACAAAAGGTGTTATTTTATTCTTTTTGAAAACAGTTGAGCAGAGAATGGTGGAACCACGATGCAACATCGAGCAACAAACATGGGTCATTTATTGACTTAAACCTCTTGTTGTGTAACCCCAACACTTGTGGTCAATTAGTATCATTGATTATGATTCATTAATTAATCATAATAATGAACCAATGTGGGAGGTCTTCCTCTTATTTAAATAAATCATTGGCATGGGTTTTGGGAACCCACAAGAGAACTCTTGATGAAGTGCTATCAACATCAACCTCCAACGAAGAAATATGTTTTGACGACATCCATTGAGGAATCGATCTGGAGGTTAATAGGCGTTGAACGACTATGCAAACAGACCTTCTTCTTATTTCACAAGTGAACCCAACATGATCAAGGTAGGGGTTTTGTTTAAATTCAAGTGAATTAGTTTTTTTCCCTCATTCTTGAAAAGAATGACGAATGCGGGTCAAAAAATGAGTTGACATGCGATTCGTATGAAATTGCAGGTGGTTGTTTTAGGAAAATATTGAACATGAGTTTTTTATTTATCTTTTGATTATTGATTATCACACCCTTGATATGATGACAACGTAGAGGGTACGGGACAAAAGAACAAGGCATGGACCCTCTACCGCTTCGATCGTTATTGTGTTCTTCATGAGAAACTGGAAAAAAGAGCGGCAAGATGAACCTAAAAGCTATGAAGCATTGGTAGCATCCCGGGAGGCCCATAGGTACTTTCAGAAGGGAAAACAGACCACCAGAGCTCACCCGGTGGCACGCAGAAGCTCTGTCGGCGTGGCGGTGCCAGTGGCCCATAGAAGCCCTGCCAATGTAGTGATGTTGGCGACCGGTGCCGGCGGGCGATGGCGGCAGCTGGCAGTCGCATTCCATAGAGGAAGGAGGCACCACAGCAGACTAAAGGGGGTGGCCGGATCTCATCCGGCTGTTATGGCGGAGAGCGGCATTCCCTCACACACCGCGGGAGGTGGTCACAGCTTTAAAGCCATGGGGAAGGGGACCCACACCCCGTGGGTCCCTCTGCCAGCCGAGGCATCACCACATTAATCTACTAATTAAAAAACTTGAATTGCTTTGTCATTCGGGAATTCGTTCCTCCACTAAGCTGGTGGACCGCACCAGCTGGCAGGCCAGTTCACCTGGAAGGTCGTGGCCGGCCAAGGCGTGCTGGGGTGGTCTTTGTCCAAGAGGTCTGAGCCCTCAGTCCAGCCCAATCAGGACAGCCCAGATGGTTTGGGTTGGTCTGGGCCAAACCCGAGTCGGACCCGGACTGGGTCAGGTCGGGTCGGCCCAGGGTGGAATGGTTTGGACTGAACCCAAATCCTCTTTAGCCCAAATACGCACAAAAGGACATATCTCTCAAACCATACATCTTTTTGATGAACCTTCAGCAGTTCTAGAATACTGGGAATGATATAATCATTTTTAGATACTCCACCTAAGTTTTGGAGAAAGTTGGAGTACGACCAGGTTGGATCGTACCTGAATCCAAGTGTGCCCTTGGAACTAAAATGTCAATAACACTCATACTAGGAATATGATTGATGCTCCGTCTATTGCATTGGAAACCTTATGAAATTGTGGATCATTGGGTTAATTTTTTGTGGTACTTTGTTCCAGTTTAAATAGGACTGATGGCTTGAGGAGCATATTCTCTTGGAATCAAGTGTGCTTTGTGTGGGAATCCAGTGGTTGGCTGTGAGGTGGAGATTGGAGGCAGATCTTATGAAGGTTAGTACCTAGCGATCCTATGTAGGTCAACACCGAGTGATCCTATGTGGGTCATCACCTAGAAATATTATGTGGATAAGAACCTAGCAATCATGTATGGATCAGCACCTAGTGATCCTGTGTGGATCAGCACCTAACGATCCTATGTGGATCAGCACCTAACGATCCTCTGTGGATCAACACCTATCAATCCTATGTGAGTCAGATCCTGTGTGGGTAAGTGCTCAGCGATCCTATGTGGGTCAGCACATACCAATCCCGTGTGGTTCAGATCCTGTGTGGATCAGTGGGGGTTAGTACCTATCAATCCTGGGCGGGTCAGATCCTGTGTGGGTCAGTGGGGGTTAGTACCTATCGATCCTGTGTTGGTCAGCAGTAGTGCCTCTTAATATAATAAGATGATATAGCCTTACGAATAATAATATATACTTCTATAATTAAGTTATACCTGGTTTGAGCTGAGTCTTTTTCTTTGTGCTTTGTGATTGAGATCATGCTTTTTGGTTTTCCTTTGTGGAATTCTGGGAGACCTTTAGGAGATCTCGGGGTCCCAACTGAGTATTGTTATACTCACCCCCGCACGGGCTTCTCTAACACCTTGTTGTGTCTGGTGCAGATGAAGGACATCTTGACTCATTTTTGAGGAGTCAAGGCTAGACAGATCTCAGAGGTGGTTGAAAGATGGTGTATTAAGGTGACCAGTTGATGTGGAGAGCCATAGTGACGATCTTTACCTAACCTTCAAGTAGGTTTCTTGGAAGACGACCTTAGGAGCTGTTTTCCCTTTTTACTATATTTCTATTTCAGTTGGGCTTGTATTCTGGCCCCTTCACTTTCAGTATTTACTATAACACTCAGTGGTGGTTATTAGTTTTGGTTTCACATTACTTAATCCTTTATGTTTTTATTATGCATATTATTCCTTGTCTGTGTGTGTACAGGTTTAGAGGCAATGCCTTCCCATTATAGGGAAATTCTCTTCCGGTGCTAGTGGACAACCCCTAGCCTATGGAAGGCAGGCTTGGGGTAGTCACGGAATGGGCCCCAGGGGATGAGTCGTGACAAGAATGTCTATGAAATTTTAGTAAAAAATAAATGAAATTGTGTTTAAATTAAATGTTAATAGCTTCACTTGTTAAGGGTATATAAGTCACATGGTATTCAAGGTCAAAGGATGTAAATTATTTTAATGTATTATTATTTATAGAAATGTTTCATAAATGGGTCACTTTAATTCTAGAAGAATAATGGTTTAAAATATTCTCTATGTGTTGTGTACCCTCCTTCTGAGATTCATTCTAAGTGTTTGAGTGTTAATGATGTTGTAGCCTCTTCAGTTCAGGTTTGAATGGAGGTAGTTCTCCCATAGTAGGAAAATTCATGCATATAAACTAAACACAAAAAAACGTATAATACAACTTCATATAAAAAAATAAGAATATAAAAATTAAATAAATAAATATTTAAGCAACACATAAATATCCTATCAAAAACACACTCTCTATATAGTACCGATTACTGGGAACATGAAATTTTTTATTTTTCATTCATAATGTTTCACATTAGTTAGGTTTTAAATTATAATATATATATATATATTAGGAAATGCACTAGGTTATATATCATGCAGTGTTGAAGGTTTAGAGTTTTATTTTTCAATATGTTTAATAAATAAAAATAGAGAACATTGGGTTTTGGTGATCTTTTAAAAATAGAAATGAAGTAAGTTGAAGAAAGAAAAGTGATTTGTAAAATAAATTAGATTTTAATATAAATATGAGAAGGTTATCATTACAAATTTTATACTCCTTTTATAATATTTCTTTTTTTTATAATATTGTTATTTTTTGTTATAATTCTTTGGTTAAGGGTTAACCAAGTTCTTGGTTACCCTCAAAGCCACTAAAATGATGCATGTAGAACTATACCATGACATAAAAATCATGTACTGAATTTTTATCCTATATGAAAATTTAAAGGACTTCCCATGAATATTGAAATCTAAAATGTATGGAAAAGAAAAGGATTTGTGTGTTTTCAAATCGGAACAAAAAATTCAAAAGCTTAAAATATCAAATCCATTGATAATGAAATAAAAGGTGTGTTATTCAAATCCATCACAACATTGAATTTTAAAAACAAAAAAAAATAAATATATACTTAAAATAACTATTTAAAACCATAAAATACACCAAAATAGTAGTAAGGTTTATTAAACAACAACCTAACCAAGTGTGTCTCACCCTTATAATGATATCTCTCCATTTAACACGTCGTCAAGGGGGGTAGAAATATCAAGATGATCTATATAATCATCATTTCTATCCTTATAAATATAGAGACCTCCGAAACATTTAGGATCATGAAATAAACCATTTTCTCTCCCTATAGTGACAAAGTTTCCCACTTTGTCTAATATTACATATGAGGTTCCCAAGGTTACATTTTATAGGAAAAGTGGAAGGTGTTTTTGGGTATACCATGTTTTTAATACCACATGGATTGAGGTTTTGAAAGACTTGATAATATTATCTCCCTTTGTAAAAAAAATTCTCCAACTCTTTAATAACTTCACATGATCTTTAGATGTAATTTTGAGGTCCACAAATCAAGATATAACCAAATTAAAGAAGTACCTTCTCAACTATAAACTATAAATATTCCCTCCAATGATTTAATATTTTAGGAATTCAAAAGTAAAAACTATGGTTTATTTATCTTATATAATATTATATCCCACGTGTTTAGTTATGTGAACACTAAATTTGAGCCCAATTTAATGAAAATATTATGTGGAATTTGGATTTTAGTCCATGTGTGTGCTTGGGATTTTGCACAATTTTGGCCTATTGTCATTGAATTTGATCTTGGTCTCTTTAAATGACCTCTTCTTGCTAGGAAAACATAAAAACAAGTAAAACTTTTATTTTTGAAAATTATTAAAATTAATTCAATTGATAAAACTTAGAGTAAAAATTATTCTTCATTAGGGAAATTAAACTCATAATCAATTAAAAACAGTAGCATAATGGTGGAAATTAATATTGAATATCTATGCTATCAACCCCCACCATCCATTTATTTCCCCACCAAGACCATCACACATACAAATTCTCGAGGTTATATAATCAAATGACTTGAATATACCATGACCCCACCTAGTTATACCATAATTAAAATCCTATGGATTATACCACACCTCATAAATAACATTCCTCATATCTTGGGCATAAACTACCACCACAACCTCACCATAGAGACAATGCATACCAAGGTACCATTTCAACCAAACCACATCATTTTGCATTCATATATTTTCTATACACACTTCTATTCTCATATTATAGAGGTTATATAAGGGTTCACACTATATTCAAGTGTTGACACCATTATTATCTCATTATACCTTACACATATCCTAAAATCATCAAGTCACATGACCCCAACAAGAAATGGCACTACCCAATTCCATTATGTAAAAGCTTAATAGAAATCACACCACCTCATGTATCTCACTACTAGAAAATTACTCTAAATCTTTACCATAGAATGGATCCATTTATATGTGGAATGGTCCCATTTGGCATAATATCACTTCATACCCCATTCCTCAGCAACACATTTTTGAAATTTTCCTAAATACAAGAATATCCCCATGAATAATTGGCATGGACCATGACAAAGTAAATAAAATCTACCCTATCAGCTCCAAATATTTTTTTATGAATTTAAATTATTTCAAATTTATATTTATATTTTTAATTATTAAGTATTTCATGAATACTCATAAATAATTATAAAAATAAATATTTCACCTCAAACATATGTTAAATAATTCTTAAATGAATTGTAATCAATATTCAACAACAATTTCATCATTTTATGCTCAACTCCATCATTCACCATCTTCCATATCTATCAATTCATATTATATAATCATAAAATTATATTTCTAATAATCTTTCACAAACCATTTCCATAAATTACTAGTTTCAATAATAATTTTTTAATTCCATAATCTATCTCAATTCAATTATTAAAAAAAAATAATTATTCCATAAATTCCTTATTGATAAACCATATATAATTTCATTTTACCATATAATTATTCTATCTAATTTTTAAAATTCATATACCCAACATGAAATAACAAAATCATGGTATATTCACAATGATTATTAAAGATGAGAATTTGAGTCACCTACCTCAATTTCATGATGAATGTAATATTCAATTCTATGATGATCACCACTGATCATCCTTCCAAAATATCATTATTTTCCTCATTTAGATTTACCACCATATTTTTCTTAAAAATGAATTATTGAGAGGAGATATTATAAATAAATTTTTCTTGAATGGTGATAGATGAATTCCTTAGATTCATTACCTCTAAATCTCCCATTATTCAATACATAACCACCCATTAATGCTTCTGTTCCTTTCTATTTAAATCAATTCATTCAATTAACCTATTTAATTCCTCTAACTTTTCAGGTCACTAATATTGAAGTATATAAACCCACTCCATATAATAATTCCATTTCATCACCACCATAATAAAATATTTTTCATGTAACATTATTTATTTTTAAAAATAATCCATTTAAATATAAACTACTAATTTAAATAAATAAAAATAATGTTCTAAGGAAACACGATACTCATGGGTAATTCCCATCACCACAAAAAATTAAAAAACACCACCCAAGAGTAAATTTAATCTCTCAAATCCAATAGAATGCTCAAAATTTAATTTTAATAACTATAAAATTATTAATTTAACCTTTCCCTAATATAATTTATCAATTTTAAAAATGGAACCTCACTCTCCTAATTCACACTCATACTTGGATTCCCACTAAGAAATGTCTTCCTCCTGACCATGATTAATCCCCTCCTTCCTAGAGGATTTATTCTCCTCTTCATCTATTCATTTCTTTGCTCTGGTGTACCTTTCATCATCTTTCCCCTAATACCTTTTCTACTTCATTTCTTTAGGTTTATCCCTCAATGTTATCTATTTTCTATATTGGTTTTCACTATAGATATGACACCTTATCACCTTCTACCTCTATGAATATCTCTTGTATTATCACACTAAACCCCATCTTAGTCTGGCATAAAGTGTCTATTCGATGATTTGGGATCATGGTGGTGGAAGTGGTGTGTAACACCCCAATTTAGACCACCCAAACAATACCTGTGTGGGGATGCTATGAGACCTCATGCATGCCTCTCTATATACCATATGCTTTTGACTAATGATGAGGGGATAAAATATTCATGGGAGACTGCGCTCTTTAAGATAAATCTTATGGTTCATGACTTAATCTACCAAAAATTTGGTATGACCCATCCATATAATGAACATTACAAAAACCTATAGATATGAAACTGGGATCCCCATGGGCCCCTATATTCCAAAATAGAAAGAAGTAAATCAATATATATTATGTAGATAATAGATATATAACAAATAAACATGATATAATAGGAATCATATGTAAATAAATAATGGTACACTAGCTAGTTCTTATTAAATAAAACTGAAATAAAAGTAGTTTTTATCCCAACTCACATAATTCATATTTTCAAATAGTCATCCTCCATAACTTTCTAGACTTATACCCTATTTCTTGTTCTAAGAAGTACCAGTTCCCTGAGAGAAAAAACATGAAGTTATTCCCATGTACATCAAAACCCATGTCATGTATACAATTATGGGGTGAGTCCAATGACCCGGTAGAAATACCCAATGCATCAAAAATACTGGGTGTTGTTATGATCAAGTTTATGTTAAATAAATACATATATATGGTGTGATTTCACATATTAAACACACCCACCCAGAATCCTAACACAAAAAACATAGTATCATACACATTGGGTCATTAGGTACCAACAAAACCACTTTAAACCCTAACAATACCTACCTTGTCCAATGTTTGAGTGTCTCTCAATATGTTACATAAAACACCCAAGGGAACTAATTCCTTCACCAGAACTATTATTTGAACATAATGCATTCTTCAACCAATGTTATATTGTCTCTAAGAATAATTAATGTCTTGGGGAAAATATACCAATCCATATAATGCATAACTCGCCCAAGGGAAATATAAACATCCCCAAAAATATAATAAGTCTCCTAGGGGAAATATGTCAGTCTATGGAACCATATAAGCATACACCTTGGGGGTCATATACCCTACCCAGAACTGGGTATTAGGCCTCTATTATCCCATTATATTATCCCACCATTATCACCTAAATCCTTATTCACATATCATATATACATAGAAATAAAACACATATACATGGGGGGCCACATCTCACCCTAGAACCAGATATAACATTTACTCAAGGAAATCTACCCTGGAATCTCAATAATATATATATATATATATATATATATATCATGGTAACAGTATCTTCCCAAGACCTTGTATAGAATACACAAGGGTATTCCACCCCTAAACCTCAGATATCACACACAACCCTTACAGCTTGGCCACATGCCCAAACCCATATCACATAATCATGGTTGGCCACTAAATTAGATGACCTATCATATCCACCACATCCATGTCAGGATCACAAAAATGATGTAGGTTTTAAGGTATCATATGAAATCATCACTACCAACACCCTAGACTAAGCCTCTCTGGGCTTAACAAGATACTGGGACACCCACCAGGGTACCCAAAGTAATATTCTAGCAAGAACACCATATATAGGATCCTTAATAACATTATCATATCTCATAATTAGTCCAAAATTATGATCATAACATCCCTCAATGTTCGTTAGGGACCTTCAAACCCATATTTACCCTCTAAGGGGTCTATTGCATCCATATAGATCAACCCACAAATTTGATAACAAAATAAACCATCATCAACTAAAATTTATAACATGCATAATTATACAAAAAATTAGAACACAAGGAAATCACATAAAGAGGAATATACAAAATCACTCGTTTATTAGAAAATAATTCATCACCCTCATGAGGTAAAACAGACCAAAAAATCAAAATAATATTTTACATATTTTCTTTTCAAACAAAGGAAAAATATAATTTTTAAAACCATTTATAATTGGCATCACATTTCATCTTACTAATATTATTCCCTTTGAGAAAAATTTATCAAAATTATTTAGAAAAAAATCATTTTCTTTTTAAATTATCATTTCAAAACTCATCCATCAAATCAATACTTTTCCTTTGGAATATATTTAATACAAACTCCTTTTAAAGTAATTTTAAAAGGAAACATTTTTCTCCTTAAGATAATACAAACACCAAAAATAAATCCATAAAGAGGGTCACCATAACTCATTTGACCAAGGCACCACCATAAAACTATTTAGAAATCTCTAATATCCATGTTGACTATTAATTTGTTTTAAGTGTATCCTAATTTATATCAAGATCAAAAAATTCATTAAACATACAGATAAATATAATAATAATGGAATGTGTGAAGAAACCTTAGGCTTTGAAGAAGCATGGAAAATGGTAATTAAAATTTTTTTGGCCGTATTTATGTCAAAATATAAAATCTAGTATACTCTATCCAAGATTTATCCACATATCATGTGTAATTTAATTAATAATGATAAATTAAAATCAGAATCATAACAAATATTATTTTTATTAGAAACACATTTTTCTCATAAATGGTGATCATTACTCAAAGAAACCAAACATAGAACCCTATAGATCATCCACACACACTTTAATAGCATGTAAATATGTTGATATTTAGTTTCTTGGTTCTATAATTTAAAATCAAATATTCTTTTGATGTCTTTTTGATCGCGTGAGCACCGTTCCTTTGATCTAGGATGAAGAACATGGATCGGGGTGCTCAAGTCTCTTATTTTTCACTATAGAATTTGGGATAGAAGAGATAGTGGCCCCTAAGTTTTGTGGAATGAATATTCCATCTAATTATGTATTCTCAAGTCTTATATATATAGTTTTAAACTCCTATAAATTACACTTAGGACCCTAGGTAACAACCTTCAAAATAATTCCTTAATGACAATAAATGAATTAGTAAATGTGTCATAAATTTAATTTAAATTTTATCACATTATTGTAATGACAAATATATTCTATGTGATAAAATTTTATTCATTAACTCAACTCACTTCTCCCATTAAATACTTGATGAATATTGAATAATAATATTCATTCAAAAAATGTTTATTTTGTATTCACTTAATTACTTGTGAATATAATGAGTAAATAAATTCACAAATTATTATTATAAACTTTAATTATATTGAATTAATTTATGTACTAGTGATCTCTCAAATTTGGCTATAATGAAAACACTTTCATGGGGGCCACTATGTCATAAACTACTATTCACTCAGAATAGGCCAGACTCTTCAATATGCTTTGTGTGTGACCCTCTAGGTCCTTATCTCATTAAAAATGAATACTAGACATAGAATAGGATTAGAGTCTAGAAAATAATAAGGGTACCTAAGGAGATAAGGTTTATTCATAGCAATGATATCCTCCTACAAACACACACCATTTAATATAATCTCTTTGTCTCATGATATCTCATAAAGTAGAACACAGGCTTTATATTATCATACTTTATTTATTTATTGTTTGTTGAACTTACAATGACTTAACTTTGATCACTATGGATATGGTTTTAATAAAGGTACTACCATCTTGGTCATTTGGGCCCAAGAAATATCATCCTTTCAAAAGCGATAAAAAACAATCATGATCATTCAATAAATGGCATACCACCAGTGAATTACCCAATTCAAGCTACCTAACCACAAACCAAATACCATGGTTTTCATCTTTCATAAAAGTACAATATAAAATTATACACATTTATAATGATCTCAATTCAAGTTACCAATAGATGAATTTTCAGATACGGACTACCAATGATAACCAAAAGATGTAGTTTTCCTATTGGTGGGTCAGTTCTCGTGATCACCAATACTCGATATCACTAAGTATCAACTTCATGACAAGAAGTATCAATGTTTATGACCCTAAAACACCTTACAGAAATAAATAATTTATTTCTAGTTCGTATTATGTATCTAAACCATAGGACATATGTTTAATATTAATTTTATAGTATCTTGAATTTCTCATTATAGCTGGTAACTGTTACAACCTAGCAATTTCTATGTAAATCATGGGTGTATAAGTATAAAAATTATTTTGGTAAGTATCCATCATACATAACTTACTATATACATGACATGTTAATTGAAGATTATTGTTCAAGTTGGGTATAGGGCACTCAATTTTGAAACAATATGGACATAAAATCACCATTCTAATAGGATGTTCAAATAAAGGCAAGGTCACCTACCTTAATCGAAGACATTTTACATTAATTCGCAGCTTGACCATCACTGTATAGGTTCATCCAAGCCCATTTTACCATATTCCATCAACACGAGGCCCTATATCAAGCCATATAATTTAAATAAATTAATTTTAACACTTTATAATTAATTTAACAAATTATTTTATATGGTTATAATGGATAATAATTCATTAAGAAACATTTGTATGCCAAAATCGTGAGCAATATGGTGTGATCTATTCCCAATATGCACCCATACCTAGGCTATGATGTCCAAATTAATTAATTATAACCATTTTATAATTAATTATAAAATTTAAAACCAATTTTTCAATTTAACAAAAATAGTAATAATTTTCTAAAATCTCACTAAATCATCTTGATGCACCGAAACCATGACCAACCACTAGCGGAAGGTGCTTAGTACACTGTCAGCACCATTGGGTAAAAATACACTATATGAGACATTATTCAAAAGGTTATTTAATTTAATTTAATTTAAAACCTTAAATAAATTCATAGGATTACATGCCTCAACCGAGTCAGTGTGTGATAGTGGTGATCATACTCTTAGGGACATCATTTATCTAATCCGAGAAAAATCCCCTTGATATCAGGCTGACTCCACAATGATTTGGTGGAATCATCACTAAAAACATCTCTCAATTATTTTAAGTGATAAATTTATTGTAAGAAGAATAAAATGATAAAGAAATGATATAGAGTGTTAAATTTACCTCAAGAATTCTCTCAAACCAAGCAGTTCTTAAATCCATTGAGAATCAGTGGAAATATCACTTGGAATGAGAGCTCCCCTCTCACATGATCCCCCTATGCAATATTTTTCAATGGAATTATCCCCTCTTTAAAAGCATTTATTTATAACTTTTATTATTAGTTATCATTTAATTTATGTATTCCTTGTATTATTTTATTTTATTTTATTTTACTTCTCTTTCTTTCTTTTATTTCTTTTATTTATTCTCTTTCATTTATCCTCCTCATGTAAGGTCCACTGACCCTATAATAGATTTCTCTAATTAATTATAAATCAATTATAATTCATTCATTCATTTCATTTTAATTACTATTCTATGCATAATTAATTTCAAAATTTAATGTATAATTGTTTCTATAATTAAATTGTATAGAATAGAAAATAAATTATTCTACTCCAAGTTTCCCTATAGTAACTTACCATGTAGCAAGTTATTCTATAATAACATACCCTATAGTAAGTCACCCTATGGTAAATTACCCTATAAAAATTTACTCTATATAAATTTACCCTGTATTAACCTAACCTATAATAAGTTACCCTATATCAAGTTACTATATAGTAACTTACTCTATAATAAGTTACCCTATAGTAACATACCTTATAAAAAGTTAACCTATAACAAGTTACCCTATAACAAGTTACCCTATAGTAACTTAACCTACTGTATCTTACCTTATATAAAGTTACCCTATAGTAACTTATCATATAGCAAGTTACTTTATAGAAAGTTACACAATATTAACTTACCTTATAGTGGAGCGTACACTTGGAATAGTTTAAATGCTTTACCAAATTCCAAATATCTTGAAAAATTATACCTAGCTCAATGTTCATATAAATTATATACCGAGGGTTAAAACTATATTATTACATCAAAAAAACACTCAAAAACTTATTATAGGTTCATATTCTTAAGAAAATAACCAGTTTACACCACATAAGTTCTAGGAACCCAAAATTCAAATTTCTCCTCATTTTCACAACCTAGAAAAACACAAGTATTTACAACTTCCCCATCATAGCACTTATCACCACTAATAATCCTTAATATTCCTACAATAATAAAAATCAACCCATCACAATCATCAATTAATAACTAACTCATCACATTATAACCTAGAATGGAAACTCATCCTCCATTTCACAACTATAAAACCAAGGCACACTAGTCATCAAAAATAAATCAACAACTCTCCACTATCATTGAATTACCAATATGATGATTACCAAAACCTATCTATCCTAGAAAAACATTATTTCATTAACTAATTTATTATCAGCCTCATGGTTCTCCTCAACATAAGACTCAAATCATAAGGGGTGATTTCTAGTCATAGTCCTCACCACCACAGTAATCACCTACAAAAACAATATTCCAACTAGTCCCAACCTTTAACCCAATTAAAGAAAGTATCAGTTTACTTGATTATATTATAAATCATTCATTCCATGAGACTTCATAAATAAAAAATTCAATAATACCAGTCTATATGGTACCTATTTATTATTTTAAAAACTCATTAAAATAATTTTACACATGCTAAAATTCACTTGATTTTTCAAAACAGCTCTTAAAATCCAAGGGTTTTGGATAAAAAGTAAATTGAAAAAAATCCACAGCATTATATATCCTTTTTCCCAAAAACTGATCCCATTTCCAAAATCCATTTTTAAATCCAATTCAAAAATAGTTTCCTCATTTTTTCAAAAAAACCAATAATTTCAATAATTTCAAAATCACCAACTCCATGATCCATTTCAAGTAAAACTAAATTAAAAATCATATCATGAAAGCTAAAATTAAACCCATGATTTTTATTTTAAAAACTATATTTTTATATTAAAATTGGGCTTTCATCAAAAACCACATACAGTAAAATCATTACCCTACCGCAGCCAAAACAATCACAATCACAATCGCTCAAACTAGACCCTCATATCTATATAAATATAATCACCCCTTATAATATATTCAAGGAAATATCAATTATATTATAAGTTTATTTAATTAATAATTTATTTTAATGAGAAAAAAATTCAAACAACACTTCACATAAGCACGTGTATCATTATTTAAGCATGACGCTATCATGATACATGAATAACTCACTGGATACCAGCAGATACCTATGACTAATCTCGAGTCTCATCTAACCCATATTATTATTCTCTATCCAAACCAATAACTCACTTATCTAATAGTACCTAGTCTCCACACTATACATCCCCTTGTAAACTGGGTTTTGACCAATTTCTACCTCCCATGTACCACTCGTCTTGTCGGGTCACCCGGTGTCTCACCAGGTGGGTTGAATGGGCACACTTCACCTGCCTGATGTATTGATGTGTTGAACCATCGCTGATGGAGGTGTTACACAATGAGATTCTCTTTCATCTTGATTGGAAATGGCTCTTTCCCAACTGGGGCATCATGGCCTCTTCTTGGGGAGGAGGGTTCCTTGGAGTGGAGGTTTTTAAAAGGCCACTCCCAAGGATTAAGTTTTTTTAAAGAGAATATAGTTGAAATAAAACTAGAATCCATCCCAACTCACATAATCCATTCTTCCAAATATTTATCCTCCATAACTCTCTAGACCTATACCATGTTTCCATATCCCCACAATATTTTTTCCATGTGTAAAAATGAATTTTTTCCCATGTACATTGAAACCCATGTAGTGTACATGGGTAGGGGATGAGTCTAAGGACCCAATAAGAATCCTTAATGCATTGAAAATACTAAGGGATTTTATAATAAATTATATGTGTATAAAATAAACATATAAGTTGTGATTGTTCCCATGTGACACACCCACCTTGAAATATAACATGTAAAACACATTAACATACATATTGGGTTATTGGGTGTCAAATAGACCACCCTAAAATCCAACCATATCATCCTTGTTCAATGTTGAAGTGTCTTTGAACATTTCACATGAACAACCCATGGGGAATAATTCTTTTCTTTGAACTAGTATTTGAACAACATACATGATTTTTCTAGAACTGGAGTTTCTTTAAGCGTAAGTAATCATGTGTGGGAAACACACCCATCCCCATGACATAAGAAACCACCCAAGGTAATATAATCTACCTCAGAATTCATAATCCACCTAGGGTAAATGTACCCAACACAAGAAACATAATAATACAGCTGGGGAAAATATACCCATACCCAAAACCATGTAATAATACACCCATGGGGTCTCATCCCATACCTAGAACTAGGTATTAGACCTTCATTACCCAAGGATCCCACCCGGCAGTCAATGCCTAAAACCTCATTCATATATCACACATAGATATAAATAAAATACATATACCTAAGGGACACACTCACTCTAGAACCAAATACCACATGAACCCTGAGAAATACACCTTGGAACCTTTATTATCATATATATATATAAACACGCCTAGGGAATATTCTCTTCATGAAACCTCATATAGAATTCACCTAGGGTATTCCACCATGGAACCTCGTACATCACACAAATTCCACAGGGGGTATCCATCCAACCAAACCAATATTAAATAATAATATTTATCCTCTCAAGTTTATAACTTATCCTCACCACTAAAACCATTTCAAACTCACACAAACAATTTGAGTTTTAAGATATAACTGAAATCATCACTACTGATACCCTACACCAACCCTCTATAGGGTTAACTTGATACTAAGATGTCTATAGAGGTCCCATAAGTCACATCCTAGCATAGAAACTATATATATGTTCCTTAATCACATTACCATCTCTCAAATCCAACCAATAATTCTTATTCTAACATCCCTCAATGTCTTTTAGGGTCCTTCAAGCCCATATCTACCCTCTAAGGGGTCTACCACATCCATCTGGATTATATATCCACTTTAATGCCAAAATAAACTATCATTATCCATTGAAAAAAACATGTAACATCATGAAACAATCACTACATAAGTAATTCATGGTAAGGGTAACATAAAAAAAAGCACACGTGCTTTAGAAAGTAGGGAATTTCCCCCATGATCTCAAATGGACCGAAATCACTAAAATAATCCATTTTGGATTTTCTTTGGAAACTAGATTAAAATCCCCTTTTTGAAATCATTTATAAGTGGATTAATGTTTCATCTTACTCACACTATAACCATGACCAAAATCCATCAAAATTATTTAAAAATTCCATTTTATTTTTAAATTATCATTTCAAACCCCATCCCTCAAATCACTAGTTTTTCTTTATAATGCATTTAACATAAAACCCTTTTAAAATTAATTTTAAAAGGAAACTTTTTTATACTTGAAATAAAATAAATACCACAAAAAAATACATAAAGTGGTTCACTATTACTCATTCAACCAAGGATCCACCACTGTACAGTTTGGAAATTTATGCAGTCAATATTGACATTAAGCTGACGTGCACCAGTCCCAATTTATGGTTGTGATCACACAAGTCATGAAATATGCAGATACATATAATAATGGTGTTATAAGAATATATAATCACTAATATAATAAGAAAATAAAATAAATTCAAGTCCACTTACCTCAATAGAAGACATTTTCCTTTAATTTATAGCTTATCCATTACTGAATAGGCATTTCCAAGACCATTTGTCCATCTCCCATCATTGTGAGGCTCTATCTCAAGCCTTAAAACATAAATAATTGAATAATAACACATTATAATTAATTTTACAATATAATTTAAATAGTAATAATGCCTAATAACTCACTGAGAAACATTAGATCCCTAAATCCAAAAGCAATATGTTGTTATCTATTCCTGAAATGTATGCAAACCTAGGCACAATGTCCAAATTAATTAATTATAAACATTTATAATTAATTAAAAAAATAAAATCAATTTTATAATTTTAAAAAAAATGGATAAAAATATCAATGAGTCATCCATGTTCACAAAAATCATAACCAACCACTCATGAAAATTAATTGGCACACCCCTAGAACCATCCTTGGATAAATACCTAACACATGACATTAAATCAATAAGACATTTAATTAAATTTAAATAAAAATCCTAAATTAATTCATATAATGATGTACCCAAACCAAAGAAGTATATGATGGTGTGTGATCATCCTCTTAGGACATAATTTAACTAATTTTAGAAAAATCCTCTTGATATCAGGACAATTTCACTATTCTCTAGTGGAATCATCACTAAAAACCCTCTCCTAGTGAGAAAAAATGAGCGGTGAGGATGAAGGGGAAGAAAATAATAAAGAACCAATGTGGAGTATTATATTTTCCTCAAGAATTCTCCTATACCAAATGGTGCTTAAATACATTGAGAATCAATGGAAATATCAGTTAAAAGGAGAGGAGACCCTCTCATGCGAACCCCCGATGCATAGCATAGAAATATACTTCTCCCCTCTTTAAAAGCATTTATTTCTACCTTTTATTATTATTTATCATGTATTTTATTTATTCCTCATTTTATTTTATTTTATTTTCATTTTATTTATTTATTTTAGTTCTTCTCTACTATTACTAATCCCTACACAATATTCCATGACCCTATAGTTGATTACTGTAATTATTTATAAATCAATTATAATTCATTCTTGCATTTTTTATTAGTTATAATTTAATTAATAATTAATTTCACAACTTACTCCATAATTAATTATATAATTAAATTATATAAAATATATAATACTTTATTCTATATAAGGTTCCCCTATATTAACTTTCCTTATAAAAAATTACCCTATAGTATGTTACCCTATAGTATGTTACCCTATAGTAAGTTACCCTCTAGAAACATATCCTATTGAAAGTTACCCTATAGAAACTTATCTTATAGAAAGTTACCCTATTGTAACTTAACCTATAGTAAGCTACCCAATAGAAATTTACCTTATATTAACTTACCCTATAGTAATTTATCTGAGATTAACTTACCATATAACAAGTTACCCTATTGAAAGTTACTCTATAGTAACTTTCCTAATAGAAACTTACCTTATAGTAACTTACCTGATAAAAAGTTACCCTATAGAAATTTATACTATAGTAACCTACCATATATCAAGTTTACCTATATCATGTTACCCTATATCATATTACCCTATAGTTACATACCTTACAGTAAGGGGTACAATTACGGTAGGGTAAAAACTTTTTCAAAATCAAAATATCCCAAAAAAATATGCTCAAATAAAAATTCCTCCAAATTTTAGAAAAAGTGTAAACACCCAATTATGAGATCAATATAATCCTCAAAAAAATATTTTAGGATCATATACTATATTAAATGACTAATTTACCACTCATAATCTCTATGAACCAAAAATTAAAATTCCCCCTCATTTTTATGACCTGAAAAGACATGGATCTTTACATTCTGGTTTATATTTATCTTCTAATTATATTTATTATCTATGTTTTGTATTGTTTTTTTTTGTTTGGTTCTCCAAATCAATGGTATCATTCATTTAACATTTCCCTTTTTTTACCCACTGTGTGAGGCCTTCCTCAATCTAGTTCCCTAGTGTTTGAGGTGGCATGGGTTTTCCCGGAGAGAGTGTTTAATAGTGGTCATTGTGAGAGATTCATGGAGGAAATCCCCCTATATTTGGTTATTTTCCATATCCCTTTGTGTATAAATGATTCAATATGAGGTATCATATTCTCCTACACCTTAGTTTTTCTCACACAGTTTTGTGGTCTTGCCTCCCCATTTTACTTATAGGGTAAATTCTTGGAAAGGAATCCACAATAGTATTATCTCTATATGAGTCACATAAATTTAAATAGTGGAGTAATATAATGAAATTTATGTTGTTAAAGAGCATGTGGTAGTATACAAGTAAGACCAAAATCATTTTTCTGATGTGTATGTGGGCTTATGGTGTTTCCATTTCTAGGTTGTTTTTCTTTTCTAGTTTTTGTTTGTTGTTCCTTAGTGAAGGTTATTTATAGTGTCATAAAAATATAGTGATTATATTATAAGTTTTTATTTATTTAAATTTAGAATCAGTGGATCATATATTCATTAGTTTGTTTGGATTATCCATATTGTTGTTTCTTTTCTAATTTAATGGATCAAATCATTTCTAGTGGATTGATGTCTGAGATGGAATAAACTTGTGATCGAAGTTAAGACAACAACTTATAGGGTGAATGAACTAATATTCCTACCACTCACCACACTCAAGTTATAGATGGTGCCTCACCTAGAGGCTTGCATTGGTTGTTGTTATACTGGGCTTGGAGGACTTTTATTGGCCTATCCCATTCACTTTTATTTCTCAATTCAGCAGTAATTTTTTTGGATCATTTGTTGCTCTAATGGGGTGTTTGTATGATTTTATGGATTATCCTTATATTATTTGTTTATAATGTGTAATTTCAAACTTAACCCTTAAAATTTTCACTTTAAATATCAAAAAAATAAATTAGAGAAAAAAAATATCATTTTACCCATCTTAACTAAAAACCAATACAAAATCGCAAACTCCCAAAACATCAAATTTTTTATCTCCACATTAACTTTCCATTGATATAACATTAAATTAATTATTAAATATGTATTATTGACTTATAATTTTTTGTGATAAATTTATAATCTTAAACCAAGAGCAATCACAAATAGGGAAAATATAACACAGTATTATAAATTTAATTAATTAATTAGAACATTCATATACATAAAAATTTATATGAAAATTATCAGTAGATGTGTGATCACCTACCTAAATATGTATCATTTAAAACCTTTTTATTTTTTTATCACTCCCTTATACTAAGGATAGAGGATTTGTTAAAATTAAAATTCCCAATAAATCAAGGGTATAATTGTGATCAATTTATTTTTTTACTATACCATTTATCCTAAGTACGCTTTATGAACCACTCCTTCACACACTCAACACTATCTATTACCATATTACATTCTCATAACAAAAATTATGTGTGTACCCCACTTTCCATTATCGATTCCTATTACGTGAAATCATGAAAATTGACTAGCATAAATGAGGTGGTTACTTTCCTATCCTTGTTTTCTATTATATCCTTACCTATAAATATAAACATGAGTCTTATTTTGGGAATTCACCACTCGATAAAAATAAAGAGATGTATAGAGAGCATCATATAATGCACTTAAGTCTTCCCATATCCTTTAAGTGGCATTCTAAGTCAAAAAATAATGATACTAATATAAAATTAAGGTTAATTAGGTTATTCTAAAGTTTTAACACTAAAACCTTCCTGAGAGACCATTTCCCCTATATCCCTTGAGAACTAGGGAGAATAACCATATATTTGGTGGAATACACTAGAGTTCCATATTCTCATATCAACATGGGAGTATACTACTAAAGCGATAAATGCCCAAGTTTCTGTATAGTTTCATACTACATAAAAACATTTCACTACCATTTATACTAGATTGATGCATTTACCTACCTCTATAATAAAGATACACTTAACCATACACTTCATACTAGGGAAACACTTCACCTTACATCCAAACTAGGGATACATGTTTCCCTACACTTAATATTAGGGTTACACTTCAACCTGCCTTCATAATAGGGAAACACTTCTCCCTACCACTACACTAGGATGAGAATTTTAATCTAGTCCCATGATTGAGCCACTCTATCCCATGTATCATACCTAAGTTCTAATTCAATTGTGTCCCTACACCTAGGTTCTTAACCACCTAGGCCTCCTCCACGGCCTCATAAAACACATGATGAATCTATGTACACTAGAGTGAACCCCTTAAATCATTTTTTCCATTGATCAGATGGATTTTTCATCCTATATAAGACTTTCCCATGGTTTCCCTTAAAAAATTATAGGTCCCTCTGGGTTATTACAATCATATATTACCTTGATAAAAAGGTCTTTATCAAGAAGAAGTCAGAAGAAACCCTCCTTGACCATGTCTCTCAACTTGGATTCCCCATATCAATAATCGTGTCATCCCTAAAATCTATTTCACAACTTGTATCCACTCAATGGGCTATATATTCATATATTTGAATCCAATCCTATGTAATACCCAAAACCTAGATTTACCTAATTAATTGTCTAGGTTGAACACCTCCAGGAAGCATTTTTGTGAGAACCACATGTATAATTTCTGGTCCAATGTAGGCTATGCGCCTCATACTTATGTACAATATCTATTCATGTACTCATTAATTATCTCATATCTATGAATAATTAGTTAGACAAGGATCCATATAAGGCTTTCCCATGTTTAATCCCCAACTCATCCTCATGGGGCCATATCCCTCATGAAACCTTCCTTTATAGTCTATATTCTCATTAATTCATCCTTTATTAAATGGTAAAATTTCCTATGATTTATCATATCCTAAATGGGTTATATAACCAGAAAGTTAATAATATCTTTATGGGACCATATCCCCTATAATAAATTTTTCCTCAATGATATATTTTCCCTGTGATCCACCTTACCTTAATGTACTATATTACCTGTGATCTTGAGAGTCCAGCCATCTTTCCTCAATGGGTAATATTCCCTATATGACTAATCATACCCTCTCTACTCTAGTTACCAATAGAATGGTTAACCATAAAATGGAACCCATGCATAAATACTATAAAAACCATTTTTAAATACTTTTTTACTTGAATTATAAGTTACATTACTTTAAAATTCATTGCATATAGTCCTCACCATGTGACGTTTAGCTGCATGAGATTATCCTGAAATACAACCTTAAACTACACAATTGAACTATGTGGGATTTGATTCCTATTAATTAGGATATTTATTATACCTCCTTAATGTTCAATCCCAACATTTAATAGTCCCTAGATGAATAACACTAAAAGTAATATCACTTGTTCTTGGATGCATGGCATTAAAAGATAATGCACCAGTCCGGGTCACGTGACCTTAAAAGGTACAGCATGTCCCATTAAGTGGCACTGGACTATGTGGGTTATGATTACCTTTGTGGGGATATATAAGATTCCCCTCTCATGGAACTGATATCAACTACACAACACTTATTTCCACCCTTTATAGTGGTATATTTTAGAGCACCCAGTTGTGTGGCTTTAAACAATAGTATAATAACTAGTAAAAGTATTGGTATTGATTAATACCTTTCATGGTGGTACCAAGTATTAATAATATTATTTTTAAGAATTAAAAAATATTTTTCAAATATATAATAGAGTCCTATATTAGAAAAAATTCCATTTAAAAGGGTGAGATAAGCATAAACTCCCATACTCTTATCCAATGGGAAACTGAAATCATCACTGGTAATGTTAAAGCAGCTGCTTACCTTCGGAAAATAGGTATGCACCAATTAAAAACATATGTGGGATTATAGGTCTGTTATAAATATAATAATAAATTTTATGTGAACCCTTTACCCATAAAATTTATTAGTGGACTATGATTTTACTTCACGTGTTGTATAGTCGAGTTTCTTATTTTGTAGTTGTTTATCCCTTGAGAACATTTTGTAAACTATAAGGACTCCATTAAATACAAATGGTTAAATCATAGTATAAATCATTCATTTTTTGATTCCTTAAATAGATATATTCCTTGGATATGAAAAAGGTTTTGTCCCTAAGACCTAGAATGATGCCATCGCCAACCTAGTGTATCTAGTTCTAAGTAGTGATTGAATTGGTGTAAGAGTATCATCACAATAACTCTACGCTGACCTTGGATGTAGATCATGAAATTCTTCAGGGTATAAAGCCTCATAAATTTTTCTAACAATGAAATTTAATATAGAATCTTGTGGCCCACACTACCATGTTCAACAACTTCAGGATCTTATCCTAAGAGAATGAAAATGTCTATCCACCTCACCTTAGAGAGTTTAAGTAATTAATCTACATCCTTGTAGATATTCAAGATCTTCCTAGGATGGATCCTATTATCCATCACTAGAACCACTTCCATACATACCTTAAATCTTAAAAATATGGTGTAGAGGCTACCTTGGAGATCCTGAAATTGGTTTAACAAATTAGGGAACCGAAGAGGAGGTCTTACTAAGGGCAGAAAACTATTGAGTATAGGGAGAAATATTATATTATTACTCCCAATGAGAAATATTATCATCATATCTTATAGGTAACAAAAGTTTGGGCACATATTTTTACTCTCACCCACTATGCCTATCATCATACCCTAGCAGAGATAAAAAAACTACATTGGTGTATTATAATAGTGTTATAGGGTAAGGATTATATCCCCACACCCATCCATAGGATTCATCAGTATATTCTAGTGGATGTTCATGATAATTATTATATCCCTTCTCCCCTAAAAATTATAAATATATTTGAAATGTACAAATAGTGATTAAAGATTAGGAGCATGTTCATATCCCAATTTAGGAAGTTTGTTAGTATATTTCATAAGTAACTAGTGATGCCTATCAATATATCATGATGATGATATAGAGGTGGGAACATATTACTATTCACACCCATAGGGTATATAATCATATTTTATCTATAATAAGGAAGTATAATTATATCCCTACTCCAACTTACAAAACTCATTGGATTGTCCCAGGAATGATTAAAAACTAGGAGAAGGCTCATATTCTAACCCATACTAATACATATAGGGTTGAATAATATATTCGGGTGGCAATAAATGAGAAGGACCATATCAATGATCGTGTAAATAAATCTAGTAAACACATTTACATTACAACATAGGATTCGCCTAGGAGGACTCCCACTTGTGGAGGTAATTTCCCTCTATGTGTGACATAAAAAATTATTGAGGTTCGAACTTCAGTCACTAAAAAGAGGATATAAAGAAGGAAGCATCACTAAGGGAAATATAAAACCCAGGAGTAGGATCATGTACCTTAATTGATAAATTATGATATCCATGAGGCCATTTGATATATTTTAATAGAGTCTTAATAATTTATTAGATCTTCATCAATAAAATAAGGTAATTGTAGATTAAAATGTCCGAACTATGATTCCATGATCATAAGATCTATAGTCACTCCCTAGAGAAACCACCATGAAGGTCCTCCATATAGTGATATAAATACCATTTTTGAAGTTCCCACCCATAGCATCAACTATAGAGGTCCTTTCTATAGTATAAAGTTAGATTAGTAGGGAGTTCATCCCAATTCTGACCCATCAAAAGTTGGTAACCATAAAGGTCCTCCCCATGGAATCCAATCAATTATCCATGTATGTTCTCTCCAAGGATCTCATTGAAAATTTCCTCCCTATAAAAACATCTCTCATAAGTTTAAAGGTACACCACATGTCAAAAATTCTCTAAGGTTTTCCTCATATCAAGAGGCACTTGATAATTTGAGTATGACTACACCAAATGCCTCATCGTTAATCATTAGTATTTCCTCCTATTAGTGAGTGATTTGGGGTGGTGTCCATCATATATGTCTCCCTTAGAATGTAAATACTTTGATGCAACTGAGAGGGTTTTGAATGATTCCAATCCCCCCTTGACAAATCAATGGGAATGTGATCTTTATGGTCAGATCAAATTAAGGAACCCTAGTTATAGGATGAGAAGAAATCCGTGAGCATGTTGAAAAAAATGGTCAAAGTCAGAATACCTATCTTGTTATGGCCAATATAAACCCTTTGGTATGACATTAAAAATATAATAAAATAATAGTATGAACATCATATATATCATAATTTATAGGTATATCTTCTATATCTCAAGAAAAATCATATATCTTATGGAAAGTATGTTAACCAACATGAGATGATGAGAAAATTGTGCCTCTGATTTGACTTGGAATCCTTATCACTTTCTCAAAAGATTATGTTATATAAGAAACATGAATTAATTCATCAATCTTACCTTGTAAGTATGAATTCACTACACCAGATAATTTTTTATGCTCCACCTTACGTGTGTATTAGGGGATGGCCAAGTATAGAGCTCAACACTTCACCCCACTCACCAGTCAAAAGGCTTGTTGGGAGAGAAAACTTAAAAGGTTATTACTTTAGTCTATGTATCAAGTATTAGTTTTATGTATGCTAGTTGGTCAGTCCAATAAATCTCATTCATCCATAAAACCCAAAAGTTTCATACTTTATGAGAGTGAAACAATGATATGATTTTTCAATATGCTTCCAAGAAGGTTAAATAGGCCTCTCGTTTGAGGAAGATTAAGCCTGTTATTGTAGAGAATCCTTCCATGGTGAGTATATATCATTATAAAAATGTTATACATATATATAATTCTCAAATATAGGTCTCAAAATCTAATAATTATACAATTGAAACAACCATGGAATCATTATCATTATGACCCTAGTCTGCAGGGATGGAGGAATTTTTACCACCACGAGTAACCCTCATATCATAAAATCTATAGTGGAGCAAGGATGTGATGTTGGTGGAACCAATTCAAACCCAACCTATATATATGGGGGAATTATTACCTCCTATACCACTAAGTAAGTCATTATTATCCATATTGAGAGTGTCTTCACTAGAAACACTATCGTAGAAGCTTTTACTTTATGATCCACCCTCCCCATTGTGGATGTGTTCAGTGAAAGCTATTGGGGACTCCCTGAGGATATCCTAATATAAAACCTTCTAGGGTGATATTGAGGAGATAACATGAAGGATCAATGGGTCCATAAGACAAAATGGTCCACTAATAAGGTGAATATCAAGTAGGATTATAATATATCCCTTTCAGTATATTTAGAGGATGATAAATCCCCCTAAAACTCTGAGGAATATCTGACTCATATTGTATGATTCACACCGGTGAATAATTTTAGAATTAGTCCCATAGATAATATAGAGCATGAAACTAATGGAGAAAAATAGGATGAGGATGAACCCATTTCAAACATGGTTTTCATGAAAACGAAAAAAAAATTACATACTTAACATCAATGTTGGTCTCAAGATCTATGAGCTCCTCCAAATGTTTGGATATCACATAATCAATGAGCTTTGGATAAATATAAAGGTAACGAAGTGCATATATATATATCCCACCCACCACTTGAATAATCTAAACACCTATCTACTGATAATAAGATAAATATGAAGTCAAGTTGAATAGGTTGAGATGATACAATGTTGAATTACTTAAAGTCAATATTCTTTTTGAGTAAAACTCTTTTATAGAGGCTAATGTTTCAAATAAAATACATATCCAATAAGAAGGAACTTCTTAGACAATAAATGTAGAGTTCATTTATCTTACTAGCTTCAGGTCTAGAAAACTAGTTTGTCTAACTCTAATAACCACATATTATTAGTTATTACTTCCACTAGGGAAACTTTCATAGCCATTTCAAACGAGTTACCCCAAGTCAGCTCAAAATGGTTATTAGTAGCATATATATATGAGATGACTATATCAGGCTCTTCCCACTACCTATACTCAGGCATAAACCTAGGATAAATTACAAACATATCTTACTAACTCCATCAAGTTCCTTTCCACTTGAATGGAATCCATAATATGGTGGTTCATAGAAATGTGTCTGGAAAGGAAGTCGTTCCTATAATGGGTAGACTTTACTTCTCCACCACCCAATCATAGGAACCAAATATTCCCAATATGAAATGGTATAGGAAATCTAAATAATAACCATACACAATTTATTACTTGATGCATGCCCTTGATGGTAACTCCCAAACAATAGGATGTAATAAATATCGGGTGTTTCATGGAAACCTTGAAGGGATTAGTATTTGTCTAGTACAGAAACCTTCCAAGTGTCTAATTACCATAGATTTTGTGAAATATGTTTTTCAAATAAATTTAATATTTTCAATATTTTTCATTACACTCAACACTGATTTTATCTTTAATTACATGAAACATCGAGTTTTTCTTAAATTACACATAGTACCGAGTTTATCTTGCATTACACACAATACTGAGTTTAAATGAAACATGACATACCATTAAAATATTATAATTTAATATGAAAGTTATCACATATTTATTTTAATGGTGAGTATGAATAAGATTAAAAAATTTGTGAAAATATATTCTTTAAACATGTATATAAAAAAATTGTGTCCAATTAATTAGAACTGAAAATAAGAACCATTTGAACATAATGGAAATATTCTTCTAAAAAATATTTTTATTAGAAAATAAAAAAATAAATTTTGGTGAATTATATTAATGAAATGTATATATAATATATTAAATATAATATTTAAAATTCAACTTATGTGTCTTCAAGGAATGATACAAAATAAATCCAATTTTACACTTTAAAAATGCACATTTTAAAAAAAAATATTTTTGTTGCATTTTACACACTTATTTTAAAATTTAGTTTTGAAAATTTTATAAAATTTGTTTTAAAAAATAAATTTATTTTTTATATCATCGTATAAAAATTATCTTAGGGTGTATTTTTGAGAATTTTCTAAGAAGATAAATTTTTTGATGAATAGTGAAAATACTGGTTTTTATTAAGAATTATCATTTCTTTTAAAGAATTTAAAAATAAAAAAAAATTAATATGGTTATAAAAGTAAAAATTAGTAAAATTATATATATATATATATATTAATCCAATTTAGTTCATTATAATCAATTAAATATTAAATTTTGAAATAAAAACTTTTTAAAATTTTGAATTTTTTCTTTTGACCATTGGTTTGACCAATACCCACCCAAATAACTTTCTTAATTATCTCATATCATTCTAGAATCATTTATTTTATCATAAATCCATCTTGACAATCTCTTTGGTGCAAGCCAAAAGAAGTTACCTGAAGAGGATGTAACGTTCTTCATCGAGCATTTTTATTTTATTCCTTCCTCCATCTCCTTCAATTATTTTTAAACCATGATGATATAATAACCTTATTATAATACATATACTTACATTTCGTTATTTTAAGGTAATTACCTATAACTATATCCACTTCTATCAAATGGGATATGAAATCATCATTCGTGAGTACGGTGGATTGTCGCCTCGCAAACCGATATTATTTGTGTTCCATCACCACCTAGAAATGTTGGATATAATTATGGATTTATTATTTATATATAATACTTATTATATCGTTATATTTATGGAATAATTATATCTCATGTTCCTTCTTACATTCCATTCCATGGGAATATGATAATTTCATTTATGTGTACGGCGAACTACCATCTCACGAAGCAATGTGATTCATTCACGCTTTACATGGAAGGTAATAAGGATGGATATAATAATAATATTTGATATATATGAAATAAAAATGATTCTATAATGTAAATATATTATATAAGTTTCTTTATTTCTTTCCTTTGGGAAAATGGAAACAATTTTCATGTGTACATACAGTCTACCATCTCCATGAATAGTGTATTTCATTTTCTATCTCTAAATTTTATAGATTATTATAAATATATTTTTAATTAATATATATTATATTTATATAATTTTTAAAAAAAATTATATTATTTAACCGTGATAAAATTAGTATTACCAAAAATAACAAATCAAACTTACACAAAAAACAAAGCAGTTATTACCTATAACGTGATTTAAACCATGAATTGTTAATAAATGGGTAATAAATGGTCATAGTTAAAACAATATATGGTATGATATATATAATTATGATTCTTAAATATATTTATAATAAACTTATATTTATTAAAAATTATTTTTTAATGTGTATGATAAAATTTGAGACTTAAGGTAAGGGGCTTATGTCTCGCTTTTATTTTTCTGTGAGACACATTCCATATTAAACATGTATTTATTTTATGTGGTGTATATACTGAAAATGAATGTATTTTATAATTTTTATCCTTAAATTTATATGGAGTTACATATCCATTTTAGGAACTATCTTTCATGTGGATTACAGTTTAAAAGTTACAAAACCAGTAAGGGGTTTTTTGCTTCAAATTGCCATCCTTGGGACATAAGTTATCTTATACACCTTTCTTATTATATGAGGAATATATACTACCCCTTTGACATGTTATATATTGTATATAATTATTTTAATCGATATTAAAATTCAAATTTACCAAATTGGTATATATTTTATATTGTAATCTCTTTATTTATCTGGATTGTTTATGATTATGTTTCTTAGGATAAAATCCTATGATTCGTCTCTCAAGAAACTCATGAATTTTATTATCCTATGTTTATGTCATGAGAATACATATTTCCCATAATTTTACTCTCTTTATGTACTCAAGAATTCAAAATAATTGTTTTAATAAAAATTATCTTTATTTCTCTCTTCGGTTAAAAAAACATTTTTCTTTAAAAACCATGTTTTCTAAAAGTGTTTTCAAAAATATTTTTAACATTATCCAAATGACTTATTAAATAACTTTTTACCCATTTTTTAATTTAAAGAAAATAAAATAAATATTCATGTCATATTCTAAACAATGTGTATTTGGATTTTACCAAAAATGTGAAATAAATCTTTATTTTAATGTGTACCGCATGAACAGAATTCCATGCCATCATGACCAATCATTGATTTGAAGTTTCTTTTATAATATTACAATTTTATTTTCAAATAAATGGGTGCTGAAAATATTTTATGTTTTTAAAAGTTTTTTCAATTCAAAAAGAATAATTTCCTTATGAAATTTTTTAAATGGTTTTTTAAGAATCCTTTAAAAAATTTCAAGGTTATGTTCAAAGAAAAGGACTTCCAAACTGTTTTATGAATTTTTAGTTTTAAAAATTGATTTTCAAAGAAAAGTTATTTTACTCAATAAATGCTCCAAATGATCTTTCAAAATCAATTTCCATTTAATATGACATCCTTTGATGCTACTTATTATTTACTATAGATATGATCTAAGGATGCAATTCTTATTATTTCTATGGATGGTTTATGTTTATGATGAAAAGATATTTAGGAAACATATTTCTCTTCCATGGGTTATACCATGATAAAAATCTTATGAAACCCACTTATTTTCATAGGTTATGTTATGATTAAATGATGAAATAATTATGAAACTTGTCTCTTTTCCAAAGGTTATGATATGATGAAAATATATGAAACCTATTTAATTTCATTTTTTATGATATGATTATTTTCTCACACATAAAAATGATTTTCAGTATGTGATGGTTTGGACCTATACCTCCCTCTAATTAATTGGGTTATGATTGATATCTCATGAGATAAATAGAACTAGAATAGGGAGTCAACCTAGTTTAGGAAGGGCCTCTATCCACTATGAAAATTTTGGGAGTGAACCTTGACTACTATTATGGTTTATGAAGTAAACCCATTCTACTATGATAGTTTTGGAAATAATCCTTTACTACTTAAGAAATGACTTTCTATGCATATGTGTATACCAAAAATCCATGCCTTATGCTAATTTTTTTCTCTCATGGATCATGTTCATTTATTTTATCTTGATTCATGTCTTATAAAATACCAATACTTATGCCATGACTCAATATTTTTATCTTTGATATGTAGGGTATGGTTTTTATGTTTTATTCTCATATTATCATACCTTTATGCTCACATTATGTTTATTTATTTTCATTTTTTACCCTTACAAGTCTTCTAAAATCACCCTTTCTTAAGTTTCATTTCCATAGGTTATGATGATAGGTATTAAGTTTGATATGTCTAAAAAAGGTGTGAGTTATGAGGAACTAAGTGGGATATGATATATAACTCTTTTGAACCAGCTATTTATGTTTTCAAGTTTCCAAAGGCACTATAACTTTATGATCCTAAGGAATGTATTTGGGTAATATAATGAATATTCCTCTAAAAATATTTAATATCTATGTATTAGAAGATTAGGTCTCTAAAAATTGGATCTATAAACAATTGAGAAGAATAGTGATGATATTTTCTTTATCAATTTAACTCTATGATGAAAAATAAAATTATCCTTAACCTCTCAAATTTTAAGTAAAATGAAAATGATAGTGGTTCATAATTAATATCATAATGTAAATTCTTTAATTATTCCATGAATATGCAGAAATCATAGGAGAAACTAGTATAGATATTCATTGAAAATTTTGATATGAGTTGCAAACACCACTCATTCCATTAAAGTACCTTATCGGTTTCTAGGAGTTCGTGGTAGTCACATAATGATTGGAAGATAATGTTTGGTTCCCTAATACCAAGTCTCAGCTAACATCATCAGAAAATGGAAAGAATACTGGTAGAACATATCATGTGACCATCACTCTCAGACTAGTGTTGATGCCATCTATAGATTCTAACCCACTCAATATCATGTGGTGCCTCTTATTGAACAAAAAAGGTAGTAATAACACCCTCAGTAAGATATAAAAAATGATAAAATCCTTCTAAATAACATAGTTTACTAATTCTAAAAATATCAGTTCCTAAGATATTTAAATGCTACTATAGAGCATAACTTGGGTAAATTACTGGAGGATAGAAAACCCCATGATGTTTGAATGAATGATCACCTGAACTACTTCCCTATCTACCATATTCTAGGGAACAACATCCAAGAATGCTTTGTATTCAAGGAAATACCCCAAAAAATGGTTGACTCTGGAATTTCATGTTGGGAAAACCTTTAGCATCTATGAATTATTTTTTTTTTCTCCACTAGAAGAATAAGGGGAATGATGAAAAATCCTAAACAAACGTTCATAGAAATTTGATGACTGAATGATCAAAAATCTATTGATTGAGTGAATTATATACTCAAGGAACAACTGAATCAACTATTTATAACCCCAACTCCCCCTCACATTACCTAAAGCAACATATTCATTATCTTAGTATTCTAGGATCCAACACAACAGGCTTCTATACAATAAGGCATAAGAGAAAGGGGCCTTAATAGTACCAAAGTCAATCCAAACACTCAGACTTCATACCCCCATCATTTATATATTGGGAATCTTCCCACCAAATGAGACAATGAATGCCTCCCAAAAAATAGTATTTTCATCAGATGAAGAGATTTAACATTGATCTTTTAATTTCATCCACTTGACAGACCCCTTCACTGATGAGGAGTATTGAAAAAAATCTGAGTTAACCATTCATAATTGGGTAAGAGATCATGGAGGAAAAAGAGGTCAAGTAAGAAAATGTCAAAATGGATCATGATTCTTAGTAACCATTTCTGGTGAGACTATATATGATAAAAAACCCCAAATACATGAATTATAATAATCTCAACAGGAATGTTGATTTGATTTTTCATTATTTATGGAATATTTAAACCTAATAATATTAGAATACTAGATAACATATATGTTATTTTTTGGTCAATATAGAAATTTAGTACATCCAACTCGATTTAATTCATAGATCCCAATGATGTCCCCCAACTCTAGTCAATGGAATGAATCATTGTCATATTTTTCTTCAGTCTCCAAGACCCAATCTAGGGAAAAACCTCATGATAAAAAGAATAACCCCTACTATAAATGTATGTAATCTTGATGAAGTTTTATGTCATATTAGTTAATATTTCTATACTAGACAACCTTTATCTCTCCAAATAACTCATATAGTCTCCTACTAACAACCTCTTCATCCCTCAATCGTTCTCAACCAAATTAACTGAAACTGATACATATCATATGGAGATAGGATCTGATGAATGTTACATGGTCATTTACTTTATGGAAAAATACTGGGAAACAACCATACATTAGGATGTATGAACCTTGTACATATCTAGAAAGTTTTACAATATTTATATCCCTTATTTCGTAATTGATAATTATTATAAGATCAATATGATCCTAGTATGAACCCTATGAACTTAGTTTATAGTGAATCTAACTTGACTCCTTCCAACCTAAATATTAAAGGTTATGATAAGATTTAGTATAAACCTTTTGGTATGATCAAACTCAAAACCCAGTTTGAATACGATATATGTGACTCAGATTCTATGCTTTTTTCACTAAGATATAGACTTTAATTCCTTATAGGGAAGGTTATGGCACCATATGCACACAGCAGTGCCCTTATCATATCATCAGTGCTTGAAATGCTATATTCATCACAAATTTAGTTTACTATATGGATATAGTTCCCCCTTTGAATCTTGATAATATTAATATATATGTGTAAGGTTCTATAAGAGGTAGGAAAAGTACCTAGTGGTAGATAAATCCATTCATAGTACTACCGCCATCAATACATAGAGATAACTTGATGAATACAATGTGTTTTCCATCAACTAAATTTAGGTGAAAACTACAAATATGAGGAATAATCAGGTCACATGAGTCACATCTAATTTTTTATTGAAAAATAAAATCACTTTATTCTCATAAAATGATCAGTTATATGCCCCAATTGACCAGAAGGTTCCAATAGAGAAGAATACCACCACAATATCCATGTAAATAAATCTTTCCTGTGAGATTATATCATGGTGTGGGTTTGATAGATATTCATTAAGCCCAACCATGTATCATTTATTGGATTTATGTAAATCCTAGAAGAAGAAAATAAGATCATGAGTTTTGAGAAAATTCTCTCTCATTCTCATGGTATTAATTACATTATATGAAACTAATCATTCTGAAATGGAATGTGATCCCAGTAAGGATGATAATTCACCCATATAACCTTTTAAATCGCTATATTTTATTCCATATTATGCTCTTATATATTTTGAAGATATGGAGAAAGAAATTAAATATTCTCATATAGTGTTCAATAATGGTGTCTCAACCACCATTGATGATCTTAAAAAGTGGATCTAGTTTTAGAGAAAGATATGAAGCCTACATTGATCATCACCACCATTTACCATAAATAATAGGATATGTACATATCTTTAATGAAATAAGACCAATATATATTAACTTGAAACCATATATACATACCTTGTTTGGATCCCTAAGTGGATACTCATTATTTGGGTTTTATGAATGACCATCGTGGTTATAAACAATAAAAAGGAGAATGCATCAAAACCATGTTGCTAAAGTGGAAGCTAAATTTGATAATATAATCAAGGAAAACATTATCTTGAATATCTAATACCCAAATTATCTAGACAACATTGTTCCCATATTGAAAAATAAAATGAAAAATCAAGTCTTTATTGACTTCAGATATCCTAACCAACACTGCCCAAAGTATGATTTCCTAATCCCAATCATAGACCTACTGATCAATGAAATAGATGGATTTTAGGCCTTATCCTTTATATATGAGTATTATATCTATAACAATATATATATATATGGAACTTAAATATGAATATTTCACTTCTTTCAAGGAACCCCAAGGGATATATTTCTACCAAGTAATTCACTTTCACTTTAAGAATTCTGGTTCCATATATCAATGTTTCATTCATCATATCATTAATACCTTCCTTAGGAAGACTATAAATTGTTAGGTGGATGATCTAGTGGTAAAATATCAACAATTTTGTCATCATATTACCAATCTTGAAATAGTTTTCAACAAAATTTGATAATACAAGTTGAATATCAATCCTTTAATATTTGATTTTGGAGGTAAAATTGTGGAAATTTCTTAACTTCATGGTATTCCATCAAGGTGTCAAAGTTGACCTAAAAATATGAAGTTGATACTTTATATACCTCATTCTCAAAACCATGAATATTTAAGTTAAATCTATGGACATCTCACTTACATTGATCATTTAATATCCAACCTCATCGGTAAGTGTTTACCCTTCACAAAGATTATGAAGAAAGGGTTTACCTATTGGTGGGATGATAATTATCATAATGCTTTTGATGATCTTATGGACTACCTTTTTAACCCACTAGTCTTGAGGATACATATAGAAGAAAATTCTTTTATCATCAATATATAAACCCTGGAGTGATCACTTGGTTCAATAATTCCTCAAAAGAATTATGCAGGTAAGGAGAACCAACTATATAATCTTAGAAGGATAATGTCATATGTTGAGACCCAATATTTTGACATTAAAAAGAACTATCTCATGATGATTTTCATACTATGGAAGCTGAGGAAATACTTTCAAAATTATGAGGCTTACATTATCTATCATTTCAACCTGATCAAGTATGCTCTTAGTCATCCAAAGTTGATTGGGTGTTTAGCATGGTGATCAGTAATTTTGTAGTAGTTTGATATTCATTCCATATATTAGAAGTAGATAAAAGGGAAACTTATAGTTTATTTCCTTACAATTCACCATATCCTAGATAAGTCATTTTTATACATGGATCTTCCAGATAAAGAGATCTTCTCCATCCATTAAACCTCTCAATCATGGGAGGTGTACTTTGATAGTGCTTCTTAGAGACCAATAGGTAGCATGATGTAAAACCTAAAGCTGAACTGGGTTCTCTTGGGGATTTTATTTGTATCCCTAGAAAAAGAAATTTTATCATATTCCTTATTGTTGTTAAAAGGATGTAACAAAATTGAGTTAAAATACCAAAAACTCATTACAGTCTTGGAGATGGACCTATAAATACTAGTGGCCTGATTGGATATCAAGGGTAATTTAGAGTTAGTATTTAACAAAATAAATAGAAACCACACCATCAAAAAAGTAAGATTTAATTCCATTTATTGATTATATAAAAGGGTTAATTGTTTAATACCCTCAAATACAACACTATCTCACATCTCAAATTTATAGAATGCCCAAGAAGATGCACTAGATGATGTAGTTATATCCCTAACGGATCCAGACTAGGATTAAAGGGTAATTCACATCACACATCATAGGGTGGTCTCATTATTCATCAATAATGACATGGAAGAGATCAATAATTCCAATACCACTGCTAATAATTGAAAACCATCATCATCTCAAATTAATTCCAAAATTAGATAGATTTATCCTATAATAAACTGACTCCAAAATGGAATTATTCCACCTAATCAATCCAAGAAATATAAAATCTAATATAGGGAAGTAAATTTATTCCTTTATGATACCCAAATTCTGATAAGGTATTATATAAGCAAGGATTTGATGGAAGTCTCCTCATATTTGTTAAATTAAGAGATAAAATCACTATTATGTACGAAGTGCATACTGGAACTTGTGGTTCTCATCTTTTAGAAGCAAAGATCTCCCATAAAATTAAAAGACTTAGATATTTTTTATCTTCAATGATGCAGTACTGCATGGGGTTCATGAGGAAATTCCATGCATGTTAGATATATTCCAAATTCATCCACCAAACCCAAAATTGTTACACGCTTCCAAATACTATTGTTTTTTTTATTATTTTGGGAATAAAGTTCATGGGGCCATATCCCCCAGCTACAACTAGGTAGTTCATGTACATCCTTATCATCATTGATTTCTTCTCTGAGTGGACTGAGACTATCTCCCTCAAAGAAGTTTTGATGTCTATAATCAATTTAATAAATTATAATATCATCTCTAGATTTAATGTCCCTCAAATGATATAGATAGACAATAGCATCAAATTTTATACTCCCAAATTGAAGCGAGATGTGAATAGGTGATGATTACACTAGATATGTTTAAATTGAAAGATGGGTCATGATATTTTAATAAACCCCTTTCTTATATCATTTTCATCCATTTACTCCAGTTTTTTTAAGATTAAAAAATAGAAGATATGGAGAAAATACTTTGTTACCTTTTGGGTAAGGTTCACCAAGTCAATAAGAACTTATAGAAAGTTTTAGTTATTATGGTGTATAAGTTGAAAGACAAGAAAAAAAGGCCAATGGAAATTGTAATGTCAAAGACGCATTATCAGCATCCTTTAAAGAAAGTGTTATTAAATAGTAGTTTATTTTCTTTTCATATCATGAAATAAATATATAGAAGTTTAAATGAAATGAACTGAATTGAAGAAAAAAATAGTTGCTTCTTCTTTAGGCATATGCATCAATTGTAAGTAATGTTTCTTTTATAATTTTTGGGTATTAAATAAAATATTACTAGTACATATGTGTATTTAAATATAATAACAAAGTAATTAAAGAAACATTACTAAAAGTAAATACTTTTCTCTAAGAGGTTAAAAAAGTGTGGTTCCTAAGTCAACAGAGAGAAGCACACAACTTTTAATTTCCAAGTAAATGGTTCTAATTGAAATTTTGTTAAGTATTACCAAAAAATTTATCTCACGTGTACTTTGGACACAAGGATACATTATTCCAGTTCTAGAATGAATGTTTTTTTTCTTGTTTAATACTCAAACAATATTTATGTAATACTAGAATCATTGGAAATATTTGATGAATATAAATGGAAGGACTTATATACCCAGTTGTGTCAAGATAATATTTTTTTAAGAAAAATTAATTTTTTTTCAAGGATATACCCAGTATGGTTTTAGATAATTTGGAGTTAAATACATTAGGTAATGTCAACACATAGTTTTGGAGAATGAAACCTTTATAAATAAAGGAAAACCACAAATCTTTTGGAATTAGTTTGGCTAGAGATCACGAACTGTTCCAAGGGTAAGCTAGTGATAAATATACTTCATTAGATTCTTTTAAGAGTTTTAAGGAATATATAAGGAAATTTTGGTATATGCATGGTAATAATATGTGAGTATCTTTAGGTTGGTGTGCTGAATAATATCTTGACCAAGCATTCATCGATTATAATAATGTAGCGTGGAGTAATTCTTAAACGCATATTACCTTCTCCACATTAAAGATATAATTCTAGTAAGGAGGATCGATGGTGAGTCTTTCATAGAAAAGTTGATCAATATAATGTAGCTTGGAGTAATTCATAAACACACATTTTTTTATACACATCAGATTCATGATGTAAGTAAAGGATTATCAATGTTGTGACATATATTCATTGTAGTGACTTACATTATTTTTCGACGCATGCTACGCAAATAGAGGCATTATACCTTAACCATATTTCAACTATCATAAAAAATGGATATCATATGAGTTATAATATGATGGAAATACATTATTTCATAAGAACATGTGTTTATTTTCAAAGAGTTTGTTAGAATATAAATAAACTTTCATCAAGAAAAACACAATGCGTATCTATAGTAATTATCCTAAATATGTCTAAGGATATTCTAAAAATACCTAATATAGAAAAAATTGATAGTCAAGCGATATAATATATTTCTATAAATGTCTGCACATCTCTATTTGATATAGTGGTAGAAATATTGAGTTGATGTTCTTCAATTCTAGAAATGCACAAATAGTTTACATAGGAAAGAGTTACACAAGAGGTGTGGAAGTGGAATGTTCAAGAGACACATGCTATGTAGGAAGGTTAAAACCATAATGATGATTTTATATTCACCACGGTCGATGATACATTAGTCATTGAGAATAATAATTCTCATAAGGAAATACATTAATATTGAAAAGATCAATTAAAATTTAATATTGGATTCCATGTATCAAAGAATAAGGGGTTTATTGTTTTTAATACAATGGCGGTTATTAAAGTGAAACTATACATGGGTGGTACAAGCATGGTACCAATAAGGATTCATTGGTAATACCAAGTCATTATGCCTAAATCCTTAAGAATTTTACTTATCATAGCTACTTTTTATGATCATTAAATTGATCATTGGATGTAAAGACCACCAATCCTGGAATATTTCTATACGATGCAACTAGAAAGGGATGGTGACATCCTAGAATGCCAATAAGGGTAAAATTTACTGAAATTCAATTCAGGATTAAAGTAGGTAATTAGATCATAGAATATTTATTTTGAATGAATCTTTTCCATGTTCCTACTAGATTTTAGTGGGAGAACCATTGTTTTCTAAGTAAAATATGTTGATAACATATGGAAAATAGCTATTGGTATTATAGTTAATTAAGACTAGGAAGAAAGTAACTCTCTAGAGATTTACTTAAAATAGAAACCAAATTTATAGGGAATGAGATTTACTAAGGTAGATATAATGGTTTCTTAGACTAAGTCAATAGTATATGTACTAACAATGTATTGAAAAATACATTTTGGAACAATTCGAGAGAGAATTGTTTCCAATTTCACATGGAATAAATCTCTCCAAGAATACATGTACGGGACATAGGAGTAGATTAATTCAATGAGTTTAATTCCATATGATTTTGTGCTAGATCAATAAAATATAACATGATATGTACAAGATATGATATTTCCAATATATACTTTATAGTAGGTAAATATTTTAATTATATAGGATAACTACATGAGAAACCATCAGAACTGTCCAATTGTACTTAAGTAAGAGCAAAGGATATGTACCTAGTATGTGGATAGAAAGGAATAATATTTAAAATGGGACACAAACTATTATCCCTATAGGTAAGTATGATTTAATATCATAGTTAGGATACATTAATGAGAAAGACAAAATCATTCAAGCCAATGGTATCCATATCCACAAATACTGAGTTCATTATGGCTTCTAAGGCAGCTAAAGAAGTAGTGTAAAATATGCAATAATTTTTTTATAGTTCTTGGAATCACACCTAGCATGAAAATTTGTATCATTATGATAATTATATTACTAATAACAACTAATATTTCAAGTTAAGATAGTGTACAAAAGGGATATACTCGAGGATATCATCTCTTGAGAAGTTTTACTCAAAGCGGTGAGGTCGCAGATAACAGAATAACCATAAAGTGGAAATGTGGAAGGCCTATGAATAAATCCAAAACTAATTATAAACATGATATTATAATGTGAGAACTAACAATGTTCTTTAAAAATTTTTCTCTAGTGAAAGTGAGAGTGTTGTAAAATTAGGTTCTTTAGACCCAACTTTATCAGTACTTTTGATTACCATACCATATATATAGTTAGTTGTACATGATGTACACTTACCATTATAGTATTAATATTTCTACATCCACTATTAAAATAGTATTTTACATATATATTTTTCATATCAAAAGGTTATATCAGATCCCATGATGTAATTAGAACCTCAAGATACTATGACATTAATCTTAACCATATGTCTTATAGTTTAGATACATCATACTGACTGGACATAATAGATGTCTAACTATCAGGTTTTAGGGACTCATAATCATTGTGAATTATTCTCATGAAGTTATCACTTGGTGATATTGAGTATATTAGATCATGAGGACAAACCTACTAATAGTAACACCACATGTTTTGGGTATTATTGGTTATTCTTATCTACAAACATGTTTATTGGTATCTTGACTTGATATCATTATCAATATGTTCCATTTTATCATGTACTTTGATGAAAGGAAAGAATCAAGAAATTAAAGTCATGGAGATGATAAAGTTTCATCACTTTAGTGAAGAAAATTTTGAAATACCTTTCCCACAAGCTTCTACTGAGCACCTCAATACCATCAATGTCGACTGATTTCACCTCAATTGATGCACATGATTTTTGGTCTTGATGATGTTGATGCTTATATTTGATGATATTTTTTCTTGGATCGATTAGGAAGATAGGTTGAGTTCATGAATCATGTATAGGAATGATGGTTCACATGTCATGTTCTTGGTTTATTATAATTGATTGAGGCATAGATTAATTTAATTCTGACAAAAATATATTTTTAGATTTCCCAAATATATTCTTGGAGATATTTAATTAACTAATGTAGGGAATGATATATTTTTTATGCATGATTTTTACTAAAGTTTAGGTATATATGACATGTAATGGAGCCTTAAGTAGGTAGGTAAGTATTATTTTTGTAGGTTCTTTCCCTTGGCATGACATGTGCTGTTGAGTTTTCAAATGTTTTTGAAAATAGGAAATTCACTGGCATAAGAGGTTTTGAATGTATTTCAAGGGTTTTTTGTTTTTAAATGGATCTATTAATGCCAAGTGTTTTTGGAATTTTTTATATTTTGAATGGAATTGGAACTTTTTAGAAAGGGTATTTGGCCTCGTTGGGTCATGAAATGGGTAAAGTATTGGAATTATATGAAATGGTTTAAAATGGAGAAAATGGATTTTTTTTCTTGAGTGATTTTAAATGAAATGGTATTTGGATTTGAATAGTTTTAAATATGATTTGGAAATGGTTTTCAAAATATTTGGAAAAATTTGGTTTGAATGGGATTTTTAAAAGGTGGAAATGGTTTGGCTCGTCGAGATGGGATTTTTCTGAGGCATGTTTAGAACTTTGAGCTAGGTTTTTATGATGTGTGTGGGATACCCCTTGAGGTAATATTTCTTGTTGTATTTTATATGGATCTTAGACCAAGGGGAATGTTTTTTTTTTTGTGATGGGCCCAAGTTACAGTGTCCCATATGTGGTTCGATGACTAGCCTCTCCAGGGGGGATGGGTTGTGAGGTGGTGAGCCGATTTGGGTTTGATGTGTTTGGTTAGTGATAAACCCTTGTAAGGGTAGGTTTGGCATGTGGTGTGCTATTTGATATTTTTTTGGCTCTTTCTAGAGTGACTATATAAGTTTTTTGTGAAAATGGTGTTTTTGTGAGCCCTAACCTAGATGTAGACCCTCTATTAGTGGGACTAGTGGGGTGTTTTTTGAGGTAGATAACCATGATTTAGATGGGTTTTTGTGATTTTTTGATTGAAACTAATTAAATGTGTATTTATATGTGATATTTGGGCTAGTAAATATGTATAGTATTGGTTTCTCTTGGTGACCATTGGTTCCATTCCAATTAGTGGGATTATCAATTTCATAGGCTTTGAGAGGGTTACAAGTGGGTTGTTCTCCTTGCCTTGGGTGGAAGATGAGTGGGAAGTTAATGATGATAGGTGTGTGGTAGTGAATATCCTAGTTTTCAAGACCTTATATAGTGGTTCTCGATCAGTATGGGACCAAGCATTAGGTTTTTTAGACGACACTTTGGCCTTATGAAGTGTGAGTGCAATAAGCATTTCAGTGTCTTAGGAGTAGCTCGAGAGAGAGTTTTGGGGAATTAGAGCAGCTGATAGTTGAGTAACTACCGCCTATAGTGGTTCATGATGTGAAACAAGTTCCCAAACCATGTAAGGGTTTATGGTAGTATTATTAAGAGGTTTTTTATTCTAAGGTGATAGGTTTAACTTGTGGTTTCGATTTGGAAACCACGTTTGGGCCTTGGAGAGAGGTGAGGTTATTCATTGTTACTTGGAGTGACAGAGACCATGTGTGATGTGATGTCCTGAGTATAAGGCCCCAGCCTTAAACCTTACTTAATCTTGAGTTATTACAAGATTACACATTGAAGATCTTTTCAGGTTTAGAGTTTTAGAGAATTAGATCATGAAACATGCATTACATTCCACATTTAAACAAAGTGGTTACATAAAAGACAGTATTCATTCTTCCCATCAATGGAAACATATTGAAAATAAAACATGGATTCTTTCTTGACACATCCTTGACACTATCATCACATCATGTACCTTTCCCTTGACCTGTGAAAAACATTTCAAAAACTTGGGATGAGCATAAAAAGCTCAGTAAGGGTTATAAAAATATGGAAAGGAAACATGAGTTCATATATACATAAGAATGAAATCATACTTTACCCATAAAACATAGGCACTTTAACATACCTCATCAAATCATGAATAAATCATAGAAAACATAAGACATAAAGGTAACTTGAGGCATTCATAACATTCTTACGTAGGGAGTAACCCTCTTGGTTACGTTTGGAATACCCATCACAGTATATTCCCTAAATCTCTTTGGAGAAACCTTAACGTTACACTCCTTCGCGTTACCCAATGCATTGGAGAGCTATATCGGGCTCACCCGCCCTTAGTTTATCACGGAACCACCCGTTTTCATAACAATGCCCAAGAACCATAACATAAACGTATCACATAAAACATGCATAAAGGAAACATAACATTTCCACATTTCAATCACAATATAACATTTTAGTATATTGAAATAATGAATCCGTTCAAAAAGAAACCATTTCCAAAACCATTTAAAACATTTAATAAGGAGATCTTTGAATCAAAGTGTCCCATACCACCTTGAAGCTTTTAAAATTTTAAACCATTAATATCCATATAAATAAATCCTTAAAACCAATTTGAAAACATGTATATTAAAAAGAACAAATCATTAAAACATTTAAAGCGATATTTTGGTTAAAGGGTTTTTACCAAAATTAGAGACACTTGAATACAATAATTGAGGAATAACATTTAATCAGAACTTTATAATATCATGAGAATAAATGGATTCATGATATAATATTCCAAAGGATAGTATATACACCATATAAGAGTGAATTGGTGCATAACAACAATGAAGTCTCAATAGGGATGTAAAATGTGATGAAATCCCTTATAAAGAAGGTATCCTTAAATTAAGGATAAATCAATCTCAAAATTATGTGTGAAAAATATAAATACACCCAATATAATTGGATATTAAGTGTAAAACAATAAAAGGTCATTCACACATATTCAAATGATGACATATTCAATAACTACATGTTGAACCCAAAGAAATCGAAATTGGGTTAAAACGTTCCCTTGGTAAAATTCGACATCCTAAACGGCGTCACTTCAAAAATTCAGAAAATGAGTTGATTAGAGATAAAAAGGGAATCTCATCACTTGGACATAAAATTTACATCAATCAGGATATAGAAGAACATATCCCAACATAATAGTATGTGAATTAAAAGACATAACAAACGAAGTCTTTTAAAAAGAGGAGGGTGAAAGGTTCCCTTACCGAATTGGGTAACTTTCGAAAAGTACACCCCATTGAAGAAGTGTCATACAGTGAATATGTAAATACCCATAAATGGAATTATATTACAAAATGAGTGTAATAATGGTCAGTACATAAACCACTCAAATGAAATTGTGGCAAATGTAGCATAAATCTCACAGGAATAAAAGTGAGATGAAAAATCCCTTACGAAAACTCGGCAGCCTAACGGCGCCACTTAAAACTTCCAAAAATTGATTGATGAGATCAAATAGGGTATCTCCTCTCACTACAATAAAATTTACAGCAAGAGTAATATAAAATAACATCCCCCATCATAAAAAAAAGTGGAGCTTAAAAGAAGTGACATAAAAGAGAGTACTTAAAGAGAAAGAGAGAGGTTAGATCTCTTACGAAAATTCGGCAGCCTAACGGCGCCACTCAAAACTTCCAAAATGGATTGATGAGAGATAATAGGGTCTCTCATCATATGAACATAAAAATTACAGTAAGAGTAATATAAAATAAAATCCCAATCACAATAAAGATGAGCTTAGAAGGAATGACATAAAAGAGTGTACTTAAAAAGAAATAGAGGAGTAGGATCCCTTACCTCAGGTCCGACTTGACTCGATCGTTCTTTAATGTACTGAATAATAAACTTGAGTTAATTTCAACTTTATTAAGAACCTTTTTCTAGTTCATTATTCCTTTTATATCACTTATTGCAATGTTATAAACATTATTTAATCATTTAAGTTAATAATGTTTGTTTTGTCGATATTTGGTTCTTAAGTCGAAAGTGGACTTCTTACAATTACATGTTGTTTGTGTGGTCAAATGTTCATTATATCCAGAATTATATTCATTATTTGGATATCATATATATCATATATATCCAGAATAAACATGTATTTATAATATTACATAATCATTTAGAGGTAAGAAATGAAATGCACCGTTCATGGAGACGGTAAGTCGTACGTACGCATGAACGCTACTTTCATTTCTATTTCATATTTTTATGGAATGGAATAATAATGATATAGATGTATGTTATAATTATAGTATAAAATCATATATAATAACTTTAAATCCATCCTTTATACGTCCGACATATGGCATTAACGAATCACATCACTTTGAAGGGGCGGTAGTCCGCACTTCCTTAAATGAAGATATCGCGTTTACCCATAATGGAAACCATAAAGGTATGCCCAAAAATAAAAATAAATAAGCTTAAGTAAAAAATAAACATATTATATACCATATATAAATATAGTTACATCTTAATGGACACCTTTGAAGGTGTTAAAAGAATGTTGAACAATCATCGTTTCGGGAGGCATAAATTCACCATCCACAGAAACCGTATGTTCTTTAACCATTAGATGTAGGTGTGTGTAAGTGTAGCTTGAATCCTTCTTATAACAACATCCTAGTATATTGAAGATACTGGAGTTGTTACAAAAGAAATAAATAAAAAGAGTTTAGGGGGTTGGAGAAGCAAAATAAAACAAAAGGACTCAAGTGAAGACATTACCTTAAAATCGGGTAACTCCCTTTGGTTTGAGCTCAAAGGATTCCTTGGGAAGTCTTCTGCCCAAAGTGAGGCTTCAAGGAGTAAGATAGGGAAGTGGAGAGACAAAATGGGAAGATTTTGGCCGATACAAAGGCTTTGGGAGTGTGGGTAAGGAGGTAGAGGTGGGGGCCTTTTATAAGAGGAGAGGAGGGGCACTCTTGGAAGGTAAAGAAAAGTCACTTTATTTTAAAATGGTATTCAGATTTAAGAGGTCCCAAATTGATGTGTTTCGAGTATAAGGTGATAAGGGTTCGAAATACACTCATCCAATAGGTTTTGGACATGTTTAGGTCTTATATATTACATTATCTTTCCATTTTATTTAAATCGTTAAATAATGAGGTCATCGCTGCATCATCATGATGTCATAAATAATTTAATTTATTTAATGTCTAAAATTTATAAAAAAAATACTATAATGTAGGAACTATTTTTATATTTACAATGAATATTTATAGTCAAAAATATGATTTTTATCACCCCATGTAAAAATTGTTTTAGTAAAACATTTCATGTTTGTCTCATTTTTACTTTAACTTTAAATAAAAAGATATTAATGTCATTTTCCAACCAAAGTGGCTTCATGGGGTCCCCAAGTTGACCCATGGATTTTCTTGGTCGGTCATGACACATCCAATGAGGGTAGGACATGTGTCTTGGTCATTTCATTTTATTAAAACATTATTCTTACCATAAACTACACTAATTACCTCTAATCGCGATTAAAAACTTAATAAGTTACTATTCACCAAAAAATTATTTTTATCCCATTGAACCACATTTTAATTCTTAATGACAACCATGTATGTCGGATTTTTGAAATTCAAAACACAGAAGTGGTAAAATTTCATTTAAATGAAAAATCAGTTTTCATAAGTACCACTTAGTGGTTTCACTATTCATCAAAAATTGAAGTTTTTCAGAAAAATACCAAAAATTCACCCTAAGCTTTATTTGATATTCCGAATTCAAAAATGAAGTCTATTTTAAAAAAATTCAAAACATATAAGTAAAATTAATTAATTTAATAATTAATTCTCGCTGTCATAACAAATAGCGTGTTTTTATGAAACAATAAGTATCAAAAGATTGACACTAGTTTAAGTCCGATTTCAAAGTGAAATTAATTCCAACGACCACTATTGGATTTAATGGTAAAAATATATTCAAATTTAACTTTAAAAACAATTCAAAAGATAATCTAATCATATAAATAAATTAGATTAAAAAGAGGTTTTGAATTAAAATACAACATTTTACACTATTCATTAAAAAATGAACTTTATCAGAAAAATACCAAAAATTTACACAAAGTAAAATTTGATGTCCCGATTCTAAAGAAGAGTTTTATTTGGTACAAAATAATGTATAAGAGTGATCAAAACTATATTTAATGACAGTTTTCCATCAAAAGGCGATAAGTGATCCTTTAGTGAAAATTAGGGTATAAAAGCCTAAAATTGAAATATTTCCATATATTATGCCTTTATCTTTTATTGGATAAATGTGAAAACATTTAAAAACATATATAATCATATTTTAGTTATTTCTATCCATTCTTGCCAATACAACGGCTACATGTTAACTACCATTTAAAATAATATTATTTTATTATTAGAGTGCAACGTAAGATTCCCAAGAAACTCGTTGTTGCGTATTGGGTACGCCATCGAGCATTGCATCCCCTTTAAAGTAATATTAATATTTGATTCACAAATATGGATAAATATAAAGATGTTATATTCTTTATTTACCCGAGGTGTTACATCCTTCCCCCCTTTTGGGAATTGCGTCCTCGCAATTTTAAAATTGAGCTTGGAAACATCCTTGAAAGTCCCACATCGGAACAAGAGTCGATAAAACAATCACTTTAAAATAAAGGAAGATAAGTACAAAGGTTACCTGAGTTAACCCATACTAGGATTCCAAGTATGAAAACATGGACATGGAGAAGAAAACATAGGGTCATGTTCTGATGAAGAGTGATAGAAAACATGTTTAGGAGAAAGTTAACCATGAGAAAATCACAAACTTGTGATGGGTTAAACGGTATTCGATTCCCCAGTAGGAAAAGTTAATAGACAACATTTTTGTTTTAAGTTACTTTTTATTGAGGAATTTATTCATAAGGAAACATAATCACTTATCATGTTCACTTTCAACTTTTATTAGATTCCTTACACAAACTCATATTTTCTCCAAAAAGGCAAGTATTTAGGAAGACTTGTTCACATTAAGAGTATTATAATCAACTTCTAGAGAGTCACCTAATCCACAAAAGAGAACTATATACTTCCCATGTCTTTAGACTTTAACCAAAACCAAAAGCAAAAAGGTTAGTACAAGATCAGATAATCCAGAAAAGGATAACCCTTTATAAAAAAAAATCTTTTCTTAATCTCCAAAATTTGTCCAACAAAACCCAAAGTTCAACGAGGACCATCCGATAAACAATTTGTCCATAAAATTATTCAATGTAAACCAATCTTTGATTGAAACCCAAATATTTGAAGGATTTAGTCACATAGTCTTCCAAGTTAAATCATAACATTTATCTCCAAACAACATCAGTTGCTACTAAAGACTCGTATTGAAAAGTAATTTACCTAATCACATATCCTCCATGATAGGTTAATCATTTTCATAAATAACCCAAAATCAACTTAATATTAATTCATAAAATCATATCACTAAAAATAATCATTCAAACTAACCAGGGACTTCACGTAGTCCAGTGGTAGGTGATAAATACCAGTCACACTTTGGTTGTGGGTTCGATTCCCGTAGCTTTGTCTGACGCGACGGGTTGTCACACGGTCTGTGTGTTGTCCTTTTTCCAAAACTATATAATTCTTAAATCATTCCCCAAAAAGAGATAAAATCATCAAAAATTATCATAACATATTTTAACCTCAAGTTTATCTCATGCCTTTAATTTTCCATCATATCATATAATAACCCATAATTACCTCAAAAGTAAGGATCATATAAACTCTAATGGTTACCTTTATAATTATTACCTGAACTTCCACATCGATTGGTCATCTCGTACATGATGCATTAAACATCATACCAAGGTTCAAGTGGTTGATCATGACTCCTTGATAGTTGGTTTAGAACAACCACGTGTTTCCTCATTGAATCCCCCATTTTATCTAGTATCTTAATCATAGAACCACCACAGTTTCCTTCAAACCTGTTGTCTCTTTGGTGCCTGCTAGATCCATCCATTCACTAAAAACAGAAATGTCAGTGTGAGTATATCAACAAAACCATCATGTACTAATGAGGAAGGTAAACACTAAGATACACTTACTCATTCACTTTAGCTAAAACAAGGACTCTTTCTGAAATCCTAACCATTATGGTAATGTCACTTATGTTAAAGAATACCCTAACCTCTAAAGTTATCTAAAGCGACCTTTGATACCAACTATAAGGCCCCAGCCTTAAACCTTACTTAATCTTGAGTTATTACAAGATTACACATTGAGGATCTTTTCAGGTTTAGAGTTTTAGAGAATTAGATCATGAAACATGCATTACATTCCACATTTAAACAAATTGGTTACATAAAAGACAGTATTCATTCTTCCCATCAATGGAAACATATTGAAAATAAAACATGGACTCTTTCTTGACACATACTTGACACTATCATCACATCATGTACCTTTCCCTTGACCTGTGAAAAACATTTCAAAAACTTGGGATGAGCATAAAAATCTCAGTAAGGGTTATAAAAATATGGAAAGGAAACATGAGTTTATATATATATAAGAATGAAATCATACTTTACCCATAAAACATAGGCACTTTAACATACCTCATCAAATCATGAATAAATCATAGAAAACATAAGACATAAAGGTAACTTGAGGCATTCATAACATTCTTACATAGGGAGTAACCCTCTTGGTTACGTTTGGAATACCCATCATAGTATATTCCCTAAATCTCTTCGGAGAAACCTTAACGTTACACTCCTTCGCATTACCCAATGCATTGGAGAGCTATATCGGGATCACCCGCCCTTAGTTTATCATGGAACCACCCGTTTTCATAACAATGCCCAAAAACCATAACATAAACGTATCACATAAAAAATGCATAAAGGAAACATAACATTTCCACATTTCAATCACAATATAACATTTTAGTATATTGAAATAATGAATCCGTTCAAAAAGAAACCATTTCCAAAACCATTTAAAACATTTAATAAGGAGATTTTTGAATCAAAGTTTCCCATACCACCTTGAAGCTTTTAACATTTTAAACCATTAATATCCATATAAATAAATCCTTAAAACCATTTTGAAAACATGGATATTAATAAGAACAAATCATTAAAACATTTAAAGCGATATTTTGTTTAAAGGGTTTTTACCAAAATTAGAGATACTTGAATACAATAATTGAGGAATAACATTTAATCAGAACTTTATAATATCATGAGAATAAATGGATTCATGATATAATATTCCAAAGGACAGTATATACACCATATAAGAGTGAATTTTTTCATAACAACAATGAAGTCTCAATAGGGATGTAAAATGTGATGAAATCCCTTATAAAGAAGGTATCCTTAAATTAAGGATAAATCAATCTCAAAATTATGTGTGAAAAATATAAATACACCCAATATAATTGGATATTAAGTGTAAAACAATAAAATTTCATTCACACATATTCAAAGGATGACATATTCAATAACTACATGTTGAACCCAAAGAAATCGAAATTGGGTTAAAATGTTCCCTTGGTAAAATTCGACAGCCTAAACGGCGTCACTTCGAAAATTCAGAAAATGAGTTGATGAGAGATAAAAAGGGAATATAATCACTTGGACATAAAATTTACATCAATCAGGATATAGAAGAACATATCCCAACATAATAGTATGTTAATTAAAAGACATAACAAATGAAGTCTTTTAAAATGAGGAGGGTGAAAGGTTCCCTTACCGACTTGGGTAACTTTCGAAAAGTACACCCCATTGAAGAAGTGTCATACAATGAATATGTAAATACCCATAAATGGAATTATATTACAAAAGGATTGTAATAATGGGCAGTAAATAAACCAATCAAATGAAATTGTGGTAAATGTAGCATAAATCTCACAGGAATAAAAGTGAGATGAAAAATCCCTTACGAAAACTCGGTAGCCTAACGGCGCCACTTAAAACTTCCAAAAATGGATTGATGAGATCAAATAGGGTATCTCATCTCACTAAAATAAAATGTACAGGAAGAGGAATATAAAATAACATCCCCCATCATAAAAAAAGTGGATCCTAAAATAAGTGACATAAAGGAGAGTACTTAAAGAGAAAGAGAGAGGTTAGATCTCTTACGAAAATTCGGCAGCCTAACGGCGCCACTCAAAACTTCCAAAATGGATTGATGAGAGATAATAGGGTCTATCATCATATGAACATAAAAATTACAGTAAGATTAATATAAAAGAACATCCCAATCACAAGAAATATGAGCTTATAAGGAATGACATAAAAGAGTGTACTTAAAAAGAAAGAGAGGAGTAGGATCCCTTACCTCAGGTCCGACTTGACTCGATCGTTCTTTAACGTCCTGAATAATAAACTTGAGTTAATTTCCACTTTATTAAGAACCTTTTTCTAGTTCATTATTCCTTTTATATCACTTATTTCAATGTTATAAACATTATTTAATCATTTAAGTTAATAATGTTTGTTTTGTCGATATTTGGTTCTTAAGTCAAAAGTGGACTTCTTGCAATTACATGTTGTTCGTGTGGTCAAATGTTCATTATATCCAGAATTATATTCATGATTTGGATATCATATATATCACATATATCCAGAATATAAATGTATTTATAATATTACATAATCATTTAGAGGTAAGAAATGAAATGCACCGTTCATGGAGACGGTAAGCCGTACGTACGCATGAACGCTACTTTCATTTCTATTTCATATTTTTATGGAATGGAATAATAATGATATAGAGGTATGTTATAATTATAGTATAAAATCATATATAATAACTTTTAATCCATCCTTTATACGTCCCACATATGGAATTAACGAATCACATCACTTTGAGGGGGCGGTAGTCCGCACTTCCTTAAATGAAGATATCGCGTTTACCCATAATGGAAACCATAAAGGTATTCCCAAAAAGAAAAATACAGAAGCTTAAGTAAAACATAAACATATTATATATCATATATAAATATAGTGACATCTTAATGGCCACCATTGAAGGTGTTAAAATAATGTTGAACAATCATCGTTTCGGGAGGCATAAATTCACCATCCATGGAAACCGTATGTTCTTTAACCATTAGATGTAGGTGTGTGTAAGTGTAGCTTGAATCCTTCTTATAACAATATCCTAGTATATTGAAGATACTGTAGTTGTTAAAAAAGAAATAAATAAAAAGAGTTTAGGGGGTTGGAGAAGCAAAATAAAACAAAAGGACTCAAGTGAAGACATTACCTTAAAATCGGGTAACTCCCTTTGGTTTGAGCTCAAAGGCTTCCTTGGGAAGTCTTCTGCCCAAAGTGAGGCTTCAAGGAGTAAGATAGGGAAGTGGAGAGACAAAATAGGCATAGGTTGCCCGATCCAAAGGCTTTGGGAGTGTGGGTAAGGAGGTAGAGGTGGGGGCCTTTTATAAGAGGAGAGGAGGGGCACTCTTGGAAGGTAAAGAAAAGTCACTTTATTTTAAAATGGTATTCGGATTTAAGAGGTCCCACATTGATGTGTTTCGAGGATAAGGTGATAAGAGTTCGAAATCCACTCATCCAATAGGTTTTGGACATGTGTAGGTGTAACATCCCAAGTAAGTAATGAATAATAGATATTTTTATCTATGTCTATTAATGATTAAGATAGTGTTTTAAAGGCTTAAAATGAAAATAAATCCAATCTTAAGCATGGAATACACTAATATTTTTAAAAGATTGTTTTAGTGCCTTTTGATGGAAAACCATTTTTAAATCTATATTTTGAAAATTTTATAAGCTATGTTTGTCAAAATAAACTTATTATTTATGATTGGGACATCAAAATTTACTTTGTGTGAATTTTTGGTATTTTTCTGACAATGTTCATTTTTTTATGAATAGTGAAAAATACTGCATTTTACATCAAAAATGATTTTTAATCTAATTTATTTATATGATTAGATTATCTTTTGAATTGGTTTTGAAGTGAAATTAGAATATATTTTTACCATTTAATCCAATGGTGGTCATTGGAATCAATTTCACTTTGAAATTGGACTTAAACTGGTGCCAATCTTTTGATACTTATTGTTTCATAAAAACACGCTATTTGCTCTGACAACGGGAATTAATTATTAAATTAATTAATGTAACTTATATGTTTTGAATTTTGTAAAATATACTTCATTTTTTAATTCAGAATATCAAATATATCTTAGGGTGAATTTTTGGTAATTTTCTGAAAAACTCCAATTTTTTATGAATAGTGAAACCACTAAGTGGTAATCAAGCAAACTGATTTTTCAGTTAAATGAAAGTTTACCACTAATGTGTATTGAATTTTGAAAATCCGACATACCTGTCTTTCATTAAGAAGTAAAATGTGGTTCAATGAGATTAAAATAATTTTTTGGTGAATAGTAACTTATTAAGTTTTTAATCGCGATTAGTGGTAATTAGTGTAGTTTAAGGTAAAAATAATGATTTAATAAAATAAGATGAGCTTGAAACATGTCCTACCCTAATTGTTTGTGTCATGGCCGACCAAGACAAGCCATGGGTCAACTTGGGGACCCCATGGATCCACTTTGGTTGGGAAATGACATAAATAACTTTTTATTTAATGTAAAAGTAAAAAATGACACAAACATAATATGTTTTGAAAAAAAAATTACATGGGGTTATAAAGATCAGATTTTTTATTATAAATAGTAATTAGAAAGATAAAAAGATTTCCTACATCATAGTATTTTTTTTATAATTTTTAGACTTTAAATAAATTAAATTATTTATGACATCATGATGATGCAGCGATGACCTCATTATTTAACGATTTAAATAAAATGGAAAGATAATGAAAAAATCTAAAACCTACACATGGACAAAACCAATTGGATGAGTGGATTTATAAGCCTTATCACCTTATCCTCTAATTATAACAATGTGGGACCTTTTGAATCCGAAACTCTTTTTAAAATAAAGTAACTTATCTTTACTTTCCAAAAGTGCCCCTCCTCTCCTCTTATAAAAGGCCCCCACCTCTACCTCATTTTACACACTCCTCAAGCCTTTAGCTCGGCCAACCCCTGCCCATTTACTCTCTCCACATCCCTCTACTCATCCTAGAGGATTCCCTTTGGGAATAATCCTTTGAAAGCAAGCCTTTAGGCTCAAATCAAAAGGAGTTACACTTTTAAAGGTAATTCATTCTCTCATGTTCATTTGTTTTATTTTGCTTCTCCAACCCCCTAAACTCTTTTTATTTACTTCTTTTGTAACAACACCAGTATCTTCAATATACTAGTATGTTGTTATAAGATTTATTTGAGCTACACTCTCACACAACTACATCAAATGGTTAAAGAACACACGGTTTCCGTGGATGGCGAAATTCTACCTCCCGAAACGATGATTGTTCAATACTCATTTAACACCTTCAAAGGTGGCCATTATGATGTCACTATTTTTATATGATATATAATATGTTTATTTTTTCCTTAAGATTCTGTTTTTTTCATTTTGGGCATACCTTTATGGTTTCCATTATGGGTAAACACGATATCTTCATTTTAGGAAGTGCGGACTACCGCCCCCTGAAAGTGATTTGATTCGTTAATACCATATGTGGGATGTGTATAGGATAAAGTTAATGATATTATATATGTTATTATACTGGAATTATAATATACTCTTATATCATTATGATTCCTTTCCAGAAAATATGAAATAGAAATGGAAGTAGCGTTCATGCGTACGTACGGCTTACCATCTCCATGAACGGTGCATTTCATTTCTTACCTCTAAATGTGATGTAATATTATAAATACATGTATATGATGAATATATATGATATATATGTTATCCAAATCATTAATATCATTCTGGATATAACGAACCTTTGACCAAATTAACAACATGTAAGTGTAAGAATTCTATTTTTTACTTAAGAACCAAATACCGACAAAATGAACATTATTAACTTAAATGATTACATGATGTTCATAACATGGTATAAAAGGAATAATGAACTTGAAAAAGGTTCTTAAGCAAGTAGATATTAACTCAAGTTTATTATTCAGGATATTAAAGAATGGTCGGGTCAAGTCGGATACGAGGTATGGGACTTTGTCTCAATCTCCTTTCATTGAGGCATATTTTGTTTATTACACAAACTTTTTTTTATATGGTGTATAAACCCCTTTGACTTTTACGTTTATTCAAAAGGAATCCTTTTATACAAAGCGTTTACTAAACGACAAAAGGGAATGTTTTTGTCGTACGTATGCAGCGACAATGACTTCTCTGCCGTCGTGACCGTTATTTGAGTTTCGGCTTCCTCTACAAGCCATACCTTCTTTTTAAAAGGAAAAATAAATACCATGTTTTAATTTTCTTTTATTTTGGTATTGAAAATGGTTTTCATAATATTTTTATATCAATGTGTTGTATTGATATCTTGTGATTGAAAGGTGGAAATTTTATGTTTCCTTTATGCATGTTTTATGTGATACGATTATGTTGAGGTTCTTGGGCATTATTATGAAGACGGGTGGTTTCGTGATAAACTAAGGGCGGGTGAGCCCGATATAGCTCTCCAATGCATTGGGTAACGCGAATGAGTGAAACGTTAAGGTTTCTCCGAAGAGATTTAGGGAATATACTGTGATGGGTATTCCAAACGTACCCAAGAGGGTTACTCCCTACGTAAGAATGTTATGAATGCCTCAAGTTACCTTTATGTCTTATGATTTCTATGATTTATTCATGATTTGATGAGGTATGTTAAATTGATTATGTTTTATGGGTAAAGTATGATTTCATTCTTATGTATATATGTACCCATGTTTCCTTTCCATGTTTTTATAACCCATACTGAGCCTTTTATGCTCATCCCAATTTTTTTTGTAATGATTTTCACAGGTCAAGGGAAAGGTACATGATATGATGATAGTGTCAAGGAAGTGTCAAGAAAGAATCCATGTTTTATTTTAAATATGTTTTCATTGATGGGAATGAAGAATACTATCTTTATGTAACCACTTTGTTTTAATGTGGGTTGTAATGCATGTTTTAAGATCTAATTCTCTATAACTCTAAACCCGAAAAGATCCTCAATGTGTAATCTTGTAATAACTCAAGATTAAGTAAGGTTTAAGGCTGGGGCCTTATAGTTGGTATCAAAGGTCGGTTTAGATAACTTTAGGAGTTAGAATTCTATTAAATGATTATCCAAAAATATTTTTTTTATGGTCAAATTGAAGTGATATAGCATTTGAAGATTACCATGTTGCTTCATCTAAGACATGTTTGTTCAGAATGGTTTTCCGCAGAGGAAACAGGGAAGCAGTGCTAGGAAGGAATACAGAAGGAAATAACCTTCCGAATCAGCATCCTGAGATGGTCGGAATTGGAACTGAACAGTTTGTTGCAGTAATGGCACAGTTGACTCAAGCGATAAATGGCGGTGGTATCCATGCACAAGATCAGCCAGATCAACCATAGAGAAACATGTCAGTGGTGGAACATTTCATGAGGCAACATCCCCCATCATTTAGAGGATCATCTGACCCTGTGCTAGATGAAGGGTGGATTAAAGCACTGGAGAAGATTTTTGATGTCATGGGGTGTTCAGACAATCAAAAGGTTAGTCTTGCTATTTACCGTTTGGAGGGTGAAGCAGATCAGTGGTGGTCTATGGCTAAAAATATCAGGGACGCCGATGAGATTGATGCTCTTGACTGGGATGAATTCAAAGGTATGTTTCTTGAGAAGTATTTTCCTAAGGCTGTTCGACTTAGGATGGAAAAACAATTCTTGGAATTGAGGCAAGAGGAAGACTCAGTGGCTACATATGAAGAAAGGTTCACTCGTTTGGCAAGGTATGCTCCAAATTTTATCCGAGACCTTGATAGTAAAATCAATCGTTTTTACTCAGGATTAAATCCAAAATATCGAAGGGAATTAGCTTCTCATGAGTTTAAAAATTATGAAAAGCTTGTTCGATGTGCTGAGAAGGTGGAAATGGAGTTTTCTGATGACCAAGTGTTCTATAACAACCAGCAGAAGAAGAGACCGAGGTGGCAGGAGAAAGGTAAGAATTCTTCAAAAAAGTATGATGGTAAGAGAACTAAGTTTATAGTTTGTGATAAATGTGGCAAAAGGCATGCTGGGGAATGTCTTCTGAATTCTGGAAAGTGTTACTGATGTGGTAAGATAGGACATAAGGCCCGTGATTGCACTGAAAAGGATCAAGGTGAAGGTAATAACAAATTTGATTTACAGTTAGTGAAATGTTATAAGTGCAATGAGATGGGTCACTATGCAAACGAGTGTCCGACAAAGAGCTTGAGTGATGGGAAGCAGTTAGACTACAAGCAGAAAGGGGTGGTGAAATCCTTTTCAACTACTTCAGCAGATGTTGGGCCATCAAATGAAGTTGTATCAGGTACTTTGTTTGTTTTTTCAGATTATTCCAGTGTGTTGTTTGATTCGGGGTCTACACATTCTTTCATCTCTGAAACCTTTTCTAGTAAAATGTGAATACCATCTCAAAAAATGACTCCTGAACTTTTGGTAAAAACACCTGGGGGAAATTTTGAGGCAAAAATAATTTATAAGAATCTTCCTATCCTTATCTGTGGAAAGAACCTACTTGAAAACCTTATTGTTCTACCTCTAGTAGAGTTTGATGTTATCCTGGGTATGGATTGGCTCTCTATTTACCATGCTAAGATTGACTGTAGAGCTAAAGAAGTTTCTTTTCAGAAAGACTTTCAGTTTGTTTACAAGAATGAACCCTTACTTTTGATAACATATCAAGAGGTCGAGAAACTTGTAAAAGATGGAAATGAATGTTACCTTGCACACGTCATTGAAAATAAAGGAACTGTTCAGATTAATTATGTGCCAGTGGTAAATGAGTATCCTGATGTTTTTCCTAATGAGTTGCCTGGAATAATACCAGATCGGGAAGTTGAGTTTACTGTTGACTTAGTTCCTGATGCTAATCCAATTTCAAAACCCCCTTATCGAATGGCACAAATTGAACTTTTAGAGTTGAAGGAGCAATTGCAAGATTTATTAGAGAAAGGTTTCATTAGACCTAGCACATCACCATGGGGTGCTCCTGTTTTATTTTTTAAGAAGAAAGATGGTTCTATGAGACTTTTCATTGATTATAGAGCCTTGAATAATATCACTGTTAAGAACAAATATCCTTTGCCTCATATCGATGATTTGTTTGATCAGCTCCAGGGAGCTCAGTTTTTTTCAAAGATTGACCTGAGATCGGGGTACCATCAGCTGAAGGTAAAGGAGGCAGATATTCCGAAGACCACATTCCGTACGAGATATGGCCATTATGAATTTGTAGTAATGCCTTTTGGGCTAACCAATGAACCTGTTGTATTCATGGACTTAATGAATAGAATTTTCCATGAGTTCTTGGATAAGTTTGTAGTGGTTTTCATTGATGATATTTTGGTGTTTTCTAAAAGTAAAGAGGAGCATGAAATACATTTAAGGGTTATCTTGAAAACCTTAAAAGAAAAGAAACTGTATGGGAAATTCAGAAAGTGTGAGTTTTGGTTGCAACAAATTTCTTTCCTTGGTCACATTGTTTCTAAATATGGAATAACTGTTGATCCTGCAGAAACAAAAGTTGTGGAAGAATGGCCAAGACCCACAAATGTAACCGAGATTCGTATCTTCCTTGGTTTTGAGGGCTATTACCGAAGGTTTGTTAGAAATTTTTCATGGTTATCTAGTCCAATGAATAAGCTAACTCAGAAGGGTGTTAAGTTTATCTGGACAAAAGAATGTGATGATTGTTTTCAGGAATTGAAAAGAATATTGGTGAATGCTCTAGTTTTGGCACTACCTTCCAGGAATGGTGAGTTTTTTATATACAGTGATGCTTCATTGAAAGGACTTGGTTGCGTCCTAATGCAGAATGATCAGGTAATTGCTTATGCTTCACGACAGTTGAAAACTCATGAGGTAAATTACCCTACACATGATTTGGAATTAGCTGCTGTTGTTTTTGCTTTAAAAATTTGGAGGCATCATTTGTATGGAGTAAAGTGTGAAATATATACTGATCACAAAAGTTTAAAGCATATATTCACTCAGAAAGAATTGAACATGAGACATAGGATATGGCTAGAATTAATCAAGGATTATGATTGTACAATTCATTACCATCCGGGAAAAGCAAATAAAGTGGCTGATGCTTTGAGTCGAAAAAGTAATGCTTCATTAGCAATGTTGCATTTGGAACGTGATCCTTTGGTTAGGGATTTGATGAACTTTGGCATAGAAGTTGTTGGTGCAGGAATTCCTTCTATTTTGTTTCAGGTATCAGTGAGATCTTCTCTATCAGACAGAATCAAGCAAGCACAGAAGCAAGACAGTGAGTTGCAGAAAAAGGTAGAGCTGGTTCAGAAAGGTAAGTTGCGTGAATTCAACATTGATAATGATTGTGTTTTGAGATTTGGGAAGAGATTGTGTGTGCCTTGTGATTCACAGTTGAAGAGAGAGTTGTTATGTGAAGCTCATAGTTCTCCATTTTCAGTTCATTCGGGCAGTACTAAGATGTATAGAGATCTGCGGGAGTATTACTGGTGGGATGGAATGAAAAGAGATATTGCTGATTTTACTGTGAAGTGTTTGACTTGTCAGCAGGTTAAAGTAGAGCGGTAGTTACCGAAAGGGATTCTTCAGCCTTTACCAGTGCCAGAGTGTAAATGGGAGAATATATCCATGGACTTTGTTGTTGGATTACCGAAGACATCTCGAGGTAATAATGCAATCTGGGTTATTGTTGATCGCTTGACCAAATCTGCTCATTTTCTTTCTATACGAGATACTTTCTCTCTTGATCAACTTTCCCATTTTTATATTAAAGAGATAGTCAGGTTACATGGAGTTCTTCTCTCCATTGTATCGGATCGTGATCCCAGGTTTACTTCTAACTTTTGGAAAGGCCTTTAGAAGTCGTTGGGTACTGAATTAAATTTTAGTACAGCTTTTCATCCTCAATCAGATGGGCAGTCAGAACGAACAATACAGACATTGAAGGATATGCTACGAGCTTGTTCTATGGATTATCAGGGAAGTTGGGACCAACATCTTTCTTTGGTTGAATTTTCATATAATAACAGTTTTCATTCCAGTATACAGATGGCACCATTTTAGGCATTATATGGGAAGTGGTGTCAAACTCCAGCTTTCTAGGATGAAGTGGGTGAAAGGAAGTTGATGGGACCATAATTGGTTGAAGAGATGGTAGAAAAAGTTCAGCTGATTCATAAACACATGAGAACAGCTCAGAACAGGCAGAAGAGTTATGCGGATAACCGGAGGAAGGATCTATCTTTCGAGGTAGGTGATCATGTTTTTCTCAAGGTTTCTCCTTGGAAAAGTGTGATGAGATTTGGTAAGAAAGGAAAGTTGAGTCCAAGGTTCATTGGACCATATGAAATTCTGGAGAGAGTTGGATTAGTTGCTTACCGAGTGGCTTTACCTCCGAGTTTATCTCAGGTACACAATGTTTTTCATGTTTCGATGTTGAGAAAGTATATGCCAGATCCATCTCATGTTTTGAGTCCAGTGGTAGTTCAGCTGGAAGAGAACCTATCTTATGAGGAACAAACGGTCCAGATTCTTGACCACAGGGAGCAAGTGTTACGGAATAAGGTGATTCACCAGGTAAAGGTTTTGTAGAAAAACCACATGATTGAAGAGGCAACATGGGAATCTGAAAATGCAATGAGGGATAAGTACCCCCATTTATTCGATAAGTAAATAAATTGAGGGGACGCAATTTTCTAAAGGGGGGAAGGATGTAACATCACAAGTAAGTAATGAATAATAGATATTTTTATCTATGTCTATTAATGATTAAGATAGTGTTTTAGAGGCTTAAAATGAAAATAAATCCAATCTTAAGCATGGAATACACTAATATTTTTAAAAGATTGTTTTACTGCCTTTTGATGAAAAACCATTTTTAAATCTATATTTTGACAATTTTATAAGCTATGTTTGTCAAAATAAACTTATTCTTTATGATTGGGACATCAAAATTTACTTTGTGTGAATTTTTGGTATTTTTCTGACAATGTTCATTTTTTTATGAATAGTGAAAAATACCGCATTTTATATCAAAAATGCTTTTTAATCTAATTTATTTATATGATTAGATTATCTTTTGAATTGGTTTTGAAGTGAAATTAGAATATATTTTTACCATTTAATCCAATGGTGGTCATTGGAATCAATTTCACTTTGAAATTGGACTTAAACTGGTGTCAATCTTTTGATACTTATTGTTTCATAAAAACACACTATTTTCTCTGACAACGGGAATTAATTATTAAATTAGTTAATGTGACTTATATGTTTTGAATTTTGTAAAATAGACTTCATTTTTGAATTCAGAATATCAAATATATCTTAGGGTTAATTTTTGGTAATTTTCTGAAAAACTCCAATTTTTTATGAATAGTGAAACCACTAAGTGGTAATCACGCAAACTGATTTTTCAGTTAAATGAAAGTTTACCACTAATGTGTATTGAATTTTGAAAATACGACATACATGGTTGTCATTAAGAAGTAAAATGTGGTTCAATGAGATTAAAATAATTTTTTGGTGAATAGTAACTTATTAAGTTTTTAATCGCGATTAGTGGTAATTGGTGTAGTTTAAGGTAAAAATAATGCTTTAATAAAATAAGATGAGCTTGACACATGTCCTACCCTCATTGTTTGTGTCATGGCCGACCAAGACAAGCCATGGGTCAACTTGGGGACCCCATGGATCCACTTTGGTTGGGAAATGACATAAATAACTTTTTATTTAATGTAAAAGTAAAAAATGACACAAACATAATATGTTTTGAAAAAAAAAATTTTACATGGTGTTATAAAGATCATATTTTTTATTATAAATAGTCATTGGAAATCTAAAAATATTTCCTACATCATAGTATTTTTTTTATAATTTTTAGACTTTAAATAAATTAAATTATTTATGACATCATGATGATGCAGCGATGACCTCATTATTTAACGATTTAAATAAAATGGAAAGATAATGAAAAAATATAAAACCTAAACATGGCCAAAACCAATTGGATGAGTGGATTTCGAAGCCTTATCACCTTATCCTCTAATTATAGCAATTTGGGACCTTTTGAATCCGAAACTCTTTTTAAAATAAAGTAACTTATCTTTACTTTCCAAAAGTACCCCTCCTCTCCTCTTATAAAAGGCCCCCACCTCTACCTCATTTCACACACTCCTCAAGACTTTGGCTCGGCCAAACCCTGCCCATTTACTCTCTCCACATCCCTCTCCTCATCCTAGAGGATTCCCTTTGGGCAGAATCCTTTCAAAGGAAGCCTTTAGGCTCAAATCAAAAGGAGTTACACTTTTAAAGGTAATTCATTCTCTCGTGTTCATTTGTTTTATTTTGCTTCTCCAACCCCCTAAACTCTTTTTATTTACTTATTTTGTAACAACACCAGTATCTTCAATATACTAGGATGTTGTTATAAGATTTATTTGAGCTACACTCTCACACAACTACATCAAATGGTTAAAGAACATACGGTTTCTGTGGATGGCGAAATTCTGCCTCCCGAAACGATGATTGTTCAATACTCATTTAACACATTCAAAGGTGGCCATTATGATGTCACTATTTTTATATGATATATAATATGTTTATGTTTTCCTTAAGATTCTGTTTTTTTCATTTTGGGCATACCTTTATGGTTTCCATTATGGGTAAACACGATATCTTCATTTTAGGAAGTGTGGACTACCGCCCCCTGAAAGTGATTTGATTCGTTAATACCATATGTGGGATGTGTAAAGGATAAAGTTAATGATATTATATATGTTATTATACTAGAATTATAATATACTCTTATATCATTATGATTCCATTCCAGAAAATACGAAATAGAAATGGAAGTAGCGTTCATGCGTACGTACGGCTTACCGTCTCCATGAACGGTGCATTTCATTTCTTACCTCTAAATGTGATGTAATATTATAAATACATTTATATGATGAATATATATGATATATATGTTATCCAAATCATTAATATCATTCTGGATATAACGAACCTTTGGCCAAATTAACAACATGTAAGTGTAAGAAGTCTATTTTTGACTTAAGAACCAAATACCGACAAAATGAACATTATTAACTTAAATGATTACATGATGTTCATAACATGGTATAAAAGGAATAATGAACTTGAAAAAGGTTCTTAAGCAAGTATAGATTAACTCAAGTTTATTATTCAGGAGACTAAAGAACGGTCGGGTCAAGTCGGATACGAGGTATGGGACTTCTTCTCAATCTCCTTTCATTGAGGCATATTTTGTTTATTACACAACCTTTTTTTTATATGGTGTATAAACCCCTTTGAATTTTACGTTTATTCAAAAGGAATCTTTTTATACGAAGCGTTTACTAAACGACAAAAGGGAATGTTTTTGTCGTACGTATACAGCGACAATGACTTCTCTGCCGTCGTGACCGTTATTTGAGTTTCGGCTTCCTCTACAAGCCATACCTACTTTTTAAAAGGAAAAATAAATACCATGTTTTACTTTTCTTTTATTTTGGTATTGAAAATGGTTTTCATAATATTTTTATATCAATGTGTTGTATTGATATCTTGTGATTGAAAGGTGGAAATTTTATGTTTCCTTTATGCATGTTTTATGTGATACGATTATGTTGAGGTTCTTGGGAATTATTATGAAGACGGGTGGTTCCCTGATAAACTAAGGGCGGGTAAGCCCGATATAGCTCTCCAATGCATTGGGTAACGCAAAGGAGTGAAATGTTAAGGTTTCTCCTAAGAGATTTAGGGAATATACTGTGATGGGTATTCCAAACGTAACCAAGAGGGTTACTCCCTACGTAAGAATGTTATGAATGCCTCAAGTTACCTTTATGTCTTATGATTTCTATGATTTATTCATGATTTGATGAGGTATGTTAAAGTGCTTATGTTTTATGGGTAAATTATGTTTTCATTCTTATGTATATATGTACCCATGTTTCCTTTCCATGTTTTTATAACCCATACTGAGCCTTTTAAGCTCATCCCAAGTTTTTTTGTAATGATTTTCACAGGTCAAGGGAAAGGTACATGATATGATGATAGTGTCAAGGAAGTGTCAATAAAGAATCCATGTTTTATTTTAAATATGTTTCCATTGATGGGAATGAAGAATACTATCTTTATGTAACCACTTTGTTTTAATGTGGGTTGTAATGCATGTTTTAAGATCTAATTCTCTAAAAATCTAAACCCGAAAAGATCCTCAATGTGTAATATTGTAATAACTCAAGATTAAGTAAGGTTTAAGGCTGGGTCCTTATAGTAGGTCGTAGATATTACATTATCTTTCCATTTTATTTAAATCGTTAAATAATGAGTTCATCGCTGCATCATCATGATGTCATAACTAATTTAATTTATTTAATGTCTAAAAATTATAAAAAAAATACTATAATGTAGGAACTCTTTTTAGATTTCCAATGAATATTTATAGTCAAAAATATGATTTGTATAACCCCATGTAAAAATTGTTTTAGTAAAACATTTCATGTTTGTCTCATTTTTACTTTAACTTTAAATAAAAAGATATTAATGTCATTTTCCAACCAAAGTGGCTTCATGGGTTCCCCAAGTTGACCCATGGACTGTCTTGGTCGGCCATGACACATCCAATGAGGGTAGGACATGTGTCTAGGTCATTTCATTTTATTAAAACATTATTCTTACCATAAACTACACTAATTACCTCTAATCGCGATTAAAAACTTAATAAGTTACTATTCACCAAAAAATTATTTTTATCTCATTGAACCACATTTTACTTCTTAATGACAACCATTTATGTCGGATTTTTGAAATTCAAAACACAGAAGTGGTAAATTTTCATTTAAACGAAAAATCAGTTTTCATAAGTACCACTTAGTGGTTTCACTATTCATCAAAAATTGAAGTTTTTCAGAAAAATACCAAAAATTCACCCTAAGATATATTTGATATTCCGAATTCAAAAATGAAGTCTATTTTAAAAAATTCAAAACATATAAGTCAAATTAATTAATTTAATAATTAATTCCCGCTGTCATAACAAATAGCGTGTTTTAATGAAACAATAAGTATCAAAAGATTGACACTAGTTTAAGTCCGATTTCAAAGTGAAATTAATTCCAACGGACACTATTGGATTTAATGGTAAAAATATATTCAAATTTCACTTTAAAAATAATTCAAAAGATAATCTAATCATATAAATAAATTAGATTAAAAATAGGTTTTGAATTAAAATACAACATTTTACACTATTCATTAAAAAATAAACTTTATTGGAAAAATACCAAAAATTTACACAAAGTAAAATTTGATGTCCTGATTCTAAAGAAGAGTTTTTTTGGTCCAAAAGAATGTATAAGAGTGATCAAAACTATATTTAATGACATTTTTCCATCAATAGGCGATAAGTGAACCTTTAGTGAAAATTAGGGTATACAAGCCTAAAATTGAAATATTTCCATATATTATGCCTTTATCTTTTATTGGATAAATGTGAAAACATTTAAAAACATATATAATCATATTTTAGTTATTTCTATCCATTCTCGCCAATACAATGGCTACATGTTAACTACCATTTAAAATAATATTATTTTATTATTAGAGTGCAACGTAAGATTCCCAAGAAACTCATTGTTGCGTATTGGGTACGCCATCGAGCATTGCATCCCCTTTAAAGTAATATTAATATTTGATTCACAAATATGGATAAATATAAAGATGTTATATTCTTTATTTACCCGGGGAGTTACACTGAGATAGAGATAAGAGGTTGTATGGTTAGAGAATCATGTCAGATTTTATTTGGGTCTTAGGTTGTATAGTTCGAGGAAACTGGTTTTTAGAAGGGTCCTTGGAGATTGACCTTTAGGTGAGCAGTTTGGTGTTCATATGCAATGTATGTGGCTTGTTTCCTCTAAAATATTGGTCATAGTTGGAAGATCCTTTGATAGGTAGTGCCTTGGTGAACTACCCTATTAGTGGGTGTATTATAAATTTTCAGACCTCTTTGTGGTGAATTCACATAGAGTACCACAAAGTGACTAAAGGGTGTTTTGAATAGGGGATGTGTTGGAACTTGTGAGTAGAATGTGGTAGTTAAATGGTTCAGTTGAGGATATGATTGTGGAGTTGAACCAGGATTCATTTTTGGAATCTAATTTTGGTGTTGAGTGTTTTCATGATGCTTGAGTGTTAAATCATTATGGTTGGTAGTTAAGAGTGTGTTGGTGGTTGAGGTCGAGCACCTTCAGAAGAATTCATTCGAATAAGGAATGACTATTCCTATTATATAAAAATGGATATATTAAGATCAAGACCGCATCATGAATATTGTTTTGGGCTTGGTTGACATGGTTTGAGGATCGAACCTAATTTTTTTAGGAAAGTTGCTATGTCGGGGATTAGTTTTTAGAGTTGGAAAGTAGAAGATGTTGGGTTTTTGGAGAAAAACCATAGGGTTTGGAAGAGTGTGGATGTGGGAATCACATGATGGGAGGTGGTCTGGTGGATGGTGACCCTTGTGCAATAGGGGGACAAATTGACATCAAGATACATGACGACAATGTTGGCTAAAATGTTGGTTCTTATTATTTGGTTTTCGGTGTATGTCGTGGTTGATGGATAGTGATGCAGGTGGAGTCGGCCAGTGAGTCTAGTGGATGGTGGACTTTTTGGAAGGCGTCGAGGGGTTTTTATCTTACAATGATAGTTATAAAGGGTGTATCCCTTGTATTGAATCTATTTAGATTCAAGGATGTAAGTCTATGTGTGAAGCGTTAGTAGTGCACATGGGTGCTAGTGTTTGGTGGAAATTGAGGTGAGTTATGCTTGTGGTCTGGTGGTGATAGTGTTTCTTGGTGTGTGCTGGGAGTAGCATGTGGGTGAACCTAACTCATGCATAGAGATGGGTTTTGGTGGCCTATGAATGTAAAAAATATGGATTTCACTAATAAATGAGAGATTCCCATGTACGGGCATCGACAGTGGAAAATGGGTGTGAACTAGAAATGATGACCGGTGAAATGAGACCCAGACCATTGGGTGGTAAGGATGATGAGGGTTAGTAATATTATTTCATCTCATGTAGGTGAGTGGGAACCATGCATGGGGTCATTAGTGAGATATCAAATTTGAGGTGGGTATGTATTTTCAGGAGTGTTAAGTGTGTGTTATAGACTGGAAATGAGGAACGGCTATGAGGAATGGTGGTACCTCTTGTTTAAATGCATGATCACATAGATGTATCAGAAATTGGGCTTGACTTGAGAGTAAGATTTCGAGTCAAGAGGTTGATTTGTTCAAGGGAGATCCCTAAAGATACTTCTCAAGGAAGAGAAGTCATTAGAGAAGTATTTTGAAATAACTTGTGTCATTATGGGTTATAATTCTATCTCTAATCATGTGAATGTTGATGGTTTTTTGTTTTTTGGGTTTTCAGGGAGCTTGGAGATGGATCGGGAGCAGGAAAAGGGGGTGTAAATTTTAGCAGGAGCTATTGTGGGCTCATTATCCAGCCGATGGTCTACCCAAAAATCAAGGCTCACTCCTGGATGTAATAACCCAATGTTTTATCAATGGAAAATCCATTCTTATATTTATGTCATATAATCAAATGAAATTATAACACAATAAACTGCTAAGTACTATGTGACCTTTAAACATAATATTGTGACTTCTGTGTTTTGAATTTCAAAAATCTAACATACACGGTTGTGTTCAGTAATATATATAGAGTCTGATATAATCAACTTAGTTTTTGGTGAATAGTAACATACTCTTGTGAATAGTAACATACCCTTATGAATAGTAATTAATAATAAGTTGTCCAAAAAAATATAAACTTCACTCATGAATGTATAAATACAATTTATACATCTTATAAGTGAAAAACGATCATAGTATAAGTGTTGGTATTTTTGTATGCCATAAATATTTTAATTACAATTTTATGATTAATTTAATAATTTAAAATGGAAATTTATTTTCATAAAATTTAATCATAAATTTTTTATTTTATTTTCTTATTGTTATAGGATAATTTTATGGGACCTTGATTAATTTTTCAAGGTGTTATAAAATGAGTTATAGTTTTAATGTTGTTTTTTTTGAATAAATTATGATTTTATTTAAAAATTAAATTAATAATATTTAGAAAATTATTTTTGAAAAATGGAGTTCAGTTTTGGATTTTACACATCAAAAAATAGTTAGGTTAAATTTTTTATATTTTTCTAAAATATATGAATTTTTTATGAATCGTAAAATACGATAATTCATAATAAATGCTAAAACCTGAATTTCTTCATCATGCTTGAGTCATGGATGATTTAAATGGAGTATGTTTCAAAATCACATGAACATATTACTATTTTTATTCACAATAATCATTATTATTTCTTGTCTTATGTTAAAATAATAAACTAATGATTAAAATATTAAGAAAACCCTCCTCCCCTCCACTATAAAACCCACACACACTCCCCTCTTCTCTTCACTTATATCAAGCCTTTTTTCTTACCTAAGTTCTGCCCAAATAACTCCCCAATATCCTACCCCACGTCCAAAATCCCTTGGTATCCTCAAATTACCAAATCCTCTTCCCTTAAGGGGCTCTCAAAGTAGATAAACACAAGAGGTAAATTCCTTTTTCTGATTCTTTTATTTTCTTTCAAGTTCTTTTCTTTTATTATTTCCTTCCTCACCTAACTTAACCCAAATGGTATGATAAATCCAGTAACATAAATTTACTATAATTATATTATTCTAATGGGATATTTTATCATAAACTCTCCCTCCCACAATTTTTATTCTATAAATGAAAATATCGTCTGAGGTGTGTTGATTTATCACATTCAAGGATGATGGGTTTTCAATTTGCATTACCATCTTCTAGAATAGTTATAAAACCATTTTAATGGTTGAACTATATCATAATATATGTATTTTATCTTATTTAATGTTATGTAATCATTATAAATTCATTATGTAAAATAATAATACAAAACAAGTTAATTGTGATCAAAATCGCCACATTAATCCAAGAGATTATCATTAATGTTTTATATAATGATTCACCTTCGCTCAAAGTAAGAAAATTAAATTTACAAACATTTAATCTTATTGATGTTAAATAATGTCATATAAATTTAATTCTAGATAACCACTCTCATCATACATGTTTATTAATTTATGAATATAAGTAAACTGAACATGAAACAAACGGACCCAAACAATGAAGTTGAACCTCATAACCAATCAAAAAGGTTATTAATGAACTCAAAAAGGTTATAATAAATCATTTACATGTAAAATAGGTTCTATAATTATTAATTAATGAACATAATTTGATTATTAATTTAATTAATATCAAGGGGAGAACACCATCGAACTTAAGGTAAGGGATCCTCTCTTTCTCACATTTATTCAAGAATCTCCTCAATGTTATGCCCTTTTACGTATAATTCCTAATGATGGGGTATGATTTCTCACCTTCCACATACATACCACATGATATATAAAATATTATAAATCCCTTTCTCTCACATTAAGACCTCCTAATTACACCTGATACTATGTTGATATTTTGTAAGGGATTCTACCCGAACCACCTTTATTACTTCGGGTTTCTCTATCTTTCTTCTTACCCAAATAAAGTTATATTTTCTTTTTTATGTACAAATTATAAATACTTTTTAAATGATTCAAACTCATGTTTCAGTATCTATCCCTCATTATCTTTTGGGGATATACATTCTTTTTAAGTTATTCCCTCCTCGATACTTCCCAATAAGCAAACTTGTTTTAAGGGAATTTCCCAATTTTTTTACCCAATTTCAAGTGCATTATACCATTTTATTTATAAAAATAGTCTTTTATTTATGAAAACATTATTGTATCATTTATTTTTTTATATAAAATATTATTCCCTTTGATTTTAAATTCTCTTTACTATTTTCCTTAAAACCTCACTAAAATGTTTTAATGCTAAGAATTTCCTAAATACTCTTCTTACATGTTGTCACTTATATTTGAAATCACTTACCATGATATATGACTATTTTACCTTATTAATGTCCATGTATTTTTTAATTCCTTTCTCTCATGGACACTTTTATGATACGCCAATTCATTATACTTTATGACATGAATTTGATACCCATTCCTCTCTATGGGCTCCCTTATGTTTCTGTATGATTGATTATGTATGATTATTTGCGTGGAAATTATATTCAAGAACATGTTAATATGGGTGAACCCAGATAGAACTCCAATTCATTTGGTAAAGTTTAGTCTCATGAGACATTATGTGCAACGGTCTTGGCGGATATCCTTGACTCATTCTACCATGTGCAATGTTCTTGGTGGTTAACCTTGACTTGTGATCCTCTATGTGAAACGAGACGTGAATCATGCTAAAGTCATGATTTATGTTGCTACCACATTACTATGAATTCATGTTTATATGATCCCGTTTTTATATTTTATGATTCTATATTCTATTTTATATCATTATGTCATGATCTTTAACCCTTGTATTAAATCCTTATTCTTATATTTATTCCCTTACTGGTATTTTATCTCATCTCTTGGTTCATGTGATCTCTAGGGTACCCTATGCAGATGTAAGGGATCAAAGGAAGTTAGGATCTCTTTATGAAGATTAAATAAAGAAGTGTTTTTTTAGTCCCATGTTTTAAGTTTTATTTACCTAGTCTTCAATGACACTAGACTTCATGATCCTTGGCTTGTACTCTGATGTTTAATTATACTTAAAATCATGTAATTTTATGTGAAAAAAGATAGGGTCACTATAGTTAGTATTAGAGGATAGTATAGTTATTTTTAGAGATTAGAAAAAGAGCACTTTAGTAATAACCTTAAGGATGAGATGAATTATAAGAAAACACCCCTAAATTTTGGTAAGTATAGAGTAAGTGGTTGATCAATAAAATACATCCCTATCTAGATACAAACAGGTAGAGGTGGCTCTGGTATAGATGTATCTAGGCGTAAAACCCGAAAACACCACTTTGAGCTAAACTCGAATGGGAACTGGTGCACAACAATGGGCCTTTCTATACTCTTGGTTTGAAACTCCTGAGGGATATGCTTGGGTAAATTCATAATCTTGGTACAAACTATTATTAAGATAATGATATAAAAAATACCATAAGAATATAAGTTAAGAAATATATCAAGGATAAACTATATTTAAACATATGGAATCATAAGTTAGGATATACTTCTCATTTACAAGTTTATTCTCTTATGTTCAAAGATTATTTTTTATACTTAATAGCTAAGTATTAAAGCCCTCTAATTGTACGTTATTTTTCTTAGTTAATGGGGGTAAATAGAAGAACACATTCCAATAATAAATGTGATATAGAATTTGAAGATTTCCCTAATGATATGCCTGATATGATGGTAACGGGTTCTCAAAACTTCATGGCAGTACTTGCTCATCTGGCTCAAGTTATGAGTAATAACTTGAATCATGTGGAACACCCTCCTCCTCCAAGTAAATAGAAAGTTGTCATTGAATCCTTCATGTAGAAAATTCCTCCTGTGTTTAGTGGATCTTCTCATACCCTCCTCACAGAACATTGGATTAACTCCATTGAAAAGATATTATTTTTCCTTCAGTGCTCAGAAGAAGAGAAAGTTGTGCTGACGGTCTATCATTTTGATGGGGAAGTTGATCATTGGTGGAAACTAATCAATAATACAAAGCCTCGGGAGGAAATTGATTCCATGGTTTGGGAGGGATTCAAGATAATGTTTTTCAATAAATATTTTTCCCAAACCCTCTATTTCAAGATGGAAAGAGAGTTCCTTGGATTCAAGTAGAAGGAAGATGAGTCCATCGGGGCATATGAAGAAAATTTCACAAGGTTTTCAAGGTACTCCTATGGATTTTTCTTGAACTCTAAAATCAAGTTGGATCACTTCTTTAGTGGAATAAATCCTTGTATATGAAAATCATTGGTGATTCGAGAGTTTGACAGCTATGAGGAGATTTTCAGTCATGCCCTTAAGTTTGAAATGGAGATTAGAGACTCTCGGTGGTATTATGATCTCGGTGAAAAAACGAGGAAAATGGAATCTAATTTGGGTGGTCCTGTAAATAAATTCCATGATAGAAAGAATCTCAATCATCCCACGTGTAAAAACTATGGGAAGAAGCATCCTGGGAACTATCTAAAGGGAACTAGGAATTGCTTCAAATGTGGAAAGTTGAGAAATCTGGATAAAAAATTCTAATGGGATATGAAGAATCCCACTAATGTGGAAGAAGAAAGTAAGGTTCAGATCAACACTCAGTCTATAGTGAAGTGTTACAACTGCAAGGAGCATGAAAATTATGCGAAAAATTTCCCTAAGTTGAGGGTTGTTGGAGGAAATCAATAACAACCTCTAAGGAAAAAAGGAAGGGCTTATGCTATCACTAATGCTAAGGTGGAGTCAGAAAATGATGTGGTGATAGGTATTCTATTTATTCATTCAGGAATAAAAAATATACTATTTTATTCTGGTTCTACACATTCTTTCATAACCTATAAGTTTAGTATAACTATTCAAGCACCACCTCAAAATTTGGAGGATAACTTATATGTGAGAACATTGAATGGGAAAATTATTATATCCATGGTTTATAACTCCTCCCTAGTTAAATTTTTTGGACTAAAACTCCCATAAAATCTCATCATACTTCCTTTAGTGGAGTTCGATGCTATCTTGGGCATGGATTGGCTATCCTTATACAAAGCCAACATCAACTATTGGGAAAGAGAGATGTCTCTTCACATCCGGAAGCATTCTCCAATTCTTTACAAGTGTAAAGAGGAAGATAAATCTCCTTTAGAATTAGTGTCTCAAGTTTGTATATTAATTCTTTATGAGAAATCATTTCTAGCTCAAATGATTGAGACAAAGGAGAGAATCATGCTTGAAGACATGCCCATCATGACGAATTACACTGATGTATTCCCTATAGAGTTTCCTAGTATTCCACCTGATCGAGAGGTTGATTTCTCAATTGAACTTATTCCTGGATCTCTTCCTATATCAAAGAAACCTTATAGAATGGCCACTGTAGATCTAAAATATCTGAAGAAGTAGTTACAAGAGAATCTGGAGAAGGGTTTTATATGCTCGAGTGCTTCACTGTGGGGTGTGCCAGTCCTTTTCATCAAGAAGAAGGATGGTTCAATGTGCCTATACATTGATTATTGTGAGTTCAATAAAATCATGATAAAGAACAAGTATCCCCTGCCTCAGATAGATGACTTGTTTGATCAGCTTCATGGAGCCAGTTATTTCTCTAAGGTGGACCTTTATACAGGATATCACCAATTAAAGGTGAGGAAGGAAGATATTCCCAATACTACCTTTTGAATGAGGTATGAACATTATGAGTTCATAGTGATGCCCTTCGGACTCAATAATGCTCCATAAATTTTTATGGATTTAATGAATATAGTCTTTAAAGATTACCTTGAAAAAAAATTGGTAGTCTTTATTGATGATATTCTGATATACTCCAAGATAAAGGAGGAATATGAGGAGAATTTGAAGAATGTGTTAAAGACTTTGTGAAGGGAGAAGATGTATGAAAAGTATAGTAAATATGAGTTCTAGATGGAGGAAGTATCATTCTTAGGGAATGTTATCACCAGTAAAGGGATATTTGTGGACCCTTCCAAGATAAAGGTGATTGAAGAGTGGCCCAGGAAAAAAAATTAATGGAGATCCACAGCTTTCTGGGTCTAGCTGGGTATTATTGACGATTTGTGAAGAAATTTTCACAATTTTTGTAACACGCCAAGATTTTATGAAAAATATTCTTTTAATTTCATTAATGTCTTGTGTTTTATGCTACACCAAGATTACCTTGCGCTATACGCAACACCGTATTAGCTTGCAGTATACGCAACACTATTCTTGGATCGTGTTACACATAATTTTGATAATAGTTATTCTACGCAACATTGAGTATATATATATATATATATATATATTCAATGTATAAATGAAATATGGTTGGATTCCATTATATAAAACAACGAAGGATTCTTGCACAACACGCAACCCTGACTTGGCTTGCATTACACGTAATCGCGCCCTTCCTCGATAGCATGTGTTGTACGCAATACCGGGTTTTACTAAACAACGATATATTATTATAATATTATTATGAACTAGCCGTTATGAATATTATTAACTAAATTTTTAATTTTATAACATTATTATTCATCTTACACATTTTCTAGAACATGGTATAAGAACAAAATAATTTTTTTGGGTAAAATAAGTATTTATCAAAAAATGCAGTTTTGCCGCCTTTTGATGGCGCACCCACATTAAATCTAGTTTTTGACACATTTATAAGTTCAATTTGACAAAATAAAATTCTTCTTTTGAATCAGGATATAAAAATTTACTTTGGATAAATTTTGGATATTTTTCTGATAACTTTCATATTTTGATGAATAGTAAAAATATGCTAATTTTTAATTAAAAACAACTTTTTCATTGAGATAATTTATATGGTTAAATTATAATATTGAATGGTTTTAAAGTATAGATAGAATATATTTTTACCATTTAATATAATGTATGTCATTAGCATTAATTTCACATTGAATTCATCAGTAAAAACATTTCAATCTTTGGCAATGTTTTAACTTCTAAAACCCGTTTTCTTAACAAAGGGATTTATTTTAAATTAATTACTGCAACTTATAAGTTTTGAATTTTGAAAAATGGATTCCATATTCAGAATCAGTGGGTCCAAATTATGTTAATAGGCTGCTTTTTATTTTTGGGCATTATGAATAGTAACTACGGTAAATTTTATTTACCATAGTTAAAGGTAAATTGGGTAATTAAGGGTAAATATAAGATTATAAAATTACCCTAACAACTGCCAAAATCTTATTGTATGACTAAGAGTCTACCCATATCACCTAAGGGTTGGATTAGATTCATTTAATAGACTTTTTTCCATGAAAATAATTTAATTATTATTAAAACCAAAGAAAGTGACAACATGTCACTCTCTTAAATCTTATAAGTATAATAATTTTAATTTAGTGATAAACATCATAAAACTTCAAACATGAATAGTATACAGAAAGATAATAAAATTATCTACATCATGATAATTTATTTATAATTTTTAGGGATTAAATAATTTTCATTAATGGTGACACATTAATGATACATAAATTATTTATTAAGTGGAAAATAAGTAATATAGTTTTTATTGAAATAATAATACCCATTAAAAGGTACATAAACCTGACAAAAACTTATTTTTAGTGTATATCTACACCGTAATAATCCAATGACCTAATATATAACTGTTTGGAGCCTTATAAAAGTGATTATAACACTTATATTATGTTATTTTAAATGATTCCAAAGTTGTCACCTTCATAATTTAATAAATATAACAATTTAAATATTTTTATTTTAAGATGATAAATTCTAGTAAAAGTATTATTGTGAAAGTTAATAGATTTATCTTCATCATAGGATTTTATTTTTAATTTTTATGCAACAAATAAGTATATTAAATAATTATACAAAAATGTTGTAGTAATTATTTTATTAAGAGATAAACCAAATAAATGGTTTTAAAAATAATAAAATAAATATTATATGAACTATTTAATGTGATCCACTAATTTTATAGATACATATGACCTTTTATGAATCTATTAAATCTTTTAGTTCGAACATATCTTCTGTATATATTTTATTTAAATTCAAATAAATGAATAGTGTCAAGATTGACACTATTGTTATTTTATAAAAATAACATATTATAAAATTGTTTAAAAATAACAAAAATATTTAAAAATTATAAATTTAAATTTATATGGTCTATAATGTTATAAAGTAAACAATTATGGAAAATTCACAACAAATAAGTAATTATTTGTTATAATTTAAAATTTAGAATTTTATTACCACAAATAAACTTAAATAGATTAAATAAGGATAAATCAAAATGATAAGGTTTAAAATAAGACACAAACATGTCTAAATTTGATTTTTTTGATGATATTACAACCCTATATAATCTAATATTCAAATATGAGTCATTTTTGGAGGTTTTTAAGTGGGGTTAGATTTATTATAAATTAATATTTTTAAGAATTCCAAAGGTGCCCCTCTCCTCCCTTATAAAAGGGCACCTCCTCCCTCCCTTACTCACACCAATTTGAGCCTTCAAGCTCGGCCAAACCCTTCCAAATTCTCTTCTCCACTTCCCTAGAAACATCCTAGAGGTCCTGGTTTTCTTCAAAGAACAATTTTAGTGCCCTAAGAGGAGGACTCAAAGAGGCGCTTCAAAGAAGAGGTAATGTCCGTTACCGATTCTTTCAACTTTATTTATTCTTCCACTTCTTATTATTAGGTTGTTTCATTATGAAGTAATAACATCAGTATCAATCACATACTTATATGTTATTATAAGTATGAAACAACCCTATTTCACCATCTATCCAACCTACGGAAAACAAAATCACCGCGCGTGCGTACGTACGGAATACCGTCTCCATGCCGTGGTGTAATCTATTTTCCACCACCACCTTACTTGGATGGGTATAATGGTGTACATAATAACTATATATGATTATTTTAAAGTTATATTGATTATTAAATATTATACATACACTCCAATACAATTCCATGATCATGAGAACGATATCATCGCTTGTGCGTACGTACGGACTACCGTCTCCACGACGCGATGAGATTCATTCTCCACATTAACCATTCATGAATGATTATAAATTATATATAATAAGTAATCATGAAATATATGACATAATAATGATACTGGATTTATGTGTGTATATATGTATGTCATCTACTTAATTCCATTCAACTCAATAAGGAAACAAAAACAGCGTTCATGCGTACGTACGGCCTACCGTCTCCATGAACAGTGTATTTCTTTCTATTTACTGATCTATTATATATATGTATATTCTAAATATATATTATATATAAATCATGTTTTATATTCTAGAATTAAGTAATCCTGATCTAAGTAATCATATGAATAATTACAAGTGAAAACACGGACGACAAATGAAACGATTTTACCCAAAACGCTCTTTAACATGGAATTTACAAAAGAACGGGTAATATAAAGTCATAAGTGAACCATATATGATATCATAACAATGATTATGATTCTGTAATAAGTCAATGACATTATTTAAATCATTATACAGGAGTTTCAGACACTTACGAAGCAAATCGTACCTAAGGTAAGGGAAATATCACAATCTCATTTTTATCCGAGATTGTTTATACTTTGGAATTTACTGGGGTGCATTTTATCATCCACATCCATGTTTCCTCAATATGTAATATTTACATCCTTATACAATAGTTTATATCCAATTTTACCCTTCGGTGAGTTTGTAGTAAAAGATATGAAAGGAATGTTTTGTCGTTTTCGTACGAGGTACTTTTTTGACTTTTTCGACAAAAGTACGAGAAGAATGTCTTCTTTTAACTTATACGGCATGAATGGATTTTTAAAACATTATATCTAAGAAGCTTACCTTACAAGTTTTCAAGTTTATTTTTAATCAACTTCTTTTAGTTTAGAATTTTATGACATGTTAAGAAAGGAAAAGTGTTTTTGAAGTAGAAAGGATATTTTCCCAAGAATGGAGTTCAAGTGTTTTATCAAAATTATTTTCCATCTAAGATAATAAAGGGTTCTGTTTCTATCCCTATTATTACATTGATTTGATTATGTTGTGATGGAATTATTTTTATGAATTCCTTTATCTTATATGAATTGTTTTATGATGTCACGATGTTTAAGATTCCCATTTTTATTACATGGGTTATGTTATGATGTATGGTTTATGATTTTGTGGCACACATAAGAATGGTATAATTATGATATGGGTGGGACCTATATCTCCCTCCAATTAATTGGGTAAAGATTTTATATATCATGAGATATACATGGATGGAACGGCAGGTTAAACCGGTTCAGTGAAACAGGACTGAAACGAGGAGTGAACTCGGTTCAGAAATGGACTTTGTCCACTAAGATAGTCTTGGAAATGAGCCTTGACTAATAAGAAATGATTCTCTATGATTATGTGTGTATTCCACAAAGTTTCATGTTTTAAGTTATGATTATTGGGATTACATTTCACTACTATGATTTATCCCATGTTATGATATCATGGTCTCTAAAATGTTATGTTCTTATGAATATGATGTGATTGATATTTATTTTGTTTACCCTTACTGAGCATTTGAGCTCACCCTTTTATGTTTTATTTTCCCCAGGATATAAATAATTTTTTTAGGTAAAAAAAATGAATATCTTTATGGAAGATGTTGAAGATCATTCACCACGATTAGAAGATTATATTTCGAGTTTCCAAAGACACTAAACTATTATGGTCCTTGTGTGTGTGTTTTTTGTTATGTACTAAGTATTCCGCAAAAGTAATGTAATGTCTGTGTACGTCAAGCTTTGGGTCGTTATAGTTGGTATCAGAGGAAAGGTTTAGTCAACCTTTGGAAACTAGGATGCGAGAACTTTAGTGAGATCCCTAGATATATTTCTAAGGTATGTCTAGGGATGTCCCTAAGGTTAAGTATACGTATAGGATATAGTCCTAGAACTATGGTAACGATCTTAGAATTTAACCTAAGATATTAGATATTGAGGGTACTCCCCCTTTACTATGTTGTTTTCCCTAGCATGATTTTTTCCTCTCACACTATTCTTTTTGGGTTTTAGAAAATGGCTGGAAACAGGAAGATTCATGATAATGGAGGATATGACGGACAATGAAATGATATTCTTCATGAGAAACCAAATGAAACGGGATTTGGAAGTCCAAACATCGTTATTATGCCTAATCAGAAATCTCATAATATGATCAATAATCTCAACTTTGGTAAGTTTCCCGACTCTAAGAGAAAGATGGAGTTTCATGATGATCATAGAGGAAATAAAGTTCAATTTCCCTCATGTAAATCATGTGGGAAGAGGCATAGGGGAGATTGTTTCAAGGGAAATAGAAGATGCTTTGGGTGTGGAAAAGAAGGACACAAATCCAGTAAGTGCAAAGGAAAAGGTTCAGTTAAAACCATGGACAAGGATAATGGTATTGCTACGACATCAACAATGATTAGATGTTTTAAATGTGGAATGTACGGGCATTATGCAAACCAATTCCCTAATGGAAAATCTCATGAAGAGAATCAGCATGGTCATATGGGTAGTATTTATGTGGATGATGATGAGGAGACTATAAATGATATATGAGCTGAAAGAAGTGTTGAAGCTCAGTCGGTTGTTTTAGAAGGTAGTGGAATGATTGTATGTTTATCGAGAGTTATGTTGTATAGTTAATGGTACTATGGAATAAAGAATCATCTAAGGATTGTTACACTATTGTTTTTCCTAAAAGTATTTGAAAGTATATGTTGAATGGTACCAGTAACCATGGAAGGTTATTAAAATATTTTTGTAAAGTAGATGATATGCGCATAAGGAAGGAATAAGAAGATAATGAGATGTTTGATTGTATTCATGAGCTCATGATTGATATAAGGACTAAGTGATATCATTGTTTGAGTATATAGAATTTTGAGGATTTTGGTATGTGGAAAGTGTTAACTTTTAATTGCATTCATGTTTTCACTAAGGTTCAATGGGTATTAATTTTTCAAGAGAATACATGATTAAGGCCTTCGAATGTTTGGAATGTGAGCAACAAGACATATCTTATGATATATGGGGATCAACGATGGTATTAAATCTCTGGTAATCGTTTTCACTATATTATGAGAGTGGAATGTAGTATTATGGATAAGCCTAAAGATTAGAATGGATTTTGTTGGACATAAGTTAGAATTGTTTAAGGATAGAAGTTTTTTCGATATTACTGATGGGATATTATAGTAACATAGTTTTAGAAAAAGTAAAACCTGCAGGACAGGCGACAGCCCATCGCGTCGGACAAGTCTATGGGAATCAAACCCACAACCGAAGTGCGACTGGCCTTTATCGCCTACCACTGGCCTACAAGAAGTCCCTGGTTAGTAGAAACTAGTTTTATTTTATTAAGCGGTATGATATATGAAGTATAAGTTCATTTTTGGAACCATATACGATTAATCTAACCATAATATGGACTTATAACTTTTGCTAACCTTTTTTTTGAAAGAGAAGGAATGACCCATCATTCTATCACATGATCTGCTAACACATCATGAATAAAAAATTCAACTTCATTTATTTAAGGGATGAAGTGGAAATTGTTCAATTCACGAACAACAGTGGGATTGTACCAAAATCATGCAATTATTTCTTTTAATTCATCAACTTTAGGGAAATGATCTTGAAAACCAAAAATGTTGTCCTAGTTCCCTTATATCTGATGAATCAGATGGTACCTTAGATCATCACAAATCAATAGCTTTGTGATTGTTGGATTTTTCATAGCCATGTTCTCTACCACTCTCCAGCAGAACTTGATGGTTAGATTTTTCTTCCATATCCATATTTTCACCTATGTTCTCCTATGTGGAAACCCAGTGATGAGTTAATTTGGGTAACCGTTACATTTCATACTTTAGTTTTTAAATCCATGTTTTGGTATTACTTTTTACAATGTGGGTTTCTATTAAACAAACTTTTGAGTAGTAAACCATTTATAACCCCGACGAATTTTGAGGGAAAAATTCATTTTAAGGGGGGTAGAATGTAACACCCCGAGATTTTATGAAAAATATTCTTTTAATTTCATTAATGTCTTGTGTTGTATGCTACACCAAGATTACCTTGCACTATACGCAACACCGTATTAGCTTGCAGTATACGCAACACTATTCTTGAATTGTGTTACACACAATTTTGATAATAGTTATTCTATGCAACATTGAGTATATATATATATATATATATATATATTCAATGTATAAATGAAATATGGTTGGATTCCATTATACAAAACAACGAAGGATTCTTTCACAACACGCAACCCTGACTTGGCTTGCATTACATGCAATCGCGACCTTCCTCGATAGCGTGTGTTGTACGCAATACCGGGTTTTACTAAACAACGATATATTTTTATAATATTATTATGAACTAGCCGTTATGAATATTATTAACTAAATTTTGAATTTTATAACATTATTATTCATCTTACACATTTTCTAGAACATGGTATAAGAACAAAATAAATTTTTTGGGTAAAATAAGTATTTATCAAAAAATGCAGTTTTGCCGCCTTTTGATGGCGCACCCACATTAAATCTAGTTTTTGACACATTTATAAGTTCAATTTGACAAAATAAAATTATTCTTTTGAATTAGGATATAAAAATTTACTTTGGATAAATTTTTGATATTTTTCTGATAACTTTCATATTTTGATTAATAGTAAAAATACGCTAATTTTTAATTAAAAACAACTTTTTTCATTGAGATAATTTATATGGTTAAATTATAATATTGAATGGTTTTAAAGTATAGATAGAATATATTTTTACCATTTAATATAATGTATGTCATTAGCATTAATTTCACATTGAATTCATAGGTAAAAACATTTCAATCTTTGGCAATGTTTTAACTTCTAAAACTCATTTTCTTAACAACGGGATTTATTTTAAATTAATTACTGCAACTTATATGTTTTGAATTTTGAAAAATGGATTCCATATTCAGAATCAGTGGGTCCAAATTATGTTAATAGGCTACTTTTTATTTTTGGGCATTATGAATAGTAACTACGGTAAATTTTATTTACCATAGTTAAAGGTAAATCGGGTAATTAAGGGTAAATATAATATTATAAAATTACCCTAACACCTTCCAAAATCCTATTGGATGACTAAAAGTCAACCCATATCAACTAAGGGTCGGATTAGATTCATTTAATAGACTTTTGTCTATGAAAATAATTTAATTATTATTAAAACCAAAGAAAGTGACAACATGTCACTCTCTTAAATCTTATAAGTATAATAATTTTAATTTAGTGATAAACATCATAAAACTTCAAACATGAATAGTCTCCAGAAATCTAATAAAATTATATACATCATGATAATTTATTTATAATTTTTAGGGATTAAATATTTGTCATTAATGGTGATACATTAATGATACATAAATTATTTATTAAATTGGAAAATAAGTAATATAGTTTTTATTGAAATAATAATACCCATTAAAAGGCCCACAAACCTGAAAAAAACTTATTGGTAGTGTATATCTAAATCTTAATCATCCAATGACCTAATATATAACCGTTTTGAGCCTTATAAAAGTAATTATGACACTTATATTATGTTATTTTAAATGATTCCAAATTTGTCACCTTCATAGCTTAATAAATATAACAATTTAACTATTGTGATTTTAAGATGATAAATTCTAGTAAAAGTATTATTGTGCAAGTTAATATATTTATCTTCATCATAGTATTTTATTTTTAATTTTTATTCAACAAATCAGTATATTAAATAATTATACAAAAATGTTGTAGTAATTATTTTATTAAGAGATAAACCAAATAAATAGTTTTAAAAATAATAAAATAAATATTATATGAACTATTTAATGTGATACACTAATTTTATAGATACATATGACCTTTTATAAATCTATTAAAGCTTTTAGTTCGAACATATCTTCTGTATATATTTTATTTAAATTCAAATAAATGAATAGTGTCAAGATTGACACTATTGTCATTTTATAACAATAACATATTATAAAATTGTTCAAAAATCACAAAAATATTTAAAAATTATAAATTTAAATTTATATGGTCTATAATGTTATAAAGTAAAAAATTATGGAAAATTAACAACAAATAAGTAATTATTTGTTATAATTTAAAATTTAGAATTTTATTACCACAAATAAACTTAAATAGATTAAATAAGGATAAATCAAAATGATAAGGTTTAAAATAAGACCCAAACATGTCTAAATTTGATTGGTTGATGATATTACAACCCTATATCATCTAATATTTGAATATGAGTCATTTTTGGAGGTTTTTAAGTGGGTTTAGATTTATTATAAATTAATATTTTTAAGAATTCCAAAGGTGCCCCTCTCCTCCCTTATAAAAGGGAACCTCCTCCCTCCCTTCCTCACACCAATTTGAGCCTTCAATCTCAGACAAACCCTACCAAATTCTCTTCTCCACTTCCCTAGAAACATCCTAGAGGTCCTGGTCTTCTTCAAAGACCAATTTTAGTTCCCTAAGAGGAGGACTCAAAGAGGCTCTTCAAAGAAGAGGTAATGTCCGTTACCGATTATTTCAACTTTATTTCTTCTTCTACTTCTTCTTATTAGGTTTTTTCATTATGAAGTAATAACATCAGTATCAATCACATACTGATATGTTATTATAAGTATGGAACAACCCTATTTCACCATCTATCCATCCTACGAAAAATGAAATCACCGCACGTGCGTACGTACGGAATACCGTCTCCACGCCGTGGTGTAATCTATATTCCACCACCACCTTACTTGGATGGGTATAATGGTGTAAATAATAACTATATATGATTATTGTAAATTGATATTGATTCTTAAATAGTATACATACACTCCAATACAATTCCACGATCATGAGAACGATATCATCGCTCGTGCGTACGTACGGACTACCGTCTCCACGACGCGATGAGATTCATTCTCCACGTTAACCATTCATGAATGATTATAAAGTATATATAATAAGTAATAATGAAATATATTACATAATAATGATATTGTATTTATGTGTATATATATTTATGTCATCTACTTAATTCCATTCTACTCAATAAGGAAATGAAAACAGCGTTCATGCGTACGTACGGCCTACCGTCTCCATGAACGGTGTATTTCTTTCCATTTACTGATCTATTATATATATGTATATTCTGAATATATATTATATATAAATAATGTTTTATATTCTGTAATTAATTAATCATGATCTAAGTAATCATATAAATAATTACAAGTGAAAACACGGACGACAAATGAAACGATTTTACCCAAAATGCTCTTTAACATGGAATTTACAAAAGAACGGGTAATATAAAGTCATAAGTGAACCATATATGATATCATAACAATGATTATGATTCTGTAATAAGTCAATGACATTATTTAAATCATTATACAGGAGGTTCGGACACTTACGAAGCAAATCGGACCTATGGTAAGGGAAATATCACAATCTCATTTTTATCCGAGATTGTTTATACTTTGGAATTTACTGGGGTGCATTTTATCATACACATCCATGTTTCCTCAATATGTAATATTTACATCATTTTACAATAGTTTATATACAATTTTACCCTTTGGTGAGTTTTTAGTAAAAGATATGAAAGGAATCTTTTGTCGTTTTCGTACGAGGTACTTTTTGACTTTTCCGACAAAAGTACGAGAAGAATGTCTTCTTTTAACTTATACGGCATGGATGGATTTTTAAAACATTATTTCCAAGAATCTTACCTTACAAGTTTTCAAGTTTATTTTTAATCAACTTTTTTTAGTTTAGAATTGTATGATATGTTAAGAAAGGAAAAGTGTTTTTGAAGTAGAAAGGATATTTTCCCCAAGAATGGAGTTCAAGTGTTTTATCAAAATTATTTTCCATCTAAGATAATAAAGGGTTCTGTTTCTATCCCTATTATTACATTGATTTGATTATGTTGTGATGGAATTATTTTTATGAATTCCTTTATCTTATATGAATTGTTTTATGATGTCATGATGTTTAAGATTCCCATTTTTATTACATGGGTTATGTTATGATGTATGGTTTATGATTTTGTGGCACACATAAGAATGGTATCATTATGATATGGGTGGGACCTATATCTCCATCCAATGCATTGAAGAAAGATTTTATATCTCATGAGATAGACATGGTTGGAACGGCAGGTTAAACCGGTTCAGTGAAACAGGACTGAAACGAGGAGTGAACTCGGTTCAGAAATGGACTTTGTCCACTAAGATAGTCTTGGAAATGAGTCTTGACTAATAATAAATGATTCTCTATGATTATGTGTGTATGACACAAAGTTTCATGTTTTAAATTATGATTATTGGGATTACATTTCACTACTATGATTTATCCCATGTTATGATATCATGATCTCTAAAATGTTATGTTCTTATGAATATGATGTGATTGATATTTCTTTTGTTTACCATTGCTGAGCATTTGAGCTCACCCTTTTATGTTTTCTTTTCCCCAGGATATACAGAAAGTTTTTAGGTAAAAAAAAGTAAGATATTTATGGGAGATGTTGAAGATCATTCACCACGATTAGAAGATTATATTCCGAGTTTCCAAAGACACTAAACTATTACGGTCCTTGTGTGTGTGTTTTTTATTATGTACTAAGTATTCCGCAAAATTAATGTAATGTCCGTGTAAGTCAAGCTTTGGGTCGTTATAATTTTCAAACCCAATGAAAAAGATGACACATAAGGTAGTGAAGTTTTTCTAGACTCAGGAATGTAAAGACTGTTTTAAGGAGTTGAAAAGGAGGCTAATCACTACGCTAGTACTCACACTCGCAAAAAGTGGAGAACTCTTTATGGGGTATAGTGGTGCTTCAAATAAGGTATTAGGTTGTGTGCTGATGAAAAATGATAAGTTTATAGCCTATGTCTCAAGGAAGTTGTAAATACATGAGCAAAACTATCCTACACATGATATGGAGTTGGCAGTTGTGATCTTTGCGTTAAAAATCTGGTGGCATTATCTCTATGGGGAAAAGTGTGAGATATATACTAATCAAAAGATTCACAAATATATATTCACACAAAAATAGATTAATATGAACCAGCGAAGATGGATAGATCTCATCAAGAATTATGAATACTCAATACACTACTATCCCGGTAAGTCAAATAAGGTAGAAAATTCTCAAAGTAAAAAGGATCATGAATCTTTATCAATGATGAAAATTGAAAAGGATCTGATCTTCTTAGATTTGTAGAGTATGGACATTGGAATAATTAAGGGAGGAACATCATCAATCCTTTATCAAATGATTTCTCAACCATCCCTCATGGATAAAATAAAGTATGCTCAAAGAAAAGATGTAGAAATTCAGAAAAGGGTATAATCCATTAAAAATGGGAAATCCTCAAAGTTCAAGATGGATGAGGAAGGAGTTATAATATTTTGGTCATGATTATGTATACCATATAATCCAGAGATAAAGAAAGATCTTCTGAATGTTGCAAATAGATCAACCTTATTTATCCACCCAAGGAGTAAAAAGATGTATTGAGATCTTTGAGAGAACCTTTGGTGCGATAATATGAAGAAGGAGATTTTTGAGTATACATCAAAGTGCTTGGTATGTCAACAAGTGAAGTATGAAAGATTGAAGTATAAGGGGATGATGAAACCAGTACCCATACCAACATGGAAGTGGGAGAAAATCACCATGGACTTTGTCACTATACTTTTAAGGACATCCAAAGGAAACAATTCTATATGGGTCATTGTGGATCGTCTTATAAAGACAGCTCACTTTATTTCAATTTGAGAGGACTTCTCATTAGATCAAATTGCATGTATATATATCAAATAGGTGGTAAGGATTTATGGAGTACCACTATCTATTGTATTCAATCGAGATCTAAGATTCACCTTGAAGTTATGGAAAAGTCTCCAATATTTCTCTAAGTACTGAACTGAACTTCAGTATGGCCTATCATCCTCAAACTGATGGCCAATCTAATAAAACAATTCAGACACTGGAATATATGTTGAGAGAATGTTCTATGGACTTAAAAGGAGGATGGTACCAACATCTTCCACTGGTTGAATTCTCCTACAACAATAGTTTCCACTCGAGCATCTGAATGGCACCAAATGAAGCCCTTTATGGGAAAAGGTGTAGAACACCGGCATGTTGGGATGAAGTCGGTAAGTGTAATCTGCTAGGACCTGAAATGGTCGATCAAATAGTGTAGAAGGTGAAAACCATTTAGTAACACATCAAGGCATCCCAAATTCAATAAAAGGGTTATGCAGATAATCGTCGACGGTACCTTGAGTTCAAAGTTGGAGACATGGTATTTCTCGGCATATCTCTATGGAAGAAGGTCAGGATATTTGGGAAGAAAGAAAAGATAAATCCTAGGTACATCAGCCCCTTAAAGATTCTTGAAGGTGTCGAGGATGTGACCTATCAACTAGAAATTCCACCTACCATGCCCAAAGTACATGATGTCTTCCATGTATCCCTCTTAAGGAAGTACATACCAGACCCCTCACATATACTATCTTTAGAGGTGGTACAATTGGAGGATGATATTTCTAATGAGAAGCATCCAGTGAAGATCTTGGATCATAGAGATAAAGTTCTACATAATAAGACTACTCACCTAGTCAAAGTACTGTAGTGGAACCATAAGTATGAAGAGGAAATATGGGAACTGGAGGAGGCAATGAAGGAAAAGTACTCACACCTGTTTATGGCTTAGAATGTAAAAAAAAAATTGAGGGTGAAATTTAATAAGGGGTAACAATGTAACGACCCAATGTTTTATCAATGGAAAATCCATTCTTATAATTATGTCATATAATCAAATGAAATCACAACACAATAAACTACCAAGTACAATGTGACCTTTAAACATAATATTGTGACTTCTGTGTTTTGAATTTCAAAAATCTGACATACATGGTTGCGTTCAGAAAGATATTTAGAGTCTGATAGCATCAACTTAGTTTTTGATGAATAGTATCATACCCTTGTGAATAGTAACATACCCTTATGAATAGTAATGAATAGTAAGTTGTCCAAAAAAATAGAAAATCCACCCATGAATGTATAAATACAATTTAGACATCTTATAAGTGAAAAAATGATCATAGTATAAGTATTGGTATATCTACATGTCATAAATATTTTAATTACAATTTTATGATTAATTTAATAATTTAAAATGGAAATGTGTTTTCATAAAATTTAATCATAAATTGTTATTTTATTTTCTTATGGTTATATGATAATTTTATGGGACCTTGATTAATTTTTCAAGGTGTTATAAAATGAGTTATAGTTTTAATGTTATTTTTTTGAAAAAAAAATATGATTTTATTTAAAAATTAAATTAATCATATTTAGAAAATTATTTTTGAAAAATGGAGTTCATTTTTTGATTCTACATGTCCAAAAATGGTTAGGGTAAATTTTTTGGGATTTTTCTAATATACATGAATTTTTTATGAATAGTAAAATATGATAATTCACAATAAATGCTAAAACCTGAATTTCATCATCATGCTTGAGTCATGGATGATGTAAATGGCCTTTGGTTTGAACTCATATGTAAATATTACTGTTTTTTGTCATAATAATCATTAATATTTCTTGTCTTATGAAAAAAAAATAAACTAATGATTAAAATATTAGGAAACCCCTCCTCCCCTCCACTATAAAAACCACTCACACTCCCCTCTTCTCTTCACTCCTCTAAAACCTTGTGAATTGCATAATTTCTGCCCAAATCACTCCCCAAGATCCTCCCCCACGTCCCACATCTCTTTTTATCCTAAAAATACCAAATCCTCTCCCCTTAAGAGGCTCTCAAAGGAGATAAACTCAATAGGTAAATTCCTCTTTCTGATTCTTTTATTTTCATTCAAGTTCTTTTTCTTTCTTGTTTCTTTCCTCACTTACCTTCACCCAAATGGTATGATAACTTCAGTATCATAAATTTACTAGAATTATATTATGATAATGGGATATTTTATCATAATATCTCCCTCCACCTCCTTTTATTCTATAAATGAAAATACCATCTGAGATGTGTTGATTCATCACATTCAAGGACGACATGTTTTCAATTTTCATTACCATCTTCTAGACTGGTCATGAAACCATGTTAATTATTGAACTGGATCATAATATATGTATTTTATCTTATTTAATGTTCTATAATCCTTATAAATTCATGATGTAAAATAATAATACAAAACAAGTTAATTGTGATCAAAATGACCACATTAATCCAAGAGTTTATCATTAATGTTTTACATAATGATTCACCTTCACTAAAAGTAAGAAAATTAAATTTACAAAAATTTAATCTTATGTATGATCATTAATGTCATATAAATTCAATTATTTATAAACACTCTCATCATACATGTTTATCTATTCATGTATATAAGTAAACTGAACATGAAACAAACGGACCTAAACCATGAAATTGAACCTCATAACCAATCAAAAAGGTTATGAATGAACTCAAAAAGGTTATACTAAATCATTTACATGTAAAATAGGTTATTTAATTATTAATTAAAAAACCTAATTTTATTATTCAGTTCATTAATATCAAGGGGAGAACACCATCGGACTTAAGGTATGGGATCCTCTCTTTCTCACATTTATTCAAGAATCTTCTCTATTATGCCCTTTTACATATAATTAATAATGATGAGGTATAATTTATCAACTTACCCATACTTCCCTCATGGTGTATAAAAGATTATAAATCCATTTATCTCTCATTAAGACCTTCTATGTACACCTGATACCATGCTGATATTTCGTAAGGGGTTCCACCCTAACAGCCTTTATTCCTTTAGGTTTCTCTATCATTATTTTTACCCAAATGAAGTTGTATTTTATTTTTATTTAAAACATATACATACTTTTTACATTCTCCAAAATCATGTTTCAAGATCCATCCCTCATTCTTTTTTAGGGATATATATTATTTTAAGTGATTCCCTCCTCAATACTTCCCAATAAGCAAACTCATTTTAAGGTAATTTCCCAAATTTTTTACCCAATTTCAAGTGCACTACCATTTGTTTTAAGCCACCATTGTTTTTATAAAATCAGTATTTTTTTATGAAAACATTATTGTTTAAATATTGGTTTTGTATAAAATATTATTCCCTTTTCAATTTTAAATGCACTTTAGTATTTTCCTTAAAACTAAACTAAAATGTTTTAATGCTAAGAATTTATTAAATACTCTTATTACATGTTTTCACTTCTGTTTTACATCACTTACCATGTTATATGACTATTTTAACTTATTAATGTCCATGTATGTTTTAATTCCTTTCTCTCATGGACACTTTTTTGATACTCCCATTCATTATGCTTTATAACATGTATGTGATACTCATTCCTCTCCATGGGTTCCCTTATATTTATGTATGATTGATTATGTATGATAATTTATGTGGAAAGCATATTCATGAACATGTTAAGATGGTTGTGCCTAGATATCTCTCTAATGAATTGGGTAAAGTTTATTCTCATGTGATGTTATGTGCAACGGTCTTGGTGGTTAGCCTTGACTCATGCTACCATGTGCAACGGTCTTGGTGGTTAACCTTGACTTGTGCTCCTCTATGTGCAACGAGCCTTGAATCGTGCTAAAGTTATGATTTATTTTGTTGTCACATTACTATGAATTCATGTTTATATGATACCATGTTTATATGTTATGATTCTATATGCCATTTTATATCATTATCTCATGATATTTAACCCTTGTACTAAAGCATTATTCTTATATTTATTCCCATATTGGGATTTTATTTCATCCCTTTTTCATGTGATCCCCAGGGTACCCTATGCAGATATAAGGGCTCAAAGGAAGTTAGGATCTCTTTATGAATATTAAATAAAGAAGTGTTCTTTTATTCCCATGTTTTAAGTTTTATGTACCTAGTCTTGAGAGACACTATAGTTCATGATCCTTGGATTCTACTCTGATGTTTAATTATGCTTAAAATCATGTAATGTTACATGTAAAAGTCTAGGGTCATTATAATGGACCCAACGGATAGTTGGTGGTGTCTAGTGGATAGTTGGTGGTGCGTCTAGGCAAGTGTATTAATTTGGGGAAATTTTGTAATTTACTGAATCCCCTATGTAGTTCCAAGGCCCGTTAAGCCACCCAAACAGTGCTTCAGCCTGAGTTTCACTGGCCTTAGGCGCACCTCCCCGTATGCCAAAGGCTGTCAACTAGAATCGAGGGTGTAAAAGGATGATAGTGGGTATATTATACCCTATAATGATGATATAATAATGGTCCAAGTAAATATATAATATATGCATTTGAAAGGAAAGAATGATAGACACTAGGCTAGTGACCTGTCCATGGAGGAAGCACAAGCAAACTCATACAATAGCAGAATCATAAGAACTAAACAGTAGCGGAAAATATAAATAATCCAAGCATACTATTTGTAGCTAAACATTAATATCAAAATATTTTATACATTTTAATAAGTATAAGGGTCACCAATGGATTACCATCATACATACATACATATATGTATAAAAACATGCTAATACAAAAGAAAAAAAAAGATACACTCCAGCTGATGCAGTAACCTCAAGTTCCCTTTCCATCCATCCCATTTCAAACTCAACCAATAGGATCCAGCTCCAAAAAATGAACCCTTACCTGAACAGAAAATCATTAAATCTACATACATTCTGAAGGGCCCATGTATGGTGTGAGAATGAATCTCATTAGGCCACCACCAACATGTTCCTATCTTAAATCTATGATTACATAGGTTAAGACTAAAAATTAAATAAATTAAGAACATGAATTTAATAAAAATAAGATTCCATGGTGATCAATAGCCACCAGGACGCTATCACCTTCTTTAGATAATGCCGAAATAATCAGAGAAAAAAGGATCATCAGCCTAAGCCCAATTCATCCCCCAATATAAAATAGTCCAGGTGAACCCTCAGGTTCCACCTTTAGTAAAGTCACCTGGCACCATGTTCCAACCAACACCTTGTGTCCATTTCAATTCACTGACACACACAAAACCCATCTGAACTCCTGATGCATTTTTCAATAATTAAGACTCGTCTAAAAACAAGTTTTTGGGTTAAAGAAACTCTAAGAATTAAGTTCCAATGAATGAAAAAAGTTTGGTTCTACCCACCAACTCCAAAAAAATTAAAAATGGGTGAGTAATTCAACCCATTATAAAAACTTGAGATGTTAAAATCTCCCCACCTTAACATAGATTGTCCCCGAGCTATAAATCATATAGAGGAGATGGTACCGAATATACCCATATCACTAAAATTAACCCGAACTACCCCGATCAAAAGGGAACAGGTCAACTCACTAAAGATTCTCCCCACCTTAGGAGTTACCTACCCCAGTCAAAAGGGCACATGTCAACTCCCTAAAGGGTCTTTCCACCTTAGGAGTTACCTAGCCTGGTCATTTCCCGACCCAAAACTCAAATCACACTGACGGTCCACTGACCATCCCAAGACTCAAGAGTCCTCCTGTGATGCATCGTGACTCTTACACCTCATCAGGTGATCCTATGTCATATATGACACCCAAAAAATTCTACACTACATCAATTCCCACCTCATTACCATGTTTCACATGGAACCTATAAGGTCCTGCATCTCAAAAGATTCTCAAAATTAGTCCTAGTGCCATGTACCTCAAACAAGTCCTGCATCTCAATAATGCTTATATACCAATTCACCTCATAAGCCATGCACCCAATGGTGATCACATATAAATCCTAGTTCTATGCACCTAATATATATATATATAATGAATCTGAGTTGATTCCAACCTACTAAATAGCATCTTGTTAGTCTATAAATATGCCTTGTGTACCTCATGTACCCAAAACAGACATTCCTCTAAAAGGTCACACAAAAAAAGAAATCATGGCCATGCCCGTGGTGTACCTATAAAAATAATCAGCTCCCAAGTTTTCTCATCCCATAATAGCTCTACAACATGAACTTATCCTAAATCCTAACTACTTGAAGCCTAAACTCCTTGTGGTGTTTCACCAGCCATTGGCCACTGACTCCACTGCTGGGTCCCGTGACCTTTTCCAAAACCTCTAGATGTAGCTGAAATTTGGATACCATCACCTGGTAACAATTCTAGTCCAATCTCAAAACCCTAAGTCTATACTAATCCCTAACTACTGGCTATCCAAGAAGGCTTCCTACAGAACCTCTCGAGATGCCCGAACTGTCCACATTTTCGACACTCCTTTTGAGGATACTCTCACTGAGTCTAAACATTTTTTAGTTGACCACAATAGAATCACACCATCAAAGATCAACTGTGAGGTGGTATTCCCTTTTCCTTGGAAAAAATTCCTTGTAGGAATTCATATTAGCCTTGTTTCCTTCTATCTGAAGCATCGCTTCCAACATCACCTAAAATCGTCACCCGGCTCAAGTACGACTGATTCATAAAATTTCCCTCAGTTATGAGCATCTAAATAACAACCTTTGAATATGAGGCCAACCTCAAGATGTTTACTTACACCTGAATGGCATGCCAGAAACCATCCTCAAATCACCTCACCCTCGAAGTGTCTCCACCCACCATATCGAGTGCGAAGCGAGACAACTCAGCAAACATCGCTACATAGTCCATGGAAAATATTTCACCCTATTAAGGATCAAGAAATACCGATATCTCTCTACCCTAAATGTCTCTATAAAGAAGTTCTTGGAGAACCTAGCCTCAAAGTCCTTCCATTACAGTCCCTCATGTCTTTCTACCCACACCTGTATGTCCCAATCGGGCTTTTCTAGTTTTCTAAACATGTGCTAGCTTCACCCTCCACCCTAAGGGTGTCTCAAGCTACTCAAAGATCAAATTCATAGACTCAATCTAGTTCTCATCCACTTTTGGACTACCCTCACCCTGAAATAGTGGTGGGTGTTGCAAATGGAACTCCCGAGTTAAATACGTCATAGAATGATCTTCTCCCTGATCTCCCCTGTCTATCCCCTAGATGGCACATACCAAACTTGCTCTGAGATTCTCATCAAGATACGACCTAAAGGGTGTCAAATCTGTTGGTTTCCCCACTTTCACCTGATCCTATACCTACGAATCATGATCTATCTAACCCTATGGGGCCTCATCCTAGCCCTCAGGGGTCTCAAACTATACCCACTCTAGTGGAAGCTTGTCACCACCCGCCTGACGCTCCATTTGAAGTTGTTCAAGTGGAAATCCATTGAATTCCAATACATTGGTCATACAACCCATATAACATGTATATATATATATAATGTAGATAGAGAAAGTAGTAATAGGAAGTGTGAACTCACTACCCTTACCCACCTATATCGCAACCATGTCACAAGAAATCTCATCCTCATGGACTCCTTACCCACTCATAATAGATCCAGGTATAACATATGCCTCAGGTCATGCCCATCCTAATGAACCATGTCACCTCAAACTGATGATCGTGTTGCCCAACCTGGTGATAAACATCATCTCATACTATCATACCTACCAACTCCAATAAGATCCAGGCCCGTACACACAGAGATATATATCTATATACATATATATATATATATCACTTATCACAATTAATTTTTATCACGACACATGAAGATATATAATTAAAACATCCTATGTTCCTAACCAAAAGCAATAACAAACACCCCTTTCCATACCAAGACAAGGGTCTAATTCTCTTTCCTTGTCATACCAGGCTAAGGATCACATGTCACATTTCATAACAAAGAATAACCACATTATAAGTGTACCACTTGAGGTGGAAATAAAATCAACTTTAAAATGAGAAAAATAGAAAAACAATTCTAACCAAGAGCAACTTGGTTCGTCCCCCATGCAAGGGGCTGCAGACACCCAAATATGATCTATAAACCCAATTCTAAAAATGTCCTTATCTCTGGTCTACCATACCCCAAATAGTAAGTCCAAAAAAAACAAAATCATTTGGTGCCATTAGTAGTCATTCATACACTTCTACTAATTCCCAAACAAGAACTATTATGATACCACTTGTAGTACCCCAGCCTATTAATCCACCCAAACAGTGATTTTGCCTCAGTGCCACTAACCTTAGTCGTGCCTCCCCATACACCAAAGGCTTTAAACTAGCATAAAGGATGTAAAGGGATGATATTTAGAAGACTATACCCTCTATTGATGATATAATAATGGTCCAAGTAAATATATAATATATTCAGTGGAAAGGAAAGAATAAAAGACGTTGGACCAGTAACCTACCCATGGAGGAAGCATAAGAAAACTCATACAATAGTAGAATCATAAGTACTAAACAATATTATAAAATATAAACAAGCCAAACATACCATTTTTAGCTAAGTATGTATATCAAAATAGGTCATACATTTCAATAATAATAAGGGTAACCAATGACTGATCATCATACATACATACATACATATATAACAAAATACTAATATAAAAGAAACAAAAGTGATGCTCCAGCTGATGTAGGAAACTCAAGTTCCCTTTCCATTCATGCCATGCCAAACTCAAACACTATGATCCAGCTCCAGAGCCTGAACCCTTACTTGAATGCAAAATCATTAAATCTATACATGTCTCAAAGGACCCTTGTAGGGTGTGAAAATGAATATCAGTAGGCCACCACCAATTCATGCCTATATTACATTAGTGATTACACAAGTGAATAATAAAAATAAAAGAAATTTTTCACATGAATTTAATAAACACAAGCTTTTATGGTGCTCAACAGCTGCCATGAATCTATCACCTACTTCAACCAATGCAGAAATAATCAGAGAGGAAAGGATCCTTAGCCTAAGCCTAAAAAATACCCTAATATAAAATAGTCTAGGTAAACCCTCAGGTTCAACCTCTAGTAAATTCACCCAGCACTATGTTCCAACCAACACCTCATGTCCATGTCAAGTCACCAACGTCCTGAAGTCACGCCCAAACGATAAGAACCTGGTCCATCAGACCCCTTCTCAAAAGCACCTGTTAACTCAAAGCCTAACTTCTTAAGGTATAATGATATCTATCCTCAAAATAATATCACCATCATCACAACATCTGATTTCCTAAGGAACGGTGATGCTTGTCCTCCCGAGTAAGTTTTGGCACAATGGCCTCAAGTACGGTGAGCCTCATCCCCAAAATGGTAGCTTAATAACTGTCATTTTATGGATACTCACCATCCTCATGTATCTCTATAGAAATCACCCCTAACCTTTTACCTAATATGAAACTACCAGGGGCCTCTACCCACATGATTGGTCAATACCACATCATCATTTAAGTCATTCTATGTGCACACGACTCAAAATGGAGAATTGGCCAATACGGATGAGCGATAATTAACAAAATAGTTCCTAAGTAACATCATTTTGGAACCTTGTACCCTTGAAACCATGTCACTCAATCCAATTTCCATCACCATCATAAATAATGCGGGCCATTCCCTAATCTCAAAGACCTCATCGCCTCATATGGTGACCATGTCACTAAACCAGTGATCAACATCTGTTAGGTCTACTAGGTTAAATACCCTGAGAGAGGGGGGGATTAGGGTATGATAGATTAAATATATGGGCCCTTTAGATCTTGTTTAATCATTAAACAAAACACACTTCTCTCTTTCTCCTGTATCAATTTATGAATAGAAATTAAATCATGCATAGGACACAATGATTTTTACTTGGTTCACCCTCACTGGGCTACATCCATGGAGCATACAACAGCGGTGGGATGATTTTACCAAATTCAGTAAGGCTCATTTCCAATAATGATGTTTAGTCTAGATCACTTCTATGACTAGGATCACTACCTTTACAAGTTTTAGGTTCTACTCACTACATTCCCAAGGGTCACTCCCTATGTATCTTTCTCTAGCTCACTACCAGTGGAAAGGATCGCTTTCTTTCTCTTCCTTCACTCACTTATCTTGGAATGGATCCACCCATAGTTTACAGACTTATAGGTCCTTTCATTATCTATAATGAATAAATCCTCATTTGTATATGGATTCTCTGTTGAAGTTTCACTTTCATCCAATAGATGAATACCACTTTACCATAGATGCATTGGGCAATGCCTTCTAAACCACTTTCATGATGCACACTGCCTTCACGAAGATCCTTATTTCATGATGCTCAACTAGCCTTCACAAAGCTCCTTATTTCATGAAGTTAAAACTAGCCTTCACAAAGCAACTCTCTTTCATAAATCTAAAATTGTCCTTTTTGAATCTCACAAGTTTCAGTCATATTTTTATAGCCTTTGTGAATTCCTTACTTTTTTGATGGTCAGAACATTTGGTTGGATTATAGCCTTTGTGAACTTCTTCATATAAAAACCCCTTCATGAACCCCCTTTATGAACCACCGTTGTGAACCCAGAGACTTATAATTCTCGTTGAGTCTTGATTGATATTCTGAAAGGGGTAGAGGCCTATTTATAGGTGTTTCACTGATTCTAAAACCTTCCAGGCTACATCATCACCATTTTGTGAAGCTCCCTTATTTCCTTCATGACTCTCCCCTTTTTCATGAAGCAACATATAAATTTCCCATTCACGATTCTTATTGTGATTGTGGATAATTTCTTTAAAAACATTCATGGAATCAAAAACCTTCACGGCGTCATGATCCTCTATTCGCGATGCTCTTCACCTTCGTCGTTCGCGATGCACATCGCTGTTCACGGAGATCTTTGTCAGAATTATTTGATTCTTCACGAAACACTCTTAATGAAGCCCATATTTGAAAAATTCATTTCTTTACCATATTTTAATATTTCCTTCAAGAAAATACACTTTTCGTGATGCAAGAAAAACTCCAAATTCTGGACCCCAAAAATTTGGCAAACACTGGGAAACAGTGTCACCTTGTGTACGCAATTTTCTATACCGCTTCAAGGGAATCCACTCCTTTTTCTTGGGTCTTTTTCAACATAACATGTCAATAATATCTATAGACTTCAAAACTTACAATGGAAACCCACTTTGTCAACAAACATAATCAACCTAAAAATATTACAATGTTACCTTGAGGTATTTTTCCCCAATAATCTCTCTATTTGGGTTTGTTGAAAAATATTTCATAATTTGATACCTCATTGAAGATTTTTTTATCTTATACCACCATTTACTTCATGTGATTTAGATATAAATCAAGGATTTACTCAACACACACTCTAATACCACATGAGGAATGCTCGACGTGAGAAACAATAGTATAATGAAAAGTTTATTAATGAATCACTTCATTTTATTCCAACACCATTCTTCTTCTTTCATCACGAACCTCAGATGTCGTGATATGTATCCTTTGATCGATCACATCTAGAATAGTTTGATTTAAAACTCCCTTTACCTCACTACTCCTTCTATCTCATTGGTCCACCTTTCATCTTCTCCCCATGTCTTGACTAATACATTTTCTCCCTTTTAATAGCCATAATTTCTCCCACTTTGTCAATGAACATGAAGGATATTCCATATAGGTCTACAATAGGGTAAATAACACATATTATCATGTTAGGGAAAAACACACCATACCTCAGGGAGAGGGGGAGGTCCCACATACACAATTTTTCAAGTGCGGGGAGTCGATTGAACTTCTAGAGTCATTCGATACTGCTCAAATGCTTATTTATATAAGGCCTTTGTCAGAATGTCTACAACCTGTAGTTTTGTAAGAAGATATGCCAAATTCACAAGACATTTCTCCACATTCTCCTTGATAAAATGATACTTTATTTCAATGTTATTTTTCCTTCAGTGATGGAATATATTTTTTCTAAGATTTATAGCACTTGAATTATCGTAATGGATTTTGATCGGAGACTTCACTTCAACTATCATATTATCAAGCTTTTACTTCATCCACAATAACTTCATGCATGCTTGAGTGGCCGCAACAAAATTAGCTTATGTGGTTCTAAATGAAATGAAATCTTACTTCTTGATTATCCTAGAAATACACAATCCATCAAGATAGAAAGAACCTCCTGATATTTATTTTCTATAATCTTCTAATTCGGACTAATATGCATATGTATATCCCAATAATTTTTGTTGATATTTATCATTGTACATCAAACCAAAATCCATTGTTCCCTTGATATACCAAATTATTGTTTTTACTGAAAGCATGTAGCTTCCCTTAGGATTAATTTGATATCATGCTGCTTGACACATGGAAAAAACAATATTCAGTCATGTTTCTATTAAGTACAACAGAATTCCAATGATCTAACTATATTCTATGACATTGACCGCTTTGCCTTCATCATCCAGAGATAGTTTCATCCAGGTAGCCACCAGAGTCTTCATATCCTTGGAATTATCTATTCCAAATATTCTCAAAACCTCCATGGAATATTAAGACTAAGGAAGGAATGTACCATTATTTCCTTGTTTCATGTTGTGCTTCAACCCATATAGCACCTTCTTCAGCTGAAAAATTTTGTTTTCATCTTCATGAATGAGAAAATCATCTGGCTATTCAATATAAACTTCTTCTTCCTGAACCCCATTTAGAAATGCTGACTTGACATCCATATGGGAAACCTTGAACTTTCTTTGCACTGTTATGGCCAAGAATAATCAGATTGTATCTAGCCATGAGATAGGTGAAAAGGTTTCATCAATATCAATACCTTCAATATGGGAGTACCCTTCACACACTAGTCATGCTTTGTTTCGAATCATTGCACCATCTTCATTCATCTTGTTATGAATGACTCATTTAGTCCTGATGAAATTCTTATCTATTGGCCTAAAATAAATCTCCCATGTTTGATTTTTCTCAATTTGGTCAATCTCTTCATTCATATCCTAAACCCAATAATTATCTACATCTGCTTCATCAAAACATTTAGGCTCTACCTATGATAAGTACGATTTGTGTTGTAGAGTATTCATCCTCCTTGTCTGTATTGGTGTTATTTGATCATTGATTATGTTTTGTATATCAATTTTAGCTCTTATAACTGGTATCTGTGTAGATACTAATTTATTCTCATCCTTATCATCATCTGAGTCTTCTTCTGAGTTAGCCCCAGGAACTAGAATATCCTCTGATCTTCTTATTTCTTCATCACTATCTTCCTGAGACTGATCATGTATGTGATGAAGATTATCCTAATTCTCCACTATGTTTACATCATGGATTTCAATTACCTTTCCTAACTTCTTGTTGAATCGTTTATATGCTTTGATTTTCTTTGAGTATCCATGAAATATCCCTTCATCTCCATGGGATTCAAAATTCCTATGTTTCTCCTTATTGAGAATGAAACACATACTTCTGAAGACTCGAAAGTACTTTAATGACAAACTCTTTTCATACCATAGCTCATATGAATTATTCTCTTCATTTAGACATAGTAATTATCTATTCAATGTGTTGACTAATGTCATCATTTCTTCTTTCCAAAATTTCTCTACAAGGTCTTTATCAATGAGAATTGTTCTAGCCATGTTGTTGATAATATGATTTCTTCTCTCAACTAATCCATTCTGTTGTTGAGTTCTTACTACTAAAACTTGGTTCCTTATCCCATGTTTCTTGAGATAATCCTCTACTTGGAAATTTGTGAACTCAGTTCCATTATCTATTCTAATCTTCTAGATTTTCTAACTTAGCATCTGTTAAACTTCTCATCGATATCTTGTAATGAAATTGAACACTTTTGACTTGTGGGTGATGATTCATACCCATTAAATTCTACTAAAATCATCAATTAAGAGAACATAGTATCTCCTCCCATCAATAGATCTTGGTAAAATCGATCCACACACATCAATTTTCACCAAATAAAGCAATATTGTTGACCTTTTATCTTTTTCCTTATATGTATTTAGAATGATCTTCCCTTGTTGACAAGAATTTCTTATATGAGTATGATCACGTGATAATCTAGAGGGGTCTTGAGTAGCATAATATTTTAATATATCTTCCAAATATATTTGGCTCAAGTGTCCAAAATTCTTATGCCATAACTTATTTTCTTCTTCCTTGGACAGAAAACACATATCTTCTTCTCCACTCATGAGGTAGAGATTCCCTTTTGTATGATTAACCTGAAAAAAAATCACACCATCTTTTGCCTTGATGACACATAATTTATTTGAAAATTTTATGGAATGTACTAAGTTACACAGTTGATTGACACTAAGAAATTTTTGACTGAGACCTACAATAATTAAGACATCATCTTGTCTTCTGTATTTTCCCCCAAGATTGGATTTTCCTAATCCAACAATCTTCAAACCTTTATCATTACCAAATATTATGATACCTTCCTTATCGTACAAGATTTTGGTCACCATATCTTTATTACCTATCATATGAGAGGTGCATCCACTGTCAATAATCCATATACCAGTGTAATCTAATGCTTTAACAGCAATTTCTGAAACCACTGCTTGCTCAAATATATTCTTATTTTTTCTCCTTGTTTTTGACTTCATACTTAGAAGAGATTGATAATATTGACCTTCCTCGGTGTATGATGGACCAGATTCATCTTGAAAATCTAAAAACTGATTTTTCATTTTTAGCTCACTTGATGGTTCACTAAATTTCTACTTTCAACCAATTTGGTTTTGATTCGGCGCATTCCTCTACATGGTTGATATAGAGTATCTTCCATGTGTCCAAATCCTCCACACCAAAAACAATGACCCTAAAAATATGTTCTAGAGTATTTTACTTTGTTTGTATTCCATTTTTGTTCTTATGCCCTTCAGTATATCCTAGATATAGAACACACAGTTTGAGAGTGTCCTATCTTTCTATATTAATAACACCTGATGTGGGGTGCATTCCTGTGTGTCACTTATGCACCACTGGTTATACCTTGAGTTCTTTGAATACTTTGACTCTACTTCATACTCAAATAAATATTCACTTTAAGGGTGGGTTCTTGTGATATAAAATTAATCATCACACCTATTTGTTTTTTATCAGCCCTCATACCATCCTTATCTTTTATATTTGACTATTTATTTTATTCTACTAGACCCTTATACTCCACCTGTATCTTCTCAGTTTTCTGAATGATATGTTTTCCCAATTTTGTACTAATAGTCAACATATTTTCTTAATCCTTAAAATTTCTTCACAGATCGATGACCTATGCTTCAAGTTCTTTGATACGTTTGATTTGATCTTTTCCAGTTTGATTCAAACTGTTGATTTCCCTTCTGTTCTTTAATTTTGAGCTTGTACTCAATAACCTTATCTGATCTCTCTAGCATTGAAGACTTTAGTTTTTCAATTTCTTCATTCATCTAATACTTTTATTCTTCATAATACTGTATATAGATTTTGGCATCATGAACCAATTTTTTGTATTTCTTTGTTTTGGCTCTCCAAACATCTATTTCCTCAAGATAGGCTTTTAATTCAACTAGAAGGTCAACTCTACCTTTTACTTATCCTTACTCATTGTCGCTCTATTCCCTTGTTTGGGAATTTCCCAAAATTTCCACCATAGCCTCTGTATTATGATTCTTACAATCTTTTAACTCTTCTTCTTCAGAATCTTCTAAACTCTCATCTTCTTTTGAAATAAGATTCTTCTTGTTAAAGAAATCAATTTTAAACTTTTTATTTCATTTCATGTTGTCTGAAGAACTCTTCATGGAAATTTCAACTTCATACTCATTATATTCTTGAAAATTATTAGGAAACCTTGATACAAGATTACTAAATTTTCCACATTGAAATCGTGAAAGTGGAAATTTCCCTTTAAACATTCTTTTTCCTCTTTTAATATTTGAGGAAAGGAATGACATCACCTCATCTATTTCATCATCTTCCTATCCATTTTCCATGGAGAGATTATTCATTCCCTTTAATTCCACCTCTTTGGATTTCCCCTTTTCCATAGAATCATTGTCATCATTTCTCATTTCATATGCTATAAGGGTACTATGAAAGTTATCCAATGTCAGATCCTTTGGATATTTTTCTTCTAATACTGAAACTTCTGGATTAAACCAAGTTGGAAGTTTCCTCAAGATACGCTTCACAATCTTTATATCTTCAATGAATTCTCCCAGACCATACATTTCTTCCACTATAACATTCACCCTATCAAAGAATGAATCAACAGATTCATTTGGGTTCATTATCATATATTTATACTTGTTCCACAAAACCTGCATCTTTACCTCTCTAACGTTTGAATATTATTTATATATATACAACAGCTTTTCTTAGATAGCATGTGATGTTTTACATTACATGTCCTTTGTATGAATTTCATTGGATATGGCTCCCCATAAAGCATTAATTCTTTTAGTATCAGTATCCAATTATCTTCTTTCTACTTCTGATAAAGTACCACTATTGATATCAGCTGATATTCCATGCATAGCTACTGTGAAGACATACATTCCAAATGATCGGAAGTAGTGTTGCATCCAATTCTTCTATAGTTGAAAATTTTTTCCATCAAATATCGTAATTCCTTTATGATTGACCACCTCCATTTCTTCTACTGAAAGAGAATCACTTACTTTTAACCCTTTACTTTGATACCAATTGTTAGGTCTACTGTGTAAAATACCCTAAGAGGGGGGTGAATCATGGTATGACATATAAAAACTACTTCCACTTCAGATATATTTTTGTTATTAAACAAAACACACTTCTCTATTTATCCTGTAGCAATGTATGAACAAAAATTAAATCATTCACAAGACACAATGATTTTTACTTGGTTCACCCTCACTGGGCTACATAAAAGGAGCATACAACAGCGATGTGCGGATTGTACCAAATTCACTAAGTCTCACTTAAAATAATGATGTTTAGGCTAGATCACTTATATACCTAGGTTCAAAAACTTTACAAGGTTTAGGGTTTACCCACTTCATTCCCAAGGGTCACTCCGTGTGTCTCTTTCTCTGGATCACTGTTGGTGGAAAGGATCACCTTCTTCCTCTTCCTTTGCTCACTACTATTGGAAGGGATTCACCCATTTTTTACAGACTTTTAGGTCCTTAAATTATCTCTAATGAATACATCCTCAGTTGTATACAGATGCTCTATTGAAGTTATACTTTCATCCAATAGATGAATACCACTTTACCACAGATGCATTGGGCAAAGCCTTCTAAACCACTTTCAAGATGCACATTGCCTTTGCAAAGCTCCTTATTTCATGAAGCTCAACTAGCCTTCACGAAGCTCCTTCTTTCACAAAACTCAAACTAGACTTCATGAAGAAACCCTCTTTCATGAAACTCAAACTAGACTTTGTGAAGATCACAAGTTTCAATCATATTTTTATAGCCTTCATGAATTCCTTGTTTTCACGATGCTCAGAATTCGGTTGGATTATAGTCTTGGTGAACTTCTTTGCATAAAAACCCATTTGTGAACCACCTTCATGAACCCAAATACTTATAATTCTCATTGAGTCTCAATTGATATTATGAAGGGGGTATAGGCCTATTTATAGGAGTTCCTCCAATTCCAGAACCTTCTGGGCCACAACATCACCATTTCGTGAAGCTCCTTTATTTCTTTCATGGAGCTATCCTTTTTCATAAATATCCACATATATTTTCCATTCATGATGCTTATTATAGTCACAGATAATTTATTCAAAAACCTTCACAACATCAAAAACATTTGTGGCACCGCGATGCTCCATTCGTGATGCTCCTCACCTTCGTTGTTCACGATGTGTGTCGCTGTTCACAGAGATCACCATCATAATTCTTTGATCCTTATTGAAACACTCTTCCTGAAGCCCATATTCATGAAATTAATTCCTTTACCATATTTTAATATGGACTTCAATAAAATTCACTTTTCACGTTGTATGACAAACTCCAAATTTTGGACCCCAAAAATTTGGCAAACACTAGGAAACAGTATCACCTTGTGTACGCAATTTTCTATACTGCATCTAGGGAATCTATTCCTTCATCTTGGGTATTTTTCAACATATCATGTCAAAAATATCTCTGTACTCCATAACTTACCTTGGAAATCCACTTTTTCAACAAACACAATCAACCCAAAAATACTACAATGTTACCTTGAGGGATTTTTTCCCAAAAACATCACTCAGAAAATATATATATCAACCCAAGACCAGCCTAACGATGATATTATCTCAAAATAGATAGAAAATTATATCTTAATCCTTAGTCCAAGTCATCATGTTCCCGTGTAACTCAATATTTCATCCCAAGAAATTCATATATATATATATATATATATATAACAATTCAATTTAAAAACAAAGAACATCAATTTAATATAATTAAAACCCCCGGATCTAGCTGCCCAAGGTCCAAATCCCCTCACACAGCTCAAACCATTTATAGATTTTGTTGATCATACCCATAGTCATCTCATAATGTTCAATTTAATTAATTAATAACAACCATCAATTTAGAATATCCTTGCTCGGTCAAAATCATGGTTCGCTCACAGCAACACCCCTGAAACACTTGTGAATTAAAAAGAAAGGTAATTACCACCTACCTCATAGTTGAATATGTAGGAACTTCTAATCTTATCCTCTAACTCAAACTGATTTGAAAGAAATAAATGTTTTATATGAATTCCCTAATTATAGGGAAAAACGAATTACACAGATTTATTGATACATGAGGTGGGAGAAAAGGAAAATAGAAGTAATAGGAGTTGGAGCCTTACTGATATGGATCCACTGTTGTAAATGAAATGAAGAATGGTTCCTAGATAAAGAATATGGATTAAAACCAAGGAGAGGAGGAAAAGGGAGCTCCCCCACTATTGTGAATGAAATTTGGAGGAGAAGAAAGGAGTAAATTAGGTTTATTGAATGAGGGTAGAATCATAAATTCACCCTTTTAATTGGATGCATGGTTTTCTAAATCATGTGGAAATTGTGCATCTCCTACCGCTTAAGATCTAAAAATTGTATGGTCATCACACACGGTTAAACTAAACTGTGTGGAAACTATGCGTGCTATAGTTCATGGGTATTGGCCATTTAGCACTAAACGTGTGAGAATGCACATGATTTTTCAAACCATGCGCAAACCATGAAATTACCTATGTTAAAAACTATAGAGGTCACACACAACTGTTCACCCCATCCTTCACAGTTTTCCAAACTGTGCTCTGTACAAAAAGGGGTTTCATGTTTTCTACTAGGAAGTCCCATGATTAAATTTGACCATGCGCTTCATCCTACACTTCACCAAAATAGGGCCTCTAATTCCCCCAAAAACCATCATAACTACTAAGGCATTTTTCGACCATTAATATTCATCTAAAAATAAGTAATTAGATTAAGGAAACTCTCAAAATTAAGATCTTATGAATGATTGATAGAACAAATATTTTCAATTATTTTATTCTGAATTTAAATTTTTTTAATCCCACCAATGTGTTATTTAAAGGGAAATTGTTACATTTTATGTTTTAGGAGTATTTTTTAGCTTAATTGGAAAAATGGATTATTTTGGATTTAAACAGTTTTCATTTATTATAATGTCTCGACCATAACTTTTTCTAAACTGATCCAAATTTCAAATTTATTCTTTTATAGGTTTATATGTTAGATGAGCTTCATTTTATCCTTCTGGACCCAAAGCTCAAGACATCATTTGGAAGCTCAAATCTAGATCACAAGTCAGGCCTCGAAAACTGTGTATAGAACTGGATAATTTTATTGTTGGGACCATATATCATAAATGGCCAAACAATTGGAGCTTAAATTTTACATGGATCTTGAGGTAATCCGGAGGAAGAACTTTTATTAATATGTAAATGCATGATTCTTTCATTTTAAAGGTCATTAATGCGTTGGAACTTGGTGCATTGGAATACGAACAGTCAGCCTGAACAGATTAAATGTCATGAGTGAAGCAACCATATCTCTCTCTAAACTTGTCCAATTAAGCTGAAATTTCGTGAGTAGACATAGGAGAAGCATGAAACCAACTTTCAAGAATAACTAATTCCCAAATTATTTCATTAAAGAGGTCTACCATGGGCATACATTCGGTGGATGGATTTTGGATCCAAATATTTCACCCACTTGCCTATAAAAATGTACTCCCTCTTCATTTCAAGGGGTTGGCAAAGTAGTTGTCATTTTGTGTAGTTTTATATTTTCATTTCCTATGTAGTATATTTTTAAATGTTTTAATTTATATTATTCTTATTATTCATACCTCATACTACCATTTTTACTTTTATGTGTTTCTCCCACTTTATTCTCTTCTAACTCCATGAGAATGGGGAACTAACCTCGATGTTTGTTCGAGGGGGAGAATGGTGGTTGATTGAGTTTCATTGTGTTTCAATTTAAATATATTTATTTAAATTTCAGAATTTTCTTGGTGGTTAAATTGATTATGGTGTGCGATTTCCCCATTTTCTCTATCACCATGTTCTTCTTCTCATTCAACATTTATCCTTCCCTTCACTATCTAAGTCACGCATACAATGGAGTATGGCTTGGGTAGCGATGGTCGGAAAAGAGATATCCTAACCGAATTTAGGAAGATTATTTCCCCACATGCATAGATCTCGTTGTTGGGGTAATAACATTTCGAATGAGAGGGTGTACTGTGATAGATCTTGATCATTACATTGAATTGATATTGAGAATATTTTAATAAACAATGATATCAACCATTATGATCCCCCAAGAACAAATGTATTCTTTATTTATTTCTAACATCATTTTGTTCGCATTTAATATATATATATATATCCATATTTTATTCATCTTTAAAACTCATCTTTATATTATATATTAGTTATAAAATAAATAGTGACAATAGAATTTTGGTGTTGTGTAAGTTGCCTCCTCAAGACCGACCCTAGGAGTGCACTATATTGCATTCTTAGGTAAATAATATTTTGATCGAGGATCTGCGACAAATTCCAGGGCATCAAATTGGCGCCGTTTCCGGGGAGGTGCAACACTTTCACACACCATTTTTCATATAAAAAACAAAAAAATCATAAATTTTAAAAACTAAAAAAAATATTGGTTCATGATGACTTTCAGTTCAAATTTTTATGCATGGATGGCTGAATATTAGGTTCCAGAAGAAGTGTTAAATGATCTTGATGATAAATTTAAAATCATTAGTAATGTAGTGGAAAAATTGGAGAGTCAAATACAGTTGATTGCTGAATACGTACATGCATGTCAAGAGCAACCCAAACCTGATCATGAGCCGGAACCTGAACATGAACGAGTGGTGAAAGAGATTTCACCGATCATTTTTTATGTCAATGAACCTGAGGAGGGTGAGAAGGGGCTTCTAAAGAAATTAATCATATCATCCTGTACTCATCCATTGCTCAATGAGGTCCTTGATGTACACATTCCAGCTGATTCACTTATGGGAGATCAACATTTTTTGGAAGAATTTGGGAAAAACTTTGTTGAAGATAACCTGCAACTTGATCTTCCCATCCTTTCTAATGAAAAATCAGAACCTTTTGACCTATCTCTTGAAATGAAAGATGATGAAAAAGATTCACCTGCTGAGATGGAGTTTCCAATGGTCTTTCCAGAAGAGATCAATTTTCAAGCTGACTTACTTGAAAGGGAATATTTCTTGATTGATTCGTCATGTTTTAATTTTATTCAAACTGAATTATTTTTTGACCTTTCTTTTCCTGAAATTTCTGATACAGTACAAATGGAGCAGACCTTGGATGATACGGAAGAGACCACCCAAGTGGTGGTGATCGAGGAAGAATATTCAGAGAAGCTGGTGGTGGTGTGACTACCACCTCTACAACAACTTTCATACCATTTGGAGGAGGACACCACAGAAGTTCACAGGGAGAACCCCTATATTCTATTCCCTCCCACTCTGGATCTCAAATTCTATCTTTATTCTTTCTTGGGGGTTGGGAACTTTATTATTTTCTTTGGGGTTCTCCAATATTAGTGTCTACTGATGGATACTGGAAAAAGTCACATGTGGTGGTTTATCTCAAAGAAACCACACCCACCTTCTGATTGGGGATAATCTGCTGCAACTGCCTGACTAAGGGCAGTAAAAACCTAGCATCCGCTAAGGGGTCAAACCAAGAATTATCCATTTTCTATTCCTTTTCTATTTATTTTTATTTATTTTTCTTATTAGTTGTTTTTTTTTTGTGCTTTAATTTTATTTTTCATGTTGATTTGTTTTTTGAAATTTTCTTGTTTTCCTTTTTCATTTTTTTGGTGTGTTTTTAGGAATCTTTAGCTGAATCGAATACTTTGTAAAATTAAAAACATCTTGGTGTTTGTGGAACATTAATTGATTTGATTATTTTGGGATTTAAATTATTGCTGAATGGATTTTGTTTCTGATTTCTGATCTTTTAATTTGATGACGTTTGATTGATTGTGAAACTCATATGCACTAGTGTTGTCCAAATTGAAAATATTGCCCAACCGGAGAGGTTTCTAAACCTTTTTGACATATTCTTATATTTCTCTTTTTCTTGAGAGTCTTGAGACATGTTGTTTGATCCATAACTTTCTATTTTTCTCTTTTTAAAATCTGTTAGAGTTCATGAAATGTGTCAAGTATGATTGAGGCATCACTTTGAAAGCCCTTTTTCATTAAATTATTATTTTGGCCTACCTTTTCATCTGACCTTCATTAAGCCCATAGTAGCCATGAAATACCTTGTTATTAAGACACATTTCAAGCCATTTATCCCTTTACAACCTTCTCTAGAAGTTAAATGCATGATTATTGTTGAACTCAAGTGTGGGGGAGGGAGAAGATGGGCTTTGTTTTGCTTTCCTGAAGAATCTATTTGAGCTGAATTGAAAGTGTTGCCATATTTATTGCTGATTGGGTGGAAGAAATGTCATTATGGAAAGATTTATGGGTGGCCCAAAATATCATTAGACATATGGGATAGTTGTTCACCAATATTTTAAGATCAAAATATGCCTCTATTTTCCTCCAAAACATGATTCTGAAGAGAAATCCAGATAAGAATTCAAGCTAAAACAATGCTACAAATGGGGAAAAGAGGGATGAAATTCATTGATGATGAAATTATAAGTTTGAAATTCCCAAATGAAGAGGTTTTTGGAGGTAATTTGTTTTTGATCTGATTGAGGATCACACCATTCTTGAGAAAAACTGTTTTCATGCATTTACTTCACTTTAGAGCTTAACCCTCCTCATTCTGCCTCAGATGTTTTTACATTTTAATCCTGCCAACCCTCAGCCTAAAAAAACTCATGCAAAAGAACTCATGATTTACATATTTGTGACTCTTTGAAGTAGAGATATTAGGAGGATAGAAAGCCTATGGAGATCACACGTGTTTTGAGAATGAGAAAAACTCCACATTAAAATATCCTTGAGTGAGTAGAGAAATATTTTTCCGGGGAGGTAGGTATGACATGAATGTGAGGATTAACATGAGATTGAATGGATTCATATGATTTTTTAGGATTTCTGAAATTTTGATCCATGTAGGAGGCATGATATTTTCACTGATATGATAATTGAGTTGTGTTGTCATTTATGCATTGAGAAGTTTGTTTTTGACCTTGGTATAAGATGATTGCCCAGGAGTGAAATGTTTAAGTGTGGGGTAATTGATAGAAAAAATATTTTCAATTATTTTATTCTGAATTTCAATGTTTTTAATCCCACCAATGTGTTATTTAAAGGTCAATTGTCACATTTTATGTTTTAGGAGTATTTTTGAGCTTAATTGCAAAAATGGCTTATTTTGGATTTAAACAGTTTTCATTTATTATAATGTTTCGGCCATAAATTTTCTACACTGATCCAAATTGAAAATTTATTCCTTTATAGGTTTCTATTTTCTATGAGATTCATTTTATCCTTCTGGACCCAAAGCTCAATCCGTCATTTGGAAGTTTAAATCTAGCTCACAAGTCAGGCCTCGAAAACTGTGTACAGAAATGGAGAATTTTATTGTTGGGACCATATATCATAAATGGCAGAACCATTGGAGCTTAAATTTTACATGGAGATGTATGACATCAGTAATAATAACTTTTATTAATTTTTCCACGCATTATTCTTTCATTTTCAAGGTAATTAATGCGTTGGAACTCAGTGCATTGGAATACGAACAGTCAACCTGGCCAGATTAAATGTCATGAGTAAAGCGACACTATCTCTCTCCAAAATTTTCCAATTAAGATTACATTTCGTGTGTAGACATATTAGAAGCATGGAAACAACTTTCAAAATGTAAAAATTCCAAAATTATGTCATTAATGAGGTCTACCATGCCCATACATTCGGTGGACGGATTTTGGAACCAAATATTTCACCCACATGCCTATAAAAATGTACTCCCTCTTCATTTCAAGGGGTTGGAAAAGTAGTTTCCATTTTGGGTAGTTTTATATTTTCATTTATTATGTAGTATATTTTTAAATGTTTTAATTTATATTAGTCTTCTTATTCATACCTCATTCTTTCATTTTTACTTTTATGTGTTTCTCCCACCGTATTCTCTTCTAACTCCATGAGAATGGGGAACTAACCTCGATGTTTGTTCGAGGGGGAGAATGGTGGTTGATTGAGTTTCATTGTGTTTCAATTTAAATAACTTTATTTAATTATGAGTATTTTGGTGATGGTTAAATTTATTATGGTGTGTGATTGCCCCATTTTCTCTATCACCATGTTCTTCTTCTCATTCAATATTTATCCTTCCCTTCACTATCTAAGTCATGCATAAGATGGAGTACGGCTTGGGTAGCGATAGTCGGCAAAGAGATCTCCTAGCCGAATTTAGGAAGAGTATTTCCCCACATGCATAGATCTCGGTGTTGGGGTAATAACATTTCGAATGAGAGGGTGTAGTGTGATAGATCTTGATCATTACATTGAATTGATATTGAGAATATTTTAATAAACAATGATATCAACTATTATGATCCCCCAAGAACAAATGTCTTCTTTCTTTCTTTTTAACATCATTTTGTTCGCATTTCATATATATATATATATTCACATTTTATGCATCTTTCAAACTCATCTTTATATTATATATTAGTTATAAAATAAATAGTGACAATAGAATTTCGGTGTTGTGTAAGTTGCCTCATCAAGACCGACCCTAGGAGTGCACTATATTTCATTCTTAGGTAAATAATATTTTGATCAGGGATCTGCGAAAAATTTCTACACATCAAATTGGCGTCGTTGTAGGGTAGGCGCAACACTTTCACACACCGTTTTTCATAGAAAAAACAAAAAAAAATCATAAATTTTAAAAACTAAAAAAAACTTTGTTCATGATGACTTTCAGTTCAAATTTTTATGCATGGACGGCTGAATCTCAGGTTCTAGAAGAATTTTTAAATTATCTTGATGATAAATTTAAAAGGATTATTAATTTAGTGTAAAAATTGGAGAGTCAAATAGATTTGATTGCTGAATACATACATGCCTGTCAAGAGCAACCCGAACCTGATCATGAGCCGAAACCTGAACCTGAACGAGTGGTGAAAGAGATTTCACCGATCATTTTTTATGTCAAAGAACCTGAGGAGGGTGAGAAGGGGATTATAAAGGAATTATCCATATCATCCCGTACTCATCCATTGCTCAATGAGGTCCTTGATGTACACATTCCGGCTGATTAACTTATGGGAGATCAATATTTTTGGAAGAATCTTGGAAAAACTTTGTTGAAGATAACCTGCAACTTGATCTTCCCATCCTTTATAATGAAAAATCAGAACCTTTTTACCTCTCTCTTTCAATGAAAGATGATGAAGAAGATGCACCTGCTGAGATGGAGTTTCCAATGGTCTTTCCAGAAGATATCAATTTTCAAGATGACTTACTTGAAAGGGAAGATTTCTTGATTGATTCGTCATGTATTAATTTTATTCAAACTGAATTGTTTTCTGACTTTTCCTTTCCTGAAATTTCTGATACAGTACAAATGGAGCATAACTTGGATGATACGGAAGATACCACCCAATTGGTGGTGATCGAGGAAGAAGAGTCAGAGAAGCTGGTGGTGGTGCGACTACCTCCTTTGCAACAACTTTCATACCATTTGGAGGAGGGCACCATAGAAGTTCACAGGGAGCACCCGTATATTCTATTCCCTACCACTATGGATCTCAAATTATATCTTTATTCTTTCTTGGGGGTTGGGAACTTTCTTATTTTCTTTTGGGTTCTCCAATATCAGTGTCTACTGATGGATACTGGAAAAAGTCACATGTGGTGGTTTATCTCAAAGAAACCACACCCACCTTCTGATTGGGGATAATCTGCTGCAACTGCCTGACTAGGGGAAGTAAAAACCTATCATCTTCTTAGGGTTCAAACCAAGAATTATCCATTTTCTATTCCTTTTATATTTGTTTTTATTTATTTTTCTTATGAGTTGTCATTTTATTTGAAATTTTCTTGTTTTCCTTTTTCATTTTTTTGGTGTGTTTTTAGGAATATTGAGCTAAATCGAATACTTTGGAAAATTCAAACCATCTTGGTGTTTGTGGAACATTACTTGATTTTATTATTTGGGGATTTAAATTATTTTTGAATGGATTTTGTTTCTGATTTCTGGTCTTTTCATTTGATGACGTTTGATTGATTGTGAAACTCATGTGCACTAGTGCTGTCCAAATTGAAAATCTTGCCCAACCCAAGAGGTTTCTAAAAATTTTTGACATCTTCTTACATTTATCTTTTTCTTTAGAGTCTTGAGACATGTTGTGTGATCCCTAACTTTCTATTTTTCTCTTTTTTAAAGATGTTAGAGTTCATGAAATGTGTCAAGTATGATTGAGCCATCACTTTGAAAGCCCTTTTTCATTCAATTATTATTTTGGCCTACCTTTTCATATAACCATCATTAAGACCCTAGTATCCCTGAAATACCTTGTTAGTAAGCCAAATTTCAATCCATTTATCCCTTTCCAACCTTCTCTAGAAGTTAAATGCATGATTATTGTTGAACTCAAGTATGGGGGAGGGAGAAGATGGGCTTTGTTTTTCTTTCTTGAAGAATCTGTTTGAGATGAATTGAAAGTGTTGCCATATTTATTAATGATTGAGTGGAAGAAATGTCATGATGGAAATATTTATGGTTGGCCCAAAATATCATTACACATATGGGCCAGCTATTCACCAATATTTGAAGATCAAAAGTTTCCTCTCTTTTCCTCCAAAACATGATTTTGAAGAGAAATCCAGATCTGAATTCAAGATGAAACAATGCTACAAATGGGTAAAAGAGGGATGAAAATCATTGATGATGAAATTATAAGTTTTAAATTCCCAAATTAAGAGGTGTTTGGACATTATTCATTTTTGAGCTGATTGTGGAGCACACCATTCTTGAGCAAAACTGTTTTCATGCATTTACTTCACTTTAGAGCTTAACCCTCCTCATTCTGCCTCAGATGTTTTTACATTTTAATTCTGCCAACCCTCAGTCTCAGAAAAACCCATGAAAAAGACCTCATGATTGACATATTTTTGACTCTGTGAAGTAGATATATTAGGATGATAGCAAGCCTGTGTAGATCACACATGTTTTGAGAATGAGAAAAATTCCACATTAAAATATCCTTGAGTGAAGAGAGAAATATTTTTCCGGGGAGGTAGGTATGACATGAATGTGAGGATTAAAATGAGATTGAATGGATTCGTGTGATTTTTTATGATTTCTAAAATTCTGATCCATTTAGGAGGCATGATATTTTCTCTGATATGATAATTGAGTTGTGTTGTTATTTATGCATTGAGAAGTTTGTTTTTGACCTTGGTATAAGATGATTGCCCAGGAGTGCAATGTTTAAGTGTGGGGGAATTTATAGAACAAATAGTTTAAATTATTTTATTCTGAATTTTAATTTTTTTAATCCCACCAATGTGTTATTTAAAGGTAAATTGTCACATTTTATGTTTTAGGAGTATTTTTTAGCTTAATTGGAAAAATGGCTTATTTTGGATTTAAACAGTTTTTATTTATTATAATGTTTCAGCCATAACTTTTTCTAAATTGATCAAAATTGAACATTTCTTCTTTTATAGGTTTCTATTTTCGATGAGCTTCATTTTATCCTCCTGGAACCAAAGCTCAAGCCATCATTTGGAAGCTCAAATCTAGCTCACAAGTCAGTCCTCGAAAACTGTGTACAAAACTGGAGAATTTTATTGTTGGGACCATATATCATAAATGGACGCACCATTGGAGCTTAAATTTTACATGGAGATGGATGACATATGTAGAAATAACTTTTATTAATATGGCCGTGCATTATTCTTTCATTTTAAAGGTTATTAATGCGTTGGAACTTGGTGCATTGGAATACGAATAGTCAGCCTGGCCAGATTAAATGTCATGAGTGAAGCGACCATATCTCTCTCCAAACTTGTCCAGTTAAGCTGGAATTTCGTGGGTAGACATAGGAGAATCATGGGAACAGATTTAAATAAGAACGAATTCCCAAATTATTTCATTAAGGAGGTCTACCATGCGCATACATTCGGTGGACGGATTTTGAAGCCAAATATTTCACCCACTTGCCTATAAAAATGTACTCCCTCTTCATTTCAAGGGGTTGGAAAAGTAGTTTCCATTTTGTGTAGTTTTATATTTTAATTTCTTATATATTATATTTTTAAATTTTTTAATTTATATTATTCTTCTTATTCATACCTCATTCTTCCATTTTTACTTTTATGTGTTTCTCCCACCATATTCTCTTCTAACTCCATGAGAATGGGGAACTAACCTCGATGTTTGTTTGAGGGGGAGAATGGTGGTTGATTGAGTTTCATTGTGTTTAAATTTAAATATCTTTATTTAATTCTAATAATTTTGTTGGTGGTTAAATTGATTATGGTGTGCGATTTCCCCATTTTCTCTATCACCATGTTCTTCTTCTCATTCAACATTTATCCTTCCCTTTACTATCTAAGTCATGCATACGATGGAGTATGGCTTGGGTAGCGATGGTCGGCAAAGAGATATCCTAGCCGAATTTAGGAAGATTATTTCCCCACATGTAGAGATCTTGGTGTTGGGGTAATTAAATTTCGAATTAGAGGGTGTAGTGTGATAGATCTTGATCATTACATTGAATTGATATTGAGAATATTTTAATAAATAATGATATCAACCATTATGATCCCCTAAGAACAAATGTCTTCTTTATTTATTTTTAACATCATTTTTTTTTGCATTGCATATATATATATATATATATATATATATTCATATTTTATGCATCTTTAAAACTCATCTTTATATTATATATTAGTTATAATATAAATAGTGACAATAGAATTTCTATGTTGTGTATGTTGCCTCCTCGAGACCGACCATGGGAGTGCGCTATATTGCATTCTTAGGTAAATAATCTATTGATTGGGGATTTGTGAAAAATTCCCGTGCATCAATGATAAAATATTTTATCTACCCATGAACTCCAAAAAAATCAAAACAGACAAGGAATTTTACCTGCTCAAAAAACCTAGGATGTTACACCCTATTTCCCCCTCATATCTTCTCCTTGACCTCACTCGAACTAGGTGACAAAGGGGAATCCTTTCGTGGAAACTTTAGCCCCCTTTCCCTCATTTATTGGGAATTTCAAGTTTCATTCATTGTGGTTGATTTCTACGGGTAAGTATAACCTCATCCTTACCTTAAATACTTGTTTCTCTTTGTTTCTATTACAGAAACCCTAATATTATGAACTTAGGGTTGTTTTCATAGAACTAGTGCATTGATCTCGATTCAAGTGGAAATTCTTGGTGATTCAGATTCTCTATGGTTGGGGTAGTAAGTCCTTACCATTTTACGTCACTTTTATAAAATTGTATGCCTTGGATTTCATGTGCACGTGTGCATATTATTTCAAAAATATTGGGATTCACAATTACATAATAGGTTTTTAGATGAATAAAAGTAGAATAAATTATCACACATGATACAAAGATTTACGTGGTTTAGGAAATGATCCCTACATCCATAGAGAAATAGAAATTTGACTAGTTTCAGAAGCAAAAAAATGTAGGGAGATCTAAAAGTTCCACACATAGAATCCCTAGCCTGAAATGGGATAATAAATAAGATGAAGTACTATTCCACCAACTATATAGAAATTCTACACTACTATAGTGAACGGTGGCTAGAAGTCTACATCGCTATAGTGTCACATCCACCCAAGTCCAATCTACTATAGCGGTCGATGGCTGGAAGTCTGTGGAGCTACAATATTATTGTCTCTAACGTCTGACCTGCTACAATAGACATGTCAAAATTATTCACTGCTACAGTACCTTGTCAGTGTCATATGGTCAGCTCTGCTATAGTCGGTAATAGTTTCTACAGTGCTCCAAAATTTGGGTTCAGTGCCTTAGGCCCCTAGGCCCCCGAAGTAGGGAATAATTTCCCCCTCAACCCCCATGGATCTCACCACAGAGTTTGACCCATGGATTTATGGCCTAGTGTACAATATGGTCCATAATAATTCTACCCAACATCATCCCAAATGTATCGGGCTACACCAATCTAATAATATTCCACTTAGAGATTGATCCTCTATGTTGACCTACTTTGATGCCACTAACTTTGAAAACTTAATTAATCTAATCTTCTCCCATTCTTCACTCACCAATGCATTCTTCTATTCACAACTTCAATTTCAAGCTAACGGTTCATGAAATACTAGTTTTTTCACTTTTTTTCTCCCATAGTGTCCTCCCATATTTTGCCTCCCATCCTCCATTCATCGGTGGAGACCAATAGAGGCACAATCGTGCCTCAAATTCTATATTACCACCAGCTTCGTTAACATGTCTTTTTGGATTGTTTGTTCCACAAATATTCTACAATATCAATAACCCATACTATATCAATCCTCTGATAAAATGGTACTTCATATGAATGTGATTAGTCAAGGCATGAAACACTAGGTTCTTTGCAAGATGTATAGCACTCTAACTTTCACAGTGCAATACATTCTCCTCTCAATTTCTACCCATCTCATCCAAGAAGTTATTCATCCAAAACATCTCCTTTATATATTTTGTTATAGTAATGTATTTTTTCTTTGTGGTGGATAAATTCACAACCTTCTGAAATTGTGATATCCATCTTACTACAGTTCCACTACAAGTAAATACATAAATTGTGTTACTCCTCCTATTGTCGAATTCACCTCTAAGGTTCGCATCCACATACCCCTCTAATGAATTTAATTTCCCAAATAACATAGATACTTCCTTACATCCATTTAGATACCTCATTATCCACTTTACAACTTCCTAATGTTGTTTTCTAGGGTTATCCATGTACCTGCTCACAACTCCCATTGCATGAGCAATGTCAGTTCGAGTAGAGACCATGAAATACATCAAGATTCCAACATATGATGTGTATGGAACCATTTCCATATACTCAACCTCTTCTATCATCTTTGGTTATTTCTCATTTGATGGTTTTAAATGGCATGCCAGGGGAATAGATACTGGCTATGCTTCCATCATATTGAATCTTCTCAGAACCTTTTTAACGTATTTAACTGGTGATAACATCAAGGTTCTAGCTACACAGTCTCTCTTGATCTTCATCCCCAAAATCTTGTCAGCTTGTCTGAGATATTTCATCTCAAAATCCTCATCCAAATTCCCTTTCAGCTCATCAATCCTCTTAATACATGATCTTACAATGATAATGTCATCCACATATAAAAGAAGTATAATGTATCAAGCACCAAAATACTTGATGTAGCAACATTGATCCATGCCACGTAGTTTGTATTCATTTTTAGTCATGAATTCATCAAACTTTTTCCCACTATCTGGGTGTCTGCTTCAACCCATAAAAGATCTTATGTATTTTTTACACCAGGTATTTATTCCTAAACATAACATATACCTTTGGATGCTACATATATATGTCCTCCTCCATATCTCTATGAAGGAAAGTCATCTTCACATCAAGATTCTCAAGATACAAGTCTTCATATTCCACAATGATCAGAACCACCCGGATAGTGGTAAACTTCCCTACAGGTGAGAAAATTTCAATGAAAATCCACTCCCTCCTTCTATTGAAATCATTTCACCACCATCTTTTCCTTGAACCTCCTCTTTCCATCATGTACTTCCTTAACCTGGTCTACCCATTTGTTCTACAATGATTTCTTCTCCTATGGAAGATGTGTCAACTCCCAAGTATTGTTTTCATGTAGTAATTAAATTTCTTCTTTCATGGACAACTCCCACTTGGTTGACTCCTTCAACTGTATTGTCTCTTCAAATCATTTTGGTTCTCCACCATCATTTAATAACAAATAATGAAATGATGGTGAATACCTCTACACAGGCCTTCTCACCCTTGTTGATCTCCTTAACTCCATTTTAGGTGTAGGATCCACTGGTTCTGGTGTCTCATGCTCGAGTAAACCTTCAAGATCCACTTTATCTTTACATTGTGATTATTTGTTTACATTTTCATATTATGCTGCATGGAAATCCTTATATGTGACACCTTCATTAAATACCACATTCTAGATCCTGGTGACAATCTTATTGAAATCATCCCAAAAGTGGTAACCGAAATCCTCAGCACCATATCCAATAAAGAAACATGGCTTGGGCTTATCATCAATCTTGTCCCTTTCATTAGCATCTACATGTACATATGTAAAACAACCAAAGACAGATAAATGTGAGAGTCTTACCTCCTTTCCAAACCATATATCCTTAGGTAGACATTCTCCCATCGGTATATATGGACTCTTGTTGATGAGATATGCTACCATTTTCACTGCCTCTACCTATAAGTTTTTGGGTAACCTTGAGTGAATCTCATACTCCTAGAATGTTCATTCAGTGTCATATCCATCCTCTAATCCATTTCATTTTATTGTGGTATTCTTGGAATAGTCTTCTCCCACTAAATTCCATTATTATCATATAATTCCTTGAACTCTTGATTGTCATACTCTCCTCCATTTTCAGACCTCAATCATTTCATCCTTGATCCTTACTCATTATTCACTATGGTTTTCCACTTTTAGAAAATTTTAAACATGTCATATTTTCTTTTCAGAAAGTAAACTTGCACCTTCTTTATTGAGTAATTGATAAATGCCACAAAATATTGTGACCCTCCACAGGAATTTACTGGTGCAGTACCCCAAACATCTGTGTACACCAGGTCCATCTTCCTAACCTTCTAGGTTCTACCTCTTTTTTTAAATGACACATTATTCTTATTTCCAAGGTTGAAATATTCACACAAACAAAATTCCACCGAATTTAGCTCCTGTAGCATTCCTTTTGTCTCCAACACCTTCATCCCCTTCTCACTCATGTGGCCTAACCTATAGTTCCATAGTTGTGAATACACAATAGATTTTATTGATGCAAGCATGTCTATGCTAGTATTTGTCATGTTGTATCGGGTACCATTCTTTACTCCTTGAGCTATGACCATAGTTCCCTTGGTAATTTTACAGGCACCACCAGTAAATATGGTACTAAAGCCTACATCATAAATCTACCCAATAGAAATAATATTTCTTCTAAATCTAGTGATATACCTTAGATTTTTCATAACTAGAAAACTCCCACTGTTGGTCTTGATTCATGCATCACCCTTCCCCACAATCCTCAAGGGTTCTTCATCAGTAAAATGTACCCTTCTAAAAAATTTAGAAACATAATTGTTAAAGAAAATCTTCTTTGATTTGGAATGGAAAAACTCACCTGAGTCTAAAATCCAAGACTCCATAGAGCTATCCATGTTCAGTAACAACACATCATCAGTTCCTTTAGTCTCTATGTTTTCTCTATTGGTTTTAGATGTCTTTAGTTTATCTATGCACTCCTTCTTGACATGTGTAAGAACTTGGATCTTCTTTTTAGGTCTGTTTTTCTTTTTCTAGTGTTTTTTTGAGAAAAAGAGGAGTTTCTATAAATTTTTGAAGTACACACCATGTACTTTATGAGTACACACCGTGTACTTGGTTACCGCATGTATCTGGGTACTGGCTGTGTAGCGGCCATGCACCTGGCTATGTGTGGTGACCTAGATACCGCTTAATACATGGGACAGTGAAGGAAAGTACATGTTGTGTACTTATAAAGTACACGCCGTGTACTTTATTTTTTTTTCATTAAACACACCGGGGTCGCGTCTGACGGACATAACCGTCTACTTCTCGACCTAGTTCATCCGAGAGAACCTGTATGGCTGTGAAATTTCCCCAAGCCCCCAATCAAGCATCTGTTATCTGAACTGACCATCGTTGATTGCATTGGGATCAGCTTGTTAAGTTATTCCTTCTCCTATATCTTCATTTCCTGATTCCTCCTCTTTCAAGAGTTATCTTCATTTGAGTGTTTTGAGCGTTTTTGTAGATCTATGGTGTTCTTGGGAAATTCAAGGCTTTAGGTTCATGTATATCGATCCTACAACACCGAGGTAGGTGGTTTGTGCCTTTTTGTTGGAATTATTTGATTTATATGTGAAAAAGTTCCAAGGGTATTGCGTGTTTACTGTTTTAGCCCTGTTTTTTTTTCTTGCTATGCTTGTATGCTTGAGTAGAGGTCAATTGAATGAGAATAGGGTTAATTACTATGATTTAGAAGTTTTTTCCCATGAATGTTTGTTTATGACCATTTAGTCTTGCTTAGCCTGTTAGGTTTCCTTGTTTGTTTCCCATGCCTAGTATTATAGGATGGAGTGATGTTTATCTGAAATTTTGTTATGTTGTAGACTGGTATCTAAGTAGTTCTTGAGTTTTACTTTGGCCAATATGCATTTTCATGCTTTTTTGAGTTACACAGGGCCGTGAGAACCTGGTGTAGTGGACCATAGAGAGAATAGACGTAAGGTCTTCTCCAGAGTGTGTTATTTTTGTTATTATGTGAGACCATAGGGGGAATTGATGTAAGTGCTTCCTCAGAGTGTTTGTAGTTCCTCGACGTAGGCCATAGGGGGAATGTGATGTAAGTGATTCCCTAGAGCGCCTTTTAGTTACCAATACGAGACTATAGGTGGAATTGATGGTGAGTGCTTCCCCAGAGAGTCTGTGCTAAGGCTGAACCAGAGGGGTTAGACTGTGAGTACTTCCCAGAGGGTTGCTTGTGTTTTCTAGGTAGGACCAGAGGGGATAGGTTGTGAGTACATCCCAAAGGGTTACCTATTTGTGATTATCTTCTTACTTGTCATGTGTTGTTTGAATGCTTTGAACTGTAGGAATGTTTACTATTCGGTACTTCCTTGTTTACTACTTTTGCTTATTATCTTCCATATATATTCACTAACTATTAGGCACAGATCTTTTGGTGGTTTCCTACTGGGATTAGTCTCACACCCTATTTGGGTCATTCTTTTGGGCCCAAACAGATTATATTGTTTCAGGTATAGATAAGGGAAAGCGCCCTTCTACTTCAAGTACTTGACTGCTTTGGAGCTGGAGAGCATGGGACCAAGCTAAGGCTTGTGATGATGAGGAGTTATTTTCTTTTTTTCTTTTTTACTTTGTTTTAGTAATGTATTTCAGAATTATGACATGTTTGGATGCTTTCCTAGACATATGTATCATGAATTATTATATATATGTGATCCAAATGCTTATTACTTTCAGTCTTTTGTTGTTTACTATTGTATGCCATTAATACTGCTTCTACTATTGTATATCTGTTTTACTTCCACTGTTTTACTCTACCAATAAGGGCATAGTTTCCCCCACTATTATACCCAAGGCCCTCGCTGCTAGTTGGTAGCCTATGGAGTTATGGGAAATGCTCTTGAGGCCATGTGACCAACCGGGTACGGGGCGCCTTGGGGCGGCTTCCGGAACCGGGATGTTACAAAGTGGTATCAGAGGAATTATTTTATCTTGACTTACTATTTGGAGCCTATAGATAGGTATTTGAAAAAATAGGTACTTGTTAATAAGTTGTGTCTGGGAGTAGCTAACCCGTGTACAGGGAAAAACCAATCTACCTCATTTATTGCAATTTTTTTGGTTTTTCAATTTTATAGTTGATTTTATTTTCATCATTGGGTGACCCACATGTATTATGTTGTTATAGTTATTGTTATTGAGGTTCTATTTCTGTTTCAACCCAATGAGATGAGGGTATTCCATTTCATGCATCATATAGGCTCTTGCTAGAAATCACATGTCATGCATTCTTATCATTCCATTTAGGGTTCATTAGCGATTGCATGTTGTTGTGATAGATGTTGTGCTATATATGCATGTTGTTGTTATAGATTACTTAATAAAAATACCTGTTGTTTGATAGAGTATTGGTTTTGTAAGGTTTTATTTGAATGAACGCCAAACTTTGGTTCTTGAAGTGTTATGGGCCTTCATGGACCAGAATTTGGTGGATCATTGACATATTATCCTTGTTTATGACATGTATAAGTTTCCAAGCTTTGATTCGTGGGGAGTATGGGCCCTCACGGATCGGAATTTGGAACTTTAAGGTTCGTTTCAATGTTTTCTGGGCTCCAGAGTAGTTTCTGAGACTTACTATCTGGAAAAACCCAGAATACACGCTGTGTAATGTTGAATACACGCCTTTTGTTATTCTGTTCGGGAATAAATTGTTTTTTCTTATCTACACACCATGTAGTCTCTAACCATGTCTCAAACTGTGTGGGCAGAGACACGGGCTTTGGAAATCTTTGGTAGGACACGTCGTGTACCAGATGTACACGTCGTGTTATAGAACCGTGTAAACGGATGTGTCACTAACAACACGGGTCAGTTGAGTATTTTTTAATACATGTCGTGTCCATCTGGAACATTCCATGTAGTGTGATCCGTTTATCCGATCGTTTCACTAACAACACGGGTCAGTGAAGCTCATCTAATACACGTCGTGTCTGGCACTAACACACCGTGTAGTCTTATTCTAGGAGAGTCGTGTGGCCTAGATATGTAAGGGGACTCGGGAAGGGGAAGAGGATTCAATTACACGCCATGTGTAAGGACAACATGCCATGTATGGGGTGTTACACAACCAGTTTTGGAAGAAGTATGTGCTCATGTGAATGGCTTAAATAAACATGCCATGTAGTCAAATATACACACCATGTATCCATGTTTTGAAAAACTTGAATTATTTCTTTTTCCTATCCCCTCCTTACTCTTCTAGTTTTCATTCCTTGATAATCTTGATCTAAGGTGTGTGATTGACCTTGCAGAGTCATGCCACCGAGACGTCCTCTGTTTGTACGCCAGTTATAAGGCAACGATCAGACACCAGACATGACTGATCAAGGACTGCCAGTAGATCCTCCAGTTGTTCCAGTCTTGGAATCGGCCGTCATTTCGGACATAGGTGTTGATGCATAGTTCTAAGAGGGCTTCAGGAGGTTCATGTAGACCTTCTGAGGAGTACCGCATCCTGCCCCTTCTATGGAAGAGTTGATGCGGGTTTTCTAGTAGCAACATCCTCCCACTTTTACAGGGGAAGGAGGACCTCAGGCTGCAGAGTCATGGTTATAATCCATGTTGTCTATCTTCAATCATCTTGAGACACCTTCAGAGAGGAGGGTCAAGCTTTCCACGTACATGCTTCAGGATTTCGCCAAGAGATGGTAAGATGTGATCTCACAGGCGGGACGCTAGCAGGTCATGGTTTGGGATGAGTTCCAGCAAGCCTTTTACGACTACTTCTATCTGGATACTTTGAGGGCCGATCGAGCCTAAGAGTTAATGAGTCTAGAGTGGGGTACTCTTTCGGTTATGGAATATTCTTCTCGTTTCACTGAGCTACAGCACTTCACGCCTATTTCAGGAGGTGATGAGTTATTCTTGGTAAGGAATTTTGAGAATGGTCTGAGGCACGACATCCGATCGCAGGTGAACATCTTTCGGTTGACTTCCATCACTTCTATCATCAACCAGGTGCTGATCTCGGAGTGAAATTTTAGGGATTCTAGAGTTGTGATCCATGATGGTTTGACATATGGAGTTAGTATCCCTCCTACTGACAGTAGTAAGCGCTGTAGGGAGTCTTCTCACGGTGATCCAAGGAGGAAATACACTTCTTCGAGTAGCCAGGTGGTGTGCTACAAGTGTGGAAAGAGCGGGAATACAAGGCCACATTGCCCAAGAGACCTGGTGGAGTGTCGATCTTGTGACAAGATGGGTCATCTGTAGCGTTTCTATTAGATCTTCTCACCAGCAGCTTGTAAAGACCCGTAAAATTCAAGGAAAATTTTTTATTAATTTTCTTTGGGATTTTACAAGAACGCGGATTCTGACGGCACTTGATTCCGAGGCCTGGTGTGCCCGGAATTTCTATCTGAAGTTTAGCTCGGGTATGTTCAATGAAGGAACGAGCGGGTTTTCCTAACTTTTGAACCAGTGATCAGAATCGAATTCTGAGGGCACCAATGGAACCGCAGCACCATTAATTGCTTAGGAATACCTTTTCCGGAGTTTCATTTTCACGGTTGAAGTTGTTAAAATTTATGGAAGTTAAAATAAAATTTAAATGACAAATTTCATTTATCTTCCTAAGTGTTTAACCTTTGGGTGGAAGTTGGGTAACCACCCAACTTCCCATGAGAGGTTATGAAGCCGGTGGGGCCCACACGAACCCCACCCATTCATATTCCCTAACCCCCCTCAACTCACCATTAATTTTTTGACAACTTATGTTAATTAATTAGGTGAGTTAAATGTGAGTGTTTGAAATTAAAATGCTTAGGTTATGATAATAAAATAAGTGTTGAACTTATTTTATTTTGTTGGAATTCTGGTTGTGGGATCTTTTGGGAGAAAAATAGAGTTCTTGAGGATTATTCATTCTTCAACGAAGAACGCGAAGAACGCACTGCCACCGACGAAGAACGCCGACCTCCGACGGTGGACGACGGTGAGAGACGCCTTCCTCGGAGATCACCTAAAGCCAACGACGTTCCTTCCGTGACGCTTTCTTCCACGACGATCATCTTCTTCCACGATAGTTAATTCCGCGATGAACTCTCGTTCGACGAAAACGTTGAGGTAGGGGTTATGTGTTTTTAATTGTGAATTCTTCCGTCATCTATCCTCGTTCATTTGTACCGCTTGATATCGTTTAACGGGAGGGGGCCGGACCGCACAAACATGGCCGACCCTCCTCCCTTATTATTATTATTATTTTTTTGTTGTTGTTGCGGTTCGAAGGAAAGTGACGCGGTGTTGTCGCATCGCGTATGAACGAGCGGCAAGGATGTGCGGCGCCGTCGCGCCGCGCATTTGGAAATTGAACCAAGCCGCGGCGCCGTCGCGCCACGCCAGAAAAACCCGAAGACACCGCGGCCGGAGCGGGTCCGCGACGGAGGGGTGCGGCGCTTTCGCGCCGCGCTGGACGGACCAAGGCCGCGGCTGAAGCCGCAGCGGAGCAGGGGAACTGGCGGCCGGAATCGGGCCGCCGGCGTCGGAGCAGGGGGGACCGGCCTTGTCGGTCCCGTGGCGGTAGAAGCCAGCCGGACAGGGAAGAGCCAGGGGTTCAAACCCCCGGATGGCCGGACGTGAGCGACCCCATTAAGGGGTCGCGGTTACTGCACGCAGGGGGCAGAGCCCCCCCCCCCCCCCCCCCCCCCCGCATTCCGAACGGCTCGGTCGTTCGGTCGAGCCACCTGGCCAGCGCACCGGACCGCCAGCGCGCCGGGCCGCGCCCAGGCCGGGCCGCGCCGCGCCAGGTCGGGCCGGGCCGTGCCAGCTGGGCCGGGCCGTGCCCAAGCGGGCCGGACCCGGACCCGGTTCGGGTCGACCCAGTTCGGGCTGACCCTGGGGGTATCGGGCCGGGTCGGACCGGGCCTGAACCTCCTAATACCGATACTTTTTCGGTATTTTTCCCATAACATGGGCTACGGACCTCCGATCGACGCACCGTCAGTTGAATAGCGATCCTTGGATCGAGACAGTCATTTTGGTATAATACTCTCAAGGTTTTGGAGAACTTTGAGTACAGCCGGGTTGGTTCGGATACGAAACCAATCGGGCCCTCAGAGCGGAAACGCTTATATCTCGAGCTCCGGAAGTCTGATTGACGTTCCGTCGACTTTGTTGGTTTCCTCTTGATGAGACAGAACTTTTGGAACACTTCTCCTGAGTTTTGGATGCGGTTGGAAAATGGCCGGGTTGGATTGTACCCGAAATCCAACCGGGCCCCTAGAACGGAAGGGCTAATAACTTTCAGACCAGACGTCCGTTTGACGAACCTTCAGCGGCGTTGGTGATCACGTTGAGAAACGATCCCTATGATAATACCCTATGAGAGTTCGGGGTACAGTTGAGATACGGCCGGGTTGGTTCGCACGCAAAACCAACCGGGCCCCTGGGACAAAAAGGCTAGTAACTCACAGACTGGGCGTCCGACTGACACGTCGTCTGTTGCATTGAGACCCCTATGACGAGGTGGTACTTTGAGATACTTATTCATAGAAATTTGTGATACTTTGAGTATCGACCAGTAGCTCGTGGAGCGGACCCTCCCGGTGACGAGCTAACAGAGTGTAGAGACCTAGTAGCTGGCTGAGACTTGACGATTGCTGATCTATCGAATCGGTGTGTTTCGGATAGCCCAGTGGGGAGTGCTTGGTTGTAGTAGCAGACCCACGGCAGATGAGCGTTTGGTAGTAGCGGCAGACCCACGGTACTCACCAGAAGGAGTACCTCTAGAGGCTATGAGGGGGAGCGCTTGGTTGTAGCGGCAGACCCACGGCGGAGGAGCGCTTGGTTGTAGCGGCAGACCCGCGGTACTCAACAGAAGGAGTACCTATGGAACCTATGGGGGGAGCGCTTGGTTGTAGAGGAAGACCCATGGTGGGAAGCGCTAGGTTGTAGCAGTAGGCCCATAGTACTCAACAGGTGGAGTACTACAACAGTCCAAGGAGTCCGACGCGCTTAGTTGTAGCGGCAGGCCCTCTAAACTCGACAGATGAGGAGTTCGGTGCGCTTGGTTATAGCGGAAGTCCCTCTGAACTCGACATGGGAGGAGTTCGGTGCGCTTGGTTGTAGCGGAAGGCCCTCTGAACTCGACAGAGGAGGAGTTCGGCACGCTTGGTTGTAGCGGCAGGCCCACTGTACTCGATGGAGGAGGAGTTCTCCAGCAGTCATGGTTTTGACGTCATGAATAAAATTCTGGTTGAGCTGAGTCTATAATCTTTGTGTTTCCTCATGATTGAGATGGGTCACTTGATAACTTAGGTATATGTATGGGCATATACCTGGGTAGTGGATATCTGTTGATTTCATAATCTTTGTGTTTCCTCAAGATTGAGATGGGTTACTTGATAACTTTGGTATATGTATGGGAATATACCTAAGTATAGGTTATCTGTTGAGATCTTCTTTGTGGTTATCCTTGTTGGATTTAGTGAGACCTTGAGGGTGTCAAGGTCCCTAATGAGTATCGTTATACTCACCCCTGCACGGGCTATGCCCGCACCTCGTTGTGTTTGTTACAGATGACGGGCAGTGCTGACAGAGGCCGAGTGTTCGAGGACTGGACGGTACCCGGAGGTGGACCATACGATGAGTCAGTATTCGGAGGTGGACTTCACGACGAGATGACACTCAGAGGAGGTTGGTGGGAGAGAGCGTTGTGGAGGCTATCTGTACCTACCCTTCAGGTAGGATCCGTGGTGGACGATCCAGGAGCTGCGCTATCTGTACCTACCCTTCAGGTAGGATCCGAGGAGGACGACCCAGGAGTTGCTTCTGTTCTTCTAGCTGTTGTCTTTTCTGTTGTACTTTCTTTAAATTGTAGCTGTACTTTCGATTGGGTTTGTATTCTGGCCCATTTACTTTTCATCACTTCCTTTTTGTACTAAGTGTTTTACTTCCGCTTGTACTCTGTAGTGTTTTGTTACTTTTATAAATGCAATGCCTTCCCAGTTATCGGGATTTATGCCTTTGGTGCTAGTCGCCAGCCCCTGGCCTATGGAAGGCGGGCTTGGGGTAGTCACGGCACGGGCCCCGAGGAGGGGTCGTGAAAAATTGGTATCAGAGGATTTCGGTTCTACCACAGAACTCAGGACTCTGATCTTTTTCTATGTGAAGCAATAGTGTTGAGATTATTGAGTGTGGTTATCAGTCCAAGGAGTCCAGTGTTGGTGTGGTGGCCGACGTATCCGTACACCAGGACTCTGACTTCTGATTTCCGACTTAATGCATGAAAACATTGATTGCATGTGTGTTTCAAGTTTTCTTTGTGATTACTTGTGTCAGCTCACCAGGTATACTGTTCTGACCGTGGCGCACCTGTCTCTTTTAAGGATGGCCCCACGATGGCAGCCAGCTAGGGTTCCGAGAGTTGTGCGTGACGACATCCCACTGAGCGATGAGGCCTCGGAACAGGGCCCTTTGACAGCAGAGGCACCGGTGGTACCTCTACCCGCCGAGCCACCGATGCTACCAGCCCCAGCCGTTGACAGTGCACATCGCCTTGGTACACTGCACGAGTTTCAGCGTCAGTGACCGCCCAGGTTTCGTGGGGAGACGGACCCTCAGGCAGTGGAGGATTGGATGGAGGCTGTTGTACGAGTTTTATGTTTGGTAGGGACACCAGCTGACCTTATGGTGGTCCTTTCAGCGAGCCTCCTACATGCGGCAGTAGGCAGATGGTGGAGCTTGATGCTCCAGGTGCACGACGAGGCATCTCTCCTTTGGACGGACTTTGAGAGCCTTTTTTGCTCAGATTTCGTCCCAGCTACCCTCTGAGCGGTACGCATCCAGGAGCTGCTACAGCTGCGGCAGGGCAGCATGACAGTAGCCCAGTATGCGGCGAGATTTACCGATCTCTCGTGCTATTCCACAGACATGGTATGGGACCTATTCTTCAGGGCCCGAACCTTCGAGCAGGGGCTCAGGCGAGATATCAGAGCTTCAGTTGTTTCTCACAGTATTCCGACACAGACATGGGTGTTGGAGCGAGCCCTCTAAGTTGAGATTTTCCTTGCTGACCAGTCTCCAGCAGCAGGACCCACCACTAGCCGGCATGCGACAGAGTCTTCTGCAGCAGGCAGTAGACAGATGACGTAGAGGTCCAAAAGGACTAGACCTACAAGTGGTCGACCGCATGACACAGGATCATTTGTGCGAGGCACTCGGGGTGGAGAACGACTTACCATGCGCGGACAGTGTTACTCCTGCGGCGGGGTTGGTCACATGGATCGTGATTGTCCGACCCGCCATACAGATGACCAGCAGATGAACAAAGGACCTCCCAGGCAGAGGCATAGGTTCGATCGAGGCGGACCGCATGGAGTAGGAGACCGTGGAAGGGGAGCTGGCCGTGTAGCTGGAGGTGGACGACGCTTCGAGGTGTTTCCACCACCACCACCAGGAAGTCCACCCCGACCGCAGGGAACAGGTGGACGTGGGAGAGCTCAGCTTCAGGCAGCTGAGGCCTACGATCATGGAGCTCCAGGAGTAGATGGACAGGAGCGGGACTAGCTCTAGACATAGAGACATTAGTTCATGTTACTTCTATCTCTTTTTATGTTTGTTTGTAGATGCTTTTTGTCTTTTTACTTTGAGCTGCAGTAATAAAAGACACCTTTCTTGTGGCGTTTACCTTCCTGTCCCCTCTTTTTGTTGTTACTAAGAGGTTCCAGTTTAAAAACCGTTGAATTGACCCTCACTTTGAGATACCTACTAGAGGAGACCCAGTGACCACACATTGATGCCGACAGTGTGGCTCAACCCTTGGAGGCGAGAGTAACGGTTGGATCTCTTGGTAGTAGCGTCGAGGCCTTACGACGTCATCCTTAGTATGGATTAGTATCGTCCATGTCGGGATTGACTGTATTAGGTGAAGAACGTGGTTCATCCAGGGGATGAGACCAGATTTCTCTTATCGGCAAAGAGGAAATCTCAGCAGCTCTTGTAGGACCAGAAAGGTCCAAGTCATCCAAGAACGGATGAGGACAGCTCAGAGCCGGCAAAAGTCTTGTACTGACGGGGGGAGGAGACCACTAGAGTTTGAGGTTGGCGACCACATTTCCCTACGGGTCTCACCTCGACGTGAGTTACAGAGTTGTGGCCAAGACGACAAGTTATCTCCGAGGTTCAATGGACCTTTCTAGGTCCTCAACAGGGTAGGTGAGGTGGTTTACAGCTTGGCCCACCCACCTCAGTTTCACCAGGTGCACGACGACATCCATGTATCTCAACTGAGGAGATACGTTCTTGACCCGACGCATGTCATCGACCATGGGGAACGGGACCTTGGTGATGGGGTGACTTTCCTGAAGGTTCTAGTGGGGATCGAGGAATGACAGGAGCGGATCCTACGAGGACGGGTCGATTCCTCAGGTGCACTTTCACTGACAGTACAGGAACCTCCAGGTGAGCACATGGGAGCGGAAGGCTCAGATGCATGCTCAGTACCGCTTTTGTATCCTTAGGTTGTGTTAAAGCTTTATGGGGATGTAAATCCCTGAGGTGGGAGTAATTTAAAGACCTTTAAAATTCAAGGAAACTTTTTTCTTAATTTTCTTTGGGATTTTACAAGAATGCGGATTCTGAAAGCACTTGATTCCGAGGCCCGGTGTGCCCGGAATTTCTATCCGAAGTTTAGCTCGGGTACGTTCAGTGAACGAACGAGAGGGTTTTCCTAACTTTTGAACCGGTGCTCGGAATCGAATTTCGAGGGCACCGATGGAACCGCAGCGCCGGTAATTGCTTAGGAACACCTTTTCCAGAGTTGCATTTTCACGGGTGAAGTTGTTAAAATTTGTCGAAGTTTAAATAAAATTTAAACGACAAATTTTATTTATCTTCCTAAGTGTTTAACCTTTGGGTGGAAGTTAGGTAACCACCCAACTTCCCATGATAGGTTATGAAGCCGGTGGGGCCCGCACCAACCCTGCCCCTTCATATTCCCTAACCCCCCTCAACTCACCATTAATTTTTTGACAACTTATGTTAATTAATTAGGTGAGTTAAATGTGAGTGTTTGAAATTCAAATGCATAGGTTATGATAATAAAATAAGTGTTGAACTTATTTTATTTTGTTGGAATTCTGGTTGTGGGAGATTTTGGGAGAAAAAGAGAGTTCTTGAGGATTCTTCGTTCTTCGACGAAGAACGTGAAGAACGCACCGCCACCGACGAAGAACGCCGACCTCCGACGACGGACGACGGCGAGAGACGCCTTCCTCGGAGATCACCTAACGCCAACGACATTCCTTCCGTGACGCTTTCTTCCACGACGATCCTCTTCTTCCGCGATGGTTAATTCCGCGACGAACTCTCGTTCGACGACAACGTTGAGGTAGGGGTTATGTGTTTTTAATTGTGAATTCTCCCGTCATCTATCCTCATTCATTTGGACCGCTTGATATCGTTTAACGGGAGGGGGCCGGACTGCACAAACATGGCCGACCCTCCTCCCTTTTTTTTGTTGTTGTTGTTGTTGCGGTTCGAAGGAAAGTGATGTGGTGTCGTCGCACCGTGCAGAAACGAGCGGAAAGGATGTGCGGTGTCGTCACACCGCGCATTTGGAAATTGAACCAAGTCGCAGCGCCGTCGCGCCGCGCCAGAAAAACCCGAAGACACCGTGGCCGGAGCAGGGCCGCGGTGGAGGGGCGCGGCGCCGTCGCGCCGCGCCGGACGGACCAAGTCCACAGCTTAAGCCGCGGCGGAGCAGGGGAACTGGCGGCCGGAATCGGGCCGCCGGCGTCGGAGCAGGGGGGGACCGACCTTGCCAGTCCCGTGGCGACAGAAGTCGGCCGGCCGGAGTGGGCTGGCCAGACACGGAAGAGTCAGGGGTTCAAACCCCCGGCTGGCTGGACGTGAGCGGCCCCATTAAAGGGTTGCGGTTAATGCACACGAGGGGAAGCCCCCCCCCCCACCCCTCGCATTCCGAACGGCTCGGCCGTTCGGCCGAGCCGCCTGGCCAGCGCGTCGGACCGCTGAGCCGGGCCGCGCCCAGGCTGGGCCGGGCCGCGCCAGGCCGAGCCGGGCCGCGCCACCTGGTCTGGGCCGCGCCCAAGCGGGCTGGACCCGGACCCGGTTCGGGTCGACCCAGTTCGGACTGGCCCTGGGGGTATCGGACCGGGTCGGACCGGGCCCGAACCCCCTAATACCGAACCTTTTTCGGTTTGTTGCCCATAACTTGGGCTATGGACCTCCGATCGATGCACCGTCAGTTGCGTAGCGATCCTTGGATCGAGACGGTCGTTTCATTATATTACACTCAAGGTTTAGGAGAACTTTGAGTATGTCCGGGTTGGTTCGGATACAAAACCAACCGGACCCTCAGAGCGGAAACGCTTATATCTCGATCTCTGGACGTCCGATTGACGTGCCATCGACTTTGTTGATTTCCTCTTGATGAGACGGAACTTTTGGAATGATTCTACTGAGTTTTGGATGCAGTTGGAAAATGGCCAGGTTGGATTGTACCTGAAATCCAACCGGGCCCCTGGAACGGAAAAGCTAATAACTTTCAGACCAGACGTCCGTTTGACGAACCGTCAGCAGCGTTGGTGATCACTTTGAGAAACGGTCCCTATGAGCATACCCTATGAGAGTTCAGGGTACAGTCTAGATACGGCCGGGTTGGTTCGCACGCGAAACCAACCGGGCCCCTGGGACGAAAAGGCTAGTAACTCACAGACCGGGCGTCTGACTGACGCGCCGTCTGTTGCGTTGAGACCCCTATGACGAGGCGTTACTTTGAGATACTTCTTAGTAGAACTTTGTGATACTTGGAGTATCGACCAGTAGCTCGTGGAGTGGACCCTCCCGGTGACGAGCTAACAGAGTGCAGAGACCTAGTAGCTGGCTGAGACTTGACGACTACTGATCTATCGACTCGGTGTGTTTCGGATAGCCCAATGGGGAGAGTTTGGTTGTAGCAGTAGACCCACGGTGGATGAGCGCTTGGTAGTAGCGGAAGACCCACGGTACTCAATAGAAGGAGTACCTCTGGAGGCTATGAGGGGGAGCGTTTGGTTGTAGCGGCAGACCCACGGCGGAGGAGTGCTTGGTTGTAGCGGCAGACCCGCGGTACTCAACAGAAGGAGTACCTCTGGAACCTATGAGGGGGAGCACTTGGTTGTAGTGTCATACCCATGGTGGTAAGCACTTGGTTGTAGCAGCAGGCCCACAGTACTCGACAGGTGGAGTACTACAGCAGTCCAAGGAGTCCGACGCGCTTGGTTGTAGCGGCAGGCCCTCTGAACTCGACAGAGGAGGAGTTCGGCGCGCTTGGTTGTAGCGGCAGGCCCTCTGAACTCGACAGAGGAGGAGTTCTGTGCGCTTGGTTGTAGCGGCAGGCCCTCTAAACTCGACAGAGGAGGAGTTCGGCGCGCTTGGTTGTAGCGGCAGGCCCACTGTACTCGACGGAGGAGGAGTTCTCCAACAGCCGTGGTTTTGACGTCATGAATAAAATCCTGGTTGAGATGAGTCTATAATCTTTGTGTTTCCTCATGATTGAGATGGATCACTTGATACCTTAGGTATATATATGGGCATATACCTGGGTAGTGGATATCCATTGATTTCATAATCTTTGTGTTTCCTCAAGATTGGGATGGATTACTTGATAACTTAGGTATATGTATGGGCATATACCTAAGTAGAGGTTATCTATTGAGATATTATTTGTGGTTATCCTTGTTGGATTTAGTGAGACCTTGAGGGTATTAGGGTTCCTACTGAGTATCGTTATACTCACCCCTGCACGGGCTATGCCCGCACCTCGTTGTGTTTGTTGCAGACGACGGGCAGTGCTGACAGAGGTCGAGTGTTCGAGGACTGGATGGTACCCGGAGGTGGACCATATGACGAGATAGTATTCGGTGGTGGAATTCACGATGAGATGAAACTCGGAGGAGGTTTGTGGGAGAGAGCATTGTGGAGGCTATATGTACCTACCCTTCAGGTAGGATCCGTGGTGGACGATCTAGGAGCTGCGCTATCTGTACCTACCCTTCAGGTAGGATCCGAGGAGGACGACCCAGGAGTTGCTTCCGTTCTTCCAGCTGTTGTCTTTTCTGTTGTAATTTCTTTCAGTTGTAGTTGTACTTTCAATTGGGTTTGTATTCTGGCCCATTTACTTTTCAGCACTTCCTTTTTGTACTTAGTGTTTTACTTCCGCTTGTACTCTGTGGTGTTTTGTTACTTTTATAAAGTAAATGCCTTCCCAGTTATTGGGATTTACGCCTTTGGTGCTAGTCTCCAGCCCCTGGCCTATGGAAGGCGGTCTTGGGGTAGTCATGGCACGGGCCTCGAGGATGGGTCGTGACACAGCTGGTGATAGGGGTTCTTCAATGACTTCGCGTTCCGGAGCAGTGCCACCAGTTTCTCATCAGTCTGGGAACTGGAGTTCTTTTGGCTATTCAGACCAAGGTAGAGGTCACAGCCGTGGTAGTCAGTCACCAGGCTTTCAACGACAGTAGGGTGGTCAGGCAGGTTCATAGGGCTGCGGTGCAGGTCAGACTTTTGCAGTGGAGTAGACCCAGCAGGAGTAGGATCTCGAACCCTCTATAGTTCGAGGTACGATCTTATTTGCCTAATTTTTAGATTCTGCTCTTTTCAATATAGGGTCTTCCCATAGATTTATATATGTTACTATTTTGTAGATCCTTGGGATCTATGTCTTTACTTCTGTTGATGTCTTGACATTGGACACACTGTTGGGGACAAGAACAACTAGTGTACGTCAGTGCAAGGAGTGACCTCTTGAGGTTGGTGGGTGTCACTTCTTTTGGGACCTCTATGTCCTAGAGATTACAGGATATGATGTCATTCTTATAATGGACTGGTTAGTTTTCTTCCAGGCATTTATCTATTGCTATCATCATAGAGTGAGTTTCACATCACCAGAGGGTGGATCGTTTCTTCATAAGGGTGAATGGGATGTCCAGGCGAGCAGAGCGGGACCCGAGCATCATGGGTTGAGAGGAGTTACAGCCCAGGTTGCTAGTCTTTATCTGGATGACTAGGGGACTTCACAGATGGACTTTCCTCTAGTGGTGGATCATTTCAGGGATGTTTTTTCAGAGGAATTTTCAGGTTTTCCTCTAGAGCAAGAGGTAGACTTTTCTATTGAGCTCGTGATAGGAGCGGAACCAGTGTCCATTCCTCCTTATAGGATGGCTACACCAGAGTTATAGAAGCTCAAGTAACAGTTGGAGGAGTTGCATACAAATGGTTTTATCCGACCCAGTACTTATTCTTGGGGTTCTCCTGTCCTATTTGTGAAGAAGGTGGACGGTACCCTCAGACTTTGTGTGGATTATCAGAAGTTGAACTAGTTGATGGTCAAGAACTGATATCCCTTACTTAGGATTGATGATCTCTTTGATCAGCTTTGAGGATCACGGGTGTTCTCAAAGATTGAATTGAGATCTAGTTATCATAAGTTGCGCGTTAGACTATCTGATATACCTCTTACAACTTTTTGAAGTAGGTATGGTCTATACGAGTATGTGGTTATGCAGTTCGATCTCACGAACTCGCTTGCAGTCTTTATGGCACTGATGAACTGAGTATTCCATCCATACTTGGATTCTTTCGTGGTGGTTTTTGTGGATGATATCTTGGTGTACTCTCATACTCGACAAGACCATGCTACCCATCTTGAGATCGTTCTAAGTACACTGAGAGATCATCAGTTATATTCTAAGATTTCAAAATTCCACTTTTGGATGGATCAAATTCACTTCTTGGGTCATGTTATCTTGGAGAAAAGAGTATCAGTAGACCCAGAAAAAGTGAGAGTAGTAGTTTCCTAGGAGTAGCCAAAGAACATCTTTGAGGTACAGAGTTTTCTAGGGTTGGTTGGGTACTACAGACGTTTCATACAAGACTTTTCACACTTAGCAGTTCCACTGACGGGCCTGACTAAGAAGGGTGAAAAATTCTTGTGGTCAGATTCTTCTGAGTCATCCTTTCAGAAGATGAAAGGGAGGTTGAATTCAGCACCGATACTAGTTTTTTTAGATCCAGGAAAGAGCTACGCAGTTTACTGTGATGCATCAGGTATCGATCTTGTTTCAGTGCTTATACAAGGGGAAGGAGTCGCTACATATGGGTCTCGGTAGTTGAGGCCACATGAGAGGAATTACCTGATGTACGATCTCGAACTGGCTGTTGTTGTTCATGCCTTGAATTTTTGGAGACATTATATTCTGGTAGATCATTTTGTGGTTTTCATGGACCACAAAATTCTCAAGTATATCTTCACTCATCATGACTTGCTGAGACAGCGAAGGTGGGTTGAGTACCTTCAGTCTTTTGACTTTGAGCTTGCCTACACGCCTGGGAAAGGCAATGCAGTGGCTGATGCAATGAGTAGGAGGACTCAGATATAGGCAGTTCAGGAGGCCATTAGTGAGTGGCAGCTTATGGCTCTGTTCTCTGAGATGCATTTCGAGGTGCACGATAGGTAGGGGAAGACGTTTCTTTCTTCTGTAGTTGTTACCTCTACTCTTCTTGATCGATTGCGAATGAGGCATCTATCAGATTCTAAAGTCCTAGTCCTACAGGAAAGCATGTCAGTAGAGGAACCTATTTCTGGATGGACCATAGGCGAGGATGAGATCTTGCATTTTCATGGGCGCGTATGGATGTCAGCAGACATACGCGAGGAGATGATGTGGGACATTCACTCCTCAGTTTGGTAAGTTCATCCTGGTGCCACCAAGATGTATCTTGATCTACACCATTATTATTCGTGGCCAGGTATGAAGATATATGTTGCCGGTTTCGTGATGATGTGTTCTACCTATCAATAGGTGAAGGTAGAGCATTAGAGAACAGTATGTATTTTGTAGCAGTTACCCATTCCCAAGTGGAAATGGAATGATGTCGCGATGTATTTCGTGACAGGTTTGCCGAGGTTGCCTCATGGGAATGATGTTGTTTGGGTTTTCATTTATAGACTCACGAAGGTTTCTCACTTCTTTCCAATCAGGGAGACCTTCAGTGTTGATGAGCTAGGAAGGTTGTACATACGAGAGATTTTATGTTTACATGGGGTTCCACACTCCATTTTTTCAGACAGGAATGCACATTTTACTTCTCGGGTTTGGTAGGGATTTCATAAGGATTTGGGTACACAACTACTTCTGAGTACAGCTTACCAACCCCAGACAGATGGTCAGTCCAAGCATACAATTCAGGTGCTTGAGGACATGCTTCGAGCATGTATCCTGGATTTTGGAGGTTCTTGGGAGAAGCACATACCTCTTGTGAAGTTTGTCTACAATAATATTTTTCAAGAAACTATTCAGATGGAAACTTATGAGGCTTTGTAAGGTAGGCCATGTTGATCACCCTTATGTTGGTTGGAGGCAAGAGAGGCAACTATGTTGGGACCTCGACTTGTCCAGGAGACCATAGAATAGATAAAGTTGATTCAGAAGAGGATGGCTATTGCACACTATCGACAGAAGTCTTATGCTGATCGGTGGAGACAAACTCTAGAGTTTGGGGTTGGGGATTAGGTTTTCCCACATGTCACACCGTGTTTGGAGCACAGGAGGATTAAGAGACAGGGTAAGCTTTCACTGAGGTACGTCGGGCTGTTTGAGGTGTTGGAGAGAGTTGGGTCGGTTGCCTATCTATTGTACTTACCTCAGAGGTATTGGTCTATGCATGACGTTTTCCACATTTCTCAGCTCCGACGTTACTTCTCAGACCCGTATCATGCTTTTCAACCCAAGGAGGTTGAGTTAGAGGTGGACGCCTCGTTCGAGGAGCATCCTATCCGGATTGTTGATCGCAGTACGAAGGCTCTTCATGGTTGTTCTATTCCTCTGGTATGAGTGTTGTGGAAACACGAGCGAGTATAGGATGAGACTTGGGAGAGGTAGACTGATGTACAATCACAGTGGCTGGAGCTGTTTGAGGATTCTTCTTCTACGCCGCCTTGCTAGGGAAATTTGGGGAAGAATTTCTTTAAGGGGGGAAGTTTGTAAGAACCTGGATCTTCTTTTTAGGTATGTTTTTCTTTTTCTAGTGTTTTTCTGAGAAAAATAGGAGTTTCTGGAAATTTTTGAAGTACACGCTGTGTACTCGGTTACCGCGGGTAGTCGGGTCCTCGCCATGTAGCGGTCATGCACGCGGATGTGTGTGATGACCTGGATACCACTTAATGAGGGGTCAATGAAGGAAAGTACACATCGTGTACTTATAAAGTACATGTCGTGTACTTTATTTTTTGTCATTAAACGCATCAGGGCCGCGTCTGACAGACAGAATCGTCTACTTCTCGACCTAGTTCTTCCGAGAGAACCCATATGACTATAATCTTTCCCCGAGCCCCTGATTGAGCATCTGTTATCCGAATCGATCGGTGTTGATTGCATTGGGATCACCTCGGTAAGATCTTCCTTCTCCTAGATCTTCGTTTCTTGATTCCTCCTCTTTCAATATTTATCTTCGGTTGATCATTTTGAGCGTTTTTATAGATCTATGGTGTTCTTGGGAGATTCAAGGATTTAGGTTCACATATATCAATCCTACAACACCAAGGTAGTTGGTTTGTGCCTTTATATTGGAAGTATTTGAGTTATATGTTCAAAATTTCCCAATACCCTTGAATGGGGTATTACGTGTTTACTGTTTTAGCCTTATTTTTTTTCTTTCTATGCTTGTATACTTGAGTAGAGGTCAATTGAATGAGAATAGGGTTATTGATATGATTTGGAAGTGTTTTCCCATGCATGTTTGTTTATGACTGTTTGGTCTTACTTAGCCTAATAGGTTTCCTTGTTTGTTTCCCATGCCTAGTATTGTAGGATGGGGTGATGTTTATCTGACATGTTGTTATGCTATAGGCTGTTAGCTAAGTAGTTCTTGAGGTTTAATTTGTCTGATACACATTTCCATGCTTGTTTGACTTACACAGGGCCGTGAGAACCTGGTGTAGTGAACCATAGGGAGAATAGACGTAAAGGCTTCTCCAGAGTTTTCGTTATTTTTGTTACAATGTGAGACCACAGGGGGAATTGAAGTAAGTGCTTCCTCAGAGTGTATGTAGTTCCTTGACATGGGCCATAGGGGGAATGTGACGTAAGTTATTCCCTAGAGCGCCTTTTAGTTACCGATACTAGACTATAGGGGGAATTGACAGTGAGTGCTTCCCCAGAGAGTATATGTTAAAGCTGAACCAAAGGGGTTAGACTGTGAGTACTTCCCAGAGGGTTTCTTGTGTTTGCTAGGTAGGACCAGAGGGGATAGGCTGTGAGTATATCCCATAGGGTTACCTATTTTTGATTATCTGCTTACTTTCCATGTGGTGTTTGAATGCTTTGAACTATAGGAATGTTTACTATTGGGTACTTCCTTGTTTACTAATTTTGTTTATTATGTGCCATATATATTCACTGACTGTTATGCATAGATATTTTGGTGGTTGCCTAGTGGGATTAGTCTCACACCCTGTTTGGGTCATGATTTTGGGCCTAAACAGATTATATTGTTTCATGTATATATAAGGTCAAGCTCCCTTCTACTTCAGGTACTTGACTGCTTTGGATCTGGAGAGCATGGGACCAAGCTGAGGCTTGCGATGCTAAGGAGTTATTTTCTTGTTTTCTTTTTTACTTTGGTTTAGTACTGTATTTCAGCATTTTGACATGTTTGGCTACTTTCCTAGACATATGTATTATGCATCATTATATATATGTGCTCCAACTGCTTATTACTTTCAGTATTCCACTATTTACTGTTATATGCCATTATTACTACTTCCACTATTGTATATCTATTTTACTTTCGTTGTGTTACTCTTCCATTAAGGGTATAGTTTCCCCACTATCACACCCAAGGCCCTCGCTACTAGTCGGCAGCCTCTATCATTAGGGAAAATGAACTTGAGGCCATGTGACCAACTAGGTACGGGGTGCCTCGGGGTGGCTTCTGGAACCAGGACGTTATAATATGTTCTTTCTTTCCACAAATACAGCAGGTAGGACCATCCCCCTTTTACTTGTCTCAACTCTTTCCTCTTGACTTCGATCATCCTCTAAGATTTTCTCATTGTGCATATCTTCTTCTTCTTTCAACGTTCAGAGCATAACCAAAGAAAATGCATGATTATATCCTTCAAATATTCTCACTGAGGATCAGGTCACACACATACTTTAGAACCAGATTTGTATTCCCTAAAGAATTTATCACACCTATTACAATCATTTTCCAACTATCTGGTGATGAAGATAGTAAAACTAGTGCACATACTGTTGAAATAGTGGGTTCCCTAGACCCAAATATTATGTGATTTTGATTACCATATCGTTTATAGAGTTAACTATGCATGATGTCATCTTACCATTATAGTGTAGACTTTTCTGCGTCTACTATTGAAATGGTAATGTCCAAAGATTAATTGTCGTATCGAAAGGTTATAGCAGTTCCCAGGACATAATGAGAACCTCTAGATACTATGACATTAATATTAAATATATGTTCTATGGTCTAGATACATCTTACTAATTGGACATAGTAGATGTCTGACCATCAGGTGCTGGAGGCTCATAAGCATTGAGATTTCTTCTCATGAAGTTCGCACTTGGTGATCTCTAGTAGTGAGATCATGAGGACTAACTCTCCAATAGGAACTCCACGTGTTTTGGGTGTCATTGGACGTTCCTATCTATGATAATGTGTAATGGTCTCCTGACTTGAGATCATTACCAATGTATGCCATTTGATTGCATACTCTGATTCAAGACGAAAACCATGGCGATGAAGTCATAGCGAGGTAGTTTGTGTTGGGTGCTTCGTTGGCGGCATGACATTGGTTGAATGGTCAAGAAAAGATTTGTCACTTACGGGTTATGGAAGTAATATATCTTTGTCCATGTTGATATGGATGGCAGTACCTTTATAAGACCATGGCCATGGAAGTTAAGGGTAAATCCGTCCAGTTAAATCAACAAACTTCAAAGCAAGAAAAGGGCGATGACACGTGAGTGCGTCCTGCTTTATGAGATATTACGGACAAAGAGATTATATTACACAGTGCATGTTCGTAGATTGATTGTCGCTGCTGTGACAATCCTTATTTCTTCAGGGGGCCATGATGGGTTTCTAGATCCCACTCTTGGTCGGTGAATACTATTCATGGCTGTCGAAATAAGGGCCTAGAGGGTCACACACAATAGCGTATTCAAGAATCTTCCCTATTCAGTTGAATAGGAGTTTTGGACATGGTGGGCCCCACCATAGGGGTCTGGGATTTGTCCAAAGTTAAACGATCATCAATGCAATAAATAAATTCATATTATTCGAGTTTAGAATAATGAGTATTGAATTTATTTATTAAATGTATTTATGAGTTTTAAGTAAATACATGAAAAAATATTAATTAACGAATATTAAATTATTCAAGGTTCAATTAATATTTATGAGAGATATGAGTCAGGTTAATGACTTAATTATTATCATGTAATATATTTTAATATATTACAAGTAAATGATAATAATATTTATGGCTCAGTTTAGTAGTCATAAAATGTCGTTAATAGTACGTTAAGTATTCGGGGCCGGCGAGGCGATACTAGGTATTTTAATTGAGCACTATAAATAGAAGAGGAGGGGCATTTGCCAAACACTATTAATGGAGCTTATCTCTCTTCTCCTCTCTCCCACATTATAGAGAGATATGCTCTGGATCCAAGGAGCTCGGATGGAGCTCTCTCTCGGGCATCGCTAGCGATGCAATGCGGTGGTCATTGGAGTGTCGAAGGCATCGTCGCAAATCTGCGCTAGCACCCAGATTACAACGAATGTCACTCCCGTGGATTCCTTGAAGCATTTGTGGACGATCTAGAGGAATTCGGCTTCAGATTCTTCGAGCAGCGATCGCCAACGACGAGCAGACATCGTGCGTGGCTTCGGATTTAAACCAGGTATTTTACGGTTTATTTTTGTGCTTAAAATCCTCCACGCGTGGTCCTCGGATAAGACCGGGCTAATCTTCTCTGACATCGACATGTTTATGTCGACCGTCGGTGGAAAAAAAATTCAAAACCCACCTGTTTGGGGCTTCCGTTGCACGCCCGGTTCCAACACATACCTCATCGTCAAGTGCAATTTCCATTGATATCAACTAACTTGTGATGGTATTGAATTCATTTATGTTATCTACAAAAATTATTCCCTTAACAATTATTAAATTGAATAATCGCCGCATCAAGTGAGCATTGTTTGAAGCTGAAGGCTTCTCATACATATTCAAGAGAGATTTCATCAGGCCAATTTTCATCTTCTCCTCTCTGATGTTGAACTCCATGTTTTTTACTAACATAAGGCACACAAATCCTAGAACCTATTGATCAATTATATGCCACTCTAATTTCTCCATGTCTATTGTATTTAAACCCATAATCATAAAATGCATTTTATTCTAGTAATAACATTCTTTCATCTAAATCCCCTTGTAACTGAAGTCAATTCCATAAAAGTGGTCAATATTTACTTTGATTTATTATATATCCATCATTCAATTCGAAAAATCCTAACTCAACCTTTGATACCAGTTATTGTGGAAATGTAGGGAGTTGCAACAACATAATGGGTTTGCAGATAAAGAAAATATAGAAGAAAGAATCACATAGGACACAAAGATTTACATGGTTCTGGAAATGATTCATATGTCCATATAGAGGCATAAATTTCACTAGTTTTGCGAACAAAAAATACTAGGATATCTCAAAGTTTCACATATATAATCCCTAGGCCAAGATGGGATAATAAATAAGTTGAAGTATTGTGACACCAACCACACAGAAAGTCCACGCTATTACAGTGAATGGTGGCTATAATTACTAATTGCTATAATTTTTTGACCACCCAAGTTCATGATGCTATAGTGACCATTGGCTGGAAGTTCTCGGAGCTACAGTACTGTTGTCTCCAAATTCTAACCTGCTATAGTAGCCATGCCAAAAGTCTACACTGCTATAGTGCCTTGTTAGTGTCATCTAGTCAGCTCTGCTACAGTCAGTCAGAGTTGCTACAGTGCCCCCCAAATGTGGGTTAGGGAACTTCAGCTCCTGGACCCCCGGAGTAAGGGAATGTTGACCCCTGTAACACCCAATGAGCTCACCATAGAGCTCGACCTGCAGTGTTGTGGCATGGTGCACAGTATGAAACACAAGAATTTTGCCTAACATCATCCAAAATGTATTAGGCTACACCAATCCAACATGTATCCCTATGATACCTCTTCATTTTATGTTAGTTTGGGTAGGTGAGGTCCATATCGATATAGGAGGCTCATTAGAGGGGGAGTACGGGTCATTTTCCATGAAAACGGTGCAAACATGTCTTGTACTAGGAATGAACTTAGGGCTGTTCACTTAAGAGTTTGGGCATGGAATGAGTCATTCAGACTCGATTAAGGCTAGAGTGGCTGGGATAGATGTCAAATGGGTTCATTTATTGAATCCCCTTGAGCATGCATTACAAAAATAATGGATGAGTATCATGTTCTGGTGATACAGTCAGGTTTTTCTTTTTGGTAAACAGGCTCGGAAGGTGTTGTTTTGGTTCATAAAGGACCAAGATGACTTGGATAATTAGTGTAAGAGTTCAAGAATTGAATTCCCTTGGATGTGTGTCTTGAACCGGTGAGCGGGAGCCTTGTGTTGGGGTATACGGGCAGGGATGTCTGCTTAGGTTAATGGGCTTGAAAAGTATTGTTTGGTCTCGGGATGAGTTAGAATGACTTGGGTGAATAACATGAGTGAATGAGCAATGGTTTCCCTTTCTTGAAGTGAAATGTGAGGATGACCACAAGTGGGGTGATTCGGTCTGATTTTGACAATGTCCTTCATGGGTGAGGTGTTAGGTCGTTGTTATGATGGTTTGTTTCCCTTGCTTGTCCCTGTGAATGTGTGTGGCCTCCCTTGACCGTGCGAGGATGGGGTGATAATTAACCTTATAATAATCCTCAGTATGGGTTGGAATGTGTTTTGTTCCTCCTAAGATCCATCATGATGGGAGGATGTGATTTATTGACCACCCTAGAACTTCCACGGCATAAGCAATGTTTTTTCTTGCTTGACATACAATGTGAGGATGACCATGAGCAAGGTGGTTCGGTCTGGTTGTGATGATGGATTTCCTGAGTGAGGTGTTGGGTAGGGGTTATGATGGGGTGTTTCCCTTTCTTTTTCTTTTGAATGTGTGTGGCATCCCTTGGCCATGTAGGGATGGGGTGATAATTAACCTTCTAAGAATACTCAGGATGTGTTGGCATGTGTGTTGGGCCTCCCAAGAGCCATAGGGATGGGATGATGTGATTGATTGACCACCCTAGAACTTATATGGAATGGGAAATATTTTACCTTGCTTGATGTGTGATGTGAGGACGGACATGAGCAAGGTGGTTCAGTCTAGTTTTGGTGATGTCCTTTGTGAGTGAGGTATTGGGTTGGGGTTATGATGGGGTGTTTTCTTACTTGTGATTGTGAATGTGTTTTTCCTCTCTTGGTCATGTAGGGATGGTGTGATGTGAATAATTTACCTTCTAAGAATCATCAGGATTTTTTGGTGTTGTGTTGGGCCTCCCATGAACCATTGGGATGGGATAATGTGATTGATTGACCACCCTAGAATTTGTAGGGATGGTCCAGTGTGTATGATTGACCTCCCCAGAGTTTTGGGGGATGGTTTAGGGTAATTTATGAGGTCGTGACCTATGATCATGCATGGATCATGGGTTATATGTGTGTATGGGTTCTGATATATTTTCCTTCTGACTATGAGTTGAAGCTGGTAAAGTTGAGGTTCATGGAAACCTGATTAGTGCACGATGACCTGACGGGATGTATGTTTATTTATGTATTTGTTTTTTTCATCATGTACATTGGTATATGACATGTTGAATTTATTATAAGGATACATTTGTGATGTACTATTGGTTTTATACTTGCACCCTTCATGGAAATCTCCTTGTGTGTTCAACCTTTATAAATTAGACACTTAGATGAGGGTAGAGACTCTATTTAGGGAAGTTATGCAAGAGGAGTATGTTGGTTAATGAAATGTTAGGATAGAATTCAGGATCCTAGTGGTGATTCATTTTATTTATTTTTTACTTTTCTATGTTATCCAGATTCGTCGCATGTGGGGATCTTTCTTTGAGGATTGTATTGGGTCTTGTATGTTATTTATTATCACATCAGTTGTTATTATCGATATTGATTTTTCATATAGTTATGATGATTACTCTGATTATTATTCTTTGATTGTGTACTCTAATTTTACTATATGTTTTCAAGGACATAGTCTCCCCATGTTTCAACTTAGTCCTTATGCTAGTCGACACACTCTTGTGTACGGGAAAATGTACATCAGGTCATGCAACACTTCTCATTACTTAGAGATCTATTATCAAATACATAAATGAAGAAATAATTTCAACAAGGTGATTTTTTAATTAATTAAATTTATTATAAATAATATGTGATAATACTCTCTCTGGTTCTAGAATTTTATCCCTTGTCTATTTTATTTTATTCACATCCATAGATCATGATGTTTATCATTGTATAAATCATAGATTGATCCTCAGTTGTAAAAAAAAGTTGGGAATGACCCATTACATGCTTCTGTTGTGCCTGGAACCTATAGTGTTATGGACTAGAAATAAGGAAGGTATATAAGGAAAGGTGGCACCCCTAGTTTGAATGCATGATTGCATAGATGTATCAGAAAGTGGGCTTGACATGGGAGTTAGATGTCAGGTCGACAGGTAGAGATGTTCAAGGGATATCCCTAGAGATACTTCTCAAGGATGAGAAGTCATTATAGGAGAAGTTTTTAATTACCCATGTCATTATGGGTTGGAATTATCACTCTAAGTATGTGAATATTGATGGGTTTTTTTGTTTGGGGTGTCGGGCGTCTTAGAGGTGGATTGGGAGTAGGCAAAGGGCAATGGAAATTTTAGCAGGATATGTTATAGGCCCATTGGCCAACCGATGGTCTGTCCAATAATCAAGGCTCGCCTCCTGGACCCACCGTCTAGCTGATGGTGTCTAGTATCTAACTAGTGGGACTGGTGGGAAAGTGTTTTAATTTGGGGAAATTTTTTAATTGTCTGAATCCCCCTATTTCCCCCTCCTCTCTTCTCCCCTAACCTCACTCAAACCAGGTGATGAAGAGGGATCCTTCCATGGTTATTTTATCCCCCTTTCCCTCATTTATTGGGTATTTCAAGTGTCGTTCATTATGGTTGATTCCTATGTGTAAGTCTAACCTCATCCTTACCTTAAATCCTTATTTCTCTTTGTTTCTTTTCACTAGAACCCTAATATGATGAATTTAGAGTTTTTTTCATGGAACCAGTGCATCAATCTCAATTTATGCAGTAATTATTGGTGATTCAGATTCTCTATGGTTGTGGTAGGAAGTCCTTACCATTTTATGTCACTTTTATAAAATTGTATGCCTTGGATTACATGTGAGGGTGTGTGTAGACCTATGAGACCTCTACATTTGATGTTATCATGGGAAGGTGCAGTCCATATCAATGTAGGAGGATCCTTATAGAGAGAGTACGGGTTTTGTTCTATGGAAATGGTGCAAACATTTCTTGTACCAGGAATGCACTTAGGGATGTCCACTTATGCATTTGGGCATGGAATGATCTGTTTAGGCTCAGTTAAGGCTAAGGTGGCCGAGATGGATGTCAAAGGGGTTCATGTAGTGAATCCCATTGAGTGTGTGCAATGGAAACAATGGAGGAGGATTGTGTTTTGATGATACAATAGGGTTGTTCTCTTGGGTAAATGGGTTCAAAATGTGTCTTTTGGTTTAGAAAGGACTAGTATGACTTGGATAATTAGCATAAAAGTTTGAGTAGTGAACTCCCTTGTATGTGTGGCTTGAACCAGTGAGTGGGAGCCTTATTTCAGGGTATACAGGAAGGGATTTTTACTTAAATGAATGGGCTTGGAAAGTGTTGTTTAGGCTTGGGATGAGCTAGAATGACTTGGGTGAATAATGTGAGGGTGTGAGCGATGTTTTCCCTTGATTGACATGCGATGTGTGGATGACCACGACTAAGTTGGATTGGTCTGATTGTGATGACGGACTTCATGATTGAGGTGTTGTGTAAGGAATTGACCTTAAAAATTACACGTTCTAGTGTTTTTGAACTATAATTCACATTCGATGACCTTTTCAGTTTAGAGTTTTAGATAATTCGTACAAAATCTGACAAAGTAAATCCATACATTACAAGTGAACACTTATACTCAGTATCCATTTTTTCCACCATATAAAACTCTTTAAAATAAAAAAAATTGTTTCTTTCATGAATACTCTTCACGATGATCAACATGAATTCATCCTTTCCATTACACATCCTATGAAAAACATTTAAAAATTTAGGATGAGTAAAACAAATCTTAGTAAGGGATAAAAGATAAAGAAAATAGTTAGTCAAGTGAAAACATGAAAACTCATATAATGTTTACATTTATCTTCAATGTTCATTGATCATATGAAATAAAACATTTCTGATTGAAAAAAAAACATACATTTTTCTCAATGAAAATCATTAAAACCCATAGTAAGAAATTTCACATGAGTATTAGCCCAGTTGGTGAGGACTCTTCAAGTGTATCCACGAGACCCAGGTTCGAATCCAGGTGGAGGTATATTTCTAGGTACTGTAGCAATCACTATAGAATGTACTGTAGCAATAACTGTAGTAGGTATTATTTGGTACTATAGCAGTTGTAACAATTCACATTCGGGCCACTGGTTTGGGCTTAGAGTCCTTAAGGACTTCGGGCCACCTAGGCCTTCGGGTTAGTAAAGCTTTTGGGTGACCTTCAAGCCTTCAGGACACCTTAAGGCATTCGGGCCACCTGATGTGCAGATGCAAACTAGACAAATTCTACAAGGAACATGCTCCAGATGAGGATTCAGAGCAAGGCGCATTCACCCGAGTAGAGCTATCAGATTTGGAAGAATGAGAGGGTATGAAATTTTCCATTGGTACCAATCCTATGCATCCTTACATAGGACAGCTAGCCGAATAGTAATATAAATGTGGAGATCTAATCATGATACAGATGTTGGGGAGGGGTAGTTTCAAGTAGTCATAGTCTGGGATGTATTCCATTAAGGCATTCAGGTCCTATAATGTCATAAAGCCTATGAGAAATGTAATGTAAGGGTTCCCTTTCAACCCTTAAAATGTGGATTATCAAAAATGAAAAAAAAATGAAGGCATCTGGGCCATTCAGGCAGGCATAATAAGAAATTAAAACCTCATTTGGTAACTTAGAGAATTATATGCATAAAACCCTTTCAAACCCCATTCAATTGGAATAGCCATACAAACAACTTCCAATTTTATTATTACAGAATGAATTGTAGATCTATAATGAGTATAACCCATTTTATAAGTTATATCAGGCTCACTCATGAGCTATAATGGAGATCAACCCTTCATATAAGCTGTATTGGGATCACCCATGAGTTATAATGGGGGGTCAACCCTCCATATAATCTATATCAAACTCACCTGTTTCATATAATTCTCAAGTAACATTTCACGAATAAAACAATTTCATCATAAAACCCTTTGAAAAAACTCTTTAATCCCATCTGAAAAACACTTTCTTATAAAAATACCCTTTTCTCTTAAAAACTCATTTTTAATACCAAAACACCCTTTTCTTTGAAAACCATTTTCAATTCCAAAATACTCAAAAAAAGAAAAAATGATTTTCATTTAAGGAAACATGTAATATTTAAAAGTAATCTAGAAATTAAATAATAGTAATGGTGAAAAAAAATCATTTTCATCATGTACATTAAGAAATAGAACGTTCCTTTTTTCGTTTGTCAAGAAATTCTATATAAAACACGTAAAAATATTCCTTTTGAAAACATTTGAATGAAATTAAAAATAGACAAAAAAAATTCCTTTATAATCCTTTTATATCCATATAAATGAACATATAAAATAATATTAAGAATATTGGCATTGAGGAAAATATTTTGGAATCAAATCCTTAAACATTTAAAAAGAGATTTTTAAATCAAAGTGTCTTATACCACTTTGAAATATTTGAATCATAATCCCCATGAAGGAATAAAATTTAACAAAACATTAAATAACATGAGAATAAATAAATTTATTATATTACATGTCAAAGGGGTTGTATATACACCTCATAAAACAAGGTGGTTGTGTAACATCAAAATATGTCTTAATGGAAGGATATTGAGAAGAAATCTCTTACCTTGAGTCTGGTTCTTCACATATGACCTTTATATTTCTAAAAAATAAAATTATGTTAATTATTTAATTTCTTGAGAAAAAAAATCAAGTTTATTATTCCTTTTATATCAATTATTACCATGTTATAACAATTACTTAATTATTTAAGTTTACATCGATCGTTTTGATGATATTCGGTAATTGAGTCCAAAATGACTTTGGTATGATGTCTATAGTCAAAGTGGTCATTAGTCCATCATCTCCAAAATAATATTCATTACATAATCATAAATTTTATATTTAAATTATACTTCTAAATCCATCTATTTCATATAGATGTGAAAAATGAACTACGTTACAATCATGAAGACGGTAGGTCGTACGTACTCATGAGTAACATTTTCATTTTTCAATGATCATTATTGAAAGAAGGTAAGTATCATTTTATCTTTAAATATTGATAATAATATCATATATATCATATTAATTCTCTAAATATACTTATATATATCATTTGTGTGATGTGTTGATGAAAAAAAATCACATCGCTTCGTGGTGGTGATAATTCACACGTACGCACGAATGACGTTATCATTTCTATGATGGAAAGGTAAAAACATAAATGATATATTATATTTTCATAATGATAAATATTTCATAAATATAATATATAAACATTAATTCCATCATTATAAATAGTCTTGAAATATGGTGATGGAAAATGAATTTTATCAGTTCGTGAGGCAGTAGTTTGTCGTACACACGAACGATAACTTCTTTTCCCATTTGATAGAAGTGAAAATGGTTTTAGGTGATGATATTAACATAATAATATCTCATTATATGTAGGATATTGGATTTATTATTTCACCATGGTTGAAGAAGATTTTAAGGAGGCGTAATAAGAAATAAAACAGAAACACTTATTTAAAAATGACATCTCTTCTTCGAATGATCTCCTCCGATTAACACCTTAAGACCACTAAGGGTGGATGTTCTACCTAAACTAAGAGCTCTAGAATGTGAGGAGGGATTCTAATAATGTATTTGGGTATATCTTGGTTGAACCAAAAATATTTTTAAGTGTGAAGAAATGAGAATAAGATGTGACCTTTTATAAGAGAGAGGAGGGGCACTCTTGGAATTCTTCAAAATATTAAATTAATATAAATTAATTTTCTATTCTAAATGGCTCCAAAGTGAGTTATTTTGAATATAGGATGATTATGGGTCTAAAATCTATCATTAAATAATTTTTGAACAAGTTTATGTCACATTATTACTCTTATCATTTAGTTTTAACCCTTATTTAACCATTTTAACTCTTATTATGACAACTTGTGATTTTACTATTTGAAGGTTAATATTGTTATTATAAAATACCAAATGAGTCATAAATGAATCATGGATGAAATTTTAAACCTTATACCAATAAGTTGATCTAATTTAATATTTTTATTAATTTTATATCATTTAATAAAATATTATTTATTTTAAAATATCATTAATGCCAATTTTGACAATATTCATTACTTGGCTTTTTTAAAAATATCATAAAAATAAGATATCTTAGAATAAACTCTTTTAATACATCCCCAATATGTCAAGGTCACCTAAAAAATTCTTGGATGACATTAATTATCTCAAATTATATTTATTTTAATATTTTTAATATCATTTATTTGATATTTTTATTAATTAAACAATTTTTGCATCATCGTTGTATAATTATTTAAGGTAATTATTTCTTCACTAAAAAATTAAAAATAAATTTCCATGGTAAAGATAAATATTTTATCTTTCAAAAGACTATTTATAGTCGAATATATCCCTTAGGTAACCCCACATTAAAAATATTTAAATTGTTAAAAACAAAAGTATGACAAGTTTGAATTTTTTTTGAATAAAATATTATAATGGTTATATTCGCATCCAAATAACCATAAATGGTCACATAACCGATCCTTTAATGATTATGGATGAGAAATACTCATCCAATAAAATTGGGCAAGTGTTAGGGTCATTTACTAATATTTATAATATTATTTTTACCCTTAATTACCTGATTTACCCTTAACCGTAGTAACAAAAATTACTAAATTTACTATTCATATTGGTGGTAAATAAAAGAGACTTATTTAATAAATTTTGAGCATATGATTCTATATATGGAATCCATTTTTCAAAATTAAAAACATAATTTGCTAAAATTAAGTTAAAATTAATCTCATAGACGGGGCGAAACAACGAGTTTTAAATGTAAAAATGTTCAAAAGTTTGAAATGTTTTTATATCCAATTTCAATGTGAAATTGATATCAATGACCTACATTAGATTTATTGATGTATAATTGAACAAATTATACTTTAAAACCAATTTAAAATATAATTTAACATTATAAATTATTTAGATGAAAAGTCAGTTTTAAATTAAAATGTGGTACTTTTCACTATTAAACAAAAATGAAATTTTTCACGAAATTGCCAAAAATTCAACCAAACTAAATTTTGATATTCCGATTTCCAAAATGAAGTTTATTTTTCCAAATAAAATTTTTAAAAGTTTAAAAATATAGTTTTAAAACAACTCTGTCATCAAAATGTGGCAAAATTGCCTTTAAAAAAATACAGTTTTTTATATGTAAAATTAGATTTATTTTTATATCATGTCCAGAAAACACATAGGATGGGGATGTTAAAAATTAAATTGAATATATTATGTATAAATTTAATTAATATAATCCATAGAGTGGTTTGTTTATTTTATTGATATAAGACACACTTGTGCGCATTTAAATAGTTTTTTTTCAGAAAAAGATTTGCTTTTATTTTCAAAAATGTTTTATTTTAATTAATTAATCACTAAAGAATTCATTATATATACATGTGTAAAACTGTATTTTCATAATTCAGTTAATCTTGTTCATACATGTCATTCTAAAAGTTGGGTTATAACTGTAACATTTAAATACTAATATTTAGTTTGCTTAAGTTCGATATGGTGTATCATGTATGCTGTCGAACATAGTGTTTCTTTATTAAAAAACCGTGAAGTTGCATGTTGGGTCGGGGTTATGATGGGGTGTTTCCCTTGCTTGTGCTTGAGACTGTGTGTAGCCTCCCTTGACTGCAGGGATGGGGTGATAATTAACCTTCTAAGAATCCTCAGGATGGGTTGGCGTGTGTGTTGGGCCTCCCAAGAACCATCAGGATGGGATGATGTGATTGATTGACCACCCTAGAACTTGCAGGGCATGAGCGATGTTTTCCCTTACTTGACGTGCGATGTGAGGACGACCACGAGCGAGGTGGTTCAGTTCAGTTGCGACGATGGCCTTCGTGAGTGAGGTGTTGGGTCAGGGTTATGATGGGGAGTTTCCCATGCTTGTGCTTGAGAATGTGTGTGGCCTCCCTTGACCATGTGGGGATGGGGTGATGTGAATAATTGACCTTCTAAGAATCCTCAGGATGGGTTGGCAAGTGTGTTGGGCCTCCCAAGAACCATTAGGATGTGATGATGTGATTGATTGACCACCTGCCAATGTGCATGATTGACCTCCCCAGAGTTTTTGGGGATGGGTCGGGGTACTTGATGAGGTCGTGACTTATGATCAAGTATGGGCCTTGGGTTACATGTGCGTACAAGTTCTGAGAGACATTCCTTCCGACTATGAGTCGGAGCTGGTAAAGCTGAGGTTCATGGCGACCTAATTAGCACATGATGACCCGCGAGATGTATATTTATTTATGTATTTGTTTTCCGTCATCATATACACTTTTATATGACCTGATGCAATTATTCTAAGGACTCATTTGTCATGTCCGATTGGGTTTGTACTCACCGTGCATGGACATCTCCTTGCGTGTGCAGCCTTTGTTGGTCAGACACACAGACGAGGGCAAAGACCCTATTTAGGGTGGTTATGCAGGAGGAGCAGGTTGGTTAAGGAAAAGTCGGGACAGACTTCGGGATCCTAGTGGTGATGCTGTTTATTTATTAATGTCCTTGATTATGTTATCTAGACCCGTCACATGTGGGGATCTTTCTTTGAGGATTGTATTGGGTCTTGTATGTCATCAGTTATCGCATGAGATGTTATTATTGATATTGATTTTTCATATAGTTATGTTGATTGCTCTGATTATTGTTCTTTGATTGCGTACTCTGATTTGACTATATGATGTGAAGGACATATATGGTATTTCCACGTTTCCGTTCAGTCCCTCCACTAGTCGACACCCTCTTGTGTATGAGAAAACACGAAGCAGGTCATGCGACACTTCTCCTTGCTCGGACCAGGTGATATGGGCCTAGGCGTTGCAATGATTTAGAACATTCATCAAGTGAATGATTATAATATGTGATTTGATGTAACACCCAATACCTTACCCCGATAGATATGCATATTTGATAATATCAGTATCTTATTTCCCCATCAGCGCAGCCTAGTGGTTGTGTCCTTTGAGGATGTTTAGGGAGGTCTCGGTTTCAAGCCTCCCCATGTGCAATTAGTTAGGGTTTTCATTTGTTTATCCCCTCATCTTATTTGAAAAATTTGAGGTTTTTTAATGTAATGGTACAACTAGGGGATGGAGTGTATTTTAATCAAATACAAATTTATTTCTCCACTATTTGAAAGTCTTTCTCTCCAAGCGATATTATGGTTACAACTCAACAAAAAAAAATGTATATTCATTTACATCCCTATTCCTCGAGACAAGAGGCAAGAAAATGATGGGCATAAACGTGTTTTATTATTAAATTTAAACGTAAATATATATTTGATAAAAATTTAAACAAATATTTCGGATAAAGTACGAGGGTGATAGAAATATAATCGGAATATTATTATTATTATTATTATTATTATTATTATTATTATTATTATTATTATTATTATTATTATTATTATTATTATTATTATTATTATTATTATTATTATTATTATTTATTTGAATCAATACACTTGTAACTGGAGACCGGGTAAAACCGAATTCAGATCCGATTGGCCCAAAACGATGCCGTTTCCTACAATAGCATTTACTGCGGTAATTTCCAGAAGCAGTAGGTAGTCTATTTTTTATTCAGAAAAATATTATTAAAGATGCCTTATAAATTAAAATTGTTTAATTATTCTTTAATTTAACCCTTCTCCTATAATAGCATTTAATAAGATAATTTCCAGAAGCAGTAGACCTGCTTTTTTATTATTTATATAAGTTAGGGGCATTAATGAAAAAAATTAATTTTTTATTTGAATGATTCCTTTTATATATATTTTAAAACAAAAATTGAGTGTCGTATTCGAAAAGACGCATATTTTTATATTTTATATTATGGATAATATATTCTATATCCATAGAATACAATGCATCAGAAAATAATAAGAAAATCATATTATCCCGAGCAAACCATCACATCTGTAATTGACAATCTAGAACATCTGTGGATCATTTTTATGACCGTCTAAAAAAATCAGGATGGATCCAACGATCCAAAATGCATTTGGAAAATCCAGTGGATGGTAGTCCTGGAGAAAAGGTATGAAAGCACGGGATCCACCCACGACCCAATAGTTGGCGGTTTTTTTAATATTTTTTGTAGACTTTGCTGAGCATTTAAATTTATGTATAATGAAAAATTAAAATTAAAAAAAAAAACACATCAAAAGTGTATGTACTATTTTTCAAAAAAGTAAAATATTCAAATATAATACAAAAACATCTTTAGTACAAATGAATTTTCATTATCAAATTTGGATAAATATTCAAAATGAAGGTAAATATCTTTTACCCTGGACACTTGCATGCAATTACATCATGGTAAACAAAGTACACAAGTATACAAATATGTGCATGTATATGTAGTGTGTGGGTATAATTAAATCAATATGATATCACCCAATAACCCTATGTACCCCTCTGTACTGAATACATGTATGCATGTGCTAGTGTTTATGAATGTAATGCACAACATCTAACAAATAATTATTACAGTAATCATGGCATAGGATTAAACAAAAGACTCATCTTATGTCACTTGGGTGGTGAACAAAAAGGAAAATAATAATTTAAATACAACACTTCAGATCCCATAACACTCGAATAACAATATGAATCATTCCTTTAGGCCTACTGTAGCGACCTTACAGGGTTTTAACAATGATACTGACCATCGGTACATAGTTGAAGCAGTAATAAATCCCATATAATAACATGATAAGTAAATAAACCCAATAATAAAACAATAAAATAAAGATAACTTTTAAACAGGTTCATTATATTTAGATCAAACTTGAATTGTTGAATTCATGTCTCCTTTTGTATCCACTGATAACACTAATCACCAATGCCTTAATGGGATCCACCTTTTATCCATGTGATTTTTAGTCACTCCTCTGATAAACACAATAAAACAAGGGATGAGAAATCCTCTAGATAACTTATTAGGTGAGGAAAAAAAGAAAACTATCTCGGATAAGGAAAACTGGAGGACTCTCTCTCGGAAGAGGTAAACCTAGGAACTTTAAGCACCACCTTTGATTTCCCTCATTGAGATGAAGACTACACCCCTCCTTGCTATGTATAGAAATATGAGCATTAAATTGACTCAAGGAAGCTAATCCCATAGCAATCCCAAGGAGGTGTAATAAATAACCTCTAAAGAACATTTGGCACATTAAATAGCTTCCATAAGTGGATTAAGTCTCAAATCACCTCAGGAGATGCATTAATGAACCTCCATACATGTCAAAAGTAATAAAGAGGGTTCTTAAATGGCATCTTTAGGTAGGTCTTCAATTTTTCTTCATGTAATGGGCCTTCAAAGCCCATTACATGAAGCCCAAGCCCAAATCCCATACGGGCTTTTCCATTTTCACATTTTTATGTATTAATAATATAAGTAACTCATTATTTATATTATAATTCCATTTTAATTATTTAATTAAATAAATATTGTTAAATTAAATATTTCAAATGCACAAAACACAAACCTTATTTGTTTTTATAATAAACATAAACATGTTTTCACATGAAGTAATCACATTAGTCCAAAAACCTCAATTATTATTATGTTATATGAAACTCCAAGGACACCAAGTAAAGTTGGAAATAATTATGAATATGATTCATAATTATAAACTAAGAGTGGTATCTAGAAACACATCATAGCTATTCAAAATACAAAGGGGTTTGGTGTAATCTAATCCACCGCATGGCCATTAGAAATGTTTCTATTTTTCCTAACATCAAGATTAAGCACGGGACATGGATAATGTCAATCCTATATAGCTTATATATTTTCTTAATTATGGAGTTGACTAAATCATATATAATTATATTACATTTAATTATTTTTGGAATGGACACACACTTGTATAGTCAAAATTCTATCGGGGCCAAGATATTGTACCCTTCACATGGATGGACACATCCGATCTTTATTAATCAAATACCTCTACATGATTAAATTTATACCTAATTACCTTCTATTAATCAAAATTAAAAAATTACTTTAGATAGGTATCAATGTATGAAACATCACTAGTAGGGAACCTATTTGATAACCTAAAGTCAAAGGATCCATACCCAATGTTCACTTAAGTAACATCAATGACATGTGTATGTCAATTCATGTAGTGTACTTTAATTGTGTCGTTATGAATACAAGTTCACCAATGTAAGAACTCAGATCTTCATTTCAGGTTTGGATCTTTATTTCGGGTTGTTTTTTAGGAAAAAAGAAGAATTGAAAACTTTTCTAAGTACACTCCGTGTAACGGCCGAGTACATGGCCATGTAGGTGACCTGACAGACCGCCTAAAGCAGGGGCCAGTTGAGGCTAGTACATGGCATGTACATTAAATGAACATGCTGTGTACTTTTCTTTTTATTTGATAAATCGGTGTGGGGTCGCGTCTCACGTATCGAACACCCTTCTTCTCCCCGTGTTTCATACATGAGAGCGACAAAACATGGAAGAACTTTGAGCGCCTCTTAGTTTTTTGTTCGAGCTCTGATTGAGATGCCGCCAGGTGCATTGGATTCCCCCCGGTGAGTTCTCTCTTTCCCTAGAGCTTTTCTTCCTGATTCCTCCTCTCTCGTGAGTATTTTAAGGATGAAAGTTTTTCATGTTTTTGTAGATCTTCGTTGTTCTAGGCCAATTCAAGGGCCAACATTCAAGAGTGTTCGTTGTACGACATCAAGGTAAGTGGTTTGTGCCTTTCATTGATTATCCTTGGATTATATATGCTTAAAGTTCCGAATACCATTGTTTAGGGTATTGTGTTTTTTGGAATTTAACCCTGTTAAATACCTGCTATGGGTTGTTAGCTTGATAAAGGGTTATTTATTATGCATAAGGTTTTATACCTTGATTATGGGTGTGTTTCCCAAGTTTGATTGATTATGGTCGTTTTCTCTAGAAATACATGTTAGTCTTGCTTTGTTTTCCATGCCTCGTGTTGTTAGGATGGAGTTACTGTTTATTTCATATGCATGTGTTATGCATTGTGAAAGTTTGACCAATGGGAATTGACTATGAGAGCTTCTCTAGGTAGGGTCATTTATGTATGAATTGCTGTTATGTTGACCTAGAGGTATTGATTGTGATAGCTACTGGGTGGTCATAGACCAGAGGGGTTAGACCATGAGATCTACCTAGAGGGTTGTTATTAAATGAATGTTGGACCCTAGGGCATTGATTGTGAGAGCTGCCAGGTGGTCATTTTAGTTTATAAGTTATTAATTCCATGTTGACCTAGGAGTATTGACTGTGAGAGCTACCCAGGTGGTCTTTTGTTAATGATTAGTGCTATGTTAAACCATAGGGGTTAGACTGTGAGATCTTTCCTAGAGGGTTGTTTTTGATTGATTACACAAGCGTGATGAGTCTATCAAGCCAAAGCACAAGCTTGGACTCGGTCATACTAGATTGTTTAGATGGTCTTCTGAGACATCTGTTTACTATTACACAACGAATATAGAGTTTAGGATAGATCTTGGGATTTCATTATTCAACGGTTTGAGTAATTAATAAATGTAAATGAATGTAATTGAAAAATGTAAGGTTGTTTACTTTTGAGTACTTCTTAGTTTATTGCTTCATTTTTCACATTTCCTACTATATTTATTCACTGACAGTTAGGCAAATATCTTTTAGTGGTTTCCTACTAGGATTCATCTCACACCCTGTTTGGGTTATGCTTTTGGACCCAAATAGATTATATGGTTGAAGATATAGATATGGGCAGTCACCCTTCTTCATCAGGTACTTGATTGCTGTTAGAGCTGGAGAGCATGAGACCATGTTGAGGCTTGTGATACTGTTTGAGTTTACTTATTTTCTTTACTTTGGTTTTAAGTATTGTATTTCTAGCATTGTGACTTGTTTGGATGATTTCCTAGAAATATGTGATATACATCATTTATATATATGATCCAATTGTTATATTACTATCAGTCTTCCACTGTTTACTTTTTTTGTATGGCATTACTGCTTCCCCTATTGTTTACTATTGTTATTCCGTTGTATATACTCCACCAATGAGAACAAAGTATCCTCATTATCAAACCGTGTCCCTCACTGCTAGTCGGCAGCCTTTAACATTTGGGGAAATGTGCTTGAGGTCATGTGACCAACCGGCTACAGGGCACCTTTGGGCGGTACCCAGAATCAGAACGTTACAAAGTGGTATCAGAGGAGTTATTTTCATCTTTGCCTTTCTATTTTGAGCCTATAGACAAGGATAGAAAGGAATAGGTAGTTGGTAATAATTTGTGATCGGGAGTAGCTAACCCATGTACAGGGAAAAGCTAATTTACCTCAAATATTGGATTTTTTCTGGTTTTTCAATTTTTATAGTTGATTTGATTTCACCATTGGGTGATTTAGTTATATTGTGCTATTATTGTTGATATCATTGTAGTTCTATTTCTATTGAAGCCCGATGAGATGAGGGTATTCCATCTCATGCATCATATAGGCACTTGCTATAGATCACATGTCATGCATTCTTGTCATGTCATTTAGGGTGAATCACTGATTGCATGTTGTTGTGATAGATGTTGTGCAAAATATGCATGCTGTTGTGATAGATTCCTTGATTGAATACCTACTATTTTTTATAGGGTATTGGTATGTGTAATGTTTCATTTGGATGGATTCCAAACTTTGGTCCCTAAGGTGTTATGCTAACTCTTTGATCAGAATTTGGTGGATAATGTTTGAAATTTAATTGGATTTTGTTTGATAGGACATGAAAGGGATGCCAATATTTGATTCACAGGGAGTATGGACCCCCACATGTCAGAATTTTTCATGCCTTAGACATTTTTTTTAATTTTTAAGGGTTTCAAAGATGTTTCAGAGGCCTATTGTTCGGAAACCAAGATAACACGACATGTGATGTTATGAACACGCGCCATGGGTCTTTCTGTTTTGGAAGAAACAACTTTTCTTATGTACACACCGTATACCGTACACACACACCGTTTCTTCCTTGACTATGTGACTGACTATGTGAGTAGAGACACGAGTTTGGAAAACATTTGGTAGAACATGCCATGTCTAGATTGTACACTTTGTGTTGTAAAGAACTGTGTATCCAGTCGTGTGACCAACGACACGGGTGGATAAAACTTGGGTTGTACACACCGTGTACTTATTGAACACACCGTATAGAAGTCAACTGTGTATCTGGCTATGTGACTAATGACACGGGTGGTTGGATCTTAAGTAGTACACGCTATGTCAGGAGTGAACATGTCGTGTAATGTTACATCGGGAGAGAACCGTGTAGTTCTAGCAGTGTAGAAGTACTTGGGTAGGAGGGAAAATTCAAGTACATGCCATGTCATAGGAGGAACACACCATGTGTAGGGGTGTTACACAACCAAGTTTTGGAAGAGGCACACGCCCATGTTAAGGCTTAAAGGGAACACGACGTGTGGTAGTTATACACGTTGTGTAACCCAATTTTGTAAAACTTGAATGTTTTCCTTCTCCTATTCTGTTCTTGCACTTCTATGTTGTTGTTCTTGATAATATTATACCGCGGTATGTGATTGAACTTGCAGATTCATGACACCAAGACATCCTCTGGTTGTACGCCAGGTATAGGGTGATGACTAGACTTCAGAAATGGTAGATCATGGACTACCAGAAAATTCTCCCGTAGTGTCTGTCTTGGAACCAACTGTTATACCAGATGCAGGAGCAGATGCATAGTTCCATGAATGACTTTTGAGGATGTTACAAACCATTCAGGGAGCACCACATCCTGCCCCGACTATAGTAGAGTTGACGAGGGTGTTCCAGCAGCTACATCCTCCCACCTTTTCAGGGGATAAAGGACTGAAGGCTGCAGAGTCATGGTTAGAGGCCGTGCTTACTATCTTTGAGCATCTGTTGACGCCTCCTGAGAGGAGTGAAGCTCTCAACGTACATGCTATGTGATTCCTCCATGAGATGGAGAGATGTTATCTCACAAGTGGGACGTCATCGAGATATGGCTTGGGAAGAGTTTCAAAGGACCTTCTATGATGGATTAATCTTCTCGTTTTACAGAGCTTCATCACTTTGGACCTGTTTTGGGAGGTGACGAGTTATCGCTGGATATGAAATTTGAGGATAATCTTAGGTATGACATCTGATCGTAGGAGAATGTCTTCAGGATGACATTGATGATGACTATAGTGAACTAGGAACTGATTACTGAGCATAATATGATGGAGTTGGGAGCTGTCAGCCAGGCCGTTTCAGCATCCAGGGCTGGTACTCTTTTGATAGAGAGAAAGAAGTGCTATAGGGAGATTTCATGCGATGTATCTCTGGGAAGCCAGGTGGTGTGATACCAGTGTGGGAAGAGTGAGAACACGAGACCACATTGTCCGAAGGACCCAGTCGAGTGCCGATCTTGCGGTAAGATGAGTCATCTTCAGTGATTTTGCCAGATATCCTCACCAGCAGCAAATGATAGGGGTTCTGCTATGAATCCACGTTCAAGAATAGGACCACTAGTTTCCAATCAATTAGGGAATTGGAGTTCGTCAGGACGTTCAGGATGAGGAGGTGGTCATTGTCGTGGTAGTCAGGCTATGAGTTTTTAACGACAGTAGGGTGGATTAGCTCAGGGTAGTCAGGTAGAGTAGCGGTACAGGTCAAACTTTTTTCATGGAGTAAACCTAGCAGGAGCAGTATCCCCGGCCCTCTACGGTTAGAGGTATGATTACAGTTGCCTTACTTTTAGCTTATGCTATTTTTGATATAGGGGATTACCATAGTTTTATATTTGTTTCTATTGTGGAGAACCTTGGGCTCTACATATTTACTTCTAACGATGTTATGATGCTAGACACTCTGGTGTGGATTAGGACGACTGGTGTACATCAGCGAAAGGAGTTCCCTCTTGAGGTTGGTGGGTGTCACTTATTTTGGGACCTCTATGTCTTAGAGATTATATGTTACGATGTCATTCTTTGAATGGACTAGTTGGTCTCCTTTCAAGCCTTTATTTACTAATTTCACCGTAGGGTGAGTTTAACATCACCAGAGGGTGAGTCATTCTTACACAAGGGTGAATAGGATGTCCAAGCAAGCAGAGTGGGACTCAAGCAACATGGGTTGGGAGGAATTATAGATTAGATTACTAGTTTATATCTTGATGAATAGAGAAATTCTCAAATGGACTTTACTCCAGTAAAGGATCATTTCAAAGATGCCTTCCCAGATGACTTTTTAGGTTTACCTCCATAGTGAGAGGTAGATTTCTCTATTGATATTGTGATAGGAGCGAAACTGGTGTCCATGTCTCCTTATAGGATGGTTACACCAGAGTTACAGGAGCTTAAAAAGTAGTTAGAAGAGTTACAGGCAGAGGGTTTCATTCGACCCTGTACTTCTTCTTAGGGTTCAACTGTCCTTTTTGCAAAGAAGTCAAATAGCATCCTCAGACTTTGTGTGGATTATTGGAAGCTGAATCAGTTGACAATTAAGAATCGATATCCCTTTCCAAGGATTGATGATCACTTTGATCAGCTTAGAGGAGCCTATGTGTTCTCAAAGATTGATTTGTGATCCGGTTATCATCAGTTTCACATTAGACCATCAAATATACCACTAATAGCCTTCCAGAGTAGGTATGGTCTATACGAGTATTTGGTTATTCTGTTCAGTATTATGAATGCACCGAAAATTTTCATGGTACTGATGAACCAAGTGTTTCATTCTTACTTGTATTATTTTGTGGTAGTATTCGTGGACGATATCTTGGTGTATTCTCACACTTGACATGACCATGCCACCCATATTTAGATCATATTGAGTACACTGAAAGAGCATCAGTTATATTCTATGATATCAAAATGATACTTTTAGATGGACCAAATTCACTTCTTGGGTAATGTTATCTCAGAGATAGGAGTATCAGTAGACCTAGAGAAAGTGAATGTAGTAGTTTCCTAGGAGCAGCTGAAGAAATCCATTGAAGTACGAACTTTTCTGGGGCTGGTTGGTTACTATTGGCATTTTATACATGATTTTTTATGCTTAGCAGTGCCACTAATGGGCCTGAATAAGAAGGGTGCGAAGTACTTGTTGACAGAATCCTATGATTCAACCTCTTAAAAGCTTAAAGGGAGGTTGACTTCAGCACCAATACTTATTTTTTCGGAGCGGGGCAAGAGTTAAACCATTTACAGCGATGCATTAAGTATCGGGCTGGGTGAAGTACTTATGCAGGGGGAATGAGTCATTGCGTATGAGTCTCGATAGTTGAGGACACATTAGAGGAATTACTCGACACACAATCTCGAGTTGGTTGCAGTTGTTCATTATTTGCATTGTTGGATACATTATCTTTTGGGAGAGCATTTTGTGTTATACACTGACCACAAAAACCTTAAGTATATCTTTACAAAGTGTGATCTGAATTTGAGACAGCGAAGGTGGGTTGAGTACCTTAAATATTTTAACATCAAGATTGCCTATATGCCTGGGAAAGGCAACGTAGTGGATGATGCGCTGAGCAGGAGGACACAAATATAGGCATTTTAGGAGGCCAATAGTGAGTGGAAACTTATGGCACTATTATTTGAGATGCATTTGGAGGTGCACGACAGAAAAGGACAAACGTTTCTTTCTTCTATAGTTATTACCTCTACTCTTCTGGATAGAGTGAAAATGAGGGAGCTAACAGATTCCTAAGGCCTAGTCCTAAGAGAGAGAGTGTCAGGAGAGGACCCTACCCCTGGGTGGACCATAGGAAATGATGAGATATTGTGCTTTCATGGACACATATAGGTGTCAACATACATACGTGAGGAGTTGATGCGAGATTTTCATTCCTCGGTTTGGGAAGTTCATCCTAGTGTCACCAAGATGTATTGAGATCTACACCGTCAGTATTGGTGGCTAGGTGTAAAGAGGGATGTAGCTGGTTTTCTCATGAAATGTTCCACCTGTCAGCAGGTGAAGGCGGAGCATCAGCGACTGACATGGCTTTTACAGTAGTTACCCATGTCGTGATGGGTTTCGTGTTGGGTTTACTGAGGTAGCCTCATTGGAATGATGTGGGTTGGGTTGTTATTAACATACTCATGAAGGTTTCACATTTCCTACTGATAAAAAAAACTTTAGTGTTAATGCGCTTGGAAGTTTGTACATATGAGAGATTGTACGTTTGCATGGGGTTCCACACTATATCATTTCAGATAGGGATGTCCGATTTACTTCTCATGTCTAGAAAGGACTATAGAGGGCTTTGGGTACACATGTAATTCTGAGTACAACTTACCATCCCTAGAAAGAGGCCCAGTCCAAGCACACGATTCAGGTTTTGGATGACATGTTTCAAGCATGCGTCCTAGATTTTAGGGGATCTTTGGAGAGACACATACCCCTAGTGGAGTTTTCCTATAATAATAGTTTTCAGGTGACGATTCAGATGACACCTTATGAGTATTTGTATGGTAGGACATGCCGATCACCCCTATATTGGATGGAGGTAGGAGAGGTAGCTATGCTGGGACCTCGTCTTGTCTAGGAGACCACTGAGCAGGTGGAGTTGATTCATAAGAGGATGACTACTACACAATCTCGCCAGAAATCTTATGCTGATTGACAGAGACAACCTTTGGAGTTCATGGTTGGAGATTAAGTTTTCTTATGTGTCACACCAAGGTTGGGACACGGGAGGATTAGAAGACATGGGAAGTTTTCACCAAGATACGTCAGACCATTTGAGGTTTTGGAGAGAGTCAAGATGGTTGCTTATCAGTTGTAGTTACCTCAGAGGTACCAGGCTATGCATGACGTCTTCCATGTTTCTTAGTTACAACGTTACTTTTCAAACCCATATCATGTTTTTCAACCCAAGGAGGTTGAGTTGGAGGTGGGAACATACTTTGAGGAGCACCCTATTCAGATTTTGGATCCCAGTATGAAGGTTCTCTATGGACGATCTCTTCCTCTGGTACGGTTTCTATGGCAGCATAGGTAAGTACAGGATGAGACTTGGGAGAGGGAGACCGACGTACGATCACAGTGGCTAGAGTTGTTTGAAGTTTCTTCTTCACCACCCTTGGAAGGGAAATTCATGAATAAATTGCATTAAGGGGGGAAGTTTGTAAGAACTTGAATCTTCATTGCAGGAATGGATCATTATTTTGGGTTGTTTTTAGGAAAAAGGAAGAATTAATTTTTTTTTTAAGTACACGCCGTGTACTTTTGAGTACACGCTATGTACTTAGTTTCCACATGTAGCTATGTACTGGCCGTGTAACAGCTGAGTACATGGCCATGTAGGTGACCTGATAGAACCCCTAAAGTGGGGGTCGATTGAGGCTAGTACATGGCGTGTACATTAAATGAAAACGTCATGTAATTTTCTTTTTATTTGATAAATCGGTGTGGGGTCGCGTCTCATGTTCAGAAAATCCTTCTTTCCACCATGTTTCGTACAGGAGAGTGAAAAAACACTAAAGAACTTTGAGTTTCTCCCGGTTCTTCATCCGAGCTCCAATTGAGACATTGTTTGGTGCGTTGGATTCCCACCAGTGAGTTCTCTCTCCCCTAGAGCCTTTCTTCCTGATTCCTCCTATCTCGTGAGTATTTTAAGGATGAATGGTTTTTACCTTTTTGTATATCTACGTCATCCTAGGCTGATTCAAGGGTCGACGTTCAAGAGTGTTCGTCGTACGACATCGAGGTAGGTGGTTTGTACCTTTCATTGATTTTCCTTGGATTATATATGCTTAAAGTGACAAATTCCCTTGTTTAGGGTATTATGTGTTTTGTAATTTAACCCCATTAAATACCTGCTATGGGTTGTTAGATTAAGAAAGAGTTATTGCTTATGCGTAAGGTTTTATACCTTTATTATGGGTGTTTTTCCCTAGTTTGATTGATTATGGTCGTTTGGTCTAGAAATGTCTGTTAGGATTGCTTTTTTTTTTCATGCCACATGTTGTTAGGATATAGTTACTATTTATTTTATATGCATGTGTTACACATTGTGAATGTTTGACCAAGGGGAGTTGACTATGATAGATTCTTGAGGTAGGGTCATTTATGTATGAATTGTTGTTATGTTGAACCAGAGGTATTAACTATAAGAGCTGTCGGGTGGTCATAAACCAGAGGGGTTAGACCATGAGAGATACCCAGAGGGTCCTTATTAAATGAATGTTGGACCCTAGGGAATTGACTGTGAGAGCTTATAAGTGGTCATTTTAGTTTATAAGTTATTGATTCCATGTTGACCCAGGGGTATTGACCTTGAGAGCTACCTAAGTGGTATTTTGTTAATGAATTGTGCTATGTTAAACCATAGGGGTTAGACTGTGAGAGCTTTACCAGAGGGTTGTTTTTGATTTATTGCACGAGTGTCACGAGTCTTCTAGGGCAAAGCACAAGCTTAGACCCGGTCTTACTAGATTGTTTAGATGGTCTTATGAGACATCTATTTGCTACTACACAAGGGAAACATAGCTTAGGATAGATCCTGGGATTTCATTATTCAACGGTTTGAATAATTAATAAATGTAAATGAATGTAATTGAAAACTATATGATTGTTTACTTTTGAGTACTTCCTATTTTATTGATTCATTTTCATATTTCCTGCTATATTTATTCACTAACAGTTAGGCACAAACCTTTTGGTGGTTGCCTACTGGGATTCATCTCACACCCAGTTTGGGTCATGCTTTTAGACCCAAACAGATTATATGGTTGCATGTATGGATAAGAGAAGTCACCCTTCTTCATCATGTACATGATTTATGTTGGATCTGGAGAGCATGGGACCAAGCTAAGGCTTGCGAAATTGTTAGAGTTTACTAATTTTTTATAATTTGGTTTCAGTATTGTATTTCCAGCACTGTGACTTTTTTGACTACTTTCCTAGACACACGTGACATGCATCATTTATATATATATGCTCCAGTTGTTATATTACTATCATTCTTCTACTGTTTTCTTTTTTTGTATGGTATTATTGCTTCCACTATTGTTTAATATTATTATTCCGTTGTACATACTCTGCCAATGAGAGTATAGTTTCCCCATTATCAAACCTTAGTCCTCGCTCCTAGTCGGCATCCTCTAGCATATGGGGAAATGCGCTTGAGGTCATGTGACCAATTGGGTATGTGGAACCTTTGGGCGGCACCTGGAACTGGGACGTTACAACCAAATTATATCCTATGAGTGATCAATTGTATCTCTATACAAGTGATCCCACTCATACTAATTTTAACATATCATCACAACCCAATATGATGATCATTGATCAAGGATAACATGATAATACATATATTCAATGGTATTAATATCATATCATCTCCCATGTTCTACTTAACAAAAATAAATTAATAATAATATATTTCTATTAATATATATTACATGATATAACATTCCCCTATGCCAACAACACTCGGATAATTTTATGGAAAAAATACTAACAATCTCTCAATTGCACTAAATATAGCCACCCATCAATCTAATAATAAGAGAACTAGTGTGGATTTTATGCTGTTATTACTTAATGAGCTTTATTCGGTGATCCATAATATTATCATCTTTTGAAAATCAACACATCATAGCATAACCTCTTTCAATTATCTCTTATATGAGATAAAATTGAGAAAAAATATGTTTGGATCCTTAGCAAGACCTAGGTTTCTTAGCTTGTGCAACCACTCCACTATTATTATAGTATAGTTAAATTAAATTCATAATTCTTGGAGAAACCCCTAGTTTGACAATGAATTTCTTCATCCAAATAGATTCTTAATTTGTATTAACTACTATGATATATTCATCTTCTATTGCAGAATCATCAACTACCGGTTTTTAGAGATTTTCCAGCTCACCAATCCACCATTAAGGAAAAATACAAATATAAACTAAGGTATAAAGTCATATTTATTAGTTCGGAAACAATCATCAGCATAACCCATTATAATGAGCTCTTCTTCACCACCAAATACTAAGAATACATCCTCATTTCTTCTCAAGTTCTTAAAGATATTATTCATGGCTACCCAATGACTTTCACCAATATTTGATTGGTATCATCTCATCATATTTAATTCATATGATACACCAGGATTAGTATACAACATATCATGCATGATTAACCCAAATTTTTAAGAATACAGAATCCTATTCATGCATTCTTATTATTCAATAATCAAAGGATACCGTGTCTTCGAAAAGACTCTTTCCATGTAGCATTAGTAAAGAACCATTTTTAGAGTATTTTTGTTAATTTTTTTTAAAAATTTACCAATGTATGTGCTATAACCAAGACTAAGAATTAATTTCGATATATCTATTTATATTTTCTTACCTAGTATGTATAGTTCTTCACCAAGATCCTTTATTGAAAATAAATTCCCCCAACCAATTTTTCACTGATTGTAACATTGGGATGCCATTTCCAATGAGAAGTATGTGATCCATAAACACTACTTGAAACTAGGTATATATATATAAATCCATACCCATGGTTTAGAGAAATTGTGAGTATAGATATTATACACAAACCTATACCCACAATTGGAATTTTTTTTTGGTATAGGTTGAGTTATACCAGTGGATTTACAAAAACTGTGGGTATAACCCCTTAAATAATCAGCCTTTGCTTAGGATCCCCTCCCCTACTCATCAGAATCCCTAATCCTCTCCCCTAATATGATCCTTGGAGCCCCCCTCTTCTTAGGTGATATTTTACCCATCGACTAAGTGTTCTTCCTCCATTCCTAACATTTTATTATTGAGGTATTTGAGAGGTAAACTTTCCTTCCCTCCTCTTATTTCTTCTCCCATCACTCGAGTTACATTCTGATATCTTCTCAAGTGTTATATCCTAGTTCAAGGATTTTTTTATTCTGATCTTCTTTGACATCAGGTTAGAGATTTCCAAATCCACATTCTCTGTTTTTTTCTATTATTTTCATTTTTTATATCTGCTTATGACTCTATTAGAGCATGTTAGAATCACTTATATAATTGTGTTTTTAAATTCATAGTCTAATAGAGATCAAATATAGTCTATTAATTTAATCAAAGTACTGTTATAATTATAATTAGTTTATTTTGAAAACTATTATAGGGATTCTTATGAATTTAACTTAAATTTGAGATTCTTTGGGTGGAATATTTTAGGGATTTAGAAATTTTTAGTACTAGGAATAATATTTGAGTTAACTACAAGGGTTAATGTTAGTTTTTATTATCCTTGAGTTATGATATTTAATTATATAAATTTAATTTTTCATATATTGAACCATTATTAAACTATTTATTGGATTTTTTAACTCAAAAAAATAATTGTACGATGATGTACATGATTATACATTTATAAGTAAATATGGAATATTGTTTTATCTATGAAGGTTGGTTCTTCAGGAATTAACTATTGTATTTATAGTACTTTTCAAGAATGTTTCTTATAATTAATTATTATGATTTAGGCATTAATGAATGATAAAATATTATTTCAAATAATTAAATATTTATAATTCAAATGTTTAATAATTTTAAAACCTTTATTATGTAAAAATATTGTAACACCCCAAGCTTCTATGGTACACTTCTCTTTGAATAATGCGATAGCATGTGTTGTACACAACATCGAGTTCTAACACACCACAACCAATCAAACTAGCCGTTATGAATAGTAATACCTACTTTTTGAAATTTTATAAATTTTATCTCTCAAAATGGACTTCATTTTTGGATTCGGAATATCGAATTTAGCCTAGGGTGAAATTTTGGAAATTTTCGGATAACATTTATATTTTGATGAATAGTGAAAATTACTAAATTTTAATTAAAAACAACTTTTTTAATCGAAATAATTTATATTGATAAATTATGAATTTGAGTGGTTTTAAAGTATATTTAGAATATATTTTTACCATTTAATACAATTTTGGTCATTGTACATAATTTTATAATTAAACCAGACATAAACAAGTGTCAATCTTTTGATAGTTATTATCTCTTAAAAACACGCTTTTTGTTTTAACAACGAGAATTAATTTTAAATTAATTTCTGCCACTTCTGTGTTTTGAATTTGGAAAAATGGATTCCATATTTGGAATCAGGATGTTCATATTGTGTAAATATGTAACTTTTATTTTTAGACATTTTGAATAATTACTTCGGTAAATATTTTATTTACCATGGTTAAGGGTAAATCCGGTAAATAAGGGTTAAAAAAAATAATATTATAATAATACTAAATTACCCTAAAACGTGTCCTAACCTTATTGGTGGATACATGTCCGACCATGGGAATCTTTGGGTCGATTTTGGGACCCCATGGAGCCACTTGTAGGTGATAGGGACACTTTATTTTAATTAAGTTAAAATAAATACAAAAATGACATAAGCATATATCTTTTAGCAAAACAATTTTTACATAGGGTTATAAATGTTTTATTTTCGACTATAAATATTAATTAGAAATCTAAAATGATTTCCTACATAATTATATTTTATTTATAATTTTTAGACATTATATAATTTAATTTATTTATGATACAATGGTGATGCAGTAATTACCAAAATATTGAAAAATTAGAATAATTGATATTATAAATACCCAAATAAATTTAATTTGAGACTTTTTATAAATACCAATAATTTTATAGGTTAATATGAAATGTTAGGATTGATTTAATTAACTTTTTTCGAAGTAATCATTCTGTTATGAGTTTTACAAAAATAAATTATTGAATAGTGTCAAAATTGACATAAAAGAGTTTTTAAAACAAATATTATATTATTAATTGATATTAAATTCCTAAAAATCTAAGATTCGGCCAAAAGACTTATATCATGATAGGTGTATCATTAATGGACCACTTTGGGGTCTCTTGGAGGTATATAGTAAGTTTATTAACCATATAATATAAAAATACAAAGAGACATTGTAAAAGTGAAACTAATTAACTAAGAGTTAAAACTAAAAGACAAGGTTAATATAATGACCCAAACCTGTCTAAATTCTATTGGTTTAGTGATTTTCGACCCATACCCACCTTAAAATTTAAATAATCCACTTTGGAGCCATTAGAAACCGAATATGAATTTATTATAAAATAATATTTCTAGCTTTTCCAAAGGTGCCCCTCACCCCTCTTATAAAAGGGCACTCCTCCTTCTCATTACTTCACACCTTCAAAGCCTTTTGGTTCGGCCAAACCCTGCCCAAATACTCTATAAACTTTCCTCACTTCATCCTAAAGGTTTTAATTTAGTCATAAATACAACCTAAGGAGTCCTTTTGATCAAATCAAAAGGAAGAACCCGAAGAAGAGGTAATAATTTCACCACCCTTTTTCAAGTTCCTTTCTTCTTCCACTTCTTCTTTATTTGTTAGTACCATTATAAAATAAAAACTCCAGTATATTATATATACTTTGATGTTATTATAAACATGGTACAACCATATTTCAGTATTCTATTCATTCTTTGAATGACATGTCACCATACGTGCGTACGTACGGCTTACCGTCTCCACGTCGTGGTGTAATTGTTATTCAAAACATTATTATTTGGATGGGTATAATAATGATGTCTAATTCATGTAAATAATAAATATAACATGATAATTATTCTGTATATATGATATACCATCCAATTATATATTATTTTAATATCAAAAGAATGATATTGTCGCTCGTGCGTACGTACGGACTACCGTCTCCACGAACGCGATGAGATTCATTCTCCATTGTATCCATTCAAGTATAATTCTCATTTGATGATTAATAATAGTATATAAGGACTTGATATCATTCTGGATATTATTAAGATACAACCTATCCATGACAAACATGGCTTACATAATAAAACATATAAAAGAAAACGTGTAAGTTAACACCCGAAACAACGATAATACTAAGATATTATTAACAAATCAATGTTAAAAGATCATATATGATATCATATTAATATATATGATTATTGTATAATTTAATAACAATTATTTCACCATTATACAGGAGGTTAACCTACCTAGAACCAAGGAAAAGTACAAGGTAAGGGTTTATTTCGCAATCTCCTCATTATCCGAGGTTGTTTATACGTAATAATCTACTGGGACTTCTTTATCATCCACATCCATGTTTCATAAAAATGTATTTCAATTTTTTTTTACTATTTACTAGAATATGGGTTAAATTCATTTATACCCTTGTTTGAATTTTTATAAGAGGTTTATAAGGGAATCTTTCCGTCGTTTTCTAAACAAGGTGCTTTTTAACTTTTTCGACAGAATTAAGGTAAGACTGTTTTTTTAACTTATACGGCGGGTGCGTCTATTTTCTGCCGTTATAAAATCGTCTAAGCTTACCTTACAAGCTTATAAGAATATTTTCAAATAAAATGTTTTATTTTATATGACTCTTAAATGATTTCAAAATAAAAAGAGATATTTCTCTAAAAAGAGTTTTGATTTCATCTATGTCAACATCCTTTGATGGATTTTAAGCTTATTTGAAGCTGATTTATTATGAAACAAAAATTCCATATTGTATTGAAGGTTTTGTGATATTTTTGACTATGTATATGTTATTTTTATACCCTTCATGGTTTATGGTGAAAGTATTAACATTTCGTATGCCAGTTTTAATACAAATGTTTATGTTATGTTTAAACCTTTTCATATGAGACTGCATTGGACTTAATATGTGATGGGTGGAGCCCACTATAGCTCCTCGATGCATCGGTAGGTGTCATGAGACAAACTAGTGTCTTGGCACAAGGCCTTGGCAAAATCTTATTTGTAGTCTTGGCACGAGGCCTTGGCTATGTGGTTATGATATTCTAGCATTATGCATTCCATTATTATGAAAGTGGTTATTGATATTGCATGTGATTATTCGATTAGTAGAATATCCATGTGAATAAGTAAATGGAATTATTTCATTTTATTTTTTCCATACTATGTTGAAGTTCAAGTTTAAAAGGCTTTTGTTTTAGTTATACATTGCCTTAAATGTTTATTCTTATTTATGAAAGTTTCTGCTATATTTTTATCCTTACTGGTCATTTGAGATCACCCCTTTTCTATGTTTTATTTTTCTCAGGATGTGAAGAAGTAAATTATGAATGACCTTCAGGGATAGTATGAGGGGATAAGAGTGTGGACTATAGAGACTATGTTGTTGTAGTTTTCATTTTTATGATGTAATGTAAAACTTTATGAATGTATCTAGTTATTCCAAGGCTACTAAACTAATCGGTCTTTCGAGATTAGATCTTTCTTGTGATCATGCCAATGTTATGTAATAATGCACCTACTTTGGGTAACTGGGGTCGGGGCCTTACAAATATTAATAGATGCCTTGGTTAAATGTCATGAAATAATTATATAAGTTAGAATGGAAATATTTTTAGATCATATTAATTTTATGAAACATGGATTCCATTGATAATGTTTTATAAAATAATTTAGTTCTTTAAGAAAACTGTAATGGTATGTACCTTAATATCACCTATTTTGATTAACTGTTGAGTATAACTTAAAACTTGTTATGAATGATTCCTTAGTTCATTTATCATGTATTGAGTAATTAGATATTTATTTCCACTATACATTAAATTAATAAAAAAACCATCAAGCCACACTTTACCTCAATTAAGAGGTTTTATATGTGGTGAAATAATGGATGAGTTTCATGAAGTGGTATGGAATGGATTAATTATTTAGTCTTAATGGATCTTCCCCAAATTAAATAATTTTTAAATTGAAATAGAATATCATGTAAAATATATTTTACTTATGTTTTAATAATATAAGTAATGTTAACCTTAAATAAAATCCTTTCATGACTAAATATTATCCTCAATTATGTTTTCAAATGAGAAGACCTCTATGGATAGGAAATACACATTTTTATGCTAGCATTACTTAGGTGTTATTTATTCCAATACATGCACCTTGTATGGATTTCTATGAGTATGCCTTGGTTTTTTCTTATGATATGCTTTTTCTTTGTTTGAATGGATAGTAGTATTCTATAATGGTCACTTGCATCATGCATTGTATTCAATTTGGTATCCTATTAGTGTTCTTTAATTTCCTCTACACAATACTTGTAATTTTTCTTTGAATTTGAATATCATTGTAATTATGGTTTAAATTATTGATTGAAACATAACTTTCTTTCCTATAATAGAATTGATAGAATTTGGATGTATTATACCGATTAGATTTCAACTGAGCTTCAAAAGACTTTGGATTTTTTAGATTTTGCATTTAACAATGCTTTAGATAGAGGTCGTATACAATGTCCATGTTATAATTATGTTGGATGACCATGGTTAAGTTGGGAAAAGTTAACTACCATATAAATAAAATTGTATTTTAAAAAAACTATTATATTTGGTACCACAATGGAGAGATGAGACAATCTTCTACTATTCATGAACAAAAAGAAAGAAGTGGTATGGAGAATTTGATATTTGATCGGTTTCCATTTGTGCATAATCACAAGAGAGATTGTATGCTAGTGAAAGAAGACAATGATATCAATACACATGAGGAAAAGACTAATGATTATGATGTTGAGAGAGTGAAAAAATTAATGGATGATGCCTGAACTCTTATATATCAGAAATGTACTAAAATGAAGAAGTTGGAATTTTTAATATGGTTTTATCATTGAAAAACCATGTATGGAATTTCTAATACCACCATTTATTATATTATTTACCTTTTTAAGGACTTTCTTCTTGATGGTGTATATATTCCCTCAAATCATTATAAGGCATAGATGTTAATTAAGCAGCTCAGATTTTATACTAATAAAATTCATGCTCATCCGAAAGATTGTAGTTTATTTTTAGAGGAAACAATTAACCTTAATGACTATAAAGAATGTGGTACATCATGATGGAAGGAAAATATAGATGGAACACCAAATCATGTTCCACATAAATCCATGAGACACTTTCCATTGATTCCCAGGAATCAAAATCTATTCACGTCTACAAAAATATCATCCAATATGTGATGGAATGATGCTGAGAGAATTAAAGGTAATGATGAGTTGGATCATCCAACAGATGGATTTACATGGTGGTAATTTGATGCAAAACATCTTAATTTTTCAACTGAGGTGCGTAATGTCAGGTTGGGTCTATCTTGTGATGGTTTTAATCCGTTTGGTTAGATGCTTACTACTCATATCATGTAGAAAGTTTTTATTTATATTTATAATATTCCTCTATGGATGTGTATATAAAACCTTTCAATTTCTTGAGTATACTAATATCTATACCTTATGATCCTAGAAATGATACAGATGTCTACTTTCAACCATTAATAAGAGAGTTGAATCAACTTTGGGATATGGGTGTGCGCACATTCGATGCTTCTTCAAAAAATATATTTCAGATGCGTGCTACCCTTCTATGGACTGTAAATTATTTTCCTTCTTATGAAATTCTATTTGGTTGGAGCATGAAGGTAAAACTATCATGTCCTATTTGTATGAATAATTTAGGATCTAGAAGGCTTAAATATCGTCATAGTTTCAGTTTCATGGGGCATTGGCGATCATCAATATACAAATAATCACTAGAGGTTTGATAATACTATTGGAACTATACAACTGACTCAACATATGTTAGAAATTGATGTGATTAATTAATTGAATGATTTAATTTTTCATTAGTAAACGTTCAGATGAAATCTAAAAAGTGAAATAATGCTGACACTAAATCCACTAACAATTAAAAAAAAGTATCTTGTTTGAGTTACCATACCAGTTTACCAATTTGTTAATCATTGTTTAGATATAACACACATTGAAAAAAATATATATGAAATTTTTATTTCAATTATTCTAAATATCAAGGGGAAGACTAAATATGACTTCTGATCTCACTAGGACCTTTTGGATTGTGGTATTTGAACAGAACTGCATCCTGTGTGTATCAGTGGAAATAAATAGAAAGTTACTTGTGCTTCTTATAGAATGACAACCTTTAGAAAAATATCAATTTCTATAAGTATTGGAGAATATCCAGGTTCCTGATGGATATTCCATCAATATATCAAAATGAGTCAGCATAAGGGATTTGAAATTAAATCCCTAAAAACTCATGATTATCACATCCTTATTCATGAATTTATTCCAATAGAAATACAACATTTATTATCCAATAATGTAAGGGTGACAATTATTGACTTGTGACATTTTTTTTATAAACCTTTATGCTAAAATTTTATCGATTTATTTCTTGATAAAAATATAGCAGGAGGCGCCATTAATTTTGTGTGAGTTGGATTTTTTTCCTCCATCATTTTTACTTGAATGTTGCATTTAATAATTCATCTTCCAACTGAAAAACTTCTTTGGGGACCCTTTTCTTTTTATTATATGTATCCTACTAAAATAAATATATGAAAAATGAAATCTTATGTTCGAAACAAGAATAATATTAAAGGTTCCATTGTGATAGGTTATTTGGCTCAAGAATGCATGGATTTTTGTTTAATATATTTGTTTGATGTGAGCACAAGACATAACTGGACAATTATAAATGAAGATGAGCAGTATAGGAAAATAGGTCCCTTATTTCCATATCTTCCCCAAACAGGAGGAATTCCCGGGTCATATACATTGGCTACATTGAGCCTTAAAGAGCGGGATATAGCATATTGCACGGTCTTGTTTAACTGTGGTTTTTTTGATGATTATATCAAGTATGTAATTCAAATATTTATATGTTATCTCATACTATGTAATTTCACATATACCTTAAACCTTTATTATCATTTTATATAGATAAAATAAATAAATTATAAGTAGATTTTATTGGTATTTTCTATTGATAAGGAGAGAGGATCAGCATAGCCATGAGTTTACATCTCAGTTGAAATTAAAGGTATGAAAATTACTTTAATTAACTTAAAATATAGATATTAATTTAATTCTATTATTCATATATATTTCAGGCATTGAGTTTACCTTTTGAATCTGTTTCTGAATAATTAAGAGCATTGGATTTTGTTCCCAATTCTTTGTTTTGTGAATGAAAATCTTTAATGATCAATGTGTATAGATTTGTTACAACTAATATAGTGGTGAAAATGAGAACAAAAAATGATGTAATTATATTAATTACTACAACATACTATTATGCTAGTTCACCAGATACTCGACCTCAATATGAAAATGTGTCTTACTATGGACTTGTTTAGAAAATATTATTATTAGATTACTAATCTTATGATTGAGTCACTATGATAAAATATAAATGCTTTGATTTTATGGTAAGACATGGTACATTTATTAATGATTATGGATTCATAATAATTGACATGAGTTGATTCCTAGATACCGATGAACTATACTTTTTTCATCAATGGAAAAAATAATTGTTTTTGTGAAAGAATATCTGATACCTAATTAAGATTTCATTAATGAATTAATCCCAAGGGATATTTTTCATGATGTTGGAGAAAAAATTGACACTATTGATGCCCCCATTGGCGTTGACCAAAATATTGTATTTAATGACTCAAATAGTCCCATTGTGAGAGTTTATTTTGAACTTGAAATAGTGGTGGGTAATATATAAAAGCAACCATATATGTTCACAGTTCATTTAGTTTACCTTGATGCGGGTTTCTCAGGTTGGTATTACTATAATTACTTTATTTTTGTTTCAGTTTGTTATGATATGTTTGTTATATTATTGTTTGGTTTTATTTCATTTAATTAGATTTAATTCAATTCATAAAACCATATTTAAAATGGGTTTTTAAAACATGTATATCTTGGTTTTAAATTATTGTTGCTAAAACATGTTATGAAATTGTTTATGAATTATTTGACTTCTCAATTTTATGCATGATAACTATTTCTTAAAAATTTACATTTCATTATTATATAGATTATTAACAATACTAAATAAGTTCAAAGTAAGTGGTTATTTGATACTGATCGACAAATGCGAGAGCACAGGTTGCCTCCTATGAATCCCTTAGTGAGTATAATAATTGTAATATTTTTCTTATGCATTACATATAATTTTCTATTTATATTATTTATCAAATTTTTATAGGTAAATTCAACTGAACTAGAGTTGACTCCTGGTCAGCCTACTAGAATGGGTCCGAGCGGGGGTGGTCTTAGAGATAGATGAAGCACCCTTCATACCAATTCCCACCCAAACCACAAGAGGACACCTCATATACCACACCTTTCCATCCTAAACTCAATTCTATAGGGATGTTACCACCCATGCCTCCATCATCATTTCATTTAGCCTCTTCTTCACATACCATGTCTATACCTCCTCTAAGGATTTTCCGACCTTTACCATATCCATATCTTTTGATGTATCCCCAACCCTACAACCCATATCCTTACATGTCTACATTGCCTTAATTTCCTACTATCCATCCAAGATTTGATGATTTTTTTCCTTCAATTTCTACTATAGTGCATGCATATCACCCAGAGCATGCATTAGAATAAAAACATCCTTTAGAGGTTACTGATTCAGACAACCCACAAATCCATCAAATCCTAATGAGCAGCCTGAATCATGTTTTTTTATTACAAGCATGTAAAATTATATCACATTTTTTTATTGTACTGTGACTTAATTATTTTTCCTTTGATATTATTCAGTGCTATCTTCTAGTAGATGACATGGACACACCCATATGTGGGAATCATAGAATTTCCAAATATAAATAATGGTGTATTACAATGAAAAAAAATTATATGATAGGTAAAAATTCTAGGTAGTGTATATGTTTAATGGGAACTTTAGTGAAGTACAATGATATCATTTGGGTGAAACTAGTCTCATGGTGGCATATCGGTAATAACATCAAGGAGAAAGCATGAGCGGTGATATGGGTAATAAATTTTTTTAAACTTATATCTATATTATTTTTGTATTTAAATGAATTAATGTGTTCATTTCATCATCAGTTTAACTTTCCCATTGGTGAATCTATTAGGTTTGAAAGGTTGATGGATCTTGGGGAGTTTTTTCAATCATATAAGCACGAGTTATATATTGGTTGGAAGAGTATATTCAGTTCTAATTTAGAGGGTGTACCAATAGTTCCCAACTTCCCAACAACAGAATATCAAAAAAAGATCGCATATTAGAAGAGTGATGAGTTTAAGGTATTCTTAATCTTTAATGGTTCTCATAGAAACTTAATTCTTATCAATTTTATTGAATTTTTGTTTTTAGGATGCATCGGGAAAAAACAAAATGAGAAAATATTCAGTGATGTATTTGCACAATTTGGGGCACACTACAATGCCCGAGCATGAGAAGCGACATATAATTTAATATAAATATAAATAATATCAAGATTTATATTTTTATTTAGTCATCTTTTCATACTTAAATTTAAGTTTTATTATCATTAATCCCTTTAATATAAGGCTGGAAATACCCCTTTCAAATGGCATAATGTTCAATTGAGAAAATAGCCTAATAGCATAATGGCCAATTGGCCTAATTGGACTAATATCCAATTGGCCAATTGTCATAATATACTAATGACCAATTGGATAATTGACCTAATGTACTAATGGTCAATTGGCATAATAGCCTAATAGAAAACTGTACTAATGTTCTAATGGACAACTAGCATAATGGCCTAACTTCCAATTAGCCTATTGGCCTAATGGATTAATTATCCAATTGGAAAATTGGACTAATGGCCTAATTGTACAATTGTCTTAATGACCTAATGGACTAATGGCCAATTAGACTAATTTTATAATGGTCCAATGGCCTAACATCTAATTGGCCTAACGAACTAAAGGACAATTGGACAATTAGACTAATGTATTAATGGCCTAACGACCCAATGGAAAATTGGCCTAATGGCCTAATGGCCAATTAGACAAATTTTATAATATCATAATGGCCAATTGGCCTAATGGACTAATGGAAAATTGGACTAATGGCCTATTATCACCTCAAGGTCCACTCATCACCACTTGGGGAAGAAGCTGGTCTCAAGGGTTTGGTTGTTCGTCGGGGCGGCGAAGAGGTATCACAAGATGGAACACGGTGACATGATAGTGTGGTTCCATGGTTGCTTACGAGATGGATCACTTGGGTTTATCTTCGAGGGGTTGGGGGCTCGTCACCTAATGTCCTAACAGTGAATTGGCGTAATGACCTAATGGACAATTGGATAATTGGCCTAATAGCCTAATGGAAAATTGGCCTAATGGACTAATAGCTTAATTACCAATTGTCCTAATGCCTAATTGGATTAATGCCCAATTTTCATAATTCCCAATTCACTTAATAACCTAATGGCACAATGGACTAATAGAAAATTGGCCAATTGGCCGAATTGCCTAATGGCCTAATGACCAATTAGCCTAATGGCCCAATGGCCTAATGGACAATTTTACTAATGGTCTAATGGTCTAATTGGCCTAATGGCCTAATGTCCTAATGAATTATTGTACAATTGGCCCAATGGCCTAATGGAAAATTGGCCTAAACCAATTACCTAATTGGCATAATGGCATAATGGACTAATTTCCCAATTATCCTAATGGCCTTGGATGAACTCTTCGTGGGGAGGGGGATTCTTGAGTGTGGAGGGTTCAAAAAGGCCACTCTCGGGAATTCCCTTTTAAAAATAATTAATGTCCTAATGGAAAATTGATCTAATGTCCCAATGACCAATTGGCCTAAACTAATTTCCCAATTGGATTAATGTCCTAATGTACTAATGAAAAATTGACTAATTGGCCTAATTGCCTAATGGCCTAATGACCAATTGGCCAATTATCCTAATAACCTAATGGCCTAATGGACTAATTGGACAATTGGACTAATGGCCTAATGTCCTAATGGAATAATGGAAAATTTCCCAACCTAATGGACTAATGGACTAAATGACTTAAATTTCCTAAATGGGTTAATTTGATTAATTGGCATAATGACCAATTGACCTATTGGCCTAATTATCCTATTGGCCTAATAGACTAATGACTTAATGTACAATTGACATATTGATCTAATTATCCTATTGTCCTAATGACATAATGGACTAATAGACTAATGACCAATTGAATTAATTGGCCTATTAGCATAATGTCCAATTAGCCTAATTGGCATAATCGTCTTAATCGATTTAAGGACTAATTGACATACTGGCCTAATTGTCCTATTGGCCTAATGGACTAATTGCCTAATGGAAAATTGGTCTAATGGACTAATTTTCCAATTGGACCAATGAAATAATGGCATAATAACCTAATGTATTAATGAACTAATTAACTAAATTTCTTAAATTTACTAAATGGACTAATTGGCCCAATTGACCTAATTGGAATAATTGATCAAATGACTAATTGACCTATTATCCTAATTATCTTATTGGCATAATTTACTAATGTCCTAATGTAATAATGGCCCAATGGCCCAATGGCCTAATAGCCTAATGGACTAATGGACTAATGGCCTAACGGCCTAATGGCCAATTGTCCCATTGTACAATTAACCTATTGGTATAATGGCCTAATTTTCCTAATGCCCTGATGTCCAATTGTCCAATTGGCCTAATGGCCCAATGGCCAATTTTCCCATTGTACAATTGACCTATTGGTATAATGGCCTAATTTTCCTAATGCCCTGATGTCCAATTGGCCAATTGGCCTAATGGCCTAATGGACTAATGACCAAATGACTAATTGTATAGTTGACCTAATGTCCTAATGGCCTAATTGGAAAATTGGACTAATGGAAAATTGGCCTAATTCCCTAATGGACTAATGGATAATTGGTCTAATGACATAATGCCCAATTACCCAATTGGACTAATGGCCTAATGGAATAATGGCCAATTGACCTAATGACCAAATATCAAATTGGATAATGGATAATTTACCTAATTACCTAATGGAAAATTGGCCTAATGACCAATTGGACTAATGGCCTAATGACCAATTGGCCTAATGCCCTAATTTATAAATGGAATAATGACATAACAACCAATTGGCCTAATGAACCAACAACCAATTGGATAATGAATAGTTGGATTAATGACCAATTATCCTAATTACCTAATATCCTAACAGCCAATTGACCTATTGGACAATTATCCTAATACCCTAATTGCCTAAGGGATAATTAGATTAATGACCTAATGGCTAATGTACAATTGGCATAATGATCTAATGACCTAATTAACAATTGTCCTAAAGGCCTAATAACCAATTGGACCAGTGCCCTAATGTCCTAATGACCAATTAGACAATTGAACTAATGGCCTAATGGCCTAATGACAAATTTTACTAATGGACTAACATATAATTGGCCTAATGACGTAATGGATAATTAGACAATTGGACTAATGGCCCAATGACCAATTGGATTAATGGACTAACAACCAATTAGGCTATTGGTCTAATGGTCAATTGTACAATTGGTATAATGACCTAATGGACTAATGGCCTAATCGGAGAATTGTCCTAATGAACTAATGGCTTAATGGCCTAATTGGACAATTTCTCTAATGGCCTAATGGGAAATTGGCCTAATGGACAATTGGCCTAATAACCTATTGACCAATTGGACTAATGGAATAAATTCCTAATGGACTAACAACCTAATAAAAAATTGTATTAATGGCCTAATGGTCTAACAACCAATTGACACAACAACCAAATGAAAAATTGGCCAATTGACCCAATGGCCTAATGTCATAATTGGACAATTGAACTAATGGCCCAATGACCTAGTGACCAATTGGCCTAATGGACTAATGGACCAATGGACTAATGTCATAATTGGATAATTTGCCTAATGACCTAATGACATAATGTCCAATTTCCCTAATGGCCTAATTACCAATTGTCTAATTGGATTAATTGGATAATGGCCTAATTGGCTAATAGGACTAATGGCCTAATAGACCAATGACCAATTAGCCTAATGTACTAAGGGACAATTGCCCAATTGGCCTAATGGCCTAATGACATAATTGGAAAATTGGACTAATGTCCTAATGGCATAATGGCCAATTGGCCAAATGGCCTAATTGCCAATTGATCTAATGGCCTAATTGACAATTGCCCAATTGGCCTAATAGACTAATGTCCTAAATTGCTTAATTGTCCTAATTGGCCTATTGGACCAAAAACCTAATGGCCTAATGGACAATTGGCCAATTGACCTAATGGAATAATGGTCTAATGGCTAATTGGTCTAATGGAAAATTGGTCTAATGAACTAAATGACTTAAATGGACTAAATGGATGAATTAGTCTAACTGGCCTAATTAGCCTAAATGGCCTAATGTACTAATTGGCCTAAATGACCTAAATGGTCTAAATGGAATAATTGGAATAAATTTCATAATTGAACTAAATGAACTAATTCTCCCAAATGACCTAATTGGCATAAATATCCTAAATTGGCCTGAATTGGTCTGAATTGTCTTGAATAGACCTAAACTGGTGTAAATGGATTAATTGGCCTAAATTGGCCAAATAAATGACCTAATTGTCTTAAATTGTCCAAAATGTCCTAACTAGCCTAAATTGGTCAAATAAATGGCATAATTGGCATAATTGGCCTAAATGGCATGAGTTGGCCTGAATTAGCCTGAGTTGGCCTGATTTTACCTGAATTAGCATGAATTGTCTTGAATAGGCCCAAATTGGCCCAAATGGACCAAATGGAATAATTGGTCTAATTTGGAACAAATGGCCTAAATTGGCAAGGATAGAAGAAATGACTTAATTAGCATATTTGGCCTAAATAGTCTAATTGACCTAAATGACCTAATTGACCTTGTAGAGACCCAAAGCCTGACGTACATGGAAATTACATTACTTTTGCGGAATACTTAGTATATAACAAAAACACACACACAAGGACCGTAATAGTTTAGTGTCTTTGGAAACTCGGAATATAATCTTCTAATCGTGGTGAAAGATCTTCAACATCTCCCATAAAGATCTTCCTTTTTTTTACCTAAAACCTTTATTTATATCCTGGGGAAAAGAAAACATAAAAGGGTGAGCACAAATGCTCAGTAAGGGTAAACAAAAGAAATATCAATCACATCATATTCATAAGAACATAACATTTTGGAAATCTTAACCTGCAAAAGAGATCATAATATCATAACATGGGATAAATCATAGTAGTGAAATGTAATACCAATAATCATAACTTAAAACATGAAACTTTGTGTCATACACACATAATCATAGAGAATCATTTCTTATTAGTCAAGACTCATTGCCAAGACTATCTTAGTGGACAAAGTCCATTTCTGAACCGAGTTCACTCCCCGTTTCAGTCATGTTTCACTGAACCGGTTTAACCTGCCGTTCCAGCCATGTCTATCTCATGAGATACAAAATCTTTACCCAATGAATTGGAGAGAGATATAGGTCCCACCCATCTCTTAATGACACCATTCTTATGTGTTCCACAAAATCATAAACCATACATCATAGCATAACCCATGTAACAAAAATGGGAATCTTAAACATCGTGACATCATAAAACAATTCATATAAGATAAAGGAATTCATAAAAATATTTCCATAACAACATAATAAAATCCATTTAATAATAGGGATAGAAATATAACCCTATATTATCTTATATGGAAAATAATTTTGATAAAACTCTTGAACTCCATTCTTGAGGAAAATATCCTTTCTACTTGAAAAACATTTTTCCTTTCTTAACATGTCATACAATTTTAAACTAAAAGAAGTTGATTAAAAATAAACTTGAAAACTTGTAAAGGAAGCTTCTTGGAAATAATGTTTAAAAAAAAAAAAATCTATTCATGCCGTATAAGTTAAAAAAAACATTCTTCTCGTACTTTTGTCGAAAAAGTTAAAAAAAGTACCTCGTAACGTAAACAAAAGAAAGATTCCTTACATAACATGTAGTAAAAGTAAAAAAAGTCAAAAATGGGTAAAAATGAATTTAAACATACATGAAAACACTTTTATAAAAGATGGAAATGGATGATAGAAATAACCCCAGTAAATACTTACGAATAAGCAATCTCAGATAAAAATGAGATTTGCAAAATTTATCCCTTACCTTATGTCCGATATGCTTCGTATGTATCCGAACCTCCTGTATAATGATTTAAATAATCTCATTGACTTATTACAGAATCATATTCATTGTTATGATATCATATATGGTTCACTTATGACTTTATATTACCCGTTCTTTTGTAAATTCCATGTTAAAGAGTGTTTTGGGTAAAATCGTTTCATTTGTCGTCCGTGTTTTGACTTGTAATTATTCATATGATTACTTAGATCACGATTACATAATTACAGAATATAAAACATGATTTATATATAATATATATTCAGAATATACATATATATAATAGATCGATAAATGGAAAGAAATACACCGTTCATGGAGACGGTAGGCCGTACGTACGCATGAACGCTGTTTTCGTTTCCTTATTGAGTTGAATGGAATTAAGTAGATGACATACATATATACATAAATTCAGTAGCTTTATAATGTAATATATTTCATTATTATAGCTTATATATACTTTATAATCATTCTTAAATGGTTAACATGGAGAATGAATCTCATCACGTCGTGGAGACGGTAGTCCGTACGTACGCACGAGCGATGATATCGTTTCCATAATTATTGAATTGAATTGGAGTGGATGATACAATATATCAGAATCAGTATGATGTTATAATAACTATGTATATTTATTCTTTAAACCATTATACCCATCCATTTAAGGTGTTGGTGGAAAAACAGATTACACCACGGCGTGGAGACGGTATTCCGTACGTAAGCACGCGTAGTGATTTTGTTTTCCGTAGGATGGATAGAAGGTGAAATGGGGTTGTTTCATATTTATAATAACAAATCAGTATATTAGTGATACTGATGTTATTACTTTATAATGAAACAACTAAATAAGAAGAAGTTGAAGAAGAAAGAAGCTTGAAAGAATCGGGATAAGAAATTACCTCTTCTTCAATACGCCTCTTTGAAACCTCCTCTTAGGGCACTAAGATTGGTCTTTAAAGTAGACCAGAACCTCTAGGATGTTTCTAGGGAATTGGAGAAGATAATTTGGCAGGGTTTGTCCGATATTGAAGTCTCAAATTGGTGTGAAGAGGAGAGGGAGGAGGTTCCCTTTTATAAGGGAGGAGAGGGGCACCTTTGGAATTCTTAAAAATATTAATTTATAATAAATCTAACCCCACTTAAAAACCTCCAAAATGACTCATATTCAAATATTAGATGATATAGGGTTGTAATATCATCAAAAAATCAAATTTATACATGTTTGGATCTTATTTTAAACCTTATCATTTTGATTTATCCTTATTTAATCTATTTAAGTTTATTTGTGGTAATAAAATTCTAAATTTTAAATTATAAAAAATAATTACTTATTTGTTGTGAATTTTCCATAATTGTTTACTTTATAACATTATAGACCATATAAATTTAAATTTATAATTTTTAAATATTTTTGTGATTTTTAAACAATTTTATAATATGTTATTTTTATAAAATAACAATAGTGTCAATTTTGACACTATTCATTTATTTGAATTTAAATTAAATATACACAGAAGATATGTTCGAAATAAAAGCTTTAATATATTAATAAAAGGTCATATGTATCTATAAAATTAGTGGATCACATTAAATAGTTCATATAATATTTATTTTATTATTTTTAAAACCATTTATTTGGTTTATCTCTTAATAAAATAATTACTACAACATTTTTGTATAATTATTTAATATACTGATTTGTTGCATAAAAATTTAAAATAAAATTCTATGATGAAGATAAATCTATTAACTTTAACAATAATACTTTTACTCGAATTTATCATCTTAAAATCACAATATTTAAATTGTTATATTTATTAAATTATGAAGGTGACAACTTTGGCATCATTTAAAATAAAATAATATAAGTGTCATAATCACTTTTATAAGGATCCAAACTGTTATATATTAGGTCATTGGATGATTAAGGTGTATATATACACTACCAATAAGTTTTGGTCTGGTTTGTGGGCCTTTTAATGGGTATTATTATTTCAATAAAAACTATATTACTTATTTTCCACTTAATAAATAATTTCTGTATCATTAATGTATCACCATTAATAACAATTATTTAATCCCTAAAAATTCTAAATAAATTATCATGATGTAGATAATTTTATTATATTTCTGGAGACTATTCATTTTTTAAGTTTTATGATGTTTATCACTAAATTAAAATTATTATACTTATAATATTTAAGAGAGTGACATGTTGTCACTTTCTTTGGTTTTAATAATAATTAAATTATTTTCATGGTCAAAAGTCCATAAAATGAATCTAATAAAACCCTTAGTTGATATGGGTTTACTTTTAGCCATCCAATAGAATTTTGGCATGTGTTAGGGTAATTTTATAATATTATATTTACCCTTAATTACCCGATTTACCTTTAACTAAGGTAAATAAAATTTACCGTAGTTACTATTCATAATTCCCAAAAATAAAAAGTAGCCTATTAAAATTATTTGGACCTACTGATTCCAAATATGGAATCCATTTTTTCAAATTAAATACACAGAAGTTGTAGAAATTAAATTAAAATTAATCCCGTTGTCGAATGAAAACGGGTTTTTGTTTAAAACATTGCAAAAGATTGAATTGATTTAACCTACGAATTCAATGTAAAATCAATGCTAATGACATGAATTATATTAAATGGTAAAAATATATTCTATTTATGCTTTAAAACCATTCAATATTATAATTTAACCATATAAATTATTATGATGAAAAAATTTGTTTTTCATTAAAATATAGTGTGTTTTTACTATTCATCAAAATATGAAAGTTACCAGAATAATACGAAAAATTTATCCAAAGTAAATTTTTATTTCTTGATTCCAAAGAAGAATTTTATTTTGTCAAATTGAACTTATAAACATGTCAAAAACTAGATTTAAAGTGGGTGCACCATGAAAAGGCGGCAAAACTGCATTTTTTGAAAAATACTTATTTTACCCGAAAAATTTATTTTGTTCTTATACCATGTTCTAGAAAATGTGTAAGATGAATAATAATGTTATAAAATTCAAAATTTAGTTAATACTATTCATAACGGCTAGTTCATAATATTATTATAATAATATATCGTTGTTTAGTAAAACCCGGTATTGCGTACAACACATGCTATCGAGGAAGGTCGCGATTGCGTATAATGAAAGCCAAGTCTGGGTTGCGTGTTGTGAAAGAATCCTTTGTTGTTTCTTATAACAGAATCCAACCATATTTCATTTATACATTGAATATATATATATATATATACTCAATGTTGCGTAGAATAACTATTATCAAAATTGTGTGTAACACGATCTAAGAATAGTGTTGCATATACTGCAAGCTAATACGGTGTTGCGTATAGCGCAATGTAATCTTGGTGTAGCATACAACACAAGACATTAATGAAATTAAAAGAATATTTTTCATAAAATCTCGGGGTGTTACATTCTACCCCCCTTAAAATGAATTTCGCCCTCAAAATTCATCGGGGTTATAAATGGTTTACTACTCGAAAGTTTGTTTAATAGAAATCCACATCGTAAAAAGGAATACCAAAACATGGCTTTAAAAAATAAAGTATGAAATGTAACAGTTACCCAAATTAACTCATCACTGGGTTTCCATGTAGGAGAACATAGGTGAAAATATGGATATGGAAGAAAAATCTAACCATCAAGTTCTGATGGAGAGTGGTAGAGAACATGGCTATGAAAAAGCCAACAATCACAAACTATTGATTTGTGATGATCTAAGGTACCATCTGATTCATCGGATATAAGGGAACTAGGACAACATTTTTGGTTTTCAAGATCATTTCCCTAAAGTTGATGAATTAAAAGAAATACTTGCATGATTTTGGTACAATCTCACTATTGTTCATGAATTGAACAATTTCCACTTCATCCCTTAAAGAAATGAAGTTGAATTTGTTATTCATGATGTGTTAGCATATCATGTGATAGAATGATGGGTTATTCCATCTCTTTCAAACAAAAGGTTAGAAAAAGTTATAAGTCCATATTATGGTTAGATTAATCGTATATGGTTCCAAAAATGAAGTTATACTTCATATATCATACCGCTTAATAAAATAAAACTAGTTTCTACTAACCAGAGACTTCCTGTAGGCCAGTGGTAGGCGATAAAGGCCAGTCGCACTTCGGTTGTGGGTTTGATTCCCACAGCCTTGTCCGACGCGATGGGCTGTCGCCCGTCCTACAGGTTGTCCTTTTTCTAAAACTACATTACTATATCATCCCATCAATAATATCGAAAAAAAGTTCTATCCTTAAACAATACTAACTTATGTCCAACATAATCCATTCCAATCTTTAGGCTTATCCATAATATTGCAGTCCATTATCATATTATAGTGAAAACGATTACCAGAGATTTCATATAAGAAGCATGTTAATACCATCATTGATCCCCATATATCATAAGATATGTCTTGTTGGTCACATTACAAACGTTCAAAGGCCTTAATCATGTATTCTATTGAAAAATGAATACCCATTGAACCTCAGTGAAAACATGAATGCAGTTAAAAGTTAACACTTTCCACATACCAAAATCCTCAAAATTATATATACTCAAACCATGACATCACTTAGTCCTTATATCAATCATGAGCTCATGAATACAATCAAACATCTCATTATCTTCTTATTCCTTCATTATGCGCATATCATCTACTTTACAAAAATATCTGAATAACATTCCATGGTTACTGGTACCATTAAACATATACTTTCAAATACTTTTAGGAAAAAAAATAGTGTAACAATCCTTAGATGATTCTTTATTCCATAGCACCATTAACTATACAACATAACTCTCGATAAACATACAATCATTCCACTACCTTCTAAAACAACCGACTGAGCTTCAACACTTCTTTAAGCTCATATATCATTTGTAGTCTCCTCATCATCATCCACATAAATACTACCCATATGACCATGCTGATTCTCTTCATGAGATTTTCCATTAGGGAATTGGTTTGCATAATGCCCGTACATTCCACATTTAAAACATCTAATCATTGTTGATGTCGTAGCAATACCATTATCCTTGTCCATGGTGTTAACTGAACCTTTTCCTTTGCACTTACTGGATTTGTGTCCTTATTTTCCACACCCAAAGCATCTTCTAGTTCCTTTGAAACAATCTCCCTGATGCCTCTTCCCACATGATTTACATGAGGGAAATTGATCTTTCTTTCCTCTATGATCATCATGAAACTCCATCTTTCTCTTATTATCTAAGTCGGGAAACTTAACAAAGTTGAGATTATTGATCATATTATGAGATTGATGATTAGGAATAATAACGATGTTTGGACTTCCAGATCCCATTTCATTTGGTTTCTCATGAAGAAAATCATTCCATTGTCCGTCATATCCTCCATTATCATGAATCTTCCTGTTTCCAGCCATTTTCTAAAACCCAAAAAGAATAGTGTGAGAGGAAAAAATCATGCTAGGGAAAACAACATAGTAAAGGGGGATCACCCTCAATATCTAACATCTTAGGTTAAATTCTAAGATCATTACCGTAGTTCTAGGACTATATCCTATACATATTCTTATCCTTAGGTATATCCCTAGACATACCTTAGAAATATCTCTAGGGATCTCACTAACGTTTTTGCATCCTAGATTCCAAAGGTTGACTAAACCTTTCCTCTGATACCAACTGTAGAGACCCGAAGACTGACGTACATGGACATTACATTACTTTTGCGGAATACTTAGTACATAACAAAAACACACACATAAGGACCGTAATAGTTTAGTGTCTTTGGAAACTCGGAATATAATATTCTAATCGTGGTGAAATATCTTCAACATCTCCCATAAAGATCTTCCTTTTTTTTATTACCTAAAACCTTTCTTTATATCCTGGGGAAAAGAAAACATAAAAGGGTGAGCACAAATGCTCAGTAAGGGTAAACAAAAGAAATATCAATCACATCATATTTATAAGAACATAACATTTTGGAAATCTTAACCTGCAAAAGAGATCATAATATCATAACATGGGATAAATCATAGTAGTGAAATGTAATCCCAATAATCATAACTTAAAACATGAAACTTTGTGGCATACACACATAATCATATAGAATCATTTCTTATTAGTCAAGAATCATTGCCAAGACTATCTTAGTGGACAAAGTCCATTTCTGAACCGAGTTCACTCCTCGTTTCAGTCCTGTTTCACTGAACCGGTTTAACCTACCGTTCCAGCCATGTCTATCTCATGAGATACAAAATATTTACCCAATGCATTGGAGGGAGATATAGGTCCCACCCATCTCTTAATGATACCATTCTTATGTGTGCCACAAAATCATAAACCATACATCATAGCATAACCCATGTAATAAAAATGGGAATCTTAAACATCGTGACATCATAAAACAATTCATATAAGATAAAGGAATTCATAAAAATATTTCCACCACAACATAATAAAATCCATGTAATAATAGGGATAGAAATAGAACCCTATATTATCTTAGATGGAAAATAATTTTGATAAAACTATTGAACTCCATTCTTGAGGAAAATATCCTTTCTACTTCAAAAACATTTTTCCTTTCTTAACATGTCATAAAATTTTAAACTAAAAGAAGTTGATTAAAAATAAACTTGAAAACTTGTAAAGGAAGCTTCTTGGAAATAATGTTTAAAAAAAAAATCCATTCATGCCGTATAAGTTAAAAAAAAACATTCTTCTCGTACTTTTGTTGAAAAAGTTAAAAAAAAGTACCTCGTAACTTAAACAAAAGAAAGATTCCTTACATAACATGTAGTAAAATTAAAAAAGTCAAAAATGGGTAAAAATGACTTTAAACATACATGAAAACACTTTTATAAAACATGGACATGGATGATAGAAATAACCCCAGTAAATACTTACGAATAAGCAATCTCGGATAAAAATGAGATTTGCAAAATTTATCCCTTACCTTATGTCCGATATGCTTCGTATGTATCCAAACCTCCTGTATAATGATTTAAATAATCTCATTGACTTATTAAAGAATCATATTCATTGTTATGATATCATATATGGTTCAATTATGACTTTATATTACCCGTTCTTTTGTAAATTCCATGTTAAAGAGTGTTTTGGGTAAAATCGTTTCATTTGTCATCCGTGTTTTGACTTGTAATTATTCATATGATTACTTAGATCACGATTACATAATTACAGAATATAAAACATGATTTATATATAATATATATTCAGAATATACATATATATAATATATCGATAAATGGAAAGAAATACACCGTTCATGGAGACGGTAGGCCGTACGTACGCATGAACGCTGTTTTCGTTTCCTTATTGAGTTGAATGGAATTAAGTAGATGAAATACATATATACATAAATACAGTAGCTTTATAATGTAATATATTTCATTATTATTGATTATATATACTTTATAATCATTCTTAAATGTTTAACATGGAGAATGAATCTCATCGCGTCGTGGAGACGGTAGTCCGTACGTACGCACGAGCGATGATATTGTTTCCATAATTATTGAATTGAATTGGAGTGGATGATACAATATATCAGAATCAGTATGATGTTATAATAACTATGTATAGTTATTCTTTACACCATTATACCCATCCATGTAAGGTGTTGGCGGAAAAACAGATTACACCACGGCGTGGAGATGGTATTCCGTACGTATGCACGCGCGGTGATTTTGTTTTCTATAGGATGGATATAAGGTGAAATGAGGTTGTTTCATATTTATAATAACAAATCATTATATTAGTGATACTGATGTTATTACTTTATAATGAAACAACTAAATAAGAAGAAGTTGAAGAAGAAAGAAGCTTGAAAGAATCGGGAGAAGAAATTACCTCTTCTTCGATACGCCTCTTTGAAACCTCCTCTTAGGGCGCTAAGATTGGTCTTTAAAGTAGACCAGAACCTCTAGGATGTTTCTAGGTAATTGGAGAAGATAATTTGGCAGGGTTTTGCCGAGATTGAAGGCTCAAATTGGTGTGAGGAGGAGAGGGAGGAGGTGCCCTTTTATAAGGGAGGAGAGGGGCACCTTTGGAATTCTTAAAAATATTAATTTATAATAAATCTAACCCCACTTAAAAACCTCCAAAAATGACTCATATTCAAATATTATATGATCTAGGGTTGTAATATCATCAAACAATAAAATTTTGACATGTTTGGATCTTATTTTAAACCTTATCATTTTGATTTATCCTTATTTAATCTATTTAAGTTTATTTGTGGTAATAAAATTCTAAATTTTAAATTATAACAAATAATTACTTATTTGTTGTGAATTTTCCATAATTGTTTACTTTATAACATTATAGACCATATAAATTTAAATTTATAATTTTTAAATATTTTTGTGATTTTTAAACAATTTTATAATATGTTATTTTTATAAAATAACAATAACGTCAATTTTGACACTATTCATTTATTTGAATTTAAATTAAATATATACAGAAGATATGTTCAAAATAAAAGATTTAATAGATTCATAAAAGTTCATATATATCTATAAAATTAGTTTATCACATTAAATAGTTCATATAATATTTATTTTATTATTGTTAAAACCATTTATTTGGTTTATCTCTTAATAAAATAATTACTACAACATTTTTGTATAATTATTTAATATACTGATTTGTTGCATAAAAATTTAAAATAAAATCCTATGATGAAGATAAATCTATTACCTTTCACAATAATACTTTTACTCGAATTTATCATCTTAAAATAACAATATTTAAATTTTTATATTTATTAAATTATTAAGGTGACAACTTTGGCATCATTTAAAATAAAATAAAATAAGTGTCATAATCACTTTTATAAGGATCCAAACGGTTATATATTAGTTCATTGGATGATTAAGTTGTATATATACACTACCAATAAGTTTTGGTTAGGTTTTTGGGCCTTTTAATGGGTATTATTATTTCAATAAAAACTATATTACTTATTTTCCACTTAATAAATAATTTCTGTATCATTAATGTATCACCATTAATGACAATTATTTAATCCCTAAAAATTATAAATAAATTATCATGATGTATATAATTTTATTAGATTTCTGGAGACTATTCATGTTTGAAGTTTTATGATGTTTATCACTAAATTAAAATTTTTATACTTATAAGATTTAAGAGAGTGACATGTTGTCACTTTCTTTGGTTTTAATAATAATTAAATTATTTTCATGGTCAAAAGTCCATAAAATGAATCTAATCCAACCCTTAGTTGATATGGGTTTACTTTTATCCATCCAATAGAATTTTGGCATGTGTTAGGGTAATTTTATAATATTATATTTACCCTTAATTACCTGATTTACCTTTAACTAAGGTAAATAAAATTTACCGTAGTTACTATTCATAATTCCCAAAAATAAAAAGTAGCCTATTAACATAATTTGGACCCATTTATTCCAAATATGGAATCCATTTTTTCAAATTAAATACACAAAAGTTTCAGAAATTAAATTAAAATTAATCCCGTTGTCGAATGAAAACGGGTTTTTGTTTAAAACATTGCAAAAGATTGAATTGATTTAACCTACGAATTCAATGTAAAATAAATGCTAATGACATACATTATATTAAATGGTAAAAATATATTCTATTTTTACTTTAAAACCATTCAATATTATAATTTAACCATATAAATTATTACGATGAAAAAAGTTGTTTTTCATTAAAATATAGTGTGTTTTTACTATTCATCAAAATATGAAAGTTACCAGAATAATATGAAAAATTTATCCAAAGTAAATTTTTATTTCTTGATTCCAAAGAAGAATTTTATTTTTTCAAATTGAACTTATAAACATGTAAAAAACTAGATTTAAAGTGGGTGCGCCATCAAAAGGCGGAAAAACTGCATTTTTTGAAAAATACTTATTTTACCCGAAAAATTTATTTTGTTCTTATACCATGTTCCAAGAAATGTGTAAGATGAATAATAATGTTATAAAATTCAAAATTTAGTTAATACTATTCATAACATCTATTTCATAATATTATTATAATAATATATCGTTGTTTAGTAAAACCCGGTATTGCGTACAACACACGCTATCGAGGAAGGTCGCGATTGCGTGTAATGCAAGCCAAGTCAGGGTTGCGTGTTGTGAAAGAATCCTTCGTTGTTTCGTATAACAGAATCCAACCATATTTCATTTATACATTGAATATATATATATATATACACTCAATGTTGCGTAGAATAACTATTATCAAAATTGTGTGTAACACGATCCAAGAATAGTGTTGCGTATACTGCAAGCTAATACGGTGTTGCGTATAGCGCAAGGTAATCTTGGTGTAGCATACAACACAAGACATTAATGAAATTAAAAGAATATTTTTCATAAAATCTCGGGGTGTTACAGACCTAATTGGCCTAAATGACCTAATTGGAATGAATGACATAATCGGCCTAAATGACTTAAATGGCCTAATTGGCCTAAATGAATTAATGTATTAATTTACCTAATTAGCCTAAATGGCCTATATGGACTAATTGGCATAAATAACCTAATTGTCTTAAATGACATAATTGGCCTAATTGGCCTAATTGGCCGAATTGGCCGAATTAGCCTAAATAGCCAAATTGGCCTAAATGGACTTTATGGCCTAAATAACATAATTGGTCTAATTGTCCTAAATGGAATAAATGGTCTAATTGGCCTGATTTTCCTAAATGGACTAAATGGGCTAAATGGAATAATTGGATAAATGAAAAAATGGACAAATGGAAAATGTCCAAATGGACAAGTGACCAAGTGAATTTTTGGCCAATATACCAAACAACCTAACCTAAAAATGAACCTAATGACCAAATGATCAAAATTACCAAGTGGCTGAATAAAAAAATAACATAACATAAATAGAATTGGACCAAAATGAACATATAAGAGGAATACATATCATAACCATTTTTAGAATACTAATTAGTATGTATTGTTTATGTTATTCCATTAGTATTAAAATTCTAATTAAATTTATATTTAGACGCTTCTTAATTTTATGGATTTATTAAACAACAAAAATTTTAATTCATTATAGGTTTATCACTTTTATATTATTCAATAATGCAGTATTATATTAATTAATGTTATTTGTAGTAAGCATCTTTGGGCATCGAAGGTTGTGTGCCTCATGCAAAATTATTTTTCTCAAGTAGAACGAAAAAGGATGGAAGTGTAGTAAATTCACAAACACAAGAAAATATTTTTAGTTTTTATTTATATTTCAAATATTTATACATAATTCATAATTAAATATCATGTTTATATTTTCAATAGTATGCATTAGAGGCCCTCGATGAGAAAGAAGAAGAGAACTTCGGGCCAAATGATCATTTGAGTTAGGTATTAGGTGAGGATCACCAAGGGAGAGTCCAATGTCGACCTAAGAAAAACATCATCCCCAGTAGGTATTGTTCCACATTGGGATCCTCTCAAACCTCTCAGAAAACCATGCTGCAAAATTCTCATATAGAAGTAGCTGAGGCCAAAAAATAGCTTTATTGGAGCATTAAAGAAGTAAAATGATCACTGAAAACTTCTTGAAATATATGTTAGTTATAATACCATCACTTCTATCATATGATGCTACTAATTTTAATTCTTTTATGGCATCAATTCACTATTTATTTGACACATAAAGTGATTTTAATGAGGTTCCTAGTGGCAGCTGAGATGATGATGGTGGTTGTGGTGGTCGTGGTGATGATGATGATGCTTTTTTTGATGATGATGATGATGATTATAGTGCTCCAGAAGATGCTTTTGGTGATGAGGATGTTATTAATGGTGATGAGGATGAAAATATTGGTGATGGGGGAGATATTGTTCCCCTCTATTTTCAACTTGTAGTAAAGAGACATGTGTATATTGTTTAATGACTTGTATTGATTGGTTTTATACATGTATATGTATGTTATAACATTGTAAATGGCTTAAAAATTATTAAAATAAGTTGGTTGAATGATAAATATACAATATATGTATTGCATTAAATGTATAATATGGTTTTTATTTTACTTACAGGTTCAGGATGGGCTGGAAGGGTTGCTGCTGCTAAATGGGAATAGGTACCTATACCCACGATTCAATGAACCATGGGTATATGTTTTCTATTGGTAAAATCTATAACCACAGTTTTATAAACCATGGGTATGATAAAATATCATAGGTTATACTGATGGATCCATCTTCCACACTTCATTAAACCGTGGGTATAGACTATACCCATGGTTTTAAGTGATATAACCATGGTTCTAAACCACAGGTTTAGGCTACGTTTCCTGTAGTAAAAATACACTATAAATACAACAATAATTCCTATAACTCATTTATATACATAAGGTTTGTCTTCATTTTTGATATATTCAAACTCTTTGATAACTTCATCAAAATGAATATTCCAACACCGAGAAGATTTCTTCAACACATAAATGTATTGCTACAACATGCAAATTTTAACAAAATTTCATAGATCCTCAAAACCTTTTTGTCGCATTATATATACATTATAAATCAAATTCCTATAAAAGAATGTGATTTGACATGAATTTTATATATCTCATAATCATAATATACTATTATGAATAAAATAATTCTAATATATTTGATTATAACCACTAGAGAAAATGATTATTCATAGTCAATACCACGAATTTGTTTAAAAACATTAGCTACCAAGTGATATTTTTAGATATACACTCTACCACCCATGTCAGTCTTCTTGTGAAAGACCCACATAAAGATTATACGGTTTAGAGAAAGAGATCAAGACTACGAAAAATAGTGTATTTTTATCCAATTATTTGAATGAATCCTCAGAACTGGATGAATAACACCCCAATAATCCACAAGATATGATCTTTCACATATAATTTATAATTAATTTATAAAATTTAGAATTAACTCTGCTAGTAATTCTTTCTTTATTATTGATTCAGTTGAACTCTTCTTGTTATACGATCATTGTATCAAAGGATGAAAGCATATAATACTTATACCTATATCCACACATGCCCCAAAAACATCATAATAATAATGTATAATCATTTAGTTTAATGATAATGATTTTCACCAATTGCGTAGTTCACTGTTGATCATAACAAGAATTACTTCAAGTCTTGAAGGATTTATTCTATCTCTCTATAAGATTTGATAGGGAGGATGTGGATTGCTGATCTTCATTCTTGAGAGGGTTTTAGAGAAAGTTCTATCTAGGGTTGAGAGAATTACCTAGGGAGGACTTGTGGTGCACAACAACATCTCCAACATCTTACCCTAGAAAAGATATAACCATGTTTATATAGCTAGGTCGGAGAATTGGTTATTGCATATAATCCCTTATCCAATTTATTGATCCTTAGAAACCCCACATTGAATAATAGTATTATTATAATTATTTCCATAATGTGTGAAATACTCACAAATAATTTTAATACCATTTTTAAAGAAATAAATTAATATTTAATTAAAATATATTAAACATATCATTCCCACCAGATACTTAACATGGTCTATCATTCCTCATTTTAAATTATTTATCCATGAATAATATTTATTTAAATAAATAAATATCACTTCATTATTCTTTTAATAAATAATAATATGATCAATATAACTTGAATATATATTACTCCTCAAAACTAGTGAATAATATTTACTTAAATATTAAATTCAAATAGAATTTAATTGAGGTTATGGATACACTTAGTATGTGACCATCTAGGTTTCTTTCATAGTGTAATTAGGCCAACATTACTTACGTACAAGATTATAATCTAATAACATACCTAGATACCCATAAAGAAAGAAGTTAAATGTCATAATGATAATAACCTCCCATGAATTCTCACTATGTAATATAATCCCTGATTAGCCACTAGAAGAGGCTAATATTCATTGATAATTTTTATATTTTTCATGTTATTTGTTATTCTTAAATACCGTTTTAGTGCATTTTACACTTTGAACAACATTTCACATCATGATTGCAATTCTTTCCTAAAATTCACTATTACAAGGTACATTCTTGAACATCTCATAAAACACCAAATGGACTTTATTTTATTTTCATATTTTATTTTCATGTCTATAATGCTCTAAGGAACAATTCATGATTTTTGAGCACTTGAAGATTCAAATTAGAAGACCACCAAAGTGGGCCTTGAACCAACAAACATTCTGGGCGAAGTGAGCTGGACAGCAGCCCAATCAAAGTACTATATCGGCCATGATTCAAGCCCAATGAGTCCCAAAATTTAATTGGAGTTAGAAGACATCATGGGAAAAATTTCATTAAATAGTTTCCAAAGCTAATTATAATGTTTCAATAGAGTTCCAGGTGGTCCAAGTTGAAGATGCAATTCTGGTCCAGATTCTGCGGCCCAGAAAAACATCCCACCATTTAAATCATATCTCTCAAAAAACAATGTATTTTGGGATGAAATTTTAAAGGATATTAGGGGAAATCCGGGGTTTATTTAAGTATTATATGGCCCACTCCAATTCGTCTTTCTAAAAGGTGATTTCGGCGCTTATTTTCGGTTGATTAAAGATGACTCCCACTTTGAGGCAAGTGATGAAAGGTCTCCTCTACATTTAATGTCCACCCACCATTCCCAACCAAAATTAATTAAAGGCACATGAGATGATGGGGGCTCGGCCAAGACCTTCCAAAAGGCCTATTTAAGTCAGTAGTGGTGGAGGATTTGAAGGATCTTGGTGCTTTACATTCATTGTAATGTTGTTATGCCAAATTGCCTTTGTAACGTTGTTCTTTTGCATGTAAGTTGTTTGAATCACCATAGTTTTCAATAAAAGTTATTCTTATTCTCTTTTTATGTTCTTCTCCTTTTCACATTGATACCGTTTCACCATGGTGTGATCTTGTTCACACCAGCACTTGTGAATTTATTCACACAACGGTGGAGTGATCATTTCATTGTTTTATTTTTCTTCTCCAATCCCGCTTCTTTAAGTCGACTTCCCGCTTCCATTTATTAAATAGCATAAATGGAGGGATAACCCATTATGGGTTGGTCCTAGGTATTTTCATGGGGAATATTGGATGTTATTTTATGATCCTAAATTCTGTAATCATTTCATTATTTTAAGATTTCCATTTGATGATTTATTTTCTTCTTCATCTTTGCCAACTTTAACAATGACACATTTCGAGTGCTAGTACGATCCAATTCCTTGTAGTGATAATTAAATTGATCCTCTAAGTGAATTGGTTATTAGCCTTGGAATTGTGTAGGGATTAAATTGGTGAATGATGTTGAGGAATTATATCATTTTGTGGATACGTCTTGAATTAGTGAAACGAACGTTATAAGAAAATAAATACATCCAATCTAACCCTAGTAACAACTTAGGATCAACTCATCTCCATTAATTGTTTTAGACTAAGTAATTTTATGTTTTAATTTATTTTATTTAGTTTAAATCAGTAGTTATTAAAATCAAATCAATCCAAATAGTTAGCCACTCCATAGCCAAATTCTTCCAAAATCAGAGTGTCTCTCGGTTTCTTCTTCAGTCCCTGTGGATTCGACCCCTAACTGTACTACAAAGACCGCATACTTGTAGGGTAAATTTGGGCGCAACTAATCCCTTTGTCTCAATATCTCATCAACCATGTTGTATACTCATGTCATTAACTTATATGCATGAATATCTTTGAATATCTTGAAATGAACTCATTGATAAAACTTCCATGGCCATGGAATTAATTATATAGTTCTATTCTAATCAAAGGGCCTATGATGTCTACTTCCATTAATACAAATGAGATAAATCCTTTATTTACTTATTCATTATAGTCATATCATTCATGATGCACCCAACATATCCTACCTCACCGAAAGAACATGTCATCATGGTTCTCATCAATATATCAAAGTATGTAACTCATGATATAAATCAATTACAATATCAAATCCAAGGATCAATACACACATACATGGATAGGAATATCCAATGACACACATAACATGTTGAATTCCTATGGGTGGGTCTATTCTCATAAAATCCTCTATTAGATATTTCCAAGGGAGACTTAATGATAAATAGTTTTAATGTCTTATGAGCCTCCTATTCCTAATATCCTATATCATCCATGTCTATATAAATGATTTTATCCCTCTACAAAACAAATATTTGAGAATATTTTCATATCACTTCAAGGTTCTCATAATATTAGGAAACTAATATGAACATTCAATGCAACAGATACTCTAAGAACATTATCACATTAAAGGGTACATAGCAGAACAATCATTATGTGATATGATATTTATTAATATTAAAAACCATTGATATATAGGTAATTGAAAGTAAAAAAGTAGTTGGTTCTAGGGAACCAACTCCAACATAATCTCATTTTAACTATAGTAAACCTGTTGGGAAAAAATCCATCAAGGTATCATTGAAGCATTTTGAGGTGATTGTGTTTGTTGACAAAGTGGACAACTGTGTTGTGATTGTTGAAAAAGAAAACCATGACATACAAATTTATTGAAAAGGGGTATTTAATGGTGGAATGTCGAGTTCAAGAGCTGTGGTCAACGATCCATTTCTGATTCAATAACGTCGACAAAGGAATGGATGATCTGGAGGTGGTACAAAAAGAACAGATACAAGGTGGCGCCGTTTTCCAGTGTTTGCCAAATTTTTGGGCCTGAAAATCATCAAATAAAGAAAAGTGGTTTTTGGAAAAGGGACTTGCGCATTGTGTTTATGAAGGCTTGGAAACTTGTGCGCCATATGTTTTTCAAGATCAGGACATCAAAATATGGCAAAGGAAATAGGGTCGTGCAAGTATTGGGTTGGTCGTGCAAGTGACTTGTGTGCCGTGAAGAGACTTTCATGCCGATTCCTAGAAGGATTGGAAACTTGTATGCCATTTGTACTTATTGATTAGATCATCAAAATATGGAAAAGGAAGAAGGGGCACCTAAGTTATTAAGTTGGTCGTGCAAGTGTCTAGGGGGACAGAAGACTTGTGTGCCTAAACTTGCGCGCCGAGGGGAGACTTGCGCACTATCACGCAGGTTGTTCAAATGCTTATAAATAAGGGACCACCCTCCACATTTTTAACGGAGTTCAACACTTATAAAAATCAGAGCTCCCGTCATGCAGGTGTGGAAGTCGTGCAAGTGGTGTGTGGTTATGCAGGTAGACTTGCACGCCAGTGGTTGAAGTTGTGTACTGGTTGGTAGTTTCTCGCCAATAGTGGTTTGGGCGTAAAAGGAGTTACGTCGTGCAAGTTTGTAGGAGTAAAGACTTGTGTCGCGCAGGTAGTTGAGGTGGACCTGCATGCCAGTTGTGACCTGTGCGCCGATACTTGCACGCCAAGTAAGGTTGATTTCCAGTAGTGATTCAGGGCTACGTGGAAGCTGGAAGTTTGCCCGATACCTTCAGTGCAAAGAGAGATTCATCTATGGGTGAAAGTTGGACTTCAACAGAGCATCCACATACAACAGAGGATGTATTCATTAGAGATAATGAAGAGAACTACATGTCTATAAACTGTGAGTGGATACTTTTCGGAGTAGTGAGAAAAGGAAGAGGAAGAAGTTGATCCTCTCCACCGGCAGTGAGCCAGAGAGAGAGAAACAGGGAGTGAACCTTGGGAAAACAGTGAGCTGACCCTAAACTTTGTAAAGACAGTGAGCCTGGGATAGAGTGACTGTGCCCGAACCTTGTAATCCACAGCTAGTGAAGTTTAGTGGAATTTGGTACGACTGACAACTTTTCGGCGTATGATCCTTGGACGTAGCCCTTAGCGGTGAACCAAGTAAAATTGTTGTGTCCTGTGCATGATTTACTTTCTGTTTAAATTGTGCAACAGGAAAGAGATAGAAGAGTGTTTTTCTTAACAGCGAAACAAGATCAGAACAGGCTTTAATTTTTAATTAGTCATACCCTGATTCACCCCCCCTCTCAGGGTAATCAGCCCTGTGGACCTAACAATTGGTATCATATGAAAAAGTTTATATTTTTTCTTCTCTCAATGGAGGTCACTAATCATAAAGGGATTTTGATCTTCGATGGATGCAATTTTCAGATATGGAAGAATCAAATGAAAAACTATTTCTGATCTTTGGGAATGGATGTGTTTTCAGCAGCTATGCATGGTATCATAACTGATATTAATAGTGGTGCATTATCAGAAGCTAAGCATAGAGATTTGGATGCTGATTCCAAAAAATAAATTCCTTAGGGGGATCCCTTTCCAATCCCATCTATACAAAGGTGATGTCATGAAAAATGTCACATGCCATGTGGGAAAATATTTTGAATATATATGAAGGGGATACAAAGGTCATAGAGGCAAACCTGCAAGTGTTATAGAACAAGTATGAAGATCTGAGAATGAACCCGAATGATTCTGTTAATGCATTCTTTGACAGGGTAAATGCTGTGGTAGAAGACATGCGAGGTCTTGGTGAAATTATCGAAGACATAAAAATTGTGAAGCGCATCTTGAGAAAACTTCCACCTTGGTTCAATCCGAAAGTTTCTGTTTTGAAAGATAAAGACCGATAGAATTGACATTGGATAACCTGCACAACACCCTTGTTGCATATGAAATGAGAAATGATGATAACGATGCTATGGAAAAGGGGAAATCCAAATAGGTGGCATTTAAGGCCATGAATAAGCTCACCATTGAAGATTATCAGGAGGAAGAAGAGATAGATGAGGTAATGTCATTCCTCTCCTCAAACCTTCAAAGAGGAAAAGGAAAGTTCAAAGGGAAACTTCCTCTTGCATGCTTTAGATGTGGAAAGGTTGGATATCTCACAGCAAGATGCCCCAAAAGGTTTCAAGAAGAAAATGATGAAGATGATGTTGAAATTCCCAAGAAGAAATCTTCAGCCTATGTGAAAGGGAAGAACAGTTCAAGAGAAATTTCTTCAAGAAAAATAATCTTCTTTCACAAAAAATAGATAGTTCAGATGAGTCTGAGGTTGAAGAGGTTGAGGAGATTGAAAACTGCAAAGATAATGGAGAAAATGCTATGGTGGCGGTTATCGGTAGTTCTCATAAAAAGAAAGAAACTAGTACTGGAGAAGAAGAAGAAGAAGTTGAAGGAAGAGTTGATATGGAATCCAAATTGGAAGCAGATCTTGAGGAGATAGACGTTTAGAGAGCCAAAACGAAGAAATCCAATAAAGTAGTTCATGATGCCAAACTCTATATGCAACAACAGGATGAAGAAAATTCAGTGCTGTTAAAAGAAATTGAAAGACTAAAATCCTCAACACTAGAGAGCTCATAAAATATTGTTGAGTATAAGCTTAAAATTGAGGAACAAAAGAAGGAAATTGATTGTTTGACTAACATAGGAAAGGAGTAGGTCAGACGTATCAAAGAGCTTGAAGAAGAAGTGGTCAGTCTACGAAAAAAATGGAGGATCAAGAAAAACTCTTGACCTCCAATGTGATGTCAGGAAATCAGGTAATTCCAAAGACTGAAAAGGTGAAAGAGGAGCCTAGTTGTTCAGAAGGAAAGAAGCAGCAATTGAGCTCAGACGTTAAGGCTGATTCAGGTCTTGATAAAAAGAAAAAAATCTGTGGCAATTGAAGTCAGAACTCAAGCACCTGTTCCAAAATTGAAGTTTGATTTGGGAACAAAGCATAATCAGAATATTCAAAGATCCCAATGGGAAACTCGTAGTGTTGAAGTAACACCAAGGAATGCACCTTATATCAGATGTTATTGTTGTAGGAAGATGGGACATTCACAATATGTGTGTTCCATAGCCAAGAGATATCGAAGGGAACAAGAACAGAGGTGGAAACCAAACATAGAATGGTTTTCCAGAACATATTTCGAAGGAAACTGTTTTTGGTGCGGTGGATTTGGGCACATGGATAGATATTGCACTTTGACCATACAGATAAATGTGCCAAAGCAGAATCAAAACGTCTACAAGAAGCAGATCAATAAACCAACATGTGAGTTAAAAATGCAGAATAGATTTGCGGCTTTGCAAGATGAAGATGGTCCATCATACTCTGAGAAAGAACAGAAGTCTCAATCCATGCTGAGTGTGAAGGCAAAAGTATGGACCAAGAAGAAGAAAAATGAGAAGGCTGTGGTGGCGGAAATTTCCCTTAAGGCATCAGATCACTCTGGTGTATGGATCATTGATAGTGTTTGCACTTCTCACATGATAGGTAATAAGGATCTTGTTACAGGCATAAAATATGACAAAGAAGGAGTTGTCAAATTTGGAAACGATGAAGGCTTGAAGATTATTGGCTCAGAAAAAGCCAAGTTTGGGGGAAAAGAAATGAGACGTACTGATGTCTTGGTTGTAGAGGGTCTCAGTCATAAATTTCTCAGTGTCAGTCAACTATGTGACTCTGGGTACTCTATCTGTTTTACCAAGAAGATGTGTGTTGTGAAAGGAAAAGATGGAGAAATTGTTCTATAGGGAAAAAAGAAAAAGGGAAATCTTTACCTTGTAGGTGGGGAAGAAGATAAGTGCCTTTTATCTAGAGAGGAAGAAAACCAGTTGTGGCATAAGCGACTTGGTCATCTATGCCAACCATCCATGGAATATCTGGTAAAGTGTGATGCTACTAGAGACTTTACCAAAATATCACGTGATCACACTCATACGTGTGATTCTTGCCAACAAGGGAAGATCATCATAAAGACATACAGGCCAAAGGAACAGAAATCAACTAGAGTACTCGAATTGATGCATGCTGATGTATGTGGACCTATCTCACCATGAGCTATAAATGAGAAAAGGTACTTTGTTCTTTTTATTTATGATTATAGAAGAATGGCCTGGGTATTTGTCGTTACCCATAATACATAGGTGTTCAGTTGCATAAAGCAATATTTGAGGGAATAAGAAAGGATGCTTGGGAAGAAAATTCTAAAGTTTCGTTCTGATAACGGTACGGAATTCAAAAACAGTCAAGTCGAAAACTATCTCGAGAAACATAGGATAAGGCATCAAGTTTCATTAGTGAGAACTACCCAACAGAATGTAGTAGTTTAGAGGAGAAATCAGATCATCAACAACATAGCCAGAATGATGCTTATTGAAAAGGACCTACCAGAGAAATTTTGGAAGCAGTTTTGACATCGGTCTATATTTCGAACAGGTCTCTGTTGTGTCTGAAGGAAGGGAAGACTCCGTATGAAATGTGGTACGGAAAGAAGCCAACGCTGAAATACTTTCGAATCTTTGGGAGTAAGTGCTTCATTCTCAACAAAGAAAATCACAGGAAGTTTGAGTCACGAGGAGATGAGGGGATATTCCTTGGCTACTCAGGGAAAAGAAAAGCATATAAATGTTTCAACAAAAGGCTGGGAAAAATTGTTGAGAGCAATGATGTCACTATAGTTGAAAATGAACAGAATACTCAACGACCCAGTGAAAATTTTATGGATGAAAGTGATGATGAGGTAAGAAACACAGGGGGAGCAGAAGTGGTAGAGGTTAACTTAGAAGAAGATACTGATGATGAACAAAAAAGTGTCAAGTCTGTGTCTGCAAGGAAGCCAAAGAATCGAGCTGAAATTGATAGCCAGAATATCATTGGTGATCAGACAGCACCAGTTCAGACTTGAAGAATGAAATCATTACAGAAAAAATCATTTTTATCTCAGGTGGAGCTGAAATGTTTTTCCGATGTAGCTGAAAATGAAAAATGGGTTCAGGCTATGAATGAAGAGCTTGATCAGATTGAGAAGAACCAAACATGGGAGATTGTTTCGAGGCCAGCAGATAAGAATGTCATCGGGACTAAATGGGTATATCAAAACAAGATGAATGAAGATGGCACAGTGATTCAGAACAAAGCACAACTAGTGTGCAAGGGATACTCCCAGATAGAGGGAATAGATGTTGATGAGACATTTTCACCAGTTGCAAGGATGGAGACAATCAGATTATTTTTGGCCATAGTAGTGCAAAGAAAGTTCAAAGTGTTCCAGATGGATGTCAAATCCGTATTCTTGAATGGTGTTATGAAAGAGGAGGTGTATATTGAGCATCCATATGGTTTTCTCATTCATGAGGATAAGAACAAAGTTTGTAGGCTGAAGAAGGCGTTGTATGGACTGAAACAAGCACCAAGAGCATGGTACTCAAGGCTTGATCAGTACTTGAAGAAGCTTGGTTTCTAGCGTGGGGGAGTTGATTACAATATCTATTTCATCAAAAATAGTAATCAAAGGATTATGGTGTTGGTTTATGTCGATGACATAATATTTGGCTGATCAGATAAAGATCAGTGCAGACAATTTTCTGAATTCATGAAAAATGAGTTTGAAATGTCAATGATTGGTGAGATAATGTTTTCCTTGGTCTATAAGTGACACAAGGTAGGAATGGAACATTCATTTCTCAATCCAAATATGACAAGGAGGTTTTAATAAGGTTTGGCATGGATAATTCCAAGGAGATGAAGACTCTGATTGCTACCCAGATTAAATTATCAAAAGATGAGTATGATAGGGCAGTTAATATCACAGAATACAGGAAAATAATTGTAAGTTTTTTGTACTTGACTACGAAAAGTCCTGATATTGTTTTCGCCACATTCCAAGTAGCGAGATATCAGAGTAATCCCAAGGAAATCCATATGCTTGCAGTGAAAAGAATACTTCGGTATATCAAAGGCACTGTGGATTTTGGTTTGATTTATAATGACAAATCTCAATCAGTGTTATTGGGTTACACAGATGCAGATTGGGCTGGATCAGAAGATGGCAGAAAATCAATGTCAGGAGGTGCATTCTATCTTGGCGGATTGTGTATCTATTGGATAAGCAGGAAGCAAGATTTTATTTCATTGAGCACCACAGAAGCTGAGTACATTGCGTCCACTCAAGCATGCATACAGTTATTGTGGATGAAGCAGTAACTTGAAGATATGAGCGTTGAAGTGAAGTCTTCGATCGGAATCTAGTGCGATAACCCAAGTGCTATCAATCTTAGAAAAAATCCCATCCATCACTCAAGGACCAAGCACATTGAGATCAAATATCATTTCATCAAGGAGAAGATTGAGTAAGGAATTGTGAAATTGGAGTATGTGCCTACAGAGCTACAGGTTGCAGACATTCTGACAAAGGCCTTACCCAAGGAAGCTTTTGAGAGGCATCGACTGGCTCTGGGAGTTCATTCGACTCCCCGCACTTGAAAGAGTGTGGATGTGGGACCCCCCTCTTCCCGAGGTATGATGTGTTTTTCCCTAAGGTGCTGATACGTGTTCTCTACTCTATTATAGACTTAAAAGGAGTGACCTTTGGATTCATTGACAAAGGGGGAGAAAATAGTGATTGTTCAAGGGGGAGACGGTGTGACAATTTGTTAAATCATGAATGATATGGGGAGAAGCTAATAGGTGGACTATCCAGATAGAGGGAGTTGAAGCTAGTTTAACATGCTTATCCAGATCTTAGCTTGTACAACACAGGCAGTAGGGCTAAAGAGGTTTTGAAGTTGGCAAGGGTTAAGGCTGTGAGCAGAAAGGGGGAGCGTATTAAATCTGACGATGCTAGAAGTGATCGATCAAAGAATAGATATCATGACAGCTGATGATCGTGATGAAAGCAGAAGAGTGATGTTGGAATGTGGTAAGAATATTTCCAAACAATTGGTATCAGTTTGGTAAAAATTGGAATCAGTTTGGTGACAATAGTGAGTGTTAGAGATGAAGTGATTCATTGATGAAATTTTCATTTACTATTGTTTCTCACGCCGAGCATTGCTCATGTGGGCTTAGAGTATGTGTTGAGTAAATCCTTGATCGCTATCAGAATCACAATAGGCGAATAGTGGATGATGGTTTAACGATGTATCTTTTTATGGAAGAGTTTTCAACAAACCCAAAGGGGGATATTGTTGGGAAAAAATCCCTCAAGGTATCATTGAAACATTTTTGAGGTGATTGTGTTTTTTTGACAAAGTGAACAACTGTGCTGTGATTATTGACAAAGTAAACCATGACATACAAATTTGTTGACAAAGTGGACAACTGTGCTGTGATTGTTGACAAGGTAAACCATGACATACAAATTTATTGACAAAGGGGATTTCATGTAGGAATGTCTAGTTTAAGAGCTGTGGTCAATGATCCATGTTTGATTCAAGAATGTCGACAAAGGAATGGATGATTTGGAGGTGGTACAAAAATAACAGATACAAGGTGGTGTCGTTTTCTAGTGTTTGCCAAATTTTTGGGCCTGAAAATCATCAAATAAAGAAAAGTGGTTTTTGGAAAAGAGACTTGCGCATCGTGTTCTTGAAGGATTGTAAACTTGCGTTCCATATGTTTTTCAAGATCAGGACATTAAAATATGTCAAAGGAAAGAGGGTCGCGCAAGTATTGGGTTGGTCGCGCAAGTGACTTGTGTGCCGTGAAGTGACTTGCACGCCGATACCTAGAAGGATTGGAAACTTGCATGCCATTTGTACTTAGTGATCAGATCATCAAAATATGGAAAAGGAAGAAGGGGCGCCCAAGTTATTAAGTTAGTCGCGTAAGTGTCTAGGGGGACAGAAGAATTTCACGCCTAAACTTGCGCACCGAGGGGAGACTTGCGTGTCATCGCGCAGGTTGTTCAAACGCCTATAAATACAGGACCACCCCTCCTCATTTTTAACGGAGTTCAACACTTAGAAAAATCAGAGCTCCCATCCCGCAGGTGTGGAAGTCGCGCAAGTGGTGTGTGGTCGTGCAGGTAGACTTGCACACCAGTGGTTGAAGTTGCGCGCCGGTTGGTAGTTGTGCGCCAATAGTGGTTTGGGCGTAAAAGGAGTTGCGTCGCGCAAGTTTGGAGGAGTAGATACTTGTGTCGCGCAGGTAGTTGAGGTGGACCTGCGCGCTAGTTGTGACCTGTGCGCCGATACTTTCGTATCAGATTAGACTTGCGCGCCAAGTAAGGTTGATTTCCGATAGTGATTCAGGTCTGCGTGGAAGCTGGAAGTTTGCCCGATACCTTCGGTGCAAAGAGAGTTTCATCTATGGGTGAAAGTTGGACTTCAACAGAGAATCCACATACAACAGAGGATGTATTCATTAGAGATAATGAAGATACCTACAGGTCTATAAACTTTGAGTGGATCCTTTTCGAAGCAGTGAGCAAAGGAAGAGGAAGAAGGTGATCCTCTCTACTGGCAGTGAGCCAGAGAGAGAGAAATAGGGAGTGACCCTTGGGAAAGTAGTGAGCTGACTCTAAACTTTGTAAAGGCAGTGAGTCCGGGACAGAGTGACTGTGCTCGAACCTTGTAATCCACAACTAGTAAAGTTTAGTGGAATTTGATACAACCGACAACTTGTCGGCGTATGCTCCTTGGACGTAGCCCTTAGCGGTGAACCAAGTAAAAGTGTTGTGTCCTATGCATGCTTTACTTTCTTTTTACATTGTGCAACAGGAAAGAGAGAGAAGAGTGTTTTTCTTAACAGCAAAACAAGATCAGAATGAGATTTAATTTTTAATTAGTCATACCCTGATTCACCCCCCTCTCAGGGTACTCATCCCTATGGACCTAACAAAACCATTAATTACTTTCAATATTCTATCTCTCACATTATGTTTATGTTTCTTTTGATATAAGAGTTTAGTCAATGGGTCCATCGCATTCTCCTTCATGGAATCTTTTCTTACTGTGACCTCTCACCCCTTTGAGAAAAATCACTTATGAGGTGATAATTCTAATGTATATTCTTCATTTGTGGATATAAACTTAGATCCTTGGATAAAAACACTACTACATTATTATCATGATATAATTCAATAGAGTATTTACTACTAGGAACCATATTAGTCTCCTAGACAAATTTATGAATCCACACTATTTGTTTAACTATATAAGAATCCACAATTACTTGGAATATATTGTAGAATCAGTGAAAAATAAATTCCTTGATCTATTATAACTCATAGATCCTCTACTAAGATAGAAGATATATCCTGATTTTTATTTTGGATCATTTTGATATGATTGTAAACTAGCATTCGTATATCTCCTGAGGATTATCTCCTCATCCCCTCTATAAATTAGAAATATATACTTAATAAACCATAGATACTTAAGTATATCATTAATAATGGTCCAATTATATCCTAATATATCTTCTTGATATCTTCCATAACACCCCAAGATTATAAAATATGAATATTATTTCTGATTGCATATACAACACACAACATCAATCTTTGAAGAACAATAAAATATTATTATTTTATGACTGTTATAGCATTATCATCAAATTGGAAGGTATAAATAGAATTAACTAAATTATGAAATATAAATAAATTTAATAATAAATAAAAATTTATTGAAAAATTCTTAATAAATAATAACCCAATTTTTAGTAGTCATTTTATTTTTTAAAATATTTTTTCTTTAGAAATGGTTTTTATTTCTTTCTGTGAGTGAATATTATAATTCATTGATATAAATTTTATAAATTTTATTTGATAAAAATGATATTATTTTTTAAATTAAAATATCAAAATTATCTCAGGGTGAATTTTTTGGGATTGTTTTTGAAAATATTGATTTTCTAGTGAATAGTGGAAAACATTGATTTTTTATTAAAAACGGTATTTTTATTTCATGCATTTAAAAATTCACATTTTTTATAAAGTGGATTCAAAGTAACATTAGTTATATTATATTATTAATAATATAATTAATTTCATTGGAATCAATTCTATATTTTAATTGGGTATAATAACATTTTTATACTTAAAAAAGCATTTTTTTGAAAAACTATTTTTTATTGCGTTTTTCAGTTTTCTCATAAATATTTAATTCCAATTCATGAAATTGAATCAAAAAAATGTATTACATATTTTTTATTAGGAGTACAAATTTTTTTTAATAGGTTCCTTTTATTTATGTTCAATATAAATATCAATGCTAGTAAATTTTTGTTACTATGATAAAGGTAAAATGGGTTAATTTTGGTTAAAACTAGTGGGATAAGGATTTAAAATTTATACAAAAATTTCCTTTATTATATTTGATAATAATGTTTCTATATTAAACATCCAATCCTATTTTTTTTTCAATTTATTATCACTTTCCTTTAATTATAACATTTATATTATTTTAAGTAAATATAAAGTAAACAATGTCACACTCTTTTAATATATATAACATTTTGTGATAGGGATAAAAACAAATTATGTTAGGTAATAAATGGTTATTTTAAATATAAATTATTTTATAATCTTGTTAATTTATTTCTATTTTTTAATGATGAAATAATTACTTTAAATTATTACAAAACATTGACATAGTGCTTATTTAAATAATTTTAAAAAACTCTAAAATTAATATTTTTTAGGTGTGTTTTAAAGTCCCATGAATTTTATAAATAAAAATAACATATTCATGAATGTGTGAAAGGTTTTTATAATAATTCCATTTCTATCATGCTGTTTTAAAAATAAATTTATGTGAATAGTTATTAAAATAAAATTAATAGTATTTTACATTAATTATATTTTATTATATTATTTAAAAATGATAAAAATAATTAAATAGGATGAGTAATATTTTAAATGATATAAAATTTCTTCCCTTTTCAATTTATGATACAATTTTTACCTTATAATTAAAATTATAACCCTTTAATGTTGAAAAAATAATTACCATGGTTAATGTTAAAATTAGTTAACCAAAAGATAAGGTTTAAAATATAACTAAACCAGTAAAATTTTTATTTGATAATTAAATTATGACCATATATTCCTTATATTATGATCCATGTCATTTTGGAACCATTTTACATGAGTTAAAAACAAATTATTTTATAATATTTAATGTATTTCCAAAAATAGCTTTAATGATATTTTTACAATAAACAATATTTTATTAAGTTATTTAAATTTTTTAAAAATATTATCTTTGGCCAATTGAATGTTATATAGTTGAAAATATAAAACATGGTCCATTTATAAGTCACTTTTCTTTTTATAATTAATTTTTTGGTTCCTTTAGTGTAAAAAAACTTTAATATCATGATAATTGTCAAGAGAGATAACGAGGGGTTAAAATAAAGAGATAAGGGTAAAAACATCACCTAAACTTGTCCAAAATTTAGTGTATGAGATTATTTTGATATATCATCATAATATATTCTAATTATATAAATATATATCTATTTTCCCATGAAAATTAATTTATATTAAGTTAATATTTTAAGTAATATCAAGAGTGCCTCTCCCCTCACTTATAAAAGGAAACCCCTCTACTCTCCTATACACACTTCAAGAGACATTTTTTCAAATAATACCTACAAAAAATCACTTAAAAAAACCCCTCCAAAAATTATATAGGTCTTATTTTTGATATAATACCAACCTTTGTGGGATTAAGATGTAAAGTAAAGGAGGTTGTTCGAATATGAATTTTATCTTTTAACTGAATGTTTTAGTTTTTTTATTCTTGTACCTACATAAAATATTCTTCAAACATACTGAAATAATAAAAATATTATATTACATATAATGATATTCTATTATGTTAATGACATAGCCTATATCTATTCCCTCTTCTATTAAATGGGAAACAAAACTGTCAATAGTGTGTACATCGGACTACCACCTGATGAACTAATGTAATTTATTTTCCATTAACTTCTATCACAATTGGTTAAAATGATGGATTTAATGTACATATATGATATTAATTACATAATTATAATTATTTAAAGATATTATATCATCTATTTTCTTACCATTCCATCAATTAAAAAATGATAACATCGACTGTGCGTATGCGTGGATTACCACCTACACAAAATGATATGATTAAGTTTTCATAACCAAATCACATGAATTATATATATAAGTATGATATTTATGATAAAATAAACATTATTTACAGAAAAAATAATAGTTTCCCACTTTTCATCATGTCTTTTGAAAGATAGATACATTACTCATTCGTACGTATGACCAATCATCTCCATGATTGTAATATAGTTTAATTTTCATAACCATATTTCATAGTTAGTTTTGAAATTACAATTTATGTGTAAAAATTATAATTATGTAACTATTATTATATTTTATAATATGAAATAATGGCATCTTTGATATTAGTCAACCTACCAAAGTATTTTTGAACATATGAGCTGAATATCATCAAAACACACGACATGAATTTAAATGATCAAGTAATTGTATATAACATGGTAAAAAATAAAATAAATAGTATAATAAACTTAAAAAATTTTCTTAATAAAGTAAATAATTAACACATTTTTATTATTCAGGAAGATAATGAACTTACGTGACAAGTCAGGCTCGAGGTAATAGATACTTCAATATAAAACTTCATTTTAAAGATTTATTTTCTAAATATTTTTCTTCCATGTCCATATTCGTAAAATTATTTTATGGATTAATTAATATGGATATAGTTACATTATAAAGGAAATTTTATAACTTTATTTCAAAGGTTTTTAAAAGGATTTTTTACATATCTCATATGAAATTTTTTGACTTTCTTTACAAAAGGAAAAAAAGGAATGTTCCATTTTAGCGTGTACATCATTAAAAAATTTTCCCACTACCACAACCATTATTTGACGATTTTATTCCTTTATAAGATTACATGTTTTCTTCAAATAAAAACCCTTCTTTTCTTTACTTTTTGGGTATTTTAGTTTTGAAAATGGTTTTTTAAATGGAAAGGGTATTTCTATATCTAAAAATGAAATGCAGATGGGTTAAAAAGAGTTTTTTTCATGGGTTTTATAATGAAAAGGTGAAATCATAACATGTTTTATTCATTATATGGTACTTGATAATTATAGATGAAGACAAGTGATCCCGATACAACTTATATGAATAGGTGATCCTGATATATCTTTTATGAACGGGTGAGCCCGATACAATTTATACAAACGGGTGAGATCGATATAGATCTCCAATTCATTGGGTAATGTTCCTTGAATTCAATTTAAAGAAGAATAGAGTTAACCAGAGTGGTTTCCCATATGAATTTAATTGGGATCCAGTTATTTCTAACATGAGTGAGCATGTGTTATGAATATTATGCTCTATGTTTCCTAAAAGGATTTCCATTTCCATGATTTTTTGTTTAATGTTTTTATCTAAGAAAAAAGTATGTGTTTTTTCATGTGGATATGATTTCATTAATATCCTCTAAAAATATTATGATAAAGGTAAATATTTAATGGGTTTTCATATTTTTCCCCAGACTAAAATATATATTACTTTTATGTCCCTTACTAAGCTTTTTTATGCTCATCCCATGTTTTAAATATTTTTCATAGGTTTTAAGGATGAGTAAGATCAAAGAGGAAGTTAAGTTTAAAGTCACAATGATTTTTCATGAAAACAAAACTTGTTTTGTTTTAAAAGTTTTATATTGTGTGAAAGATGGATACCAAGTGGATGTGTTTACTTTGTAATGTGTAGGTTTGTTATGCAAGAGTAGTAATATCATTCTATAAAACTCTAAACCTAAAATATATATGGGAATTAAAGAAATTGAATTATAGTCTAAAGGTACTAGATTATGTAATGTTTAAGGATGATTCCTTATAGTTGGTATCAGATTAGGTTTTAAATAACTTTATAGGTTTGGATATTATTTGAGCATAAGTTAAAATTCCTCTATAACTACATAGGTAAGTATATTATGTAGAATTATGGTTATTTTTAATAAATTGAAATAGTTGAATAGAATATGGTATAGTTAAGGATATATTAGTGTTTATCCTCCTAATAAGATAGTGTATTATGATTTTATTTGGTATACCCACACTAACTACTTTGGTTTTAGTAAATAGTTGGAACCAGTAGGAACCAAATTAAAAATGGACGTGAAGTACAATATTGTGGTTGTCAAAATGAGAAATCGAAAAAATGGGAGTTTTTGTGAAATATTTTATGGTTATTCTTAATAAACTATCAATAATTAACAAAATAAACCTAGGTTCATTTCTAAATGCACAAAATAATTGAAAAATGGAGTTCCATGGAAGTTTAGGTGATAAATGTAAGATCTCGCGTCTAAATGTATCAAAAATTTCTGAAGGAATTTTAATTTTAATTTTCAGATGAGCTGAATCATGAATCAAGACTTGGAATAGAGTAATGAGTGTTGGAATGTATAAAATGAGTGTTTTTAGGTGAGTAATGAGTATATGGAGGTAGCCCAGGTGTTTGGTTAAGCTTTGGAGGCTTTGGGTTAAGTTTTAGGAGTTTAGCGGATTTTTTGGAAAGGGTCGATGATTTAGTGTGCATGGTTTAGGATAAACTTTGCAAAACCTTGATGATCATGATGTTTTTAGTTAAATTTGAACTAGTCATGGTTGGGTTTCTTGGTTAGAGAATATTTTGCGGTAAATCATGTGAGTCAAAAGGAGGAACCGTGCAAGTCTATGGAGGATATGAGACATGGCGCATGAGCTGCGTACGATTTTAGAAAAACCGCGCACTTTACTATAGAGGGGAGCCAATGCTGATAGCATGGTTGGTTCATGGTTTTTCAAACAATGAAACACGACCATGCGAATCTAGGGGTGTTGCACATTATGAGTTTGCATGTTTGGCATGCAGTTTGGCCAATTGTGTGGAAAAACCATGCGAATGGTATCCTTAGACAGATCCTACCACATGGTTGGTGCACAGTTTGTAAAACTATGTGAAAAAACCATGTAGCTGCCCATATTTCATTAAAAATGGATCTTTTTTCAAAATTCACCCTTTGGGTTTTAATTCTCTCCACCCCCTTTCTCCCTCATTTCAGGTGCATGAACTAGGGGTTCTCTAACCCCTTCCTCCTCCTCCCTCCTTCAATTTTGAGGTAATTCCATGGCGATATCTTGGTGTTTAAGTTGAGTTCTCCTGATCTAATGGTTTCCTCTCTTCCCTTAATTTATTCTCTCAAATTTTGGGGATCTCTAGCTTAGGTTTTTCTGATGAATTCACTAGAGCATGGTGAGATCACTTGTTTACCATGGAGATTTTGGTTGGCTTGGGTATAGGAGACCCTGAGATAGATTCCACACACTGTTGAATGTCATTTCATTAAGGTATGTTACCATGGTTAATTTTATTAGGTTTTTCCTAATGTTTAAATTTAATTAGTTGTCAAATTGGTATCATCTATTAGGTATTTGGCTTGGAATGTGTTCAGGGTTATGTCTTGGGTCTTCAATGAGTGGTTGGATTCAGTTTTTTTGTGACATGATGACCCAATGTTGTTTGGTATGAGACTATATATTGGGTGATCGTGATGATCTCAATTAGGTTTCAAGGGGTTTGAACGAATCTTGGATGAGCCATGACATGAACTCCATGCTTTGGAACTGTGTTGGAAGGATTTATTAATGAGTTAAGTATTCTAAGATCTTTAACCATCATCTTAATAATTGTTTTATATATATATTGTGATATATTCCTTAGATTCCAGGTGTGATATGTTTTCTCCCGTGATTTAAAAAATTGGTTTTAGATTTATATTGATACCTTGGACCTTCCACAAATCCCATTGGATCCATAATGATGTGAGACTAAACTTATGGCCACCCATGGGGTGTTCTGGACCTTATAAGTGGAATGTTTTATATTTTAAGTTTATGAAAATTCCTATGATGATTTTGAAATGGTTTTAAATATTATGCATTGGTATTTGAATTGGTTTATTTTTGTTTCAAAGGGGGAAGGATATTTTTTTAAATGATCCTTTATTTGAAACGAGGTGTTGACCTCCAAGTGTTTTATAAAAATGGATTTTAATTGGATTCCAAATTTTGATTTGAAATGGGTCTGTGGTGACGTATTTGGTGAAAATCCCATTAATGGATATTGTGATGGTTTAAATGGGAAAGGTAGTACTTGGTTCTTATTTGGTTTTCAAAGGGGAATACCCATGTTTTAAAAAGGTTCTCTTTGAAATGTTGAATGAGGATGTTTGTTTTAGTTTCTTTTGGCATGAGAAAAGGGTTGGGCCTTATTGAGTCATGTTTTGGTTTTGAAGGTCTGTATGGACCTTAGTAAGTGTAAAATGTTTTAAAAAGGGTTGTTGTGTTTTCCTTTAATATGTTTTATGGTAATTATGTTGGGATATGGTATTTAAAAAATGATGGAATGGTTTAGGTTTTGGACTAATGCTTCGGGAATAAGAAGTATACTATAGATATGGTGTCAGATTGAGTCTCTGGATACTAATATTATACTTCATGGTTTGTGTTCCAGAATGAGGATCTTAAAAATGATGCTATACCATGTGGGATAGGATGTTGGACTTATCCTTCTCCTCCTTGGGATCTGCCAGACTAATTCTCTAGTCACCACCGATGTATATATAGATGGGTGTTGGACCAAGGATCCGAGCACTATTGTTATGTTTTGTTGTGATTTTCTTAAACATGATGTTCAATGTTGGTAATGACAATTTTGATATGGTGTTAAGTGATAGATAGAGGTTCTAACCACATTTGAAATGTATGTTAATATATTATTTAGATTCCAGACCAATGTTCTGGGAAATAATGGCATGGGTACATGATACTTGTATTGTGGGTGAATGTTTTATGCCTCCCTAAGTTGAATGAGTAAGAAACAAGAATTTTTGGTTTAGACTTGATGTAAATTCTATGTTACCCTTTAGATAGATTATTAGGGTGTTTAATGTGTGGTTGGATTGGGAATCACCTTATAACCCTTAGGCTAGTGGATACTGGATGAGCTATTGTGTTTCTTAGCATGTTTCTATTTTCTATATTGTTTATTTATTCTAATGTTTATTTAAATACACGGTTTCTATGACTGTTATTTTCTTTAGACATTGTTGGTGGTGTCTTACTGAGTTTTAATCACACCTTGATCAAGCCTCCATTACACTTGGGTACCCGATCAACCCTGACATATTTCTTTTTAGGCATAGGTTTGGACTGAGGTCTGTGTTGAGTATTGTGGATGAGAAGGATTTATCAAGTGGTATAAAGTGGCTAGAGGGGTTTGAACTTGTATCGTAGTAGATCCTATTTGTATTTTATTTTATTTTGGTATGTTATGTAACTAACCTATTGGGTGGTTGGTTGTATGTATGATATGGCCATTCAGGACTTTGTTGCATTTCATTTTATTATAGAATGTTTTAGTTTATTTATTCTTTAGGCTACTATAATGTGTGTGATATTTGGTTATTAACTTCTGGTTATACACTCTGATTTGGGGGTATAGTATCCTCACAGTTCCACTTAGATCCCCACTACTAGTCAGCAACCTCTAGCATATGAGGAGGTGTGGTTGAGGTCATGGGGTGGTCTGGCTTGGGGCATCAGTTTAGTCGCACCTAGGATGGGGCATTAAAAAGTGGTATCAGAGTAGTTTCCTTCCTATTATTTTACTATTTGGAATTTGGTAGATATAATATATAGAAATGTGTTGGGGATTAATATGGATACCAAGCTGGTGTGTTAAAAAAACATGTTCCAATAGGAATTCCAAGTCACCAGGGATTGGGATTTCTATTTAGTTTTTTGATGTTATGGTTGTATATGGTTTTCAATTCAGGTGATGCACATGTTGTTAAGATTTGATGGTTTATTATGGATTTCAGGATCTTAGTCCATTAAAAAGAGGCCTTTGATTTGGTTTTGTCTCTTAGCTTATAGAGGAAAGAGGCATCTCATGCATTATTCTAGGTATATAGGATTCACATATTATAGGCATCGTAGTGCCGATTTTATAGATGTTATTCTGATGGAATGTTATATGGATCTATGATGAGGTATTCAATGGTGAGGAAGTTGGTGTGATCCCCGTGCGCGGTTAGTGCAGTGACCCAGGCGGGTCAGTGTGGTATGAGTATTGGACCGTTGGACCTATATGGAAAGTTTTTATTTAAGGTTGGTAGTATGTTTAGGTCCTCTAGGGAGTGGTCTTATGTGAAGATTCTCAGTAGGGGAAAACACCCTAGTTTTTTGCAGTTGGTGAGTATATGAAACCTTATGGTGTATGACCCTAGAGGAGGGTGTTTTGAATTGTTGGTCTCATGTGATGATGAGATGGGTGCATGTTGATGCCCTTGAGTTGTGGATTTATGTGAGTTGGCATAGGCCTTGGGTGGTTGTACCTAGTGACCTTTTTAAAGTAAATCCTATTCAAGGAGTTGGTATTGTGTTGATTTCAAAGGTGACCCGTGAGAGAGGTCGGTCGGTTTTTTTTTCATCCTTGGCATGTGTGGTAAAGATGAGTGTTTTGGACTTTTGAGAGTAGTTCACAAAGGGTGTAACCTAGTATGGGGTTTTGGCATGTAGGATGCCTTTGGTTTTGAGAGAGATAACTTGAGTGATAGTTATTTATCCTTATGGTTGGTTTCTATATGGGAAATCTTGTTTGGGTTCTTAGCCTAGGTAATGGATGTGAAAAAAATATATCTTATTTGTTACGGAATGGATTAGAAGCATAAGAGGTGCTCGAGGAAAAGTGGTTTTAGGTTCATGTATCCTCTTCAGGTGGTGACTATACATGTGAGTTTTTTTGGTAAGAGGCACATTGAGGTGTCTAGTTTTCATAAAATGAAAAGCATTTGAAGTGTTCATGTTTTGGTGGTGCTTGTGGTTTATGGGAGCAGGACCAGTTAGCTACCCATCTTGGTTAGCTCTGAATTCATCCCTAGGTACTTGGTGAAAGCATAGGTTATCTTAGTGGTACTTTTGAATGAAACTCAAGTTTTGAGTGGTCATGTATGTTTTTTGGCTTGTGAGTTTCTTTTGGTTTTGGGAAGAACCAAGGGTTCTCTTCTTTGGGTAATAGGGACATGTGGGAGAGGAATTTATAGTGGATAGGGATTGAGAGCCATGGTTTCATAAATATTGACTCATTAGAGTCAAAATCAGGTTCTGTGTGTTTGTGGGGGGGGAGTCACACAAGAGAGGGTGTGATAGTTAAGTGTTAATGGTATCTTAGAGGCACAAATGTTTAGTGACATGCTATATTATTTGGTTATGGATTGGATGTTACAGATCATACATCCATGGTGGTAGGCTTATGTGGGAAGTGATTAGTAGTTTGAGAACTGATGTAAATGTAATGAGACGCTTGTGCGTGGGATGGATGAAGACATTTGGATGGATTTGTTATGTCCCTATAGTTAGAGGTGACATTGGGAATGGATGAGTGGTGGTGGTATTCATCGGAAAAATATTATCATACTTTTAGTTAGTGATGATCCATCCAAATATAAATTTTTATTAAAAAGCCACTTTAAGGACAAGTGGGAAACCATCGTTCACAAAACCAAAACCACTACATGCTAAAGGATCTCACAAAGTTATTAAACTCCAGACTAAGGTTATTTGAATAAACCACTCTATATAATTCCCAGTGAAAAGTGATGACCTATGTGTTTGGATCCTCCCTGAGAAGTTCTTGGAGATGAGATATCATCCTGTCTATTGTTTGAATGAATTATTCTAGAGATATTTTTCCTTGATTGGAACCCCAAGAAATTATTCGATCTTGCTTGTCGATCCACACTTCCTAATCCTCATTGGCCTCAACTTGAAACCTTATTTCATAAATTCTTGAAATTTCCTCAATCGAGGTGTTGGGCCTCCTGTCTTTCTCAATCATTTATTCCTTAGAGTGAAATATGATCTTCAGACACTCCCCTACCTCTTCTTTTATTAACTTTGGTTCTCTTCTTGGATCACCGTTATCTCTATCTTGTAGGACTTTTCTTTCCTTGCTTCCACCTTTCTTGGATGAACTAGTTTCCATTGGTTTTGGAAGGTAATAATAGTCCTTACGTCGCTTTGGTTTTTTCCCCTGTACCACAATGCATTTCCCGGAGTCGCGCTTTCATTTTTCCCCTTATTCTTTATAGGGATGTGAGGACCTTTCCCTTGGAAACGATCCCAACTATTCGATGAGATTTGGCTATAGTTATTATCACCTAAATAATCTTCTTCATGTGAAATTACTTGATCTTGATCCACCAGACTATCAAAGCGGTTCCTTAGCTCAACCCTTGGGCCTTCAGTGGGAGGCTTCAGCCCAAACCGCTTGCTTAAATCACTGGGGAACCACTTATTTTCCCCTGAAGATGCATCCTTTAGATAGGATGGGGGTTGGAGAATGTTTGGGTCCAAGGGACCCAACACACTCCCATCCTACTGAATCCATATACTAGGCACTGCATCAGCAAACCAGGGAACCTCCTGTATCCCAGGAGCCTCATCCACCCTCCCCTCCTCAGGACTCCCTTTATCAGGGGGGCACCGTAGTATACAACAGAGGAACCTCCTTTGAATTTCCAAGAAGTTAGTCCTCCGAGTGATTTCCATCCTTTATTGCAGCACCTTCATGCTCACTTTGAGTGAGTTTCTTCATCTCCACTGTAGACCTGGTATCAGCTGTCTGCTCAGAACCAGTGCGAGCCTGTTTTTCCTCATTAACTCCTGGATCCTTCAATGGTATACCCATGTTCTGTTTTATCTGATCAAACACATCAGCCACCTTTGGATTTTTAGTCAACCTCCTTCCCTTACTCCGTATGGAAGGCAGAGGATTAGTGATCCCCTGAGATTCCCTAATACAACACCGGTCCACAACATCCTCCCCCTTCTCTGTGAGGGTTCTGACAGGTAAATTGCATACTTAAATTGTGCCATCCTTCATAATATTGGGAGGACCAGACCGTGGTCGACCGAAGAGGCTTCGCCAACACTTGGAAACATCATGGCCTATGCAAAAACAACTCAAGCAAAAGGAAATCTAGTAGTTGTAACGTACCTTCTGAAGCCAGTGAAGCTCTACCTCAATTTCGATGAAAATAGACTCCCGAGGGCCTTTTGATAAATCAACTTCAACATAAATCCTTGGATCAATTGGGTGACATACAACCTTGGTGCGGGAATCAGAGCAAAGGTAGCGTCCAACTAGATTTCCTATCAACCGTAGGATCACCGAGTTTTGAAAAGGAAATGGAAGACCAGGTAAGGATATCCAGAGTGCTGAGGTCAAAGGATCGCGTCTCAGGTGAAAATTAAAGATCCATCAGAATAGATATAACCTGAACCCATTCATAGAATTAGGAGAAAATTCCCAACCATACACAAGGTTATCTTCATTAGAGAATCAAAACTGTAAATGTATCGCATCTAAAAGGCCTACTGTAACGCAATCATTAAAATTCCAAAAGGAGAACAAAAACTGATCAAACACATCGACCGATGGATGATCCATTCTAAATCAGGCTACCAACATGAGATCTAGTAATGCAGATGATTCTATGAACTCCAGAGGGGAAATATGAACCAAAGGAACTCCATTAACAAAGGATTGAACCTTAGGGATTATATCGATTGGAGGTAAAGGAGGAAGGGATGACAAATCTGTGAAATGGTAGAAAGAGGGTAAATGAGGGGGAATCGAATAGGACGGATAAGCAGGATCCCCCCTCCCCGGCCGAATAAGTCGAGGAGGGGAGGCGGCAGCGCAAACATGCCCTACGCCATAGAAGAAGAGCGAGATCAAGAGATAGAGCACCCCTAATACAAAATTCCATTTGGTTAATAAGAGAGATTTGGATATACAACTATCTACAAAAATGCCGTTTGGTTGGATATGGGGCCTCCTGGAGGTTTTTCTCATGGAGTGTTGAATGTGGGGTCCTATGGAGGGGATTTCACCATCAACTATTTATGGGTGAGATACTTTATATGGATCAGATTTCAACAGATACCACCAGTTACATTCTCAAATGTTTAGTATGGGTGGTAGTTTATGTTTTATTTGGTCACTCAGGAGAGGGAGAGATGTCCAAATACAATTATTGGGTTAAAAGTGGTTGGAGTGTGGGTGAAAAAAGTTGAGGTTGTTGGGTTAGTTGGTAATAATGACACTACTATGGTGGGGATGGATGTATCAGTGGAAGAGATATGAACCTTTTGCTGGATATGTCATAGATGTGTAGTACTAGCCATGGATCAGTCATGGTGGCATTGTGATTCTAGTAAAAATCATTGTGGTGTGTACTTAAATTCCACAGGGAATGTTAATGGGAGTTAAGTGGTGACATATGATCATGTTGAGCATTGAATTTTGGATGAATGTGGTTCTGTAAAGTAGTTTGGGTGTGGACTCTTATAGGAATGTTTGGGTGTTTTTTGAATGTCTCTATGTGTGAGGTCATAATGATCTGATGATCTGGAGACATACCAATAGTTGGAGCCGAACATTTTTTATGATAAGTCAGTCGAGGGTAGTGCAACTTAGGTTATCACATGATGTGGGTGATTATGTTTGAAATCTATGTTTGGAGTGTCTTTTTGGGAACTACAGGTGTGTTTTGGGTTTGAATGGGGCCTTCCCTAATGGAAAGGGTGTTAAGTATTGAAATTTGGTGGTTATAAGCTAAAGCTTACAGTGGGAGAACCATAGCTTGATGACTGTTCAGGTGATGTTCTAATAAATATTTTGGATATATGTGCTTAGGTATGTTCCAAAATGGTGTTTTGGTTTTGGTATTTGGTGTTAGCTTGGGTTTTCAATTGGTTGAGGTCCTTAGGTAGGAAGTTGTGCCTCAGAAGTGTTCTAGGATATCGAATGTTTGATGAGGGTGATGGTTGAAATTTGGTGAAAAATATAGGTAGGGTGGGTAATATTTATGACCACCGAGACTACTCAAGGATGAGAAGTTTTATGGTGGAGAGCTTGTAATATCTTGTGTTCGTATGGATCAAAAAATTTCCAATGGAATTTGAATTTTTATTACTGGGTAGGCCGAATCATGAATCAAGACTCAGAATGGAGTTATGAGAGTTAGAATGTATAAAAAGGGTGTTTTGAGATTATGAATGAGGATTGGGTGGTAGACTGGGTGTTTGGATAATATTTTTTGGCTTCAGGTTAAGTTTCACGAGTTTTGGGGTTTTTTTATAAAGGGTGAACAATTTAGTGTGCATGTATTAGGAGAAACCGTATGACACCTTGAAGCCTATGTGGTTTTTAGTTCAATTTAAACTAGGAATTATTGGGTTTCATGATTATATCATGGTTTGGGGTAAACCATGTGAGTAAAAAGGAGTAACCATGTAAGGTTTAGGAGGATCCGAGACATCGTGCATGGGATACACATGGTTTCAGACAAACCATGCACCTTACTACAGAGGGGAGGTTGTGCTGACAACATTGTTGGTGAACGATTTTTCAAACCATGTGGTTAAACTATGTGAATTTTGTTGGAATTGAAATGTAGGGGTGCACATGGTTTGTGCAAGATTTTCCTTTTGTGTGGACAAAATTTGTGAGTGGTTTCCTTAGATATATCCAACTATACGCTGGGTGTATGGTTTGGAAAACCATGCATCCAAACCGCGTGGTTTACTATATTTCACTTAAAATAGATATTTTACTAAACCCCCCTCTCCCTCATAGTTTTCAGTCTCTACACACACTTTCTTACACATTTTACGTTCACAAACCAATGGTTCTACAAACCCCTTCATCCTCCTCCCTCATTTGATTTGGAGGTGTTTTCATGACCATTTTTTGGTGTTTGAGGTGAGTTATCCTCTTCAAGTGGTTTCCTCTATTCCCCTTCTTACTTATCTATAACTTTGGTGATCTTCAGTGTATATTCATATGATGATTACACTAAATCATAGTGGAATCTCCCATTTCCCATGGGGTTTTTGGTCATTTTTAGTAGAAGAGATCTCGATATGGATTCCACACTTCATTTCATGGATTTTCATTAAGGTATGTGAACAAAATAAATTTTATTAGGTGTTTCCTAATGTTTTAATTTAATTAGTTTTAAAATTGGTATATAATCTTATGTATTTGGCCTGAAATATGGTCGGGGTTATGCCATGGGTCTTCAATGTGTGGTTGGAATCTGTTTTATTGTGGAATGATGAACTAATATTGTTTGGTGAGAGACTAGATCTTGGGTGATTATGATGAGATTAGTTGGGTTGCAAGGGGTTTGTAAGATGATTGGACATGCCTTGAAATATTTTCCGTGCTTTGTAAATGTGTTTGAATGATTAATTTATGAGGTAGGAGGTCTAAGATATTTACCCATAGTCTTAATAATTTTTTATATGTGAATTGTTATATATGACTTATAGCCCTTGTGTGATTGTATTTCTCCCTTGATTTAAGAAATTGGGTTTTTATTTATATTGACACCTTGGACCTTCTAAAAATACAATTGGATCCATGGTGTTGTAAGACTAGAATTATGTCCAACCATGAGGTGCATCGACCCTTAGAAGTAGAATGTTTTATGTGTTATGTTTATGAAAATTCCTATGAGGATTTTGAAATGGTTTTAGATATTGTGTGTTAGGATTTTAATCATTCTTGGGTGTCAAAGGGGGAAGGATATATTTTAAAATGATATTTGTTTTTAAATGATGTGTTGACCAACAAGTGGTGTATAAAAATGGGGTTTAGTTGGATTCCAAATGTCAATTTGAAATTGGTATGTGGTGAATTATTTGGTGGAAATGCCTTAATGGATATGGTGATGGTTTTAACAGGAAAGGTAGGCATTGGGACCTATTTTTTTTTCAAATGGGAAGACCATTTTTTTAAAAGGTGTGGCTTTGAAAAGTTAAATTAGGACATTTGGATTGGTTTCCTTTGTCATGAGAAAAGGGTTAGCCCTTGTTGACTCATGTTTTGGTTTTGAAGGCCTATAAGGACCATAGTAAGTGTGAAATGTTTTTAAAAGTGTTGTTGTTTTTTCCTTGAACCCATTGTATAGTAATTATGTTGAGGTTTGGTATTTGATAAATGATAGAATGGTTTAGGTGTTGGACTGAGGCTTTGGGAACAAGGGGTATACTATGGATATGGTTTTAGGATGAGGCTTTGGACATTGATAGTATACTTAATGGTTAGTGTTATAGACTAAGGCTCTAGGAAATGATGGTATACCATGTGGGAAAGGATGTTGGATTGATCCTACTCTTCATTGGGCTAGTTCAAACTCATGCTCTAGGCACCACCGATGTATGTATAGATGGATGATGGACTGAGGCTCTGGGTAATATTGTTATTTTTTATTGTGAGTTTATTAGAACTGATGTTTAGTGTTGATACCAATAGTTTTGGTATGTGGTTAGGTGATGGATAGTGGTTCCATCCTTATTTTAAATGGATGTTGATATTTGATTTAGATTCTAGACCAATGTATTGGGCACTAATGTCATAGGTATATGAGAATGGTACCATGGGTGAATGTTTTATGCCTCCATAAGATGAATGAATTGGAAACAATGATTTTTTTTAGACATGATGTACATCATATGTTACATTATATAGGACAGGTTAGGGAATTACATGCGTGGTTAGCCTGAGTATCACCTTAGAACCCTTGAGCCTATATATAATAGATGAGATTTCATGTTACTTGGATTATATCCATTTTATGTACTATTTATTTATTATATTGTTTATTTGCATATCCTATTCCTCTAACTGTTATTTTCTTTAGACACCATTGGTGGTTTCCTATTGAGTTTTACTCACACCCTACTCGAGCCTCCATTGCACTTGGGTACCTAAGATGTCCTCACATGTTTATTACGGGCACAGGTTTGGGCTGAGGCCTATGTTGAGTATTGTAAATGAGCAAGATTACTTGAGTGGTTTCATGTGGCGAGAGGGCTTTGACTCAGTATCTTAGTGGATCCTGTTTATAATTTATTTTATTTTAGTATGTTATGTAATCAACCTAGTAGGATGTTGGTTGTATTTATAACATATCTGTTCAAGATATTGTTTCATTTCATTTTATTATAGAATGTTTTTGTTTATTTATTCTTTCTACTACTATGATGTGTTTTATATTTTATTATTTACTTATGGTTGTGCACTATGATATGGGGGTATAGTCTTTTTATAGTTTAACTTATACCCCCCTGCTAGTCAACAGCCTTTGGCATACGAGGAGGCATGCTTCAGGTCATATGGTTGTCTAGCTCAGGGCACTGGTTTAGTGGTACTTGGGACAGGGTTTTACAATAAAGATTCTAATGTTAAAAATATTTAACAAGAATGTGGGATGAATACCCTAGGAAAATTTCCTTAAATAATGGGAAGTTGTTTTTTATTTAGTAAAACAGGTCATAAAGAAATAATCTTCCAAGTAAATAAAATTTTTTAGTTAACACCATGAAGTGGGATAAAATTCCCCCCATGGTATAAATTGAATATTTTAAATGAGGGTATTATGGGAATTATACAAATAGATGTACCAGGGGTAAAACTCAAGAATGGGATCAACAATGCATTATAGATAAATGTTTATCAATGTCTCATTTCATTACAGTTAAAGATGAGGAAACTGTGAATGAAATATAAAAGATATGGATTATATTTTTATATTTATGAATCTTAGGATGTGATACATATTTTTGATTGTAGGAATTATTAAGGAATAAGATGGAAAATCAAGGTTAATGGATTATATAGAACATTGAATGATTGAGATGTCTACATATAGGGAACTAAGAGTTATGATGTAGTGGTAGATTTAAAGATGATAATAAGTTTAAAATCATTAGTACTCTTTTTATGTTTTGTGGGATGGGAGTACCTTGGAAATATTTATTGAGTTTTGATATATTTTTTAGGTATATGTAACCCATAAATTTAACACATGAAAAATTTATTTGAATAATAATGCCTTTACATTTTATGGGCATAAGTTTAAAGGTATTGATAACCTTTAGGGTTTATATAATCATTCATTTTGAGGTAATTATAGGTTATTAAAATTTTAGAACATATGTTTTATTGTATAGATAACCATGGGATTAAAAATTTATTTGGTGGTTAAGTGATTAATGTTATTTCATAATAATTAACTATTTTTGGAACCTTATATGATTATGTTAAGTGGAATTATTTTCAGATACAATGGGATTTTATTTGAGGAATAAATGTTGAATTATATTTTGGAAGTGTATATGATTTTAATGTGTCTTTAGGATGATTTGGTTTATTTATGAAAATAATTAGAATATCTTAGTGATTATATGATTAATGTATATACAATTTTGGTTTAAGACTTTAAGATTGATTAATGTTATTTGGAGATAAATGTTAAATTTATCTTGGAAGAATATGTGATCAAACCATTCAAATAATTGGGTTTCAATATTAGTCAGAAATATTTTGAATACTTTTAAGGACAACTATTTATAGAATAATTTAGTTTTATATTTGGGTATTACTGTTGATTTTTGAGAGTAATTTATTATTTCTTCTTATGAAAGATTATTTATTTTGGGAATTATCTTACCCTGTGCTATCCATTTAATTTTTAGTTAATATCCAAAGATAATATGAATAGCTTATTATAATTTTTTTTGGATTATGTGATATGATATAATTTTATTTTATTGCTTCATTCCTGAAAAACTTATCTTTATTACACATAATTTGGATAAAAATATGAGATTATGGTGAAAATTGATTAAAGGATGAAACTTTTATTGTCATGTAAGTATATTTACATATGTTATTAGTCTACATGGTAAATTAATTACTCAACTATAGGTAAAGGATTAAAAAAAATTATCCTATTACCTTCATTTTTAATGAATTAATAGTTTTTTCACATCACTTTATTTTATGGTTTTTTGATCATTTACTTTCTCATGATCACTCACTTTCTTGTGACCAATGTTATTTGTCACTCTCCATAATTATTTAGACATTAAAATTTTACTCCATGACAATAATTTCACTTTCCACTAATTTTATACTATTTCAAAACCAATTTGTGTGTTATTTTAGATTAAATTCTTATTTATCATACCCACTTCTCAAAAGTAAATTTTATTAACCCTTTTTTTGATTTGAGTTTTTGACAAAGGAATATTTAAATGTAAAACCCTTGATTATTAAGGTCAATTTAAAATTTAAAGGACAAAATTTATTGGGGGGTTGGGGTAAATTACACCCCAATATTATAAAAGAAGAACCTTATTTTTGATATCATATACAACACACAACACCGAGCATTAACAAACCATGACATATTATTATTTTATAACCATTATAACATAGTCATTGAATTGAAAGGTATGGATAGAAGTAAATTAATTATGAAATATATATAAAGGTCATAACAAATAAAAATTTATTGATAAATTATTAATAAATGAACACTCAATTTTTAGTAATGTCATTTTATTCTTCAAAATAAGTTTTTTTTCTAAAAATGGGTTTTATTACCTTTTATGAGAAAATATTATAATTAATTTATGGAACTTTTAGAAATTATATATGATAAAAATGATATAATTTTTTAAATAATAATATCAAAATTATTCTATGATAATTTTTTGGGATTTTTTTGAAAAAATTGATTTTCTAGTGAATAATAAAAAATACAGATTTTTATTGAAAACTATATTTTTGTTTCAAGTATTTACAAAGTTTCATTTTGTTTTAAAATAAATTAAAATAAAATGTAGTTATATTATATTATTAATAATTCTATTAAGATCATTTTTATCAATTTTATGTTTGAATTTGGTATAATTTTGTTTATGCTTTAAAAGGGATTTTTCTGAAAAACTTTTTTTATTGCATTTTGCAGTTTAATGATAAATTAATTTCTGCCACTTATAAAAATTGAATATTGAAAAATATATTCCATATTTTTAATTAGGGGGCACAAATTTTTTAAATAGGTACCTTTTATTTTTGGTCAATATGAATAGTACCCACAGTAAATTTTTGTTACCACTATTAAGGTAAAATGAATTAATTATGGTTAAAACTAATGGGATAAATCTTTAAAATTTATACAATAATTTAATTTATCATATTAGATAAGTGTTTTTATAACTTTATCATCCAATATTCTAAAATGTGGAAATTTATTTCCACTTTCCATTGATTACAACATTTATATTATTTTAAGTAAATATAAAGTAAAAAATGTCACTCTCTTTCTTTTAATACCTATAATATTTTGTGATGGGGATAAAAAAATTATGTTCAAGTATAAATGTTTATTTTTTTATCATGTTAATTTATTTATAATTTTTAGTTATTAAATAATTACATTAAATAATTACATAATATCGATACAGTGCTTGTGCAAGCAGTATGGAAGTCAAGTTAACAAATTTTAAAACATTAAAAGTAATATTTTTGGGATGAGTTTTAGTTTCACATGAATTTTATAGATAAATATAAAATGTTATTTTAGTTTTTAAAGGTTTATATTTTAATTCAATTCCTCTAATGTGGTTTTCAAAATCAATTTATGTGAATAGTTCTTAAAATGATATTAATAGTATTTTTTCTTAAATATATTTTATTAATTTTTTTAAAAATCATAAAAATATATAAATAGGAAAATTAGGATGTTAAATGGTCTAAAATTTCATACATTCTACATTTTTTATCCAATTGGAACCTTATAAGTAAAATTATAACCCTTTAATGATGAAAAAGTCATTACTACAATTGAGGTTAAAATTTGTTAACCAAGGGGTTAAACCAAAAGATAAGATTTAAAAAGATACATAAACCAATATAAATTCTATTTTATGATTATATTAAGTCCATATATTCCTTATCTCTGAATTAATTTCATTTTTAATCATTTTACATTAGTTATACACATAGTATATTATAATATTTCATGTATTTCAAAAAATGACATTAATGATATTTTATAATAAACAACATTTTATTAAATGATTTAAAATTTATAAAAATATTAATTTTATAAAAATTAATGTTATTTTATTTAAAATATCATCCATTGTCCATTTATGGGTCACTTTTCATTTTATAGTAACTTTCTTGGATCCTTTAGTGTAAAAATCATTGATTTCGCGATATTTTTGAAAAGGGTTAGCGTGGGGTTAAAACAATGATATAAGGGTAAAAACATTAACTAAACTCATCCAAATTTTATTATATGAGAATATTTTGATAAATACTAATCCTATATTTAAATTATATCATTTATGATACATTTTACGATGAAAATTAATTTATATTAATTTAATATTTTAAGTAATTCTAAGAGTTCCCATCCCCTCAATTATAAAAGGGAACCCCTCCCCTATCATATACACAGTTAAAGAGCCATTTTTTTCACAAAAAAAGTACCCAAATCCCATAAAAAATCTCTACCCATATTTTAAAGGTTTTATTTTGGGATTAATACCAACCTTAGAGGGCATAATGTGTAAAGAAAAGGAGGTTTTTTGAAGAAGAGGTATTAGTTTTAACCAAATGTTTTAGTGTTATTTCTTCTTATACCTCCTTTAAATCTTATTAAAACATGCTGAAAAAATAAAATTAGTATATTAAATATACTGATATATTTTTATTTTAATTTCATAACCTATATCAATCTTCTCTTCCATAATATGGGAAATGAAACCATTAATTGTGTGTATATAAGACTGCTGCCTAATTAACCAATGTAATTCATTTTACATAACCGCATATCACATATGGTTATAATTATGGGTTTAATATATATATTTGATATTAATTAAATAATTATAATTTTGAAAATATATTATATCATCTATTTTATTACCTTTTCGTCTATTGAAAAATGAATGATAAAATACCACCTCAATGAAGTAATGTAATTTGTTTTTCATAACCACATCATATGGATTATATATATAAGTGTATTTAAATAAATAATGTTATAGTTTTTATATAATCATAATTATAGAAAGATAAAATAAAACTTAATTTCTTTCCATTGTGTCCATTAAAAAATGTAAACTTTACTCATGCGTACGTAAAACCTACCATCTCTATTATTTTTATAAAATAGAATACCCATGTGTGGCCTTTTCAAACCCTCCACACCAAGAACCCCCCCATGAAGGGATAACTCTACAGAGATCCCCAGCTAGGAATGATCTATTTCCAACAGAGATGGCCTTTCATCTCGTAGGGTGATGAAATGATCGACGATGGTTCGACACATAAATCCATCAGCACGGGTGGGTTACACCTCATTTCACCCACCCAGTCAGAAACCGGGTGACCCGACAAGACGAGTGGATCCCAGGGGAAGGATAAATTTTCCCAAGAGTGGATATCATCAAAATATAGATCATTTTTTATAACCATATTTCATGGATGGTTTTAAAATTATAATTTATGTATAAAAATGATAATTATTTCATTATTATTATTATGTATATAATGGAATAATGTCATATTTGACCATATTTAACTTACCAAAGTTATTTTGGACATAAGAGATGGATATCATCAAAACGTATGACGTGGATTTAAATGATTAAGTAATTTTATATAACATAGTAATAAATAAAATGAAGGGAATAATAAACATGAAAAGGGTTATTAATAAAGTAAATAATTAACATATTTTTATTATTTAATAGGATAAGGAACATACATGATGATTTTGACTCTTGGTAAGATACACTTTAACTTAAAACTTCACTTTAAAGATTTATTTTCTCAATATTTTTCTTCTATGTACATATTCTTTAAATTGTTTTATGGATGTATTTATACGGACATAAGTAAATTATAAATAGCATTTTATGAATTTTTTTCATTTAGTTTAAAACTAATTTTTTTTTGTATTTTATATGGAACGTTTTGAATTTACTTACCAAAGGAAAAAAGGAATATTCTATTTTAATGTATACAACATCAAGAGATTTTCCCAGCACCAAAAAAATAATTTGATGCTTTTATTCCTTTATAATATTCCTTGTTTTCATCAAAATAAATAAACATATAAAATGGGTTCAAAAGAGTTTCAAACAAGTTTGAAAATAAATAAATTAGTTTCTAAAATGGGTTTTTAAAAGGAAAGGGTATTTTGATATTTGAAAATGTTTTTCATATGGGTTCAAATGAGTTTTTAAGGGTTTTATTATGAAAATGTGTAAGAATAAAATGTTTTATTCATGATATAGTACTTTATAATTATAGATTATAATGGTTGAGGCTGATTCATCTTATAAGAATGAGTGATCCTAAGACATATTATATGAATGGGTGAGCCTAATACATATTATACAGATTGGTGAGCCTGATATGGATCTCCAATTCATTGGGTAATGTTTATTGTCTTCAAAGGAAAGGAGAGATTTAAATTTTGTGGTTTCTTTTATAGATTTAACTAGGATCCAGTTATTTTTTACATGAGTGAACATGAGTTCTGAATATTTTTCTCTAAGATACATAAAAGGTATTATATTTGCTTGTTATGTATTTTAGTGGTTTTATTTGAGAAAAAAGTTTGATTTTTTCATATGGATATGAGTTATTTCATACACTAAAATAATATTGTGATAAAGTTAAAAATTTTATCGATTTTTATGTTTTTTTTCTGGACTAAAATATTTATTACTTTTATGTCAATTACTAAGATTTTTGTGCCAATAACATGTTTTTAAATGTTTTAATAGGGTTTAAGGATGATTAATAACAAATAGGAAAACAAATTTAAAGACATAAATATTTTTTATGAAAATAAAATATATTTCATTTTAAAAGTTTTATATTTTGGGAAAAATGAATATCGAGTGGATGTGTCCACTTTACAATGTATGAGTCTGTAATGAAAGAGTTAAGACCTAATTATCCAAAGATGTAAAACTAAAACATATTTTGAATACAAGAAAGTGAATTATAGTCTAAAGAAACTATATTATATAATGTTTTAGGTCAGGTTCTTGTATATTCCTATCATGTTCAAGGAATAGGAAACATAAATCCTAGTATATAACATGACATAAATGATGAATCCTATCATATAATAATAAGGTATTATACTCATCCTCTCTCTCTTTTATTTTGTTAGGGGATACATTTTATTAGCAAGATATATACCATGTTACACTGGAACCAATCCACTCTTGGATTATTCCATACAGAATCTTTTTATTATTTGGTCAATGTATGTACTATGACTTAGTCCAAAAAACCTCTTTGATATATCAGGAATGATCTTAATCCCCAAAATGTAGATCGATTTACCCAATTATTTCTTGGAGAATAACTTATTAAACCATTCCTTAACTAACTTTAAGACCAGTATTTTAATTCAAATTAGAAATATATCATCAACATATACTACTAGGAAAATAACTACACTCCCACTAAACTGTTTGTATAAACATTGCTCAAATTCACTCTTTATGAAACCAAAATTCCTTATGGATTAATCAAATAAAATGATCCAGGATCTAAATATTTAATTTAACCCATAAATGGATCGTTGAAACATGAATACCTTTTTGACATCCCAAGGATTCAAAAATCCTTCAGGTTGTGTCATATATACATCTTCCATAATGTTTCCATTAAAGAAATCTATTTTGACATCTATTTTAAAAATCTTATCAAATAGGGTAAGTTACAATGGAAATTATAATTATGATGGATTTTAGTATAGAAACTAGTGGAAAACATTATTTATATTCTATTTATTGACATCTTTTAAACCCTTTATCCACTATCCATGCATTATAGGCACTGAATTTACCATCCATTTCCAATTTATTATTTAATACTCATTAGAATCCAACATTATTTTCATTTACTAGAGGATATATCAAAACCCAAACTTGGTTCTAATACATGGAATCCATCTTAGAATTAATGGAATCTTGTAATCTGGAAGATTCTTATCCACTCAATACTTTCTTTTAGAATATATGTGAAGTATATGGGTATAACAGAAGAGCCAGTGGAAGCATGGAAAACTCGATTTTTAGTTGTAACCAATGAAAAATACATGATGTACATGATAAATAATGTCATGGAAAATAGAATAAAATCTAAGATCATTTGACTTATGAATCGTTCAACCAAAAGGTGGGATCATCACATATAATTTATTATTAATTTGTATATAGATTTAGAATAACCTCAATATTATAATTCTTTCTTCATCAATGAATCATTAGAACACTTATTTATTATTGTCATTGTGTTATAATAATCAAGGGTAGATTCTCTCTAGTAGTGATCCATACATTCTTTGAGAATATCTAATCATCACCATATAATTCTACGAGTTCTAGAGAAGATTAATCTTACATATACAAAAAAATTGTCATTGATCCCAAATGAATCCTTCAATAGTAGAAGAATTCATTTTAGTAGAGGATTAGATTAATCCTCATTATTCAGAGCTTTCTAGGGAGATATCTCTATATAAATTGAGATAATACTCTTAAGAATTCATTTTTCACAACAATGGAATAAATCTAGGGCTTATAAAAAATGTCATAACTGGGTTCATATAGTTCTAGGGTTAGAAAATAATAATTTCACAAGGCCCCCTACTATTTTCTTAATTTTTTGTAAACCCAATGTCTAAATAATAATAATAATAATAATAATAATAATAAAAATAATAATATTTATATAAAAATGGATAAAATCACAGATCAAAAAAATATTATTTTCTTGAAAAAATAAATTAATATTTATTAAAATAATATTTAATATGATATCTCTCGTCAAACCATAGAACTCGGTCCATCAATCCGCCTCAACATTTATCAAGCCTTGAATAATGATTATTTATTAAATTAAATTAATACCACCACATAATTCCCCAATAAATATAGAAGTATTATTTTTTCTAAATTAGTAAATAAATATTTATTAAATATTTACATAAATAAATAAATAAATATTTTTATACATTATGAATAAACCAGAATAAATAAATATTTTATATTTATGAAATTAAACAAATAGTTACTTGGTGAAAAAAATATTTATTAAATATTCAAATCAAATATATATTATTTCAAATTTTTTTGATTAAATATTTGTAATAAAATGTGCATGAAAATGGTATCATATGATCATGAAATAATAAGAAATGTAACAACACAAAAAATTACATAAACATGTGTTAAGGATAACTACATAGACAATATCAAATGGTGGACCAAGTCCCATAATAGATTTGGGTTACTCCCTAATCCCATACATGATGACTCATGAGACTAAAGCTTTACCCAATTCATTGGAGAACTATCTGGATGCACCAATCATAACACGTTTATGATTCATGTGTTCCACATAAAGAAAATAAATCACAGGGCATAACTTAATAATTACCCATAGAAATAAAATGGGTTTCATAAACTTGATTCATATCATAATCAAAGGAAATTTCATAATAACAGAATTTGACAAATGATCAAAAGTCATTTATTACCCCATCAAAGGAAGGGATAATAATATAGGTATATATGTTAGAGACATATATATATAATTTATAAGCAATATATAACATTAAATTTTATTTTTGTTGGTGATTAGAAAAAACTTTTAAAAAGATTAAAAACATTATTGATGAAAATAACCTTTCCATATTGAAAATCACTTTTGAAAAACTAAAATTAATAATATATTGTGGAAATATTTTTATTTGAAAATAACCATGGGATATTATAAATAAATATTCAATTAAAATAATATACATTATGGAACAAAATACCTTTCATTCCATATTTGATAAAACAAATATTCCTTATACATTTTCAGTAAAAAAGTCAAGAAGTACCACTTTCAGAAAACAAAAAGATGATTAATTTTAATTTTTTTTAAAAATAAATAAAGGATAAAAACAAATTTAAAAAATTATATAATAAAAAAAATTAAACACTTTAAATAAAACATGAACATTGAAGAGAAAGTGTATTTGACTGAAGAGAGAAATAAAGTCAATTTTCCTTAAAAACATTTTATGAATTATTTTAAGAACCAAAGAGAATTGAATGGTAATATTAATTTAAAAGTTCATTAATAACTCTAAGATAATAAAATTTAAGGGTTTTATTAGTAAATTATCAAATAATTTTCAATAATGGAAATTCAAGCATAAATAATCCCGATTAAAATGAGATTGAAACATATACCCTCACCACTTTGGTAACTTTTGAATCATAACTTACCCTGGATGAAGTAGATGGATTTTAAATTTAAATATAATGAAGTATAAATTATTCATGATATGTTATTTAAGGGGAAATATCTATAAAATTTAAAGGAAATTAAGTGCATAAAAGAACATGTGTCTCAAAGAAGGATGTTTGAGATGAAACCCTTACCTCGAGCCCAAATTTCCATGTACATTCTTTATCTTTATAAATAATAAACTTATTTTAATTATTTAGTTTTTCTTAAGAAAAAATTTCAAGTTTATTATTCCTTTTATTTTATTTTTTACCATGCCATATTTAATTACTTAACTAATTAATTTCACGTCAGACGTTTCAAAGAAAAATGGCTCATATGTACAAAATCACTTTGGTAAGCTGACTAAGGTCAAAAAATATATTATTTAATAAACTAAATAATTTTAATAATGAAATAATTACCATTTTTATTCATAAATTATTCTTCTAAAACCAACCATTTAATATGGTTATGAAAAATGTACTATGTTATAATCTTATAGATGGTAAGCCGTACACACGCATGAGTAATGGTTTACATTTTTCAATGATCATAATGGAAATAAGGTAAATATTATTTTATATTTCAATAATAATAATTATATAATAAATTTAATATAATTTCTTTAAGTACCCTTACATATACTATCCATGTAGTGTGGTAAGAAAAACTAATCACATCGCTTCATGAGGTGGTAGTCCACCGTACACACAAATGACGCTATCATCTATTCAATGAGTGGTAATTTATGAAATTATATGATATATTTGTTTTATATAATTATTAATATATCACTAATATCATATATAGACATAAAATTAATCCATATTACCTTCCATCTAAAGATTAAGTGAAAAACGAATCACATCGCTTCGTGAGGTGACAATCCATCGTACACACGAGCGACATTATTGTAATCCCTACATAAAGGAAAGTAAGAAGGTATATATGATGTTATAATTAAATAAATATAATTATTTCATAAATATTATATATAAAAATTAAATACAAAATTATATTCATATGTGATAAGTGGTGATGGAAGAAGAATTACATTAGTTCACGAGGAGGTAATTCGTCATAAAAATGATCAACAATTACATTTACCATTTAAGGGAGGAGGAGATGGATGTTTTTCATTAAATAAACATAAAACATATAATTCTATTTAATATATTGATGTTATTATATCATAATTATTTAGTAATAATTTAAATATGTGTAAGAAGAAATAAAATAAAATACTAGGTTAAGAACGATACATCTTCTTCAGAAAAATTCTTTAGGTTTTCAAAAAATCATTACTAGGTTGTATTTATAATAAAAAAATAATTCAGATGGTTTATAGGCATGTAAGAAAGATATTTGGGTAGTTCTTTTCTGATACAATTTATTTTGGAATTGTGGAAAGAAGAGAAGAGGGGATGACCTTTTATAAATGTAGGAGAGGACATATTTTTTATTTTTGAAAAGGAAGAATTAAATACGCATTTTTCACATTACAGAAGGCTAAAAAATGGTAAATTTTATAAAATTTGAATATATAATTTCAAACTATTACCATAAAATTTTAATTATATAATTTTTAGATTATTTTTAAAAATTATCTTTTTATTTTAACCCTCAGTAAACATTTTTTTTATTTTAACCACGCTAATTAATTTTTAATATTTTCATTATTCATTATGGTTAAAAATTAATTTAACTTTATTGGATAATATATATTATTATTTTAAAAATAATTAATCAATTTTTCCAAATTCAAATAAAAAAAGTGGAAAAATTTAATTTAAAATTAAACACGCAGACGTGCCATTTTTTTTTTCAAGAAATGCATCTTTCTAAAGCACAAGATAATGATATAACAATTATAAATGAATTTAAATTAATATATATATATATATAAATAAATAAATAAATATATATATATATATATAATGGAAATTTAATTTTAATTACTCCTCATTATGGGTTATTCTAATTAATTAAACTGGAGAAACATTATGCACTTTTAAATAATTTTCCGAAAAATGTTTTTTATGGCCAACAATAAACTTACATTAAAATACATTATAAAGATGATTTAATTATAATTAATTGTATTTAATATGATTAAATAATAATTATTTTAATTTTAAATAAAATTAAAATAATAATTGGAATATTAAATTGCTTAATTTGTTGAAAATAAATTACAATTTTATAAAAAACTGTATTTTTCAATATTCACTAAAAAGTAATATTTTCTAAAAAATAACAAAATTTCAACATAATTTAAGATCAATATGATGATTTTAAAAATGAAATCCATTCTATTAAATAAAATTTTTAATTTTAAAAAATTAATTATATTATTTTCTCATAGAAATAAAAATTCTTTTTTGAAAAAAATATATTTTTATTGAATAAAACAACTTTCCATAAAATTGATTTGTTTGTTAATAATAATTTATTAATAAATTTATCTATATTAGGACCTTTATATTCATTTAATAATTTAGTCAATCCTATTTATAATAACTAATTTAATGACTAGGATATAACAGTCTTATTTAAATAATAATATTTCATGGTACGTTTAGGCTTGGTGTTGCATGTTATATATGCTATTGAATGTAATGTTATTTTAAAATCTTGGGATATTAAATTCTACCTCCATTAAATAAATTTTATCCTTAAAATTTAAACTTATGCTCAATAATCAAGGGTTTGACATTGGAAAATTAGTTTTCAGAAAAACCACATCATAAAAAGTGTTAATAAAAATTCCTCTTAAAAAGTGGGAAAAGGACATACGAAGGTTATCACATAAATAGGTTTCTAAATAGGAGAACATTAGTGGAAAGTGAAGATATGGATATGGAATAAAATCACAAATAATCCTAGAGAGTGGTAGAGATCAATGATCACAAGAAAGTGAATGGCCATGAGAAAGTCAACATCCATAAAACCATAAATCTATAATGAATTAAAAGACTATTGATTCATTAGATATAAAGGTTATTGCATAGTTTTTTTCTTCAAGATACTTACCTTAGATTTGATGGATTATTTTACTATTATGATATAGAACACCAAAAAATATACTTACCTGATATCTTTTTATTTCATAAACACAATTTCATCCTTTGGTTGTGCTTTGATCACTTTCCACTTCACCTTCTACTCTAATGAATGAATATCCAATATTATTTTTTTTATGCCTGAAGCACTAAAATTAACTTTTAATAGATCACAAGATCTATAAAAGAGAAACAATATATTCATACTATCTTTACTAAAACCAAAATGGTTAGCACAAGTCTTCCCATATAATATATAAATCTATAATACTATAATAGTAACTCCTAAAGTTCAACTTAATCCATTCTATAAATATCTATCCTTAAAAACCTTTAGCTTAAATATCAAAAAATGTAATATAATTCCTCCCAAATAATCCTTTATGTTAAATCTAAAGGTTATATTTACAATAACCCGATAAAATGTTTCCTAAAAATCAATAATCACCTAAAAAATATTTGATCAACTTAATAGTTTTTTATCAATTATTTTAAGTAAAATTTTTTCATAATAACTAGTACATTACATAGGATAGTGGTAGGTTCTACACCCTTATCACCCTTCAGTTTTTAGTTTGATTCCTATATAATTTCTAGATATAATGAGTTGTTTCCCAACATGAAAGTTGTCATTTCATTTCTAAAACTATAAAAATATAATTCCTATAACATTCCTAAAAATATGATGAACATCCTTAAAATAAAATTAATAATGATACACATTTTTAAAAACTATTTTTTTTATAAAAATTATATTTTTCCAAAAAATATCACCTTACCATTAAATAAAATTTCTAGGTCATTATTACCATTCAAATAATTCTTGAAAACCCTGATAGAGAAATTACTTTAGAATGATCCTTATAAGATTCATGATTCTCATAAAAAAATACCATTTTTAAAAATAATTCTACATAATAATTATAGGATTTCCGTACATAAATACTTCACTTCAAAGATTTTTATAACATAGTTCTTTCCTTGTACTATGAGCTAACCCTTATTTTAGGTCATTGACTCAGATAATTCCTAAGTTCCCCACAAATAATACAACAATTTACTTGGAAATTAGTTGCTCTGTTCCCTTTATTTACACATATAAAACATTTACCCCTCTATTTTTGATATTATTATAAGTGATTATTTACACATTATTGACATGTATGAGGATAAATATTCTTTTCTTTATCGTATTTAACACTTGAACTTCCACGATAATCTATCACTCTCTTCTTTTATGTGTTTTTAAATTCAACTATGTTCTAGTTTTTTATTATAATTTGAGATATCTCATTTGGAATGGTCAAAATATGGCTAAATACCATTCCAATTAGGTAAGGGATATCATTATGTAAATAATTACATTTTTAATCACATTGTCTACCATCATTATTTATCTTATTTCCCAATATTAACTAAAAATATTAAAATAAACAAGATGAGAATTCATTAACATAACAATGAGAAACTTATAAATATGTAAGGAATAACTTATAAATGATAAGTATTTATTAACTTATGGACTATAGGTTTTAATGTAAATTATCTATGGTAATTATTTCTATTAGGTTTTCTAACCTAAAAATTCATTAAATTCCTTCATAATGGATCATAAAGAGTTTGTGAATTTCCAAAGCACATCCCTCAAGAGTATCAAACTAGGCATGCATTAAGGCTTATTTCTATATACCGGTTAATGCTTGAGTCAATCCTGACACACCTTTTTCATATTTATTATCCCTAGGAACATATTTACCAAAACGATATCTACTTTTAGTATCCAAATAGGGATGAAAATTCTCTGAAACCACTCGCTCTATACTTCACTAAGATTCTAGGATAGTTTGCTATACTTAGTCTTATCCTTAGACTTATCCCTAGGTATCTTACTAAATTTTTCTCATCCTAGTTCCAAAGGTTAACTAAAACTTTACTATGATGTGAAAAATAGTGACCCAATCATATTAAAATATTTTTAAACATAAATATCCAAAAAGTAAAATTCCAAAGATCACGAGGCCTAGTACCTTTGGAATAATAGGATCATAATACATCAAAAGAAACCAAAACAATTCATAATTTTTTTTGTAGCATTATTCTAAATACATTTGAGCTCCAAAAATTTCATAACATAACCTGGGGAGTACATAAAATAAATGGGTGAGTTAGAAATTTTAATAGGGAAATAAGCATGACAAGAAAGCATAATATATGAGTCAAAGGTATAACATGATATCTTAAAAGAGAAGGAACACGAGTAGACACATGGAACCATAACCTAAATATCATGGTATTATAAGATCATGGCATCATAGAAAATTTGGAAGCAATGTAAAAAATGATATAAACATGAGTTAAGGATAAATTATTAGATAATATCACATGGTGGACAAAGTCCCATAACCGATTAGGTTTAATCCCTAATCCCATACATGACACCTCATGAGACTAAAGATTTTCCCGATGCATTGAAGCAATATCTGGGGTCACCCATCATTATATGTTCATGATATATGAGTTCCATATAAAGGAAATAAATCATAAGTCATAACATACAAATTACCCATGGAAAGAAAAAGGGTTGCATAATCTTGCTTTATATCATAATCAAAGAAAATTTCATAATGATTGAATTTAAGAAATGATCATAAGGAATGCATTACCCCATCAAAGGAAGGTAAAATAATCTTGGTATATATATTAGAGACATATATACATAATTTTTATGCATTCTAAAATAGTAAAGGTTATTATCTTTGATTAGTAGAAATAATTTAAAAAATATTAAAAAAATTCTTGAGGAAAACAACCTTTCAACTTTTAAAATCACTTATAAAAAATGAAAATTCATAAAATATTGAGGAAATGATTTTCTTTGAAAATAATGTTTAATCTTATAAAGTAATATTCAAGGAAAATAACAAACATGATGGTAGAAAATACTATTCATTTTTTATACATTAAAAAACATATCCATTTCACATTTTTGGTAAAAATTTTAGAGGTACCTCATTTAGAAAATGATAAGAAGATTCCTTTGATTTTTTTTTGTAAAAAATAAATAAGGGTAAAAATGAAATTAAAAAATCATAGAATAATATAAATTTTCTTTAAATACTCTAAGGAAAACATTGACATGGAATAGAAAGAGTTATTTCAACCAAAAAGGGAAATAAAGTTGATTTTTCTTAAAAAAATCCTCATTTATTTTAAGTACCAAATAGAGGAAAATAACACTATTACTTGAAAAGTTCATGAATAACTAGAGGATAATAAAATTAAAGGTTTTTATTAGATAATTATATAATAATTTCTAGGAATGAAAATTCAAGATTAATAATCCCAATTAAAATTATATCGAAACACAAACCCTTACTGCTTTGGTAACTTTTGAATCATAACTTCTGATGAATGAAGTAGATGAATTATAACATAAAATATCATGAAGTAGAAAGGATTAATAATATATTATGTAAAGGGGTAATATATTTTGGGACCAATTTGGATGATCTCTATTTTCAAATGTTGGATGTTTGCTGTTTTATGAATGTTTTGGTTTCGATTTTATTTATAAAAAAATGCCTTAATTTGAAAATTTTGGTGATCATATGATGGAGTACTAGACATAGACGATCAAACATAGCTTTCTTATGAACATACTTCATTTTATGTTTTCAATTATGATTTTTTTCCAGAAATTTCTTGTTTTTATAATTATCTTTCTAGAATGGAAATTTTAAGAATAGACTAGTAAGAAGTACCAGATACGGAATGTTATAAGTGATGTTAAACATAACAAAATCAGATGATGCTATACTACTCTCAATATTCTTAACATCACAAAAAACCATGTGATATTTTCTAAAATTGAAGCTGAATTTTTATAGACCTAGAGATCTGATCATAGAATTATGGACATGGAATTTTGAACATAGTGTTTTAGATAGAGATCATATAACAAAATCCAGTGATGCTTTGCTTCTTTTAAGTTATCAACATCACTAGTATTTTAAAAATAGTGATCCAAATTTTTTTTAAATAAAGAATAAAATGTTTTGGGCATACATAGTTTCCTCTAAGAAGCTATGTAAAATATCTTTAAACACAAGATCAGATAGAATGTTGGTATAGAAAAGATATTTTACAAAGTTTAATACTCTATGAAGTCCAGAAGGTGTGATGTTTAAAAATTTAAGAAATATTTCGGATATTAGAATTTACGAAATAGTTTTGTTTGAAAAAGTTAAATATTAGACAAAATATTTAAGAAAATATTTTTTAGGAAGTCTGTGGTTGTGATAAGTTATTGGGTTATTCATTAAGTGACAATAATACTGGTTTTATATCAGACTTCTTGGTGAGAGATTCAATTTATTTTCAATCCTAAAAGTGAAATAATCATAGTTTTAGATGTAGTTTTTTGGATAGATTGATGATAAATATATTTTATGTAGTAAATATAAAAGTTAATGGATTAAGAACTTATTGAAATACATATGATATCAAGTTTTTTATCAGTCTCAGTCCTCTAGATAGACATGACCAAACTCATATTTTCTCATAGAAAAGACTAGATTTAGTTGAGTGGATAGAGGTTCCATAAAAATAAATATAAAAAAGGTTTACAAAATATGTTTTATAATTTGTTTTATGAATAATAAAGTTGTTTTGATGTTTCATTGAAGGTTCTTAAAGAGTCTATAAGTTTTGAGAAGTTTTCATAACTTTTGATTTGAGCGGGAGCTTTGGTTTGTGAATTTTTTTGAGTGGGAAAATTATTTAGAGTTACCACATTTTCTATTTTTATAGAGCATATATAAAAGGGTTTAAGTACAATGTACATATTGTACTATTCATGGGCCTAAAAAGTAGAGTGATGGAGTTTTGGTTTCAAAATAGAACATCTAGAGAAAGGTTTCCTGGTAGAACATCTAGAGGAATATTTATAGAAAAATAAGTGATTAGTGAAGTGGTTTTCAAGATTCATCATATTAGACTGAAGAATTAGAAAGATAGTTTATGGAGAAAAAATGTAGAGGGAAATAGTAGTGTTTTGGTTTACTATAGAAAAATCAGACTGACTTGTTTATGAATAAAAAAATCATACTTGTATTTTAAAATATGAATCAGAAATGTTTTTGGATAAAAAATTTATAATTATTTCTAGATAAATGTATCATGATTTTTTCTAAATAGATGAATCAGATAGTGGGTTCCATATAGATAAAATAGACAATGGGAAATAGATAAGGTAATTTGATAGAGTGACAAGACTAAGGTTTGTATGAAGTCCTAAGAAGATGTTCACATATTCTACTGGGTAAGAAAGTGCTTTTTTTTGAAGATTAACATGTCACGACCCTTTCATGGTGCTTAGACGTGACTACCCCAATCCCACTTTCCATAGGACAGGGGTTGGTGACTTACACCTGAAGGATTTTCCTGAACAAGGAAGGCATAACCTTAGAGATATGTACACACTCAAAAAGGGAAACTGATGTAAAAAAAATGTATACCCATGAGAGTAAAATACAACCACAAGTACAATTGTAAATTGAAAACAGTGGGCCGGAATACAAGCCCTAGAAACTGAAAATAAAGTAAATAGATTTCGCATCTACCCTGGAGCTCTACCTAGAGGGTAATAGCTGTAACTCTGAATTCGAAGAAGAGGATATCGACTGCTCCCGTCGCCCCAAGCTCCACCAAGACACAGTAGTCTGCACCAGACACAACAAGGTGCAGGATAATACCATGCAGGAGTGAGTATAACAATACTCAATAGGGACCCTGAGACCCCCGAAGGTCTCTCAGTAATCCAAAATGGAAAATATCACAAGAAATACCACACATGTAATATCACAAGCATGATCTAGATCATGAATCACAAAGCAAAAGAGACAGCTCACATTAACGATATAACTTCAAGGTTACTGGGATAAAGATGACTATTCGTAAAGCTAGATCATTCTATTCATAGTAACTCTATTGTTGAACCGTATAGATCATTGTATGCTGACCCATATTGGTCGCTAGATGTTGACCCGTATTGGTCGTTAGTGCTGACCCGTATTGGTCACTGGTGCTGACCCGTATTGGTCACTGGTGATGACCAGTCTTGGTTGCTAATTCAGAGGTAGGGATGATTAGTTGTACATCTAGATCATCCCACTCTAGAGTTTCTGATGCTGACCCGCATTGGTGGCTCTTCTTCCTCATGTCACAGACGACCACTGGATTCCCCCACGAAGCATGCCTGATCTCTGTAAGACTTTTCCCCTCAAGCCATAAAACCTTTTTCAACCGGTATTAATTCATCAAAAATCATACCCAAGGGGAGTGCCCCATTATAGTGGTCCCAACATGACAGACGACGCATCAATCAGACACCTAGTCAGTGAGATAGGTGCATTTTTATAAAAAGGGCCTGGTTGGATTCATGTATGATCCAACCCAGGTCACATGTCAAACTCTATCAAAACTCACTTAGAGTATCTCCAATGGATAACCTTATCACAAGGGTCCTTATTCCACATATGGCACATCTATCAGACGCCCAGTCTGTTAGTTACACCCTTTCTGTGAAACAGGGGTGATTGCATTTCGGTCCTGCCCAGCTCAATCGGGCCTGCCAAAATATGCCATAGGGACCGATTCCCAAAAAGAGTCCCAATGCCACTGACGATGTATCAAATGGACACCTAGTTTGTCAGTTACGAGTGTTTCTTTTTTCGAGGGCTGGTTTGAACTAGGCCCAGTCTGACATGGTCAGGCCAGCCTGACACAACGGGTCCTAGGGTTTACCTTACCTCTCCTGGGTACGGACCGTTAATGTTCAGCCCAGTTCCATTGGGTTCGGTCCATCGGGGTCGGCCCGACCATTTCGCAGAACCAGGCCATGGTTGGCCTGGCCCACCGGGTGGGGCTCGACCCACCCACACTAGCCCACTGAGTGAGGCTTGGCCCACCTGAACTGGCTTAATGGGCTGTGGGTCTGGCCCGTTCGTCCGGCCTGCATCCGGCCTGAGTTGCCTATAGGTGGACCGCTTCACCCAGCTAGCCCCGTGGTGCGGGGTCATTTCATCCAGCACGACGCAGCATGGCGTGGGGTCTGCATCTCCCCCATTCCATGGCCTGCTGGCCATGGTTACTGTCGCCGCCGGTGCCTACGGGCGCCACCCATCTCCCATGTGGTAGGCTTGGGCTGACCGCCTCTGGCCATCGCGGCGCACAATGGCCCGCCGCCTTCCACTGACCGCTGCAAGTTTCTGTAGGTCTCCTCTGACCACCGCCAGCCGCCATCGACATGGTTCATCAGTGGTTATTTCCGTAGACCACCGGAATTCCGCCGTCATTTTTTGGCCCTCAACCGCCTTGTCATCGTGTTCATTACCCCAACACGAAGAACACACCAATGACAAGTTTAGAGGAGGGTTCATGCCTTGTTGGTTTCGACCCATTCCCTCTAAGTTTGCATTTTAAACATTAGGAAAAGTTAATAATAACAAAAGGAAGAATAATCCCTGAGTTTAAGATCTCGGAACAACCATCCGCATGATTAGACGATACGCGGATCAACCCATTAGTCGGTTGGTCCGCGTTCATTATATTTTTCAAGAACGGGAAGAAAGGGAACATCAAAGAACATAAACCCCTACCTTTTATGATGTTTGTCACCACACATTAGTCCTAGAGGGTTTACGATGCCGATGAAACTTCCCGGACCTTCGAAAGGCATTCTTCATCATTCGTCGTTCTTCGCTAGGATGGAAGTGTGTCAGAGCATTACCCGAGATTCTCCCAAATCCTTCCTCCTAATTTTTACCAACACATCAAACTATTTATAGAACCACACTGTAGTGTTTACGTAATGATGTGACGTCGCGTAGTTACGCTATTTTGCACAATTAAATTCACCACTAAGTTGTAGAATATAGTTCATCTATGTGTTTCATTAAAGTGAACCGTCACCACATCGTCACTACCCTGCAACGTCACCGGCCTCCACGCAATGAAGAGAAAATAATAAAATAATTCTTTTAATTTTTTTTATTATTTTTCTTGAAAATTCTAAAAATTAACATTTCTGATCAGCCCTCACTGGCCAAAGTTAAGTCGTTTCTAGGTGAATATCGGTGTTCTGGATTCAACGGTGCCCTCATATTTTTAATCTGAGCACTGGTTCAAAAGATTAGAAAATGATGCCTGTGCGTTTACTGAACGTAATTTAAATTTTTTTTAGAAATTCATTATGGGAACACCGGGCCTCAGAATTACGTGGCGTCATTTTTGCCAGACTTTTAAAAATACAAAATAATTTAAAAAAAATTATATGAAATTTTCGGGTCTTTACATTGTCCCCACCTTAGGGATTTACATCCCCAAAATAAAAACAAGGCTACATAAACAAAGAGGGTTACAAGGTATTTATATGAGCCTCTTGCTCCCATGTGCTCTCATGGAGATTCCCATGTTTCCAAAAAACTCGCACCAGAGGAATCGACTGCCCACAAAGGATCTACTTCTGTCGATCCTGTATCTCCCTTGAGAACTCCATAAAAGTATCCACTTCGTCAATCTCCATCTCGCCATGGTCGATGACGTAAGATGGGTCATGCATGTATCTTTTTATCTTGGATACGTGGAATATTTCATGCACCCTCTTCAACTACGGTGGCAGTTCCAAGCGATATGCCACCTCGTCAATCCTCCAAAGTATTAGGAGTAGTCCGCTAAACCTCGTTGAGAGTTCGTTGCCTTAGCCAAATCTATGTAGTCCCCATTGAGGAGATACTCGAAAAAATACATGGTCCCCCTTCTGGAACTCCACTACTCTCCATCTCCTTTCAGCATAGAACTTATGTCAGCTCTGGGAATTCTTTATCTGCTCTCGGATGACCTGCACCTTCTCAGTGGTAGCCTGTACCATCTCTGGGCCCACAAGTGCTGGCTCTCCTAGATCCATCCAACACAAGGTCAATCTACATGGTCATGCATACAATACCTTAAAAAGGACTATACCAATGGTGGAGTGATATCTTTTGTTGTACACAAAAATACACCAAGGGTAGGTGGTCCTACCAACTACGACAAAAATCTAGGACACATGCACGAAGCATGTCCTTCATGGTCTGGATGGTCCACTCAGTCTAACCATCTATCTGTGGGTGAAAAGATGTGAACAAGAAAAGCTGAGTCTCGAAAGTCTCCTGCAAACCATTCCCTAACTGGGATATGAAGTATGCATCACTTTCTAAGACTATCGTCGAAGATGCCCCATGAAGTCTCACGATCTCCTGAATGTAGAGACGTCCCAAGATCTCTACTGAACCCTTCTCTCAAATAACGAGGAATTGGGCCAACTTGGTGATTCGGTCAACGATCACCTAGATGGTATTGTTCCCTCTAGACGTACGTGGTAACTCCATAACAAAGTCCATCGATATCCCTTCCCACTTCCATTTCGGTATCTCGAGGGGTTGGGTCAAGCCTTCTAGTACCTAGTGCTCGGCCTTTACTTTCTGGAAAGTGAGACATCTAGAAACAAACTCCACGACAACATTCTTCATCCTTGTCCACCAGTACTGATGTAGGAGGTCCTAAAACATCTTCATCATTCATGGATATATTTCCATAAGGGATATACGAAATCCCTCAACACCTCCTCTCATAGAATCACTGGTAAAACTGTACGTCCTCTGAAAAGGATAGCATGCTCCCCACCATTATAATATCTATCAAGTGCATGGCCTGAGGATATCTGAGCACGTGTAGTCTTGAAGATACTGTCTCTGAGTTTTACCTCCCTGACTCACTGAAGGAGTGGAGGGGAAGCTACCATCAACTGAAGGTAGACTATCTCATCTCTATCTATGTAGGATATCTGAAGCGAGGCTAACTACTCTGAAGCATTGTTCAGTATCTGTGAACTCGATCTTTGCCTAAGTGAATCTGCCACTATGATCCCCTTCCCAAGAGTATATACTATCTCAAAGTCATAGTCCTGGAGGAACTCTATCGATCTTCATTGTCTCAGATTCAAATATTTCTGTGTGAAGATATATCTGAGACTCTTCTGGTATGAGTAAACAATGAAGTGATTTCCCATCAAGTAGTGTCACTGCATCTTCAGTGTGAAGACTACTGCAACCAACTCTAAGTCATGGGTTACATAATTCTTCTCACAATATATCAGATGTCGTGAGCCATAATTAATCACTACATCATCCCCCATCAGGATGCAACTGAGTCCGGTCCCTAATGCATCACAGTAAACCACTTAGTCGGTGCCCTCCTCTAGAAACCTCTGAATGGGAGTGCTGGTCAAGCTCTGCCAAAACTGTTGAAAGCTCTACTAGAATGTCTCTAACCATATGAAGGGTTTCCATTTATTTTTCAAGCCAGTCATTTGCACTGATAATCTAAAGAAATTGGGTACAAACCTTCCATAGTAGCCTGTTAATCCAAGAAAACTACACACCTTAGTAACACTCCTTGGTGGATCCCAAGAAATTACTGCCTCGATCTTTTTTGGATCCACTACAACTCCAGCCTCTGAGATGACATGTCCCAAAAAGCGGACCTTCTATATCCAAAACTCACTATTCGAGAGCTTCCCATATAACTGGTCTTCCCAGAGTGGGTCCAGAACTATCCTCAAGTGTACAACATTCTCTTCCTCAGATGTTAAGTACACCAAGATGTATTCAATGAATACCACCACGAAGCGATTGAGGTATGGCTGAAAGATCTTATTCATGAGCCCGATGAATACTACTAGAGCTTTTGTCACACCTAAAGGCATCACCAACAACTCATAAAGGACATACTTACATCTAAAGGTTGTCTTTGATGTGTCCCTATCTCGTACCCCGAGCTGGTGATATCCTGACCTGAGGTCTATCTTCAAGAACCACTTCGCTCATTTCAACTGATCAAACAGATCATCAATCCTTAGCAGAGGATACTTGTTCTTCAAGGTCACCTGGTTTAGGCATCATAAGTCCATGAATAGCCTCAAAATTCTGTCTGATTTCTTGGAAAAAAACACCGGGGATGACCATAGAGAAACACTGGGCCTTACAAATCCATTCCTCTGTAAGTCTTCCAACTGTACCCTCATCTCCCGGAGCTCTACAGGGGCCATATGATACGATGATGTATATATCGGTGTTGTTCCTGGGTATAAGTCAAAACAGATTTCTACCTCTCTACGAGGAGGTAGTCCTGGGAAATATTATGTAATGACGTCCTCATAATCATCCACCATCACTAGAAAATATGGAATTTCCTCATCCACCATGTCAAAGGTCATGCAAGCCAGCTGATATGTAATCAGATTCACCCTCCTGAGTGCAAGTCCATCTTGTACTGCTCTATTTTCCTTCTCACTATCAAAGGAAAACTGGCCTCCATCTCTGCTCATACATCGAACTGTACGTCTCAAGCAGTCAATCTGTACATGAACTACTGACAGTGAGTCCATGCCTAGAATGAAGTTGTAGGGCTTCAATGCTACTACTAGAAGATTCCATCTGAAACTCTCTCCTCCTAGAGTAAGATCACACTATCGGCACTAGTGTGTGACTGCTGAATCTCCTCCCATAAGAGTATCCAAACAAAAAGGTCGAGATAAAATCATAGTCGGAATCTTAGATTCCTGAACTAAGTCTGCGACAAGGAAAGAATTTCTAGAACATTTGTCGATAAGACCTACTTCTAAAGTAGAAAAGATACAGATCGTACCTCATATCTTTTCAGGGACGTCAGGATTGTGAGCCTCTACTGCCTGTAGATGGGCCTGTACCTATTCACATTCTCCCTGAGCTCATGATGGACCACTTGGGGTGGTGGTCGTAGTGCCTGGTGACCTAGAACATTGCCCACTGCATGTCCTAGTCCCCTGCCCCATCCACTGTCTAGCTGACGCTCATGCTCCTGCCACTGTTGCTGTCTCGGTGGCCCCTCCACCATCTTCTGATCAGATGCACAGGGAGTTGAATAGTCACAAGCTCTATGACTCTATCCCCTGCAAGAAAAATAGATCATGCATCGATGGTGGCTCTATTGGCCTCTCGAGCCTCGCACCTCTGACCATGAATCCTTGGGTTGCCCTATAGAATGTCTAGCCCACTCGGGCTTCTGCATCGTTTGTCTACTGCTATCTACAGATGACTCTACTACCTGTCATCTGATAGGGGCTCTCACTGTCGGTGCCTACTCGGCAAGGAATCTCTCCATCATCAAAGCTCGCTATAGCACCCCAGCTTGCATCGGGGTGCTGGGATAAACTATTGCAGCTATGATCACTCTTCGGAGCCCCTGATAAAAGGTAGGGGCCCTGAAGTAAGGGTCTCCTACCATGTTGGTGGAGTATTGGGAGAGTTCAGTAAATCTCACAGAGTACTGAGCCACAGTCTGGCTGCCCTGCTGTAGATGCAGCAGCTCCCGAATATGCACAGAGCGTAGTGTCACTGGCACGAACTCCACCCTAAATAGACTCTCAAAGTCCATCCAGGTGAGGTTTATCTCCTCATGTATGTAGAGCATCGAGCTCCATCATTGTTTTGCCGAGCCCTGAAGAATGCTAGCGACCATGATCTCCATCTACTCGGAGGGTGTCTCTAATAAGCGAAATACCTGCGAAACCACCTCAATCCAGTATTATGATGCCTGGGGGTCCATCTCACCTTGAATACTTAGAGGCCTCTATCTTTGGAACTCATGAAATATGCTCAGCCAGTGTGCATGATCCTCTGGTAACATTTACCACTCAACGAGTGGTGGTGGTGCTAGTACACCAACCGAAGGTGCTATCACTGTGAGTGGTCCCTATACTGACGCCTCGTCAATCGGTGGGCCACTGTCATGATCTCAAATCGGAATCCTGGCTGGCTGTCTTCATGGAGGCATCATGTATGAAATAGATGTGCCACAATCAATAAGTTATACCCGGTGAACTGACTCAAGAAAGATCAAGAAAACTTTTCCAAACACTGGAAACTGGTGTTTTCATGTAACGAGTCAGAAAACAGAATTCAGGGTCTTGGTGTGTGGATACGTCAGCTGCCGCACCAACACTGAACTCCCCGACCTGAATACCGAACTCAAGACACTTTACACCGTTGCCTCATTAAAAGCAGACTTTTAGTTATTCTAGTATAACCGACCACACTTTAATACCACTTTATCACGACCCGTCCCACGGGGCCTGAATGTAACTACCCCAAGCCCGCCTTCCATAGGCCAGGGGTTGGTGACTAGCACCTGAAGGCTTTTCTCAAATAGGGAAGGAATTTCCTTAGACACCTATACACACTCAAAAAGGGAAACTAAAGTAAATATCCAACAAATGTAAGGTATAACCACGAGAGTAAAATTCAACCACAAGTACAACTATAAACTGAAAATAGTGGGATGGAATACAAGCCCTAGAAACTGAATATAAAGTAAACAGCTGTCACATATTCCCTTAATCTCTACCTGGAGGGTAGTAGCTATAAGTCTGAAGTCGAAGAGGAGGATCTCGACTGCTCTCGTCTCCCCAAGCTCCACCAAGTCCCAAACCTCCTAATTCTACCTCGATGCGTCAGTAGTCTAAACCAGACACAACAAGATGCAGGAGAAACCCATGTAGGGGTGAGTATAACAATACCCAAAAGGGAACCTGAGACCCCAGAAGGTCTCTTAGTAATCCACAAAGGAAAAGATCACAAGAAATAATACAAAGGTAATATCACAAGCACGATCTAGATCATGAAGCACAAAGAAAAAGATAAAGTTCACTCTAATAGTATAAATTCAAGGTTACTGGGATAGGGATGACTAGTCATAAATCTAGATCATCATATTAGTAGTAACTCTACTATTGACCCATATAAGTCACTATATGCGGACATGTATTGGTCGCTATATGCTGACTCATATTGGTCGATGGTGCTGACCTGTATTGGTCACTAGATGCTGACCTGTATTTGTCACTGGTGCTGACCCGTATTGGTCGATGGTGCTGACCCATATTGTTCTCTAGTGCTGACCCATCTTGGTTGCTAATTAATAGATTGGGATGATTAGTCGGAAAGCTAGATCATCCCATTCTAGAGTTTCTGATTCTAACCTGCATTGTTCGCTATTCTTCCTCAGGTCACAAACAACCACTGGATTCCCGCACAAATCATACCCAATCTCTGGAAGACACTGTTTCTCAATCCATAGATCCTTTTTCAACTGGTATGAAGTCCCAAAAAAATCATAACCAAGGGTCCACCCCATCATAGGGGTTCCAATGTGACAGATGACGCATCGATCGGACACCTGGTTGGTGAGATATGAGAAATTTTATAAAAAGGGACCGGTTAGATTCACATATGATCCAACCCATGTAAAACACCAAACTCCATCAAAACTCCCTTAAAGTGTCTCCAATGGACCTCCTTGTTATAATAGTTCTTATGCCATAGAAGACACATCGATCAGACACCTTATCTGTTAGTTACAACCCTTTTCGTGAAACGGGGGTGATCACACCTCGGTTTTGTCCAGCTTGGTCGGGCCTGATAGAATATGACATAGGCCCCGCTTCCCAAAAGGGGTCCCAACACCACTGACGACATGTCAAACGAACACCTAGTTTGTTAGTTACAAGTGTTTCTTTATTCAGGGGCTGGTTGGGTCTAGGCCCAGTCCGACTTAGTCCGGCCGACCCAACGCAATGGGCCCCAAGGTTTACCTGACAGTGCCCGGGTCTGGCCCATTAAGGGTTGGACTGATTCCACTATGTTAAGCCCATCCGGGTCTGCCCGACTAGTTCGCGAGCCCGGACCATGATTGGCTCGGCCCGCCGGGTGGGGCTCGACCCACCCACGCTGGGCCGCGGGTGCGGCCCGACCTGTGTCCAACCCGGTCTGCCTGAAGGTGGACCGCTTCACCCAGCTAGCCCTACATTGTTGGGCCGTTTTGTCCGACGTGACGCAGCGTGGCGCGGGGTCTGCTCTGCCCCCTCTTGCTGCAGCCCGCTGGCCGCCGCCACTGCCGTTGGCGGCGCCACCCATATTCCATGCAACCGGCACAGACAATCTGTCTCTGGCCACCGTGGCGTGCGATGGTGCAACACCTTCCCCCGCCCATGGTCGGTTGCCGTGGGTCTCCTCCACCCACTGCCGACACGGCGCACTGGCGGTTGTTTCTGCGGACCACTGGAATGTTGCCATCGTTTCGTGGCCCTCAAACGCCTTGCTGCCACATTTATTGCTCCACCACTAAGTATGCAACAAGGAAAAGTTTAGCGGAGGGTCTGAGCCTTGTTGGTTTTGGCCCTCTTCCTCTGCGTAATCATTTTAAACCAGAGGTAAAATTAATAATAACAAAAGGATGAATAATCCCCAAGTTTAATATCTCGCTACAACCATCCCCATGATTAGATGAGATGCAGATCAACTCGTTAATTGGTTGGTCCACATTCATTATATTTTACAAGAACGAGAAGAGATGGAACATCAAAGCACATAAAACCCCTACCTGTTTTGATATTCATTGCCAAACGTTTTTCCTCAAGGGTTTATGACGTCGACAATGCTTCCCAGTTCCAACCTTTGAAAGGTGTTCCTCTTCATTCGTCATTCTTCGCTGGGGTGGAAGTGAGTCAGAGCTTCGCCCAAGAATCCCCAAAATCCATCCTCCTTATTTTTTCCGACACGTTGAAGTATTTATAGAACCACTCTACAGCATTTCCATAATGATGTGACGTCACATCATTACACTTTTTCATTTATGAAACAACGTCGCTATTTTGCACTATTAAATTCACTGTTACGTTGCAAAATACGAGTCATCCATGTTTTTCATTAAAGTTTCCCATCTCTGCATTTTCGCTTCCCCACAGTGTCACAGTCGACCACATAATGAATGGAAAAGAATAAAATAATTCTTTTAAATTCTTTTATTATTTTTCTCGAAAAGTACAAAAATTAACTTTTCTGCTCGGCCCTCACCGACCAAAGTTAATTCAATTCTAGGTGAGTCATGGCATTCCAGATTCAATGGTGCCCTAATATTTTTAATCCAAGCACTATTTAAAAAGATATAAAATGTATCCCATGTGTTTACTAAATGTAACATAAAAATGTTCAGAAATTCATTCAGGGAACACCGGGCTTTGGAATTACGCGCCATCCTTTTTTTGAAGACTCGTAAAAATATCAAATTATTTAAAAAAAATTACATGGAATTTTTAGGTATTTACATAACAAATGTAAAGTTTGTTGAATAATCATGATGAAAAGTTCTAAATCAATTGGTGAAAGTTTCTTAACGTTTTACAAAATCCTATTTTCATCTTTCTTGATAGAAGAAGCACATACAATGTTGTTTTGATCATAGTGATATGCAAGTGTAAGGGTACTTACTACTTATTATAACCACTTAAAAGGATTGTTCTGTAGTGTATTTTATGGCATTGGATTACTTCTAAACCATGAAAATCACTATATAACCATGTTCAATGGTGAACCTTGTAAATAAATATGTTCCTATGGTTGTGTTTTAATGATTGGATTTTATAAAATTGATAAATGATTGATAGAAGGCGAAGGTTATTTTTATAAATATAATATAAAATAAAAAATATCACCGATTCACCCCATCCCTTTTTTAGTTATTACATTGATCTTACATGTTTCACTTTAGTATATACACCATTTTAAAAAAATAGGAGTATAAAAGAACATGTGTCTCAAAGAAAGAATTTTGAGACGAAACCCTTACCTCGAACCTATCACGAACCGAATTTGGTCACCATCAAAACTGGCACCAAACCCAACCCATGAAAAGTACCTAAGGGCGTTACTTATGCCCACGGGTTGGAACAAGTGCCTGGGTGTAACGCCCCGACCCCAGCTGCCCAGAGTCGGTGCATTACTTCGTAACATTGGCATGATCACAAGAAAGATCAAATCTCGAAAGACCGATTGGTTTAGTAGCCTTGGAAACACTAGATATAATCATAAAGTTTTACATTACATTTCAAAGTGAAAAACTACTACAACAACAAAGTCTTCATATCCACACTATTAACCCCTCATAATATCCCTGCAAGTCATTCATAATTTACTTCTTCACTACCTGGGAAAAATAAAACATAGAAAAGGGGGTGAGCTCAAATGCCCAGTAAGGATAACAATATAGCGGAACATTCAAAATAAGCATAAACATTTAAGGCAATTTATAACTAAAACAAAAGCCTTTTAAAATTGAACTTCAACATAGTATGGCAAAAATAAAAATGAAATAATTCCATTTACTTATTCACATGGATATTCTACTAATCGAATAATCACATGCAATATCAATAACCACTTTCATAATGTTGGAATGCATAATGTCAAACGTTAATTTCATTGTCTAGGCCTCATCCCAAGACCTAGGGGTTACTTCTAACCGGAACCCAACCCGGAGCTCCTCTAATAACCGGACACCAACCCGGAGTGCCTCTAATAACCGGACACCAACCCGGAGTGCCTCTAATAACCGGACACCAACCCGGAGTGCCTCTAATAACCGGAGACCAAACCGGAGGGCTTACTTTTACCAGTCCCTAACCTGGAGGGCTTACTTTAACCAGTCCCCAACCTGGAGGGCTTACTTTAACCAGTCCCCAACCTGGAGGGCTTACTTTTACCGGTCCCCAACCCGGAACATACTTGTTCAGCACATTCATCTGAAGAAAAGTTTGAAATATAACATAAACATTCGGATTAAAAATAACTTCTGAAATGTCAACACTTTAAACATAAACCATGAGTGATATAAAAATAGCACATCCACAGTCAAACATAACTCATTCGATACAATATGGAAGATTGTATTGTATCACATTGACCTCAATCAAGAATAATGAAGGATGTTGACATAGATGAAATCAAAATTCTTTTTAGAGAAATATCTCTTCCTATTTTTGAAATCATTTAAGAGCCATATAAAATAAAACATTTTCTTGAAAATATTCTTATAAGCTTGTAAGGGAAGCTTTGACGATTTTATAACGGCGGAAAATAACCGCACCCGCCGTATAAGTTAAAAAAACATTCTTATCTTAATTCTGTCGAAAAGGTTAAAAAGGACCTTGTTTTGAAAACGACGGAAAGATTCCTTTATAAACCTTTTATAAAAAGTCAAACAAGGGTATAAATGACTTTATCCCATATTCTTGTAAATAGTAAAAATGTTTTGAAATACATTTCGAAGAAACATGGATGTGGATGATAAAGAGATCCCAGTAGATTATTACGTATAATACAACCTCGGATAATGAAGAGATTGTGAAATATCCCTTACCAATTTGGTAACTTATGAAACATACAACCCATGAAAGAGGTATCATACAATGAATATTTAATTACACATAAATTAGAGTGTATTACACAAAGAATATAATTATGGGCAGTACATACACCACACAAAAGGTGATGGTGGCAATATGGCATGAATCTCACGGAAATAAGGAGTGAGATGAAAACCCCTTACCACGTTAATCAAATGAGTCTTATGTCCAAAAGTTAATAACCACCAAATTATTTACAGAATAACATGAATATAAAGAGAATCATGATAATATATATCAAATGGCAGTACACAATACACCACTTTCAATAATTTAGTGGCGAACAATGGAAATCTCACGGAATTGAATGTGAGATAAGAAAATCCCTTACCTTGTACTTTTCCTTGGTTGGGGTAGGTTAACCTCCTGTATAATGGTGAAATAATTGTTATTAAATTATACAAGAATCATATATATTAATATGATATCATATATGATCTTTTAACATTGATTTGTTAATAATATCTTAAAATTATCGTCGTTTCGGGTGTTAACTTACTTGTTTTCTTTTATATGTTTTGTTACGTAAGACATGTTTGTAAAGGATAGGTTGTATATTATTCATATCCAGAATGATATCAATTCCTTAAACATCATTTTTAAATCATCAAATGATAATTATACTTGAATGGATACGATGGAGAATGAATCTCATCGCGTTTGTGGAGACGGTAGTCCGTACGTACGCACGAGCGACAATATCATTCTTTTGATATTAAAATAATATATAAATGGATGGTATATCATATATACAGAATCATTAACATGTTATATTTATTATTTACATGAGTTACACATCATTATTATACCCATCCAAATAATAATATATTGAATAACAATTACACCACGACGTGGAGACGGTAAGCCGTACGTACGCACGTATGGTGACATGTTATTCAAAGGGTGGATAGAATACTGAATATGGTTGTACCATATTTATAATAACATCACAGTATATGTAAGATACTGGAGTTATTATTTTAGAATGGTAAGAACAAAGAAAGAGGAAGTGGAAGAAGAAAGGAACTTGGAAAAGGGTGGTGAAATCATTACCTCTTCTTCGGGTTCTTCCTTTTGATTTGATCAAAAGGGCTCCTTAGGTTGGCTTTCTGATCAAAATAAGGCCTCTATGTTGTAGTGAGGGATGTTGGGAGAGTATTTGGGCAGAGTTTGGCTGAGCCAAAAGGCTTTGAAGGTGTGAAGAAATGAGAAGGAGGAGTGCCCTTTTATAAGAGGGGTGAGGGGCACCTTTGGAAAAGCTAGAAATATTAATTTATAATAAATTCATATTTGGTTTCTAATGGCTCCAAAGTTTATTATTCAAAGGTTAAGGTGGGGATAGGTCGAAAACCACTCAACCAATAGAATTTAGACAGGTTTGGGTACTTATATTAACCTTATCTTTAAGTATTAACTCTAAGTTAATTAGTTTCACTTTTACAATGTCTCTTTGTACTATATACATCCAAGCGACCCCCAAGTGGTCCATTAATGATGAACCTATCTTTATATAAGTCTCTTGGCCGAACCTTAGATTTTTAGGAATTTAATATCAATTAATAATATAATATTTGTTTTAAAAACTCTTTTATGTCAATTTTGACACTATTCAATAGTTGATTTTTGTGAAACTCATAACAGATTGATTACTTCGAACAAAGTCAATTAAATCAATCCTAATATATCATATTATCCTAGAAAATTAGTTTAATTCATTAAAAGTTTCATATTATATTTTTTTTGGGTATTTATAATATCAATTATTTTAATTTTTCACTATTATAGTAATTACTGCATCATCATTGTGTCATAAATAAAATAACTTATTTAATGTCTAAAAATTATAAATAAAAGATCATTATGTAGGAAATCTTTTTAGATTTCTAATGAATATTTATAATCTAAAATACAACATATATAACCCTATGTAACAATTGTTTTTCTAAAAGATATATGCTTGTGTCATTTTTGTATTCATTTTAACTTAATTAAAATAAAGTGTCATTATCACTTACAAGTGGATCCATGGGGTCCCAAAATTGACACAAAGATGCCCATGGTCGACCATGTATCAACCAATAGGGTTAAGACACGTTTTAGGGTAATTTAGTATTATTATAATATTATTTTTTAACCCTTATTTACCGGATTTACCCTTAACCATGGTAAATAAAATATTTACCGCAGTAATTATTCAAAATGTCTAAAAATAAAAGTTACCTATTTACACAATTTGAACATCCTGATTCCAAATATGGAATCCATTTTCCTAAATTCAAAACACAGAAGTGGCAGAAATTAATTTAAAATTAATTCCCGTTGTCAAAACAAAAAGCGTGTTTTTAAGAGATAATAACTATCAAAAGATTGACACTTGTTTATGTTCGGTTTAATTGTAAAATTATGTCCAATGACCAACATTATATTAAATAGTAAAAATATATTCTAAATATACTTTAAAACCACTCAAATTCATAATTTATTACTATTAATTATTTTGATTAAAAAAGTTGTTTTTAATTAAAATTTAGTAATTTTCACTATTCATCAAAATATGAAAGTTATCCGAAAAGTACCAAAATTTCACCTTAGGATAAATTTGATATTCCGAATCCAAAAATGAAGTCCATTTTAAAATATAAAATATATATAACTTCAAAAAGTAGGTATTACTATTCATAACAGCTAGTTTGATTGGTTACGGTGTGTTAGAACTCGAAGTTGCGTACAACACACGCTACTGTTTTATTCAAAGGAAAGCGTACCATGGAAGCTTGGGATGTTTCATTTTAAATTTTTTTGATGTCTCCATTTAGTCAAAAAGTTTAAAATATTGTATTTAAAAAGGTTTCACTATCAAAAGTTGATAAAAGTGCAATACTGAAAATGAATCTGTTCTTGCATTATGACTAAGAAACTCATAATATGGATTCTAAAATTATAAGGATTATCTAAAGTTTAAAATTTAGTTAATAATATTCATGACCTCTTTTAATGGATTTTTTTTTTGGTAAGTCATGGTGCAATTGAACTCAGTGTTGCGTGTAGTGCAAGTTATTGAATTATTTTGAAGAAATAACACACTATGAAATCTTGGGGTGTTACATTCTCCCCTCCTTTAATAAATTGCGTCCTCGCAATTTGAAATTGTTCTTCAAAAATAAAAGGTTGAAAGTAGAAAATATATTTGTGGGAAAACCCACATTGGAAATTGGGTTACTAAAATTTAGTCTTAATATGAGGAAAAGAGAAATCAAAGGGTCACCACCAAATTATGATCTCGATTAGGAGAACATTGGTGGAAATTAGAGACATATAATCGGAGGAAAAACGTAAATATTTATAGGTAGTGATTGAGGTCATCAATCACAAACAAGTGTATAATTGAGGTCCTTAAATTCATCAATCTATGATGATTTGAAATACCATCGGTTCAACAAAACATAGGGTATTAGGATAACACATTTTTGACGTTTCAAAATATCTTAGTTGAAATCCCACATCGAAAAATGAATTAATGAGGCCTCTATTTAAAATAAAGAGTGGAAAGTATGAAGATTACCGAAAATAACACATACTAGGGTTCCATGTAAGAAAATATGGATATGGAAGAAAAATCTAGCCATCAATTATCTGATGGAGAGTGGTAGAGAACATGGCTATGAAAAGGCCAACAATCCCAAAGCCATAAATTAGTGATGATTTAAGGTACCATCTAGGACAACATTTTTGTTCTAAGTTCCTTTTATTAATGATGAGGAATTTATTTATGAGATTGGCTAAGATCATAAGGAGATATACTTAGTTTATAATTAGAGTTTTATCCATTAATAAATTTCTACCAAAACTCATTATTCACTCGTAAAAAAAATTCTATTTATACTATTCATAGAGGGTTCCAAAATAAACGAATTTATAATTCATCTACCAGATCTTTTAAAAAAATACTTTATTTAATCCAGGACATCTCGTGGGATAGTGGTAGGTGATACACCCTTGTCGCCCTTTGGTTGCGGGTTCAAGTCTCGCAGCCTTGCCGGACGCGACGGGTTGCCGCCCGACCTCCGGGTTGTCCTTTTATGGCAATCCAAAATAATCCAAACTAGAACTATCCAAAATACTTCTGTCCAAACTCACAGTCCAACATTCATAAGGAAGGTAAACATAATATAGATCCTTTTTACCCCGTAATAGCATATGAATACCTTCATCATGTATTACCATATTCCTTATTGATTACATTCATGCTCCCTTATTCCATATAGAATGCTGGATATACTTCATTAATCCAAAAATGTTTTAAAACCCAACAATGATGGAATATACAAATCATTAATCAGTTCCAAGGTAGTCAAGAATATCCAATATAATTTATCCAAAACAATCACATATTATTCCAAAATCACTACCTCAGTATCAGAACTATATTATGGTTTATCATTCTCTCAACCATATATTTTCCAAAAATCTATCCTGCTAATGAGTCACTTTTCTTTGTTCCACACAATCTCAAGTCCTTAATGAAATAGTACTGCAGTACAATCCTTATATACTCCATAATTATTATAACAAGTACATTGTTGATACAACACTCAATTGAAATAATAAACATAAGAACTCTAATCATTCCTCTTCATCTGTGGTAGTATCATAACTTGATTATTATCCAATAGCATCATTTGCGGCATAGTCTGATGACTGGGACATAGGTTCGCGTAGTGTCCAAACTCCTTGCAAATGAAGCATTGTACATTTGAAACCATTTTCTTACCCTTGCAGTAATGTACTTTGTGCCCTTTTCCTCCACACTTATAACAAACTCCCATTCCTTTCAGGCAATTTCCAGGGTGTTTCTTTCCACAGTTACCACACATGGGAAAATTCTTCTTTTCCCTCTTCCCTTTATCCATTTTTCTCTCTTCCATCCTTTTCTTCTCTTGCTTCCCTTCAAAGACATAGGACTCAGTAAACTCTTTACTTATCTTATCAACACATGATATTATTTCTTCATATGATGATAATACATGGGAGACTATTTCTCTTATCAATTATAGCTTAAAACCATGAAAGATATGATCCTTCCTTCTCTTTGGATCATGTGCATTTCTGGAGTTCTCATTCCTTCTACTGGGCGCCATTTCTAAACAATGGCATAAACAAGATCAGTTTATGAATCAAAATACATAATCCCATACTTATAAAACACTTAACATAAATTGAACTATTTATGGATATAATCCATAATCATAAGAATGTTTCCTTTGAGGACGTATATACTCATAAACCCTTCATAATGATTTGTAAAGAAAATGAGAGTTATCCTAATCCTATCCCCCGGGAGTGTCGTAACCAAGAGTGCAGCAAGGCCCGTTGTCGTGCACCAGTTCCCGTTCGAGTCTAGCTCAAAGCGGTGTTTTCGGGTTTTACCCCTAGGTACATCTGTGCCAGAGCCGCCTCTACCTGCTCATATCCAGACAGGGATGTATTGCTCGGAAAACTCACAAAATCTCTACAATACCAAAATTCTAGGAACTTCTTCTACACTAATCCTCAAAGTTCATCTTAGGTCTACATGCTCTAATCAGAGTTTATCTAAATCTAGCTTCCAAGGTTTGTACTAAACTTCCTCTGATACCAACTGTAACGCCCCGACCCCAGCTGCCCAGAGTCGGTGCATTACTTCGTAACATTGGCATGATCACAAGAAAGATCAAATCTCGAAAGACCGATTGGTTTAGTAGCCTTGGAAACACTAGATATAATCATAAAGTTTTACATTACATTTCAAAGTGAAAAACTACTACAACAACAAAGTCTTCATATCCACACTATTAACCCCTCATAATATCCCTGCAAGTCATTCATAATTTACTTCTTCACTACCTGGGAAAAATAAAACATAGAAAAGGGGGTGAGCTCAAATGCCCAGTAAGGATAACAATATAGCGGAACATTCAAAATAAGCATAAACATTTAAGGAAATTTATAACTAAAACAAAAGCCTTTTAAAATTGAACTTCAACATAGTATGGCAAAAATAAAAATGAAATAATTCCATTTACTTATTCACATGGATATTCTACTAATCGAATAATCACATGCAATATCAATAACCACTTTCATAATGTTGGAATGCATAATGTCAAACGTTAATTTCATTGTCTAGGCCTCATCCCAAGACCTAGGGGTTACTTCTAACCGGAACCCAACCCGGAGTGCCTCTAATAACCGGACACCAACCCGGAGTGCCTCTAATAACCGGACACCAACCCGGAGTGCCTCTAATAACCGGACACCAACCCGGAGTGCCTCTAATAACCGGAGACCAAACCGGAGGGCTTACTTTTACCAGTCCCTAACCTGGAGGGCTTACTTTAACCAGTCCCCAACCTGGAGGGCTTACTTTAACCAGTCCCCAACCTGGAGGGCTTACTTTTACCGGTCCCCAACCCGGAACATACTTGTTCAGCACATTCATCTGAAGAAAAGTTTGAAATATAACATAAACATTCGGATTAAAAATAACTTCTGAAATGTCAACACTTTAAACATAAACCATGAGTGATATAAAAATAGCACATCCACAGTCAAACATAACTCATTCGATACAATATGGAAGATTGTATTGTATCACATTGACCTCAATCAAGAATAATGAAGGATGTTGACATAGATGAAATCAAAATTCTTTTTAGAGAAATATCTCTTCCTATTTTTGAAATCATTTAAGAGCCATATAAAATAAAACATTTTCTTGAAAATATTCTTATAAGCTTGTAAGGGAAGCTTTGACGATTTTATAACGGTGGAAAATAACCGCACCCGCCGTATAAGTTAAAAAAACATTCTTATCTTAATTCTGTCGAAAAGGTTAAAAAGGACCTTGTTTTGAAAACGACGGAAAGATTCCTTTATAAACCTTTTATAAAAAGTCAAACAAGGGTATAAATGACTTTATCCCATATTCTTGTAAATAGTAAAAATGTTTTGAAATACATTTCGAAGAAACATGGATGTGGATGATAAAGAGATCCCAGTAGATTATTACGTATAATACAACCTCGGATAATGAAGAGATTGTGAAATATCCCTTACCAATTTGGTAACTTATGAAACATACAACCCATGAAAGAGGTATCATACAATGAATATTTAATTACACATAAATTAGAGTGTATTACACAAAGAATATAATTATGGGCAGTACATACACCACACAAAAGGTGATGGTGGCAATATGGCATGAATCTCACGGAAATAAGGAGTGAGATGAAAACCCCTTACCACGTTAATCAACTGAGTCTTATGTCCAAAAGTTAATAACCACCAAATTATTTATAGAATAACATGAATATAAATAGAATCATGATAATATATATCAAATGGCAGTACACAATACACCACTTTCAATAATTTAGTGGCGAACAATGGAAATCTCACGGAATTGAATGTGAGATAAGAAAATCCCTTACCTTGTACTTTTCCTTGGTTGGGGTAGGTTAACCTCCTGTATAATGGTGAAATAATTGTTATTAAATTATACAAGAATCATATATATTAATATGATATCATATATGATCTTTTAACATTGATTTGTTAATAATATCTTAAAATTATCGTCGTTTCGGGTGTTAACTTACTTGTTTTCTTTTATATGTTTTGTTACGTAAGACATGTTTGTAAAGGATAGGTTGTATATTATTCATATCCAGAATGATATCAATTCCTTAAACATCATTTTTAAATCATCAAATGATAATTATACTTGAATGGATACGATGGAGAATGAATCTCATCGCGTTTGTGGAGACGGTAGTCCGTACGTACGCACGAGCGACAATATCATTCTTTTGATATTAAAATAATATATAAATGGATGGTATATCATATATACAGAATCATTAACATGTTATATTTATTATTTACATGAGTTACACATCATTATTATACCCATCCAAATAATAATATATTGAATAACAATTACACCACGACGTGGAGACGGTAAGCCGTACGTACGCACGTATGGTGACATGTTATTCAAAGGGTGGATAGAATACCGAATATGGTTGTACCATATTTATAATAACATCACAGTATATGTAAGATACTGGAGTTATTATTTTAGAATGGTAAGAACAAAGAAAGAGGAAGTGGAAGAAGAAAGGAACTTGGAAAAGGGTGGTGAAATCATTACCGCTTCTTCGGGTTCTTCCTTTTGATTTGATCAAAAGGGCTCCTTAGGTTGGCTTTATGATCAAAATAAGGCCTCTATGTTGTAGTGAGGGATGTTGGGAGAGTATTTTGGCAGAGTTTGGCCGAGACAAAAGGCTTTGAAGGTGTGAAGAAATGAGAAGGAGGAGTGCCCTTTTATAAGAGGGGTGAGGGGCACCTTTGGAAAAGCTAGAAATATTAATTTATAATAAATTCATATTTGGTTTCTAATGGCTCCAAAGTTTATTATTCAAAGTTTAAGGTGGGGATAGGTCGAAAACCACTCAACCAATAGAATTTAGACAGGTTTGGGTACTTATATTAACCTTATATTTAAGTATTAACTCTAAGTTAATTAGTTTCACTTTTACAATGTCTTTTTGTATTTTTATATAATATGGTTAATAAACTTACTATATACATCCAAGCGACCCCCAAGTGGTCCATTAATGATGAACCTATCTTTATATAAGTCTCTTGGCCGAACCTTATATTTTTAGGAATTTAATATCAATTAATAATATAATATTTGTTTTAAAAACTCTTTTATGTCAATTTTGACACTATTCAATAGTTGATTTTTGTGAAACTCATAACAGATTGATTACTTCGAACAAAGTCAATTAAATCAATACTAATATATCATATTATCCTAGAAAATTAGTTTAATTCATTAAAAGTTTCATATTATATTTTTTTTGGGTATTTATAATATCAATTATTTTAATTTTTCACTATTATAGTAATTACTGCATCATCATTGTGTCATAAATAAAATAAATTATTTAATGTCTAAAAATTATAAATAAAATATCATTATGTAGGAAATCTTTTTAGCTTTCTAATGAATATTTATAATCTAAAATACAACATATATAACCCTATGTAACAATTGTTTTTCTAAAAGATATATGCTTGTGTCATTTTTGTATTCATTTTAACTTAATTAAAATAAAGTGTCATTATCACTTACAAGTGGATCCATGGGGTCCCAAAATTGACACAAAGATGCCCATGGTCGACCATGTATCAACCAATAGGGTTAAGACACGTTTTAGGGTAATTTAGTATTATTATAATATTATTTTTTAACCCTTATTTACCGGATTTACCCTTAACCATGGTAAATAAAATATTTACCGCAGTAATTATTCAAAATGTCTAAAAATAAAAGTTACCTATTTACACAATTTGAACATCCTGATTCCAAATATGGAATCCATTTTCCTAAATTCAAAACACAGAAGTGGCAGAAATTAATTTAAAATTAATTCCCGCTGTCAAAACAAAAAGCGTGTTTTTAAGAGATAATAACTATCAAAAGATTGACACTTGTTTATGTTCGGCTTAATTGTAAAATTATGTCCAATGACCAACATTATATTAAATAGTAAAAATATATTCTAAATATACTTTAAAACCACTCAAATTCATAATTTATTACTATTAATTATTTTGATTAAAAAAGTTGTTTTTAATTAAAATTTAGTAATTTTCACTATTCATCAAAATATGAAAGTTATCCGAAAAGTACCAAAATTTCACCTTAGGCTAAATTTGATATTCCGAATCCAAAAATGAAGTCCATTTTAAAATATAAAATATATATAACTTCAAAAAGTAGGTATTACTATTCATAACAGCTAGTTTGATTGGTTACGGTGTGTTAGAACTCGAAGTTGCGTACAACACACGCTACTGTTTTATTCAAAGGAAAGCGTACCGTGGAAGCTTGGGATGTTTCATTTTAAATTTTTTTGATGTCTCCATTTAGTCAAAAAGTTTAAAATATTGTATTTAAAAAGGTTTCACTATCAAAAGTTGATAAAAGTGCAATACTGAAAATGAATCTGTTCTTGCATTATGACTAAGAAACTCATAATATGGATTCTAAAATTATAAGGATTATCTAAAGTTTAAAATTTAGTTAATACTATTCATGACCTCTTTTAATGGATTTTTTTTTGGTAAGTCATGGTGCAATTGAACTCAGTGTTGCGTGTAGTGCAAGTTATTGAATTATTTTGAAGAAATAACACACTATGAAATCTTGGGGTGTTACACTGGGTATCCTAAATTTTGGTTTGGGAATGATTTACCCGAGTGTGGATACATAAAACATCAGAACCAATCGATAAAATGAATTTGAAAATCCAATACAAAAAAGACTTAAAAAATTCCAAAACTGAATACATAGGTTTAAACATATAATAAGAGGTCCAAAGACACATAAAATTAGTATAAAAATATCCCCAATGACTCCACACGACAGGGGGTCATCACCCACAAGTCGTCTCCACAACGCTGCACCATGGAAGGGAACTAACAACCTGAACCGCCATCCCCCAAGGCCTTGCCTTTACCTATGTCAAACATGATAATTTATACTTACACCCAAGGGGTTTAAGTAGGGTTTGAGACTAGTCCCAATAGTATACCACCAAGAGATTACATAGAGTAATCAACACAAGATAAAAAGCATGTTAGTTTTGATAAGCAAGAAGTGGTGGAAATAATTTCTAAAGAATGAAACTTTTAAATGTAAATAGTTTTAAAAGGGAATTTTACATGAGTGAAAAAATTTCTATAAAACTTGTCATATACTTTATTTTCTAGAAAAAACCACTATATTTCAAAGATAATTTCCAAATATTCAATGAACACTAATCTCAGGAACACTCCTAGGCACTAGTTAGTCTTGGGCCCCATGTACCTCGTACCTCGTTGTAAAGTAACCATAGAAAAATACTTTATCATGCATGATACACTAGTAGGGAACATACCAATAACCTTGTGGTCCCCAATCATCATCAATATAATTTTTCTAGTGTTTTTGTTATCAATTTTTCTTAGTGAAATAGGGATAAAACCGCTCCAGATCACTAGCATACTGGTACATATCCACCCTCCTAGATACCCAGGATTCCCCCATTGTGATCAAACTAATTTCACATGTTAAAAAAATACATTACCACTTAAATACATCTGTTCTGTTCATAACCAACTCAAAATAATATCTACACATGCTTTTTACAACTTACATCACTTAATAAAACCTTTAGGATTTCAATAAAATAACGTCACAAAATGTAACAATGTTTTTCACACAAAATACCCTAAAACCCCCACATTGAACACTATGTGCATACCCATATTCCTAAAAATAGAATTTACAGCACCAAAATATTTTTATAAATCCATTACATGTGTTATAAAACAACCCCAATTGGCATAACAAAGAATAGACATGTAAAACACCCAATTTAACACAAAATTGATACCTAAAAATCATTTGCTTAACCAACATCACCAAAAACAAATTTTTATGTAAGGATAATAAAGAAGAAGTGTGTTAAAAATGGAAATTAACCAAATCTAACTCATCTAGTATTTCTCACATATGAAATCACCTACCATAAGTGTCAAAACCCTTGAATCATTGTGCGAAAGTTCAACCGCACCACCACCACACCACAAGGGACATAGATAAATCCTAAAACCACAAGAATAGAGCAATAAATCCAGGATCAAACCCTAGGTTCTAAACCCAACTTGTTGGACATTAGTTACTTAAATAATAAATGGAAGAAACCCTAAGAAAATGGGAGTAAGAGGGAATGAGACCCACTTACTTGAGAGGTCTTGAATAAATTGTGCCAAATACACCAGTATCCAAATTTTCAAACATCAAAAAATGAAATTGAGGTTCGAATAAGGCTGAGAAGGTCAAGTGAGAACTAAAATGGGGGAAAAAGAGTAAAAAATAAAGGAGTTATGAAGGAAATAAGTTACCGCTTCAAATCTGGACGATTTGAGAAATTCTAAGAAGTCATTCCCTAATTCAGGATGCATATAAGCTATAAAGAGGGTGAAAATAGAATGGGGATGATACTAGGGTTAGTGGTATTGGGTGAGAGTTATAATCACCAAAAAATCATAAAAATTGAATAGGATATTTTTTTAAAAACTAGAAATGTGCTTAGGGGCTGGACCAAGTCCTTAAATAAAAACCCAAATCCACCGAGATTATGGATTCTTAAAGGGTAAAAATTGATATGGTGGTGTTAATAGGTCAGGGGAAGCCATTTTGGATATGTAATGGTCACAATGTTTTAAAAAAAGAAAGAGTTATAAAAGAAAAAAAATTGGTTTTTAAATCTGGAAATGGGATCACGGGTTGGACCAAATCATGAAAACTCACCCTTTCCTCCAAAAATGAATGGGAAACCCCCACACAAAGAAATAATGGAAATTAAATGAAATTTACCTTTAAAATAAGTCATGAATGTGAAAATTCTCCCCACCATGAATGACTATCCACCCCATAAAGTCAACCTAAAGCTTGATCAGAAAACAAGAATGGCTACTCCTTCTCAAACCACAACTTCCACTCCCAAGTATCATGTGTATTATTACCATGCTACTAAAGAACAAGGACCAATTGAATAGACTTTCCCTAAATAAACTTATCTTGGAAGTCTACTATTCACATTGGCCACTCAAAAACAGATAAATCTAGATCTATATCCAGCTCCTCCCAATTCAGTACATGGGATGGATCTAGGTTGTATTTATTCAACTAAGAGACATGGAAGATGTCATGGATGGATGTAAACTAAGAAGGTAAGGAAAACTCATATGCTACCTTTAGAATACACTCGATGATCTCAAAAGGTCCTACATAACACGACGTCAGCTTCCCTTGAATTCCCTATTAACGATGGCCCAAACAAGGGGACAATTCAAGAATACCCTATCACCCATAGAAAACTCTAGGTCTCAATGCCTCTAGTCAGTATATGATTTATGAAGACTCTGAGCTATCTATAAGTGATCCCTGATCAACTTGACCTTCTCAGACTTCTCTTGAACTAGACTCGGCCCCAGTAGTGAGGTCTCACCTACCTCAACCCAATTGTGAGGGGCCAACAAGGCCGACCATAAAGCACCTTAAAAGGATCCATTTGAATAGAGTATTGTTAACTGTTGTTATAAGAAAACTCAACCAATAAAAAATGGTTATCCCAAGAACCTTCAATGTACAAAACACATGCACAGAGAATATCCTCCAAAATATGATTCTCCTGCTCTGTCTGACCATCCGTTTGAGGATGGTATGATGTGCTCATCTTAATCTGATACCCCAAGGCCTTCTGAAGGCATTCCCAAAACTAATAAGTGAAAAAGGGGTCTCTATCTGATACAACTACTGACAACACACAATGGATCCTTACTATCTCCTGAAGATACAAATGACCAAACTCATCCACTTTAGATATATCTCGGATTAGAATGAATTGGGCTGATTTATTCAGATGATCAATCACCACCCAAATGAAATTCATACCCTGAGGTGTACGAGGCAAGCTAAAAATTAAGTCCATGGAGACCTTGTCCCACTTCTAGGTAGGAATGGGTAACGACTAGAGAAAACCTAAGGGCCTTTGATTCTCTAGATTCACCAGATGGCATGTTTAGCATCTCGACATGAAGTATGTGATGTCTCATCTCATGCCAGACCACCAGAAATGCTGACAGACATCATAATACATCTTGGTGACACCCAGATAGACAACCCACTGAGACTGGTGGCCATCCTACATCACCACCTTCTGTAGAGATAAAGACACTACTGAATGACCCTTGAAGCATAGGATTCCCTAGCGAGAAAATGACCAATCAAAAGATGTCTCCCTACCATGATGAAACTACTTTGACTGATGAAAAATATCATCACTTTTATATTCCTGATAAATTAGCTCCACCAAAGAAGGAGTCAACTGAAAGCTTGGTAAGAACGCACCCCCATTTTTCTCTATGGTCTCCACATGAATCTGAGCAAAGAGTTCCATTAGAGTCCACTCATCACTATACTTCCTCAAATTATTCACTAGGAATCTTTTGATTAAGGAATTGGCCACCAAGTTACCCTTGCTTGGGGTATATACAATGTCAAAGTCAAACCCCTACAAGTACTTGATCCAATGATTCTGCCTCATGTTGAGGTCCTTATATGAGAATATATAGGCAAAGATTTTGTGATCTGAGTAAACCAAAAACATATCTCCAAATAGGTAGTGATGCTATGTATTCAAAGCGTGCATCACAGCTTCTAACTCCAAGTTGTAGGTCGAGTAATTTTTTTTCATGTGGTCGGAGTTGGCGAGAGCCATATGCCACCAGATGGTCATCCTGCATAAGCACACACCTGAGACCCATACCTGAAGCTTCACAATACACCACATAACCCTTTATATCCTTTATAAAAATTAAAATTGGGGTGGTTTTAAACCGCCTATTCAGCTCTGAGAAGGATTCTTGACATTCTCGGACCCATACAAACTTCACCCCTTTCAAAGTGAGCACAGTTATCAGTGAAGAAAGATGAGAGAAATCCCAAACAAACCACCTGTAATAACCATCCAGGCCAAGGAAACTTGTGATATCGAACACGTTCTTAGGATAATCCCAATACATAATGAAACTGATCATCACAGGGTCCTCTGAAACCCCCTACTCTGAGATCACATGCCCCATAAATTTCACTTCCCTGATCCATAAAGTGCATTTGGACAACTTTTCATAAAGGTGATGCTCTCACAAGGTTCCCAGAATGATCCGTAAGTGATGCTCATGTTCTCCCTCAGATCCTGAATAAACTAGGATGTCATCCAAAAATACCATGAAAAAGGAATTGAGATACTAATGGAACACCCTGTTCATGAGTGTCATAAAGACTTTAGGAGTATTGGTCAATTTGAAGGGCATGACCAAGTACTCAAGTGGCCGTACCTGCTTCAAAAGGTTGTATTTGGGATATCTGCCTCATTCACCTTGAGTTGATGATATCCTGGATGTAAGTCTATTTTTAAAAAATAAATTTTCCCCTTCAACTGATCGAAAAATTCACCTATTCAAGTCAAAGGATATTTGTTCTTGATTATTACCTTATTCAGCTTCTGGTAGTCAATGCACAACCAGAGGGATCCATTGGCCTTTTTCGTGAACAACAAAGGAGTGGACTAAGGAGAGACAATCGGGAGAATGAATCCTTTAGATTATAAGTCATCAAGTTGTATATTTAATTCCCTCAGCTTGGTTGGGCCATGTGGTATAAGGGAAGAGATATCAGTTGTGTTTCCTATGCCCGATCAATCGAGAAATACACATCCCACTCTAGAGGAAAACCTGATAAATCATCCAAAAATACCTCCAAAAACTCATGAACTACATTAGGTAGTCCACCTTCAGAAGAATTACCATATTACACTATCATGAGTGAAAATAATTGAAAAAAAATATTTTAAATCTAGGAGTGGAGGTCCCGCACAACTCGATTGAGGATCCCATTCCCCATGAAAAACCTTATGAATCTCATCAGGTGCTGTGAAACTGACCCGCCACCTATAGAAATCGATGTGCACCTAGAAGTTTACTATCCAACACATGCCATGTATTATGTAAAATAGACCCATATTTAAGACCAGGAAATCCCACTCCATCTCAACCCTTGACATGGAAAGTACACACGACAGGCACCTGAGACCCTGCTCCTTCTTTCCTAGCGGTATCACCAACTCCATCGCAAAAGACAACAAATCAGTTGGTAAATTTATAATATTCACAAAACATGAAAAAATGAATGAAATAGTGGCACAAATATCAAAAATAACAACAACAATAGAAGATGAAATAAAAATGGCACCTCGAACTGTAGATGGTCCCTCCTCTGATCCTTCTAGTGCCTGATCCACCACATGGAGATGTATGGTATCTCCCTTAGGAAGACCGCTAGTCTATGGTTGTGACCTAAAATAGATCTTCCCATAAGATAACCTAGCCCTACCACCATGGCCCCCAAATCGAGATCCCCTATCCTCGACAGCTCTGATTGCGCTGGCACTCCTCTTGAAGCCACTGATCCTACCCCACTCTAAAGTGGACGTGCCACCCTGAAAAAGCGCTGCAAGTGACCCATACCTCCACATTTATAACAAATATTATAAAAAAATGAGCATACTATTCAGATGTTCCCCAGTCTCCCACACTGGTGGCACACGACAGATCTCGCATTAGAAGCCATAGATGAAAACTGCCTGGAACCGTGGCCTGAACTACCACCTCCCTTCTTCCCATGCTCCTCTTTCTTCCTTTTCTTCTCTGAAGTGCTTCCACTGCCAACTACTGATACTATCCTAGAAAAACCATCCCACCCTTTTCCATAAATCTCCACCTTACACACTCAGTCAACCACCTTAGCATAGGTCCTCAGCTTAAACAAGAAAACCTGAGAGTATATCTCTAGTCGTAAGCCTTTGTCAAACCTATGGGTCTTCACTTGTTCATTAGAGATGACTTTAGGAGCATACTAAACCAGTTTAGAGAAATGTCTTTCATAATCCATCATAGAAAGATCCCCCTGAATAAGATCCATGAACTCTAGGGATCTAACATATGCCAAGACTTCAGGGCAGTACTGTTCATTGAAGATGACCTTGAAATCTCCCCAGTGCATCTGCTCATTCTTCCCAGTTTTAAGTACTAATTCCCACCACTTGTAGCTAGGACCCTCCAACAAAAAAGAGTCACACTTCACTCTTACTTCCTCAGGTGTTTCTAAGAACTCGAATATGTGCATAATATTTTCAAGCCATTCCCCTAATTCCTAGGGTTTTATGCTAGCTCAGAAAGTAAGAGGATTGTTTTTCAAGAACTCCTAGGATTTGTCCTTCCTAGGACTAGTCTCATATTCTCTAACATGATCTATAATAGGATCCAGTTCATTTCCTAAATCATAGATAGCCCTAACCATAACCTCCATTATCCTCTGATCAAGAGGTGAGGGAGAAATCCTTCTGGATTCCTCCCATGGGTGCATGAAAGATTTCCAGGGAGACATATTTATACAAAATAAAATAGTCACAAGAAAAAAAACCAATACAAAAATTATGAAAATTTCATCAATAAAATCAAATATAAATAATCCAAACACATTACAATGATAAAAAAACAACTACCCCACCCCCACCCAATGTCCACATGTAGTCTACAGCCCACACATCTCACCTGAAAGTGAAGTCAAACAAACAATTCCAATGTCCCATGGTGACTCAAGGTCTTCCAAGAGAGGTGCAGGCCAAGTACCCAACTCATGAACCAAACTCTGAGTCCCAATAGTCCTATCCTCTGTATATCCTGACTCATCTCAAAATAATAATATAATCCAAAAACATTGACCTCTATTGATACAATTTTGTGACGAACCAAATCTGGTCGCCATAAAAATTGGCACCAAAACCAACCCATGAAAAGTCTTGAAGGGTGTTTCTTATCCTCATGGGATGAAAATAGTGCCTGGGTATCATAGATTTTGTTTTGGAAATTATTTACCTGAGTATGGATACATAAAACATCAGAACATATCGATAAAATGAATCTGAAAATTCTTTCCAAAAAAGACCTAAAAAAAATCCATAAATAAATACATAGTTTTAAACATATAAAAATAAGTCTAAATACAAATAAAATTAGCATAAAAAATTTCCCAAGGACTCTACACGATAAGGGGTTATCACCCACAAGCCGTCTCCACAACGCCACACCATTGAAGGGAACTAACAACCTAAATCGCCACCCCCTAAGGCCTTTCCTTTACCTGTGTCAAACATGATCAAGTATACGTACACCTAAGGGGTGTAATTAGGGTGTGATACTAATCCTAACAGGATACCACCATGATATTCCATAGAGTAAGCAATACAATATAAAAATCATGCTAGTTTAGATAAGCAAGATGTGGGAAAAATCATTTCTAAATAATTAATCTTTAAATGTAAACAGTTTTCAAAGGGAATTTTCCATGAGTGAGAAAATTTAAATAAAACATGTATGTTACTTTATTTTCTATAAAAAACACCATATTCCAAATATAGTTACAAAAGAGTCAATGATCACTAATCTCAGGAACACCCCTAGGCACTGGTTAGTCTCAGGCCCCATGTATCATGTACCTCGATGTAAAGTAACCATAGAAAAATATGTTATGGTGAAAAGGAAACTATTAGGGAACATACCAATAACCTAGTGGTCCCCAATCATCATCAATATAGTTATTTATTATTGTTGTTATCCATTTTTCTCAGTGAAACAGGGATAAAACCGCTCCGGATCACTAGCGTACTAGTACATATCCGCCCACCTAGATACCCATGCTACCCCCATTATTATCAATCCAATTTAACATGTTACCAAAATTCCTTATCACATAAATACATTAGTTATGGTTTTAACCAACTCAAAACAGTATCTACAAATGTTTTTCACCACTTAAATCACTCAATAAAACCTTTAGGATTTCAATAAAATAACTTCACAAAATTTAACAATGTTTTGCACACAAAATCCCTTAAAAATCCCAATTTTAACATTATTTGCATACCCGTATTCACCAAAATAGAATTTTCATTAGAATTTTTTTTATAAATCCACTACATGGGTTATAAAATAGCCCCAATTGGCATAACCTAGAATAGACATGTAAAACACCCAATTTAACACAAAATTGATACCTAAAAATCACTTTCTTAACAAACTTCACCAAAACCAAATTTCACAGAAAGTATAATGAATAAGAAGTATGATAAAAATGGAAATTAAGAAAATATAACTCATCTAGCATTTATTACACATGGAATCACCTACCTCAAGTGTTAAAACCCTTGAATCTTTGTGCGGAAGTTCAACCACACCACCACTGCCCCATAAGGGACTTAGATCAAGCCTAAAACCATAAGAATAGAACAAGAAATCCAAGATCAAACCATTGGTTCAAAACTCTACTTTCTATACATTAGGAAATTCAATAATAAATGGAAGAAACCCTATAAAAATGGAAGAAACCCTAAGAAAATGGGAGGAAGAAGGAAGGATACCCACTTACTTGAGGGATCTTGAGGAAATATCTACAAATAAATTAGTAGATGAATTTACAAATAGCCAAAAATAACATTGAGGTTCAAATAAGGCAGAGAAGGCCATGTGAGAACTGAAATAGATGGAAAATAGTAATAATTGAAGAAGTTATGAAGGAAATAAGTTACCTCTTCAAATATAGACAATTTTAGAAGGCATAAGAATTTCTTCCCCAATTCTCAATTCATATGATCTAGAAAGAGAGGGAATGGAGAATGGGGGCACACTTAGGGTTAGTGGGCTCAGATGGGAGTTGGAATCACCAAAAAATCATAAAAATTGAATATGATATTAAATAAATATTTTTTTAAACTGGAAATGGGCTTACGGGCTGGCCTAATTCCTTAAATAAAAACCCAAATCCACCATGATTATGGATTCCTAAAGGGTAAAAATTTATATGTTGGTGTTAATAGGTAAGGGGAGGCCATTTTGGAAGTGGAATGGGTGAAAAATGTAAATAAAAAGAGTTATAAAAAAAATTGGTTTTTAAATTTGGAAATGGGCTCACAGTTTTTTCCAAATCATGAAAACCCACCCTTCCTCAAACAATGCACGATAAAACCCCCACAACAAAGTAATAATGTATATTAAATGAAATGTACCTTTAAAATAAGTCATGAACGTGAAATAACCCAAATCATCACATGAATTTCCTATCTTCCTAAATAATAAACTTAAGTTAATTATTTACTTGATTATGAACTTTTTTAAAGTTTATTATTCATTTTATTTTATTTTTACCATGTTATATTCAATTACTTAACCAATAAATTTCATATCGGATGTTTTAATTATAAATAACTCATATGTCCAAAAACACATTGGTAAGTTGACCATGGTCAAAGAGATTATTATTTAATCATCCAATTTTTTTTAATAAGGACATAATTATAATTTTTATACATAAATTATACTTTTAATAACAACTATTAAATATGGTTATGAAAAATTAACTATATAACAATCATAGTGACGGTAGGTCATACATACACTTGAGTAATGTTTCCATTTATCAACAATCATGATGTAGAAAGGTAAGTGTTATTTTATCCTTAAAGGATGATAATTATATAATAAATATAATATTATTTCTTTTTAATACCCTTACATATACCATCCACATGATGCAATAATAAAAATTTAATCACATTGCTTCGTGAGGTGGTAGTTTATCATACACACAAATGATGTTATCATTTATTCAATGGATGGTAAGGTAAGAAATAATATGATATATTTATTTTAAATAATTATAAATATTTAATTATTATAATATATAAATATAAAATTAACCCTTATTACCTTCCATGTAAATATTAAGTGAAAAATGAATCACATCACTTCGCGCGGCAGTAGTCCGTCGTACACACAAGCGACATTATTATATTCCCTACGAAAGAAAAATTAAGAAGTTATATGTGATATTATAATTAAATAAGTATAATTATATCATAAATATCATATATATATATATTAAATATATAATTATATCCATAGGTTATAAGTGGTTATGAAAAATGAATTATGTCGGTTCGCGAGACAATAGTACATCATACACACGATCAACAGTTTTGTTTTCCATTTGAGGGAGGAGGAGATGAATGTTGTTAATTCCATTAACATAAAAACATATAATTATATTTAATATAATGAGGTTATTATATCATAATTATTTAATAATATTTAAATTATTTTAAATAATAAATAAAATAAAACACATGGTTAAGAATAATACCTCTTCTTCAGATACCTTCTTTAGGTTTGGAGAAAAATACGTCCCAGGTTGGATTTATAATGAAAAAATTAGTCTAGGATGTTTATATGGAATTAATTCTGGGATTTGGAAGGGTATTTTACAAACCAATTGGTTTTGGAATTTTATTAAGGAGAGGATAGTGGGTGGACTTTTATATGTGGGGTAGAGGACACATTTAGAATTTTGGAAAGAGAGAATTACCAACACATTTTTCATATGAAAAAAGGATAAAAATGGAAAATTTTACAACCTTATAATATATAAGTACTAAATATGAACATAAAATTGGAATTATAATTCTTTTTTGTCATTTTAAACCATTTTATTTTTAGTTTAACCCCTGGTAAATGTGTTTTTACCTTAACCGCAGTAATTAATTTTTTTTTTCTATTTTTACTATTCATCATGGAAAAAAATTATGTTAACCTTATTAGATAATATAGATTATTATTATTTAAAACATAGAATCCATTTTTTCAAATTAAACTCACTTTATTGTAATAATTTAATATAAAATTAAACCCATAGATGTGTCGAAAAACGGGTTTTTAAGAAATGCATTTTTCTCAAGCATAAGATAACCTTATAATAAATATGTTACAAGTTATCATAATTAAATGAAATGAAATTAATATATATATATATATATATATAATATAAATTTTTTCATTTAAATTACTCCTCAATAGGGTTTATTTTAATTAATTAAAATAGATAAATATTATGCACTTTAAAACAGTTTTCAGAAAAATGTATTTTAAAGCTAACAATAAGCTTATACTAAAATATTTTATAAAATGATTTAAATTTAATTAAATGGATTTAATATAACTAAAAAAAACTTATGTTCATTTTATATCAAATTAAAATAATATTAGGACTTTAAAATTACTTAATTTATTAAAAATAAATGACAATTTTATAAAAAATGGAATTTTTCACTATTCATTGAAAAAGTATTATTTTTCGGAAAAATCCCAAAATTTTTAACCTAAATTAAAATAGATATGATGATTTAAAAAACTAAATCCATTTTTATAAAATAAAATTTCTTAATGTGGGAAAAATTAATTATATTATTTTCTCATAGAAAGTAGTAAAAATCAATTTCTAAAAAAACACATTTTTGATGAATAAAATGTATTTTCTTAAAATTGGGTGATTAGTTAATAAGAATTTATAAATAAATTTATATTTATTAGGAAATTTATATACATTTCATAAATTCTTAAATCTTATCCATACCCACTAATTTAATTACTAGGTTATAAGATTCTTATTTAAATAATAATATTTCATGGTTTGTTTAGGCTTGGTGTTGTGTGTCGTATATGCTATATAAAATAATGTTCTTCTTTTAAAATCTGAAAGAGTTATACTAAAAACATACCAAGTATCCCATATATAAATAATTTAATAGTGGAATGACATGAAAACTCTTATAAACATGCACTATAAAATATAATCCATTTCCTTCTATATCTCTAATCAAAGAAGTTGCATGTTTGTGTCATCAACCTATAAGTTCGATGTCTCTTTCTTTGAATTTAAAAAAATAAACTTATTGATAAAAATTATATATAAATGGACTTAATCAGTTAGTTCACTTTCCATTAATGGGGTTTAGATATCAACTTCCATTGATGATAATAAGGAATAAATCCTTTCCCGTATTATTTATTAATACAATATCACTCATGATGCACTCAATGTATCCAACCTCATCACGAACATATGTTATCATGGTTTTCATCAATAAATAAAATTACACTACTCATGAAATTAATTAGTAATAATATTAAAGTCCAAGTATCTTTAGAGACATTCTCAAATAGAAATATATAATGGCACATATAAATGTGGATTTCCTATTGATGATTCATGTTCTCATAATCTCCTACACTAAAGATTACCATGTCTGTATACTATGAGAAAGTGTCTCAATGTCCTATGAGTCTCCACCCCTAATATAAAATATCATTTGTGTCCCATAAAATGATATAATCTGACTATATAACTTATATTTAATAATACTATCTTGGAACTTATAGTTTATCATCACAGTAGAGAACTGCCATGACCTTTTAGTGCAAAAAATACCCTTAGAAAATTATCACATGATATGTAAAGTGTAATAATAATCATTATGTGATAATAAATTTGTATTAAAATTCAAAATAATAATAATATAGGTAATCATAAAGTACATAGATTTTGGTTATAGGGAACTAACTCCAATAGACTCCCACTTTCACTAGAGACAACTACTGATAAAATTTTGTCTGCAAACTCTCAAATGATGTTCATGCTTCTGTTGACATAAGGGTTTAGTCAATGGGATCACCATGTTTTCCTTTATGGAAAATTTTCTCACAGTGAATTCACCCCTTTGAGAAAAATCTTTCAAATAGTGTTATTTTCTGAATATATGCTTCATCTGTTGATTTGAACTTAGCTCTTTTATGATATCCATCATAGTAGTATTATCATAGTAAAATGTAATAGGATATCTATATATAGGTAACACATAAAAATATTGGATGATGTTTTTAATATAAAATTTTTATTTGGAATCATCATAGGCCACTATATACTAAGACTCTACTATAGAATCGATGATAACTGGCTACTTTGAACTCTTCCAACTCACAAATCATCTATTGAGACTGAAGACATAGCCTAACTATGTAATCAAATCATTATGATATATTTATAAACTAGAATCAATATTTCCTCTTATGACTAGTTTCTCAACTTCTCTATATTCCAAGAAAATATCCATTGTATACTTCAAATACTTAAGAATATCCTTCATAATAGACCAATATTGTTCCCCCAAATCTATTTGATGTCTTCCTACCATGATTAAAATATAAGAAACATAAATCCTATTACCTAACATGACATACATGATATATCTTATCACATATGTTTATAGAATCCTACTCATTCTCTCTCTCTCTCTCTCTCTCCTATTGTGTATGAGGACACATATTCTTAGAGATATGTGTACTATGTGAAACTAGAACCAATCCCTTATTTTATTGTTACATACTAAATCTATTTACCATCTAGTCAATGTATGTAATTTGACATAGTCCAAGAAGTATTTTTAATGTATCAATAATGTTATTTATTCCAAAGATGCCTAAGTCCTTTATATAAAAGTACATGTTCAACAAGTCCTTAACTGATCATAAGATAAGAATGTAATTTCTAATAAGTAATATGTCATCAATATATAATACTAAAAATATGATTATAATCCCACTAAATTACTTATAAACAGATAGCTTACATTCATTCATTATGAAACCAAAATCTCTTAGGGATTAAATTAACCAAATGTTCCATTACTTAGATGATTGCTTCAACCCATACATGGATCTTTGCAACTTGCATATATTATTTGTATTTACTAGAAACACAAATACTTTGGGTTGTTTCATATAGACATATTACTGAAGGTTTCCATTAAATATGGATATTGTTAAATCCATATTCTAAATCCCATAGTCATGAAAAACTACTAGGGCAAGAAAAATTCTAATGAATTTGTTCATGAATAATAGAGAAAAATATTCAACATAGTAAATTCCTTGATGATTTTTAAACCCTTTATCCATTATACTTGATTTATAGGTACTTACATTACCTTCCATGTCTATTTTTCTCTTAAACACCCATTTTAACCCACCAAATATTACATCAACTGACAGATTAACAAAAACACTGACTTGGTTTTGATACATGGAATCCATCTCAAAATTCATGGATTATTTCCATATTGAAACTTCTGAGATCTTTGCTTCTTCCTTATAGGAAATAATATCATTATTGTCAACCAATAATGAGTCACCATAATTAGTGATTAAAAAACTTTATCTTTCTGTTTATCTAAACACTCTGGTGCTTATACATAGTACTTGTGTCTCAAGAATTACATCTTCTATGGGAACATATGAAACTTGTTCTTACACCAAATCATGTGTATCTTGAGCATCAAATTCATTGAATTCTATATTTATACCACTATCCTACACGAGGATGTGATCCATTTTATAAAATATGGAATGTATTATGATAATTACCTCATTTAAATAGGTGTGAACATAATAGATTTGAATTCCATAATTTTCTTGATATTTTTTATATTCAATTTAAATGAATAATTTCAAAATTAACAATAGTGTTATTTTATGATAAATTATATTTTATTAAATTATTTAAAATTACTAAAAGTCCTATATTATGCCAAGTGGGTTTTAAGGAAAATAAATATCAACTATGTTCCATTCATGGACCAAATTTTCTTTTATAATAAATATATTTACCCCTAAATAAAAAAACTCTATTAGCATGGTTAAGGTTAAACTGGTGTTTTTACACATTACATGCGCTTTTTTTGGATTTAATTTCAAACACACAGTGGATTTAGAATTTTTAAAAATTATACATTATATTTAGAATCATTGAGTATAAATTATCTAGTAAGGATTATTTTATTTCATTCTTAAAGTATAAATTACTTAAGTTAGAAAACTAGTTACCATAATGTAAATCTAATATGGTAAAAATAAAGAAACATAGGATTTAAGGAAAAAATATTTAAAGAACATGTTTAATTGTGTTTTAGAGGTTTTTATTGACCATATAATCCATAAAAACATTTAATTATCAATTTTGGACCAACTTTGGGTAATATTGGCCTCCCAATAGTGAATACTTTTAGGTATTTACAAAAAATCCACTCCTCCTCAACTATAAAAAGGAATTCACTCTCCTACCTTATTCAAACGTTTACACCAATTTGGTTTATCCAATACTTTCCCAAATCACTTCCCAAATTCCATCCCATAGTCCTCTAATCCTTATTTTGGGAATAATTCCAACCTAAGAAGTATTTATTGTAAAACTAAGGATAATACCCAAAGAAGATGTAATGTTATTCAATGAGAATATTTATTTTATTTATTTCTCCCCCATCATAAATTATTATTATATCATGATTATATAATAAAATTAGTATATTATATATATTTATATGTTTTTATGTTATGGTAATTACCTAGAACCATATCCAATTCCATCAAATGGGTTATGAAATCATCGTTCGTGTGTATGGTGGACTACTGCATTACGAACCAATATCATTCATTTTTCCATTACCACCTCTCATGACTTGTCATAATGATGGGTTTATTTTATATATATTATTTATATGATATTTATGATATTAATATAATTCTATAATTTTTATATGACACATACCTTCATGCTTTCCATTTTATGGGAATATGATAATGTAGCTCAGATGTACGACAGACTACCGCCTCACGAAGTGATGTGATTCATTCGCACTTTACATGGATGGTATTAATTATGGTTTTAATAAAAATATATAAAGAATAAAAATTATTCTATAATGATAATGTATCATTTATTTTTCTTTCATTCAAACCAATAATAAAATAAAAAATAGTGTTCATGCATATGTACAACCTACCGCCTCCATGAACGGTGTATTTCATTTCCCATCACTAAATTTTATGGATTAATATAAATAAATATATAATGAATATATATGATATTTATATCCTGGTTTTAATTCTAGATATTTTGTATCTATGATCTAATTAAGAGGATCCAAAATATAACTAATCAAAACATATCTAAAAAACAAAGTGATTATTACCCGAAACATAACTATAACATGGAATTGTTAATAAAAAGGTAATAAAATCCCATAAGAAAATAATATATTTTATGTTATATATGAATATGTTTATTTAATATATTTATAATAAACTTGTATTTGTTATAAAATATTTTTGAATGAGTACAACAGAATTCAAGACATAAGGTAAGATATTTCTGTCTCACTTTTTACTTTTGTGATACACATTCCATATTCACCACCTATTTATTTTATGTAATTTATATAAAAACCATTAATGTATTTTATGATGATTCTAATGAATATTATTGTGATTTAAATGTTCATTTTATGATCTATCTTTTATGGTGTTTATGGTTCAAAAGCTACCAAAGCGGCAAGGTATTTTTGTCTCAATTTTCCTTCTTTTAGATGTACATTATGTTATACACCTATATTCATTCACGAGGTGTATATAAAACCCATTTGAATTAAAATATCATGAATTTATCAATACTAATGATATTTTAAGATTCATTTTATGTTATTCTTTCATGAGGCTTATGATTCTATGTTACCAATGTTGTAAATATTTTATGTTACAATCTCATGACCTATTGAGATTTTTTATGATTAAGTATCAAATATTGAAATATCACGATATAAATCTCAATAATTATCATGAAATTTTTTATCATATGGATATTAATGACATATTAAAGTAATAGAACCATTTTAAACTCCTTTTAACTTAATATTATTATGAATTTTTTTTTAATAAAATATGACTTTATTTATCTCTTATGTTAGAAATCTATTTTCTTTCAAAACCAGGATTTCTAAAATTGTTTTCAATTTTTTTAAATGATATTATAAGATGATTTTGAGGAAAAAATATTTCTAAAATGTTTTATGTTTTAAAAAGTTTTTTAAATGATTTTCAAAGATTCCTTTATAGTTTTCAAATATTATTTTCAAATAAAGGGATTTTGAAAATTTTTTATGTTTAAAAAGAGTTTTAAATGATTTTAAAAGATTACATTATAAGTTTTCAAGGTAATTTTAAAAGAAAATGGTTTTCAAATTTTTTTATGTTTTAAAAATCATTTTTCAAAGTGGAAATGATATTTTACTCAATAAATATTTTAAATGATTTTGAAAAGTTAACTTTATAAGTTTTCAAGGTTATTTTCAAAGAAAAGGATTTTTATATTGTATTATATTTAAAAATTTATTTTAAAAAATATATTTTCCTCAATAAATTTACCCAATTTTCTTTCAAAATTAGTTTCCATCTAATATGGAATCCATTAAGGCAACATATTCTTTACTGGGGATATGATACAAGGATAAAATTCTTATTATTTCTCTGAATAGTTTATTTTTATGATGAAAAAATGTGTATGAAACCTATTTCTTTTACAGAGATTAAATTATGATAAAATGATATTTAAACGTGCCCATGTGTTATGATTTGATGGAATGATGAAATATTTATGAAAAATATTTATTTTATAAATGTTATGTTATGATAAAATGTTTGTGAAACCCATTTAATTTCAGGGGTTCTGATATGATAAATGTTTTATGATCTTATGGAAGACATATGTATGCTTTTAATTATGTGAAAGTGGTTAAATTATAACCAATGATGGTGGCTTCATTATAACCAAGGACACGTGGGACCTTTATCTCTCTCCAATGCATTGGGTAAATATTTATTTCTCATGATATAGAAAATACTAGAATGGTGAGTGAACTCGAATCAATAAGATAGGGTTGGAAAGGGGAGTGAACCAGGTTTAGTAAGACAAGTCTAGAATGGGGAGTAAACCTAGTTCAGTAAGATATGAATGCAATGGGGAGTGTACCTAGTTCAGTAATGGACTTTTTCCTCTATGATTTTCTTGGAAGTGAGCCTTGAATTATATGGAAATTATTTTCTATACTTATGTGTATTCCATAAATTCTATGTATTATGCCAATGTTATACACTCATGGATCATGTTATTTATTTTCTTTATGATTCATGAATTATAAATTGGCAATATTTACGACATGATTTATGTTTATGATATATGATAGGTTGAGTATGAACATCATAATTTATGTTAACTATCTTGTATACTTATTCTTGTCTTATGCTTTCATATGATCAATGATTTATATCTCTTATGTTTACCATTACTGAGAATATAAGCTCACCTTTTCTTATGTTTACATTCCCTAGGTTATAAAGAAAGGTTTTATGTAGGGAAGGTTTATGAAGAGTACTAAATGCAAAGATCTTTGTGGAAATCATTGAAGATCATTCACCATATTTAAATACTGTGTTTCAATTTTCCAAAGGTACTAAACTATTACGGTCCCTTGGCATGTTTTTGTATAATGTAACGAATATTCATCTAAAAAGATGCAATATCCGTGTTTTAGACGCCCGGGTTTCTATATACATGACTCATCATCAACCATACCACATCAATCAAGGTATGGTTTCTCTTCCCACATACACCATTCCACTATGATGTATAAGGATGAGTGGGTTTTGATAGAATCTCAAACTCCCATATAAGTTTAATTAATTATTAGTTAATATAATCACCACATTAATCTAATCGAATATTTTTTATCTTATTACCAAGTTGATTCTCTACCTCATTTTTGAACTCATTGAATTTATCAAAGGATTTAGACTTATACCTCATCAAGTAGACATATCCAGATTTACTCAAGTCATCAGTAAAAGTAATGAAGTAAGAATAACCACGTATATCCTCCACTAGAAAATGCCTACTCACATCATTGTGTAAAAATTATAGAATCTTTGAATCACTTTCACCTTATCCACCAAATGGAAACTGAGACATTTTCCTTATAAACTAGTATAACATCTGTCATGTAGTTTTAGTTTAAAAGAATCTAGTTAACCATCTTGATAAAGTATTTTTAAACACTTATCATTTTCATGACCAAGATGATGATGTTTCAAATAATGTGAAATGATTCATGAAAACTTGGTTCATTATCAATTAAAAATACTTGATTTTCATTATTTAATACATAACGATCGTTATATAAATGTGCCACACCAAAACATATGCTGTCTTTATAAAATAAATATTTTTTATTTCCAAACATGAAAATAAAATAATCTATATCTCAGAAGGATGAAAAAATTATAATTTTGATAATAATTTCTATATAATAAAAATATTTTAAAACCAATACCATCCCTGTTGAAAATGAATGGTGGTAGTCTCCAATAGATAGAGCAACCATCCTCGCACCATTTTTGGCTCTAAAATACCCTTATATTTTATTAATATTTTGAACTCTAACTGATTCATATATTTGAATATTAATGTGAGCACCACAACCTATATCTAATATCCAATCTATAGATATAAAAAAATTCCACTTGATAAAAAACACACTTGAAGCTTCCCCTTTCTTCTTTAACCGGGTGTGGTTCTTTTTTCAGTGGTCTATATTTCCACAAGAAAAACATATTGCATCCTTTTTCTTTTGCTATTATTAAATATGAAATTTCTTAGAAAGATGGTTCTTAGGAGCCTTAAAATTAGAATGATTCTTGGGCCCCTTATTCTTATTCATCATTTTCTTATTCACCATATGGACCGAAAGATTTTCACACCCTATGTCTTTATCAACTTAGAAAATCAATATAATGAGTATTGAGAGAGACTTATAACTATTTTTCATATTATAATTAATAACTAAACTAGAGAATCTCTTAGTTAGTGATGAAAAAATGAGGTTTGTGTGCAACTCATTTAGGATTTTAAATCCCAAAAATATCAAAAACACTAAATGTAGCCAATAATCTTGACTATAAGAGGCCCATATGGTTTTAATTAACCACGCCTTCTCATGAAAAATGAAATGGAGATCTCATATCTCTCTTGTATCACCTTATATTGATAAATATCACAAATATAAGACATGATACTTTATGTATCCATATCCTCATATTGATTTCAAATCTCATTAGACATAGATTATAACATGAAACATTGGAAATATATAGAATCATTCAAATGTTTTATATAGAGATAAAATTCTTCCTCAATACGCTCTTTTTAAGGAACCTCAAAAATAGGGGTTTTCAGTACATATAATTTCCATTCATGTCATAGTTTAATGAAAAAATTCCTATACCATTCCTATAAATTTGACATAGTGAGAAGGCTATACTTGTATATAATAGATTGAAGTGATATAGTTAAAATCATGTGGATTTCCATTTCTATCTTAAATAAGAGCATAATTTTATTATTTTATCTAGATTACAAAATTAGATAATAAATTTAATTTAATTTATTAATCTCACACTATTTTATCTAATCCCAATATCCTTCACAATTTCTTTAAAAATATCCCATCTCATAAATATTTGAGTGGAAAGGATCCTTATAAACCTTATCAAAACCCAAGTGAGGGTTTGATCAGTTACTTGATGGTATTTTGGTTGGCACAACTTGTCAAATGCATTGAATCACAACTCCTTGATATGTTGAGTGGACACCCCAATTTAGAAATCCCATGTTTAGATTTCCTCAACACTTTACCTCCATATTTACAAAAAGTTTGTTAAAGGCTACTCCTCTTGATGTGAAATTAGTTAATTCAACCTAAAACTTCATTTATAACTCCCCATTAAAGGGTAGTTTCCTAGAATGGTCATGATCAAACACTATAAAATATTGGTTCTGTTCTAAATTATGTAATATAGGGATATACCATATAAATATGTTATTTGAGGATTTTTTATTTATATTTAAACTGACTATTTTATCATATTATATCCTTATTAATATTATGTGGATTTTTACTTAATTTATTAAACATGTTTAGATAAATTTTACACATATTATAATATTTATTTTAATTCTATATTTAAAACTTGTTAATTTATTTATTTAATGATTTAGGCATCTATAAATAATTAACCATATAAATGAAAAAATTAAATAAATAAAATAGAATAACCATTAGATTATCTAATGAATAGTTTTTCTAGAAGATGATAAACCCACCCTTGAAACTAGGGAATTATCTCTTGAAACCAAGCATGGTTTGAGTTATAACATTCCACCAATTCTCCTATATACCTTCTACATTGATTTCACCTCGATTGTGAACTTCAATTGACTCCACTATCTTGGGATCTTCATCCATTATATAATTTTACTCACATTCATGTGAGGAAAACCAAGGATTGGTTAATGTGGTTTAGATAAAATAATATATGGGAATGCATCACCTTACATAGTGAGAGGATATGAATGACTCACATGCCATTATTTAATTTAATAAATTATTACAAAAACCATATGATGATGATAATAAACCAATCATATAAACAGGAAGGTTCTAAGACCATGGTCATCCACATACATGTAATGAATACACAGAATCAAACTAGATAACATTCACTTCAATATATTTTTTATTATCAAGATAAACTTGCTTGAATTAATTTAAATAAATAAATAATTAAAAATTAATTAATTCCTTTTATCTTAATGACCATATGAAGTATATTGGAGATACCCATCATAAATTAAACATGGAAAATGAATGTATTGAATAGTATTTATAGATAATTACATGAAATTAATTGAGAATTTGTTAATTATTCAAACCTTATTACATAGTAAATATGTTAAATGTCAACAATGTAATTAGGTTTTTAATTGTGCAATCAATTATTATTTATGCAATTTTATTTCATTATTTACTAGGAGACTTCATGGAGTATACTAATGAGATACACACCATGTTTTTCACATTACATGTATGTAGTAAAAATTACTAGGGTCTCAGTATGTATCTCGATCAGGTTACACAACAAATACTAATGAGCTACACACCATGTGTTCTGCTTGCCGTGTTTTTGCATATCCCGCTTGTGGACTCAGTGTGTTCTTCAGACATGGGAAATAATGAGTCACACAACATGTACACTAGATAATTTTTTTATATCGCATTAATGATATAAAATTTAAATCTCATGAAATATATGATGCATATTTAAATCGACCACATGATTAGTGTGAAATTTACAGCCAAACTGTGTAGACTACACGATGTGTATGCCAACTACACACAGTGTGGTCCAATAAACCATGTTCCTAGATGGCCTGATCAACACATTATGTGAATTAAATACACTATGTGTTATTACTATTTATCACTTCATGTGTCCTGTGACATGTTCTGGTGTTGTGAACTTGGGTACACAACATGTACTTTTTGTCACACACTATGTATCCCTATCTACCAGCAAGAATACTCAGCATCTTTTGATGTAATCTCTGATGAATATTCATATTCTATTATTCTTTTTAAGATGATATGAATCTTGAAGGAAAATAATTAATATGATTAAAACATATTAATTAAACTCACATATTTAAATAATGAATAAATTAGTAGAGAAAACTCAGAAAAATTGGGTATAATTGATCAAAAAATAAAAAATAATTATAAATTATCATGTGACTACTCTGATACTACTTGAAGGTTCCGAACACAACGAAAGTTATAGTTAATTCATGTAAAATTTATATTTTATTCATAATTAATGAATAATTCATGGTGTACATATTAAAGAACATCATGACCAACAAAATAAAATCAAATATTAATAGACCTATTAATCCTGTAACAAAAGGCAGAATAATCACATATAATTTATAATTAATTTATAGATATATTTATAATTACCTCGATCTTTTAATTATTTCTTCATATATGAATCAGTAGACCACTCTTATTTGACCATCACTACATCAGAGGAATCAATGGTATATTCCCTCTGACTATGATCCACACATGCTCTGTGAACCTCTGACCATCACCATAAATTTTTCTGGATGCTATCATAGATGAATCTAATGCTCATGATTATCGCCATTGATCACAACTAAATCCTTAAAGGGGAGAAGAATTCATTTCAATTGAACAGGATAATAGATCAAAATTCTTCAGAGTATTCTAGGGAGGGAGATCTTGAGGGCTTAAGAGAATCCTCTATAGAATTCATTGTGCACAATGTTGGAATGAATCTAGGGGTTATAGAAAATGTCATAATGAAGTTTATATAGTGATAATGTTAAAAAATAATAATTATTCAAGGGAACTTATTATTATTTTTAATTCTTAGTGAACCCATTTTCTAAATATTAACAATAATATTATTTACTTGACATGTGATAAACTCACAAAGAACATAAATATTATTTTCTTGAATATATAAATTACTATTTATTAAAATAATATTTAATATCAAATCACTCACTGGACCATAGAACCCAGTCCACTAATCCTCCTCAATATTTATTGGTCCTTGAACAATGAATATTTATTTATTTAAATAAATAATACTTCATAATTCCCTAATAACTATATAAATATTGTATTCACAAAATTATTCAATAAATATTAATTAAATATTTACATAAATAACTAATAAATATTTTATTACCTTGTGAATAAACCAAAATAAATAAATATTTTTATATTCACACAATTAAATAAATAATTACTTGGGGAATAAAATATTTATTACATATTTAACTCACAAATATATTATATGGAATAACCAGTGATTGAGTATTTTTGATCAAAATAACATGAAGAATTATTAAATCATGTGCAAGAATAATATTTACCAAACATGTTAAATTCTTATGGAATTTAACCGAGGATCTGAATAAACTAAGTGTGTGACCCTTTAGTCCCTTTTCTTAGTCGAATTAGGCTACACTTCTTAAATTACTAGGTTAGCATCTAGAAATATGAAAACAATCCTATATAGAAATAAGTTAATGTCTCAATGATACATAACATTTTATGAACTTACATTGTGTAATATAATTCCTTTATCTCAATATATCTAATTAGGAAGGTTGTATTCTAGTGTCATGAATATAAATTCTTGATGAATATTTCTTTTAATTTCTAGAAATGAACTTATATATAACATATCCATGGCCATATACTTAATCAGGTAGTTCAATTACCATCAAATGGCATGATATATCAACTTCCATTAGATAATAGATGGGACAAATCCTTTATCACATTATTTATTATTACAAAATCACTTGTGATTCAATCAACATATCCTACCCCACTATGAGAATATGACACTATTTTTTTCATCAATACATCATAGTACATGAATCATGACATGCATTAATAATAATCATAAACTCTAAGGACCATTACACATGTTCACATAAAATAATATCCAATGAGACATACAAATGTGGATTTCCCATAATTAGATTATGTTCACATAATCTTCTATATTTAATATTAATAAGGGTTTACAAAATTTTAATGTGTCTCAACATATTGTGAGTTTACACCCTTGATATCCTGTATCATTTGTGTCACATAAAATGATAGTATATGACTATAGAAATTATATTTAAGAGTACTACTGTGTCACATCTATGTTCTCATCATATTGGAGAACTACTATGACCTTTCAGTACAAAATGGACCATTAAAACATTATCACAATCTATTTCTCACATATGAACAATCATGATGTGATAAGAAATTTATATTAATATCTAAAACAAATAATATGGGTGATCATAAATTACCTATAGGTTGGTTTTATGGAACAAACTCCAATAACAGGTTTATTATTATCTACTAATAATGTGTCACCATTCTCAATGACTAAAAAATCTTATTTCTATGGTACTCTAACCTCTCTATTATTCTATGTAGTATTATTATATTTATAACATTCTATTCCACTAGGTATTTTATACCTTTTCCTTATCATAACTCCTTTATATCTTGATCATCAACTTCATTGAAGTCGATCTTGCTCCCACCATCTCTTTTAGAGATGTGCACCCTCTTAAGGAATATGTTTTACCTTTCTAATATTACCTTATTATATGAGGGTTAATATAGATAATATCCAATTATTTCATTATGATATTCTATAAAGTTAAAATTAATGACATGGGGTGATAGTTTATCACCAGACGTTGTCTTAAAAAACCCCTCGCAACCCCATACATGAGTATGTGACAAAAAATATTTCTTACCATATATGATGTCATATAAAATTTTATTTTCCACTTTAGTTGGAACTCAATTTAGTATGTGTGCTACAACATGAAATGAATATCCCTAAAAGGATAATGGAAGATCACATGACTCACCATCAACCATACCATGGCCAATAAGTTACAAGTCTTATATTCACTGACACCATTCCACTATGGTGTATAATAAAGAGTGAGTTGAGATAGAATCCCAAGTTACATGAGATGGTCTGTAAACTCCTAGTTAAGATATTATCTACCTTAAGATGGAAAAATTTACTTTATCTTCTTTCCATGTTTGTTCTCTAATTTATTTTTTAACTCCTTAAAAATTTCAAAGGATTGAGATTTATACCTCATTAAACAGATACATCCATATCTACTTAAGTTTTTAGTAAAAGTAATGAAGCATGATTACCCACCTTTAGATTCATATAGAAAAGGTCCACACATATACGTGATTACCAATTATATAATCTATGTGGCCCTTTAAACCTTTCCACCAAATGGTGTTTTAGTCATTTTACCTTGTAAAAAATTAAGACATCTATTATGTGTTATAGTTTTAAAGAAACTAAATAACCACATTTTATATAATTATTATAAAATATTTGTTCACATAACCAAGTTAGTGATGCCCTAATTGGGTGTGATATGAGTCCAGATAAATTGATTCATTATTAGTTTCCAACACTTGGTTATCATATTATATTACATAAAGTCCTTTATTAAAATGTTTCCTTCCATAACAAATGATATCTTTGTAAACATCATATCTTTTTTTTCTAAACATTAATAAAAATATTCCCATGTATAAACTCAAAAAAGATATACTATTTTTGGTATCCCTAAGAATTTAATAAAAGTTATTTAAGAATAGAATCATTTCTATTGTAAATATAACATGGATGTATCCTAAATCCAAGGTATACAATATTGCTTTGTTGGAAGATCAAAGATCCACCTAACCTATATAAACCTTCTTGAATATACATGGTTCTTTTTTTTGGTTAAAATTTTTATCACAAAAAGATGTATCAAATACCCAACTTATAGATATAGAAATATTACACATGATAAAAAAATATATCTATATCTTTCCCTTTCTTCCATATTGCAGTGTGGTTATTCTTCCAATGAATATTCTTTCCACATGAAAAACATTCTACATTTTGTTCCCTTTCTTCCTTATAGATATTTCTATTCTTGGAGGGACCATTCTCATAATCCTTATACTTGGAGCGAGTTATAGGGATATTTTGTTTTCCCTTCCTCTTGTTCACTATAAAAATTCATGTTTTTCTTGCATCATATCTTTATTTTCTTAGAGAATAAAATTAATGAGTTCAGGTTGTGAATTTTAAATATTTTTCATATTATAATTAATAATAAAACTAGAAAACCTCTGAGATAGCGAGGAAAGCACGAGGTCAGTGCACAACTCCTTTTAAATCATAAATCACAAGATATCCCTATACTTAATATAACTCATCATTTTGACTACATGAAGTCCAACTGGTGCTCATTATCAAATAATACACATGATAATGTATTTAAATATCTTTTATTTCTCTTATCTAGCCTTCTCCTAATAATGATCATGGTGGTGAGACAACATAAAATATGAAACCATATCGATATGAAGCCTCTAGAGCTCACTGGACATGAATGATAACATGAGACACTATAAATATAGAGCATAATCTATGTGATTTATCTAGACAGGGAGATCTTCCTCACTATCATACTTTGAAGTCATTTTAGGAAAAAGGGAATTTGGCATGTAAGACTTCCACTCTTAGCATAGTATTACGGGGAAATTCCTATACTAATCATAAAATTTATTTTTGGTGAGACCATTATAATTTTATAGAATGGATCATAGTGATAATGTTGAGGTTATATTACTTTCCTTTTTCTCTAATAAAACCATGTATTAGTACTTTATCATGATTATAAAAAATGTGGAATAATAAATTTTATTTATTAGTATCCCACTATTTTATAATGTCCCAATTTCTCCTATTATTAGATTAAAAATATTATGTTATCTAGATATTATAGTGAATGAGATCCATATTTCCCTTATTATAACCCAAACAAGGGTTTGAAAACCCGTTCAACGGTATTTAGGTATGAAATATTGATAACTGCATTAACTTTCACCCCCTTGATCCATTCAGTGGACTCCTCGATCCTAAAATCCAAAATTTGGAATTCCTAAACACCTACCTCATAGCTATATCAAGTCTAATAATGATGATAAACCCATGATATGAACTAGGTTAAGCCAGACCATGAATTTTATTAAAAATACATGATAATTTAAAGCATCTAGATGGATACCAGACAAGTACTTTGAAAGGTGGTTTCATTTTAACTCAAGTAATGAAAGGTTATACCAAATTAATATTTTATTTGATATATTTTATCTTATACATAAATATTATTAATTTAATCATTTTACATTATTGTTAATTATAATGTCCCTAAACTAGGTTCCAGTAAACCGGTGCCCTGATCCAGGTCGTCACATGACCTCAAGCATGCCTCCCAGTACGCAAGAGGTTTCCGAATAGTAGCGAGGGTATAGATTAGTCATGTGGGGATACTATGACCTATTTAAAAGAGTAATCCATAGAATAACACAATATAAATAGTAGAAATAATAAGAAACAAGCAATAACGTGCATGGCCGAAAATCTCTCGAATTAGGTACAAACCACAAGAAACAATAAATATTTCATGTCATGCTACAATGCCCAGTGAACAAAACACAAAATAAAGACAAAAACGAAATCCCAAAAATTGGTCCTGACTCCAAGTCAAGAACCATATCCATGCATGTCCCATGTCCAACTCAAATCTCTAGCATAGGTCCCTTTCCCTTATCCTGACCTTCAAGCATAAAATCTACTCAAGTTCCCAATAGAGTCCCAAGTAGTGTGTGAGTACAAATCAGTAGGCCACCACTAATGATGTCTAAATAATATAAAGTCTAACAGATTGTTCATGCAAGTATAAATAAATGGGAAGTAAATTAAATACAGTTCAAGGGCCACTTGTTAACCATTCTCTAATTTTCTATTACTATTATGATTGTCATGCTATGTTCATTATTCACATAATCTCGTCATTTATGTTCATCATAATCATGTAATCCATGAGTTATACATTTAACTTATTCACACAGTATTCATGGCATTTATCATTCCGCATAAGTGAAAAAGTTAAGTACCTATCTCACTCAGAATGAACATATAAATTAATCACCAGACTTACCTTGGAGCCTCAGTCTAGGTATTTTCATTGAATACAACCATTTTAGGCATAGAGAATCAGTCTGATATGCATTCCTGGGTAGGTTAGAGACTAAACCCAACCCTACCTGTGAGAAGAGCATCAGTCCTTAATCCCACCACAAATCTATGTGCACATGCTTATTTATCCATTCATCACATAGAAACCATATCATAACCAATACAACCAATAAATATAAAAATCATGATTCATAAAAATCAACATGAGATTCAATGTCATGCCATAGCCCGTTCACAATGCCATTTTACACTACACAACCCATTATCCCAATTATCATTCCCATGTATCAACCCATTAAACATATTCATCAATTCACAAGCCATTACCAATCCCATATGTCAACATTTCTCATACACCCACCCCATTAGGGTTTTCAACATAATTCATTAGGCACAAGGCACCATCCCCATTAACTAATTTAAACCATTTTTATTACCATGAAAAAAAATCGCTTAATCCATTACTAAGAAAATACACATGCCAATAATTCATTTTCACACCCATTTATTTCATCCTCCATATGCCCCATAGAAATAATGATGGTTTCCATTCATCATCTAGACTTCCATTACCACAAAACTCATCAAACTATCAAAATCACTATAAGGGGAAACCAATAAATAAACCGAAGCATGTACAAATATCAAACGAAACTATGGGATATAACTTGTAGACCACCTACCTTGGATTCATTGACAACCGAACACCTAATCATGACCTTGGAGCCCAATTAAAATCCCATTTGGAGCCTCAACATAGATATCAGAAGAAAATAAGGGTTTTAGAGCTTTTGAAGGATATAAAGAAGGAATTTGAACCCTAAACCAAAATGAGAAGCAAGAGGGAGATTAACCTTACCTGGATCTTCAATCCGCAACTGAAGGCAGTCTAAATGGCCTAGGATAAAAGGATAAACACCTTTTGGAAGATCATGGAAGAATGTATCATCACTAGAGTTCAAAGGAAAAATAAGGAGGAAAATACTGAGTTGGGGTTAAAAATCCAAGAGTGGAAATTTGGTAAATTTCTCAACTTTACTGGGATGCACGGGTTTTCCACATAGTTTTCCAAACTGTGAGAAAATCGTGCAAGAGATATTATCCCAAAATCCCCCTTTCACATGGTTTCCTAAAAATTTTACACAGTTTACTTAATCATGAAATAACTGTGTGCATGTTTCTATCCAAGGCTGCATGGTCACCTGGGATGATCTACACAGTTATCCCTAACCATGCGCAAACCGTACAACATGCCCAGAAACTCCCTTTTCTTCCATTTTTTTTGTCTCGAGCCCCCAAAACAACCTCGAGTCTTCTCATGAACTCTATGAGGAAATTATTTGAACAAAATAATGGAATTAAACTGAAACATTAATACAAACATACCTTAAGAAAGGCTGCGGATCTTACAACCTCCCCACCTTAGAAAAACATGTCATGAAGCCAATCTTCCCAAGCATAATTGAGTTTCTGAAGCAAAGAGATTGGGCCACTGGGCCCGTATATCTGATTCTCACTCCCAAGTTTCTTCCTGGATGTTTCCATGCTGTCATAAAATATGAACCAAAGGTATAAACTTGCCTTGTAAAACATTCTCTCTATGATCCACAACATGAACCAGATATTCCTCAAAGGATGCGTCTGGCTCAAGATCCACATCATCAACATTTATCGCATTATATGAATCAAGATTATACTACCAAAGTTATGTAACATAAAAAACATCATGCATCCCACTATACCATAGTGGAATAGCCAATTAGTAAGCCACTAGTCTGATCCTCTCCACAATCTTGAATGGCCCCATGTACCTGGGCACCAACTTGCCCTGTCTCTGAATTCGACAGTGACCCATCCTTGGTGACACCTGAAGAAACAAACTATCCCACACCACAAACTCAAGAGGTCTACAACGTCGATCCTCATATGACTTCTGCCTACTCTGAGCTGTTATCATGCACATCTAAATCGAATTAAATTTCTACGATGTCTCTTATTCAAGACTCAGTCCTAACAACTCAAGTTACCCAACCTTTAACCAACATAATGGAGATCTACATGATCTACCATATAGTGCCTCAAAAGGAACCATTTTAATCTTAGCATGGAAACTATTATTGTAAGAAAACTCGATGAGTGATAAGTGATTTTTCCATGAACCACTAAAATCCAGGACACAAGCTCTCAACATGCCCTCCAATACCTAAAGTGTATGCTTAGACTGCCCATCCATTTGTGGGTGATAAGCTGTAATAAAAAAACCTACGTACCGAGTGCCCTCAGTAATCCCTACCAGAAGTACATTGTGAAACAAAAATCATGATTTGAAACCATGGTTCTTGGCACACCATGAAATCAAACTATCTCTTGAACATACAAATCACCCAACTGATCAACTATGTATGTCTCCTGGATTGGAACGAAATGAGACACATTAGTAAACTGACCCACAAGGACAAATATTAAGTCATTATTATGAGGATTCCATGGAATTACCACTACAAATTCCATCATTACATCATTCCACTTCCATTACAGAATAGGAAATGACTGTAACAAACCACCTGAATGCTGATGCTTGGACATAACCCATTGACAGGTAAGGTATCGTGCCACAAAACCCACAACCTCCTTCTTCATCCCTGGATACCAATAATACCTACAAATATCATGATACATCTTAGTCAAGCAAGTATGCACTTCCCACCTTGATGCGTGAAACTTGTGTATCAACTCCTCCCGTACACCTGCCGACACCACAACACATCCACGAACATAAGAAACTCCATATGTACTAAAAGACCAACTAGAAGGTGACTCCTCAAATTTAAGAATTTTCTTCATAGCCAAACACTACAGATCCACCAACTGAATCTCTTTAAATTGGCTCAAAAGTATGGATTCTACTGCTATAGATGCAAGGGTCATCTGCCAGTGCCCATCCTGTAACTCCAAATGCATCTTAGCAAAAAAGGCCATCATCTTCTACTATGAACTTGATTCCTGAACCACCTAATTCTGAGTATTCTGAATTAGAGTATTATTCACACTATTCCATTTTCCTAGTGTATAGACCACCTCAAAATTGAAGGATTGTAGGTACTCGAACCACCTTCTTTGTTGAAGATTCAAATCCCATTGAGAGAATATTTACTTGAGAATTTTATGGTAAGTAAACACTATGAAAGGTTCTACCAAAAATCAATGCCTCCAATAATTCAAGTCATGAACCACAACAACTATCTCAAGGTCATGAGTAGGGTAATTTATTTCATGTGGTCTCAACTTTCTCGACCCATAAGCTACAACCCGATCATACTACATCAACACTACCCCATGTCCAACACTAGATGCATCGCTAAACAAGGTGTACCTCTTACCTAGTTCGAGTAAGATAAAAATTGGTGTAGTAGTCAACTAATTCTTCATCTCTAGAAATAAATTCTCATAAGACTTTGACCATTCAAATTTAACCCCCTTCTTGGTCAAACCTGAGAGTGGTGCTACCAAATGAGTGAAATCTCTAATGAAACTCCATTAATAATTGACCAAACCTAGAAAAATCTGAACATCAGAAACATTCATGGGTTATTCCCAATACACCACAACCTATACATTTTATGGGTCCACAAACACACCTGACTCATAAATGATGTGTCCCAGAAAGTGTACCTCATCAATACAAAACTGACATTTTCATAGCTTGTCATAAAGCATATTCTCTCTTAGTGTACTCAAGAGGATGTTAAGATGTTTGGCATGATTGTCATGTGTTGTAGAGTACACCAAGATGTCATCAATGAATATAACTGTGATATAATCCAAGTATGGGTAGAATATCCAGTTCATCAAGGACAGGAACATAGCTAGTGCATTGGTCAATCCAAATGAAATCACTAAAAATTCATACAACTCGTACCTGCTTTGGAAAGCTTTCTGGGGTATGTCAGAAGGTCTCACCCTCAAAATGATGGTATCTTAATCTCAAATCAATCTTGGAGAACACTGTGTAACCCATTTGTTGATCAAATAGGTCATTAATTCTAGGAAGAGGGTATCAGTTCTTAAAATTCATTTGATTCAACTTTCTATAGTCAACACATAACCTCAACACCCCATCATTCTTCTTAGGAAATAAACCAGGTGATCCCCATGGCGACATACTTGGTCAAATGAATCCCTTCCTCTCCAACTCTTCTAGTTGAGACTTAAGCTCTTATAGTTATCTTGGATCCATTTGATATGGTTTAATGGAAACCGGTTCTTCCCCAGGCAGCAACTTGATCATAAACTCAACATCTCTTTCATGTGGTATCCCCCAGAATTCCTTAGGAAACACATCATGGAACCGATCCACCATAGTAGGAAAGACATGTTGCTCAAATTATCCATTATCAATAATAAGGCACGACACTTGGACTATGAGCTCTCCCAACTGTTGAAAAAAAAGCCTTGAACAAACAGCTCGAACATCCCACTCATTACGAAGGACATACTGTTCTCCATCGGGAGACATAAACGTTACCCGACATCGATAAAAATCTACATGGTCTTGATACTCCACTAACAAATCAATTCCCAAGATCAAGTCAAAAACTGACATCGCTACAAAAAATATATCCCATAGGAAACGAAATCCACTAACCTCTAAGTCACAACTGTTGCACCACATTATATTCTCAACTCTCACCCCCAACAGAGTATCAAGTGACATAAATCCACATGAAATTTCCACAGTTAGGTCAAGCACTACTACAAACTGTGACCAAATAAAATAATGTGTGGAATCTGTGTCAAATAGAGTATTTTCAAGTGTGGAATCTACAAGAATCATACCTGAAACAGCAGAAGGTCCAACCTCACCTCCTCTAGGAGTACACTTAAGTTCATGCAGATGGAATGTCCCCCTACCCTGGTATCTAGCCTGAGTACCCTATGCTGCACTGCCCTGCTGATACGAATGGTGTCTCCCCAGAGTTCCACATCCACCACCCCTACTAGTACGGCCTATGGAGGTCCAAATACCTACCTGATATGTGGAAATTGAGCCCCTACCTACAATTTTTACTGATATCTATCCTCCAACACTTTCCGTCTTCCGTGGGTTCCTACAGAACCTCTACACATGTCCCATCATGCCTCATGCTATGGAATCAATAGGTAGTCATGAACAATAACTTCATACGTGTCCTATCTTGCCACACTAGTAGCAGAATACTCGATTACTACCTGAGAGACTGGTTCCTTTTTCTGGCCATGCTTTCCATTGCTTCCCTAGTTTAAATTCTCGAAATGACGATTCCTACTATTAGAAGTAACACCACTAGCTCACCCCACTAGAACCACATGTATGATCTAGGAGGCCTCCTTTATGTTTCCTTATGAGATGAAGCAATGATCCATCACCTCATCAAACCACTTCAGCTAAAATATATTTACCTGGGATCTAATCTCATGTCAAATTCCAACCTAAAAGAGCCTTTCCATAGCTGCCTTATCTCCCATTAAAGCAAGAACAAAATTTTTCAAGTCCAAGAACCAAATTGCATACTCCATTACTAACATCATCCCCTGTACCAGACACATAAAATATACATTTTTATCCTACCTTAAGGTTTCTAGGTAGTAATGCTCTAATTTTTTTTTCTAAAAACTCTTCCACACCAGTCCATCTACTTGTTCGGTCTGGGCTAAGATATCCCACCAATGCTTTGCCTGACCCCACAACATGTAGGCTAAAAAATTAACTCGATTCTCGGAAGGATTCTATAGATGTTCAAGAATGGTATGAATAGACTACATCTATAACTTAGCTACCTCTAGATCACCCTCTCCAGTAAAGGTCAGAGGGTGTTCTAACTAAAACTTCCTGGTCAATTTGAACATACTTGGTACGACCTATCCTGGGTTCCATTCCATCATATGCATAAAAAGAGTAAATTTATCATGGAACTACACCTCCCTATTATCCTGAACCATGTGGTCATCTTGCTCCACTATTGGGGGATCATTCTCAGAAACATCCTCTAGTATCCCATCCGACACATGCCTTTGTGGTGAAATTTCTCTATAATTCTGAAACAAAAACTTTTTATAACACAAACACAGAACATTAATGAAGCATAAAGAAAGGCTCCTCACTAGCCATAAACAACCCATTTTTTATACACTTCCCATTGGGATTTATTATATCTAAAACACTACCCTAAAACATCCTTCCTAAGTCCATAGATGACATAGGTTAACTAACTCACATGGTTACAAGACCTACCTTTTACACCCTTTTAAAATGATTTACATATCCCAATTTACTCCCACAACATTTTAATTCACTAAACTTTCTTTATCAAGCATCATTTTTTAATTATTTACCACAACATTTCACTATTTTCAATAAAATCAAATGCATTCTACCCATTATTTTCCACACACCATTCTTGTGTGTGTGTTCCTACTATGATGCATGTCACTTATATACATAAGTGCCTAGAATGTTTCATGAATGCATAACCTTGTGTCATTATGACCACAAAAAATATCATAAATCTATCACATCACACCACATGTGCATCACCCAATGATGAAATATCATCAAAGGTAACAACACACAACAAGAACAACAATTCCCACCCTCGGTGACTAGGGTTTTCCCTCGTACATGGGTTAGATACTCCCAAGAACGATCTCATTACCAAGGCCTGTCACTTTCTTAACCTCCGATCTACCATCCCCAAATAGTAATAAAGAGAAAATAACTCCCCTAATAGCACTTTGTAATGTCCTTGACCTGGGTGCCACTAAACCGGTGCCCCGATCTGGGTCATCACATGACCTCAAGATTAACTCCCCATATGCCATAGGTTTCCGACTATCATTGAGGGTTAAGATTAGTCATGTGGGGAAACTATACCCTCTTTACCAGATAAATCCACAATATAACACAATATAAATAGTGAAAATAATTAGAAAACACCAATATCATACATAGCCAAACATCTCCCAAACTGGGTACAAACTATAAAAAATAGTAAATATGTCATGTCATGATGTAATGCCAAGTAAAAAAAAACCCAAAATAAAGAAAAAAACATAATCCCCAAAGTGGTCCTGAATCCAAGTCGGGAACCTCAACCATGCATGTCCCATGTCCAACTCAACTCCCTAGCATAGGGCCCTTACCCTTGTCTTAACCTACAAGATTAAAATCTTCTCAGGTTCCCAATGGAGTCCCGAGAAGGCTGTGAGTACAACTCAGTTGGCCACCACCAATTCTGTCTACAAAATATTCAGTCTAACATATTGTGTATTCCAGTGTAAAAAAATTGTAAGTAAAGTAAAGACAGTTCAGGGTATACTCGTTAACCTTTCTCTAATTTACTATTAATCTTAGTATTATCATTATAAGTTCATTATGTACATCATCTCATCATTTAGTTTATCATCAACATGTAATCCATGAGTCAAACATTTACCTTATTCAAACAATATTCATGGTATTTATCATTCTGCATAAGTGAACAAGTTAAGTCCCTATCTCACTAGTAATAAGAATATTAATTAATAACCACACTTACCTTGGATCCTCAATCTAGGTACTTTCTTTGAATACAACCATTGGATGCATAGAGCATTAGTCCGAGTCCCCAAATCGTGCATTCCTTGGTAGGTTAGGGCATCATCCCAACCCTACCCGTGGGAGGAGAATCAGTCCTTAATCCCACCACCAATCCAAGTGCACATGATTATTTACCTATTCACCACACACAAACCATATCACAACCAACACAACAAATAAATATAACAATAATGATTCAAAAAATAAACATGGGATTAAATGTCATGCCATTTTCCGTTCACAATTCCATTTTACACTATGCAACCCATTATCCCAATTATCTTTCCCAAGTCTCACCCCATTAACCATATTCATCAATTAACAAGCTATTACTAATACCATGTGTCAACATTTCTCATAAACCCACCCTCTTAGGGTTTTCAACATAATTCATTATCCAGATGACACTATCCCCATTAACTAATTTAACCCATTTTTATTACCATGCTAAACAATCCCATAATCCATTATTAAGCATAGACACATGCCAATAATTAATTTTAACTCCTATTAAACATTTCAACATGATTATCAAGGGTTCTATATTGTTAGAAAGAAAACTTATCTTACTTAACTAACTTCGTCCATAAAGTATCGATGCACCCCATGGTTGGACCTAAAAAGTCCAAGTCATCCTCCATGTGTCCCACAGAAATAATGAGGGTTTCAGTTCATCATCTAGAATTACATTACACCAAAACTCATCAAAGGATAAAAATAACAATAAGGGGAAACCAAGAAATAAACCCAAGAATGAAAAAATCTCAAACAAGGATATGTGAAATAACTTGTAGACAACCTAACTTGGATCCATTGATAACCGCATGCCTAATCAAGAGCTTGGAGCTCGATTCAACTCCCCTTTGAATCCTGAAACTATATCTCACCAAAAAATAAGGGTTTTATATCTTTGGAATAAGATAAGTAAGGAATGTGAACCCTACACCAAAAAGAGAAGAAAGGGGGGGGATTAGCCTTACCCGAATCTTTAATCCGCAACTGACAACACTCCAAGCAGCCTAGGATTGAAGGAGAAATGCCTCTTGGAAGATCTTGGAAGCTATGCTTGTCACTAGGGTTAAAAGGAGGGAGAAAGAGGAAAATCCTGAGTTGAGATTAAAAATCCCATAGTGTAAATTTTTTAAATTTCTCAGCTTTACTAGGATTCAAGGTTCACCTGCACGGTTTTATAAACTGTACACAAGCCGTGCAAGCCCTACTATCCCAAAATCCACCTTTCACACGGTTTCTTGGGAATTTTTCATGTTTTTCTTAACTATGTGATAATAATTCACAATCCTCTGTCCAAGGATGCATGGTTACCTGGGATGATCTGCATGGTTTGCACTAACCGTTTATAAACCATGCAACAGACCTAGAAACTCATTTTCCTCCATTTTTGTGTCCTGAACCCTTGTAACACCCCCAAGACTTCTCATAAACTTCAGGAAAAAATTATTGGACAAAATGAAAGGACTTAAACTGAAACATGAACAAAAACATACCTTAATAAAGGCCCTAGATCTTACATTAATATCATATTGATTTTACATTAGTGATTAACCATGTCTTGATAAAATAATTTACACATAATTTATTTATTTTATTCCATATTACTTTCTTATTAATTCTTTTATTTTATGTGATCATGATAATGTATCAAATAAACATAATTAATTAACTTTTCAATTTATAGAAATAAAATAAATATATGTGGAATTATCATGATCTAATCTAATGGTCAGTTTATCAGGAAAATGATAAATTAATCCTTGACCCTATGGGAACAAATCTTTGAGATGAGACTTGGATCGAGTTATATAATTCCACCTGTACCCCTATTTATCACCTGGGTAGGTTTAATCTCAACATCTCATTAAAAAACTTTTACTTGGCTGGGAGATCCATCCTTTTATATATGATTACTCACACATGGGTGAGGGGATCCTAGTATATGGGGTTCCATAAAGGAAACCATGGACACACATGCCTATGCATAATAAAAAAATGATAGGAAGATACAAAAATCATCATTTTCATTTAATAATAATTTTTAGAAAAATCCTTACAATAATAACTAAATTAAAACAAATCCAACACATACAAAGTTTGCTTATGCTCAAAATCATCCACACAATCAATGTGTAGGAATTTGAAAAACTAGCTATCATTCATTTTAGTTCATTATTTATTAACATAAATTACTTGAATTAATAAAATAATTATCTTGTTAATTAATTAATTAATTTACTTTAATTTTTTATCCAAACAGACTTAGAGATACCCATCATGTACAATTTTAGATAATTTAATTTAATTTTAAATTAATTATTTACACAACAAGCACTGGAGGCAACACGACATGTACCCCTCTCAAATACTTTATATACTCTATTTTTCTTATCATGTATTGTGTATATAAATGACATTTAGTGTACATGGTGTGTCACAATATGACTTAGTGTGTGGTTTTGTGAGTTAATGAAAATACTCAGCTCGAAATTTATGACACATGACACATGTTAATATATATTATATGTACCCCTTATAATTATTTTTAATTACATGTCATGTACAATTATTATACATGATGTGTAGTTAAGAAATTATGTGGAAATTAATTAATAATTTAATACTCTATAAAATCCCATCAATAGTGTGTACACCGACTACACACTATTTATTTTGGTTTAATGTTGTAATTAATTTCTATTCCATGTAATAAATTAATATGAGGTATAACCTTTCTCAACATGTACTCCATGTGAATGATTATAGGCTAAAAAAAATGTATATCTTGATACATACCATGTATTCCACTCTATGGCCATCCTTGAAACATGCCTAGGGACTTGGTGTGTAATACATGGGAAAATTTATGAATTACACATTGCGTACTCCAGCTACACACCATGAAATATCATTTATCCCATGTTTCTTGGCTAGAGGTAAACCTATGGGGGGTAATTAATACATTTCATTAATGCTTACCACACAAATTCTATGTTTCCAATGGGGTGAAACCATGTGAGTTTCATGGTGTGTTTTCTATCTACCCATCATGTAACCAATAAATTCATTTTCCATATCCCCCCATCAATATATGATGTGTAATGATGCACCAAACTATTATAACACATGATTAGGCTCAATTTATGCAACCCACCTTTATGTAGTGAACATGCTTAAACAACATATACTTTTTAGTTACAAATTGTGTATCTATCTTATCCTTTTAGAATCTCTAGCACATCTTGATAGTATATTCAATTGTTTTTTATGTATTACTATAATTTTCTTGGTCATATGATGTAAACAAAAAAATTATATATAATTTTAGACATAGTAATTAATAAATATGAAATAAAAAACCAAAACTCAAATGCATATAATGATTAATGATTAATAAATAATTATAAATTAATATGTTATTACTATGATACTATTTAAAGGTTATAGGGTGTAGGAAAAGTTGTCAAAACCATTCCTAAAAATGTTTTTTTTCTAATTATTTAGATGAATCCTCATATGAATAAAAACCCTAAATCCATGAGTTATTATATTTCACTTATAATTTATAATTAATTTATATAATTGAAAATTTTCTCAACTTGAAATTATTCCTTTTTTGTTAATTTTTTTGATATCTTCTTTTCATACCATTATTGCATCGAAGGATTTAAGTGTTAAATCCAACTAGAAGCATCCACACGTGCTATGAGAACCTCAGAACGATGTTGTAGAATCACCAGATTCTAGTATAAAGGATTATCATCACTTTCATTATTTGATATTGATTGAAACATGAATTCTTTTGAGTCTTGAAGTATTTCTTCTAGTTTTGATGAAGACATGATATGGAGGAGTATGATAGATTATCTCTATTCTTGAGAGTGTTTTAGAGAAATTACCATCTTGGGTTGAGAAAATTATCTAGAGTGGATGTGTTTTTCACAACAATATCTCTAATATTTAACCCTATAAATGATATAATAGATTTTATATATCTTGGATAAATAATTTTTTATTACACATAGACCCTTATCCAATCCCTTAATCCTCAGTGAAACCCACATTGAATAATAATAACATTATTATTATTAGTTCCTTGTGGTGTAAAGTACTCATGAATAATTTTAATAATATTTATTAAATAAATACATTAATATTTATTTAAATGATATTAAATATATCATTCCCACCAAACCCTTAACTTGTCCAGTCAATCACCCTAAAAATTATCAAACCTTAAAAAATAACTTTTTATTAAAAAAATAAACTCCAATATATTATTCATTCAATAAATAATATCACGATCAAAATTGTTTCAATTATTGGGTCACTGGTATATATTTATTTTATGTTTTTATTTTCATTTTATTTATTTTAAAGTTTTTAGGAGTGGAGGGTCTAAAATATGAAATTTAGGGGAAATAACCCTAGGTTCCTGGTTCACGCATGATTAGTACTAACCATGTACTGAAAAATTCAAGATAGGGAAAAGAGATTCTAGTAAAGCTTTACATGGTTAGAGTACTATTTACCAAACCATGAGGGATCTCCAAGTAACTATACTACTAAACTATGCAATTTTTCCAATTTTGAAAAATAAATTTATACTTTTTCCTCTGTCAAATTTAACTCATAATTATCTCTCTCTCCACCAATTCATGTGACCCATCCTACCTCTAGCCATATATATTCTTTATCATTTCTTCCTTGGGTATTTACCTTCTATTTTTATGGAATCCTGTAAGGGAATCTTTGATTTCCCCCATTTTTAGCCTCTTCTATTCCAATGATACAATGTTATTCCATTTCTTTTAAGATTTGGAACCCTATACAGCCCTGGAGGCTAAATCCGGGGTTAGTAATAGAGGTTTAATGGGACTAATTTAATGTTTTCGTATATAAGGATCCCTCTAATTTGTTTCTTCTGGTTTAATGTAAAGGTTATGAGTTTTCATTTGAATTTATGGTAGGTGTATCTGCCTCAATTTTATTTCCCTTAGAACACCATAGGTTATTAATATTTCTTTTAGTTATATTTATATGATATGTGTGTGATTATTTATTGTAATTTTTTTTATGTTTTTTAATTATGATTATTGTAATTTGGGGATTTAAATAGTGTTTTGAATTGATATTTACTTAAAAAAATTACATTAAAAAGGTATTTGATAAAATGTTTCAAAGGAGGTATCTGTTTGTGAAGAGTTTTGAAGGATGTTTCAAAAGGGTTTTCCCTTGTGATTAATATTATACTACTTATCGGAACCATTTATCATATGGTTGTGTTGATATTTGGATTCTAATTTATGATTTGTTACATATGGGAGGCATTGGGTGAGTTGGTAACCTAAATGACTACAACCCTAGTGCAGATTATTTTATAACTGGGTAATATTTTCTAATTTGACTTAATGAGATAATTGGATAGATATTGACCTTGGTGTGACTATATGAGCTCCCAAAAATATTGGGTTCATGTGTGTTGAATATTATTCCTTGAGCAAGTCCTAGTTGCCTTAGTTTTATAGATTTGATCCCATGACGTATGTATGAAACTTAATTGAGATGTTCTATTGGTTATTTCCCATTTCAATAATTATAATTTAATGTTATTCAATCCAAGTTTCCATAGTCTTTATTAATGGTTTTCTTATTCATATAATTTATAAAACATGGTTTGTTTTAAGGAAAACAATGTTTCTAATAGAATTTTTTTAAATAAAATGTTTTCAAATTTTGTTTTCAAACAGGATCTAATGGGTGAATTGTAAAGGAAATTATGTATATTCTTGGTGGTATCATACTGAGATTTGTCTCAAATCTTTTATATACCCATGAAGTATATGAGGACCTGATTTTATAGGATTTAGGTAAAGGAAATGGTGCCATATATTTTGTAATATATTCTTAATTTTAATATCCCTTCTATTATATAGTGGTGGTTATAATAGTGGGTCATGAATTTTTTTTTAATTTTATAGAGTACTTTGGGATCCTTGATGATATTTTAGGTTATCTTTTTTCAGCCACTCTCCCCATGAACATATTTTTTTCTTTTATTTATGGATGTTGGTTATCAATTTATATATATTCATTGTATGATTATTATGAGTTACTTGTGTATCATTTTCATGCTATAATGTTTTTTGGATTTTATTTATTTTAAAACTAATTATTTATTTTGATGAGTATCCCATATCCAAAAGGGTCATTCTATATTATCAAGTGGAGTCTGAGTTGTAGTTATTCTATTCAAAGTTAGAAACCCTTACTAATGGTTATAATTTTATATCCTAGTGCTTATCTCTAACTTGTGGCAATCAGGAACATGCTTTGGGATTTGTGGCTTGCCAGATCAGGTGATGTATCAGGTTGACCTAGGCTGGTTCATTACAAAATGGTATCAAATACCTCTTATTATAACAATAATATATAAAATAATAAAATAATATATAATATAATAAATATAATATAATAAATATAATATAATATAATATATTAATATATAATATAATAATATATAATAGAGAGTATAATGGAATATATAATAGAGAGTATAATAGAATATATAATAGAGAGTATAATAGAGAGTAAAGGTAGAATGAATTTATAATTGTAGAACATTGAGATTTAGGTATATAGGAGTGATTTTCCAACACTTATTCATGTCTAACCTTGAGTTTCCATGTGTGTTTAGGAATTATGTCTTGGATTTGATCTCAATTTTGGGTTATTTTGATGATATTTGTTGTTGTTTACTAATGATTATTAGTTTTGTTTAGAATCCTTTGTTTTTATGGGATTTTTTAGGATTTTGGGTGAAATGGAGAAGGAAATTAGAGGTGAAAAGTTTTGGTTCATAGTTAGGGGAAATCATATGATGACCATGAGACTAGTTTTGGACAACTTTTGAGTGGAGCTTTCACTATGTGGCCAATCCATGCACAATGAGGAAATGATTAAATTTTCAATGTTTTCACCCCTTTGGTATTTGAAATTGATTTGATTGATGTTATTATTTTAATAAGAGTAAAGAAGTTGGTTTTTGTGATAGAATTTATGTCTTTACAAATTATGATTTTTTGTTAAAAGAGTTTTATTCATTGTATTTTATAGATCATGCATCTCATAAAGGCCCATATGAACCAATATGAGGGATTTTTAGAGAATTTCCCATAGAATAACGTCTTTATAGACCCTAATAGTTTTTAATAAATTATTGTATCCATCCAATATTCAATCCTATAGGGTGGAATAGGGAAAACATGAATGATGTACTATGCACAAGAGTTTAATAAGAATAACCAACCTGTTTTTCATGGTTATAAAGTACCACAAGACATCAAGGAGGGGGTGGAAAGGATAGAGCATGTATTTAATTTTCTTAAGAATCTAGAAACCTCTATTTCCAAATTTTACACCTATATGTTGGAAGCACCTAGTAAAAAGTGGTGGGAGTATTTAATGCAATCCAAGATTTATGAGGATCTCACTTGGATTGTGTTCAATAAGATATTTAAAAAGTAGTTTTATCCAAAGACATTTCGCATGGTGAATTCCTGATAATACATGACCCTAAATCAATGGAGTCATTCTATAATGAAAAATTCCATTATATTCATTTAGTTGATTTATTTCTCCCCAAATCACATCATGAATGATTATATTAAGGATCAATGCTTGAAAATTAGGTTGAAACCTAAGATCAGGTCAACGATCATTCTCATTTTCTTTCAGAACTATGTGGAGGTGTTCAACAAAGTGGTGATGGTAGAGAATAACTAATTGGTATTGATAGGACTCACCGGCACCACTTATGTGGAAAGGGACAATCATAGTTCTTTATCATTTCATAAGGGGAAGCAAGAGGAGTTAAATCAGAGAAGTGGTGAGGGAAATCACCCTTCATTAGATTCTACATTGAAAGAATCCTTAGGGAACAAGTCAACAACTTACTTTCAATATAAGAAATATGGACACACCAGGATAGGTTATTAAGAGTAACCTAATATGTGCCACCAATATAGGTGTTAGGGCTACCTTTAACACCTTTGTAAATGACCTCTATAGGGTATAAGTGTTGTATATTCTTTCACTAGAGTCTCTTAGGTTTGGTATAATTCATCTTATGGTACATGGGCCAATTATATCACTGAAGGGGATGCCCACTAATCTTATAATACATAGAGTGGTACTTATTCTATGAGAGTTTACATAACCGATCATGTTCTAGAGGATTCTAATTCTTACCTTGCCACCATGAGAGGTAAAATTTTTAGTAATTGTAATATAAATATTATTTTTTTTGATATAGACACATCATATTATTTTATATCTTTAAAATTTATTGATTCATTGGGTTTGTAATCAGAATTGATGCCCTTTAGAAAGGATCTTTTCACCTCATTGGGAATGAGGAAGGATCAGAGATTTAAGTGCCATTATTGGAATTTTTTATTACTAATTTCGATATTGTGTGGGATTTCTTTGTCCAGTACTTGGATTTTTTTGACCTCATAATTGGAATAGGTTGGATGATCAATTTTAAATCCTAGATTGATTGTTATCATCATAGAGTTTAGTTTTTTTGTCCTCAAGGGAAAACTCACATCTTCTAGGGTGAGTGGGATCCTAGGTAAAAGATGGAAGAACCTATTGTTTGGGATATTGGATTGTTCTCATGAAATTTATCCAGTCTTATTTTTGATTTGGTTGAGTAGAGTTCAGATGGTTATATTCTTGTGGTGGTAGAAAGTTAACTTGGATTCTTTTGGATGATTTTTATGGGATTCCACTCCAATGTGAGGTAGATTTATCTATAAAATTATTTCCTAGGGCAATCCTCATCTCTTTTCTATCTTACTTTATGGATCATAATGAGATGAAGGAGTTGAAAGTCTAGTTGTAAGATCTTAAGAGAAATAAATTTATTCGACCAAGTGTGTCACCATGAGCATCACTATATCTATTTAAAAAGAAGGAGGAAACAAGCCTTTAAACTTGCATCTATTTATAGAAGATTAACCAGGTGATCATCAATAATAAATACCCATTTCCCTAGATTGATGATATCTTTGGTATAACCATAGGAGCCCAATGGTTTTATAAACTTGATATGAGATCTGGATTCCATCATTTAAGAGTTTAGGAATCGAATGTTCTTAATACCACTTTAAAGATAAGGTACAAGCACTATGAATATTTGGTTATTCCATTTGTAATTACCAATTTTATTAAAGATTTCATGGCCTTGATGAACTTGATTTTGCACCTCTATCTTGACTCTTTCATGGTGGTTTTTAGATGATATCTTGATGTTCTCCAAATGAAGGAGGGGCATGAAGAAAATCAGGACGTTGTCCTGGGTTCCATAAAAGAGCATATCATATATGATAATTTATCTAAATATTAGTAACAGATTCAAGAAGTTATATTCTTGGGTCATAAGATATTTGAGAAACGCATCTTAATAGATCATAATAAAATCCAAGATGTGGTGATTTGGAAAAAACCTAAGAATGTCTTCAAGATTAGGAGATTCTTGGGTTTTACTAGATATTATAGGTGATTCATTCAATACTTTTATAGGTTTGAATCTACATTTAAAACCTTTATAATGAACTAGGTAAAATATAAATGGAATAAGAAGAGTCATAGGCCTTTCAAGGAGTTGAAAGAGTGGTTTAATTTAGCTCCATTTTTTATTCTTCCTAAGCTAGGTAAGGGTTATTCTATGTACTTTGATGATTTATGTATGATGTTATGGTGTACATTTATGTAGTATTTCTAGTATATGGATCTAATCAGTTGGGCTGACGTGAAAACAATTACCCAACTCATGATATTGAGTTAATAGTGGTAAATCATGATTTGAAAATATAGTACCACTAGCTTTGTGGGGATTAGTTTTAGGTATATTTGGATCATAAAATTCTAAATTATATTTTCACCTAGAATGAATGGAATATTTAGTAGAGATTTTGGGTTTAGTATCTCTTGAATTTTGATTTTAATATAGCTTATACCCCTAGAAAGGGGAATGTGGTAGCCAATGATTTGAGTAAGAAACTACTGAACTATGTAGTGAGGGAATATGAGGATAAATGGAAACCTGGTGGGTTTATAACTAAGATGTGTTTGGATTTGGAATAGGAGGGTGAGTAGTTATTTTTAATTATGTTGAAGTCACACCTTCTATGGATGATCTAATTTGGATCTAGCTGGTATCAGACCTGAATTTCTAGTTTATTAGATGATATTTAAGTATTAGAGAGGAAACACCATGACCATTAATTTCTTTATTAGTTTATCTATCTAGAATTTTTTTGCCTTTTGGTTGAGTTTTAGTTTTATCTAGACCAAAACTTTGAAATTTTGGAATTTTAGAGTAGGGAACATGATTGAAACATAGTTAGTGATAACCACGTGACTAACCGTATGTGGTCCTATATTTCTTAATAGATCATATTTTAATAGTTGGTTCACAATTTATCAAATCATGTGGTTGAACTATGTACTGTACCAAGTGAGTTTATTGATCTCCACATGATTAGTACAATTTCTTCCAAATTGTGTGGAAAAACCGTAAAATATCCCTAGATTTTAAAGTTTGTGAAATTCCTAATCTACCCTACCTGATTTAAACCCCTTTATGATCTATCCTACCATGCTTTCACAACACACCAATATAGGATACCTTTGAATGAACCCCCCCCCCCCCCGTGGATTTATAGGCCCCCATTCATGATTTTAAGGCATTTCTTCAAGGTTAGGGCATGGTTTCTATTATTCTCTCACTTCTTTCTTGGTTTTTCTTCTTTTCCTTCCCAAAAATCATGGTGACTAGGTACTATGGTGTTAGTATTGATTTAATCTTGTTTTTATTGGTTTCTAAGGATTTTAAATATTTTTTTGATTCCTATTCTAATGGCATTTATCAAAGGTGATGAGTTAATCTTTGATTTAAAGTATGTTACTTCTTGTGTAATGATTTAAACATAAAAACCATTATTTTTTTCATAGTTTTATTTAAATTATGACTTCAATTTCATAATTTTTTTCAATATGGAATTGATTATCCTAGTTTTAGATATTTTTATGTTTTAAAAATGGATTTTAATGGGATTAAAAACATTTATAGTTAAAAAATGTTTTATAAATCCCCCAATATGTTTGATAAAATTTATTAATGATTTTATTATAAAATTTCAAGTTTAAAAAAATATTTATATGATTATTAGTGAAATATAAAGGTTTTAAAAAGGTAACAACCCAATATTTATACTTGGTTTCAAAACTCTATGTTGATATATTGTTAGGGATAATAGTTTTAATTAGTCTCGGATGATTTCTTGGTTACCATATATTATTTTTATTTTGAGTTTGATTTAGATGTGTGGTGATGTTTTGAATAATGTTATGAGTTTCTCTTTAGGTTCATTAATTATGTTTATCATGGAAGTAAGTTTTCCTTTGGTTACAAATGTGTTTTTCAAAGTGTTCAGTTATATTTATTTTTAAAGAGGGGATATATATATATATCTCAAATTTTTGTTTAATACAAATCGATATGTTTAACAACATCCAAAATAATTTTTATTCTTGGGTTATTAAAGGGGTATCAAGGTCCAATTATAATTTTATAAAAACAACTTTGGATTAACCCTCCATTTATTATTTCAAGCATGATTTAATGATGTTTTTTTGGTTTTATTATAAGGGATACGCGTATTATATTATATATTTTTGGTGATTTATGTGTTTTAATTTTGTTTATACACTCACCTACCCGTTTTAGTAAATCATGGGTACCTAGAAGTACAGGTAAGTTATTCTAGGAAGAGTACCAATAGGAAAGGTTTATCCTCCCTAGTTTTTGGAGTATAAAATAACCTTAACTAAACATAATGATATTGATGTGGTTATCACTATCACTTTATCATGGTCCTCCCTAGAGTCATGTACATGGGAAAAATTATATATGGTTCAATCACAAAGGGTATGGGGATCCTATGATTCATTGATCTCAGTCTCATAGGGCCACTAACATGATGGTGGTTTACTTTTAGTTTCTTTCATTATATTTTTTATGATATTGTTTACTTTTGGTTTATTATTTTATAATCATATTACTTTATTACTTTTATGCTACCATTTATTCTTATTATTGTGGCGATACTATTGTTTTTTTCTTTCTATAATCTCATTTGTGTGTATTTTAGAGTGAATTATTTCCTTCATCTTTCAAAACTATAGTTATTAAAAAGGGATATGGGTTTTTAAGTGGTGTACTTTACTTGATTTTTTCTTTTTATAAGAATGTGTTGAATATTGGTTTTGGGTTTTAAAATGGGAAACTATAGTTTTTAAATGAAATGAAATTATAATTTTTTTATATTTGATTTGTTCTGATTATAATGGAAATCAATTTTATTGGTATATTTTAAAACTATCATAAAGTGGAATTTATTTTTAATGATTGTGCATGGAGTGTGGATTTAACATACCTATTGCGAATTCAATATTATTCCTATATTAACATTTCATGTCCAAGTTTAGAATTATTGGGAGGCACTCATGTGGAATTATTAGTTTGGGAAACTCATGGAGTGGTTGAGTTGGGAGGTGACCATGGGTCATAAAGACATTATATTTTCTTATGTTTTAGTTTTATTTTCATTTATTATTCCCAGAGTGTATCTTCTAATAAAGCATTGATTTTTATTGGGTTCTTTTTCAATCTTATTGTTCCACTTTTTATTGGGGATGTTTTTTGTATATTTAATTTCAACTATTCCTTTTTTATATTGTCCTTTATTTAAATTTTTATCTAATTTTCATGGGAATATAGCTTATGTATGAGACAGAGTGTATTCCTATTAATATTCCACTTCTTGTTCACTTAGGTTTATTTAGAAAAAATTATTCACATGAGTTTTCATGTGATACACTGTCACTAGTTTCTAGCTTGGATTAATCATAAATATACACTAGGTATATCCTAGGTTAGGTCAGTTTCCAAGTTTATGGGTGGATCATATTGGATAATGAGAAAATGGTATTAGATCCTATGTTTTTAAAAAGGGACTATTGTAAGGACCCCAACCCCAGTAGCTCGGAGCCGATGCCTTAGTTTATTACATTGGTAAGATTACAAGGAATCACATCCCAAAGTACCGAATAGTTTAGTAGCTTTAGAAAACCAGATACATATATAATTGTTAAATTACAACATGAACTGAAATATAACATATCAACTTCTTTTGAATCACACATAAGCTCCTAGATTATCCTTGCAGGTCATTCATAATACACATCTTCAAATCTTAGGAAAAAATATAACATAAAAAGGGATGAGATCATATGCTCTATCATGGTAAGTAATTCAGAGGAATTTATCAATAACATAAACATTAGGCATGGTGAATAACAAAAAAACACATGCCTTAAAAAATAAACCTGATCATAATATGTCATGAATGAAAGATGAGTAAATATATCCATATAACTGATCATATGAGAATGAACCTTAGTCATAGATATTATAATAGTAAAATATTACTTGGTTTATAAATTTATAATATCATAATTAGGGAATGAATAATGTATAACATCTGAAACATATCATCAAGTCCTCATCCAAGACGTCTGAAAATACTAGGGTAAAGCCTCGACAAAACCCAATTCTATTTTGTATCATGAAACCTACCAATGCATCAAGGGGATATAGTGGGACCAAAACATCACTTTATAAGTAAAATTAATTACTAATATGAATGGGTATAAACATAAAAAATGTAAACATATGATATGTAAATAACTTTCCCCAATCTGTAAACATAATCACTAACCAAACAGAGTAGCATGGTGAATGGTATCAAGATAGTACATCCACAACCAAACTAGTCCAAATCCATTTAATAACATATGGTAGATGCGAATAATAATATATAAATCTAAATGGACCATAAAAATCAATATAGGTGTTGAAATAGATGAAAATACTCTAATAAAATCATCGGGGATTTTTGAGAGAAATACCCCTTTTACTTTGTAAAGAAGAGTTATTTTGGAAAAATCATTTTAATTTGTCATAATTATTTGTATAAAACTAGTAATTAAAAAAATATATATTTTACATGATAAAATTATTGATTTAAGAATAATAAATTTTTCTTAAAATATATTATGGATGGTACATGAAAATGGGTAAGAAATCGAGACGTTCCGTTTAATTGGTATTGCGTATCGGGGAGAATTGAAAAGGGAACCTTATAAAAACACATATTTCTTATAAAATAAAAGTGAAATGATTTAGAAACATGATTTAGTATTGTATAGATATAATTTATAAGATTTATATAAAAATAATGAAGAATTTCATTGGTTTATAGAGGGAGAAATCATAACCTGAATGAAAATGGTTGTTTGTGAAGAAAACCCTTAACTTATGTCTGAATGGGTCCTGTACTTGACCTTAACATCATGGATAATCACATTAAATCCATTAATTAATTAATTTATAACATTATATACATATATTTTATTTATTATAATTTTATTAAGTACATTTATAGCCTTTTTGATGAGTTATAATATACAATTTTATTGCCTAGGAGCATTCGTTTCCTTGGTTTTCACGATCGATATACTTGTATATGAGTATGAATGTTCACGTGAAATGGGTATAATTATACATAATTGAATTTATGTGATATTAATTAACATAAATAATTTTAAATGGATATTTATATCATTTTATTATTTTTTTGAGGATGAATCTTTATATAATTCATTTAGTGATAATTGTTTACATTATTACGACAATTATTGATCATAATGAACTCATTTTATTTTATCATTTAGTATTATATAAATACATTACTTAAAAAACATAATATAGGCTTAAATACATAAATTATAGTCTGTTATAACCATATAAATGATTTCATTACCTGTCTTGAAGGATAAATTGAAGAATGAAAATCCGTCGTCCATGAAGGTTGTAAATTGGCACCTCACAGGTGATGATTTCATTTTTAAAATAAAAGAGAGTGAGAAAGGAGTTTGAGTAAGGATATTACATTAACATGATATAATTCAAGTATATATATATATATATATTATATTAGAGTTATCATGATAATTTTTACATAGTAGTTGATGAGATAATTATAAATGAAAATAACTTGAAAAGAAACTAAAAGGAAAAAGGAAGATGATTTTACCTCTTGAATACACCTCCTTGAGAACATCCTTAAGAGGACTAGTTTTGGTATATTGATGAGAAAAAGAGATCATGGAAATGTGTGTGAGTATTGGTAAGAGTATTGGTAATAAATTTGACAAGGCTCAATGCTTGGAAGGTGTGAGGAGAAGTGGTGGTGAAGGGTGATATTTATAGCGGAGAGGGGCGATTTCACATTATTTTGTTCATTATTTTATTATTTTGATCAAGAAAACAAATAATTTTGATTATTGTGACTATATATAGTAATAAGTGCATTTTAGTTTGAACCAAGTGTTATTACATCATCCAAACATCACCTATGACTCAATAAACCATGTATTTATAATTTATCATCAATTATCGTATTTTACTATTAATCAAAAAGTCAAGTATTTATGAAAAATCCCAAAAATTCACCCAGACCATTTTTCGTCATGTGGAATTAAAAAATGAACTCCATTTTATGAAAATAATTTTATAAATATGAGAAATTTAATTTTTAATTAAAATCACCATTTACCCAAAAATATAGATTTTAAATCTATAACTGATTTTATAACACTCTCAAAAATTATCTAAGGTCTCATAAAATTATCCTAAAATCCTAATACAACAAAATTTTCATTTATGAATACATTTTATATGAAGATATTTTCTTTTAAATAATTTTATTAATTATAAAATTGTAATTAAATATTTATGACTTACAAAGATACAGACAATTAATTTAACAATTTTTAAAATATTTGTTTACTTATACTATGATATAATTACACAATACTTTAATTTATAGGGTGCCTAAATTTTATTTATACATTCGTGGGTGATGTTACTATTCATTTTTCTTATTTACTATTAATAAGGGTCATATCACTATTCCTAATCTCAAGTTACCATTTCATTGGTATAGGTTCTTTAACTTTTAGAAATACCCCTTCTTTCATTTATACTTCATTTATGATGTTTTTATTGTGTTATATAAGTGATTTTATGTAATATATACTATTTGAAATAAAAATATGAAGGAATATTTAATTGATAGAGTTCTGGGTCATTATATTCTCCCCTCCTACAAAAATTTCTTCCTCGAAATTTTCAGTTTGTCACCCCACAAAAAGATTTGGGTAGTTCTTCATCATAAGCTCATCATGCTCCAATACTGCGGTCGTGACTTTAGTGGAGCATAGGAGTTCGGGAGCTTGGATCACGTGCGGTGGTCGTAGTCGGGTTCCAGGTGGGGAACCCTTCCAGCTATTTTTTTCTTTTGTTCACCTGTTGCCGGGCTATGGAACTTTTCTGGTTGGGCGCTTGTTTTACCCCTTTTACTTTTCAGTTTTCCTTCAGCTTCTACTTGTACTGTATATAGGTCGATGCACTTGTGGGTTATATATATAGCAGTTTCCCTTTTCTTTATATGTCTTTTCTTTTAGTCTGCACTTTTGCATTGAGTGTGCTGCGTGTGTGTGTGTACAGGTACTCAGGAAAAGGCATCCCTGAGTTGTTTAGCCTTCGGCGCTTGTCTCCATCCCCTGGCCTATGGAGGTAGGCTTGGGGTAGTTGCGGCTTGAGCCCAGGTAGGGTCGGGTCGTGACAACTGACTCTTCCATTTTATGATTTTTTCAATATAAATTTACCATACAAGTCATTTAATTCCACCACACTTGTTCTTTAGTGTCCAGAATCTAGATAGGCACTTCAATATAAGATAAGTCAGGTTCCAATTCTATTCCTTCATAACTGAGGAAATGAATTCGGACTAGCATGTACTTCCTTAACAATGAGATTTAGAACACATTATGTACCTTATAAAGTTTCAGAGGAATTTCTAAATGATAATCCACAACTCAAATTCTCTACATAATTTCAAAAGGAACAATGTACCTGGGGCTCATTTTTCCTTTCTTCCCAAAACATATAATACTATTCCATGGAGATAATTTTAAGGAAACATGATTTCTCACTTGAAATTCCAAATCCTTCCTTCAATTATCGGTATATATATTTTTTCACTTTGATATTCGTTGATATGGGCTTGAATAGTCTTTACCTTTGTGTTTTTCCTCCATAAGATCTAGGCCTACAAGATTTCTTTCACTAACTTCATCCCAACAAGTTGTTTTACGAAATCTATTTCCATACAATGCTTTATATGGAACCATTTGAATACTAGAATGTAAACTATTATTGTAGGAAAACTCTACTAAAGGAAAATACTAATCCCAAATTCCTCTAAAGTTAAGGGATCATGATCTCAACAAGTCTTCTAATGTTTGAATGGTCCTTTCAAATGACCCATCAATTTGAGGGTAGTAAGCAGTACTCAAACGAAGCTCAGTATACCAATATTTCTGTACAATTTTCCATAATATCGATGTAAATCATATATAATGATCAGAAACAATAGAAAGAGGTGATTCATGATGTATTACAATTTCATTAATATAAATTCATGCAAGGCCCCCTAGTGACAAATCCTCCCTTATAGAAAGGAAATGTGCAAATTTGGTAAGTCGATCAACAATCACCCATATTACATCATTATTTCTTAGATTTTTTGGTAATATAGTGAAAAAATCCATAGTGAAGTCATCCCATTTCCATGTAGAAATAGAAAGAGGTTACATGAAACCTCTAGTATGTTATCTTTCATCCTTCAACTATTGACCGACTAAACATCTTGATACATAATCAGTAATTTCCCGCTTCATATTATCTCACCAGAAATGATACTTCAGATCTCTATACATCTTAGTGTTACTAGGATGTATAAAGAAATTTGATATATGTGAATCATCTAATAACTCCATTTTTAGATTAGGTATACATGGAACACATATCCTCCTCCCAAATTTCAGAATTCCATCCTCACACATGAAGTTTGGAAACTTTCCATAATTTATTGCATCATTTTTTTTGAAGAATCTCATCATCACACTGAGAACATTTAATTCTTTCCAATAAAAATATTTGGGAAACCAGTTGAAAAAGTAATGATGTTTCACCTTCCTTGATAATTACCATATCCATATTTGCTAGATCTATGTACATATGGTCCTTGTCAATTTTAGTTTTGTTCAGAACTCCATGATCCTTTCTACTCAATGCATCTTCTACCTTATTCTCCTTCCTAGGGTGGTAGTGTATTAAGAAATATTAATCCTTGAGATTCTTGAGCCATCGTCTTTGTCTCATGTTGATTTCTTTATATGATAAGATACATTTAAAACTATTGTGATCCATATATATCTCACATATTTCACCATAGAGATAGTGTCTCCATATCTTCAGAGAAAATATCACAATTACTAACTCAAGATCCTGAGTTGGATAATTCTATTCATGAGTTTTTAATAGCTGTAATTCATAGAGAATAACTCTATCATTTTTCATAAGGGCACAACCAATTCCTTTCTTTTATGCATCACTATAAATCACAATTCCACCATTTTCCAATGGTAAATCCAAGATTGGATAATTCCCTGACCTCTTATTCAATTCTTCAAAACATTATTCATATTATTTTTTCCATACGAACTTAAACCCATTTATGGGTAAAATTTGTTAATGGGTTAGCTAATTAGGTAAATTTCTAAACTTAATACTGATAATAACCTGCTAAACCAATAAAACTACATGACTGAGCTAAGTTCGTTGGAATTGGACATTCTTGAACTGCCTTTTCCTTCAAAAGATCAACTGAGATTCCATCCTTTTAGACAATATGGCCAAGGAAATAAATTAATTGAAGCCAAAATTCACATTTACTAAACTTACCATATAATTTATTTCTTATAAGAGTATTCAAAACAATCCTCAAGTGATTCTCATGGTCTTCATAGATTTTGAAGTATACCAATATATCATTAATAAATATCATAACAAAGTCATCAAGATATTCTGTGAAAACTTTGTTCATCATATACATGAAAACATAGGGTGAATTAGTCTATCCAAATGACATTACTGTAACCCCATAATATCTATACATAGTTTGAAATTCTATATTTGGAATACCCTCCTTCCTCACATGAAACTGATGATATTCATATCTAAGGTTAACCTTCGAAAAATATTGAGCTCCGTAAAGTTGATCAAATTAATCATCAATACGAGGTATGGGATATTTGTTATTTATGATAATATCATTTATTTATCTATATTTAATGCATATCCACATAGATATATCTTTCTCCTTGACAAATAGAAAAGGGGTTCCCCTTGGATAAACATTAGGGAGGATAAATCCTTTATAACTCAATTCCTTAAGTTATTTGTTCAGTTCCACTAATTCCACCATGGACATTTGATAATGAGTATTTGATATAGGTCTTGAACTAGGAATTAAATCAATATAGAACTCAACTTCACACTCCAAAGGATATCTAGGTAAATCCTATAGAAATACATCAATGTATTCTTTCACAATATGCACATCCTCAATTTGAGGATTTCTTTCCTTGCCCATAGATATTGTGTTATCTTCCTCCCAAATAATTTAATTCAATAAAGCTACTAGGGGTGTATTTAGATAATAATCATATAGTGACGTTTCTACTCTAATGATAAAGGATTCTATACCTTCCTCACAAATCATAATTTCCTTCTTACAATAAATTTTCACATCATATTTTGAAATCTAGTACATACCTAGGATTATGTCAAATTTGACCATAGGTATAATGATAAAACCAGCAGATAAAGCATGTTTATATGCCATAATGGGGACTTCCTGACACATCTTTATTGAAATGAGTCCCCCCTTAGGGGTTTTGACTGAAAACTCCCTTGTTAAGGAGAATTGGAAATATCTAATTTTTAAAGCAAACTAGGAAGATATAAAGGAATGTGATGATCTAGAATCAAATAAAGTATTGGCCAAGTTTGAGGAAACGATTATAGTACCTTCCAACACATAATTAGGAACTTCAACCTCAACAATTGTGATCACATAAGCTTGTCCTTGATCTCATGTTCTTTTCCAAGGAATTTTTACTTGATGCTTCATACAATCATTTGAATAGTGTATGATCTACCTACAATTATAGAATTTAACATTGGTACCTTTATTATTTCCCTTGAAATAATGGTCTTGGTGGACTTTTTCTCTACACTTGTAATAGAATCCTTTTCCTTTTTAGCAGGCACTAGGGTGTTTCCTTCCAAAAGTACCACATGTTGGAAAAATATCTTTTTTATTCTTCCCGTTATCCAATCTTTCCCCCATAAACCTATTCTTCTCTTACTTTCCCTTAAATTCATAAGACTTAGAGAATTATTTTTCTATAATTATAGAACATGAGACTATATTATCGTGTGATGAGAACTTGTGGGAGACTAGTGCCCTTTGGAGGAATTATTTTAAACCATTAAATAATAAATAAATCTTTCTCCTTAGATTATGTATGTAGTCTATGGAATGCCTTTATAGCCTTGTAAAGTTGGTTTCATACTTGGATACATTTTCATCCGTATTTTCCATGATATTCAATAATTTCCTTTCCATATCTTCTCATTTTTCATGAGGAAAATATTTTTTAAGAAAAAATTCCTTAAAATACCTCCATTCCATATTTGTAATTTATTCTTCCTCCTTTTTGTTTTAAATTAGTGAACACCATTGATTCACATATCTCAATAGATGATAAAATACCATAAAAACCTTATCACTTTAATTACTTCCCAAAGTGAGAAATATCTTCTCTAAGGAACTCATCCACTTATTATCTACAAATGGGTTTGTAGTCCCATTAAATGATGGTGGTTGTTTTTTAATAAAGAGGTCTAACAGAGATCCTCCAAGTTGTGGATCAGGATGATCTATATGGGTAAGGTTATTATTTATAACTTGAGTCAGCTCTCCCAATATAGTTATAAGTTGCTCAACACCAGTCGTAGCTCCAATAACGACATCATTATTTTTCATAGGAGGGAAATCCATACATGGGATATGTGTATTGATATGGTTTCCATTCTTTATAATAGTAACCTTTTATGAATAATAACACACACTGGCTTAGGTTATAAATCATAATGGATAATCTCAAAATAAAAAAACACCTAACATAAATTGAAAATTTAAGCATATATAAACTCATAATTTTTGGAACCATGACCATTATATGCTGGAAATGAAGTATGGTTTGTGTTTTTTTTCAATCCTACTTAGAAGTTCAGAAAGTTTTCTAGGAATGGGATCATACAATTTAGGCATGAAAAAGTATTGAAGGTGGCATTGTTTCCCAGTGATTGATAAATTTTTGAGTCCAAAAGTTGGAATATGGAGAAAAGTGATTCTGGAAAAGGTAGTTGCATGCAAGATTGAATAGTGTTTAGAAACTTACATGTAAGGCCTAATTTGGGATAAGTCCATAAAAATATAGAAAAGGAAAAAAGTGTGTTCAAGAATTAAATGTGCATGAAAGATGAGGTTGTGTGAAATAATCTTACACGCCCAATGTGATGTCAAAAAGGGTTTTGCATGCTCATGAATAATCTTGCGTGCATTGACAAAGATGCATTGAAAACATGCAGGCTGGTTTATTGAGGACTATAAATAGGCAGCTACCAACATGAAGGAAAAACATATTTTTCCATCAAAAATCCAGTTACTCTGATGCGTGAAATATTTGTGCGTGAAATAATTAAGGAAAGTTAATGTTTCACCCAAGGAGTTCCTTTAGGATGAAAAGAAAAATTGTACCCTTCGTTGTAGTTGTGAAAAAGATAAGGATTGTGTGGAAAGTAGGGGTTGCACAAAAATTAATCTTTCGCGATAATTCCCAAATCTTTCATGAAAGTTAAGGTATTGAACGCAAGTGTAATGTTATTCTTATAATAGGATTTTGAATATCCAGTTTGTCTGATCAGTGCTTTCAAGTGCATCAATTCAGGACTTCGATGCAAGAAGTGTCTCGTGATGAATAGAGACAAATACTATAATGAAAATCTATTGAAGTGACCTTCAAGTTGATAAATTGTGTTAGAATTATCCCAAGGAAGTGGGATAGGGGAGTTAACATAAGTGATATCAGGGATGCAATTAGCTATCCCTAAACCATTGTAAAGGTAGTGTTCCTGGAACAAAGTGACTGTGACCAAACCTTGTAATCCAAAAACTAGTAAAGATTAATGGAATTTGGTATGACCTAAACTCTGTCGGAGTATACTCCTTAGACGTAGCCCTTTGTAGTGAACCAAGTAAAAGTGCTGTGTCATATCCTTACATTAATTTTCCTGAAAAATTTAACATGTTTCTACCAATGTGGGAAGAAGATCCATAACTTTAAAAAGAAACTTTTGACACCATGATTTAACCTTAACCTCTCAGGTGTTTTAGGGTCCTTCATTTGGTATCAGAGCCAAGTTACTGGTGTTTGATCTGTCTTATACCATCATAGAGAATTCAGCCAATGTTAGGGGATTCCCCCTCTTTAATGGAAGTAATTTTCAGATCTGAAAGAAAAGAATGAGATCTTATCTAAGATCACTTGGAATGGAAGTCCTATTTTATACTATGCAAGTAATTCAAGTCACTGATCCAATAGGGATGACTACGACTGATGGAGACAAGAAAATTCTTGATGCAGATATTAAATCATAGAATTCTCTCACCACAACCCTTTCTAATCAGATCTATCTAAAGGTGATGATTTGAACCTCAGAAAAGTCTATGTGATATAAACTTTGAAATATTTATGAAGGATATAGAAAAGTAAAGGAGGAGAAACTATAATTCCAGAACAATAGGTTTGACAATCTAAAGATGCATCCAGATGAGAATATGGACCCCTTATTCAATCTAATTACTGAAGTGGTTGGATCAATTCGAGTTCTAGGTGAATAAATCAAAGATGTTGATATTGTTAAGAAAATATTGTGAAGACTTACACCCCTATACAATAAAAATGTGTTATCACTTGAGGAAGGAGATCTTTACAAACATTCTCTAGATGATCTGTTGATAATCCTGGTAGAATATGAAATGATGGTCAAGCTAATAGATGCTATGAAACAAGTGAGAAAGGAAATGGAATTCAAAGCCATGGACAAACTGAAAATTTAAAAATATATTAGTGGTGAAGATGATGAGGAAAAAGAAATTATTTCTCTCATTTCCAAGAAGTTCCATAAGGGAAAAGAGAAATTTAATGGGAAGTTACCTCTAGATTTCTTTCGTTGTGGATTAGTTGGGAACATTGCCTTTCAGTGCTCAAGAAAGATTGAAGATAATGAAAGTGAAGGTGAACAAATTGATAATCCTCAAGAAAAGGTTCTTCAAAAAGAGAGACTTAGAATATAGAAAGAATGTATAGAAGAAGAGTTTTTTCTATGAATAGGAAGATGATGATAACTAATTCTGTGAAGAAGAAGAACCATAATTTAAAACTAGAAACCATGATTCCAGGATGGCTACAATTGAAAAGTCAGAACCATAAAAAGATAAAGATATAGTTAACTAGTTGACAACTAATGTTTATCCCAAGATAAAACATAAGGAAGATTTTGTTAAGCTTTAGAATAAGTGTAAGAGATTAAATAAGTGGAAAGAAATGGCGAAAGAATCATAAAAATATGTTGATCATCTTGATGTATAAATTGAACGACTGGAAGAACAGGTGAAAGTATAGTCATAAATCCTTGAAAGAAAGATGATGTAGTGGAACTAAATCTGAAAATTGAAGAACATGAAAAGGTCATCAATGAACATACCTCAATACTGGAAGGAAATTACCAAACTATTGGGGTACTCAAAGAAGAAGTTGTTACTCTCAGGAGTATGCTCAAATGTGAATAATGTTCAAAAGAAGCAAAGAAGAAAATAAAATTTGGTAGGTTCTTAGATGCTGAGCTAATGGAGAGGAAAAAACAAGGGTCTGATAGAGTTGAAAATATTTTGAGTGATCAAATACCCACACGCATGGGAAAAAATGGAATCGGTTGTGATGTAGAAACATCAAATGATGCAAATAAAGTGGAACAGAATAAAGGAAATTTGAAAGTTTATCAAGTTGTAAAATAACCAGAAGTGTTGAAAAAGAGACCCCTAAAGCAAACTGAAAGGAGAAAAAAAATACTATCCTCAAGCTTCCAAGAATAACAGGTAGTCAAATATTTTTCCCAATGTAGAAGGCATGAGGAAAAAGAGATGTGAGAATACAATTCCTCTCATGATGTGTCAGTTCTATGGATATCTAGGTCATACTATTTCATATTATGAAGAGGTATGGTCTATCTAAATTAGAGAGAGATAGTAGTTCAACATATGAGAACAAATTCATATACTATTACTTACAGAAGAAACAATTTCTATGGATATTGTTCCGTTCTTCTAACATTGGCCATAAAGCCATTTATTGTAGGCATAAGAGTGACATGGACACCTCATACTGAATTCCCAGACATGTCAAAACTCATCAACAAGACAATTTTTTTCTTTCAAATAAATTTTCTCTTCTGGAAGAAGATTTTCACTATGAAGATCCCTTGTACACAAAAGAGAGAAAGGCCATCAGTTCCCTATACTCAATTAAATATATCATGGAAAGAAAATAAGAAAATTGAGAAATCCTACCTTACAGAGGTATCCCTCAAATATACAAAATTCAATAACCCCTGGATTCATGATAGAAGTTTTTCATCTCACATGATAGGTAATGATTACTTGTTAATGAGTGTCAAGAGGAGGGTTGACGGAACAATATGGTTTGGTAATGATGGAGATCTGAAAATAAAAGAAAGTGGAAGTACTAAAATAATTAATGGAGAGAAAAAAAACTGAAGTCCTTTTTGTGGATGGCCTACATCATAATCTCCTCAGTATGAGTCTAATCTATGACTCAAGACTTATAATTAATTTCAATCAGTAAGGTTTCACTATCAAGGTAAAGACAAGAAATTAACTTATGAAAGGATGCAGAATAGAAGGAAACTTGTATTAGGTTGATAAAAATGATAACATTTGATAAATTATTGTTGAATAAGAAAATAACATGTGGCATCAGAGACTAGGGAACATAAATCCACAATACATAGAGAAGATATCAAAACTAAATATTGTCATAGATATTCCAACCCTGAAGAGTGAACATGAAAATTATTGTGATGCATGCATTCGGGGGAAGTTGGTCTGCAGTTCATATCGTCCAAAGAAGAAAAGGGAATTTAATCTTCTTGACCTCATTAATATAAACGTATGTGGCCCGATAAATGTTGCAGGAACTCATGGGGAAAGTTAATTGGTCCTGTTCATAGATGATTATAGTAGAATGGCATGTGTAATTCTTGTACTCAATAAATGACCAGTTCTTGATTGCATGAAAACATATCATCGAATCACCGAGAATGATACCGGACGAACAATCAAAGTGATGTGATCTGAAAATAGAGGGGAATACATGTCCATTGAATTTATAAATTACTTTTAGAAGCATGGGATACAACATGTGGTAGCTACTGTGAGAACTCTAAAGAAAGAAGGAGTTGTTGAGTGCAGAAATCGGTAGGTGAACAACATGGAAAGAACTATGCTGATTGAGAGTTGTATTTATCAACATTACTAGAAAGAGGCCATTCAAGTTGAAATGTATATTTAAAATAGAACAAGGCTTTTATGGATGATATGATAACACCATATAAATTTTGGCATGGAAGGAATCCCTATTTGAAATAGTTTAATGTTTTTGGAAGAAAATGTTACATCAAAAACAAAGAAGGAAATCACGAGAAGTATGGTGACAATGTAGATAAAGGAATTTTCCTTGGATATACAATGAATAGAAAATCATTCAAGTGTTTCAAAAAATTCCTGGGAAGGATTGTTGAAAATAGAAATTTTAATATCATTGAATAAAAAACCACAAATGATTCGAGGAATTTATATGCTGATGTGATAGAAGATGAGGAAGAAAGTGAACATGGAGCAAATTAAAATAAAAAAATAGAGGAAGGTGTACAAAATTCTCATGAGCCTCATCATAATGTTAACTCAGAAGAAGAATCTGAAGAGGAAACCATTGTTGGAGATAATTTGGTTGAATCTCAAAGGAAGAAATAAAGAGCAGAAATTGATCAATCTAACATTATTGGGTATTGGATTACAACCACAGAAATGAGGAGAATGAGGAATAATACACAATATATATTTCTATCAGTTTTGGAACGATCCTCATTTGAAGAATCTATGAAGGATGAATCATGGGTGAAATCCATGAATGGAGAGTTAGATCGGATTGGCAAGAATCAAACATGGGACCTAGTCAAGAGACCCGAAGGTCACAATGTGAATGGTATGAAGTGGATATTCAACAACAAGTTTGAAGAGCATGGAAATGTTATCAGAAATAAGGCACGATTGGTATGTAAAGGATATTCATAGATTGATGGTATCGATGTTGAAGAAATCATTCTTCCAGTGGCTATACTAGAGTCAATTAAGATTTTTATTGCCATGGAAATACAAAGTGGATATAAATTAATTCAAATGGATGTCAAGACATCATTCTTGAATGGTGTTCTTAAAGAAGAAGTCCATATCAAACAACCATTGGGTTCTCTTCTTGGTACTAATGAAACAAAGGTTTGAAAATTAAAGAAGGACCTCTACGGTTTGAAGCAGGAACCCCGATCATGGTATTCCTAACTTGTTTCTTATCTCAAGAAGTATAAATTCAAAAGAGGAGGATTATATCACAATCTATATTTGAATAATTATATGAAAGATCAGTTCATGGTTCTAGTTAATGTTGATGACAATATATTTTGTGGCATTAGGAAAAAATTAGTGGATGGATTTTCCAATCACATAAAATTAGAATTTTAAATGTCTATGATTGGGGATCTCACATATTTCATAGGGCTACAAGTGATTCAAAAGAATTATTACACATTCATTTCTCAAAAAAGTATGCAAGAGAGCTGCTGAAGAAATTTAATATGCATGACTCCAAACCAATGTAAACTCTGATTTCAGTTGGAACCAAACTTGGAAATCATGAGGATTAGACCTATGTAGATCCCACCAAGTATAGGAAGATTATTGGAAGCTTACTGTACTTAACAGCGACACGTCCTCATATTGTATTTGCAACCTACTTAGCGGCCTGATATCAGAGCAATACAAAGGAAGAACATATGATAGCAGTAAAAAGAATCATGATGTAAATTCAAGGAACTCATAATTATGGGTTATACTTTGCTGAAGAAAGGGACAATAAATTATCAGTATTTTTTGATGCTTACTGGGCTGGAGATGTAGTGGACAGAAAGTCTACCAGTGGTGGAGCATTCTATATTGTGAAGAAATGTGTGGGATGGTTAAGCAAGAAATAGGAAAGCACTTCTCTTATTACTTTTGAAGATGAATATATATACGCTACCAAGGCATTCACTCAGTTACTTTGGATAAAGTAGAAACTGACTAACATTGGTGATGAGGTGAAACAACCACTGGCAATTCACTATGATAACAAGAGCACAATTGATCTTATGAAGAATCTTGTTCATAATTCTCGTACGAAACATATTGAAATCATATATCACTAGATTAAGGAAAAAGTTGAACAAGGTGTGATAAACATGGAAAATGTGGGAACATATGTGAAAGTGGATGACATTATTACCAAGCCATTGTAAACGACTGTGTATGAGAAACATCAGTTGAACCTCAGTGTTCAGCCACCTCCTAGTGCATAAGGAGGCTATGTTTTTCTCCCTCCCCAGTTATGTTAACTATTTTCAACCAGTTTTTGGATGTGATGTAGGTTTATGGTAGAGATACTATCTAGGGGGAGTATGCTTTGAGCTTTAAAATGAATAAATATCAATCTTTGGGTTTATTGTCAATGGGGGAGAAGGAATAAATTTAGGTCATTTAATGCTTCTGTGACACGATGAGATTTTAGTGTTAGGAGGAGAAGGAATAAATTCATAATTTAATTCCAAAACATGGGACCCAATTAAAGATTACCCTCTTGTTTTATACACCAAGCATTTCTCACATAGAATTAGAGTTTTGGCTGAGTTGTTTCTTGCATTTCAGTTTTTGATAGTATCTAGTTCTTTATTGAATTTATCTAGAGATTTCCAAAAAACCCAAAGGGGGAGATTGTTGGAACCATGAACATTATATGCTAGAAATAGAGTATGGTTTGTGTTTTTTCAATCCTATTTATAAGTTCAAGAATTTTTCCCAAAAAGGGTTCATACAATTCAGGCGAGAAACAATATTGGTGGTGGCGTCGTTTTCTAGTGTTTACCAAATTTTTGGGTCAAATTTTTTGAATATGGATTAAAGTGTTTCTGGAAAAGGGAGTTGTGTACATTATTGAAGGGTGTTTTGAAACTTATGCATAAGTCCTAATTTGGGATTAGTTCAAGAAAATATGGCAAAGGAAAAAAGTGCGTGCAAGAATTAAATTTGCGTGAAAGATGAGGTTGCGCGGAAGAATCTTATACCCCCAATGTGACGTGAAATAGGGTTTTTCACGCTCAGGAATAATCTTGTGTGCACTGAAAAGGACATGTCAAAAACATGAATTTAGGGTCATCTAGGCCTATAAATAGGCAGCTACCCCCATGAAATAAAAAAATAATTTTCCAACGATAATCCATTTGCTCTACTGCGCGAAAGATTTGCACATAAAAGAATTACGGAAAGTTAATATTATTCCCAAGGTGTTACTTTAGTCTGAGAATACCAAGTGAAACCTTTGGAACAGTTGTAAAAAATATAAGGGTTTCATGTAAATTAGGGGTTGTGCAAAAATTCATCTTTTGCAACAATTACTAAATATTGCGTGCAAGTTGCGGTATTGCGCGCAATTGTAGTGTTATGCTTTTGATAGGCTTTTGAATTTCAGATTTATGTGATCAGTTCTTTCAAGTGCATCAATTCAGGACTTTGATGAAAGTAGTGTCTCATGATGAATAGAGACAAAGACTATAATTATAATCTATTTAAGTTACCTTCATGTCGATAAAATGAGTTAGAATTCTCCAAAGGAAGTGGGCTAGGGGGAGTCGACATACGTGATCTGAGGGATGCAGTGAGTTATCCATGAATCATTGTATAGGTAGTGTTCTTAGAATAGAGTGACTATGACTGAACCTTTTAATCCAAAAACTAGTGAAGATTAGTGGAATTAGGTACAACCGACACACTGTTGACGTATTCTGCTTGGATGTAGTCCTTTGCTGTGAACCAAGTAAAAGTGCTGTGTCATCTCCTTACATTCATTTTCTTAATATATTTAACAAGTTTCTACCAATGTGAGAACAAGATCCATAAATTTAAAAATAAAAATTTGACACCCTGATTCACTCCTCCCCTCTAGGGTCCTTTAATAATCATTAACATAGTTTATTTGAGAAAAATTTAATTTTAAATCCTTTATAGTGGTTTTTAAAGAAAATATGATTTATCCTAATCATATCCCCTAAGAGAGTCAAACTAGGTGCATAGTAAGGTCCATTCTCATGTACCAGGTTACCCTGATTTAGGCCCGAGACACCTTGTCTGAGTTGTTACTCATAGGTATATCTGTTCCAGAACCACATCCATTTTTATTATCCAAATAGGGATGTATTTCTAGGAAGATCCACATAATCACTTCTTTACCAAAATTATAGTATGTTTCTTGTATGATTATCCTCAAAGTCTATATTATGGATATTTCCCTAATGAATGTTTTCTGAATCTAGTTTCTATGGTTTCTACTAAACTTTCTCTAATACCAATTATAAAGACCCCGACCCCAGTAGCCCGAAGCTAGTGCCTTACCTTATTACATTAGTAATATTACAAGGAATCGCATCCCAAAGGACCAAATAGTTTAGTATCATTGAAAAAACATATACATACATAATTGTTACATTACGACATGAAATGAAATAACACAAATCAACTTCTTTTTAATCACACATAAACTCCTAGATTATCCCTATAGGTCATTCATAATACACATCTTTGCATCTTGAGGAAAAAATAAAACATAAGAAAGGGGTGTGCTCATATTTTCAGTAAGGTTAAGTAATTAAGGGTATGTTATCATAAACATAATCATTAGGCATGGTGAATAACAATAAAACACATTCCTTTATAAATAAACTTGAGCATAATATGGCAGGAATGGAAGCCGAGTAAATAAATCCATATAACTGATCATAAGTGAATGGACCTTAATTATGGATATTATTCTAGTCAAATATCACAGGGTTTATCAATTTATAATATCATAATGAGAGAATGAATAATTACAGATATCTAAAACATATCTTCAAGGCCTCATCCAAGATGTCTAAAAATATCAAGGAAAGGCCTCGTACAAAACCCAATTCTGTTTTGCCTCATGAGACCCACTAATGCATTGAGGATATATAGTGGCCCCCACACATCACTTGATAAGTCTAATTAATTCCTCATATGAATAGATCTAAACATAAACAACACGAACATATGATACATAAAGAACTTTCCCCAATCTGTAAACATAATCACTAAACAAACTAAGTAGCATGGTGAATGTTATCAAAATAGCACATCCACAGTCAAACTGGTCATAAACCATTTAATAACATATAGTTGATTAAAATAATAAGATATAAATATAATTAAATCATAAAATTCAACAGAGGTGTTGAAATAGATGAAACTAATCTAATAAAATAATCTAGGAATTCTTGAGATAAATACCCCTTTAACTTTACAAAGAAGAGTTCTTTTGGAAGAATATTTTTTTAGTAATAATCGTTTTTTAGAACAAGTAATGAATAAATATTGTTTTTAATGATAAAAGTAGCGATTTTAAAAAAAATAATTTTTTCCTAAAACAGATTATGGTTGGTACTTGAAAATCTTTAAGAAATCAAGACGTTCCTTTTAATTGGGCTTGAGTATTGGGGATAATTGAAAAGGGAACATTAAAAAAAATTATTTTTAAAAAATAAAGATGAAATTATATTGAAACTGGAGTTTGAAATGAATAAACATAATTTATAATAAGTATATAAATAGAATGATGAATTACACTGGTGTATATAGGGAGAAATCATAACCCAAATGAAATTGGAGTTTTGGGAAGGAAACCCTTACCTTATGTCCGAATGTGTTCTTATGTTTACCTTAACTTCCTAGATAATCAAATGAAATACATCAATTAATTAATTTAGAAAATTATATACATGTACTTTATTTTTTATTATTATTTTATTAAGTTCATTTATATCCTTTTTAATGATTTATAAGATACAATTTTATTGCTTGGGAGGATTTGATTCATCGTTTTTTACGATAAGTATATTTGTATATGAGTATGGAAGTTCATGTGGAATGGGTATAATTATCCAAAATTGAATTTACATGATATTAATGAACATACATAATTGTAAATTGTTATATATATAATTTTATTATATGTTATGAGGATGAATCATTAGATAATACATTTAGTGATAACTGTTTACATTATTACGACAGTTATTGATCATAACAAACTCATTTTGTTTTATCTTTTAGTATTATGTAAATCTTTCACATTCCAAAAATAATAAAGGGTTTAATACATATATTATATTATAGTTTAACCATAAATTTTTTTTCATTACCTGACATAAAAGAAAAATTGAATAACAAAAATTCGTTGACCATGAAGGTTGTAAATCAACACCTCACAAACGATGATTTCATTTTTCAAATAAAATATAGTGAGAAAGGATTTTGATTATGGATATTCCATTAAAATGAAAAAAATTATATTATATATATGGTACTGGAGTTATCATGATCATTTGGATGGAGGAGGTGAGGAGAAAATAATAACAGAAAATATCTTGAAATGAAACTGAAGGAAAAGGAAGAAGATTTTACCTCTTGAATACACCTCCTTAAGAACCTCCTTAAGTGGATTGGTTTCAGTCTTTTGATGATAACAAGAGATATTGGACATGGGAGATATTATTGGGAATATTATTGGGTATAAATTTTACAAGGCTCAAATCTTTTAAGGTTTTATTAGAAGTGGTGGTGAGGGGTGGTATTTATAGTAAAAGAAAGGGGTGATTTCTCATTATTTTATTCATTATTTTATTATTTTACTCAAGAAAAACAATATTGTTTATTATTGTGACTATATATATTAATAATTGAATGTTATTTTGAACAAATGGTGTTTATATCATCAAAAAATCACCTATGAATTAATAAATAATGTATTTATCATTTATCGTAAATTATAGTATTTTACTATTCACAAAAAATTCATGTATTTTTGAAAAATCCCAAAAATTCACCCTTACCATTTTTCAAAATGTGAAATTAAAAATTGAACTCCATTTTTTGAAAATATTTTTCTAAATATGAGAAATTTAATTTTTAATTAAAATCATCATTTACTCAAAAATACAGATTTTAAATCTATAACTGATTTTATAACACTTTCAAAAATTAACTAAGGGCTCATAAAATTATCCTAAAATAATAAGAAAACTGTAACACCCTAAACCCAGTTACCTAGAATCAGTGAATTATTTTAATACATTGACATGATACAAGGAAATCATGTCCCAAAAAATCGATTAGTTTAGCAGTCTTGGAAATAGATTACACACATCAACTTCACATTACAAATTAAAACATAAAATACAACATAGATAGTTATTTGAGAATGGCATTATTAACTTTTAGCTTAATCCTTCATATCAATAAAAATACATTTCTTGTAAATCCTTGGAAAATAAAACATAAGAAAGGGGTGAGCTCAGATTCTCAGTAAGGGTAAACAATTTAGCCGAAGATAACATAAAAAATTGGCATGGTGAGTAATTGAAAACACATGCCTTTACAAATAATAAACATGAAAACTTTATGGCAGAAATATGAGCTGAGTAAATAATTCCATAATAAAACATAGTCATGGGTATTCTACTAGTTTAATAACCACATGAACCATCAATATTATTTACATAATGAGGGAATGTATAAGGCCAGACATTCTGAAACATTTTGTCAAGGCCTTGGCCAAGACGTCTAAAAATGATTAAGGCCTCAGCCAAAACCATATATAAAATTGTGAAAGGCCTCATCCAATTCCACATCTAATCATCTCATGAGACCTATTGATGCACCGAGGAGCTATAGTGGGCTCCACCCGTCACATACTAAGTCCAATACATTCCGCATATGAAAAGGTGAAACATTACATAAGCATTTGTATTAAAAATAGCATACGAAATGTCAATAATTTAACCATAAACCATGAATGGTATAAAAATAAAACATCCAAAATCAAACATATCAGAAAACCTTAAATACAATATGGAATATTTGTATCATAATAAATCAACTTCAAACAAGTTTAAAATTCATCACAGGATGTTGACATAGATGAAATGAAAACTATTTGAAAGAAATACCTCTTTCTATTTTGAAACCATTTAAGAGTCACATAATTATAAAAGAAAACATTTATTTTGAAAATATTCTTATAAAATTGTAAGGGAAGATTCAATGATGTTATAATGGAAAAAAATATCCGCACCCACTGTATAAGTTAAAAAAACATTCTTACCTTAATTTTGTCGAAAAGGTCATAAAGTACCTTGTTTGGAAACCGACAGAAAGATTCCTTTAAAAAAATATAAGGTCAAATAAGGGTATAAATGAATTTAACCCATTGTATAGTAAATAGTAAAAATGTTTTGAAATACATTTTTAAGAAAACACGGATGTGGATGATAAAGAGGTCCCTGTAGATACTTACGTAAAAGAAACCTTGGATAATAAAGAGATTGTGAAATTAACCCTTACCTTGAACTTTCCTTTAGTCGAGAGTATGTTTAATCTCTTATATAATGACCACAGTATTTTATTAAATTATACCAGAACTATATTCATATTTATTATATCATACATGATTCATTTATGACTTTATACTGCACATTTAATAATGATTTCCATGTTAAATTGACATTTTGGGAAATAATTTCTTTCTTTATCATATGTGTTTTAACTTGTTATTTTTGATCGTACCATTTAGACCATGATTTAAATAAGTTCATAATATAAAAATTGATTTATATGTCATATATATTTAGAATATAAATATTTGTAATAGATAGATATTTGAAATGGAAGGCACTGTTTATGGAGACGGTAGGTTGTACGTATGCATAAATGCTATTTCCGTTTTTATATCGTATTGAACAGAAGTTAGTGAATAAGATATATTTAAGTGCATAAATATATATATCTCTCAAGTAGAATTATTATTTCATATATTAAATACTTATTAATAATATATATTTTTATAATCATTGTTGAATGGTGTACTTGGGAATGAATCTCATCGCATTGTGAAGATGGTAATCCGTACGTACGCACGAGCGACAATATCATTATATTGATGGTGAAATAGTATGTAATTGGATGTTATATCATATATAAAGAATAATTAACAAGTTATATTTATTATTTAAATCAATTATACTCATTATTATACCCATTTAAATAATGAAGTGTTTGAATAAAAAACTACACCATGACGTAGAGACTGTAAGTCGTATGTACGCACGTATGGTGACTTTGTCATTTAGAGGATGGATATAATAAAGAATTTGGTTGTACCATATTTACTGTGTCTTCTTGTATTCTTACACTATATGGTTAATAAAATTACTATAAACTTCCAAGAGATCATAAAGTGGTTTACTAATTACATATATAATATTATTTAATCCCTTTGTATGAACCTTATATTTTTAGGATTATTATATCAACCAATAATACAATATTTGTTTTAATATATTTATAGGAATATTATATCAACAAATAATACAACATAAGAAGTGAAATTTCATTGATAGAGTTCTGGGGATTTAAAACTAGTTTTTTGAGCCACCCTTTATTATTTTGGTGAGTCTTGTATATGGATATTGGATTTTAGAAACTCAATAGGTAGGATCTAAAATATTTTTGGTAGATCCTTCTCTTTCTGAGCCGAGAGTTTCTAAGGGAAGCTGGGTTTTGAGCCTTGGATTATTATTTTTGGTATGTTTTGATTTATGTTGAAATAATTATACATTGTATTACATTTAATGAATTACTTAATAGACTTCCTATATTATTTATGAAAGTTATATTTGAACTAGAGCGCATGGTGGGATTACATGGTCTGGTAAACTGAGGGGATCTTACATGCATGATTTAATATAACTTTCAATGGAAGTCATAGGACTGTAAGATGGTCCACCAAACTATGTGGAAAAGTAATTCATGATCAATAATTCATTTTTAGTTGGTATTATATTGTCTGGATCTAATTTATCTATTTTTTTAATGTATGGTAAAGTATTTTTTTAGCTTTAAAGTTTTTTCAAGTTAAATTTAATGTTTTTTAAATGGAAAACCATGTTTTGAAATATTTTTTTAAGGGAGAAGGATTTTAATTAGTTAAATTTATATTTTAATTTATTGGAGTGTATTTGTGATTGGTACATGATTTATGGATGTATTTTGGTTTTCCATATACTTTAAATAACATAGTTTTAAGCGGAGAAAACTATCCTTGAAAATATCAAAGGGTTTTCTAAATAAATGAAAATTAACCATGTGATTAGTAATTTGGGAATGTTTTGAATAGAGGGATTGTGAGGTTTAAAAATAGTTTTCAGATGGAGCCTTGATATTTCACCACTAAATGATATTTTTTGAAACATATTCTAGTTATTTTTAACTTCAATTTTCTAAACAGTTTTGAGTCAAATGTGAGCTGATATGTTGTTTGTAAAGAAAAATTAGTTTTAAAAAATAAAATTTTAATTTTTGAACTTATAAAGATATTTTATTATGTGAGTAGAAATGAATTTATTATATAAGGATGTATTTTTAAATTTAATGGTCATTTTAGGGTCTATTTTTTTTGGAAAAGTCTTCTTATTTTGGAAGAATTTTTAAAACAGACCCTTGATTTTGTTTGGTATGTCAACTTCTCGAGCAGTAGTTATGGATTGTTTCTTTTATTTTTTATTTTCTTAACATGGGTAAATCATTATGAGATGAGTTGATCTCTAGTGGTTTTTTATTTGGTCTCATTTTTTCTTTATTACCTGGTATACCTCATATAAATTCCTCAAGGAGCTGTGGGAAGTTTGTGTTCTAGGATTTCCTTGAGTTGAACTTACATGGAAAATGGTAGCATGATACTGTGATTTTTTGTTATTTCCTAAACTCTAGGTGTATTAGTGGATCCGAACTATTATTAGTAGTTGTAACTTACTCAAGGTTTCTTATTTCGATCTGATTTGTTTGTCAATAAGTGGAATCCTTTTTTCTCAAGTTAGTGGCTATAGACATGATGGGTGTTTGATCATTAGAAGAGGACTTTATTTAGATCTAGTTCATGAGTATTATCATCTGACCTAGATCCATTGAGAATTTGATCAATGGTTCCATTGAAATGAGTTTTATATCTAGGGTCCAGCCAAGGAGTAGCTGTCATCCTTCTTCTTTTGATCTTGGTGAAGGTCATCTACACCTTGGGGAGAAATTACTTGACATGATTTAGTGTGAGTGGCTCACTTATTCAATGTTCTATCCTTACATGTATTTCATCAAAATGAATAATATTATTTTATTAAAAGTATCATTTTATTTATGATATTTCAATTGGATTATTTTTTGTAGTTCCATCGACCTTCTTACCTAGTGGAATCCTTTTCATGGAGAGACTAATTATCAGTCTCAGATATCCTTTTTATCATCCTTTATAGAATTTGTGTTTATGTTGTAGTTTGAGGATTTTGATCTAGGAGTTACGGATGTTGGTAGTTTTGGGGATGTGGTCTAATTAGTATTTCCCGTATTTTGGTTCTATATATAAATTAATTATTCTGAAAATCCCGATTTTTTGATACATGTTTCATTTAGGTCTGGTTCTATTATAGTTTTATTTTTGTTTTGAGGCCACACCTTCTTATGTTTATATGTTTCATCCAGTCGTACACTAATTCAGTTAGATTTTAGGAATAGAAAGTGTTATAGTGGGGAGAATTTTTAGAACTTTACCTATAATTTCCTTTTTATTTTATCTATATAGAGATTTTTGGATTTTTTTTCTTGAGTTTTATGATGATCTAGACTGAAGCTTTAAATTTTTAGAGTTTCAGATAAGGGCACATGGTTGGTCCATGGTTTGTTATAACTATGTGACTGACCAAGTGAAGGACTGTATTTCTTAGAAAATTAGTTTTTCATAGTGATTGTATAGTTTAATGAACCCTTTAGTCAATCTGTGTAGTGTTACAGGTTAGTCCAAAAATACCCACATGGTTAGTGGATGGTTTGGAAAATCGTGCATCCAACCCTTGTAGTATTCTTAGATTATAAATTTTGTGAAATTTATGATCTACACTCACCCAATTTTAACCCCTTTAATTCCAATCCCCCCACACTTGCATTGAACATCCAATGAGGATCCATAAGAAGTCCAACCCCTCTTTTATCCATATATTTCTTGGCCTCCATTCATGGTTTTATGGAGTTTATTCAAGATTATGTCTTGGTTACTATTTCTCTCTCTCTTCCTTATTTGTTTTTCCTTTTCTTCTTTCCTAAGATCCATGGTGTTCAAACCCTAGTTCACGAGAATTAGTTTGATATTGTTTTTATTAGTGTCTTTGGATTTTAAATATTTTCGTGATTCCTCTTCTAGTTGTATTCATTAAAGGTGATACTTTTCTCTCCAGTTTAAGGCATTTTTCTCCCTGTGTAATGATTTAAACATAAGATACTTGATTTATTTCATAGTTTTCTATAAATTATGGACTCAATTTCCCAAGGTCTTATAATATGGATTTTTTCATAGTTTTATTAGTTTTTATGACATAAAAATAGGGTTTTAATAGAATTTATGCCTTGCATAGTTAAAAATTGATTTATAAATCCCTAAGTCCTTTTATATAATACCTTAATTATTTCCTTATGCAATTTCAAGTATTAAAAAGTATTTTTTTTAATCTTAGAGATTTTAAAAGGTTTTAAAAAGTAAATAACCCAATATTTATACTTGATTTTTAAACTAAATGGGTATTTTTAAGGGATATAAGTTTTAATTGGGTTTGAGTGATTTATTGGTCACTATTTATAATTATTACATTGATTTTGATTCCTATGATGTGTGGTGATGTTTTTAATGATGTTATAAGTTTCTATTTGGATTCGTTAATTATTATGATCATGGAATGAAGTTTTACTTTGGTTTATAAGTGTTGTTTTCAATATTTTTAATTGTATTTGGATTTTAATAGGGTATATCTCTATCAATAATTGTAATTTAATACTTAAAGGTCCATTTAGAAAATTTTAAAAGAATTTTTATACTAGAGTTTTTAAAGGGGTATCAAGGAATGATTAATACATTATGAAAATAGCTTGAGACTATAACTCTATTTATTATTTATCACTTGATTGGTGTTTTTTAAATATGGGTTTCTTTAGTGTTATTAAAAATGAGGTAAGAGGTATTTTATATGTTTATAGGTAAGAAGCATTAGGAAAAGTTTCTTTGGGTAAGTTCCTTCCTCCCTAGCATTTTGACTACATCATAACACGAACTAAACAAAATGATATGGATGTTATTATCAATAGGAATTTATGGTGGTCCACCCCAGTGTCTTGTGCATGGGAAAAATTATGTATGGTTATATCTCTAAGGGTATAAGGATCCTAGTATTCCTTGACCTCAGTATCCTAGGACACTCCCATGATTATGGATTACTTTTAGTTTTTTTCCTTTAATTATTTATTAGACTGTTTATTTGTAGTTCATTATGTTAACATGAAATGGTAGTGTGATAGAGATAGCCAGATGTTAAGGAAGTATGAGGCATGAGTGAGGGAGAATTAGCCTCATATTTAATAGTATTCTGATGCTTAAGGACTTTTTAGGCATAGAAAGTGGCATGGTGGGGTGAATTTTGACAACTAATGGGATACTTATATGTATTTATTTCGACCTTTTATTTTTATATTATTTATTTTGAAGTTTCTTAGAGTTGGAGGATGAAAATATAAAATTTGGGGGAAACAGATATGGGTGCATGATTATCAAAATATTAGTACTAACTGTGCACCCAACCATGTGAGAGGGGGGGAGATTCTAATATAGTTTTTCTTAGATAGATAATGGTTTACAAAATTTTGTGGGATATATAGGTAATCCTAAGTCCAAACCCTAAGGTATGAATAATTTTTAAAAAAATGAAAATTTTCTATTTTACATATATCAAATCTTACTCATCCGTACCACACTCTCCCCCATTAAGCATGACCGACATACCTCTAGCTGTGAATCCTCTTCCTTCTTACTTCCTTTGAAATTTCAATTCAATTTTTGATGATTCCTTTAAAATAAGTATTCAATTTTCTTAGTTTATTCCTCTCTTCTTCCTCCAATACCAAAATTTTCCATTTACTTTAAGCTTTAGAATCCTAGAAATCCATGGGGGTTGAACCTTGGGTTAAGAATGGGTGTTTACTGGTATTCATTTTATGTTTAGGTATGTAAGGATCCCAATTAGTTGTTTCTTATGGTTTAATGTGTTGGTGTTGAGTTTTACATCAATTTTTAGGCAGGTGTATCTATTTAAGTGGTCTCTCCCTTAGAACATAGTAGGTTATTGATATTTCCTTTTGTTTTATTTATGTGATGTTATTATACGATTTATTGAGGTCTATTTTATTTTTATAATCCTAATTACTGGTGTATATGGATTTAAATATTGTTTTCAAGTGACTTTTCCATAAAACCAATTTTATGTTAAAAATTTATTTTAAAAATTGTTTTAAAGGATGTTTTAGATTTATATGAGATTAAAAGGATGTTTTATAAGGATTTTTTCTTTTGATTAATGATATACTAATTATTAGTACCATTGATTATGTTTTTGTGTTTATATTAGCATTGTTCTTGATGATTTGTTTCACATGGGGGGCCTTTGGTGAGTTGGTAACTTGGAAAACTACATCCCTAGTGTAAAATATGATATATATTGGGATTTTTTTAAAAGTTTGGGGCCGAAGCCTCAATTTATTATTTAAATAAAATACCTCTTTAGACTGGGTAGAGGGTGACCCATTACATAGCCCGAAAGACCAAGGCCAAGTGGCCTGAATACAAGGGTTGAAAGCCTTTTTTTGGCCTAAAGGACCCCTCTGTGAACAGTACTGCTACATATAGTACATGGTTAAAATGTATTACTAATAGTTTACCGTCTCATTATTTGAACATTAAATTTATTCATTCCATACTTCCCTTAGATTTATTTTTGGTTTCCATATTTTTATTATTTATAAAACATGGCATATTTTAAATAAACCATGTATTTTAATATAATTTTTTAAAATAAAAAATATTCCAATATCATTTTCAAACTAGAACTAATGGGTGAATTATGAAATATATTATGTATATTTGTGGTGGTATCCTAATTATTTTTATCCTTGCTTGATATAGTGGTGGTGGTGACCATGGGTTATAAATGGTTTTAGCTCGTATAGATTATTTTGAGATCCTTGATGATATTTTGGGTTATTTTTTATCATCCACACTAACCTTGATCATATTTGGATTAATTTTTTATGGATGTTTGTTATCTCTTTATCTATATTCATGATGTGATGTGTAATTGACTTATCATTACCGTGTTATGCAATATTTTTATTTTATATATTTTAAAACCAATTATTTATATACATCAGTATTGCACATATGGATGGGTTTTGATAGATCATCTAGTGGAGTCTGGATTATGGTTATGGAATTTTGTGTGCTGAAATTATTCCCAATGATCATAATTTTATGCCTTAGTTCTTTTTAACATCTTGTGGAAATTGATAATTCACTTTGAGCATTATGGAGAGATAGATTGGGTGATGTGTTAGGTTGACCCAGGATAGTTCATTTTAAACACAATCCAAATAAACATTATTCCTTGAAACCAATAATAATACTCTATCTAATATTAAATTAAAAAATAATTTAACTAATGTTTTAGATACACTTAATGTGTGACCCTTTAGGACTATTTAATCATCGAAATTAGGCTAACTCACCTAAATTCCTAGATTAACATCTTGAAACAAATCTAGGAACCCATATAGAATAATATTAAATGTCACAATAAAAATAACATACTACAAATGACTACTATATAATTCTATCCTTTTGTCTCAATATCTCATCAAGAAAATTGCACACTTGTGCCATAAACCTACATTCTTGAATATATTTATTTGAATTTATTGATATGATATCATCAATAAGACCATTATTTATATTAAATTAATCATAAAGTTTTATTCCAATAAAATGTAATGAGATAACTACTTCTATTAACTCAGAAGGGAAAAATATTTTCATGAATTATTCATTAGTGTCATATCAGTAATAACCCACCCAACATATCCTACATCTCCATGATCATATATCTTAATTAATTTCATTAGAACATAAAATCAAACAAATCATGATATGAATAAATAATAATATCAATTCTAAATACCAATACACACATCCACAAATAGGAATATCCAATGACATACAAAACATATAGAAATCTTAAGGCCAAGTTTGTTGTTAAAACCTTCCCTCTTGGAGATCACCAAGGGAGAACATCATAAGAAGAAACATTAATGTCTTATAAGAATCATATATCTAAAAGACTATATAATTTTTGTCCAATAAAATTATGATATCTATTCATATAATTTTTATTTAATTATATCATTATATAACTTCAAAGTTCTCATAAAAGTGGTGAATTGATCTAAACTTTAGATGAGATAGAAAATCTAAGGGATTATCACCTTAAATATTATATAGAAGAGTAATCACCAGGTTATAAGAAATTTATTAACATTAAAAACCATTAATATATAGATAATTGAAAGTATAAAATAGTTAGTTCCAGGGAATCAACTCCAACACTACTTACTCCTAATAGATTTTACCCCTTCAGGTTGATCTACTAGCTTCCAAACCTGATTTGTGTTTGTGTATATATATATATATATAATTTTAGATTTCATTAATTTTAACTATTTATTTGAGTCAAGAACTGATGATGCTCTATCAGTAAGATGTTGAATTATCTTCTATGATCATTACGTCACCTCCATCATAAACATGAAATCCATATCTCATGGTTACTTGATGAAATCCCCCAACCTTCTTGGTTGATGTGTATATCAATTTTTTTATTTTAAATAACCATTTTTGTTTTTAACTCATCCCTCATTAGATCAAAATTATAATTTTTTTTCGAACTTCATCATTTTCAAATTTAATCCTGATAATTAATTTATAAATAAATAATATTTATAGAAAAATTGTATGTTAAGCTATAAAAACTTTGTGCATGGATAGATTATAGAAATAATATCCCATTATTCTTTTTAGATAACCAATGAATAGAAATTTATATAATTTTTGTTCTAGTTTACTTGAGAAAATACGTTATGCATATTCCTCACAACACCAAATCACCATCAAGTAAAAATTGGGACACTTCCTACTTCACATGTTATATAGTTTCTTCTTAATAGCCTTTGACAAAATATATTTTAGTGTTATTAAATCAGTTCCTTGATTATAACCCCAAAGGAAATATAAAAGTCTTCATGACTGATTATTAACCAAACCATTACTAATAGAGTATTATTCATTCTTTCAGATACACTATTTAACTCTCAAATAGTGGGTGGAGTGAGTTGTGATACTATACCACAAACTCCAGGATAATAAAAAAAAATTACTAACACATATATTCTCCACCTTGATTAGTTTGATGTGTTTAACTAATTTTTCTTAGTTTAATAGATACTTTATTTTTTAACACTTTCAACATTTCAATTCATACTTGTTTTTCATAAGATACACATACTCGAATCTATTGAAGTATTTAAAAAAGATAATAAAGTTCAAAAATGTGATATGAAATAATTTACTTATAGGTTTACATACATTAGTAGGTATTATTTTTAATAAATCATTCCATCCCTTCCTTTTACATCTAAAAGGAGATTTGGTCATTTTTTTATAATAAGAAAGATTCACATAAATGAAATAATTCATAATCATTTTAATTTAATAATACCATAATTATGGAGTTGTGGGATGTATTTCTTATGTATATGGCCTAAGTGACAATTCCAATGATAAGTGGAATTCAAATAATTTATTTTATCCATCATAGTATTTAAATTATTGATAATATATTCAATATCAAATATATATAGGACATTAAACATGTAATTTGAACCATGATTCATTTCATTCATATAAATAGAACAACAGTTGTGTTTTATTACAAATGAAAACCCTATCATATCTAGGAAATATATAGAAATAAAATTTCTATTTATTTATGGAATAGAAAAATATTATTCTATAAATAATAATAATACACTTGGAATATTTAAATTAACTATACCCATAGGTATTTCAATTACTCTTTCTCCATTACCAACTCATAGATCCACTTACCCCTTAATCAAATTCCTCTGTTCACTAAACCATTGCACATTAAAAGAAATATTTGATGTGCATACAATATCTAATACCCATGATTCAAATTTATATAGATTTATTTCAATAAAATAAATATCTGATGTAGTCAAACCATACCTACTTTACTTCTTCAAAATCTCCAGGTACTAAGGAAAATTCTCTTTGTAATGACCAAATTTTTTATAAAAGAAATATTGTTCTTAATTTAAATGATAACTTTAAAAGGTTTTATTAATGAGATTTAATATTTATACATTATAATATTTTACTTCTTTTTTTCCATGACTTTACCCTTTTCATTATTTATCATTATGATAGAGAATGACTTTTTCATATTTTTCTTCACTGTTATCATCATATTGAGTAGCTCAACAAGGGTACAATGAACATTTCATATAAAAATTAATAATAAATTGATTAAAATATATTGAAAATAATATGATTACATCCATGGACATACATTTCTTGTGAGGTAACCCAATCATTTTCTTGTCATTTATGTGGCCAAATATTTTGAGTACATGAGTAGAAACTTGGGTTCCTTAAGATATCTTGCACTGGAAAAATGTATTTTCTACCTTATAACATTAAAATATAACTTTCTCTTGATATATCCCATTAAGGTGTTCAATAATATTGAACGTATCCATAAATTAATGTTTCTTTTGAAGCTCAAGAATCATGGTAAATATTTCTTGTATGTATCCATATCAACATGAGGACTATTAGTAATTGGTTCAGTTGGGATATCTTGATCCATAATGTATATTTTCCTCCTCATGTTTGAGAATAATTCTCAAATTGAGATTATTGGATTTTTTAATCTAGAACTAACTACTTTTTAATTTAGAGTACCTATTTATATATTCAAAAGAATTAATATTAATAAAATACATTATCACATATTTATTTTTCTTCTATGTAACATTAATGTGATAATGTACTTGGAATTTCAGTCTTATTGAAAATACATAACAGCCCCCTTCTATGATAAAATCCTTGAAGTGCTATGAAATATTCCTAAATATAGTCCTATGGTTAGTATAACATTATACAATGAGACATATAGTATGTTGAATGTCAAGTTCTTAATAATTATAAGTGGATGATATTTCATCTCATTAAGTTGTCACTTGGTAACCTCCTAGATAAGAGATTACGATGATATACCCGCTATAAGGAATTCCACATGTTATGTGTTATTGTATAATCCTAAATATATATGCGTGTGATGATCTTTAGACTTTATATTATTATTAATTCATATCATAAGTAATTTACTTTAATGTACTAACCAAAACCATGTCGTTCTATGTTCATTGGGAAGTAGGGTATATTGGGTGCATCATCTGTGATATGGAATTAATGAATAATTAAAATAAGTATTTATCCCATCCAAGACTAGAATATGATATCTCATCCCTTTAATTAGGATAAAATTTTCAAACTAAAATCCATGACCATGATGTATTGACTTGTTCAATTCCAATAATCAAAAAATGACATATCGAGAATATGGGTTGATGACATGAGTATGAAACTTGTTCAATGAGACATTGATATGAAGGGATTATATTATATAATGATTATTTATATGTGGTTTTCATCATTTAAACATTATCCTCCTCCTTAATTGGTTCCTTTATATGTTATTAAGCACTGATATTGGACTTTAGGTATGCCAGACTAAATCAACTGAGGAAGAGTCCTAGAGGGTCTCACTGTCACGACCCGACCTCGGGGCCCATACTGTGACTACCCCAAGCCCGTCTTCCATAGGACAGGGGCTGGAGACCAGCACCAAAGGTGTGAATCCTGATAAAAGCGAAGGCATTGCCTTTAGATAAGAAAACAAACACCACAGAGTATGCAAGCTGAAGTAAACACTAAGTAAACTGAGTACAAAAGTAAGTGATGATAATTAAATGGGCCAGAATACAAATCCAACTAAAAGTAAAATAAAACTTAAAAGAAATAACAATAGCAGTAAATTAAATCAGCAACCACCAAGTCATCCTCCGGAATTCCCACCTGAAGGGTGGGTACAGATAGTCTCGTCGGCTCCTCGGGTCCGTCCGTCCGCTTCGTGTACGTCCCACCTCATAGTCCACCTCTGGGTACTGTACCACTCCACAAGTCTCAACAACGATCAGTGATGTCCATCGTCTGTAACCAACACAACGTAGTGCGGGCATAGCCCATGCAGGGATAAGTATACGATACTCAGTAGGGACCCCAAGACCCCTGAAGGTCTCCCAGAATCCACAAAGGATAAACCACAAAGGAAGGATACAAACATGCAGTATCAACCAACTCTACTTAGGTATATGCCCATACATATACCTAAGTCATCATTTCTAGTTCTACTCCAACTCACGAGCCCAAGTACAACCCATTCCACACAAGAAATTACAACCCAATCCACATAGGAAAGCAAGTCAATCATATCGAGGATATTGATTGGAAGTCAAGAATCAGATCACACAGGTATACTACTTACGAAGAGGGGTGGAGATGATAGATGTATTCTCTGAATCATCTCCCCTGCGGAACCCACATAGGATCCAAGTATAGAAGTCATCGCTGCCGAACCAACATAGGATCCAAGTACAGTAAGCATTGCGGCCGAACCCACGTAGGATCCAAGTACAGTCATCCTCACTACCGAACCCACTGAGGATCCAAGTACATTCGTCCTCGCTACCGAGCCCACGTAGGATCCAAGTACAGTCGTCATCGTCGTCGAACCAATGGAGGATCCCAAAACGGTAGTCGTCGGAGTTGCAACCATCTCTAGGGTTTCCGTAAACAACATACTCGATTCTGGGAGGGTCTGCTCCTTGAGTCAAAGGGGTGGATACATAAACCGTCACGAAGACCAGAGAAGATGTATCCCAATGTTCCGTCCCATGTCATAGTGGAAAAACCAAGCAGAATGTGCCCAAGTCACGGAGAACAAGACAACCAATCCATTTTCCTAAAGTACACGGGGTGTAGGTAATCAATACACGCTGTGTCATCGAACACCGGGTACTGCCCGTGTGAAACGGCCCATGTCATGGGATTGGTCGTGTAAATAGTAAGTACACGGCGTGTGGTATGGTTACAAGCCATGTCTTTAATCCACGGGTACTGTCCGTGTACCACATCCCATGTCGAAGGGCTGTTCGTGTAAAAAGTAAGTACACAGCGTGTGGTATGGTTACATGCCGTGTCCAAACTTCTGGGGTCGTCTCCGTGTACGCTGGATATGCCTGGCTGTGTGGTGGATTACCTGCCCGTTTACTCCACCCCATGTCCGTGTATTCCCGGAATACATGCCGAGTCATCCCGAAGCCGCTTCTTCCAAGGTGAAGGTAGTAAACGCCGTGCCTCTTGGCCGTGTGGTTCTGCCCGTGTCCATGTATTTTCCAAATTACACGCCGAGCCTCGTGAAGCCGCTTATAACTTTCTATGAAGAGAATACACACCGTGTTACTTGGGCATGGTTTGATGTCTGTGTCCGTGTATTTTCCCTGAATACACGCCATGTCCATCGAAGTCTCCTCTGTCAACAGTGAGGAGAGTACATGCCGTGTGTCCAGAGTCACACGCTGTGTACTACTTTTCTAATGTCTGAAATGGAAGCCATAGTCCGATTCCCAAGCCACTGGTCGATTCTTCAACTACCATGATGTTCCAAAAAGAAGTATCTAAAAGGTTCTCCATGTCATAGGGGTCTCAATGCAATAGATGGTGCGTCAATCAGACGCCCGGTCTGTGAGTTATTAGCCTTTTAGTCCCGAGGGCCCGGTTGGATTCGTGCTCGATCCAACCCGACCATTCCCCAAATTTATCCAAAACTCTAGTGGGGTATAACAAAGGGACCATCTCACTCCAGGGTTTCCAACATGATTGACGGTTCGTCAAACAGACGTCCGGTGCCAATGTTATGGCCAAAGAGCGTAAATGGGTCGTAGTGGGTCCGGGTCCGGTACGACCCGGTCAGACCGACCTGACCTAGGTAGACCCGACCCGACCTGATAGGTCCATCCCAGCCCGTGCTGGGTGGCCCAGCCCGCTGGATTGTCCGGCAGGTCGCAAGGGGCCGCGGAGAGCTGCGGGGGGTGCCGCAAGGGCGGCTCGACCGCGGGGTGGATCATCAGTTGAGGGTGCCACGAGGGCGGCTCGAACTAGGGGTACCACGAGGGTGGATCATCTAAGGGGTACCATGAGAGAGGCTCGGCCTGGGTGTGCCGCGTGGGTGGCTCAACTGAGCACGCATCTGAGCCTCCCGCTCCCAAGTGCTCTTCGGGAGGTTCCTGTACTGCAAGGGAACGCGCACCAGAGGTATCGACCATCCATGAAGGAACCACTCCTATCGATCCTTAATCTCAACTAGAACCTCCTTAAAAGTCCCCCCATTATCAACGTCCAGCTCACCATGGTCAATGATGTGAGAAGGGTCGTGCAGGTATCTCCTCAGTTGGGATACGTGGAAGACGTCATGCACCCGGTGCAACTGAGGTGGAAGAGCTAATCGGTAAGCCACCTCTCCAACTCTACTTATGACCTGAAAAGGCCCGATGAACCTCAAAGATAACTTTCCACCTCAGATAAATCTCCACAAACCTCCTCTAGGTGAGATCTATAGAAATATGTGTTCGCCATCCTCAAACTCCAGAGGTCTCCGTCTCCTGTGGGCATAAGACTTCTGCCTGCTCTGTGCAGTCTTCATCCACTCCTGGATGATCTGCACTTTCTCTGTGGTAGCCTGTACCATCTCTGTTCCCACTAGTGCTGACTCCCCTAGGTCAGTCCATCACAAGGGTGATCTACAAGGTCTCCTGTACAGCACCTCAAAATGTGCCATCCCAATGGTGGAGTGATAACTGCTGTTATAAGAAAACTCCACCAAAGGAAAGTGATCCTCCCAACTACGATCGAATTTAAGGACACAAGCATGCAACATGTTCCAAAGGGTCTGAATGGTCTGCTCAGTCTGACCATCCATCTATGGATGGAAGGTGGTGCTCAAATGAAGATGTATCCCGAAATCTTCCTACAACCCCTTCCATAATCGGGAAGTAAAACGTGCATCACGATCGGAGAAAATCATCAAGGGTACTCCATGTATCCGCACAATCTCTTACACATAGAGGCATCCCAAGCTCTATACTGAACCCTGCTCTCTGATCGGTAAGAAGTGGGCCGACTTGGTGATTCGGTCGATGATCACCCAGATAGAGTCATGACCTCTAGATGTACGTGTAAATCCTGTCATGAAGTCCATAGATATCCTATCCCACTTCCACTCAAGCACCTCCAAAGGATGAACCAAGCCTTTTGGTACATGATGCTCCACCTTCACTTGCTGACAAGTGAGGCACTGAGAGAAAAAATCTGAAACTGCTTTCTTCATTCCCGACCACTAGTGCTGTCGTCAGAGATCCTGGTACATCTTCGCCACTCCTGGATGTACTGCTAGAGGAGATGTGTGGAACTCCCTCAACACCTCTTCCTAAAGTGAAACTGGTACCATGGTGCGTCCTCTGAATAGGATGACGTGCTCCCCACCTTTAGAAAATCCATCAGGTGCCTGTCCTATGGATATCTGAGCACGTCGTGCTTTGCAGTCAGTGTTCCCACGCTGTGCCTTCCTAACTCGCTGAAGAATTGGGGTAGTGATTGTAAGAGACTGAAGGAAAAATGCTCCATCTCTATCCACAAAGGATATCTGCAAAGCAGCCAGCTACTCTGTCGCCTCACCTAGAAGCTGTATACCAGACCTCCTACTGAGTGAATCTGCAACAATGTTCCCTTTTCCAGGGGTATAGAATATCTCGAAGTCATAGTCCTAGAGAAACTCAAGACAATGTCGCTGTCTCAGGTTCAGGTCGTTTTGATAGAAGATATACCTGAGACTCTTGTGATCAGAGTACACTGTAAAACGTTCACCCATCAGATAGTTCCACCACATATTCAAGGAGAAGACCACTACTGCTAACTCCAGGTCATAGGTAGATTAGTTCTGCTCATGCTGTCTCAGTTGTAGAGAACCATATGTGATCATTGCTCACTCCTACATCAGGACACATCCGAGTCCGGTCCCTGATGCGTCGCAATAGACTACATACCCTATGCCCTCCTCTAGAATCCTCAAGATAGGGGCACTAGTTAGCCTCCGCCTCAGCTCCTAATAACTCTACTGGAATTTCTCCTTCCAAACGAAGGGTTTCCCCTTCTTTGACAATGTTGATAGTGGTGCTGCAACTTTGGAGAAGTATAGAACAAACCTCTGATAGTATCCATCCAAACCCAAGAAACTTCGTACCTCCATCACACTCTTGGGTGTCTCCCAATCAAGTAACACTTCAATCTTCAGTGGATCCACTGTAACTCAAGCCTCAAAGATGACATGTCCCAGAAAGTGAACCTCTATAATCCAGAACTGGAACTTCAAGAGCTTACTATAAAGATGGTACTCTCAGAGTGTGTCTAGTACTACCTGTAAATGATAGGCATTCTCCTCCTCAATATCTGAGTAGATCAGAATGTTGTCGATGAAGACTACTACAAAGCGATCAAGATATGGCTGGAAGATCCTGTTCATGAGTCCCATGAACACTGCTGGAGCATTGGTTACACCAAATGGCATAACCAAGAACTCATAATGGCTATACCGATATCTGAAGGCCATCTTATTCCCATCCTCATCTCGTACTCTGAGCTGGTGATAGCCTAATCTGAGGTCTATCTTTGAGAACCACCATGCTCCCTTCAGTTGATCAAAGAGATCGTCAATCCTCAAAAGTGGGTACTTGTTCTTCACGGTCACTTGGTTCAGGAACCGATAGTCAAAACAAAGACTCAAGCTTCCATATGCCTTCTTGGCGAACAGAATTGGGGCTGCCCATGGTGAACCACTGGGCCGGATGAACCCCTTCCCCTGTAAGTCCTCCAACTGTACCCGAAGATCATGAAGCTCTGCGGGAGCCATCTGATATGCTGGTGTAGATATCAGTGTCGTCCCAGGGTAATAGTCAATGTAAAAGTCCACCTCTCTGAAAGGAGGTAGACCCAAGAAATCATCAGGGAAGACATTTGTGTACTGTTCCAACACTATAGGATAATTCAGACTCTCCACATCAACCGCTCTGAGGGTATGGCTAGCCAACTGATGAGGGATCAACTGCACCCTCCTCCGGGCAAGTCCATCCTGCGCTGCAAAGGCTCCCTTCTCACTGGTGAAGCTAAAACTAGTCCCATATGTGTGGAAACACCACACAATGAGCCTAAAACAGCTTATCTAAGCATGGACTATAGATAACCAGTCCATACCCAAGATGATGTCGTAATGTCTCGATGCTACAACTAAGACATCCCAGCCGAAGCTCTCGCCTCCTAGAGTAAGCTCGCACTACCGGCACCAGTGTTTAATTTTCGAATCCGCTCCCGTAAGAGTCTCTAGACATAAGGATCGAGCTAACGGCTCCGTCTGAATCTCCGAGCTCCGAACGATGGTAGTGGCAATAAAAGAATGACTGGAACCTGTGTCTATAAGAACTGAAGCTAAGGTGGAGTAGACACAGATCATACCTAGTATCATCTTTGGATCACCATGATCGTAAGCCTAAAATGCCTGGAGTTGAGATCCCCCTATCCACATGCTTCCTGCGATCGGGGTGGACCTCCTGGTGGTGGTGGTGGTAACATCTCGAATCGGCTCCCACCACCAGCTGCACGACAAACTCCTTTGCCACTTCTGTCTGCTCCCTGCAGACCTCCTCGTTCAAACCTATGTCTCTACCTGGGTGGTCCTTTGACCATATTCTGATCATCCGTATGGCGGGTCAGATAGTCACAAGCCATGTTACCCTGCCCGCCACATGTGTAACAATGCCTGCTCCTGGTATGACTGGCTCCGCCTCGGGTACCCCGCACAACCGATCCTGAGTCATTCAATCACCCACCTTTAGGTCTGGTCATCTTGGACCTTTATGACATCTGTCTGCTACCAGCTTCCGAAGACTCCGATACCGGATTACTAGTGGTGGATCTCACTACTGGTGACTGATCAACAAGTAAATTATCCACTAATAGGGCTCTCTCTGACACCCCACTTGCGTCGGGATGCTGATTAAGATCATCGAATCCCTGATCTCTCACCCGAGTTTCTGATAGAAGGTTCGGGCCCTGAAGAAAGTGTCCCGCACCATATCAGTGGAGTAGTGTGAGAGGTCATTGAACCTCGCGGAGTACTGAGCTACAGTCATGCTGCAGATGAAGAAGCTCCTATATGTACACTGCGCGAAGAGTCGCTGGGAAAAAATCTGCTCGAAACAGGCTCTTAAAGTCTTCCTAGAGAAGCATCACCTTGTCTTAAACCTGGAGCATCAAGCTCCACCATCTTCCCACTACTGCCTGTAGAAGGCTGGCGACAAGGATCACCATGAGACTGTCTGGTGTCCCTACCACTCGGAAGACTCTCACTATAGCCTCCAACCAATCCTCAGCTGCCTGTGGGTCCATCTCTCCCCTAAACCTGGGTGGCCTCTGGCATTGGAACTCATGAAATGCACTCAAGCGGCGTGCACCTTATACTGTTAGGGCTAGTGGTATCAGTGGCCGAACGGGGAATGGTACCGGTGGGGCCTCCGCTGATGCCTCTACTGGAAAAGGGCCCTGCATCGAGGCCTCGTTGCTCAGTGGGATTTCTGTGCGTATAAATCTCAGAACCCTATCTGGCTGTCTGCGTGGAGGCATCCTGAAAAGAAATAGGTGCACCACAGTTAAGAAGTTATACCTAGTGAGATGACTCAAAATATCACAAAGAAAACCCTTCAAAACACTCACGCAATTAGTGTTTTTGTGCACTGAGTCGGAAATCAGAAGTCAGGGTCCTGGTGTATGGATACGTTGGCCACCACACCAACACTGGATTCTCTAAACTGATAACCACACTCACTACACTTAACACTACTTCTATTAAAATAATGAATAGATTCCTATGTTCTATGGTATAAATGACTCCTCTGATACCAATTTTTCATGACCAGTCCCCCGGGGCCCCTGCTGTGAGTACCCCAAGCCCGCCTTCCTTAGGCCAGGGGCTGGTGACTAGCACCAAAGGCGTAATTACCTAGAACTGGGAAGAAATTGCCTTTATAACCTGTAAACACACAACCAAGAACACATCAAGATATGAACTCAAGTAAAATAAATAGTAAACAGCTCCTGAGTACAGTAAGAAAAAAGGGCTAGAATACAAGACCAACTGGAAATTACAAGGAAAATTGATAAGTACAAGACGACTAATAGGTGAAAAGAATCTCCTAGATCATCCACCTAGATTCCTATATGAAGGGTAGGTACAGATCGCCTCCTCAACACTCCACTTCCACCTATATTCTTTGCGAATCGACACGCCGTATGGTCCACCTCTGAGCACCGTCCAGTCCTGGAAGCCTTGTCCTCAGTCAGTGTTGTCCGTCGTCTACATCCAAAACAAAAAGTTGCAGGCATAAACCGTGCAGGGGTGAGTATAACGATAATTAGTAGGGACCCAAAGACCCTCAAGGTCTCAAAAAATCCACCAAGGATAAACCACAAGGTATGAAGTCAATATATAACCCTACTTAGGTATATGCCCATACATATACCTGATTTTTCTAGTAATCCATCTCAATCATGAGTAAAACACAGAGGTACTGACTCAGATCACACCAGGTATAACTTAGGTATGGTAGTAGAGATGATTAGTTATATCTACTGAATCATCTACTATGTTAATAGGCTCTACTGCTAACCTTCATAGAATCACAAAGAGCTGACCCACACAGGATTTCTAGGATCTGACCCACACAGGATCACTAAGAGCTAACCCACACAGGATCCCTAGGAGATGACCCACACAAGATCGCTAAGAGCTGACCCACGTAGTATCCCTTGGAGCTGACCCACAGAAGATCCCTTGGAGATGACCCACACAGGATCGCTAGGAGATGACCCATACATGATCACTAGGAGATGAACCACACAGGATCGCTAGGAGCTGACCCACTGAGGATCGCTAGGAGCTGACCCACACAAGATCGCTAGGAGCTGACCCACATAGGATTACTAGGAGTAGAACCACACAAAATAGCTAGGAGATGACCCACATAGGATCTCTAGAAGCTGACCCATACAGGATTGATTGGATCTGACCCACAAATGATAGCTAGGAGCTGACCCGCACAGGATCGCTAGGAGATGACCCCTACAGGATCGCTAGGAGCACTCTTCTCGTCACAGCTAGCTACTGGGTTTCCTGACTAGGCCTGCTTGTCTCTGGGAGATTTCGCTTCCCAAGCCACTGGTCGATTATCCAACTGGCACGATGTCCCACAAATAAGTATCTCAAAGGTCCACCACATCATAGGGGTCTCAACGCAATAGGCGGCGTGTCAATCGGACGCCCGATCTGTGAGTTATTAGCCTTTAAGTCTCAAGGGCCCAGTTGGATTCGTGATTGATCCAACCTGACCATTCCCCAAGTTTATACAAAACACCAGTAGGGTATACCAAAGGGACCGTCTCACTCCAGGGTTTTCAGTGCCGTTGACGATTCATCAAACTGACGTCCGGTGCCGAAGTTATGGCCAAAGAGCATAAATGGGTCGTAGTGGGTCTGGGTCTGGTCCGACCTGGTTAGAACGACCTGGATCGAACTGGCCTGGGTTGACTTGGACTGACCTGATGGGTCCGTCTCGGCCTATTGGGTTCATTTTGGCTTGCTGGATGGTCCGGTAGGTCGTGAGGGGCCGCGGGGGGTGCCATGAGGGAGGCTCAGCCACATAGGGTGCCGCGAGGGTGGTTCGACCTGAGGGTGCCTCGAGGGTGGCTCTACCAAGGTGTGCCACGAGGGAGGCTTGACCCAGGGGTTCCATGTGGGTGGCTCGGCCGAGGGGTGGCTTAGAGAGATAGCGAGCGGCACGACGGGGTGGCGGACGGCGGCGACGGCTCGAGCGGCGAGGCCGCAGGTGGCGGCTCAGCTGCGGACGACAGAGAAGAATCGTGCAGCGGCTCAACCATGGACGGAGGTGGCGGCTCAGGCATCAAGGCTGTGATCGGTGGCTCAGATGTGGTAGGTGGAGGCATCTTAGGTGGTGAATTGGCCATGGACAGCGGCGGCGGCTCGGGCAGCGAGGCTGCGGGCGGCGGCTCGACTACGGACGGTGGCGGTGGCTCGGGTGGGGGTGCGACCGGGGATGGTGGTAGCGGCTCGGGTGGTGAGGCCACAGGCGGCGGCTCAGCTACAGATGACAGTGGCTTGGGCAGTGGTTCGACCGTGGACGACGGGGCGTCGTGCATTTACCGGCGGCTGGTTTAGCCGGTCTCTCTCTTCATTCGTCATCGTGGTGCAAGCCACTTTCTTCCAACACGAAGAACATAATAAGGAAGAACGACGGAGTGGTCATTCTATGTTTTTTTGGCCCGCACCCTCTGCGTTAGAGCGGTAGCAAGTGGATCAACAAAAATAGGAGTCAAGAATGACAAATTCTTCAATTTAATACAAATCGTGGATCAAATCATTTTGGTTGATCCACGTTCTCCTTGCCTTCCAAGAACGAGAAAATTAAACGAGAGAATTCAAGAATTTAATAATAACCCCCTACCTTGGATTGTTCATTGACGTTGGCATGAGAAGGAAGTAGAGACGTAGATTCATCATAGATGAAGATGTCCCACGGTGGAGGAAGTCGAACATATCGGCGTTCGTCGTGCCCGCCACACGCCTCCGATCCTGGGCTCATTTGTTGGTTCTTCGTAGTCAAAGGCGTTCTTCTTCGGTGAGAGAATTCTTCGTTGGAGGATGGGATTCTCCACGATTCTACAAAGAGTTCTCTCCTCCTTTTCACACCAAAAGAAAGAGGTTCCAATATAATTTAACTTATCAATAAATTATGTTGGCACACACACACACATGTTGGAAAAATTAATGTATGGCGTTGGTACAATTAATGCGGAGGAAGCTAAAGAGGATCCTTCACATTAAAGAGGGTGTTGAGAGGTTTCTCCCTCATTAAGAGGGGAGTTCAAGAGGTTTAATCATCAGGTGGTCCCCACCACCATAACCTCTCATGAGAGGTTAGACTCGGGTGGTCCCCACCATCATAACCTCTCATGGGAGGTTAATTCAGGTGGTCGCAACCTTTGAAACTTTCACATGGGAGTTTCAAAACAAAATAAAATAAAATGTTACACATTTTATTTTATTTTATTCTTTTCACAAAAAACCCAAAAATTAACTTTCACCCTCGACCAACTGCCGTCAAGGTGATATTCTCCTTTAGCGAATACCGCCGCAGCGAGTTCAACGGTATCCTCAGATTTCAATTCTGAGCACTGGTTCAAAAGCTATAAAAAAACCCGCTCACAAATTTACTGAACGTACCTGAAAAAATGTTCATAAATTCATTCCGGGCACTCTGGGTCTCGGAATCACGCGCCATCAATTTTCAAGGACTCGTAAAATTCCCGTTTAATAAAAAAATTACATTGAAATTCCAGGTCTTTACAATATTGATAGTGAAATAGTATGTAATTGGATGGTATATCATATATACAGAATCATTAACATGTTATATTTATTATTTACATCAATTATACCCATTATTATACCAATCCAAATAATGAAGTGTTTGAATAACAAACTACACCACGATGTGGAGACGGTAAGCCGTACGTGAGCACATATGGTGACTTTGTCATTTAGAGGATGGATATAAAAATGAATATGGTTGTACCATATTTATAATAACATCATAGCATGTAGGAGGTACTGGAGTTATTATTTTGTTATGGAAACAACAAAGAGAGAGGAAGTGGAAGATGAAAAAAACTTGAAAGAGGGTGGTGAAATTATTACCTCTTCTTCGGGTGTTTCCATTTGATTTGATCAAAAGGGATACTTAGGTTGGCTTTATGATCAAATTAAGGACTCTAGGTTGATGTGAGTGAAGTTAGGAGGATATTTGGGCAGGGTTTGGCTGAGTCAAATGGCTTCGGAGGTTTTATTTTGAGAGAAGGAGAAGTGCCCTTTTATAAGAGATGTGAGGGTCACTTTAGGAAATGCTTGAAATATTATTTTATAATAAAATCATTTTCAGTTTCTAATGGCTCCAAAATGATCTATTTTGAGTCTAATGTGGTTATGGTTTGAAATAATCTCAACCAATAGGTTTTAGATAAGTCAAGGTTACCATTTTAACCTTATCTTTTAGATTTAACTCTTAGTTAAATAGTTTAACTTGTACCATTTCTTATTGTATTCTTACAATATATGGTTAATAAAATTATTCTAAACTTACAAGAGAACCTCAAGTGGTTTATTAATGAAATATATAATATTATTTAATCCCTTTGGACGAACCTTATATTTTTAGGAATATTATATCAACTAATAATACAACACTTGTTTTAAAAATTAATTTAGGTCAATTTTGACACTATTTGGTATTTGGTTTTTGTAAAAGTCATCACAAATTGATTACTTAGAAAAAGATACATTTAATCAACCCTGACATGTCATATTCATCTAGAAAATTCGTGGATGTCATAAAAATTTGAAATTATATATTTTTTAATATTTATAATACCATTTATTTGATTATTTCATTAATAAGGTAATCACTGCATCATCATCGTGTCATAAATAAATTTAATTTTTTAAAATATAAAAATTATAAATAAAATACCATTATTTAGGAAATATTTTTATATTTCTAATTAATATTTATAATTGAATTTATATTGTGTGTAACCCTATATTAAAAATGTTTTAGTTATTAAACATTGAATTTACAACTTTTAACTCTTCTTTAAATAAAATAATAATAAATGTCCTAATAGAATCCAAGTGGACCTAAAGGATCATATTTTATTCCTAAGGTTATTTTTGGTCGAAATACAGGTATCCAATAGAATTAGGACATCTTTTAGGGTAATTATAATATCATTTGTACCTTTAATTACCCTATTCACTTTTAATCGTGGTAAATAAAAGTCAAAAGTTACTATTCACCAAAAATTATTTTCATCTTATTGAACCAAATTTTACTTAATGATATCAACCGTGTCTCTCTAATTTTTGAAATTCAACTCACAAAAGCGGTCAAATTAAGTTTTATGCAAATTTGTAAATACTCCTAGAAGGTGGGTAAACGAGGTTAAAAAGTTCAATAAAATTTAATACATCTAATTTTATTATAAAGTGACTCCAATAAATTAAATTGAAATTATATTGGTATTATATATCTATTTTTATTTAAAATAAATTTAAATAAAATAAATAATTATTTAAATAAAAAGTCGGTTTTAAATAATAACGGAGTGTTTTTCACTATTCATCAAAAATTGAAAGTTTTCAAAAAAATAACAAAAATTCACCCAAAACTAATTTTGATATTATAAATTCAAAAATTAAGTCTATTTTACCAAATTCAAAATATAGAAGTTGCAGTTATTAATTTAAAATTAATTCCCGTTGTCAAAACCAAAAAGCGGGTTTTCAAAGAGTAAAAACTATCAAAATATTGACATGTGTTTATGTAAAATTTAAATGTGAAATTACTTATAATAACCTAAATTGTATTAAATGATAAAAATATAATCTAATTATTCTTGAAAACCTTTCAAATTCATAATTTAAAACTATAAATTTTTTCGATTAAAAAAGTTGTTTTCAATTAAAACATAGTATTTTTAACTATTTGTCAAAATATGAAAGTTTTCAGAAAAATACCAAAAATTTATCCAAACTAATTTTTTATGTCCCTCTTCAAAAGAAGAATTTAATTTCATTAAATTGAATATATAAAAGTGTCAAATATTTTTTTTAAAAAGGGTTCTCCATTAAAAGGCGATAAAGTTGCATTTTTTGAAAAATACTTCTTTTATATGAAAAAATTAATTTGTTCTTATATTATGTCTAAAAAACACATAATATAGATGTTAAAATTATATAGAGTATATAAGATTCAAAATGCAGTTAATACTATTCATAACTGCTTTTTGAACGCCTAGTTTGGTAAGTTGTGGTGCACTTGAACTCAATGTTGCGTATAGTTCAAGCTATTGAATTACTTTAATGAGATAACGTGCTATGAAATCTTGGGGTGTTACATTCTCCCATCCTTCAATAAATTATGTCCTCTCAATTTGAAAATTTTCTTCCAAAATAAAATGGTAAAATAGAAAAAATACCTTTGTGGAAAACCCACATCGGAAATTGGGTAAATAAAATTTAGTCTTAATAAGAGGGAAATGGAATAAAAAAGTTACCACCAAATTATGATCTCGATTAAGAGAACATTATTGGAAATTTGATACACATAATTTGAGGAAAAATGTAAATATTTATAGGGAGTGATTGAGGTCATCAATCACAAACGAGTGTGAAATTGAGGGCCTCAAAGCCATCAATCTATGATGATTTAAAATATCGTTAGTTCAACAAAAATAAGGTATTTTGATAACACATTTTTTGGTTTTAAGATCCCTTACCAAAAGTTTAAGAGTTAATTTATTCATAGAATAAGATGAAAAAATATACTTGAAAAGTAGAGTTTCATCCTTCAACTAATTCCTACCACAAACTCATCTTTCACTCCAAAATATAATAGAATTCAAAAATATTCTATTTATCCTAATCGTAAAGGGTTAAAAAAATAATGAATTTATAATTAATTTGTCCGAATATTTAAAAAAACTAAATTATACAAACCAGGACATCACATATGCTAGTGGTAGGTGATCCAACCTTATCGCCCTTCGATTGCGGGTCCAAGTCTTGCAGCCTTGCCGGACGCGACGAGTTGTCACTCGACCTCTAGGATGTCCTTTTTATGACAATCCAAAAATAATCTCAAGAAATCATTGAACCATAAAAATAGTACCCAATGTCAAACTAAATTGATTCTAACCTTTAAACTTATCCATAATACTTCTATCCAAACTCACAATCCAAAATTTATAAGGAAGGTAAACACAATGAAGATCCTTTTTTCCATGTAATAACATGTGAATATCTTCATCATGTATTCTTTTAAAACACTATAACACCCTGAATTACCATAAAACCTTATTGATTACATTCATGCTCCCTTATTCCTTATGGACTACCAGATATACTCCTTCTATCCAAAAATGTTGTAAACTCCAACAATGATGGAATATAAAAATCATTAATCAGTTCCAAAGATGCCAATAATATGCAATATAATTTATCCAAATCAATCATATTTTATTCCAAAATAAATACCTCAGTATCAGGACCATATTAAATTTTTATCTTTCCTTAAACTATGTATTTTCCAAAAAGTTCAACTTGATATTGAGTCACTTTTCTTGGTTTCACACAATCTCAAATCCTTAATGAAATAGTACTGCAGTACAATCCTTTTATACTCGATAATTATTATAACATGTACATCCTTAATACAATACGCAAATTACACAATAATTTAATAACAACATAAGAAATCTCATCATTCCTCTTTATCTTTGGTAGTATCAATACTTTATTATTATCCTATAACAACATTTGGGGTAAACTATAATGATTTGGACATTGCTTCACGTAGTGTCCTAAATCCTTATAGATGAAGCATTGTACATTTGAAACCTTTTTATTACCCTTGAAATCACTTACTTGGTGTCCTTTTTCTCTACACTTATAACAAACTCCCATTCCCTTCATTCATTTAACAAGGTGATTCTTTCCACAGTTATCACATATGGGAAAATCCTTCTTTCCCCTCTTCCCTTTGTCCATTTTTCTCTCTTCCATCATTTTCTTCTCTTGCTTCCCTTCAAATCCATAGGACTCAGATAATTCTTTACTTATCTTATTAATACATGGTATTATTTCTTCATATGATGAGAATACAAGGGAGAATATTTCCCTTTTAAATGTTGGCTTAATACCATGAAAGATATGATCCTTCTTAATCTTTCGATCATGCGTTTTACTAGAATTCTCATTCCTTCTACTAGGTGGCATTTCTAAACAATGGCATACACTAGGTTAGTTTATGAATCATAATGAATAATTCCAAACTTTTAAAATACCTAACATAAATAGAAAGGATTATACATATAATCTATAATCATAAAATGTTTTCTTTGAGGAATTATTTACTCCTAAATCCTTCATAATGGATTGCAATGAAAATGTGAATTATCCTAAGCATATCCCCCAGGAGTGTCATAACCAAGAGGGAAGCATGGTTTTTTATCATGTACCAGGATACCTCGGGTCAAGCCTAAAACTCCTTTTCGGAGTTTTCACTCTTAGGTACATCTGTGCCAGAGCTGCCTCTACCTGCTCGTATCCAGATAGGGATGTATTTCTTGGAAAATACACAAAATCGCTTCATTACCAAAATTCTAGGAAGTTCTTCTATACTACTCCTCAAGTCTATCTTAGGGTAATGTTCTCTATTCATAGTTTATCTAAATATATTTCCAAGGTTTTTTCTAAACTTCCTCTGATACCAACTGTAACGCCCCGACCCTAGTTACCTAGAGTCAGTGCATTATTTTAATACATTGGCTTGATAAAAGGAAATAATGTCCCAAAAGACCAATCATTTTATAAGTATTGTAAATAGTTTACATACATCAACTTAACATTACAATTTCAAACATAAAATACATCATAAATAGTTCTTTGAGAATTCCATTACTCCCTTTTAGCTTAATCCTGCATATCAATCATAATACACTTCTTGGAAATCCTGGGAAAATAAAACATAATAAAGGGGTGAGCTCAAATGCTCATTAAGGGTAAACAATTTAGAGGAATATAACATAAACAATTGGCATAATGAATAATTGAAAATACATACCTTTACAAATAATAAACATGAACACTTTATAGCAGAAATATGTACTAAGTAAATAATGCTATAATAAAACATAGTCATGGGTATTATACTCATCGAATAACCACATGAACCATCAATATTAAATTCATAATGAGGGAATGTATAATTCCATACATTCTGAAACATTTTGTCAAGGCCTCGGCCAAGACATCTAAAAATGATTAAGGCATCGACTAAAACCATATATCAAATTGGGAAAGGCCTCAGCCAATTCCACATCTAATTGTCTCATGATACCTACCGATGCACTGAGAAGATATAGCGGGCTCAACCCATCACATAATAAGTCCAATACATTCCTCATTTAAAAAGGTTGAAACATGACATAAACATTCATATTAAAAAATGAATACAAAATGACAATAATTTAAGCATAAACCATGAATGGTATAAAAATAACACATCCACATTCAAGAATATCACAAAACCTTCAATACAATATGGAATATTTTTATCATAATAAATCAACTTAAAACCAGTTTAAAATCCATCACAGGATATTGACATAGATGAAATGAAAACTATTTGAAAGAAATATCTATTTCTATTTTGAAACCATTTAAGAGTCACATAATTATAAAAGAAAACATTTATTTTGAAAATATTCTTAAAATATTTTAAGGGAAGATTCAATGATGTTATAACTGTGAAAAATATCTACACCCACTGTATAAGTTAAAAAAAACATTCTTACCTTAATCTTGTCGAAAAGGTCATAATGTACCTTGATTGGAAAACGACAGAAAGATTCCTTTCAAAACATATATGGTCAAATAAGGGTATAAATTACTTTAACCCATTTCCTAGTAAATAGTAAAAATGATTTGAAATAAATTTTTAATAAAACAATGATATGGATGATAAATATGTCCTAGTAGACACTTAGGTAAAAATGACCTCGGATAATAAAGAGATTGAGAAATTAACCCATACCTTGAACTCTCCTCTGGTCGAGGGTATATTTAACCTACTGTATAATGACCATAGTATGTTATTAAATTATACCAGAACAATATTTATATTTATTATATCATACATGATTCATTTATGACTTTATACTGCCCATTTAATAATTATTTCCATGTTAAATTGACATTTTCAGAAATAATCGCTTTCTTTATCATACGTGTTTAACTTGTTATTTTTGATCGTACCATTTATACCATGATTTAAATAAGTTCAGAATATAAAAATTGATTTATATGTCATATATATTTAGAATATATATATTTTTAATAGATAGATATATGAAATTAAAGGCACTGTTTATGGAGATGGTAGGCTGTACGTATGCATAAACGCTATTTCCGTTTTCATATCGTATTGAACAGAAGTAAGTGAATAAGATATATGTAAGTGAATAAATATATATATATATATATATCTCAAGTATAATTATTATGTCATATATTAAATATTTATTAATAATATATATTTTTATAATCATTATTGAATGGTGAACTTGGGAATGAATCTCATCGCATTGTGAAGATGGTAATCCGTACGTACGCACAAGTGACAATATCATTATATTGATGGTGAAATAGTACATAATTGGATGTTATATCATATATAAAGAATTATTAACATGTTATGTTTATTATTTACATCAATTATACTCATTATTATACCCTTCCAAATACTTAAGTGTTTGAATAAGAAACTACACCATGATGGGGAGACGGTAAGTCGTACGTACGCACGTATGGTGACTTTGTAATTTAAAGGATGGATAGAATAAAGAATTTGGTTGTACCATATTTATAATAACATCAAATTATGTGAGAGGTACTAGATTTATTAATTTTTTATGTAAACAACAAAGAAAGAGGAAGTGGAATATGATAAGAACTTGAAAGAGGGTGGTGAAATTATTACCTTTTCTTCGGGTGTTTCATTTTGAGTTGATCAAAAGGGATCCTTAGGTTGGATTTATGATCAATGTAAGGAATATAGGTTGATTTGAGGGATGTTATGAGGATATTTTTTCAGGTTTTGGTAGATCCAAATGGATTTGGAGGTGTGATTTTGAGAGAAGGGGAAGTGCCCTTTTATAAGAGAGGTGAGGGTCACTTTAGGAAATGCTTGAAATATTATTTTATAATAAAATTATTTTGGGTTTATGATGGATCCAAAATGATTTATTTAGAGGATAATGTAGTTATTTGTCGGAATAATCTCAACCAATAGGTTTTATACAAGTTTAGGTTACCATTTTAACCTTTTCTTTTAGATTTAACTCTTAGTTAAATAGTTTAACTTTTACCATGTCTTCTTGTATTCTTACACTATATGGTTAATAAAATAACTATTAACTTCCAAGAGAACATCAAGTGGTTTATTAATGACATATATAATATTATTTAATCCCTTTGGACAAACCTTATATTTTTTGAATATTATATCAACCAATAATATAATATTTGGTTTAATATATTTTTAGGAATATTATATCAACAAATAATACAACATAAGAAGTGAAATTTTATTGATAGAGTTATGGGGAATTAAAACTAGTTTTCTGAGCCACCCTTTATTATTTTGGTGAGTCTTGTATATGGATATTGGATTTTAGAAACTCAAGAGGTAGGATCTAAAATATTTTTGGTAGATCTTTCTCTTTCTGAGCCTAGAGTTTCTAAGGGAAGCTGGGTTTTGAGTCTTGGATTATTATTTTTGGTATGTTTTGATTTATGTTGAAATAATTATACTTTGTATTACATTTAATTAATTACTTAATTGAATTCGTATATTTTTTTATGAAATTCATATTTGAACTAGAGTGCATGGTGGGATTACATGGTCTGGTAAACTGAGGGGATCTTACATGCATGATTTAATATAACTTTCAATGGAAGTCATAAGACAGTAAGATGGTCCACCAAACTATGTGGAAAATTAATTCATGATCAATAATACATTCATATTTGGTATTATATTGTTTGGATCTAATTTATAGATTTTTGTTTAATGTATGGTAAGGTATTTTTTTAGTTTTATAGTAGTTTTCAAGTTAAATTTAATTTTTTTTAAATGGAACACCATGTTTTGAAATATTTTTTTAAGGGAGAAGGATTTTAATTAGTTAAATTTATATTTTAATTTATTGAAGTGTATTTGTGATTGCTACATTATTTATTTATGTATTTTGGTTGTCTATATACTTTAAATAACTTATTTTTAAGCGGAGAAAACTAGCCTTGAAAATATTAAAGGGTTTTCTAAATAAATGAAAATTAACAATATGATTAGTAATTTGGGAATGTTTTGAATAGAGGGATTGTGAGGTTTAAAAATAGTTTTCAAATGGATCCTTGATATTTCACAACTAAATGATATTTTTTGAAATATATTTTGGTTATTTTATCTTTAAATTTTTAAGTGATTTTGAGTCAAATGTGAGTTGATATGTTGTTTGTAAAGAAAAATTAGTTTAAAAAAATAAAATTTTAATTTTTGAACTTATAAAGCTATTTTATAATGTCAATAGAAATTAATTTATTATATAAGTATGTACTTTTAAATTTAATGATCATTTGAGGGTTTGATTTTTTTTGGAAAAGTCTTCTTATTTTGGAAGAATTTTTAAAACAGGCCCTTGATTTTGTTTGTTATGTCAATTTCCCGAGTGGTAGTTATGGATTGTTTATTTTATTTTTTATTTTCTTAACATGGGTTAATAATTATGAGATGAGTTGATATCTAGTGGTTTTTTATTTGGTCTCATTTTTTCTTTATTACCAAGTATACCTCATATAAATTCCTCAAGGAGCTGTGGGAAGTTTGTGTTCTAGGATTTCCTTGAGTTGAATTTACATGGTAAATGGTAGCATGATCCTATTATTTTTTGTTATTTCCTAAAATCTAGGTGTATTAGTGGATACAAACTATTATTAGTAGTTTTAACTTACTCAAGGTTTCTTATTTTGATCTGATTTGTTTGTCAATAAGTGGAATCCCTTTTTCTCAAGTTAGTGGCTATAGACATGATGAGTGTTTGATCATTAGAAGAGGCATTTATTTTTGATCATTAGAAGAGGCATTTATTTAGATCTAGTTCATGAGTATTATCATCTGACCTAGATCCATTGTGAATTTGATCAATGGTTCCATTGAAATGAGTTTTATATCTAGGGTCCAGCCAAGGACTGGCTGTGATCCTTCTTCTTTTGATCTTGGTGAAGGTCCTCTAAACCTTGGGGAGAAATTCCTTAACATGCTTCAGTGTGAGTGGATCACTTATTCTATGTTCTATCCTTCCTTGTATTTCATCATAATGAATAATATTATTTGATTCAAAGTATCATATTAGTTATGATATTTCACTTGGATTATTTTTTGTAGTTCCATCGACCTTCTTACCTAGTGGAATCCTTTTTGTGGAGAGACTAATTATCAGTCTCAGATCTCCTTTTTATCATCCTTTATAGAATTTCTATTTATGTTGTAGTTTGAGGATTTTGATCTAGGAGTTACTGATGTTAGTAGTGTTGGGGATGTGGTCTAATTAGTATTGGCCATATTTTGGTTCTATATATAAATTAATTATTGTGAAAAACCCGATTTTTTTATACATGTATCATTTAGGTATGGTTCTATTATAGTTTTATTTTTGTTTTGAGGCCATACCTTCTTATGTTTATATGTTTCATCCAGTCTTACACTAATTCAGGGAGCTTTTAGTAATAAAAAGTGTTATAGTTGGGAGAATTTTTAGAACTTTACCTACAATTTCCTTTCTATTTTATCTATATAGAGATTTTTGGATTTTTTTCTTGAGTTTTATAATGATCTAGACCGAAGCTTTAAATTTTTAGAGTTTTAGATAAGGGCACATGGTTGGTCCATGGTTTGTTAAAACTATGTGACTGACCAAGTGAAGGACTGTATTTCTTAGAAAATTAGTTTTTCATAGTGAGTGTATAGTTTAATGAACCCTTTAGTCAATATGTGTAGTGTAATAGGTTAGTCCAAAAATACCCACATGGTTAGTGGATAGTTTGGAAAATCGCGCATCCAACCCTTGTAGTATTCTTAGATTATAAATTTTGTGAAATTTATGATCTACACTCACCCAAATTTAACCCCTTTAATTCTAATCCCCCCTCACTTGCATGGAACATCCAATGAGGATCCATAAGAAGTACAAACCCTCTTTTATCCATATATTTCATGGCCTCCATTCATGCTTTTATGGAGTTTATTCAATATTATGTCTTGGTTTCTCTTTCTCTCTCTCTTCCTTATTTGTTTTTCTTTTTCATCTTTCCTAAGATCCATGGTGGTCAAACCCTAGTTCATGGGAATTAGTTTGATATTGTTTTTATTAGTGTCTTGGGATTTTAAATATTGTTGTGATTCCTCTTATAGTAGCATTCATTAAAGGTGATACTTTTCTCTCCAGTTTAAGGCATGTTTCTCCCTGCATAATGATTTAAACATAAGATACTTTATTTATTTCATAGTTTTCTATAAATTATGGATTCAATTTCACAAGGTCTTATAATATGTATTTTTTTCATATTTTTATTGGTTTTTATGACATAAAAATAGTGTTTTAATATAATTTAGGCCTTTCATAGTTAAAAATTGATTTATAAATCCCTATGGCCTTTTATACAATACCTTAATTATTTCCTTATGGAATTTCAAGTATTAAAAAGTATTTTTCTAATTTTAGGGATTTTAAAAGGTTTTAAAAAGTCAATAACCCAATATTTATACTTGGTTTTTAAACTAAATGGGGTATTTTTAAGGGATATAAGTTTTAGTTGGGTTTGAGTGATTTATTGGTCACTATTTATAATTATTACATTAGGTTTGATTCTTATGATGTGTGGTGATGTTTTTAATGATGTTATAAGTTTCTCATTGGATTTGTTAATTATTATGATCATGGAATGAAGTTTTCCTTTGGTTTATAAGTGTTGTTTTCAATATTTTTAATTGTATTTGGATTTTAATAGGGTATATCTATATCAATAATTGTAATTTAATACTTAAAGGCCCATTTAGAAACTTTTAAAGGAATTTTTACACTAGAGTTTTTAAAGGGGTATCAAGGAATGATTAATACATTATGAAAATAGCTTGAGACTATAACTCTATTTATTATTTATCACTTGATTGGTGTTTTTTAAATATGGGTTACTTTAGTGTTATTAAAAATGAGGTAAGAGGTATTTTATATGTTTATAGGTAAGAAACATTTGGAAAAGTTTCTTTGGGTGAGTTCCTTCCTCCCTAGCATTTGGACTACATCATGACACTAACTAAACAAAATGATATGGATGTTATTATCAATAAGAATTTGTGGTGGTCCACCCCAGTGTCTTGTGCATGGGAAAAATTATGTATGGTTATATCTCTAAGGGTATAAGGATCCTAGGATTCCTTGACCTCAGTGTCCTAGGCCACTCCCATGATTATGGATTACTTTTAGTTTTTTCATTTTATTATTTATTAGACTGTTTATTTTTTTTCATTATTTTATAGTTAGATTCCTTTATTTCTTATTTACTACCATTTGTTGTTGTTGTTATTCTATTCCTATTTTTGTTTTCTTTATGTCATCTATAATGTGTGTATTTTAGAGTGACATATCCCTATATTTTAAAATTTTGGTTAGTAAGAAATATATTTTGGTTTTGGAATGATTTACTTTTATTATGTTAACTTTCTTATAGGAATGTTTTAAATATTGGTTTTGAATTTTAAAATTGGAAAATATAGTTTTGAAATGAAATTAATTTCAATGTTGGATATTGTTTATTTGTTTTGAATAAAATGGAAATAAATTTTATAGATGTATTGTCAGACTTATATGAAAGGAATTTTATTTTGAAAATTTATTCATGAGGGGTGGATTTGGAATGCCTACATGGAATTGAATATCTTTACTATATTAACATTTTAGGTCTATAATTAGGATTATTGGGAATTCCTCATGTGGAATTCCTAGTTCAAGTCGATCATGGAGTGGTTGAGTTGGTAGGTTATCATGGGTTATGGGGACATAATATTTTCTTATGTTTTAGTATTATTTATTTATTATTATATCCAAGGTTTGTTGGATAGTATAGCCGTAATCGATCTTAGGTTCTTACTCAGTTTTTTTCTCATTTTATTGTGGATGTGAGTTGTATATTTATTTTTAGCTATGCCTTGTTTATTTTTTCCTTTATTTAATTTTTTATATGTTTTAATGGGTATAAAACTTATGTATTTTACTTCTAGGATTCTTATTAATATTTCACTTCTTATTCATAAATATTTATTTGGAAAAATCATTATCATAAGCTGGAATGTTATACCCTAGAACTAGTTTCCTACCTTGGGTGATCAGAAACATGCCTTAGGTATCATGGGTCAGATTAGGGGTCCAGTCCATGGGTGGACTAGGTTGGTTCATAGTAGAGGATACCTCAATTGACTGGTCTTTGTTACCTAATTGTGCTATTTATTTTTATAGAAGGATTTTTGTTCCCTTAGGTTTGAGGTAGGAGTTGATGAAGGGTGGGAACTAGTCTAATTAAGTTATTCACCCCATGGATACCAAGATGTTTTATGACATGAAAAACTAGTATTGGTGGCCTAGGATGATGCATTAAATTTTTGATTATATATATTGATGCCTTACCTATCAGTGGATTACTACCCAGTAGTAGAGACTTATCAGCCTCTTGTAGTATTTTCCTATTTGAGTGTGAAGTGGGATGATATTTCTATAGAATTTAAGATCTAATTTCCTTAAGATTAAAGTTGGAAGGATTATATATGGGTAATTATTAATATTTTGACTAAATAAAACCATTTACTCCCCATTAAATAGTTGATGAATGTAGAGAAAATCAAAAAATTATATATCCAGAAGGTTGTAAATCTTTATTTCATGCCTCAGAATGTTATTTTTGATCAAGACCCTCACATAACATCACAATTTTGGAAAGGTCTTCAAGAAGTAATGGGTTCTTAAAAAAATTTTAGAATGATGCATCATCAATGAATGGATGTTTAGACAGATTGAGTAATAAAAATTCTTAAGGATATTATTTGACTGTGAATGATTGATTTTTTTGGTTCATAGGAGAAGTATATATCACCAGTTAAATTTTCATATAATAAAATTTATCAATATTTGATTAATATGGCTCCATTTGAGTCCTTATACAGGTATCCATATCAATCTCATATTTATTGGACCAAATTGGGTGAGTGCTCTTTATTGGCATTGAACCTCATCCTAGAGATGAAAAGGAAGGTGTAGTTGAAATGGAAGATGTAAGAGACAAATTTTATTCATTAAAAATATTATTTATATCATCTTCTTCATCCATTTGAGTTTTAGTTTGGTGATTTAGTGTGTTTGACAGTTACCCATCAGTTTGAAAACCATTAATTAGGGAGATAGGGTAAGCTGGAATTGTGTTATGTTAAGACATTTGAAATCATGAAATGTCCTAGGAAGGTGTCATGCCAGTTGGTCTTACCGCATCAGATAGAATACATTCATAATTTAATTCACATATACCATTTGAATAATTACCATCCATATCTAATCCTTGTAATTGATTGGGAGGATTTGTAAGTGGATCTAGATACCACTATTTTCAAGTGTATTTTTAATATATTCAATTTATAGAAGAGGGTTATGTGTGGTAAATAAATTCCCTTAGTTAACATGAAATGGTATTGTGATAGAGATATCTAGAAGGTAAGGAAGTATGAGGCATGAGTGAGGGAGAAGTAGCCTCATATTTAATAGTATTCTGATGCTTAAGGACTTTTTTGGAATAAAAAGTGGCTTAGTGGTCTGAATTTTGACACCCAATGGGATACTTATATGTATTTATTTCGACTTTTTTATTTTTAAGTTTCTTAGAGTTGGAGGATGAAAATATGAAATTTGGGGGAAACAGATATGGGTTCATGATTATCAAACTATTAGTACTAACAGTGCACCCAACCATGTGAGCAGGGGGGGGGATTCTAATATAGTTTTTCATAGATAGATAATGGTTTACAAAATTTTGTGGGATCTATAGGTAATCCTAAGTCCAAACCCTAAGGTATGAATAATTTTTTAAAAAATGAAAAATTTCTATTTTACATATATCAAATATTACCCATCCTTACCACACTCTCCCCCATTAAGCATGACCGGCATAACTCTAGCTATGAATCATCTTCCTTCTTACTTCCTTTGAAATTTCAATTCAATTTTTTATGATTCCTTTGAAATAAGTATTCAATTTTCCTAGTTTATTCCTCACTTCTTCCTCTAACACCAAATTTTTCCATTTACTTTAAGATTTAGAAACCTATAAATCCATGGGGGTTGAACCATGGGTTAGGAATGGGTGTTTATTGGGATTCATTTTATGTTTTGGTATGTAAGGATCCCAATTAGTTGTTTCTTATGGTTTAATGTGAAGGTGTTGAGTTTTACATCAATTTTAGGTAGGTGTATCTATTTAAGTGGTCTCTCCCTTAGAACACATTAGGTTATTGATATTTCCTTTTGTTTTATTTATGTGATGTTATGATATGATTTATTGAGGTCTATTTTATTTTTTTAATCCTAATTATTGGTGTATGTGGATTTAAATATTGTTTTCAAGTGATTTTTCCATAAAACCAATTTTATGTTAAAAATTTATTTTAAAAATTGTTTTAAAGGATGTTTTAGATTTATATGAGATTAAAAGGATGTTTTAATTAATGTTTTTTCTTTTGACTAATGATATAATAATTATTAGCACCATTGGTTATGTTTTTGTGTTGATATTAGCATTGTTCTTGATGATTTGTTTCACACGGGGGGCCGTTGGTGAGTTGGTAACTTGGAAAACTACATCCCTAGTGTAAATTACGATATAGATTGGGATTTTTTTAAAAGGTTGGGGCCGAAGCCTCAATTTATTATTTAAAGAAAATACCTCTTTAGACTGGGAAGAGGGTGAACCATTACATAGCCCGAAATCCAAAGGCCAAGTGGCCTGAATACAAGGCTTGAATGCCTTTTTTTGGCCCAAAGGAACCCTCGATGAACAATAATGCTACATATAGTACATGGTTAAAATGTATTACTAATAGTTTTCCATATCATTATTTGAACATTAAATTTATTCATTCCATACTTCCCTTAGATTTATTTGTGGTTTCCATATTTTTATTATTTATAAAACATGGAATATTTTAAATAAACCATGTATTTTAATATAATTTTTTAAAACAAAATTTATTCCAATATCATTTTAAAACTAGAACTAATGGGTGAATTTTGAAATATATTATGTATATTTGTGGTGGTATCCTACCAGGATTTGTCTCAAACCTTTTATATACCCATGGGGTATATACAGACATGGATTTTCATGATACAAGTAAAGGAAAGGGTGACACAGAGTTTGGAATATCTTCCTAATTATTTTTATCCTTGCTTGATATAGTGGTGGTGGTGACCATGGGTTATAAAGGGTTTTATATTATACAGATTATTTTGGGATCCTTGATGATGTTTTGGGTTATTTTTTATCATCCACACTGACCTTGATCATATTTGGATTAATTTTTTATGGATGTTTGTTATCTCTTTATCTATATTCAAGATGTGATGTGTTATTGACTTATCATTACCGTGTTATGCAATATTTATATTTTATATATTTTAAAACCAATTATTTATATACATCATTATCCCACATATGGATGGGTTGTGATAGATCATTTAGTGGAGTCTGGATTATGGTTATGGAATTTTTTATGATGAAAATATTCCTAATGATCATAATTTGATGCCTTAGTGATTTTTAACATCTTGTGGAAATTGATAATTCACTTTGAGCATTATGGAGAGATAGATTGGGTGATGTGTTAGGTTGAACCAGGATAGTTCATTTTAAACACAATCAAAATAAACATTATTCCTTGAAACCATATTATAATACTCTATCTAATATTAAATTCAAAAATAATTTAACTAATGTTTTAGATACACTTAGCGTGTGACCCTTTAGGCCTATTTAATCAATGAAATTAGGCTAACTCACCTAAATTCCTAGATTAAAATATTGAAACATATCTAGGAACCCATATAGAATAATATTAAATGTCACAATGAAAATAACATACTACAAATGACCACTATGTAATATAATCCTTTTGTCTCGATATCTCATCAAGAAAATTGCATACTTGTGCCATAAACCTACATTCTTGAATATATTTCTTTTAATTTATTGATATGATATCATCAATAAGACCATTATTTATATTAAATTAATCATAAAGTTCTATTCCAATAAAATGTAATGAGATAACTACTTCTATTAACTCAGAAGGGAAAAATATTTTCATGAATTATTCATTAGTTTCATATCAGTAATAACCCACCCAACATATCCTACCTCTCCATGATCATATATCTTAATGAATTTCATTAGAACATAAAATCAAACAAATCATGATATGCATAAATAATAATATCAATTCTAAAGACCAATACACACATATACAAATAGGAATATCCAATGACATACATAACATATAGAATTCTTAAGGCCGAGTTTGTTGTTATAACCTTCCCTCTTGGAGATCACCAAGGGTGAACATCATAAGAAGAAACTTTAATGTCTTATGAGACTCATATCTCTAAAAGACTATATAATTTTTCCAATAAAATTATGTTATCTATTCATAGAATTTTTATTTAATTATATCATTATCGAACTTCAAGGTTCTCATAAAAGTGGTGAATTTATCTGAACTTTAGATGAGATAGAAACCCTAAGGTATTATCACCTTAAATATTATATATAAGAGTAATCACTAGGTTATAAGAAATTTATTAACATTAAAAACCATTAATATATAGATAATTTAAAGTATAAAATAGTTAGTTCCAGGGAATCAACTCCAACACTACTTACTCCTAATGGATTTTACCCCTTTAGGTTGATCTACTAGCTTCCAAACCTGATTTGTGTGTATATATATATATATATAATTTTAGATTTCATTAATTTTAACTATTTATTTGTGTCAAGAAATCATGATGCTCTCTCATTAAGATGTTGGATTATCTTCTATGATCATTACGTCACCTCCATCATAAACACGAAATCCATATCTCATGGTTACTTGATGAAATCCCCCAACCTTCTTGGTTGACGTGTATATCAATTTTTTTATTTTAAATAACCATTTTTGTTTTTAACTCATCCCTCATTAGATCAAAATCATTATTTTTTTCAAACATCATCATGTTAAAATTTAATCCCCATAATTAATTTATAAATAAATACTATTTATAGAAAAATTGTATGTTGAGATATAAACACTTTGTGCATGGATAGATTATAGAAATAATATCCCATTATTCTTTTTAGATAACCAATTAATATAAATTTATCTAATTTTTGTTCTAGTTTACTTGAGAAAATACATAATGCATATTCCCTATAACACCAAATCACCATCAAATAAAAATTGGGACACTTCCTACTTCACATGTTATATGGTTTCTTCTTAATAGCCTTTGACAAAATATATTTTAGTGTTATTAAATCAATTCCTTGATTATAACCCCAAAGGAAATATAAAAGTCTTGATGACTGATTATTAAACAAACCATTACTAATGGAGTTTTATTCATTCTTTCAGATACACTATTTAACTCTCAAATAGTGGGTGGAGTGAGTTTTGATACTATACCACAAACTCCAAGATAATACAAAAATTACTAACACATATATTCCCCACCTTGATTAGTTTGATGTGTTTAACTAATTTTTCTTAGTTTAATAGATACTTTATTTTTTAACACTTTCAACATTTTAATTCGTACTTGTTTTTCATAATATACACATACCTGAATCTATTGAAGTATTTAATAAAGCTAATAAAGTACAAAAATGTGACATGAAATAATTTACTTATAGGTTTATATACATTAGTAGGTATTATTTTTAATAAATCATTCCATCCCTTCCTTTTACATATAAAAGGCGATTTGGTCATTTTTTTTATAATAAACAAGATTCACATAAATGAAATAATTCATAATCATTTTAATTTAGTAATACCATAATTATGGAGTTGTGGGATGTATTTCTTTTGTATATGACCTAATTGACAATTCCAATGATAAGTGAAATTCAAATAATTTATTTTATCCATCATAGTATTTAAATTATTGATAATATATTCAATATAAAATATATATAGAACATTAAACATGTAATTTGAACCAGGATTCATTTCATTCATATAATTAGAACAACAGTTGTGTTTTATTACAAATGAAAACCCTATCATATCTAAAAAATATATAGAAATAAAATTTCTATTTATTCATGGTATATAAAAATATTATTCTATAAATAATAATAATACACTTGGAATATTTAAATTAACCATACCCATAGGTATTTCAATAACTCTTTCTCCATTACCAACTCATAGATCCACTTCCCCCTTAATCAGATTCCTCTGTTCACTAAACCATTACACATTACAAGAAATATTTTATGTGCATCCAATATCTAATACCCATGATTCAAATTTATATAGATTTATTTCAATAAAATAAATATATGATGTAGTCTAACCATATATACTTTACTTCTTAAGAATCCCTAGGTACTAAGGAAAATTCTCTTTCCAATGACCAAATTTTTTATAAAATAAATACTGTTCTTTATTTGAATGATAACTTTACAAGGTTTTATTAATGAGATTTAATATTTATACATTCTAATATTTTACTTATTTTTTCCATGACTTTACCCTTTTCATTAATTATCATTATGATAGAGAATGAACTTTTCATATTTTTCTTCACTGTTATCATCATATTGAGAAGCTCAACAAGGGTACATTGAACCTTTCATATAAAAATTAATAATAAATTGATTAAAAGATATTGAAAATTATCACAGGATTACATCTATGGACATACATTTCTTGTGAGGAAAACCAATCATTTTCTTGTCATTTTTGTGGCCAAATATTTTGAGTACATGAGTAGAAATTTTGGTTCCTTAAGATATCTTGCACTGGAAAAATGTCTTTTCTACCTTATAACATTAAAATATTACTTTATCTTGATATATCCCATTAAGGTGTTCAATAATATTGAACATATACATCAATTCATGTTTCTTTTGAAGCTCAAGAATCATGGTAAATACTTCTTATAAGTATCCATATCAACATGAGGACTATTAGTAATTGGTTCAGTTGGGATATCTTGATCCATAATGTATATTTTCCTCCTCATTTTTGAGAATAATTCTCAAATTGAGATTATTGGATTTTGTAATCTAGAATTAACTACTTTGTAATTTAGAGTACCTATTTATATATTCAAAAGAATTAATATTAATAAAATATATTATCACATATTTCTTTTTCTTCTATGGAACATTAATGTGATATTGTCCTTGGAATTTTGGTCTTATTGAAAATACATAACAGTCCCCTTCTATAAAAAAAATCCTTGAAGTGCTATGAAATATTCCTAAATATAGTCCTATGGTTTGGATAACATTATACAATGAGACATATAGTATGTTGAATGTCAGGTTCTTAATAGTCACATGTGGATGATATTTCATCTCATGAAGTTGTCACTTGGTAACCTCCTAGATAAGATATTACAATGATATACCCGCTAGAAGGAATTCCACATGTTATGTGTTATTATATAATCCTAAATATATATGTGTGTGATGATCTTTAGACTTTATATTATTATTAATTCATATCATGAGTCATTTACTTTAATGTACAAACCAAAACCATGTCGTTCTATGTTCATTGGGAAGTAGGGTATATTTGGTGCATCATCTGTGATATGGAATTAATGAATAATTAAAATAAGTATTTATCCCATCCAAGACTAGAATATGATATCTCATCCCTTTAATTAGGATACAATTGTCAAACTAAAATCCATGACCATAATGTATTTACTTGTTCAATTCCAATAGTCAAAAAATGACATATCGAGAATATAGGTTGATGACATGAGTATGAAACTTGTTCAATGAGACATTGATATGAAGGGATTATATTATATAATGATTATTTATATGTGGTTTTCATCATTTAAACATTATCATCATCATTAATTGGTTCCTTTATATGTTATTAAGCACTGATATTGGACTTTAGGTATGCCTGGCTAAATCAATTGAGGAAGAGTCCTAGAGGGTCTCACTGTCATGACTTAACATCGGGGCCCATACCATGACTACCCCAAGCCCGCCTTCCACAGGCCAGGGGTTGGCGACTAGCACCAAAGGCGTAAATCCCGATAAAAGGGAAGGCATTGCCTTTAGATAAAAAAACAAACACCATAGAGTACGCAAGTAGAAGTAAACACTAAGTAAACTGAGTACAAAAGTAAGTGATGAAAAGTAAATGGGCCAGAATACAAACCTAACTGAAAGTACAGTACAACTGAAAAGAAAGAGAAACAATAGTAAAGTAAATCATCAACCACCAAGTCATCCCCCAGAATTCCCACCTAAAGAGTGGGTACAGATAGTCTCATCGGCTCCTCGGGTCCATCCGTCTGCTCCGTGTACATCCCGCCTGATAGTCCACCTTTGGGTACCGTCCCACTCCACAAGTCTCAAAAATGATCAGCGCTATCCGTCATCTGCAACCAACACAACGTAGTGCGGGCATATCCCATGCAGGGATGAGTATACGATACTCAGTAGGGACCCCAAGACCCCCGAATGTCTCCCAGAATCCACAAAGGATAAACCACAAAGGAAGGATACCAACATGAAGTATCAACCAACTCTACTTAGGTATATGCCCATACATATACCTAAGTCATCATTTCCAGTTCAACTCCAACTCACGAGCCCAAGTACAACCCATTCCACACAGGAAATTACAACCCAATCCACATAGGAAAGCAAGTCAATCATATCGATGATATTGATTGGAAGTCATGACTCAGCTCACACAAGTATACTACTTACGAAGAGGGGTGGAGATGATAGATGCAGACTCTGAATAATCTTCCCTGCCGAAACCACATAGGATCTAAGTATAGAAGTCATCACTAACGAACCCACGTAGGATCCAAGTACAGTAACCATCGCTGCCGAACCCACGTAGGATCCAAGTACAGTCGTTCTCGTTGCCTAACCCACTGAGGATCCAAGTACAGTCATCCTCCCTGCCGAACCCATGTAGGATCCAAGTATAGTCATCATCGTCGTCGAACCCATGGAGGATCCCAGCACGGTAGTCGTCGCAGTCGCAACCATCTCTAGTGTTTCCGCACACAACATACTCGATTCCGGGAGGGTCCACTCCTCGAGTCAAAGGGGTGGATACATAAACCATCATGAAGACCAGAGATGATGTATCCCAACGTTCTATCCCATGTCATATGGGAAAAACCAAGCAGAATGTGCCCAAGTCACGGAGAACAAGACAACCAAGCCATTTTCCTAGAGTACACAGCGTGTAGGTAATCAATACACGCCGTGTCATCGGACACCAGATATTGCCCGTGTGAAACGGTCTGTTTCATGGGGCTGGTCATGTAAATTGTATATAAATGGCATGTGGTACAGTTACACGCCGTGTCTTCAATCCACGGGTACTGTCCATGTACCACAACCCATGTCGAATGGCTGTTCATGTAAAAATTAAGTACATGACCTGTGGTATGGTTACACGCTGTGTCCAAACTTTTGGGGTCAGCTCCGTGTAAGCTGGCCATGCCTAGCCGTGTGGTGGAGTACCTTCCTGTGTATTCCACCCCGTGTCTGTGTATTCCCGGAATACATGCTGAGTCATCACGAAGCCGCTTCTGCCAAGCTGAAGGTAGTACACGCCGTGCCTCTTGGCCGTGTGGTTCTGCCCGTGTCCGTGTATTTTCCAAATTACACACCGAGCCTCACAAAGCCGCTTCTACCTTTCTATGAAGAGAATACACGCAGTGTTACTTGGACATGTTTTGCTGTCCATGTCCGTGTATTTTCCCTAAATACACGCCATGTCCATCAAAGTCTCCTCTGTCAATAGTGAGTAAAGTACATGCTGTGTGTCTAGAGTCACACACTGTGGAATACTTTTCTAATGTCTGAAATGGAAGCCACAATACGCTTGTACTACACAGCGTGTTCTTCTGGAGGACACGCCGTGTATTCTAGAATTTTCCAAAAAACGACGCCTTTGGCTATCACGCCTCCTAAGGTGTCCGTTCGCCATTCCGATGATCCGATTTCTACGAAACTTCCGCTTCCAGGTCGCCTCGATTCCTTGAGGCCATTTATGATGTTTTAGGGCCTCCGATTGGATCCAAAAACATAGCTTGATTCACCGCTCATGAACGACTGAAGAAGTCCGCATATATTCACAAGAACGGCGGAGGAATCGGACCGTGTTCGTTTGGTCTGGTCCCTTCCACATTAGTCCGATAACAAGCAGTTTAAGAGGAACAACAACACGGAAGGAAAAACAATAATTTCTCAGTCCAAACACACACCTACCTCAATGAACAATAAAAAACGTCGGTGTTGCGGTTAACGGTGTCATGTGGTGAGGTTTCGTAGACGTCGACGAAGATCATCCGAGGAGGAAGTGTCGTCTCCTCTTTTATCAAGGTGAGAATGAAGAATGACGTCGTTGGAGAATTCCCACATCGTTGTTTCTTTCCTTGCCGCGGAGGAGGAAAAGAATGAAGAATCCGGGGTCACTGAGTCGATTTTCTTCGTTGTTCTCATCACTCCACAGAGGAGGAAAAGGAAGAAGAATCCACATCCACCTGTCTTCTCTGCGAACCGACATGCTGTATGGTCCACCTCCGAGCACCGTCTAGTCCTGGTACCCTTGTCTAGTCCTGGTACCCTCATCCTCAGTCAGTGTTTTCCTTCATCTTCATCCAACACAATAAGGTGCAGGCATAGCCCATGTAGGGGTGAGTATAACGACACTCAGTAGGAATCCTGAGACCCTCAAGGTCTCACAAAATCCACCAAGGATAAACCACAAGGTATGAAGTCAACAGATAACCCTACTTAGGTATATGCCCATGCATATACCTGAGTTTTCAAGTAATCTATCTCAATCATGAGGAAAACACAGATGTACTGACTCAGGTCACACCAGGTATAACTTAGGTACGATAGTAGAGATTATTAGTTATATCTACTGAATCATCTACTCCTTTAAGAGGCTCTGCTGCTGACCTGCATAGGATCGCTATGAGCTGAACCACACATGATCACTAGAAGCTGACCCACACAAGATCGCTAGGAGGTGACCCACACAATATCTCTAGGAGCTGACCCACACATGATCTCTAGGAGTTGACCCACACAGGATCACTAGGAGCAACCCACACAGGATCTCTAGGAGCTGACCCACCTAGGATCGCTAGGAGCTGACCCACACAGGATCGCTAGGAGCTGACCCACACAGAATATCTAGGAGCTGAGCGGCATAGGATCGCTAGGAGATGACCCACACATGATCTCTAGGAGTTTACCCGCACAATATCGCTATGATATAACCCACACAGGATCACTAGAAGCACTCTTATCACCACAGCCAGCTACTGGGTTTCCGCACTTGGCTTGATCATCTCTGGGAGAGTCCGCCTCCCAAGCCAATGGTCGATTCTCCAACTACCATGATGTTCTACATAGAAGTATCTCAAAGTCTCTCCTCGTCATAGGGGTCTCAACCCAATAGACGGTGCATTAATCGGACGCCCGGTCTGTGAGTTATTAGCCTTTTAGTCCAGAGGGCCCGATTGGATTTGTGCTCGATCCAACCCAACCATTTCCCAAATTTATCCAAAACTCTAGTGGGGTATAAAAAAGGAACCGTCTCGAACGGACGTACGATTCCAATGTTATGTCCAAAGAGCGTAAATGGGTCGTAGTGGGTTCGGGTCCGGTCCGACCTGGTCGGACCGACCCGACCAGGGTAGACTTGACCCGAACTGCTAGGTCCGGCCTGGCCCGTGCTGGGCGGCCCAGCCTAGTGGATGGTCCGGCAGGCCGCGAGGGGCCACAGAGAACCACGGGGGGTGCCTCAAGAGAGACTAGACCGCAGGGTGGCTCATCCGCTGAGGGTTCGGCGAGGGCGGGTCGAACTAGGGGTGGATTTAGGGTGGATCAGCCGAGGGGTTCCATGAGGGAGGCTCGGCCTGGGGGTGCCGTGTGGGCGGCTCGACTGAGCACGCATCTGAGCCTCCCGCTCCCAAGTGCTCTCCTGGAGGTTCCCGTACTGCCAGCAAACGCGAACTAGAGGTATCGACCATCCACAAAGGAACCGCTACTATCGATCCTTAATCTCAACTGGAACCTCCTTAAAAGTCCCCCCATCGTCAACGTCCAGATCACCATGGTCGATGATGTGAGAAGGGTCGTGTAGGTATCTCCTCAGTTGGGATACGTGGAAGACGTCATGCACCCGGTGCAACTGAGGTGGAATAGCTAAGCGGTAAGCCACCTCTCCAACTCTACTGATGACCTGAAAAGGCCTGATAAACCTCGAAGATAACTTGCCACCTCAGATAAATCTCCACAAACCTCCTCTAGGTGAGATCTATAGAAAGATGTGTTCGCCATCCTCAAACTCTAGAGGTCTCCGTCTCCTGTGGGCATAAGACTTCTGCCTTCTCTGTGCAGTCTTCATACACTCTTGGATGATCTGCACTTTCTCTGTGGTAGCCTGTACCATCTCTGTTCCCACTAGTGCTGACTCCCCTAGGTCAGTCCATCACAAGGGTGATCTACAAGGTCTCCTGTACAACACCTCCAAATGTTCCATCCTAATGGTGGAGTGATAGATGTTGTTGTAATCAAACTCCACCAAAGGAAAGTGATCCTCCTAGCTACGACCGAATTCAAGGACACAAGCATGCAACATGTTCTCAAGGGTCTGAATGTTCTTCTCAGTCTGACCATCCATCTAAGGATGGAAGGCGATGCTCAGACGAAGATGCATCCCGAAATCTTCCTAAAACCCCTTCCATAACCGGAAAATAAAACTTGCATCACAATCGGAGAAAATCATCAAGGGTACTCTATGTAGCCACACAATCTCCTACACATAGAGGAGTCCCAAGCTCTCTACTGAACCCTGCTCTCTGATCGGTAGGAAGTGGGCCGACTTGGTGATTCGGTCGAAGATCACCCAGATAGAGTCATGACCTCTGTATGTACTTGTAAATCCTGTCACGAAGTCCATAGATATCCTACCCCACTTCCACTCTAGGACCTCCAAAGGCTGAACCAATACTTTTGGTACATGATGCTCCACCTTCTCTTGTTGACAAGTGAGGCACCGAGAGACAAACTCTGCAACTTCTTTCTTCATTCCCAACCACCAGTGCTGTTGTCAGAGATCCCGGTACATATTCGCCACTCCTAGATGTACCGTTAGAGGAGATGTGTGGAATTCCCTCAACACTTCCTCCTGAAGTGACACTGGTACCATGGTACGTCCTCTGAAGAGGATGACATGCTCCCCACCTTTAGAAAATCCATTAGGTGCCTGTCCTGTGGATATCTGAGCACGTCGTGCTTCTCAATCAGTGTTTCCACTCTACGCCTCCCTGACTCGCTGAAGAATTGGGGGAGTGACTGTAAGAGACTGAAGGAAAACTGATCCATCTCTATCCACAAAGGATATCTGCAAAGTATCCAACTACTCCGTTGCCTCATCTAGAAATTGTATACCAGTCCCCCTATTGAGTGAATCTGCAACAACGTTCCCTTTCCCAGGAGTATAGACTATCTCAAAGTCATAGTCCTGGAGAAACTCAAGCCAATGTCACTGTCTCAGGTTTATGTCCTTTTGAGAGAAGATATACCTAAGACTCTTGTGATCAGAGTACACTGTAAAACATTCACCCATCAGATAGTGCCGCCAGATATTCAAGGCGAAGACCACTACTACTACCTCCAGGTCATGGGTAGATTAGTTCTGCTCATGCTGTCTCAGCTTTAGAGAACCATATGTGATCACTTCTTGCTCCTGGATCAGGATACATCTGAGTCCGGTCCCTGGTGCGTCATAGTAGACTACATACCCTACACCCTCCTCTATAAGCCTCAAGATGGGGGCACTAGTTAGCCTCTGCCTCAGCTCCGGAGAACTCTACTGGAATTTCTCCATCCAAACGAAGGGTTTCACCTTCTTTTTCAATGATGATAGTGGTGCTGCAACTATGGAGAAGTCTGGAACAAACCTCCGGTAGTATCCATCCAAACCCAGGAAACTCCATACCTCCATCACACTCTTGGGTGGCTCCCAATAAAGTAACACTTCAATCTTCACTAGATCCACTGCAACTCAAGCCTCTGAGATGACATGTCCCAGAAAGTGAACCTCTCGGATCTAGAACTGGAAATTTAAGAGCTTACCATAAAGATGGTGCTCTCGAAGTGTGTCTAGTACTACCTGTAAATGATAGGCATGCTCCTCCTCAGTATCCGAGTAGATCAGAATGTCGTCGATGAAGACTACTTCAAAGCGATCAAGGTATGGATGGAAGATCCTATTCCTGAGTCCCATGAACACTGCTAGAGAATTGGTTACACCAAATGGCATAACCAAGAACTCATAATGGCTATACCGACATCTGAAGTCCATCTTATTCCCATACTCATCTCGTACTCTGAGCTGGTGATAGCCTGATCTGAGGTCTATCTTTGAGAACCACCGTGATCCCTTCAGTTGATTAAAGAGATCGTCAATCCTCAGAAGTGGGTAATTGTTCTTCACGGTCACCTGGTTCAGGAACCGATAGTCAAAACAAAGACTCAAGCTTGCATTTTCCTTCTTTTTGAATAGAATCGGGGCTACCCATGGTGAAACACTGAGCTAGATGAACCCCTTCCCCTGTAAGTCCTCCAGCTGTACCCGCAGCTCATGAAGCTCTGCGGGAGCCATCTGATATGCTGGTGTAGATATCAGTGTCATCCCAGGGTACTAGTCAATGTAAAAGTCCACCTCTCTACAAGGAGGTAGACCCAAGACATCATCAGGGAAGACATTTTTGTACTGGTCCAACACTACAGGATAATTCAGACTCTCCACATCAACCGCTCTGAGGGTAAGGCTAGCCAACTGATGAGGGATCGGTTGCACCCTCCTCTAGGAAAGTCCATCCTACGCTGCAAAGGCTCCCTTCTCGCTGGTGAAGCTAAAAATGGTCCCATCTGTGTGGAAACACCACAAAATGAGCCTAAAAAAGTCTATCTAAGCATGGACTATAGATAACCAGTCCATACCCAAGATGAAGTCGTAAGGCCTCAATGCTACAACTACGACATCCCAGCCAAAGCTCTTGCCTCCTAGAGTAATCTCACACTACTGGAACCAGTGTTTAATTGTTGAATCCACTCTCGTAAGAGTCTCTAGACGTAAGGATCGAGCTAACGGCTCCATCTGAATCTTCGAGCTCTGAACGATGGTAGTGGAAATAAAGAAATGACTGGAACCTGTGTCTATAAGAACTGAAGCTAAGGTGGAGTAGACACAGATCATACCCAGTATCATCTCCAGATCTCCATGATCGTAAGCCTCAACTGCCTGGAGCTGAGCTCCCCCCTGTCCAAGTGCTTCCTGCGATTGGGGTGGACCTCCTGGTAGTGGTGGTGGTAACATCTCGAATTGTCTCCCACCACCAGCTGCATGACCAAATCCTTTTCCACTTCTGTCCGCTCCTTGCGGACCTCCTCGGTCAAACCTATGTCTCTGCCTGGGTGGTACTTTGACCTTCTTCTAATCATCTGTATGGTGGGTCGGATAGTCATGAGCCATGTAACCCTTCCCACCACATGTGTAACAATGCCTGATCCTAGTATGACTGGCTCCACCTCGGGTACCCCGCACAACCAATCCCGAGTCATGCAATCATCCACCTTTAGGCCTGGTCCTCTTGGACCTCTATGACATCTGTCTGCTTCCAGCTAGAGAAGACTCTGATACATGATTACTGGTGGTGGATCTCACTACTGGTGACTGATTAGCAAGGAAATTCTCCACTAATAGGGATCTCTATAACACCCCCGCCTGTGTCGGGATGCTAAGTAAGATCATCGAAGCCCTGATCTCTCACCTGAGTCCCTGATAGAAGGTTCGGTCCCTGAAGAAAGGGCCCCACACCATATCAATGGAGTAGTGTGAGGGGTCATTGAACCTCGCTGAGTACTGAGCTACAGTCATACTGTAGATGAAGAAACTCCTATATGCGCACTGCGTGAAGAGTCGCTGGGACAAACTCTACTCAAAACAGGCTCTCGAAGTCTGCCCAGAGAGGTGTCACCTCGTTGTAAACCTGGAGCATCAAGCTCCACCATCTGTCCAATACTTCCTATAGAAGGATGGAGGCAAGGATCACCGTGAGACCGACTGGTGTCCCTACCACTCAGAAGACTCTCACTATAGCCTCCAACCAATCCTCAACTGCCTGTGGGTCCGTCTCTCCCCTAAACCTGGGTGGCCTCTGGTGCTAGAACTCGTGAAATGCGCTCAAGTGGTGTGCACCTTATGCTGCTGGGGATAGTGGTATCGGTGGCCCAATGAGGAATTGTACCGGTGGGGCCTCCGCTGATGCCTCTTCTGGAAAAGGTACCTACACCAAGGCCTCGTCGCTCAATGGGATATCAGTGCGTACAACTCTCGGAACCCTATCTTGCTATCTACGTGGAGGCATCCTGAAAAGAAATAGGTTCACCATGGTTAATAAGTTATACCTAGTGAGCTAAATCAAAATATCACAAAGAAAACTCTTCAAAACACTCATGCAATCAGTATTTTTGTGCACTGAGTCGGAAATCAGAAGTCAGGGTCTTGGTGTATAGATACGTTGGCCACCACACCAACACTAGATTCCCTAAACTGATAACCACACTCACTACACTTAACACTATTTCCATTAAAATAAAGAAAAGAGTCCTATGTTCTATGGTATAACTGACTCCTATGATACCAATTTTTCATGACCCGTCCCCTTGGCCCCCTACTGTGACTACCCCAAGCCCGCCTTCCTTAGGCCAGGGGCTGGAGACTAGCACCAAAGGTGTAATTACCTAGAACTAGGAAGAAACTACCTTTATAACCTGTAAACACATAACCAAGCACACATCAAGATATGAACTCAAGTAAACTAAATAGTAAACAGCTCCTGAGTACAGTAAGAAAAAGGGGCCAGAATAGAAGCCCAACTGGAAAGTACAAGGAAAAATGAAAAGTACAAGATGAATAATAGGTGAAAAGAATCTCCTAGATCATCCACATAGATTACTACCTGAAGGGTAGGTACAGATTGCCTCCTCAACATTCCACTTGCACCTATCTTCTCTTCGAATCGACACACTGTATGGTCCACCTCCGAGCACCGTCCAGTCCTGGCAGCCTCGTCCTCAGTCAGTGTTGTCTGTAATCTTCATCCAACACAACAAGGTGAAGAAATAGACTGTGTCGGGGTGAGTATAAAGATAATGAGTAGGGACCCTGAGACCCTCAGGTTCTCACAAAATCCACCAAGGATAAACTACAAGGTATGAAGTCAAAAGATAACCCTACTTAGGTATATACCCATACATATACATGAGTTTTCTAGTAATCCATCTCAATCATGAGGAAAACACAGAGGTACTAACTCAGATCACACCAGGTATAACCTAGGTATGGTAGTAGAAATGATTAGTTATATCTACTGAATCATCTACTTCGTTAAGAGGCTCTACTGCTGACCTGCATAGAATCGCAAGGAGATGACCCACACAAGATCCCTAGGAGCTGACCCACACTAGGAGCAGACCCACACAATATTTCTAGGAGATGACCCACACATGATCTCTAGAAGTTGACCCATACAGTATTTCTTGGAGCTGACCTTCATAGGATCGCTAGGATCTCACCCGCACAGGATCACTAGGAGCTGACCCCCATAGGATCGCTAGGAGCACTCTTGTAGTCACAGCCAGCTACTGGGTTTCCACAATAGGCCTTCTCATCTCTGGGAGAGTTCACTTCCCAAGCCACTGGTCAATTCTACAGCTGGAACGATGTCCCACAAATAAGTATCTCAAAGGTTCACCACATTATAGGGGTGTCAACGCAATAGGCAGTGTGTCAATCAGACACCCGATCTGTGAGTTATTAGCCTTTAAGTCTCGAGGGCTCAGTTGGATTTGTGATCGATCCAACCCGACCATTCCCTAAGTTTATAAAAAACTCTAGTGGGGTATACCAAAGGTACCATCTCGCTCCGGGGTTTTCAGTGCCATTGACAATTCATCAAACGAACGTCCGGTGCCAAAGTTATGTCCAAAGAGCGTAAATGGGTCGTAGTGGGTCTGGGTCCGGTCTGATCTGGTCGGACCGACCTGGCTCGAACCGGCCTGGGTCGACTCAGACCGACCCGATGGGCTCAGCTCGACCTATTGAGTTCATTCCGGCATGCTGGATGGTCCGGCAGGCCGTGAGGGGTTGCGAAGGGCCGCGGGGGGTGCCGCGAGGGCGGGTCGGCCGCGGAGGGTGCCGTGAAGGCGGTTCGGCCTGAGGGTTCCTCGAGGGCGACCCTACCAAGGTGTTCCACGAGGGAGGCTTGAACCAGGGGTTCCGTTTGGGTGGCTCGGCTATGGGGCGACTTGGTGAGACCGCGGGCGGCGCGATGGGGTGGCGGATGGCGGCGGTGGCTCGAGCGGCGAGGCCGTAGGCGGCGGCTTAGCTGCGGACGATGGAGAAGAATCGGGTGGAGACTCAGCCATGGAAGGCGATGGCGGATCAGGAATCAAGGCTGCGGGTGGTGGCTCAGATGTGGTAGGTGGCGGCGACTCAGGCAGTGACTCAGCTGTGGACAGCGGCGGTGGTTCAGCGGCGAGGCTGCGGGCGGAGGCTTGACTGTGGACGGTGGCAGCGGCTCGGGCGGCGGTGCGACCAGGGATGATGGCAGTGGCTCAGGTGGTAAGGCCGCGGGTGGCAGCTCAGCTGCAGACGAATGTGGCTCGGGCGGCGGCTCGACCGTGGACGATGGGGCGTTGTGCCTTTACCGGCGGCTGGTTTAACCGACCTCTCTCTTCATTCGTCATTGTGGTGTAAGCCACTTTCTTCCATCTCAAAGAACATAATAAGGAAGAACGTCGGAGTGGTCATTCCATGTTTGTTTGTCTGGCACCCTCTACGTTAGAGCGATAGCAAGTGGCTCAACAAAAACAGAAGTCAAGAATGACAAACTCTTCAATTTAATACAAATCGTGGATCAAATCGTTTTGGTTGATCCACGTTCACCTTGCTTTCCAAGAACGAAGAAATTAAATGATAGAATTCAAGAATTTAATAATAATCCCTACCTTGGATTGTTCATTAACGTTGGCATGAGAAGTATAGACGTAGATTCGTCATAGATGAAGACGTCCCATGTTGGAGGAAGTTGAACATATCGGTGTTCGTCGTACCCACCACATGCCTCCGATCCTGGGCTCATTCGTTGGTTCTCCATAGTCAAAGGCGTTCTTCTTCGGCAAGAGCATTCTTCATTGGAGGATGGGATTCTCCACGATTCTACAAAGAGTTCTCTCCTAATTTTCACACCAAAAGAAAGAGGTGACAATATAATTTAACTTATGAATAAATTAGGTTGGCACACACACACACACATGTTGGAAAAATTAATGTATGGCGTTGGTACAATTAATGTAGAGTAATCTCAAGAGGCTCCTCCACATTAAAGAGGGTGTTGAGAGGTTTCTCCCTCATTAAGAGGGGAGTTCAAGAGGTTTAATCATCAGGTGGTCCCCACCACCATAACCTTTCATGAGAGGTTAGACTCAGGTGGTCCCCACTGTCATAACCTCTCATGGAAGGTTAATTCAGGTGGTCCCAACCTTTGAAACTTTCACATGGGAGTTTCAAAACAAAATAAAATAAAATGTTACACATTTTATTTTATTTTATTTTATTCTTTTCACGAAAATCCCAAAAATTAACCTTCACCCTCGACCAACTACCGTCAAGGTGATAGTCTCCTTAAGCGAATACCACCGCTGCGAGTTCAACGATATCCTCAGATTTCAATTCTAAGTACTGGTTCAAAAGTTAGAAAAAAACCTGCTCGCACATTTATTGAACGTACCTGAAAAAATGTTCAGAAAATCATTTCAGGCACTCCGGGCCTCGGAATCATGCGTCGTCAATTTTCGAGGACTCGTAAAATTCCCATTTAATAAAAAAAATTACATGGAAATTCCGGGTCTTTACAATATTGATAGTGAAATAGTATCTAATTGAATAGTATATCATATATACAGAATCATTAACATGTTATATTTATTATTTACATCAATTATACCCATTATTATACCAATCCAAATAATGAAGTGTTTGAATAAAAAACTACACCACGACGTGGAGACGGTAAGCCGTACGTGCGCACATATGGTGAATTTGTCATTTAGAGGATGGATAGAAAAACGAATATGGTTGTACCATATTTATAATAACATGATAGTATGTAGGAGGAACTGGAGTTATTATTTTGGTATGGAAACAACAAAGAGAGAGGAAGTGGAAGATGAAAAAAACTTGAAAGAGGGTGGTGAAATTATTACCTCTTCTTCGGGTGTTTCCAATTGAGTTGATCAAAAGGGATCCTTAGGTTGGCTTTATGATCAAAGTAAGGACTCTAGGTTGATGTGAGGGAATTTGGGAGGATATTTGGGTAGGGTTTGGCCAAGTCAAATGGCTTTGGAGGTTTTATTTTGAGAGAAGGGGAAGTGCCCTTTTATAAGAGATGTGGGGGTCACTTTAGGAAATGCTTGAAATATTATTTTATAATAAAATCATTTTCAGTTTCTAATGGCTAAAAAATGATTTATTTTGAGTCTAATGAAGTTATGGTTTGAAATAATCTCAACAAATAGGGTTTAGATAAGTCGAGGTTACCATTTTAACCTTATCTTTTAGATTTAACTCTTAGTTAAATAGTTTAACTTTTACCGTGTCTTATTATATTCTTACACTATATGGTTAATAATCTTATTCTAAACTTACAATAGAACCCCAAGTGGTTTATTAATGACATATATAATATTATTTAATCCCTTTGGTGGAACCTTATATTTTTAGGAATATTATATCAACTAATAATACAATATTTGTTTTAAAAATTAATTTATATCAATTTTGACACTATTTGGTATTTGGTTTTTGTAAAAGTCTTCACAACTTGATTACTTCGAAAAAGATACATTGAATCAACCCTAACATGTCATATTCATATATAAAATTCTTGGATATCATAAAAACTTTGAAATTATATTTTGTTTAATATTTATAATACCATTTATTTGATTCTTTCATTAATAAGGTAATTACTGCATCATCATTGTGTCATAAATAAATTTAATTATTTAAAATATAAAAATTATAAATAAAATACCATTATTTATGAAATCTTTTTATATTTCTAATTAATATTTATATTGAATTTATATTGTGTGTAACCCTATATTAAAAATGGTTTAGTTATTAAACTTTGAATTTAACACTTTTAACCATTCTTTTAATAAAATAATAATAAATTTCCTAATAGAATCCAAGTGGACCTAAAGGATCATATTTTATTCCTAAGGTTATTTTTGGTCTAAATACACGTATCCAATAGAATTAATACATGTGTTAGGGTAATTATAATATCATTTTTACCTTTAATTACCCTATTCACTTTTAACCGTGGTAAATAAAAGTCAAAAGTTACTATTCACCAAAAATTATTTTCATCTCATTGAACCAAATTTTACTTACTGAAATCAACCGTGTCTCTATAATTTTTGAAATTCAACTCACTTAAGTGGTCAAATTAAGTTTTATGCAAATTTGTAAATACTCCTAGAAGGTGGGTAAACGAGGTTAAAAAGTTCAATAAAATTTAATACATCTAATTTTTTTATAAAGTGACTCCAATAAATTAAATTGAAATTATATTGGTATTATATACCTATTTTTATTTAAAATAAATTTAGATAAAATAAATAATTATTTAAATACAAATTTGGTTTTAAATAATAACGCAATGTTTTTCACTATTCATCAAAAATTGAAAGTTTTCAAAAAAATACAAAAAATTCACCCAAAACTAATTTTGATATTATAAATTCAAAAATGAAGTCTATTTTTACCAAATTAAAAATATAAAAGTTGCAGTTATTAATTTAAAATTAATTCCCGTTGTCAAAACCAAAAAGAGGGTTTTCAAAAAGTAAAAACTATCAAAACATTGTCATGTGTTTATGTAAAATTTAAAAGTGAAAATACATATAATGACCTAAATTGTATTAAATGATAAAAATATAATCTAATTATTCTTCAAAACCTTTCAAATACATATTTTAAAACTATAAATTTTTTCGATTAAAAAAGTTGTTTTCAATTAAAACATAGTATTTTTCACTATTCGTCAAAATATGAAAGTTATCAGAAAAATACCAAAAATTTATCCAAAATAATTTTTTATGTCCCTATTCTAAATAAGAATTTGATTTAATTAAATTGAATATATAAAAGTGTCAAATATTGGTTTTAAAAAGGGTTCTCCATTAAAAGGTGGTAAAGTTTCATTTTTTGAAAAATACTTCTTTTTTCTGAAATAATTAATTTGTTCTTATATTATGTCTAAAAAACACATAATATGGATGTTAAAATTATATAGAGTATATAATATTCAAAATGCAGTTAATATTATTCATAATTCCTTTTTTAATGCCTTGTTTGGTAAGTTGTGGTGCACTCGAACTCAATGTTGCGTGTAGCGCAAGCTATTGAATTACTTTAATGAGATAAAGTGCTATGAAATCATGGGGTGTTACATTCTCCCATCCTTCAATAAATTGTGTCCTCTCAATTTGAATTTTTTATTCAAAAATAAAATGGTAAAATAGAAAAAATACCTTTGTGGAAAACCCACATCAAAAATTGGGTAAATAAAATTTAGTCTTAATAAGAGGGAAATGGAATAAAAAAGTTACCACCAAATTATGATCTTGATTAAGAGAACATTATTGGTAATTTGATACAAATAATTTGAGGAAAAATGTAAATATTTACAGGGAGTGATTGAGGTCATCAATCACAAACGAGTGTGAAATTGAGGGCCTCAAATCCATCAATCTATGATGATTTAAAATATCGTTAGTTCAACAAAACATAAGGTATTTTGATAACACATTTTTTGGTTTTAAGATCCATTCCCTAAAGTTTAAGAGTTAATTTATTCATAGAATAAGAGTAAAAAATATACTTGACAATTAGAGTTTCATCCTTCAACTAATTCCTACCACAAACTCATCTTTCACTCCAAAATATAATAGAATTCAAAAATATTCTATTTATCCTAATCGTAAAGGGTTCAAAAAATAATGAATTTATAATTAATTTGTCTAACTATTTTAAAAAACTACATTATACAAACCAGGACATCACGTATGCCAGTGGTAGGTGATCCAACCTTGTCGCCCTTCGATTGCGGGTCCAAGTCTCGCGGCCTTGCCAGACATGACAAGTTGTCACTCGACCTCCAGGATGTCCTTTTTATGACAATCCAAAAATAATCTCAAGAAATCATTAAACCATAACAATAGTATCCAATGTCAAACTAAATTGATTCTGACCTTTAAACTTATCCAAAATACTTCTATCCAAATTTACAATCCAAAATTTATAAGGAAGGTAAACACAATGAAGATCATTTTTTCCATGTAATAACATGTGAATATCTTCATCATGTATTATTTTAAAACACTATAACACCCTGAATTACCATAAAACCTTATTGATTACATTCATGCTCCCCTATTCCTTATGGAATACTAGATATACTCCTTCTATCCAAAAATGTTGTAAACTCCAATAATGATGGAATATACAAATCATTAATCAGTTCCAAGGATGCCAATAGTATCCAATATAATTTATCCAAATCAATCATCTCTTATTACAAAATAAATACCTCAGTATCAGGACCATATTAACTTTTTATCTTTCCTTCAACCATGTATTTTCCAAAAAGTTCAACTTGATATTGAGTCACTTTTCTTGGTTCCACATAATCTCAAATCCTTAATAAAATAGTACTACAGTACAATCCTTTTATACTCTATAATTATTATAACATGTACATCCTTAATACAATACTCAAATTACACAATAATTTAATAACAACATAAGAAATATCATCATTCCTCTTCATCTTTGGTAGTATCATAACTTGATTATTATCCAATAACAGAATTTGGGGTATACTATGATGATTTGGACATTGCTACACGTAGTGTCCCAAATCCTTATAGATAAAGCATTGTACATTTGAAACCTTTTTATTACCCTTGAAATCACATACTTGGTTTCCTTTTTTCTCCACACTTATAACAAACTCCCATTCCCTTTAGGAATTTACCAAGGTGATTCTTTCCACAGTTATCACATATGGGAAAATCCTTCTTTCCCCTCTTCCCTTTATCCATCTTTCTCTCTTCCATCCTTTTCTTCTCTTGCTTCCCTTCAAATCCATAAGACTCTAATAATTCTTTACTTATCTTATTAATACATGGTATTATTTCTTCATATGATGAGAATACCTGGGAGACTATTTCTCTTTTAAATGTTGGCTTAATACCATGAAAGATATGATCCTTCTTAATATTTCGATCATGAGTATTACTGGATTTTCTCATTCCTTCTACTAGGTTCCATTTCTAAACAATGGCATACACTAGGTTATTTTGTGAATCACAATGCATAATTCCAAACTTTTAAAATACATAACGTAAATAGAAAGGATTATACATATAATCTATAATCATAAAATGTTTTCTTTGAGGAATTATTTTCTCCTAAATCCTTCATAATGGATTGTAATGAAAATTTGAATTATCCTAAGCATATCCCCAGGGAGTGTCATAACCAAGAGCGCATCAAGGTTTGTTATCATGTACCAGGATACCTCGGGTCAAGCCTGAAACTCCTTTTCGGAGTTTTCACTCTTAAGTACATCTTTACCAGAGCCTCCTCTACCTGCTCGTATCCAGACTGGGATGTATTTCTTGGAAAATACACAAAATCTCTTCATTACCAAAATTCTAGGAAGTTCTTCTATACTAATCCTCAAAGTCTATCTAAGGGTAATGTTCTCTAATCATAGTTTATCTAAATATATTTCCAAGTTTGTTGCTAAAATTTCTCTGATATAAACTGTAATGCCCCGACCCTAGTTACCTAGAGTCAGTGCATTATTCTAATACATTGGATTGATAAAAGGAAATAATGTCCTGAAAGACCAATCAGTTTAGAAGTCTTGGAAATAGTTTACATAAATCAACTTCACAAATATAGCATAAATAGTTCTTTGAGAATTCCATTACTCCCTTTTAGCTTAATCCTGCGTATCAATCATAATACACTTCTTGGAAATCCTGGGAAAATAAAACATAATAAAGGGGTGAGCTCATATGCTCAGTAAGGGTAAACAATTTAGCGGAAGATAACATAAAAAATAGGCATGATGAATAATTGAAAACACATGCCTTTACAAATAATAAACATGAACACTTTATGGAAAAAATATGTGCTCAGTAAATATTGGTATAATGAAACATAGTCATGGGTATTCTAATAGTCGAATAACCACGTGAACCATCAATATTATATTCATAATGAGGGAATGTATAATGCCATACATTCTGAAACATTTTGTAAAGGCCTTGGCCAAGAAATCTAAAAATGATTAAGGCCTCGACTAAAACCATATATCAAATTGGGAAAGGCCTCAACCAATTCCATATCTAATTGTCTCATGATACCTACCGATGCACTGAGGAGATATAGCGGGCTCCACCCATCACATACTAAGGCCAAAAAATTCCTCATTTAAAAAGGTTGAAACATGATATAAACATTCGTATTAAAACATGAATACGAAATGACAATAATTTAAGCATAAACCATGAATGATATAAAAATAACACATCCACATTCAAGCATATCACAAAACCTTCAATACAATATGGAATATTTTTATCATAATAAATCAACTTAAAACAAGTTTAAAATCCATCACAGGATGTTGACATAGATGAAATGAAAACTATTTGAAAGAAATACCTATTTCTATTTTGAAACCATTTAAGAGTCACATAATTATAAAAGAAAAAATTTATTTTGAAAATATTCTCAAAATATTTTAAGGGAAGCTTCAATGATGTTATAACAGCGGAATATATCTACACCCACCGTATAAGTTAAAAAAAATATTCTTACCTTAAATTTATCAAAAAGGTCATAAAGTACCTTGATTGGAAAACGACAAAAAGATTTCTTTCAAAACATATAAGTTCAAATAAGGGTATAAATGACTTTAACCCATTGCCTAGTAAATAGTAAAAATGTTTTGAAATATATTTTTAAGAAAACACGGATATGGATGATAAATATGTCCCAGTAGACACTTAGGTAAAAATAACCTCAGATAATAAAGAGATTGAGAAATTAACCCTTACCTTGAACTCTCATTTGGTTGAGGGTACATTTAACCTACTGTATAATAACCATAGTATGTTATTAAATTATAACAGAACAATATTTATATTTATTATATCTTACATGATTCATTTATGACTTTATACTACCCATTTAATAATGATTTCCATGTTAAATTGACATTTTCGGAAATAATCGCTTTCGTAATCATACGTGTTTTAACTTGTTATTTTTGATATTACCATTTAGACCATGATTTAAATAAGTTAAGAATATAAAAATTGATTTATATGTCATATATATTTAGAATATAAATATTTTTAATAAATAGATATATGAAATGGAAGGCACTGTTTATGGAGACGGTAGGCTGTACGTATGCATAAACGCTATTTCCGTTTTCTTATCATATTGAACAGAAGTAAGTGAATAAGATATATATAAGTGAATAAATATATATATATATATCTCAAGTATAATTATTATGTCATATATTAAATACTTATTAATAATATATATTTTTGTAATCATTGTTGAATGGTGAACTTGGGAATGAATCTCATCGCGTCGTGAGGATGGTAATCCGTACGTATGCACGAGCGACAATATCATTATATTGATGGTGAAATAGTACTTAATTGGATGTTATATCATATATAAATAATAATTAAAATGTTATTTTTATTATTTACATAAATTATACTCATTATTATACCCATCCAAATACTTAAGTGTTTGAATAAGAAACTACACCATGACGTGGAGACGGTAAGTCGTACGTACACACGTATGGTGACTTTGTCATTTAGAGGATGGATAGAATAAAGAATTTGGTTGTACGAAATTTATAATAACATCAAATTATGTAGTAGGTACTAGAGTTATTATTTTGTTATGGAAACAACAAAGAAAGAGGAAGTGGAATATGAAAAGAACTTGAAAGAGGGTGGTGAAATTATTACCTTTTCTTCGGGTGTTTCATTTTGAGTTGATCAAAAGGGATCCTTAGGTTGGATTTATGATCAATGTGAGGAATATAGGTTGATTTGAGGGATGTTAGGAGGATATTTGGTCTGGTTTTGGCTGATACAAATGGATTTGGAGGTGTGATTTTTAGAGAAGGGGAAGTGACCTTTTATAAGAGAGGTGAGGGTCACTTTAGGAAATGCTTGAAATATTATTTTATAATAAAATTATTTTGGGATTTTGATGGATCCAAAATGATTTATTTAGAGGATAATGTGGTTATGGGTCGAAATAATCTCAACCAATAGGTTTTATACAAGTTTAGGTTACCATTTTAACCTTATCTTTTAGATTTAACTCTTAGTTAAATAGTTTAACTTTTACCGTGTCTTCTTGTATTCTTACACTATATGGTTAATAAAATTACTATAAACTTCAAAGAGAACATAAAGTGGTTTATTAATGACATATATAATATTATTTAATCCCTTTGTACTAACCTTATATATTTTTTTAATATTATATCAACCAATAATACAATATTTGTTTTAATATATTTTTAGGAATATTATATCAACAAATAATACAACATACGAAGTGAAATTTAATTGATAGAGTTATGGGGAATTAAAACTAGTTTTTGAGCCACCCTTTATTATTTTGGTGAGTCTTGTATATGAATATTGTATTTTAGAAACTCAAGAGGTTGGATCTAAAATATTTTTGGTATATCTTTCTCTTTCTGAGCTTAGAGTTTCTAAGGGAAGATGGGTTTTGAGTCTTGGATTATTATTTTTGGTATGTTTTGATTTATGTTGAAATAATTATAAATTGTATTACATTTAATTAATTAATTAATTTACTTCCTATATATTTTTTATGAAAGTTATATTTGAACTAGAGTTCATGGTGGGATTACATGGTCTGGTAAACTGAGGGGATCTTATATGCATGATTTAATATAACTTTCAATGGAAGTCATAAGACTGTAAGATGGTCCACCAAACTATGTGGAAAATTAATTCATGATAAATAATACATTCTTATTTGGTATTATATTGTGTGGATCTAATTTATCGATTTTTGGTTAATGTATGGTAAGGTATTTTTTTATCTTTAAAGTTGTTTTTAAGTTAAATTTAATGTTTTTTTAAATGGAAAACCATGTTTTGAAATATTTTTTAAGGGAGAAGGATTTTAATTAGTTAAATTTATATTTTAATTTATTGAAGTGTATTTTTGATTGGTACATGCTTTATGGATGTATTTTGGTTGTCCATATACTTTAAATAACATAGTTTTAAGCGGAGAAAACTAGCCATGAAAATATTAAAGGGTTTTATAAATAAATGAAAATAAAACATGTGATTAGTAATTTGGGAATTTTTTGAATAGAGGGATTGTGAGGTTTAAAAATAGTTTGCAAATGGAGCCTTGATATTTCACAACTAAATGATATTTTTTGAAACATATTCTGGTTATTTTTAACTTCAATTTTTTAAATGGTTTTGAGTCAAATGTGAGTTGATATGTTGTTTGTAAAGAAAAATTAGTTTTAAAAAATAAAATTTTAATTTTTGAACTTATAAAGCTATATTATAATGTCAGTAGAAATTAATTTATTATATAAGGATGTATTTTTAAATTTAATGATCATTTTAGGGTCTAATTGTTTTTTGGAAAAGTCTTCTTATTTTGGAATAATTTTTAAAACAGGCCCTTCATTTTGTTTGGTATGTCCACTTCTCGAGTGGTAGTTATGGATTGTTTATTTTATTTTTTATTTTCTTAACTTGGGTTAATCATTATGAGATGAGTTGATCTCTAGTGGTTTTTTATTTGGTCTCATTTTTTCTTTAGTTCCAGGTATACCACATAAATTCCTCAAGGAGCTGTGGGAAGTTTGTGTTCTAGGATTTCCTTGAGTTGAATTTACATGGTAAATGGTATCACGATCCTGTGATTTTTATTTATTTCCTAAACTCTAGGTGTATTAGTGTATCCAAACTATTATTAATAGTTGTAACTTACTCAAGGTTTCTTATTTTGATCTGATTTGTTTGTCAATAAGTGGAATAATTTTTTCCCAAGTTAGTGGCTATAGACATGATGAGTGTTTGATCATTAGAAGAGGCCTTTATTTAGATACAGTTCATGAGTATTATTATCTGACCTAGATCCATTGAGAATTTGATCTATGGTTCCATTGAAATGAGTTTTATATATAGGGTCCAGCCAATGACTGGCTGTGATCCTTCTTCTTTTGATCTTGGTGAAGGTCCTATAAACCTTGGGGAGAAATTCCTTGACATGCTTCAGTGTGAGTGGCTCACTTATTCTATGTTCTATCCTTCCATGTATTTCATCATAATGAATAATCTTATTTGATTCAAATTATCATTTTAGTTATGATATTTAACTTGGATTATTTTTTGTAGTTCCATCGACCTTCTTACCTAGTGGAATCCTTTTTGTAGAGAGACTAATTATCAGTCTCAGATCTCCTTTTTATCATCCTTTATAGAATTTGTGTTTATGTTGTAGTTTTAGGATTTTGATCTAGGAGTTACGAATTTTGGTAGTTTTTGGGATGTGGTCTAATTAGTATTGGCCGTATTTTGGTTCTATATATAAATTAATGATTGTGAAAAACCTGATTTTTTTGATACATGTCTCATTTAGGTATGGTTCTATTATAGTTTTATTTTTGTTTTGAGGCCATACCTTCTTATGTTTATATGTTTCATCCAGTCGTACACTAATTCAGGGAGCTTTTAGGAATATAAAGTGTTATAGTGGGGAGAATTGTTAGAACTTTACCTACAATTTCCTTTATATTTTTTCTATATAGAGATTTTTGGATTTTTTTCTTGAGTTTTATAATGATCTAGACAGAAGCTTTAAATTTTTAGAGTTTCATATAAGGGCACATGGTTGGTCCATGGTTTGTTATAACTATGTGACTGACCAGGTGAAGGACTGTATTTATTAGAAAATTAGTTTTTCATAGTGAGTGTATACTTTAATGAACCCTTTAGTCAATATGTGTAGTGTTATAGGTTATTCCAAAAATACCCACATGGTTAGTGGATGTTTTGGAAAATCGTGCAACCAACCCCTGTAGTATTCTTAGATTATAAATTTTGTGAAATTTCTGATCTACACACACAATTTTAAACTCTTTAATTATAATCACCCCTCACTTACATGGAACATCCAATGAGGATCCATAAGAAGTCCAAACCCTATTTTATCCATATATTTCTTGGCCTCAATTCATGATTTTATGGAATTTATTCAAGATTATGTCTTGGTTGCTCTTTCTCTCTCTCTTTCTTCTTTGTTTTTCTTTTTCTTCTTTCCTAAGATCCATGGTGGTCAAACCCTAGTTCATGGAAATTATTTTGATATTGTTTTTATTAGTGTCTTGGGATTTTAAATATTGTTGTGATTCCTCTTCTAGTAGCATTCATTAAAGGTTATACTTTTCTCTCTAGTTTAAGGCATGTTTCTCCCTGCATAATGATTTAAACATAAGATACTTGATTTATTTCATAGTTTTCTATAAATTATGGATTCAATTTCACAAGGTATTATAATATGGATTTTTTTCATAGTTCTATTAGTTTTTATGACATAAAAATAGGGTTTTAATAGAATTTATTCCTTGTATAGTTAAAAATTGATTTATAAATCCCTAAGGCCTTTTATATAATACATTAATTATTTCCTTATGAAATTTCAAGTATTAAAAAGTATTTTTTTAATCTTAGAGATTTTAAAAGGTTTTAAAAAGGCAATAACCCTATGTTTATACATGGTTTTTAAACTAAATGGGGGTTTTAAGGGATATAAGTTTTAATTGGGTTTGAGTGATTTATTGGTCACTATTTATAATTATTACATTGAGTTTGATTCTTATGATGTGTGGTGATGTTTTTAATGATGTTATAAGTGTCTCTTTGGATTTGTTTATTATTATGATCATGGAATGAAGTTTTCCTTTGGTTTATAAGTGTTGTTTTCAATATTTTTAATTGTATTTGGATTTTAATAGGGTATATCTATATCAATAATTGTAATTTAATACTTGAAGGCCCATTTAGAAACTTTTAAAGGAATTTTTATACTAGTTTTTTAAAGGGGTATCAAGGAATGATTATTACATTATGAAAATATCTTTAGACTATAACTCTATTTATTATTTATCACTTGATTAGTGTTTTTTAAATATGGGTTACTTTAGTGTTATTAAAAATGAGGTAAGAGGTATTTTATATGTTTATAGGTAAGAAACATTAGGAAAAGTTTCTCTGGGTAAGCTCATTCATCCCTAGAATTTGGACTACATCATAACACTAACTAAACAAAATGATATGGATGTTATTATCAATAGGAATTTGTGGTGGTCCACCCCAGTGTCTCGTGCATGTGAAAAATTATGTATGGTTATATCTTTAAGGGTGTTTGGATCCTAGGATTCCTTTACCTTAGTATCCTAGGACACTCCCATGATTATGGATTACTTTTAGTTTTTTCCTTTTATTATTTATTAGACTGTTTATTTTTAGTTCATTATTTTATAGTTAGGTTCCTTTATTTATTATTTACTACCATTTATTGTTATTGTTATTATATTCCTATTTTTTTTCTTTATGTCCTCTATTATGTGTGTATTTCAGAGTGAATTATCTCCATATTTTAAAAATTTGGTTAGTAAGAAATGTATTTTGGTTTTGGAATGATTTACTTTTATTATGTTACCTTTATTATAAGAATGTTTTAAATCTTGGTTTTGAATTTTAAAATTAGAAAATATAGTTTTGAAATGAAATGAATTTCAATTTTGGATATTGTTTATTTGTTTTGAATAAAATGGAAATAAATTTTATAGATGTTTTGTAAGACTTATATGAAAGGAATTTTATTTTGAAAATTTATTCATGAGGGGTGGATTTGGAATGCGTACATGGCCTTGAATTTCTTTACTACATTAACATTTTAGGTCTATAATTAGGATTATTTGAAATTACTCATGTGGAATTCCTAGTTCAAGTCGATCATGGAGTGATTGAGTTGGTAGGTTATCATGGGTTATGGGGAAATAATATTTTCTTAAGTTTTTGTATTATTTATTTATTATTATATCCAAGGTTTGTTGGATAGTATAGCCTTAAACGATCTTAGGTTCTTACTCAGTTTTTTTCTCATTTTATTGTGGATGTGAGTTTTATATTTATTTTTAGCTACGACTTGTTTATTTTTTCCTTTATTTAATTTTTTTATATGTTTTCATGGGTATAAAACTTATGTATTTTACTTCTAAAATTCTTTTTAATATTTTACTTCTTATTCATAAATATTTATTTGGAAAAATCATTATCATAAGCTGACATGTTATACCCCAGAACTAGTTTCTTACCTCGGGTGATCAGGAACATGCCTTAGGTATATCATGGGCCCAGTCCATGGGTGGCCTAGGTTGGTTCATAGTAGAGGATACCTCAATTGATTGGTCTTTGTTACCTAATTGTGCTATTTATTTTTATAGAAAGATTTTAGTTCCCTAGGATTTGAGGTAGTTGTTGTTGAAGGGTGGGAACTAGTATAATTAAGATATTCACCCCGTGGATACCAAGATGTTTTATGACATGAAAAACTAGTATTGGTGGCCTAGGATGATGCAGTAAATTTTTGATTATATATATTGATGCCTTACCTTTCAGAGGATTACTGCCGAATAGTAGAGACTTATCAGCCTCTTGTAGTATTTTCCTGTTTGAGTGTGAAGTGGGATGATATGTATATATAATTTATGATCAACCTTCCTTAAGATACAAGTGAGAAGGATTATATATGGGTGATTATTAATATTTTGACTAAATAAAACCATTTACTTCCCATTAAATAGTCAATGAATGTAGAGAAAATCAAAAACTTATATATCCAGAAGATTGTAAATCTTTATTTCATGCCTTTGAATGTTATTTTTGATTGAGACCCTCACATAACATCACAATTTTGGAAAGGTATTCAAGAAGTAATGGGTCCTTAAAAAAAATTTAGAATGATGCATCATCAATGAATGGATGGTTAGACAGATTGAGTAATAAAAATTCTTAAGGATATGATTTGACTGTGAATGATTGATTTTATTGGTTCATAGGATAAGTATATATCACAAATTAAAATTTAATATAATAAAATTTATCAATATTTTATTAATATGGATCCATTTGAGTCCTTATATAGGTATCCATATCAATATCATATTTATTGGCCCAAATCGGGTGAGTGCTCCTTATTGGTGTTGAACCTCATCCTAGAGATGACAAGGAAGGTGTAGTTGAACTGGAAGATGTAAGAGACAAATGTTATTCATTAAAAATCTTATTTATATCATCTTCTTCATCCATTTTAGTTTTAGTTTGGTGATCTATTGTGTTTTACGGTTACCCATCAGTTTGAAAACCATTATTTGGGGAGATAGGGTAAGCTGAATTTTTGTTATGTTAAGACATTTGAGATCATGAAATGTCCTAGGAAGGTGTAATACCAGTTGGTCTTACTGAATCAGATATAATACATTCATAATTTAATTCACATGTACCATTTAAATAATTACCATCCATATCTAATCCTTGTAATTGATTGGGAGTATTTGTAAGTGGAGCTAGATACCACTATTTTCAAGTGTATTTTTATTATATTCGATTTATAGAAGATGGTTATGTGTGGTAAATAAATTACCTTAGTTAACATGAAATGGTAGTGTGATAGAGATAGCTAGAAGGTAAGGAAGTATGAGGCATGAGTGAGGGAGAAGTAGCCTCATATTTAATAGTATTCTGATGCTTAAGGACTTTTTTGGCATAGAAAGTGGCATGGTGGGGTGAATTTTGACACCCAATGGGATACTTATATGTATTTATTTCGACTTTTTATTTTTATATTATTTATTTTGAAGTTTCTTATAGTTGGAGGATGAAAATATGAAATTTGGGGGAAACAAATATGGGTGCATGATTATCAAACTATTAGTACTAACTGTGTACCCAACCATGTGAGAGGGGGGGGGGGAGATTCTAATATAGTTTTTCATAGATAGATAATGGTTTACAAAATTTTGTGGGATCTATAGGTAATCCTATGTCTAAAACCTGAGGTATGAATAATTTTTAAAAAAATAAAAAATTTATATTTTACATATATCAAATCTTACTCATACTTACCACACTCTCCCCCATTAAGCATGGACGACATACCTCTAGCTATTAATCCTCTTCCTTATTACTTCCTTTGAAATTTCAATTCAATTTTTGATGATTCCTTTGAAACAAGTATTCAATTTTCCTAGTTTCTTCCTCTCTTATTCCTCCAACACCAAATTTTTCCATTTACTTTAAGCTTTAGAAACCTATAAATCCATGGGGGTTAAACCTTGGGTTAGGAATGGGTGTTTATTGGGATTCATTTTATGTTTAGGTATGTAAGGATCCCAATTAGTTGTTTAATATGGTTTAATGTGAAGGTGTTGAGTTTTACATCAATTTTTAGGTAGGTGTATCTATTTAAGTGGTCTCTCCCTTGGAACATATTAGGTTATTGATATTTCCTTTTGTTTTATTTATGTGATGTTATTATATTATTTATTGAGGTATATTTTATTTTTTTAATCCTAATTATTGGTGTATGTGGATTTAAATATTTTTTTCAAGTGACTTTTCCATAAAACCAATTTTATGTTAAAAATTTATTTTAAAAATTGTTTTAAAGGATGTTTTAGATTTATATGAGATTAAAAGGTTGTTTTATAAGGGTTTTTTTCTTTTGATTAATGATATAATAATTATTAGTACCATTGATTATGTTTTTGTGTTGATATTATCATTGTTCGTGATGATTTGTTTCACATGGGGGGCCTTTGGTGAGTTGGTTACATGGAAAACTACATCCCTAGTGTAAATTATGGTATAGATTGGGATTTTTATAAAAGGTTGGGGCCGAAGCCTCAATTTTTTATTTAAAGAAAATACCTCTTTAGACTGGGTAGAGGGTGGCCTATTACATAGCCCGAAAGCCCAAGGCCAAGTGGCCTGAATGCAAGGCTTGAAAGCATTTTTTTGGCCCAAAGGACCCCTCAGTGAACAGTACTGCTACAGATAGTACATGGTTAAAATGTATTACTAATAGTTTACCATATCATTATTTTAACATTAAATTTATTCATTCCATACATCCATTAGATTTATTTGTGGTTTCCATATTTTTATTATTTATAAAACATGGCATATTTTAAATAAACCATGTATTTTAATATAATTTTTTAAAATAAAATATATTCCAATATCATTTTCAAACTAGAACTAATGGGTAAATTATGAAATATATTATGTATATTTGTGGTGGTATCCTACCAGGCTTTGTCTCACACATTTTATATACCCATGGGGTATATACAAACATGGATTTTCATGATATAAGTAAATGAAAGGGTGACACATATTTTGGCATATCTTCCCAATTATTTTTATCCTTGCTTGATATAGTGGTGGTGGTGATCATGGGTTATAAAGGGTTTTAGCTCGTATAGATTATTTTGGGATCCTTGATGATTTTTGGGTTATTTTTTATCATCCACACTGACCTTGATCGTATTTGGATTAATTTTTTATGGATGTTTGTTATATCTTCATCTATATTCATGATGTGATGTGTTATTGACTTATCATTACCATGTTATGTAATATTTTTATTTTATATATTTTAAAACCAATTATTTATATACATTAGTATCCCACATATGGATGGGTTGTGATAGATCATTTAGTGGAGTCTGTATTATGGTTATGGAATTTTGTGTGGTCAAATTATTCCCAATGATCATAATTTGATGCCTTAGTGATTTTTAACATCTCGTGGAAATTGATAATTCACTTTGAGCATTATGGAGAGATAGATTGGGTGATGTGTTAGGTTGACCTAGGATAGTTCATTTTAAACACAATCCAAATAAACATTATTCCTTGAAACCATCTAATAATACTCTATCTAATATTAAATTCAAAAATAATTTAACTAATGTTTTAGATACACTTAGTGTGTGCCCCTTTAGGCCTATTTAATCAGTGAAATTAGGATAACTCACCTAAATTCCTAGATTAACATCTTGAAAAAAATCTAGGAACCCATATCGAATAATATTAAATTTCATTATGAAAATGACATACTACAAATGATTACTATGTAATATAATCCTTTTGTCTTGATATCTCATCAAGAAAATTGCATACTTGTGCCATCAACCTACATTATTGAATAGATTTCTTTGAATTTATTGATATGATATCATCAATAAGACCATTATTTATATTAAATTAATCATAAAGTTCTATTTCAATCAAATTTAATGAGATAACTACTTCTATTAACTCAGAAGGGAAAAATATTTTCATGAATTATTCATTAGTGTCATATCAATAATAACCCACCCAACATATACTACCTCTCCATGATCATATATCTTAATGAATTTCATTAGAACATAAAATCAAAAAAATCATGATATGCATAAATAATAATATCAATTCTAAAGACCAATACACACATCAAAAAATAGGAATATCCAATGACATATATAACATATAGAAATATTAAGGCCGAGTTTGTTGTTATAACCTTCCCTCTTGGAGATCACCAAGGGAGAACATCATAAGAAGAAACTTTAATGTCTTATGAGACTCATATCTCTAAAAGACTATATAATTTTTTCCAATAAAATTATGTTATCTATTCATAGAGTTTTTATTTAATTATATCATTATCGAACTTCAAGGTTCTCATAAAAGTGGTGAATTTATCTGAACTTTAGATGAGATAGAAACCCTAAGGAATTATCACCTTAAATATTATATATAAGAGTAATCACCAGGTTATAAGAAATTTATTAACATTAAAAACAATTAATATATAGATAATTTAAAGTATAAAGTAGTTAGTTGCAGGGAATCAACTCCAACACTACTTACTCATAATGGATTTTACCCCTTCAGGTTGATCTACTAGCTTCAAAACATGATTTGTGTATATATATATATATATATATATAATTTTAGATTTCATTAATTTTAACTATTTATTTGAGTCAAGAACTCATGATGCTCTCTCAGAAAGAAGTTGGATTATCTTCTATGATCATTACGTCACCTCCATCATAAACATGAAATCAATATCTCATGGTTACTTGATGAAATCCCCCAAACTTCTTGGTTGATGTGTATATCAATTTTTTATTTTATTTTAAATAACCATTTTTGTTTTTAACTCATCCCTCATTAGATCAAAATAAGCATTTTTTTCAAACTTCATCATATTCAAATTTAATCCCCATAATTAATTTATAAATAAATACTATTTATAGAAAAATTGTATGTTAAGATATAAACACTTTGTTCTTGGATAGATTATAGAAATAATATCGCATTATTAATTTTAGATAACCAATGAATATAAATTTATCTAATTTTTTTTCTAGTTTACTTGAGAAAATACATTATGCATATTCCTCATAACACCAACTCGCCATCAAATAAAAATTGGGATACTTCCTACTTCACATGTTATATGGTTTCTTCTTAATAGCCTTTGACAAAATATATTTTAGTGTTATTAAATCAGTTCCTTGATTATAACCCCAAAGGAAATATAAAAGTCTTCATGACTGATTATTAACCAAACCATTACTAATAGCGTTTTATTCATTCTTTCAGATACACTATTTAACTCTCAAATAGTGGGTGGAGTGAGTTGTGATACTATACCACAAACTCCAAGATAATAAAAAAATTACTAACACATATATTCTCCACCTTGATTAGTTTGATTTGTTTAACTAATTTTTATTAGTTGAATAGATACTTTATTTTTTAACACTTTCAACATTTCAATTCATACTTGTTTTTCATAAGATACACATACCTGAATCTATTGAAGTATTTAATAAAGCTAATAAAGTACAAAAATGTGATATGAAATAATTTATTTATAGGTTTACATACATTAGTAGGTATTATTTTTAATAAATAATTCCATCCCTTCCTTTTACATCTAAAAGGTGATTTGGTCATTTTGTTTATAATAAACAAGATTCACATAAATGAAATAATTCGTAATCATTTTAATTTAGTAATACCATAATTATGGAGATTTGGGATGTATTTCTTATGTATATGGCCTAAGTGACAATTCCAATGATAAGTGGAATTCAAATAATTTATTTTATCCATCATAGTATTTAAATTATTGATAATATATTCAATATTAAATATATATAGGACATTAAACATGTAATTTGAACCATGATTCATTTCATTCATATAAATAGAACAACAATTGTTTTTTATTAAAAATGAAAATCCTATCATATCTAGGAAATATATAGAAATAAAATTTATATTTATTGATGGTATATAAAAATATTATTATATAAATAATAATAATACACTTGGAATATTTAAATTAACTATACCCATAGGTATTTCAATAACTCTTTCTCCATTACCAACTCATAGATCCACTTCCCCCTTAATCAAATTCCCCTGTTCACTAAACCATTGCACATTACAAGAAATATTTGATGTGAATCCAATATCTAATACCCATGATTCAAGGTTATATAGATTTATTTCAATAAAATAAATATCTGATGTAGTCAAACCATACCCACTTTACTTCTTAAGAATCTCCAGGAACTAAGGAAAATTCTCTTTTTAATGACCAATTTTTTTATAAAATAAATACTATCCTTAATTTGAATGATAACTTTACAAGGCTTTATTAATGAGATTTAATATTTATACATTCTAAAATTTTACTTCTTTTTTTCCATGAATTTACCCATTTCATTATTTATCATTATGATAGATAATGACCTTTTCATATTTTTCTTCACTGTTATCATCATATTGAGAAGCTCAACAAGGGTACAATGAACATTTCATATAAAAATTAACAATAAATTGATTAAAAGATATTGAAAATTATCATAGGATTACATCTATGGACATACATTTCTTGTGAGGTAACTCAATCATTTTCTTGTCATTTATGTGGCCAAATATTTTGAGTACATGAGTAGAAACTTGGGTTCCTTAAGATATATTGCACTGGAAAAATGTCTTTTCTACCTTATAACATTAAAATATAAATTTCTCTTGATATATCCCATTAAGGTGTTCAATAATATTGAACGTATCCATCAATTAATGTTTCTTTTGAATCTCAATAATCATGGTAAATGCTTCTTATAAGTATCCATATCAACATGAGGACTATTAGTAATTGGTTCAGTTGGGATATCTTGATCAATAATGTATATTTTCCTCCTCATGTTTGAGAATAATTCTCAAATTGAGATTATTGGATTTTGTAATCTAGAACTAACTACTTTGTAATTTCGAGTACCTATTTATATATTCAAAATAATTAATATTAATAAAATATATTATCACATATTTATTATTCTTATATGTAACATTAATGTGATAATGTACTTGGAATTTCGGTCTTATTGAAAATACATAACAGTCCCCTTCTATGACAAAATCCTTGAAGTGCTATGAAATATTCCTAAATTTAGTCCTATGGTTAGGATAAAATTATACAATGAGACATATATTATGTTGAATGTCAGGTTCTTAATAATCATAAGTGGATGATATTTCATCTCATGAAGTTATCACTTGGTAACCTCCTATATAAGTGATTATGATGATATACCCGCTAGAAGGAATTCCACATGTTATGCGTTATTGTATAATCCTAAATATATATGTGTGTGATGATATTTAGACTTTATATTATTATTAATTCAAATCATAAGTCATTTACTTTAATGTACTAACCAAAACCATGTCATTCTATGTTCATTGGGAAGTAGGGTATATTGGGTGCATCATCTGTGATAAAGAATTAATGAATAATTAAAATAATTATTTATCCCATACAAGACTAGAATATGATATCTCATTCCTTTAATTAGGATACAATTGTCAAACTAAAATCCATGACCCTGATGTATTGACTTGTTCAATTCCAATAGTCAAAAAATGACATATAGAGAATATAGGTTGATGACATGAGTATGAAACTTGTTCAATGAGACATTGGTATGAAGGGATTATATTATATAATGATTATTTATATGTGGTTTTCATCATTTAAACATTATCCTCCTCCTTAATTCGTTCCTTTATATGTTATTAAGAACTCATATTGGACTTTAGGTATGCTAGACTAAATCAACTGAGGAAGAGTCCTAGAGGGTCTCATTGTCACGACCCGACCTCGGGGCCCATACCGTGACTACCCCAAGCCCACCTTCCATAGGACAGGGGCTGAAGACTAGCATAAAAGGTGTAAATCCCAATAAAAGGGAAGGCATTGCCTTTAGATACGAAAACAAACACCACAGAGTATGCAAGCTGAAGTAAACACTAAGTAAACTGAGTACAAAATTAAGTGCTGAAAAATAAATGGGCCAGAATACAAACCAAACTGAAAGTACAGTACAACTGAAAAGAAAGAACAGTAGCAGTAAAGTAAATCAGCAACCACTAAGTCATCCTCCGGAATTCTCACCTGAAGGGTGGGTACAGATAGTCTCGTCGGCTCCTTGGGTCTGTCTGTCAACTCCGTGTACATGCTGCCTGATAGTCCACCTCCGGGTACTATCCCGCTCCACAAGTATCAACAACGATCAGCGCTGTTTTTCGTCTACAACCAACACAACGTAGTGCGGGCATATCCCATGCAGGGGTGAGTATACGATACTCAGTAGGGACCCCGAGACCCCCGAAGGTCTCCCAGAATCCACAAAGGATAAACCACAAAGGAAGGATACAAAAATGAAGTATCAGCCAACTCTACTTAGGTATATGCCCATACATATACCTATGTCATCATTTCCAGTTCGGATCCAACTCAGGAGCCCAAGTACAACCCAGTCCACACAGGAAATCACAACCTAATCCACACAAGAAAGCAAGTCAATCATATCGATGATTTTGATTGGAAGTCAAGACTCAGCTCACACAGGTATACTATTTACGAAGAGGGGTGGAGATGATAGATGTAGCCTCTGAATCATCTCCCCTTCCGAACCCACGTAGGATCTAAGTACAGAAGTCATCACTGCCGAACCCACGTAGGATCCAAGTACAGTAACCATCGTTGCTGAACCCACGTAGGATCCAAGTACAGTCGTCCTCACTGTCGAACCCACTAAGGATCCAAGTACAGTCTTCCTCGCTGCCGAACCCACATAGGATCCAAGTATAGTCATCGTCGTCGTCGAACCCATGGAGGATCACAACACGATAGTTGTCGCAGTCGCAACTAGCTCTAGGGTTTCTGCACACAACATACTCGATTCCGGGAGGGTCCGCTCCTCGAGTCAAAGGGGTGGATACATCAACCATCACAAAGACCAGAGATGATGTATCCCAACGTTCCGTAGCACGTCATAGGGGAAAAACCAATCAGAACGTTCCCAAGTCACGGAGAACAAGACAACCAAGCAATTTTCCTAAAGTACACGGCGTGTAGGTAATCAATACACGCCGTTTCATTGGACACTGGGTACTGCCCATGTGAAACGGCCTGTGTCATGGGGCTGGTCATGTAAATAGTAAGTATACAGCGTGTGGTATGGTTACACGCCGTGTCTTCAGTCCACGGGTACTGTCTGTGTACCACATCCCATGTCGAAGGGCTGTTCGTGTAAAAAGTAAGTACATGGCATGTGGTATGGTTACACGCCGTGTCCAAACATCTGGGGTCGGCTTCGTGTACGATGGACATTCCTCACCGTGTGGTGGAGTACCTGCCCGTGTACTCCATCCCATGTCCGTGTATTCCCGGAATACACGCCGAGTCATCATGAAGCCGCTTCTACCAAGGTGAAGGTAGTACACACCGTGCCTCTTGGCCATGTGTTTCTGCCCGTGTCTGTGTATTTTACAAATTACACTCTGAGCCTCGCGTAGATGCTTCTCCCTTTCTATGATGAGAATACACGCCATGTTACTTGGCCGTGTTTTGCTGTTCGTGTCCGTGTATTTTCCCTGAATACACACTATGTCCATCGAAGTCTCCTCTGTCAATAGTGAGGAGAGTACACACCGTGTTTCTAGAGTCACACGCCATGTACTACTTTTCTAACGTCTGAAACAGAAGCCACAATATGCTTGCACTACAAGTCCTGTGCTTCTGGAGTACACGCTGTGTATTCTGGAATTTTCCCGAAAATGACGCCTCTGGCCAGCATGCCTCCCGAGGTGTTCGTTCGTCGTTCCGATGATCCGATTTCTACGAAACTTCTGCTTCCAGGTCGCCCTAATGCCCTGAGACTGTTTACGATGTTTTCGGGCCTCTGATTGGATCCAAACACATAGCTTGATTCACTGCTCATGAACAGCCTAAGAACTCCACATATATTCACAAGAACGGCAGAGGAATCAGACCGTGTTCGTTTGGTCTGGTCCCTTCCGCATTAGTCCGATAACAAGCGGTTTAAGAGGAACAACAACATGGAAGGAAATACAACCATTTCTCAATCCAAACACACCCCTACCTCAATGAACGATGAAGAACGTCGGTGTTGCGGTTAACGACGTCACGTGGTGAGGTTTCATAGATGTCGACGAAGAGCGTCCTAGGAGGAAGCGGCGTCTCCTCTTTTGTCACGGTGATAATGAAGTGTGATGTCGTTGGTGAATTCCCACGTCGTTGTTTCCTTCCTTTCCATAGAGGAGGAAAAGGAAGAAGAATCCGGGTTTGCCGAGTCGATGTTCTTCGTTGGAGTCTTGGTGTTCTTCAACGAAGGAGATGAAGTTCTTTAAGTCATAGGAGCTCTCTCCCCTTTTCTCTCAACACAACAAGACCAACCGCAAATAAAATAAGTCTCATCTTATTTTATTAATTCATGCCATGAATTTTAAATTTTAAAATTCAGACACATAACTCTATTAATTGATTAAGTGTGTTGGCATGATTTAATGTGGGGAGAAGAGAAGTCACATAATTAAAGGATACCAAAAAAAAGAATTAATGGGGAGTTTCCATGTATTTATCATGGGATTTCAAAGGGGTTAAGGGTTATGGAATGTGAAAATACGAGGGATCATGTGGGCCCCACCTCCCTCATAACCACACATGGAAAGTTGAGTTTTTGTGGGTCCCACCAAAAACTTCCCATGAGAGAGTTTAACTTCCAAGGATAATAAAATAAAATTGTACACAATTTTATTTACTTCTTACTTAAACCCCAAAATTTAACTTCTTCTCCCGAGAAAACGCATCAACGGTAAAAGTCATCTTAAGAAAATACCAGTGCTATGAGTTCATCGGTGCCCTCAGATTTCAATTCTGATCACCGGTTCAAAAGATAGAAAAACCTTCTCATTTGTTCACTGAACGTACTCGAGATAAACTTCAGAAATTGATTCCGGGCACACCGGACCTCGGAATCTGGTGCCGTCAGAAACTGCATACTCATACAGTCCCGAAGAATTTAAGAAAAATTTTTCCTTGAAATTTACTGGTCTTTACATTACTCCCATCTCTGGGCTTTACGTCCCCGTAAAGCTACATCGTAAACTAGGGAAACAAATGAGGGCACTATGTACGCATCTGAACCTCCCGCTCCCATGTGCTCTCCTGGAGGTTTCCATGCTGCCACCTCATGTGCACTAGAGGAATCGACCATCCATGTTGGAACATCTCTAGTCGATCCTCGATCTCTACTAGGACCTCCTCAAAAGTCACCCCGTCATCGATGTCCAGCTCCCCGTGATCAATGATATGCGTCGGGTCGTGCACGTATCTCCTCAGCTGAGACACATGGAAGACGTAATGCACCCGGTGCAACTGAGGTGGAAGAGCCAGGCGATAAGCCACCTCACCTATCATGCTGAGAACCTGGAATGGTCTGATAAAGCGCGGAGATAACTTGCCATCCCGACCAAATATTCGTAATCCACATCGAGGTGAGACCCGTAAGAAAACATGGTCGCCATCCTCGAACTCTAGTGGTCTCCACCTCCTGTTAGTATAGGACTTATGTCGGCTCTGAGCAGTCCTCATCTGCTCCAAGATGATCTGTACCTTCTCTATCGTGGCCTGGACCATCTCTGGTCCTACAAGTGCTGACTCCCCACGGTCTGTCCATCATAGAGGTGATCTGCAAGGTCGGCCGTACAATGCCTCGTATGGTGCCATCCCGATGGTGGAGTGGTAGCTATTGTTGTATGAAAACTCCACCAAGGGTAGGTGATCCTCCCAACTACGACCAAAGTCGAGGACACATGCACGAAGCATGTCCTCAAGAGTCTGAATGGCCCTCTTCGTCTAGCCATCCGTATGAGGGTGAAAGGTGGTGCTCAGGTGTAGCTACATCCCAAATCCCTCCTGAAACCCCTTCCAAATCTGGGAAGTAAAGCGAGCGTCTTGATCAGAGACGATAGACGATGGCTCACCATGAAGCCATACGATCTCCTGAACGTAGAGGCATCCCAAGCTCTCCACTGAGCCCTGCTCTCTGATGGGTAAGAAGTGCGCCGAATTGGTGAGTCAGTCTACGATCACCCAGATGGAGTCATGTCCTCTGAATGTATGTGGAAGTCCCGTCACGAAATCTATATATATCCCATCCCACTTCCACTCCGAAACCTCTAAGGGTTGTACCAAGCCTGCTGGTACCTAGTGCTCCGCCTTCACCTGTTGGCAGGTGAGACATCGTGAAACAAACTCTGCCACAACCTTCTTCATACCTAGCCACCAGTACTGTCTCCTGAGGTCCTAGTACATCTTTGCTACTCTAGGATGTACCGCTAGAGGGAAATTGTGAAACTCCCTCAGCACCTCCACCCGTAATGCAGCTGGTACCATGGTACGTCCCCTAAAAAGGATGACGTGCTCTCCTCCTACAGAGAATCCATCAGGTTCTTTTCATGAGGATATCTGTGTACGTCGTGTCTCACAGTCAACGTCCCCATGCTGTGCCTCTCTGACCCACTGAAGTAGTGGAGGAGTGACTGTGAGCGACTGTAGAAAGGATGCTCCATCTCTATTCATGAAGGATATCTGCAACGCAGCTAGCTCTTCCGTCACCTCTCCATGTAGCTGAATTCCCGACCTCCTGCTGAGTGCATCAGCTACTACGTTCCCCTTCCTAGGAGTATAGACTATCTCAATGTCATAGTCCTGGAGGAACTCGAGCCATCGCCACTGTCTCAAGTTCAGGTCCTTCTGAGAGAAGATGTACCTGAGACTCTGGTGGTCAGAGTAGACTGTAAAGCGCTCGTCTATCAGAAGTGCTGCCACATCTTCAAGGTGAAAACCATTGCTGCTAACTCTAGGTCATGGGTAGCATAGTTCTGCTCATGCTGCCTCAATTGTCATCATCCATAGGTGATCATTGCCCGCTCCTGCATCAGGACACACTCGAGTCCGGTCCCTGAAGCATCGTAGTAAACTACGTACCCTACTCCCTCCTCCAGTATCCTCAAGATGGGTGCACTAGTAAATCTCTGTCTCAGCTCCTGGAAGCTCTGTTGACATCTATTTGACCACATGAAGGGTTTCCCCTTCTTCGTCAAAGCTGAAAGTGGTGATGCAACTCTGGATAAGTCTGGCACAAATATCCGATAGTACCCAGCCAAACCTAGGAAACTCTGCACCTCCGTCACGCTCCTGGGTGGCTCCCAAGAAAGCACTGCCTCGATCTTCATAAGATCCACCGCATCTCCCACCTCAGAGATGACGTGTCCTAAGAAGTGGACCTCTCGAATCTAGAACTGACACTTTGAGAGCTTACCATAAAGCTGGTGCTCTCAGAGTATATCCAGTACAACCCGCAAGTGGTATGCATGCTCCCCTCAGTAGTCGAGTAAATCAATATGTCGTTGATAAAGACTACGAAAAATAGATCTAGATAAGGCTAGAAGATCCTATTCATGAGACTCTTGAACACTACTGGAGTGTTGGTTATGCCGAAAGGCATAACCAAGAACTCATAGTGGCCATACCGACACCTGAAGGCCGTCTTATGCACATCCTCGTCTCAAACTCTGAGCTGATGATAGCCTGACCCGAGGTCTATCTTCGAGAACCATCATACTCCCTTGAGATGATCGAAGAGGTCATCAATCCTTGGAATTGGATACTTGTTCCTTATGGTCACCTGATTCAGGCGACGGTAATCGACACACAGTCACAATCTCCCATCCACCTTCTTGGTGAACAAAATCAAGGAATCCCAGGGTAAAACCCTGGGTCAGATGAATCCCTTGCGCTGCAAGTCCTCCAGCTGTACCCGTAGCTATCGAAGCTCAGCAAGAGCCATCCAATATGTTGGAGTAGATAACGGGGTTGTCCCGGGGTATAGGTCAATATAGAAGTCTACCTCTCTGCGAGGAGGTAGTCCTGGAACGTCATCAGTAAAAACGTCCGCATACTGATCCACCACTACATGAAAACTCGGACTCCGCACATGAACTTATCCTAGGATGAGACTAGACAAATGATGAGTGATCGGTTTTCCTCTCCTCTGTGTGAGTCCATCCTGCACTGCAAAGGATCCCTTCTTTCCAGTGAAGGTGAACCTACTCCCATCAGTGCGGACACACCGCACCTTGTGCCTAATACAGTCGATCTGACCATGGACCGTAGATAACCAATCCATGCCCAAGATGACATTGTAAGGCCTTGATGCCACTAAAAGAAGATCCCAGCCGAAGATCTCGCCTCCTAGAGTAAGCTCACACTGCCGGCACCAGTGCGTAATCGTCGAGTCTGCTCTCGTAGGAGTCTCTAGCCATAAGGATCAAGCCAACGGCTCTGTCGTAATCTTCGAGATCCAAACAACGGCAGTGACAATAAAATAATGACTCACTCCTATGTCTATAAGAACTACATCAGGGGTGGAGTAGACAAAGATAGTACCTCGAATCATCTCAGGTGCGCCGTGGTCGTAAGCCTCCACTGCCTGAAGCTGAGCCTGCCTCTACCCACAAGCTCCATGTGGTCGGGGTGGACCTCCTGGTGGTGGTGGTGGTAGAGCCTCGAAGCATCGTCCACCACTTGTTGCTCGGGCAACTCCTGTACATCGTCTTCCTGCTCCATGAGGACCGTCACAGTCGAAAATCTGAATCTACCTGGGTGGTCCCTCAACCATCTGCTACTCCTCTGCATGGCGGGTCGGAAAGTCACGAGCCATGTGGTCGTGCCCGACGCATGAATAGCACCGTCTGCCTCTCGTATAACTGGCTCTGCTGCGTGTTCCCCGCACCTCCGAACCAGTATCCTGAGGTCTCCCACCTGATGGTCTGGGCTACTTGGACCTATGCGATGTCTGTATACTTCCCGTTGCAGAAGACTCCGCTACGTGCCGCCCTGCGGTAGGTCTCGCTATTAGTGAAGGCTCAGCAAGAAAGCTCTCCACAAGAAGGGCTCGCTCCAGTACTCCTGCCTGCGTCAGAATACTAAGGGAGATCATCGATGCCTGATCTCATGATACTGGAATAGCGCGATAGATCGATAAACCTCGCCGAGTATTGGGCTACTGTCATGCTACCCTGCCGCAGCTATAAAAACTCTTGAATGCGCACCGCACGAAGGGTGGCTGGAACGAACTCCGAGCGGAAGAGGCTCTCGAAGTCCGACCAAAGAAGTGATGCCTCATCGTGCACCTGGAGCATCAGGGTCCACCATCTACCTACTGCTGCGTACAGGAGACTCACCGCAAGGATCACCATGAGGTCAGTTGGTGTCCCTACTAATACGAAGACTCGAACGATAGCCTCCTCCCAATCCTCAGCTGCCTGAGGGTCTGTCTCTCCGTGGAACCTGGGTGGCCTCTAACACTGAAACTCATGCAGTGCGCTCAAGCAATGTGCACTCTCAGATACTGGGGATGGTGGCATCGATGGCTCGGCGGGTAGAGGTACCGCAGGTGACTCCATTGTAATGGGGCCCTGCACCGAGGCCTCGTCACTCGGTGGGCTTCCATCTATCACAAAGCTCGGAACCCTAGATAGCTACCGTCATGGGGCCATCCTGAAAAAAATAGGTGTGCCATGGTTAATACAGTATACCTGGTGAGATAACAAAAATTAATCACAAAGAAAACATTTAATGCACACATGCAATCAATTTTTTCGTGCACTGAGTCGGAAATCAGAAGTCAAGGTCCTGGTGTATAGATACGTCGGTCGCCGCACCAACACTGGACTCCCTGGACTGATAACCACACTCAATACCCTAAACACTATTGCTTCACATAGATGAAATTATCAGAGTCCTAAGTTTTGCGGTAGAAGCAGCTCCTCTGATACCAATTTTTCACGACCTGACCTCGGGGCCCGTGTCGTGACTACCCCAAGCCCACCTTCCAGAGGCCAGTGGATGACGACTAGCTCCAAAGGCGTAAATCCCGATAAAAGGGAAGGAATTTCCTTTAGATAAGAAAAAAACACCACAGAGTACGCAAGCTGTAGTAAACAATAAGTAAACTGAGTACAAAAGTAAGTGCTGAAAAGTAAATGGAACAGAATACAAACCCAACTTAAAGTACAGTACAACAGAAAAGAAAGAACAACAATAGTAAAGTAAATCCACAACCACCAAGTCATCCTCCGGAATTCCCGCCTGAATGGTGGGTACAGATAGTCTCATCGGCTCCTCGGGTCCATACGTCCACTTCGTGTACGTCTCGCCTGATAATCCACCTTCGGGTACCGTCCTGCTCCACAAGTCACAACAACGATCAGCACTGTCTGACATCTGCAACCAACACAACGTAGTGCGGGCATAGCCTGTGCAGGGTTGAGTATAAGATACTTAGTAGGGACTCCGAGACCCCCGAAGGTCTCCCAAAATCCACAAAGGATAAACCAAAAAGCAAGGATACAAACACGAAGTATCAACCAACTCTACTTAGGTATATGCCCATACATATACCTAAGTCATCATTTCCAGTTTGGCTCCAACTCACGAGCCCAAGTACAACCCAGTCCACAGAGGAAATCACAACCCAATCCACATAAGAAAGAAAGTAAATCATATCGATGATATTGATTGGAAGTAAAGACTCAGCTCACACAGGTATACTACTTACGAAGAGGGGTGGAGATGATAGATGTAGCCTCTGAATCATCTCCCCTACCGAACCCACGTAGGATCCAAGTACAGAAGTCGTCACTGCTGAACCCACGTTGGATCCAAGTACAGTCGTCCTCGCTGCCGAACCCGCTGAGGATCCAAGTACATTCATCCTCGCTACCGAACCCATGTAGGATCCAGGTATAGTCATCATCATCGTCGAACCCACGGAGGATCCCAGCAGGGTAGTCGTCGCAGTCGCAGCCGGCTCTAGGGTTTCCGCACATAGCATACTCGATTCCAGGAGGGTCCACTCCTCGAGTCAAAGGGGTGGATACATCAACCATCAAGAAGACCAGAGATGATTTATCCCAATGTTCCGTCCCATTTCATAGGGGAAAAACCAAGAAGAACGTTCCCAAGTCACAGAGAACAAGACAACCAAGCCATTTTCCTAAAGTACACATCGTGTAGGTAATCAATACACACCGTGTCATCGGACCCCGGGTACTGACCATGTGAAATGTCCCATGTCATGGGGCTGGTCATGTAAATAGTAATTACACAACATGTGGTATGGTTACACGCCGTTTCTTGAGTCCACGGGTACTGTCCGTGTACCACAACCCATGTCGAAGGGCTATTCGTGTAAAAAGTAAGTACACGACATGTGGTATGGTTACACACCGTGTCCAAAATTCTGGGGTCGGCTCCATGTATGATGGCCATGCCTGGCCGTGTGGTGGAGTAACTTCCTGTGTACTCCCCCTGTGTCCGTGTATTCCCGGAATACACACCAAGTCATCACAAAGCCGCTTCTGCCAAGGTGAAGGTAGTACACGCCGTGCCTCTTGGCCGTGTGGTTCTGCCCGTGTCCGTGTATTTTCTAAATTACACGCCGAGCCTCACGAAGCCACTTCTGCCTTTCTATGAAGAGAATACATGACGTGTTACTTGGACGTGTTTTGATGTCCGTGTCTGTGTATTTTCCCTAAATACACGCCATGTCCATCGAAGTCTCCTCTGTCAACAGTGAGGAGAGTACATGCCGTGTGTCTAGATTTACATGCCGTGTACTACTTTTCTAACATCCGAAACGGAAGCCAAAATACAATTGTACTACATGGCGTGTGCTTCTGGAGGACACGCCGTGTATTCTATAATTTTACAGAAAACGACACCTCTAGCCAGCACGCCTCCCGAGGTGTCTATTCATCATTCCGATGATCCGATTTCTACAAAACTTCTGCTTCCAGGTCGCCCTGATGCCCTGAGGCCGTTTAAGATGTTTTCAGGCCTCTGATTGGATCCATAAACATAGCTTGATTCACCGATCATGAATGGATGAAGAAATCCACATATATTCACAAAAACGATAGAGGAATCGAATCGTGTTCGTTTGGTCCGGTCCCTTCCGCATTAGTCTGATAACAAGTGGTTTAAGAGGAACAACAACATGGAAGGAAAGACAATCATTTCTCAATCCAAACACACCCCTACCTCAACAAACGATGACGAATGTTAGTGTTGCGGTTAACGGCGTCACATGGTGAGGTTTCGTAGATGTTGACGAAGAGCGTCTGAGGAGGAAGCAGCATCTCATCTTTTATCATAGTGAGAATGAAGCATGATGTTGTTGGTGAATTCCCATGTCGTTGTTTCCTTCCTTTCCGGGGAGGAGGAAAAGGAAGAAGAATCTGGGGTCACCGAGTCAATGTTCTTCGTTGGAGTCTTGGCGTTCTTCAACAAAGGAGATGAAGTTCTTCAGTTCATAGGAGCTCTCTCCCCTTTTCTCTCAACACAACAACACAAACGCCAAATAAAATAAGTCTCATCTTATTTTATTAATTCATGCCATGCATTTTATATTTTCAACTTCAAACACATAAAACTCTTAATTGATTAAGTGTGTTGGCATGATTTAATGTGGGGAGAGGAGAAGTCACATAATTAAAGGATACAAAAAAAAAGAATTAATGGGGAGTTGCCATGTATTTATCATGGGAGTTCAAAGGGGTTAAGGGTTATGGAATGTGAAACGATGTGGGATCGTGTGGGCCCCACCTCCCTCATAACCACACATGGGAAGTTGGGTGGTTGTGGGCCCCACCAACAACTTCCCATGGGAGAGTGTAACTTCCAAGGATAATAAAATAAAATTGTACACAATTTTATTTACTTCTTACTTAAACCCCAAAATTTAACTTCTTCTCCCGAGAAAACGCATCAACGGTAAAAGTCATCTAAAGCAAATACCGACGCTTCGAGTTCATAGGTACTCTCAGATTTGCATTCCAGGCACTGGTTCAAAAGTTAGAAAAACCCGCTCGTTCGTTCACTGAACGTACCTGAGCTAAACTTCGGAAATTGATTCCGGGCACACTGGGCCTCAGAATCAGGTGCCATCAGAAACTGCATACTCGTAAAATCCCAAAGAATTTAAGAAAAAAATTTCCTTGAAATTTACGAGTCTTTACACTCACACTTCGTATATTTATCATCTTAGTTAAATACTATTTATATTTAATATTTTGAATAAATATTATTCTCAAGACTGAGATATAATATTTATTTCTGATTTTTTAATCTCATTTATTTATTTACTATTTATATATGAGTTTAATATTTAATTTTTTTTTTGAAAATACCATCAAATATAATATTCATTTAAATATTATTTTATTCAAAAGGTAATAATTAATATTTATTTTCAAGTCCATGAATTTAATATTTACTTATTTATGGAGTAAATAATATTTATTTACTATTTGAGGTTTGATAAATGTAGCGGAAGGCGGGGAGGTTGATTTGAGAGCCTAGTTATGGAAATTATATACTAAATATAATTTAAATAAATATTAAGGAATTTATTAATATTTATATTATCCTAGAGACATTCACATGTCAAATAAATAATAATAATAATATTATTATACATAGAGTTCTCTATGGATTAATAGATCAACTAAGGGTCTATGTACAATAACAAATTCTCTAATATAGCTCTATATATACCTATATATATAATTTTTATGTGTTATGTGAGATTAATATCATTGTGAAAAAAATTTCTCCTCCCTATGTATTTTTATCCATGAAGAAAATTTCTAGGGTTCATATCAGGCCTAAGAAAATTCATCCACTATCATTGTTCTTCTCAAGAACAAGAGACAAAAGATACAATCCTTAAACTTGATGGATTTTATTGCAACCAAGAAGAAAAATGGAAGGAAATAAAATTGTTTACGCTAGTGTATGGAATTCAATTTGCACCATTTAGATATATAGTTACATGGGAAGATCACTACTAGATAGATTTTACTTTGGATCCTCTAGATGCAATGAATGTGAAACCCAGACATGGTTTGATTAATCAATATCTACATTGAATAAATAACTAAAAATTATGGTATATTTCATTTTTTAATTAAATTAAGTTTCAATTTATTTTTAAAGATAAACTCTTAGTTTTGGGTTTCATTCATCATGTTCTTTGGATATAATCATGAGAATTGTCATTTTTTATCATGTTCTTTTGGTTTATCCATCGGTTCTGATAAAAAACCATCATCAAGAATGGTCCCAACTAGTTTATGCTATGATAATAACATTCAAGTGGTATCAAATGTTTATGTTCAAATTTATAGTTATTAAATTTTATATTGATCAGTATCACAACGATTTCATAATTTTTTATCTTGATTATCATTAACAATCGATAAAGTTTAGATACCATATTTATTAACTATAATATGACCAAGAATAGTCTAAGAAAAGGTGAAGTATTCTTGGAGATACCATTCATAGGTGATGAGGTTCCTAGATACAAGACATGGTTACATGATGTGTATCCAAATGACATGTCAGGAAGTCTTGGTTCATCACACGTGAATGTAGTTGTTTCAATCATGGATAGCTGTGTGGGGGTCTATTCCACGATGTGTTATTACAACACATATTGACCACCAGGGTGTTATATTTCATTTATTGGATTAAAAAACTATATAATGGCTTCACAACATCATGGTCATATGGTTAATGTATGAAATGTGTAATAAATTTACCCATTGTGTGCTAATTGAATGTCAGAAAACCCAAAGCTAGCTGTAATACATGATGAGGGGCTGGTACACATGTTGTGTAATGTGGTATTATTCCATGTGGATTACATTATGAGTCCCAAGGAATGTAATGTGGGATAATAAAAAGGGATTTACATTTTATATAGTTAGTGTATATGCGATGTAGTTGGTGTACACATTGTGTAACTTGTACCCATTTACATAGAGTACATGCAAAACTAGGCTAAATACAACATAAAATAACTTACATGGAAATAAAATTAATTACAACATTACAAACAAACAACATGGTGTGTATTTAGTGTAAATTACAAATGACCGGGTTATTCAAAACATTTAATTCCTAATTAATTTCAAATAAATTTTAAGACTATAGTTCGTGTGGTGTTCATACACATCATGCACATTACATGGGAATTTGAAATGGCATACACCATGTAAGTTAAATGCATTCAGTGTGACACACCAATCTTGGCTCAATGTGTTTTTCACTTAGGGTCATAGGTTGATTTATTATTATCTCAATATATCAACCTTTAAAAATCTCATGACCAAGTAACTTTATTTATGTTATTTTATCTAAGCACAATGCTATCTATTTTATGCAACACATTTATATGTGATGTTAAATGAGATCAAATAAATTCAATAAAATAACTAAAAAATAAATGGATTATGCCTAAATATTTTATTAATACATGGTTAATTAAATATTTAAATTACTTATATTGTTAAAAATACATGTAATGGGTAAAATAAAGAAAATTCATGCATAATAAACAAAATCCGTCTAGGAAATATTATATCAAAATACTTTCTATTACTTGATTTAGAATAGAGCCATAGAACTATGTGTTGGTTTGGAATTTTTTAGGGAACTTAATTTTATTGTTGAGTTCTAATAATGGGTTTGGGTTGAATTAAAAAATTATACATGAAGATTTTATCCCTCTCTAAAATTGGTATAATATAGAGGCAACTATTAAGGAAATCCAATTTAAGATTTTAGGATTGGGGAGTCCACTCAACTAATCAAGGAGCCACAAGCTAGAAGTTAATTAGACTACGTACCTAACTACCTTTTAGTAATTAAATTTACCATTCTATAATTTATGAGAATGGAAATATGGATCCTTGAAACTAGAATATCCATAAGATATGATATTATGATTCCAATGGTGTAGAAAATCAGGATTTGATATAATAGTGAGATACTAATAAGTTAATTAATATCATTTTTTCTCATATATTTTTACTAATCAAGATAAATTTATAAAACTATGATTTTATGTTGTTTTAGAAAATAAAAGAATCATCTAACTCAATATCATTATGATCTATACTAGATAATTATATCCTCTAAATCGGATATAACTTTTAATAGTGGCACATTCATTTTTTACGTTTTACTACATTAAGAATAAATGATTTACAAACTGAAATCCCCATTTCCTGATCTGCCTACTAAGTATGTATGTGATGATTAGGTGTATATATATCAGAAAAACTTAGATAATATTTTATATGTCCAATGTTTGATTTTATCATCTATATACGATGAACTCCATAATTTTCATGAGAACATGGCTGGATATAGAATGCTCACAAATATCTATGATCATTATCAAGAGAGATTTAAATAATTGTGGTTTGATACCTCCAAGTCAATCTTCCCATGAAAACTTAGAGACGATGTTCTAGTTTTTCCTCATGAGGTCAAGATGATTGGAAATATTTAGAGACCAAATATTCTTGGTTTTAAAATAATTTAAGAATCACATATAGATCTCATACTTTCATCACTCCGTCATAGATTTATTACCCTTGTTGTGAATTTAAATATAAAAAACATTGGGAAGTCTCTCACATATCTTCCCACTCATCTTACCATGGTACAAAATATATAAAGTTCAATAATCCTTTTATTATCAATGTAGTCAAGAGAAAGAGACAAGAAAAGTACAAAAAAGTAACAATAAGTCTGTGGACTCTTCGAAACGTCTTCCCAGTAGGAGGAAGATAAATTTGTAAGCAAAGAACATGAAACCGTCTATTTTTTCATGTGGAAATAATTTCTATTTGAAGAATAACAACACCACAAAAAAATAAATGGAATATTTAGATGCATTCATTATTGAGTGTAAAATTTTTGTTTCTACAAATTGGGTATTAAATATAGGTTATGGTGCTCAATTTTTTATCTAATTATAAGAAATGAATAGATTCATAAGAGTTTCATGAGTTGGTGTGGATCTACAAGATGCTAATAGATCTAGAATCATGGTTGTGGCCATTGGAGACTACCACATCACATTTCCAATACGATTGATCTTGGTTTTAAAGAACTATGATTATGTAGAAAGTATTACCAAAACAATTATATCTTCATTTATACTTTATATGAATGTTTTTATTTTAAAATTTAGGAATAAAATATTATTATTTTAAAAATATAATATATATTATGTTATGGAACACATAAATAAGGGTATTTATGTATTGGATTGAACACACCATGTTTTGTAAATCAATAATGAATCAGGTTCTCATGACTCATATCACACCCAACTATGGAATCACCACTTCGGTCATGTAAACAAAAAGAACATGAAAAAATTATAACATGATGTATTTTTTATATCCTTTTAAACTAGAAACTTTTGACATATATCATGATTGTTTAAAATAAAAAATCACTATATCTTTATTTAGAGGAAAAGGTAAAATAGGAAAAAATCTTCTTGAACTGGTCCATAAATATGTGTGTGGACCATTTCCTGGTGAACCAAGGAGTAGATACTTATGATTAATAACATTTAATAATGAATTTCATATATTTGGATACATCTAATTAATGAGGTAGAAGTTATATTACTTTTATAAATTCAAGGAATACAATAATTATGTTGAGAATCAACTTAGTAAGAAGATAATTAAACTTTTCCTTGGTCATAGTGAAGAATATATAAACCAAGAGTTTATTGATTATCTATTAGAGTTTGAGATTATATCTCATATCACTCATCTATATAAACCAAAATGAAATAGTGTAAGTGAAAGTAGGAACTTATCCTTATTTGACATGTTGATATCAATGGGGAGTAATGCAAGTCTTGTATTATCCTTTTGAGGATATGAATTACAGACAAAAAAAATACCAAACCAAGTGAAAAATAATGTTAAAGAGGATAATTCATAAAAAAATTATTATGGAAGGAAATTCATATTATAAAATATACATGTATGAGGATGTTGAGCTCTTTAAATCCTCTTCAGGTAACAAACTTTCACCATTAGGAACAAATTGTATCTTTATATGATACAAAAAGTAAACTAGGGGATATTAACTATATGATTCAACAAATAAAAAGGTAATAGTGGAATGATATTCCATTTTCTTTAATAGTAATAACATATCTAAAATAGATAATGGAAGTGAGATAGATTTCGGTGAAATGGCTCAAGATACAAAAGAGTTGGCATAGGAATATATTGCCAAAATCCCTATAGAATAAGACATTCCAAAAACATAAGTATTTAATAGGAGGAAAAGAGAAGATAAAGAACCTATAAGATATGGTTTTCTAGTCGTCAAGGATGGTGACTCATTATTAGCTGATAATAATGAATATCTTTCCTATAAGGAATAAGTAAGTCGAAAATAAGATTTTGATGGAAATATTCCATGAATTCTAAGATAGATTCCATGTAAAAAAACCATGTTTATATTTTATTAGATCCTAAAATGTATGTAAATACCCTTAGTTGAAAAAGGGTAATCAAATAGAAACTATAAATGGATAGATGATTCAGAACATATAAGGCATGACTATTTTCAAAAGGGTTTTAGTAATATCAAGCCATAGATTATGATGAAACCTTTTCATCAGTTTCTATACTGAAATAAATCATAATTTTGAATTCCATCATATATTTACTTTGTTATGATATTTGAATTATGGATTTAAAAATGGTCTCCTTAATGGAAATATTTCGGAAGATATCTATACGACACAACCAGAAGGGTTTGTGCCTTGAAAGGATGCTAATAAGGTCTGAAAATTATAGAGATCTACTTAAGGATTAAATTACCCATCTAATTCATGGAACATTCACCATGATTAATATATAATATAATTTGTTTGTATAGATAATGAATGTGATCCATGTATTTATAAGTGTTTTAGTGGGAAATTAATCATTTTACTAGTATAATATGTTAATGAAATACTATTAATTGAAAATAAGATATCATTCTTATAGTGTGTTAAGATATGGTTGAACACATGCTTATCTATGAAGGACTTAGGGTATGTAACATACATTATTGGGATTAATATATATATGGATATATCCAATAGCCTTCTTGGAGTAATTTAAGTTACATACATTGACAATATACTGAAGAGATTCAGTATGGAATATACAATAGGATATTGTTTCCAATATCACATGGTATACAACTCTCTAAGAAAATGTTTCCTTGGACACTAGGGGAGAGATATAGGATAATAAGTATCACATATATATCAATGATAGAGTCAGTCATATATGTTATTCTATATATGAAGCTTGATGTTTCCCATACCATGAGCGCAATAGGCAGATATTAAGAAGACCCAGGAGACCACCATTGGATGGTAGTCAAGACTATCCCAAAGAACCTAAATAATACTAAGGATATATTCACATTCTAAGAATGAGATAAGAAATTAGTAATTAGTGATGAAGATTCTAGTTTCTAGATGGATCAGGATGATCATAAATCATAATCATGATATATCTTCACCCTCATTGGAGGGAATATGAGATAAAAAATATCAATTTATCCAATGGTCTCTAAGTTTATACTATATTTTTAGTATATTGTATCTTATGATGTATCTAAAGAAATATTTTGGATACAAAAATTCACCTAATAGATTAATGTGTTTCCAAGAAGTAAAGATCCCTTCACATTGTTCTATAATATTACTTATGTAATAGCTCTTTCAAAGGATCCAATATTGCATATGATAAAGAAGTATATACTTCATAAGTATCATCTATTGAGGTATTTTTCTCAAAGAGTTGAGTTATGAGTAATGAAATCATATATAGAGGAAAATGTGGTAGACCCATTGACTAAAGCCTTATCTCATCAAAATCATGACTATTATATGAGATTTAGTGAACTCAAATTCATTACTAGTTAGATCTAGTACAATCGGTAGTATGTTGGAGTTGGTGAATTAGAACCAAATACTTTTTAATTTATATTAAATATTTTCATATATTAAAATACCTGAATATTAGTGGAATATCTTATCACATATTTATTTTTTTCTATGTAATAATATTATGATAATATCCTCAAGATGTTCATTACATCAAAAGGGAATATCCTACATTATGATGAGATCCTTGAAGTACTATGAAATATTACTAAATATAGTCCTATGTCTAGGACAAAATTATATGATGGGACACATAGTATGTTGGAAATTAGGTGATTGACACTCATAAGTAGATGGAACATCATTTTCTAAAGTTCACACTTGTTAATATCTAACACGAGATCTTATAAGGAAATAACTGATAGTATGAATTCAAAATGTTATGTGTCATTGTATATTAATAATTGTGGATGTGTGTGATGATCCTTGTAATTTAGATCATTATTAAATAATTATCATGAGTCGTGTACATTGATCCACTGAACAAAACTATGATGTTTTATATTAACTAAGAACTGGGCTATATTGGGTGCATCATGAGTGATATAAACATAATTAATAAGTCAATAAAGTATTTGTATCTTAAAATACTAGTAGATGATATATCAACCCTTTTATTGAAATGAATCTATCAAACTAAAAGTTATGGACATGGTGTATTGACTAGTTCATTTCAGATAGTCAAAGAAAGACATATCATGTATATAGGTCAATGGCATGAGTATGAAACCTGCTTGATGTGATATTGAGAAAAGGGAATTATGTTACACCTTGAGCATTTATATGTTTTTTTCATCATCATAAAATTATTTTTTCCCTATGCGTGCCTTTAAATATTACTAGATGATGATATTGGACTTTAGGAAAGCCCACCTAATTCCATAGAAGAACTCTCCTAGAGAGTCACACACTTATTCTATCCATTAATTTTAGTTAAATACTACTTCTATTTAAATTTTGAAATAAATATTATTCTTAAGAAAACGAAATAATATTATTCGTTATTTTGTGATCACATTAATTCAGTCACTATTTATATACAAGTTGAATCTTTAAATAAATATTTATTTATAATATCATCCAATAAAATAATTATTTATCTCATGTTTTATTTTCAAGGTAATAAAAAATATATTAAATAAATATTAATTTCATTATGTGAATGTGGAATGAATATTTATTTTCATGACCATGAATATAATATTTATTTATTTATTTAATGAATAATATTTATTTGTTATTCATGGTTCGCTAAATGACAAATAAGGTGGTCGTAATGAGTTGAAAGACTAGTTTATAGAAATAATTTACTAAATATCATTTAATTAAATATATATTAATTTATTGATATTTATATTATCAGTGAGGCATGCACATGTCAAAATAATAATAATAATAATAATATTATTATTTGATGCAGGGTTCTCTAAGGATTAATAAATTAGCTAAGAGCCTATGTGAAATAACTAATTCTATTACTTAGATCTATTTATACTTATTTATATCATTTTGGTGGGTTATGTGACAATCATTTCATTAAAAAAACATTTATCCTCCCTATAGATTTCTCTCCATGAAGAAAATATCTAGGGTTTCTATCAAGCCTGAGAGAATTCATCCATATTCTTTCTTCTTCACAAAATTGAGATACAAGAGAGGGAAACCTCAAGACCAATGGATTTCATTGTAATGAAGAGAAATAATGAAATATGATCAGATCATTCATACCAGAATATGGTACTGCATCAAAATCATTCAGATATTAGTGTGCATGTGTGGATCTTCTCTAGATGAATTATACTTTGGATCTTATCAGTAAAACAACAGTGAATCCTATACAAGGTTTGATTAATCAATATCTACATAGAAGAAATATCTCAATACCGAGGTATATTTATTTTTATTAATAAAATTAATTACAAATTTAATGCAAAGGATACCCTATCTATTTTTGGATTCATTCATCATGTTATTTGGATATAATATTTAGACATATCATTTTTCATCAAATTATTATGGTCTATTAATCAGTTATGATGAAAACCCATCATTGGAAATGATATCACCTTACCTTTTTTATGCCTAGAACCTTCAATGATACCGATCAATGATGTTATTTCCATTTAATTTTTCTATATCATACACTAATCACAATGAAAAATTTGCGTTTTGTTATATTCCATGAATATCTATAACGATACATGTATCAATATTAGTGTCATTTATTTTATTATTCAATATGGTCCATTATTAATTGTACTCTCACTAAAATAATAACCTTCACTTTTTGAAATTTAGTGGGCCAAGATCTATATTTTTACATGTCATAAATCAGATAATCACTTCTATTAAGGCATGTATATTTAGGTAAAAAACTCTTTTTAATTTTATCTAATAAAACTATTATATTTATGGGTGAAAAACATATTGTCCAATTAATCTCATGAATATTCTTAACACCATGCCTCTAGGTGCTAATCCAGTTAGGTTACCTAGTCAAGTGACACCCAATATTCACATTAGGATAACTATATTCCCTTTTCTCCTAACATAAGAAATATTATTGATTCATGGATATTCACAACCAATCTATTTGATCAATCTATGTCTTGATTCACGTGATTATTATTATAAGTCATATGACACTTTTACATTTAATAATGTATACTATATTTAGTCTCACCGTTGACATTTTATATATCACATATATACCCAATATGATTATATTCACACTAATTTAATAGTATATATCACATACACACTCAATACATCTCAGGTATATTAATAACATAATTTAATTAAATTTGTATTAAATATAACTTTTAAAAACATTAATCACATTACATAGAAAAATTATCCATATCCACATTTCTTTCAGTAAGATGTGGGATCCAACATGTTTAATAGATCCGGTGGACTAGAGAATAATGAATGTGGTATTTGACACAAGGGTCATGTATAAGAACACTACCTAGAATTACCCTTATAGGTATTGATTAGATCATAAAAAATTACATAAATGATTCATTTAACTCTTAAATTAATTTTACATTCTTTGAATATATCATAAGAGTATAATACAATAAAATTTAGTTTATGTATTTTTCATTTGTTAATTGTGGCTCTGATATCATTGTAAAATTATTGGGGTTTCATCCCTCATATAAACATGTGGAGTCTAATATCTATTTGAAATTATTATAATACTTGATTTCCTAACACTATGGAATATATAACTCATTTCCTCAACAGTAGAGCTCCTAGGTGAAGAGCCTCACGTCACCATATGTTAATTCTTGAGAGTTCTTGAGAATAAAATGAAATTTAACCTTTTCTAGTATACCATGAAAAGGTTTTAATGACTATAAATACCATCAATATATAGATAGATTAGTAATAAAATCCAACAAAGAATATTACACGTAAATAAAAAACAAAAAAATGATAAAATAAAAATTCCCTCTAAATTGGTTCAGAATATTTAGATCAAACATGAATTGATGAATTCAATCCTCCTTAAATGTCCACTAATAACACTAATTACTGATTCCTTGATGGGATACAATTCTTATCCAAGTGTTGATACTCACTCTTCTAAGGAAAAGGATTGGAAAAGGAATAATAAAGACTCTATAGAACCTCTTGGGTGAGGAAAAATACAGAACACTCTTAAATGAGGAATAATAGAGGACTCTCTCTTGGAAGAGGGTAACTTGGGAACTCTATGAATTGTCCTTTATTTATCATAGTGTGATTAATAATACATCCCTAATCATTTATTTTTATTAGAACATGATCATTCAATATCCTCCAAGGAATATAATCCTATATAAAACCAAAGGAGATGTAGTAAATAGCCTCCAAAGGACATTTCATGTATTAAATAGCCTCTAAAATTAGATTACGTACCAAAAACCTTTTGAGGTCCCTCAAAATGTGTTAAAATTGAAAAAGGAGGATATTTAAGGGCCTCTTTTGGCAGGCCTTCTGATTTCCTCCATGCAATGGGCCTTAGAATCCCATTACTCCATGACCAATCCTAAATCTCATTAAGACCTTTTCATTTTGTCATGTTTATATATTAATAAAATAAAAAACTCATTATTTATATTATAATGATTTTTTATATTTAATTAAATAAATATTATTTAATTTATTTTTTTATATCTGAAAAACACAAATCTTATTTTAATAATTATCCTAAACATTTTTATACATGAACTAATCACATTAGTCAAAAAATATAAATTATCATTATCCTTTGTGTATCTGCAAGGTCCATTTATGAATTCATAAACAGTTATATATATCATTAATACTTATAAAAAAATTTTAGTTTCTATAATCACGTCATAGATACATAAATTTATAATAGGATTGGTCTGTTCTATTGGAGTTAGTTCTCTAGAACCAATTGACATTGTAATTTTGAATACTTGAATTCATATATATATGTGTGTGTGTGTGTGTGTTATCTTATTACATAGTTATTATTCTTCTTTGTAATATTAATGTGATAATTTCCTTGTAATATTCATCACATTAAGAGGATACAATAACTCCCTACTATAATGAGAACCTATACATTATATGATGATATTATTAAAAAAGGTCAAATGGTATAGTTGACATATGTTTTACAAGGCATAAATGATGTTTGAATATCAAGAATTGGTGTCTCATAAAACATCGATCCTTAATCTAATTAATTTCAAACTTATATATCTCTAAGAATGGTGGTTACGATGATTGAACCACTAGTAGGAATTCCACATTTTTTTGGGTCATTGAATATTCATATTTTTGAATACATATATTTGTACTTAGAATTGATATTATTATTAATGTGTATCAAGAATCACATATTTTGATGTATGGATGAAAACTATAATGAAATATGATTATATAGAGGTAGCATACATTAGGTGTATCATTAGTTATTTAGAATTAAATAAAAAAGTCAAGAAAGGATTTATCCCTTTAATATTAATGGAAGAAGTTATCTCTATCCATTTGATTGAAATGGAACTATCTAAAAAATCCATGACCATGATTTTTTATAGACATGTTCATTTTAAAAAGGAAAAGAATGATAAATTGTGCATATAGGGTGATGAAACAAGTATATGTATTTATTTATGAGATACTGGGAGATAAAGATATTATATTACATAGTAGAATTTGTAAGAAGGTTATTGTAGTTGCTACATTAATTTCTTAATCTAGCAGTTCCTTGACATGTTTCTAGATTTTGATCTTGGAATTTGGTTTATTTCTCCTATTTACATTAAGAAATGGGTCTATATGATCACATATGAAGTGTATATAGGATCTCCTTGAATTTAATTTAATTTAATGTTAAGAATAATTTTATTTATGACTTTTGGAATAATATTTATTCAAAAAAAAGTGATCAAAAAATTTCTTAATAAGACATTCAAGTCTAAAATATGTGAGTTGAATTTTATCTCCAATTTATTTATTCACATGGTATTAAATATAATATTTATTTATTCAAAATTTAGCGAATATAGTGAAATAAAAATTAATCCAAGTTACATAAATGTATAAATAAATATTTATTCACAGGTTTAATGAATAAAATATCTTTTTTCAAATGAATATATTTTATTTTTTAAGGTTAGAAAAATTCTAACAGAGAATATGGGTTGAGATTAATGACCCATTAAATATAATATGTATTATTTAATATCATTCGAATATATATTATATTATTTATTTATTAAATTATTTTAGATTATGAGCATAACATGGGATATAATAATAATAATATTATTATATTCTATGTGGGGTAAGAATAAAAGTTTAAATAAAATATAATATCCTCTCTGTAATTTTTATAACATTAACCTAGGTATAAAATTTTAAAATATAAAATTTATAATGCGATGGGTTTTGTGTACAATAAAGACACTCTCTATAATTCTCTGAATCCATAAATATTTATTCTCCCTTACCCCTCTCATGAACATTGAGAGAATAAGTGATAAATTTTTGCGATTAATGAGGAATGTTATAAAGAACCTGACCCTTCCAAACTAGAAACTATAAATTCAATAACATTATTCATATATTCATTGTTCACATGTGGATATATCTATAGGAATCCCCATTTAGTTTCTCCACTATGAAAACTGTAATGCCCCAACCCCAGTTACCCAGAATCGGTGCATTATTACATAACATTGACATGATACAAGGAATCATGTCCTGAAAGACCGACCAGTTCAGTAGCTTTGGAAGTACTAGATACATACATAAGTTTTACATTACATCATGAAATAAAAAAACAACAACATTTTTTCCCCTTTGAACACTCTTATATCCCTTATCCTATTCTTTCATTTTAATCGTAATATACTTCTTTGCATCCTGGGAAAAATAAAACATAATAAAGAGGTGAGCTCAGATGCTCAGTAAGGATAAAAATATAGCAGAAATTGTCATAAATAAGAATAAACATTTAAGGCAATGTATAAGAATATAACACAAGCCTTTTAAACTTAAACTTCAACATAATATGGAAAAGATAAATAAAATAATTCCATTTACTTATTCACATGGATATTCTACTAGTCGAATAATCAGATGTAATATCAATATCCAATTTAATAATGATGGAATGCATAATTCCAGACTTCATAACCACATTGTCAAGGCCTTGTGCCAGGACTACAAATAATATTTTTTCAAGGCCTTGTGCCAAGACACTAGTTTGTCTCATGAGACCTACCGATGCATCGAGGAGCTATAGTGGGTTCCACCCATCACTTACTAAGTCCAATGCATTCCTCATATGAAAAGGTTTAAACATAATCTAAACATTCACATTAAAACTGGTATAGAAAATGTCAATATTTTAACCACAAACCATGAATAGCATAAAAATAGCACATCCACAGTCAAAAATAACTCATTAAAAACAATATGGATGATTGTATTATAATAAATCAACCTCAATCAAGAATAAAATACACTAAAGGATATTGACATATATGAAAATAGTTATTAAAACTATTTGAGATAAATATCCCATATTTCTTGAAAACATTTAAATGTCGCACTATTTATCAAATAAGTCATTTAAAACATATTTTGGAATAAAGTTCTACATACCAATTTGAAACTTCTAAAAGGAATTTTGATTTAAAAACATTCACATCCATATAAATAAATACATAAAACTATTTTTAAAATGTGGACATTAATGAGAAAGAATTAGAAGAATAAATATTTTAAACATTTAAAACAATATTTTAGTTAAAGAGTTCCTAACCAAATAAGAGACGCTTGAATTTAAGTAATTAAAGAATAAAATTAATCAAAAAATTATAATACCATGAGAAAAAAAGATATTCATGATATGATATGTCAAAGAACAGTATATACACCACATAAAAGTGAATTGGTTCATAACGACAAAGAGGTATCAAAGGAATGTAAATTGAGACAAAATTCTTTATAAAGACTGTATCCTTAGATTAATGATAAATCAATGAAATAAATAAGTGTGAAAAATATAAATACACTCAATATAATTGGATATTCAGTGTAAATCAATCAGGTTATTTTCACACATATTCTTGTAAAAAAACCAATGATTTGGATGTTTACCTCAATGAATGGAAATTGAGTTAAGATTACCCTTAAAAAGTTCATATCAATGGAATGTGAATTTATCAATTGAGTGATTATGTGTATCAAAGGCATATCCATAGAAAGGGAAGTGGATATTACTACATAAATAATAAATAGTGATTCCACACATAATCTTGGAGTAAAATAATCAATTAAGTATGTGTAAAGCCCAATGAGTGGAAATTGAAAATTGAAATTCCTTTTCCGATTTGGTAACTTACGAAACTTAAAACCCATGAAATAAGTATCGTACAATTAATATATAAATACACATAAATTAAGTTATATTACATAGATAATACAATCATGGGCAGTACATACACCACACAAAAGGAAATAGTGGCAGTATAACATGAATCTCACGGGAATAAGAAGTGAGATGAAAAACACTTACTATATACGTTTCCTTAGTAAATGGTATATTAAACTCCTATATAATAGTTAATACATTGTTGTTAAATTATACAGGAACTATATATATAAATATTATATCATATATTATCCCCTAATATTTCTTTGTTAATGATATTTCAGAAGTTTCATCGTTTCAGGTGTTAACTGATTTGTTTTTATTTATATGATTGGTTACATAAGCCATGTTTGTTATTGATAGGATGTATTTTATTCATATAAAGAGTTTTATTATGTTAAAAACCATTATTTTTAATCATAAAATGAAAATTATTCTTGAATTATTATGATGGGAATGAATCTCATCGTGTTTATGGAGACGGTAATCCGTACGTACGGACGAGGGACAATATCATTATATTGATGGTGAAATCATATGTAATTGGATGGTATATTAGATATAAAGAATCATTAACATGTTATATTTATTATTTACATCAGTTATACTCATTATTATTTCCATCCAAAATAATGAAGTGTTTGAATAACAAACTATACCACGACATGGAGATGGTAAGTCGTATGTACGCACGCATGGTGACTTTGTCATTTATAGTATGGGTAGAATAACGAATATGGTTGTACCATATTTATAATAACATAAAAATATGTATAAGGTAATAGAGTTATTATTTTGGTATGGAATCAACAAATTAAGAGGAAGTGGACAAAGAAAAGAATTTGAAAGAGGGTGGTGAAATAATTACCTCTTATTCCGGTGTTTCCTTTTGAGTTGATCAAAATAGCTTCTTAGGTTTGCTTTATGATAAAGTTAAGAACTTTAGGTTGATGTGATGGAAGTTGGGAGGATATTTGGTCAGGGGTTGGCCGAGCCAAATGGCTTTGGGGTGTGAAATTAAGAGAAGGGGAAGTACCCTTTTATAAGAGAGGTGAATGTCACTTTAGGAAATGCTTGAAATATTACTTTATTTTAATATAATTTTTGGTTTCTAATGTATCAAAAATGATTTATTTAAAGGATAAGGTGGGGATGGGTCTAAAAAATCTCAAAAAATAGTTATTTGATAGGTTTAGGTGACCATATTAACCATATATTTTAGATTTAACTCTTAGTTAAATAGTTTGACATTTACCGTGTCTCTTTATATTTTTATATTATATGATTAATAAACTTACTATAAACTACCAAAAGAACCCTAAGTGGTTAATTATTAATATATATAACCTTTATAAGTCTTTTTTAGAACATTATATTTTTAGGAATATCATATCAATTAATAATATTGTATTTGTTTTAAAAACTCAATTATGTCAATTTTGACACTATTTAGTATTTGATTTTTTATTGAAAGCCATAAAATTTTTTTCACTTAAAATAAAATTTATTTAATCTACCCTAAAATGTCATATTAATCTATAAAATTAGATTAATTCATCATAAGTCTCAATTTACATTTATTTTGATATTTATAATATCAATTATTTTAATATTTCATTAATAAGGTAATTACTGCATCATCATTGTGTCATAAATAAGTTTAATTATTTAATGTCTAAAAATTATAAATAAAATACCATTATTTAGTAAATTGTTTTAAGTTTCTAATGAATAATTATAGTCTAATTTATATTATATGTAACCTTATATTAAAAATGGTTTAGTTATTAAACTTTGAATTTAACAGTTTTAACTCTTCTTTAAATAAAGTAATAATAAATGTCCTAATCCAATCCAATTGAAACAAAGAGGATCATATTTTATTCCTAAGGTTGTTTTTGGTCTAATGAAACTTATACAATAGAATTAATACATGTGTTAGGGCAATTATAATATCATTTTTACCCTTAATTACCCCATTTACTTTTAACCGTGGTAAATAAAAGTCAAAAGTTACTATTCTCCAAAAATTATTTTCATCTTATTGAACAAAATTTTACTTAATGATGTTAACTGTGTCTCTTATAGTTTTTAAATTCAACTTACAGAATCATTAAAATTATGTTTTATGCAAATTTTCAAATGCTCCTAGAAGGTTGGTAAAAGACAGTAAAAAGTTCAATAAAATTTTATATATCTAAAATTATTATAAAATGACTCCAATGAATTAAATTTAACATATATAGGTATTTTGTATCTATTTTTACTTAAAATAAAAAAATTAAATAATTTTTAAATATAAATTCAGTTTTAAACAATAACGCAATGTTTTTCACTTTTCATCAAAAATTGAATGTTTTCAACAAAATATCAAAATTCACCCTAAGCTAATTTTGATATTATGAATTCAGAAATGAATTCAATTTTACCAAATTAAAAACATATAAGTTTAATTAATTAATTTAAAATTAATTCATGTTGTCAAAACAAAAAATTAGGTTTTTTAAAAAGTAAAAACTATCAAAATATTGACATGTGTTTATGTCAAATTTAAACGTGAAATTACTTATAGTGACCTATATTGTATTAAATGATAAAAATATAATCTAATTATACTTCCAAAAAATTCAAATACATAATTTAACACTATAAATTATTTTGATTAAAAAAGTGGTTTTCAATTAAAATTTAGTATTTTTTAGTATTCATCAAAATCTGAAAGTTATCAGAAAAGTACCAAAAATTTATCCAAAATAAAATTTTATGTCCTGATTCTAAAGAAGAATTTAATTTCATTAAATTGAATATATAAAAGTGTCAAATATTTGTTTCAAAAAGGGTTTTCAATTAAAATGTGGTAATATTGCATTTTTTTAAAAAAATACTTCTTTTATCTGAAAAAAATGAATGTGCTCTTATATTATGTCTAAGAAACAAAAAATATGGTTTCTAAAATTATATGAAGTATATAAATTTCAAAATTCAGTTAATATTATTCATAACAGCATTTTGAATGGCTATTTTGGTAAGTCGTGGTGAGCTCGAACTCGGTGTTGCGTGTAGTGCAAGCTATGGAATTACTTTAAAAAAATAACTGACTATGAAATCTTGTGGTGTTACATTCTTACCCCCTTTTGGAAATTGAGTCCTCTCAATTTTAAAATTGGTCTTGGGAACTTTATTGGAATTACCACATCGGAAAAATATTCAATAAAACTATCACATTAAAATAAAGGCAGAGAAGTACAAAGGTCACCCGAGATAACCCATACTAGGATTCCATGGAGGAAAACATAGATATGGAAGATAAAAAAAGTGTCAAGTTCTAATGGAGGGTGATAGAAAACATGATTAGGAGAAAGTTAACAATAAGAAAACTACAAACTTGTGGTGGGATAAATAGTCATTAGTTTTCTAATAGTAAAAGTAAACAGACAAATTTTTTTATTTTAAGTTCCATTTCATAAAGGTGAGGAATTTATTTATGAGATTGACTAAGAACATAAAGATATATACTTACTTTTTAAGTATAGTTTCATCCTTTAATAAATTTATACCACTAAATCATCATTTTTTCAAACGATGAGTATTCAAGATGACTTGGTCACACCTGAAGGGCTAGAATAAACTTCTAGTGAATAACATAATCCACAAAGGATAAACTATATGTTTACCTTGTCTTTAAAGAATAACCAAATCCAAAATAGTGAGTACAAGATCAGATGATCCCCAAAAAGGATAAACCTTTAGAGAAAGAAATACTAATATTAATTTCTAAAATTAAACCAACAATACCCAAAGTTCAATAAATACCATTCAATAAAAAATGGTTTTTAAAATCCATAAATATAATCCAAAATAATATTGAAACCCAAAACTTAGAAGAATTTTTTTACACAATATTCCACGTTAAATTGTATCTCCAAATAACATTTACTAATCTTAAATTCACATACTTAAAAGTAATTAACCCAATCACATATTCTCTATGATAGGTTAATCATTTCTATAAATAACCCAAATTTCTATAAATCCACAATAAAAACATTAATAAAAATCCACCATTACTCCTAAAATGAAACCCCATAGTATTCTATTTTCCTTAGGCATATAGTGTTCCCAATAGAGCAAACGTCTTCCAAAATAACATTTATCAATTAATCAATAAATAATTTTCCTATACTAAGGATATCAATTTGATAAGATATAAGATCCCAAATCAACTTATTATTGATCAATATAATAATTTAACTAAAAATAATTAGTCACACTAACTAGGGACTTCACGTAGTCCAGTGGTAGGCGATAAATCCCAATCGCACTCTGGTTGTGGGTTCGATTCCCACAGCTTTGTCCGATGTGAAGGGTTGTCACACGGTCTGTGTGTTTTCCTTTTTTCAAAAACTATATTTTATAACATTTTGAAAATGAGATAAGTTCCTCAAAATAACCATAACATAATTTCACCACAAATATTATCTCACACCTCACATTTTCTTCCCAAAATTTAATAACTTGTAATTGCTTCAAATTCAAGGATATTATAAACCCAAATGGTTATTTATAACTATATCAACAATAGAAATGATAATTCTTCATAAAATAACATTTTCACATAACAAACTGAAGGGTTACACATACAAGAGGAAAGTCTTCCAATGTAATCCCATCAACAAACAACACTAATACTTTTAAATATTTCACCATCCATTTATTTCAACATAGGTTTTTCCTTGACCAAGAGGTTATCCTATAGAATAAGGCATTCACTCAGGTAATGCCCAGGTACCCTACATTTACGGCAAATGACTGTAAATGGATTCTTGGGATCATTTTTATTTTCTTCCATAGTACTCTTCATTTTTCCTCAGAAATTCTTTACTTTATGTCCTTTTTTCACACACATAAATCATTTCTTTTTTCCATTGAGACACTTCCCTAGGTGTCTCATTCCACATTTCCTGCATGATGGAAATTGAGTTTTTTTCTCCATGGTCTCCACTGCTGGAGCTCTTATCATTCACCGCCTTTCTCTTCTTTATTGAGTCCGAGATTTGGTTAATATATTTTTTGTTGATCATATTTTTGAAAAACTAATTCATCATGAACAAGATATCTTTTACACATATTAACATTTCATTTAGTTTTTTATTTCCACCACTATGCCCAACATTTAATCATGTTTAATATTTCTATGACTTCCTTGGAATCCAGCCATTGACTAACACAAGAAAGCATAGTGTGAGTCATAAAATCATTTAGAGAATATCATAACACATTATTTTCAATCTAAAACACCTTAGTATTAACCAAGGTTATTTATTCTCATCTTATATTAAAATACTTCAAATCAGTTTGTAAAGAAAATGTGAATTATCCTAAGCATATCCCTCGGGAGTGTCGTAACTAAGAGTGTAGCAAGGCCTGTTGTCATGGACCAGGATACCTCGGGTCAAGCCCGAAACTCTTTTTCAGTGTTTTCAATCCTAGGTACATCTGTGCCAGAGCCACCTCTACCAGCTCGTATCCATACATGGATTTATTTCTTGGAAAACCCCCATAATATTTACATTACCAAATTTTTTTGGATGTTCTTCTATACTAATCCCCAATGTATATCTTAGGGTAGTATTTCCTAATCAGTGTTTTTTTAATCTAGCTTCCAAGGTTTTTACTAAACTTCCTTTGATACCAACTATAATGCCCCGACCCTAGTTACCCAGAATCGGTGCATTATTACATAAAATTGGCATGATACAAGGAATCACGTCCCGAAAGATCGACCAGTTTAGTAGACTTGGATGTACTAGATATATACATAAGTTTTACATTACATCATGAAATAAGAAAAACAACATTTTTTCCCCTTTGAACCCTCCTATATCCTTTAGCCAATTCCTACAAGTAAATTGTAATATACTTCTTCGCATCTTGGAAAAAATAAAACATAATAAAAAGGGGAGCTCGGATTTTTCCGTAAGGATAAAAATATAGCAGAAACTGTCATAAATAAGAATAAACATTTAAGGAAATGTATAATACTAGAACACAATCCTTTTAACCTTAAACTTCAGCATAATATGGATAAGATAAATCAAATAATGCCATTTACATATTCACATGGATATTCTACTAGTTGAATAATCACATGTAATATCAATATGTAATTTCATAATGATGGAATGCATACTGCTAGACTTCATAACCACATAGTCAAGGCCTTATGCCAAGACTACAAATAATATTTTGTTAAGGCCCTATGCCAAGACACTAGTTTATATCATGAGACCTACTGAGGAATTGAGGACATATAGAAGGCTCCACCTGTCACTTACTAAGTCCAATGCATTCCTCATATGAAAAGGATGAAACATAATCTAACCATTCATTTTAAAACTAGCATACAAAATGTCAATATTTTAACCCCAAACACTGAATGGCATAAAAATAACACATCCACAGTAAAACATAAATCATTCAATTCAATATGGATGATTGTATTATAATAAATAAACCTTAATAGAGAATAAAATACACTGAAGGATATTTATATAGATGAAAATAGTCATTAAAACTATTTGAGATAAATACCCCATTTTTATTGAAAACATTTAAATGTCACACTATTTATCAATGAAGTAATTTAAAAGAGATTTTTGAATCAAAGTGTCCAATAACACTTAAAAATTTTTAAAATGAATTTTGATTTCAAAACATTCATGTCTATATAAATAAATACATAAAACCATTTTTTAAACTTGAAAATTAATGAGAAAAATTTAGAATAATAAATATTTAAAACATTTTAAACAATATTTTAGTTAAAGAGTTCTTAACCAAATAAGAGATGTTTGAATACAAGTAATTGAGGAATAACATTAATCAAAACATTATAATATCATGAGAATAAATTTATTCATGATATAATATGTCAAAGTATAGTATATACACCATATAAAAGTGAATTGGTTCATAACGACAAAGAGGTCTCATAGGAATTTAAATTGAGACAAAATACTTTATAATGACCGTATCCTTAAATTAAGGATAAATCAATGAAATAATTACGTGTGAAAAATATAAATACACTCAATATAATTGGATATTCAGTGTAAATAAATCAGGTTACATTCACAGATATTCCTATAAAAACAAAACCAATGACTTAGATGATTAACTCAATGAATGGAAATTGAGTTAATATTACCCTTAAAAATTTCATATCAATGGAATGTGAATTTATTAATGGAGTGATTATGTGTATCAAAGGTATATCCACAAAAATGGGAGTAAATATTAATAAATAAATAATAAATATTTATTCCACACATAATCTTGGAGTAAAATAATCAATGAAGTATGGGTAAAGCCCAATGAGTGGAAATTGAAATTTGAAATTCCCTTACCGATTTGGTTACTTACAAAACATACACCCCCTGAAAGAATTATCATAAAATGAATATTTAAATGACCATAAATTAAATTATATTACAGAAATAATACAATCATGGGTAGTACATACACCACACAAAAGGAAATATTTGCAATATAGCATGAATCTCAAGGGAATAAGAAGTGAGATGAAAACACATTACCTTGTTATTTTTCTTAGTATATGATATGTTAACCTCCTGTATGATTGTTAAAACATTGTTATTATATTATACAAGAACTATATACATAAATATGATATCATATATGATCCAATAATATTGCTTTGTTAATGATATTTCAGTAGTTTCATCATTTCGGGTGTTAACTGATTCGTTTTTTTATATGCTTGGTTACATAAGCCATGTTTATTATGGATAGGATGTATTTGATTTATATAAAGAATGATATTATCATAATAAAAATTATTTTTAATCATAAAATGAAAATTATTCTTCAATGATTATGATGGGTAATGAATCTCATCACGTTCATGTAGACGGTAATCCGTACGTTCACACGAGGGACAATATCATTATATTGATGGTGAAATCCAATATAATTGGATGGTATATCATATATAAAGAATCATTTACACATTATATTTATTATTTACATAATTTATAATAATTATTATACCCATCCAAAATAATGATGTTTTTGAATAACAAACTACACCACGACGTGGAGATGGTAAGCCGTACATACGCACGTATTCCGACTTTGTCATTTATAGGATGGGTAGAATAACGAATATAGTTGTACCATATTTATAATAACATAAAAATATGTATAAATTACTGGATTTATTATTTTTTTATGGAATAAACAAAGAAAGAGGAAGTTGAAGAAGAAAAGAACTTGAAAGAGGGGGGCGGGGAGTGAAATTATTACCTCTTCTTCGGGTGTTTCCTTTTGAGTTGATCAAAAGGGATGCTTAAATTGGATTTAGGATCAAGGTAAGGACTCTATTTTTATTTGAGGGATGTTGGGAGGATATTTGGGTAGGTTTTGGCCGAGAAATATGGCTTTGGAGGTGTGAAATTAAGAGAAGGGGAAGTACCCTTTTATAAGAGAGGTGAGGGTCACTTTAGAAAAAGATTGAAAGATTATTTTATAATAAAATAATTTTCGGTTTATAATTGCTAAAAAATGATTTATTTATAGGATAATGTGGGGATGGGTCTAAAAACTCTCAACCAATAGGTTTTATATAGGTTTATGTCACCATATTAACCTTATATTTTATATTTAACTCTTAGTTAAATAGTTTGACATTTACCATGTCTCTTTGTATTTTTATATTATATGGTTAATAAACATACTATAAACTGACAAGAGAAACCCAAGTGGTTCATTATTAATATATATAACCTTATATAATTCCTTTGGACGAACATTATATTTTTATAAATATTATATCAATTAATAATATAGTATTTGTTTTAAAAACTCAATTACGTCAATTTTGACACTATTTAGTATTTGTTTTTTTGAAAGCCATAAAAACTTTATCAATTTGAATAAAACTTATTTAATCAACCCTTAAATGTCATATTAACCTATAAAATTAGTTTAATTTATAAAAATTCTCAAGTTACATTTATTTGGATATTTATAATATCAATTATTTTAATATTTCATTAATAAGGTAACTGGTGTATCATCATTGTGTCAAAAATAAATTAAATTATTTAATGTATAAAAATTATAAATAAAATACCATTATTTAGGAAATCCTTTTAGGTTTATAATGAATATTTATAGTTGAATTTATCTTATGTGTAACCCAATATTAAAAATTCGTTAGTTATTAAACTTTGAATTTAACACTTTTAGCTCTTCTTTAAATAAACTAATAATAAATGTCGTAATCTAATCCATGTGGACCAAATAAGATCATATTTTTTTCCTAAGGTTGTTTTTCTTCTAATTAAAATTATACAATAGAGTTATGATATTTTTTAGGGTAAATATAATATCATTTTTACCCTTAATTACCCAATTTACTTTTAACTGTGCTAAATAAAAGTCAAAAGTTACTATTCACTAAAAATTATTTTCATATTATTGAACCAAATTTTACTTACTTATGTTAACTGTGTCTCTTGGATTTTTGAAATTCAAATTACAAAAGAGGTAAAATTACGTTTTATGCAAATTTTTAAATGCTCTTAGAAGGTGGGTAAAAGACGGTAAAATGTTTAATAAAACTTTATATATCTAAACGTATAATAAAATGACTCCAATAAATTAAATTGAAAATATATAGGTATTATGTATCTATTTTGACTTAATATAAATAAAATAAATAATTATTTATATAAAAAGTTGATTTTAAACAATAACGTAGTGTTTTTCACTATTCATAAAAAATTGAATGTTTTCAAAAAAATACGAAAAATTCACCCTAAGATAATTTTGATATTTCAAATTCAAAAATGAATTCTATTTTACCAAATTAAAAACATAGAAGTTTCATTAATTAATTTAAAATAAATTCCGGCTGTCAAAACTAAAAAGCAGGTTTTTTAAAAAGTAAAAACTATCAAAAGATTGACATGTGTTTATGTCAAATTCAAACGTGAAATTATTTATAATGACCTAAATTGAATTAAATGATAAAAATATAATCTAATTATACTTAAAAACCATTAAAATTCATAATTTAACATTATAAATTATTTCTATTAAAAATGTTGTTTTCAATTAAAATTTAGCATTTTTCAGTATTCATCAAAATATTAAAGTTATCAGAAAAGTACCAAAAATTTATCCAAAATAAATTTTTATGTCCTGATTATAAAGAAGAATTTAATTTCATTAAATTGAATATATAAAAGTGTCAAATATTTGTTTTAAAAAGGTTTTCCCTTTAAAAGGTGGTAAAATTGCATTTTTTGAAAAATACTTCTTTTATTTGAAAAAAATGAATTTGTTCTTATATTATGTCTAAGAAAAACATAAAATGGATTATAAAATTATATGTAGTATATAAAATTCCAAATTTAGTTAATTATATTCATAAAAACTTTTTGAATGGCTAGTTTGGTAAGTCGGGATGCGCTCGAACTTGGTGTTGCGTGTAGCGCAAGCTATTGAATTACTTTAAAGAAAATAACTTAATATAAAATCTTGGGGTGTCACAAAAACAACAAAATACAAGAGAAAATAGAATTTGATCAAGTATATTACTAAAAAATGAGGTAATTATATTTTTAAATTAATAATAAATTAATTTATATGATCAAATGTATGAGATTTTAGAGTGTTTTCAACAAGTTATTTATATTTTACCGATTTTTATCAATGAAAAACCAAAATTGGACACCCACCTAAGGGTTATTCTATGCCATGGAACCTTCAGGATCTAATCCACCACATGTCAATTAGACTATTTCCTTTATAATTGACATCAATATTAATCATGAGACATGGATATTTTCAATCATGTATAACTTTTCTATTTTATCAATTTCCAAGTTAACTAAATCTTATACAATTAAATCCCATGTAATTATCTTGGTGTGGATATGCATTTAATTAATCAAAGATCTATTTAGGAATATGATGTTATATCCCAAAATATGGGTAGATACTTACTATATTTATTAATAAAATACTTCAACTTGATTAAATTCATAAAAAATTACCTTAAATTTAGAAATAATCTCAAATGAATTTATATTTCTATCAAAGTATGAAACTTCATAAGTATGGAACCAATTTGATAACCTTAAGTTGAAGCATCCATAACCAATTTTCACATAAGTAAAACTAATGACAGATATATGATAATCCAAGTGGTTTAAATTAAGTGGTTCAACAAAGATAAAAGTTTACTAAATTATATCTGATGAGTGATATCTTATGATATCTTAATCATTTTGAACTTAAAATATCATTACAACCCAATATTATGGTCACAGATCAAGGATACCCTACTAATACAAATATACTAAGGGGTTGTTATCATATCATCCACCATGTTCTATGAAAAAAACATAAATGGATGATAATGTATTTATATTAATATAAATTACATAATACAATAAATCTTGAAACCACTTGACTAGATTTTGGGAACAAGAACCAACACACCCTACCCAAATACTTAAATGGAACGAATCCATATTTACAAAATACCTCAAGTAAACCTCTAGATCACTAAAGGATTTACTAAATATTGTGGTAAAACTATTGTGTATGCGGATGATGTATTATCCTCATTAGTGACACATATAACCACCCAAATAATTACACTAAAATTTTTGCATGACCTTGGGGTGTGAGGGGAAATTGAACACTTTTATCAGCTAACTGTGGGAGGAAAAACCCTATAAGTGGTAAATAGATGATACATATCTCATATTATATATGAAATAAAATTCCATGAAAAAATATCCTATATATATATATATGCAGGTAATTATATGCATGTAACAAGTCAACAAAATGGTATACACAAAGTGAAAACACCAAACAATCCCTAAATAGGTAAAAAGGTGAGGCCAAAATGTGGAACCATCTAATTGAACATATATCCCTAATATTATCACTTAAAACATTCACCAAAAACTCTAAAAGTGTCCATACTGACTCTATACACTATGTGTAACATCTCCCCATGAAAAAATACTATTAGCTCTTGTGTTCATGCACTTTTCCTTTAATTGGGTCATGTAAAACATGGTCTACACGTGTTCTATAAGAACATGTTTAGTGTTTGAGTATATAATACCCTAATAAAGTCACCACATGACCAAAACTATACTATCATAGAAATATAGAGTAGGTAGAAAATAATAAAACCTTGTTAAACATATAAAAAATGATGCAAGCTAAATAAATTAGTTATGCTTAGTGTCACGATCCAACTTGGGTCACCCCTAAGTTTAGAACCTAGAACAATCCATGGAAAATACCAATGCTCATTACTAATTTACATGAGGTATAAAATAGTTCCAGGGTACCAAGAATACACTATTGGGAATTATTTCACCCTCACAAAAAATATAATTCACGGTTCCCCCCTGAAATATCCTATGAGGACTATCCATGTGTTAGACACCAATACATCAATAACACACTACTAATAATAAAACACACTTATAATGTATGAAACAAAGATAAAATAGACATCTCATAAAACAAAAAAATGAAATTAATCCGTAAAGGTACAAGAAGAACCATACTAATGACCTAATATGGTATGGTTGATACATGATTATCCCATAATAAAACAAAAAGCAAACTAGATCAACCCCCTCCATGTTACCCATGGCCAAGATCCACATCTCATACTGACCATCACCAAATAACCAAAACACCCACTACCAAAAGAAATCTAAACCTAAGGCATCTAATAAGAAACATCATAGTTGCATATGCTAAATGGAATATGCAGGGTGTGAGTGAAACCAAGCCTAGTTGGAAACCACCAATGTGTTTTTGAAAGTAATTTCAAAATAAAATTCATTTACACTAGTAAAAAATGAAATTATAAAATATATTTTTCTTATTCAAGTAAAAAAATATAACATCAGATGCATGACCATTTTTAAAACATCCATTAAATTTATTTAAATGAAAACAATTACTTTGAATAAATATATTCAACCAACGCCTCTATTAAAAAAAAATTTTAAATCCATTTACAAGAGTCAGTTTATAAATATTACCTTTCAAATCTCTTTATAGACTCTTTAATAAAACAATCTAAATGAAATAATTATAAAACAAATCAGCAATTCACCAAATAATTAATAAAATAAATAAGGAAAGAAGTGGAATCAATTCATAGTTCCATATATTACAATCAAACTGGGGATCATGAAAGAAAGTCCCCTATACAGTCATCTAGTATCATGGAAAACACACTAAATCATAATGTAAGATAGTATTATACTTTAATAAATACATGGGTCTAGATATTATCCTATGTTTAATCCTAAAACATTGTACTAGCCACCCAATTATCCCACACTAGTATCATCAGGGGAAATCCCTATTTAGTCCTATTTAACACTAGAGGAGACACCATACCATGTGTGATCTAAAATAGTGTAACATAATTCTATAACTCTCACTAATTACCTTCTGTACCCTTGAAATCAATAATATTAGGTGAGAAATAAAACAAGTCACATGATCCATATAAAATCACAATATAAATCACACCTCACCTCCAAGTCCCTCATAAGAAAAAACACTAAAAATGTAATCATTAATACAATGATATATAATATTCCCATTAGATGTCACAATCTATATCAAAACAAGGGTAACAATAGGGTCTCAAACACAAACTATGTTAAATAATTTCAAATTTTCAAATGACCGTTATTGAAAACCGACTCAGGATATTTAGTCCTTTATAAAAATTTAAATCCATTTCAAGTTTCTTCTTTAAACTATACCATTAAAATAAACACTAACCCTTTTTAAAACATTCCACTCATCCATTTAATCCTCTTAAAAAATGAAAAACATTGTCTTCCATTAAAAAAATACATCAAAATCATTCTTCACCCAAATCATGAACCAAAAATGGTCAAATAATTTTCCAAAACATCATTTTATTTTTAAACAAGTCATTGGTACCATTATACAAACACTTGGCACATGAGAATCTTTTTTGGAAAAAAAAACTCCCAAAACACCCTTTATTACAATTAAAGAACCAATACAATTTTTTTAAAAAAAACCCATTATAATATCAGATATGAGAATATTTTAATAAATGAAACATTTAGAAACCCCATAAACCAAATGATATTCCAATTAAAACTAATGAAACTACCTCAAACAAATGATGATCAAGTTTAAAGTCATCACCTTCAATAGAGAGAGCCCCAAAAAGAAAGGATTTGTCCCCTACAATTCCTAACATAAAAAAAACCCCAATATTAAGCCAAAAAAAGCCCAAAATTCAACCCTAGATGCCCAAGGGTTCATAAAAGAGGAAGAAACCAAGAGATAAAGGGAATAGGTGAAGAATGAGGAATAAACAAGGAAGTGGGAGAGTCTCAACATGGGAAATCCACTTGAAATGACAATGGAAGAGCTTTTAAACAAAGGATAAGGGAGAGAGGAATATCCCTTGTGAAACCTTCGGATATTCAAACAAGGGGGAGATAAAGATGGATAAAAAACCTTAAATGTACATAGGGGAAAAATGGGAAACCATAATTTTAAACACCCGGACAGTCCACATGGTTCGGTAAACTATGAACCAACCATGAAACTAACATTGAACACTCACCAAACACCACATGGTTTGGATGCATGTTTACTTATAATAATTAATCAATTATCCAGGTCCCTCCCACATAATAAAGTGTGGCACATGCTATTCTGAAATCATCATATGGTTTTGTAAACCATGTGCTAACCATGAAAAACTCCTCTATTAAAACTACAACTACACTTGCATGGTTACTACTAACCAATCACAAATTGTACAATTCCTAAAATATTTAAAATGTAAAAATTAAATCCCAAAAACCCCCACCATGACACTTTCGTCCCCCATAATGTTTATAGTAAAAATGGAAGTGTAATAATTAATTCCATAATAACACCGCATAAAATAGGTGTGTTGGGTGGGGATAAGAATAATATAAGGACCTAAGGATAATAAATCCCTAAATACAAAAAACTCCATAAAACCCAAGGTAAATCTCTAGGCGCAATGCTTCATTATAATAATAGAAAAACCCTAAGGATATGGAGATCGAGAACAAGTCTCCCCACCATTTAGAATTAATATAGAATGGTGGAACAAAAAAGAGACACAAAACTCAAAGGAAAAATTATCATGAAGCACAATTACCACTAAAAACCCACAGAACAACAAGTCCTCACCAAAGTCAAAAACCATTAGTGAAACAATCTTTGAATCCAAAAGATATAAGAACCAGAAGTCAAATAAATATCATTAAGGCTAAAAAAACCAAATCCATCTACATTAATATTTAACATGGGAAAAAATTTGATATAGTCCTCAGGAAACTACACTCTTCAGTATAATTAAGAATTCCAACTGAGGACAATATCCCATGGAAAATAAAATAGATTGGGAACAAATATAATAAATTATCAACTTCCCTAAGGTTATATAGGTAATAGTTACCCATGTATGTACCCAATATTCTGCTATACACACACTTCTAAAAATATATCCCCAAAATAGCTACAAAATATCCACACACCCCATGAAAATATAACCAAACTAGTGATACACAGACACACACAAATCCATAAGTCATTACCATCCATGGAGAACAGCCCCAAAAATCCTCAATGTACACCTGATTTAATCACCATGTAAAAAATACCCAAACCCATATCATACCTAAGACATCCCATTTTGATAACATAACATTTAATTTTTTTGATGATTGACCAAATAGACACACCATAGAAAATCCCTGGGATATTTATTATAAGATGAATTAAATTCCTAGGATATCCACACTAAAAATACACTTGAGGATTTTTATTGTAATTTTGTGTATATTGGACCTCACAAATATAATTTTAAATCTTAGTTTCAATCAACTATTACTTCCCACCATATAAGACATCCCAAATTGAATATTTTAGAATCGATGCACCACTCAATAAGGATTGATTTACTTGATGAAATTCCACCAAAATACCTTGAAATTACTTCCTCATGAAATTACAAGATACTCTTAAACACTATAACTATAAGATCAGAAAAAGTACCTATCTGAAAAAAATTATCTTTCAAATCATAATTTTTGACTATCTTCAGTGATAATATAATTTTCTTTCTGAAATGATCAACGTACTCCATTACTAATTTCTTACCCAGACAAAGGACCATTAATTAAATGGACTTGTAAAATTTCACATCACTAATTTAGTTCTATAGAAAAAAAATTCTTGAATAATTCCCAGGACATATTCTCATGCAGCTTCTAGTGGGACTACCATCGCCCACCATACTTGGCTGGGTCCCTTAAGAAAAGAAATAATGACCGTCATAATTGAAACTTCAGGAGTTTCTAGAGAATCAAATTTTCCCTAAATTCTTTTCATACACTCCATTAACTTAACATGGAATTCATATCTTTGAAAATATAGCGGATTATGATTCAAAAATACTTGTATGGGGTCCAAGTATAAGGAATATCTTGAGTCCACCACTCAATCCTGAGTCTTGGTTGGGTTAAAAAGAAAATGAACCACTTTTAAACCATGAGTGGAGCCACCGTAAAGTTTGTACCATTTAATATAATTTAATATTTTCTTGAAATAATCTCTAGGAGAAATATCCTAAGTACACAAGGCATAAAAGAAAATCTTTTCAGGTTCTATAAATCAAATCACCTAACAACATCATAAATTAAAACAACTTAAAAAAAAGTAAACCAATAAAAAACTATAAATACCCTTTAATTTCATAGTTTGATTGTTAAAATAAAACCTAATATTTATTTATAAAAATAATATCTTACAAAAAGTTTCTACTATATCCCAATACACTTCTGAAAGTTCATTTCAAAACAAAATACAGTCTAAAGAATTTTACGAGCATCAAAACCATTTTTTATCACAAAATACTTCCAAAAATTCATTTTTAAATCAATTATCTTTTAAAAAAAATCTAATAACCAATTTAAAACACCCCATATAGGTTTTGAAATTTTCACAAACAATTTTTAAGTTTCTTATTTCATCTGGAAGATCAAATTATCCAAAACATAAAATGAATATTTAAGGGATGAACCAATAAACAATTCATAAGGTCAACTAAAACCAAATAAATCTATTAATAAAAATACCTTATTTATAATTAAACCAATTCTAATAACCATTGTTATAATTTCAAGAAATAAGGTTGGAAACAAATAATTTTTTAGGGGAAAAAACTCCATGCATGGTTTGGCCACACAGGTTGGTAAACTGTGCGTCAACCATACAACAAGCACTATGATGGTTCTTGGATAATCTTCATGAGCTCCACATAATTTACCAAACTATGAGGGATAATGGTGTAATACTATAAATTACACCATTTCAACCTATGAATCTCAATGTGACCCTCAGAATCACTAATATACTTATCGGGGATCAAAATATAATCATTAAATATCAAAATCTATCAAATATGAAAAAAATTCAAAATAAGGACTTAATTATTAATCACCCATGGAAACACAAGGTTTAGTGAGAAATATAGCTTACCTATAACTTCCACACACACTTAACTTAAGTCTTGACATCGATCCTAGTATCTTATCAACCAAGAAACACCCCAAATGATAACAAGGTGCTCTGATACCATTTTTTTATAAACCAACCAAGGTCATCCCAAAACTGATCATCCTTAAAAATCCATAGAAATTCCTGAGGTTCATTCTAAATCTCCCCAAGCTAGAAAATAGTGTAATGGTACCACTAATACAAAATTGGTAATGATTTCAACCTCATAACACATACAATTCACAGATTTCATCCTAGAAAATTGGATATGAACTATCTATGTGTTGGAAACCCATGCATAAATAACAAACCAATAATAATAAAAAAAAAATATAGATGTTGAAACATAAATAAAATAGGAATCTAATAAACCAAATAATAATAATAATTAGAATCATAGATACAAGAATAAATAAACTAAAGACCTAAGAAACTAAGGATGATACAAGAACATATTAGAATAAAAACAAAACCAAACTATATCTTCCACCTCTATGTGACCTGTGGACACACACTACACATCATATCAATCATAATATATTATCCTAAACACCAATATTTTTAAGGAATCAAAATCAAAGGCACCTTAAAATAAACATGAGATTTTCATATGCTGAATGGAAAATATAGAGTTTGAGAAAAACCAAGCCCAATATGATCCCACCAAAGAGTTTATACAAGTCCTTTCAAAATTGATTTCATTTATTCTAGTTTTACATAGAAATAGAAATTAGTTTTTTATATATATGTACATAAAATACAACATCACATACATGAACATTTTATAATCTTCCATTTATTTTCTTTAAATAAATAATAATTCTCAAAACATTTCTTTATCTTATGCCTCTTATGTAAAAACACCCATTTTAAATAGATTTTAAGGAATCAATTTATAATTTTTTTTGAAATAATCTTATAATTTTTTTAATTTAACATGTTAAATAAAATAAATATTGAAAATAGTAAGGAATAACATCAAAAATAAAAAAAATAAAAAATGTAGTTACATAAATTCATGGTTCTATAGATTCCAATTGAACTAGGGAATATTAAATAAATTACCTTATAGATTCATCTAGTATCATGAGAAACACACTTTTTCCTAGGTAAGACATTCCTCATATTTTCCAAAATACATGAGAACAACCGCCATCCCATGTTTCTCCTAAAACAGTACATAAACCAACTGACTATCCCACACTATAATCCTCATGAAAACTCCCCCATATAGCTATATTTCACAATATATGAGACACTATCCCTTGTGTTCTCTTAACTAGTGTAACATAACTCTAAAACTCTCACTTAGTGCCTAGTGTACCCATGAAAGTAGCAATAGAAGGTGAATAATCAATAAATATAGATGATCAATATAAAAACCCAATATAAATGTCACCTCACCTTTAACTCCCTCATAAGAAATAACCCCAAAAATTTCATCCACATGACAATGAAAACAAGACTCCCCTCATGGGTCAGAATCCATATCAAAACAAGGGGGTCTCAAAAACACACCATGTGAAACTAATTAAAGAGACAAAAAAGATTTATTGAAAATAGGGTTATTATTTTGAGTTCATTATAACCATTAAATTCCATTTGAAATCACTTCTTTAAACAAAACCATGAAAATCATCATCGATCCATTTTTAAAACATTTAACTAATCCATTTAAACCGCTTAAAAATGTAAAAAAATAATTTTCATTAAAAATAATTCCATTGAAATCATCCTTCACCCAAATCATGACCCAAAAAGGTTCATATACATTTCCAAATAAATAGTTTCATTTTAAACGTGTCATTGAAATAGTTATACCTACACCCGGCACATGAACATCATTTTGGATAGAAAAATTTATTGAAACACCCTTTATGAAAAGTGAACATTCTATCCAAAATAGTTATAAAACCCCATTTTACTAACACAAATATAAATAATATAAAAAAATTGTAATTCTAAATTACCCAATAACATGCCAAATAATGGAATCCATCCCAAGAATACCCCAGGGTTTGTGGTAGTGGAAGAAACCAAGGTTGAAATGGGATAGGGGAAGAAGGATGAAGAAACAATGAGGAAGTCAAGTATAACCTTGATGAATACACTTAAAATGAGGTTATATAAGATTGAGAACTAATCATAAGGGAGGTTGGAATCTCCCTTGTGTTCCCTTGGTCTATTCGAATGCCGGGAGATAAAGGGGGTAAAACCCTTTAAAAGTTACAAGGTCAAAAAGGGAAAATAAATTTTTTAAACATTAGGTTTTCCTCATAGTTAGACCAAATGGATTGGTAAGATGTTCACCAATCATGTAGCTGACACTGCATACTATCTAGAAATTATTGGTTTTGTCACACTGTCAATCCTAATCATGCACTGAATGTCAAGTCACTCCCTAGGGAAAAAGTAAACCATTCGCTTTTCTAGAATCCTAAAATAGGATGGAGAATTTTGCACCAATCATGAAAAACTACTCTATAAAAACTATTGAACCTCTTGGGAGTTTATCATATAGTCATTACTAACCTTTTATAAATTATTAAACAACTCAAAAATCCAAAATTTAAAAAATAAATCCCAAAATCTTTTGAAACTCAAGATAAAAAATATATTGAATATACATAAAACTAAAGTGACATGGGGTGTAACACTTAGTTACTAAACAATTATATTGATAATAATCTTTATCAAAACATTAATAAATTTTCTTGGAATCAGCTAAACTAACTTTAAGTCATTATTAGAATCTATTAGTGTACTTTTTCACTATAAAGAACCTAATTATTGAGGGTGTTTGGTCATATCCATCCTCTATAGGTGATAGTGTGTGTGTGGCCATGATCCTAGGGAGGAAACTCTCTCATAGAAAGGAAATACACACACACACACACAATCCTCCTCCCTAGAGACCCCCATATTCTCATAGGAAAGAACCCACAAAAAAATCATATACATATATATAGATTCATATATATGAGTCCTCTATCCTATTATGAAGGATAATTCTATATACATTTACACATATCTCCATATGTATCTAGTATACACTTGATGAACCAGAACTAGTGAAAAAATATTCAACACCAACATATGAAAAATATATAATACAAGTCTAGGTAGATAAAATAATATCAAATATGTATCTATAAATATTGATCATTTGAAAATCAAAATATGGAATAATGAAACATAATTGCTAAATCAAAAGTCCATTTAACATGATTTAGGGTTTCAAGCTTATGTATAAAACCTGCTAAATAAATCACTAAGTATAATATTGTCCCATATATAGTGTCCCCTAACCATGGATTAATTATTTTCCATGTGTTTGTTAATCAATAAAATGTTTTTGTTAACATGAAAAAGAAAATGAAGAAAATCATACCATGATTTATTCACCATTTGAATGAAAATAAAATTCAAGGGTACACATTTATATTATAAAGTATCAACTTCCTATGTGGAACAACCATTTTAATCTTAGTCACCTAAAAACAATTTCTATTAAAAAGGTTTTTAGTAAAAAAAATATTCATCCATCCCCCACTCTACCCTATTCCCCTTATATTGTCACACTACTAAAATATGAGAGAAATATAGGATATCTCCCACCTTAAATTGTGTTAATAGGAAACCCTATACTTAAAAGGATTATATGATCCACTAAAAACTAGTTTACAAACCCTAGGTTTGGCCAAAAAATTATTTCAGTCACTGAAAAAATTAAAATATACAAATATGACTATGTAAGGAGAATATTTGCCTCATGATCGATTTCCAAGACCCCATTATATATTGAAGATAGTACTGATACATATTTTTATTTTATATAAATGTTTTAAAAAATAAAATTATAAGAGCCACACCACTAGAACATCAATAAAGGAGGAATTCCATGACCACTAAATGATAAAAACATTGGTGAATATATAGACCTATTTTAAAAGAGATAGAAGTGATCCCATGGGAGAGATCTCAAGGGGGGGAAATATTGACATGAAATCATAAATATTGTGTTATAGTTGAAGGAAATATAATTTATATATGAAAATACAATTTCCATTAAATTTTTAAAAAACTTTTATAGCCCAGGACACTAGGAACCCAACGGTCCTGATAGTGGCCTAACACCCCAACTATGTATATTAGGTACCGATTACTTGATCACTATATACCCAGTGCTTCTATGAAAACTTGGGTGACTTTCCCTACTCCCCTCCTCTCTAAAATTCTTCCAATCCATCTATAAGTTAGAATAATATTGGTAAATACACTTCAAGGATAAAAATTAAAGGAGATATTGACCTGATAATATATAGATCTTTTCAACCACTCCACAATTAGATTATCATCCTTGAGAAGCTTGAACAAGATTATATAGGGAACAATCTCAGCTACTAGATTATCATTTTAAATTCATGCTTCCATGTATCGTATGAATACTGACTATGTTTTCATTGTAATCATTCTAAGTGAATGTTCCATAGTTGAAATATTTTCATTCTTAGGTCAATGGTAGAAATATGTTGTTCCTTAGAGGAACCATCCATTTCTAATTTTATGTAATCATACATAATAACTTGATTAGCCTTAGTTATATACCTTCATATATATGAGACATGGAAAATGTAATGAATTTAGTTGAACCAAGGTGGTCATGATAACTAATATGACACTTATACAATAGAATCTATGATCCATAAAGGTCTAAGGAACCTAGGGTAAATTTTCCCTTTTATTCTTATCTGTCCATGATCTAATTAAGGTGATACTTAGAGGAATACTTGGTCACCAATGAAAAATTAAAAGGTTCTTCACTTTTAGTATGTATATTACTTTTGAAAACTTCTAATGATCAATTTTACCCATTCTATAGTCTCCTAAAATATATTGGTACCAATGAATAATGACTCAATGATCACTATCTAGAGTAAAATACACTAACACAATCAAAAAAAAATTGCCTCAAACATATCAGACTCGAAAGATTCTTGATATCTATTAATATAATAAATCTCTAAATGGGGAAAACTATGATCCCATGAACCATTAAAATCAATGATCACATATTTTAATATATCTTATAGATTGTTAATGGTCATATGTGATTGACCATCTATCACAGGGTGATAAGATATACTCTTGTACACCAATGATCCTAAATATTTTTGTAATAATTAAAAAAATGATATGTAAACCTTGGGTCCTAGTTTGATATGATACTATTAGAAACCCCAATAATATCCATGATCTTCACAACCTAAATAATTCCTAAGTCATCCACTAAAGATACCTACTGAACTGGTATAAAATGAGCAGCGTTGTTCATATGATCTAAAATTACTCATACTATATCTTTTCCCTATGGCGAGTGAGGTAATATCTCTATGAAATCCATGATGGATTCATAAAACTTAATTATGAGTATAGGTATCAATTTTATCTCACCATAAAACTTTTATTTTTTGTATTAACCCATATATAGGCATGGAATCAAAAAAAAAGAATCCCTTCATTTCCTATTTCATTCTAGGCCACCAGATTTTTTTGTGCATAGCTTGATACATCTCAGAAATTTATAGGTATATGAACCAATGAGTGATGTGATAAACCATCATAAAATCCTAATTTATATTGTTAATAACAATCAATGTCTTTTATAAATATAGAAACAACCCATGGTCTTGAAATATTCCCTCTAGGATATCCCCACCATCGAGTCTCTCTAAAAGAATGATACATTCCTTATCAAATTTCAAAGCATCCTTTACCCATTATATAACTCATGAATTGATAATGGGTTATAAATATGACCCATATTTATATTTAGTAATATACAGGTGGTGGTTATCTAGCATATACATGTTCCCCTATTCATTTGCAGTTTCCCATACTTTTTGAGGTTGAGGCTTCCTACTGAGGGAAGCGGCTAAAATATTTACCTTACATGAAGCATAAATAAGTTCAAAATGAAAGGATTTAAAATAGTTAACCCATAAATTCTAACTCAAATTCAAATATCTTCAAGAAAAGATGAACTTGAGTATCTTACAGTTTTTATATGTGATGAACTGCACACCAGACAAGCATTGAATTCAGTATTTTAGACAATTCACTACCACTATAAGCTCCAAATAATGGGATGGGTAATTAATATCATGTGGTCACAACATTATAGAACTATAGGACACCACATGATGGTCTTTCATCATTACACACCCATTATATACTAAATAGACATCATAATAAACTTCAAAACTTTTACCTGATTCAAAATAAATCAAGATACATGTAGTATTAATTCTATTCTTCAACTCTTGAAAAGTTATAAAACTCTTATATAACTAGAAAAAAGTAACAAATTTATTTATTATAGAGGTTATAAGAGAGTCTATATAAGAAAATTACAAAATTAAATGACAAAAATACCCATTAAGTACTAAGAAACTCTAAATCTTGAAGGCATTTCTAGGTACTTTCAAAGATATAACCACTTCTACATGTATAGGAGAAATGATGATTCTATATTGTGACACCACATTTCCCAATAATTTAACTTCATGAATCTATAATGAAAATTTAGAGATATTTTCATTGATCTTTTTCTCATTGAATGTTTCCAAAATTTTCTAAAGATTTCTGTCATTTTCTATTTGGGTCTTAGAATATATGAGGATATCATCCACAAAGACTGCAAAAATGAGTCTCATAATGGTTGAAAGATCACGTTTATTATATTATTAAATATAAGAGACACAATATTTAATCCTAATAGTATAAATAGATATTTTAAATTCTCATACTATCTTTATAAGTCTGTCTTTAGAATATCTTTAGGTATAACTCCAATTTGATGAGAGTCTGATCATAAGTTGATATACAAAAACAATTTCCCCCTTTAAATTGATAAAAAATATCACTATTTTTAGGTAAAGGTTATAGGTTCTTTATAGTTACATGATTTAACTTCTCATAATATATGAAAATGTGTAGACATTGATCAACATTCTTCATGTTAAGAACTAAATCACCCAAGGGGAAGTATTTTGCTAAACAAATCCATTTAGAACTAGTTCTTAGAGATAATTTCTTAGTTCTCTCAACACTTATTATTCCATTAAGTATAAAATAATCAAATTCAGCTTAGTATCAAGCACTAGCTCTACCAAGAACTCTATTTTATTCTTAGTAAGAAACCAAGAATTTTCCAGGGAACACATCTAGAAAGGATCCAAATACAATAGTTAATAATTAAAATATCTTTATTTTGAATACCTTAAGAATTAAACATGTTATTTAATATAAAATAACTTAAATTTTCTTTATGTACAACCTAACATGACTTTATTTGTAATACCTTTTTCCAAAAAGGACATACTAGGATCCATCAAGAGAAAATAATTAAACTCTCCACTTATATTTATCAATGATAGGTTTAAACACAATAAATCAGCTAATAACATTGATAAGATTGAAAATATTCATATCAAGCATAGAAAATCCTAGTCATATTAGAAAAAATATACAATAAGTGGAAATTAAAGTCACCAATTACACCTATTTAACAATTTATCCAATTAGGTATTGATACTCATGGTACTTGGGATTTATTAAACCAATAATTCCAAGGGAAACACTTTATTCTCAGAAACAAAAAATGGAAAGATATTCTATCAAATTTCCCATAAAAAAATGTACAAGGTATTAGAATAATTCCATTTTCTACATAAGGGCTTCCTCAGCTCTAGTAATTGATATATTAATAGAAAAAAATATTCTTGTTCCATCTTGATAGACCAATGAAACTGATTCTTACACTTTTGAAGGTTCTATTGATATTGTTATTTCTATATCTCTCTTATTACCTCATCTATATCATAAAATAGGTGGTTTATTTCCCACTAAAGCCTACCCACAAGTTAGAATATGTGACATTTTACTGTATTGGGTGTAGGGACCAAGGACCGGTTAAATACCACTAAAGAATATTAAATTATAGATACACTTTTTTCTGAATTCTCTATCATTAATTCAACCTCTTTAACTTTTAATGTTCTCAATCCAATCAATAGTAACTTACAGTCACACCTCATGTGTAATATTAATGAGAGTTATATTAGTACACAATATTTAGAATGTTTGGTATAAAAGCATACTCTTTTCCATTTTGGGTTGACACACCAACATGGATTCTCCACTATAATCTTATTGTCAATTATAGTAGTTCAGGTAGAAAATGGTTAAACACCTTATTATATGGTATTATAGTTATCCATGGTTCTATACCCCGACCACCAATTCTTCTACCTTGATTGTTTAGACTCCCCAACCATCCTTCTCCTTGGGAAATTAGACACCCTAGACCTAATAATAATATTGAGTTTTTTAGACACCCCAGTCCCAAGATCCACTTATTTGTATTGATACATTAGTAGAAAGATTAATTTCTTCATCAGATTATCCTCATCCATGATCTTATAATTTCAAACCTTTTCATGTACACTAATAATATCTTCAAAATATTCATGAATCAAGTCTCTTGGTCTTGAAACTCCTTATATATTTAGTAAAATCTATATTATATCCAACTTCTTAAAATACTTAGGTTTGTCTTATTTGGGGAAAATTAACATTGGATCCCATTCATCTTTTCTCAATACTATATGTATCAGGATCTTCGAAATATCTTTGCATAATATATGCATGTTATAAATTATTTCTATTATAATAATTTTTTTAAAACATGTAATATATATTTATAATCACATAATAATATCACATGAATATTTATTTTCCATTTATATTTGGAAACTCATCAATATTCAGTTGGTGTAATATTCTTCTTTTTAAATTGGTTAACAAATTTCCAGATTTAGTTTCGATTTGAATTATCATCTGAGTATCCTTTTAAACATCCTAATGACTCAGTCTTAATTTTCCACTTGATATTAAATATATTTAGGTGAGAATATCCTCAAATCATAGTTCATTTTAACACATGAAGATATCAAACTCTTATATTGTATTTCTTCAAGAAGTATTTGATTTAGCACATCTTCTACTCCTCAAATCCCAATTTTACAAAATAACATGAGATATCAATTTGCATGGACACATGCATAATTGCGACATGAACCTTAATTTTTCTATAATTTTGGATTATGTAAATCTCACATCGTATGTAAGGATTTTATCCCTTATATTTTTCTAAAAAGACTATGTGAATTCCATACTTGGCTTAAAATATCCCACATGGTTTAGATTGGCTACATCACAACATTCTCTTACATCAGTGAAAATGCCTACATAAATCTTGAATTAGAATATATATTATCATTATTTTATTTCAAGTTGCTTAAATCACTATAATTTCAAATATTCTATACAAATGGAAACATCAATCTACATACATGTTTGATATCTCTTACATGAATTTATAAAATTCTAATTTTCACTCAAATAGACATAGATCCTCTTCAAATGAATACTAGGACTTCACAATCAATTCAACACTTATTATAAATTTTTTATATAGTACTCATTAATTCATAAAAACATGTATTTTTCCACTTTAAAGACTAGTTCAACAATTTTCACATGTGATTGACACATTGTCTTGAACTTTTCCAAATGAGTTATTCAAGTAAGAACTATGACATTTCATTTTCCATGTAACTTTTTACTATCTAAATCATATTATGGAAATACAAGGATACCTTATAAATCATGGAATATACTTAATTTCCATGAACTAATGATAATACAACAAGCATTATCATTACCTAATTAAACAAATATTGAGCTATTGATAATAAACGTAATACTCATATAGGAAATTCAATATCCTCCTTTGATTTTTTTGAAATACCATAACTCCTTAATGAAAATATGTGTGATTTAATTAATTATCATTTCTACCTTTTATTGACATTAAAATAATAATGAATAATATAAGGGTCTTATCATCTCTTATTTTTACTTTCAAGGCACTCATACTCTTCTCCCCTTTTTCTATTTTTGAGAGATGGATGATACCAAATGGTATTAATAGAAAAGTTCCTTTGATTATTATTCTAAAACTCTACTTATACTAGATCTATTTATAAAACAAGATATATACAATCTAGCATTTTCATGATATCAATTAATGACTATTCTTGTGATATAGTGATCTAAATACTCAAAAAATATCAATTTAGGGTTTGTGTGAAACAATTTTTTTTATAAAAATATATAACCTATGAAAATATCAACAAACCTTCAAAATAGTTCATTTAAAAGTCATGTGAATCCCATTTACCCCATTATTTTTTCATCCAACACCCTCCTTTGATAAATGAATTTAATATAATCATGATCAAGGGTTGTAAGTGTGATTTTGATACCTCAACCTTCAGGATTTACAATCTATCTAGAAATTATATATTTTCTAAAAAAAATAAAACGGAAAATCCCTACTGTGTTTTATCTCACTAAAGTGATTCACTTATTTCCTTTTTATCACATATAATTTCTTTAGAATAAATTCATGAGAAATATCATCTTACTTATTGTCCAGAGGTGACAACATCAAATTTCTTCTTTGTTATACAATTTCTACACCACTCATTACACTCGTCCAACTACCTACATGTAATCTCATAAATTAATTAGAATAATTGGGAATAATGAGGGAATTATTTTATTATTTAGAAGTAATATTTAGGATGAGAGTTTTTTAACCCATTCTTCTTCTTATTTAGTTTCTGATCATTTTTTTTGCATTCTCAAACTTCTTACTTATGTGAAATAGTTTTCTTCATATTAAAATTCAAGGAAACCTCATTGTGTTGTACCTTATTAATTCTCTTTATACTTTCTTCTTAGACTAGTAGGATAGACATACAACACTTTAAACCATGTATAAATTTCAAAAATATTTTTCACATCTTATTTTAATTTTTAAGACACCTTTAATTGATGACTCCTTAAATACTTTAATCATTTCTTCTATCACCACCCAATTTCCTTTAGATTTAGTACTCATTTTTGATTTATAAAAATATTCTATTTTATTGTAATTATTTATTTGATATGTCGGAACTATCAAGAATTATTTCTTGATATTCTCAATATCTTCTTCCTTTTCACATAACTTACCAAAATTTTTCTTTTTGATTATATTACCATTCACATCATAGGGAACTTATCCTTCTAAACTTGTCATGTATAACTCAGCCTTGTGACATTCTAAAATAAATCTGCCAGATTCTTCCTTGAGAACCTAAAATTAATTTTCTGAAGATAGATTTATTTTAGATCTAGTCACATATTGTTTCCCATGATATGTTTTCACCATATTCTCACTAAAACACCCATAGTCATTTCCAATTTCCTAGAAAAGAAATACCAAACTAGTAATTATTGTATTTGTGTCCATGCTTACCATAACCCTAATAAAAAACATTGAAACTTTGATCTTATTGTTTTTTCCTTAACTATATAGTTTTTTGTTACTGATGTCTTGTTATAAAGTAAAAATTATTTTGTATTAGGGGAAGTGGTTCTCTCATATCATCACTTCCTTTTTTGTAGAAGATTTACTCTTATAATTCTCAGTCTAAACTTCATCATATTTTCTTTTATCATATTCACTATCAAAGAAAAAATTATATTTTTTTCAATATGGTTATGTGTAGATTTAACTATCTTTTTGAATCTTTCTTATCACAATTTGAGAAGAGTTTCGTTGGACTTCAATATATTTGTTGAATCTTTATCCAGCAATGTTCAACTCATGTTGAAAAATGATACATATGTAATATATATCAAATAGTTATTCCTCCTATATAGATTTATTTTCATCAATATCACTCTCCATCTTGTTAGGATTATCTATCTTCAACCCGTTCTATTTTCCTTTATCAAGAAGAGATATTTTCATTTAATTAAACTCCAAATTTTTAGTATATAATTTTTTATTTTCCTTTTTTAGCATTTTCTTTTATTTCTTGACTTGTGTTTTTTTCTCAAGATATACTTACAAATTCTATTTCAGTTTCTATCCCAAATCATTTATTTCTTCACTATAATCATCACTAATTAATCAATTAGATGTTTTTTCAACTTTAGAAAATAATTTCATCTCATCATTTGAGGAACTTGAGATTTATTGTTCCTTATTTATCATTAAAATTATTCGTTTACTAATAAAATACTTCTTATTTTTACCTTTCATATATTTTTGTGCTTTTTAATCCTATACATGTGATTCATATTCTATCAAATTAGTTTTTATAAAATAATAAGGAAAGCATCTAACGTGTTCAAAGTTATATAAATTTGGTGGTATTTTTCTTTTTCCCTTCTACTTTCCATTTCTAAATCATTTTGAAAGAATAGAAACAATCTTATTGAAGTTTAATTATTCTTCCTTCAATTTTTAATCACTAGATTCAAAAAATTATTATTATTTAATTATTCCTTCTACCATGACCACAAAATCAATGTCATTGTTTTATTTATTCTTGAAACTTAGAGCCTTTCTTATCTCATAAGCTATGATTATGAATTGTAACTCATTAACTGTAAGATATTCTCATTCTTCTAAGGATGATATTTTTGAGAAAAACTAATACAAAAAATTCCTCATCAAAATTTCTACCAATGATGAGATCTTCTTGTTTATAAAAAACCCTAATATGTTTCTCATAATATCATTTACCCTTATAAATTAGTCATCAATAGTCTCATCATCATCCACCTTTATATCTTTAAATTGGATCCTCCAGATTTTTTTCTTTGCTTATTTGACTTTGAAATTACTTGAATCAATGTTTTTGAAATTTTGAAATATTTATTTTTAATTTTTATGACCCATGAATGTAGTATATATATATTCTATAATAGATAAATCATGATATAATATTAAGTATTTACATCTATCTCTAAATTTCTCATACCAACTGGAGTCATAGTTAGTCCTTCAAAAATTGGTTGGAAAACCACTGTTATAGTATTTACCACTTTGAGGATGAGTGATTAGAGATATGAAAAAAACATTATAATTTTGATATGATAATTATTTTTATAAAATATGGGAATACCTCAGATATTTACTGAGTTGAAATTATCCATATTTTATAATTCTTTATGGATATTTAGAAAAAAAACATTCTTAGATACCACATGTAGGGCCCAATGACTGGTTAGGTACCACTGAGGGAGGGTGTGAATTAGTGGTATATTATTTTTATGAATTCTATATCACTAATTCAACCAATATAACTTTTTAAGGTTCTCTATCCACTCAATAGTAACTCATATAAACAAAGGAGTTAATAAAGAAGGTGGAAACTATGACAACACTCTTTTTAGTGATGTGCCTCTCATTTTTCAATGGGAGAAATGTAAAATTCCCTTCTCTAGACTCATGTAACTTCTTTTGTTTATTAATATAGATCCTATGAGCTCACTTTTATAAAAAAATAGTAACTCATAATATCACATTGTGTGAAGTAGTAATGATAGAGAGATCAAAACACAATATTTTAAAGGTTTCAATTAAAATACTCCTCCTTTCCATGTTGATTAGACACCCCAACATGAATTCTCACCTATAATATTATTATCAATGATAGAGGTTTATAAAACAAGTTTTTAGACACTATAATATTAAATACTCTAGTTATCCTTAGTTATACACCCTGGTCACCAACACTTTTTCCTCGACTGGTTAGAAACCCAAAGCACCCTTCTTCTCCTTGAATGGGTAGACACCCTATCAAAGAACCTATATAAGGATTATGTTCTCCTACATGGTTCAATTTTTTTATATAGTAACATTAAATTATGTAAATCCAAATGCCTACATGAATATTGAATTTGAGTATGTAGAAGCATTAAACTATGTCAATTTTACTACATCATTGGAGTTTTAACTATGTCCTAAAATCTGCTAGATGGATCTGCATACAAGATGGAATTCCATTATTTGAATCAACATATTTCTAGTTTTCATTCAAATAGGATCAGATGCTATTTAAAATTCTTATAGGACTTATCAATAACTTAATTTTTTGTCAAACAAAATCTATAGACAATGATCCTTAATTCAACAACCCAAGTATTTTTTTATTAAATATCATCTCAATAATCATCATATGTGATTTCCACTTTGTCTTGAACTTCTTCAAATGAGTTCTTCAAGCTAAAACCCTCACAATTCATTTTACATATAACATGAAACTAGCCTAATCATACTATAGACTTAGATGGATAATTTATAATCATTACATATAATTACTTATCATGAATCCATATCAATTCACAAAGTTGACTTATAATGTAACTCCCCATGATTCCATGGTACGTTTCTTTAACTCAATCACATATGTTGCATACAATACCAAGTTCGAGGACACCATGATCTATTAAAATAGCCATTTAAATAGTATTTATTAATATTATTAAACACATTTTGAATTTTATATGTTCAATATAATTTTAACTTTCATATTAAGTGATTCTTAGACATGTTATAAGAACAAATTCAATTTTTCAAATAAAAGAAGTATTTTTCAAAAAACGATGTTTTACCACCTTTTAATGGAGAAAACCTTTTAAATACAATATTTGACACTTTTATATAATAAATTTTAAAAAATAAACTTTTTATATATAATAGGGACATAAAAAATTAGTTTGGAGAATTTTTGGTGATTTTCTAACCACTTCCATATTTTAATGAATAGTGAAAAATGATGCTTTTTAATTAAATACAAATTTTTCATCTAATTTATTTATATTTTTAGATTATCATTTTCGTTGGTTTTAAAGTATAATTAGATTAATTATTTATCAGTTAATATAATTAAGTTCATTTTAATTATTTTCACATTAAAATTAGATATAAACACATTTCAATCTTTCGATGGTTTTTACTTTGGAAAACCCCATATTCGCATTTTGTCAATGGGGATTAATTTTAATTTAATTTCTGCAACTGATGTGTTTTGAATTTTTAAAATGGATTCCATATTTGGAATAATTGGTTCCAAATTATATTAATCGGTTACATGTATTTTTTTTTTGATATTATGAATATCAATTTTAGTAATTTTTTATTCCACGGTTAAGGGTAAATCCGATAATTAAAGATAAAAATAATATTATAAAATTACCCTAACACCTTTAAAAATATTATTGGATGAATAAATTGTACCCTTATCACCCATGTTTCTTAATTTCATCATTTAATGGACCCTTTTACATAAATATGACATGGATATTATTAAAATTAATGAATGTGACAAAATGTCATACTCCCATTTCTTGTAAGTGTAATTATTTTAATATAGAGATATCTAGGAGATAACATTGATTATTAGTATCTAGAAATATAAATAAATAAAATACCTCATAATAATTTATTTATAATTTTTAGATATTAAATAATTACCATTAATGATGATATAATAGTGAAGAAAAAATTATTTTATTAAAAAAATATCAAATAAATGATTTCAAAAATATTAAAATAAATATAATTTGACTTAATTAATGACATCCATGGATTTTATAGATAAAAAAGATATTTTAGTGACCTATTTAAAGTATTGTTTGAAAGTTATCATGTTGGTTTTATATTTTAAAAAATGAAAATAAAAATTGTATCAAAATTGACATAAATAATACTTTAAAATAAAAAATATTTTATTAAATATTATAAAATTCATAAAAATATAAAATTCGTCTAAATAACATTAATAGTGTAAAATATGTCATAAATTATCCAATTAGGGTTCATTTGATATTTTATAGAAACTATATTAACCCTATAGTGTTAAAAGACAAGTTGTTATTGTAAAGGTTAAATTTTTAAACTAAGGGTTGAATCCAAAAAATAAGGTTAATTTTATGACCTAAAAATGTATAAAATTATTTGGTTGATGAGATTTAATACCATCCTCATCTTATACTCGAATAAACTCACTTTGGATCCATTTTTAATTGAAAATTAATTAATATTAATTCAATATTTTTAGGGTTTCCTAAAGTATCCCTCCCCTCTCTTATAAAAGGGAACTTGTCCTTATCATTAATTAACTCTTCTAAATAATTTTGTCTATGACAACCCCTACCCATTTTCACTTCCAACATCCCTCACTACCTCTTAGAGGCCATAATTTGGGCAAAAATCCATCCTAAGGAGTCCTTTTGTGAAAATCAAAAGGAGATACCCAAAAATGAGGAGGTTAACACACTATCGACTAAGGGAAAGTACATGGTAAGGGTTAATTTCACAATATCGTTATTATTTGAGGTTGTTTATACGTAAGTATCTATTTTTACATCTTTATAATCCATTTCTATGTTTCTTAAAATATAATTCAAAATATTATCGACAATTGTTTAAAGTCATTTTTACCCATGTTTTACTTTTTATAAAATTTTTTGAAAGGAATATTTCAGTCATTTTCCAATTGAGTTACTTTATAAATTTTTTGAAAAATTTAGGAAAGAATGTTTTTTTAACTTATATGGATCAAGTAGCTATTTTAATCTTTTATGACGCCTTAACATTTTGAAGCTTTCCTTACAATATTATAATGTTATTTTCAAAAGAAATATTTTGTTTTATAATTGTGGGACTTCTAAGTGATTTCGAAATAAAAAGGGATATTTTTTCTCAAAGAGTTTTAATGAATTTATTAGATTATTTTCATCTATTTCAACATCGTTTTTTTATTTTATTCTTGATGAAGTTTGATTGAGTATTATTCAATCTTCCATATTGTATTGAAGGTTTTATGGTATGGTTGACTGTGGATGTGCTATTTAGATACCATTCATAGTTTATGGTTAAAGTATTAACATTTTTTATACTGGTTTTAATACAAATGTTTATGTTATGATTCACCCATTTCATATGAGTAATGTATTGGACTTAGTAAGTTACGGGCGAGGCCCACTATAGCCTGTCGATGCATCGGTAGGTTTCATGAAACAATATAGACATGGTTTTGGCTGGGGCCTTTCCCATTTACTATATTCTTGTCATGGAGCCTTGAAAGTATTAGATTATTTTCATAAGGAATTGATAATATTATATTTCTATAATGAAGCCTTGATAGTATGTTTCAAATGTCCACAATTTTTCATTTCCTCATTATGAGATTAGTTGTTGAGATTACATGTGATTATTCGACAAGTAGAATATCCATGTGAATGTTTAAATGGAATTATTTGATTTATTAGTTCCATTTTACACTGAGGATTGTGTTTAAAAGGCTTTTATTTTAGTTTTATACCTGGCCAAAAAAATTTATTCTTATTTGTGAAATTTTATTTTGTATTTTTTAACCTTGTTGATCATTTGATCTCACCCCTTTCATATGTTTTATTTTCCCAGTAAGCCAAGAAGTGTTTTATGATTAATGTGTAGGGTTAAACTAGGAGAATATTTGAATTCTCAAAATATGGACTATATTGAATATTATGTTTTGAATATTCATGAAATTTTCATGTATGTAATCTATTTTTCATGACTTCTAAACTAATTGGTCCTTCGAAATTTGATTCCTTGTAATCATGAAAATGTATTAAAATAATACACTGGATCTGGGTATATGGGGTCGGGGTGTTAAAGTTGGAATCATATGAAGTTTAGAAACAACCATGAAAATTAGATTTAGAAAACATATATTAGGGAAAAAACCCTAAGTTTGACTTTGCGGATTAATATATAAGCACGTTCTAGAATTTTGGTAAGTTAGGGATTATATGTTTATTCGTGGAAATACATCCTTTTCTAGATACTACATATTGATGTGGTTCTGGCATGGATGTACCTAGGGGTGAAAACTTTGACATGGTTTTCTGGGCTTAACTAGGGGTAACCTGGTACACGATAATGGGCCTTACTATGCACCTGGTTTGACACTCCTAAGGATATTTTTAGGATAATTTCCATTTTCATTACAAACCATTATGAAGGATTTGTGAGTAAATATGTCCCCATAGAAACCATTTTTATGGATTAGATATGCATTAATTTTTGAATTTATTTCACTAGTTTAGAATTATGTATTATTATTCATAACCTAATCAAGTATATTCCATTGTTTAGAAATGGTGCCTAGTGGAAGGAACAAAAATCATATCAATGCACATAATCCATGTAGGGATTTCCCTCATGTACAAGATAATGATAGTGGTGCAGGTGATACAACTAGTGCTTAAAAATTTATAACTATATTGGGATAGATGACTTAGGTTGTGAATATTAACCTTACACGAATAGAGCAGCCTAATCCACAACACAAAGGATCAATGTTATAACAATTACTGAGAAAACAGTTCCAACATTTAATGGGACTACAAATAATTTTGTAGCTGAGCAGTGGATATGTTCCTTAGAAAAAATGTCTTTTTCTTTGGGGATTAACGAAAGGGAAAAAATTGTCATGGTAGTTTATCATCACTCAAGACATGCAGATCAATGGTGGTCATCGATTTGAAACACAATGAAAAAATGAAGAAGTATCAAATATGGAATGAAGAGAGTTTAAAGAAAAATTCATATGAAAATAATTTCATTGTGAACAATGATATGATATAGATGGAAAATTTCTAAGTTTGAGGTAGACATAGGGTGAGATTTTTGCAAAGTATGAAGCTAACTTCACATGGTTAGAAAGGCATGCTACAAACTTCATACGTAACCCAAGGAGTAATATTGATCACTTCTTTGATGGGTTAAATTCATTTCCATGAAAGTCATTGGCCTCCCAAACTTTCTCATCATATGAAGATATTGTATCAGGTGCTATCAAGACAGATAAATAATTTTTTAAGTCTTATGCCTTTAACGGAGATAAATAGAAGAAGACAATGGTGGAGCAAGATGTAGATAATGGGAAGAAGGGATTGAAGGAATTTTTCACATGCGACAATTATGGAAGGAAACACCTTGGCGCTGGCTTAAAAGGAAAAGAATTTTGTTTCAAATATGGAGAGAAATGACACCATGATCATTATTTCAAGGAAAAGTAAGAATATACCAATGTGAAATGTTTCCAATGTAAAGATAATGTGATATGTAATGATTTTAATGTGACACTTCTTCTTTAAGGATTTATAAGCATAAGATTTTTCAATAAGGATTTAAAGGCAATCAAATATTTGGTATGTGACAAAAGGAGCTACATTATGTTGTTTGGGAAATCAGATGTTAAGATTGATTTTAGAAATTTAGAGACCTTTTTCGATAGAGAATTTGAATGGAAGTATTTTGGTCGAGTCTTAAGGTTGGAATGGATTAAGTTGATTATTGGATTGTTTTTTTTGAGGATAAAAAATATATTTAATGTTGAACATAGAATGGTTATTTCTGGAATTTTATAATAATATAGTTTTAGAAAAAGGACAACATGTAGGTCAGGCGACAACACATTCTGCTAGACAAGGTTGCGAGAATCGAACCCACAACCAAAGTGAGACAAAGATTTATGACCTACCACGGGCCTACATGAAGTACCTGGTTAGTATAACATATTTTTCTTTCTTTAAATGGTATAAGTTCATTTTTGGAACCTTATACGGTTAAGATAAATAATTTTTCTGAGTATTGTTATCTTTTGAAAAGAAAGATGAGTTTTTGGTAAGAATTAGTTAAACAATGAAACTCTACATGTCAATTAAGTATGATTCCTTATGTTCTTATTTTATGAAGTAAATTAATTCTTCAAATCTAGTGAAATAATCATGAAAACAAAAATGTTATCATAGTACTTTCTCTAATGAATCAAATGGTCCCTTAGATCATCACCGATTTCTAGCTTTCTAATTATTAAATTTTTCCTCATCATATTCCCTATCACTCTCCATCAGAACTTGATGGTTAGATTTTTCTTTCATGTTCTTGTTTTCCTACAAGGAACACTATTATGTTTTATCTCTAGTGACCTTCATACTTCCCTGTCTTTATTTTAAAGTGGATGTCTCATTAATCATTTTTTGATGTGGTATTTCAATAAAGATATATTGAAAAGTCAAACCCCTAATTTTTTACCCAGAGATAAAATTGTGAGGACACAACTTATTGAATGAGGGGAGAATGTAAAACCCCAAGATTCCATGATATTCTTATCTAATTCAATATAATGTGTTGCATGCAATACCGAGTTCGAGCACACCATGATCTATTAAAGTAGCCATTTAAATAGTGGTTATGAATATTATTAAAAACATTTTGAATTTTATATATTCTATATAATTTTAACATTCACCTTATGTGTTTCTTGACATGATATAATAACAAATTCAATTTTTCGAATAAAAGAAGTATTTTTCCAAAAAATACAGTTTTAATCCCTTTTAATGCAAACCCTTTTTAAACCCAATATATGAAACTTTTATATATTTAATTTGACAAAATGAAATTCCTATTTAGAAGTGGGACATAAAAATTATTTTCAATAACTTTTTGGTGTTTTTTTGATAACTTCCATATTTTGAATGAATAGTAAAAAATAATACTTTTTAATTCAAAACTACTTTTTCATCTAATTTATTTATATTCTTAGATTATCCTTTTAATTGGTTTTAAATTATAATTAGATTATGTTTTTATCATTTAATATAATTTAGTTCATTGGAATTGTTTTCACAGTAAAATTAGATATAAACACATGTCAATCTATTGGTGGTTTTTAGTTTTGAAAAACCCGCCCTCTTATTTTGTCATCGGGGACTAATTTTAATTTAATTACTCCAAATTATGTGCTTTGAATTTTGAAAAATGGATTCCCTATTTAGAATCAGTGGGTCCAAATTATGTTAATATGTTTTTTGGATATTATGAATTGTAACTTTAGTATTTTTTTATTACCATTGTAAAGGGTAAATTAGGAAATTAAAGGAAAAAAAATATTATAAAATTACCCAAACATCTATCAAAATCCTATTAGATGACTAAATTCGACCCTTATCACCTAAGTTTCAAAATAGTATCATTTAATGGACCCCTATCCATGAATATGACATGAATATTATTAAAATTAATGAATGTGACAAAATGTCACACTCTCATTTCTTATAAGTATAATAATTTCATATAGTGATCTCTAAGGGATAACATCGATTATAAATAATTTACGGAAATATAAAAGAATCACCTACCACATTGAAATTTATTTATAATTTTTAGAGATTAAATAATTACCATTAATGATGAAATAAGAGTGAAGAAAAAATTGTTTTATTAATAAAAATATCAAATAAATGATATTAGAAATATTAAAATAAATATTATTTGGCTTAATTAATGACATTCACAAATTTTATAGATAAAACATACATGTTAGTGACATATTGGAAGTATTGGTTTGAAGTTATCATATTGGTTTGAAATTTTAAAAAATTCAAATAATAAATATTATCAAAATTGACATAAACTACAGGAAAAGAGAGCATTTGCGACGAGTCATTTGCGACGAGACACTTACTCATCGCAAATAGTTCGTCGAAAAAACTTGTTTACGACCGGAGCACTATCACATCACAAATAATATGATTTTTACGATGGGATGATGGTTCCCATTGTAAAAGGTTTGGCGCGCCTTGTGCGCCAAACCGTGGGAAGCAGTATTTGCGACGGGCTATTATAGCTCATCCAAAATACCCAGTGGCATTTTTCGTATTTGTGATGAGATTTATATCCCGTAAAAAATAATATGTCGACAAGTCGTCTTTTGCGACGGACCCCGTCTAAAAAGACATTTTAACCACCCCCTAATTAATAGGGGCGATGGACATTTGTGACGAGACCCATCACAAATGGTACTATTTGTGATGGGTCACTCGTCTTAAATAATCCCTTCACAACTAATCTAAGCTATATATACCCTCACAATTCCCCCCCCGAGTTCATTCAATTCTCTACCCTCTCTCTCACTAGTAGAAAATTTTCTCTCAAATTTTTTCATAATTTAAAATTTTAATTTGGTGCAATTTTCACAGCTTATATCCTTCAAAGGCTTCAGTTTTAAGGTATTAATTTATTTCTTTTATTTTTTACTTAGTTTATTTTGTATTATTTTATTTATAATTATTGTTAATTAGCTATAGTTAAATTAAATTAGAAATAGATTGTTTTTTATCATTATTTATGTTTAATTTTACAAACCACTAAGTGTTATTAGTATGAATTAGTATTAATTAATGGTTATTATATTAATTATTATTAATTAGTTATAATTAGTATTTAATTGTAATAATTAGTATTAAATTATAATAATTAGCATTAAATTATAATAATTAGTATTAAATTAGAATAATTAGTAATAAATTGTAATAAATTGTAATAAATTGTAATAATTAGTAGCAAATTGTAATAATTATTAATAAATTGTAATAACTAGTAATAAATTAAAATATTTAGTGGAAAATTTTAATATTTAGTAACGAATTTTAATATTTTGTAATAAATTGTAATATTTTGAAATAAATTGCAATAATTAGTAATAAATTGCAATAAGTAGTAATAAATTGCAATAATTAGTAATAAATTGGAAGTAGTAATAATTAGTAATTAATTGTAATCACTTGTAATAAATTGTAATAAATTGTAATAAATTCTAATAATTAGTAATAAAATATTATAATTAGAAATAAATTTTAATAATTAGTAATAAAATCTAATAATTCGTAATAAATTGTAATAATTTGTAATAAATTCTAATAATTAGTAATAAATTGAAATAATTAGTAATAAATAGCAACAATTAGAAATAATTAGTAATAAATTCTAATAATTATTAATATATTCTAATAATTAGTAATAAATTGTAATAATTAGTAATACATTGTTATAATTAGTAATAAATTGTAATAATTAGTAACAAATTGTAGTAACTAGTCATAAGTTCTAAAAATTGGTAATAAATTGCAATAATTAGTAATAAATTGTAATAATTAATAATAAATTGTAATTATTAGTAATAAATTGTAATAATTAGTAATAATTAGTAATAAATTCTAATAATGAGTAATAGATTATAATAATTAGAAATAAATTATAATACTTTGTACTAAATTATAATAATTAGTAATTATCCCACCGTAACTAATCTAATCTATATATACCGACTCGTTTTTGTCTAAGTCCATTCAATTCACTACTCCCCTCTATAGTGGAAAATTTTCTTTCAAAATATTTAATGGTTTAAAATTTTAATTTGGGGCATTATTCCCAGCTTATGTCCTTCTAAAGCTTCTGTTTTAAGGTATTTATTTATTTCTTTTATTTTTTACCTAATCTATTTTATTATATTTTAGTTATAATTATTGTTAATTAACTGGAGTTAAATTAAATTAGAATTATATAGTTTTATTTATCATTGTTTATTTTTATTTTAACAAATAATTATGTGTGATTAGTATGAACTAGTATTAATTAATTGTTATTATATTAATTATTAATAATTAGTAAAAATTAGAATTAAATAGTAATGAATAGTAATAAGTTATAATAATTAGTATTAAATAATAATAATTACTATTAAATTATAATAATTAGTAATAAATTATAATAAATTGTTATAAATTGTAATAATTAGTAATAAATTGTAATTATTAGTAATAAATTATATTAATTAGTAATAAATTGTAATATTTAGTAATGTACTGTAATATATATTAACAAATTGTAATATTTAGTAATAAATTGTAATATTTAGTAATAAATTACAATAATAAATAATAAATGATTATAATTAGTAATAAATTGCAATAATTAGTAATAAATTGCAAGAATTATTAATAAATTACAAAAATTAGTAATAATCAGTAATGAATTGTAATAATTTGTAATAAATTCTAATAATTTGTAATAAATTCAAAAAAGTTTTGTTATAAATTCTCATAATTATTAAGAAATTATAATACTTAGTAATAAATTCTAATAATTAGTAATAAATTCTAATAATTAGTAATAAATTCTAATAATTAGAAATCAATTTTAATAATTAGTAATAAATTATAATAATTTGTAATGAATTTCAATAATTAGTAATAAATTGCAATAATAGGTAATAATTAGTAATTAATTCTAAAAATCAGTAACAAATTCAAGTAATTAGTTATAAATTGTAATAATTATTAATAAATTGTAATAACGAGTAATAAATTGTAATAATTAGTAATAAATTGTAATAGTTAGTAATATATTCTAATAATTATTAATAAATTATAATAATTAGTTTTACATTGTAATAATTAGTAATAAAGTCTAATAATTTGTAATAAATTAAAATAATTAGTAATTAATTGTAATAATTAGTAATAAATTGTAATAATTAGTAATAAATTATTATAATTAGTAATAAATTATAATAATTAGTAATAAATTATAATAATTAGTAATAAATTATAATAATTAGTAATAAATTATAATAATTAGTAATAATTATTAATATTTTGCAATAATTAATTATAATTTATAATAATAAATAATAATTAGTAAAACTTAGAAATAAATTCTAATAATTACTAATAAAATCTTGTAATTAGTAATAAACTATAATAATTATTAATAAACTATAATAATTAGTAATAAATTCTAATAATTTGTAATAATTAGTAATAAATTCTATAATTAGTAATAAATTATAATAATTAGCAAAAAATTATAATAATTTGTAATAAATTATAAAAATTAGTAATAATTTATAATAATTTGTAATAATTAGAAATAAATTATAATAATTAGTAATAACTTCTACTAATTATTAATTAATTGCAACAATTAGTAATAAATTCTAATAATTAGTCATAAACAACTAAAATTAGTTATAAATTACAACAATTAGTTATAATTAGTAATAAATTGTAATAATTAGTAATAAATTCTAATAATAAGTAAAAAGTTTTAATAATTATTAATAAATTCTAATATTTAGTAAAAATTCTAATAATTAGTATTAACTTGAAACAATTAGTAATAATTACTAATAAATTGTAATAATTAGTAATAAATTCTAATAATTAGTAATAAATTATAATAATTAGTAATAAATTATAATAATTAGTAAAATTAGTAATAAATTCTAATAACTAGTAAGAAATTCTAGTAATTAGTAATAAATTCCAATAATTAGTAATAATAACTTATAATCAGTAATAAATTGTAACAATTAATAATATTTAGAAATAAATTCTAATAATTAGTAATAAATTATAATAATTACTAATAAATTCTAATTATTAGTAATAAATTCTAATAATTAGTAATAAATTCTAATAATTAGTAATAAATTGATAAAATTAGTAATAAATTGAAAAAATTAGTAATAATTAGTTATAAATTCTAATAATTGTTAATAAATTCTAATAATTACTAATAAAATCTACTTATTAGTAATAAATTATAATAATTAGTAATAAATTATAATAATTAGTAATAAATTGTAATAATTAGTAATAAATACTAATAAATTATATCAATTAGTAATAAATTCTAATAATTAGTAATAATTAAAAATAATTAGCAATAATTAGCATGAAATTGTAATAAATTGTAACTAATTGTAAAAAATAGGCACAATTTCTAGTGGATTTGGATCTCCCGTTTTCCCGATTCCTTATATCCTTGTAATTTCATCCTACTAAAATCACTATGAAAAATCTGTCATAATGTACAAATACAAATTTTTATATGAACAAGAATGGAGAGCAGTGTGGCAAGTCCTTATTGCTCTCTATATTCATGCATATAGAAATAGATATTTCTACATCTGAGTAGATATTTCTTAGTGATTTCATTCCGAGATAGTAGAGATGAGTCGTCGAGGAAAAGTGCTATCGCCAATCCACGGGAAATTGTGTTGCTGGTAACTAACAATTATGAGTACAAATTAGTTGTAATTAATAATAATTAGTTGTAATTTGTATAAATTATTATACGTTAGATTAGATTAGTATAAAATTTTAAAAAATACTACAAATAAGTATGAAATAATATAAATTATTATAATTTGATAGAAAATAGAATTTAACTGTCTTCTCTTTTTTGGATATTTTTTTTCTTATATCAAATTTCAGAAAAATACTAATTATTTTATATTTTTTAGAGAGGTATAGAACAAAGAAGTTGACAAAAATCATTATTTGATGACCGCTCTTAGATAAGTCAGTACAAGAATCCAAACAATTTTGGTTTAAATCCTGTATAAATTAAGGTTATTGATGCTTTATTATCATTTGCATTATCAAAACCATAATTTGTTTTAAAAGGGAAAATCAAGAATTCTTATAAAAAATGTGATTTGAGGACATTAAACACATTTGAAAATTTTGGGGTTCATTTATTGAGTTTTGGTTTTCAACTAGATTTTGTTTTTTGGTATCAACATGGTGAATGCAGTTTTAGAGAAGATACTAATAAATTGGTTCCAAATCCAGAACAATTTCAAAATTTTAGTACATGATGTGGAAGATCCATCTTTTGAACAATATGAAACTCAAGATGATATAAATTTATCTCCTAAGATGGAACCATCTCATTTTTATGAGTTTTTGAGCTCTGTTGAGGATGCCTTATATCTTGGTTGCAAGATAAGAAAATTGGAAGCAATTATTAAATTTATGGCTATTAAATCAGATAATGTAATATAAAATAGCTTCTTTGATAAGATATTATCTTTGGTAAAAACACTACTACCTGAAGGAAATGTGTTGCTTACAAATTTCTATGGGAGTAAGAGGCTGGTTCTTAATCTGGGTCTTGGTTATCAGAAGATTCATACATGTTCAAATGATTGCATCTTATATTATGTTGAAGACAGGTCATTGATAATTGTCCCACATGTGGATAATTGAGGTATAAAGAGGCTCAATAAAAGAAGTCTGGATTGATTCCTATAAAACAATTGAGATATTTCCCTCTTAAATCCAGATTGAAGCATTTATTTATGTCTCATGACATTGCTGCATTGATGTCATAGCACAAAACATATATCCCAATCAGTAAAAGATTAAATCATCCCTCTGATGGTGATTCATGGAAACATTTTGACTAAGTACATTTGTCTTTTTATTTAGAATCCCAAAACATGTGATTGAGTCTTTATACTAATTATTTCTATCCATTTGGTTTTTACAATAGTCAATATTCATATTGACTTGTCTTTATAACTCTATACAATTACCTCATTGGATGTTGATGAAAGAACTATATATCTTTTTGAACTTCTTAATTTTAGGACATCCGAAAAAGAAAATTGATGTTTATTTGAAACCATTGATTTATGAGATAGATTCATTATAGAGGAAGGGTATCCGTACATTTGATGTTACCATGAAACAAAATTTCTTGCTGAAAACTGTGTTGATGTAGAAAATTAGTAACTTCCCAACATATTGCATGTTATTTGGCTAGAGTACATATAGTCCAAAATCATGTCTGTACTATATGAGATACAACAAAGAGTTTATGCTCATCAATGTTAAAAAACCTTATTTTTTTAACTGACATCACAGATCTCTTCCAATAGATCATCCTTTTTGGAGGAACAAATATCATTTCAAAAAAAGACATAATTGAAAGAAATGGACCCACAAAAATGATCTCTGGTATAAAGTAAAAATAAATTGTTTCTTCATTACCATCCAAAGATAATCAATTATTATTTTGTTAGTGGATTGATGATTTGAGACTTCAAGATGGTTATACTTTAAATTTGGGAAGATGTGTCAGAAATGGTCATATTACTAAAGTCATGACTTTTATGTTATAATAGAAAGACTTATATTGATTGGATTAAGAGGTTTTTTTGAATTATATTATTTGAGATGATTTAAAATAAATATAATATTTTTTACGAGACATTTGTGTGGCGACAAGTGTCTATGATGCATTAAGAAGACTGTAATGAGATGTTGTTTTAATTTTATTTAAAATGGAAAAAATATTCCCACCATATTTTGTTGACTCAATGGAGAATTTGGTATTAAATTTTCCAGATGAAGAAAAATGTGGAGGTTTGGTATAATTTCCATGGATGTACCCATTCAAGAGATGCATATAGAAATTGAATAAGAAAGTACATAATAAAGCATCGATTGAATGTTCAATTGTAGAAGCGTATTTACAAGAAGAAATTTATTTTTTCTTCTCTCATTAAATTCAATATGAATATTCCTAAAAAACCGTATTGTCCATAACATGGGAAATGTTGATGATGAAATTGGAAATCAATTATCAGTTTTTAATAAACCCGAAGTTGGATTCAGTGGAGTTCATGAACAATGTATTTCATATGATGAACATCACATATCTCATACACATGTTCACCTCAATTGTGAAGAAATGATACAATTTTTATAGTGAGTGTTCATATAACTTATTCTATATTTTTTGTTATAGTAAATTAATCTTATTTTATTTTTATGTTATATGATAATAATATCAAGAAACAACTTCTATAAATTATAACACTTTCTATTGAAGAATTTTGGAAAAAAACATTTCCACTGGTTTAAAAAACTAATAAAATAAATTATTTTTGGTTTAACATATAAAATCAATTTATTATCTATTATATTGATATATTTTTTTAAAAAAATATTAGGTAACTCAACATAATGATAACATTGATAATTAATTATGTGTATTGAGTAACCCACTGTCAAAAATAGTTAAATATTAAAATGTATATGCGGTGAATGGTTTTCGATTTCATACATGTGCATACGAGTAATCAAAAAAATGAATATTTTTGTTTGCTTGAGAGGATATCATCATAGAGAAAAATAAGTTGAATTTTAGAGAATTCTTGAAGAAATTATTGAACTATGTTATTTGGGACTACATTACATAACAATGTTTAAATGTCAGTTGTTGGATACTGAGAGAGGATTGCATGTTCATTCGACTCATGGAATCTTTGTTATTAAATATAAAAATCTTCTTTCATTAAATGAACCATTTTTATTGTCTCATCAGGAAAATCAAATTTGTTATTCAAAATATTATGATACTTCCAGAGATTTGAGTGATTAGTGGAGCTTAATAAAAATAAAATCTTGGGAAAATTAGTTTACTCAAAGTGAATTTGGTTCTATTGAAGTGGAAGGAATTGACATTTTTCAAGATACTGCTCCAAATCCATCTTATTCATGAAGAGACACAAATATTGATGATGGAACCCTATAGGTAAGGTATGATAGTGACAATGATGTTAATGATGTTCCAAATGAATTTTAATTGATAAGTGACGATGAAACTGAAACTCATATAGAAATTGATGTTGTTGAGGTGGAATATGAAGACATAGAATTTGTTAGATATGAAAATGAGGATGAAGAAGAACATTGACATAGTTAAATGTAGGTTATAATAATATATAATATATGTCTATGTATAATAGTTGTTTTTAACTATTTTTTAGAAATAGTCATTTCATGTTTCTGATGGAAGAGGATATGTATCATTTGTTGTGGGAATATGATCTCCCTTTAGATGAGCATGATGTTGGGTCATATGACCCTTAGACCATTGGTGGTTCAGGGGGGACTCATAGGTGGCATGTCCTTGTAGGATTGATGATTTATAACCCTTTCCCCGAGCGGCGTCCACATCTTAACTTCATTCCCCATGCGCGGAGCTATGTTTACCTGTGTATTTTAGTTAGTTTTCAATAATTTATTTATATAATAATTGTTTGATTATTTGGTCTTTCTTTCACAGCTTTACACATACAAATACTAGACAGGGGATCACTATATTGTGCAATTATTCTTCTAAATCATGGGTCTCATGGGATTAGATTCCTGTTGATGCGCAGGACCGCATGTTCGATCACTGGATGGTACATAAATAGATAATATTTATTTTGAAATTAATTTAATTAATAACTTTATATTATAAATTATTTGTAAGTTTTATGGTATCCCATCGATGAGATCATATATGAAACTATCTATAAGACATGATAGGGGAATATAAGTCAGCATTATAATAAGTTTTTTTCTCAATTAGAGAAGGAAAACAATAGAGAAAGTATGAGTGATAGAATTTTAAGAGTCTTGTCATGCCCACTAACTTGATTACATTTCATATTAGGTTTGAGATGGATTATATTTATACTGTTTGGGTGGTTTTTTTTAGAGTTGATTATTGATAGGTCGACAAAATATGGGGATTCATGAGGTGACACATCGAGATGGTAGTCGTACATTCAGTACTCATAGGGAGAATATGGTAAATACTTTTTTCTAAAATAATCTATGTAAAATTAAATGTAAATAGATTATTTTGTATTCATATAGGCAGTTAAATAGTTTGATATTATGGAGTTCGACATTTATAGGTGGATTTACATTGATCTGACCACTTGATAGATTAGAGGTGCTCACCAGTGTCATATTGTAGTTAGTATAATTTTTTCTGTTTAAAATTTAACTATAAATAATATTTTAACTATTTTAATATTAAATTGAAATTGAAGAAGTCATTTGAGGCTGTGACGTCTCAGACAAAGACTAAGAGTTGGGCCGAGACTGATACTCAAATCAGTGGCCACCGATTTGATGAGACAACATGGAAGCATGCAACCCAGTATGCCTTCATAAAAGGCCGAGTTATTGGTATGAGCTCTCGATTGATGCTTGTGGATTATTATGGCACCACTGTAATGTCAGCATCCAGCTCGAGAGCAGATCATGGAAATTCATCATCATCTTTTGATGTATAGTATTAGGAGTAGTTGCGAGCTGAGAGTGAGCTTATAGAGAGTATGCATAGGGAGAAGGAGCAGATGCATCAATCGCCTCAGCAGTAGTAGGAATAGGTCCTATGACAAAAATAGTAACAAGAGATGCAGGAGGAGATGCGTTGATGTTGGCAGTAGAAGGCGCATGAGCAGTTGGAGTACAAGCGATGTCTTACTCGAGGTTTAAGGATTGAGTTCCCTCCGCTATCTTTTCTAGTTCCTCTAGATGACCCCCTCTGTGATCTTTTTATTTTTTATGATAAGACATTTGAATGTGAATTTTGATTATAATATTAAATATCTACATTTCTATATAGTGTGAATATTACATTTTTAATATTTTTATTATTTTATTAATTATTATTTTCAATTATTTTCTTTTTATTATTTTTTTATATTTGTCATGAATATTTATGTTTTCATTATTTCATTATTTTTTATTATATTAGTAATAATAATAATAATATTTCATTAATAATAATACGAATATTATTATATTCTCAATTTTTTTATTCTATGAATATCATATTATTATACTAATATTATTATTATTATTATTTCATTAATATTATTATATTATTATTATTATTATTTTATTCATTTTTTTTTATTTTTTACACTTTTTGTGATGGGTCCCGTCGAAAAAAAATATTTCAAAAACATAGCAAGGGGTTTTGCAATAGGTCCACCACCCCATCGCAAATACTATTTGTGACGGGCTGGCACAATAAGGTATTTAAAAAACACGAGGAAGCTATTTGCTATGGATCCTCATCATGTCACAAATAGTTTTTTCTTGTGACATTCCATCGTAAAAAACTATATTTGTGATTCCCTTTTCTCCAATGGGGCATTTGTGATGGGGATCTATAAAAAAATGGTATTTTTGACAAGATCCTGTCGCAAATGATCTATCGTAAATGTACCAATTTGGTGAAGTGATAAATGATACTTTAAAATAAATAATATTTTATTAAATGTTATAAAATTCACAAAACTCAAGGACAAAGGAACTTTAATAGTGTAAAACATGTCATAAATGATCCAATTAGGGGTTTTTTGACATTTTATAGTAACTATGTTAACCCTATAGTGTAAAAGGATATGTTGTCACAATAATGGTTAAATTATTTAACTAAGGGTTAAAGCCAAATGATAAGGTTAATGTTTTGTCCTAAATATGTCTAAAATTCATTGGTTGAGGAGATTTAAACCCATAATCATATTATTCTCAAATAAACTCACTTTGGATCCATTTTAATTGAAAAGTAATTTATATTAATTTAATATTTTAAGAGTTTCTTAAAGTGACCCTCCCCTCTCTTATAAAAGGGAACTTCTCCTTCTCTTTAATTCACACCTGTAAATCTATTTTTCTCATAAAAAACCTACCCATTTCCTCTCTCAAATTCCCTCACTACACCATGGAGTCTATACATTGGGAAGAAAGGCATTTTAAGTAGTCCTTTTGTGAAAATCAAAAGGAGATACCTAAAAGAGAGGAGGTTAACTCACCCTCAAGTAAGGGAAAGTACAAGGTAAGGGTTAATTTCACAATATCATTATTATTTGAGGTTGTTTACATGTAAGTATCTATTTGTAAATCTCTATAATCCATGTCTATGTTTCTTAAAATATAATTCAAAATATTATCGACAATTGTTTAAAGTCATTTTTACCCATGTTTTACTTTTTATAAAACATTTTGAAAGTAATATTTCCATAATTTTCCAAAAATTGTACTTTATAATATTTTCAAAAAATTATGTAAATAATATTTTTTTACTTATAAGGAACAAGTTACTATTTCCACCATTATGATGCCTTAATATTTTGAGTCATTTCTTATAATCTTACAAGGTTATTTTCAAAAGAAATGTTTTCTTTTATAATTGAATGGATTATAAATAACTTCGAAGTAAAAAACGTATATTTCCCTCAAACAGTTTTAATTAATTTATTAGATTATTTTCATCTATTTCAACATCCTTTGTTAGATTTTATACTTAATTATGGTTGATTTAGTATGATAAAATCTTCCATATTATATTGAAGGTTTCAGGATATGTTTGACTATGGATGTGCGATTTATGTACCGTTCATAATGTTTTGTTAAAGTATTAACATTTTGCATGCTAGTTTTAATAGAAATGTTTATGTTATGTTTCACCCTTTTCATATGAGTAATTCATTGGAGTTAGTAAGTAATAGGCGGAGCTTGCAATAGCCCCTCGATGTATCAAAAGGTTTCATGTAACAAAATAGATATGGTTTTAGCCATGGCCTTACCCATTTAATAGATTCTTAGAATGATTCCTTGAAATTATTAGATTCTTGGAATGAATGATTGATAATATTAGATTCTTGTCCTGAAGCATCGATGGTATGTTTCAAATGTCAAGTATTATGCACATATTCATTATGAGATTATTTATTGATATTACATATGATCATTTGACTAGTTTAATACCCATGTGAATGATTAAATTAATATATTTGATTTATTCTTACCGTATTATACTGAGGATTGTGTTAAAAATTATAGTATTTCAGTTTGATACCTTGCCTCAAAATTTTATGCTTATTTATGAAATCTTATAATGTATTTTTTAACCTTACTGATCATCTGATCACACCCCTTTCATATGTTTTATTTTTCTAGGATTCCAATATGTGATTTTTGAATGATATACAGGGTTAATATAAGATAATAATAATGTTTAAAAAAAAACGGACTATGTAGCATATTTTATTTTGAATTGTAATGAAAGGTTCATGTACGTAATCTATTTTCCAAAACATCTAAACTGATAAGTCCTTTGGGATTTGATTCCTGGTAATAATTCCAGTATATTAAAATAAAGAACTATGTTTGGGAATTTGGGGTCAAGGTGTTATACATAACCTCACTAAACATATATTGAATTGTTGAAATTAAATGCAATAATCACTTGGGAACTTCACTAGGGTTAGTAGTCAACACTCTCCAGGGGTGTAGACCCAAAAAACCTCTAATGGTGATCAAAAATTTCTCACAGATGGATCTAATTTATCTCCATAGGATATATAGTCCCAGTGTTACCAATGTGACCTCACTAGAATCAATGAATTTGGGATCCACTGGGACTATGAGAAAAATCCATCCCACTTTGACTTCCCTACATAGATCCAAATCAACTCATCACTTCCTGATGTCACTTTTGGAAAATAAAAGAACCACTAGCTCCAGTATTTACCTAGGATCTAGTCTTACCCAACACTACTTATTTAATACCTTGATGAAATTTAAGAGGACAAGCATCACCACTTGTTTCTGTAATGGTTCCCTCAATCCCTTCTCAAACCATAAATATTTTGAATCAAAATATTTACTCATATACAGAGAAAAGTGGATTAGGATAGTGAATATAGAATATTATTCCACTATGGAAAATTATCCCAACTTATGCTCTATAACATTTGGTCGTTATCTTAGAAAATGGTATCTAGATAAAAATATTTAAAAAATAATTATTAAAAACACTTCCAGTTGAGTCTCTAATACTTATTTCCCTTGAACATCACATATAATAAAAAATGATGGTATCCTTTTAGCATAAAAGTAGCTAGATGAACCTGATGCTTCTCCAGAGTCCTAATACTCTCAAATAAATAGTAAATACAGTCAACCCACTATTTTTCTTCTTGAGGTGAAACAACACCTTAGAATACAATAAAGTTAGGGGAAGAAAAATCCTACATAACATCCATAGTTGTGAGATCCCGTTATTGTCTCACATATACCACTTTTTAAAGTTGATGAGTTAAAACCTCTGGGTCTTTAGGATAAATGGGAGGCCTAGATTATGGGTCATTTTCATTATCCCTCACCTATATATCATTTGGAGGTTGATACAGTGACATAGACAACTTTAGAAAATATAATTTTTTTTTATTCACATATTCACAATACTGGTCATATCATTACCTCATCCCCTTTAAAAAACAATTTTCTTTATTAATAATTTTTAAAAAACCATGCTATAAAATTAATCATGTGAAATGAAGGTAATAACTTGTAAATGGGGTTATAAAAATAACTAAATCAATTGAATGAGTTACATTAACCTTCACATCATAGAAAATAAAATATAAAAAACCATTTTTTTATCAATAAGGTTTTAGCTAATATAAACATTCAAATTATCCCAAAAATAAAGGGAACACACACATGAGAGAATATAATACATTATGTTAGGATACCAATGCCTATATAAACATGTTTATTCATTATTCTTGCGGCTCATGCAGTGAGTCCAACTCAAGGACATGGTTAACATGAAACCTGGACCATTAATATAAGATCAATATTCTACCATAAATTTGTTGTCCCAATATATTTATGGATTGATTACTAGGACCTGAAAATCCTACCTCGTAAATTCTGTCGATCCCATCCCAATAGGTGTTAAGTGTCTCAAATAACAATTTTTTGTGACCAGATTCAGATACCCAAAAAAACCTGAGATAAATTTTCATCATGCCCCAAGTAAAACTTTCAATCTCTAAAAGATTAAATAAATGTTGATTGATGGTTTTTGTATATTAAATAGATAGTTTATCCTCAATAGAGTCATACATAACTTCCTGGACAATTATGAACAAGTTTTGTCATGACATTTGGTGGTGTAGGGCTACTAAACACCCAAATCAGCTAATAATGGGTGTATCAGTCCTCCAAGGGTACTAGGAAAATTCATATCATATATTTTAAATAAAATGGAATTCCATGAACAAACAACCCAAAAACATCATACAAGTCACTATACCTATGTAACTAGAAAATTCACTTGTATCCATAAAGTTCTTAAACAAAATAGCCCCCATGGAGCCAAAAATATAATTCACAAATATTAAACCCCCAATATGAACATTTGTGGGAATCCCCTATGACCTCACATTAGAACGCCACCAAAAAATAAAAAAGTACTCATCTCGACTCTACTTATTGTAAAATATATACCCATGACCAAGTAAAATCATTACTCTTATGTAGGTGTTTTCAATAACTTGGGTCACATAAGAAAAGGTCTATACACCTCTTATATAAATATGTGAAGGGTGTGAGTTCATATACCCTTAAGGAAGTCACCACCTAACCTCGAACAATCTATCAGAAACAAAAGGGTATAACATAATAATGAAATTTAGATGGATAGTAAGAAAAAATGGGGAACATATAAAAAATTATAGAAGATATATAGATTATACAAGATTATATTCTAAGAATGAAGATATATAATAATACTTTTTAAAACTATAATAATTTTTAGAGGCATCATTCAAAACTTTCTCAATCTTGGTTTATAATCTAGAAGTTTATCTGTTCACTATAAATAACCTATCCATTGATGATATATAACCATACCTATCCTCTATAATAGGTAGTGCACACGCACACACAAAAAAAACTCATCCTCCAAGGGTGTAACACCCCTACCTCAAAAGCCCATAGTCGGTGTATTATTTTAATACATTGGCATGATTATAAAAAATCAAGTCTCGAAGAACCGACCAGTTTAGCAGTCCTAGAAAATAGAATACATACATGAACATTACATTAAATTATAAAATGACTAAAAAAAACAACAACAACATTGTCCCCTTTTGAACACATTCATATCCATTAGCCTATCCCTACAGGCCAACCATAAAATACTTCTTCAATACTTGGAAAAATAAACTATAAAAAGGGGTGAACTCAGATGCTCAGTAAGGATAACAATATAGTGGAAACTATCATAAATAAACATAAAACATTAAGGAAATATATAAGACTAAAACAAAAGCCTTTTAAACTTTAAATTCAGCATAATATGGAAAAGATAAAATCAAATAATGCCATTTACTTATTCAAATGAATATTCTAATAGTCTAATAATCACATGAAATATCAATAACCACTTTCATAATGATGGAATTCATAATGAAAGACTTTAATTTCAATGTCAAGGCCTCGTACCAAGAAATAGGGGATAACTGTAACCAGATCCCAACCCGAAGAGCCTCTGTAACTGGACTCCAACACGGAGAGCCTCTGTAACCAGACTCCAACCTGAAGAGCCTCTGTAACCGGACTCCAACCCGGAGAGCCTCCATAACCAGACTCCAACCCAAAGAGTTTGTGTAATTGGACCCCAACACGGAGGGATTACTTTTACCGGTCCCCAACCCAGAACATACTAGTCCAACACATTCATCTTAAGAAGAGGTTGAAATATAACATAAACATTCATATTAAAACTAGCATACGAAATGTCAATACTTTAACCATAAACCATGAATGACATAAAAATAACTCATCCAAAGTCAAACATATCTCAAAACCTTAAATAAAAAATGGAAGATTTTTATAATAATAAATAAACTTTAAACAAGTGTAAAATTTATCTAAGTATGCTGACATAGATGAAATCAAAATTATTTGAGAGAAATATCTCTTTCTATTTTGAAATCATTTAAGAGTCAAATAATTATAATGAAAACATTTATTTTGAAAATATTATTATAAGCTTGTAAGGGAAGCTTTGAATATGTTATAACGACATAAAATAGCTGCACCCGTCATATAAGTTAAAAAAACATTCTTACCTTAATTTTTGTCAAAAAAGTCGTAATGTAACTTATTTGGAAAACTACAGAAAGATTCCTTTCAAAAATATATAAGGTCAAATAAGGGTATAAATGAATTTAACCCATTGTCTATAAAATAGTAAAAATGTTTTGAAATAAATTTTTAAGAAAACACGGATGTTGATGATAAATAGGTCCCAGTATATAATTATGTATAAACAACATCAGATAATGAAGAGATTGTAGAATTAACCCTTTCCTTGCACTTTCCTTTAGTCAAGGTTACGTTTAACCTCCTGTATAAAGAACATAGTATGTTATTAAATTATACCAGAACCATATTAATATATATGATATCATACATGATTCATTTATGAATGTATACTACCCATTTAATAATAATTTCCATGTTAAATTAACATTTCGGGTAATAATTTCTTTCTTTATCGTACATGTTTTAACTTGTTACTATTGATTGTATCACTTAGATCATGATTTAAATACTTATAGAATATAAAACATGATTTATATATCATATATATTTATAATATAAATATGTATAATAGATGTATATATGAATTGGAAAACACCGTTTACGGAGACAGTATGCAGTACGTACGCATAAACACTGTTTCCGTTTTCATATCGTATTGAACGGAACTAAGTGAATAAGATATATGTAAGTAAATATATATATATATATATATATCTCTAGTAGAATTATTACTCCATATATTATGTACTTATTAATGATATATATTTTATAATCATCATGGAATGGTGAACGTGGAAATGAATCTCATCACGTCGTGGAGACGGTAATCCGTACGTACACACGAGTAAAAATATCATTATATTAATGGATAAATCGTATGTAATTAGATGTTATATCATATATAAATAATTATTAACATGTTATATTTATTATTTACATCAGTTATACTAATTATTATACCCATCCAAGTAATGAAGTGTTTGAATAACAAACTACACCATGACGTGGAGACAGAAATCCGTACGTACGAACGTATGATGAATTTTTTATTTATAGGATGGATAGAATAATGGATATGGTTGTACCATTTTTATAATAACATCACAGTACATAGAAGATACTAGATTTATTATTTTAGAATGGAAAAAACAAATAAAGAGGAAGTGGAAGAATAATTTTTTTTTGAAAGAGATGATGAAATATTTACCTCTTCTCTGGGTTCTTCCTTTTGATTTGATCAAATGGGATTTATAGGTTGGATTTATGACCAAAGTAAGGACTCTATTATTAAGGTAGGAAAGTTAGTAGGATATTTGGTCAGGGTTTGTCCGAGTAAAAAGGCTTTGGATGTGTGAAAGTAAGAGAAGGGGAAGTGCCCTTTTATAAGAGAGGTGAGGGTCACTTTAGGAAAAGCTGGAAAAATTATTTTATAATAAAATCGTTTTTGGTTTATAATGGCTCCAAAATAAATTATTTAAAGGCTCAGGTGGGTATGGCTTGAAAAAATCTCAACCAATAGGTTTTATATAGGTTTTAGGTCATTATATTAACCTTATCTTTTAGATTTAACTCTTAGTTAAATAGTTTGACATTTACCATGTCTCTTTGTATTTTTATATTATATGGTTAATAAACTTACTATAAACTTCCAAGAGAACCCATATAGGTTAATTAATGACATATATAATATTATTTAAGCACTTTTTCCAAACCTTATATTTTTATGAATATTATATCAATCAATAATATAGTATTTGTTTTAAAAATTAATTAATGTCAATTTTGACATTATTTGGTATTTGGTTTTTGTGAAAGTCATCAAAACTTTATTGCTTCAAACAAGATAAATTGAATCAAACATAATATGTCATATTCACCTATACATTTCGTGGATGTCATAAAAACTTTGATATAATATTTATTTTAATATTTATAATACCATTTATTTGATTCTTTCATTAATAAGGTAATTACTGCATCATCATTGTGTCATAAATAAATTAAATTATTTTATGTCGAAAAATTATAAATAAAATACCATTATGTATGAAATATTTTTATCTTCTTAATGAATATTTATAGTCAAATTTATGTTGTGCGTAACTTTATATTAAAAATGGTTTAGTTATTAAACTTTGAATTTAACACTTTTAACTCTTCTTTAAATAAAATAATAATAAATATCCTAATCTAATAAAAGTGGAAATAAAGAATCATATTTTATTCCTAAGGGTTTTTTTTTTCGAAATACACTTATCCAATAGAATTAGGACATGTGTTCGGGTAATTATGGTATCATTTTTACCCTTAATTACCTTATTTACTATTAACCGTGGAAAATCTAAGTCAAAAGTTACTATTCAACAAAAATTATTTAATCTTATTGAACAAAATTTTACTGAATTATATTAACCGTGTCTCTAAAAATTTTGAAATTCAACTCACATAAGTGGTAAAATTAAATTTTATGCAAATTTGCAAATGCTTCTAGGAGGTGGGTAAAAGACCGTAAAAAGTTCAATAATCTTTTTATATATCTAAACTAATTATAAAATGACTCCAATGAATTACATTGAACTTATATAGGTATTATGTATCAATTTTGACCAAAAATAAATTTAAATAAAATAAATAATTTTTTAAATAAAAAGTCAGTTTTAAACTATAACTTAGTGTTTTTCACTATTCATCAAAAATTGAATGTTTTTAGAAAAATACCAATAATTTACCCTAAGAAAATTTTGATATTCAAAATTAAAAAATTAAGTCCATTTTACCAAATTGAAAACTTAGAATTTGCATTTTTTAATTTAAAATTAATTCCCGTTGTCAAAACCAAAAAGCGGGTTTTTAAAAAAGTGAAAACTGTCAAAAGATTGACATGTGTTTATGTTAAATTTAAATGTGAAATTAATTATAATGACCTAAATTGTATTAAATGATAAAAATATAATCTAATTATACTTCAAAACCATTTAAATTCATAGTTTATCATAATAAGTTATTTCTATTAAAAAAGTTGTTTTCAATTAAAATTTTGTTTTTTTTCACTATTCACCAAAATATGAAAGTTATAAGAAAAATACCAAAAATTTATCAAAACTAAATTTTTATTTTCTGATTCTAAATAAGAAGTTTATTTTTTTAAAATTGAATATATAAAAGAGTCAAATTTTGGATTTATAAAGGGTTCTCCATTAAAAGGCGGTAAAATTGCATTTTCTGAAAAATACTTCCTTTATCTGAAAAATTGAATTTGTTCTTATATTTTGTCTAAGAAACACATATTATGGATGTAAAAGTTATATGGAGTATATAAAATTCAAAATGCAGTTAATACTATTCATAACCATTTTTTGAATGGCTAGTTTGGTAAGTCGTGGCGTGATCGAACTCGGTGTTGTGTGTAGTGCATGTTATTGAATTACTTTGAAGAGATAACATACTATGAAATATTGGGGTGTTACATTCGCCACTCCTTCAATAAATGTTGTCTCCACAATTTGAAATTATTCTTCTAAAATAAGAGGTTGAAAATAGAAAATACCATTGTGGAAAACCCACATCAGAAATAGGGTTAATAAAATTTAGTCTTAATAAGAGGGAAAGGGAAATAAAAAAGTCACCACCAAATTAGGGTTTTGAATATGAGAACATTGGTGGAAATTACAGACACATAATTGGAGAAAAAATTTAAATATTTATAGGGAGTGATTGAGGTCATCAATCACAAACAAGTGTAAAATTGAGGGCCTCAAACCCATTAATATAAAATGATTTAGAATATCATTGGTTCAAAAAAACCTAATGTATTTGGATAACACATTTTTGGTTTTAATATCCCTTTCCTAAAGTTTAAGAATTTATTTCTTCAGAGAATAATATATATATATATATATATATATATATATACTTGACAAGTAGAGTTCCATCCTTTAACTAATTTCTACCACAAACTCATCTTTCACTCCAAAAGATAATAGAAATAAAAAATATTATATTTATCCTAATATTATGAAGTTCCAGACATATAACATGAATAAAATTAATTTATAATAACCAGGGACTTCCTGTAGGATAGTGGTAGGTCATAAAGCCTTGTCGCACTTTGGTTGTGGGTTCGATTCCTACAGCTTTGTCCGTCGCGATGGGTTATCATCCGACCTGCAGGTTGTGCTTTTTCTAAAACTATAGTATTATAATATTCAAAAATAATCTTAATAAATAATATCCTAAGTTAAACTTAATCCATTCAAACCTTTATAGCTATCCAAAATACTTCTGTCCAAACTCACAGTCCAAAATTTATAAGATTGGTAAACAAAATGAAGATCTCTTTTTCCATGCAATAACATATGAAAAACTTCATCATGTATTCTTTTAAAACATGGTAACACCCTGAATTACCATAAAAACGTTTTAATTACATTCATTATCCTTTATTCCTTATATAATACTATATATATTCTCTATATCCATTTTTTTGAATATTTCTACAATGATGGAATAAACAAACAATTAATCAGTTCCAAGGTAGTCAAGAATATCCAATAAAATTTATCCAAATCAACCATCTCTTATTCCAAAATCACTACCTCAGTATCAGGACCATATTATGGTTTACCTTTCCTTCAACCATATATTTTACAAAAAAAAATTAACCTGCTATTGAGTCACTTTTCTTAGTTCCACACAATCTCAAGTCCTTAATGAAATAGTATCGCAGAAAAATCCTTATATACTCCATAATTCTTAAACATGTACATCATTAATACAGTACTCAAATTACACAATACTTTAATAACCACATAAGAACTCTTAATCATTCCTCTTTATCTTTAGTAGTATCATAACTCGATTATTATCCAATAGCAGCATTTGGGGTATACTATGATGATTTGGACAATGATTCGCGTAGTGTTCCAACTCCTTACAGATGGATCATTGTACATTTTAAACCATTTTCTTTCCCTTGAAATCACGTACTTGGTGTCCTTTTTCTCCACGCCTATAACAAAATCCCATTCCCTTTATGCATTTACCAAGATGATTCTTTCCACAGTTATCAAATATGATAAAATCATTCTTTCCCTTATTCCCTTTATCCATATTTCTCTCTACCATATTTTTCTTCTCTGGCTTCCCTTCAAAGCCATAGGACTCAGAAAATTCTTTACTTATCTTATTAACACATGATACTATTTATTAATATGATGATAATATGTGGGAGACTATTTACTTTCTAAATGTTGGCTTGACACCATGAAAGATATGATCCTTCTTAATCTTTAGATCATGCGTATTGCTGGAGGTCTCATTCCATCTACTGGGAGCCATTTCTAAACAATGGTATACACTAGGTTAGTGTATGAATCACAATGCATAATTCAAAACTTGTAAAATAGTTAGCACAAATTGAGCTGTTCATGGATATAATCCATAATCATAAAAATGTTTTCTTTGAGGAGGTATATACTCATAATCCCTTCATAGTGGTTTGTAAAGAAAATGAGAATTATACTAATCATATCCCCCGAGAGTGTTATAACCAAGAGTGAAACAAGGCCCGTTGTCATGCACCATTTCCCGTTCAATTATAGCTCAAAGAGGTGTTTTCAGGGTTTACCCTTAGGTACATCAGTGCCAGAGCCGCCTCTACCTGCTCATATCTAGACAAGGATGTATTGCTAGAAAAACTCACAAAATATATACAGTACCAAAATTATAGGAAGATCTTCTATACTAATCCTCAAATTCTATCTTAGGGTAGTGTTCTCTAATCAGAGTTTTTCTAAATCTAGTTCCCAAGGTCATTTCTAAACTTCCTCTGATACCAACTGTAACACCCTGACCCCAAAATCCCGGAGTCGGTGCATTATGTTAATACATTGGCATGATTACAAGGAATCAAGTCCCGAAGAATAGATCAGTTTATCAGTCTTGGAAAATAGATTACATATATGAACGTTACATTATAAAATGACTAACAAAAACAACAACATTGTCCCCTTTTGAACAAATTCATATCCCTTAGCCTATCCCTACAGGCCAACCATAAAATACTTCTTCAATCTTGGAAAAAATAAAACATATAAATGGGTGAGCATAGATTCTCAATAAAGATAAAAATACAGTGAAAACTTTAATAAATAAGTATAAACCTTTAAGGAAAAGTATAAGACTAAAACAAAATCCTTTTAAACTTGAAATTCAGTAAAATATGGAAAAGATAAAATCAAATAATTCCATTTACTTATTCACATAGATATTATAGTAGTCTAATAATCACATGCAATATAAATAGCCACTTTTATAATGATGGAATGCATAATGCTAAACTTTAATTTCTATGTCAAGGGCTCGTACCAGGACTTTGGGGCTAGCTATAACTGAACCCCAAACTGGAGAGTCTTTGTAACCGGAATCCAACCCAGAGAGCCTCTGTAACCGGACTCCAACCCAGAGAGCCTCTGTAACCGGACTCCAACCCGGAGAGCCTCTATAACTGGACTCCAACCTGGAGGGTCTGCTGTAATGGGACCCCAACCCGGAGGGAATACTTTTACCAGTCCCCAACCCGGAACATACTAGTCCAACACAATCATATTAAAAAGAGGGTGAAATATAACATAAACATTCGTATTAAAAATAGCATACGAAATGTCAATAATTTAACCATAAACCATGAATAGAATAAAAATAACTCATCCACAGTCAAAAATATCAAAAAACCTTAAATAAAATATGTAAGATTTGTATCATAATAAATCAACTTCAAACAAGTGTAAAATTTATCAAAGGATGTTGACATAGATGAAATCAAAACTATTTGAGAGTAATATATCTTTCTATTTTGAAGTCATTTAAGAGTCACATAATTATAAATAAAAAATTTATTTTGAAAATATTCTTATAAGCTTGTAAGGTAAGCTTTGAAGATGTTATAATGGCAGAAAATAATCGCACCTTCCTTATAAGTTAAAAAAACAATCTTAACTTAATTTTGTTGAAAAATTTGTAAATTACCTTATTTGGAAAATGACATAAATATTCCTTTCAAAAACATATAAGGTCAAATACAGGTATAAAATACATTAACCCGTTGTCTATTAAATCGTAAATTTTTTTTGAAAAATATTTTTAAGAAAACACAGATGTGGATGATAAAGAGGTCCTAGTAGATAATTACGTATAAACAACCTCAGATAATGAAGAGATTGTAGAATTAACCCTTACCTTGCACTTTTCTTTAGTCGAGGGTATGTTTAACCTCCTGTATAAAGACCATAGTATGATATTAAATTATACTAGAACCATATTAATATTTATGATATCATACGTGATTCATTTATGACTTTATACTACCCATTTAATAATAATTTCCATGTTAAATTAATATTTCGGGTAATAATCGCTTTCTTTATCGTACGTGTTTTACCTTGTTAATATGGATTGTATCACTTCGATCATGATTTAAATACTTCAAGAATATAAAACGTGATTTATATATCATATATATTTAGAATATAAGTATGTATAATAGACGTATATTTGAAATGGAAAACACCATTTATGGAGACGGTAGGCCATACATACGCATAAATACTTTTCTGTTTTCCTATCGTATTGAACGGAACTAAGTGAATAATATATATGTAAGTAAATAAATATATATTTATATACATATATCTCTAGTAGAATTATTATTTCATATATTACATACTTATTAATGATATATATTTTATAATTATCATTGAATGGTAAGCGTGGAAATGAATCTCATCGCGTCGTGGAGACGGTAATCCGTACGTACGCACCAACGACAATATCATTATATTGATGGAGAGATAGTATGTAATTGGATGGTATAACATATATAAAGAATAATTAACATGTTATATTTATTATTTACATCATTTATACTCATTATTATACCCATATAAAAAATGAAGTCTTCGAATAACAAACTATACCTTGACGTGGAGATGGTAATCCGTACCTATGCACGTATGGTGACTTTGTAATTTATAGAATGGATAGAATAATGAATATGGTTATACAATTTTTATAATAACAACATAGTATATAGAATATACTGGAGTTATTATTTTGGAATGAAAACAACAAAGAAAGAGGAAGTGTAAGAAGAAAAGAACTTGAAAGTGATGATGATATATTTACCTCTTCTTTGGGTTCTTCCTTTTGATTTGATCAAAAGGGCTCCATAGGTTTGCTTTATGACCAAAGTAAGAAATATATGATGAATTGAGTAAATTTAGGAGGATATTTGGTCAGGTTTTGGCCATGACAAAAGGCTTTGGAGGTGTGAAATTAAGAGAAGGGGAAGTGACCTTTTATAAGAGAGGTGAGGGTCACTTTAGGAAAGACTTGAAATATTATTTTATAATAAAATAATTTTAGCATTCTAATGGATCAAAAATAAATTATTTAAAGGATAATGTGTCTATGTGTTGAAAACCTCTCAACCAATAGGTTTTAGAAAGGTTTTGGTCATTATATACTCCTTATCTTTTAGATTTAACTCTTAGTTAAATAGTTTGACATTTACCATGTCTCTTTGTATTTTCATATTATATGGTTAATAAAATTACTATAAACTTCCAATAGAACACCAATATGTTAGGTAATTACATATATAATATTATTTAAGAACTTTGGATGAACCGTATATTTTTAGGAATATTATATCAACCAATAATATAGTATTTGTTTTAAAAATTAATTTATGTAAATTTTGACATTATTTGGTATTTGGTTTTTGTGAAAGTCATAAAAACTTGATTACTTCCAAAAATATACATTTAATCAACCCTAAAATGTAATATTTTCCTATAAATTTAGTGTATTTCATAAAAACTTTGAAATAATATTTATTTGAATATTTTTAATACCATTTATTTGATTCTTTCATTAATAAGGTAATTACTACATCATCATTATGTCATAAATAAATTAAATTGTTTTATGTCTAAAAATTATAAATAAAATAAAATTATGTAGGAAATATTTTTAAATTTTTATTGAATATTTATAGTCGAATTTATATTGTGTGGAACTCTATATTAAAAATGGTTTAGTTATTAAACTTTGAATTCAACACTTTTAACTATTCTCTAAATAAAATAATTATAAATGTACTAATCTATTCCAAGTGTACCTAAAGGATCATATTTTATTCCTAAGGTGTTTTATTATTGAAATACACTTATCCAATATAATTAGGCCATGTTTTAGGGTAATTATGAAATCATTTTTACCCTTAACTACCCTATTTAATTTTAACCGTGGTAAATAAAAGTCAAAAGTTACTATTCACCAACAATTATTTTCATCTTATTGAACCAAATTTTACTTAATGATATCAATTTTTTCCATCATATTTTTGAAATTCAACTCATAGAAGTAGTAAAATTAAATTTTATGCAAATTTCCAAATGCTTCTAGAAGGTGGGTGAACGACCGTAAAAAGTTTCAATAAAATTTTTATATGTCTAAACTCATTATAAAATGACTCAAATGAATTATATTTAACTTATATAGGTATTATGTATCCATTTTTAACAAAAATAAATTTAAATAAAATAAATAATTATTTAAATAAGAAGTCTGTTTTAAACAATAACTCAGTGTTTTGCACTATTCATAAAAAATTGAAAGTTTTCAGAAAAATACCAAAACTTTACCCTAGGCTAATTTTAATATTCAAATTTCAAAAATGAATTAAATTTTACAAAATTCAAAACATATAAGATGCATTTATTAATTTAAAATTAATTCCTATTGTCAAAACCAAAAAGTGGGTTTTTAAAAAAGTAAAAACTATCAAAATATTGACATGTGTTTATGTCAAATTTAAATGTGAAATTAATTATAATGACATAAATTGTATTAAATGATAAAAATATAATATAATTATACTTTGAAACCATTAAAATTCATAATTTAACACTATAAATTATTTTTATTAAAGAAGCTGTTTTCAATTAAAGTTTAGTATTTTTCACTATTTACCAAAGTATGAAAGTTATCAGAAAAATACTAAAAATTTATCAAAACTTAATTTTTATGTCTCGATTCTAAATAAGAAGTTTATTTTGTCAAATTTAATATATAAAAGTGTCAAATATTGGATTTAAAATGGGTTCTCCATCAAAAGGTGGTAAAATTTCATTTTATGAAAAATACTTCCTTTATCTAAAAAATTGAGTTTGTTATTATATTATGTATAAGAAACACATAATATGGATGTTAAAATTATATGGAGTATATAAAATTTAAAATGCAGTTAATAATATTCATAACTGTTTTTTGAACTGCTAGTTTGGTAAGTCGTGGTGTGATCGAACTTGGTGTTGCATGTATCACAAGTTACTGAATTACTTTAAAGAGATAACATACTATGAAATAATAGGGTGTTACAAAGGGAAGACACTCCCTCCTCATAGGGAGATACTTTATATGCATATAAAAAATTCTTCTCCTTAGAGGAACCTTATATTCTTATAGTAAGGAACATGTGTATGTGTGTGTATCTATAATTATAAATATATAAATAAATTCTTCTATATGATGCCTCTATCCTATTAAAGAAGAACATACCACATACAAATACATATATCTCCCCTTGTTTCTAGATAACACATTATGAGTTGGATTCTATAGAACAAGGTTCAACACTTGTATAGGAAATATATGTTAATATATGGATAGACAAAGTAAATAACATAAAATATGCCTCGAAAAATCTAGATCATGTTAGAATAAAAACTTGGAAGATATATATATAGTTAAAAAATAAATTTTTTGATCAAAATACTTCAATGATTTCAACTTAAACATAAAACCTATCAAAGGCATCACCTGGGCTAGTTTTATAATTGAACATGAAATATTGTTAATGCTAACATAGGGTAGCCTCTAACCACGAATTAATTTTTTACATGTGAATAAACTAATAACATTGTTTTTTATCATAAAAAATAAATCCAACAAATTCATATCATGATTTATTCATAACTAGAATGAAAACCAAAGGAAATGGTATACATTTTGGGCATAAAGTATCAAATTCCAATACGTAATGACCATTTTTAGATTATTCATAATTTTTTTATTAGAAAGGTATTTAGTGAAATATTTTATTTGACTATCCCTCAATATACCCCATTCCATTTTCATAGTTGCACTATATTAGTTTGAGAAATAGATAATAGATCAACCTCCTTAACATGTAAATATGTGAAGATCTATCACTAAAAGGATTAGAGATTCCATCAGTAATAGGTTTTTGAACCCTAGGTTAGACCAAATAAATATCCAAATCACTACCCTAACTAATAAATGAAAATATGAGAAATTAAGGAAAAATATTTATTCTATACCAATGTACACAACCTCTTGGTACCACACAAAATAAGATTTAGAAAAGGAGAACCTTATATATAAACCCTAGAAGGAAGCTGAGGTTGATAACTATTTTTAACTACTATAAATGTAATAGAAAATCAAATAATAAGGGTCACACCACCTTTACATCAATGATGGAGGACTTATGTATCTAATTTTTTATGAATCAAAGTTAATAATTAAACCTTGATTAATAGAGATACAATGGAACCTATGGGAGAGCCCTCGAGTGGAGAAAAATACTAATGTAAAAGGTTTGAATCCTGATTTAGGGTTTATGAGGATATAATTTAGTGGTGAAAATACCATTTTAACCCTAAATTTAAAAAATAAACATAACTGGAACCTATTTAGAACCTGGTATAAGCTACCAGATACTCGATGGGGCTAACAACGATCCAACACCTCACCTAGGTCCTTCATGTACCCAGTACCAGACCACTAGGTACCTGATACTTATCTAGAACCTTAGGTTCTTCTTTTATCCCCACCTTCTCTACCTAAGGACACCAAACCTTCTATATCTTATAATTATACTTAGAATGAGATTATAAATCCAAAAATAAAGAGAGATATTATCATAGGAAGATATGGGTCTTTAAACAAATACTTGAACCCATATATGTTTTTTCACACATCACATCCTGTTAATCATACTTTTGGTTATTTATCTAGAAGTATAGGTATAATTATTACTCTTGGGTACTCCACTCAATTTATAGGTTTTAAAAATCATTAACTTTTATAGTTAAAATTAACCCTCTTAGATGAGAACCATAGAGTTTAAATATATCAATCTCCCTCAAGAACCACTTGTAATATAAGTAATAACATGTTCTTATTGAGTTCCACTCAGAGTATGAGTAATAATTGTTTTTCTAGGGTCCTCCTACTTAATTATAAATTGAATGTTCTCTCAGGTTCTCTTCCCAAGAGTACGATTATAGAATGCTTCCTCTTTGGCACTATACTCAAATCCAGGGAATATCATATACATAAACCTACCTCTTTTAACATTACATATAGATCTCATTTCCTTAATCATCATGATCTATTATAGAATCATAGTTCCAAAATATAACAAAAAATGTGATTGTTATATTTAATGGGTATAACAATGAAAATAAATATACAGAAAATAAAAATAAGAAGAAAACCATTCTCATTAAATCAATAATATTATAATTTAAAAAAAATAAGGAATAGAAAATTTATAATCATAATTTACAACAAAAAATAATTATCATCTTTTTTTGAAGGTGGTTCCCTAGAACTAACTGAATTTTTAATTTCAATTTCCATAATATTAATAAATATCTTATAATATTATAATTATTATTATATGTAACATTAATGTGATAAAATCCTTAGATTATTTGTCACATAAAAATGTCATAAAAGTTCCACACTATTATGAGAACCTAGATATGTTATGAACATATTCTTAAACATATATCATATGATCTAGATACCATAATTCTGATGGGACACATATGATGTTTTACTATCAACTGTTATACCCTTATAATACATTGAGATTTCTTTTCATGAAGGTCACACTCAACGATATTCAAGAATGGTGGTCAAGAGAAGAAACCCTCAAATAGTAATTTCACATGTATTATATGAAATTTTATATTCATATATGAGAATTTGTTCATTATTATTATACTTGGTATTATTATTAATGTATACCACAAATCACGTACTTTATGTATGGATGGAAATCATGACCATATATACATTTAGAGAGGAATCATATGTTAGGTGCTTCATAAGTGATATGCAATTAATTGAATAATTAAAGAAAATATCTCCCGCTTATTTATTAATAGATGAATATATCTTTGGATCATTGATCGAAATGAATTTATCTTATTAAATTCATGTCTATGGTAGTCCATCAATGAGTTTATTTTAGATTATGGTGTTGAAATTTAGGTAAATTCACCGAATTCCACTGAGAAAGAGGCATATTGGGACACATACTAAGTGTGTCCAAAACAATTTATATTTAATTTATATTAATAATAAATATCTTTCTCCACTTTTGGACTAGTACTTAATTATGTAATGTTTACCACACATATTCAATCATGAGATATTCAAGTTTAGAATTAGTGAGTTAAATTTTGTATCTTTTTTATCATCCACAAGTTAATAATTTTATATTTATAAATTGTCTAGTTTAGTAAATAGATTAATATAAATATTTATTTATTCACATAAATATTTTTTTATGATTTCAGTGAATATAATATAAATTTATTTATGAGATGAATTATTTTTTTGAATAAATATTTTCTTATTTAAGGTTTGATATTTTCAATGGTATAGTAATGTGTCATGTTAATTCCCTAATTAAAATGATATATATTACATTTTATTATTTAAATAAATTTTAATTTATTTATTTGGAAAATGGTAGTTAAATAATCACATGTCATGGGATATAATAAAAATAATATTTTTATTTTTTTACATGAGACATAAATTAAATATATTGATAAGGACCTTTGGGTAATTTTCAATTTTTAACTCTATGATAATAAATAAAAATATATCAAATTTTTAAGGGAAAGAGACTTGTTTTTCACAAAAAAAGACCTATATAATTATCTCAATCCCTAGGGAGAATAATTATCCCATAACCTCTCTCAAGAAAATAGAGAGAATAACATAATACCTTGTTGTGATCAACAATGAAGGACATGAGGGACTTGTCTCTATCATTCTCACACCCAAATATTAAAGAATGTTGTTTGGAGATTCATGAACAATGCGTGGATACACATAGATGAATACTTTCTTGGATTATCTATCACAACAAAAATTTAAAATGAGTAGTAATCAAAATTTACTAAGTGATCACCTTCAGGGTAATTTTTTCATCAAATTGTTTATAATTTAAATGTGAAATATCCTGAATAAGATATTCACTTCTTATGATCACTATGTTCTTAATATTTATCCATTAAAACCATGGAAAAACTAAAATTGGGCACACACATAATGATTTTTCTAATCTCAGGAAACTTTAGTGGAATCAGAGATATCACATAATAATTTTAATCCTTTATAATTTATTTTATCAATTTCATGCATTGGTTTACAGGTTTTTCATTTCTCTATTTTCATTATTATTCTAACAATCGATATAACATGATAATCTGAGTATACATTACCAATAAAGAGTCTTAAATGTATAATTATCACTTGAATATACCATCCAAAGGTTCCACTATTGTTGAATTCATGGAATGTAATGGTAAATTAGACACTATGTACCTATGATCAACTCACACAAGGAGTGAGCCACATATATTTTGGAATTCCATGTGAGTTAGTAAAAAACCTCATCATACATCACGTATTGACCGCCTAAATGGTATGTAGTTTGGTAGAGATTATATGACATGTATCTATCATAAAATCTATATAACCCCAAATATTTTTAGCTCTTGTAAATCATGGAAATCCATGTGGTCAATATGTGGTTTCATTAGATGCCTTGTAATGAGTAACAGCTATGAAATGTGACCAGACATGGACTACATGACATGTTTTTAACATGAACACACTGTATAAAATTTTTCAATCCATAAAATGTACACTTTGAGGTTTTAGGTGTGTTGTATGGGTCAACGTGGAGGATAATTAAACCAAGATAAAAACTAAAAAATGTGTAGTAGGTTGTACACACTAAGTAATAGGGTTTGTTCCACACAAACTACACACCGAGTGATTTTCAACATTTATTTGGGTATAAAGGCATAATAATTAATAGAACATAAATTCTAAAAGTACTAGACATGTAATAGTCATCGTACACACCATGCACTTTATGTGAATTATTAACAGTATTAAGAGTGTATATTTATGATGTGACATGTGTTTATACCTACCATAAAGACAACGTGGTTTGAACCATGGAACTACATTATGTCTACATAATGACATATGGTGTGGGAATACCTATTGTGTAAATAAAAAGAACATGATAAGGATTATATAATATTTGTGTTTCATGAAATGTCGAGTGACAATACATGTTGTAAAAATATAAAATATCAAAAAAGTATTTAATATAACCCATAAAGTACACACCATGTGACCTCCAAAGTAAATTCCAAATAATTAATTATTTTAAAATTAAAATTAAAATTATATAATTTATTTAAAATAATACTAGATTGTAATATTATTTTATGTAAAGTAATGTTAATAAATAATATTAATATAACGTATTTATAAATAATTAGTTTATTAATTCATTTATTCTAGTAAATTTATCATCAACATAATGAATAGAAATTATTGCTAGAATCAATAAATGCATTATCATTTCATGTTATGATTTATTATGAGATTAAAAAACCTATGTATGTGTTTGGTTTATTCAATTAATTTAATTATTTATTTCATTATTTTATATGGTAATTTAATTAAATTAAATATGATGATTTATGAATCATCCCTACCTATTTTATTATGTATGGGTTTATGTGTAAAATTCTTTATTTTATGTAATTGTAAAACCCTGCTAGCCATGAACTATGACTGAGTAAATATTTGTAATGGATTTTTCTCCCATTGAGAAGATACAATTTTGGATGTGATCCAAGGTGAATAGAACCGATGAGATATAGAGGATACTAGAGAAATGATGTAACTCATGCCAAGCATGGGCTCAAAAATTTATTTCCGCAAGGGTCAAGGTTGGTGTATCACTGCTCGATAAACTAACCAATAGTTAAAAGAACATGATCATATCACATACTAATTCTATTTTTTCAATTCATGGTTATTTATTTATTTTTTTAATTCATGGTTTATTTAGTTGATTAAACATGATAGCATATTGTAAATCTATTAATACGCATGATAAAGATAAAATAAAATAAATTTATCATGTGTAATTTTTTATCACAAATTCTTAATTGTTTATGTAAATTCCACATAATATTAAAAATCATGTGAAGAATAAAAAATTAATATTTTTATATATTTTAAGTGAAATACATCAATAAAAATATTACGTTATAAAATTAATTCCAACACTTAAGTTTGAATACAACCATAGTTCAAGGTATTGTCTTGGAACTCGTCATGATACTTTAAATTATTTGGTAGTTTTAATAAAATCTTGGGTTGATTTAGCCAGGATATCATCAAGAGTATCTTTTCCAATAAGAATTGGTGTAACATGGTGGAAAGAGTTTTGAAATCATAGTTTAGGATTTTGGGATTAACGAGTTCAATAAACATATCAAGGAGTTTTGAGTTAATGTAGATGGAAAGAAAATCATACCTAAATACGTTTTAATAATTTGAAAATTCCTCTATCTTGATCATTCAAAGGGTAATAAGGATTCTTTATACTATAATATCCAAGTGACTGTAAATTCTAAATTCAATCGCGAGTGATGTTGGTATTTTAAAAAATAGTGGGAGGCTAATGAATTTTTTAGTTAAGTTATAATCAATAATAAAAATAAAGTACTAAAAATATTATTTTATTTATTATATAAAATAGAAATTTATTCAACCATATAATTATCCTTATGATGAATCTTATAGAAATATAATCTCTAGACCAGTAAAATATTTTAAAATTAGTACAATCAGTTGAAAAATGTACTACACTAAGATAGATTTTTTTATATTGGAGTCCCCTATTCCTACTAAGCCTTTTGAAAAGGTGCGTGAGGAGGAGAAACATGTCTACTAAAAACACATGAATGATTCATTGGATATCTGATTACTCATGTTATCATATGAGATTAGTGAGCTATAAAATATTCTTGAAGACGTGGATTCATACTCCATGATGTCTCATCTTAGTGATATATATCAAGATAAACCTAGATAAAAAAGGTATGAAATATCTAAGACACTATAATAAAACAAACTTTTATAAATGAAATTACCTTCTAAATGAATAAATTCTTTTTAAATAATTTAGTTATATAAAACACATGCACTATATTTTATTTTTTATTTTGGATCATTATAAAATATTGCCATAATTTTTATGTTGGGATTAAAGGATTGTTAAGCATCAAAACAATTGTTAATAATATCATTATATAGTGTCTATTTAGAATACTATATATAAAAAAATAATAAAATCTAATTGACATAGAAGGAAGAAGAAATGGCTGTGACCAGTAGGATCATAACCCATGAAGCCCATTTATCAGAGCTTTTAAGGGAGATAGAATCACTGAAATTTTTCCTTGACCAATCCAAAGCTAAGATTCAATAAATGAAACTGGATAGAAACCATTTATGAGAGATGTTCAAGCTTAAGGAGATCACAACCCAAACTAAGTTCATCGAACCACCCCAATAAAGTACCACTATCGTACACCTTTATCTTTTTCCTTCCAATGGTGTAATAAGATGATACATATCTAGACCCAAATCATATGAATTTTTTTATATTTTATTTTTTTAAAACAATTTTTATTTTGATCCATTTAAATTATTATATATATATAATTATATAATGTGTTTGATAAAAATTTGTTTTTGATATGAAGGAACCAAAATTGTATTTTTTATAAATATATAGTTTCAATAAAAATAGTATTTTTTATAAATCCAAGTGTTTTGAAATAAATTTTATTTTCTTTAAATATGATTATTTAAAAATATTTATTTAAATATAGTTGGTATATATAATTTAATTAAGTACCAAGTAATTTTTATAAGGTTTATAATGTTTTCTATATCATAAATAATAGTAAAAGTAGAAACTTTTATATTTATAAAAATATTTTGGTAAAATAAATATAATTTTTTAAATCATCGTTTTAAAATTATCAAAGGGTTAATTTTTCATAAGTTTCTAAGATAGTCATATTTTTGGGTAAAAATTACATATGATATAAATATATATTATGTATTTTGACATTATAATAGCCCTAAAGTGTTGTAATAAATACTATAAAAGGTATCCAAAACCAAAAATAGGTTTTAATTTAAAATAATGTGTTTTTTAGTTATTTCAATAATTTTAAAAACCTAAAATGAAACTTCAAAAACCAATATTATATTTTAAGGTGTTAGAAACAATTCTTTATAAATCTGACTCACTTCCACACCATGAATGATATTAAATTAATGATTTAGTTTCTTAACTTAATAAAATATTTGATCCACTCATATTTATATTAAACCATGGGAAAAAACATAGTATGGTTTATGTTTATGATTATCTTATTACTTAGAGTCCAACACCTATGTTTAGAAATTAATAAATAATTCCCTACTCTTTTTCTATAAATACTCACCCAAAATCACTTTAATCTTTAGTAAAAACCATTTGAACATTAATTTAATCTCATGTTATCTCTATAAATTCAACCCAATATGTTCATAATCTCTTAACATGCTTCTCTTAAGCTTTTGAATGAAACCTGTCAGGTGACAAATTATCTTCCTTTTCATATTAATTCTTGTAATTGCTTGGTATTTAGCATTTTGAGTCTAAATTTATTATGATGTAATGTATTTATAAATATACCATCACTATCCAATTTATTTTCTAATGACGAGATACTATTTATCACCTCTCATTATAACCTTTATGTATACCATTACTATATCGAAGTAAGGTATCTTTCTCTCCCTTCTTTTCCATTCAAGAACCTTCTTTGTATTTAGCCATTTTTTTTGAAATTTTTCATGTTTTAATGCAGTTTTACACACCACTTTACTGTAATTATGATTTCAAAGTAATTATATACTGTATTTTACTCTTATTAATCCCTTAAATGAACATTTATGTATTCCCGTTATGATGCTAAAATTATCCCATGATTTTAAATGATAAATTTTTGTATTAGGAATACCTATCTACATTTCCATTCAAGGGTAATCACCTAGATGTTAATACATTGCATTGATTATGAAATTACATTTTTTCAACCCACATTCATTAATCATTGGATTAAATGCGATTAAATAATTTTTTTGTTCTATATTCTATGTGGCACACAAATTCTTGTAAATGATATGAATATGTTAGGTATGACCATAATTATATTGCCCTTAATTGCATTGGATAATTTTTTTTTCTCATTATATACTCTATATGTTGCATCGTTGGTTATCCTAATAACATTATGTTGTGATGTATTTATATTTATCCTTGAATTATGATTATGATTTCAAGTTTTATGTTGTTGATGAATTTTTATGATGCCTTAATTATATCATTTTATATCATATTTCAATGTTGATTATCACTTCTCTATGTGACCATTCTATACCTTTTGAATCATAGATAATTGTTTAACTTATTATATGAATTTATTATTCATATACTATGATTCATATCTCATACCTTTCTTATGAACAACCTTGTTTTATCCCATACTGTATTATAAGACAAATTAAATTTAAGGGAAAATTATGGGATTCTTTAAATAATATCATTGTATCCATGTTTAGTGTTATTTTTCAATGTATCTAATTTTAAAAATACACTAAGCCTGTCAATCCTTTTGAAATCTATTATCTAAATCCATATGTAATTAATCTTGGAAGAAAATGTGTAAAATATATGGATTGTATTATTTGGTATGATAGAAGTCTCTATTAATTTTTTAAGATTAAGATTAGAAAAACATAGTGAATAGAATAGGGATAATACTAAACACAGTAAAAAATACCTAAATATTAATGAATTATAAGGTTCTTGGTTTTATAACAAAATAAACCCCTTTCTCTTATAATTGGATATAGTTGTGGAATTGATGTACGTTGGGGCAATAACTCTTAAAGGGATCATTATATATTAACTCAAATTATACATATTTCATGATAGAGTCCAAATAATGTAAACCAAGCTAGACACTCCTATGGGATATCTTTTATTTAACCACATGCTTTTTTAAACAATTATGAAAGGAACAAAAAATAATATGAAATTTAATGTAAGGATATAGACTATCGATAACTTACATTGAAACCTAGAAAGTCATAGGTTTAGGAATACATGTTTTTTATAGGTCTTCCATTCAATGTTTATAGTTTCCCTTTTTATATGTTTAATATTTTGAAAGTATCATCCATATTTTTCCTTTATTTCAGTCAATGGATTGAAATAGGAGGAACTGAGTCAACAATCAATGTGATGGGTATTGTGATTACTGATCAAATGATATTCCCAAACTTATGGGAGTAGGAGTCAAAAAATTCATGATAATACCTACTAAATTAAATAAATTTTCAAATAGAAACCTAAATCAAGAGGAAAAACCAAATACCCCTATGAAAGAACAATTTTAATTTGATACCATTATATGGAAAAAGACTCCAACATTTAGTGGATATTTTGAACCCTTAATCAGATAATAATTGATCAAATCCGCTAAAAAGTTATTCGTTTTTTCATCAGTGCTCCAAACAAGAGAATGTCTTGCAAACTACTTTTCACTTCAAAGGAAAATTTTATTAATGGTTGATCTTGATAAAAAATATGCAGCCAAAGGAATAAATCAATGTGATGGAGTGGAAAAAATTCAGGAAAATGATTTTTAAAAAATATTTTCCTCACAATATCTGGATTAAAATGGAGAGGGAGTTCCTTATCTAAAAAATAGAGGAAGATAAATCCATCAAAGCATTTGAGGAAATCTTTAAAAAACATTCAAAATATATATTCAACATTTTCATTTACCCTAAAATTAAATTTGACCCCTTATTTAGTGGGATAAATCCATATCAATGAAAAGCTTTGTAGATTTGATACTTTGACCATAATGAAGAAATTGATCAATGTGTTATAAGTAGTGAAATGTAGATTAGGGGATCTAAATGGTCTCACGAGACCTGATATTTTAATAAAATAACGAGGTTTAATTATAAGAGTAATGGATAAATATCATGGTGGTAATAAAGTAAAACTTCCCAATTGACAAAAGTAGATATGGATGTATCCCATAAATTTTATAAAGGGGAAAAGGAAATTCTTTAGGTGTTTGTTTGAGGGGAACTATGTAAGAAAATATTGATGGGATAAACCCAACAATGTCATGAAAGAATGGAATTTTTTTAACCCTCTACCTATTATCCAATATTTCAACTACAAGGAAAAATGGAACTATGAAAACCAATGCACTAAGCTAAGGGTTGTCAAAGATAACCAATGATAATGAACTCCATGGACTAAAGAGTAAGGGTGAGCATATGATATCACAATTTATATGGTGGATCCTAAAAAAAAGTGTATAATAACATACTAGTTATTCATTAAAGACTATAAAATGTACTATTTGATGATGGTTCTAAACATTCTTTCATATCACATGAGTTTTTTAGCATTATTCAAACACTACCTCAAAACATGGAAGTTGGATTGTAAATGAAAATGAAAAATGGGTCAATTATTATATATAATGAATAAAAATTATCTACTATAAATATTTTAGGGATGAATTTCCTAGAAAACCTTATGGTACTCCATTTTATATTATTTTATGATATTCTAGGTATGAATTGGATTCCATGTATAGAGCCAATATAAATTAATGGGTGAAGGATATCACCCTCTGTATCGCGAATCACTCTCTCTTTATATATAAGTGTAAGGAAGAGGATAAATCACATTTAGAATCATTATCTCAAGAATGGATATTATTTCCTCATGGGAAAAAATACCTTGCTCAAATGATTTAGAATAAGGAAAAGATCATCCATTATAACATAGCCATTAGAAGATAATATGATGACGTATTACATGTAGAATTGAATGTAATTAATATTAACCAAGCAGTTGATTTCTCAATAAAAATTATATCGAAATATTTAATAATATCCAATAATATATACATAATTACCACCATTGAACTTAAATATCTAAACAAGAAACTAAAAAATAATCTAGATAATTGTTTAATACACCCAAGTGATTTATCATGGAGTGTTCCATTCCTTTTAAACAGGAATAATGATGATACAATGTTCCTCTGAATTGATTATCATGATCTCAATAAGATAAAAATAAAGAATAAGTGTCCCCTTTGTTAGATTTATGACTTTTTCAATTAGTTACATGGAGATGATTACTTTTCTAATGTGGATATTCAGTAAGAATGTTATCAATCCAAGGTAAAGAAGTAGGATATCCCCCAGACTGATTTTTATAAACGTTATAGGCACTATGAGTTCATAGAGATTCCATTCAGACTCACTAATAATCCTTCTATTTTCATGGAATAAATGAATAGAGAAATTAGGTATTATGTTGTCATATTTTTGGTAGTATTTATAGATTATATTCTTATCTACTCCAAAAAAGGAGGAATATGAGGAGTATTTCAATGTTGTACTGAAGATATTATTAAAGGAAACTTTATTTGATGAGTATAGTAAATATGAGTTTTTGATGGAGTGAGAAACATTTTTGGGGTATTTTATCACTAATAAATGGATATCTTTTAATCCCTTAACAATAGAGGAAATTTAAGGATGAACCATACCAAAATTTGTTATGGTGATCCATAGTTTCCATGGATTGGTCAGATAACATCATTGACTTTTGATAAAATTCCCACAATTTTCAAACCCACTATCCATGCTAACTCATATGTGAGAAATGTTTATCTAGACAGAGAATGTGACGACAAATTTAAGGAGTTAAATAAGTGTCTCATCACTACACCTTTGCTCACATTTCCCACCAGTGGGGTAGGTTTTTTGATATAAAAGAATTAATCCAGAAAATTCATGTGTTGTGTACTCATGAAAAATAAAAATGTGATTACCATATACCTCTATCTAATTAAATATCAATGAGTAAAAAATACTCAACACATGATCTGGAATTGTATGAAGTGATCTTTGCACTAAATATATGGTGAGATTATCTGTATGAGGATACATGTGAGATATATTCTGATCATAAAATACTTAATTTTATATTCACACAAAAAGAGATCAATATGAGTTGATAAATATGGTTAGAGCTGATCAAGTTTTACGATTTCATAATCCATCACTATCCTGGGATGGAGAATAAGTTAGAAGATGCCCTAAGTAGAGGTAATCCCACAACCCTATCCATGATGAGAATTGAACAGATCCAATATTATTGGAAATGTATATGATGAACTTTTGAATCATAAACTTAATTCCATAATACCTTTATAAAATAACTAATCAACCATCCATTATTTAGAGGATCAAGAAGGCCAAAAAATGTGACAAGGAGCTACCAAGAATAGTAGCGAAAATTTTAGAGTTTCAATTTTCTAAATATAGTGTTATAAGGTTTGGAACCCAAATATGTGTCCAATAAAATACATATCTAAAGAGGGAAATTTTGGATGATGCACATGTCACATTTTTTCAACTCATCTTGAAAGCAATAAGATGTGTAGAGATCTAAATAAGAACTTCTAGTGGGATAACATGAAGAGGTAGATTGTATAATTTGTATCTTAGTTCTTGTTATTCCAACACGTATTCCAAAAAGAAAAGGATAAATGAAATAATTTTAAGGGTATGATGAACAAATTACCCATAACGGTATAAAAATAGTAAAATATAACCTTAGATTTTGTCATAGGAATACCCAAGACATATAATGGCCATAACACTATTTGGGTGGTAGTCAATCTCCATAAAAAGTTATCAATTTTAATTTCTATGAATTAAGACATCTCTCTCAACCACTTCAACAAGATATATGTAAGATAAGTGGTAAGAATGAATGAAGTACCACTGTCTATTGTATATGATTGAGATTAAAGGTTTACTATGAGTTTTTGGAGAAGTCTTTAGTAAGCATTGGATATAGAAATGAGTTTCATTACTGCTTATCACCACTATATAGATAGTTAGTTTGAGAGAACCATTCAAACTATTAAAGATATATTGAGATCATGTTCAATGTATTTTTAAGTATTTTGGGATTAACACATTCACCTAGTGGAGTTCTCATGTAGCAGCAATTTCTATTAAGCATACAAATGGAACATTATGAGGCTCAGCATGGGAAATGTGTTAGGATAGAACATATTGGGATGAAATTTGGAAGTATAAGCTGATGAGACCTTATCTTTTCCAAGTGATGATTGAGAAATTTCAAACCATTTAGTTTATTCTGATATCCATTCAATTATAATAGAAATACTATGCATAAAACCATCAATAAGACCAAGAGATTAATTGGACATTATGAATCATAACTATTGTTAATATTTTATTTATATAGTTACTATTAATATTTTTATATATTGAGGGTTATAATAATCTCCAATTGATATATAAATAAGAAGCAATGGAGTCAACTAGTAGGATTGTACCCTATAAATCACATTTATCAAAGCATTTGAGGGAGATAGTATCGTTGGGATTTCCCTGGATGGAGACTAAACAAAAATTCAAAAACTAAAACTTGAGAGGAGCTAATTATTGGAAAATTTAAAGTATATATTGATCACTGCCCAAACCGTGTTCGATGAACCACCCCAAGAAAGTACTGCCATCACACACCTTAATTTTAGGGAATACAATGGTATTATAAGGGGTTTTGCTTCTAGACCCTCTTAGTATGAATTTACATATTTTATTTTAAATGAAATAATTATTATATTGACCCATTTTCATCACTACTATATATATACATGATTATATAACAAGTTATATAAAAATTAGATATTGATACAAAGAATTCAAAATTTTATTTTTGAGAAATATATTATTTTAATTAATACAGTATTTTTGATAAATCCAAGAGTTTTGATTTTTTTCTCCTAAAATAGTCTTATGAAGTGTTATTTATTTAAATATAGATGGTAACATAATTTTATATTGTCCCATGTACTATTTATATGGGTTAGAAAGTTTTTTGAAAATTAAAAACTAGCATTTTTCAATAAATAACAATTTTTATTATAAAATAAAAATTAATGTATTTATAAAATTAATTTATAAATATATATATATATTTTTAAAAATAGTTCTTAAAAATTATCCAATGGTTAATTTTTCATAATTTTCTAAGAGCGTCAAATTTTTGGGTAAAAATTAAATACAGTATAAATAAATTGTTTGTATTATGACGTCATAATGGCCCAAAAGTAATGTAATAAATATTATAAAATCCATCCATCGAAAAAAATAAGTTTTAATTTTAAATTATTGTTTTTGAAGTTATTTTATTAATTTCACAAACCTATAATGAATATAATAAATCCTATATCATATTTCAATGTTTTAAAAACAATTATTTATTAACATGGATCACTTACACATCATGAATGGTATTATTTTAGTGATTTAGGTTCATAAAATAATAATATATTATAAAATAATCCTCATTCACAGAAATCATGAGAAATTACTATGGGAAAGTTTTTATTTTATTTTTTTATATAAAATCAAAAACCTATTTTTAAAAATTAATAAATAATTCACATTTATTTATCTATAAAAACCCCCAAAAAATAAATTTATTCTTCGCTAAAGACTATTTTATCATAAATTTACTCTTCATATTCTTCAATAAATCCATCCCAATGTGTTTCCACATTCTTAATAATCTTTTATCATTCTTATTGAATCAATCTATCAATGTATTTTCTTCATTTTTCTATCCATTCAAGTACTTTGTATTTATCATTTTTAATATCAATTTATTATGTTTAACTATGATTATAAATTTCAATTTACTATATTATTGATATTATTATAATGGAATAATATATATCCCTTCTCATTTTGAACTTTACCACTTTTTTTTACCATACCAAAGTATGGGATCTCTCTCTCCCTTCATTTCCATTCAAGCACCTTCATTATATTTAGCCATTTAATTTGAAATTGTTCATGTTGTAATGTGTTTTTACACATACCTTTACTATAATTATGTTGTATAATTATTGAGATACCACCTATCAATATCATTAATCCCTTATAGAAACCTTTATGTTTTCTCGTTATGCGGTAAAAATTATCCAATTATTTTCCAAGCCAAACTTTTGTGTTGTTAATACCCATACCCATTTCCACTCAATGGTATTCAACTAGATGTAACAATCCTTTATTGATATTTTACATCCATTTATTCTACCCAGACTACTTAATCATAGGATTAAAATTAACTAAATACATTCTTTTGTTGTATGAACTTTTTGAAACACAAATAGACGTACATGATATGAATATAATAGGTGGTTATGAAATTATATAGTCCTATAATGAAATGGGTAATATTTTTATCTCTTAAGATACCATGTATGGTTCAAAAATGATTAGCCTAATCACACTATGTTATTATTTTTCAATGGTTTTCCTTGACTTATGCTTATGATTTTATGTTTTATGTTGTTACCACATTCCTATTATGCCTGGATTCTTCCATATTATATCATGATTCAATGTTTACTCTCACCTCCCTATGTCACCATGTTATACCTCTTTAATCAAATTTACTATATTACATTATGATATTCTTTTAATATTCCTTAAATTGGATTTATATCTCACCCCTCTTATATAATTCCTCAGGTTATCCCATGTGGTATTAGAATATTAGTGGAATTTAAGTTCATGTTATGATGTTTTTTAAATGATGTCATTATATCTTTGTTTCAAGTTATCGAGTTGTGTATCTAATTTCTGAAAAACACTTGGACTCTTAATATTTTGGGATTATATTATTTTCATTTGTATGTAATAAATCATGAAATAATCTTTAGAAAATGTATGGATTGTCAAAGGCACTATTTATATGTAATCTAGGAGAAAGAGGTACAATTAGATCACATGTAGTTAAGATGATCGACAACATTGAGGGTCTTGGAAATTTTGGTATTCTTTTTTCCAAAGTAATTCTGCATAGACCTCCTTATCTCCTTACATATTATAATATTCTCATGTTTTATTATGAATTTAAACATGAATAATATATATAAGCTGCTCCAAAATCTATAAAATTTGATTCCCCATGTTAATAAAAGAATGTATCCTAAAAAACATTTTCTATTTATAGTGAACATGACACTACAAGAAAATAAATAAATAGTGTTGGTTTATTAGTTATGGTTTCTTGTTACTTCTGCTAAAAATAAAAATAAAAATATCCATCTTCTTTTTAATGATGACATTTTTTTACCATTGCTAATTTTTTTATGATATTTAATATAATAACCTCTAAAAAATTTGTATTTAGTGGTTTTTAATCAAGGAACCACCTCTAAACACAATAATATATCAAAGTGAAACCCACCTTTGTTCCTCTATTATCACTTGATTCCCTAAACTCTCACTCAAAGTGGAAACTCCTAGAAAAAAATTCAGCATCTCTGCATCTCCTCCTTGACCACAACTCATCATCAAAGAAAGAGTCTGGCATGTCCTTTCCTGCTCAACATTATCCCCATGTGATGAAACTTGTAAGATAAAATCCCCACTCAACATCAATATATAGAAAAAACCAATGTTTTTATTCAAAAAATAATAACTTATCACTTCAGCTATTATTGACCAATTTCTTGATTTTTGTGTGTAATCCTTTCCTAGTGGAAAATATAATATTCTATTTACTATTTAAATTTTATATATAATCTATAAAGAGACCATTATTTTTATTGGTTCAAATTAACCTATCATTTAAACTTTCAAATATTCATGTGAAAGTTTTTTATTACATATTATTTCTATACTACCATCTGTAGGCTATTAATCACAGACATATGTGATAGAAAATGGTTAACAAAAATGATCAATGCACTTTTATAATGAATCCTTATATTTGGTGATTCATCAATTAATTACTTCTCTAACTTATTCTATACTATAACCTACAATGGTTATGTCTAGGTGTGTGTGGACAAGATTCAATTATATTTAGACCTATATAGGAGGCTATCTAAATAAACATACCCTATTTTTTTATTAAAATGTAAGAATATTAGTTTTATATTCTTTAATGATCACTTCCAAATCAATTGATCTTATAATTCTTAAATTATATTTAACCTTCAAGTTATTTTCAACAAAAATGTCATTATACTAGTTAATTTTTATTCAAAACTATTTAAAATTTTCATATTTCATCAATTAATAATACTGATGTTATATAATTATTGTACCTGATGAATTATTGTTAGTGAAAATTTAAACTTCTAATATTTCATTGATATTAGTGTTTAATTATCCCATAACAATTTTATTATTCTTAAAATGATATTATTTAATTAATTAATTTTATTATTTTATACAAATATTTATTAATATCATACAAATGGATTAAAGTGGGATTAATTTAGCCTGAAATATAGCTCAATATATTAAGGGTTGGATGGTGTTTTCAGATTTTTCAATTTCAAATCGATCTATAGTTAGAAAAATAAAATGTTTATTTCTTCATTTTAATTTTACACAATGTTCAGAAAAACATGAAGTTTATGAGAACTTGATATTGAAATAATTTCCAACTAGATATATGAGATGGATTTAGCATGGGGAATTAGACACTACAAAAATTTCACCATCTGACCACCATAAAAAATGATCAATATACTTCCCCAATAATAAACAATGAGATTTAGAACTTTATTTATGATGTTTTATAAATTTCACAGAATGATGAAGATTTTAATATATCAATGGAACCACTTTCTTATTTTCTAGAGATTAATACAATAGGGAAGGTAAATAGTAAATAAACTAAGATTTATGAATTATTGGAGAATTGAAATCAAGAGTTATATGAAATATGTATCAAATATACAAATTTTTCCTTATTCCTCAAGTTGTACCTTATCACGTGCTTATATGGAATTACCAAAAAAGTAATGATGATGACATTGGATTTTGTTTCTGGATACGTTTTTTTGAGATAATATCCCTCAATAATTTTATGATATTAAGAAAGTTATAAAGAAACTTAATCTCAATTATAAAAATATACATTCATGCACTAATGACTACATGTTGAATTAGTGAGAAGATTTGAATATAGAAGAGTTTAAAGTTAGTATACTTCTAGATGGAAATATGTTAATATTGATGAAAGTATGGATTACCGAACTATGAATAAGAAGAGAAATAAAATTGCTATAAATGTTTTACATTAATTTTTTTAAACCCAAGTTTGTAAATGTTATTCATGTCTTATAAAATTTCCATGAAAATGAAGTATCATGGAATAGAAAAAATAAAGGTTTTATACATTATCATAGAGATTCAATATCACAAAAGTACTTTTTCTCATTATATCCAAATATATATTTAGATATTATCGATTTTCATTTTTAATGGATACTAATTTATTTAATCCTTTTAAGACTCTAAGTAAGACTTATAGAATATGGAAAATTATTTTCATCACTTACAATCTACATCCATGGGTACCTATTATATAAACTTATTTCGTTATTTTATTGATCATTCTACCAAATAAAATGACCAAAAATGACATTGATGTATATATTAAAAATCTAAAAGAATAATTGAAAGAGTTATTGGACAATGGTTTAGATACATATGATTCATCGAGAAAAAATTGTTCAAAATGGATGTTGCTTTATTCTTTATGATTAAGGATTTTCATTGATTAGGAAACTTCTCTAGTAGGAGATCTCACACTGGTCAGGAATGTCAAGTTTTTAGCTTTAGCATTTAGTTTAACAGATTAACATATAATATAAAGTGGTGTTTCATGTTTCATTATCAATTATTAGATGCATATCATGGATATTGGTTTAAAATGTCCAGATTTAATAGAAAAAATGAGTTGAGGTCATGACCAAAATTGTTATCAAGTTCAAAAATAATATCACAATTAACAATTATTGATATAGAATTTGAGAAATTTTATCAGTTAAAGGCTTCTGGGAAAACATATCACATATCATCATATAAAGATTGTATCCCATAATGGAAGAAATAAAGAATTTTTTTCAAACTGCCATATTGATGATTTCAATTGTTAGATCACAATATTTAAGTTATGAAAATTGAAAAAATGTTTAGGATAATTGTTTTTTAAAATATTAAATGAGTATGGTAAATAAATAAATAATACTAATGCCTATAAGTACTTGTAATAAATGAGAATAAATTTTGATTTATGGTCAAAAGATATTGGAAATTATCCTACAGAAATTTTTACATTGAAAAAATGAGAAAAATATGTTTTCCTTTGATGACTAGAAAATATGAAATTAGCTAATGGATATTCAAGTAAAATTTCAAGATGTGTTATCTTGAGACATCATACATTACACAGAATTAAAATTCATGACTCATATATTTTTATTGATCAATTTATACCTTGATATTGCACAAATTATTACATAATAAAAAAATAGTTGTAATTGACTTATATACATTATTTAGATAGCTTTGTGAGAAACATTTAAACCCCATTGAGTTTGAAAATCTTTATGAAATAATTTTATTGAAACTTTATCATTTATAGATGATATTTCCCCATCGTTTTTACCTATGATTATTTATCTAACTGTTCATTTGATGGGGGAAGTAAATGTAGGGGGACCCATTTATTATCTACGGATGTATCCCATAGATAGGTATTTTCATCTTTATTTTTTTAGGAATATTACATTAAAAATTTTAAACTCCTTAAATATTTTGTTAATTTTGATATATTATTTTATCTTATTAGATATCTCTATCATTTTAAGTCTTTTATGAAAAAAAGTCCAACCAGAAGGCTCTATTGGTGATTGTTATATAATGGAATAGTGTATCACCATTTATTTGATATATTTAGCTAATATTGATATATGATTCAATAAAGTTGGATGTGTTAATTATAATAAAAATTAATTATAATCCTACAATAATTTAGTAAATTTTATAGTGTTGGGTAATAACGTTTGGAAAATATCACCAGTTTTACCAAAAAAACAAGATTAATACAAGAACATAGATATGTGTTACTCAGTAGTGATATTTCATATCTATTTATTGAATAATTGAAAAAGAAAACAAAGATAAGAATTTAGAGTTGAAAATAAAATGATAAAGTGAAAAAAATCAATTAAAAAAGGAATTATTGATTGGTTTTCACAATGTATAGGATTATATTCTTTTTCATTTTCAAAAAATATTGACATAAATATTTTCTATAATTGATAATATTTTATTTTTATAAATGTAGATCATGTATGTTGATAATCTAAATAGAGTGATAGATGATTTCAAATATTTGTCTTGAGAACCATTAAATAAGTGTAAGATATTTTATGCTTATAATATTAATGGATTTAAGTTTCACAATGTAATGGACAGGGAAAAGAATCATTAAGGCATTTTCCATAAATTCGGTTCCATCAAATAGTCCACTGAAATGGGGGCATCGGTCATGGTCTCACACCGAAACAGTGGCACCGTAACAGTCGCACCACTGCGGTCGCACACTGAAATGATGGAACCGCTTATGGTGGCACCGTGAGGGTGGCACAGTGATGGTGGCACTATGACCGTGGCTCCTTGACCATGGAACCACTTACGGTGTCTCACCAAACGGTGTCCCACCCATATTTATTTTCCAGTTCTGCTCCTGCAACATATCTTTTTACGTAAAAGTATTTTAATACCCCTTTCGATGCCTTTTAAAATACAATAAATGATATCTAAAATCACCCAAAATTTGGGGGAACCTTGACTTACCAAAACATGTGGATTTTCCTCTGTGTCACACCTTTACCGTACTTTACAGTTCTTCCCATGTTGCATGTTTTCCTCTAATTAAAGGATACCATTTAATACACATGTGTTTTGGCCACCTCTCTAATGAGAAATATTAAATGTTAATTAATTCCATCATATGTAACCACCCAACTGCATGGTGAAACCATGGTCCACATTTAAATCCATTCAAGATTTTGATATCCTGTAACTCCAAGATCTCACAATTTTATCACATGAAAATTATTTCTTTCCTCATCTTGGGATGCTATTTTTTTTTCATTTGGAGTCCCCCCTTCTCGACACTATAGGTGCGCCTATACTGAAGCCTTTCCCACTCACCCTTGGAGTCCCCACAGTTCCTCCCCTACAAGTCGTGCATCCCTAGTTCTTGGCATGTGAAGAAAAACTTCTATCATTAATCATCCAAGTAGGGTTATTCCTTCATATCTCTTTACCATGTATCATGTGGGGTGGGTATGATAATGTTTCCAGAGGGAATGGATGAAACCAAACAATAACAAAGATAATGAATGGAATTTTAAAGAATGAAGGGGTGTGTTTATGATGTTGCTGTACTCTTTTACCTTTCTTATATGTTGTGAATTGTTTGAGCTTATGCCCACTGAAAATTATGACAGTTGGTGGTCTTTCCTTTCACACTAATGGACCCCTGTCTTCTATGATGATTTAATGCTTGTAACATGGAAATTGGTTAATCACGTAAACTCAGTAGATTAAATGAATGAATAGTGAACAATAATCCTTGCGTGAACACCCCGATTAACCAAAAGAAAAGAAGAAACTCAATGAATGGTGTGATAGAATCTGGAAACTCCCTTACTCTGTCATGGAAATATGTGTGGTTGTTATTCTTGATTCTTGTGGGGTCATGTGGATGGGGATTGGATCCCCTGTTGTGGTACAGTTGTTGGTTTGTGGATCTAAGGCCATGTGGGTATATATGGTGGCACTTGGTTTGGTTCTAGTGCTTTTAGGGATCTCACAGATCACTTTTGTTGTTGTGACTTTACAAGATAACTGGGTGTGAATGCTAAATCTGCTGCTTGGTTGTCTTTCCTTCCTTGGCTTGTGGCGATGCCTGTTAGTTTCCCTGTAGTGAACAATTGTTTAAATGGAATCATGTGAATATTAAAACAATAATGGGTTCATTGGGAAATCATTTTCTGAGAATGAGTTGTGACTTGGTAGTATTTGTTGTGATTTTTATGAATGAATAGTAATGGGGGGTATTTGTGTGTGGACTGGTGTCAGAACGCCTTGATTAGGATGAGTTCTTGATTATATATATGTATAATTTAGTCCTTATTTTCACCCCACCCACATTGAGCACTTTGTGCCGAACAGCCCCATTTCACGGGGGAGAGTGTTTTTTCCCGACACTCTTAAGAGTGGCTAGTTATTAGCTCCTTTTCTGCTCTATTTCTTGAGTATCCCAAGACTCATTAGGCAGGATATTATGGCATGAGGTCCATTATGTCCCAAGATTCTTTGGGTATGGTACATTTCGGTGGTTGGACCAGTTGTGTGTGGGCACGTGTTTTCTAAGTTTCTTCGGGATGAGGCATATCTGTCTTCGGGCATGATAATAGTTGTTCGGGCCCAGGTGTATTTGGGCCTAGAAATAGTTGTTTGGGCCCAGATGTATTTGGGAACAACATAAGTTGTTTTGGCCTAAGAGTATGCAGGTGTGGTTACATGTGGTTGTTGTGGCCCAGGTGTGTGCGGGCGGGATGTGTGCTTGTGGTAGCCCAGGTGTGTGCGGGTGGGGTATGGCAGTGAGACTACATTGAAAATGGAGAGGATGGTCTGGCGCATAGGATGTCTTCAATAACCAGTGGGGAAGTGGTGTGGGGTACCCAAACATTTATGTTTTAGTATTATTACATTACCTGACTTGCATTATTTGGGGAGTGTTTCCTTGGTGAGGTTTGGGTGGATAGTTTCCTTATTAGGTGCTTGGTTATCTCCTTTTCTCATAGGGCATTAGAATACCTCCCCACTTATGCACGAGAGCTTTTGGTTTTCTCTATTGAGTATACCTGTATACTCACCCAATGTATATAAAACTGATTTCAGGTTTCTATGAGGACTTCAAGGACCGTGTGGTACCGTACTAGTTAAGATGTTGGGACAGTTGTTGTTGCTGTTTTCTTTTATTTGGTATTTACATTTGAAGTTTTATTGCACTGTAACACTTATTTTTGAAACATTCATATGGGAATGGATTGTTTAGGCTTTACTTTTGCTTCTAGTTTTGGAGTTTTTTGGGATATACTATCTTATCTTCTGATCCTACTAAATAAAAAGGGTAACGCCTTCCATTTTTCATGTAATTCCATACCTTGGTGTTAGTCGCTACTCCAGGACCTATTAAATGTGGGTCCTGGGGTTGATTATCCCTGCATCATCTTGAAAAAGGAAGGGTCATGCAATATACTATCCCTTCCCTCATCTTAGTGAAGGCAGGTTGTGAAACACACACACTTTTTCATGAAGAAGGTTTGAAAACATAAAATAGTGAAATATTCAAAAAATTCATAGAATTAAGATACTATAGGAAGTTTATTGACATTATCAAATTAAATTATCATATAAAAATTTCAATTATTCTATTCAAATGCATGCGGGTCGGAATTTATAGGCACATAAAGAAATATTCATTACAATTTACTTATGTTAACTTATCTTGGTTGATTGATACCAGTGAGCATGAAGAACATGATCCACATATTTTATATTCACAAGGAAAAATGGTATGTCATGTGGATTATGGAGTCAATAAAGTGTGGAGTGTTTTAGTTCATGTCAAACCAAGAGACTTGTATGATATGGGTGATAAAGTTAATGAATTTTTTTATAACACTGAACATCATTAACAATAATAAATTGATATATCTATCTATAATGTTATTGAAACCATTTTTCATGAAAGGGTGGGTAAAGATAATAAAATAATATTAATATTGTGTGATGAAAATAATATCGCTAATGATGAATTAATTTATCATATGCTCATTTTAAAGACCTGAAAATTTCAAGGAATTTTTTTTCTTAATTTTCTTTGGAATTTTATAAGAACGCAGTTTCTGACGGCACCTGATTCCGAGGCCCGGTGTGCCCGGAATCATTTTCCGAAGTTTATCTCGGGTACGTTCAGTGAACGAATGAGCGGGTTTTCCTAACTTTTGAACCAGTGCTCGGAATCGAAATCCGAGGGCATCGATGGAATCGCACTGCCGATAATTGCTTAGAAACACCTTTTCTAGAGTTTCGTTTGCTCGGTTGTGGATACTAAATTTTTTGGGTTAAGTAAATGAATAAAATAAAATGGGGCAACCAATTTATTTTATTTAAAGTTGTTTAACCTAAGCTAAGTGGTTGAAGTTGGACCCACTATATCCTACTCCACTAGGTAGGATATTTGTGGGGTGGGGCCCACATGAGCCCCGCCTTTTCAACGTCCATGAAACCCCCAACTTTGATTAAGGTAACACACCCGCACCCCCTGTTTTTAAATGTAAGTCAACTCTTGCGTTTAAACTTTATAATAAACACTATTAATTGGGCGGTTTAAAACGTTGCAATTAATTGAGTTAATTATTTGATTCGTTTTTGAATTTTAAAACGTTTGGCGTGAGTAATAAAATAAGGTAACCCTTATTTCATTGTTGTTGCCTTGGTTGTGCGGAAGGATTTTGGAGAGAACGGCTCAAGGTCTTGGAGTTCTTCTTCCTCGACAAAGAACGCGAAGAACATCGGATCCTCAGAGATCGACGGCGCGATGCCGAAAATTCTTTTCTCCGCGACGCGATGATCCTTTTTCCGCGACGTTTCCTTCCACGATGTCTTATTCCACGACGTTCAATTATGCGACGTCCCTTTCCGCGACAAACCTCATTCGACGACTACGCTTGAGGTAGGGAATTTATTTGTGATTGTTAGTGAACCCTTGTTTACTTCCTTATAAATCTAAGAACGCGGATCAACTAAATATTAAGTTGATCCGAGAATATTATTTTTGCGGGTTGGGAACTCTTGATTTCCGGGAAAACTGTTTGGGTTGATTTCTTTTGTTCGTGAAAAATCCTTGTTGTTCTTCGTCTTTTGGGCCGCTTGTTACCAACTTAACGGGAGGAGGTCGGACCACACGAACATGGTCGACTCTCCTCCCCCTATGTTGTTTTGATTCGTTGTGGCACGAACAAAGGCAACGCGGGGCAACGACACCGCACAGAAACAAGAAAGAACGAGACGAAGAAGCGCGACGCCGTTGAGGCTGAACGAAACCGTGGCCAGAGTCGGGGCCACAGAGGCGATTGAATACTCCGCTGGTTGATCGTTGTGCGAGGATTGGCGGGCAACGAAAAATGGGGCCGCAAGGTAAGTTTTAAGCCTCTGTAGTGAAGGTCGGGTCCCGGGAGGACCATTGGCAAAGGCGGCAAGCAAAACGGACCACCGGAGCGCATCCGGTGGTATGCGGAAAACACCGCTGGCTCGCCGGCGGCCAGGAGACGGCGGCGCCCGGCGGGCCTCTGGGGAGGGCTGCCGCCTGTCCCGCGACCGCGCGGGACCGTGGGAGGTGGGACGCGGCGCTCGGCCGCGTCCGTTGATAAGGAGCGGCCTCCCATGGGGCCGCGGTTGCTTGCTGGCGGGGGGCAGCGTGCCACCCAACACCGCTCGGCCGAAACGGCCGAGCCGCCCGACCGGACCGCCAGGCCGGGCATCGCCCAGGCCGGGCCGGGCCGCGCCGCGCCCAGGCTGGGCCGGGCCGCGCCCAAGCCGGGTCAGGCCGTGCCAGCCGGACCGGGCCGCACCCAAGTGGGCCGGACCCGGACTCAGGTCGGGTCGACCCGGTTCGGGCCGACCCAGGGGGTCTCGGGCTGGATCGGTCCGGGCCCGAAACCCCCACTTCCGGACCTTTTTCGGTCTTTCGCCCATATCTTGGGGTATGGACCTCCGATCGATGCACCATCAGTTGCGTAGCGATCCTTGGATCAAGACTGTCAATTCGGTATATTAAACTCAAGGTTTCGGAGAACTTTGAGTATGGCCAGGCTAGTTCGGATACGAAACCAACCGGGCCCTTGAAGCAGAAACACTTATATCTTGATGTCCGGACGTCTGATTGATGTGCCGTTGACTTTATTGGATTCCTCTTGATTAGACCGAACTTTTGGAATACTTCGCCTGAGTTTGGTTGCAGTTGGATTGGGGCCGGGTTGGATTGTACCCGAAATCCAACCGATCCCCTGGAATGGAAAAACTGATAACTTTCAGACTGGATGTCCGTTTGACAAACCGTCAGCGGCGTTTGTGATCACGTGGAGAAAAGGTCCCTATGAGTATACCCTATGAGAGTTTGGGGGTCCAGTTGAGATACGGCCGGGTTGGTTTGCACACGAAACCAACCGGGTCCCGGGGACGAAAAGACTAATAACTCACAGACCGGGCGTCCGATTGACGCGCTGTCTGTTGCGTTGAGACCCCTATGACGAGGCGATCCTTTGAGATACTTCTTCGTGGGACTTTGAGATATTTGGAGTATCGACCTGTAGCTCGTGGAGCGGACCCTCCTGGAGACGAGCGTTCGGAGTACGGAGACCATGTAGCCGGCTGAGACCTGACGACTGCTTGACTGAATCGACTTGGAGTGAGTCGACTAGCCCGGTGGACAGAGCACTACTTTGTTTGGGTGCAGACCCATGGCGGCCGGATCACTACTGTGTGACAGTGCAGACCTGCGGTACTCGTCCGGAGAGTACCTCTGCAGGCTATTTGGGGGTGTGCACTACTATGTTTGGGTGGCATACCCCGGCGGTAAGCACTACTGTGTTTGGGTGGATGACCCATGGTACTCGACAGGAGGAGTACCTCAGCAGTCTTAGGTTAGTGGGCAGTACCTTGGAGTCGTGACAGGACCACTGTACACTCTAGAGACGGGTCTCATCAGCAGTTATGGTTTCGATAATGAAAATCCTGGTTTGAGTTGAGACTATGACCTTTGTGTTTACCTCATGATTGAGATGGGTCACTTGATAACTTAGGTATATGTATGGGCATATACCTAGGTAGTGGTTATCCGTTGATTTCATAATCCTTGTTTTTCCTCATGATTGAGATGAGTTACTTGATAACTTTGGTGTATGTATGGGCATATACCTACGTAGAGGTTATATGTTGAGATCTTCTTTGTGGTTATCCTTGTTGGTTTTAGAGAGACCTTGAGGGTCTCGGGGTCCCTACTGAGTATCGTTATACTCACCCCTGCATGGGCTATGCCCGCACCTCGTTGTGTTGGTTGCAGACAACGTGCAGTGATGACGGAGGCTGAGTGTTCGAGGCCTGGACGGTATCCGGAGGTGGACTTCACGGCGAGACGACACTCGGTGGAAGTTGACGGGCGATAGTGTTGTGGAGGCTATCTGTACCTACCCTTCAGGTAGGATCTGAGGAGGACGACACATGAGCTACTTCCTTTCTTCCAACTATTTGTCTTTTTCTGTTGTACTTTCGTTCAGTTGTAGCTGTACTTTCAGTTGGGTTTGTATTCTGGCCCATTTACTTTTCAACACTTTCTTTTTTACTTAGTGTTTTACTTCCGCTTGTACTCTGTGGTGTTCTGTTTACTTTTATAAAGGCAATGCCTTCCCAGTTATCGGGATTTACGCCTTTGGTTCTAGTCACCAGCCCCTGGCCTATGGAAGGCTGGATCGAGGTAGTCACGATATGGGCCCCGAGGATGGGTCGTGAAAAATTGGTATCAGAGGAGTTCAGTTCTACCGCAGAACTTAAAACTCTGATATTTTTTCCTTTTGTGAAGCGACAATGTTAAGAGTACCGCATGTGGTTTTTAGTTCAAGGAGTCCAGTGTTGGTGCGGGCGGCCGACGTATCCATACACCAGGACCTTGACAACTGATTTTAGACTTTGTGTACGAAAACACTGATTGCGTATGTGTTTTCAAAGGTTTTCCCTTAAAACAGCTCAAACCAGGTTAGCTCACTAGGTATAAATCATTTGACCGTGTCACGTATGTTCCTTTCAGGATGCCTTTTCACGGACGACCAGCTAGAGCCCAGAGGGATGTGCGTACTGACAGCCTGTCGAGCGATGAGGCTTCGGTACAGGGCCCTCTTGCAGTAGAGGCACCAGCGGAGGCACCAGCGGTACTACCATACGTTGGGCCACCGATTCCACTAGCCCCAGCAGTAGGCTATGCACGCCACTTGAGTGCGCTGCACGAGTTCCAGCGCCAGAGTCCACCCAGGTTCCGGAGAGAGACAGACCCACAGGCGGCTGAGGATTGGCTGGAGGTTGTGGTGAGAGTCTTCAGGCTAGTGGGGACGCCAACAGACTTCATGGTGATCTTTGCTGTTAGCCTTCTTCAGGAAACAACAGGCAGGTGGTGGAGCCACTTGTTCCAGTTTTGCGACGGGATGACCTTCACATGGGAAGACTTCGAGACCTTCTTCAAGGTGGAGTTTGTGCCAGTAGCTCCACACCCTGAGCATGTACAAGAGCTATTTCATTTTCTACATGATTTTAGATCAGTAGATGAGTCATCTGTGGGCAGTAGACAGATGATGCAGAGGTCCAAGAGGACCAGAGCCATCCGTACGAGGAGCAGGAAGTGTTATGAATGCGGCAGGATGGGTCACCTGGCACGTGACTGTCTGACCCCCCGCACAGTCGATCTGCAGGCGTTGGAGGAGCCATAAAGGCAGAAGTAGCGGCGGGTGCTTGAGCAACAGCCGAGCAGTGGACAAGGCAGTAGAGCTCTGGGAGCAGGTGGACAAGAGTGAAACTAGTGGATACGTCCCTTGTACTTCTAGTTCTATATTGCTGTTGTATTCGTGTCTTTGTACTATGAGCTGCAATAATAAAAAGACACTTATCTTTGTGATGTTTGCTTTCCTGTCCTTTTTTTTGGTTGATACTGAGAGGTCCCCGTTAAAACTGTTGACTTGACCCTCACTTTTGAGATTTCTACTGGAGGAGACCCGGTGACCTCACACTGATGCCGACAACGTGACTCGACCCTTGGAGGTGAGAGTGATAGTTGGTTCTCTTAGTAGTTACGTCGAGGCCTTACGACGTCATCCATGGCATTAATGCATCATTCATGTTAGGATTGACTGTATTAGGCAATGGGAATGGTTCATCCAGGGGATGAGACCGAGTTTCTCTTTTCGGCAAAGGAGAAATTTTAGTAGTTCTTTCTGATTGTAGGCAAAGAAGGTGTAGATCATCTAGGAGCGGATGAAGACTGCACAGTGCAGTAAGAAACGGGAAACTGGCACCAGTATTAGAGACTCAGGCATGTTAAATGTTTCAATAAGAGGATGCTTAAAGGAGAGATGAGTCTGCAAAGTAGCAGACGTGGAGGCAGAGCTAGGAGAGCAGCATGAGGTGGTGTACGTTTTAACATGCTACAACCACCCGCCTTAGTTTTCCCTGTCAGGCTCAGGGAGCTGGAGGGCAGGGGAAGAGAGTAGCTTCATGCGGTCAGGGAGAGTGACCCAATGGCTCTACGAATTATTCGAGGGACAGTTTGTGTCCACTACTAGATTCCATAGTAACAGATGTTGATACGAATCATTCCTTCCTTCCACGAATCTTGTCCCAGACCTAGAGTTTCAGGTAAGCCGTAGACTTGACCCTCACGTCTAGAGATACCTTGGGAGAAGACTCGATAATCACACTTATGCTGATGATGTGGTCAGACCCTCGAGGTGAGAGTTTCGGTTGGAATCTATTGGTGGAAGTGTTGAGGCCTTATGACGTTGGTTTGAGTTTGGACCGGGCAATCACAGTTCATACAAAAATTGACGGTATTAGGAAAAAAGGTTGTGGTTTAACTATGACGTCGGGATGGGTTTTCCTTGGTTGGTGAAAAGGAAACCCCAGGCAGCACAGGATAAACTCATGCACAGGAGGGTGTGACCGATCACTCTTGAGTCGGTCAAACTTACCCTCGTGGCAACAGTCGTTTTTAGTTTTAGTTCTAACAAGAATTGGAGACCTCTATAGTTTGAGGATGACGATCACGTCCTTATACGGGTCTCAGCTCAACGAGGTTTACGAAGATGTGGCCAAGGCGACAAGTTATCTCTGAGGTTCAACAGACATTTCTAGGTCCTCAGCAGGGTAGGCGAGGTGGTTTACCGCTTGACCCATCCACCTCAGTTGCACTAGGCGCACGACGACTTCCACGTATCTCAACTGAGGAGATACGTGCATGATCCTTCACACATCATCGACCTCAGGGAGTTGGACATAGATGACAGGGAGACATACACAGAGATTCCAGTGGGGATCGAGGATCGACAGGAGCGGATCCTACAAGGATAGTCAATTCCTCGGGAGCGCTTTCACTAGTAGTTCGTTAACCTCCAGGTAAGCACATGGGAGCGGAAGGCTCAGATGCGTGCTCAATACTGCTTTTGTAACCCTAGTTTGTGTTAAAGATTTACAAGGACGTAAAGCCCTGAGGTGGGAGTAATTTAAAGACCCAAAAATTTCAAGGAATTTTTTTTTCTTAATTTTGTTTGGAATTTTATAAGAACGCAGTTTCTGATGACACCTGATTCCGAGGCCCGGTGTGCCCGGAATCATTTTCCGAAGATTAGCTCGGGTACGTTCAGTGAAAGAATGAGCGGGTTTTCTTAACTTTTGAACCGGTGCTCAGAATCGAAATACGAGGGCACCGATGGAATCGTAGTGCCGGTAATTTCTTAGAAACACCTTTTCTGGAGTTGCGTTTGCTCGGTTGTGGTTACTAAATTTTTTGGGTTAAGTAATTGAATAAAATAAAATGGGGCAACCAATTTATTTTATTTTAAGTTATTTAACCTAGGCTAAGTGGTTGAAGTGGGACCCAGTATATCCTACTCCACTAGGTAGGATATTTGTGAGGTGGGGCCCACACAAGCCCCACCTTTTCAACTTCCACAAAACCCCCACCTTTGATTAAGGTAACGCACCCGCACCCCCCCTTTTTAAATGTAAGTAAACTATTGCGTTTAAACATTATAATAAACGCCTCTATTAATTGGGAGGTTTAAAACGTTGCAATTAATTGAGTTAATTGTTTGATTCGTTTTTGAATTTTAAAACGTTTGGCGTGAGTAATAAAATAAGGTAACCCTTGTTTTATTATTGTTGCCTTGGTTGTGCGGGAGGATTTTGGAGAGAACGGCTCAAGGTCTTGGAGTTCTTCTTCCTCGACGAAGAACGCGAAGAACGCTGGATCCTCAGAGATCGACGACGTGAAGCCGACAAATCTTTTCTTCGTGACGCGACGATCCTCCTTCTGCAATGTCTCCTTCCGCGACATCTTCTTCCGTGACGTTCAATTCCGCGACGTCCCTTTCCGTGACAAAACCTCGTTCGACGACTATGCTCGAGGTAAGGAATTTATTTGTGATTGTTAGTGAACCATTGTTTACTTCCTTCTAAATATAATATTGCGGATCAACTAAATATTATGTTGATCCGCGAAGATTATGTTTGCGGGTTGGGAATTCTTGATTTCGGGGAAAACCATTTGGGTTGATTTCTTTTGTTCGTGAAGAATCCTTGTTGTTCTTCGTCTTTTGGGCCGCTTGTTACCAACTTAACGGGAGGAGGTCGGACTGCACGAACACGGCCGAATCTCCTCCCCCTTTGTTTTTTTTCATTCGTTGTGGCACGGACAAAGGTGACATGGTGCAACGACACCACGCGGAAAAAAGAAAGAACGCGATGAAGAAGCGTGGCGCCGTCACGCGGCGCCGTTGTGGCCGAACGAAACCACGGCCGGAGTCGGGGCCGCGAAGTCAATTGAAGACTCCGCTGGTTGATCATTGTGTGTGGATTGGAGGGCAATGAAAAACATGGTCACAAGGTAAGTTTGAAGCCTCTGTAGTGAAGGTCGAGTCCCGGGAGGACCATTGGCGAAGGCGGCGAGCAAAACGGACCACCGGAGCACGTCCGGTGGTCTGTGGAAAACACCGCTGGCCGCTGGCCCCACGACCGTGCGGGACCGAGGGAGGTGGGACGTGGCGCTTGGCCGCGTCCGTTGACAAGGAGCGGCCCCCCATGGGGCCGTGGTTGCTTGCTGGTAGGGGGCAGCGTGCCACTCCGCACCGCTCGGCCGAAACGGCCGAGCCGCCCAACCGGACCGCCAGGCCGGGCCACGCCCATGATGGGCCTGGCCGCGCCCAAGTGGGCCGGACCCGGACTCGGGTCGGGTTGACCCGGTTTGGGCCGACCCAGGGGGGTCTCGGGCCGGATCGGTCCGGGCCCGAAACCCCCACTTCCGGACATTTTTCAGTCTTTCACCCATATCTTGGGGTACAGACCTTCAATCGACATACCATTAGTTGTGTAGCGATCCTTGGACCGAGATGGTTGTTTCAGTTTATTACACTCAAGGTTTTGGAGAACCTTGAGTATGGCCGGTTTGGTTCGGATACGAAACCAATCGGGCCCTCGGAGCGGAAACACTTATATCTTGAGGTCCGGACGTCCGATTGATATGCCGTCCACTTTGTTGGATTCCTTTTGATGATATGGAACTGTTGGCATACTTTTCCTGAGTTTTGGTTGTAGTTGGATAGTGGCCGGGTTATATTGTACCCGAAATCCAACGGGGCCCCTGGAACGAAAAAGCTGATAACTTTCAGACTGGGCATCCGTTTGACGAACCGTCAGCGGAGTTTTTGATCACGTGGAGAAACGGTCCCTATGAGTATACCCTATAAGAGTTCGGGGTACAGTTGAGATATGGCCGGGTTGGTTCTCACACGAAACCAACCGGGCCCCGGGGACGAAAAGGCTAATAACTCACAGACCGGGCGTCCGATTGACACGCCGTCTTTTGCGTTGAGACCCCTATGAAGAGGAGGTCATTTGAGTTAATTCTTCATGGGACTTTGAGATACTTGGAGTATCAACCTGTAGCTCGTGGAGAGGACCCTCCCGGAGATGAGCGTTCGGAGTACGGAGACCGTGTAGCCGACTGAGACCTGACGACTGCTTGACCGAATCGAATTGGAGTGAGTCGACTAGCCTAGTGGACGGAGCACTGCTTTGTTTGGGTGCAGACCCATGGCGAACGGAGCAGTACTGTGTGACAGTGCAGACCCGCGATACTCGTCCAGAGAGTACCTCTACAGGCTATTAGGGGGTGTGCCCTACTGTGCTTGGGTGGCATACCCCGGCGGGAAGCACTACTGTGTTTGGGTGGATGACCCGCGGTACTCGACAGGAGTAGTACCTCAGCAATCTTAGGTTAGTGAGCAGTACCTCTGAGTCGTGACAGGACCACTGTACACTCCGGAGACGGGGCTCTTCAGCAGTTACAGTTTTGATAATGAAAATCCTGGTTTGAGCTGAGACTATGACCTTTGTTTTTACCTCATGATTGAGATGGGTCACTTGATAACATAGGTATATGTATGGGCATATACCTGGGTAGTGGTTATCCATTGATTTCATAATCTTTGTGTTTCCCCATGATTGAGATGGGTTACTTGATAACTTAGGTGTATGTATGGGCATATTCCTACGTAGAGGTTATCTGTTGAGATCTTCTTTGTGGTTATCCTTGTTGGTTTTAGAGAGACCTTGAGGGTCTCGGGGTCCCTACTGAGTATCGTTATACTCACCCCTACACGGGCTATGCCCGCACCTCGTTGTGTTGGTTGCAGACGACGTGCAGTGCTGACGGAGGCCGAGTGTTCGAGGACTGGACGGTATCCGGAGGTGGACTTCACGGTGAGACGACACTTAGTGGAAGTTGACGGGCGAGAGCGTTGTGGAGGCTATCTGTACCTACCCTTCAGGTAGGATCCGTATTGGATGATCCAGGAGCTGCACTATCTGTACCTACCCTTCATGTAGGATCCGAGGAGGACGACCCGGGAGCTGCTTCCTTTCTTCTAGCTGTTTGTCTTTTTCTATTGTACTTTCGTTCAGTTGTAGCTGTACATTTAGTTGGGTTTGTATTCTGGCCCATTTACTTTTCAGCACTTTCTATTGTACTTAGTGTTTTACTTTTTCTTGTACTCTTTGGTGTTTTGTTTACTTTTATAAAGGCAATGCATTCCCAGTTATCGGGATTTACACCTTTGGTTCTAGTCACCAGACCCTGGCCTATGGAAGGTGGGCTTGGGGTAGTCACGACACGGGCCCTGAGGACGGGTCTTGACATTCATTCCTTTAACATATCGTTAATTTTTATATTTAAAATACACAAATAAAATTAATCTGTATACAAAATTTTCAATTCATTTTCTTATTTTATATTATATATCATTCTATCATTTTTTTATATTATTATTGGATGTAAGAATGTAGAAATAAATAGTTTAAAGATACGATTCATTCTTCCACAGCTCTTACGGTGTTAGATGAACCTTTTGATATTATATTACCACAATTAGGTATGTTTCTTATTTTTAGTGTTATTCCCTTTTTATCATGAGGGAACTATATAATTTTAAATTGGTTGTAAAATTTGACATGTTTCTAGTGCCTAAATATTATTCCAGAGGATTATATGGGTAGATCATTGGCCAGTTAGTATGTGAGATGACATCACTACCCATCACATGTCATGACTGGAGATATATTCCCACTAGTTAGAAGAATGATATTTTTTATAAACAATTGAAAGTAAGTCAAAATTCATATTTATAGTTTTTTGTAACAATTATTCGTATCAAATGTAAATTTAATTATTTTTTTATATATAATATGTTTATGATTTTCCATATTGACGTGAACGACATGGTTTCAAATCAATGGAAGTTGAATATTTTGGGGAAAAAGTGGAAAAACTTTAAGTATAGGTTGTGGTGTGAGTTCAATGATACCTCCTTGAATGGAAGTATTCCTTCAAACATTACTTCTTAGATGTGACAAAATACAATTATAATAAATATATTCCATGTATTTTAATATGTTTATGTTATTCTAATAATTTTTGGAAATATTTTTTAATTATCATCTAATTAAACTAAATTATATTATACATTTCATTTAATATAATCATAATAAGTAACATAAGTTAATAGACAACATGAAAATCGGAATCATGTTTCATCTAGAGGTAGTAAAAATGACATAAGAGAGTAGTGTTGATGTTGGATTCATGTTTATATGTGTGGTATTTGTAATTGAAACTTATATATGTTACTTATGCAACATCTAAAAGACATGTTTTATATTTATATGATCTATGTGTATATATAGATGTTGTATTTTATATTATTAGTTTGACCATTGAAATTATTGAATTTTGTTTGTTGTAGATATATTTTTTTTATAAAAGAGATGGTCATTTATTTTAGGGGTAAATACAACTCTATTTTTCATAATTAGTGGCAGTTTAAACCACTAAAAAATTTAGAAACCATCAATAAATATTTCATAGTGGTTTAAACTACCACCAAGAACAATAAAACCATTTCTAAATGCTACTAACTTGCCAATAAATATTTATTGGTAGTTATAACCTCTAAAAATTATTGTATTTTTTTTAATAAAACCACCACTTATTTTATTTTTGGTGTTTTAAAACACCATAAAATTTAAAATATGTTGCAGAAAAAATAACTGCCACATATATCTTCCTAATAGTTTGTAAATAAACACTAAATAACAATGTGTTGTGGCTCCACAAAACCAGTACACATACAAAAAAACATTTGTAAATTAATTGGTGACTCATAAAATTATGTTGGTTTTTAAAAACAACCCCATATTAAAGGGAGGTGATTTATACTTCCACATTATCTAAAAAACATACCACTAATATATGTATTTCTTATAGTGTGAGGGAAGGTGAGGTGAGGTAAAGGGAAATTTCTAAGTCTATGGAACCTTCACACCACCCTTTTAAAAAGAGAAAGATCCGAAAGGCGTATAAATAGTAGGATGTTTTATTTTTTTCTTAGGGAATGAAAGACCACTGGAAGAAGAACCATGACTTAGTAAATAATTAAGGGTACGATTTAGGTATATTCATTCTTGACTATAATATTTTTATTTATACAAATTATTTGTTATATAAATATTATGGTTCTCAAATTTGTATCGAAATTTTGAAAACAAATAGATTCTTATAAATTTTTAAAGGTGATATGGATCTTTGAGTTTCCAATGGAGTAAGAATAGTTGTGCTGACTACATGAAATTTAATTTTAAAATTTAAAATTGAATTGGTTTTAGTTTTAAAGAATTGTTATTACATTCCCAATTTAACCCAGAACTTCATTTATGTGTCTAATTTAGACATGAATGGTTTTTTTCATGTTAGGAACTAAAGAATGATACGTTTATTAAGATAACATATGTTATGGTATAAAATATTTGAATTATGTAATTTGTATACTAAGATATGAAAATAAAGTTTTAGGAATAGATAAATAATCAAGTTCACATGAATCATATTTTACTCAGTTGGGGTATCACTAGATTGGTAATGTAAACTTGAATAAATTTATAGGTTTATATCAAGAAGTGAATTTATAATCTTTAGTGTTGAAATCCTCAGATATATGGAATGGTTGTTTATAAGGAAAAATGAAAAAAATATACCTTTAGTATAAAATATTAGAGAGATATAGTTATTCAAGTATTATTTCATAAAGATACGTGTAAACCTTTTACATTATATACTATTGGAGGATAATTTTACTTCATAAATTTTATCAATTAATTTAATATGTATGTATATATATACTTAATGAAGTATAATTTGGATTCCTTCAAACAATTTACGGAATACAAGAATGAAGTAGATAATTAACTTTTTAAAAAGATAATGAAACTCTATTTAGATGGAGGAAGGGTGTATCTTAAACACGAGTTCATTAATTATATAAAAGAGTTTGGGATACTCTCACAACTCACTCATTATACACAATAATGGATCAATTTAATTTAAAGGAGGAATCAAACCTTGGTAGAAGTTTTGAGATCAATGATGAGTCATGAAAATTTTCCATTATACTTCTAGGGATAAGAATTGTAATCTATAACATACATGTTGAACCGAGTTTCAACTAAAGAGGTTACAATAATCTAATATGAGTTATGGTATGATAAGAAATATGTTTTATCACTTATATGTGTGTGGGTATTTGAAGCATTTGTTAAGGATAGTTCTAGTAACAAACATGCATCTCATGAAATAAAGTGAATCTTTATAGGGTATCTGAAATAAATAAGAGAATATTACCTATATCATCCCCTAATACAAAGTCCTAATCAGGGATAGAGGTACAATATTCCTATTAAGGGATCGAATATCTGATGAAGATAATTAGAGTAAGATAAACATTGATGAAGTTGAGTCTCATATTTGAATATATTTTGGAAAAAGAAAAGATTTCATAAGACCAAGTGGAATAAATTGTTCCAATGATATAATTACAACATAAGGTCACTAGAGAGTTCAAATAACTTGAGAGGTACATTTTTATTATCACTAATAAAGGTGACACATTATTAATATATAATAATAAACCTCTATCCTACAAGGAATTAGTTTGTAAGTAAGTAATTGAAAAGTAGAAAGAGTCCATGAATTTTGAAATGGATTCCTTATACCAAAACCATGTTTTGGTTTTGGTATATCCTCTAGTTGATTTAAATCATGTTGACGATAATTGGGTATTTAAGAAGGAACTAGAAATGTATAGTAAATCCAGTACCTATAAATCATGATTGGTTTCCAAAGCATTTAATCATTGTCAATACATAAACTATGATGAATAATTTTTTACCAGTTACTATGTTAAAATTAATTATAATTCTACATTTCATTATATATTAAAATTATTATTATATTTGAAAAATTGATATCAATACTACCTACCATAATGGAAACCTAGTGGAATATGTTGATATGAAACAATCATAAGGGTTAATGACACTGAATAATGTGAATAAGGTGCGTATGTTATATAGATCCATTTATGGATTAAAGAAAGAATTAAATGGAACATTTTATTTTATGAGTTATAAGAAATTTTGGTTTCATTGATAATGAATGTGAGCCCTAATTTATAGTAGTTTTAGTGGGTGTTAATTAGTTATTATCATTTTTTATGTTGATTATATATTACTGATGGGAAATGAGATACCAGTTTCACATTTAGTTAACAAATTGTTAAATAAATTCTTCTCCATAATAGATTGTGGTTAGGAAGCCAACATTCTAGGAATAAAAATCCATTGATATCGATCTCTGAGGATTATTATACCAATTCAAGTTATATACATCAAAAATGTATTTAATAGATTCAAAATGGAAACAAACCATTATGGGATTATTGATTATGTTATAGGGTAGACAACTATCCATGAAACATTTTTTCTAGACACAAGGGGAAAGAGAGAGTTTTAGTAGAACACCTTATGCATAAATGATTGGATATATCATGCATTACATGTTATATAGAAATATTTATGTTTCATATGCCTTGATAATGGTTGAATTATTTCATGAAAACCTAGGAGTAGTACATTGTTCAACTATAAAGAGTATCCTAAAATAACTAAGAAATATGAAGGATATGTTACTAATTAATGTAGGAGTTGAGGAAATAGTATTGGGGGGATATTGAGATTATAGTTTCTAAATGGTGTATAATGAAATGAAATCATAGTTGAAATATTTTTCACCCCTTAATGTAGAAGTTGTGAGATGGAAGAGTTCTAAAAAGATACTAGTCATTTATTATACAATATATTTTGAGTAAATTGTTATTTTTGATAAAACTAAATAAGTATTTTGGATACATAACTTCATCAAATATATTTCTTATATACTTTATAATAATTATTTTATCACTATGTGTTATAATAATACTATAGTAGTGGTTCTATACTAGGAGCCTAGATCACATCAATAGATAAAGAAAATACAATGAATGTATAATTTCATGAGGAATTTTTATCGAAGGGGTAAAATGTAAGTAAAATGATTTTCTAAGATTAGAATACAGTATAAATATTTACTAAAGCCTTATATTAGCTGAATAATGAATATCATATGAGATATAGTGGATTAAAATTTATTGGCAGTTGTATGTAGTATAAATTAGTGTCCTTTGGAGTTAGTTAGATAGAAAACATTTTCATTGTACTTTATATTAAAATAATATTAATAAATTCCTTATCACAAAATTATTATTGTTTTATGTAACATCAATGTGATAATTTCCAATGAGTGTTTATCACATCAATTGTTCTGGTATTTTCTCTCTATAATGAGGACACAGAGATACAATAACAATATTATAAAACATATATCCTATAATCTAGATAACATATATCTAATTGGAGACATATTATTTTTGACTATTAGGTATTAAAGTGTCATAAGATATTGATATTTCTTCTCATGAAGTAATCACTTGATGATTCCTAAGAATAAAGGTCACAAGGATAGATCCTCGTATAAAAAGTCCACCTTTTTTATGTTTCATTGGATATTCATAGTTTTAAATGTACTTATTGGTATTTTTTAGAAGGTAGTGCCTCAATAAAAGAACAAGAAAAAATTTATTAATTAAAATAATAGAGAACTATATGATTCTGAAGTAAGGAAACATATTACAATATTTATCATAAAGAGGGAGAAGATCAAGAGGAAGGTCATTCCTCCAAGTTATGCCTTGGTTTATTTATTTGTTAGTAAGAACGTTTGAAAGTATTTTTGCTTCAAGAAAGGCATGAGTGACAATGTAACTTGTCTCTAGAAGTGAATAAAGGAAGCTCATCCAATGGGTAGTCTGTGGCTAGGAAAGATGCACCACACCCTTACAAATAACATGGACAATAGTGGCCGAATCACATTCAATACAAATATTGTTCCATCCCTTTTTCTTGAAAAAATTAACTGCATGTATCACTACCATCATTTTTTCCTCTAGAGAAAAGGAAATACCACAACTTCCAAAGAAGTATCTATGACATTGATCAAGTTAGTCTCTAAAAACAGCACCACAACCGGCGGGTCCTAGGTTTCCTTTAGAAGCACCATCAACATTCACTTTGATCCATCCCGGGGCAAGGCTTTCCAGAACACATCAAAAGTGTACTACGGTTGTTTGTATATCCCATCAATCTAAAGTCAGTGAAGGATATAAAAGTCTCCAATAGTGTTGTCAAAATAAGATTTCTGAATCAAAGCAACATCTCTAACGGAAATGAGAATCCGCGTCCAACCTGCATTAAGACTAAATGAGAAATTATTGTGAATAATAGAATTTCTATCATACCAGATCACATTGAGGAGCTCAGAAATAGTAGTTAAGAAGATATTATTGATCTTATAAGAGGTATCAATTTCCACACAACATTTTAATTGGGAGCAGACAGAGTCAAGGAGTAACAATCTACTGTAAAAAATGTTATATATATAACTCCAAAGGGAAAAAGCTGTATCACAAGAAAAAAATAGATGTCTAGTGTCTTTTCTATGATGGTGAAAAAAGGACACTTGAGGAATGTTTGACCCCAAAATACTAAAGACAAACCTCAGTGGGGATACGGTTGTGAGCAAGACGCCAAATAAGATATTTTCTTGAGGGTTTAATACATGGCTTGTCAAAATATTTCAACCAATAAATGATAATATCAGAGTTTGAAAAATTGTGATTGTAAAAACTTTTAGAATCAAGGACACCATTGTGAAAAGGCTCTCAAATAAGAAAATCCTCATAATTTGAGAAGGAATAATTATAAATAACCTGAATGATGTTATCAGAAAAGATGAAGTTACGAGATTGAATAATATCTTTTATAGTAAAGTTGGTATTTTCTAGATGAGAATTAGGAGGCACCATAGAGATAAAGGGGGATCCTGACCAGTTATCTAGATAAAAATTCAATTAATATTCTGTGATAACCATACATCTAGTATTAATCATGATATTGAAAAATGATTGCCTAATAGAAGGCTAGATGGAAGAGTTAATGTAGTTCAAATTTCCCTTATTTATCTTTATAAGGAATCTTTTTTTTGAGAAAAGTAATGGTGTCAGAGTTGTTATGAATCAACCTCCAGGTGAGTCAATCTTGAGGGTAATCATTAAAGAGTTTTATATTTTTGATTCCAAGACCACATTTCTCTAAAGGTTTGCAATAATTATCCCATGAAATGGTCACAAGCTTCCTTTCAAGAATGCTTTCAGTCCAAACAAATTTTTTATGAAATCATTAATTTTCTTTAGAAGATTAGAATGCCATTTGTAGACCATTAGTGAGTATACCATTTTACAGAAAATAATAGATTTCACTAGACAGATCCTACCATCCATAGAAAGGGATTTACCCTTCCCGTAGGATAGTTGATTGATGACCTGGTCAAAAACGGTGGAATAGTACATGTATTTAGACCTTCCCCAAAAAATAGGATATCCAAGGTAGGTGAAAGGGACGAATCCTTCTTTGATGACTAAGTTATTGATGATACTATTTTTTCTTTTAGAATAGAACTTTTTTCCAAAAAAAACATATGATTTGTTCTAGCCAATAGATTGAAGATATATTTCTTCATAATGAGTCAAAATATTTTTTTAAAATTTTAATATTCCTTTTATCACCTTGTAAGAATAGGATGATGTCATCGACATATAGAAGATTCTTAGGCAAATTTAAGTTTCTTGGTATCCCGAATAGGTTTAAGTTTATTTTCATCCACAATGTGAGTGAGAAATCTGCTTAGGTGATCATCTGCAATTGCAAAGAGGATGGAAGAGAAGGGATAACCTTGTCTAACTCCCATGGTGCAGTTAATGTAACTATTAGGGGAATAATTGACATGTATGGAGATGGAATCCGATTTAAATAAGGATTTTATCCAATTGATGAAAGTGTCATTAATTCCAAATGGATAAAGAAAATTGAAGATAAATCCCAAATAAATGGTATCAAATCATTTTCTAATATCAAGTTTAATGGAAATATTACCTCATCTGGTGGATTGGTTGAGGATGTTTGTAGATTCTGAGGCAAGGAAAATTAAGTCTTGTATAAACCTTCCCTTGATAAAACCAAATTGATTCGAGGAAACAATTTTATTTCACAAAGTAGAAAGTCTATTAGTAATAAGTTTTGTAATGATTTTTTAAAGAGAGTTAATGAGAGAAATAGGATGGAAGAGATAAATCTCAGAGGAAATGACCAATTTAGGAATTAAAGTAAGAAATTTAGAATTTAGGATATAGGGGAGAACCCCATTAGAAAAAAAATATCTGAAAAGTTTTCAAACATCTATGAGAATAATTTCCCTATATTGATGGAAAAAATCATTGTTGAAACCATCAGGAACCGAGGCCATATCAACTTTAAGGCTAAAGACAATTTCATTGATATCATGATAGGGATGGGTGCTTAGAAGATAATCATCGTCTTACTCATTCACCATAACTGGAATGACATCAGGAAGAAGGTCTTTGTTTAAATTTGGGCCATTAAGAATATTATCAATGTAAGAGACCTCATGACTAGCAATGGCCTCCTCAGATTCATTGAGGGAATCATTACCTTTAATGAGTAAAAGAGGTATACAATATTTTATGATTATTTGATGAGATTTGTATAGCTTAGTGTTTCTGTCACCATCAAAAATCCATTTTGTTTTAAATATTTTCTTACTTATGTTGTCTTTAAGGGTAAGAAGAGAATTATAATTCATGGAGGTGTTGATTTCTATTTGGGGATCCAAAGTAAAATCCCAGATAGTGGTGGTGTTTTAAATATGGATAAGTTCATGCTCAAGGGTAGAGATGTCCTTGTCAATTTGTTTATATTTAGAGATACACCAACCATTGAGACACTGTTTGAGGTGTTTTAATTTGGCGATAAAAGAAAAAATAATCATTGTGATGATTCATAGACTCCCAAAACATTTTATAATGTTAGAACATTAAATGCATTATTAAATATGAAAGGAAGAATGGGATTAACCCTTTTAGTGAAAATACTAATAAGGATGGGGTGATGGTCAGAATTTAGTTTGTGCAAGGTAATGCTAGAGATGGTGTCCCAAATATCCAGAGTAGGGATATTTGTGAAAGTTCTATCCAGTTTGCTAGAAACAAACCAGTTGTAGTGTCTTTGATACCAAGTGAACATGGAACCAGTGAGGCTAATTTAGACGAGGTTACAATCTTCAATAGATGTTATAAATTCAATTGAGGAGACGAAAGATTGGGATGGGCCAATTTTCTCACTGGAGGTAAGTGTTACATTAAAGTCACCGATCACAAACCATGGGTCCTAAATGTTGTTAGATAAAACATAAGGATCATGCCAAAGAGGCCTTAGATCTTGATATATATTCTTATCAAAAATCATAGTACAAAAAATATACATGCCATATAAGGAAAAATAACAACTAAAAATTTGCTTAGTAAATTTGAAGGCATATAAATTCTCTAAGGATGCATGATAAAAAACCCAAAGATATTCAACAACATTAACCTCTTTGAATGCACCTTTAAAATTATAACCATAAGAAAAAAGGTGCATAAATTTGAAATAAAAGTTGATTTTTGGTTCAATAATAGAAAAAAATTTAGGGCGATGTATCAAAAGAAATATTTTAAGAACATTAAAAGTGTTAGGGTCAGTAATTCCCTGAAAATTCCAAAATAAAAATTCATTAAAACCTAGTTTTAGAGGTAGAAACCCATTTTTATATTTTTGAGCCACCCAATCCCTTCTTCCTCATTGATCTTATGACATTATGAGAAGAGGTCGGAGTTGGTTTCCTTTTCTATTTACTCATTGGAGAAACAAAAGGTTTGTTATTAGTACCTTCATTACTAATGGTATGATTTGTTTCTAGTATTTTATAATTAAAAGGGGTGGCCTTGGGGCTGTCCCTTGAATCCATTAAGGGGTTTGAAATATGAGTGAAAATTGTCACAACAGGTTCATGATCCATGCCCACTAACATAGAGGTATCATTAGAAATAACCATATTTTCATGGGTAGTCATACCAGAATTATCTTTTGAGGGGGAAAAGCAAGTGGCAGTGCACATAATAGGGGGAGGCTACATTTTCACTACCCCTAAGTTATCATTAGTTAATGCCATATTAGGTTGTAGAATCATACTTGAATTTTTTACAGGGGATCCAAAACAATAGATTCCTCAGAGGGATACCCAGATTTAGCTCTGTAAACTATGTCCTCTAGGGGGCCCTTCTCAAGTGACACTACATTTCTAGCTGAAACCCAATTAGCAGAAATTTGGCCAGTACCTGTGGGGGTTGCAGAAAGTAGCTATTGCATCTCAAAGTAATCCTTATTGTCTAAATTTTACCCATTACATTCCTACTAGTCGTGTATGAAAGGACTGATGTGATATACCCAGATTCTAAAGAGTTTAGAGGACCTGAGTATTCTAAAATAATGACATCCTGGGGCTGTTAACAAGCAACCAAAAAGAGTTTTTCTATTTCCTCTATAACTCTTTGATCCTTATTGGTATTCTCATCTTAGTCCAAATGATCCACCCAAGTATCACCCGAACACTCCCCCAAAATAGTTTCCTCATTCTACCATAGTTCAGATTTATTCTTAGAGGGTTTGGGCTTTTCCAAGATAGTATTTTTTTCCTTCTTTTTTTCCTTTAAGTTTCAATCCGTCCATCATCCCTTTGCTGAGAAACTTGATTTTTCACAACTCTACAATTCAGTAAGGAATGACCTAAAATTTTACATAGTTCACAATATGGTGGCATATGATCAAATTCAATCTGGACCTCTATTTTGTAGTCTTTTTCACTAAAATTAATATCCTTTGGGAGCTTAAAGGCAAGGCCAACCTCCACCAAAACATGATCATATAATCCAATATCTGCATTTAAGTTTTGTTGGTCAATTTTGAGAGGAGTTTCTATGTAGGATACTATTTCATTCATGAAATTGGGATGCCAAAAGAACCAGAAAAGATTGTGCAGTCAAACCCAGATTTTTGCTATGTTATTTCTAAAGGTATGAGTATTAAAGGCATAGTCCCATTTAGAGATTTTGAGGATACCAGGTTTGGGCAGTAAGTTCCCTAGTTTCCAAACTCGATCAAGATCCTCCTGAGATAGTAACTGCATATGAAAATTTCCATTTCCAATTGGAACATGTTTCAAAACAGAGAAATCCAAGATATATGCAATTATATTCTTAAGATCAACATTCAAATAAGGGGTTATCTCTTTTAAAATATAAAATATGGCATATGATCAAGAACTTAACCATTTGAAAATGATATTGGATAACTTCAGGGTTGGCGTCTACTGTGAATCATCCATCTTCAAGTTTCTTTCAAAGAGAAGAACTCATCGAGGTAGACTGTTACAGATCAGTACCTTTGAGTGCCTCCGGAAAAGAGACCCTTTTAGGTATTTGAACCAGAAGAGATTTATCATTTTGCACGTTGATATCTTGACCCTCAAAAACTATTTCCCATTCAGTGATAGCACAAGTATGAATCTTTTTGAATTAAATATCAATAGAAAAAGGGATTACATTACATAGTAGAATTCATAGGAACGTTGTTATTATTGTGAAATTAACTTCTTTATATACGGGTTGATTAACATGTTTCTAGAAACTAATATTAGACTTTTGGCAAGATCACTTAATTGAACTAAGAAAGAGACCAAGTGGGTCACACACTCTTTGTATATATAATAACATAAAATTATATTGAATGTAATATTAGAAATAGATATTATTATTAAATTTTGGTAAAATAATTATACAATTATAATTTATCATAAATATTCAATCATGATTTATTTGAGTTTAGAATATGTGAGTTGAATTTTATCTCTTGTTTATTATTCAGAGGGTAATAAATTGATATTTAATTATTATCTAGTTTAGTGAAAAGATTAATATAAATTTTTATTTTGTTATATAAATTTTAACATAAATATTTATTCACAAGTTTAGTGAGAATAATATTTGTTTATTTTTTTAAATTAATAATATTTATTTGAATAAATATTTTACTATTCAATGTTTGATAAATTAAATGGGAGGAATAATGAACTGAATTAATGACCCGAAGGAAATGATATTTTCATTCGATATCATTTACATAAATTTCACTATATTTCTTTAAAAAATTATATTTAAATAAGAAAATTTCATGGGATATAATAACAATACTATAATTATTATTTTACATGAGATGTTAATTAAATTTAATACTGTGATAAGGGTAATGTGAAATTATATATGTTTAACCCTAAGTATATAAAGAAAAATATATCACATTTTTTAGAGAATAATGGATTTTGTTCATAAAAAAAGTTATAATGAATTTTCTAAATCCATATAGTGAAAAATTATCCCATCCTCTCATAAAAATAGAGAGAATAGGATAATATATTATTTTGATCAATAATGAACAGTGTGGAGTACTTATTTCTCGTGATCTAAAATAAGAAGATTCAAGAACATCATATGAAGATTCATAGAGCACATGTGGATGCATGTATAAGAATCCCCACTTGGATTATCCATAATAAAAAAAGAATATTACTCGAGAATAAATATAAATTAATCTATATAATTATCCTGTTCTTGGTTATTTCTAATTTAAATTTATTATAAATTAAATGTGAAATATTTTCACTAGGTGATTTTAGGATTATATTTTACATGTTCTTCAGGTTTAACCATTAAAACTGATGGAAGACCAAAATTGGGAACCTGCCCAAATGATTTCACTATGAAATATTTCCTTGAAGTAGTATCAGGGTGTTTAAATTCTAATTTATAATTATTTAATTTTTATTTGATCAATTTCATATGTTTCGTTATAAATTATTTATTTCCAAATATAAATTATTATTCCAATTGTCAAGATAACAAGTTAATCCAAGTATGGATATCCAAGAATGGGTCATACAAATATGAAAAATGTTTGAATATTATATAAAGAGGTTAAATGGTAGTTGGTTTCCTGACATCGATACATGGCGAGTAATAGTAAATTACATGATGTACACCCATGGTCAACTCACACAAGGAAAGACTCAAGAAAATAGTGGCTCGTCGTGTGTCTCAACTCATGAAATCATTATACATAATTTATTGAACACTAGAACAACATGGAATGTTATAAGTATTACCTGAAATGTATATGATAAGTGTATTTCATGGATATATTTTACGGTATTTTATGTTTTTGATTTTATATTTAGTTGATTAATATTGCCAATTTTGGGATCAATTGAATTGTTCTATGTTTTATAAAAGGAAATAATATATTTATGGAATAAGAATAAAAAGAGAAAAATATTAGATCCAAAATACACTTCACACCATGAGTGAAGCAGAGCAGCATGACACCAGATTTATGAAGATGTAGAAAGCTATAAAATTGTACAAAGGATGATTACACATCATGTATTCTCATTACACGAAATGATTTTTCAAAAGAAGTTACCATGTATTAAAATTAATGACACCATTACACACTATCAAAGGTATTTAAACATAATGTATCCTCATTACACAACATGAGAATTTTTTTGATAAGCATTTGGAGAAGTTACTCCATGATTCGCAATGCTTGAGAATTAAAGGATTACACATCGTGTAACATAATTACAAATCATGAATTTTTTAGTGGATAGAAAAATTAATTCTAAATGGATGAGGTTTGATGGAATTTATTATCAGAGAAAACCCTCAACCACTTCTTTGGTGGAGTCTAATAATGGAGGAGGTAGAGCGATGCCGCTATAGAGAGACACACACATGAAGTGACACCTCAGATCTATACTTCATCACCGTTCTTCAACGCCAGCATTCCTCAGGTATCTATGCTAATATTTCTCATCATACCTCATATGAGAGATAAGTTTCTTTTGTGATGGGTGACATGATTGAATTGGGGAGTTCTACTTAAGGATTGTTTATATTTTTTATTCATGTTTTGTAATTTTTTCAAATTGTTTATTCAATTCCAATTTATCTTATTTTCATATTGCATGACCATTGTTGCATTCTGAGGTTGTTTATTTAATTTCATTGATTAATTTTCCTATTTTTTATATGATAAATATGAAATACAGGTTATCTATGTTTAAATAGGGGTTTTGGTTACCTAGTTTTGTGTTTTCACATAGTAGATGACCATTCCAAAGGTGAAGCCATAATATTAGGGTAGGATACCCAAACCAAGGATCCCTAGTGACCCAATTCTGACACCAAACCAGAATAAACTTATATCAATTGAATATATAGTGCACAAAACTAAATTCCACTAAACTTGGAATGCCTTTATCATGATATTCAAACCCAATCCTTAATGTGATTTTTCTTTCTTTCCAATAAATTTAATAATTTTCACTCTTAGTTTCTATAATTAATTTAGAACACATGGGCTTTTTATATGGGTTTGACACTCATACTTACCAAGTAAAATATTTATAGTATTTTTTAAGTTTAATAAATTATTAAATTTGTTTATCCCCATAGGAATTAATGACGCCTTGCAATCTATCATTATCTCATGAATAATATATGTTACTCTCACATGGGTTTGACCTCGTGTAAATCACTAAAATCCATTTGGTCAATTTATAGTATCATTATATGATTTGTATTTACTTCTAGATGAGAAAAAAAACCAAGTGTGGACTACACAACATGTATTTTTCAAGAAGACATCATTTAAAATGTGTCAACCCATGAAAGGTACACAATGAGTTTTTAGGTGTGTTATATGGGTCAATAAGTTGGAGAATTAATGTGAGAAATGAACTACATGATGTGTAGCTGAATGTACATGTATTTTGATAGGATCTATTCTAGAATAGGTACATACTAACTGATTTTTAGAATGTCATGTGGGTATATATGCTTAATAATTAATACCATGTAAATTATGAAACTACACGCTATGCAACATTCGTTCCACATGCCATATACTTCACATGCATTAGTAGTGGAACACATCATGTATGTTTATACTATTTCTTTTGATCATACACACCCTAATGACTATGTGGTTTGACCCATGGAACAAAATTACTTGTATATCACGACATGACATATAGGATTAAATGTCATGTAAGTACATAGTACATGACAAGGACTGTACACAACAAGTGTCGCACGATATGTTGAGTAAAAATATAAACCATATAATTATTAAATATCAGAAATAAACTGAATCAAATTTAGAAGGTACACATCATGTGTCTCTAAAGTACACTATACCCTCTTAATTATTTTAAAATAAAAATAAAAATAAAAAATAATTAATTAATTTAAAATATTATAAGATGATAGTTTTATTTTATCTAAGGGACTGTTAAGACATAATATTAAGATAATTAATTAATTAGTTAGTAATTTGATCAATCAAGTAATTACCATAAATTTAGCTTAATTATAATGAATATAAATCATTTATAGAAACACTAAATGCATTTTCATTCCATGTTGTGATTGTTCATGAGCTTGACTGACCTGTTTATGTGTTGGATTTATTTATTTAATTTAATTTTGTATTTTATGGTTTTATATGTTTATTTTATTAAATTAGATATGATTATTTATGAATTATTCATCCCTCATTTATTATGTATATCCCTATGTATCAAAATATTTATTTTATATAATTATAAAATCCTAGTACACCTCACCAATGAGTGTGTAAATATTTGTAAAGAATGGTTCTCCCAATGAGAGGAGAAATTTTAGGACCTGAGATGAGGTGAATCCAACAAATGAGATATACAAGATAATTTAAAAATATTACAACAAGATCCAAGCATGGTATTAAGGAGTTATTTTACCTAGGGCCAAGGTTGGTTTATTTCTACTCAATAAACCAACTAGTAGTTAAAATATCCTTATCATATCACATATTTTTTTTAATGAATGGTTATTTATTTATTGATGTGATGCATGGTTAATGTAGCTGATTAAACATGATCACATAAAGTAAATTAATTAACTAGCATGATAATAATAAAATAAAAATATTATTATACATAAGAAAATTTATCAAGCATGGTTAATTAGTTATATAAATTTCATATAATATTTACAATATTGTGATGAATTAAATAAAAAATATACTTATGTAAAAGTTATAAAACACATCAATAATTATATTATGTTAGAAAATTCCTTCCATCAGTTAGAATAAAACCATTTATAAAATTATTGGTATAGACCTTGTCATGATACGTTAAATTATTAAGGATTTATAATGATGTCCTTGTTTGACTTAAACAAATCAACATCAAGAGTATCTTACCCAACAATAATTGGTGTAACTTGGAGGTATGATTTTAGGAATTTTTTGTTGAGGATTTTAGGATCGAGGACTCCACTCAATAGATCAAAGATTCTTGAGTTAATTCATTTTTTAAGAAAAGACAACCTAAATATCATTGAACAATTTGATAATGCCTCTATATAGGTTATTTAAATAGAAATATAGAACATTTCTTTTAGAATATTCAAGTGAATGTATATTCCACATCCAATGGTGATGAATTTTAGGATTTGATAAAATAGTGGGAGACTAATTAATTTATTCATAATCAATAATTATAATAAAGTAATAAATATTTTTTTTGTAGATAATGGAAAGTCATTCAAGCACACCACTATACTTGTGATCCTTCTGAGAGAAAGACAATATCCTGATTGGTGGAAACTTCCTGACGCGGCATAAGTGAATGCACGTTGTACTATAGATAGAGATGGAGTTTTATATTATAGATTCTCCTATTCCCACTGATCTTTCAGAGGAGGAATTTGAGGAGAAAAATGTCTACAATAAACACATATATAATTAATAGGATATCAATTGCCTCATGTTATCATCCCTAATTAGTGAGATCTAAATGCTTTATGAAGACATGGATGCATACTCCTTGCTATCCCATATACATGATCTCTATCACAAGAAATCTAGATAAGAGATGTATAAAATCCCCATGTAACTCTTTACATGTAATCTAGGAGAATTATTTATATTCAAACATCACATATTCAAGATGATTAGATAAATATTGAGCATTTGAAATTTATGTGATTTTTATTTCCCAAGGAATTTTACAAATACCTCATTCTATCCTCACTTCCACTGATATTCTAAAGTTTTAATGTCAATTTTAATATGAATAATATAGAGAATATTATCCCAGATCTCTTTAATTTGATTCATCATGTGGATAAGGACATGAATCATTGAATCCATTTTCTATTTATGGTGAATAAGAGGAAAGTAAATGCTATATCTAAAAAAATTTCTATGTCAAAGGCAGCTTCAAACCTCCCTTCCAAAAAGGGAATGATCCCAAAGTATGATTAAGTGAAAGAAGTTGTATAGAAATAAATGAAACAAGAAGAGGAAAAGTCCCACATAAAATAATAAAGGGTAAGGGTCAGGTCTGTTCATTTTCAAGTGAAATAATTCAATTTCAATAAATTGGGTAATATATTTAGTGTGTAGTTCTCACGTTTTTATCTAAACATAAAAACCTAGTAGATTATAGAATATTTTTAAAGGATAGGTTGATAATAGAGGACATATTCTTATAAATAGAGGACATATTCAAAGAAGATAATGAGAGAAAGATTTATTTTTATGAATTTGAGGCATAATATACACATGTGTTGGAAGAGAAACACATTCCACAAGACCAAGTGAAATAAATTGTTCAAGTGAAAGAAGTACTGTATATGATCACTATAGAGGTTAGAGAACTAGAAAGATATAGTTTTGTTGTCATCAAGGATGGTGACACATTATTAGTTTAAAATAATGAACATTTTTCCTATAAGTAATTAATAAGTATCTCTAAAGTTTCAAGTTAAAAAGAATCCATGAATTCTTAAATGGATTCTATATATGTAAACCGAGTTTGGGTTTTGTTGAATCCTATAGTTAACTTAAATCACATTGGGTGTAAATGGGTATTCAAGAAAAAATGAAAAAATATAGAAAATGTATTGAGTATAAAGCCTGACTAGTTTCTAAATGGTTTAAGAAATGTTAAGGAATTTACTATGATGAAAAATTTTCACTATCCACTTTGATAAAATCCATTATAATTAAATATACCATAGAATCATACCATGATCATGAGATTTGGAAAATGAATTTCAAGACCAAATTCATTAATGGAAACCTTATGTAAGATTTTTATATGATACAACTAAAAGGGTTTGTGATGTTAATGGATTCTAATAAGGTGGTATGTTGTAGAGATCCATTTATTGGTTTCACTAATCATCAAGATTATAGAACATTCATTTTGATGAATCCATAATAGATTTTTTTATATATAATGGATGTGATTCCTATGTCTATAAGGGGTTTGTGGGATTATAGTAGTTTTCCTTGGATTACGTATTGATGATATATTATTGTTGGGAAATGAGATTATAGTGTTATAATAATTTAAGGCATGGTAAAATAAATGATTCTCTATGAAAGACTTTGGTGAAGTGTCCTAAATTATTGGGATTAAGATCCATCAGGATAAATATAATAGGATGCTTTGACCAAGTCAAGGTATATACATTAATTGAGTATTAAATAGATTCAATATAGAAAAATCTAAGAGTGGATTGTTTATAATGTCATATGGTATGCATCTCTCCCAGAAAATGTGTCCTCAGATACAAGTGGGGAGACAAATGATGAGTATAATCTTTTGTTTATATTTGATTTAATCTATCATTTATTTTATACTATGCATAATAATTGATATTTCCCATACCTCAAAAATGGTAGGAAGATATTAAGAAAACCCAACAGGGATTCCTTTTTTGAAGATAAAGACTATAGTAAAATAAGTAAGGTGTAAAGAGGATTTGATCCAAGTTTATGATGGAGATAATGAACTAGTTGTGAGGGGGATACATAGATGTCAGTTTCCAAAAGGTTCAAAATGATATGAGATTTGAGTTAGGATATGTGTTTTTCCTTAATGGGGAATTTATGAGTAAGAAGAGTTCTATGATTCTAGTGGTCACTGATTTTATTATAGATTCCAATTATATTATGGATTATTATGTAGTTAAAGAAGAATTTTTAATATTCAAATTCATATACTATATTAGTGTTTTTTCTATTAATAATGATGTTACCACAGTATTTTTTTATAATACCATAAATGTGGTTTTGGAAAAGGAGACCATGTCACCTCAATGAAAATATAATATACTTTATAAGTATCATATCTCAATGTATTTTTCTCAAAGGAATCATATCTAAGTATGTAGAGTATCCACACTAGAGAACGGTGTAGACATATCTATTAAATACTTATCTTAACAAAAACACAAATATCATGTTAGTTATATAAATGCAAAAGTTATTAACTATTCTATCTAGTGAAAGTAATATTCTCTTGGAAGTTTGTTCCCTTGAACCAATTGAAATTTTACTTTCAGTTACTGGAATATTAATAAATATCTTATAATATAATGATTATTATTCTCTATAAAATTAACATGATGATATAATTAAAAATTTTTATTCATACAAAATGTTATAACAGTTCTTTATAATAACCAATACCTAGATTATTTTTGAAAATATTCATAAGGATATGTAATATACTATAGATAATATATTTCTGACAGGTCATAGATTTTGTTTGACTATCATATGTTGGAGGCTCATATAAAATTAAGACCTCCTGTCATAAAATTTTCACAAGGTGATATCTAAGAAGGAAGTTAATAAGAAGATACTTAAAAAATATTAATACAATATGATTTATGTGTCATTAGACATTCCTATTAACTAATGTGTGTAATAGTCCACATACTTTAGATTATTATTAATGGATGAATATATCAATGGTCTTTTGTTTGAAATACAACTATCTAAATAAATCCATGGTCATGGTAGTTCATCGATGAGTTAATTTTGGAACGTTAATGAAAGATAAATCAAGCATAAAGAGTGTTAACATGAGTATGAATCCCATATAATGAGATATCCACAGAAAAATGGATTTATTTACATAGTAGCATTCATAGTAGGGTTATTATTGTTGTGACATTAACATATTTTTCTATGGGTTCCTTAATGTATTTCCTAATGTTAATATTGGACTATAGGTATGTGCACCCAAATCCACTAAGAAATTAGCATATAGGTCCGCACACAATGTGTATCTAGAATCTAATTAAATAATATTTAATTTGATATTCTGGATGAATAATATTCTCAACTTATGGAATAATAATTATTGAAGTAAAATTAATAAATTAAATTAAATCAAGTGATATTCAAGTTTATAATATATGAATTAAATTTTATCTGTTATCTATTATTACAATGTAACATATAAATATTTATTTTTATCAACAGTTTAGTGAATAGATCAATATAAATATATCTATTTATAAAAAATATTAAAGTAATTATTTATTTGTGAATTTTTTAATAAAATATTAATTTATTTATAATATGAATAATATTTATTTGAATAAATAATTTTTATTGAATTTTTCATATATTTTATGGGAGGAATAATGATTGAGTTAATGCCCTGATGGAAGAGATACATTTCATTATTATCATTTAAATAAATATCAATTTATTTATTTTAAGAAATTATATTTTAATAAGAGTATGGCATGGGATATAAATATAATATCATTATTATTATTATACATTGGGTATTACTTAGATTAAGTATATTAATAAAGTCCCATGTAAAATTATCTATGTTTAACACAATGTGAATAATAAAAATATATCACATTTTATAAAGAGACTTTTTGTTCACAATTAAAAGATCTCTAGATTTCTCTAAATCCCTTGATAGAATAATTCTCCAATCCTCCCTCTCAATAACATATAGAGTACAATATAATTATATATTGTGATCAATAATTAATAACTTGAATCTCTTGTCTCTACTATGATATAAATTAGAGATTCAAGAATGTAGTCCAAAAATTCTTAGAGAATGTATGGATAAACATAAAGGAATAATCACATGGATTCTCCATCACAACAATAATATGAAACAAGTGACAATAGAAATTGATCAATAGGTCTGCCATGTTCATGTTCATTATTTATTTATAATAATTGTAAATTAAATTTGAAAGTTCCACTATAGAAAATTAAGAGGTTTCATTTGTCTTGTTATTTTAATTTATCCATTGAAACCAGTAAACAAATGAAATTGGGTATGCACTAAATGATTCTACTACACCCTAGAATTTTAACCTTTATCATGAATCATACCATGTTACAATAAAATATTTCATTAAATACCAAAATATTGCACATACTAATATAATATTTTTTTAAATTTTAATGAAACCACTATATTATTATTTATTATGAAATATCAATTCATCAACCATGATTTAATTCACAACCCAATATGTCATATTTGTTTAAATTTAATAATATCACAATTATTCATTCCAAACATAACCCATATTTATTTACTATATTACATGATATTAATTCCTTAAATAACTATTTATTGGTTCCATGGGAATATCCACATATTATTATAAACTATTTTTTGTTTTTACAATAAACACTTAAAAATAAAACATATCAACACATAAAACATAACTAATAATTTTTATATCATTCTCCTACTGACTTAACCTAGTAATAATATCAAAATGTATTTATATTAATAATTTTGAAAATTATCCATCTCCATGGACATCCAAACAAATGGTTATCAACCTTCCCATTTTATTCTCTAAAAATATACATGACACATAACATGAAAAATAAGATATGAATGTTTGGTTATCCTAATTTTTGATTAAATAAAGTCTCTAATAGGATTTTTCATGATGATATGAATAAAATAAAATGATTTCAACAAAACCCAATGGAATTCAACACAAACCACACTTTTCTAACACTAAATATGAAAATGTTAATAAGTAAAAGTTTAAGGATTTCATCTACCTCATTTATATAGTCACACTATCACAAATGAACCTTCTATCATATGTTTAATAAAGTGGAAATTGAATAGAGAATTAATGTGAAGGTAAAAAACAAGGGGGAGGGGGTGGCATACGGGTTACGTGATCTAAGGTTAGAATATAAGATGAGATGTTTAAATAAAATTTGAGGTTAAATGTTGCAAATTACTCATTTAATTTTTCATTTCATGTCACTCAACTGGAATTCCATAATTATGAACCAAAACTTCAGTTAGACACTAAAACTACAGTGGTGAAAATTATTTTATAATAGATTTTAGTTCCTATTTTTTCTTTCAAAACAACCTCCTAAACTCCTTTAACCTATAAACCTCCACATATCTAATATATTTAATTATGAAAAATTGAATTTAACTCAACCATACTTTCCTTGAAAGGTGAGTATTGTTACATAGATCAATTGAAATAAAAAACTATTAACGTTTTGATGAATTATTTATGAGAATGATTGATTTTTAGAATCAACTAGTTAAATCATACTCAATTACTCATTCTAATTATAGAATTTTACCAGTTCTTAATTATTTTCATGTTTAAGATTTTTAGTTTGAACTTGTGTAACTTATAACTAAATAAATCTTTGAGATGGGTTTTTATTTATTTATCAAAACAATGTAAATATATTAACTAATTATTTTTTTCAAGTTCATTACACCCCATAAAAATGATAACATTGATGGGTTTTATTGACATATAATATTTATAAATGTAGCGTATCATTAAAACAAAACATAAAGATAATTTAAGACAAAGAAAATAAGAAACCATAATGAAAGTAAAAAGAGATATAATTTATGTCCAATGATCTTCATCACACCTAGTTGATGTTGATCATTGAGAAATAACTTACACATTATAGACATAAATTATGATTAACTAGCTATAAAATCTATAAAAAACATTCATAGAACCATCATAGATTTTCTAAAGTAATGCTAGTGTCTCCTCATTTAGGTAATAAGGAATGGATGATGAATTTACATATCGTATAACATACCACTATTGTAACACCCCATGATTTTATGGTATGTATCTTTTTACAGTTTGTCTCTTCGAAAACTTACATTTCTTGCAAAACCCAATTTAAATGAATAATGAAATAATCTTATAATATAGACACTAAATTGGAGGTATTTAATAACATTGACCACATTATGATATTTATATATATTATATGTTTAATATAATTTTTGACATTAATCTTGTGTGTTTTCTAGATATGATATACAAATAAATATAAATTTATACATAAAAATATATATTTTTCTAATGGTGGTTGTGTCGCCTTTTGATGACACACTTATTTTAAATAAAGATTTTAAAATTTTTATAAATTATATTTTACCAAATAAACATATTATTTTGAAATTTGAATAAAAAAATTTACTTTTCCTTAATTTTTTTTATTTTTTGATATGTTTTATGTTTTTATGAATAATGAAAATACTAAATTTTGATTAAATTTTCTTTTTCATAGAAATAATTTATTGTGTTAAATTATTTTTTGATTAGTTTTAAAGTATAATTAGATAAATTTTATATCATTTAATCTTATTTAGGTCATTGTAATCAATTTTATAATGAATTTGGGCATAAAAACATTTCAATCTTTTGAACATTTTCACCTTAAAAACCTATTTTCTCGTTCCATCAACGAGATTAATGTTAAATTTATTTTATCCAATTTTGTGTTTTTAATTTTGAAGACTGTATTAAATATTTAGAATCAAATGGTCCAAAATTATTAATTATCACCCATTTATTTTTGGACAATATGAATAGTAACTTTAGTATTTTTTGAATTACCACAGTTAAGGGTAAATGGTGTAATTAAGGGTAAAAATAATATTATAAGTATAATAAAATTACCCTAACACTTTTAATAATTTATTAGATGGGTGAGTGTAGACTATAACCATCATTTGGCCGATGTTATGGCCTCTTGGAGCCACATGGATGACTTTAAGCCTTTTATACTATTTTATTTTAAGGAAAGTCAAATATACAATGCTTAGGTTTTTAATAAGTATTACATTTTTAATATATGGTCCTTCAAAAGATATATTTGTATATAAACAATAATTTAATATATAATTTTTTTATCTTAATCATGATAATTTATTAATAAATTTTAGGTAATAAATAATTAAATTGAAGGATTTCACCATAATTTTTCAGTAATTGTTTTATTAATGGACATATCAAAAAAATGTTACTAAAAATATGAAATGAAATATAATTTGATATAATTAATGTCATAAAATAATTTTATAAATTACTTGGACATTTTATTTATTATTTAAAATATTTATTACAAATATTTCTTTTTATTATGATATTTTTAAAAAGTCAAGTAATGAATAATGGAAAAATCGAAACTAATGAAATTTTAAGATAAATAATATTTTATTAAATGATATAAAATTAATAAAATTATAAGACTTGGACAAAATATTTGAATGATTTTTAAAATTTAATACATGAATCATTTAGCTTTATTTTGTTATTTTATAGTAGCTATATTAACCTTCAAAGAGTAAAGATACATGTTGTCACAATAAGAGTTAAAAAGTTTAAGTAAGGGTTAAAACCAAACAATAAGGGTAATAATGTGACCTAATCTTGTATAAAAATTACTTTATAAGATTATTTAGAACAATACTCATATTATATCACTTTTTATCTATTTTTAATTGAAAATTAATTTATATTAATTTAATATTTTTTGATTTTCCAAAAGTACCCCTCACTACTATTATAAAAGGGAATATTTTTCCTCACTTATTCTTAGTATAAAAATCCTTCTATATTGACCAAAAAATAACCATTTATATTATAAAAATACTTAGTTCACTTGTAGAGGATTTTTTCGTTCTTAAAGGCCCACCCTATATCACTTAAGAAGATATTAAAGGAAGTCCACCGAAGAAGTGTTAATCGTCTTTATGGACTATTTAAAGTTAATTTCTTATTATACTTCATAATAATTATTTACTTGATAAATTAATAAATCCAGTATCATATATATTGTAATATTTTATTATGATTATTGGACAACCATATTCCACCTTTTAACTATCCTATGAAAAATGAAAACACCGCGCGTGCGTACGCATGTCTTACCATCACCACACCACGGTGTAATCTATTTTTCGTCACTAATTTATTTAAATGGGTATAATTATTGAAATAATTGTTATAAATTATAACTATGAAATGATATTTATTCTATAAAAATTAATATACCATACAATTCCTTACCATTTCACCATTAATCAAATGATACCGTCGCTCATGCTTACGTACGACCAACCATCTCAACGATGTGATATGATTCATTTTCTATGTTGAAAATTAAATAATGACCAAAAAAATGTATTTAATGAATAAATATTATTTAGATTAAATTAATATCATTATGTAAATTAAATAGATATATCTTATTCATAATAAATAATACTTGCACAACAGAACAAGCATAGGAAAATGAAGTAGTTAACACCTGAAACAAGGGTAATAATGAATTATTATTAATAAAATGATTTAATATAATCTGATATGATATTATAAATATCAATATGGTTCTAGTATAAATTAATAACATGATTTAAACCATTATACATGAGTTTAAATCATGTTTAACTAAATAAAAGTGCAAGAAAAGGGATTTCTTAACTCAATTTTCATTTATTGGGTTAAACTTATATTTCATTGATTAGGTTATGTGTGACATTAATTTCAACCATCCAATATTGTATTTAAAATTTTTATGTGAATTTAAAGTGGAAACACATAATCAATAAATTTAATTAATGATATGATTTGTATAAGGGTAATTTCACAATCCAATTATTATTTAGGATTATTTATGTTTAAGTAACCACTAGGGAATATATCTCTTCCATGTTTCTATTTTTCAAAAAATATTTTCAATGTTTTCAATATTATCCTAAAATTGGTTAAAATTATTTTTACCCATGTTTGAGATTTTGATATTTTTTGAAATGAATCATCATGCCATTCTCAAAATATTTCCCATTTAACTTTTATTGAAAAGGTAAAAAGAATTTTTATTGTAATAGGTTAGACATGAATAGAATTTGAAATCTTCATGGACACTGAAAAGTTTTAAATAATATTATAATATTTACAAATATTATTTTTAGTGAAATATTTTTTTTGATTTTTTTGAATTTTAGAGTGAAAAATGATATTTTTCTCAATGAATATTTTTAAAAATATTTTTATTAATCAATGAAATAAACCATTTAATGTACTTATGATTCAATGGATATATTTTTTATTAATATAATCCTTATTATTTATTTGGATGGTTTATGATCATTTTGACCATGGATGTGTTTTTTTGATACTCTTCACCTAATTACTCTGATTGGTTTATTAATATTTTTATTGATTGGGGAGGTATTCAATTTCCCTATGCTAGTTTTTCAATACGAAAGTTTATATTAATTTTTTTACCCCTATCATGTGTGGAATCCATCGGATATAGTAAGTGATGGGAGGGGGCTGCTATAGCCCCTCAATGCATCGATATGTCTTATGAGACAAACTAGATTGGGTTTTGGCCAAGGCCTTACCCATTTATTAGATTTTTTGTATAAAGCCTTGATAATGTTATATTCTTATCAAGAACACTTGATAATATTATATTAGTAGTATGAATCCTTAATGGTATGTGTCGGATGTCTACCATTATTCATTCCGTCATTATGAGATAAGTTTTTGATTTCCATGTGATTATTTGATTTGTATAATTTCCATGGATATGTTTTCTAGCTCACGGGATTGTCTATATGAAATTGTTTAGTCATTCCAGCCATACTGTTCTTATGTTATTTGTTTAGTAGAATTTATTTAAATTATATACCTTTCTATAATTGTTTAATCTTGTTTATGATAGCCTCTATTGTATTCTTATCCTTACTGAGCATTTGAGCTCACCCCTTTAATACGTTTCATTTTTCCCCAGGATTCCAAGAAGTATATTCTAATTGATATATAAGGTTACAAAAAATGGGGAATAATGGAAGACTCAACGAAATTCTTTATGTATTTTTTTTTAAATTTCATGTGGATTTCAAGTATGTATTGAAGTTATCAATACTACTAAACTATTCAGTCAATTGGGATACAATTACTTTTATCTTATTATCATTTAATTTTCACGATCCAACCCAGGTCGACCCTAAGCCAGTCACTTGAGGCGATCCCTAGAAAGGCCGGAGAGGCATTCCCGATCCTCTTGGGATGGCAACAAGCAGCAAGGGAATCATAAGACACAAATAGAATGATTGAACCAAATAAATAAAGGAAAAGAATAAAGAAACATGAAAACTAGACTAAATGTGATTTCCAAACATTATGTTATTTACATTTACAATTAAAGAAACAACAAACAATATTATAAAAAAAACTAAATCTGAATCCCAATACACCTCCATGTGACCCGAGGGCCACTCTTCAATCCACAACCAACTATCATCCAAGGCGATCAAACCCAAGCCAAACCTATAGAAGGAACTGAAAACAAGAAAACAATATAGCCATGAGTATTAAAACTCAGTTGGCTATCCTGATAATCGAAGTCAAATTGCACTTACATTAAAATGAAAGAAACATCAATTTTCATGTTTTAACTACAATATATCAAATTATTCTTTCCCGCTCATTTTACTCAAAAATGAAAAAAAACTCATTTCCCTTATTCATTTCCAAAACCATGTTCACCCAATTAGTGTGATGTTAACATTTTAGAAAGGGATGTTTTGATTTTGTTTTTGATGGAAATAATGATTATAATACACTTTGAATTTAAAACCTTTTTCACAAGATTTTAGATACCAACACATCACTTCCAAGTAAACTCTACAAAAGAATGAACTGAAATATTCATATATCATGTGAAATGAAAATATACATACAAGTATCACATTTATTAATGCAATAATCCAAAAGCTAATTGATATAGGTGAACTCAGGAAATCAAGAACTATCCAAAAAATACCTATTCATGAGACCCCATCATCAGTATCATGACACACATGATGAAATCAAAACGCCCAAATGCCTGACCACCCTAACTCAAGATAGACTAAGGGGGAAAATACCGTATTAATAAAACCAAATATATCTACCTACTATGGGCCACTAGTAAGTACCCGAACTACTAGTGTGACAATCAATTTTAAATAATTATCTCAATATTTAAGGGTCCCATGTCTTATTTATATAACAAGGGTGAGAAAACTAATGCCAAATGAGCATCTAATAAAAAATATATAATAAAAATAATACATAATAGGCTTCACCTCGAGACTCCCCAAGGACTAATCTCATATCTTAACATAAATAGAACACAAAGAGTTCCAACAGAGAAAATCTAATAATGGATCCTGAGGATTCTATAACTAGGAAATTGTATCTATTATTTGTGATAAGGAATGAGAAACATCCAACATAGGTTTTTATAATGAACATTTTTCATCATTTTCACAAAGTGGCCAAATGAGCACTTAAACTTTTCTCCCAAAAATTAAATTTATCAAAAATGAAATCTATATTTCAAAAGATGTTTCAAACACACCACATCTATATAGATTTATTTACAAAAATCTTTCAAAACTTTTCTATCATACTTGAAGACTTATAACATTACCTATAAAAATGCCAATCACGACACAATTCATCATCACATGAAAAACAGATTTCAAAATAAAAAATACACCCTTATTTTAACTTTAAAAACTTTTGAGGCTCTTGGAAGAAACTATAAATCATCATTATAAATTCTATATATTTATTAACAAAGCCAAATCACACTTTACATTCCAAAATCTTCTCTCAAAATCAAATCATACATTTCACCAATCACTTGGTGTGCACTAATTTAGTAAAACAAGCCTAATTATCACAAAACAAGTCTTAAAGAATCATTTCCACACCAAAAAACTACCCAAAATATTTTACAATAATATATATCATGTATATAAGGTGAGAAAAACATGAAATCAAAGTTCTTTAAATTTAGAAGGCAATTGCATGGAAAAAACCATCATCAAATGATGAAGAACTTCCTAAAAAAAGTGTGAAACCTCAATCACACCTCAACCACACCTTCGAGGGTCAATAAGGAACCCAAAATATGATGATCAAACCCAAAGTGTTAGGATTTAAACATAGAAAATGGGAAATAGAGGGAGATAAAACTCATTGACACCAAATTAGAGGGATATGCAGCTCATTGGAGGGATGGTGGTGGCGTAGAAGAAGGACTTGGCGGAGTTTGGTCATTTATGAGTTGGGAGGAGGGGCCCAATGGAGATAGAGTCCACGATGGGGGAGGAGGCCACTGGCTGGGGTGGAACGCCGGAGAGAGAAGGCCACACCGGAAGGGGGTTGGACGAAGGAGCCGTGCATGACGGAGGGGATACGCTGGAAGGGGGAGGTGCCAATTGGGAGGACGATCAGAGGAGGAGGGATGCACTAGATGAGGGTGTGAAAGGGGGTATGGGGTTGAGCTACACTTGGTGGAGAGGGGGAGAGACCCACATGAGGGAAGTGGAAATGGGAGAGAAGGGATAAAACCCTAAAAATAAAACTAACCTATTAATTATAATAATAATTCTGATAACATAATAATAATAATAATAGAATTCGTAATAATAATAAAATTTAATATTCATAATAACTATAATATTTATAACAACAAAAGTAATAATATTCATAATAATAATAATAATAATAATAATATTATTATTAAACATTATTTTATTTTATTTTCTTCCATTTATATTTTTTTATTTTTTTAAATAGGGAAACCACACAGTTACCCAACATGTATCAAATGACCATGCACGAACCATGTGGTAGTTTGAACCCACTCTAGAAGTGATCGAATAGGTACCTGTGCTGACTGCATAGTTTCCACTAACTATGCAGTTCCCATGCACCAGCATGAAACCCACCACAAGGCATAGCCTCACAGTCTTCAAACTGTGCTGTTTCCATACACCAGATGCCGATAAGGCCAAAGCAATCATCTTTAAATAAAAACTAAAAAAGATTCAAACCAGGGATCAACCTGAATCACAAAAAAAATATCCAATGCCAAGACATTAATAAATAAAGTAATTGTAATGGTTGGGGGGTGAGAGTTATACATTAAGGAACTAGGTCCAGAATAAAGGAGTCTGGGTCTCTACATTCTGTATTAGATAATGTTTAATAGACATCTTGAGAACTATATTTAGGAAAAAATATATTATAGAACTATACCCTATGACCAAATTTTGAAATATTCTACAAAAAAACAAGCTTTTGATCTATAGATTAGTTATGACTAAATTTTCAATTTAGTTAACGTGATTCAATAGTTTTGAGATTATACATTATTTTTTATAATTTTATAACCTAATCTAGTATATTATATCCTTTAGAAGTAGCACCTAGCAAAAGGAATGAGATCCATATCAATGAAAATAATACAAAGATTATGAATGATGTTTCTTCGATGATTTTAAGCCAATATTTGAAAGGGAAATAATCTCCCAAACACTCTCATCATATGAGGACATAATATCATGTGTTAATAAGACAAATAATTAATTATCGAAGTATTATTTATTTAGATGGAAGAATGAAAATAAGAGTACAACTGGGAAAATGATGAATAAATGAAAGAAGAGAAATAATTATTTTCCCACATGTGATAAATGTGAAAGTAACACCTAGATACTTTCTTATAATGAGTAATAGTTTACTACAAGTGTAGAGAAAACACCAAAATTCTAGTGATTATAAGGGTAAGAAAAAATGGATTCCAATGTGCAATGATTTAACTACAAGGAGATTGGACACTACACAAATCAATGTCTCAAGTGTCAAAGAAATATTTCTCAAAAGAAGCCAATGGATCATGGTCAGGCCTATGATCTTACCAGAGATTAGGAGGAATTATTAATTGGATTATGGTTAGATTAAATAATTATTTCATTTAATGAATGATTTATTGGTCATAAGAATTATGGAATAAATAACTATTGTACTATAGTACTTCTTCATTAAAGATTTGGGTGAATTCATGATCTCATTAAGTTATTAAGGTGATAAAGTTAGTCATATATTTGAAATGTGAAAATATGAGCTACATTAATTTTTTTTATAATCTAATTTTAAGATTAATTTTTGGAAATTTAAATACCATTTTGGACTGTGATATTGGACATATGTATTTTGGATAACTAATTATGGAATGGGTTAAGTTGAACTGTGGATATTTTTATGTGTGGTAAAGTATGATTAATCATTTTGGATAACTTTTTATTACTATTTTTTTTGATAACATTTAATGTATAATGTAATTAATTATTAATCTTTTGGTAAAGGTTTTTCATGCATAAAAATCATCTTGAACATCCATTTCATAGTGTAAAAGATGAAGTGAAAATAGATCGAAGTACAACCAAAGTATGAGATTATGATTATTACACTTAAAATAATCAAGTATTTTTACTTTATCATGTGTTTATCTAGATAGTAATGAAATAACTCAACACAAGGAAAGGGATTTTACAGAAAAAATGTTTTCTCTTTACTTTTCATCTTGAGAAATTAATGGTATTTTAATAGATAAAAAATTTGATGATTTGTGATGGTTAAATTTCTAATGAACATGTCCTCTATCAATCCACATCAAAACTTGATAGATATATTTCTATTTAATTTCCATGTTTTCATTTTCTAATAATGGTATATTATTTAAAAACCTAATTTTTTAGTGATCTTCACATTTCCCTTTCCCTCTTTTTAAGGAGATGTTTTATTAACCCACTTTTCGATGTGGATTTCGCACAAAGGAATTTTAATTCTTCAACCACTGATTTTAAAAGTGAAATTTCAAATTTAGAGGATGAAATTTATTTAAGGATGGGAGAATGTAACACCCCAAGATTTTGTGGTATGTATTTTTTTAGTGTTAATCTCTTTGATTGCTTACATTGCTTTTAACTCCTAGCATAAATGAACAATGAAATCATATTACAATCTCAACATTAAATTGGAGGGATTTAATGATTTTAACAACATTATAAAATTTATATATTATATATTCAATGTAATTATTAATATTCAACTTATGTGTTTTCTAGACATGATATAAAAATAAATCCACTTTTACTCATAAAAACATTTATTTTTTCTGAAGGTAGTTTTTTATCTTTTTGATGGAGTACTTGTTTTAAATCTATATTTTTGAAATTTTATAAATTATATTTTAAAAGATAAAATTATTTTCAGATATTAGAATATCAAAACTTACTTTGGTTTAATTCTTTTATTTTTTCTAAAAAGTATCATGTTTTGATAAATAGTAAAAAATACTGAATTTTAATTGAAAATAGCTTTTGAATCTAAATAATTTTCATTTTTATGTTAATTTTTTTTAAAGTTTAATTATAATTATTTTATATAATTTAATTCAATTTAAGAAATTTTAATCAATTTAATATTGAATTGGGATATAAAAAACATTTCAATAATTTGATCATCTTCACTTTAAAAACTCATTTTCTCATTCCATCAACAGAATTGATTTTAAATTAATTTTTTTCAATTAAGTGTTTAATTTTGGAAAATGGATTCCATATTTGGAATCACAATGTAAAAATTTTGTTATTAGGTACAAAGTTTCTGGACAGTATGAATATTAATTTTAGTATTTTGTTAGTTACCAAAGTTAAGGGTAAATGAAGTAATTAAGGGTACAAATAATGTTATAAGTATTATAAAATTACCATAAAACTAATCCTAATTTTATTGGATGTTTTAATTTCGAATAGAATAATTCTTGGGACAATTTTATGGCCTCTTGGAGCCACTTTGATTACATTAATTCTTTTATAGTATTTTATTTTAAGAATAGTCAAATATTCCATACTCATGTTTTTAATAAGTATTAAATTTTTAATATGTGGTCATTTAAAAGATATATTTGAATATAAATATTCATTATAAATATGACATTATTATATTTATAATTATAATTTATGTTTAGTTTTTAGGATTGAAATAATTAAATTAAATCCTTGCACAATGATGATGTAATAATTGTTTAATTAATGGACATATCAAATAAATATTACTAAAAATATTAAAATAAATTATGTTTTATATAATTAATATCATCTATTATTTTATAGATGACATTTACATTTCATTTATTTTTTAAAATATTTGTTTCTAATATATCATGTTGTTATTATTTTTTTAGAAAGTCTAGTAATGAATAGTGCAAAAATTGATATTAATGACATTTTTAATAAATAATATTTTACTAAATGATATAAAATTCATAAAAATATAAAATTATTAAAACCTATTGGGATAAACATTTAAATTTTATCCATGACTCATTTATGGTTCTTTTTCATTTTATATATTAACCTTCAACGAGTAAAAGAACATGTTGTCATGGTAAGAGTTAAAGGGTTTAAATAATGGTAAAAACAAAAAGGTAAGGGCAAGAACATGACCTAAAATTATATAAAACTTATTTAAATAGAGTATTTTATCCTTTAATAATTTTATATTCTAAATAACTCACTTGGGATCCATGCGTATCTGATAATTAATTTATATTAATTTAATATTTAGGGAGTATATAAAAGTATGCCTCACCTCAATTATAAAAGGGTACATAATCCCTAACTTATTTACAACACCTTGAGGATTATATATTGATGAAACCCTACCTATTAATCTTACACAAATATTTTTTTTAAAATTTATGTAGGTTTTGTTCCTTTTAAAATACCTTCCCTAGATCACTAAAGAAGAAATTAAAGGAAGTCCGTCAAAGTGGAGGTAATCATCTTAATCGACTCTTTCATGTTCATTTCTTCTTATGCTTAGTATTAATTTGTTTACATGATAATGTAATAAATACAAAAAAATATATATTCTAAGATGTTATTATGATAATTGAAAAACAATATCCCACTTATTATCCATCCTATGAAAAATTAAAGTACCGTGTGTGGATACATACGACTTACCATCTCCACATCGTGGTGTAGTATGTTTTCATAACTAATTTACATGTACGGGTATAATTATGAAAAATGGATATATATGATATTTATTATATGAAAATTATTCTTGAAAAATTAATATACCATCCACATATTTACCCTTTAACTATTAAGGGAATGATACCCTTACTCATGCGTACATACGACCTACCGTCTCCACAATGCAATATAATTTATTTTACATGTTAACCATTTATGAATGATCATAAAAATGTATTCAATGAATAAATATAATATCTATGAATTTAATATCATTATGATAATTAAATAAATATATCGTATGAATAAGAAACATGACTTACATGATAAAACATACATAGGGAAATGAAGCAGTGAACACCTGAAACAAGGGTAATAACTAAATATTATTAAAAAATGCTATAAGAGGATAATATATGATATCATAAATATTTATATGGTTATTTTATAATTTAATAACATTATTTAAACCATTATAAATGAGAATAATAAATATTCAACCAAAGTAATGTTGATGGTATGTGATTTCTTAACTCAATTTTCCTTCATTTGGTTAAACTTCTATTACATAGATTAAGTTATCTGTGAAACTTATTTCAACTATACTATGTTGTATTTACTCATGTTTTATGTGTATTTATAGTGGAAACACATAATCTATCTATTTTATTAATGATATTGTCTTTTTAATGGTTATTTTAAAATCTCATTATTATTCCGGAATGTTTATGTTTAAGTATCCACTGGGGAATATTTCTATTCCATGTTTTTGTTTCCTAAATAATATTTTCAAAATTATTTTAATATTATACTAAAATTGGTTAAAGTCATTCTTACCCATATTTGTCTTTTTTATAATTTTTTGGAAAGTAATCTTCTGATCGTTCTCAAAAAAAATTCCCTTTGGTTTTTATCCAAAAAAGTGAAATGAATCTTTGTTGTAATGTGTACAACATGAATGGGATTTCCAGACTTCATGGACACTCAAATGTTTTAAAGGGTCTTATAATACGATCATAATAATATGATCATATGGATAAATTACATGTGGGGTGGGGTAAATTTTTGATAAAAAACTTTGTTTAAAAGACATAAAATAAACAAAACACAAGCCTTTTAAAGTAAGGCTATCAGACTCAACCGATAGTTTGATTATCAATGTCACATAATTAGAACAGACAATGGTCCGATTATATGAGATTAAAAAACAGAATCTCTAAGTTTCTAATTTATCGAGTATATGTATCATAATCATGATGGATCCAATTAAATCAATGTATTTTTATTTACTTAATCATAGTAATATAGATAAAACAAACAATATAGAAATTTTTATATGATGAATCAATTTTTATTAAATGCATTAGAAAATCAACATATAAAAATAAGAAATAGAATTACTATGTAAAATTATCAATGTATAATAAGTTATTATTGAAAATATATCTCTTTTAACCATAATAAGAAGGTAGTCAATAAACTTAAGAAAAGTTATCCACGATTTTATACTTATAGTAAAGTATTTCTTTCCTTACCCAGAATTACCTTGATACGAATATCAGAATTATTCTATCTTCCTATCTTAAGAATCCCTCAAAATGATGATCGGAATAGATCTATATTCTTATACCCAGAAGCCCTCAATACAATGGATTGGAATCACCACCTTCCCATACTTTAAATTCCTTGATCATTATAATGAGAGAACTCTATTTACAATTACAAAAGTTCTTAAAGAGACAACCATTATGAGAATTATTTAGAATGAAAACTTACTAATGAAAAACACTAACTAATAATGAGTAGTTCATGAAGTTATATATTTGTATATGAATAATTGAACTATTCCAAACACTTAAAATGACACATTATTTATAGGTGACTTCCAACAGTAACATAACGATCATATTTTCAAGTTTGTTGCAATTGACTCAGATAGATGGAACTAGAATGATCAATGTAACTGAATGTACAAAATTGTATTGACTAACACCATCACAGTGTTAAAGATATTCCTTAGATTATAAATAATTCTTCAGAATATTATTATAAAAATAATTCATTCCAACTGAATTCCTTAACAATATCAATATAATAATCCTTATTAGTATTAGTCCGACTGTATCGATACCAACATCTGTCCAATTTTTGAGAATTTTTTCAGTACGATTGAAATTACTAAACTAAAAAATATGGTCTGATAAATGTGTATACAATTTTTCAAACACATACTCATTATTATAATCATAATGTAGAAATGTAAAGTTTATATTTTAAATACATTACAACTTACTCTATTTTTGGTAAAATATAACTATTTCTGGAAAAAAATTCTAAAAACATGGGACATTAAAAGTTAGTAAACATGTTTTAATAAGGTGTTTTTGATTTCCAAAACTAAAGAAATGGAAAATTGAGAAGTAGAACTTATGAATCAACAGTCTCTGCATTTTGGGAAATAAAAAACCCAAAACATAAATTGAAAAACGACTTCAAAAAATTATATCCCAGTTCTTTTATGAATTTTGTATTCAGAGTTAAGCTTTGATACATAAACCCCCTAAGTTTATGAATATTTTTATTATAATGGAGAGTATGAAGTTTAATATGATAAACTCCATATTAGGATAATATCCCTTCTCTTGATAAAACATTATTTCCTTTGAAATATATTCTCATCATTAAATAAAAAATACCCCCTTTGTATTACAACTTCTCTTTTATAAATTCTTCTCCTTATTTATGAATTTATCCCCCTTTCTAAACAATTATCCCCTATTACAAAATATTCTCCAATTTTTGATTTTCAAAAAGAATAAGGAACGATCCAAAGTTTCTGAAATGTTAGAAAAAATATATGAAGCAATATAATGAACTATCTAATAATTCACCCAAAGTATGAAATAAAATTCAACCAATCATAATCGGAAAAAATTCAAACAAATAATAATAGGATGGAGAGGTAATTTATTTATAAAAAAACATTAAAATGTTTTACAATAAAATAATAATCAAGAGTACAAAAAAAATTATTCATTATTCATGAGATTCTCGAAAAAATATTTCATATTCTTGTACTTACTTTTCTATTTTTCTCTATTCTCAATTCATTCTTATTGAATCAAAACATTTTTATACAATTCCTTATTCTGGTCTTTCAGTACAATCAATTCTTCTGGAAAAGATATAATCCTTCTCACCTACATTTATATCTCTTGATTCTTTTCTTTCAAAGAATTGAAATTTTTAGTTTGATTATCAGTCATATATTATAATTGTTTAACAAAATTGACTCTATCATTCAAATATTTTGATAACTGTTTTAAATAAATTTCTGATTCTACCATCAACATATCCACATCCTTAAATTGTTAATCATGTATCTGAATATCCTAATCAAATTTATGAGACCACATCAGCATTTTGTTTCATTCTTTATTACGTGTTTGAGATATTTCTTGAAAAACATTTAAATACGCATCAATAATAATTAATTTCTTTGATAAAATCATTATTGACTCTGATTTATGATTAATAATTTCTTGAATAAGCTGAAATCTTTTTATAATCCTTGAAAAATAATGAATTTTTCCTTCTAGTATTTTCAAAACCTGAACAATATAATCAATTCCTTCTAGATAAATGGTTCTATCAGAGTCTTATTTATCTTACTAAACCTCTGTAGGGTTCATCCAGCACATATATAATTCTATTTCTTTCCCTTAATTTTTATATTTATTTGGAACTTCTTTCTCATCTTTCTTAGAAACTATATTTTTAATAGATTTTTCTATGATATCCACTTGAAGAGTGCCAACTTTATTATCAAATTTTGTTTTTGAATTTTGATCTTGTTCTTCTTTCATTGAAAGTGAATAAAATTCTTCTTTTGATAATGATTATAATTCCTGGTACCTCTTTAATTTTCATCGTTATAATTCTTGGAAGGAAAATACAATGAGTATAAGGTTACAAATCTAATGATTTATTTTCAGTTTTAGTTTATTCTTTATCATCCCCTTCCTTGTCTTTATATTCATCCTGTTCCTCATCTTATTATTATACCTCTTATTTTATATATTCTCTAATCTATTTATATTCTACTTATTATTATTATTCATCTCCTTGTTATTTATATTTTCCTTCTCCATAAAATTATTTATCAATAGACTTATAAATCTCTTATTCATGTTTCCTAGATGTTCTAAGAACTCCATTACTCGCTGAATCTGATTCCGATATCTTTTTATGAACATGTGGAATCAATTATTCTCCATAAACCTTTTTATTTCCCTTATAAAGAAATAAATTAATATCATCATGAAAAAAAATAGTTTCTTTGATTAATAAAAGTCCATCTAGTATAATCTGATTGGTATGATAAGAAGGTATAATTACATTTTCAGAATCGATCTCAAATCCCATCAATATATTTGTTTAAAGTTGAGAGTCTATCAACCTATAATTTTGATTTCATTTATTTTCTTATTCTTAAAAGGTTTTACTAGCATGAATCTCTATGGACAAAGCCTATGTGTGGTCAAGTATGATTTTTGGATCTCCTAGTTTATTTTAGGCTTTCTTTTTATCCAAGATTCATAAATATTATCTGGTAATTTATTTTCTTTATTTATTTTATCTAACGGATAAGTATCTACTTTTATTTTCATTTTATTGTCTAACTTTTTGGGATTCCTTGATGGTTATGCCTCTAATACAGTACCACAAACTTCTCAACAAATTTCTTATACATTTCATTAAAAAAACTCATTCTTTTTATCATATACTCATGAATAAATGAAATTTTTTCACTGATTATATACGATTTATTGGATACTATGAAATACTCCATGAATTCTCAACTATTTTTTATAATAAAGGATGGAAACGTGATGATTCATAACTTGATTGAACCTGAATTGATGTTAACTACAGTTAATAAAATAAACTTTACCAAATCAATCTTTCTCATATTGACTAAATAGTCCAATACGAAAATATCAGAAACATTTAACATATCTCCATCTCTATTTCTATTAATTAAAAAGCCTTTCATCCATAGAAATATAAGATAGTTATGTGAAGTGACGTGTTATACCTTCCATACTTTCTCATAATGAGAAAAAAATGATTCTTATACCAATTTATTATTAAACATACTGAGGTCATTGGGTAGCTTGTTTGAAGGACAATATGCTTCACCATGTGATGGTACACCACCCAAACTTGCATATTTATTATAAGAAAAATTATTGCAGTTCCCATTAATAGAAAAAAAATTCTATTCCATATTCCTTGAAAATTTTAAAGGAAGCATAAAACTCATAAACCACTTCTTGGTAATATAGGTCAAAATAATTTTCTTATTATTCCATGCAAATAGATTCAAAAACTGAAAAATAAATAATATTAATCAAAGTTTAATTATATTTATCATAAAATTATCTTTCAACTAAAATTTCCCTAAATATGAACCATTTATTTTCATCTTTAGCAGTTTTCAACGGAATTAAAATAGAAAAAATAAATCAGATGTAAATGAAGCTTTTCATATTTTCAACTTTAAGGGGTGAAACAAATTAGGTGTATAATATCTGATTATATGATGTAATACATGTGGGGTGGCCATCATTACTTAGGAATTGGGGTGATAATTTATCTTCTAGAAGATGATATATAGTTAATATTAAACACATTATGATATGATGGTTGATATTGATCTGAGGATAATTTTACATAATTTTGAACTCTTGAAGTTTTTTTTAAATTTTATCAGATTGAGTATGAATTCGATTAGAAAAAGGTAAAGAAACATGGAAACAAGATCAATTTTCTATAAATCTAAAAGTATAACAAAAAAACTAAAATACTAACAAAATGAGATAGTGAAAAAAGTTAAAATAATAAAAGAGAACCATTTATAGTGGAAGGTTTTATCAACATGATAATATATTCTTATTGGTTAATTCAAACTAAGGATATTCTAATAGTTTTTATTACAGAAAACTAAATAGCATTAATTGATAAATAATTAAGATAGTTTTTTATAATAAAACTGAATATGTTTTTTTATTAAGAAAACTAATTATGAAATTTTTTAATTCAAAAAAATTGTTACAAAATTTGAGTTTGGAAAATTTTACAACATTTTGAGAGTTAAAGAACCATTTTTTGAATTCTGAATCTGAAAATTTTATAAAAATCATTTGAGTTTATAAAACTTACTACAAATAAATTTTTAGAAAAACTAACATTTTTAGAAAACTAATTTTTTAGGAAAAACTAAATTTTTTAAGATCCCCCTATGAAAAGTATTATATTAATCTAAGGATACGGGTCAATAATAACAATATATAAATTATTACATTATGTTGATCATTCTTAGATTTTGTTTAATATATTTAAATCTATTAGAAGGAAGAAGTTTTGTAAAAATATAATCAAGTCGTTCTTATGTTCTGATGAATTATAAAATGATGTCTCTTTTTAGTGTGTGCTCTTGAAGAAAATGGGTTCTTGTATATTTGTTCTTAGAACATGAGTGATGTGATGGGTTTTTAGTTAAAGTGATGACACTTTAATTACCACAATGTATTGGTGTTTTAGTAAAAATCATGCCATAGTATGTGAGTGTGTGTTGTATCCATAAAAATTGATCACCAAAACTTACAGCTACCATATTTTCATCTTTAGTAGTGTAAATTGACATTGAGTGTTATTTCATTAATTACCAAGATACAAATGAATCTCCTAAGAAATTATAGGTTCTATAAGTACTTTTCCTGTCCATCCTATAACCACCAAAGTCAGTATTAAAAAAACATTTTAAGTAAAAACTATTTCTAGAAGAATAGAAAAGGGATAAACTATAGTTCCTTTAAGATAACGAAAAATTTATTTTATAGCTTTAAAATGAGATAATTTTTTATTTTCTTGATCTTTTCTACATAGAAATACAGAAAAAATCAAATCCAGATGACTAGAAATTAAGTAAAGTAAGATTTCTATCATACCATTAAAAATATTGTGATGAAATGGTTTACCAACCTCATCATGATCTAGGGAATTGGAGGTACCAGTATGAGTAGTAATACTTTTATTATTTTCATTTCAAAATTTCTTAAGAAGATAGTTTACATACTTATATTGATATATAAAAGTTCTTTATAGTTTTTTTGAAATTTCAAAACCAATAAAATAACTTAACTCACCAATCATACATATTTCAAACTCATATTTCATAAGATTCGCAAATAAAACTATCAAATATTTTTGAGTTTATCTGAATATAATTTCATCAACATAAATTTTAACAATCATAATATTTTTATTAAATTATTTTATAAAAAGGGTTGGTTCAACAATACCTTAACGAATGTTTTTGTATCAAAAATATTGTTAGCCTATAATAACAAGATCTTGTTTCTAATTTAAGGTGATATAAAGATTATATATATATAAATGTATTCACGATGTTTTTTATTTTTAAAACTAGGGGGATTTTGAACACAAATTTATTCCTAAACATATATGTTAAGAAAAACATACTTCAAATCCATTTGAAAAATCTTGAAATTAAAGAATACCGTAAAGGCTAAAATTATTTAGATAACTTGAAGTCTTTCTACCAGTTCATAAGTTAATTAATAATATATTAATTCTTGTTGATTATAACCCTTAGTAACAAGTCTATATTTATTTCTAACAATTATTACATTTTCATCATAATTATTCTAAAAAACCCTTTTACTCTAATTATAGATATTTCACTAGGTCGTTCAACTAAAGAATAAACTTCGTTCATCTTAAACACATTAATTTTATCTTTTATTGACTTAATAAAATACTCATGACCTAAATCCTCATTAATATTCTTAGGTTCAAATTTGGATAATAAAGCGAGGTGTTCAATTTCACTCTATATGTAACTTATAGTCCTAACTGGTTGATCTACAATTCCAATTATAATTTCACTAGAATGATTCCTAAGAACCAACTGACTTATTGGGTTTTGAGATGTTTGTTCTTAAAAAATAGGTATAAAATAATCCCAAGTAATTGCTTTATGAACTAATTCTGGAGTTATTTTCTTATGAGAAGACTCTTGTAACAAAAGTTGAAAATCAGTTTTAGAAATAACATATTGGGATGTTGGTTGGGGTTGTTTAAAATCAAATGGGTTAGTTTCATCAAACATAACATGTATTATTTCATCAATAGTAAAATAAATTTTAATAAAAACTCTATGTTTCTTTATAATTAGTAGAATAACCTGAAAATATTAATTCATTATATTTGGTAGAAAATTTATGAAAATTATCTTTATTATTCAGGATTAATACTTTAGAACAAAAAACATTGAAGTAAGAAACTTTTTATTTTTTTACGTGATCACAACTAATAAAGAGTTTTAATAAGAAATGGTCCAAATAAAACTCGATTTATAGCATAAAATGTAGTACTAACCCCTTAAGCCATTTTTTTAGAAATTGAGTATTCACTCAACATGGTTATAGTTATTTCTTGAAGAATTATATTTCTTCTTTAAACTACACCATTTTGATGGGGGTTCTAGGTGCTGATAAGTTATTTTATAGAAATTTCTTTCTAAAAAAATGTTTAATTTTTATTTTCATATTCTTCACCATGATCACTATGAGTAGTTATCTAGGAGGGTTGTTTTATCCTTTTTAGCCCTCTAAGAAATAATTTTAAAATAAATAAATTCTTTATATTTATTTGTGAGAAAATAAACTGAAGTAAATCTAGTGTAATCTTAAAATAAGCCATATACCTAGTATTTGTCTCCAATATTTCTAATTTTTGTAGGACTAAATACATCCATGTGAAATAAATAAAAATCATAATAAATTGAGATTTCACTAATAGAATTAAAACTTTACTTATGTTGCTTACTATACTGACAAGCATCATTAACATTTGATGTATCAAACCTAAGTTTTAGTAGATCCTTTATAAGTCCTTTATTAATCAATTCAGTTATGTTTAAAATGTTAAATCATCCCAAAATTCTACACTATAACCAATATTTTTCCTCCATCTCACTAAGTCAAGGAAAGTCTTGGATCCTAATGTCCTCTATATTTAGTTGTCAACATTCTCATGCTGATTGGAAGAAAGAATAAAATCATCCTTGGAACTATATAGTAAACATTTATCATTTATAAAGATCACAAGGTAACCTTTATAACATAATTGGTTTAATCTTATAAGGTTGTTCTTAATACCTGTAAAAAATAAGACATTTTAAATAAGAGCTTTAGCATGAAGAAAAATGTTACCTATTTTTATTATCTCTCCTTGAGCATTATCTCCAAAAGTAAATTTTCCACCATTCATATTGATTATATTCTTGAATAAATATTTGATTTTAGTCATACATCCAGAATAACCATTATCAATGTACTATATATTATATTTTTTGGTTCTATATTTTTTTTACTGAACACAAAAAGATTATATTTTTGGAACCCAAACCTTCTTGGGTTCGGTAATGTCAGGAAACAAAATATTAGGAATATAATTTTTTTTATAAAAATAGACTTTGTGAAAACCTAGGGATTTAATGTTATTTAATGAACAATTATTTTTTCCAATTAATCCCATTTAGACCCTTGGTGAAAAAGGTGTAATTTTTGGAATAAATAAATTATTACTAAAAATAAGTTTTTTCATAAGTAAAACCCATTAGAAATCTACTCCTATGGGAACAATTTTTTTTACATTATATCAAGTTTTCTTTACCGGTGGTAAATTTTGATAAAAGTTTCTTCAAAGATGAAATTTCAGATTTTGGTTTCACAACTAAATTCTTATACTTGTTAGAAATAGTTAGGGAACTAAGTTTATTAAAACTAGTTTTTAAACTATATTTCTTTAAAATAACTTTTTAAGGTATTTTGAAATAGTTTATTTTTTAGAATTAGTATGATAAAGATCTTTAAAATTATCTGATATTTCATTTTTCAAAACATTTATTCTTGAAATAGTCTTAGATAGTTTTTCTTTAGCATTGTCATTTTTTTTAAAAATTTTAAAATTCTCATTTTCTTAATGTTTAGTAAAATGGGAAAGCATTATCATAAGAAGGCAAAGTATTTTCATATACTTAGGAAGATTATTCACCCAAAGATGTATAATTTTTATCATCAGGATAATTATAATTTAATGAAATTTTGGTAAGGGATTACATTATGTTCACCTTATCCATGAAACATTGATTTTCCAGGGGTACTTTAGAAAAAATACTTATTTTCTTATGTATGGAAGTCTCATTATCAGATGAAATTTCTAAAGAATCACCACCAATAGCTCTTTAATTGTCTGCATCATTCATGAATTTATTTCCTTTCGATTTGAATTACTTTTTAAAATTATTTTATGAATTTATATCTTTCTTGGTTTTGCTTTTTATATTTGGGCAATTTGGTTGGATATGCCAAGATTTATTACATTCATTTCAAGTGACTTTATATTTCTTATCACTTATATGATTATGAACTTTACTATAAATATATTGAAAATATTTCATTCCCACTATCTTGTTCATCCTTCTAGTGAGATTTTCCAACTCATTCTCAAAATTTTCATAAGTACAAGAATCATATTGATCAATGACATTATTATTTCTTGATTAATTAAACACTTTCTCTATATATTGTACAATATAAGAAGTTGTAGAACTAGTAGAAAATGAGAAACCTATATTTTTTATGCTTATCCTCATCTCTTTTGAGTATACCCTCATACTGAATAAGGGTACTAATAAGATCATCCAATATAAGATTATTTAACTTTATTGTCTCATCAATAACATTTCTCTTGGACTCCCACTCATTGGTTATGATATCTATTATCTTTTCCACAAGTATTTAATCATCAAGACTATTCTCACCAATAAATTGTAAAATATTAATGATTGTCCTTAATCTATGGTGCATCTTTGCAATAAATAATTCAGGTAATAAATAAAAGGGATGGTAATCTTCTCATATAATATCTCTTATGGACTTTACAACCATAAAAGTCCAAAAATGTATTACCTAACAATTTTTACAAATTAAATTTGTAGCTTCACATGAGGATATCTGATTATAGATACTTCTAATCATGTAACAGAAAAATGTATTGCTTACTCTATAATTTAACTGATATTCATGTTTTTATTGACGGGTAAAAGTATTAATTTCATTATCAATAATTTTATAGACTCTCGAAAGCATAAAAAAAATTATCATCCCTAGTGTTGATAACAAATGTTTTTGTCTTATGTCTCTAGTATTGATAATCAAAACCATCAAATATATGTGTCATGTTAGGATTGATATTTTCTATTAAACCATTAGTAAGACCTTTCATCTTTTAAAACAAATGTAAATTCTTTTCAACAAGTACATGTTAGTGTAAACAAAATTTATAAACATAATGTTTATAACTAAGGATTCAATTTATCAAAGTCCAAGAATCATAATCAGAATGGATTCAATTAAATCAATATATTGTTATTATCGTAATTAGAGTAATATAGATAAAACAAACAATATATAAAGATGAAAATATTGAATCAATTAAAATAAATGACGCTAAATAAAAACTTTTAAAAACATGCAATAGAATAGCTATGTAAAATTGAGAATGACGTACAATATATTATAAAAAATATAAATATTTTTACCTTTATAGAAAGGTAGTCAATAACCTTGACTAAAGGTATCCAATTTTTTATACTTATAGTAAATTATGTATTTATTTACCAAGAAATCCTTCGATATGAATATTTTAATTTCTCTGTCTTCCTATCGTCGAAGGCCATCAATATAATGATTGGATTATCTCTGTCTTCCTATCCCCAGAATCCCTTTATCTAATGTATTAGAATCATCTTAGTCATATCCTTGTAATCCCTCGATCATTATGATGTTAAGATTCAGTTTATAGTTAAAAAAATCATATGGAGACAACCCTTATGAAGAATCATTAGAAATAAAAATTACTAAATAAAAACATTGATTATGAATGAGTAGTTCACACATATATCTCTTTGTAAGAGTGTAATAAAAAAACTCCAAACTCTTCAAATAACCTATTATATATGGGAAATCTTCTAATAATTGCATAACAGTCATATTTACATATTTATTCCAATGAACTCAGATAACTGGCGCTTTACAGATCATCATAACTGAATGTACAACATCATATTTATTGAAACCATCATAATGTTAAATATATTTTTTATATGAGAAATAAGTCTTATGAATAAAATTATAAACTTAAGTCAATATGATGTACTTCCTTAAGAGTATCAATACTATAATCCTTATGAGTGTTAGTCCGATTGTATAGGTACCCAAATCTATATGATTTTCAAGATTTTTTTAGTACAATAGACATGACTAAAGTCTAACTTATTGTATGATAAAAGTGAGTCCTTTTTATCGAACACATACTCATTATGATAATATTAATGAATAAATGTAAAGTTTATATTCATAATACATTATAAATTATTCTAAGTATGGATAAATATAATTTTTTATACAAAAAATTCTAAAACACATAGGACATTGAAACATTATAATGATGTTTTAAAAAACAGTTTGTGATTTCCTAAAATAAGTAATGGAAAAGAGAGAAGTAGAAATTTTGAGTCAATAATTATATTTATTACAAATATTATTTTTAGTGAAATGTATTTTGATTTTTTTTTGTAAAACTTTATTGAATTTAAAAAAGTGAAAAATTATATTTTTCTCAAATAATGTTGTTAGAGATATTTTTATTCATAAATGACATAAACCCTTTAATGTACTTATGATGCAATAGGGATATTTTGTATTAATATCATCATTATAACTTATTTGGATGTTTTATGATTAGTTTGACTGTGGATAAGATATTTTGACAGAATTCTATTTATTACTATGAATGGATTATTATTATGTTTATTGATTGGGGAAATTATTCAAATTTCATTTGATATATTTTCAATTAAAATGTTTATGTTGATTATGTGTCACCCCTGTCATGTGTGGGATTTATTGGACATTTTACGTGATGGGTGGGGTTATCTATATACCCTTTATGCAATGATAATTCTCCCAATACAAACTAAGTAGGTTTTGTCCAAGGGGTTACACATTTATTAGATTATTGGTATGAATCATTAATAATGTTAGATTATTTCCACAAATCCTTGAAGGTATTATATTTTTGGTATGAAGACTCGATAGAATGTTTTAGATGTCCATCATTATGTATTCCATAATTATGATATTAGTAATTTCTTTCCATTTGATTATTTGATTTTCTAAATTTATATGGAAAAGTATTATAGCTTAGGGGATTATTTATATGGCACTATTTAATCATTACATCCATAATTTGATTATATTATTTATTTAATGACATGAATTTTAATTATATACCTTGACATATTTTTTACATTATTTATGATAGCTTTTGTAGTATGCTCACCCTTACTAATCATTTTAGATCACCCCTTTCATATGTTTCATTTTACCTATGATTCTATGAAGTATATTGTGACTGATATTCCAGGTTACAAAAAAGACGGAATAATGGAATACATAATGAAATTCTTTGTGTATTTTATGTTTTAAAATGTGATGTTTATTTCATTTATGTATCTAGTTTACCAATAAAACTAAATTATTCCATCCTTTTGGATTCAATTCCTTCTATCTTATGCCAATGAAATAAAGGAACCAATTCTAGACTAATGGTGTCAAGGAATTTACAACTATATCTAAAATTGAATATTTGAAAATAATATTATTGGATTCCTTTATTAATTAAGGAGTATGAGTTCAAGGATTTCATAACGTTTTTAATAATCCTCATATACATATATTATACATTTTTAATTCATTATTCATTTAACCAAAGTTATTTTTTATCTCTTAAATGATGAAATAATATTTATACTCCAATAAACATTCCATCACTTGATGTGTACATTGTTGGATCATCCAATAGATTCCAAAATTCGTATTCTCTAAAATGATGTGATATAGCGTTAAATAAATAATTAAAATTTTATCTAATATATATGCCTTGTTTTTTTTGAAAGAAAAGGAATTAGTAAATAGAAAATTCATGGAAAAATGAGAAAATTTAAAAGACCAAAACATGCCAGAACTAATTAACCTATTAGTGGAGAGTAAAGGAAAATGGATGAAGTATTAAATGAGAAAAGCATAAATAGAGTAAAATTTTTTGTATAATTAAATTTATAATCATGAACTCATTTACTAGTGCCCTATGAAATAATTGGATGACATGTTGAATGGATAAAGTATAATCTAAGTTCTGAATTAGATGTAATTTATCTCATTAAATGATCTAAACTCAATAGAATCAAAGGCCTTGGCCAATAAATATTGTTAGAAAATAAAATCATCTTAGAAAACCATAAAGACTATTTGATACTTTAATCTATTATTTTACTCTTATGTAGATATTGTAATATTTGTAAAATTCATTGATGGATAGTCTATGATAATTCAATAAGGAAGTATAATGTCTATATTTTTATCAAATCAACATCACTTCTAACTTTCACATTCCACATACTAATAAATCAATAAATAATATCTTTATTATATGAAAAAATGAATAATTTATGATCATGAAAGGATATATGTTGTATATAATAGCTGAATAAGCCAATTATCATGAAATAAATCAAACAATACACAATAATCATATGAGAAATAGTCAAAATAGAATCAGTGTAAGTTTCATATGATATATTTTTTTATTGTGAGATTCATAAATTTATATTAAGGCCTAAGGGATATTATTTAAATTATTTATGTGATGTATATCGATTAATAGAAATGAAAAAATCTTTAGAGAATTCTTGAATCCTGATATATATTTTTATTATCAATGTTTTTCTTAGTCACTTTTAAAGATCAAGACTTTTCTTTAGGGATTTCTTATTTTTCTCTTCATCTCATTTTGATTTATATTTTACTTATTCTGTACTCTTTTAACAAAATGAAAAAAATAAACCACCGCTATATTTACACTATTAAACCATCCTCTATTTATGGTGAATAAATAATCTTGGTGGATAAGGTCTTGTCTTCTACCAATATTTTTATTAAAGAAGTCTGAGGGATAAGGAATTGTATTATAATAATATTTAATTGAAATGTTTCAAATGATAAGAATTGTTCTTTGTCCAATATTGGATCAAATAATCCACAAGGATAAGTACTTGAACAATTTAGGTAAAAATGGAATATGTTTTTGAGGTAAAATACTTGTTATATATATATATAATTGGTGACAAAGGAATTTCATATCTCACACCTCCTTAACATGACTTGTTCCCATCTATTCGAACTTTTATTTTAATGTTTTTTTTTAACTTTTCTACTTTTTTCATTGATCCCTATTTCATTTAATTCTAAATATTTTATTGAGAATTAATAAATTTAGAGTGTAAGCATAAACTATTCACTCACCACCCTCTGGAGTTTCTGTCATTATTCATAAGCTTTACTACCTTACCAAATTTTAGATACTTATCTTAAAAAATATATATATAATTATATGACATGAATCTAATTTTCTGGAAATTCATTTCAAGTATACTCAATATCATTCTAATTTATAATAATACTTTTCTTTATCTATTTATGTTTAATTTTTTTCCATTTTTGACTTATTTATATTCACTATAATTTATTGATCTAAGCATAATGTATAACTATAAGTTTTCTTTACTATCTTTTCAATCCATTATCTTGAATATTTCTATCTATGTTAATCTCCTACCATTCCATGGATCAATAATTAGTATAAGTGAAACCTCTTAAAAGTTCACAAATTTTTAGCTATAACTATTTAGACAATATGGAACACTTGAAAATATCTGGTATCTCTCTCTAATACCCAACAAATTATATCAGATCTTCAATCATATGTTTTTTTCTAACTCTAATATGTTATGAGTGAATATCTATTAAGAAACATTATTTCACTCACTAATACGAATAATTGTTATAATATCCTACTTTTAAATTTTTTAGCCTTTTCACCTATATATTTTATACCATTGATTTAAATAACTTGTTTAGGAAATATTATTCATATTATTTTTTCGCACAAGTTTTTAATGGAATTTATATTTATTACAGGAAAGTACTGATGAAATCATTATTTTAAGTCTTTAAATCATCTTAGTTGGCTAATAATTGTGTGAGATTATTATAAAGGACATGAATTCATAAAAAATAATGGAATTTTGAAATTTATTTTTCAATACGTTTTTTTATAATATTCTAACAGCCAATATGAGTAGTAATGTACATAAAAATATTTCATCATGTCACACTAATCATGAAATCTAAAAACTTTTTAATATGACCTTTTCCAAGAATTTATCAGAGAGAAATACCATTTAAAATGATGAAAATATCCCAAAATAAGTACAATAAATATTTAAACTATCAAATTCTCTTTGATGTTAATTTTAAATATTCAATGATAGAAGACGATTAAGACAGAATGATATCAACAGAAAATTGATCATTGATAAAATAGTAAAGAAAAATGTGAACTATAAAATTTATACTTCAAAATTTGTCATTAACAAATACTTCTAAAGAGTGAAGGAGGAATAATGATAAAGGAGATGGTATATTGATCGACTCACTATACTTGGTGGAAAAGTCATCATTTGAACATACATGATAAGAATATCTTCCTAAATGAATTATCTATGAGGATTTGGATTTGGAAAATGACATTGAAATCTCTACTAAATATATATCTTCCAAAAAACTAAATACAGAGGAAAATGAAAGTAGTATAGTAGATTTATATATATGATATTCATCCCTTGATGAGAATAATAATAAAGTCTCCTCAAACATCTCAAAGATAAAAGTGATATATACAATTTCAGTATGAGGTTTTTAAAAGTTAAAGAAAAGGAATTTCATGTTTCTAAAAGACATGGAATTAGAATATAAGTAAATCAAATAATTTCTTATTTAATTTAGAAAAATATCTTGTAATTAATACAACACATTGGAAAATAAATAAATAAATAAATATTCTCCAAACCCCCCCCCCCTAAAAGAAAAAATGAAATAAATATACTAATGTAAAAAAATTATGATCTAATTAAGAATTTAGTAATATTTATAGAAGGATTAAAAAATATGGAAAAATTTATTGAACTCCAAAATCTTATAAAGTATCAATTTAGAATTTTATATTCCAAAAGTATTAAATTCTATGGAAATAACTACTAAGGATACTTGGTTTCATGTAAAGAAATAGTGATATTTAGATATATATCACCACATTTGTGGACATACATCCAAGAACAAATCGATAAATAAAATGAAAGTTTTAGAATTACTTGAGAATTTATCTACAAAGATATGATAAAATATTAGAAGAATGAAAAATTAAAGATATTAAAAAATTATTATTCTAAAGGAATTATGTTATACATTCACTAGCCTAAAGAAGACATATGTTCTAAATTTAATCTTGTACGACACACATCATAATGATTCATTAGATAGATGAAGATTCAAAGTCCAGATATATCATCAATAATTCAACAATTATATATGAAACATATTGATATTATCCCATTTTAATTTTTAAAAAACTCTAATATAAGTTGTAACATCAATACAACTAATTGTTTTTTAATATATATTTGTTTTCAATTTATAAAGACTACATCTAAATGTGACTATTAAAATTTATCATTATATCTCTAATATTTGAATTCAATGGTTGAATCTGGTGTGAAATTAAATTTTTCCTTACATTAATTTATTACTTTATAGATGTTTATCTTCCATTATAATCCTATAAAAAGATAATTCCATCCTTCATTAGAACTCTCTTCTTAAAATAATCTCATGTATCACTTCTTGAAATCATTTTATAAATATATCACACTCTTTTTCTCTCAAATAAATATATTTATCTAGATTTCTTATCTTTTAAAGTTATATTTATCACTTTATCTTTTCTCATGTGGTTTTGTAAATTTTATCCCATTTTTCCACATTGTCTCTAGAACACTAATGGAATAGGATGAATAGTTAATTTTTTTTTCTTATGTTGATCTGTTGTTTCCATGAAGAAATCTACAACTACGAAACTACCTTGTGTTAATTTTCTCAAGAAGATGGTTACTATAATAATTAAACACTTCATATTATTCATATTCTTCTTTATCTTCGAAAATAACTAATATTTTCCAAACCACCCCCTTAAGAATCAGAAATTCACATGAATATTGTGATATGAAAAGATAATACACATTTGGATGGGAGAAGATACACATCAATGAATGTTAAGGGATGAAGGGGATAATATAATTGAGTATAAATTTGGAAGATTATTCATTTTATTAGTTTTATTTTAATTTTATATTTTTATATTAAAATTATATTCACTATAATATATAATCCTCTAGGTTTGTTCCATTATAGAAATATCATTATACATTTAAAATAATGTAATTTTTTAAATTCATTATATATCTTAACTAATCATATAGAACCCATAAGACTAAATAGAAAAAAATGAAGAACAATTTTTGAACAAAATTTAGATTATAATTGAATAAAATGATAAAAATATGTTCCCATTGTTCCAAAATTATTAATAATTATATTACAATTCCAAATCATGAATCGAAAGTAATACTTACTTTCCCTAAAACACATCATTTTCTAAAATTAGTCATTTGTAAATATAAAATTGGCTATCACCAACCTAAAAATAAAATGATATAGTTTTGATAAAAATATTAAATTATAATAATAAAAAAGATACTAAACTCATTTCAGTATTATTATTATTATTTTCTCATCTTCTAAATCCTTTAAAATCTCTTTACGTAAGAGTTATTTACTTTATATTTTAAAAAAACTCTCTTTTTTCATTCTTATATTTGCTTAGATTTAAAGTTAGACATATTTAATTTATTTAATTTTTATCTTTTTATTTTATTTAAAATTAATGTTTTATAAACATGGACAAAGGATATTTTTTACCTATAGTGTTAAAATTATTTAACAATTTTGGTGTTCGAAATAACTATTCTTTAATGGAACATTTTTTATATAGATAAAAACATTCATCTATTTTCCATATGCAGAGAGGTGGTTTTTTTTCTATTATTGAATTTCACATAAAAAACATGGGAAAAGAAATTTGAATCCTCTATCCTTTTCAAAGTAAAATATTAGTTTTTTAATAGAATATATAATCTACCACTATATTTTTAATAATCCAAAGGATGGGAGTTGAGTAGAAAGATTTATACTATAATAAATGAGTATTTCCAAAAAAGGGGCATAATCTTTTATCACTATTATTTTAATCGATATATAAATTTTATAATCAAAATCCATGAATAATTTAAGTATTTTATTAATGATATAATATAATAATAATTATATAAATTAAAAACACACATATTTTTAGGTTATCCTTTATATAATGTAATTATCATCTTTTAGAATGAAGTGTTTTATTGAACACACGACAATCATCCTTTTAACTAACATATTTTCTTATGTATTTTTAGAAAATGAAAAATAATTTGGAAATAATAGCTGAATTATATAAAATAAAAAGTTGAAAGAAAATTAAATACTAGAGGAATATAACAATTAAATGGAGCATAAAGAAAAATAGATTATTTGCTAAAAAGATTAAGTAAAGTGAATAATTTTTCGGGAATCAAATTTATCATCCTGACTCCAATTACTAGTAGAATATAACAAAATTTGATAATTTTTTGAATGAATGAATTGAAATTCATGTGAAAAATTATGTGGAATAAAATTCATCATCCAATCTAATCTTATTGGAATGTAAGACTAAGTCTATAGTAAAATTAAAGAATCTAAGAAAATATAATAAAATTGTGAAGAATAATTGATACTTTTTCTCAAATACCAATCCTACCAGACCCTTAGAAGATCATTAAATGTGTTATGACTATATTTATTCCTTATAACACTTATAAACTTTTAAAAAATATTTTCCTATTTGGGAGTGAAGTCAATATAGGTTTCGAGGGCTCGTGGATTCTCTGTGTTGATATAATAAAAATATGAAATAAAATATATCACATGTTCCCCATTTTATTTAAATAATGTAGTATCTCCCAAATTATGGTTCAGATGTGAAAATTGAGATTACCATTATATCTGTAATGCATATTTTTACCTAAGCATGAAATAATCTTTTTATGCGCTGAGTGTTTCGTTTAAGTTTATCCATGAGAGGAATAATAGAAAAATAAATAAAATAAATAATTTATTATATATTAATTAGTCTTGAACGAATACTATAATTTTAAACATAGTTATGGACAAATATTAGGGTTATTCACATAACATAAAAGTATTGAGAGGACTATATAACAGAGATTTGGTAGAGAAAATAGGATCATGGATTAATGATCAATTTTCCAAAGAGTTTCTCATCATCTAAAAAGTTATTGGTTCTCACAAATGAAAATGATTAAAAAATAATTCTTCATCATCAGTCTATCCAATTTCAATAATGGATGTTTGGTTTGTAAGATTAATCCTCAATATTATTTTGTAATGTCAAATTTGAATTAATACTTTTGAATATTTTTTCATGGATCATATTATAGAATTTTTTTCTAAAATATAAATTTCTTGAATAAGGAATATGATATTGATTGGTTTGACACCATTTATTTTTTACATCATATACTTCATATTTCATCAACAATGGAAAATAGAACATGAAATTCATTAGATTATAATTTTTTTATTTCAAGTTATTCAACCTTTTATTTTAATTCATTGCTAGCATTCAATTGGTTGATGATTCAACAATACCCCATTGGACAAATTTTGTGGTGTGATTTATTCATTATTTTTGCCGGTTTCATAATTTTTATCAAAAGAGTGATGGATTGTGATGCAATGGAGGATCTCCAATGATGAAAGATAAGTGATAAATGATCTAAAGGGATCTTTTATATGGGAATTTGAACATGTGTGCTGTAGTGAGGTGAGGTTAATTTTTCTGAATAATGGGGAAAAAATATGGCTACTAGAAGTGAAACTAGTTCAGTCAAATCAGATTTGAGATCTATTGTGGTTTCTATGGTAGAATAAGAGGTGAAAGTTCTATGTGTGAATATGTGAGAGAGTTTTGAACATTATGTGAAATCATGACATACATGGTATGTAGTTCAGAATAACACATTCCAAGTAGACCCACTTCCACTTTTGCTAAGGTAACACATAATGATAAGTATCACACATTGTGTGTGTTGGACACACCGTCTATGACCTAAAGTTGGAGACCTGACATGTACCCTTACGTACACAATTATGAGAAAAACTAGTGTACATGATCACAACCAGAGTATACAGGAATGATCAATGTAAATATATGGGACCAAAGTACATGAGTAAGGGATTAAGTACATAAATATAGACATGGTAATATATGGACTAAGCAGGGAACCCTATTTTTTACTAATATACACCATGTAACTCCTTCCAGGGTGGATTGGATCCCCTATTCTCCTTAGTCTATTTGATTATAAATTGGGTATGTTCCCTTGGCCCATCCCTATGAGGGTATTTTAGAACCCCACCTTGAGAATATGATGAGTTATCCCCTCTATAGAAAGTTCTAGATGGATTCAGGTTTCCCTCTATGTGGTGTGGGGTGTAAAACTCTATCATTCTTCCCTAGTTTGGGTTAGGTATCCTGTTACCAACTTCTAGAGCATGTGATACCCATCATTTTGGGATATTTATGTTATGGATAGGTATCCCCCATTAGCCTTAGGTGTGATACCCTACCCATGTATCAACATCTTTCGATTTCTAGTGTGTACCTCTCCATGATTGATATTTATGAGCATGAACTCTCTGATGATGACCATTACAATTAGCAAGACCCAAAGATTCATTTCTCTTAGAAGAGAATTAACTTATAGCCTAGATGATATTCCTAGGTAGGCGTTGGGTATTCAAGCTTACTTTGAGACTTGAAGTCTATATTTGAGCATAACCATGTTGTTTTCATCCTTTATTTTGAGTTGAATCTATTTGATTCTCTATGTTTAGTGATTTTGGGGTGTCCTTATATGCTTGTTTATACTCACCCCTATATTGGATCTTATGTTCCATGTCTTATGAAAATGAAAGGCCTTTTGAAATATTTTTTGCAGGACGTGGAGAAAATGGAAGTTAGTTGTGCTAGACGGCCCATAGATGGTTCGAGGAGATTCATCTTTACTGTAGTCCCCCTTTCACTATTAAGTTGGACCCTTTCAGTTTTAGAGGGATTTTATTTGGAACTTTTTTATTTCTTTTACTCATTTCATACTCGAATGTGGGATTAGTTGTATGAATTCTGATTTTTATCAGTTATTTATTCACTTTCCACATTATATTGGTGTTTGGAGATGTGTGTGTTTGCACAGGTACCATAGGGTAAGGACTCCCATATATGTGATATGACTACTCAAAACTAGTTTCTAGTGACATGCCTATTAGAGGTGGGATTGTGGTGTCACACTTAGCTTTCCACCAACCAGGTGGGTCTTAGTGGTTTGGGTTGTTATAGAGTTTTATAAGAGGTGGTCATCTTGGGATTGAATTATTGATATAGAATAGCTGTGAGGTATAGTTTGGGGACTAGGGGAACAATGATAAAGTGTCTTGAGTTCATATCTCATGCCAAGAAACCCAATGGTGGTCCAGTGGCCAACATATCCATTCAATAGACTCATATAACCTTGTTTTTTTACTTGGTATATATATGCACTTGTTGTAGAGAAAACATGAGTTACCACATCGTATAGGATTGGGTTGTTATTTACATGTTCTTCTTGAGCGATCTCCCTAGATATTCTCTTTGACCATGGTGAGTATTGAATTTTATAGGATATCTTGAAGACAATAACTATCTCAGATTCTACAGTGGGATTATAATGATGATCCACTTAGTAATGGGTATTTAGTTTAGGGGCTTATGTTAGAGGTGGTACCTCCATGTGTTTTTTTAGTCTTAAATCCTTCTATTGAGAAGAATATTGTTCTGGTAGTACTAGAAGATGATGTTAATTGGTTTATAGTTAATTATGAGTTATATAGGTAAGTAACCCTATGATTTTTGGATGACATAGACCCCTTGGTGGTAGATTTTTAGCTTAAGGTATTTGGGTGAGTTTTTTCCTTGTTAGGAACCCTAATAACCAGATGGTGGTCCTAGTGGAAATACCCATGGTTCCATATAGAGATGTTAGATATTGGTAATGCAAATGCATGATGAGGTGGACCTCACTTTAAAATTGTTTTACAACCTCTTCATAGAGGAGTTTTACCCAGTAACATTGTAGGAGATATGTATCCAAGTTCTTCTGAAGGTCTAGGAGGGAAGCATGTCAGTCACAGAGTATGCACTGATATTTACTAATATCTTATGTTATTTTTTTGGAAATGGTTCATTATTCTTAATTTTGAGTATGGACCTTGGAGTGTGGATTTAACCTTTATATCTGGGATTGAGTGAAACCTCTTTGTAACCTTTCCTACACTTGGGTATTGGAGCATGCATTGGTGTTGGAAAAAATTATAGCTAATTGGACACATAAATTTGGTTCTAGAAGTGGGAACCCAGATGCTACGACATTAGAATATGGAATTCAATGACAGACTCAAATATCCATGAAAAAAGATGTTTCTGTAGATTATCTCAGGACTGAGTGTTTAGTATCTAGGGCTCTCATGAGGGTTCCAATTTGCCGTGGGAGAGGAAATTCTACTCCTATGAGTGGTGAGTGTATATCATTTATGATTTCCCAACCTACCAAGCATTAAATAAGGATATGACCAATGGAGAACCTAGGAAGAGGCAACGATTGGGGAAGGAAGATCCATAGGGTGGTGAATGTCGCAGAGGATCTAGGTGAGTAGTGGAAAGTGGCTGATGATTTGATCTTTTTCCACAATAACTACCCCTAGGTGGTCCACTCTAGGACCAGGGAACCGGTCGTCAGGGGCATAGGAATCTATAAGAAGTAGATCCACATGAACCAGAGGCTCTATGGATGATTCATGTATTTATTCTATAATTTATTTTTATTGTTGATACTCAAAATCACAAACCAATATTTCATTATCACATCCCATATTCAAGATCTGGATATTCTAGTGGAGACTTTGTCTTGATCCTTTCATTTGAAGACTCCAATCGGGGGATATTCAATGATTTCAAACTTTTTCCAACTTTTTGACTGAACTATTTGAGGAGATATCTTCTCATGGGGTCTTTTTATGGTTTCGATGAGTCCTTATTACATCATTCTTGGTATAGATTGCCACTCTACAGTTCATGCAAATATAGACTATTTTAGGTGGTGGATATAGAATGTATGAGTTGATGGGATGATATTTTTTTTTGAAAAGGAATTCTAGGAAGATCAGGAATAAATTATATGTTTGAGTATAAAACCAATTACTCCTCAATTTTCTAGTATTACACTTGGAGTAGCAGATGTTATGATCTTTCAGTTTCATGTAGTAGTGGAGTATGAGGACGTATTACCTAAGGATGTTTCAGGATTACGTACCCACTGAGAGATCGATTTCTACATATACCTTCACCTAGGGACTACCCCAATATCTTTACCGACATATCAAATGCCCCTATAGATATTTTAGAGCTGAAGGTGTTGTTTTAAGATTTATAGTGGAAGTGATTTTTTAGACCCAATGTACTCCCTATGCATCCCCAATATTATTTTCGAGAATATGGATGTGATCTTGAGGTTATACATGTTTTACCATCACCTAAATCAGGTGACCATCAAGAATAGGTATCTACTTCAGAGAATAGACAACCATTTAAACCTACTGAATAGAACAAGGTGGTTCTCATCGATTGACCTCAGTTCAGGTTATTACCACCTCCAAGTCCTAGAGGAGGATATACTGAAGGAAAAATTTTTATGTCACAATAGTCACTACAAGTATTTATTGATTCCCTTTAGCATGAATAATTACCAAGTAGTGTTTAAGAGAATAATGATCTAGATCATTCAAACTTTCTTTGACTGTTTTATTGAAGTCTTCATCGATGACATCATTGTGTACTTGGCAATAGAGGAGGAGAATGTAAGACATATAAGGATGGTTCTAGATATACATGAAGAGAAATATATTCATGGAATGACCATAATATTTAGTTATATTTTTGGGAGGTCCACTTCCTAGTACATGTCATCTCATAAGAGGGAGTATTTGTTAGCCCACAGACATCAATGTAGTTCTAGCATGGAAGTCACCCAAAAGAGTGATTAAGGTTCATGCATTCCTTAAGTTGTTAGGCTATTATTATAGATTCTTGTTTGATTTCCCTAGAGTTGTGGAACCTCTTTCTTATTTGACTTGAAATGGGAAACATCTCGTATGGAATGAGACATTACAATAGGATTTTTAGGTGTTTTGGATGATGATTATGAACACCCTAATATAGAGACTTCCATAGGATGATGTTGAGTATTTGGTGTTCTAAAATGCCTCTAGAACCGGGCTAATATGCGTTATGATACAGTGTAACTAAATGATTTATTATGGTCCCTAGAAGTTGAGACCCCATGAGTAGAACTCTGTGACCCATGATTTAGAGTTGTCAATAATGGTATTCATTCTAAAGATGTGGCGACACTACCTTATGGGAGAGAAATTTATTATCTATTAATACCACATGAACCTAAAGTATATTTTATCATAAAATATATAAACATACAAAAGATGTTATGGAAATAATTCCCATAATATTATAAATTTGAGATATTATGTACTCCCAAAATGGGGAATGTGGTGGTAGATATTCTCAGTAGGAGATCCAATTTGTAGTTGTTGAGAAAGACATTAGAGATGTTTCTATCATTACAATAGTCCTTAAGTGATGAGTATAGTGTAGAATACCTCTTATTTAAAGTTTTTACCCCTCCAATTATTCATTATGTTAGGGAGGCTCACCTTGGAGATTTCAATTGTGAGTCCTTGTGTGGATAAATATCCACTAGATGTAATCCAAATGGACTTTATAATGGTGGGGAGCATGTTATTATTTTCTATGATTGATAATGGTACCCATCACACTGAGATAAGAGTTAATGAGGGAGTTTCATACACCCAATTATCATCACATCCAAGAGTAGAAACGTTATACTAGGAGATTTGGTTTTATTTTAAATGGTCAAGGATGAAGAGGTGTGTAGCTGAATTTATCTCTCGATTCCTCACTTTCCAGTGAGTGGAGGTTGATCAATGAATTCGAATGGGTTTGGATGACCCCTTGAGGTTACTGAGTGGAAGTGGGGTGGTATCTCTATATATTTCATTATGGGACTACCATTATTATATATGGGATATGATGCTATCTATGTGATCATATGCTGAGTCACCAAGTCGTCCAATATACTATCCATCTGAAAGAATAGTTGAGTAGAAAGTTTAGAATGCATGTACCTGAATAAGATAATCAAGATTCATGGATTTATTTTAAAAATAATTAAAAACTATGATTATTGCTTCACATATTGATTATATATATTATTAGATGATTCTTTTTGGACTCAATTACAATTTTTCATGGCATTAAAACCCCAAGAAGATGGCCAAACAGAGCAGACTATTTAGTTTTTGGAGGACTTGATTCAATATTTCATATTTTAATTTATTAAGAACTAAGAGAATCATATAATTTTACTGTATTTTTAATATAATAAAATTTAACACTCTTCCATTGGTATGGAACCATTTTTAGACCTATATAGAAGGCCCTATAGGTTACCACTACATTGCATGGAGTGAAGGAAGACCTCATTTATGGGCCCCATGCTATTGCGAGTGATGATAAAGAAGGTGTAGACCGTCCAATAGTCAAATAAGAATACCTAGATATTTAATAAGTTTTGTGAGGACTAATTATAGAGGCCTTTTGAGTTTCATGGGTGAGAACATGTGTTCCATAATGTATTGTCTCATTAAGGATTCTAGATGTTTGGTTGGGGTTGCAAGTTATCTATTAGATTCATTTTCCCTTATTGTAACGACCCGACCCCAGTTACCCAGAGTCGGTGCATTATTACATAACATTGACATGATCACAAAAGATCAAGTCTCGAAAGACCGATTAGTTTAGTTGTCTTAGAAACACTAGACATATTCATAAGTATTACATTACATCATAAAGTAAAAAATACTACAACAACATCTTGTATTCATATCCCCTCATACTATCCCTGCAGGTCATTCATAAATTACTTCTTCAAATCCTGGGAAAAATAAAACATTGAAAGGGGTGAGCTCAGCTACTTAGTAAGGATAACAATATAGCAGAAACATTCATAAATAAGAATTAACATTTAAGGCAATGTATAACTAAAACAAAATAATTTTAAACTTGAACTTCATCATAATTTGGCAAAGATAAAATTAAATAATTCCATTTACTTATTCACATGGATATTCTACTAGTCGAATAATCACATGCAATATCAATAACCACTTTCATAATGGTGGAATGCATAAAGAAAGACTATCATAACCACATAGTCAAGGCCTTGTGCCAAGACTACAAATATGATTTTGTCAAGGCCTTGTGCCAAGACACTAGTTTGTCTCATGAGATATATTGATGCATCAAGGAGCAATAGAGGGCTCTACCCATCACTTATTAAGTCCAATGCATTCCTCATATGAACAGGTCTAAACATAACTTAAACATTCATATTAAAACTAGCATACGAAATGTCGATACTGTATCCATAAACCATTAATGGTATAAAAATAACACATCCATAGTCAAACATATCCCAAAAACTTCATGCAATATGGAAGTTTTGTATCATAATTATCAGCTTCATATAAGTTTAAAATCCATCAAAGGATGTTGACATAGATGAAATCAAAACTATTTGAGAGAAATATATATATTTTTTGAAATAATTTAAAAGTCACATAATTAAAAAACAAAAAATTTACATTGAAAATATTCTTATAAGCTTGTAAGGGAAACTTCGATGGTCTTATAATGGCAGAAAATACCCGCACCCACCGTATATGTTAAAAAATACATTCTTACCTTAATTCTGTCAAAAAGGTTAAAAAGGACCTTGTTTGGGAAATGACAGAAAGATTCCTTTATAAAATTCTTATAGAAAGTCAACAAGGGTATAAATGACTTTAACTCATAGTCTTTAAAATAGTAATAATGATTTGAAAGACATATTTAAGAAACATGGATGTGGATGATAAAAAGGTCCCAGTAGATAATTACGTATAAACAACCTCGGATAATGAAGAGATTGTGAAATAAATCCTTACCCGGTACTTTTCCTTGGTTGAGGGTAGGTTAACCTCTTGTATAATGGTGAAATAATTTTTATTACATTATACAATAATCATATTCATTAATATGATATCATATATGATATTTAAACATTGATTTGTTAATAATATCTTAGTTTTTTAAAAGGACTGAGGCGCAAAGGCCTCTATATTAAATGAAAAAAGAAAAAACAGGAGAGGAAAAACAAAGAACCACAAAAAAATACAGATAACCAAAACTAGGGTCCTTAACCCATTCAAACGCCGAATTTTGATTGAGGGATTCCTGCCTGAGACCAGGCATTGCTGTCCGGCTGGAAGCTCCATGTGCATTACTCCTTCTCAAGCAGGGATGGAGTTCAAAAAGATGTATTTTCTTCTCTTGTGTTGAACTATTCATCCATCACCAGCACTAGAAACATTTTGGCCGAATCCTTTGAATCTGAGACAGTATCCTCAAAACTGAACCATCAAGCAGCGCCTTTGCTGCTCCAATGGGTAAGCTCATTAGGGTCTCATCATCCATGCATGCCTCACTAGGGTCTATGCATAGCTTGATAGCTTAGAATCCTTTGTTGTCCAAGCCATTGCCATTAAGCGGCAAGAACCAGCCATGAGAAATCTCATGGTGATTTATTTTCCAGATTCTACCAGCTCTGCAAGATATGCTTTAGACATTATGGGGATATGTTTTGAACTCCTTACCTTTAAAGCAGTATCCGTGATTTTTCCAGCTTTAGGGGGTCTCCCTACTTTCCTTTTCGAACTTTGAGGACCTTTGGAGCCTTGAAGCAGGTCATCAATGTTTACAGCTTCAGGTATCCCACTGTCCTTTGAAATTCTTTGTGAGCATCCATGGGGACCAGAATGAGGTGCATGCATTTCAGAATAAGAAGGGCCATGTGTAGAGATATTCAGATCATACAATGCTGAAATAGAGTTCATTTGAGTGCTCAGAGGATTCATCATACTGCATGCATTGTCAGAAGAAATAGATAGAACAGAACTTTGTGCAGAAATACTTTGAGAAGCATAATTTTGAGCATTATTTTCAGATGAAGTAGATACGTTTAATGTGTTAACAGTACTGTTAACAGTAGAAGGAGAAAAAATAAAATGATCATCATTTTTCATAACAGAAGTAGCAGACTTGCTCCCCATGGCAGTATTTGAAATATCAGTAGAAATAGGTGTAAGAAGATGCAAGTTCTCCTGAGCTGTGAAGCTGTCCAATTCAATAGCTGAAGCAGGACCACAATTCTGCCCAACTTCATCCTTTGAGAAAGTGTCCATGTTTGTATCATTTGTTTCCTCTTCAATGTCAACCTATAAAGCTAATAGAAAAACATGTATTTCATTCTGAAAATCCAGAGAAAACTGGAATTCGGCTTCCTCAGTCTGTAAATCATGCACTATGTTGCAAACAGAATTGAAAATTTCAGAGAATATATTAAGGTCTTCCTTTGAAACCCATTCAACAACTGGCTGAACCACCTTAAGAACAGATTGTAAATTCTACTCATCCTCCTCAACCATATCAGCCCATGAAACTCTTTGTGATGAGGAGGAAACAGAATTCTTTGAAGTAGAAACATTTTCACTGGAAGAATGAACCTGAGTTTTAACAGGAGGGGAAATTGATTTTAGAATTCCCTCTTTCTCATTAAAAACAGCCTTGCTCTTTTTATTTGTTTTAACATCAGTCTATTCGGAAACCTTAGGTTGAACCTTGTCACTCCTCTGGATCATCCTACAGTTTGATACATTATGCCCCAAAATCTTACAAACATCACAAAAGTAGGGCACATTCTCATATTCCAATCGAATATCAGATTTAAAACCATTAGCTTTAAACATGATAGAAGCAGGCCTTTTGATTTCCAAATTAATGTCTACCAGAATTCTGGCAAAATAACCGCTTTCACCATCCAAGGTATGTTGATCCAGCCTCAAAGGGGTGCCAATACCTGAAGCAATGTCATTAAGGATTCTAGGATGCCAATAAACCCAATTTAAACCATACAACCTTACCCAAATTTGTGCATTAGATTGTTTGAGATTGAAAGGATTAAAATTAACATACCAATCTGATAACCTTAGTAAACCAGGATTGAGTTGAATATTTCCTAGGTTCCAAACCAAATTCACGGAGGCAGAGGAGTTGAAAACAATGTGAAAATACCCTTTTCCAATTGAAATGAATTTCCAATCTTGTAAATTCCAGCAGTGAGATATTCGATTTTTAAGATCAGCAAAGGACCAAGGTTTGTCACCCTTTGAGTAAATAACACGACTGAGTAATGAAAACTTACAATGGTCCAACCGCTGTTTTTGTGCATCCGGATCCGCAACAACTGAGAATCCACCATTCTCTAACCTGGTGATATTTGCGGGTTTAGATGAATCCTCCTTTGTAGGATTTGAAGAAACAGAAAGCACCTCCAAGAAGGATAAATTCTTCTTTCGAAGAATCGATGAATCCTGGAGACCCGAAGGTTTAAAAATTTCCTTCGGTGCTTGATGATAGACCTTGAAGGCCATTTCCCATTCTGGGTTGAATGAATCCATTGATAATATCAGGTAAGGAGATCAGGAATCCTCGAATCACCATTGAATAAAAGTAAGCTTAGGGTTTCTGCAAGAATGATCATCAAGAATCTTGAACGATCCTTTTTCCTCATTTCCACATTCACCTGCGCCAATATGTGTTTTGATAATTTTTCAATTATTTTCTTAGTATTATCATCGTTTCGGGTGTTAACGGATTCATTTTCCTTTATATTCTTGGTTATGTGAGCCGTATTTATTATGGATGGGATGTATATTATTCGTATCCAAAATGATATAATGTCCTTAAACATTATTTTTAATCATTAAATGAGAATTAGTCTTGAATGGATACGATGGGGAATGAATCTCATCGCGTTGGTGGAGACGGTAGTCCATACGTACGCACGAGCGACAATATCATTATTTTGATATTAAAATAATTTATAATTGGATGGTATATCATATATATAGAATCATTATCATGTTATATTTATTATTTACATGAAATACAAATCATTATTATACCCATCCAAATAATAATGTTTTGAATAACAATTACACCACGACGTGGAGACGGTGAGCCGTACGTACGCACGTATGGTGACATTTCATTCAAAGGATGGATAAAATACTGAATATGGGTGTACCATATTTATAATAACATAACAGTATATATCATATACCAGAGTTATTATTTTAGAATGGGAATAACAAATAAATAAGAAGTTGAAGAAGAAAGGAACTTGAAAAAGGGTGGTGAAAACATTACCTCTTCTTCGGGTTCCTCCATTTTATTTGATCAAACAAGCTCCATAGGTTGGCTTTCTCATCAAACTAAGGCCTCTAGGTCGAATTGAGGGAAGTGGAGAGAATATTTGGGCAGGGGTTGGCCTATCCAAAAGGCTTTGAAGGTGTAAAATAGAGAGAAGGGAAAGTCACCTTTTAGAAGAGGGGTGAGGGGCACTTTTGGAAAAGCTAGAAATATTATTTTATAATAAATTCATATTCAGTTTAGAATGGCTCCAAAGTGGATTATTTAAAGGTTAAGGTGGGGATGGATTGAAATAATTTAAACCAATAGATTTTAGATAGGTCTGGGTTACTATATTAACCTTATCCTTTATATTTAACTCTTAGTTAAATAGTTTGACATTTACCATGTCTCTTTGTATTTTTATATTATATAGTTAATGAAATTACTATATACATACAAGCGACCTCCAAGTGGTCCATTAATAATAAAACTATCATTATATAATTCCTTTTTCAGAAACATAGATTTTTAGGAATATAATATCAATTAATATCATAATATTTGTTTTAAAAACTCTTTTATGTCAATTTTGACACTATTGGGTATTTTGTTTTTGATAATTTCATAACAACATTATTACTTCGAAAAAATTTATATAACCAATCATAATATGTCATATTAACCTAGAAAATTAGTGGAATTCATTAAAAGTATCAAATTATATTTATTTTGATATTTATAATATCAATTATTTTAATATTTCATTAATTAGGTAATTACTGCATCACCAACTTGTCATAAATAAAATAAATTATTTAATATCTAAAAATTATAAATAAAATACCATTATATCTGAAATCTTTTTATATTTCTAATGAATATTTATAATCGAATTTATCTTATGTATAACCCTGTATTAAAAATGTTTTAGTAATTAAACTTTGATTTTAACTCTTTTAACTCTTCTTTGAATAAAATAATAATAAATGTCCTAATCTAATCCAAGTGGACCTAAATGATAATATTTTATTCCTAAGGTTGGTTTTGGTCGATATACACTCGGTCAATAGAATTAGGAAATGTGTTATGGTAATATTAATATCATTTTTACATTTAATTACCCAATTTACTTTTAACTATGGTAAATAAATGTAAAAAGTTACAATTCACTAAAAATTATTTTTATCTTATTGTACCAAATTTTACTCCTTGATATTAACCGTATCTCTCGGATTTTTGAAATTCCACTAACAGAAGTGGTAAAATTATGTTTTATGTGAATTTCCAAATTCTCCTAGGAGGTGGGTAAAAGGCGGTGAAAAGTTCCATAAATTTTTTTTATATCTAAAATTATTCTAAAATAACTCCAATGAATTACGTTGAACTAATATAGGTAATATGTATCTATTTTGACCTTAATTAAATTTAAATAAAATAAATAATTATTTAAATAAAAATTCGGTTTTAAACTATAACTCAGTGTTTTCTTCACTATTCATCAAAAATTGAATGTTTTCAGAAAAATACCAAAAATTCACCCTAGGATAATTTCGATATTCCGAATCCAAAAATGAAGTCCATTTTGAAAGATAAAATGTATGTAATTTCAAAAAGTGGGTATTACTATTCATAACAGCTAGTTTGATTGGTTGTGGTGTGAGTTAGAACTCGAAGTTGCGTACAACACAAATGACTGTATTATTCAAAGAGAAGCGTACCATGGAAGCTTGGGGTATTACATTCACCATTCCTTCAAATAATTTCATCCTCCAAATTTCTAGAATACTACAGCATGAAAAGGCTCGGGTGATTCTTCATCATAATCTCCATGGGTTCCCATTTTTCCTCTTCCATCTTATGGTTTCTCCATAGAACTTTTACCAGATGAGTCCTTCGGTTTCTCAGCACTTGTTCTCCTATATCAAGAATCCTGATGGGCTCATCGCAATAAGACAGATCAGGTTCCAGTTCTAATTCATCAGAGGTGAGTACATGCATTGTGTTAGGCATGTATTTTCTCAACAGTGATACATGAAACACATCGTGAACTTTGGAGAGATTTGGTGGCATTGCCAAACGGTAAGCTACAACACCAATTCATTCTAGAATTTCGAAAGGTCCAGTGTACCTGGGACTCAATTTACATTTCTTACCGAAACTTATAACTCCTTTCCATGGAGATACCTTCAAGAAAACATGATCTCCTACCTGAAATTCAAAATCTTTCCTTCAATTATCGGCATAGCTCTTCTGCCTACTTTGAGCTGTTTTGACGTGGTTTTGGATTACCTTCACCTTTTCTATCGTTTCCCCCACCAGTTCTGGGCCTACGAGTTTTCTTTCACCAATGTCATCCCAACATGTTGGTGTGCGACATCTCTTTCCATAAAACGCTTCATATGGTGCCATCCGAATACTTGAATGGAAGCTATTGTTATAGGAAAATTCCACCAGAGGTAAATATTGATCCCACATACCCTGAAAGTCAAGTGAGCATTATCTCAACATGTCTTCTAAGGTTTGAATAGTCCGTTCCGATTGTCCATCTATTTGAAAGTGGTAGCCAGTGCTCAAATGAAGTTCAGTATCCAATGCCTTCTAAAGACTCTTCCAGAATCAAGAAGTAAAACATGGATCACGATAAAAAACAATCGATAGGGGTACTCCATGAAGTCTCAAAACTTCATTAATATATAGTCTTGCTAGATGTTCCATTGGTAGATCTTCTCTTATAGCAAGAAAATGTGCTGACTTGGTAAGATAATCAACAATAAACTATATTTTATCATTACTTATAGGAGTCTTTGGTAGCCCCATGACAATGTCCATCGTAATATTTTCCCATTTCCACTCCGGTATGGGAAGAGGTTGCATGACTCCTCCAGGCTGTTGCCTTCTAGATTTCACTTGTTAACAAACCATACATCTTGACACAAAATAAGTAATCTCCCTCTTCGTATTGTCCCACCAAAAATGTTCCTTCAAATATCTATACATTTTGGTGCTCCCAGGGTGTATAGAGAAATTGGAACTATGAGCATCATCTAACAATTCCCTTTTCAGATCAGGTATATCGGGATCACAAAGTCTCTTCCCAAATTTCAAAATTCTTTATTCATACACAATGTCTCTCAATCTCCCATCATTCACATCTTTAATCTTCTTTTGAAATTGTTCATCATCTTTCTGAGAACTCTTAATCCTTTCTAGTAAAGATGGTTTGGAAACCATTTGAAAAAGCATTGATGTTTCACCTTCCATGGTAATTCACATATCTATCTTCACTAGATCCATGAAAATATTATCCCTTTAAATTCTCATCATGTTCAAAACTCCACGATCTTTTCTACTCAAAGCATCTACCACCCTATTTTCCTTCCCCAGGTGGTAGGGTACCATACAATCATAATCTTTGAGTAGTTCATGCCATCGCCTTTGACTCATGTTGAGTTCTTTTTGAGAGAAAATATACGTCAAACACTAGTGATTAATATAAATCTCACATTTTCACCATAGAGATAATGTCTCCATATCTTTAAAGAAAATATTACAACATCTAACTCAAGATCATGAGTAGGATAGTTTTACTCATGAATTTTTAGTTGTCGTGAATCATAGGCCATAAACCTATCATTTTGCATAAGGAAACAACCAAGTCCTTTCTTCGATGCATCACTATAAATAACAAACCCATCATTCCCCGATGGTAGAGTTAATATAGGATCATTGAATAATCTTTTCTTCAGTTCTTAAAAAAATTCTTCACACTCTTTTGTCCAAACAAATTTAACCCCTTTACACATGAGCTTCGTTAATGGGTTATTCAATCGGGAAAAGTTCTGGACAAAACGTCGATAATAACCTACTAAACCAATAAAATTGCATACCTCGGTTATAATAGTTGGTGCTAGACATTATTAGATTTATCTTATCTTAGCATGATCAACAGATATTCCATCCTTAGAGACAATATGGAAGAGAAAAGAAATCTCTTGAAGCCAAAATTCACACTTGCTAAACTTCCCATATAATTCATGTATTCTCAGAGTCTTCAGGATAACGTGTAAGTGATTTTCATGATATTCATAGCTTTTGGAGTATACCAAGATATCATCAATAAATACCACCACAAAATCATCGAGATATTCCTTGAAAACACTATTCATCCGATCCATGAATACAGAGGGTTCATTAGTCAATCCAAAAGGCATTTCTGTGAACTTGTAATGCTCGTACCTGGTTTGAAATGCTGTTTTTGGAATGTCTTCCTTCTTTACACTCAACTGATGGTATCTAGATCAAAGGTCAATCTTTGAAAATTAATGAGCTCCATGCAGTTGGTCAAATAAATCATCAATGCGAGGTAGGGGATATTGGTTCTTTATTGTTATAGCATTTATTTCCCTGTAGTTGATACATAACCTCATAGATCCAACTATCTTCTTAACAAAAAGGATAGGGTCTCCCCATGGAGAAACACTAGGGAGAATAAATCCCATATTACTCAATTCCTCTTGTTGTTTCTTTAATTCAACTAATTCTACAGTGTCCATTCTATATTTGTCTTCGATATAGGCCTTGAACCGGGAATTAAATCAATGGAAAACTCAATTTCTCATTCTGAAGGATGTCTAGGTAAATATTCAGGAAACACATCAACATATTCTTTCACAATTGGTATATCCTCTATTTGAACATTCCTTTACTCACCCACAATTATTTCATTCTCTTACTCCCTGATAATTGAATTTAGTTGAGCTACTGGGGGTGGATCTAGGTAAGAATTAGGTGGTGATGATTCCACTGTAAAGATGCGGCGTGCCTTATCATCATCATCAAAAATAGTAACCTCGTTCTTCTTATAATAAATTTTTGCATCATGGTCTGAAAGCCAATACAAACGGAGGATTATATCAAATTTAATCATAGGTATGTCAATGAGATCAGAAGATAAAGAAAATTTATATGCTCTATTGGGGACTGATTCACAGAACTTTGTAGCAATGATACTTCCCTTAGAAGTTTTTACTGACAACTCCCTTGTTAAATCAAATTGGAAATATCTAATTTTATTAGAAAACTGGGAAGATATGAAACAATGAAATGATCCAGAATCAAATAATGCTTTTTCAAAACATAAAGAACACCATTAAATTACCTTCCACCACGTCTTTCGGAGATTCTACCACAGCAGTAGTGATAACATAAGCTTGGCCATGATCCCTTGGCCTTTTCTAAGGTAAGTTCCCCGGACGCTTAAGACATTCATTTGCATAATTTCCCATCTACCTGCAGTTGTATCATTGAACATCGGTAGCTTCATTCTTCCCCTTGCAATCATGAGCTTGGTGGCCTTTTTCACCACACTTGCAACAGACTCCCATTACCTTCAAGCAAGTACAAGGGTGTTTCTTCCGACATTTACTATAGGATGGATATTCAACTTTTCACTTATTCCCCTTATTTCCATTTCCAAAGAGATCAATAGATCTCTTCTTCTCTTGCTTTTCTTTAAAGCCATAAAACGTAGAGAATTATTTTTCTTTCTTGATAGCACATGAGACAATATATTTGTATGACGAGAAGGATTTTGAGACCAATGCTCTACGGAGAAACGGTTTTAACCCATCAAGGAAATGAGAAATCTTACTTTTTGTGTTACATATATAATCTTCATCATACCTTGATATCCTTGTAAAGTGAGCCTCATACTTTGCGACATTCTCATCCTCCTTTTGTCTCCGACTTATAAATTGACTTTCCATATCTGATCGATGGTCAAGAGGAAAGTATTTTTCTAAAAACAGATCTTTGAACTCCCTCCATTCCATATTTGATACTTCATCATCTTCCTTCATATTTTGAATCAATGACCACCATTGATCAACATCTCTAGTGAGGCGGTAAACTTCCATGATAACTTTTTCCCTTTCACTACTACCCAAAGCCTGGAATATTTTCTCTAGGGAACTTGTCCATTGCTCACCTACCAAAGGATTTGTACTCCCATAGAATGTTAGTGGCTATTTCCTCATGAAGCGATCTAACATTGATCCTCCATGCAGCAGATCAGTGTGCTCCATATGGGTAAGGTTATTATTCATAACCTGAGTGAGTTGTCCCAATATGGTGATTAGCTGATCAGCACTAGTTGTATCAGCAGCTCCACTATAATTATCTTGAGTAGGAGGAAAATCCCTACATGGAGTGCATGCATTGATACAATTTCCATTTCTTCCACTAGGCACCATTTCTAAACAATGGAATAAACTAGATCAGTTAATGAAACAAAATACATAATTCCATACTTGTAAATCACTTAACATAAATTGAACTATTTATGGATATAATCCATAATCATAAAAACGTTTTCTTTGAGGAAGTATATACTCATAAACCCTTCATAATGGTTTGTAAATAAAATGATAATTATCCTAAGTATATCCCCCAGGAGTGTCGTAACATAAATTGAACTATTTAAACTTAAACTTAAACAAAATATGGAAACGATAAAATAAAATAATGCCATTTACTTATTCACATAGTTATTCTACTAGTCTAATAATCACTTTAAATATCAATAAAAACTTTCATAATGATGGAATGCATAATTTCAGACTATCATAACCACATAGTCAAGGCCTCGTGCCAAGACTACAAATAAGACTTTGTCAAGGCCTTGTGCCAAGACACTAGTTTGTCTCATGAGACCTACCGATTCATCGAGGAGCTATAGCGGGCTCCGCCCGTCCCTTATTAAGTTCAATGCATTCCTCATATGAACAGGTTTAAACATAACATAAACATTCGTATTAAAACTAGCATACGAAATGTCAATACTTTATCGATAAACCATGAATGGTATAAAAATAACACATCCAAAGTCAAATATATCACAAAACCTTCAATGCAATATGGAAGTTTTGTATCATAATAAATCAACTTCATATAAGCTTAAAATCCATCAAAGGATGTTGACATAGATGAAATCAAAACTATTTGATAGAAATATCCATTTTTTTGAAATCATTTAAAAGTCACATAATTATAAAATAAAACATTTAATTTGAAAATATTCTTATAAGATTGTAAGGGAAGCTTTGACGGTTTTATAATGGCAAAAAATAGCCGCACCCGCCGTATAAGTTAAAAAAGACATTCTTACCTTAATTCTGTCGAAAAGGTTAAAAAGGACCTTGTTTGGAAAACAACAGAAAGATTCCTTTTATAAAATTCTTATAAAAAGTTAACAAGGGTATAAATTAATTTAACTCATAGTCTGTAAAATAGTAAAAATGATTTGAAATATATTTTTAAGAGACATGGATATGGATGATAAAAAGGTCCCAGTAGATAATTATGTATAATCAACCTCAGATAATGAAGTGATTGTGAAATAAACCCTTACCTTGTACTTTTCCTTGGTTGAGGGTAGGTTAACCTACTGTATAATGGTGAAATAATTTTTTTTAAATTATACAAGAATTATATACATTAGTATGATATCGTATATGATCTTTAAACACTGATTTGTTAATAATATCTTAGTATTATCATTGTTTCGGGTGTTAACAGATTCATTTTACTTTATATTATTTGTTATGTGAGCCGTATTTGTTATGAATGGGATGTATATTATTCATATCCAGAATGATATCATGTCCTTAAACATTATTTATAATCATTAAATGAGAATTAGTCTTGAATCGTGACACATTATAGTTAGACCAGTTGCAGAATATGTTCTATGTGTCACAATTGATGAGGTATGTACATGAATCGTCACACATTATTGACTATGGAAATATAGTTATCGAGGATAAAGATACCTTCACAGAGTACCCTGTAGAGATCAAGGATCAGAAACAGAAGATCATTCATGGGTGATAAATTCCATTGGTGTATATTTTATGATAGTATGAGAATATTTAAAAGATCATAGGGGATAAAGAAAACCATATGTGAGCTCAATACCATCATATTTTTAATGGAATTAATAATTTTAAGGAAGAAAAGACCTAAGGTGAGAAGAATATAATTACTATTTTTTCTTTTTAAAACATTGTAGTATTTTAAATAATATTTTTAGAGTTAGGAATATATTTGTCATGGGATTCTGGGGCCTATGAAGACTCAATGTTTATATAATAAAAAAATTAAATATAATATATTATGGGAATTTATTTTTTTTAAATAATGTAATATCTTCCAAATGGTGTTTAATATGGTAAAAATGAAACCAATATTAAATTTGAAATGTGTGTTTTACCCTAGGTGTGAAATAGTCTTTCTACATGTCGGGTATTTTATTTATGGAAAATTTCAAGCGGAATAATAGATAGATAAATTAATTAAATAATTTAGTTTATATTAATTGTCCATGACACAATAAACTTATTTAAAAATAGAGCTACAGATAAATCCTAGAGTTATGCACATAACCCTATAAATTTTAGAGGGTAATAGTGGATATATTAGGAGGATGATTATAGGACAGTGGATTGATGATTAGTTTGAAAAATAGTTTGTCTTTATTAGTGAAGTTTTTGGATCTTTCCAAGAATAATGACTTAGTAACTATTCTTCATCAGTGATCAATCCAATTTCAAGGTAGGATGTTTGATTTGTTTATTTAATGATTTGTCTTGGTTTATTATGAAAAATACAGTTTATTCCTTTGAATATTTATCCGCAAATCATCTTCAATAATTTTTTTAAATTATTAATTTATATAATTTAAATTATGATACTGATTGGTTTGACACTATTGATTTTTGACATCCCATACTTCAGATTTTTTAAATGATATAAAACAAAACACGACCTTCATTATATTTTCAATTTTGTGCTTAATTCTTTTCCTATATTTTCTTTGTTCTTTGTCGGTATTTGATTGGCTAGGGATTTGATAATACCCCATGATCCTGTTTTCATGGTGTAATTGATATATTGTTTATGTGGGATTCATAATTGGGATCAAAGATATAATGGATCACATTGTGATTAAGGATCTACGATTATGATGAATATTTGAAAGCGGATCTAAGAAGTTTTGTTATGTGGGATTTAGTACTCAGGAGACATGGTGTGGTGAGGATAATTTTTTCTGATTAATGGGTTGCTATAATCGAGCTACTGATGATGAGACCGGTTCAGTCAACTCAGATATGAGATCTATGGAAGTTTTTTCTTTGGAATTAGAGGCTGTGGTGGAATTATAAGTGATATAGTTTCTATAAAATCCTAATATAACTAGAGTACCATTTATAATAACACATGTTGTGTGGAACTACTTCTATAGTTTCTAGGGTCACATGTAGAAATTCGTGTGACACATCATGTGGCCTATCCAAGTGTTGTGTGACATGGAGATTGGAACCATGTGCGTACCCCTATGTAAAAGTATATAATTACAAACATTGTACATGGAAAAAACTATATTACATGGGCATGGTCATTGTATATGAGAATATCTATAGTATAACATCATTTGTCAAAGTATATAGACACAGAGCCAAACATTAATGGACTATTAAATAAACTCCATGTAACACTTATACACATCATGTACCCCTTTAAGGTTAGGTTGACACCCATGTTCTCCTCATTATAGTTGTGTATCAATAGGGTATTATCCCTTGATCCATCCTTATGAGGGTACAGTGAGGCATCCCGTCCTGAGAATTGGATGATTGATCCACTCTATGAGTTAGTAATAAATAAATTCTAGTATCCCTATTTATGGAATGGGGAGTGATTCTCAATTATTATTCCCTAGGTTGGGTCAGGTATCCCATTATATACTTCAAGAGTGTGTGATCACAATCCTAGTGGGTTATTTTGGATAGGGTTAGGTATCCCCCATAGGCACTTAGTGTGGTTCCTTAACTATGTATAAACATATTTTGAGTTCCAAGATATACCTATGTATTGGAAAGTTCAATAACCCTAACCTCTCAGATGATCACCTTCAGTGTTAGAATGACCCGATGAGTGTATTATCTTGGATGAACAATATATTGGGAACTAAATCTAATTCCAAGGTTTTAAGTTTGTATATGAACTTACATCGATCCTTGGTGCCTATCTTTGAGCATATCTATGTTGTTGTTATCCTTTATTTTGAGATGATTCTATTTAATGATTCATGTTTAGTGATTTTAGGGAGTTCTACTGGGTATGTTTATACTCACCCCTACATGGGAAATTCCCACATGTTTCCTGGCTTATTAATATGAAAAATATTTAAATGGAGTCCTAGGAGGACAAGGAGCAGGCGATGATTAGTTTCACTAGATGAACTGTGAATAGTTCCTTGAGATACATCTTGAAAGTAGTCCCCTTATCACTAATAGGTTGGACTCTAGTTTTGGTGGGCTTGAATTTGGACATTTTTTCTTTCTTGTACACATTCCATACTCTAATGTGGGGTTAGATAAAGAATGCATATTTGGTATTAGTTTGATATATTACTTCCACATTATATTTTTGTTTGGATATACATGAATGTGTATAGGTACCTTAGGATAAGGGCTTCCTTGTGTGTGATATGCCTACTCGGTGCTAGTTTTTATCCCCTATCCAATTTAAGGAAGGCTTTGGGTGTCATACTTAGCTTTCCACAAGCGAAGCAGTCCTAGATGGGTTAGGTCATGACACAATGATCATGGAATCAAGACTTTGATGAATAAATAAACAAGTAAAACAACTATATTTTTTCTAGAGTAATAATGAATTCCAATGGTCATGTTGCACATATTACAAATTAAATGACTAATATTCATATAATGTCAAATACACAAAGCTAAAACAATCATGAAAGTTTGAATGTTAACAATAATGCATTAATAAGCTAAAAATCACAAGATAAGCCATGTTGTCTACAAAAGTTTATTAATAAATGGTTTTAAGAAAATACATAACTTCCTTAATGGTTATATTTATCAATGGTAAAATTCTTGACTCAATATACATGATCAAGGGGAGCACATTTAAATAATATATAGAAGGTAAATATATTAGGAGAAAAGTAAATATCTTTAGAGAGATCAAATATCACTAAACTTGACCTTTTTCTTATTATTATTCTTAATTCTCTTAATCTATTTAAAAGAGAAATACATTTTTTAGGATCTCTTATCTTTCTATTAAAAAACTTATGCCTTATTATTTACTTATTATGTTTCAATTTGAAAATATCATTATGGCATCAAAATTATTTTCACTTTATCATTTGATCATCTATTCCTCATGTACAAAGAAGTCCTAGGGATAAAAGTACCTGTATCATTCCTATCATTAAATCAAATAATTCTTGGGTATAAGGAAATTTATTTTGTTAATATTTCATTGAAGCATTTACAGGAAAACAAAATTTTCTTATGATTATCTCTCATCTGAAACGTTTTTGGGATAAGGACTCAACCTTATACTAATGTTTAATTAAGGAAGTCTTGGAAACAAGGTTTTTACAATTTATTATAAAATGGACACTAATTATACTCAAAATTATCTAAATCTCGTCATAAGATCCTCTTATCACGTTGGGTTTAGATAGAGGAAGTTTCAAAAGAAAGGAACATTATATATATATATATATAATATGTGGAATATGGACTGATTATCATAAACATATTTAGTTTTCCCAAAATGCTGTATATGTGAGATTTTATTTTAATTTATTTATTTGTTTTTAATTTTTATTTCTCCTTTTCTACTTTAATTATAAATCATTTACAGCGCATGACTTGGTCTAGAGAGTAAGCCTAAATTATTAAATCAACATCCTTTAAAGTTTATTTTAATATTTGAACACTTAATTTCCAAATAATATTTTAGATATATGTCTTAAATGGTTCTTAAAATAATTAAATGTAATATATCTAATTGTCCAAAAATTTATTTCTCAGAAACTTCTTATACTGCCAATTTATAATCCTTTTTTCTCTATCCATTTTGAATTTTTTACTTTTCTTTTTTCCATTATAAAGTTTATTATTTTTACTTTAATTTATTGATTTAATCATAAATTTTGAATTAATGGGAATTTCAGAATAGCTTTTCAATCCATTCCCACTAGAATTTTTCTTCCGTAGTTAACCTTCAACTAATCCATAGACCAACATAGGCTAAATAATACAATATTTTATATGATAAAACTAATTGTTGTATTATAAATACATATATACAGTACTAGAATAATAATTTTTTAACATTGGTTATTTTTTTATTCTAACATTGGTTAAAAATAAAGGTTAATATAGTCGATGTTGTAAATAAGGTATTAATTTTAATTATAAAAAATAGAAATTATAAGTAGATTTTAATGTTTGTTATAATTATAAGGAATGTAAAAAGATCTATTTGGACCAACTGTGGTCATGATTTCTATTTCAATTATCAAAATAACCAACATGTAAAGTTACAGGTTTTTAAAAAATCAATATTTTTACATATTTATATCATCTATGTAGAAAAAAACTAGAGACAATAGTAGTTGTAGCATAAAATTTCTGACACAAGATCATTCAAAACTATACTACAATATTATTTTTAAATACAATACAAATACAATAAATATTTAAACATTCATATAAAAATTAATCAAAATGGTTTAGTAATAATAAAATTATCTTTTTTATGGTTTATATTATTTTCAAAATTAGAGTTAGTGTCATTAAATAATGAAGAACATAATTTAAAAAACTATTACATTACCAATACAATATGTTTTTATATATCACTAATTATACATAGTACAAATAGGTGTCTAAAAAATTAAACAATTTTATAAAAATGTTATTAACGGATGGAATAAAATTATAAATAATAAATAATCTTAGGTATAATGATTAAAATAAATTCAAACCAGGAATATTTTTCAAAAAATGTGACCAGGGACTAGTATGGTATTCCCCTGAATCTGTTACTATAGAAATATATATATAATAAATTTATATGTGGGTTATAATATGAAAATAATATTATCATTTTTTTATGTTTTGTATTTTTTATTATCATATAATAGATTGTTGAAAGTGGAAATAAAACAAATAAATAAGTGTAACACTTTCTTATTCAACTATAGATAGGTGAAGAGATGAAGTTTATATCCTATGAAACTCGAGAAATGATTTACCTATAAATATAAAATAGTGAAAAAAATTATCATTTCATATCCCAAACATAACACAAAAATAATTAAATCATGTGTATGAAAACTAATAAGAATGATAACACAAAACCCACAATAGTGATGGGACAGAACTCAAGATATTTACACATATTTATTTGTTAAAAAAACTAAAAACCAAAAAAAAAATAAAAGAGAAAAAATATCGAGTTACATCCCACTAAGTGTTGAGTTCAAAATCATAAGTTAAATGAATATACTAATAATATCCTTTCTGGATAATTTTTTTATAATTATTTGATTTATTTTCCATTATTACAGCTGTTTCCTCTAAATCCAATGATTGTTTCATGATGTTCATCATCTTTAATTTATCAACGTGGGTAATTTTGAATGTCTACCTATGATCACTATGGATTATGTCATATATAATTTTAAATGTATTCCTTTAATCACTCATGAATATCTTATGAAGAATCATGATCATTGTTTTTACTTCATTTAACAAATTCAAATTCATCAATTGTACCCACAAAGTGAGAGTTAGTAAAAAAGGTCATAGAATAAAAAATATATTGTCTCTCGATTATTAGAATATTTAACACATTCATCCATACCTACTATATATCATTTTATTTTAATTTCATAAAATTTTCTAATGTTATATGACATGTGATAATGATTAAGATATTGCATATTTAGTTTGAATGAATTCATTTTTCTATAAAAAATATCAACTACACCATGATGATAAACAATTATAAATTATATGTGTTATACCCTATAAATTAACTCCTAGATTTAGTTATAATAAATATATTCATTACATACCATCTTTTAGAAAGCATAATGTGATCCAAACCTAACCTTCTAAAATTTCAATATCACCAGTAAATATTGAATTACATATATAATCTAGACCTTCAAAGTTAAATGTATTAAAAAGTTATAAAAAATAATTAACTAAGAAAACTAATATATTTCCCATATAAGGGTAATTTTTCCTCTTAAAATAAGGATTACTTATTTTATAAAAAGTCTTCAACATCTCCCACAAAATTATCAACACATGATACTCATCTAGATACAAACCACTTAATATTATTCATTATACCCGGGGAAAGGAAAAAAATAAAGGTGAGGTCAAATTATTTGTATGGGGAAATATATAATAGAAGCTATCATAAAAAAGTCATTAATTATATAGATGGAATAAATAATTATTAAATAATAACATATAATTAATGTCATGGACATGTAATATATCCATGGATAACATATCAATATAAACAATCACATGGATAACAAAAAAAATATTTTATAGTGATGGGATGAATAATGTTAGAAATCATAAACATACCATTAATTCCACATGCCGAGACATTATACATTAGAATATAAGGTTTACAAAAAGTACCCCAGATTTTTTAGCTTATGAGACATATCAATGCTCCGAAAGAATATATAACTTAATGCCCTGTAACTAGAAAAAATAGGATTTATAATAATAGTTATATACCAATGGTTTACAAAACCGTTGGTATATGCACCATATACCAATGTATTTAGAAAACTATTGGTATACGTATTCTATAGGTCACCTATACGAATAGTTGAACCATAACCATTGGCATAAATAATGTTAATGGGAACCTATACTATTGTTTTGGGTGAGATGTTGTAATAGTTCACCTATACCAAGAGTTTGAACAAAACAAACTGTTTTAGGTAATGTTTTGGGCACCTATTCCAATAGTTTGGGTGAATCTTTGTTATATGTAATGTTTTTGGACACATATACCAATGGTTTAATAAAACTGTTAGAATAGGTTCTTCCATTATTTGTGCATAATAATAAAAATAAAAATATATAATTTAATATAAATATTTTTTTATACATACATATATATTATCTAATATAAGAACAAAAAATACATTATAGGATACTGGTAAAGTCAATAGAGTATAAGAAGGAGGTTTTAGAATCAATTTTCTATTGTGGACTTTTAATTATTTGCGGACCTATACGAACGGTTTTACCAAAAAGTTGGTATAGATATTTCCATTTTAATTGACTATTCCAATAATTTGAGAATCATGGGTTTAAGTGTTATATACCAATAGTTTGTTCAAAAATTTATCATATGTATATACCAATGAAAAATCACCAAACGATCCTCAAACAATTATTATAGTCCATACTAATGGTTTGAGGGACGGAACTAACGGTTCCAAAACATTGGTATTTTTTTCAGTAGTGTATCCATCAATAAATAATTCCAATGCATTAATTATATTAAGTAAATTAATTAAAAATAAATAATCAATATACCTTAGTATTCAATAATTATTTTTATTAAAATAACTAGTATATAGATTGTCAATAAATATCGAGTCAAAAAATATAATTTTTTAGTGAAAACCCATCTATTTTTATGGTAATCACACTATATAGAGTAACGGATATACAATTATGTTAATACATTAAATGATATATCATATGTCTAAGAGATGAAAGAATAAGGACATGAAGGATAAAAATAAAGTAAATATAGAGAAGAAGAATGATAGAGAATATAACTCTTAAGAACATGGTGGGGGTATGAAAAATAAATTCCTAATATCATTTAGTGGGATATAAAATAAACATAACTACAAATTAGATATATATATTTTTTATATTTCAGAGGAAATGGAATAATTAAACAATATTTTATTATTTATTTTAACATCATTGTAAAAAGACAAAGTTATGAGTCACTTTAAAAAGTTATTTTCGAGAATATCATATGAAATCATTTTCAATCATTATTTAAAAAAATTAAAATAGTGGAACCGTGAAATGAAACAATGGTTAAGTCAAAAAATTTCAGGTGGAGGATAAAAAATATAAACCCATAAAATAAAATTATTTTAAATTTTTTAAAATACCATTATTGAGAACCACAACATAAAAAGTACAACAAAATATACTTTAGAGAAGAGGTAATGATAAATAAGAAATTCATATGATATAATAAATATTTTGTTATCAAAATATTCAAAGAATTTTTTTAATGAAAGAGTATGTATATGGAAGAGAATGTGGCTATTAGATAGGATGCAAAATATTTCTATCCATAATATTTATTGATAATAAAATAAATACAATAATTAAGATGTTTTAAAAAGTTAATTTATATAGAGAGAAAGTTGGAATGTCAATTTTTTTTAATAAATATCTATAATAATATAATAATACAATAAACAAGTTTAATAATAATGATTATATCTCAAAAAAGGATGTTGAGTTAACAAAACTACTTGTGAATATCATAGTATTTAAAGTAAAACTCCATTGGAAATGATTTCATGCGAATGAATTATAAATAAAAAAATGTAAAAATGAGATAAGTTTTGTATAATAATATGATAAAATAAACCAAACTTAATATAATAGAGTTCAAGAATAAATAATATAAGATAAAGAAATAAAAATTGACCAGTGAATAATCATTATGGTTTTGGAAACCTTTGAATCAAAACCCTTTGTAAGAGAATACAAGAACTAGAACTTTAATTACTATGAATAAAAATATATTTATGGTAAAATATGTCAAAATGGATGTAAGTATAGTATATAAATGAAAATAAGTGTATAATATAAAAACATGCCTCCACAAAGGGAAAATGATAGAAAAACCTTATGTTTATTCCTGACATATCTGAAATTTATTTATCCTCCTATATAATAAATACAATAATCTTAATCACTTATTATATAACATTGTTAAAATATATAGCCATTTATAATCCTAAATGTTAATAATTTATTATACATTTATTAGTTATTTTTTATTTATTTTCATTATTGGATGTTTGAAACTTCGAGTTTTATAGAGGTTTCATAATAGGGATACTGATACTCGTTATTTGATACTAATATCATCATTCCAATATTATTTAAGTAAGTATAATAATTGTGTTTTAATGTTTTATATATTCTAAATTTCATTTTGTAAAAGTAATGGATAAGGGTTGTGAGGATGGAATCAATGACAAACAAATTTTGGGTAATTTATTGACAATAATGAGTTATTTTATATTAAATTTTCAATTTCCTCTTACCCTAACTAAACTATTTTAATAAAATAAATTTCTATTAAAGTTACTATATTAGAAGTTATATTATTATTTATAATGTTTTAGTTTCATTACACGAGTTCTTTTGTTATGATTCATAACGTTGAAAATGATGATAAGATTGTTTCAGTAATTTTTAATGAAAAAAATGGTATAATAATAATGTATTAGATATTAATAGATTACCTAATTGAATAAAAAAATATACTCATCCCCATAAAAGGTACCTGATCCAGTACACAAAAAGTCTTGGGATCCATTCTTAATCCTCCCTCCTTGTGACCTAATGATTTACCACCAACCATAGAATATGTTCACTTCATTAGCGACTCAAGTCCAAACCAAAAATAAATAAAAAATGATAAAGGAGAGGTAAAAACCAAGACACTCAGTGGGTATTACAAAAGAAACCACATCCCATTCCTCAACATTAATGGGTAAACCACATCTTACATGTTTGAAAATATGCATATATGAAAATGGGGTTTCAATTCCTTTCGAAACAAGTAGATAAATGATAATTCAAAAAACCACTTCCCTACCAATTTTAAAAAATAGATTCTAAAGAATGATTTTTTCTAGGAATCCATTCTATAAGAAAAATGAATGATAAGGTAAAAGTATCATTAATAATAACATAATAGTGGAAACCATTTCAAAATAGTGTCATAGAATATTAAGAAAGTAAAGTACATTCAAAGAAGTCATCTTAAGAACCTTGAAGACAATCATAATGGTCTTGAAAAAATCTATCCTTACAAAAATAATAAATGACCTCTAGTGCTAGATAAAAAAACTAACACACTCTAAAACCTGGTATCACCCTCACTAGTTAAACTGAGGGGAATATCTGCTAAGTAGACAAGAAGTCTATCTTAGGGACACTGGTCAGATTATAATACAAAACTAGTGTTGAATGAGTACTTAGATATCCTTTCTACCAACCAAAGGCTCACAATGATGTATAAATGGTCATGAGTTTATCAAAATATCATATAAATACATATCATATATTTTCTACTAAAATAAATAATTCTCTTTATCACCCTTTATTTACCTATTATTCACAACCCCCTTTTCCCTAACAAGAAATATAAATAATAAACGTTCCACACATTGGGAATAAACCCCATATCACACATCTAACACACATACAAGTTCTATAATTTAAGGGGAATTACATAGGTGTGGTATTTATTTTCTAAGAAATAATTCAATGTTCAAAATGGGAATCAAAATTTAGATATAAAAATTGATCATTTGTAAAAATATTTTTAATATAAATCTTTTCCTGTTCCAAAGTCACCCTTTATACTTATACATAAATACACCTCAAAATATATATAAGTACCCCTTTTCCCAATTTACATATTCACACAACTTTATGTTAATATGTGAAAATATGATATATTTATATATAGCTATATATTTATATGTTTCCAAGTTATATTAATAGTTTATAATATTAGAAAATTACTTTTATGGTCTTTTAGAAAACCAAACATTCCATTAAGACTTTATGGAAATATTTTTGGGAGACCAAATCAACCAAAAAATATATATATATATATTAAAAAAATAAATAAATTTTAAAGACAAATCAAGTACATGGTGTGAGTAATATTTCCAAAAGAATTTTAGAAACTTGATTTATTGAAGACAACTCAAGACCAAAATAAAGTAAAAAACTGGAGAACTTTAAAGGGGCTAATTTTTTTCTTCACAACCATTTTATATAACACATTTACTTTATAATTCACCACAAAAACACATTAAAACCCTCAATCATTGATCATTATCATTTTAAAGACTCATAAATATGGTAAACTACCACAAGCCTTATCATATTCACCAACTATGGATCAAATACATCTCAAAGAAGGCTCAAGGAAGTGAGAAAAACCAAAATACACTTAGGAAAAAAAATCCACCAAATTAAATTTGAAGGAACTTTAACCCTAGGTTACCAATACCATGGCAGGGAAATAATTACATAGAAAATGGAAGAAGTAAGGAGTTTACATCTCTATAATGATATTTCTTAATAAATATGATCTCAAATTTTGAATAAACATTAAAGATTAACCAGGGGATGGAGGATGGTTAAGGGAGAGATCTTTCTGGGGTAGTGTGATCCAAACAAGGGAGGATGGGGTTCTATTTGGGTTTAAAACTGAGTAAGGTAAACATAGTAAATTCCATTTTTAATTATTTTTGGGCACTCTATAGAGTTTGGTTGAACGATTTTCCAAAACATAAAGTAACCATGTGCCTTCTACTCGGATTCTAGAGAAGAGTGCATGAACAAACCACATAGTATGGAAAACTGTGTAACAACCATGCAGTTTGGATCTAATAAATTTTTGAGGCCATTACATGGTTGTTTCACTATTTTTTGAACCATGCGTCCTAACCATGCTACATTTAATACATAAAAAAACTCCAAATTTCATGGGAAACCCACCTCAATGAAGATAAAAAAATAAACTCAAAATAAATAAAATCATATAGTATTTTCATATCGGGTCATGAAAATGATACCCCCATGAAACTTTCTACCCCAAGAAATTTCAAATATATAGGTTCACCAAGGATCCAAACTAAAAAACCTCAACAATTTTAATGATAATTAACTCTAGAAATAAATATTTCTTGTAAGGGTAACATATGAATCTGAAAAATGTCTTCTAAGGGAATAGAATAAACTATATAACCCTAAAAAGGTCCAAATTCCATGTAACACCACAAACTAATGTTTTCCCCCAATAAAATGTCTAAATAGAAAAGTTAAAAATTCATCTCATGGGTAGGTATGGGTCTTGTGTCAATCATTAACAGTTACTACTATTTTAAAAATGTGGGACACAGAAAAGGAATCTTAAATGTACACTATTGTGGTATCCCACCAATTTTGAATTCACACAAAAACTATAACTCTCAATATGTTTTTTCTCTAAGACTTGCTAAAAATTAAAAACTAAAAAGAAGCTAAAACAAAAGTAGTCCACTTATTAGAAATTTGATGTCACCAAATTAAAGACAGAATAAATAAATATCCCCAAAAATTATCCTCTATTCCCAAAGAACGACTACATTATAATCATATTTACTAGAATATAAAACATTTTCAACTAAGGATACATCAAACAAATCTCACACTAGTACCAAGTTCACTAAACTATTTGGGATATTCATTGAGGGATCTGGCTCCATGTATCTTTAGAGAAACACCCTAATAGAATCTTTATAGGTTCCACAAATGACTATAGGTATGATAGGTATTTGATTCTTCAAGTCATAATTAATAATTATGCCCTCAACTTCTTCATAGATAGAACACAATGAATTTACTTCTGGATGAATCCTATGAGAAGAAACATAAGGGAATTTTTATACCACTTCTAGTAGTCTAGACAAATATTTATTATGTTTCCCTCTTCCCGGGATAACACCACTACTCCCATGAATATAAAAAACATCAACTACCTCTAGCTCTTTGGATAATCTTGATTTAGACGAAATATAATACCTCACCATTTATTTATAATTGTCATGGATAAGTCAAGATACTACTAGAAGAATATCTGGTTGGAGGCCTCTTCAAAAGTATTGAGACTTCAAAGATTAATCACTAGTAAGATCAGGAAGCTATGGTACCAACTCAATGAAATTTGAAACATACTCCAACACCATTGAATCTCCTATCTATATACTATACAATACTGCAACTTTTTTCATCTTCATGAATTTGGTGAAGTACTGATTGATGATCCAACCATTTATGGATTTCCATGAGTGGTATTTTTGTGGTTTGATATAGAAAAAATACTTCCACTACTTCCAACTCAAGAGTTCCAAAATAAAGGTGTAAAGCATAAGCTTAAGATGTATAATAAGATCAAGATGAACGAATATATCCTCAATATTTTGTAACCTCCCCTATAATGTTCCTGATTTTGGATATCCAAATAAATAACGAGGGTTAAAATATCAAAACTTTATCAATAAATATTGATACTAATCCATTGGATGAGGACCGATGGGATCCATATCCTGAGCAGATGAATTGAATGTCTGAAATGAGACATGTAAAACCAATAGGGTATACTGTGGGGGAGACACCCATAGATCCCTTATAAGAGTAGTTAAAAATTAGTGGGGGAGTAATCTAAAATCAATAAATAAGAAACACTCTTTAAACTCAGTTCAATTTAAAATTATCAAAACTCAATGACAATTTAATTGATCATTCTGAAAGTATAATCAAATAATTACCAAACCTAAAAATATTATAAAATAAGACACAAAAATCATTTAAATCCATTTTAAGTAACACATAATCATTTATAATAAATTGATTCACTAAATTCAAACATTTTAAAACCCCCATTTTAAGAATCTTTTTACCCCTATATTTCTAAGGTTCAAATTTCTCAAATCTCATCATTTCACTCTAAAGAATCATTTCCCCTCTAAGAAATATTAAATTTTTTCTCAAATACTGATTTTTAATTTACAAAAATATAAAATTTTTCTTGTAAACACTGCCACAATTTTAATTAACTAACACATATTTCAAAATCATTTTTGAAAACATATTTTCAAAATCACAAACCAAGAAAACTTAAAGAATCACCAAAATATCACATCAAACCTTGAAAAAAATCATAAATAAATTATTAAAAGATTATGTCATGTTGAAATCCTTAGAAAACATGAAAATTTAAAATATATAGTGGAAATAAAATTATGAATTGTTTTTATGAACAACTTGGATAGTCATACACTAACTATGTGAGTCATACGGGAAGTCCCCATATATGGAAACATAGTCTATGCATGGATTTCCTGGCCATGCAGTATAACTATGAACCCAATAGTTTCTCCCAAATCCCAATCTAATGACAGTGTTTATCAAAAATAAAAAACTAATCCCAAAAAATGGAACCCCAAGCACCCAAATAATGACCCATATTTTCATAAAAAATTGATAATTAAATATCAAATTAGGGTCATACTCATTTTTTACTATCTTGGTAACTCAAGTCTCATCACATGAGGGTGGTGACCATGAACCCAATCATGATTCCACTCCATTTTATGAAAATAATTTTTCCTAAATTCTAATCATAAAAAAATAACAAGGGATTACTTGATACAATTTTATCAATGACTATCCTGGGTTAGAGTCCTGAGTTGTTTTTCTGATCCTCTCAGGTTGGTAACTATTGATAGGCGTCAAACATAACTCAATTGGGCATGGTTTATCTGATGAAAAAATTGATAAATAAATAATAATATAATAAGTAAATTAAAAATTATTAGTAGATGAAAAATATATAATTAATCATACCTCCATGTGACCTCGAGAGTCACCATGAACCAGATGACATATTTTCTCCATGAATGACTTAAAACCAAACCAAAACTGAAAATTAAATGATAAAGCAGGTGTGAGAACCAATAATATTAGTTGGTATTCCAAAATATTCCACAACCAATGCCTTACCTTTAAATGGAAAACCACTTCATTGTTGTTTGAAAATATGCATTTATGAAAAAATGGTTTTTAATTCCTTTCAAAACATGTTGTAAGATGATAATTTACAAAACTAATTCCCTTTAAATTTTATAAAATAGATTCTAAAGAATTAATTTTTTTAGTAATCCATTAAAGAAGAAAGGTGAGTGATAAGGTAAAATTATTAGAATGAAGAATATACCAATGAAAACCATTTCAAAATAGTGTCATAAAATATTAGGGAAGTAAAGTACTTATAAAGTATTCATCATGGGAACCTAAGAGCTATTCTAGATATTCAAGAACAAAGATATCCATTACATTATGATAAATTTCCACTGACATCGAATACCAAAAATAAACCTACACCAACACTCAATGTCACCCTCACTGGTTTAACTGAGGAGCATATCCCATATGTAGATGAGTGATCTATCCTAGGGCCACTATTTAGAGCGCAATAGAAAACTAGTGTATAATGTGTTCCTATAGATACCACCTAACTACCCAAGTTGTACAATGATGTCGAAATGAACATGAGTTTATTAAAACATCATATATATACATATCATACATTTTTGTCACGACCCGCCATCGGGGCCCGTGCCGTGACTACCCCAAGCCCGCCTTCCATAGGCCAGGGGCTGGCGACTAGCACCAAGGCGTAAATCCCAACAAAAAGGGAAGGCATTGACTTTGAATAGTAAACAAGCACCACAGAGTGAGCAAGAAGAAAAGTAAACACTAAGTAAAAACTGTACAAGCTGTGCTGAAAGTAAAAGGGGCCGGAAATACAAGCCCAACAGTAAAGTACAACTGAAAGGAAAAACAACAACTGAAAGGGAAAACTGTAGCGTCGAGCCGTCCTCTGGAAATCCCACCTGAAGGGTGGGTACAGATATCCTCCACTGCTCCTCGGGTCCACCTGACCGCTCCGAGTACGTCCCGCCCAGTGGTCCACCTCCAGGTACCGTCCTGCTCCGCACGCCTCCACCACGATCAGCGATGTCCGTCGTCTGCAACCAACACAACGTAGTGTGGGCAAAACCCGTGCAGGGGTGAGTATAAGCTACTCAGTAGGGACCCCGAGACCCCCGAAGGTCTCCCTAAATCCACAGAGGATAATCCACAAAGGAAGGATACAATCACGAAGTAACATCTGACACGGCTTAGGTATATGACCATACATATACCTAAGTCTTCAATTCCCATTCGGCTCCAACGTCCGAGCCCAAGAACAACCCAGTCCACACAGGAAAGCAAAACGTACACCCACACAGGATAGCTCAACACAATCCACAAAGGAGAGTAAACAGTAAGTCCACACAGGATAGCTCAACACAATCCACAAAGGAGAGTAACGCAAGATTCAGCTCACACAGGTATACTTCTTCGGATGACGATAAAGATGATCACTGATCCATATAAGTAATCGGACCCACGAAGGATCGATAGGTAACTAACCCCCGCAATGACCCACACAGGATCGGGCCCACACATGACCTGTAGGCGCTGGCTCACACAGAACCGTTGAGCGCGGACCCACACAGGATCAGACCCACACAGGATCAGGCCCACACAGGACCGGGCCCACATAGGACCTGTAGCACTGATCCACGGAGGATCGCTGAGTGCAGTAGTCGTCGCAGTCCACTGAGGATCTCTGCACATTCGTCGCCGCAGTCCACTGAGGATCTCTGCACGGTCATCGTCGGAGTCCACGGAGGATCTCTGCATAGTCGTCGCTGTCGAAGTAGCAGTCGCAGCCAGCCTAGGGTTCCCGCACACAGAAAACTCGTTCGGGAGGGTCCGCTCCATGAGCCGAGAGGCTGATACATCAACTGACACAAAGTCCGAAGTTGATGTATCCAAAAGTTCAGTATCGTCAACAGGAACTCAACGTCGCAGACGGCGCGTCAATCGGACGCCCGGTCTGAGAGTTATTGGCATTTTCGTCCCAAGGGCCCGGTTGGTTTTTAAGGCAAAACCAACCCGACCGCACTCCACCTGCGTCCAAACCTCGGGTGGAGTATGCCAACAGATCTGTCTCACTTAGAGGAAAACAACAAAGCTGACGGCACGTCAATCGGACGTCCGTAGCTCAAGATATGAGCGTTTCCGCTCCGAGGGCCCGGTTGGTTTCGTGTACGAACCAACCCGGCCGAACTCAAAGTAGTCCAAAACCTTGAGTGCGATATAACGAACCGACCGTCTCGATCCAAGGATCGCGTTGCCGCTAACAGCGAGTCGTTTGGAGGCCCGTAGCTCAAGTTACGGGCGTTTGAACGAAGACCGTCTGGGGGGTACGGGCCCGGGCCGACCTGGCCCGACCCCCCCGGGAGTCGGCCGAACCGGGTCGACCCGACCCGACCCGAACTGGTCCGGTCCGGCCAGGGCACGGCCCGGCCGGTCGGACCCGCCTGGCCCGGTTCGGCCGAGCGGCCAAACGGCCGAGGCACGCGGGGCGCCGCCCCCGCGGCCTGGTGGTGCCGCGGACCCCCCGTGTGGGGCCGCGCTGAGTCGGGACGCGGCTTCAGCCGCATCCAAGGGCACCAGACCCGCGCAGCCGTGGGTCTGCGGGTGCCGCCGCTGCTGCGCTGAGTCGCGGAGGCCTGTCCAGCGGTGCACCGGGGCGCCGCCGGCGAGTTCCGCGGGACACCGGGATCGTTCCGTTGGTCCGATTCTCTTCCCATCTGTGCCATTTCTCCTCCCGGGACTCGTTCTTCACTTCGGGATTGTCAAACATCTATTGCGGCACGTTCCGTCGTCGCATGCACGGTCATGCGCATAGTCGCTTTCCCTTCAAAAGAAACCAAAATAATAGAAATGAGCAGGTTAAAATATCAGCTGAAATAATAATAATAATAATAATAATAATAACAAAATAATAAAACCAACCAAAATAATAACAAAATTATTAATTTATGTTGGACACCGCACACGGTTGCGTGCACGATCGCGTGTGCGGGTGAGTTCGCGCGCCTAGTCGCGATTACGGTCGAGCACTCGTAAAAGATCCCAAATCCCCTTAAAAAAGAATTGATTCAAACTGCAACTCAAAATAACGACTTAAAATAATTGAATTAAAAGAAGTGTCAGTCGGGGTGTGACATTATCGGACTCCTAGGCATTTAACCAATATCTAGATGAAACATTGAGATTCTAAGAACCATTATTCTTCTAGATTTAATTTTCATGAGTCAAGGTTTCAGTTATATTTCCACCAATAGTGGTTGCTTCTGGATTTTCCATTCTTTCATAGATAATATTGAACTACTAATCGAGTTGGGTGATTTTAATATTCCCTTATATATTTTAGAATGATTTAATTTAATAGACCTATAATCATTCCCCTAAATTATTACATTCATGTTCTTCTTATTTTATAATTAATATTGCATGACGGGGGTTCTCAATTTATTTTAGAGTTACATTTTATATGAATCACTTTTAAGGAAGAAAAAAATTAATTTCCAGAGGACGAACCATACAGGTGAAAATTGGAAAGGAATGTGGGGTGTATATTATTTATGGGTTCCATACTTTTATATATATATTTATTCTTATCAATTTCTGCATTTAGTTGTGATATTTTATTTCTATTATTGTTGATGAACCTTGAAACCTCTACAATTGAATAATTTTTTAATATTAGTAATGTAATAGCTGCTAGCAGAAATTTAGAAATTTGATGTGTTGTTATTATTATTTATTGATTATGATTGATGTGTTGTGTATTTCAACATTCCTCTTGAATATTGATATAATTGTTATATAGTTAAGAATTTAAGTAGGATGGGAAGATGAGTTAATGTGATGATGGGGTATTGAAAAATAGTTTATAAATTAGTAATTATTTTTAGGGGAATTACTGATAATTTTTAAAAAAGGAACATATAGAAATGGATGTAATGAATATGTTTAATGATGAATGAATAATTTAAATTCAATGGGGATGGAAATTGGTAACCAAATTGGATAAAAATAATATCAAAATTTAACATTTTTTTAAGATAACTCCCTTTTCTAGAGCTTTGATGTTGTTATCAAAATTTGTTCGTTATTGTGAGAAGTACTTCTTAATGTGTGGTTATTTTATTGTGGATGGAATTTGTGGAAGTGGTTGTGGAGGAAAGTGTAACGAACCATCCCAAGTCAATATGTGGCATCTATGATTATATCCTCTATTGAGTAAAGAGTAACATAAAACCAAACCAGTCTCACGTTTAACCAAAAAATAAATAGTATACAAATTAGAATGTAAGAATACATCCTAGAGGCATAAAAATTCAATCCCAAATGGGAAAAATGTGAAATTAAACACAAAACAAGACACAAACCAAAACTTCTAGAGACCATCAATCACCACCAAACTATCCCATTTTAAAGGTGAAGAAAACCAAGAGAATATGGTTAACTAAATTATTCAATTCCCTTTACCTAAGTCCTAAAAAATCACAACTAAAAATCTATATGAAATAGTAGGCTGTGAGAAAAAATCCCAATAGGATTTTACCAAAGAATCTATAAAAAGTCTAATTCCATGAAATCATTAGATCTAACATTAAAAAAAATAGTTTATAAAGAATTCAAGAAATATATAAATTTTATAAAAAATAATTTAGTTTTATAGTATCCTTTAATATTTACACAAATAAAGAATATGAAATGTATTTGATAAAATAATGATAATAAAGAAAGTCTAAACATGAATACACTATAAGATAAACACGTGATTAATTAATGTGAAAAATGAAATCATGGATAAATATGAAGAATAATAGACAAATTAAAAGAATTCAGATTTTGACTATAGGAATACATACACGAAAGTATAAATAAAACGCTAATCCAGAAATCATGGGAATCTAATTGATATTGAGTCTTATCGTAGTCTCCCAATATCAAAACCGATAGTGGCGTTATACATAATAAAGTGACATGTCCAATTATCAATGCCCCTAAAGTTACCAATGTGTTATATTTTTTCAAAATAATTTTAAATAAATGTTCAAATTTTATAAAACATTTTCACAGAAAAGACTCACCTCTCCTATGGTTGAAAACCCCTTTTATAATCAAAACCTAACTTAACACATTCCATCGAACATATAGTGTGAAAAAATATGTTTTAAAAAAACCCTTAAAAACATATATCTATTTAAAAATATCCACTTCGATATCAAATAAATTAATTTTATAAAAAACCCAAGTAATTAACAATAACATCGAGTAATTATTTAGTTGGAAAATTTATATAGAGACACCTATTTCATGGATAGAGGTAAACTACTTGCCTTTGAAAATTGGGATTGAGAATAAGTAGATTGAGTCCCCAAAAGACTATATACATAAGAAAAAACATCAATTCCCTATTAATCTTTTTATATTTATCATCCACATCCCGTTCGATTTCCAATGAGATAATAGGAGAAGAGATATAGTGAGGAAAGGAGAAGAAACATGAAAATTTAATAAAAAAATGAAGATACCTTGAATAGACTTATCAAGAACAAAGGAATTCCATTAATAATCCAAGGGTAGAAGTCTCCAAATCATATATGGAAGTTTAGTTTATGACTAATGAATTTTATGGGGTGTCTAAAAAAATTAATGTAAAAGGGTAAATTTTAAATATTTAGAAGTTCAGATTGGGGTGCATAGTTTGAAAAATCATGTTTCAACCCTAAATGGCCTCTGCCCCTTGATAAAATAGGGTGAAAAACTTACTATAGATAGGCTACATGGTTTAGGAAAACTATTCTCAAACCATGTGACACCCTTGGACAACCATCTATACAACCATATTATCTCCTTGGTGAGTTACATTGTATGACTCACCACACACAAACAATGTAAAATTTCATTGGAACCGCATAGTTACATACCACATGGTTAATACTAACAAAGAACCATAAACATGTGCCTGGTCATTTTACTCTATGATTCCTACTTTTAAACCTGAATTCCCTGAAAACCTATTGAATTGAAAATAGGGTTAACCAAGATCAAACTAAGTCAAAACTTTTACCTAGAGGGTGTCACAAAAGGCAAGTTGTAGTGAAACTTATATTTATGGGTTGTGATGTACCAAGGTTGGGATGATCATGAAATGAATGTGAGTGTCATATGGAGCACCTGATGATGTTATGATTATGATATGATGTATGCATAGTGGGGGTATTTTATGGTAGGATGACTAAATGAGGTAGATGTCATACTTGTTAATGATACCCTACTGTGATGAAGTGGATATAGTTACGTAGCTCTTAGGAGGAGGGTACGAGGTCGATTTAATTTTTTCTAAAATTACCAACTTATGGTTGGAAATTGGATATATAGTAATAATATGTGATAATGTGGTTGCATCTATGTGATGAGGTTTAATTGATGTGGATCGATTCTCATGTTCCTGATCTTATAGAGAGAGTTCAGCCTACTAGTTAGCTACCTCTTTATGGGTACATAGATATTCTAATTGGTATGAGTGGTTATGAAAAATTACTTGGTCTAGAGAAGGAAGAGTTATTGTGATAGTTATGGATTTTTGATTTGGAATGGTTGTGGATGGTTGTTTTGAATGAAGAAATTATGGAAGTGGAAGAAAATTTATTGATTCAAATTTGATTTTTGTTCCTATTTTGAACCATTGATATTGTCTCCTTTTATTTATTCCCATGTTTATTTTGTTTCATATTGGTGATTATGTTTTGAATATTTTTCTTTGTTGATTATCAATCTTGTTTCTTACGGAATTACCATTTAACGTAGTTTTTATTTGATTCGGATAATATCCTACTATATACTCAAAAATTTTACACCTCACCCTAGTTTGATAGTTGATTGTAGGATATATCATTGATATATGATATTTTTTCTGAGTTGTTTGGTCGGAGTTGATATTTATATAAGAGTTTATTTTTCCTCTTTCATATATTTTAAACTTGATTCTATACATTTTGAAATGTTAGTATCATTCTCATGATGGTAATAATTTATAGATTAATAGAAATAATTTTTTATTTGTTGATGGATCTCCCATTATCTATTTTCCTTAAATCTTTTTTGTGGTTAATTCCTCAAATATGCACATCTTATACCCTCAGTGGTGGTCTTTTTCCCATGTAATTTTAGAGGTTTGCTTTAGGGGTCAATCCTTATCTTTATTACTAGACCAATAGGGGTACCGATGGAGGTATGTCATGACAGTACAAGGGATTAAATAAAATGACAATAAAACATAAAAATAAAATATCTTACTATTTTGAAAATATATTAAAATAAAGAGAGAGGTATCAAAATTAATGATATTTATTTATCCCCATGTTTATAAATTAGATATCAATTGGGAAAATCCAATTTTTATTGTTTTTAAAAACCACTTTATGGTAAAGTGGTAACCTCACATCCACTAGACTAAAAAACAAACAAAGTAAATTACAAAAAGCCACTAGATTCACGCCGATCACTAGATTACAAAAAAACTTTTGTACAGGAAATCGAAATTCAAAAATCCATAAAAAAAATCCACAACCAAATTTGAAAATAAAATATCCAACCACCACCTTGATCAGTGAACCGCGTCGAGCCATGCCCCCAGAAAACATCATCGACACCACTATGACTATGACACCCACCATCTATCTTCCACCAGAGCTTGAAACCAAAACCTGAAAAAACATATCTGTCATCACGACTGCATTATCAGAATAATCACAAGTAGAGGACCAAAAAAAAAATAAGAACCTCATCCACCCTATTCCGGCCGATCCCCAGAGAACATCATCTGTCACCTTCAGGAAATAAAAATCAGAAAACATCCACAAAATCCACACAGTCAAAAAAACTAGTACACCATCTACATCTAGGAAAAAACCATAAAGAATCCCATTTTCTATAAGACCATCGCCCACCCAAACAACACATCCAAAATCCTTGTAAAGGACCACCTCACTAGCCAAATAGGGGGAGAGGTAGAAATAATAATCCAGATAAGAGTTTAGAAAACTAAGGCCTCCATAGAGAATATACGCCTTCGATCAAGGATGCAATACCTCAGAATTACTCAATGAAACCATGGAAGGGATATTGAAATCCATCATCACAACACAAATAAAATAAGAAAAAAATGAAAAAAACCCAAAATTAGATCAGAAACTTTCCAAAAAGGACCACCAAACCCAGAATAAGAAGAAATCGAGATTTCAGAAAAGTGGGAAACACCCAAAAGTGAAGGGATAAAGCACACAACAAAATGGGTGGTCTAATAGAAAGGGAGTATAGAAAGGTAGAACGACCAAATATAAATCATTACATCAACTACCAGTGGAAGAAGCAAACTCTAGACAGAGGTAAGAAGAAGGTGCAAGAGCCTGTGATTTCTAAGGGAGTGAAGAGCCATTCTATCCAACATGAAACTAGAAAAATAAAAAAGCAGCAAGATCCGACATGACAGACAAACAAAGAGGGAAAGAAGATGTGCCTTAGATGGAGGTGAAGTGAAAGACAATATTGAGAGGACCAAAACATAATGATATATTGCAGCAGAGAGGATGAGTAGAGAAACCAGAGATGGTGATGGAGAAGGTGACAATAGGGAAAGAACCCTAGAGACCAAGAGAGGGAGCTCTGTCCGAGAAGGCCAAAATTTGGGAATATTTCTAAAATGTGTGTAAGGTTAACGCTTGACTCTCACTGAGGGGGCCCTGCTAGGACCCAGAGCGCACTACATGTTCCCCAACTAGGCATATGGATTTGAATTGCCAAGTGAATAATAAAAATAGTGTCTGAGTCTAGCAGGTCACAAGCCTGGGCCAGTTCTCATGGAGAGCGAGGGGTAAAACCAGCGGGTACCACTTGGTTAACCCTGCATTGGAAAAAATGTGTAAGTTTAACGTTCGACTCTCTTTGAGGGGGCCCCTCCATGATCTAGAGCATGCTGCACGTTCACCGACTTAAAAGATGGATTTTATGTGGATTATCTTATAACTATTATTATTTCATCTATTTCATCCATTGTGGTGATTCTTCATTGAATTGTAAATATATAAAAATGTAACCATTGAATGCGATGTTGAGTTATAAATGATATAGTTATTTAAATTTTTATATTTATTCATCAAAGTCTAGTAGGAATATAACCCCATCTAGAATTATTAAATGAATTTCTTAAATGAATTGTTATTCTACCATTCTACTTTTGAATTCATATTCAATTCCAATAAGTTTAGTTTTGATGATTAAATTTGTTTGAAATAAGTTTCTTCTACATTATCCACTAAAAATTTCATTTGTTTTTCTGATGGGTCATTGTCTGATATATAGTTATTAGAGTTTAGTATGTTATTATTAATATCATTTTTCCATTTTGTAATATATCTATCGTCGTCTCATTTTATTATATGTCATTAAAAGACACATAGTTAGATATATTATATAAATATATCAGTATCTTTTGATCATGAAATCTTTTAATTATGGATGGTGAAGATAATTTTATTCAGAGGATGACCCAATAATCTGTTCATTTTTATTGATCATAAGACATAATAAAATATGGAATAAATCAAATACAAAAAAATGTTAATTAATTTTTGTTGTAAAATTGATGTACCATTTGAAAACATAAAGATAAGTAAAATTATAAATTCTATTTACTCCCCCCTTGAATATATATATTTAAACTTATATTATCTTCCTTTTATGATGAATAGAGGTTTCAAAATAATCCAATTTTTAATCTTGGGTAACTTTAACTAATGTTTCTAACTTTATTATTATAAAAAATATATACTATAGAAGGATAAAAAATAAATATTCATCTTCCCCTATGGAAAAGAAATAAATATTTATCCCCACCTAAAAAAATGGTTCTATTTGATGTAGTAGGGGTTGAATAAAAGAAAAAAATTCCCCCAATGTAAGGAAAATAATAAACTTAGAAGAATCCTTTATTAAATGTTCAAATATCTGAGTTTTTATAAAAAGTTAAAAAATGGATATTTTATTATAATAGTATACATGAGTTAAATTATAAATTACAAAAAATTACTTTATATAGTATTTTGAAATATTAAAATAGCCCCCTTTAATTTTTTTGAAATGATTCGTTAGAAATAAGGAAACAACACTTTAGAAATAAAAAATTTAGATAGAATTTTCAGTTTTTCTAATAGTCAAAACATCATAATATTGATCAAAATGGGACTCAATATGTTCTATAAGTACTGATCACTTGATCATTCTGTAGAGTTTGAAATTCGATAGGTGAGAATTTTAATTGTCTATTTTTTTTGTTCAACATGAATTAGAATATTGATATTATGAATGCTAAATTATTTTTCATGTGTTAATAATTTAATAATTCCTCATCAATTTAATTTTCTATATATTTGAAAAGATATTACATGATGGTAAGTGATCTTTCACTATTGATCTTAATTAATTGATGAAACTTTTTATAAGTGAATCTTTTTTTATGTCTAATCTTTCTTCATGATAATTTTTAGACTAGATTTATTTGGGAAATCATACCTTATTAGTTCTAGAAAATGAAACAAAAAATTCCATTAGAATGTAGTTTTTCTTTTATTATTTCCTTTAGGATTTTCATTCAATGTTTTTTAGATATTTGAAAAACAGACTTAATACATAATATGTTTTTGAGTTTTCTTCATAAACAAATTTAGTGTGGAATGTACATAAATTTGGAAATATTTTTTTGTGTGTTTTTAATTCAAAAATCAATTTAGTTATAGTGAAATTTTTTTTATGTTTTTTAATATCAAATTATACTTATTGAATTTTTTGTTTTTAGATTTAATGAGGTCTTTCCAATTTTTATCACCCATCTATAACTATATAAAGAGTATTCTTTATAATTTTGACATTAGAATAAGAACATTTTTCTTTATTTTTATATTTTATGGATTTATTTATATAGGATATTATCATTTGAATTAGTTTAGAAATTCATGATTATCCAAAATTTGACAGTTTTTTTGAAGAAGATATGTTTTGATGAGTGGAGAGTCAATCCTTGTATAGAGAAATAATTTTTTCATATGTCATTTCCAATTTCTTCAATAACATGAGATTTTTTATACATCATATTTTCTAAATTCAGATCATGATTATATCCATTTAATATTAATATATCATAAATTTAATCCTTATTATATTTATGTTTAAAGGAATAATAATTTGTACTTGACTACGAAAATTTGATTTCTTATTCTATGTATGAATATTTATAATGATTATATTTGATAGATTATTCAATATCATTTTCAAATATGAATATTTATATAACTATATTCTTAATTCTCTTTTTATTCATTATTCATATGTCATAGTAATGAAATCTCCAATAAATATAGAAAATAAATTTTTATATTATCTTATTTAATTTTTTTCTTAAAAAACATTTTTAAGGATGTGTTGAAAAAAAATTAAAGTAGAAACCTCTAGTTCCCATGTACCATTGATTGATTTATTAGTGATATATTCTTTATTGATTTAAGAAAATATTCATTCTATTTCACTGTGAATATTATATTGTAGTAGTTTAATTTAGACGGTGTTCATCATCAATATTATTATGTCTCTTTGATAAAGTCATATCAAATGTTATCTCAAAAATAATTTAGATTCCATGATAGGTATAGTAAGATGAATTGATTTTTTGTACATATCTACCCATTCTAGATGTTACAAATGAGAATATGAAATTTCTTTTGGATTAAACAATTTTAACTCCATTATGGGAATTATTTAAACTATAATAATGGTTTGTTAGTTGGGTAGAATTATAGTGATAAAGAGAGATTGCATGTAATCTCTCAATTATAAAAAACTAATTCCATAAGAATAATAAAAAAATATCTACTAGGTAAGATATAGACTAAGCTGTAAGAAAAAGAAAAAGAAGGCTTTCAATTGTATCTTTACTCTCAACCTGTTAAAGTCGGAAAACGTCTCATAGACTCACACTAATACAAATTTTTTTCCTTTGTAATAATATTTCAAGAGGGGGTTAATTAAATAATATAAGATAAAGCCCCATTAATAAATAAAATTCTTAAATAAATAAATTAGAGTATAAAAATAAAGTACACAAAGGAATGTTTGAAACTTGAAAAACAATAGATGTAACGCCCCAACCCCAGTTACCCAAAGTCGGTGCATTGTTAAATAACGTTGGCAAGATTACAAGGAATGAAGTCCCGAAGGACCGATCAGTTTAGAAGTCTTGGAATATAGATTACATACATGAATGTTACATTGCACTTTAAGACATACAAAACAACATAAATAATCTTTATGAACGCCATTATTCTCTTGGATTAACCCTGCATATCAATCACAATACACTTCTTGGAATCCTGGAAAAAATAAAACATTGAAAGGGGTGAGCTCAAATGCTTAGCAAGGGTAAGAAATACAGCGGAAATTTTCATAAATAAGAATAAACATTTAAGGAAATGTATAACTAAAACAAAAGACTTTTAAACTTGAAATTCAACATACTATTGCGGAAATAAAATGAAATAATTCCATTACTTATTCTCATGGATATTCTACTAATCTAATAATAACATGCAATATCAATAACCACTTTCATAATGATGGAATGCATAATGCTAGACTATCATAACCACGTAGCCAAGTCCTCGAGCAAAGACTACAAATAAGATTTTGTCAAGGTCTCATGCCAAGACACTAGTTTGTCTCATGAGACCTATCGATGCATCGAGGAGCTATACTGAGCTCCACCAGTCACTTACTAAGTCCAATGTATTCCTCATATGAATAGGTTTAAACATAACATAAACATTCATATTAAAACTAGCTTACGAAATGTAAATACTTTCTCCATATACCATGAATGGTATAAAAATAAAAAATCCATAGTCAAACATATCACAAAACCTTCAATGGAATTTTTGTATAATAAATCAACTTCAAATAAGCATAAAATCCATCAAAGTATGTTGACATAGTTAAAAATGATGAGTAAAACTTTTTGAGAGAAATATCATTTGTGTAAAATCATTTAAAAGTCACACATTTATAAAGGAAGTAATTTAAAAGATATTTTTGAATCAAAGTGTCCCATACCACTTTGAAACTTTTGAAAATAATTATCATTTGAAAACATTCATGTCGATATAAATAAATCCTTAAAATCATTTTGAAAACATGGACATTAATTAAAAAGATTTAGAAAGATAAATCTTAAAAAACATTTGAAATTATGATCTTGATAAAGAGAACCTTTAAAAATCCTTAAAATATTCATTTTGAAATTATTTTTTATGAAAAATGGACGTGGATGATAAAAATGTCCCAGTAAATACTTACACATAAACAATCTCGGATAGTAATGAGATTGAGGAATTAACCCTTACCAATTTGGTAACTTACGAAACAAACCACCCATGAAAGAGGTATCATACAATGAATATGTAAATACACATAAATTAAAGTGTATTACACAAAGAATAAAATTATGGGTAGTACATACACCACACAAAAGGTAATAGTGGCAATATGGCATGAATCTCACGGGAATAAGGAGTGAGATGAAAACCCCTTACCTTGCACTTTCCTTTAGTCGAGGGTACATTTAACCTCCTATAAGAAGATCGTAGTATGTTATTAAATTATATCATAACCATATTATTATTTATTATATCATACATGATTTATTTACGACTTTATACTACCCATTTAATAATAATTTCCACGTTAAATTAACATTTCGGGTAATAATCGTTTTCTTTATCATACGTGTTTTAACTAGTTACTATTGATTGTATCACTTAGATAATGATTTAAATACTTCCATAATATAAAACATGATAAATATATCATATATATTTAGAATATATATACGCATAATAGATATATATATGAAATGGAAAACACCGTTTATGGAGACAGTAGTCCGTACGTACGCATAAACGTTGTTTCTGTTTTCATATAGTTTTGGACGGAAGTAAGTGAATAAGATATATGTAAGTACATAAATACTTATATATATAAATATATATATCTCCAGTTGAATTATTATGTCATATATTACATACTATGTATTTTTATAATCACCGATGAATGGTGAACTTGGAAATGAATCTCATCGCATCGTGGAGACGGTAATCCGTACGTACACATGAGCGAAAATATCATTCTTTTGATATTAAAATAATATATAATTGGATGTTATATCATATATATATAATAATTATCATGTTATATTTATTATTTACATAAATTATACATCATTATTATAACCCTCTAAATAATAACATATTGAATAACAATTACACCACGACGTGGAGACGGTAAGCCGTACGTACACACGTATGGTGACATGTTATTAAAAGGATGGATAGAATGATAAATATTGTTGCACCATATTTATAATAACATCACAGTACATATAATATACTGGAGTTATTATTTTAGAATGGTAATAAAAATTAAAGAAGAAGTGGAAGAAGACAGGAACTTGAAAGAGGGTGGTGAAATCATTACCTCTTCTTCGGGTTCTTCCTTTTGGTTTGATCAAAAGGGCTCTTTAGGTTGGCTTTCTGACTAAAATAAGGCCTCTAGAAGGAAGTTAAGGAAGTTGAGAGAGTATTTGTACAGTGTTTGGATGAACCAAAAGGCTTTGAAGGTGTGAATTAATGAGAAGGAGGAGTGCCCTTTTATAAGAGGGGTGAGGGGCACCTTTGGAAAAGATAGAAATATTATTTTATAATAAATTAATATTCGGTTTATAATAGATACAAGGTGGATTATTTAAAGGTTAATGTGGGGATGGGTCGAAAACCACTCAACCAATAGAATTTAGACAGGTTTGGGTCATTATTTTAACCTTATCTTTTAGTTTTAGCTCTTAGTTAATTAGTTTGACAATTACCATGTCACTTTGTATTTTTATGTTACATAGTTAATAAACTTACTATATACCTTCAAGAGACCCCTAAGTGGTCTATTAATGATACACCTATCATGATATAAGTCTCTTGGCCGAACCTTAGATTTTTAGGAATTTAATATCAATTAATAATATAATATTTGTTTTAAAAACTATTTTATGTCAATTTTTACACTATTCAATAATTGATTTTTGTAAAAATAATAACAGGATGATTACTTCGAAAAAAGTTAATTAAATCAATCCTAAAATGTCATATTGTCATATAAAATTAGTTTAATTCATAGAAAGTCTCAAATTATATTTATTAGGGTATTTATAATATCAATTATTTTAATTTTTCACTATTATGGTAATTAATGCATCATAATTGTATCATAAATTAATTAAATTATTTATTGTCTAAAAATTATAAATAAAATATCATTATTTAGAAAATATTTTTATCTTTCTAATTAATATTTACAATCTAATTTATCGTATGTATAACCATATATTAATAACGTTTTAGTAAATAAACATTGATTTTAACTCTTTTAACTCTTCTTTGAATTAAGTAATAATAAATGTCCTAATCTAATCAAAGTGGACCTAAATGATAATATTTTACTCCTAAGGTTGTTTTTGGTCGAGATAAACTTGTCCAATGGAATTAGTACATGTGTTAGGGTAATATTAATATCATTTTTACCCTTAATTACCCTATTTACTTTTAACCGTGGTAAATAAAAGTAAAAAGTTACTATTCACCAAAAATTATTTTCATATTATTGAACCTCATTTTACTCCCTTATATTAACCGTGTCTCTCGGATTTTTTAAATTCCACTCACAGAAGCGGTAAAATTATGTTTTATGAAAAATTCAGTTTTTTAAACTACCACTTAGTTGTTTCACTATTCATCAAAAAATGAAAGTTTCCAGAAAAATACCAAAAATTAGGCCAAAGATATATTTGATATTATGAATTCAAAAATGATGTTTATTTTACCAAATTCAAAACATATCATTCACATTAATTAATTTAAAAATTAATTCTCATCGTCAAAACAAATAGCGTGTTTTTAAGAGATAATAACTATCAAAAGATTGACACTTGTTTATGTCTGGTTTAAATGTGAAATTACATTCAATGACCAACATTATATTAAATGGTAGAAATATGTTCTAAATATACTTTAAAACCACTCAAATTAATAACTTATCACTATTAATTATTTCGATTAAAAAAGTTGTTTTTAATTAAAATTTAGTAATTTTCACTATTCATCAAAATATTAATGTTATCCGAAAAGTACCAAAATTTCACCCTAAGATAATTTCAATTTTATGAATCCAAAAATGAAGTCCATTTAAAAAGATAAAATTTATAAAATTTCAAAAAGTATGTATTACTATTCATAACGGCTAGTTTGATTGGTTGTGGTGTGTTAGAATCTCGATGTTGCGTACAATGCACGCCATTGCTTTATTCAAAGGGAAACGTACCGTGGAAGCTTGGGGTGTTTCATTGTAAATTTTTGATGACCCCATTTTAAAGAATAAATTTATTTAGTGAAATTGAATATATAAAAGTTTAAAATATTGGATTAAAAAATGGTTTTACTATTAAAAGATGGTAAAAGTGCATTTTTTGAAAAATACTTCTTTTATCTGAAAAAATGAATTTGTTCTTACATTATGTCTAAGAAACTCATTATATGGATTCTAAAATTATAAGGATTATATAAACCTTAAAATTTAGTTAATACTATTCATAACCTCTTTTGAACGGCTTGTTTGGTAAGTCATGGTGCGCTTGAACTCGGTGTTGCGTGTAGTGAAAGTTATTGAATTATTTTGAAGAAATAACACACTATGAAATATTGGGGTGTTACAATAGAAGATATTAAAAAATTAAACTCCAAAATCAGTAAGATAAAGTGTAATCCAAGAAAATGACTTTATGGATATTGCTAAATCAATTCCTTTTTATTCAGTAAATACTATTATAGATGAATATATAATATAACATAAAATTGAAAAGGATACTAATATTGATAATACATTATAGAGTATGATGAATATAAAAATCTGGTTTACATTCCATACATGGTTATACTATAGAATAAGATAGAAATTATATTAATTTGGAGACATTCCAATGAAAAATATTTAAATAAAATTTTAAAAATAATAGATAGAAAAGATATATAAAGTGATAGAGTTTTGGGATAAAAAATTCCTAATAACCATTTTTACAAATAAAAAATGTTTCTATCCCTAATGATTATTTTATTTTAACCGAATGTGGAAAGATGATCATATACATAGGAAACAATGTGTATAACAAGTGCCCATTTTTTGTAAATGGATTAACAAATCCTTCTTATTAGTACTTCTTTGATTAGATGATAAAAAGATTAGAAACAATTATCCCTAAGGGTTATTTAAGAAAAATATTATTAGAAGATATGAACTTATACCTAGGTAATCATTTCTCATAGAGAACAAAAGATTAAATGATCGTAGTATAAGTATGGGGTACACATTCTATTTTTAGATGAATAAAAACATGGATAAATAATATATACTCGATATAAGAGAAAAATAAAAATTCATATAACAAAGGAAATTTATCTTCAAATAAATATCAATAAGAAGAAAAATTATTGATATTAAGGTGAATGAGATATCTTTAGACATGTATTTCTCCCTTTTCTCTCAATCGATTATATCTCCTCTTATTTTTTAAATTATCTTTCCTCATAACATTATATATAGTCATGAATATTACTATGAAAAAATATATGTATTAGATAAAACATGAATTTAGTTTTCAGGACCCCTCATTCTAAAGATATCTATATGAAGAGAGTGAGAGAGATGATTACCTCTAAGTCCCACATACAGTAGACCCCAGGTTGGTTACTAACATTGGGGGAATAAAAATCTCATAGTATGGTAGGAATTACTATCTATAAATGGAATATGATAAAGAAATTGGATTAATAATCACTAAAAAATACATCAGAAAATCTAAAAGTAAACAAAAAACCATCCCACAATTCATGAATAAAGTAAGACTAATACATGTAAAATATCAATAAATATATCAAAAAGAAAAATCTACCACAACAACCCAACAAAAGATCCTACCTAACTAGTAATATTCATCTCGATCCCCGAAGTGCACTTGGAAACCTAAAACATAGTTTATATACATAGTGTGAGAATAACAGGTGTACTTAGTAAAGACATATCCAAGGCCTCAAATGCACATGTGAAAAGAGAATGATATTGTTCTAGTGAACAAACAAAAGAACCAAAAAGCTCATATATAGGTCATATAACTAAACACAACCACACCATGGATCACTCACCAAATCAAAAATCCAGAATAATAATATATAATCCAGAACACAACAATGCAAGGAACCTCTCTATCACTTTTCCAATGATTTTTCACTCTCTCACCCAAAAATCTAACATCCTATACTACAAAACCTGACACATCACATCACATCGCATCACATCACATCACATGACATGACATGATATGACATCACATCACTTCACATCGCATCACATCACATCGAATCACATCACATCACATTACATCACATCTCATCACATCACATAGCATAATATCACATCACATCACATCACATAACATAACATCACACCACATCAAATCACATCACATCACATCACATGAAATCACATCACATCACAGCACATCACATCACATCACATCACATCACATCACATCACATCACATCACATCACATCACATCACATCACATCCCACTCGTAGAAACCTTGGCCACACATCAGATCACATCCCACTCACAGACACTTGGACTACACATCACAATATATCTCACCTGAAGACACTTGGTCCACATGTAACATCATGTCAAATCCCATCAAATCTAGAATCAGAGTTGTAGGGAGTCATAAATGTGAAATAAATAAAACTCATGCCCTCCTCCCACCACGAATGACCCCCACCACATACATCATTACACAACACCTAATCTTTCTCGTAGACACCTAGGATAACAAATCACATCACTTCTATCCCTTAGAAACATATGCCCCACATCACATCACATCACATCACATCCCAACCAAAGACATATAGAACACACATCAACACACTGTAATCTCCAAAACCAAACCCTATCACTACTACTAAAGGAAGAGTAGGGGAAAGGGGGTAGCCCGCCATATCTTTCACTACCATCCTAGATTTTTGGGAAAACACATAGAACTTAGCACCTCTGAGAATTGGTAATGTTATCCGACTCAGGTGGGGAACATATAAAATAACCTAAGAAAACATGATATATTGATAGAACAAAATACCAAACCTACATATCCACATTAATGATAATGGAACACATGATATCTTCGATACTGTACCACACACTAGTTGTTAAAACTACTTCCACCACTATATGAAACTCCACACAAACACCACACAAGACACTCACTGTTTACCATTTTCAATTATAGGGTTTTCCACATTTTTTCTCTAGTCATTTCATTTCACATTAAAGTAATAATTAATTTATTAAATTTAATTATGAAATTACCAAAAAACAATTTAAAGTCCATCTCATTTATTTCCTCGCCTATTTTTTCATTTATCATCATAGTTTATCCCATTGATAATCGAGAAACGACCTCAACCACACAATGATACAACTGGTGTAACTCACACAAACATTTCCATAACACCACACATCCACCATTGTCATCGTGTCACATCATCCAGGCCATATAACCATGAAAACCTCAAAAGACACATCCCAAACACATCTCATAACACAAGAATCACATAATTCTATCACCAAAAATCACAACAAAAACCACTACTCCATAACCACTGTCTATATCACATTCATGACATCCGAATATTGCATCACTTACCGATGTACTACATAACATATCCGGTCACTACGACCACCTCAAAATATCCCAAACCAGGTTGGTAAACACAACAAGTGAAAAATACACAATAACATCACAAACTAGCTTCCAAAATTATTTCCGGGTTTTATCATGTTCATTATTAATTTAGCATGGGTATTATCACAGAAAAAAATCCACGGGAAAACAATTTATTATCAAAATATATGTTCTTTATCCTTTTTATTTAGTTTGGTATAAAAAATAAAACAAAAAGAGTCATCAGAGAGCAATGAACTATAGCGAAAATAATGTTTCCAACAAATATCATTTACAACAAGGTAATACAATGAAATAAACTAAACAAAAACATATATTATAGCTTCAAAACATATGATAACTACCCATTACCATAAACTATTTTTGAAATTCCAATTAATTATATCACTATTAAAACCCTTAGTACCCTCAATGGAAAGAAAACCCCTAAAGATCTCACACAAAACTCGGAAATAGGTGAGAATAAGGATCCCCTACCTAAAAGAACCTTTCCAATATCACTGAAAAATTTGGTGGGAAAAATAAACTACCTATAACCAAAACTATACCCTAAGATAATAGATCAACCTACACTTTATCAATGGGCCATCAAAACGTAGACCATACTCACACCAAACCAAAATAAGATCACCATAGTGGTACCTAAAAGAACGAAAAAGAAGAAAGAATGGGGTAAAGAGAAGAAAAATTAATGATAAAAAAACTCCACCACTAGAAACCACATTTCAAGACAGGGAGAAATGGTTCGGATGATCTCCAAAATTGACTAGGGTTTTCTAGGAAATGAATGAGAGAGAGAGGTACAAGAAAAGAAAAGAAAAATTACCGATCATATTTATTTAAAAACTATAACCAAGACCTTTTACATCTTGTTACCCCTTCGTGATGTGAAATTCATGGGGTTCCATAATTAAAATCCATAAAGAACATACAAGGTGTGAAAGTCCCATATCTTGGGTTTCCACCAAAATTCACATTGCTTTGACTTGGATTTATTACACATCATTAATTCACCTTCCATGATGTGAATCCATTTCACTAAATCCACATTGACAACATAATTTTTGGGAAACTCTCTAGATATAAAACCTATGAATCTCTAAGTCACGATGTGAATCTGGTCCATGTCATGAACAACCACCAACATTACTCCTACAGATCGAGCTCAAAGGAGCCCTCAAGGCCTCATATGAGAACCTGTATCCTATCAACTGGAAAAGTAATGGTCTGTGAAGGAACATACCAGTACATCTATTTCTATCTTTACTAAGATGATTTCTTAAGCTGAAACACTCTTATCTTGAATTTTTTATCTTTCTCCCATCTAATATGATAGGGATATTCTTCATTTTCTTCCCACCATGTGCATATGTGACAATGGTTAGTGATATTGTGTTGTAATAAATATATTTGTTGTATTTTAAATTATTAGGTTTAAAATTATATGAGGATTATAACTCTAAATATAAATCTCAGATTAAATTCTTTGATTCTTTCAGATTATTCCATTATATAAGGGATTGGTCTTTTATTCTAGTAATAATAGTTCTAATGATGAAATTGATTCAATATAATTATATTATAATTTATTTAATATATGATTAATATTTTTATTGATATTTTATCAGTATATTGGTATTTTGAATGTTCTAATATTTTTTAGTCTATACTCTTTGTTCGTTTTATTGTTTTCTCATTATTTTATTTATATATATAAAAGAAACACTTATGGATATATATTAGATATATATACATATATATATAAAGGTATTTTGATCATTAAACCATGTCATTATATAAAATAATAATATCTATATATAGAGGATGATTTAACATAATAAACTATAAAAAATGGACCAACTGATCATGTATAAAAATTCAATTTTTTAATGTAGTTATTATCAATAGATCATCCAAAATGGAGAAATCAGTGGTGTATAAAACTCATGTTTTAATTTATTTATAATCCATTAATTTTCCTATAATTATTATTATGAAATGTTTTAATAAATTATAAACCATGATGTGGTTTATGGAAGAGTATAAATCCAAGTATTTTTCAATTTCAAAAATGTCATGGGAATTTTGAGGTATTACTTTCATGCATATAGTGATGAAATACAGTGTTGTGAGTGTAACCATGAGGTGTTTTCCTCATAGGTAGAATATTCATCAAAGAATAGTTCATATTTGGATTCAATATCATGATATCTAATAGTATAAATTATGTGATAACATTTAAATATATTAGCATGAATCATTTTTGTGTTAAATAGTTCAAATAAAATTGGAAAAGGATTTGATTTTTTTAATATTTATCATTAATTGTAAATTTGTGTAACATTGAATAAAAAAGTTTTAAATTTAATGATATATCTTTAGGGGAGTTTCATCATAGTGTATATATACATCAAATAATATAAAAATAGAAATATTGGTATTATATATAATAAAATGAAACTCTAAAGTGAAGATTAATTTATTTCCTTTAATCGAGTTTTTAACATGATATGATTTGAAGGAAATCCTTCCCAAGCACTGGAATATTTGTAAAACTATTGGATACCATCAAATGTGGTATACTTTTTACACTTTTTTATTTTCATTATCTCATGTGAAGGGGGATTGGGTTCATCAAAAAGTGTTGTATTCATTAGTATTTTTTATGTATCTCTATTTTAAATTCATGTTTTTTCATACGTGTTTTATGGTTTCAACTTACTTTTATTAACTTATATTGGAATTTTTTATCCTTTTACAAAATTGGCCATTTTATTAAAGCCATTTCTATTTTATTCGGAATTTTGAAACCAATTTTTAATAAGGAATAATGAAGTTATGGAAAAATTATTTTTTATATAATTATAGAGTGGTGTTTCATAAACCAGTGTGGTTTAGTCTATATTTATGATTACATTAAAATTTTTGATGTGGTAATACCAAAATGACATAAAATTTTATACTATAAAATAGAGTATCGTAAAACCCAATTTTTGTATACCGTAGTTACTTAAACAAATTATGGGTTTATATTATATGAATAAATTTATTTAACATGAAATAGTTATATAATAACACATTTTAGTTCAAGATATAATCATGATATAACCACTAGATGACATCAATTATGTAGAAGATAAAATATCACGGTTTTCATTTGGCAAGTTATTTCCTTATGTTAATAACTACATTATGTTGTGTATAAGTATGACTTTGTTTTATAAATTTATAAGGATTTTTTTCTTAATTATTGAAATAGTTAGTATTTATAATATTAATATAATGTGTTTATATTATAATTATAATTTTTTATAAATTATTAAACGAGGCCCAATATAATGTGTTTATATTGAAATTTTTGGATTTGTACATGAATAAATAATAAGAAATGGCCATATTTAATCCTTACACATAAATTTATTTAATCCATTCTAAAACAAGTTTGGTTGTATTTTATCAAGGTTTAAATAAAGTGAAATATTTGATATTTATATTATATAATTTTTTTAAATAAAACATGAAATGTATATATAGAATATAAAAGTTTTGTATTTTAATAAATATAATATATTTTAAATATTAATGTGTTTATATTGAATAACATGTAAAATTATAATAGGAAAGAGTTCATATTAAAATAAATTTTAAAAGGTCATGTTTATTTATTTATGAAATTTACATATATCCTGTAAAATTATAAAGTGGTTATATTATTTTATTTATAAAATTTTTAGAAATGAAAATCTCATATTTAAATTTATAAATTTTTCATTTATTTTTCTTATTTCTTTCTATGTTTAATTCATAATTATAATATTTTTATATTATGAATGAATGTTTGTATTAGTTTAAATTATTTGTATTTCTAATTAAAAATGTCACCCCATGCATATAAAGAGTAATTTTCTTGGTATAATATAAGATTCAGTTATGTTCCACTAAGATTGTGATTTTTTTGTTTATAATTTCTATAGTAAAGGTTGATTATATTTTATACATATTAGGTGTTATGATTGTATTTGAACTATGGTCTCTATTAAGTATTGATCTATAAATAGTGGGACTTTGGGTCATACTTATCACTAATTTATGACATTTATATCTATTTATGTAAATAGGGAATGGTTACCAATTACACCATACTTTATTTTTTGGATGTTTTTGTTTCATATGAATATAAACATTTATATGAATGTGTTTCAAATATTTTATTTATGAGAATAATTATTGGATATTTATACATATAATTAAATTTTATTTTTGAGTAAGAAATACAAATAATGAGTTGCATAGGGTGTTATAGATTAATATGTTTTGGAAAAATTAATTTTGATGAAGGTATAAGATGGAATAACTAATTCTTTATAAGAATACATGCATAATGGTAATACATGAGCTGAGATTGTGGTATATTAAAAACCTCATAAAATACTAAGTGTTTGATTCATTCCAAAGTTAGCACTTATCAAGACCTCGACCATCCAAATGGGTACGTTCATGCCAAAGTTGGATACCCAAATAATATATTTTATAAAGTATAATATAAGTAACCATAATAGGTGTGATATTTTGATTTCACTTATATGGGAATTCCAAAATGTTAGGATACTATATAAATAGAGTTCAGATAATTCATATAATGAATTTGGGAAAGTAGTTTTCCACTCAACTATCAATTAATAATATATTATTTAATTAACATGATTTATGACCTAAATGGTCAAGTGATTAGATAGAAACTAAAGATTTTTTTTGTGAAATATAGATCTTTCCCCACCAATGTATTGGATGATAATTATTAAACGACTCACCATTTTAATGAAATATCATTTAATAAAAATTATTATTAAATGATTATCAAATAAGTTGGACATTTAATATTTTATTTATTATAGATAAAATGGAAATATCATCATCAAAATTAAATATGAGATAAATATTATAAAAGGATATGATTGACAAAATAGAATTCTTAAATTATTATAGAAACTTAGGAATAGTTATTAAGAAAGGTGAAAAGTTTTATATGTCATAGAAACATATTCTTGATCAATTTATTGGTGAATCTCTTCAATAAGAATATTTAGATACTTATAAAAAGTATTATAAGTACTTCATTGATTTATTTTTTATGATTTTTATATCCATATAAATTAAAAATTATCTATTAAGATAAATCAATGAATGAGAGATATGATATTTCAATTGATTTTTTTAGATGAAAAATGAATGAAGTAAATTCAGTCTCTAAAAATATATTCAATATGATTGGGTACACCAATGACATAGAGATATTAGGAAATTATTTAAGAATAAATTGGGTAAGCACTCCATTCTAAAATCATTATCTAAAATATATTTAAAATTAATTGTGGGCCACAATATGAATGAATTAAATTAAGATTACTTGATGTAACTCCACAAATATTTATAAGGTATGAATTTAAAATAATTTCTAACTAGGCTCATCTATTTCAATTTTTTTTAAAATTGGGGATGAAGAATATTTGTATCATGAAATAAAAGAGCACATTCAATATGGGTTGAGGGAGACCTGTTAAATAGCCCATGGGACCAAGGATAAACAGCCCTGAACTTTGCCTAAAGTCCTATTGTAGCATAATGCCTATGTCATCCTTCCTACATCACCAGACCTTCATCATATCTGAATCACCGTGAACATAATAAATACCCCAGGTGATTACTAGGATTCTAACCATTTTATTTTGATGTAGTATTATTGGGTTTACCAATCAGGTGCCACCTTACTTACAAACTCACATATTTCAATGTTATTGGGTTATTGGAGGTGTTGGTGGGGGCTTCAAGATTCTTCCCAGGTTTGGGTTAATATTATTCTACATGAAAACCATCATGGAATAACACATAGGGGGATTCATCTTGATTAGGGGTTATACAATATTATAATTTATGATGGGTATCTTACCACATCATAATTCATTGTAATTCTAAAAATACAAGGGCTGCATAAGAATAACTTTTGGGGAAGTGTAATATTAGATATTTTTGTAGGTTAATGGTAACACCAAAATGTATAAAGGTTGCACCATAAATTAATTCTCATGGGGGGACTATAATTCTATTATAGTATAGGTCATGTCTTGAAGCTCTATATAATGGTAGGGAATTGCTATGTGATGATAAGGATCACGCCATAACATGACCCAAACACATATGGGTAGGTTTTGGCTTATAATTTTTTGTGAGGAGTTATTCTATCACCATGATGTCCTCATTGAAACATGAGTTTAGAAGGGTGTGGTTTCTTAACAACAGTACGTATTCCATAATTCATGCTCAGTATATTTTCTAAGGGATTTAATTAAATTATATTTAAATATTTTATGGTTAGCCTAAATGATGATTTTCCAAAATTTATTCTATTAGTGGAACTCAACTCTATCCCCTTTTCTCTTTAATTTTCCCCCTTCATTCTTGGTTTGTATCCTTTGATAGTATATTAGAGGACTATCTATCATAAAGTAGTGTTAAAAGTGATTATTAAACTTCTCTACCTTTCATTTCACTTTTTCCTTGTTTTGTTGTGGGAATAATTTTCTATGACCTTAAGTGGGGGTTTTATCATGTTGTATCTATTTCTATCGATTGAATTAAGACTAGACATTGGGTTTCAATGAAAAAACATAGCAAGAGCCAGGTGGGAGTCATTTAGTTTTCTGTTGGTATTAAAATGGGTGGCATACATTGTATGAAATGTGAGAACCACCAATATTTTCACACACCTTAGAAATATTATTTAAATTGAATTCATCTATGTATATAGCTTAAATTGAACTTTTTATATTAATTAAAGGTCCATTTAGTGGTGTGAATCCACACCATGGTCACCGATGAGTACTTTAATTGTGAGAAGAAATTTTAGTGTATAACTTTGGAACTTGGATTTGTTATTGTACACTAGACTTGAACATATTATACCAGTATAGTGTCCAAGACTAATTCCATTTTAAAAAATCACTTACGGACATTTAAAGATAAAGGTGGGATACCAAAGGAATAGATAATGTTAAAGTTAGGGTCTATACTATAATATTCTTATTATATCAAATAATTTTAAATTATATATGAATTAATATAACTGATTGATTTTTCTTTTAATGATTGTATGGTGGTGTATTGTCCACCCATGGTGTCTAAGTAGTACATCACCCACCTAATGTTCATAAGTTTGTGGTACATTGTCCATAAAGAGCTAGTATTTTGGTTGTAAAAAAGACACCCTAAGATGGGTTTTTGGTGATGTACTATCCATATTAATGGTTTACTTGGTGCTATATCATCCAATTTGAGGTTTTCAATGGTGGTGCATCACCCACCTAAGGAATTGTGTTAGTGGTGTGTCTTCCAACAATGGATTTGGCATCGATGGTGCATCATCCACTTGGGTACTGGTACCAATGGTATGTAATCCACCCATAGGTTTTCATCAGTGGTTCCTCATCCACATTTAGACTAGTAATGATGTTACATCATCCACTTATAATTTGATGATGGAAATGCATCATCCACCAAAGGAGTTGGTTATAACGGTTCATCATCTACCTATGATCTATATAATTAGTGGCATATCATCCATTGTTGAAGTGTTAAAATGTTTTATCATCCATTTATGTTTTTTAATGATGGTATATCACCCACATGAGTCATGTAGAGGTGTTATATCATCCAAATATGGATGGGAGGTGGGGGAAGATTACCCGTATAGGAATGGATATGTCCAATTCATTGGGAAATGTATCGTTCACCATTGAAATTGGATTTTTGAAGGACTACCCACCTTGATGGATTTTGAATGTCATATATCCTTCACCAAGTCATTCCAAATGGTGATAGCTCAATCACTTTAATTATAATATGCGGAGTGACATATCATTCATCCTCGAGGTGTATATAGACTATGGGTGTGTCATTAAATATTGAAATTGGAAGAAGTAGGTATGAAAACATGTGGTTTGGATACTGAGAAATCCACAGAGTGAATGACTATTTACTTCAAACTTTACTAGCACTATATATTGATCATGTATATTTATTTACTAGAATTGTTAACAAAACTATTGATGGTGGCCTACTAATTTGTACTGACACCTAACTCAGGAGTCATGGTATCCATGAATATTTTATATTTTTTTGACCCGAGTAAGGGAAATGTACATGGTACTTTAGATAGATTTGCCAATAGATATTGGATAGAGTTGGGAGACCAATCGAAGGCATGACTAGAGACCAATGTTGTGGATAACTTCTTTAATTTTTTTAATTTAAACTCTATTTTATATTTTCTTCCAATGTGATATTTTATTTATGCTATTTTAATTGTATGAAATATAAAATAATGAGTTTTGATATAACATGAACTTGTTATTTTTGATTGGCTTGATTTTATATATAATGTATATTTACTTGTCATTGTTATATTGTGACAACTTGTGATTTTTTTCCAATGTGTTTGCGGTTATCTGTATTTGATGGTATAGTCTCCCCACTGTCATATATTGACCCTTCCACTAGTAAACTACTTCTATCATACAGGGAAGTACACATGAGGTACAAAGCTATCTAATTTGGTCACAAAGAGGGTGAACTAGATCAAGAATGTTAAAATTTGTGGTTAGAGCCTTGTTTCATCTATGTTATTAATTAGAATATGGTATATAGAAGAAAGGAATTATGAGGCCTTGGTATTGGTCTTGTTATAGGTAGTATTTTACCCATATATAATGGAACCCCAAGTTACCAGGGATATGATAATTATTTTATATTTCACATTTATAATTGGGATAAGTTTATCTAATATGATAGATTATGATACTAATTTATGGTTCACTTATTTTCTACTACTATTCTAGGCCAGCATAAGAGAATAAATTCATGTATCATTATTATCATGCATCAATCAAATGAAATTCAAATTCTAGATTGTGATTGATATTCTTGATTAAAAATATGGATATGATATAGGGATGGTTCATTTTATATGTCAATACTAGTTACGTAATGTTTTCTAATATAACTTCTTTGTGGCACTCTACTTGATCAATCCATTATTTTTAACCACAGTTATTAATATGATATGAATATAATGTGATCCTATGAGAGACTTCACATGAACTAAGAGTGGGTAGGTAAGGATATACTCGTGCCTATATTTGTGAGACCCTTTTATCAAAAAGAATGTGTGGAGTTGAGAGGTGTGTTTTATACTACCGCCTTACCTAAATTACATAGGAATATGATTTGATGATGACCCTAGAGTGGGTAACTATTGTAACACCCCAGGTAAATAAAGAATATGACATTTTCATATTTATCCATATTTTTAATAAAATATTATTATTACTTTAAAGGGAATGATATGCTCGAGGGCATACCCAATACACAACAACGAGTTTCTTTGAAATCTCACATTGCACTCTAATAATAAAATAAAATTATATTAAAAGGTAGTTAACGCCCAGCCATTGTAATGGTGGGAATGAACGGAACTAACTACAAAATGATTATATATGTTTGTCAAATATTTTATCCAATAAATGTTGGAGGATTAAAATGCAAATGAATCCAATTTTTAAGCATAAATCGTCTAATATTCTTTAAAAGGTCGATTAACTACCTTTTAATGGAGAACCCTTTATAAATATACTTTTGAAAATTTTATATGTTTTATATGACAAAATAAAATCCTTCTTTATAATATAGACATCAAAATTTACTTTGTGTAAAATTTTGTTATTTTCCCGATAAAGATCATTTTTATTGAAAATGTTGCATTTTAATTCAAAGCCTCCTTTTAATCTGATTTATTTATATGGATAGATTATATTTTTAATTTAGATTAAAGTGTATTTAGAATATATTTTTACTATTTAATCTAATGGTAATCATTGGAATTAATTTCACTTTGAAATTGCACTTAAACTAGTGTCAATCTTTTAATAGATATTGTTTCTTAAAAACACGCTATTTGTTTTGACAATGGGAATTAATTATTAAATTAATTAATGAAACTTATATGTTTTTAATTTTTTAAAATAGACACCATTTTTGAATTTGGAATATCAAATATAGCTTAGGGTGAATTTTTGATATTTTTCTGAAAAACTTCAATTTTTGATAAATAGTGAAGCCACTAAGTGGTATTTTAAAAACTGATTTTTCGTTTAAATGAAACTTTACAACTTCTGTGATTTGAATTTTAAAAATCCGACATACATGGTTGTCATTACGATGTAAAATGTGGTTCAATGGGATTAAAATATTTTTTTTGGTGAATATTAACTTTTATGTTTTTAATCGCGATTAGAGGTAATTAGTGTAATTTAAGTTAAAAACAATGTTTTAATAATATGAAATGACCTAGAAACATGTCCTACTCTCATTTGATGTGTCATGGACGACCAAGAAAATCCATGGGTCAACTTGGGGACCCCATGTAGCCACTTTGGCTGGAAAATGACATAAATAACTTTTTATTTAAAGTTAAAATAAAAATGTCAAAAGCATGAGTTATTTTACTAAAACAATTTTTAAATGGGGTTATACAAGTCATATTTTTTACTATAAATATTCATTAGAAATATAAATATATTTCCAACATCATGATAATTTTATTATAATTTTTATACATTAAATAAATTAAATTATTTTTGACATCATGATGATGCAGCGATTACCTCATTAATAAAAAATTTAAATAAAATGAAAATATAATGTTAAAACTATAACTTACACTTGTAAAAGACCTATTGGATGAGTATATTTCAAACCCTTATCACCGTATCCTCGAAATACATCAATGTAGGACCTTTAAAATCCGAAACTCATTTGAAAATAAAGTAACATTTTGTAACATTCCAAGAGTGCCACTCCTCTCCTCTTATAAAAGGCCCCCACCTCTACCACCTTACCCACACCTCTCAAGCCTTTGGCTCGGCCAAACCCTGCTCATTTTTTCTCTACACATCCCTCTATTACTCCTAGAAGCCTCACTTTGGGCAGAAGTCTTCCCAAGGAAGCCTTTGAGCTCAAATCAAAGAGAGACACCTGATTTTAAGGTAATGTCTTCACTTGTGTTCTTTTGTTTTATTTTGCTTCTCCAACCCCCTAAACTATTTTTATTATTTTATTTTGTAACATCTCCAGTATATTTAATATACTAGGATGTTGTTATAAGAAGGATTCAATATACACTTAAACACACCTACATCTAATGGTTAAAGAACATACTGTTTCGGTGGATGGTGAATTTAGGCCTCACGAAACGATGATTGTTCAATATTATTTTAACACCCTAAAATGTGGCCATTAAGATGTCACTATATTTGTATATGATATATAATATGTTTATGTTTCACTTAATCTTCTTTATTTTTCATTTATGGCAAACCTTTATGGTTTCCATTATGGTTAAACGCAGTGTCTTCATTTTAGGAATTGCGGACTACCGCCCCCTCAAAGTGATTTGATTCGTTAATACCATATGTGGTATGTATAAGGGATAGATTTAATGATATAATATATGATAACATACTAGAATTATAAATACTATTATGTATCATAATGTTTTAATTCCATTAAATAATAAATAGAAATGGAAGTAGTGTTCATGCGTACGTACGACTTACCGTCTCCATGAACGATGCATTTCATTTCATACCTCTAAATGTTATGTAATATTATAAATGAATGTATATAATGGATATATATGATATATATGATATCTAAATAATTAATATAATTGAGGATATAATATATATTTTACCACATGAACAACTTGTAATTATAAAGAGTTTATTTTTGACTCAAGACGCAATGATCTACAAAAAGACCATTATTAACTTAAATAATTACATAGTGTTCATAGAATGGTTATAAGTGATATAAAAGGAATAATTAACTTGAAAAATTTTCTTAATAAAGTAGAAATTAACTCAAGTTTATTATTCAGGAGGTTAAAGAACGATCGAGTCAAGTCGGACCCGGGGCAGGGGATCCTACCCTCTCTTTCTTTTTAAGTACACTCTTTCATGTCATTCTTTTTAAGCTCATCTTTCTTATGATTAGGATGTTATTTTATATTACTCTTACTGTAATTTATATTTCCATATGATTAGAGACCCTATTTTCTATCGTCAATCCATTTTGGATGTTTTAATTGGCGCCGTTAGGCTGCCGAAATTTCGTAAGGGGCTTTTTATCTCACTTTGTGTTTTCGTGAGATTCATGCTACATTTGCCAATTTTCCTTTTTATTGGTGTATGTACTATCCATTATTCTACTCTTTGTGTAACATACTTTCTTTTATGAGTATTTACATCAATTTTGTACAGTATTTCTTTCATGGGGTGTATGTTTCGAAAGTTACCCATATCGGTAAGGGAAACTTTCACCCTCCTCTTTTTAAAAGACTTCTTTTGTTATGTCTTTTAATTTACATATTTTTATGTTGTGATATGTTCTTATATATCCTTATAGATTTAAATTTTATGTCCAAGTGATGAGATACCATTTTTTCTCTCATCAACTAATTTTATGAATTTTAAAGTGATGCCGTTAGGCTGTCGAATTTTACCAAGGGAACTTCTTAACCCAATTTCGATTTCTTTTGGATCAACATGTAGTTATTGAATATGTCATCCTTTGAATATGTGTGAATTACCTTTTATTGTTTTGCACTTAATATCCACTTATATTGGGTGTATTTATATTTTTCACACATAATTATGAGATTGATTTATCTTAATTTAAGGATACATTCTTTTTAAGGGATTTCATCTCATTTTACATTTCTATTGACACTTCATTGTTTTTATGCACCAATTCACTCTTACATGGTGTATATACTGTCCCTTGGAATATTATATCATGAATCCATTTATTATCATGATGTTTTTATTAAATGTTATTCCTTAATTATGGTATTCAAGTGTCTCTCATTTTGTTAAAAACCGTTTAACTAAAATATCATTTTAAAAGTTTTAATGATTTATTTTTATAAATATTTCTCATTAATATCCATGTTTTCAAAATGGTTTTAAGGATTTAATTATAGGTATATTAATGGTTTCAAATGTCAAAAACTTCAAAGTGGTATGGGACACTTTGATTCAAAAATTACTTTATTAAATGTTTTAAATGGTTATGAAAATGGTTTTTAGAATGAATTCACTATCTTAAAATGTTTTATTGTTATTGAAATGTGGGAATGTTATCTTTCCTTTATGCTTAAGTTATGTTCTATGATTATGTTATGGTTCATGGGAATTTTTTATGAAAATGGGTGGTTCCGTGATAAACTAAGGGCGGGTGAGCCCGATATAGCTCTCCAATGCATTGGGTAACGTGAAGGGGTTAAACGTTAAGGTTTCTACGAAGTGATTTAGGGAATATACTGTGATGGGTATTCCAAACGTAACCAAGATGGTTACTCCCTACGTAAGAATGTTATGAATGCCTCAAGTTACCTATATGTCGTATGATTTCTATGATTTATTCATGATTTTATGAGATATGTTAAAGTGCTTATGTTTTATGGGTAAAGTATGATTTCATTCTTATGTATATATGTACTAATGTTTCCTTTCTATACTTTTTATAACCCTTAATGAGCTTTTTATGCTCATCCCAATTTTTTGAAATGTTTTTCACAGGTCAAGGGAATGGTACAAGATATGATGATAGTGTCAAGGAAGTGTCAAGAAAAAATCCATGTTTTATTTTAAATATGATTCCATTGATGGGATAAATGAATACTATCTTTTATGTAACCACTTTGTTTAAATGTGGAATGTAATTCAAGTTTTATGATCTAATTCTCCAAAACTCTAAACCTGAAAATATCCTCCATGTGTAATATTGTAGTAACTGAAGATTAAGTAAGGGTTAAGGCTGGGGCCTTATAGTTGGTATCATAGGTCGGTTTAGATAACTTCATAGGTTAGAGTGTTGTTTAAGAAAAAGTGACAAGTTGTGTATAAAGACAATGCTTAGTATATTAGATGGAGTCATCGTTTTTTTGAATGTTAGAATGAGTTTGAGATAACTTGGATAAGTATATCTTGGTTTTTATCTTTCTCTTTTTTATTTGATGATTTTACTGATATACTCACACTAACTTTTTTGGTTTTAGTAAATGACTTGATCTAGCAGGCACCAAAGTAACAGTGGATTTGAAGAAAACTATGACGGTTTTATGAAAGAACAACTGAATGATATAGGAGCTGCAATGAGAACTATTGTGATTATCCTCAACCTACTATCTGGAGTCATGATTGACCACCTGAACCTTAGTGATTTTTATAAGTCATTGTATATGCAAGAAACAAATCCCTACGGAAGTTCAGGTAATAATCATAAAGGTAAGTATGTTCAAAAACCTATGTGTCAAATATGTCGAAAGAAACACATAAGAAAATGTTTCAAAGGGACAAAACGATGCTATAGATGTGGAAATGAAGGTCTTAAAGCAAGAAATTTCCATGGAAAAAGGAAGCATCTAGTTGACTCTAGGAAAGGGAAAGAAGTTCTTTCTAAAGGATCAATTGAATGTTTTAAATGTGGTGTACATGGTCATTATGCAAACACATGTCCTACGAAGAAGTTTCGGGAATGGGGTCACCAAGATCGTAAAAATATTCATTTACCAATACCTAATGCCATTCCGATTGAGGATGAAGAAACTGACAATGAAGAATGATAGGTATGGATTATTTCTTAAAAAATGTTTTCCTATTTTTGGAATATTAGGATATGATTCATGATTTTGTTTATAGGAAAGAATTATTTCAGAATAAGTTGAAAAGGAATGGCTAATGGATCATGAAGAATGTTTAATGAGTAAGAAGTCATCATATAAGGGATTCAAGAGTTATGGTAGATTTTAGGATAGTGAAATTATTAGATGTATTAAGTCTCTTTTGATGACGGGGTTACATTAGAAGACTTTTTATAGTAACACTGATGTTTGATATATGAAAATTTTATTCAAGGAATAATTATCCTTTCTTTTGTGGATATAGTTATAAAGAACCATTTGGGTTTATATGATCCTTGAATTTGAGGAAATTACCAGTCAATACATTTTGGGTTGAAAAATGGAAGTTATCAGATAACCTTTGTGGTTAAAATATGTTATGGTTATTTTTGATGAATTTATCTATTTTTGAGGAATGTTATAAAGTTATATAGTTTTTGAAAAGGGACAACACGCAGACCGTGTGACAACCCGTCACGTCGGATGAAGCTGCGGGAATCGAACCCACAACCAAAGTGCAACTGGTATTTATCGCCTACCACTGGACTATGTGAAGTCCCTGGTTAGTTTGAATGATTCTTTTTAGATAGATGATTTTATGAATTAAGAGTAAGTTTATTTTTGGTTATCAATGGAAATGATTAGCCTATCATGGAGGATATGTGATTAGGTTAATTACTTTTCAGTATGAGACTGTAAGAGTAACTGATGTTATTTCGGAGAAAAATGTTAAAATTTATCTTAGGAGACTATGTGATTAAATCCTTCAGAGAATTTGGTTTCAATCTTAGTTTGGTTTACTTTTTAGAATTTTATGGATAGATGTTTATTGGATGGTCTTTGTTGAACTTTCAGTTTTGTTTGACAAATTTTGGAGATTAAGAATAGATTTTTTTATAAAGGATTATCCTTTTTGGGTATTATATTATCTCATACTAACCTTTTTGGTTTTAGTTTTGGTTAAGGTCTAAAGACATGGGAAGTATATAGTTCTCTTATGTGGATTAGGTGATTCTCTAGAAGTTGATTATAGCTCTCTTAATGTGAACAAGTCATCCTAAATACTCGTCTTTTGGAGAAAATATGAGTTTGTGTAAGAAATCTAGTAAAAGTTGAAAGTTAACATGAAAATTAAGTATGCTTCATTATGTTTTAGTTATGTTCATAAATAAATTCTTCAATGATAAGTAACTTAAAACAAAAATGTTGTCTGTTAATTTTTCCTACTGGGGAATCAAATACCGTTTAACCCATCACAAGTTTGTGATTTTCTTGTTGTTAACTATCTCATAGACATGTTTACTATCACTCTCCACCAAAACATGAACCTTTGTTTTTTCCTCCATATCTGTATTTTCATACTTGGAATCCTAGTATGCGTTAACTTGGGTGACATTTTTACTTCTCTCCCATTCTTTTATAGTGATAGTTTTACTGACTGTTGTTCCGATGTGGGATTTTCAATGAAGCTTCCAAGCCCAATTTTAAAATTCTGAGGACGCAATTCCCAAAAGGGGGGAAGGTTTTAACACCCCAGGTAAATGAAGAATATGAAAATTTCATATTTATCCATATTTTTTAATAAAATATTAATATTACTTTAAATGGAATGCTATGCTCGAGGGCATACCCAATACGTAACAACGAGTTTCTATGAAATCTCACATTGCACTCTAATAATAAAATAATATTATTTTAAAAGGTAGTTAATGCCTAACCATTATAATGGCGGGAATGAATGGAACTAACTACAAAATTATTATATATTTTTGTCAAATATTTCATTCAATAAATGTTGGAGGCTTAAAAGGCAAATGAATCCAATTTTTAAGCATAAATCTTCTAATATTCTTTAAAAGGTCGATTAACCGCCTTTTGATGGAGAACCCTTTTTAAATATACTTTTGAAAATTTTATATGTTGTATTTGACAAAATAAAATCCTTCTTTATAATGTGGACATCAAAATTTACTGTGTGTAAAATTTTGTTATTTTTCCGATAAAGATCATTTTTATTGAAAATGTTGCATTTTAATTCAAAACCTCATTTTAATATGATTTATTTATATGGATAGATTATTTTTTTAATTTATACTAAAGTTTATTTAGAATATATTTTTACCATTTAATCTAATGGTAGTCATTGGAATTAATTTCACTTTTAAATTGGACTTAAACTAGTGTCAATCTTTTAATAGATATTGTTTCTTAAAAGCACGCTATTTGTTTTGACAGTGGGAATTAATTATTAAATTAATTAATTCAACATATATGCTTTGAATTTTGTAAAATATACATCATATTTGAATTCGGAATATCAAATTTTCCTAAGGGTGAATTTTTGGTATTTTTCTGAAAAACTTCAATTTTTGATGAATAGTGAAACCAGTAAGTGGTAGTTTAAAAACTGTTTTTTTGTTTAAATGAAACCTTACCACTTCTGTGATTTGAATTTCAAAAATCCGATATACTTGGTTGTCATTAGGATTTAAAATGTGGTTCAATGGTATTAAAATAATTTTTTGGTGAATAGTAACTTTTAAGTTTTTAATCACGATTAAGGGTAATTAGTGTAATTTAAGGTAAAAACAATGTTTTAATAATATGAAATGACCTAGACACATGTCCTAATCTCTTTGGATGTGTCATGGACGACCAAGACAATCCATGGGTCAACTTGGGGACCCCATGAAGCCACTTTGGTTGGAAAATGACATAAATAACGTTTTATTTAAGTTTAAAATAAAAATGTCACAAGCATGAGTTGTTTTACTAAAACAAATTTTAAATGGGGTTATACAAGTCTTATTTTTTACTATAAATATTCATTAGAAATATAAAAAGAGTTCCTACATCATGATAATTTTTTTATAATTTTTAGACAATAAATAAATTAAATTATTTATGACATAATAATGATGCAGCGATTACCCCATTAATAAAGAATTTAAATAAAATTAAAAGATAATGTCAAAACTACAACTTACCCTTGTAAAAGACCTATTGGATGAGTATATTTCGAACACTTACCACCTTATCCTAGAAATAAATCAATTTGGGACCTTTAAAATCCGAAACTCATTTGAAAAAAATGTAACATTTTGTAACTTTCCAAGAGTGCCCCTCCTCTCCTCTTATAAAAGGCCACCACCTCTACCATCTTACCCACACCTCTCAAGATTTTGGCTCGTCCAAACCCTACTCATTTTTTCTCTCCACATCCCTCTATTACTCCTAGGAGCCTCACTTTGGGCAGAATTCTTCCCAAGGAAGCCTTTGAGCTCAAATCAAAGAGAGATACCCGATTTTAAGGTAATGTCGTCACTTGTGTTCTTTTGTTTTATTTTGCTTCTCCAACCCCATAAAATCTTTTTATTCTTTTCTTTTGTAAAAACTCCAGTATCTTCAATATACCAGGATGTTTTTATAAATATTATTAGAGCTACACTTACACACACCTACATCTAATGGTTAACGAACATACTGTTCTTGTGGATGGTGAATTTCTTCCTCACGAAACGATGATTGTTCAATATTCTTTTAACACCCTCAAAGGTGGACATTAAGATATCACTATATTTATATATGATATATAATATTTTTATGTTTTACTTAAGCTTCTGTATTTTTCATTTATGGCATACCTTAATGGTTTCCATTATGGTTAAACGCGATATCTTCATTTTAGGAAGTGCGGACTACCGCCCCCTCAAAGTGATTTGATTCGTTAATACCATATGTGGTACGTATAAAGGATAGATTTAATGATATTATATATGATAAAATACTATAATTATAAATACTATTATGTATCATTATGTTTTAATTCCATTAAATAAGAAATAGAAATGGAAGTAGCGTTCATGCGTACGTATGGCTTAACGTCTCCATGAACGGTGCATTTAATTTCTTTCCTCTAAATGTTATGTAATATTATAAATGCATGTATATAATGGATATATATGATATATATTACATCTACTTAATTAATATAATTCTGGATATAACATATATTTTACCACATGAACAACTTGTAATTATAAAGAGTTTATTTTTGACTCAAGTAGCAATGATCTACAAAACGACCATTATTAACTTAAATAATTACATAGTGTTCATAGAATGGTAGTAAGTGATATAAAATGAATAATGAACTTGAAAAAGGTTCTTAAGAAAGTAGAAATTAACTCAAGTTTATTATTCAGGAGGTTAAAGAACGATCGAGTCAAGTCGGACCCGAGGTAAGGGATCCTACCCCTCTCTTTCTTTTTAAGTACACTCTTTTATGTCATTCCTTTTAAGCTCATATTTCGTATGATTGGGATGTTATTTTATATTACACTTACTGTACTTTATATGTTCATATTATGAGAGACCCTATTTTCTCTCATCAATCCATTTTGGATGTTTAAATTGGCACCGTTAGACTGCTAAAATTTCGTAAGGGGCTTTTTATCTCACTTTGTGTTTTCGTGAGATTCACGCTACATTTGCCAATATTTTCTTTTGAGTGGTGTATTTACTGTACATTATTCTACTCATTGTGTAACATAATTTCGTTTATGAGTATTTACATCAATGTTGTATCGTACTTCTTTCATGGGGTGTACGTTTCGAAAGTTACCCAAATCGGTAAGGGAACCTTTCACCCTCCTCTTTTTAAAAGACTTATTTTATTATGTCTTTTAATTTACATAATTTTATGTTGGGATATGTTATTATATATCCTTATAGATGTAAATTTTATGTCGAAGTTATGAGATACCATTTTCTCTCTCATCAACTAATTTTATGAATTTTAAAGTGACGCCGTTAGGCTGTCGAATTTTACTAAGGGAACTTCTTAACCCAATTTTGATTTCTTTGGGTTCAACATGTAGTTATTGAATATGTCATCATTTGAATATGTGTGAATGAACTTTGATTGTTTTACACTTAATATCCACTTATATTGGGTGTATTTATATTTTTCACACATAATTATGAGATTGATTTATCTTTAATTTAAGGATACATTCTTTATAAGGGATTTCATCTCATTTTACATTTCTATTGAAACTTCAGTGTTGTTATGCACCAATTCACTCTTACATGGTGTATATACTATCCTTTGGAATATTATATTATGAATCAATTTATTCTCATGATATTTTTATTAAATTTTATTCCTCAATTATGGTATTCAAGTGTCTCTCATTTTGTTAAAAACCCTTTAACTAAAATATCATTTTCAATGTTTAAATGATTTATTCTTATAAATATTTCTCATTAATATCCATGTTTTAAAAATGGTTTTAAGGATTTAATTATATGGATATTAATGGTTTAAAATGTTAAAAACTTCAAAGTGGTATGGGACACTTTGATTCAAAAATCAATTTATTAAATGTTTTAAATGGTTTTGAAAATGGTTTTTAGAATGGACTCATTATCTTAAAATGTTATATTGTTATTTCAATGTGGGAATTTTATCTTTCCTATATGCTTAAGTTATGTGCTATTATTATGTTATGGTTCTTGGGAATTGTTTATGAAGATGGGTGGTTCCGTAATAAACTAAGGGCGGGTGAGCCCGATATAGGTCTCCAATGCATTGGGTAACGTGAAGGGGTTAAACGTTAAGGATTCTACGAAGAGATTTAGGGAATATACTATGATGGGTATTCCAAACTTAACCAAGAGGGTTACTACCTACATAAGAATGATATGAATGCCTCAAGTTACCTTTATGTCTTATGATTTCTATGATTTATTCATGATTTTATGAGGTATGTTAAAGTGCTTATGTTTTATGGGTAAAGTATGATTTAGTTATTATATATATATGTACTCATGTTTCCTTTCCATTATTTTTATAACCCTTAATGAGCTTTTTATGCTCATCCCAAGTTTTCAAAATGTTTTTCATACGTCAAGGGAATGGTATATGATATGATGATAGTGTCAAGGAAGTGTTAAGAAAGAATACATGTTTTATTTTAAATATGTTTCCGTTGATGGGATAAATGAATACTATCTTTTATGTAACCACTTTGTTTAAATGTGGAATGTAATGCAAGTTTTATGATCTAATTCTCCAAAACTCTAAACCTGAAAAGATCCCCAATGTGTGATCTTGTAATAACTCAAGATTAAGTAAGGTTTAACGCTGGGGCCTTATAATTATATTGGGTATGGGGGTATTCAATATTTATAAAAACCCTATGATTGGGGTGTTTGGTCTCTTATTTTCCTTATAAAAAATGATATAAGATAATTGTGGGTTCTCTGTTCAATGTGACCTATTGGGGATAGGTATTTTGGACTAGGTCATCAAGTCTAGTGATGTTGGTATTTAACTTCATGTATTGGTGGATGAATTATGTTAATAGTATAAAAAAGTTCCTGCTTATCATTGTTAGACATGGGTTGAGTTTTGTGGGGGTATCCAAAGAAATAGGTATTCAACTAGGCATGGGGAGGCCTTATAAAATTCAGTCAATGAATTTATATTTTATTGGGATACCTTTCAAGTCCAAAATGTTTGGAATGAAAATACCCCATCTTCATTGGGATGTAAACCACAGAGTTATCATTTTTTAAAAAGACACTAATTTGTGAATCCTCACAATTTCCATTATTATTGATATGTTTGAGTTCATTCATTGGATGTGAGGAGCTATAAATTCATTCATTAGCTAAAACATTACCTTGGAACTACTACTAAAAATCCATAGAACTATGGTTATCAATAGTATAACATTGTTCAGTTGAAAAATTCTTATCATTTTAGGTAATAATTTTCAATATTTAATTAGAATATTAATGTAATAGAGGATCAATAGTCAAAGTTACTTTCAAAGGATGGGTAGATATCTCAATGGAAAGATAAAATCCTTGAGAATCTATAGTGCCATGTGTCTCATTGACTTGAAAATGGGTGAGGATTACTACAGTTTTATTAGGATGATTAATAGTAGAACCTCTATTAAGATTTGATATTTCCATATTGGTTTTAGGTTGGAGTTGATTAATTTTCTTCCAAATATCGTAATAAATTCAAACATAAATGTTTCCATATTTATTTTCCATATCTTCTTCATATAAAATATCTACCCAAAGATTTCTAGATTTAACTTTTGGGGTTGGTATGATGTTATGATATTTCACCCATTTGGTAGCATCATTTTTTCTTTGAGGGTTCACCTTTGTCTATTATAATATCCTTATCTTTCTTAGATCCATTGAATTCCTTCCAATAATTTCTATCATGAGGTGGGTTAACCTATTTATACAGTAACCTAAAATGGGTAATAGAGTGCCCACATTTTTTTCACACATCATAGAATATAGGTTTCTACTAATATTCAACTTTGATATCATCCTTATATTAATTATCAGAAAAGATGATGACCTATGTTATCATTGAGTCTATGTTAGATTTAAACATAATCCTAGCATATAGTCCCAGTTCTCCATTAGGGTTATGATGGTCCATTTTTAGAGTAATGTGAATACATGAATCTAGGTTTTTAAGGATATTTGAGTGATAGAGAACCCAATTTAAAATATAAATTCTAAACCATATTTGATTCATTAAATTTCTTCAATTAAAGGGGTTGAAGGTGATGTCCCATTGTAATATTACTATTACTACAAGATTCAGTTGGAGGTTTCCATTTTCACAATCTAGATTCAAGTCTTTTTTATATCCCAAAATAATGTGGTTGTATCCTCTTTCAATTAGTATGAATTTCCATTTTATATTTCCCCATAAATGAGAATTTTTATATTTAAGATCTGTAAAATTCAATGGTTTATCCCCATTTAAATATTTTATGTAGCCCAATAAAGAAAATTTATACAAATCAGGACTTTGATGATGGGATTTAGGGTCATTAGTAACCAAGAAGCTACCATCCTCTGCTTTCTTGAATAAATGACAATTTTGGAAAACATTAGTAGAAGGATCTAATACATTAAGAAAGTCTAATAAGAAGATTACTTTGGCTTTTGAGAGTGAAGTATACTCTTATTCCCATTCACCTTTTGGGTTATCCATCAAAAGTTTACTTCCTTTGGGTGATCAAAAAACCACCTCCTTCAAAGAAAGTTACCATTGCAGATTGAAAGAATCCATGATACAAATGATATTCTAGTAAATTGAAGAGAAAAAATTGCTAAAAATAATAGATCAGAAAAATAAAGTATATAGCAGAAAGGGTGGAGTGTAAACAGATAGTGGATATTGAAAAATAATTTTTATAATAATTTGGTAAATTGTATTATTGAAAAATAATTTTTTTGATATAGAAAAATATATTCCTTCTGATTGGGTTAATATTTTTCAAACTGAATAATTGATATAGAATTAAATTGTAATGAATATAGATATTGTAAGTAAAGTTTTTAGGATGATGAGTTAAAACTTTAGGCTCACTTTTTATATTTCTTAATTCAACAAAAATAATATATAACTTCCATTGAATTAGATACATGACCAAGTAAAATAAAGAAATTAATTAAAATGAAGTTGGCTTGTATAGGATAGAGGAAATGTTAAATAACATGGGATAATCATTCCCTAATCCCCCATTTTATATAATTATTAAAATTTCATATCCCTAAAAATTCTTTTATTTTAACCCAAAGTGACTCGTGGATGTTACAGCTAGATCTGGACAACAATGAGTATGAGAGGTTCCCAGATTCTAATAAATATATAGAAAATTTCTCATTACCCTAACATTTTCAATCAGATGATCATAAAATGACAATTATTTATTCCCAATAAATCATTGATTAAAATATTGTCAAAAGAAAATCCTTAACTTTAAGACATATTTGTTTTCATAGAACAAATGATAGAATAATTTGAGTACAAATATGTGATCATTGTGTAATTTGAAATGAATAAAATATAAATATTGATAAAGTACATGTCATGAACCCCCCAGCTTTCCCTGGTACCCCTCCAAGCCCAATACTGAAGAGAAAGAGTGACCATGTAATACCACCTCCTATAGTCCATGGGGTATACACCAACATCAAGGGTATTAGAAGTGCAAATGGGTTTTATTACTCTAAAAATTACTCAAGGACAAGATATAATGTTTTATCCACTAATGAACACCAATTGAATTACATTCATATATAAATAATTCATATAATATGAATTTTACTAATTCATTATATATACAACATCATTGAAAAAATATATGAAAGATAAACTCAAAATACCAATCCAACTACCAACTCAAACCAAGTTATCCAAACAACATATCCAACTCCAATGATGTATTCTGAAAATAATTAGAAAATTATAGTGGGGTGACAAATTTGAGATTACTTAGTAGGATCATTCTTCTAAATAAACCAAAAATTGAGTGCAGTTGATATCGACAAGTATAAATGAGTGATAACAAATAAGGAAAAACATAAAAAAAATAATCACCAATAGGAAACAAAATAAACATTTGGAAAATTAGAAGCCATAATATCAACATTTAATAACCTCTAAAACAATTAAATTTAAAGCTATAATATCAATATTTTATCACATCCATAGTTTCTCAATATTTAGTGGAGAGTTACCTATGGTAATTATCTGGGATGGTCCACCCCCTTTCATTGAAAACTTTATAATGAAGTTTTAAACTCATTTAAAGTATAATTTTTTTTTGATATTTAAAGATTCAAACTTCCCTCTAATTTTTTTTGACTATTTAATTTTGTGATTTTTTTTTTAAAAAATATATTTATTTTTGAAATGTGGGTAAGGTGAATGGGGTTGTTAGTGTGCATTTGGTTATGAGAAGGGTTGGTTAGTGGTCTGTTTTAATGATTTTGATGTTTATATTTGAGAGGTATATCATATGGTCATGGGGCTTCACCATTGTAATTCCTTTTTGGAGGTTATGTGACCCATACCTTATTGAGTTTGTTGGTGATAATTCTATTCCATATGATAGGTTTATTTTTTTATAGAGTGTTTTTTGGGCATCAGTGTAGCATGTTTTTAGTACCCATTCTTGTTAAATGTGGTCGTCTTCTAGTAAGAAACATTTTTATAAGAGTTATCTCATGAGGTGGTTATTGGGGATTTTACCCTTATTTATTCCCTTTTATATTTTTAATTCAATGGGATTGGAATTTTTTGATAGGTATATAATTTAATGGCCTATACTTTTCTGTCCCATTATTGTGCATGTTTTAAAATATAGAGGCATTGAGGCGGAGTTTCGAGGCATTCTAGGAGGGTAAAAATGTATTTTTCTTATTTAGATAGTTTCCATAATGTATCCAAGGGTATGGATATTTATATAGTATTTTTTAAGAGATATGGGTGTGGTAAATAATGATTAACATTGAATATTTTTATGGATTGTGTGTTTTAGAGTTGACCGTTTGGTGTTTAGGGAACCACAGTAAGTAAAACTGTCAGGGTAGTTATTTCAATGGTTGTTTCCATATGCGTAAAGTTCTATACTTCACCACATAAAGGTATATCCCATCATTTTGAGGGGTGTTTTAGATGGATGTGTGATTCATGGTGTAATTCAGGAGGCGTAACCACCAATGTGTCTATTTTGAGAGGGTGTTTTGGAGGGGGGAGTTTGTATAAGTGTACTGTGGGACTTATAAAGATCATGTAAGTGTATAAATAAGTACGATTATATACTTAATTTTTATTTATATGTAAATTTATGGTTTCCAAGTGATGAGGTAAACTATAAGAAGTTAAATAGTTTTGTTTATCATTTTTGAAGCTTTTTTATGAGAGTTCTCCTTTGAGAAACAAGAACTAATGAAATTACTTAGTTTAGTGGGTTTGAAGGAAATTATGGTGAATTGAGGTTGAATTTTAGTATATTATGAAATTATTGCAAGGGATGAGGAATTAACAACCTAGATCTTTCCACTATAAATGCCTTGGAATGGTGGGTAAAATAGAGAGGCATTTACCCCTATGCCATGTTGGAGATCATGGAGGCGATCAAGGGTGATTTAAAATAGTTTAAAAACATATGGAATGGGAGGGAGTAAAAGAATTCAAACACTAATTGATTAGGTATATCCTTAATCAAAAATCACCAAGGACATAGTGTGATTAACTACACTGTAGTAGAGGCTTTTGAAACATTCTATATAAATAGAGGTTCCACAAAATTTGTTTTGATTATTTATCTTCTTCTCTAAAACCTTATCGGACTCCTAGGCATGTCACCACTATCTAGATGAAACATTGAGATTCTAAGAACCATGGTTCTTCTAGATTTAATTTTCATGAGTCAAGGTTTCAGTTATATTTCCACCAATAGTGGTTGCTTCTAGATTTTCCATTCTTTCATAGATAATATTGAACTACTAATCGAGTTGGGGGATTTTAATATTCCCTTATATATTTTAGAATGATTTAATTTAATAGACCTATAATCATTCCCCTAAATTCTTACATTCATGTTCTACTTATTTTATAATTAATATTGCATGACGGGGGTTTTAAATTTATTTTAGAGGTACGTTTTATATGAATCACTTTTAAGGAAAAAAAAATTAATTTCCAGAGGACGAACCATACAGGTGAAAATATTAAAGGAATGTGGGGTGTATATTATTTATGGGTTCCATACTTTTATATATATATTGATTCTTATCAATTTATGCATTTAGTTGTGATATTTTGTTTCTATTATTGTTTATGAACCTTGAAACCTCTACAATTGAACAATTTTTTAATATTAGTAATGTAATAGCTACTAGCAGAAATTTAGAAATTTGATGTGTTGTTATTATTATTTATTGATTATGATTGATGTGTTGTGTTTTTCTACATTCCTTCTTGAATATTGATATAATGGTTATATAGTTAATAAATGAAGTAGGATGGGAATATGAGTTAATGTGATGATGGGGTATTGAAGAATATTTTATAAATTACTAATGATTATTAGGAGAATTACTGATAAATTTAAAAAAAGGAACATATAGAAATGGATGTAATGAATATGATGAATGATGGATGAATAATTTAAATTCAATGAGGATGGAAATTGGTAACCAAATGGGATAAAAATAATATCAAAATTTAACATTTTTTTATGATAACTCCCTTTTCTAGATCTTTGATGTTGTTATCAAAATTTTTTCGTTGTTCTGAAAATTACTTCTTAATGTGTGGTTATTTTTTTGTGGCTGGAATTTGTAGAAGTGGTTGTGGAGGAAAGTGTAACGAACCATCCCGAGTCAATATGAGACATCTATGATTGTATCCTCCATTGAGTAAAGAGTAACTTTAAACCAAACTAGTCTCATGTTTAACCAAAAAATAAATAGTATACAAATTAGAATGTAAGAATACATCCTAGAGGCATAAAAATTCAATCCCAAATGGGAAAAATGTGAAATTAAACACAAAACAAGACACAAACCAAAACTTTTAGAGACCATCTATCACCACCAAACTATCCCATTTTTAAGGTGATGAAAACCAAGAGAATATGGTTAACTAAAATATTCAATTCCCTTTGCCTAAGTCCTAAAAATTTACAACTAAAAATCTGTATGAGAAAAGTAGGCTCTGAGAAAAAATCCCAACAGGATTTTACCAAATAATCTATAAAAAGTCTAATTCCATGAAATCATTAGATCTAACATTAAAATAAAAATAGTTTATAAAGAATTTATGAAATATATAAATTTTATAAAAAATAATTTAGTTTTATAATATCCTTTCATTTTCACAGAAATAAAGAATATGAAATGTATTTGATAAAATAATGATAATAAAGCAAGTCCAAACATGAATACACTGTAAGAGAAACACGCGATTAATTAATGTGAAAAATGAAATCATGTATCAATATCAAGAATAATAGACAAATTAAAGGATTTTGGATTTTGAATATGGGAATACATACATGAAAGTATAAATAAAACACTAATCCCGGAATTGTGGGAATCTAATTGATATTGAGTCTTATCACAGTCTCCCAATATCAAAACCGATAGTGGTGTTATACATAATAAAGTGACACGTCCAATTCCCAATGCCCCTAAAGTTACCAATGTGTTATATTTGTCAAAATAATTTTAAATAAATGTTCAAATTTTATAAAACATTTTCACAGAAAAGCCTCACCTCTCCTATGGTTGAAAACCCCTTTTATAATCAAAACCTTACTTAACACATTCCATCGAACATATAGTGTAAAAAATATGTTTTAAAAAAACCTCTAAAAACATATATCTATTTAAAAATATCCACTTCAATACAAAACAAATAAATTTTATAAAAAACCCAAGTAATTAACAATAACATCAAGTAATTATATAGTTGGAAAATTTATATAGAGACACCTATGTCATGGATGGAGGTAAACTACTTGCCTTCGAAAATTACGATTGAGAATAAGTAGATTGAGTCCCCAAAAGACTATATACATAAGAAAAAACATCAATTCCCTATTAATCTCCTTATATTTATCATCCACATCCCATTCGATTTCCAATGAGATAATATGATAAGAGATATAGTGAGGATAGGAGAAGAAACATGAAAATTTAGTAAAAAAAGATACCTTGAATAGACCTATCAAGAACAAAGGAATTCCATTAATAATCCAATGGGAGAAGTCTCCAGATCATATATGGAAGTTTAGTTTATAACTAATGAATTTTATGGGGTGTCTAAACAAATTAATGTAAAAGGGTAAACTTAAAATATTTAGAAGTTCAGATTGGGGTGCATAGTTTGAAAAATCATGTTTCAACCCTAAATGACCTCTGTCCCTTGAAAAACTAGTGTGAAAAACTTACTATAGATAGGCTACATGGTTTAGGAAAACTATTCTCAAACCATGTGACACCCTTGGACAACCATCTTACAACCATATTATCTCCTTGGTGAGTGACATCGTATGACTCACCACACACAAACAATGTAAAATTTCATTGGAACCGCATAGTTACATACCACATGGTTAGTACTAACTAAGAACCACAAACATGTGCCTGGTCATTTTTCTCTATGATTCCTACTTTTAAACCATAATTCCCTAAAAAAATATTGAATTGAAAATAGGGTTAACCAAGATCAAACTATGTCATAACTTTTACCTAGAGGGTGTCACAAAAGGCAAGTTGTAGTGAAAATTATATTTATGGGTTGTGATGTACCAAGGTTGGGATGATCATGAAATGCATGTGAGTGTCATATGGAGCACCTGATGATGTTATGATTATGATATTATGTATGCATAGTGGGGGTATTTTATGGTAGGATGACTGAATGAAGTATATTTCATACATGTTAATGATACCCTGCTGTGATGAAGTGGATATAGTTACGTAGTTCTTTGGAGGAGGGTACAAGGTCGATTTAATTTTTGCTAAAATTACCAACTTATGGTTGGAAATTGGATATATAGTAACAATATGTGATAATGCGGTTGCAGCTATGTGATGAGGTTTAATTGATGTGGATCAATTCTCATGTTCCTGATCTTATAGAGAGAGTTAATCCTACTAGTTAGATACCTCTTTATGGGTACATAGATATTCTAATTGGTATGAGTGGTGATGAAAAATTACTTGGTCTAGAGAAGGAAGTGTTATTGTGATAGTTATGGACTTTTGGTTTGGAATGGTTGTGGATGGTTGTTTTGAATGAAGAAATTATGGAAGTGGAAGAAAATTTATTGATTCAAATTTGATTTTTGTTCCTATTTTGAACCATTGATATTGTCTCCTTTTATTTATTACCATGGTTATTTTGTTTCATATTGGTGATTATGTTTTGAATATTTTTCTTGGTTGATTATCAATCTTGTTTCTTATGGCATGACCATTTAACATAGTTTTTATTTGATTTGGAGGATATCCTACTGTATACTCAAAAAATTTACACCTTACCCTAGTTTCATAATTGATTGTAGGATACATCATTGATATATGATACTTTTTCTAAGTAGTTTGGTCAGAGTTGATATCTATATAAGAGTTTAGTTTTTCTCTTTAATATATTTTTAACTTGATTCTATACATTTTGAAATGTTTGTATCATTCTCATGATGGTAATAATTTATAGATTAATAGAAATAATTTTTTATTTGTTGATGGATATCCCATTATCTATTTTCCTTAAATCTTTTTTGTTGTTAATGCCTCAAATATGCACATCTTATACCCTCAGTGGTGGTATTCTTACCATGTAATTTTAGAGGTTTTCTTTAGGGTTCAATCCTTATCTTAATTACTAGACCAGTAGGGGTACCAATAGAGGTAGGTCATGACAGTACAAGGGATTAATTAAAATAACAATAAAACATAAAAACAAAATATCTTACTATTTTGAAAATATATTAAAATAAAGAGAGAGGTATCAAAATAAATGATCTTTATTTATCCCCATGTTTATAAATTAGATATCAATTGGGAAAATCCATTTTTTATTGTTTTTAAAAACCACTTTATGGTAAAGTGGTAACCTCACATCCAATAGACTAAAAACCAAACAACGTAAATTATAAAAAGCCACTAGATTCACGCCGATCACTAGATTACAAACAGACATTTTTTATAGGAAATAGAAATTCAAAAATCCATAAAAAAGCCACAAACCAAATTTGAAAATAAAATATCCAACCACCACCTTGATTAGTGAACCCCCTCGTGCCATGCCCTCAGAAAACATCATTGACTCCACTGTGCCTACGACACCCACCATCTATCTTCCACCAGACCTTGAATCCAAAACATGAAAAAACATATCTGTCATCACGACTGCGTTATCAACATAATCACAAGTAGAGGAACAAAAAAAATAAGAACCTCATCCACCCTATTTCGGCCGATCCCCAGATAACATCACCTGTCACCTTCAGGAAATAAAAATCAGAAAACATCCACAAAATCCACACCGTCAAGAAAACTAGTACACCATCTACATCTAGGAAAACACCAAAAGACTCCCATTTTCTATAAGACCATCATCCACCCAAACAACACATACAAAATCCTTGTAAAATACCACCTCACTAGTCGAATAGGGGGAGAGGTAGAAAGAATAAGCCAGATAAGAGTTTAGCAAACTAAGGCCTCAATAGAGAATATCAGCCTTCGATCAGGGATGCAATACCTCAGAATTACACAATGAACCCATAAAAGGGATATTGAAATTCATCGTCACAACACAAATAAAATAAGAAAAAAAACCCAAAATTAGATCAGAAACTTGCCAAAAAGGATCACCAAACCCCGAAGAAGAAGAAATCGAGATTGCAGAAAAGTGGGAAACACCCAAAAGTGAAGGGATAAAGCACACAACAAAATGGGTGGTCTACTAGAAAGGGAGTATAGAAAGGTAGACCGACCAAATATAAATCATTCCATTAACTACCAATGAGAGAAGCAAACTCTAAACAGGGGTAAGAAGAAGGTGCAAGAGCCTATGATTTCTAAGGGAGTGAAGAGCCATTCTATCCAACATAAAACTAGAAAAACTGAAAAGCAGCAAGATCTGACGTGAAATACAAACAAAGAGGGAAAGAAGATGTGCCTCAGATGGAGATGAAGTGAAAGACAATATGGAGAGGACCAAAACATACTGATATATTGTAGCAGAGGGGATGAGTAGAGAAACCAGAGATGGTGATGGAGAAAGTGACAATAGGGAAAGAACCCTAGAGACCAAGAGAGGGAGCTCCGTCTGAGAAGGCCAACATTTGGGAAGATTTCTAAAATGTGTGTAAGGTTAACGCTCAACTCTCACTGAGGGGGCCCTGCTAGGACCCAGAGTGCACTACATGTTCCCCAGCTAGGAAGATGGATTTGAATCGCAAAGTGAATAATAAACAAAGTGTCTTAGTCTAGCAGGTCACATGCCTGGGCCAGTTCCCATGGAGAGCGAGGGGTAAAACCAGAGGGTACCACTTGGTTAACACTACATGGGAAAAATGTGTAAGTTTAACGTTCTACTCTCTTTGAGGGGCCCCCTCCATGCTCTAGAGCACGTCGCACATTCGCTGACTTGGAAGATGGATTTGATGTGGATTCTCTTATAACTATTATTCTTTAATCTATTTCATCCAATGTGGTGATTCTTCATTGAATTGTAAATATATAAAAATGTTACCATTGAATGTGATGTTGAGTTATAAATGATATAGTTATTGTCACGACTCGTCCTCGGGGCTCGTGCCGTGACTACCCCAAACCCGCCTTCCATAGGCCAGGGGCTGGCGACTAGCACCAAGGCGTAAATACCAACAAAAAGGGAAGGCATTGCCTTTGAAAAGTAAACAAGAACCATAGAGTAAGCAAGCGGAAAAGTAAACACTAAGTAAAAACTGTACAAGCTGTGCTGAAAGTAAAAGGGGCCAGAAATACAAGCCCAACAGTAAAGTACAACTGAAAGGAAAAACAGCAACTGAAAAGGGAAAACTGCAGCGTCGAGCCGTCCTCTGGAAGTCCCACCTGAAGGGTGGGTACAGATAGCCTCCACTGCTCCTCGGGTCCACCTGACCGCTCTGAGTACGTCCCGCCCAGTGGTCCACCTCCAGGCACCGTCCTGCTCCGCACGCCTCCACCACGATCAGCGCTGTCCGTCGTCTGCAATCACCACAACGTAGTGCGGGCAAAGCCCGTGCAGGGGTGAGTATAAGCTACTCAGTAGGGACCCGAGACCCCCGAAGGTCTCCCGAAATCCACAAAGGATAATCCACAAAGGAAAGATACAACCACGAAGTAAAATCTGACACGGCTTAGGTATATGCCCATACATATACCTAAGTCATCAATTCCCGTTCAGCTGCATCGTCCGAGCCCAAGCACAACCCAGTCCACACAGGAAAGCAAACGTATACCCACACAGGATAGAACAACACAATCCACAAAGGAGAGTAAATAGTAAATCCACACAGGATAGCTCAACACAATCCACAAAGGAGAGAAACACAAGATTCAGCTCACACAGGTATACTTATTCGGATGACGATAAAGATGATCACAGATCCATCTAAGTCGTCGGACCCACGAAGGATCGATAGGTAACTAACCCCCGCAATGACCCACACAGGATCGGAACCACACAGGATCCGGCCCACACAGGACCGGGCCCACGCAGGACCTATAGGCGCTGGCTCACATAGAACCACTGAGCGCTGACCCACACAGGATCGGACCCACACAGGATCGGGCCCACACAGGACCGGGCCCATGCAGGACCTGTAGGCGCTGGCTCACATAGAACCGCTGAGCGCTGACCCACACAGGATCGGACCCACACAGGATCGGGCCCACACAGGACCGGGCCCACACAGGACCTAAAGCACTGATCCACGCGGGATCGCTGAGTGCAGTAGTCGTCGCAGTCCACTGAGGATCTCTGCACAGTCGTCGCTGCGGTCCACTGAGGATCTCTGCACGGTCGTCGTCGGAGTCCACGGAGGATCTCTACACAGTCGTCGCCGCAGTCCACTAAGGATCTCTGCATGGTCGTCGTCGGAGTCCACGGAGGATCTCTGCATAGTCGTCGCCGCAGTCCACTGAGGATCTCTGTACGGTCGTCGCCGTCGAAGAAGTAGTCGCAGCCAGCCTAGGGTTCCGCACACAGCAAGCTCGTTCGGGAGGGTCCGCTCCACGAGCCGATAGGCTGATACATCAACTGACACAAAGTCCGAAGTTGATGTATCCAAAAGTGCCGCATCGCTAACAAGAACTCAACGTCGCAGACGGCGCGTCGATCGGACACCCGATCTGAGAGTTATTGGCTTTTTCGTCCCTGGGGCCCGGTTGGTTTTAAGGCAAAACCAACCCGACCTTACTCCACCTGCGTCCAAACCTCGGGCGGAGTATGGAAAAATATCCGTCTCACAAAGAGGAACTCAACAAAGCTGACGGCACGTCAATCGGACGTCCGTAGCTCAAGATATGAGCGTTTCCGCTTCGAGGGCCCGGTTGGTTTCGTGTACGAACCAACCTGACCGTACTCAAAGTATTCCGAAACCTTGAGTGCGATATACCGAAACGACCATCTCGATCCAAGGATCGCGTTGCCGCTGACGGTGGGTCGTTTGGAGGCCCGTAGCTCAAGATAAAACCATTTGAACAAAGACCGTCCGAAGACGGGGGGTACGGGCCCGGGCCGACCCGGCCCGAGCCCCCCGGGAGTCGGCCGAACCGGGTCTACCCGACTCGGTCCGGTCCGGCCAGGGCATGGCCCGGCTGGTCGGACCGGCCTCGCCCGGTTCGGCCGAGTGGCCAAACGGCCGAGGCACACGGGGCGCCGCCCCCGCGGCCTGGTGGTGCCGCGGCCCCCCCGCGTGGGGCCGCATTGAGTCGGGACGGGGCTTCAGCCGCGTCGGAGGGCACCGGACCCGCGCGGCCGTGGGTCCGCGGGCGCCGCCGCCGCCACGGCTTCAGCCGCGGTGGCTTGTCTTGCGGCGCGCTGGGGCGCCACCGCTCCCGGCTGCCGGCACCGCCGCGCAGGCGACCCGCGCCGCCGATGAGTTCCGCGGGCCACCGGGATCGTTCCGGGGGTCCGATTCTCTTCCCGTCTGCGCCATTGCCCCTCCCGGGACTCGTTCTTCACCGTAGAATCGTCAAACATCCGTTGCGGCACGTTCCGTCGTCGCCCGTCAAATCCTCACAAAACGAAGAACGACAGAGGGTCGTCGGGCCGTGTTCGTTTGGCCCGCACCCTCCACGTTAGATATAAACAAACGGGAAAATTTTGTTCAACACATGAACCGACAATTTTAATAAAATAAAATTGTTCAATTGAAACTGGTTCTTTAATTTTTAAAGAACGTTCACTGGAATAAAGAAGGGTATTCCAAATTATAAAATCCCTACCTCGATGATCGTCGCGCGCGAGCGTTCTTCGCGGAAAAGCTCGTCGCAGAAGAGAGGGATCGTCGCGTCGTCGCGGAATCCGGCGTTGAGTCGGCGAACTCAACGCACCATGAAACAGCAGATTTAATTTAAATTAATTAAATCCGTGTTTTGGTTAAGAATCACGAAGGAGATAAAAAGGAAGGTCCGAGACTCTTACCTCAAGCAGCCGATTGAAGATCCGTCATGGAGGAAGAGACGTCGCAGAAGAACGTTGTCGGCGTTGCGGATCACGGCGTCGCATCATCGATTTCCGGGTTCGGCGTTCTTCGCGTTCTTCGCATTCTTCGCGTTCTTCGCGAAGGAGGAAGAAGAAACAAGAATTCTGTCTCAACGAGTAATCCCCCAAAAAATTTTGGTTGGTCTTATTTTATTAATATGCCAACACACGAAAATAGGATAAGAAACGATCCATTAATTCGTTGAATTAATTCAACGAAAGAAACAACTCATTTAATTCACGAAATAAACCGCCCAATTAAATGGTCTGTTATGATTTTTAAGAAACGCGTCAGTTGACTTTCATAAAGACGGGTTTTCGCGGGTGCGTTTCTTAGCGGAAAGAAACGGCGGGGCTCGTGTGGGCCCCACCTCACAAATATCCTACCAAGGGGGGTAGGATATTTCTGGATAGCATCCTATCTTCTTCAACTCAGTTCAAGTCGCCTTTAAGTGGCTTCAAGTGGCTTCCAAGTGGCTTAAGCGAAACAAAATAAAGTTGTCGCAAAATTATTTTATTTCTCAACCTTAAGCCCGAAAATTAAAAACCACACTCGAGCAAACGAAACTCCGGAAGAGGCGTTTCTAAGCGAATACCGGCGCTGTGATTTCATTGGTGCCCTCAGAATTCGATTCCGGGCACTGGCTCAAAAGTTAGAAAAACCCGCTCGTCCGTTCACTGAACGTACCCGAGCCAATCTTCGGAAAATGATTCCGGGCACACCGGGCCTCGGAATCAGGTGCCGTCAGAAACTGCACTCTTGTAAAATTCCAAAGAAAATTAAGAAAAAAAAATTTCCTTGAAATTTATGGGTGTTTACAGTTATTTAAATTTTTATATTTATTCATGAAAGTCTAGAAGGAATAGACTCCGTCTAGAATTATTAAATGAATTTATTAAATGAATTGTTATTCTACCCTTCAACTTTTGAATTCATCTTCAATTCCAATAAGTTTAGTTTTGATGATTTAATTTATTTGAAATAAGTTTCTTCTACATTGTCCACTAAAAATTTCATTTGTTTTTTTGATGTGTCATTGGCTGATATATAGTTATTAGAGTTTAGCATGTTATTATTAATATACTTTTCCATTTTGTAATATATCTATCGTTGTCTCATTTTATTATATGTCATTAAAATACACATAGTTAGATATATTATATAAAGATATTGGTATCTTTGGATCATGATATCATTTAATTATGTATGGTGAAGATAATTTTATTCATAGGGTGACCCAATAATATGTTCATTTTTATTGATCATAAGACATAATAAAATATGGAATAAATCAAATACAAAAAAATATTAATTAATTTTTGTTGTAAAATTGATGTACCATTTGAAAACATAAAGATAAGTAACATTATGAATTTTATTTACTCCCCCCTTGAATATATATATTTAAACTTATATTATCTTCCTTTTATGATGAATAGAGGTTTCAAAATAATCCAATTTTTAATCTTGGGTAACTTTAACTAATGTTTCTAACTTTATTATTATAAAAAATATATAATATAGAAATATAAAAAATAAATATTCATCTTCCCCTATGGAAAAGAAATGAATATTTATCCCCACATAAAAAATGGTTCTATTTGATGTAGTAGGGGTTGAATAAAAGAAATAAATTCCCCCAATGTAAGGAAAATAATAAACTGAGAAGAATCCTTTATTCAATGTTCAAATATCTGAGTTTTTATAAAAAGATAAAAAATGGATATTTTATTAAAATAGTATACAAGAGTTAAATTATAAATTACAAAAAATTACTTTATATAGAATTTTGAATTTTTAAAATAGCCCCTTTAATTTTTTTTGAAATGATTCTTTAGAAATTAGGAAACAACACTTTAGAAATAAAAAATTTAGATAGAATTTTCAGTTTTTCTAATAGTCAAAACATCATAATATTGATCAAAATGGGACTCAATATGTTCTATAAGTACTGATCACTTGATCATTCTCTAGAGTTTGAAATTCGATAGGTGAGAATTTCAATTATCTATATTTTTTGTTCAACATGAATTAGAATATTGATATTATGTATTCCAAATTATTTTTCATGTGTCAATAATTTAATAATTCCACATCAATTTAATTTTTCTATATATTTGAAAAGATATTACATGATGGTAAGTGATCTTTCACTATTGATCCTAATTAAATGATGAAACTTTTTATAAGTGAATCATTTTTTATGTCTAATCTTTCTTCATGATAATTTTCAGACTAGATTGATTTGGTAAATCATACCTTATTATTTCTAGAAAATGAAACAAAAAATTCCATTAGAATGTAGTTTTTGTTATATTATTTCCTTTAGTATTTTCATTCAATGTTATTTAGATATTTGAAAAACAGACTTAACACATAATATGTATTTAAGTTTTCTTCATAAATAAATTTAGAGTGGAATGTAGAGAAATTTGGAAATATTTTTTTCTGTGTTTTTAATTCAAAAATCAATTTAGTTTTAGTCAAATTTATTTATGATTTTTAATATCAAATTCTACTTATTGAATTTTTTGTTTTTAGATTTAATGAGGTCTTTCCAATTTTTATCACCTATATATAACTATATTAAGAGTATTATTTAGAATTTTGACATTATAATAAGAACATTTTTCTATAATTTTATATTTTATGTATTTACTTATATAGGATATTATCATTTGAATTAGTTTAGAAATTCATGATTATCCAAAATTTGACAGTTTTTTGGAAGAATATATGTTTTGATGAGTGGAGATTCAATCCTTGTATAGAGAAATAATTTTGTCATATGTCATTTCCAATTTCTTCAATAACATGAGATTTTTTATACATCATATTTTCTAAATTCAGATCATGATTATATCCATTTAACATTAATATATCATAAATTTAATCCTTATTATATTTATGTTTAAAGGAATAATCATTTGTACTTGACTATGAAAATTTGATTTCTTATTCTATGTATGAATATTTATAATGATTATATTTGATAGATTATTCAATATCATTTTCAAATATTAATATTTATATAAATCTTTTCTTAATTATTTTTTTATTCATTATTCGTATGTCATAGTAATGAAATCTCTAATAAACATAGAAAATCCATTGTTATATTATCTTATTTAATTTTTTTCATAAAAAAATATTTATAAGGATGTGTTGAAAAAAAATTAAAGTAGAAACCTCTAGTTCCCATATAATATTGATTGAGTTATTAGTGATATATTCTTTATTGAGTTAAGAAAACATTCATTCTGTTTCACTATGAATATTATATTGTAATAGTTTAAGTTAGAGGGTGTTTGTCATCAATATTATTGTGTCTCTTTGATACAGTCATATCAAATGTTATCTCAAAAATAATTTAGATTCCATGATATGTATAGTAAGATGAATTGATTTTTTGTACACCACTTCCCATTCTAGATGTTATAAATTAGAATATGAAATTTCTTTTGGATTAAACAATTTTAACTCCATTATGGGAATTATTTAAACTGTAATAATGGTTTGTTAGTTGGGTAGAATTATAGTGATAAAGAGAGATTCCATGTAATCTCTCAATTATAAAAAACTAATTCCATAATAATAATAGAAAAATATCTACTAGGTAAGATATAGACTAAGCTGTAAGAAAAAGAAAAAGAAGGTTTTCAATTATATCTTTACTCTCAACCTGTTAGAGTTGGAAAACGTCTCATAGACTCACTCTAATACCAATTGTTTTCCTTTGTAATAAGATTTCAAGAGGGGGTTAATTAAAAAATATAAGATAAATCCCCATTAATAAATAAAATTATTAAATAAATAAATTAGAGTATGAAAATAAAGTACCCAAAGGAAAGTTTGAAACATGAAAAACAATAGATGTAACACCCCAACCCTAGTTACCCAGAGTCTGTGCATTATTAAATAACATTGGCAAGATTACAAGGAATGAAGTCCCGAAGGACCGATCAGTTTAGCAGTCTTGGAAAATAGATTACATACATGAATGTTACATTGCACTTTAAGACATACAAAACAACATAAATAATCTTTATGAACTCCATTATTCTCTTGGCTTAACCTTGCATATCAATCACAATACATTTCTTGGAATCCTGGGAAAAATAAAACATTGAAAGGGGTGAGCTCAAACGCTCAGTAAGGGTAAGAAATACAGCGGAAATTTTCATAAAAAAGAATATACATTTAAGGAAATGCATAACTAAAAAAAAGACTTTTAAACTTGAACATCAACATAATATGGAGGAAATAAAATGAAATAATACCATTTACTTATTCACATGGATATTCTACTAATCGAATAATCACATGAAATATCAATAACCACTTTCATAATGATGGAATGCATAAATCCAGACTATCATAACCACATAGCCAAGGCCTCGTGCCAAGATTACAAATAAGATTTTGTCAAGGCCTCGTGCCAAGACACTAGTTTATCTCATGAGACCTACCGATGCATCGAGGAGCGATAGCGGGCTCCACCCATCACTTACTAAGTCCAATGCATTCCTCATATGAATAGGTTTAACCATAACATAAATATTCGTATTAAAACTAGCATAAGAAATGTCAATACTTTCTCCATAAACCATGAATGGTAAAAAAATAACACATCCATAGTCAAACATATCACAAAACCTTCAATGGAATTTTTTTATAATAAATCAACTTCAAATAAGCTTAAAATCTATCAAAGAATGTTGACATAGATGAAAATGATGAGTAAAACTTTTTGAGAGAAATATCATTTTTGTAAAATCCTTTAAAATTCACACATTTATAAAGGAAGTAATTGAAAAGAGATTTTTGAATCAAAGTGTGCCATACCACTTTGAAACTTTTGAAAAGAATTATCATTTCAAAACATTCATGTCGATATAAATAAATCCTTAAAATCATTTTGAAAACATGGACATTAATTAGAAAGATTTAGAAAGATAAATCGTAAAAAACATTTGAAATTATGATCTTGATAAATATCACCTTTAAAAATCCTTAAAATCTTCATTTTGAAATCATTTTTATGAAAAATGGACATGGATGATAAAAATGTCCCCGTAAATACTTACACACAAACAATCTCGGATAATAATGAGATTGAGGAATTAACCCTTACGAATTTTGTAACTTACGAAACAAACCACCCCTGAAAGAGGTATCATACAATGAATATGTAAATACACATAAATTAAAGTGTATTACACAAAGAATACAATTCTGGGCAGTACATACACCACAAAAACGTAATAGTGGAAAAATGGCATGAATCTCACGGGAATAAGGACTGAGATGCAAACCCCTTACCCTGCACTTTCCTTTAGTCGAGGGTACGTTTAACCTTCTGTACTAATATTGTAGTTTTTTATTAAATTATATCATAACCATATTATTATTTATGATATCATACATGATTTATTTATAACTTTATACAACCCATTTAATAATTATTTCCATGTTAAATTAACATTTTGGGTAATAATCGTTTTCATTATCGTACAGGTTTTAACTTGTTACTCTTGATTGTATCACTTAGATAATGATTTAAATACTTCAATAATATAAAACATGATAAATATATCATATATATTTAGAATATAAATATTTATAATAGATATATATATATATGAAATAGAAAACACCGTTTATGGAGACAGTAGTGCATACGTACGCATAAACTCTGTTTCTGTTTTCATATAGTTTTGGACAGAAGTAAGTGAATAAGATATATATAAGTACATAAATACTTATATATATAAATATATATATATATCTCCAGTAGAATTATTAGGTCATATATTACATACTATGTATTTTTATAATCGCCGATGAATGGTGAACTTGGAAATGAATCTCATCGCATCGTGGAGACGGTAATCCGTACATACGCACAAGGAAAATATCATTCTTTTGATATTAAAATATTATATAATTGGATGGTATATCATATATATAAAATAATTATCATGTTATATTTATTATTTACATAAATTATACATCATTATTATAACCATCTAAATAATAATATATTGAATAACAATTACACCACGACGTGGAGACGGTAAGCCGTACGTACGCACGTATGGTGACATGTTATTCAAAGGATGGATATAATGAAAAATATGGTTGTACCATATTTATAATAACATCACAGTATATATAAGATACTGGATTTATTATTTTAGAATGGTAATAAAAAAGAAAGAAGAAGTGGAAGATGACCGGAACTTGAAAGATGGTGGTGAAATCATTACCTCTTCTTCGGGTTCTTCCTTTTGATTTGATCAAAAGGGCTCCTTAGGTTGGCCTCTAGAGGGAATTGAGGGAAGTTGAGAGAGTATTGTTATAGGGTTTGGCCGAACCAAAAGGCTTTGAAGGTGTGAATTAATGATAAGGAGGAGTTCCCTTTTATAAGAGGGGTGAAGGGGCACCTTTGGAAAAACTAGAAATATTATTTTATAATAAATTAATATTCAGTTTCTAATGGCTCAAAGTTGGATTATTTAAAGGTTAAGGTGGGTATGGGTCTAAAAACACTCAAACAATATAATTTAGACAGGTTTGGGTCATTATTTTAACCTTATCTTTTAGTTTTAACTCTTAGTAAATTAGTTTGACACTTACCATGTCACTTTTTATTTTTATATAAATAGTTAATAAACGTACTATATACCTCCAAGAGACCCCCAAGTGGTCCATTAATGATACACCTATCATGATATAAGTCTCTTGGAAGATCCTTAGATTTTTAGGAATTTAATATCACTTAATAATATAATTTTTGTCTTAAAAAGTATTTTCTGTCAATTTTGACACTATTCAATTATTGATTTTTTTAAAAATCATAAGAGAATGATTACTTCGAAAAAAGTTTATTAAATAAATCATAACATGTCATAATATCCTATAAAATTAGTCTAATTCATAAAATGTCTAAAATTATATTTATTCGGGTATTTATAATATAAATTATTTTAATTTTTCACAACAATGGTAATTACTACATCATCATTGTATCATAAATTAATTAAATTATTTATTGTCTAAAAATTATAAATAAAATATCATTATGTAGGAAATCATTTTATATTTCTAATGAATATTTACAATGAAATGTATCTTATTTATAACCCTATATTAAAAATGTTTTAGTAAATGAACTTTGATTTTAACTCTTTTAACTCTTCTTTGAATTAAATAATAAAAAATGTCTTAATCTAATCCAAGTGGACCTAAATGATAATATTTTACTCCTAAGGTTGTTTTTGGTCGAGATACACTTGTCCAATAAAATTAGGACATGTGTTAGGGTAATATTAATATCATTTTTACCCTTAATTACCTTATTTACTTTTAACCATGGTAAATAAAAGTTAAAAGTTACTATTCATCAAAAATTATTTTCATCTCATTGAACCACATTTTACTCACTGATATTAACCATGTCTTTCAGATTTTCAAAATTTCACTCACAGAAGCGGTAAAATTATGTTTTATGAAAAATTCAGTTTTTTAAACTACCACGTAGTGGTTTCACTATTCATCAAAAAAATGAAAGTTTCCAGAAAAATACCAAAAATTAGGCCTAAGATATATTTGATATTATGAATTCAAAAATGATGTTTATTTTAACAAATTGAAAACATATCAGTCACATTATTTAATTTAAAAATTAATTCCCGTCGTCAAAACAAATAACGTGTTTTTAAGAGATAATAACTATCAAAAGATTGACACTCGTTTATGTCTGGTTTAAATGTGAAATTACATTCAATGACCAAAATTGTATTAAATGGTAAAAATATATTGTAAATATACTTTAAAACCACTCAAATTAATAACTTATTACTATTAATTATTTCGATTAAAAAAGTTGTTTTTAATTAAAATTTAGTAATTTTCACTATTCATCAAAATATGAAAGTTATCCGAAAAGTACCAAAATTTCACCCTAAGCTAATTTCGATTTTAAAAATCCAAAAATGAAGTCCATTTCAAAAGATAAAATTTATAAAATTTCAAAAAGTATGTATTACTATTCATAACGGCTAGTTTGATTGGTTGTGGTGTGTTAGAATCTCGATGTTGCGCACAATGCATGCCATTGCTTTAGTCAAAGGGAAACGTACCGTGGAAGCTTGGGGTGTTTCATTGTAAATTTTTGATGTCCCCATTCTAAAGAATAAATTTATTTAGTCAAATTGAATATATAAAAGTTTAAAATATTGGATTAAAAAAAGAGTTTTACTATTTAAGGTTGGTAAAAGTGATTTTTTGAAAAATACTTCTTTTATCTGAAAAAAATGAATTTGTTCTTACATTATGTCTAAGAAACTCATAATATGGATTCTAAAATTATAAGGATTATATAATGCTTAAAATTTAGTTAATACTATTCATAACCTCTTTTGAATGGCTTGTTTGGTAAGTCATGGTGCGCTTGAACTTGGTGTTGCATGTAGTGAAAGTTATTGAATTATTTTGAAGAAATAACACACTATGAAATCTTGGTGTGTTACAATAGAAGATAGAAAAAAATTAAACTCCAAAATTAGTAAGATAAAGTGTAATCAAAGAAAATGACTTTATGGATATTGATAAATCAATTCCTTTTTATTCAGTAAATACCATTATAGATGAATATATAATATAACATAAAATTGAAAAGGATACTAATATTGATAATAAATTATAGAGTATGATGAATATAAAAATTTGGTTTACTTTCCATAAATGGTCATAATATAGAATAAGATAGAAATTATATTAATTTGGAGATATTCCAATGAAAAATATTTAAATAAAATTTAAAAAATATTAGATAGAAAAGAAATATAAAGGGATAGAGGTTTGGGATAAAAAATTCCTAATAACCTTTTTTACAGGTAAAAAAGGTTTCTATCCCTAATGCTTCTTTTATTTTCACCGAATGTGGAAAGATGATCATATACATAGGAAACAATGTGTACAACAAGTGCCCAATTTTTTTAAATGGATTAAAAAATCCTTCTTATTAGTACTTCTTTGATTAAATGATAAAAAGATGAGAAGCAATTATCCCAAAGGGTTATTTAAGAAAAATATTATTAGAAGATATGAACTTATACCTAGGTAATAATTTCTCATAGAGAACAAAAGATTAAATGATCGGAGTATAATTATGGGGTACAGATTCTATTTTTAAATGAATAAACACATGGATAAATAATATATACTCGATATAAGAGAAAAATAAAAATTCATATAACAAAGGAAATTTATCTTCAAATAAATATCAATAAGAAGAACAATTATAGATATTATGGTGAATGAGCTATCTTTAGATATGTATTTCTCCCTTTTCTCTCAATCGATTATATCTCCTCTTATTTTTGAAATTATCTTTCCTCATAACATTATATATAGTCATGAATATTACTATGAAAAAATATATGAATTAGTTAAAACATGAATTTAGTTTTCATGACCCCTAATTCTAAAGATATCTATATGAAGAGAGTGAGAGAGATGATTACCTCTAAGTCCCACATACAGTAGACCCCAGGTTGGTTACTAACATTGGGGGAATAAAAATCTCATAGTATGGCATGAATTACTGTCTATAAATGGAATATGATAAAGAAAATCGATTAATAATCACTAAAAAATACAGCATAAAATCTAAAAGTAAACAAAAAACCATCCCAAAATTCATGAATAAAGTAAGACTAATACATGTAAAAGTATCAATAGATATACCAAAAATAAAAATCTACAACAACAACCCAAAAAAGGATCATACCTAACTAGTAATGTTCATCTCGATCCCCGAAGTCCACTTGGAAACCTAAAACATAGTTCATATACATAGTGTGAGAATAACATGTATACTTAGTAGGGACATATCCAAGGCCTCAAATGCACATGTGAAAAGAGAATGATATTGTTCTAGTGAACAAACAAAAGAACCAAAAAGCTCATATATAGGTTATATAACCAAACACAACCACACCATGGCTCACTCACCAAATCACGAATCCAAAATAATAATATAGAATCCAGAACACAACAATGCAAGGAACCTCTCTATCACTTTTCCAATGACTTTTCACTCTCACACCCCAAAATATAACACCCTATACTACAAAACCCAACACATCACATCACATCACATGACATGACATGACATGACATGACATGACATGACATGACATGACATGACATGACATGACATCACATCACATCGCATCACATCACATCACATCACATCTCATCACATCACATAACATAATATCACATCACATCACATCACATAACATAACATAACATAACATAACATAACATAACATCATATCACATCACATCACATCACATAACATAACATCACATCACATCAAATCACATCACATCACATGACATCACATCACATGACATCACATCACATCACATCACATCACATCACATCACATCACATCACATCACATCACATCACATCACATCACATCAAATCACATCACATCACATCACATGACATGACATCACATCACATCCCACCCGTAGAAACCTTGGCCACACATCACATCACATCCCACTCACAGACACATGGTCTACACATCACATTATATCTCACCTCAAGACATTTGGTCCACATGTAACATCATGTCACATCCCATCAAATCTAGAATCAGAGTTATAGGGAATCATAAATGTGAAATAAATAAAACTCATGCCCTCCTCCCACCACGCATGACCCCCACCACATACCACATTACAAAACACCTAATCTTTTGCGTAGACACCTAGGATAACAAATCACATCACATATATCCCCTAGAAACCTATGCCCCACATCACATCACATCACATCACATCCCTCCCAAAGACATATAGAACACACATCAACGCACTGTAATCTCCAAAACCAAACCATATCACTACTACTAAAGGAAGAGCAGGGGAAAGGGGGTAGCTATCCATCTTCTTAACTGCCATCCTAGATTTTTGGGAAAGCACATAGAACTTAACACCTCTGAGAATTGGTAATGTTATCCGACTCTGGTGGGGAACATATAAAATAACCTAAGAAAACATGATATATTGATAGAAAAAAATACCAAACCTATAGATCTACATTAACTATAATGGAACACATGATATTTTCACCACTCTACCACACACTAGTTGTTAAAACTACTTCCACCACTATATGAAACTCCACACAACCACCACAAAAGCCACTCACCATTTACCATTTTCAATTATAGGGTTTTCCACATTTGTTCTCTAGTCATTTCATTTCACATTACAGTAATCATTAATTTATTAAATTTAATTATGAAATTAACAAAAAAGAATTTAAAGTCCATCTCATTTATCTCCTTGCCTATTTTTTCGTTTATCCTCATAGTTTATCCCATGGATAATTGAGAAACGACCTCAACCACACAATGATACAACTGGTGTAACTCACACAACCATTTCCATAACACCACACATCCACCATTGTCATCGTGTCACATCATACAAGCCATATAACCATGAAAAACTCAAATCACACATCCCAACCACATCTCATAACACAAGAATCACATAATTCTATCGCCAAAAATCACAACAAAAGCCACTACTTCATAAGCACTGTCAATATCACATTCATGAAATCCGAATATGACATCACTTCTCGATGTACTACATAACATATCCGATCACTACAACCACCTCACAATATCCCAAACCAGGTAGGTAAACACAACAAGTGAAAACATACACAATAACATCACAAACTAGCTTCCAAAATTATTTCATGGTTTTATCATGTTCATTCTTAATTTAGCATTGGTATTATCACCGAAACAAATCCACGGGAAAACAATTTATTATCAAAATATATGTTCTTTATCCTTTTTATTTAGTTTGGTATCAAAAATAACACAAAAAGAGTCATCAGAGAACAATGAACTATATCGCAAATAATGTTTCCAACAAATATCATTTACAACAAGGTAATACAATGAAATAATCTCAACAAAAACATATATTTAAGCTTCAAAACATATGACAACTACCCATTACCATAAACTATTTTTGACATTCCAATTAATTATATCACTATTACAACCCTTAGTACCCTCAATGGAAAGAAAAACCCTGATGATCTCACACAAAACTCAGAAATAGTTGAGAATAAGGATCCCCTACCTAAAAGAACCTTTCCAATCTCACTGCACAATTTGGTGGGAAAAATAAACTACCTATAACCAAAACTATACCCTGAGATAATAGATCAACCTACACTTTATCAATGGGCCATCAAAACGTAGACCATACTCACACCAAACCAAAATAAGATCACCATAGTGGTACCTAAAAGAAATAAAAAGAAGAAAGAATGTGGTAAGGAGAAGAAAAATTAATGATAAAAAAACTCCACCACCAGTAACCACATATCAAGATAGGGATAAATGGTTCGGATGATCTCCAAAATTGACTAGGGTTTTCTTGGAAATGAATGAGAGAGATAGGTACAAGAAAATAAAAGAAAAATTACCGATCAAATTTATTTAAAACCTATAACCAAGACCTTTTACATCTTGTTACCCCTTCGTGATGTGAAATTCATGGGGTTCCACAATTAAAATCCATAAAGAACATACAAGGTGTGAAAGTACAATATCTTGGGTTTCCACAAAAATACACATTGATTTGACTTGGATTTATTACACATCATTAATTCACCTTCCATGATGTGAATCCATTTCACTAAATCCCCCTTGATAACATACTTTTTGGGAAACTCTCAAGATATACAACCTATGATTCTCTAAGTCACGATGTGAATCTAGTTCATGTCATGAACCACCACCTACATTACTCCTATAGCACAATCTCAAAGGAGCCCTCAAGACCTCATATGAGAACCTGTATCTTCTCAAATGGAAAAGTAATGGTCTGTGAAGGAACATACCATTACATCTATTTCTATCTTTACTAAGTTGATTTCTTAAGCTGACACACTCTTATCTTGAATTTTTTATCTTTCACCCATCTAATATGATAGGGATATTCTTCATTTTCTTCCCACCATGTGAATATGTGAAAATGGTTAGTGATATTGTGTTGTAAAAAAATACAGTTGTTGTAGTTTAAATTATTAGGTTTAAAATTATAAGAGGATTATAACTCTAAATATAAGTATCAGATTAAATTCTTTGATTCTTTCAGCTTATTCCTTTATATAAGGGATTGGTCTTCTATTCTAGTAATAATATTTCTAATGATGAAATTGATTCAATATAATTATATTATACTTTATTTAATATATGATTAATATTTTTATTGATAATTTATCAGTATATTGGTATTTTGAATGTTCTAACATATTTTAGTCTATACCCTTTGTTCATTTTATTGTTTTCTCATTATTTTATCTATATATATAAAAGAAACACTTATGGATATATATTATATATATATATATAAAGTAATTTTGATCATTAAACCATGTCATTATATAGGATAATAATATCTATATATAGAGGATGATTTAACATAATCAACTATAAAAAAATAGACCAACTGATCATGTATAAAAATCGAATTTTTTATGTAGTTATTATCAATAGATCATCCAAAATAGAGCAATCAGTGGTGTATAAAACTCTTGTTTTAATGTATTTATAATCCATTAATTTTCCTATAATTATTATTGTGAAATGTTTTAATAAATTATAAACCATGATGTGGTTTATGGAAGAGTATAAAGCCAAGTATTTTTCAATTTCAAAAAAGTCATGGGAATTTTGAGGTATTACTTTCATGTATATAGTGATGAAATACAGTGTTGTGAGTGTAACCATGAGGTGTTTTCCTCATAGGTAGAATATTCATAAAATAATAGTTCATATTTGTATTCAATATCATGATATCCAATAGTATAAAATATGTGATAACATTTAAAGGTATTAGCATGAATCATTTTTGTGTTAAATAGTTCAAATAAAATTGGAAAAGGATTTGATTTTTTTAATATTTATCATTAATTGTAAATTTTTGTAACATTGATTCAAAAAGTTTTAAATTTAATGATATATCTTTAGGTGAGTTTCATCATAGTGTATATATACATCAAATACTATAAAAATAGAAATATTGGTATTATATATAATAAAATGAAACTCTAAAGTGAAGATTAATTTATTTCCTTTAATCGAGGTTTTAACATGATATGATTTGAAGAAAATACTTCCCACACACTTTAAGATTTGTAAAACTATTGGATACCATCAAATATGGTATACTTTTTACACTTTTTTATTTTCATTATCTCATGTGAAGCGGGATTGGGTTCATCAAAAAGTGTTATATTCATTAGTATTTTTTATGTATCTCTATTTTAAATTAATGTTTTTTCATAGGTGTTTTATGGTTTCAAATTACTTTTATTAACTTATATTGGAATTTTTTATCCTTTTACAAAATTGGCCATTTTATTAAAGCCATTTCCATTTTATTCGGAATTTTGAAACAAATTTTTAATAAGGAATAATGAAGTTATGGAAAAATTATTTTTTATATAATAATAGAGTGGTGTTTCATAACCTAGTGTGATTTATTCTATATTTATTATTATATAAAAAATTTTGATGTGGAAATACCAAAATGACATAAAATTTTATACTATAAAATAGAGGATCGTAAAACCCAATTTTTGTATATAGTAGTTACTTAAACAAATTATGGGTTTATATTATGTGAATAAATTTATTTAACATGAAATAGTTGTATAATAACACATTTTATTTCAAGATATAATCATGAGATAATGACTAGATGACATCAATTATGTAGAAGATAAAATATCATGGTTTTCATTTGGAAAGTTATTTCCTTATGTTAATAACTACATTGTGTTGTGTATAAGTATGACTTTGTTTTATAAATTTATAAGGATTTTTTTCTTAATTATTCAAATAGTTAGTATTTATAATTTTAATATAATGTGTTTATATTATAATTATAATTTTTTATAAATTATTAAACGAGGCCTAATATAATGTGTTTATATTGAAATTTTTGGATTTATACATGAATAAATAATAAGAAAAGGCCATATTAAATCCTTACACTTAAATTTATTTAATCCATTATAAAATAAGTTTGGTTGTATTTTATCAAGGTTTAAATAAATTGAAATATTTGATATTTATATTATATAATTTTTTTAAATAAAACATCAAATGTATATATAGAATATAAAAGTTTTGCATTTTAATAAATATAATATATTTTTAATATAAATGAGTTTATATTGAATAACATATAAAATTATAGTAAGAAAGAGTTCATATTAAAATAAATTTTAAAAGGTCATGTTTATTTATTTATGAAATTTACATATATCTTGTAAAATTATAAAGTGTTTATATTATTTTATTTATCAAATTTTTAGAAACTAAAATCTCATATTTACATTTATAAATTTTTCATTTATTTTTCTTATTTATTTCTATGTTTTATTCATAATTATAATATTTTTATATTATGAATGAATGTTTGTATTAGTTTAAATTATTTGTATTTCTAATTAAAAATGTCACCCCATGCATATAAAGAGCAATTTTCTTGGTATAATATATGATTTAGTTATGTTCAACTAAGATTGTGATTTTTTTGGTTATAATTTCTATAGTAAAGGCTGATTATATTTTGTACATATTAGGTGTTATGATTGTATTGAAATTATGGTCTCTATTCAGTATTGATCTATAAATAGTAGGAATTTGGGTCATACTTATCACTAATTTATGAGATTTTTATCTATTTATGTAAACAGGATATAGTTACCAATTACACCATACTTTCTCTTTTGGATATTTTGGTTTCATAGGAATCTAAAAATTTATATGATTGTGTTTAAAATATTTTATTCATGAGAATAATTATTGGATATTTATACATATAATTAAATTTTATTTTTGAGTAAGAAATACAAATAATGAGTTTCATAGGGTGTTATAGATTAATATGTTTTGGAAAAATTAATTTTGATGAAGGTATAAGATGGAATAACTAATTCCTTATAAGAATACATGCATAATGGTAATACATGAGCTGAGATTGTGGTATATTAAAAACCTCATAAAATACTAAGTGTTTGATTCATTCCAAAGTTAGCACTTATCAAGACCTCGACCATCCAAATGGGTACATTCATGCCAAAGTTGGATACCCAAATACTATATTTTATAAAGTATAATATAAGTAACCATAATAGGTGTGAGATTTTGATTTCACTTATATGGGAATTCCAAAATGTTAGGATACTATAGAAATATAGTTCAGATAATTCATATAATGAATTTGGGAAAGTAGTTTTCTACTCAACTATCAATTATTAATATATGATTTAATTAACATGATTTATGACCAAAATAGTCAAGTGATTATATAGAAACTAAAGATTTTTTTTGAAATATAGATCTTTCCCCACCAATATATTGGATGGAAATTATTAAACGAGTCACCATTTTAATGAAATATCATTTAATAAAAATTATTATTAAATGATTATCAAATAAGATTTACATTTAATATTTTATTTATTATAAATAAAATGGAAATATCATCATCAAAATTGAATATGAGATAAATATTATAAAAGGATAATATTGAAAAAATAAAATTCTTAAATTATTATAGAAACTTAGGAATACTTATTAAGAAATGTGAAAATTTTTATATGTCATAGAAACATATTCTTGATCAATTTATTGGTGAATATCTTCAATAAGAATATTTAGATACTTATCAAAAGTATTATAAGTACTTCATTGATTTATTTTTTATGATTCTTATATCCATATAAATTAAAAAGTATCTATTAAGATAAATCAATGAATGAGAGATATGATATTTCAATGGATATTTTTAGATGAAAAATGAATGAAGTAAATTCAGTCTCTCAAAATATATTCAATATGATTGGGTACACCAATTACATAGAGATATTAAGATATTATTTAAGAATAAATTGGGTAAGAACTCCATTATGAAATCATTATCTAAAAGATATTTAAAATTAATTGTGGGCCACAATATGATTGAATTAAATTAAGATTACTTGATGTAACTGCACACATATTTATAAGGTATGAATTTAATTTAATTTCTAACTAGTCTCATCTATTTCAATTTTTTTTTAAAATTGGGGATGAAGAATATTTTTATCATGAAATAAAAGAGCACATTCAATATGGGTAGAGGGAGTCCCATTAAATAGCCCATAGGACCAAGGATAAATAGCCCTGAACATGAACTGAAGTCCAATTGTAGCATAATGCCTACGTCATCCTTCCTACATCACCAGACCTTCATCATACCTGAATCACTGTGAACATAATAAATACCCCAGGGAATTACTAGGATTATAACCCTTTTATTTGGATGTAGTATTATTGGGTTTACCAACCAGGTGCCACCTTACCTACAAACTCACATATTTCAATGTTATTGAGTTATTGGAGGTGTTGGTGGGGGCTTCAAGAGTCTTCCCAGGTTTGGGATAACATTATTCTACATGAAAACCATCATGGAATAACACATAGGTGGATTCATCTTGATGAGGGGTTATGCGATATTAGAATCCATGATGGGTAGCTTACCACATCATAATTAATTTTAATTCTAAAAATACAAGGGCTACATAAGAATAACTTTTGGGGAAGTGTAATATTAGATATTTTTGTAGGTTAATGGTAACACCAAAATGTATAAAGGTTGAACCAAAAATTCCTTCTCAGGGGGGACTGTAATTCTATAATAGTATAGGTCATGTCTTGAAGCTCTATATGATGGTAGGGAATTGCTATGTGGCGATAAGGATCACACCATAGCACGACCCAAACACATATGGGTAGGTTTTGGCATATAATTTTTTGTGAGGAGTTATTCTATCACCATGATGTCCTTATTGAAACATGAGTTTAGAAGGGTGTTGTTCCTTAACAATAGTACATATTCCATAATTCATGCTCAGTATATTTTCTAAGGGATTTAATTAAATTATATTTAAATTATTTTATGGTTAGCCTAAATGATTCTTTTACAAAATTTCTTCTATTAGTGGAACTCAACTCTACCCCCTTTTCTCTTTATTCTTCCCCCTTCATTCCTGGTTTTTATCCTTTGATCATATATTAGAGGTCTATCTATAATAAAGTAGTGTTAAAAGTGATTATTAAACTTCTTTACCTTTCATTTCACTTTTCCCTTGTTTTGTTGTGGGAATTATTTTCTATGACCTTAAGTGGGTGTTTTATCATGTTGTATATATTTTTATCGATTGAATTAAGACTAGACATTGGGTTTCAATGAAAAAACATAGCAAGAGACAGGTGGGAGTCATTTAGGTTTCTGTTGGTATTAAAATGGGTGGCATACATCGTATGAAATGTGAGAACCACCAATTTTTTCACACACCTTTGAAATATTATTTAAATTGAATTCATCTCTGTATATAGCTTAAATTGAACTTTTTATATTAATTAAAGGTCCATTTAGTGGTGTGAACCCACACCATGGTCACCGATGAGTACGTTAATTGTGAGAAGTAATTTTAAAGTATAAATTTGGAACTTGGATTTGTTATTGTACCCAAGACTTGACCATATTATACTAGTATAGTGTCCAAGACTAATTCCATTATAAAAAATCACTTATGTACATTTAAAGATAAAGGCGGGATACCAAAGGAATAGATAATGTGAAAGCTAGGGTCTATACTATAATATTCTTATTATATTAAATAATTTTAAATTATATATGAATTAATATAATTGATTAATTTTTCTTTTAATGATTTTATGGTGGTGTATTGTCCACCCATGGTGTCTAAGTAGTACATCACCCACCTAATGTTCATAAGTTTGTGGTACCTTGTCCATAAAGACCTAGTATTTTGGTGGTAAAAAAGACACCCTAAGATGGGTTTTTGGTGATGTACTATCCACATTAATGGTTTACTTGGTGCCATATCATCTAATTTGAGGTTTTCAATGGCGGTGCATCACCCACATAAGGAATTGTGATAGTGGTGTGTCTTCCAAAAAATGGATTTGGCATTGATGGTGCATCATCCACTTGGGTACTGGTACCAATTGTATGTAATCCACCCATAGGTTTTCATCAGTGGTTCCTCATCCACATTTAGACTAGTAATGATGTTAAATAATCCACTTATAATTTGATGATGGAAATGCATCATCCACCAAAGGAGTTGGTTAGAATGGTTCATCATCTACCAATGATCTATATAATTAGTGGCATATCATCCATTTTTGAAGTGTTAAAATGTTATATCATCCATTTATGTTTTTTAATGATGGTATATCACCCACATGAGTCATGTAGAGGTGGTATATCATCCACCTATGGATGGGAGGTGTTGTAAGATTACCCGTATAAGAATATATATGTCCAATTCATTGGGAAATGTATCATTCACCATTGAAATTGGATTTTTGAAGGACTACCCACCTTGATGGATTTTGAATGTCATATATCGTTCACCAAGTGATTCCAAATGGGGATAGCTCAATAACTTTAATTATAATATGTGGAGTGACATATCATTCATCCTCGAGGTGTATATAGACTATGGGTGTGTCATTACATATTGAAATTGGAAGAAGTAGGTATGAAAACATGTGGTTTGGATACTGAGAAATCCATAGAGTGAATGACTATTTACTTCAAACTTTACTAGCACTATATGTTGATCATGTATATTTATTTACTAGAATTTTTAACAAAACTATTGATGGTGGCCTACTAAATTTTACTGACACTTAACTCAGGAGTCATGGTATCCAAGAATATTTTATATTTTTTGACCTGAGTAAGGGAAATGTACATGGTACTTTAGATAGATCTGCTGATAGAGATTGGATAGAGTTGCGAGACCAATTGAAGCCATGACCAGAGACCAATATTGTGGATAACTTCTTTAGTTTTCTTAATTTAAACTCTATTTTATATTTTCTTCTAATGAGATATTTTATTTATGCTATATTAATTGTATGACATATAAAATAATGAGTTTTGATATAACATGAAGTTGTTATTTTCCATTGTCTTGAATTTAGCTATAATGTATATTTACTTATCATTGTTATATTGTGACAACTTGTGATTTTTTTCCAATGTGTTTGTTGTTATCTGTACTTGATGGTATAGTCTCCCCACTGTCATATATTGACCCTTCCACTAGTCAACTACTTCTATCATACAGGGAAGTGCACATGAGGTACAAAGCTATATAATTTTGTCACAAAGAGGGTGAACCAGATCAAGAATGTTAAAATTTGTGGTTAGAGCCTTGTTTCTTCTATGTTATTAATTAGAATATGGTATATAAAAGAAAGGAATTATGAGGCCTTGGTATTGGTCTTGTTATAGGTAGTATTTGACCCATATATAATGAAACCCCAAGTTACTAGGGATATGATAATTATTTTATATTTCACATTTAGAATTGGGATAAGTTTATCTAATATGATAGATTATGATACTAATTTATGGTTCACTTATTTTCTAATTCTATTCTAGGCCAGAATAAGAGAATAAATTCATGTATCAATATTATCATGCATCAATCACATGAAATTCAAATTCTAGATTGTGATTGATATTCTTGATTAAAAATATGGATATGATATAGGGATGGTTCATTTTATACGTCAATACTAATTACGTAATGTTTTCCAATATAACTTCTTTGTGGCACTCTACTTGATCAATCCATTATTTCTAACCAAAGTTATTAATATGATATGACTATAATGTGATCCTATGAGAGACTTAACCTGAACTAAGAGTGGGTAGGTAAGGATATACTTGGGCCTATATTTGTGAGACCCTTGTATCACAAGGAATGTGTGGAGTTGAGAGGTGTGTTTTATACTATCACCTTACCTAAATTACATAGGAATATGATTTGATGATGACCCTAGAGTGGGTAATTATTGTAACACCCCAGGTAAATAAAGAATATGACATTTTCATATTTATCCATATTTTTTAATAAAATATTAATATTACTTTAAAGGGAATGCTATGCTCGAGGGCATACCCATTACGCAACAACGAGTTTCTTTGAAATCTCACATTACACTATTATATTAAGAGGTAGTTAACTCATAGACATTGTAATGGCGGGAATTAATGGAACTAACTACAAAATGATTATATATGTTTGTCAAATATTTTATCCAATAAATTTTGGAGGCTTAAAATGAAAATGAATCCAATTTTTAAGCACAAATCTTTTAATATTCTATAAAAGGTCGATTAACCACCTTTTGATGGAGAAAAATTTTTAAATATACATTTGAAAATTTTATATGTTGTATTTGACAAAATAAAATCCTTCTTTAAAATATGGACATCATAATTTACTTTGTGTAAAATTTTGTTATTTTTCCGATAAAGATCATTTTTATTGAAAATGTTGCATTTTAATTCAAAACCTCCTTTTAATCTGATTTATTTATATGGATATATTATATTTTTTATTTAGATTAAAGTGTATTTAGAATATATTTTTACCATTTAATCTAATGGTGATCATTGGAATTAATTTCACTTTGAAATTGGACTTAAACTAGTGTCAATCTTTTAATAAATATTGTTTCTTAAAAACACGCTATTTGTTTTGACAGCGGGAATTAATTATTAAATTAATTAATGCAACATATATGTTTTGAATTTTTCAAAATATACAACATTTTTGAATTCAGAATATCAAATATATCTTAGGGTGAATTTTTGGTATTTTTCTGAAAAACGTCGATTTTTGATGAATAGTGAAACCACTAAGTGGTAGTTTAAAAACTGATTTTTCGTTTAAATGAAACTTTACCACTTCTGTGATTTGAATTTCAGAAATCCGACATACATGGTTGTCATTATGATGTAAAATGTGGTTCAATGGGATTAAAATAATTTTTTGTTGTATAGTAACTTTTAAGTTTTTAATCGCGATTAGAGGCAATTAGTGTAATTTAAGGTAAAAACAAAGTTTTAATAATATGAAATGACCTAGACACATGTACTACTCTCATTGGATGTGTTAGGGACGACCAAGACAACCCATGGGTAAACTTGGGGACCCCATGGAGCCACTTGGTTGGAAAATGACATAAATAACTTTTTATTTAAAGTTAAAATAAAAATGTCACAAGCATGAGTTGTTTTACTAAAACAATTTTTAAATGGGGTTATACAAGTCGTATTTTTGACTATAAATATTCATTAAAAAGATAAAACGATTTCATACATCATGATAATTGTTTTATAATTTTTACACATTAAATAATTTAAATTATTTATGACATCATGATGATGCAGTGATTACCTCATTAATAAAGAATTTAAATAAAATGAATAGATAATGTTAAAAATATAACTTAAACTTTTCAAAGACCTATTGGATGAGTATATTTCGAACCCATACCACCTTATCCTAGAACTACATCAATTTGGGACCTTTAAAATCCGAAAATCATTTGAAAATAAAGTAACATTTTGTAACTTTCCAAGAGTGCCCCTCCTCTCCTCTTATAAAAGGCCTCCACCTCTACCACCTACCCACACCTCTCAAGCCTTTCGCTCAGCCAAAACCTACTCATGTTTTCTCTCCACATCTCTCTATTACTCCTAGAAACCACACATTGGGCATAAGTCTTCGCAAGGAAACCTTTGAGCTCAAATCAAAGAGAGATACCCGATTTTAAGGTAATGTCTTCACTTGTGTTCTTTTGTTTTATTTTGCTTCTCCAACCCCCTAAAATATTTTTATTATTTTCTTTTGTAACAACTACAGTATCTTCAATATAATAGGATGTTGTTATAAGAAGTATTCGAGCTACACTTACACACAGCTACATCTAATGGTTAATGAACATACTGTTTCTGTGGATGGTGAATTTCTGCCTCACGAAACAATGATTGTTCAATATTGTTTTAACACCCTCAAAGGTGGCCATTAAGATGTCACTATATTTATATATGAAATATAATATTTTTATCTTTTACTTAAGATTCTGTATTTTTCATTTATGGCATAACTTTACGGTTTCAATTATGGTTAAACGCGATATCTTCATTTTAGGAAGTGCGGACTACCGCCCCCTCAAAGTGATTTGATTCATTAATACCATATGTGGTATGTATAAAGGATAGATTTAATTATATTATATATGATACCATACTGAACTTATAAATACTATTATGTATCATTATTTTTTAATTCCATTAAATAAGAAATAGAAATAGAAGTAGCGTTCATGCGTACGTACGGCTTACCGTCTCCATGAACGGTGCATTTCATTTCTTACCTCTAAATGTTATGTAATATTATAAATGCATGTATATAATGGATATATATATGATATATATGATATATACATAATGAATATAATTCTAGATATAATATATATTTTACCACATGAACAACTTGTAATTATAAAGAGTTTATTTTTGACTCAAGTAGCAATGATCTACAAAACGACCATTATTAACTTAAATAATTACGTAGTGTTCATAGCATGGTTGTAAGTGATATAAAAAGAATAATGAATTTTAAAAAGGTTCTTAAGCAAGTAGAAATTAACTCAAGTTTATTATTCAGGAGGCTAAAGAACGATCGAGTCAAGTCGGACCCGAGGTAAGGGATCCTACCCCTCTCTTTCTTTTTAAGTACACTCTTTTATGTCATTCATTTTAAGCTCATATTTCTTATGATTGGGATGTTATTTCATATTAATCCTAATGTAATTTATATGTTCATATAATGATAGACCCTATTTTCTCTCATCAATCCATTTTGGATGTTTTAATTAGCGCCGTTAGGCAGGCGAAATTTCGTAAGGGGCTTTTTATCTCACTTTGTGTTTTTGTGAGCTTCATGCTACATTTGACAATATTTCCTTTTGAGTGGTGTATGTACTGTCCATTATTCTAATCTTTGTATAACATATTTTCGTTTATGAGTATTTACATCAATGTTGTATAGTCCTTCTTTCATGGGGTGTACGTTTCGAAAGTTACCCAAATCGGTAAGGGAACCTTTCACCCTCCTCTTTTTAAAAGACTTCTTTTGTTATGTCTTTTAATTTACATCTTTTTATAATGGGATATGTTCTTCTATATCCTTATAGATGTAAATTTTATGTCCAAGTGATGAGATACCATTTTTTCTCTCATCAACTAATTTTATGAATTTTAAAGTGATGCCGTTAGGCTGTCGAATTTTACCAAGGGAACTTTTTAACCCAATTTCAATTTCTTTGGGTTCAACATGTAGTTATTGAATATATCATCCTTTGAATATGCGTGACTGACCTTTTATTGTTTTACACTTAATATCCACTTATATTGGGTGTATTTATATTTGTCACACAAAATTATGAGATTGATTTATCTTTAATTTAAGGATTCATTCTTTATAAGGGATTTCATCTCATTTTACATTTCTATTGAGACTTCATTGTTGTTATGAACCAATTCACTCTTACAGGGTGTATATACTGTCCCTTGGAATATTATATCATGAATCCATTTATTCTCCTGATATTTTGATTAAATGTTATTCCTCAATTATGGTATTCAAGTGTCACTCATTTTGTTAAAAACCCTTTAACTAAAATATCATTTTAAATGTTTTAATGATATATTATTTTAAATATTTCTCATTAATATCCATGTTTTTAAAATGGTTTTAAGGATTTAATTATATTGATATTAATGGTTTAAAATTTTAAAAACTTCAAAGTGGTATGGGACACTTTGATTCAAAAATCACTTTTTTAAATGTTTTAAATGGTTATGAAAATGGTTTTTAGAATGGATTCATTATCTTAAAATGTTATATTGTTATTTCAATTTGGGAATGTTATCTTTCCTTTATGCTTATGTTATGTGCTATGATTATGTTATGGTTCTTGGGAATTGTTTAGGAAGACGGGTGGTTCCGTGATAAACTAAGTGCGGGTGAGCCCGATATAGCTCTCCAATGCATTGGGTAATGTGATGGGGTTAAGCATTAAGGTTTCTCCAAAGAAATTTAAGGAATATACTGTGATGGGTATTCCAAACGTAACCAAGAGGGTTAATCCCTACGTAAGAATGTTATGAATGCCTCAAGTTACCTTCATGTCTTATAATTTCTATGATTTATTCATGATTTTTTGAGGTATGTTAAAGTGCCTATGTTTTATGGGTAAATTATGATTTCATTCTTATGTGTATATGTACTCATGTTTCCTTTCCATACTTTTTAAAACCCTTAATGATCTTTTTATGCTCATCCCAAGTTTTTGAAATGTTTTTCACAAGTCAAGGGAATGGTACATGATATGATGATAGTGTCAAGGAAGTGTCAAGAAAGAATCCATGTTTTATTTTAAATATGTTTCCGTTGATGGGATAAATGAATACTATCTTTCAGGTAACCACTTTGTTTAAATGTGGAATTTAATGTTAGTTTTATGATCTAATTCTCCAAAACTCTAAACCTGAAAAGATCCCCAATGTTTAATCTTGTAATAACTCAAGATTAAGTATGGTTTAAGGCTGGGGACTTATAGTTGGTATCAGAGGTTGGTTTAGATAACTTTAGAGGTTAGAGTGTTGTTTAAGAAAAAGTGACAAGTAGTGTATAACCACAATGGTTAGTATATTATATGGAGTCATCGTTTTTTTGAAAGTTAGAATGAGTTTAAGATAACTTTGATAAGTATATCTTGGTGTTTATCTTCCTCTTTTTTATTTGATGATTTTACTGATATACTCACACTGACCTTTTTGGTTTTAATAAATGGCTGGATCTAGCAGGCACCAATGTAACAGTGGATTTGAAGAAAACTGTGACAGATTTATGAAAGAACAACTAAATGATATGGGAGCTACAATGAGAACTCTTGTGGTTATCCTCAACCAACTATCTGGAGTCATGATTGACCACCTGAACCTTAGTGATATTTTTAAGGCATTGTATATGCGAGAAACAAATCCCTACGGATGTTCAGGTAATATTAATAAAGGTAAGTATGTTCAAAAACCTATGTGTCAAATATGTGGAAATAAACACATAGGAAAATGTTTCAAAGGGACAGAAAGATGCTATAGATGTGTAAATGAAGGCCATAAAGCAAGAACCTACCATGGAAAAAAGGAAGCATCTAGTTGACTCTAGGAAAGGTAAAGAAGTTCTTTCTGAAGGATCAATTTAATGTTTTAAATGTGGTGTGCATGGTCATTATGAAAACACATGGCCTACAAAGATGTTTCGGGAATGGGGTCACCAAGATCATACAAATATTCATTTACCAATACCTAATTCCATTCTGATTGAGGATGAAGAAACTGACAATGAAGAATGAAAGGTATGGATTATTTCTTAACAAATGTCTTCCTATTATTGGAATCTTAGGATATGCTTCATGATTTTGATTGTAGGAAATAATTATTTCAGAATAAGTTGAAAAGGAATGGCTAATGGATTATGAAGAATGTTGAATGAGTAAGAAGTTATCATATAAGGGATTCAAGAGTTATAGTAGATTTTAGGATGGTGAAATTCTTAGATGTATTAAGTCTCTTTTGATGATGGGGTTACATTAGAATACTTTTTATAGTAACCCTGATGTTTGATATACGAAAATTTTATTCAAGGAATACTTATCCTTTCTTTTGTGGATATAGTTATAAAGAACCATTTGGGTTTATATGATCCTTGAATTTGAGGCAATTACTGGTTAATACATTTTGGGTTGCAAAATGGAAGTTATCAGATAACCTTTGTGGTTAAAATATGTTATGGTTATTTTTGATGAATTTATCTCTTTTTGAGGAGTGTTATAAAATTATATAGTTTTTGAAAAGGGACAACATGCAGACCGTGTGACAACCCGTCGCGTCGGACGAAGCTGCGGGAATCAAACCCACAACCAAAGTGAAACTGGTATTTATTGCCTACCAATGGACTATGTCAATTTACTGGTTAGTTTGAGTGATTATTTTTAGTTAGATGATTTTATGAATTAAGAGTAAGTTGATTTTTGGTTATCAATGGAAATGATTAGCCTGTCATGGAGGATATGTGATTAGGTTAATTACTTTTCAGTATGAGACTGTAAGAGTAACTGATGTTATTTTGGAGAAAAATGTTAAAATTTATCTTAGGAGACCATGTGATTAAATCCTTCAGAGAATTGGTTTTCAATATTAGTTTGGTTTACTTTGTAAAATTTTATAGATAGATGTTTATTGAATGGTCTTTGTTGAACTTTTGGTTTTTTTGACAAATTTTGAAGATTAAGAATAGATTTTTTTTATAAAGTATTATCCTTTTTGGGTATTATCTAATCTCATAATAATATTTTTGGTTGTAGTTTTGGTTAAGGTCTAAAGACATGGGAAGTATATAGTTCTCTTTTGTGGATTAGGTGATTCTCTATAAGTTGATTATAGCTCTCTTAATGTGAACAAGTCATCCTAAATACTCATCTTTTGGAGAAAATATGAGTTTGTGTAAGAAATCAAGTAAAATTTGAAAGTCAACCTGACAATTATGTATGCTTCCTTATGTTTTAGTTATGCTCATAAATAAATTCCTCAATGAAAAGTAACTTAAAACAAAAATGTTGTCTGTTAATGTTTCCTATTGGGGAATCAAATACCGTTTAACCCATCACAAGTTTGTGATTTTCTTGTTGTTAACTTTCTCCTAGACATGTTTATTATCACTCTCCATCAGAACATGACCCTTTGTTTTTTCCTCCATATCCGTATTTTAATACTTGGAATCCTAGTATGGGTTAACTCGGGTGACATTTTTACTTCTCTACCATTCTTTTAAAGTGATAGTTTTATTGACTCTTGTTCTGATGTGGGATTTTCAATGAAGCTTCCAAGCCCAATTTTAAAATTGCGAGGACGCAATTCCCAAAAGGGGGGAAGGATTTAACACCCCAGGTAAATGAAGAATATGAAATTTTCATATTTATCCATATTTTTTTAATAAAATATTAATATTACTTTAAAGAGAATGCTATGCTCGAGGGCATACCCAATACGCAACAACGAGTTTTTTTGAAATCTCACATTGCACTCTAATAATAAAATAATATTATTTTAAAATTTAGTTAACACCAAGCCATTGTAATGGTGGGAATTAACGGAACTAACTAAAAATTATTATATATGTTTGTCAAATATTTTATCCAATAAATGTTGGAGGCTTAAAATGCAAATGAATCCAATTTTTAAGCATAAATCTTCTAATATTCTTTAAAAGGCCGATTAACCGCCTTTTGATGGAGAACCCTTTTTAAATATACTTTTGAAAATTTTATATGTTGTATTTGAAAAAATAAAATCCTTCTTTATAATCTAGACATAAAAATTTACTTTGTGTAATATTTTGTTATTTTTCCGATAAAGATCATTTTTATTGAAGATGTTGCATTTTAATTCAAAACCTCCTTTTAATCTTATTTATTTATATGGATAGATTATATTTATAATTTAGATTAAAGTTTATTTAGAATATATTTTTACCATTTAATCTAATGGTCATCGTTGGAATTTATTTCACTTTGAAATTGGACTTAAACTAGTGTCAATCTTTTAATAGATATTATTTCTTAAAGACACGCTATTTGTTTTGACAACGGGAATTAATAATTAAATTAATTAATGAAACATATATGGTTTTAATTTTGTAAAATAGACAACATTTTTGAATTCGGAATATCAAATATATCTTAGGGTGAATTTTTGGTATTTTTCTGAAAAACATCAATTTTTGATGAATAGTGAAACCACTAAGTGGTAGTTTAAAAACTGATTTTTCGTTTAAATGAAACATTACCACTTCTGTGATTTGAATTTCAAAAATCCGACATACATGGTTTTCATTAGGATGTAAATTGTGGTTCAATGGAATTAAAATAATTTTGTGGTGAATAGTAACTTTTATGTTTTTAATCGCGATTAGAGGTAATTAGTGTAATTTAAGGTAAAAACAATGTTTTAATAATATGAAATGACCTAGACACATGTCCTACAGTCATTGGATGTTTAATGGACGACCAATACAATCCATGGGTCAACTTGGGGACCCCATGGAGCCACATTGGTTAGAAAAGGACATAAATAACTTTTTATTTAAAGTTAAAATAAAAATGTTACAAGCATGAGTTGTTTTACTAAAACAAATTTTAAATGGGGTTATACAAGTCTTATTTTTTTCTATAAATATTCATTAAAAATATAAAGAGATTTCCTACTTCATGATAATTTTTTTATAATTTTTAGACATTAAATAATTTAAATTATTTATGACATCATGATGATGCAGCGATTACCTCATTAATAAGGAATTTAAATAAAATTAAAAAATAATGTTAAAACTATAACTTACACTTTTCAAAGACCTATTGGATGAGTATATTTCGAACCCTTACCACCTTATCCTAGAAATAAATCAACGTGGGACCTTTAAAATCCGAAACTCATTTGAAAATAAAGTAACATTTTGTAACTTTTCAAGAGTGCCCCTCCTCTCCTCTTATAAAAGGCCACCACCTCTACCACCTTACCCACACCTCTCAAGCCTTTGGCTCAGCCAAACCCTACTCATTTTTTCTCTCCACATCCCTCTCTTACTCATAGAAGCCTCACTTTGGGCAGAAGTCTTCCCAAGGAAGCCTTCGAGATCAAATCAAAGAGAGATACCCAATTTTAAGGTAATGTCTTCACTTGTGTTCTTTTGTTTTATTTTGCTACTCCAACCCCCTAAAATCTTTTTATTCTTTTCTTTTGTAAAAATCCAGTATATTCAATATACCAGGATGTTGATAAAATAAGGATTCGGGCTACACTTACACACACCTACATCTAATGGTAAAAGAACATATTGTTTCTATGGATGGTGAATTTATTCCTCACGAAACGATGATTGTTCAATATTCATTTAACACCCTAAAATGTGGACATTAAGATGTAACTATATTTATATATGATATATAATATGTTTATGTTTTACTTATGTTGCTGTATTTTTCATTTATGGCATACCTTTATTGTTTCCATTATGGATAAACGTGATATCTTCATTTCAGGAAGTGCGAACTACCGCCCCCTCAAAGTGATTTGATTCATTAATACCATATGTGGTACGTATAAAGGATAGATTTAATGATATTATATATGATACCATACTATAATTATAAATACTATTATGTGTCATTATGTTTTAATTCCATTAAATAAGAAATATAAATGGAAGTAGCGTTCATGCGTACGTACAACTTACCGTCTCCTTGAACAGTGCATTTTATTTTTACCTCTTAATGTTATGTAATATTATAAATGCATGCATATAATGGATATATATGATATATATTATATCTATATAATGAATATAATTCTGGACATAATATATATTTTACCACATGAACAACTTGTAATTATAAAGAGTTTATTTTTGACTTAAGTAGCAATGATCTACAAAACGACCATTATTAACTTAAATAATTACATAGTGTTCATAACATGGTAGTAAGTGATATAAAATGAATAATGAACATAAAAAAGGTTCTTAAGAAAGTAGAAATTAACTCAAGTTTATTATTCAGGAGGTTAAAGAACGATCGAATCATGTCAGACCCGAGGTAAGGGATCCTACCCCTCTCTTTCTTTTTAAATAAACTCTTTTATGTCATTCCTTTTAAGCTCATCTTTCTTATGATTGGGATGTTTTTTTATATTACACTTACTGTAATTTATATTTTCATATGATGAGAGACCCTATTTTCTCTCATCAATCCATTTTGAATGTTTTAATTGGCACCGTTAGGCTGCCAAAATTTCGTAAGGGTCTTTTTATCTCACTTTGTGTTTTCGTGAGATTCATGCTACATTTGCCAATATTTCCTTTTGAGTGGTGTATTTACTGTCCATTATTCTAGTCTTTGTGTAACATACTTTTGTTATGAGTATTTACATCAATTTTTTATAGTCCTTCTTTCATGGGGTGTACATTTCGAAGGTTACCCAAATCGGTAAGGGAACCTTTCACCCTCCTCTTTTTAAAAGACTACTTTTGTTATGTCTTTTAATTTACATATTTTTATGTTGGGATATGTTCTTATATATCCTTATAGATGTAAATTTTATGTCAATGTGATGAGATACCATTTTCTATCTCATCAACTAATTTTATGAATTTTAAAGTGACGTCATTAGGCTGTCGAATTTTACCAAGGGAACTTCTTAACCCAATTTCGATTTCTTTGGGTTCAACATGTAATTATTGAATATGGCATCCTTTGAATATGTGTGAATGAAATTTGATTGTTTGACACTTAATATGCACTTATATTGGGTGTATTTATATTTTTCACACATAATTATGAGATTGATTTATCTTTAATTTAAGGATACATTCTTTATAAGGGATTTCATCTCATTTTACATTTCTATTGAGACTTCACTGTTGTTATGCACCAATTCACTCTTACATGGTGTATATACTCTCCCTTGGAATATTATATCTTGAATCCATTAATTCTCATGATATTTCGATTAAATGTTATTCCTCAATTATGGTATTCAAGTGTCTCTCATTTTGTTAAAAACCCTTTAACTAAAATATCGTTTTAAATGTTTTAATGATTTATTCTTATAAATATTTCTCATTAATATCCATGTTTTCAAAATGGTTTTAAGGATTTAATTATATGAATATTAATTTTTTAAAATGTTAAAAACTTCAATGTGGTATGGGACACTTTGATTCAAAAATCACTTTATTAAATATTTTAAATGGTTTTGAAAATGGTTTTTAGAATGGATTCATTATCTTAAAATGTTATATTGTTATTACAATGTGGGAATGTTATATTTCCTTTATTCTTAAGTTATGTGCTATGATTATGTTATGGTTATTGGGAATTGTTTATGAAGATGGGTGGTTCCGTGATAAACTAATGGCGGGTGAGCCTGATATAGCTCTCCAATGCGTTGGGTAACGTGAAGGGGTTAAACGTTAAGGTTTCTCCGAAGAGATTTAGGGAATATACTATGATGGGTATTCCAAATGTGACCAAGAGGGTTACTCTCTACGTAATAATGTTATGAATGCCTCAAGTTACCTTTATGTCTTATGATTTCTATGATTTATTCATGATTTTATGAGGTATGTTAAAGTGCTTATGTTTTATGGGTAAAGTATGATTTCATTCTTATATATATATGTACTCATGTTTCCTTTCCATACTTTTTATAACCCTTACTGAGATTTTTATGTTCATCCCAAGTTTTTGAAATGTTTTTCATAGGTCAAGGGAATGGTACATGATATGATTATAGTGTCAAGGAAGTGTCAATAAAGAATCCATGTTTTATTTTAAATATGTTTCCGTTGATGGCAAAAATGAATACTATCTTTTATGTAACCACTTTGTTTAAATGTGGAATATAATTCAAGTTTTATGATCTAATTCTCTAAAACTCTAAACCTGAAAAGATCCTCAATGTGTAATCTTGTAATAACTCAAGATTATGTAAGGTTTAAGGCTGGGGCCTTATAATTATATTGGGTATGGGTGTATTCAATATTTATTAAAACCCTATGATTGGGGTGTTTGGTCTCTTAGTTGCCTTATGAAAAATGATATAAGATAATTGTGGGTTCTCTGTTCAATGTGACCTATTGGGGATAGGTATTTTGGACTAGGTCATCAATTATAGTGATGTTGGGATTTAACTTCATGTATTGGTGGATTAATTATGTTAATAGTATAAAAATGTTCCTGCTTATAATTGTTAGACATGGGTTGAGTTTTGTGGGGGTATCCAAAGAAATAGGGATTCAACTAGGCATGGGGAGGCCTTTAGTGAACATAAGCATTAATAATTTTGTTATTATAGGATTTATTCATGGGAGGTGTGATTAAGTATATAGTATAAGAATACAAGATATTACTTGTTTATGTATTCGAAATGAAGTTATGGATGGTTCTTAGTGCGAGGAATGCATTTGACATACATGATAGGGATGATAAACTATTTGAATTAGGTATTTGATCTAGGTACTAATGGAATACAACTCAAGGTGGAATGAGTATATCAATGTGATTATATAGTACTAGGGTGAACAAGTACCTTGTTAGTAATTTTATTGGAAATGGGGAATAGATTTATGTTCTGAGTGGTTCATTGGATACTCCTTTACCTTAAGAAAAATAGAATGAGTGTTCCCATAATATATGAAGTATGTTGGATGGAATTTCCTTTAAAGGGAAAGCACTGTTGTTTTTAATATGAAGTTTTCCTAGGAAAAAGTGGGAGATTGGTCGATAGGTGGATTTTGGAAAATCTAGGGAATATGGAGTTTCTCTTTTGAATGTTATGTGTTTATCAAGGACTGAGTCATATTGGTGATTGATAATAATAAATTATTACATATTAACCCACCCCAATAAGTGGGCTTGGCTGATATGTAAATGTAGTTTTCAATAAAAACCTATAATTTCACAATTCATCAAAAAATTAATCATTTTAGAAAAAACTCATAAATTCACCATAAGATAATTTTGAAATGTTGATTCAAAAAATGAATGTCATTTAGTCAAATAAATTTTAAAAAAGTTTCAAAAATTATTTATATTATTTTTTCATAAAAATAAATATAAATCATTTTTTAAGAAAAGACATATTTTTTTCAAATCATATAAAGTATTTAATAAAAATTCAGTAAATTTTTATCAATATGATTTATTTAAATAAAACCATTATAATTATTTTTTTAAAAAAATTACTTAAATTCATTCCAAAAAATCTAATTTATAGGTAATAATAATAGTTTTTAATAAAAATAATAATATTATTTCATTGTTTATTAAAACTCAGTATTGCATGTAACTTAAGCTATTGAAGAAATTAAATATATTTGAAGAAAAAATGCATATGATTCTTAGGGAGTTACAGAGAAAAATTTTGATTGAAAAAGGACTATAGAGATCATGTTAGAATTTCTAGTACAAAAAGTGAGATAAATTCATTAAGGAATGTGGACAATGAAATTTTGGGTTATATTATTTATTCAAAAATTTAAAATATTAATTCTTAGTGACCTATGTATATAAGGAAAAAAGATGATGAAATATTTGGTGTTTAATAGTTTTAAAATATGAGTCAGTGAGAGTGGTTATATTTTTTTTATTAAATAATAATGATCACTCTTGAAGACTAATAAGGTAAAATATAATCTAATCCTATTATGATGAATTAATCATTAGGTTATTAAATTTGAACATTAAAGAGGTGGTTGAGCGTCATTTAATGTTTTAATTATGTGATCCATGATATGAGAAGTTGAAAAAAAATATTTTGAGTGGTAGTGTGAATATGATTGTGTTGTTTTCAATTATTTAACGCCTTATAAAAAATGAGGAGATACTTGTTTTGAAGATCACAAGAGTTGAGTGAGTGAGAAAGATAATGCACAATTTTTGAAGAAGACCAGTGAAACTATACTGAATATACTAACTGTGTTGTTGGTCTTGATCTTGAAGAATATTTTGGGTTAAATGACACAAAAATTTGAAGTTAGATCATTTTCTAGGTGTAGAGAAATAATTTTGAAGTACTATTTATATACTTCAATAGGAGAAGGAAAATTTTAAGAGAAACTTGTTGGATACCCATATAAAAAAGACCAATGGGGTGATTTATAGATCACTAGTGTAATATAATGATGTATCATGTGTGTACTATGGTGCACTTGGTTTTAGGATAGTCTATGGAAAAATCCACCTGTATTGATGAAAATATTGCAGTGATGAATTTATGGCTTGGACATTCCTTATATTTAAAAGAGTAGGTTTAATCATAAGAGGTGTCACACCTTGTGAATAATGCATTAAATATTTACTTTATTTCTATTATTTCATGTGATGTTGTATGTTGTGTTAAGAAATAATATATCTATAATTATTTATAGGATACATCGATTTATGTACAAATATGTGATATGCATAAAATGAATATTTGGAATTGATAAAATCATACAACTTATGATATAACCCCCTATTAGGCCCCCTCTTAGGTGTTTATGAACTGATCTTATTTGGGAATCTAAACTTAAAATATAGTTAAATTGAAACCCCAAAAAAATATAATGAGTTTTTATTTTTTGTATAACCACAATGGTTATATTGCAACACTCCTACCTCGGTCACATTGTAATGTCACTATTCTTGTCAAGGTGCATTTCCTCACCCCTACATGATGCCAAAAATAGAACCTCCCCAACATAGGTCATGTTGTTGTGTAATATTTACCATCATGATGTAACACCCTCCCATTAGTAATGATTTAATAGTAGAACATCCAATAATATTGTGTGACTGAACCCCCTCGAGTAGGTATTCACAACACAAACTCCATCTTTTGTGGGGTGACAAACCATCCACACCAATAACTAATATTATATAGTCTGAAAAGATATTTTATGCATCCATAACAACTATAATACCTCACTATGTTATGATGTGAGGATACATCTTCCATATAATTTAATCTCATGTAACACCTTATCATGATAAACCCCCTATTTGTTGTGGCATGACAAGACTCTAGTAGTATAATTTCATTCTGAACTAGAGGTTGACCCCCGAAACAAACACATGGTCCCCACACCAACACCTTCAATAGAAAAAACAATGAACTAAATTATAATTAGTGTAAATTAAAATGTTTTCAAACCTATTATTGATACAAGGTGTTAAAAACTTCTAGCCTTGTAGCATCTCATCATTGAGTTACATTACCAAGTGTTACCAAGCTTCATTAGTTAAATTATTTGGCCCCTACACTAGTATATTAGTCTCCCAATCCCAATCCTTCTGTTTGTCATGCCCTTTCTTCCACTATAAAAATTCCAAAGGGACTATCTTCTTATAAAGAGTTTTCTCACTCCAATAAACTATATAGACCAGTTTCTCCATGAATAATGTATCCATATTTAGCTCAAACTAATAGAAACTAATTATATTAGAAGGGTTGAAATAGTGTTTAAAAGATGAGATACATGGAAAATATCATGCATAACACTATATCAGTGATACATAACTAACTAATATTAAATGTTAATGGTCCTATAAATATCCTCATGTGGAATAATAAACCTAAGAGTTATCTTCCAATACCCTTGAATATTCTTGTGTTTCTATTAAGGTGAAAATCAATGGAATACCAAGTTGTTCACCTCCAACTCTAGAGGATGTAATCACTGTATAGCATATAATCTCTTTTTCTTCAGATTGGTATCTATCTTCTTCTTAAATAGATGGATATGCTCAAAATTATCTTTCACAGGAGTCAACACAATATACACTGAATCTATTTCCTTTAACCAGTATGGAGGTGATTCGAATGAACTTACATACAAGGGATTAAAAAGTTTTATCTAAATTGATAAATGAAATCTCTTATTTAATAAAATATTTCAATTTGAAAGTTGTTTCTCTTATGAACCTCTAAAATCAATAACACATTCCAACATCATGTCCTCTGACACACAAATGGTACACTCAGACTACCCATCAGTTTGAGGAAGGATGGAAGATCTCAAATTGACTGATATAGTAAGCCATTTTTGTATCCCTTGTAGGGAGTATGCTGGTAAATGAAATCATAATTATAAATGATGCTTCTAAGAACCCCCCCTGAAGATTCACTATCATTTAGAGATATATCCTTCTCAGAACATTGATGGAATAAGTTTCCCAAATTAGTAGGAAATTTATGACCTTTTCCAAAATATCAATGATAAGTGATATCGTATCACTACCATGAGATGAACCGAACAATATATTCCTAAAATACATGCTCACATTATCGCATTTTTTCATATCTATATTTATTCTCTATCTATCATACTCAATCACACTATAACCAAGAAAATATGTATCCTATTGCACTGAATACCTTTGGAATCCAACCACTCATGCACCACTATGTCGATCCTATAGTTATTAAAAATTTAATAATTTACAATCCTCGTGCACTAGTAGTTGTAATTTAAAGTATAAAATAAACTATCCCCACACTTGGTCCCTAACAAAATTACCTCCCAAAAATTCTCATCAAAACTGCAGTCTCACACCTGAGACTATACTCATGACATGTAAGGACCTGACCCCAGTTTCTTGGAGCCCATGTATTATTTTATTACATTGGAATATAAACAAGGAATATACATCACAGATGACTAAGTAGTTTAGTAAATTTGGAAACAATATAAATAAATAAATTCATCATTACAACTTTGAATGAAATACAACATAACTATTTTATTGGGAACATCCACAATTATAATTTTATCTCTATAGTTCATTCATAATAAACTTCTTTATGTCCTATGAAAATTAAATAGAAGAACGGTGTGATATCAAATTCAAAACAATGGTAATAAATATGATGGAATATATCACAAACATAAACATGAGGCATGGAGAATAACTAAAAACACATGGCTTTAAAAAAATAAGCTTGAACATAATATGACAGGATTAAGAACTGAATAAATAATGCTAAAATAAACATAATAAATGGTATTATACTAGTCGAATGACCACATGAACTATCAATACTAGTTTAATAATAAGGTAATGCATAATTCAGGACATCAAAACCATACTGTCAAGGCCTCATACCAAGAACATAAATATATATTTTGTGAAGGCCTCGTGCCAAGAAAATTGTTTATCTCATGAGACATACTAATGCACTGAGGGGATATAAAGGGACCTATCCAACTGTTATTAATTCCAATTCAATTCTCATATGAATGGGGATAAACATAAATAATATATACATTCATGATGAAACTAACGCTTGTAATGTAAATAACATTCACACAACATTTAGCACAAACACTAACCATTTGAAGTAAATTAGTGGATGGTTTTAGGATAGCACATCCACATTAAAAAAATTGTGGATGGTATCATAAAACATTAACCGCATTCAAACATAACAATAAACAATAGTGTTAAAATGGGTGAAAATACTCTTTTAAAATCATCAAGTAATTCTTGTTATAAAAACCCTTTTACATGGAAAAGAAGAGTTATTTTGGGAAAATATCTGTATAAAACCCGAAGTCATTTGAGGTAGATTTATTTTAATAAAAACATTTATTTTGTGAGAATAATTTTTTTAAGAATAGATTCTAGAGTTCTTTGGAAAATAGGTAATAATTTAGAAATTCCCATGAATCGGGCTTGTATGTCGGGAAGAATTTTTTAAAATTCTTTTTAAAATGTGAAACACCCCATAAAATAAAGAAGGAATATGGTTGGTAAACATATATATAACACACATATAGAATTTATTATATGTAAATAATAATTTCATTGAGGTAAGTAGACAATATAAATAACCGGAATGAAAATGAAGGTTTGGGTAGAAAACCCTTACTTTAAGTCGAAAGGTGTTACTCACATGATCTTAATGACCTAAATAATAAAATTTAAGTTCATTAATTATTAATTATAGAACCTCCTATAAATTTTATTTATTAATTATAAACTTATTAGGTTCATTTATGGCTTTTTTATGGGATTAGAGATTCAATTTCATTGTTTGGGGGTGATTTCTTCCCCGGTTTCCATGATTGGTTTACTTTTATTCATGTATGAGTAGACATGTACAATGAAAATGGTCATCTAGAATAGAAGTTGTATGTTATTAGTGAACAACCTGAAGATTACATGGTTAATTTTTTTATTGGGAGTGATGCTTAATCATTATATAATACTTAAATGACAATTGTTTGGGTAAATTGGCGGGTTTTGATCACAATAAACTCATTTTGATTTATGAATTTATATCATGTGTAAAAAAGGATTAAAGAACCTTAAATATATTATAATACATATATTCTATTCTGATTCAAACAAGAAAATTATTTCATGACCAGAATTAAATATGGTAATATAAATTGAAAACCAATCGTCCTTGAATGTGATAAATTAACACATCTCGGATGGTGTTTTCATTTCTAGTACAAAAGAAGGGGAAAAGAGAGGTGATGAATAATTATTCATTTATAATAACAAAATTAAAATAAATGTAAATTGATTGAGTCATTAAAAAATTTGTATTAAAGGATGTGAGGAAATAAAATTAAAAGAATTGAACTTGAAATTAAAGAAATTAAAAGAGGAATTTACCTGTTGATGTAATCTTTCTTAAGAGCCTCTTTAGGGAAGAGGTTTTCATCGTTTTATGAGACCAAGGGCTGATGGATGTGGGGTATGATCGATGGAGGATATTTGGGAATATTTTATACAAGGAACAATGCTTTACTGGAGTAAAGATAAGGGAGAGTGAGGGGGTTTCATAGTGAAGGATAGGAAGGTTTTCCAATTATTTTATTTATTATTTAATTATTTTTCCAAAGACAACCAATATTATTGATTCATGTTACCAAGTATAGTAATATTTGAATGTTAGTTCAAAAAAAATGTGCCTATATCATCCATGATCCTATAAATATTTAATTAAACATATAATATATATATATACGGTAAATTACCATATTTTACTATTCATCAAAAATTTGAGTATTTCTGAAAAATCCCAAAAATTTACCCGGACCATTTTTTGTCATGTAGAATTGAAAAATGAAATCAATTTTTTGAATTTTTTTTCTAAATATTATTAATTTAATTTTTATATAACATCATAATTTATTTAAAAAAGAACAATTTTAAAACTATAATTCATTTTATAAAACATTGAAAACATTATCATGATCTCATTATCTTATAATATTAAGAAAATAAAGTAATAATATGATTTAATATTTATAAGGGGCATATTAATATTAATATTAATATTTATAAGAGTGTGTTACTATTCACTAAAAATTAATTTATTTTTATCAGACTCTAAATATCTTACTACACACAACCATGTATGTCAATTTTTCAAAATTCAAATCACAGAGGTGGTAATAATATATTTAATAACCAGGTTATAAGAAATTGGTTTTTTGTAGAGACTTAGTGTTTCAGGCATTCAAAATTAAATTTAATTTTAAAATCATGGGGTGTTACATGATCCCCTCCTTACAAATTAATTTTCCTTAAAACAAAAAGATTTAGGTAGTTCTTCATCATAGGCACCTTAGGATCATGTGTTACCTCTTTGATTTTATGTTTTTCCCAAAGTATCTGTACCAGTAAATTCATCTGATTACTCATCAATTATTCTTCAGTGTCCATAATCCGAATAAGATCTTCATAGTATGATAGGTCAGGTTCCAATTCTATACCTTTAGAAGTGAGGAAATGCATTGGGTGTGACATGTACTTTCTTATCAATGAGACATGGAACCCATTGTGTACTTTAAACATTCTATGTGGCATAGCCAAAAAATATTAAATAACTCCAATTCTCTTCATAATTTCAAAATGTCATATGTACTTGGGCCTTAGTTTCCCATTCTTCCCAAATATTATAACATGATTCCATGGAGAAACTTTTAAGAAAATATGATCTCCAAATTGAAATTCCAAATCCTTATTTTGACTATCATTATTAATTTTTTGTCTACTTTGAGCTACTTTGATATAGCCTTGAATAGTCTTTACCTTCTCTATTGTTTCCTATACAAGCTCTGGGCCCACAATCATCCTTTCTCCAACTTCATCCCAATAAGTTGGTGTATGACATCTCATTCTGTAAAATGATTCATATGGTGCCATTTGAATACTTGAATGGAAACTAATATTATAGGAAAACTCCACTAAAGGTAAATATTGGTCCCAAATACCATTAAAGTCAAGTGAACATGATCTCAACATGTCCTCTAAGGTTTTGATGATCCTTTTTGATTTACCTCCAGTTTGTGGGTGATTAGAAGTACTCAATCAAATCTCAGTATCCAAATATTTCTGAAGAGTTCTCCAAAATTTTGATGTAAGTCATGGATCCCGATCAGACACAATTGAGAGAGGTGCTCCATTAAGTCTCATAGATTCATTTATATAGAGTTTTTCTAGGCTCTCTAGTGGAAAATCTTCTCTTATAGCGAGAAAATGTGCAGATTTCGTATGTCGATCAGCAATTACCCATATTTCATCATTTTTTCTTAGAGTTTTGTGTAATGCATTGATAAAATCCATGGTGATGTCATCCCATTTCCATGTAGGAATAGGTATTAGTTTCATAACTTCTCTAGGATGTTGTCGTTCAACCTTCACTTGTTGAAAAACTAATCATCATGATACATAATCAAAAATTTTCTGCTTGATTTTGTCCCACCAAAATTGTTTCTTCAAATATATATACATTTTAGTGCTACTAGGGTGTACAAAAAAAATTATAGATATGGGAATCATCCAATAACTCCCTTTTCATCTCAGGTATTGAGAAAACACATAGCCTCATCCCAAATTTCAGAATCACATCTTCACACATGAAGTCAGCGAACTTCCCATCTTTCATAGCATCAATTTTATTTTAAAGATTTTCGTCATCAGATTGTGAAGCTTTAATTATTTCCAATAAAGTTGGTTAAGCAACCATTTGAAAAAGTTAGTGATGTTTATCCTTCTTTGATAGTTCCCATATTCATCTTTACTATATCCATATACAAAGGATCCTTATCAATACCCATTTTTTTTAGAACTCCATGATCATTTTTGCTCAATGCATCAACTAATTTATTTTCTTTTCATGGGTGGTAGTGTAGAGAACAATAATAATCCTTGAGTATTTTGAGCAATCACCTTTTCTTCATATTGTGTTGTTTTTGTGAGAAGATATATTTTAGACTCTTATGATATGTATATATCTCATAATTTTTCACCATAGAGATAATTTCTCCAAATCATCAAATACAATATTACCATTTCTAACTCAAGATCTTGAGTAGGATAGTTTTTTTCATGAATTTTTAACTATTTTGATACATAAGAAATAAATATATTATTCTACATAAGGAAACAACTAAGTTTATTCTTTGATGCATCACTATAGATCCCAAACCCATAATTCTTTGATGGTAGAGTTTGGATTGGTGAATTAACTAATCTCCTCTTAAATTCTTCAAAACCATCCTCACATTGTTTTTTTCCATATGAAATTAACCCCTTTATGTGTAATCTTGGTCATTAGGTTGGCTAAACGGGTGAAGTTCCAAAGGAAATGACAATAATATCCTGCTAAACCAATAAAACTATGTACCTCAGTTATGTTCACTGGAGTAGGCTATTATTGAACATAATTTGTCTTCACATAATCAAAAAACATTACATCCGTAGAGACAATGTGGAAAATAGAGGAAACTGATTGAAGCAAAAATTCAAATTTGCTAAACTTCCCATATAATTCATTTCTTATAAGAGTCTTTAGAATAGTGCACAAGTGATTTTCATGATCTTCATATCTTTGGAAGTATACCATGATATCATTAATAAATACCACCACAAATCAATAATGATATTTGCTAAAAACTCTATTCATTAAATCCATGAAAATAGAGGGACAATTAGTCAGTCCAGAAGGCAATACTATAAACTCATATTTCCCATACCTAGTTCGAAATGACATCTTTGGAATATATTCCTTACTCACATGGAAGTAATGATATTCAAATCTAAGATCAATCTTTGAAAAATACTAGGCTCGCTGAATTTGATCAAACAAGTCATCAATTCAAGGCAAGTGATACATGTTCTTTACTGTTAGAGCATTGATCTCCCTATAGTCAATTCACAACCTCATAGATATATCTTTCTTCTTAACAAAAAATAGGGGCTCCCCATGGAGAAAAACTTGGGAAAATAAATCTGTTATAACTTAATTCCTCTTGTTGTTTCTTAAATTCCACTAATTCCACAGTGGAAATTCAATAAGGGGTCTTTGATATAGGCCTGGAATCAGGAATTAAGTCAATGGAAAACTCAATTTCCCACTATGAAGGATGTATAGTTAAATCATCTTAAACACATCAACATATTCTTTCACAATAGGTATGTCCTCTATTTAAATATTTCTTTCCTCATCCATAGTTATTGCATTCCATTAGTCCCCAATAATTGAATTTAGCAGAGCTACTGGGGTTTGATCTAGATGAGAATTAGATGGAGATGTTTCTTCTCTAAAGATAAGGGATTCAACATCATTCTCAAAAATTATAACCTATTTCTTATTTTAATAAATTTTCTCATCATGGTTAGAAATCCAATCCATACCTTGGATTATATCAAATTAAATCATGGATATGATAATAAAATCAGTAGATAAAGCATGTTTTTATTCCATAATGGGGACGTCTTGGCACAACTTTGGTGTAATGATACTTCCCCTAGAAGTTGTGACTGACAAATCCCTTATTAAATTAAATTGAAAATATCAAATTTTCTTGAAAAAATAGTAACATATAAAATAATTCAATGATATAGAATCAAAAAAAGAATTGGATAAGTTTAAGGAAATGAGTGAAGTACCTTCTATCACATCGTTAAGAACTTTAACCACTGTAGTTGTGACTGTATAAGCTTGGCCTTTCTCCATTGGCCTTATTTAGGGAATGGTTCCCTGGCACTTAGAAAATTCATGTTCATAATTTCCCATATCCATATCATTGTAGCATTGAAAATTGTTATCTTATTTCTTCCCCTAAAATACACAAACATTATAGCCTTTCTTTCCACACTTATAGCATGCCCCTTTTCCTTTTAAGTAGGCACCATGGTGTTTCCTTCACCAATTATCAATGGGTGGAAAGTTAACTCTTCTCTTATTCCCAATTTTTTATTTACTTTTCTAGAGTGTTTAAAAACCCTATTCTTCTCTTTATTTCCTTTAAAGTCATAAGAATTAGGGAACTCTTTTTCCATCTTGATAGCACATGAGACTACATCTTCGTATGAGGAGAATGTTATAGAGACCAGATCCCTTAGGAGGAATGGTTTTAAACCATCAAATAATTGATCAATATTGATCCTTGTATTATATATGTAATACACAACAAATTTTAATATCCCTATGATGTTAGTTTAATACTTTTCAACATTCTCATCCTATTTTTTCCTCAGATTTAGAAGTTGGATTTCCATATCTACTCACTGTTCATGAGGGAAGTATTTTTCTAAGAATATTTCCGTAAAATCCATCCATCTCTTTTCTTCTCTTTATTCCACCTCCTTTGTGTTGTTGATTAAATACAACCAATGATCCGCATCTCTTGATAGTCAATAAACATCCATAACAACCTTCTCTATTTCGTTACATCCCAAAGTAAGAAATATATTCTCTAACGAACTTATCCAATGATTCTATAGAAATGGTTTTTTCCATTAAATGATGAAGTATTTTTTCATATAAAGAAATATAACATAGCTCCCCTACATTGTGGATCTAGATGCTCTATACGGGTAATGTTAAAATTCATAACCTGATTCAGCTGTCCCAGTATAGTTATAAGTTCCTCATCACCAGTCACAACACTAGAGCCAATATCATTATCTTACATAGGAGGGAAATCCCTATATAGAACATGCTTATTCATGCTATTTTAATTCCTTCCACTTGGACCCATTTATAAATTCCAGAATACACTAGATTAGGTTATGAATCATATTGTATAATCTCAGGGTAACAAATACTTAACATAAATAAAAATTCTATACATAGCTGATGTCATAATCATAAACACAGTTTATTTTAAGAGAAACTTAAATTTAAATCCTTCCTAATGACTTTTAAATAAAATGTGAATTATCCAAAGCATATCCTCTGGGAGTGTCAAACTAGGTGTGAAAAAGCCCGTTTTCTTGTTCTAGGATACCCCGATTCAAGCATGAAACTCCGTGTCATAGTTTTCAATCCTAGGCACATCTATGCTAGAATCACATACACTTATAGTATCCAGAAAAGGATTTATTTTCTATAAAGAACCACATAATCAATTTCTTACAAAAAATTCTAGGACTTTCATGTATGTTTACCCTCAAATACTATATTAGATTTTTGTTCCCTAATATACATTTTATAAAACTAGTTTCCATGTTTTCTACTAAACTTTTTATGATACTGACTATAAGTATCTGAGCCCAGTTTCCCATAGTCGGTACCTTATTTTATTACATTGGAATATAAAAAAGGAATATTCATCATGAAGGACCAAGTAGTTTACTAGCTTTGTAAACAAGATACATACCTAAATTCATCATTAAAACATGGAATTAAAAACAACCCAAAAGTTATATTTGGAACGTACAAAACTATAATTTTATCCATCCAGGTCATTCAAAATAAACATCTTCATGTTCTGAGAAAATGAATCATAAGATAGGGGTGAGCTCAAATTCCTAGTAAGGTTAATCAATACAACGGAAGATATCATAGACATAAACATGAGGCATTGTGAATAAATAAAAACACATGCCTTTAAAAAAATAAGCTTGAACATAATATGTCAGGATTAAGTTATAAATAAATAATTCCATTATAAAACATAATCGTGGATATTATAGTAGTTGAATAACCACATGAACTATCAATACTTGTTTTATAATGAGGGAATGAATAATGTAGTACATCATAACCATACCGTCAAGGGAGCCAAGAAAATAAATATCTATTCTTCCAAGGCATCATTCCAAGACCATAGTTTGTGTAAGAACCTAGTTTTTGCTGTGAAAGACTTTGGAATATTCTTGATGATATTCCAGAGCAGCGCCTTCAGACGGCGCGCGATTCCGAGCCTCGGAGTGGCCGGAATTAAATTTTCAGTGCGTTCACACAGGAAACGCTAAATAAATGAGATAACTCCTAAACGGAGTTCCGGATCAGAGATCCGAGTGTACAGATGGGTCCGGAATGGGGTGTTTACCCTGGGAATGACATAAAACATGTCGGCGCGGGACGTTTGGACCCCTCGCCCGCTTCTGGAGCGTTAAATGGATTAATTAATTAATTAATTAATTCGTTTAATGGCGAGACGCTAGTATCTCCTAAACAGTGGCTCGGATTGGAAAAACTAGGGCACTGTTGAGTTCGGGGCATGCCGTTTACCCTAGGAGGGGTGTCAGTTTTGCGGGCGCGGCCTGTCTGTGAAAAACGGCCCCAGGGGCATTTTTATAATTTGGCAGCCTCGGGCGCTAAGTTTAATAACTTTTGAATGGGGTCTCGGAATAAAATTCCGAGACCGCCGTTGCGTACAGAGCGTGGTTCTTAGCCTAGGGGAGGCTAAATCCCGACCCTGTTGGGAGTTCGGTTTCGGGGCTGTCGGGCGGGCGTTTAAGTGATTTGTACTGAAACACCCCCCCTTCTTCTTCTTCTTCTTCTTCCTCAAACCCTCCTCCCCCTCCTCCACCTTCGGCGAGGGAGCTCTGGCGAGGCTAGCTTCGGCGAGGCGACTTCGTCAAGGTGTGGTGGTGTCGGCGGATCGACGCGAAGCTCCGAGCGAAGCCCAGCGAGGTAGGCGGTGTTCGTTTGCATTTTAAATTTCGAACCCCTCTTTGAATTCAAATTTTAGTGTCTAATTGCTAACTGATCTTCGCTCCAAGCCCGTAGTCGCGTAGAGCGTGTTCTTAGGTTTCCGACGCTCTCCTCGGATCGAAAATCCGAGTCCTGGGGTGCCCGGGGCAGTCCCGGGAAGTTCAGGCCGGAAATCTGGATTTCCGGCGAATACTGGCGGCGGACGGTGGTTCCGGAGAGGCGGCGCGGCAGAAGGCAGGCCGGCAATCCGGCCGGCTGGGCGGCACCTCCACGGTGCGGGGCGGCTCGGCTCACCGGGTGAGGGCGCTGGCTGCGGGAGCCGGCGAGAGGAGACGGCGGGGTCGCAGGCGCGTGACCCCGTGGCTGGACAGAGACCTGCGCGACGCGGGTCTCCGTCTGGAAAGCCAACCAGCCGTGTCGGCCAGTCGGGGGAAGAGGTGCCCGCGCGGAGCGCAGGCGAGGCGGGCTCGTGGGAGGCGGTTGGGCCGCGGTCCCGGCCGGCCGGTTGTGGGCGGACCAGCCGGTCCGGGCCAGTCCGGCCCAAGGGGTCCCCCCCTTTTTTAACTTCCGACGTCCGTAGCTTTCATTACGAACGTCCGTTTTGCGCGCCGTCTACGGCGGCGCCGACTTGACGCAGAGGCATGAATTTTGAGATGGTTTCAGGAATTTATAATTCCCGAAACGAGGGGTTGCGGAGGCGCGACATGTCTTTAAGTGGTTTGTCATTTTCCGGGGGAAACTTGTTTTGGGTGGCGCAGACGCATCCGACGTCCGTTTTGAGCGCCGTCAGTGGCGTTGGGGCCCTGACATCGAGGCGAAGGTTTCCAGGGTGGTTTCAGGCGTTGAGGAAGAGGTTGAGGCGTGGGCCCCATGACCCGTCTTTTGAGCTGCGTGCAGCTTTTAGCGACTTTTCCCTCGGACGTCTGTTCAGGGCGTGCGAGCAGTCGATGTTGGGTGTTTTTCTGAGGGCAACGCGTTGCCGAAGTCTGCCCGCTATAATTCCGAATGATGGTGCAGGGCCCACGAGGGTCGTTTGGGCGTCGATGGTGATTTTCCATCTTTATCACCGGGCGACCGTTTTGGACAAGTGAATAGTCCATTTTGTGTACTTTTTTGAGAGGATTGCAATAGTGCGATCCGTTCGTTGAGTTTCAGGATCGGGATGCGGGTCCCACGTGGCATCGCTCATGTCCGGTGCACCGGGATGCACCTTTTTATCCCGATATACATTTCACTCAAGTGAGTAGTGCTTTTGACGTGTTTTCCTGAGGGGATCGCAATGGTGCGATGCGCCCGACTGTTTTCGGGGCCGAGGCTCAGGATCACGGGACGTCGTTCGGGCGTGAGGCAGTGTTGGTGACTTTTTCGTCGGATATCCGTTGGAGGCGAGTAAGTAGTCGATCTCGCGTTTTTTTCCGCGAGGATTACAACGGTGCGATCTGTTTGGTTGTGCGGAGCCTCTTGCGCGATCTTGTTAACATCGGAAGCATGGAAGGTGCTCTAGTGGTGGTACACCCTACCTTGTTTGTAGCGGACCCTTGGCGTGTGATCGCTCACTCTTGGGAGAGTGATGTAAATGATTCATGAGATGTGGATGGTCATGCCTGGGCCTTTGAGGTGGAGTTGTTACGTAACGCCTTCTCGTTCACGCTGGGTGTCGTGTGCACGATAGCCTTTCGGCTAGAATGAGGTATACTCCGCTAGTATACGGGAGTGCATGGAGGTACGTGTGGTTGTTTGTACCTAAGGATGTTTGTGCGCTCAGTTGGGGTTGACTTGGGGCCACACGTCGTGTGGGACCCATGTGCGTGCCGTGTTCTGCTTTGCGTACTTTGACCTCTCGTGACATAGAGGGTCCCTCTGTGCTCGTTTGTTTGACCAGCAAGGTTGAGTGGTCTCCCCCTGGTTTTGTTCTCGATGGATCGGCCGGTAGCGGTGTTAGTGACACCTAGTGATGGGACAGGCGCTGAACCCCTTTGGGTGAGTTGTGCTGGAGTTGGGTGGTTGCGCGGTGCCCACTCCGTGTTCGGTTTGCTAGTGTTGTACCCTCCAGTGGAGATGGCCATGGAAATTTTGAGTTCTACCCTCCAGCGGGGCTGGGCAGTGGGTTACACATCGACCTCTTCAGGTTTACCCTCCAGCAGTGCTGGGCAGTGGGTTGCTCACTGACTTCTAGGGTTTACCCTCCAGCAGAGACTGGGAAGTGGGTCACCCGATGCTATTAGGGACTACCCTCCAGCAGATACTGGGCAGTGGGTCACCTGACGCTAGTAGGGTCTACCCTCCAGCGGAGGCGGGGCAGTTGGTCACCCGACGACCTATTAGGGTCTACCCTCCAGCAGGGCTGGGCAGTGGGTCGCCTGTCGACTTATTCCAGGTCTACACTCCAGCATGGCTGGGCAGTGGGTCGCCTGATGATGTGTTATGGTTTACCCTCCAGCGGGGTTGGGCAGTGGGTCGCCTGATGATGTGTTATGGTTTACCCTCCAGCGGGGCTGGGCAGTGGGTCTCCTGATGATGTGTTATGGTTTACCCTCCAGCGGGGCTGGGCAGTGGGACACCTGTCGGCATTCCAGACTCAGTCCTCTCGACTAGGCTAGTCTGTGGCTTTCCTCCGTGTTTACCAGAGCAGGACCCTTGGTTATACGAGTCAGTGTTGTGACGACTTGACTTTGAGGAGACCTCTCGACTGCAAGGCAGTGATGAGGTGTGGTTTGACTTTCCTAGAACTCTCAAGTATGATGATCTCTTTCCCCACCAAGATGCGTTCTTGTGACGCGATCTAAAACGGTGCGGGAGAGTCAGTGCCGCCCAAAGCGGATAATGTCGAAGTGCGGTGATTGATCCCCTTGGCTTGCGGTTTGGGGAAGACGTGCGGGATGCTGGGCATCGATGAAGTTTACTTATGGGACTATTGGCTACTCTTTCTTGGGCTGAGCTACAGGAAGGAGATCCCCTTACGACATTGTTCGTGCTTCTCGATTGAGCATAAGGATATGTATATACCTTGTTCGAGTACCCACTTCTTGGGTTTGGTTACTCTCCTTCCAGGAGAGGCGAAGACGGGCGGGGTATGCCACGTGCTTTCTGTGTCTAGATTATCGTGGTTGGATGAGTCTACTCTCCTGCTATAGGTAGAAAATACTCGACGGGAAGTTCGTCCTCTCACCGTTTCTAGCTCCTTGTGCCTGGACGATTCTACCTTCTTTCCTCTTGTTGGGTTGAGCTGGACTCTTTACTATACTCTTTACTGCACTCCTTGTTGTACTCATTTACTTTTCCCATTTGCTCTACTGCTCACCCTTCGGTACCTCCTTTTGTTGCTCCCTCGAGCCTTCAGGGTATCCTACTGAGTATTTTTATACTCACCCCTGCTTGGGCTTTTCCCACACTTGGTGTGCCCTTGCAGATGACGGACAGGTGGATCATGGATTTAGTAGAGCGTAGGAGCGTAGGATCTTGGGAGCTTGGACCGCGTGCGGTGGTCATGGCCAGGTTTCAGGTGGGAGACCCGTCAGCTGTTTCTTTTTGTTTCCCTATTGCCGGGTTGTGGCACTTTTCTGGTCGGGCGCGTGTTTTGCCCCTTTTTCCTTTTCAGCACTTTGCTTGTACTTGTAGAGGTCGATGCACTTGTGGTATATATATGGCAGTTACCCTTTCCATTTCTTTGCTTGTCTTTTCTTTTACTCTGCAATTTTTCATTGAGTGTGCTGTGTGTGTGTGTACAGGTACTTAGGCAAAGGCCTCCCCGAGTTATTGTGCCTTCGGCGCTGGTCGCCAGCCCCTGGCCTATGGAAGTGAGCCTGGGGTAGTTATGGCTCGAGCCCGGGTAGGGTCGGGTCGTGAAAAAGTGGTATCAGAGGTGGTTTGTTCCTTGGGACGTTGTGTGGACATCCCTAAAAGAGGAATTGGTTGGGATTTAGGGCAACAATGTCAACATGTCTCGAGAGTGGCTCTTAGGCCAGGGAGTCCAGTGATGGTGCGGCGGCCGACGTATCCATTCACCAGGACCTTGATAACACGCTTGTCGACTCGGTATGCTGAGACACTTGTTTTAGGGAAAATTGGTTTGTGCATCACATAGGATCGAGTCTTTGACTATCCTTCTTGAGTCAGCTCCCCATCATTGTTGTTGTTGGTATATACATATATGCTCATCTGACCGCGACACTCCTTGATAATATTCAGGATGTCTCCGCGAGGACAGCCAGCCAGGATACCAGCTTGGGTGCGTGACGATGACCCTGTGAGCTACGAGGCCATAGTACAAGACCCATCGTGCGAGCCCTTTTCTCCACGTGGGCCGATAGCAGCACCCCCACCTGTTGAGCAGCAGGCAGTTTCAGCAGAGCAGGATGAGCTTGAGCGTAGGTTGAGCGCGCTCCGTGAGTTCCAGCGGCAGAGACCACTGAGGTTCAGTGGTGAGCCAAACCCTCAGGCAGCAGAGGTTTAGCTTGAGGCAGTGGTTCTCCTTTTCAAGCTTGTGCAGACGCCGACAGATCAGAGAGTGTCTTTGGCAGCCACCCTTATTCATGGAGCATCTTGGAGTTGGTGGAGTCTGGTGACTCAGTTTCTTGACGAGTCGTCGCTTTTGTTGGACGACTTTCTGTTGTTGCTCCATGAGGAGTTTTTCCCCTTCTGCTTACGCTCCGTTCGGATTTAGGAGCTCCTACAGTTTCAGTAAGGAGGGATGACGGTGGCCGAGTACATGACTAGTTTTTCAGACCATGCACGCTTTTACCCGGACTTGGTCCATGACGACAACCTTCAAGTGTAGAAGTTTGACCAGGGTCTCCGCCGAGAGATTCGTGTTGTCATAGTACCCTTGGGCATTTCGACATATGCCGAGGTGCTAGAGCAGGCGCTGGTGACAGAGGGCTTCCTGTCATGTTTTGCGGTTGGTAGTGGCAGTGGGCGCGACAGAGCCGGGACGTCTTCCGTAGTTAGCAGGCACTAGAGGACAGGATCTCGATGCAGGTGGCCTTCCCACTGCCAGTTCCGGAGATGTGGTCATATACCACTGTGACGAAAAGTCGCAGGGCCTCAGCCGAGGATGCCCTTCCGTTAGTGGATCCCGGGCCGTGGTTGTACACTATAGTGGCGCCGGAGGACACCAGGGCAGCCCAGAGAGCGCCGGTGATATGCTTGTGACGAGCAAGGTCACATGGCACGAGACTACCCAACCCGAGTTGCTAAGAGCTTCGGGCAGGCAGCAGGCGCACCACCACGGAAGAGGCAACGCCGTGATCGGAGTAGTGGACAGAGAGGTGGCGCTAGTAGAGGAGCGAGAAAAGCTGGTAGTGGGGGACGACGTTATGAGGCCTTCCCATCACCACTAGGTGGTCCACGTCAGGCTCCGGGAGCTGACGGTTGGGACCATGGACAACTGCGAGCTTTGCATGTCTATGATCCTGCAGAGCATGGGATGGTGCGAGGTACCCCTTGCGACCCTTCTACTTCTTGCAGTAGAATTTTTAGGCTCTGCGCGTGAAAGGCTTTTCTTCCTGATCCTTATTTGAGGTGTTACCAGGGTGACGCAAGGCATCGGGTGTAACCCTGTGTTGGTAAGGAAAAAGGTGTGAGACCTTTTCCTTTAGTCGATGGTGTTGACTCCTTTTCCTTTTGAGCGTGTAAGAGAGCATCGACTGTGGAACCTTGCGTGACTAGATATCCTTGGGTGTTCCACCATATGGACATTCTGAAGGAGGGAATCACCGAGCCTTGTTCCAGGTGCGGGTGGTGATTCCAGTCGCGGCGTGCAACATAGAGGTTTGACCGGGGAGGTGAGCTACCCTCGAGAGCCTTCGGGCCATTTGAGATCGTGCAGAGGGATGAAGAGGCTCTCTACCGCCTTTCCCTAGCCCCAAAGTCTGGAGTGGGTGCACAACGTCAGCAAGTGCCGACCTCGCGTGAACGGATCAATTATTTGGTCTGTGTGCGGTGACATAGAGCTGTGCGTGGGTTCTTCTGGGTACGGGAAGCCAGGCATGGCTTAGTACCCTGTGTTTCTCCCTAGTTTTTCTTTTCGAGGAAGAAAAGTTTGAAGGAGTGAATGATGTAAGAACCCAGTTTTTTCTGCGAAAGACTTTGTAATATTCTTCATGATATTCCAGAGCAGTGCCTTCAGACGGCGTGCGATTCCGTGCCCCGGAGTGGCCGGAATTGAATTTTCAGTGCGTTCACACTGAAAATGCTAAATAAATGAGATAACTCCTAAACGGAGTTCCGGATCAGAGATCCGAGTGTATGGATGGGTCCGGAATGGGGTGTTTACCATGGGAATGACATAAAACTTGTCTGCGCGGGACGTTTGGACCCCTCGCCCGCTTCTAGAGTGTTAAACGGATTAATTAATTAATTAATTAATTCGTTTAATGGAGAGACGCTAGTATCTCTTAAACGGTTGCTCGGATTGGAAAACCGATGGCACCGTTGAGTTCGGGGCGTGCCGTTTACCTAGGAGGGGTGTCAGTTTTACGGGCGTGGCCCGTCTGTGAAAAATGGCCCCAGGGGCATTTTCGTAATTTGGCAGCCTCGGGGGCTAAGTTTAATAACTTTTGAACGGGGTCTCGAAATAAAATTCTGAGACCGCCGTTGCGCTCAGAGCGTGGTTGTTAGCCTAGGTGAGGCTAAATCCCGAATCCGTCGGGAGTTCGAGTTCGGGGCTGTCGGGCGGGCGTTTAAGTGATTTGTACTTAAAACCCCCCTTCTTCTTCTTCCTCTTCTTCTTCCTCAAACCCTCCTCCCCCTCCTCCACCTCCGGAGAGGCGAGCTCCGGCAAGGTGTGGTGGTGCCGGTGGATCGACGCGAAGCTCCGGGCGAAGCCCAGTGAGGTAGGCGGTGTTCGTTTGCGTTTTAAATTTCGAACCCCTCTTTGAATTCATATTTTAGTGTCTAATTTCAGCCCAATCTTCAATCCAATCCCGTAGTCGCGTAGAGCGTGTTCTAAGGTTTCTGAGGCTCTCCTCGGATCGAAAATCCGAGTCTTGGGGTGCCCGGGGCAGTCCCGGGAAGTTCCGGCCAAAAATCTGGATTTCTGTTTGATACTGGCGGCGGATGGTGGTTCCGGGGAGGCGGCGCGGCAGCGGCGCGGTGGAAGGCCGGCCGGCCATCCGGCCGGCTGGGCGGGACCTCCGCGGTGCGGGGCGGCTCGGCTCTCCAGCTGAGGGCGCCGACTGCGGGAGCCGGCGAGAGGAGACGGCGGGGTCGCAGGCGCGCGACCCCGCGGCTAGACAGAGACCCGCGCGACGCGTGTCTCCGTGTGGAATGCCGACTGGCCTTATCGGCCGGTCGGGGGAAGAGGCGCCCGCATGGCGTGGGGGCGAGGCGCACTCATGGGAGGCAGCTGGGCTGCGGTCCCAGCCGGCCGGCTGTGGGCGGACCAGCCGGTCCGGCCCAAGGGGTTCCCCCCCCTTTTCTAACATCCGACGTCAGTAGCTTTCGCTACAGACGTCCGTTTTGCGCGCCGTCTGCGGCGGCGCGGGCCTAACGCAGAGGCGGGACTTTAGAGATGGTTTTGGGAATTTTTAATTCCCGAAACGAGGGGCCGCGGAGGCGTGACACGACTTTAAGTGGTTTGTCGTTTTCTGGGGGAAACTTGTTTTGGGCGGCGCAGACGCATCCGACGTCCGTTTCGAGTGCCGTCAGTGGCGTTGGGACCCTGACATCGAGGCAAAGGTTTCTAGGGTGGTTTCAGGTGTTGAGGCCGAGGTTGAAGCTTGGGCCCCACGCCCCGTCTTCTGAGCTGCGTGCAACTTTTAGCGACTTTTCCCTCAAACGTCCGTTCAGGGCGTGCGAGCAGTCGATGTTGGGTGTTTTTCCGAGGGCAATGCGTTGGCGAAGTCTGCCAACTGTAATTCCACACGATGGTGCAGGGCCCATGAGGGTCGTTTGGGCGTCGACGGTTATTTTCCATCTTTATCACCGGGCGACCGTTTTGGACAAGTGAATAGTCTATTTCGTGTACTTTTTCGAGAGGATTGCAACGGTGCGATCCGTTCATTGAGTTTTGGGACCGGGATGCGGGTCCCACGTGGCACCGCTCGTGTGCAGTGCATCGGGATACACCTTTTTCTCCGGATATCCGTTGCACTCAAGTGAGTAGTGCTTTGGACATGTTTTCCCGAGGGGATCGCAATGGTGCGATGCGCCTGACTGTTTTCGGGGCCGAGGCTCGGGATCATGGGACGCCGTTCGGGCGTGAGGCAGTGTTGGTGACTTTTTCATCGGATATCCGTTGGAGGCGAGTAAGTAGTCGATCTCACATGTTTTTCCGTGAGGATTACAACGGTGTGATCTGTTTGGTTGTGTGGAGCCTCTTGCGCAATCTTGTTAGAACGGAAGCATGGAAGGTGCTCCAGTGGTGGTTCGCCCTACCTTGTTTGTAGCGGACCCTTGGCGTGTGATCTCTCACTCTTGGGAGAGTAATGTAAATGATTCATGAGATGTGGATGGTCGTGCCTGGGCCTTTGAGGTGGAGGTGTTACGTCACGCCTTCGCGTTGACGCTGGGTGTCGTGTGTACGATAGCCTTTGGGCTGGAATGAGGTATACTCCTGGAGTATACGAGAGTGCTTCGAGGTATGTGTGGTTGTTTGTACCTGAGGATGTTTGTGCGCTCAGATGGGGTTGACTTGGGGCCACACGTCATGTGGGCCCCATGTGCGTGCCGTGTTTTGCTTTGCATACTTTGACCTCTCGCGTCATAGAGGGTCCCTCTGTGCTCATTTTTTTGACCAGCAGGGTTGAGTGGTGTCCCCCCTGGTTTCGTTCTCGATGGATCGGTCGGTAGCGGTGTTAGTGACACCTATGATGGGACAGGTGCTGAACCCCTTTGGGTGAGTTGTGATGGAGTTGGGTGGTTGCGTAGTGCCCACTCCGTGTTCGGTTGGCCAGTGTTGTACGCTCCAGTGGAGATGGCCATGGAAATTCTGAGTTCTACCCTCTAGCGGGGCTGGGCAGTGGGTTACTCATCGACCTCTTCGGGTTTACCCTTCAGCAGGGCTGGGCAGTGGGTTGCTCACTGACTTCTAGGGTTTACGCTCCAGCAGAGACTGGGCAGTGGGTCACCTGATGCTGTTAGGGTCTATCCTCCAGCAGAGACTGGGCAGTGGGTCACCCGACACTATTAGGGTCTACCCTCCAGCAGAGGCTGGGCAGTGGGTCACCCGACGACCTCTTAGGGTCTACCCTCCAGTAGGGCTGGGAAGTGGGTCGCCCGTCGTCTAGTTCCAGGTCTACCCTCCAGCAAGGCCGAGTATTGGATCGCCTGTCGACTTATTCCAGTTCAACCTCCAGCATGGCTGGGCAGTGGGTCGCCTGATGATGTGTTATGGTTTACCCTCCAGTGGGGCTGGGCAGTGGGTCGCCTGATGATGTGTTATGGTTTACCCTCCAGCGGGGCTGGGCAGTTGGACACCTGTCGGCATTCCAGACTCAGTCCTCTCGACTAGGCTAGTCTGTTTCTTTCCTCCATGTTTACCAGAGCAGGACCCTTGGTTATACGGGTCAGTGTTGTGACGACTTGACTTTGAGGAGACCTCTCGACTGCAAGGCAGTGATGAGGTGTGGATTGACTTTCCTAGAACTCTCAAGTACGAGGGGCTCTTTCCCCACCGAGACGTGTTCTTGTGATGCGATCTAAAACTGTGTGGGCGAGACAGTGCTGCCCAAATCGGATAGTGTCGAAGTGCGGTGATTGAGACCCTTGGCTTGCGGTTCAAGGCAGACGTGCGGGATGCTGGGCATCGATGAAGTTTACTTTTGGGACTGTTGGATACTCTTTCTTGGGATGAGCTACAGGACGGAGATCCCCATATGACATTGTTCGAGCTTCTCGATTGAGCATGAGGATATGTATATACCTTGTTCGAGTACCCACTTCTTTGGTTTGGTTACTCTCCTTCCAGGAGAGGTGAAGACATGCGGGGTATGCCACGTGCTTTCTGTGTCTAGCTTCTCGTGGTTGGATGAGTCTACTCTCCTGCTATAGTTAGCGAAGACTCGACGGGAAGTTCGGTTATAAAAAAGTGGTGTTTTTTAGAGAATAATTTTTTAATTAATTCAATATTAAATTTATTTTCAAAATCTTGGGGTGTTATATAGCATAAAACCTCTCTCCACCATAATTTTTATTACAATTTTTATAATCACTAACATCCCACAAACCGTGTCATACCACATGTCCATTTCCAAAATACATACCCAATCCTTACCCCAGACTATAACACATAGCTCAAAGCCATAAATAAATAAATATGTTAACTTTAATCAATATTATCATTTATTAATACACATATCTGGGTATTTCCTCTTTACCAAACATAACCTAACTACAAATATCAAATAATTACCACAAAATTGCACCCACCTACGAGTTGGGTCTTCCAACACATCACTACCAATATTTTCCAAAGAACAATTGAAATGAGAATCATATAATCAGATCATTAATTGATTTTCCACACCAAAAGACATTCCTCAACACTGATCCATTAGTATGATCTTTCTGGAAACCTTATATTATTCAAACATTGGCATTCCTGAACCCCCTTGTTATATTTTTAAAGTCATATCATACGATCCTCACTGTAGGGTCTATAGAATCATGACATTCCTTGTAACCATCAATGATCTTTTTCCACACACAATATTGATGGATATTACTAAAAACAATGTCTAAACTGATCATATTATGACTCACATTTGAATTTATTATGGACTATCATTTTCTCATTATAGGTTTCTCCTTTTTATTTTTACCTCACCCTCTATGACTACAAAATTCTATAATCCCCACAAGGCCACACTGATTCCATCATTACTTTTCATTCTATAAATATTTATGGACTTTAGGCAACCACACCTCATATTCACTAACAAATTATGTGTCAAATCACATGAGTTAACCATATTAAATACCCATATTTATCATGACACCCCAGTCATCCTCAGTCATCCTCAATTAACCAATACTTGATGAGTTAAATAGAATCAAATTCTCTCACCTACAATGGAATTATGTTAAAATGGCCACCAACCTATACCATCATCTAGTCATATAAATGTGTTCCACACCTTTATAATTATCTCATAATACCCTATAAACTATTATGAGAGATAATATTCTAAGAAATCGGCATCCGACAACCTATCGTGATTATGGTTAAAATGAGTTTACCGGGGGTTTAACTAAACTGATTAGAGGTAAATGACATATAAACTATCACAATACCCAATTTATGGTGAAATTTAAACCTTATAACCTATAAAGTTCCATAATGACCCATTTGGGAGCCTTTGTTTTGTGTAAAAAACATGGGTAGATGTTTTCTTTTCATGAACTTTATGTTTTTTGCCTCCCCCTTTTACAAGATGCCACCCATATCCTATCTTATTAAACCTTAAAAAACATTTGGTTCAGCTAAAACATGCCCAAATATATTAATAATTTCCATAAACACATCCTAGATACCTTATTTTTATTAGAAAACCATTTTATAATGGATTTAGGTATAAACTAAATGTGGTTCTTTGAAGAAAATATAAAATAATTAAAATTGTGTTTTTGTTTTATTTATTATTAAACCTCCATAAAATATTATTCAATTATGATGATATAATAACAACTATATATACCATATACTAAGATTTTATTATGCTAGTGTAATTATCAACATTAGTCTTCTATTTCATAAAATGGGAAATGAAACTATCCATCATGGGTACAGTGAACATCCAATTTTGAAGCGATGATATTAATTTTCCATTACCACCTATAAAGAATGAATATAATGATGAATTTAATATTTTTATATGATATTTTTTATATTATTATACTTTTTTAGTTATAATATCCCATATATATTCCTAATTTTCATTCCTTGGGATACGATAACGTCGCTTGTGTGTCTGAAGGACTATCACATCTTGTAGTGATGTGATTCATTTTTCAAATATGCTTTAAATGGAAGATAATAAGGATAAATTTAATCAATATATGTCATATATATGACATAAAAATCATTCTATAAATATATAATATTATTTACATTTGTTTTCTTTCATCAATCAAGAAAATGTATACAACGTTCATCCGTACGTATGACCTACCCTCTCAAGGAATGGTGTAATTAATTTTATACCTATAACATTAATGGTTTAATATAATTAATTATATAATGAATATATATGATATATATCATGGTAAAAATTATGGATATGATGGAACCATGATCTGGATTAAATTATTGAAGATAGTAAACCAAAACAAAAAAGAAAAATAACAAAGTAGTTATTACCTGAAACATGATTTTTAGAAATAATTATTAAAAAAATCGTAATAAAAGGTCATAAGAAAATCATATATGGTATGTTAAGTATGATTATTATTTTTAATATATGTAAAATGAAAATATATTTATTATATATAATTTTTGAGCTTGTTTTAAAGAATTCAATACTTAAGTTAGAGGATTTTCATCTCACTTTTATTTTTGGGGGACACATGCCTTATACACCACTTTTTTCTCTTTTATCGTATACATGATGCCCAAGAATTTCATTCATGAATATTCTCATGAAATTATGGTATATAAATATCCACCTAATTTTCTTTATTTCATGGGTATTACTAGTTAACAAATACTAATGTGTCATAGGTTTTATGTTACAATATCATTTCCTATCAAGATTGTTTACTATTATGTTTTTTATGATGAAATATTATGATATAACTCTCAATAAACAAATAATTTTTCTTAAATATTATTTATTTCATAAAAATAATTGTTTTTAATTCATTTTTTTATTTATGTACTTAATAGACAATAATAATGTCTTTAAGGAAAATTAAATTTATTTCATTCTTTATTCAAAAACACATTTTCTTAAATGTACATGTTTTATATAAATAATTTAAAGATTGTTTTAATTTTCTACAAAGGCCGTTTAAATTCATTTTAACCCATTATTTATTTTCCTTTAAAATTGGGTTTATTGGATTCTTCTTTAAGTTTTAAAAATAAGGAAATTTTTTACTTTTTACCAAAGTGTAGAAAAAGTGTTTAATAACTTGAATGAAATGAAAAAAACTTATAACAATCAATAAAATTATTCTATTTCAATATAAATTTATTTGGTTTCAAGATTATTTCCCAAGAAATAGATTTTAAAAATATTTTATGAATTTATTGTTTTAAAAAGTTTATTTTCAATGAAATTTTTTTCCTTAGGAAATGTTACATGTGATTTTTCAAAATCATTTTCTATATAAGATGAAATACTTTGATGTGACTCAAAATTTAATGCAGATATGATCCAATTGTACCATAATTATTATTTATATAGATGTTTTATGTCTAATATGACTGTATTTTTATGAAACCTATTCTTTTTCCATGAGTTATTATATGATAAAATGATTTTTTTAATGAAAATCAATTCTTTTCCCTGGGTTATGCTATAAATAAAAGTTTATAAAACCTATTTCCTTTCATGGTATTTGATATAGTGAATGTTTTATGATACTATGGAGCATAGATATATGATTAATATGATATGTGGGAATTATTACTCCATATAATCCGTTAGTTAATGATTAATGTTATATAAGCTCAAATGGTATACATGAGGTTACCCCAATACCAATATTGGGTACATGATAGGTTATCCCACATCTGAAATAGGGTACATTATATTTTATCATAAGAAAAAATAACAGAAATATTTGTTTATCCCAAGAATAACAAGTTATGAATGTATTAGTGGAGAGCCTTTACATAAGATTTTCAATTATTTTGTGTATGCCACTAATCTATATCTTATGAAAATGTTATTGTCTCATGGCTCATGTTATTTTATTACATTATGATTCATGTCTTATGAAATACCAATATTTATGTGGTGACGCATTTTATGATATATTTTATAAAGGGTATGGGTTTTCAAATGTTATTCTCATGTTACTGTACCTTTATTCTCATGTTATGTTGATATCTACCTTATTTTATTTTCTAGTAATCTATGATCACCCTTTATTTTGTTTCTTTTCCCTAATTTATGAATTATGATATTATTTATGATATGCATATGAAGGGATATAGTTATGAATAACATATTGGGAGACGAAGTAGATCACTTATTGACTAGTTGTTTATGTGTCCAATTTTCCCAAGTCACTAGACCTAGATGACATTGAAATTTATCATTATGTTATGTAATGAATATTCATATATTAAGATGTGATATTTTTTTGAGATTTTTGGCTCTTTACAAGTTTCTATAAGAGAAATATTTTTTTAACCTTTAGAAACTAGGATGAAAAACATTTGTGAGAACCCATAGGATATGACTAAGTATTAGATAAATTTCTAATGTTTTGGAAAAGAAGAGATTATATGGTTGAAATCAATATAAATCCCTATTTAAATACTAAAAGTGGCATGGTTTTGGAAAAAAGGTAACTAGGGTTAATAATTTGGAGAAAGGTACTTCAGGCTTGACTTGAGCATATCCTTGTACACAATAATGGGACTTAATAGACACCTGGTTTGAAACTCCCTTAGAATATACTTTGGTTAATTCAAATATTTTCTATAAACCAACATTAAGGGTTTGAATAAATGATGACGACGAATAACCTAGGTTAAACCTTAGGTTTTATAGATTAAAAATATCTAGTCATGATTTTGATATCCTATAAATGATTTTTTTGATTACATGATTTCTCACTCTGATTATTATTTCTTAAAATATTATTTTTGGTTTTAGTCAATAGAGGGACCCCAAAGGAATCATGTTAATAGTGTAAAAATGGAAAATAAAATCATTTCCATTTCTAGGAACTAAATGTTATTGGAGTTGTAATAAATTTTTTTTATATGCTCAAAAAAAATTCTAAGGGTATGAATTATGGTGATATTCCAAATGAGAAAAATAGAGAATAATCTTTTATCAATTCTTTGATGAGGAAATTTATACCTTATTTTAGTTGTTATTCTATTCCACCAATTTTTGAGAAATTTATTAGTACCATTGAAAAGTTATTTTTCTATCTCTAGTATTTGGGGCATAAAAAATTAAATTTTTCTTTCCATCATTTGGATGGTGAAGCAGTTCAATGGTGAAATCTTCTCAAGAATACTAGGAAAAAAGATGAAATTTATTCCATTGAATGGGATGAGTTTTGAGAGATTATTTTTCAATGATTAATTTCCTCATATTTTTTTTAAAAAATAGTTAAGGAATTTATTGAGCAAAAACAGAAGGATGATTAATATATTGGTGCCTTTGATGAAAATTTTACAGGACTTGCAAGGTGCGATTATAGTATTATCATTCAATCTGAATGTAAGGTTGATCAATTCTTCAGTGTCTTGAAACAAATCCATTGAATAGAGTTATCCATAAAGTACATCAATATATATGAGAAAATAGTTAAATATTCTATCATGGTGGAAATGGATATTGGATTTACCCATCAATCTCATGGCATTAATAAGAAAAGAAAGATTAAACTTAAATGAAAATCGAAAAACCATGGGGATATGAATATGATATTTACTTCATGATTGAAGTTTGGAAGGAAAAATGGAAGAAATTGACCTAATGGTACTGTAAATTTTTTTACATGGGGAAAGGAAGGTCACTAAGTAGCTGAATGCCGAAGTGATAAGAAGAAGTTGTCTAGTGATATGAATAAATACAAATCTCCACAAAATTAAACTCCAATACTTTAGTGTTTCAAATTAAAGATGTTTGTTCATTATTATAGAAAGTTATCAAATTTTAATTTAATGAGTTTGATCAATGTCAACAACCTCTTATGTCGAGATACAAAGGAAAATATCATGCCGTCACTTTTTCTGACGAGGGGCATGATAAAAAATGGAGATATATTAACATTCCATACACTGTAGAATTACTAATATATTATTCTACTAGGGATATAAATACTATTTTATATATGAATAATTTGATAATCATATCAGTATTCCACCCAAATTATTAGATGTTGAATTGGAATTGAAAACCCCTAAGGGTACGATGATTTCATATCATGTCTATGTTTCATCTCCGATTGAATATTATGGGAATGTACTTCTTGTAAAACTTATTATTCATCCTCTAGTTAAATTTTATATTATCTTAGGAATGTATTTTCTTTCTATACATAAATTCCATATTAATTTCCAATGATGGAAAGTCACATTTTTTATTCAAAACCAATCTATTATCTGTTATTAGTGTGATGATAGATATGAACTTCTCAAAGGGATTAAATCCATTTTTTGGGTCTTTATTCCCATTAAAAATGTATGTTAATCTCATATGGTTGGGAAGAAACTATAAAATTTATGATATGTGTATTATGTGGGAGTTTTTGATATATTTTTGGAATAATTCCCTAGTATTCCAATAAAACATGTTATTTGGATTTCAATATTACTTATAACTAGTGTCACTACTTTTTAATTGAATCCCTATAGAATATCCTAGATTGGGTGGAAAGAATTGAAGAAGAAACTCCAGAAGAATATTGAAAAGTATTCATTCATCCAAGTGTGCCACCATGTGGATAACTTAATCTTTTTGTTTAAAATAACGATTGATTGATGTGATTATATATTAATTATCAAGAGTGGAACAAGATGACTATAAATAAAAAGAATCATCTACTACATATTGAGGCATTGTTTGATTAGTTAAGTGAAACTTAGTGCTTTTCCAAGATTGGCCTTCATTTTTGATATCATCAATTGAGGGTCAAGAAAGAGGATATACCCTAGAAAAATCCCTTGAAACATAGTTTAGTTTCAGCATTTTGTACCATACTCAGAAAGATGGAAATTATGGGAGAATAATTCAAAACCTATAGGGTATGTTGTTGACTTGTTCTATGGATTTCAAATTTGGTTGGGATCAACACCACTATATAGATTATATTTCTAACAACAATAACTTTTAATCATGCATTAAAATGACTTATTATAAGTATATATATATGGAAATAAGTAATATACTAGGGAAAAAATAGTGAAAGGCATATTTTGGGATCTAATCTAGATAATTGAATGAAATATTAGGTTAGATCCACACATTAACACATAAGGGAAGCAAAAATTTGGCAAAAAAGTTATACTGACAATGGCTGGTCTAATAAAAAATTTGTTGTTTGTAAAAATGTGTTTTTACAAATTTCTTCATGGAAGAAGGTAATGATATTTGGAAAGAAGATAAAACTATAACCTAGGTATATAGATTCCTTTTAAATTTTTGATCACATTAGGATTGTATCTTATCATTTGGCACTTCTACCAAACCTCTCTCAGGTTCATGATGTGTTCCATATATCTCTGTTGAGGAAGTAAATACCCAGTAGCCTAAATTTATTGAACTATGAGGTTAAACCAATACAACCTGATATTTATTATATGGAAAAACATTGGATATTCTGAATCATAGATTGAAAGTTTTATGAAAACATACCACTCACTTGTTTAAAGTTTATGGCGAAACCACCAATATGAAGAAGTTATATGGGAACCTGAGGATATGATGCGGCCAAAGTATCCTTATTTGTTTTGTATCAGAGTGATAATTTCAAGAATGAAAATCATTTTATGGGAGGAAGAATGTAACACCCTGATAATTTAATGATTTTTTTTGGAATAAATTTATTTTGTTTGATATCTTACATTATACAAAACATTGAGTTTTAACAAAATGTGACAAAATATTAATATTATTATATAATATTAAATTTTATTACCTTGTTTTTAAAATTGTATTCATGATTAAGAATAACTTTTTTAAAAAATATAGTATATATTTTTTATATAAATAACCCATATTGCTAAAAAATTACTTAATTTTTAGTAAAGTCATTATAGGCTTCCAAAAATATATTTTTTCTCAAAACAATGATTCATATTTTATTTGTGAACAAATAATAAAATTATTATTTGAAAATTTTATAAAATTTATTTGAAAAAATTGAATTCATTTTTGGAATTAAAATTTCAAGATTATCTTAGGGTAAATTTTTGGTAATTTTATAAAATGATTATTTTTTCAATCAATAATTAAAAATACAAGTTTTATTGTCAATTTCCTTTTCCTTTAAGGAATTAATAAGGTTCCATTTTATTAAAAAAAATATAATCAATAGTAAAATTAGCTCATCTATATTATAATTAATCCAATATAGTTCATTATAATCAAATTAATATTGAATTTTTATATAATTGTTTTCAAAATTTTGAAAATTATCTCTTTGGAAAACCAATTTTTCATCAGGTCTATGGGTTTAATTTTAAATTAGCATTTGAAAAATTTATGAATGGAAATTTGAGAAATATATTCCATATTTTTAGTCACAATTATTTATAATATATAATAAATTAATCTTAATTTTTGGTCAAAATGGATTGTAAAAATCGTAAAAACTAATTATTGTAGTTAAGGATAAAATAGGTTTAACAGTGTGTTAAACTAAAAATAGAAGGGGTAAAATGGCCTAGAAAAGTTTTAAATAGAATATTTTTTTGTACATATTTCCAATTTATCACCAATATGGTTTCATAATGATCCATTTTTAATATTTTGACTTGTAAAAAATGTGGGTACACTTTATTTGTTTAACAAATTCCATGTGTGTCCTGTCCCCCACTTATAAAAGGACACCCTCTATTATCTCTTATTCACACTTCCAAAACCATCAGTGTAAGAACCTAGATCTTATTTTTAGGTATGTTTTCCATTTCTGACCGTTTTTGAAAAAAATGGAATTTTTAGAAATTTTTGAAGTACACGCCGTGTACTTTATGAGTTCACATTGCGTACTAGGTTACCACAGGTAGCTGTGTGCTGGCCGTGTAGTGGCCATGCACACGGCTATGTCAGGGTGTCCTAGAGGGCGCCTTAAGAAGAGTACAGAAAAGGAAAGTACACGTCGTGTACTTCAAAAGTACACACCGTGTATTTTCTTTTTCATTAAATGCATTGGGGTCACGTCTAATTGCCAAAATGATATTCTTCAAGGTTTGGTTCGGCTAAGAGCTCCTCATATGACTGAAATCTTCCTACGAGCTCTTAACCAAGCATATGATCTCCGATTCGACCGCTGTCGATTACGTTGGGATCGCCTTGGTAAGCTCTCTCTTCTGCTTGAGCTCTGTTTCCCAATTGCTCTTCCTTCTCATGTTAACCTCTATTATACTTGTTAGACATATTTTTAGATCTACCACATTCTAGGTTGATCCAAGGGCCGACACTAGAATATAGTTATCTCTTAATGTCGAGGTAGGTAGTTTGTGCCTTTTCGTTGAAAGTCTTTGAGTTATATGTGCAATTTTGGAAAATACCCTTAATCGGGGTATTGTTTTTTTACCGTTTTACCCCTATTAATTTCCTTCCATGCTTGTATAAAAGAGTAGAGGTTATTTGGATATGAATAGGGTTAATTTCTATGTTTTGGATATGGTTTCCCTTGCATGTTATGTTTACAACCATTTGGTCCTGCTTTTCCTTTTTGGCTTCCTTTCCTGTTTTATCCCATGCCTAGTGTTGTAGGTTGCAATGTTTGTTTTATTCCATGATTGATATGTTGTAGTCTGATTAGCCAATTATTTATTGAGGTTTACTTAGGCTATATTGCATTTATATGCTTGTTGAATTTCGTAGGGCCATGAGAACCTGGTGTAGTAGGCTATAAGGGTAATTGACTGAGTGGGCTTCCTCAGAGAGTCTTGAGAACTATAAACTATAAGGGGAATTGACCGAGTGAGATTCCTCAGAGAGTCTTTGAACCAATTTGGGCTATAAAGGGAATTGACTGAGTGAGATTACTCAAAGGGCCTAGAACCACTTTTAGCTATAAGGGGGATTGACCGAGTGAGCTTCCTCAGAGAGTCCTTGAATACCTTAGAATATAAGGGGAATTGACCGTGTGAGCTTCCTCAGAGAGTCTTTGATCACTTTAGACTATAAGGGGAATTGACTGTGAGTGATTTCTCAAAGATTCTTTATATATTCTAATGACTGAACAAGAGGGGATAGGCTGAAAGTACTTCCCAGAGGGTTACCATGCTTGATTAGCTGCTTATTTGATATGTGGAACTGTTTATTGTTGAGTACTCTCTTATTTAGTGCATATTTTCTTATTACCTGCCATATATATTCAATGACTATTAGGAAAAAATCATTGGGTGGTTTCCTACTGGGATTTAGTCTCATACCCTGTTTGGGTCATGCTTTTGGGCCCAAACAGATTATATTGTTGCAGGTATAGATAAGAGAAAGCACCCTTCTTCTTCAGGTACCTGACTTGCTATGGTGCTAGAGAGCATGGGACCAAGATTAGGCTTGTGATGATAAAAAGCTGTTATCTATTTATTTTGTACTTTGTTTGAGTACTATTTTTTTTCCAGTATTTTGATTTTTTGGATGCATTCCTAGACATATCAATCATGCATCATTTATATATGTGCTCCAGTTGTTTCTTACTTTCAGTCTTCCGCTATTACTCTTGCATGTATTATTACTGCTTCTTCTATTACATATTGTTTTCACCCACTGTGTTACTCTTCCAATGAGGTCATAGATTCCCCACTATCACACCCAAGGCCACCGCTGTTAATCGGCAGCCTCTGGCATTAGGGGAAATGCCCTTGGGGCCATGTGTCCAACCGGGTTTGTGGCACCTCTGGGTGGATTCCAGAACTGGGATGTTACAATTTGGTTCAGAATATCCCTACCGAAATATCATATTAAATTTACTCAAAACATCCTAGAGGACTTATTATTATTAATAATCCCTCTCAATAAGGCTTTAGGTATAAACCTAATGAGGTTCTCCGATGAATATGTAAAGCTATTAAACTTATGTTTTTAGTTTATTTATTATTCCACATACTTAAAATATTATTCAAATATTAAAAAATAATAAAACCATTATCTATCATATAATTATATGTTATTATGTTAATTTAATGACCTAGATATATCTCCTCTTCAATCAAATGGGAAATTAAACCGTTGATCATGTGTACAGAAGACTGGCATCTCATGAACCGATGTTATTCACTTTCCACCACGTGCTATAAATGTTGGATATAATGATGGATTTAGTATTTTAATAAGATATTTATGATATTAATATACTTAAAAAATTATAATATCATATATACCTTCTTACCATCCATTTCATGGGATTATAATAACATTTCTCATGTGCACGACGAACTACCGCCTCATGAAGCGATGTGATTTTTTCACATACACTTAACATGGAAGGAAATTAGGGAAAAATTAATAAATATATGATATATTTATGAAATAAATATTATTATATATATTTATTATATTATTTAACTTCCTTTTATTTCATCCGTCTTGAAAATGAAAATAATGTTCATGCGTATGTACGACCCACTTTCGCCATGAATGGTGTAATTTATTTTATATATCTATCATTAATGGATTACTGTAAAAACTTATATAATGAATATATACAATATTTATAACATTTTTAACATTTTGGATATAATTTAATAATGATTAAAATTAAATTACTGAAGATACCAAACGAAAACATACATTATTAAAAATGTAGCTGTTTTTACCCAAAACATGATTTTTACATGGAATTCATAATAAAAGGGTAATAAAAGGTCATAATTAAATTGTTTATTACAAAATAAATATAATTATTTTTCATAATGTATTTATAATAATAAAATATTTATTATACAAGTGGTTCAAACATGTATGAATGTATTCAAGACTTAAGGTAAGGGATTTTTGTCTCACTTTTGTTTCTGTGTGACATATTCCATACACACCACTTATTTATTATATATGGTGAATATAATGAAAATGAATTACATTTATCATTATTATCATGAAATTATGAGATATAAATATCTATATAGTTTTCTTTCTTTCATGGGTCTTACAATTCAAAATATACCAATGTGGTAAAGGTTTTATGTTACAATTAGTTTGTTTATCAGGATTATTTATGATTATGCTTTTGATGATAAAATATTATGATATACCTATTTAGAAACACATTAATTTTATTATAATATATTTTTTATAAAAATAAATGTTCTCTTTCATTTTATTCTCTTTATGTGCTCAATATACACAAATAATTTTTTTAAGGAAAATCGACATTATTTATCTTTTTAGTTTAGAACACCTTTTCTTCATTGTCTACGTTTTCTAAAAATTATTTGAAGAATGTTTTATGATTATAAAAATATTATTTAAAGTAAATGTTCACATTTTTTTTATTTTAAATTTTTTAATTGAATATTATTTTTATTTTCCAAAAAGCCATTTTTTATCTATTTTCCATAGTGTGAAAGAATTGTTTTCTTTTAACTTGAATGACATGACCAGAATTTCCCACCATCACGGCCATCATTTAAATTGAATATTCATTTATAATTTCTCAGGGTTATTTTTAAGGAAAAATATCTCTACAATAGTTTTTTAATTTTTTGTTTTAAAAATGATATTATCAATTATAGGTTATTTTCATTTAGAAATATTCTACGGGATTTTTTGAAAATCAGTTTCCTTCTAAAGTGAAAACCTTGGATATTACTTATTCTATATAGGGGATATGATCCAATTTTATTATCCTTATTACTTCTCTATATGATTTATATCTATGATGAAAATATGGTTCTGAAACCCAATTCTTTTTCATGAGTTTTTCTAAGATGAAATGAAGAAATGTCTATGGAACACATTTATTTTACATGTGTTAAACTATGATGAAATGTTTATGAAAACCATTTGTTTTCATGGGATGTGATATAATGTATATTTTATGATCTTATGGAATAAAAATTTCTTTTTTTATGTTATAGGTGGGACCTATATCTCCCACCAAATCATTGTGTAGTGATTAATTTTATATGTTCTCAAATGTTATAAGAGAGGTTATCCCATTCCCAAAAGAGGTTACACAAGAGGTTAACCCAAGAATGAAAGAAGGTACACAAGAGGTTATACTTATCCTAAAATAAGAAAACATGTGGTTATCCCAATATTAACATGCAATGAATTTCATGGTTTATATCATTGAGACAATATTTTATATACTTGTATATATTCTAAAAAACTGTATCTTATACCAATGTTATGATCTCATGGATCATGTTATTTGATCTATTTATAATTAATATCTTATAAACTATTAGGATTTATTCCATTTATGATGTTTATGATATATGATATACACGGTGTAAATTTAGAATTGTTGGTATAGTGTTATTTTATATAGACCTTGGCTTATAATACATAGATATTACATCATTTTTTATAAATATTTATTACATTATACAAAATATAACACCCTTAGTTTTTATGATTTCTTTAATAAATTAAAATTCATGGATGGATTGCGTTACATGATACATAAAGTAAATATTTATTTATATGCAATACTAAATTAATATCATTATACATAAAATACTAATTTTCACTTTTGGTACTCGAAACAATAAGTTGGTCTTGTTTTATACATAATATCTAGTTCCTTTGATATCATGCGTTATAAGTAAGACCAAGTTTATTCAAACTACAATATACTATTAATATTATTATTTTTTATGATATTTATCAACTAGATGTTGGATTTAGATGAATTAATAAGATTAATTAAATTATTAATATATATATTTTTTCCATGTTTATTTGTTATATATTTATTTGAAATAAAATACGAATCATTTAAAATTAACTTTAATGTTTTCTAAAAAACAATATCATTTCTAAAAGATAGGTTAGTTTTGCTTCGTGTAGATAATTTAAAAATATTTTTTACCAATTTTTTAAAATTATTTTAAAAAATAAACTTTATTTTTGATTTCATAATATCAAAATTATATTGTGGTTAATTTTTGGTATTTTTTATGAGATGATTTGTTTTTTGATGAATAATTAAAAATACTGAATACTGAATTGAAAAATAAATTTTTTAACATAATTAATAATCTTAAATATATTTTTAATTGTTTTTAATATAAAAATAGTTAATTTATATATCTAATAATTCAATATATTTTATTGAAATCAATTGGATATTTAAATTGAATATAAAATCGTTATAAACTTTTTTATCTTTTTTCTCTTTAAAAACCATCTTTCTTGACACGTCTCTAGGATTAATTTAGAATTTAATTGTGGTATTTTTGTTATTAGAATTTGAATAAATGGATACATAATTTTAATCAGCATAAATAATAATGTATAAAAAGTCCATCTTAATTGTCGGCCAATGTGATTAGTGAAAATAGTTAAAATTAATTATAATGATTAAGGTAAAAATGTGTTTACTTTGTGGTTAAACATAGAATATAAGGTGTAAAATGACCAGTAGTTTTTCCCAACACTGATTTTATGGAAATTATTGGACCCTTGTATCTTTATTCTTGGATTTTATGTCTTTTTGTGACACTTTATCATGATATTGATCCATAAAATAAGTTCAGTTAAGATAAATACAAAAAATGAACCTTCCTTGATCTTAATATCTATAAAACATTAGAATAAAGGAAAAAAACTATATAGGTTTTCTTATAAATGTTATTTAAAAATATAAATGAGTTTTATTTATCATAATAATATATATTTAATTTTTATAGAAGAAATAATTACTTAAAGTTCTTAAGAAACTACAACACAATATTTATCTAGTTAGCAATAAAATAAAACAAATGATACTAAAAATAGTAAAAGTTAATTAAATTAAATTATGTTTTGTGTTCTATTATTTTTTGAGATGAATATATAATTTTCAATATTTTTTAAATTAATAAATCTAAATTCCACAATTTTCATTCTATTTGTTAAATTCTAATTAAATAAAAATATGTCAAAATTGAAATTAATGTCATTTTATAATAAATGATATTTTACTCATTGATTGAAAATTACTAAAAATAATATATTTTGTAATTTTTTTCTTAAATAATAATAAATAAAAACTATGTTCCATTAATGTATTAAATGTTATAATATAATGACTATATTATTCGTTAAATACTAAAAACTATATTTGTGTGGTTAAGGTTAAAGTCGTGTTTCTTCACGTTACATACAATTATGTTAAAAGTAATTTCTAACCAACATAGTTTTTTTATTTTATAAATTATATATAATATTTATATTAATCTTGTATAAATAATATATTAAGTATAATATTATTTTATTCTTAAAGGATCAATTACTTTGATTAAAAAACTAGATAACATAATGAAAAACCAAAATCGTAAAATATGGAAACTTAGAGGTTAAGGACGAAAATATTCAAAAAATTTGTATAAATTTGTGTTGCATTTTTTTATAAAAATATCATCCCTAAAATACTTTAATTATATTTTTTTGGAGCCTATTTAGGTATTTTTGACCTCCCAAAAGTGAATACTTTTGAGTATTTCGATGAATGACACTCCTCCTCAACTATAAAAAGCACTCACTCTTCCTACATATTCACCACTCTCAAGACACTTTGGTCATCCAATACCTAACATAATATCCAATAAAATTACCGCTATCATTGTAAATTCTTTAATTTCTACATAAATTCAACTAAATAAGGCATTTAGTGAATACCAAATGGTGATACCCAAAGAATTGGTGACATTCATCAACAAACATTTTTGTTTTATTTCTTCTAAAAACCCATTAAATTATATTTGTATCATTATTATATGATAAAATAAGTGTATGAAAAATAATTAGAAATTTTTATGTTAATGGTGATATCTATAACCACACACACTTCCATCAAATGAGTTATCAAATCATCATTTGTGTGCACGATGGACTACCGCCTCTCAAAACGATGTTTGTTTTTTCATTTCTAGCTATGAAGGTTGTGCATAATGATGGATATACTATTTATATTTGAAATTAATTATTTTTATTATTTTATTTTGATTATTTAATTTTTATATCGCCCATATAATTATGGTTTTATTTTTATTGGGAATATGATAACATCGTTCGTGTGTACGACAAACTAGCACCTTGTGAAGCGATGTGAACCGTTCACTCTTTCATGGAATGTATTAAGGATGGTTTTAATAAAATTATGTGATATATGTTTCTTAAAAACTATTCTTTAATGATAATATATCATTAAATTTTAATTCATTCAATATTAAAATAAAACTGAAATAACTTTCATGGGTATATGGGACATACCGTCTCCATTAATGGTGTATTCCATTTCCTAGATCTATCCTTTTATATTATTATAAATAAAAATATAATGAATATATATCATATTTATATCATGGTTATAATTATTTAGATTATTAAGTAATGAATAAGTTAAGTGAACCAAAAATATAATGAATCAAAATATTTATGAAAAACAAAGCAGGTAGTACCCGGAACGTAACATAAAGATGGAATTAGGAAAATACGAGTAATAGGAAGTGATAAGTAAATAATATATGGTATTATATATATTAAAATGTTTATTTGATATAAGTATGATAAAATTTCATTTATTATTCATGATTTATTCATGAGTACTATGATTTTCAATTCTTATAGTAAGGGATTTCCATCTCACTTTTTACTTTTGAGAAACATGCCATGTTCACCACATGTTTCTTTTATGTGGTGTATAAACATATGATGAATGTATTTTATTATTAATATGATTATTATTGTTAATATTTACATATCCATTGGAGTATATATCTTTCATGGGGTTCATGGTTCAAATTTAAAGTAATTGGGATATGGAATAACATATCCAAACATGAAAAATTGAAGTTGAGAGACATAACATAAAAGAGGTGCTGGAATTTAATTGAGAAGAGAGAAATACCTTACATGAGTGTGTGACTAATAATGCTTGAGATTAACATAGTGAGAGATAGAGGGTGCCTTGAGAGGACTCTATATAGGGTCTGTAAGAGTAATGACATGATATAATGATTTTGAGTGAAGATAAATGGGAGCTTGGGTGGTTTTATATAAGAAAATATTGGGGTTTCTTTAATTTTTCTCAAACATAGGTATTGGACTCTATATAATAAAACAACCAAAACCAAAAACTTTACCTTGTTTTTTTCCATGGTTCCTAAAAAATGGGAGTGGTTTTCATTATTTTATAAGGAACTGGGTGAACTTAATAAAATAACACCCTTGATTATGTGGAATTGAGTCATACACTTAATGGAATGATTTTAAACCCTTAAAATATATTAATGGTTTTTGTGGATTCCTAATGTATTTATAAAATGAATAGAATAAAAATAAAATTACATCATTTTAAAGGGAAAACATATATTTTTTCATGGATACCATTTATTGTATTTATTACATCACTTTTGTGTCATTATTATGTCATAATACATAATTTATACTTATACAATATTTAATTCTTACCCAAAAATTTAACTATCTCAAAAAATAATGAAAAATTTACCATTGGATAATATTTATGTATTTATTCAAAAAAATAGTTTTTCCAAAATAGTTTTCAAAATATTTTCATTTACACATTTAAAATAATAACATACATTTTTTGAGAAATGATGGGGTTTTTTAGAAATTTTTTTTGGACCCTTATGAATAGTACATTTGACTTCATAAAAATTATTTGATAATATAAATTTAATCAAAATAATTTAATAATTATATGTTATTAAAATATTATTTATTTCAAAAATCCATTAATTCAACAAAATAAATTCTTTAATTGTATCTGAATGTTACCCAAAATTACTATTTGGGTTTTATTGTATCAAAATAAAAATAATTTATAAAGTAACAATTATAGGGTGAAAATATATTAATTATTGTATAAACAAATATTATAAATACTAATAATTCTAGGACCTTGATACATATCCCTTCAGTAATCTTGAAACTTCCCTATGATTAAGGTGGGAGACGATGACACTTTCATGAGGTGGGTTGACATACATGGTTCGGACCGTGATCATAATGAGCATGAAATTATCCTATAAACTATTTCAATCATGATTAATTTATTGGAAATCAGCTTTGGATTGGTCAAGGGAAAATCCCAGTGATTCTATCTCCCTCAACAACTTCTTGAAATGTAATTTATAGTGTATGATCCTAATGGTTGAGGTTATCACTTCTTTTTTTTATGTCAATTGGAATTGTTAAAACCCTATATTTATAATAATAATGTGATAACTATTAATCATATATATTATAAATGGTAAATATGATTATTGGTTATTTAAATATGATAGGATTTAATAAAACAAAAGAAGTGAATGTGTTTTCTATAACCATATTACTTAATTCAATCACAAGGGAAATTTATTTATTACAGTTTGGTTTATTATAATCTTCCCCCTTCAAAAATTTCAGCCTATAAATTTTAATTTCACTCACTAAAATAGACTAGGGTAATTCTATTTCCTCAATTCCTGCAGTTCCCACATCGCTTCTTCAAAATTTTGGTTTCTCCACAACTCTTTGACAAGCTGAATTTTTTTATTTTGTAGAACATTGTCTCTATGATATAGGATATTCATCAGCTAATACTCATAGGAAAGGTTATTCTACAATGTTAAAATCTATATATTGAGTACATTTGAGGGGTATGGTATGTACTTTCTCAAGAGGGATACATGGAATACATCATGTACTTGAGATAGGTTATGTGGGAGTGCCAGTCAGTAAGCCACAACTCTAATGTGATCAAGGATATCAAAGGGGTTTATGTATCATTAGATATGTTTTCACTTCTTCCTAAATCTCTTGAATTTATTACATAGAGATATGTGGAGAAATAACATGTCTGCAACCTCATACCCTAGGTCTTGTACATAATTTTCAATATAGATATTCTATCAACTCAGAGAAACCTTGATGTAGTACTGAATGGTGTGGACCTTTTCCACTATTTATTCAACCATTTCAAGACCTAGTATTTTGTGTTCCCAAAATTCATCCTAACATGCTGGTGTTCTACAAATCTTCCCATAAATGGGTTTTTGGGGTCCATTTTGATTCTTAATGGGAAACATTTATTGTATGAGAACTCGACCAGAAGAAATCATTCGTCCCATCCCCCTTTGAAGTCAGTTGGGCATTCTATCAATATGTACTCAAGTTTACGGATAATCTATGAATATTGGACATCAGTTTGGGGGTGATAAGTTATACTAAAGTTAAACTCTATATTTAGATCATGTTGGATAATTCTTTATAAATTGGTGGTAAATATTGGATCTCGATCAGATACAATTTACATTTGTGTTCCATGAAGCGTCACCACTTCTCTATTTTATATCCTTGTAAGTTGATTGAGTGATAAGTACTCTCAAATTTCAATAAAGTGTGAAGCCTTTGTAATATGATCCAATAAAAACCATATAGAATTATTCCCTCATAGTGTCTTCATTAGACCAATTAAAAATTCCATTGTTATGTTTTCCCATTTTCCATGTAGGTATGGGTGATGGTTCCATAATCCCATTTGATTTTTTACTTTTCTCTTTCACTTGAGTATATATAAGACATATTGAGGTATATTTGGTGATCCCCTTATTTATATTGTCCCAAAAATAGTTCTCTCAGAGATATTGATACATATTGGTGCTTACTAGGTGGATGGTGAATGGTTAACTATATGGATCAATATATAAAACTTTCTTTATCTTAGGATTTGATGATACACATAGTTGGGACCCAAGTATCACAACTCCTTCTTCATTGACATTAAAATCATAAGATTTACCTTTTATTATAGTTTCAACTTTATTCTGTATTCCCACATCATATCTTTGAACATTATTTATCCTCTCCAAAAGGGATAGTTGAGGAATCAATTGTGAGAGGATTGATGATGTTCCTTCTTTTATGATTTCCATGTCCATCCTTTTCAAATCTATGATGATCAGATCCTTCTCAACTCTCATTAATCAAACAATTTATGGATTGTTTCTACTTATATCACTCTACACTTTATTAGAATTACCTGGATGGTAGTGGATTGATTATTAATAGTCATTTTTCATCTCATAACATCTTTATTAGTGCATATTCATCTCATTTTGGGTGAATATATACTTGAGGATTTTGTGATCTGTATATATTTCACACTTCTCCCCAAAGAGATAATGATGCCATATTTTTAAAGAAAATATCAAGGATTCTAACACTATATCATGCACTGGGTAGTTATGTTCTTGAAATTTCAACTACCTTGAATAATAGGATATGGCTTTGTCATTCCACATTAACACACTACCCAATTCATACTTCGATTCATCACTAAATGACACAAATGTTCTCGAATTATGGGTAGCGTGAGAATAAGGGAAGTGATAAGTCTAATTTTAAACACCATGAATATTTCTTTACATTCTTCATACCAATAAAACATAACTCTCTTCAATTTATCTTTGTCAGAGGGTTTGAAAATTGTGAGATGTTTAGCATATATCGATGTTAATACCCAGCTAATCCAACAAAAATTTGGATATATGTCACAAATGTTAGCATCAACCATCCTTAAAATATTGTTGCCTTTAAAGAGTCTATATGTAGAGACCCAAAGCCTGATGTACATGGACATTACATTACTTTTGCGGAATACTTAGTATATAACAAAAACACACACACAAGGACCGTAATAGTTTAGTGTCTTTGGAAACTCGAAATATAATCTTCTAATCGTGGTGAAAGATCTTCAACATCTCCCATAAATATCTTCCCTTTTTTTACCTAAAACCATTCTTTATATCCTGGGGAAAATAAAACATAAAAGGGTGAGCTCAAATGCTCAGTAAGGGTAAACAAAACAAATATAAATCACATCATATACATAAGAACATAACTTTTGGAAATCTTAACCTGCAAAAGAGATCATAATATCATAACATGGGATAAATCATAGTAGTGAAATATAATCCCAATAATCATAACAAAAAACATGAAACATTGTGGCATACACACATAATCATAGAGAATCATTTCTTATTATTCAAGACTCATTGCCAAGACTATCTTAGTGGACAAAGTCCATTTCTTAACCGAGTTCACTCCTCGTTTCAGTCCTGTTTCACTGAACCGGTTTAACCTGCCGTTCCAGACATGTATTTCTCATGAGATATAAAATCTTTACCCAATGAATTGGAGGGAGATATAGGTCCCACCCATTTCATAATGATACCATTCTTATGTGTGCCACAAAATCATAAACCATACATCATAGCATAACCCATGTAATAATAATGGGAATCTTAAACATCGTGACATCATAAAACAATTCATATAAGATAAAGGAATTCATAAAAATATTTCCATCACAACATAATCAAATCCATGTAATAATAGGGATAAAAACAGAACCCTATATTATCATAGATGGAAAATAATTTTGATAAAACTCTTGAACTCCATTCTTGAGGAAAATATCCTTTCTACTTCAAAAACATTTTTTTCCTTTATTAACATGTCATACAATATAAAAGAGGCTGATTAAAAATAAAATTGAAAACTTGTAAAAGAAGCTTCTTGGAAATAATGTTTTAAAAATCTATTCATTCCTTATAAGTTAAAAAAAACATTCTTTCCGTACTTTTTTCAGAAAAGTCAAAAAGTACCTCGTACGAAAAACAACAAAAGATTCCTTTCATATCTTTTACTAAAAACTCGCCGAAGGGTAAAATTGGATTTAAGCAATTGTAGGTGGATGGAAATAATATTAAATATTGAGGAAAGATGGATGTGGATTATAAAATACACCCCAGTAAATACCAAAGTATAAACAATCTCGGATAAAAATGAGATTGTGATATTTTTCTTACCTTAGGTCCGATTTGATTCGTAAGTGTCCGAAACTCCTGTATAATTATTTAAATAATGTCATTGACTTATTAAAAAATCATAATAATTGTTATGATATCATATATGGTTCAATTATGACTTTATATTACCTGTTCTTTTGTAAATTCCATGTTAAAGAGCGTTTTGGGTAATATCGTTTCATTTTTCGTCCATGTTTTGACTTGTAATTATTCATATGATTACTTAGATCATGATTACTTAATTACAGAATATAAAAAATGATTTATATATAATATATATTCAGAATATATATATATATATATATATAATAGATTAGTAAATGGAAAGAAATACGCTGTTCATGGAGACGGTAGGCCGTACGTACGCATGAACGCTATTTTCGTTTCCTTATTGAGTTGAATGGAATTAAGTAGATGACATACATATATATACACATAAATCTAGTATCATTATTATGTCATATATTTCATGATTACTTATTATATATACTTTATAATCATTCATGAATGGTTAACGTGGAGAATGTATCTCATCGCGTCGTGGAGACGGTAGTCCGTACGTACGCACGAGCGATGATATCTTTCTAATGATCGTGGAATTATATTGGAGTGTATGTATACTATATCAGAATCAATATCACTTTACAATAATCATATATATTTATTTTGTACACCATTATACCCATCCAAGTAAGGTGGGGGTGAAGAATAGATTACACCACGGCGTGGAGACGGTATTCCGTACGTACGCACGCGCGATGATTTCGTTTTCCGTAGGATGGATAGATGATGAAATAGATTTGTTTCATACTTATAATAACATATCAGTATATGAGTGACACTAATGTTATTAATTCATAATGAAACAACCTAAGAAGAAGAAGTGGAAGAAGAAATAATGTTGAAAGAATCGATAACGGACATTACCTCTTCTTTGAAGCGCCTCTTTGAGATCTCCTTTTAGGGCACTAAAATTGGTCTTTGAGGAAGACCAGAACCTCTAGGATGTTGCTATGGAAGTGGAGAATGGAATTTTTCAGGGGTTGACAGAGCTTGAATGCTCAAAGTGGTGTGAGGAAGAGAGGGAGGAGGTTCCCTTTTATAAGGGAGGAGAGGGGCACCTTTGGAATAACTGAAAATATTATTTTATTATAAAGCCAAATTCTGTTTTAAATAGCTATAAATTGATTTATTTAGAAGCTAAGGTAGGGATGGGTCGAAATACTCTCATCCAATATAATTTAGACAAGTTTAGGTTCCTATTTTAACCTTATCATTTAGATTTAACATTAAGTAAAATAATTTTACTTTTACCGTGTCTTATTGTGTTCTTATACTATATGGTTAATAAACATACTATAAGCAGCCAAATGAACCCAAAGTTGTTTATTATTAATATATATATAACCTTATCTAAGTCATTTGGCTAAACCTTATATTTGTAGGAATAAAATAACAATTACTAATATAATATTTGTTTTAAAAACTATTTTATGTCAATTTTGACTTTATTTAGTAGTTGATTTTTGTGAAAATCATAACTGAATGATTAGTTCGATCAAAGTTAATTAAATCAATAATAAATAAATTAAATTATTTAATTTTTAAAAATTACAAATAAAATACCATTATGTAGGAAATATTTTTATATTTCTAATGAATATTTATAGTCGAATTTATCTTATATATAACCTTATATTAAAAATTATTTACTTATTAAACTTTGATTTTAACTATTTTCACCCTTCTTTAAATAAATTAATAATAAATGTCCTAATCAAATCCAAGTGGGCCTAAATGCTCATATTTTATTTATAAGGTTGTTTATGGTCGAATTACACTTATCCAATATAATTAGGACATGTGTTAGGGTAATAATAATATCATTTTTACCCTTAATTACCCTATTTACTTTTAACCATGGTAAAAAAAATAAAAAGTTACTATTCACCAAAAATTATTTTCATCTCATTGAACCACATTTTACTTACTGAAATCTACCGTTTCTCTCATATTTTTGAAATTCCAATCACAGAAGCGGTAAAATTATGTTTTATGAAAAATTCTTTTTTTTAACTACCACTTAGTGGTTTCACTATTCATCAAAAAATGAAAGTTTCCAGAAAAATACCAAAAATTAGGCCTAAGATATATTTTATATTATGAACTCAAAAATGATGTCTATTTTACCAAATTCAAAACATATTAGTTGCACTAATTAATTTAAAAATTAATTCCCATCGTCTAAAAAATAGCATGTTTTTAAGAGATAATAACTATCAAAAGATTGACACTTGTTTATGGCTGGTTTAAATGTGAAATTACATCCAACGACCAAAATTGTATTAAATTGTAAAAATATATTCTAAATATATTTTAAAACCACTCAAATTAATAATTTATCACTATTAATTATTTCGATTAAGAAAGTTGTTTTTAATTAAAATTTAGTAATTTTCACTATTCATCAAAAAATGAAAGTTATCTGAAAAGTAGGAAAATTTCACCCTAAGATAATTTCAATATTCTGAATCCAAAAATGAAGTAAATTTTGTAAAATAAATTTTAATTTTTTTAGAAAGTGGTTATTACTATTCATAACGGCTAGTTTTAATAATATTTTAATAGCATATCGTTGTTTAGTGAAACTCGGTATTGCGTACTACACATGCTATCGAGGAAGGTCGCGATTGCGTGTAATGAAAGGCAAGTCAAGGATGCGTGTTGTGAAAGATCCTTTTGGTGTAGCGTACAACACAAGACATTAATGAAATTAAAAAGAATATTTTTCAAAAAATCTCGGGGTGTTACATTATAGATATCTCATTTAATGTGATGATATAGACCAAGAATGGGCTTCCTTCAATCAGAAATCACATTTTTGTAGTTGACATAAATATTATCCTTCTACAAGGTCTTTAGTATAGAACTCAGATGCTTTTCATACTCCACATTATTTTTGGATAATAATATAATATCATCTATAAAGACTACAAAAAAAATTTCTAGTAAATATCTAAAGACTCTGCTTATCAAGTCTTTGAATATTTCAAGAGTATTAGTGAGTTTTATTGGAATCACATTGAACTCATAGTGCTCGTACCTTTTATGAAAAAAAGTGTTGGCGTTATCTTCCTTCTTCACCTTAAAATGATAATATCTGGGCTAAAAATTCACCTTGGAGAAGTATTATTATCCAGATAGATTATCAAACAAGTCACAATCCATGGTTGAGGATACTTTCTATTTATCATGATATTGTTGATCTCATAATAATCTGTGAAGAGGAACATTGACCCATCCTTCTTCTTGTTCAAGAGGACTGGTACACCCCATAGTGAAGCCCTTGGGCATATGATCCCTTTTTCCAGATTATCTTGTAGATTTCTATTCATCTCCACATGTTCCATGAAAACAATTCGATATAGAGTCTTGGATAATGGTAATACCCTAGGTATAAAATTGATTTAAAATTCAACCTCTCGGTTAGTAATAAGACTAGAAAATTCATTCGGAAACACATCAACATATTCCCTAATAATGGGAATGTCTTAAATGATGATACATTCCTTAGAATCAATCATTTGAGAAAGATAAACCTGATCATGGAGAAATTATATCCATGCTTCAGATGTTTGTGATAACAAAGATTCATCATACTTATTTCACTTGTATAGAACCATGGGGTAATTTGTGATACAGAGAGTTATTTAATTCTCATGGTAATTTATGTTTGATCTATATTGGGTAATACAACCCATACCCAAAATTGCATTAAATTACGCAAAAGGTTGTATGAAAAGGTTTACTGGAAAGTTAATCCCACAAATTTTGAGAGGGGAGGATTTATATAATTAGGATACAAAAATTTCCCCATTTTTCATTTTCACCGACACCTTTACTTTCAAGATTTGTGGTGGTGTTTGAATATTTATAATAAAACTTAATGATATGATAGAATGTGTAGAACCTAAATAATAAATTATGTTCTGTATTCTTAAATGAATTACAGGCATACCTATCACTACTTTGTTTTGGGGATCTACCTCAGTGGTTGTGGGGGAAAAATCTTACCCTTGCTTCTATATTGGTCCTTGGTTGTCTCTAAAAACCCTTGTCATATTGCATTGGCTTACAATGTGCCCTTGTTCCTTGGAGTTATTTAATGAGAACTACATAGAGGTTTAATCAGATCATTACTTTTATTGAACAAATTATTAGGTTTATCCTATCAATAATCCTTATTTAAGTGTCCTTCTTTCCCACACCAAAAGCATTTCCTCTCCCCCCTTATGCAATTTTTGGGGTGCTTATTTCCGTACCTTTGAAAAGTGGGATGTAGAATTTTCATAGAGCCATTAGATATCTCCATCAGACTTTCATAATTAAATTCCAATTTTTGATTCTTATCCCCATGATACCCTTGAGATTCTTCGATCTCCATTTCAAATTTGAGGGAACATAATTCATTTTCCTAATAGCTATGAAAGTATTAGATCACCAGGAAATTTGTTAAACTAGGTTTTATCCCACCAAAGAAGCGGTCAATCTTGAATTCTAGAGAAATTATAAATTTTGGGCTGTATCATACATATCTTTTGATGTTTTACTCATACACAAAGATAGATAATTTGTATTTTTTAAAGGAAATGAAGTCCTTTTCCATTTTAAGATGGAGAGTTTGAGGAAAATATTTATCGAAAAACATTTTCTAAAATTCCATCCACCCAATCGCTTTGATCTTGTACTCAAGATTTATATTATTTATCCATATAAACCAGTGATCAACTTATCCCTCTATATGATAAACAACCAGTAGAACCTTCTCTTGTTGGGAACATTAGAGGATGGATAAGGTCTTCTCAGTATAGTTTATATATTATTATGTAATTAAGGGATCATGTGATCTATTTAATATTGAAAGAATTTTTCACATAAAGGACTCAATTGCAGTTTGTTCCTTCTATGTGGGGTTTGGGAGAGTTTCCTGATCTAGGATTCTATTTAAAACTTGAATCAATTGAGAGAGTATAATCATATATTTTGTGATTCTTTCACTCTTCTATCTGGTCATATCATTGATGTAGTTATCACATTTCTCATCACATTGATATTTTTTACCCAATTCCTCTTTTTTTTGGACATTGGATAAAATAAAGGGAAAATTAGGGATGGGTATTTTTGAACTATTGAAAACATTAAGGGGAAATTAATGACATTTAATTGATAAATTATAAGTTACATTTATTTCCCTATCTTATGAATTTATATGCTTCAATATGTATCATACCTGATATATTTACTAGCATATAATCTGATGGGAATTTTTATTCCCTTAATATTGGTTCAAAATTAGCTTATGAATTTACAAAATAATATCCCCCCAGAGTGTCAAACCAGGTGTGTAGTAAGGCGCATTTTCATGTACAAGCTTATGATGAGTTAGGCCTAACACACCTTGTCAGAGTTGTTACCCCTAGGTAAATCTATGCCAGAACCACGTCCACTTGTAGTATTCAAAGAAGGAATTATTTTCATGATAAACCAATTAGTATATAATTATCAAAATTTAAGGATGTTTTATTATATTTAGTCATATCCTTAAATATCTTTCTATAGTTTTCTAATCCTAATCCAAAAAATAACATTAATTATCCTTTTATACCAACTATAAAAACCATTCTCTTTATTACTAGAAAATTCATGGTTTCTTACATAATAATACACATAATATAACCTAAAAGATTTATAGATATAGTGTATTTATTAATTATGTACATAGAATAAAATTTTTAGCATGGGATACAACAAAATTATTGAAAACCCCTTAACATGCTTCTAAAATTCCATGTATTTGAAAACTACACATGAAAAACTGGGGACATACATAAGAAAGGAGTGTGATATAAATCCTAGTAAGAAAATAAACATGGTATAGCATGAATAGAGTAATAGTTTATAGAAAATTGAAATATAAATTGGGCATAAAAGGAGTGAAAATCATAAACATGAACAATGATACTTGATATAAAATGATAATCATAAAGACAACATGGGAAATTTGGAAAGAACATAAAACATTGCATCATAAACTTCAGTCAAGGATGACCACCAATACATAATGATAGAGAAATTACCATAAAGTAATCAGGTTCAATACCTATCCCAACATGATGTCTCATGAGGCTAAACAATACCCAATGCATTCACACGCTATATAATTCTTGGTGCCCTCGTCACTTTCTTTTCATTCTCATACTTATGTTTTCAACATAGATCATACAACATGGATTCATTCATAAGAATATTTTATTCTTAGATAACAAAGTGTGTAAGAAATACAAATAATTACAAATTAAATTAATTATAATTTTATGAAGGTTAACACCCTTGATCGTAAATGTGTATGTTATTCTCTACACAATTATTTTGGCATAGAAAATCACGGTGAAATTTTTGTAGCATAATATCATCAATTAAAAATTAATTAAATGTGTTGATGATAGATAATGGGGTCTATCCTAATTTTTACATAAAATGGATAGTAATAGGTACATGTAAATACATATCCTAAAATTTGGAATTGGAAATAAAAGGCATAAGATAGTAAAGAAACTTGAATAAAGAAGAGAAGATGATGATCCCTTACTAAATTTCGGCATGGTGACATGTGTACATTAAGGTTCATGGGAGGTATTAATGAGAGTAAAAGGGGTCTCTAATCAGTTATAAATAAAATTGATGGTATGGTAGATATGTAATAATATATACCAACATGAATACATTGAAACAGAGAGACATAACATAAAAGCAGTGGTTAGGTAAAATTGGGAAGAGAGAAATCCCTTACTTGTGTGTGTGACTCCAAATGACTGAGAGGAGCTTATTAAGATATTGGGGTAACATTGTGAGGACTATAGATATGTTATAATATATTAAATTTGTGATACAAGGATTTTTAGTGAAGATAAATGAGATTTTTTGTGGGTTTATATAGTAAAAGAGGGGGAATTTATTTAATATTTCTCAGGTTTAGGTTTTAGACACTATATTATAAAATAACTTAAACAAAAAACTATCTTATGATTTTTCCAATGTATTCTTAAAAATGTTAGTGTTTTCTATTATATTATAACACCATGGACCTAAATTAATAATATAATACCCTTTCTTATGTGTAAGTGAGTTATACTCTTAAAGTATTGATTTAAAAACCTAAAATATATTAATGGTTTTGGTGGATTCAAAAAGGATTTATAAATTTAATAAAATTGAAATAAAATCACATTATTTAAAATTTAAAACATAAATTATTTCGTGTATATCATTTATTTTATTTATTACATCTCTTTTGGGTCATTATGATTTCATAATACACAAAGTATATTTATACAGTATTTAACTTTTACCCAAAAATTCGACTATCTCATAAAATTATGAAAATTTTACTGTTTAATAATTTTTTTCTTATGATTCCAAAAATAAAATTATTCTTACTAAAATAATTTTCAAATTATTTTAATGTACACTTTTAAAATAAGTATCGATATTTAATCTTAAATTCTAGTTTTTTGAAAATAACAATTTTTGAACCCTTATAAAAATTACATTTGACATCTTAAAAATTATATGATCATTTATATTTAAAAAACTGTTTTATATTAATATTTTATTCAAATATTATTTATTTCAAAAATATATTATTCATAAAAATAAATTCTTTAATTTAATTTGATTATTACCCAAAATACTATTTGTATTTTATTGTATCAAAATAAAAAACATTTATACTGTAAAAATTATATGAAAAAAATATATTCATTATTATATAAAAAATATTTTAAATAATCATAATGCTAGGGTATAGATAAATATATATTCAATAAAACAATGAATTCTTCAAGAGTAAGTTGTGCGATAATGATACTTTCTTGAGGTGGTTAGAAAAACATGGTTTGGGTTGTGGTCTTGATGAGCTTGAACTTATACTATAAACATTTTCTATCATGAAAAAGTCATCAGATTAAAATTTTTCTTGGTCAAGGGTAAATCCCATTGATGCTATGTCCCTCACTATCTTATAGAAATGAGCTTCATAGGGTATGATCCTACTGGTTGAGGCTAGCACTTACTTTTTATGTGTCATTTGGATTTGTGAAAGCCCTATATTTACACCAATCATGAGATCATTGTTCAAAGGATATATTATCATTGGTAAATATGATTAATAGTCATTTAAATTAGATAGGATATCATAAAATAAAATAATTTAATGTGTTTTCAATAACAATATTACTTAATTAAATCCTAAGGGAAATTTTATTTAAAACTATTCGGGTCTTTACAGTCTCCCCCCTTCAGAAATTTGTCCCTAGAAATTTTCATTTCCAACACTAAAATAGATGAGGGTAACTCAATTTTATCATTTAGTTCAGTTCCCACATATCTTTTATAAAATTTTGTTTTCTCTACATTACTTTGACAAGGTGAGTTATCTAATCTCGTAGAACTTTGTATCTAAAATATCGGCTCTTCACCTGCTGATCCTCATTAGAAAGGTCATTCTATAATGGTAACACCTCGATATTGATTACATATAGGGGATTTTGTATGCACTCTATCAATATGGATACATGGAATACATCATGTACTTGAGATAGTTTAGGGGGTAGTTCTATTTGGTAGGCCACTGTTCTAATGCGATCAAGGTTCTAAAAGGGGTTGATTTTTCCTATGGTAAGTTTTACCTTCTCCCCAAATATCATGAATTTCTTCCATGGATATTTTCTAAGGAATAACATGTCCCCAACAAAAAATTCTATGTTTTATCGACGATTATCATCATAGAGATACTATCGACTATGAGCAGCCTGGATGTCCTGCTGAATGGTTTAGACCTTTTCAACAATTTCCTCAACAATTTTAGGACCTAGTAGTATATGTTCCCAAACCTTATCCCAGCATGTATTTGTTCTATAGTACAACCAATAAAGGGTTTCTCTAGGGCCCATTTGGATTCTTTAGTGGAAATTGTAATTGTATGAGAAGTCAACTAGAGGAAGTAGTTGATCCCATCCTCTTTTGAAGTCGATTGAGAATGCTATTAATATTTCCTCATGTTTCTAGATAGTCTGCTTATATTGGACATCAATTTGAGGGTGATAAGTAGTAATGAATTTCAAATCTATATTTATTAAATGTATGATACTAGTCTAGAATATGGAATTAAATTTTTGCACTCAATCATATAAAATTGATAATGGTGTTCCATGCAGCCTCACCACTTCTCTAATGTATATCATTTCAAGTTGATCAAGTGAGAAGTCCTCTCGAATCACAATGATGTGTGCAGTCTTTACAAGATTATCCAACATAAACCATAAATCATTATTATCTCTTTATGTATTCAAAAGTCTATTGAAAAATTTCATGGTGATATTTTCCCATTTCTATATAGGTATGGGTAATGTTTTCATCATCCCATGGGATATTTTTTTCACCTTTAATTGCTAACATAAATTTCATATTGATGTATATTTTGCATTATCCTTTTTCATATTGTCCCACAAATAATGCTCTTTGAGATCTCGATACATCTTTGTGATTTCTAGGTGGATGGAGAAGGTTGAACTATGTGTATAATTTAAAAACGCCTTTAACGCAGGATTTGATAGTACATATAATTGTAACCCAAATATAACAACTCCTTATTCATTAACATTTAACGATAAGGGCTCCCCTTTTCTTATAGTTTCCACTTTCTTCTCAATTTTCACATCATATCATCGATCACCCTTTATCTTATCTAAATGGGATGGTTGATAAATACATTGTGAGAGTATTAATGATGTTCCTTCCTTTATGTTTCCCATGTACATCCTTTTCAAATCTAGGAATATCATATCCCTATCAATTCTTATCAATAATAACATTATACTTAGACCATACTCCACATTATTCTATTTACTAGGATGGTAGTGGATTTATCATTCACATTCCTTGATCACCTATAACCATCTTCATGGGTGCATATTAAGCACTTTATATGCGAATATATACTTGATGTTTTTTTATTCATATATATATATTTCACACTTCTCCCCAGAGAGCTAATTCCACAATATTTTCAAAGATAAGATCACTATAGTTAACTCTAGATAATGTGTTGGGTTGTTTTGTTGGTGAACATTCAACAACCTTGAACCACTGGATATGAATTTTTCATTATGTATTAACACACAACCCAATACCTTATTCGAAGAATCGTTGAATACCACGAATATTTCTGCAGTTGTGGGTAGTATGAGAACAAGGGAAGTGATAATCTTAATTTTCAACTCCATGAATATTTATTCAAATTTTTTATTACAAGAAACCATGAATCCCTTCCAAGTTATCTTTGTTAGAGGGCTTGATAATCACAAAACATTTCTCACAAATCGACATTATTACCATGATAATAAATGAAAAAGATGGATATCTATCACATATGATGGAATCATCCATCCTTCAATTGGTTAAATATTTTAAGGGTCTATAAATATCCCATTTATTGTGATGGTGTTCCCCAAGAATGAAATTTCCTTCAACAATAACTCATATTTCTGTAATTTTTATAATCCTTCTCCTTTTCATGGTCTTTAGCATAGTGATTAGATACTCCTCATACTTCTCCTTAGTTATTGATAATATTATAACATTATTTATAAATACTACCAAAAAGTTTTCAAGGTAATATCTAAATAATCTATACATTATTTCCATGATGATTTATCAATTATTAATGAGTTTAAATGACATTAATTTAAACTCATAATGTCATTACCTTGTACGAAATGGAGTCTTACTCTCCACCTTGGAATAGTATTGTTCTCCACACTTCTGATCGAACAGTTCATAAATCCATGGAAGAGGATAAATTTTCTTTATCATGATCTTGATGTGCTCAGGAGAATCAAGTGAAAGGTGCATTAACCTATCCTTATCTTGATGAAGAGGACTGATGCACCCCATGGCGACGAACATGGGTGAATTCACCCCTTATCTAGATTATACATTAATTGTTTGTTAATCTCCTTAAGTTATACAACAGAAATTCTATATGGAGTCTTGTATAATGGAAACACCCTAGGTAGAAGCTCGATTGAAAAATCAACCTCTCGACTTGGAAAAATACCATACAATTCTTCAAGAAACACATCAGTGTATTTATTCACAATATTCATGTCTTAAAGGATGATACTTTCCATATAAGAAATAATTTTATCTAATGCACTTTCTCGTTGAGAAATAATATCGACCCTTGAGATATTGGTGATAAATAAGATTCATACTCATCATTTCACTTGTACATAATAGGGGGTCTATTCATGATACAGAGAGTGATTTCCTTCTCATGACAATTTATATTGGATATATATTGGGAAATCCAATAAATACCCATAATTGCATCATATTACACCAAATAGACTTTGAAAATTTTTTCTAGGAAGTTCAACCCACAAATTTTTATAAGGGAGGAGTTATATACTTGGGATGAAATAATTTCCCAATTAGTCATTTTCACCAACAACTCTACTTCCATGCATTGTGTTGGTGTTTGAATTGTTCTAGTAAAATTTTGTGATATTAAGGTTTATGTAGAACTAGAATAAAAAGGAACCTTCAATATTATTGAATGAATAACTAGTGTACCTATAACCACTTCATTTCGAGATCCACCTCAGTGGTTGTGATGGAAAGGATACCCTTTCTGCCTTGGAAGTTGATGATTGTCTCCAAAATCCTTTGGCATAGTTAAATTTTTTCCAAAGATCCCTAGTTCATTAAAGTTGATGTAATTAGTAATACACTGAGTGTAAATTAGATACTTCTTTTCCTTGAAAGCATTAGTGGGTTTCATCTATCAGTAATCATTAGCTAGGTGTTGTTCTTTCCCACAAAAAAAAGCATTTCCTCACCCCTAAGGCAATTTACATGGTACTTCTTTCGATACCTATGACAAGTGGGGTGTTGCATTTTCTTGGCACCATTATATTTTTCCATAAAACCACTAAAATTAAAATAAACTTTCCACTTCTTATCCCCATGTAATCCTGTAGATTCTCCGATCAACATTTGGACTTTCAGGGTATAGAATACAATTTTCTCATAGCTATCAAAGTCAAGGATCATCAATTAATTTTATATATTAGGTTTTGACCAACCAAAGAAGCAGTCAACCTTACATTTGGGTGTATTGAAAAATTTCTTGGCATATCATACAAGTATTGTGAAGTTTTCCTCATTCAACCTGATATATTCTTTATTTTTTTCTTAACAGAATGTAAATACCATTCCATTTTAATATATAGAGTGTGAGAAATATATTTATCGATTTTTTCTATAATTCCTTACACCCCTTAACTTTTATCTCTTTTTCAAGATTCATATTCTAGATCAATGTAAACCAATGATAAAATTCTCCCCCCATATGATAAACATCCCATAGAACATTCTCTTTTTCAGAACATTGAAGAATGGATAGTATCTTCTCAATGGTTTTGATCCATTGTTCCATGATTAAGGGATTAGATGATCTGTTGAAATCTAGATGAATTTTTCACGTAAATGACTCAATTACATATTTTTTTCCTTATTATGGGGGTTTGGGAGATCTTCAAAATTTAGGTTTCCATTGAAAACCTGAGTCATATAAGTGAGTATATTCACATAGTTTGTGACTATTTCTCTTAACTTGTTGGTCATCTAATTTGGGGTAGTCACCACATTTCCAATTTCATGGATTATTTACACAATTAATCCTATTTTTTCCCATTGGATAAAATAATGAAAAAATTCGGGATGTATATTTTTAAACTAATAAACACATAAAAGGGAATTTAATGACATTAAAGTGATAGCTTATAAGTTACATATATTTTTAACTTATGAGTTTTAGGCTTTAATATATGTTATCCATGTTCTATTTCCTAAAATTTCTCTTATAGGGATTTTTATTCCCTTAATAACGTTTAATAATGAGGTTATAGATTTCAAAAGTTCTGTTCCCCAGGAGTGTCAAACCAGATGAAATGTAAGGCTCAATGTCATGTATTAAGTTACGATGAGTTAGGCCTGACACACCATGTCTGAGTTGTTACCCCTGGGAACATTTATGATAGGACCAAGTATACTTATTGTATCTAGATAAGGATATATTTTCTGGGTAAACCAATTAATCTATTCTTACCAAATGTTTGGCATGTTTTCATATAATTAGTGTTACACCTAAGGCTTTCTAAATAGTTTTCTAATCCGAATAAAAAAAACTAAACTTCTCCTTTGATACAAATTATTACAACCCTAATCTTTATTTCACAATAATTCCTTATTTTTTACATAAGACTACACATAATACAAACCAAAATATTTATAAGTCTAGTTTATTTAGGAATTAGGTACATAGCATAACCTCCTGAACTTGTGATACAATACCATAATTGAAAACTCATTGACATGGTTCTAAAATTCCAAATATTTTAAAACTGCACGTGATAACTTGGGGACATACATAAGAAATGGGTGCCATATAAAGCCCAGTAAGGGAAGAAACATTGAATAAAATAAATTAATTAACACATATTATACAATATGAAAACCAATGGATCATTAAAGGAGTATTAATCATAATCTTGAACCCTGAGACTTGATATATAATCATAATTATAAAGGAAACATGGGAAATTTTGAAACAAATTAAAACACTACATCATAAACATAGGTTAAGGCTAGCTGCCAAGACATTATGATAGAGAATGTACCATAAAGGAATCAGGTACACTCCTTATCCCAACATGATGACTTGTTAAACTAAACATCTTTCAATTCGTAGGATAACTATATAATTCTGGGCACACTTGTTACTTTCATTTCATTTTCCTTCTTATGTGTGCCACATAGATTATACAACATGGATTCATTTATCAACCTATTTTTTTCCATGACCAAGGAGTGTGGAGTAAATACTTTAATTCCCATGTCAAATATGTATAAGTTTATGAAGGTGAACACACTTGATAAGAAATGGGTATGGTATTCACTACAAAATTGTTTTGGCATGGAAAATCATGGTGAAATTTTAGTATCATAATGATGTAACTTAAAAATTCATAAAAAGTGCTGATGAGAGAGAAATGGATCTCATATAATTATGAAATAAAATGGGTATTAATAGGTACATTTAAAGACATATTCCAACATTATAATATGTAAATAGAAGGCATAATATAATAAAAAAACTTTAATAAATAAGAGAGGATGAGGATCCCTTACTAAATTTAGGCATGGTAATGGTTATACATAAATTTTAATGGGAGGTATTAATGAGAGTGAAATTGGTATATCATAATTTACACATAAAATTTATTGTATGGTGGATATGGAATAACATATACCAAAATGAAAAAATTTTTATGGAGAGACATAACATAAAAGAGGTTCTTGAATTGAATTGAGAAAAGAGAAATCACTTACTTGAGTGTGTGACTCCAAATGCTTGGGAGGATAATCTTCAAAGATTAAGGGTGCATTGGGAGGACTTTAGACAAGGTATATCACAGTAAGGACATGAAATAATGATAATTTTGAAGTTAAATGATAGATTTCATGGGTTAGTATATGAAAAAGTTAGGTATTTCATTAATATTTATCAAACATCGGTTTTAGACTCTTTTATAAAATAGAAAACCCTACAGACCAACCCATTGTTTTTTCCCATGTTTTAAAAAAACGGGATTTTTTCAATTATATTATATGTTAATGGTCTGATATTAATAAAATAATACCCTTGATTATGTGGAAGTGAGTCATTCTCTTAAAGTAAGGATTTTAAAACCATAAAATATATTAATGGTTTTGGTAGATTGATAAAGGATTTATAAAATTAAAACAATGAACATAAAATAACATCATTTTAAAGGTATAAAATATATATGGTCATGGATACCCTTTTTTGTATTTATTACATCATTTTGGGTCATTATGAAGTTATAATACAGAAAGTATATTTATACGGTATTTAACATCTTCCTAAAAATTTGAATCTATTAAAAAATTATGAAAATTTCACCATTGGATAATTTACATGTTATGATTCCAAAAATTATATTAATTTTACATAAATAATTTTATAAATATTTGAATTTACACTTTTAAAATAAGAATCATCATTTATTGAGAAATGTTGCGGTTTTTGGTTAACAACAGTTCTTGAACCCTTATAAAAAATACATTTGAAATTTTTAAAAGTATATGATCATTTATATTTAATAAACATTATTTTATAATAATATTTTTTTTAAAATATCATTTGTTTCAAATATTAATTAATTCATCAAAATAAATTCCTTAATTTAATTTTAATATTACACAAAAATACTATTTTGGTTTTATTATATAAAAATAAAAAACATTTATAAGCTACAATACTAAGATGAAAATATATTAATTATTATATAAAAAAATATACATACTCATAATACTATGGTATTGTTACATATCCCTTTAATACACTATAAAAACCCCTAAGAGGATAGTGCACGACATCGAGAAATTCATGAGGTGGTTTGATATATATATACTTTGGTTTGAGACGTCGATGAGCTTAAGATCCTCTAGTAAATGGTTTTGATAATTCTTATGTTGTAAGATATCAACATAAGCTTGGTCAAGGGAAAATACCGGTGACTCTATCTCCCTTATAAGGTTCAATAAATGAGATTCACAGGGTACAGTTCTACTCACTGAGTCCATCATTTCCTTTTTCTATGTCAATTGGATTTAAAAAAATATTTATACTAATCATGTGATCTCTATTTAACAACTACATTGTCAATAGTAAATATGCATCATGGAAGTTTAAATTAGATAGAATGTAAAAAACACAAATAAGTGCATGTGTTTTATATAACTATATTACTTAATTAAATCATAAGGGAAACTCTTTTTATAACAGTTCATGTGATTACCAATTTATTCATCCTCATGATATTTTAATTTTAATTGTATATTATTCCTTTATAGGTCTTATTATTAATTTTTAAAAAATAGGTAAATATTTTTTGTTAAAATATCATCATTCATCGATATTTTTTATGATTAAGTCTCAAATGTTGAAATCTCATGATCTACCAACCAATACTTCTCAGGAATTTTATTATCCTTTCGTTATTAATTATATCTTTATGTAATGGTACCATTTTACACTCCTTGGTAATTTTTATACTTAAGAAAATGTTTTTAAGAAATTATTACCTTATTTCTCCCTTAAGACTTAAATTTTTGTTATTTTAAAATAATTTTTTCTAAAAATGTTTTCAAAATGATTCTAAATTATATATAAAGATAATTTTTAAGTAAAAGGATTTTTATAATTTCTTATTTTTTAAAAGTGTTTGGAATGATTCTCAAAGTTTACATCATATGTTTTCAAGGTTATTTTCAAAGAAAATGTATTTCAAAAAATTTTATGTTTTAAAATGTTTTCTTCAAAGTAGAATGGTTTTTTTCCCTAGAAATATTTTAAAGGATTTTAAAAGACTCTTTTATATGTTTTCAAAGTCATTTTCAATAAAAAAGGATTTCAAAAGGTTTTTCACTTTGAAAATAATTTTTCAAATAATAAAAGGATAATTTCCTCAACAATTGTTTAATATAAATTTCCAAATCGTTGTTTATATTTTTCCATCATTATTTTAAAATTAACATATTTTGAAAATGTTTTATAGATTTCATTTTCAAAGAATGTTTATTTTACTTAAATAATGTTCCATGTGATCTTTCAAAATCCTAATCTATGAAGGACAACATCCTTTGATATAATTTATGATTTGCTAAGGATATAATATAAGGATACCTTTCTTATTATTTCTCTGAGTGGTTTTTTTATGTTAGGATGTTGATGAAACCTGTTACTCTTATACAAGTTGTGCCTTGGTAAAGCACTTATGAAAACTAACTTGTTTTCACGGGTTATACTATGATGAAATGATTATGAAACCTATATATTTTCCATATGTTATGATATCATGACATGTTTATTATACCCATTTCATCCCATGGTATATGATATGATTAATTTTTATGATCTTATGGCACACATATGTATGATTTCATTATGTGAAGTGTGGGACCTATATCTCCCTGTAATTCATTGGGTCCATATATTTATCTTGTGAGATATAAATGACTAGAATGGGAAGTGAACCTGGTTTATAAATATAGGGATGGAATAGGATGTGAATCCAATTTATTAATATGGGGTAAAAATGGAAAGTGAACTCAATTCAGTAATAGAGGGATGGAATAGAGAGTGAACCCTATTCAGTATTGTATTTTTTATATTATGATGGTCTTGGTAGTGAGCCTTGAATAATTTGGAAATGATTTTTTATGCTTATATTTATACTAGAAATTATATGTCTTATATCACTTTTATGACCACATCTCTCATGATATTTTATTATCTTATGATTCAGGTCCTATGAGTTGCCAATATTTATTCCATGAGGTTTTATTATTATCTTTGATATGAAGGGTGTAGTTTTTAAATGTTATTCTCACACTCCAGACCCTTATGTTTATGTTATTCTTTCCCATATTCCTTATTTACCCTTACTAATCATTTTAGCTCACCCTTTCTTTTGTTTTCTTTCCCCAAGTTATGAAGTAAGGTTTTAAGCAGGGTATTCTTGGGAAGAGTACGAAAGGTGAAGATATTTATTATATATTTTGAAGATCTTTTAACAAGTTAGAGTATTATGTTTTCATTTTTACAGAGGCACAAAAATTTTATGGTCCTAAAAAATGTGTTTATATAATGTAATAACTATTCATATAAAAATATGTAATGTCCTTGTATAAGATGTTTGGGTCACTGTAGTTGGTATAAGAGGAAAGTTTTAGTCAATATTTGGAAACTAGGATTAGAAAATTTATTCAGATCCTAAGGCATATTTCTAAGGATATTTCTAGGGATGTCTCTAAGGATAATTCTAAAGATTAGTTAATGTTTTTGAAAATGTCCTAGAATTTTGGTAATGGAAAAAGTTAGTAGTTTCTATGAAATTACATCACAATATAGATACTACAAGTAGATGTGGATATGGCATAGATTTCCCTTGGGGTAAAAACTTTGAATACAAAATATTGAGCTAGACTCGATCTATAATGGAGGATTGATAATGGGTCTTGATGCACACCTAATTTGACAATTATGGGTGATATGATTTGAAAATTCAAAAAACCATTATGAACGATCATGAAGGATTTATATTTTAGACGAATATGAATGACCTTGAATGACCCTAAGGTGTCAGAGATTAAATAATTTTCATTTAATTCATACATCCTATAAGGTTATTTTCTTAATTATTTGGTTTCCTTCTAGGATTATTGTTACTCACACATTAATTTCTGGCTTTAGTCAATAAAGGGAGCTAGATGAAACTGGGTTAACATTCAATGTGATAGATGATTTTCCAATGACAATCTAAATGGGATGATAACTATAGTAAATTATTTTGTGATTATTCTTAATCAGGTTTATTGGAACAAGATTAACGAAATGTACCTTAACCAAGGACTCACTAAAGAAGATAAGGAAAGAGTTCTACAAGAGTTCGTGTAATTAATACCTTGTAGGAAAGAGGATTCAGTTTCCTTTGTGTTTATAAAGTGGAAAAAAATATCCAAGTGGATGTCTTAGCAGAACAAGAAGATGTTTTGACTGTGGAAAAGAAAACAATTCAGGTAACTAGAAAGGGAAAAATAAAATTTCAATTTAACTCAATCGATAAGAATAATAGACTCTCTAATATATCATAAACTATCCAATTCATTAAAATTTTTATGATTAAAAATTATTTAAATCGATATCCTAAGTGGAAGGATAATGAAGGGAATCAGCATGGTAGTTTGAGTAATTGTTATACTATTGATGATGAAGAGAATAAAAATTTTATATGAAAGGAAATATGTATAGAGGAATAAGATGAAGAATCCTAGTTAATGGATTTAGGATGAGGTGGAATAATTGAAGTGTTTACGTATTGGAATTCAAAGATTATATTTCATAAATGAAGAAATATATAATTATAGCTTACTATAATTTCTTAATTAAGGATTTGAAAGAATATGTAGAATGGTTCTAATGTAAAAGAAAAGAGATTTAATGAAAATGTGTTATTTTTATTAATGGAAGATAACCCTTAATATTTTATGGATTTTAAGATTTTGATTTTGGTGTAAAAAGACATTGAATGTGAATAAGTATATTGGAAAGTACTAAATAACTTATAACTGATTATTGATTTGTTGAGAAAGTGGTTTATTCCATCATGGATATGATTGACACTATTTTGGATTTCAGAAATATATCCAATAATTTGTGTTTTATTATAATTGAAGAAGCATGTATGTTTTTAATAACATTTTATTATAACTCATGATATTACAATGTTTCAAGATAATACATGAATACCTTATTTACATGTTTTGTATGTGACAATCAAGAGACACTTTATTATGTATGGGGGATTAATTAAAAGAATATTTTGGAAATTTAGGGACCTTATTTAAAAAGTTTAGATTATAATCTTTTAGAAGAGTCATAAGGTTAACCATTTATGGAATGATTTAAGATTAATTTTGTCTGCGGTTTTATAGAATTACATATGAGTTCACCATATGAATATTTATCCATATTGGATAAATACTACTAACATTTAACTAGAGATATAAGGAATTAATATTATAGATCTTATGATCCATTTTTTCTTCATGGAAAACAGATGGACCTTCATTTCTTGGATTAATAAATTATGTGGAAATTTATCAAGGTACAACCAAAAGGTGAGATTGTGCTAAAATAGAGTAAGTATATCTTATTTTGAATGTTCTCCAATATTAGAAAAAGGATCATAGAATAAAATTTTGATATGTTATCCTCATTTTTGATGATATCAATGAACATTTTCATTCCTCTTTGGATTATGGTTTTTTGGTTATTATCTTTATTTGGAATTTCCACTTTACTATTATTAGTTATCTTAATCACTCCCTATAATTATTTAAAAATTTATTCATTTTCCAAATATTTACTTCCTCTATATGTTCTTATATGTAGAAACCTTGTTATGAGTTACTTTGGGTAACTATTATGCTTCAAACATTCTATTTTTAAAGGATGTTTTAGTATTAATTTTTTTGATGCGGGTTTTAATGAGAAGAGATTTAAATTATTAAAACATTTATGATCCTGATGAATATCAAGGGTGAAATTCATTTTAAGGGGGGTAGAATAAAACACCCTGAGTGTTAATGAATTTTATTACAAATAAATTAAAATTCTATGACTAATTGAGCTACATGCTACAAAAAGATAAGATTGCATTATATGCAACAAAAATATAATCATGTGCTACATGAAACACTGAGTTTATCTTGTGGTACACACAACACTATATTTGGATTGTGTTACAAACAATACAGAGTTCCCTTGATATATTTCATTACATGGAAGAATGAGTTTTATCGAACTACAATGTACTAATAATAATATTATTTAATATGGTAGTTATTGACACAAAATTTGAATGGAAGGAATGAATAATATTTAATAAACTATAAAAATATATAGTTTTCACTTGTATATTAGTTTTCTATTTATTATAACTGAAATAAGAATCATTTAGAAGAAAAATAATTGTTATCTAGAAAATAATATCTTTTCTATAAGATGGGTTAATTGTGCTTGGTGAAAATTATTTAAAATTAAAATTTACCTCTTTTAGTAAATTTATTTAAAAAAAATTATTTTTGAAATTGGAATAAAAAAATCATTTTAAAGATTTTATTATTTTTATCATTTTTATTATATGTTTCATTTTTTGATGAATAGTGAAAAAATTTGAATTTTTAATTGAAAACTGATATTTTGATTAAATAATTTACAATGTTAAACTACATTATGAATTTTATTTTAAGTAAAAATAATTAAATTATATATCAATTAATTGAATTTAGTTAATTGGAATCAATTTCAAAATAAAATTGTATTAAAAAACATTGTAACCTTTGTCATCTTTTTTCTCTTTAAAACCCCACTTTTTCATCAGGCCTGTGGGATTAATTTTGAATTATTTTATTCCATTTATGTGAGTTGAATTTGGAAAAATGTATTCAATATTTGGAATTAGGATAATTTATATTGTATAATAAGTCCAACTTAGTTTTCTATCAGAGTTATTGGTGGAAACAATTGAAATTTATTATAGTGACAAAGGTAAAAACGAGTTTACTTAGTGGTTAAACGTAGAATATGAGGTGTATAATGACCTAATTTTTTTTGAAACACCTATTAAATGGAAAAATTTATACCCTTGTAACCTTATGATATATTTATATTAATTTCAAGCTTAATTTTCTGAGATAGTGACCCATATAATATTCTATGTAAAGAAAATGAAAAAAATATACCTCCATAGATTTTAATATCTATAATTATTTAGAATAAAGGAAAAAACTATATATGTTTTGTAATAAATATTATTTGAAAATATATATGAGATTTAGTTATAACAAAAATTTATCGTCAAATTTTAGAGATGAAATAATTAAATAAAGTGCTTAATAAAAACAAACAATGTAATTATATAGTTAACAATAAAAAAATAAATGACACTAAAACTAGTAAAAGTGAATTAAATGGAATAAATTAATATATTTATTTAATTTTTTAGTTGAAAATATTATTTTAAAACATTATTAACTTAGTAGATTGAAATTTCATAATCTTCATGATATTTGTTAAATTAAAATTAAATAAATAATGTCAAAATTGACATTAATTTAATTTTTATTATAAATAATATTTTATTAATTGATTTAAAATTTCAAAAAATACTATCATCTGTAAATTTATTTCTAAATTTTAATAACTAAAAACTATGGTCCATTCATGGACTAATTTTTTGATTATAATTCTTTAATTAATCATTAAATATTAAAAACCTAGTTACCATCGTTATGGTTAAAGGAGTATTTTTATATGTTACATACGCTTATGATAAAATTAATATCCAAAAACATAGGTTTTTTATTTTTGAAATTATATTTAATATTTAGAATTAGTGGGTTTAAATTATCAAGCAAGGTTTATTTTATTTGATACTTAAAGTATGAACTTCGAAAATTAGAAAACTAGTTAACATAATGAAAAACCAAAAATGGTAAAATAAGGAAACTTAGAAGTTAAGAAAAAAGGTTTTTAAAAAAATGTGTATAAATGTGTGTTGTAGGTGTGTATAGACTATATAATACCTATTAACTTTTAATTTCTATTTTTATATCCAATTTATGTAATTTTGACCTACCAATAGTGAATACTTTTGAGTATTTACAAGTGTGTCACTCCTCCTCAACTATAAAGGGCACTCACTCTCCCAACTTCTTTACACATATCAAGCCATTTTACTCATCCAATACCTAAAAAATTATTTTATACACTTCTCTAGTATAATCCTTAAAGCCTTAATTTTTTCATAAATTTAACTAAGGATGGCCTTTGGTGAAAACCAAAAGGATATTCCCAAATAAGTGGTAATGTATATCAATAAACCTTTCTATTTTATTTCTTCCTAAAAACCCTTCACTTATTTTAATATAATTATTACATAATAACCTCAGTATCTTAAATATACATATATTTTTTTTATTTATAGGGTATTACCTAAAACCAAAAACACTTCCATCAAATGGGTTATGAAATCATCATTCATGTGCACGGAAAAATTCCACCTCGCAAACTGATGTCGTTTGTTTTTCAATTACCACCTATGAAGGTTTGGAGTATTGATGAACATATTATTTATATATTATATTTATTATTTATATTATGTTAATATTATTCCGTAATTTTTAAATCACACATACATTCATGCTTTTCATTATGTGGAAAAACGATAACTTCTTTCATATGTACAATGGACTAGTGCCTCGCAAAGCGATGTGATTCATTTATTCTTTACATTGAATGTATTAACGAATTATTTAATTGGAATATGTGAAATATATAGAATATAAATTATTATATAATGATAATATATCATATAATTTTCATTCATTCAATATTATAAGAAAATTGAAACACTGTTTATGCGTACGTACGACTTATAGTCTCTATGAACGATGAATTTCATTTCCTAGCTCTATATTTTTTAGATTATTATAATTAAATATATAATTAATATATATGATATTTATATCTTGTTTATAATTTTTTATATTATTAAATAATAAATAATGTAAGAGAACAAAAAATATATTGAATTAAAAAATTTATGAAAAACAATGTGGTAGTTACCCGAAACATAATTTTAACAAGGAATTATTAAAGTATGAGTAATATAAATTCATAAGTAAATGATATATGGTATTATATGTATATATATGGTTATTTTATAGATTTATAATAAACTTATTTTTTTATATCGGATGATTTAATGAGTATGATGAGAGTAAATAATTAAGTTAAGTGATTTCCATCTATCTTTTTTACTTTTATGAGGCACATGTCATGTTCACCTTATGTTTTTTTATGTGGTATATATAATTATCATGAATGTATTTATGATGAATATACAAAAAATTATTTTTTATTGAAATATGTACTTTAAGATTTATCTTTCATTGGGTTCTTGGTTCAAGGGCTACCCAATCATTAAGGTATCTTTGTTACAATTTTTTTTATTTGAAATGTACATTATTTAATGCATATATATTTTTCAATTAGGTATATATACAGCCCATTTAACGTGTATTATCATGAATTTATTCATCCTCATGATATTTTAAGATTCTTTTAATATTATACCATAATGAGTCTTATGATTCAATGTTACCAAAGTGGATAATATTTTATATACCATCTGATCATTTATCTAGATTGTTTATGATTAAGTCTCAGATACTCAAATCTCATGATATACCATTTAATATTTTTGATAAATTTTATTCTTCTATGGTTATTGATGATATCTTCAAGTAATAATACCATTTTACCACTCTTTTGTACTTAATATACTTCAGAAAATGTTTTTAATAAAATCTAACTTTATTTCTATCTTGAGTTGGAAATCTATGTTATTTCAATTTTTTTTAAAAATAGTTTAGAAATTTTTTTAAATGATATTTTAAACACATTTTCAAGGAAAAATATTTTGAATGTTTCTTATTTTTTAAAAAGTGTTTAGAATGATTCTCAATTCTTCTTTTATAAGTTTTCAAGGTTATTTTCACAGAAAAAGGTTTTCAAAATGTTTTAGGTTTTAGAAATAATTTTTAAAAGAAGAAAGAATAATTTTCTTATGAAATGTTATAAATAAATTTACAAGTATCCTTTGTAATATTTCAAGGTTATTTTTAAATTAAAATATTTTCAAAATGGTTTAAATTTTAAAATAATTTTTCAATGTAGAAAGAATATTTTCCTCAAGAAATGTTTTAAATGAATTTTCAACATTTCCATGGTATGTTTACAGTGTTATTTTGAAAGAAATTGATTTTAAAAATGTTTCATGAAAGTGACTTTTAAAGAATGATTATTTTACTTAATAAATGTTCCAATTGATATTTCAAAATAATTATACATCTAAAATGAACTACCATATATATGGGTAAGGGATGCGTTGAATTTTATCAGTGATAAGAAAAAAATGATGATAAAAGCCCCACCTTTGTTAGGGTTTCCTAAAATCCATGATAAATGCCACTTTTATCAATGCTAAAACAAGTGGTGATAAACATGTATCCTTTATCAACACAATCTTTTGCACTGATAAAGGATAGATTTATCAATATTATCCTTACTATTGATAAAAGTTTGTAATAAAAATATTGTTAATATATATAAAATTATTATATTTGAAATAAAAAAATGTTTATTTATACACATTATTTAAAAATGCATGTTTACAATTAATATAAATTTGATATATTATAATATATAATTTATAATAATTAAAATATATATATATATAACGTTTAAAAAATATATTTACAAGATTATAAAAAGATAGATATATATATATAAATAATTATAAAATTATAATAATGTTTTTAAATAATAAATATATTTAATACATTGATGCATATGTATAATTGACGCTATATGATCATTAATTTCATTTGTCAATGTGATTGTGAGTTATGTTCCACATATTAAGATTACATATATTATGATGACCCACATGCATATGTTATATTTATATTCATCATTATGAATGTTAATTTATAAATTTCCATCCATATGATTCATTCTTGTTAATAACCATGAACTTATTATATTCTCTTAAATATTCTTAAAATTACTATTAAAATATTTAAATAATAAATATATTTATTATACTTATAATTATAAAATTTTAGTTATATTTATATACCTTTAAATATATTTATTTATAATTATTATTATAACTATATATATATATAAATAATTATAAAATCATAATAAATACATTGATTATCATTATATATATATATTATTACATACAAATATTTATTTATATATTTATTTATAATTATAATTATTATAAAAAAATAAATATATATATTGAAATAATTATAAAATTATAATAAATATATTTATAATTTTATAAATATATATATTTATACAAATATATTTATAAATAAAAACAAATATTTACAAAAATATATACATAATTATAATTGTAATTATATATATATGTAAATAATTATGAAATTCTTAGAAATATATTCAGTATATATAATTATAAAATAATAAATATAGTAAATATATTTATTATGATATTATAATTATAAAAAACATTATTTAAAATTTGATGTTTAGAGACCCCATTTAATGAAAATAAAAAAGTAACAGGAGTGGTATACAAAGCATCCAAGCTGCAATAAAAAAATAGAAAGAAAGATTTCATTAGGGATCAAATACCTCTGGATCTTGTTCTCTTGCTGTGTTGAGAAACACGACCACCCTTGCCTCAGGGATATCATCCTTTTATCTATGTTTTAGCTTTCATCCACAGACCGCCATCATCATATGAGCCTTCATCATTGATGACCACCATTTTTTATTTGACTTCATACACTCGATCATTATCAGTTGATTCCTGTTCACTACTACTAGTGGCAAGTAGATCAAATTCATTTTTAATGAAAAAAATTGAAATTTTTTTTAATCAATCAGCCCTTCTTGAAGAAATAGTGATACATTTTTTATTATTCTTATCCTATTCTAAAGGTGATTTCAATTTTTTTTTTGTGTTCGACCTATTTTTAATAGAACCCACACATGTATCTGGGAGTGAATCCTATGAAGGCCGAGGCCCAAGTACTGTATCATTTGACCCTACATATATCTTTTCTTCATACATAGTTTTATATGAAGACTCTTCACAGTGTCCAACAACCTTATTGGTTTCTAAAAATCCATCAGCCTCAAGTGTATTCAAGTCCTACATCAACCCATTCACTGTAGATAATTCTAAAGACGTATTAACATCTTTATTTTTTCCCTGTGTAGGATTCACTTTGGCCTTCATAATGATTTTATATCTTTTATGTATATTTCTTGAGATGGAATCTTCCATGGAGGCACCCAACTTATCCTCCTGCCACAAATTGAAATCAACCTCTTCCTGGAAAGATGATTATTTATCCTTTTGACTTTCTATAGAACCAATGTCCGTATTTACATCAAAAAATCCTTTGTAAAGGGATTCTTTAAAAGAGATAATTGAAAGAGGTTAATTCCCTTAATCAATGTCATCAGCCTAAACCAATTTTATCTTAAAGGGATCCATTGGATTTGAAATAGACTGATAGGAGGGGATAGATTTGGAGATTTCATGCATTTCACCCTCCTTCCTCTTATGATAATCTTCAGTAGGGATCAACAGTGGTAGGGGTGTCTCAAGCTGGGCTTGATTGTTTTCAATTATAGGGGAAACAACAGTCATACCCAATTCTTGGGAAAGAACCTATTTCTTATTTCTTTGGTAGTGATAACGGTCATGACCTCGTTTGTGACAACTAGCACAAATGATCTCCCTTATACTATCAGAATCTTTATGCCCAATAATTCTAAAATATTCACAAAATGGTGAAACTTTTTCATATTCAATGGTCAAACATACTTCATCATCAGGTGTGGATAGCATGAATTTGTCTATACAGGCAGAGCTCAGATCTATCTCTACCAGAATCCATGATAAATTTCCATAAAAAACTAGTTCTTTGCAGTATCCAAATGAACTAAAACTCCATGCACATATGCTATCTCAAACAAAATATCATGGTTCCATAGGACCTAACTCCATAAAGGTATCTTGACCCAGACATGAGCACACATTTCTCTAAAATCCAGTAAGTTAATGTTCAGAGACCAATTGTGTATTTTCAAAAGTCTAGGATAAAGGTTAAAGGATCCAAAACTCCATGATTTTCTTTTTAATTCGATAGAAGGAAATAGAAAATGAAAAAAACCTCTTCCAATCGAAAAAGATTTGAAATCATCAAATCTAAAAATTGAATCAATCCTTGGAATAAGATCAGAGATCTTCTAGGGTTTCATACCTTTGGACTGTGAAATGTGCTCAATGAAGGAGTGATAGAAATGTTCCATCTGGTCTGAGATCTCTCCCTCTGAGGCCGAAACTTGTGCAACATATCCCTTTACGAGGATTCTTTACAGGGGTCGATCTTTGATAATGGAAAGATATCCACATGAAAATCCCACAAAATATTGAAGTTTAGTCTAAACCTTTTCTAACACTTTCAATTTATTAGTTTTCTGATCTGTGATCTGGTGATTCGATGCATAAGAGCATAGATTGAGACTTCATGGGTGATCGTGAAAGGTGTGGTCACCTGAAGGCGCCGAGAGGGGTTTATCCCGCTTCATCATCCTCGATTTCATAATTATAAATAAATAAATATGTTTTAAAAAAATTATAAGATTATATTAAATATAATTATTATATTTATAACTCAAATATTTACTTATATATAAATAAATTTTAAATATATTTAGTTATAATTATAATTATAAATATATATACAATTATAATTATAAAAAAAATATATTTAAATAATTAAATAATTAAAATAAATATTAAAAACAAATATATTTAATATAATTTTATAATTAAATAAATAAATAAATATATATATATATATATATATATAATTATAAATATAATAAATATATTTTATAGTTTTATAATTATAAATATATATATTTAAATAATTATAATATTATAATAAATATATTTATTACATATATTATTTTATAAATATATATAATTTAATAACATTAGTCTTTATAAACAGTGATAATTCTATTATTTAACAGTGCTAAAAAGTCACTGATAAAACTAATATTTATCATCACTTTTTTGAAAGCTCTAATAAAAAACATACACGTTCTTATAAAAAAACCCTAATATATAGCTATTTTCCTCACGCCTTCAAGCCTTCATGGAACCACAGAGCTATCGCTGCCATTCACTTTCTCCTTCTCCTTCACCACTTCCTTTGTCTCAGCCTTCATGGTCGCCCGCCTTCACCATTGCACACCTTTGACATCGCTGACCAAAATATTTCTCATCTTCATCACCGCTCACATCAAGCATTCATGTGGCTAGAGCTCTACTACTTTCTCCTCTACCCCCGCAGCCTATAATACCCCCATCCCAATGCCTCTTCTAGTCCAACTTCTGCCACCGCTACCCTTGCATTGACTACCACATGCTCCCACAAAGATATATTTCATGGAATGATATGTTCCCCCAATTAATTGATTGTTAGGTTATTTAAAAGCATGAATCATTTTAGATTGGGTTGAATGATTCTTGGTTCATACTATTCATTATGAATATATTTCTTGAGATTTAATATCTCTGTGTTTTGTTAAAGAATACATTTCTTAAAAAAATTGTCTAGGAATATGCATTGAGGATTCTGTGTTACACTATAAATGAAGTTCATGAACTATTGACTATATTGTGATATTATTAATTAGGTTATAATGATATTTATATATAAAAATTTATATTTGTTCATGTCGTGCTATCTAGAGTAGAAGACACAGATTGTGCTATGTTTTTCAGAGTATTATAAATTTTGAATACAGTTTATTTTATTTCACTATGTTACAATATAATAAAGGTTATATGTATTGAATTTAAATAATTCATAATCATGAAAACTTGGAGGTTTTAATGTGAGAATAGAAGATATAGTTTCACCCTATTGGTTGTCTTTGAAAATATAATATGGTTGATGGAAAAGTATCGTGATAATTTTGGCTATGAAAAACATGGATAGATCATAACCATTGATAAATTTATAATGAGTGAGGGTAAAGAGTTAGGATATTATTTTATGAAGAGTGTGAAATTATACAAAGTTAATATAGAAACATAAAGAGAAACATTATTGAAATTCATTGACGATTTTGTTATTGTTGATTGATAAAGATAAAGAAGAGGAAGAATAAGGATTTCATCAAATTTTATGAAGTTATTGTAAAAATATCTACCAATATTTTTTTGTATTTAAAAGAGAATTAGGGCCGGTAAGAAGGATTTTTCTCTATCTCATTTTTTATATGATGACGAAATCGTCTTGTTTGGGTAGGATTTAAGGAGAACTATCTCTTCTATCAAGGCCCTCTTTAAACATTATGAAGAGGTGAATGGTCAAGAAATAAGTTGAGATAAGTCTTTCATTGTGTTTGGAAATGGAGTACTGATAGGGAAACAAAATAAGATAACTAGATGTCTTGGGATAAAAATGGATATTTTCCCTTTCAATACCTTGGTGTTCCCTTATTCTGGGGATCGTTCAAGAGGCAATACATAGAGGGAATTTAATCTAGTATCAGGAGTCAACATGCTAGTTGAAAAGGGAATGGGATGTCCATGGCAGGGAGGGTGTGCCTTGTTAACTCAGTGATAACATATAAGTATGTTTATTCATTTTCTATTTATTGGTGGCCTAGGGGTATCATCAAAGAGGTTCAAAACATGGTACATAATAATGTTTGGATAGGTTCAACCCATGAGTGCAAGATTATCACTGTTGCAGGAAAGGAATGTATCAAGCTAGTTGGACGTGGGGGTCTTGGAGTCAAGGACCTAAAGGCTTTTAATGATGGTCTTATTGTGATTCTTACATGGGGTTTGATTTACTAGGACAATTCTAGTGATTTTTTAATTAACTGGTTCAATGGAAGGTTACTTAATGAATACAAATACTATCTTTCATTATCTGTCTAGGAATATCTCAAGTATTCTTTCATGCGAATCATTAATGATTCAAAGTGGATGGTTTTTCGGTAATCTCATCTTAACTATTATAGAATGACAAGACTTGAGAGAACCCATTAGGATAGCATGGATATTTTTTTGTTCAGGAAATTTTTCCATTTTCTGATTTTTTATCTCACATACATCTATTTGATAGCAAGGTCTCCTCTTAGGTGGAGTTGGAAATTCAATCCTATAATTTCTTGGACTGTGATACGCTGATATGGAAGAATAATTGGAATGATCAGTTTAATAACATGGATTACTATCAGATGGATTGGGAGGGATCTTGTCGTGAACCTTCCTGGCTTCAAAACTACATGTCATTGTTCATTCGACCCTCTCGATTTTCCTTAATCTGGAAAATCTGAAAAAATAATGTTTCCAATCATGATCAGATCATGCTATCTAGTTTTCATTTCTCATTTAACTATTACTTATTTAAGTGCCCATATGATAATGTCTAGCACCTGTTTATATATTGTTCCAATGCTCAACAACTATGAGCTTTTGTAGGGATCCTGTTCGTGATGGACTTGAATCGAAATCTACTACTTCTAGACCTGCTGGTAGGGCTACTATGTGATGGCTGTAGTGACCAGATTCATAACCTACTACTTGTGTCTCTTGTGGCTGTAATTGTAGCCAAATGGGCTTATCAAAATGCAGTAATCTTTGACAATATGCAGGTCCATATCAGGTGTGGAATGTTAGAGATTCACTAACAGGGTTATGCAGCTTTGAAGGTCCAATCAGGTGTGATTCACAATAGCATCTCAGACTTATAGATTCTTTGGCTACATGGTGTTTCTGAGCATCTGTGGAAGACTCATATTCTTAAGTACATTCATTTAATGCCTCTGATCAGTTTGGGATCAATGTCAATTTAGATGAAGCTGCTTCTGGTGCACCAGGCCCATCATTGTGTGGTGGTGTATTTTTCACTTATCTTGGTTTTTTGAAAGGATGTTTTTATCATTCTACTCATGTTGGAGGTGTTTTTGAAGCTGAGTTAGGGTCGATAATTCATACAATCAATTATATTTTATATGAAAATTTTAAAATTCTATTAATTTAATTAGACTCTCAACTTGCATTCCAAGCATTGGAAACAAGAACGCGGAATGTGCCTTAGAGTGTGATCCCTGAACAGGTTGATTATCTCAATCGAGTAACTCATTTAAATTTTATAATCTCACATGCTTATAGGGAGGAAAATCAGGTGGCCAATGCTTTTTCCAAGAAAGAAATCCTGGCGATTGATTTGACATGGTCTTCTATAGCCCCTAACTACTACTCTTCGCTGGTGGAGGAAGATATGTGTGGTGTCATGTACACTCGGTTTTGTAATAATCCCCAGTTTTTCGGCTCTTCTTTCTTTTTTCTTAATAAATTTTCTTAGGATCAGATCCGACCAGATCATGGAATTTTTGGGTATCTACCAATATTTTTTTTTGATTAGTAAGGATTTAACTCATAAACTTGAGGGGTAGTGAGTCTCTATTCTATAATAAATAAGTGAAAATTTATCTTTAGGTGTTGTTGTAAACAAAAAGGGACAATGATTCTATTGTAAACCTTATAAAATTGGAAATATTGATGGATTTTATTACATTAATAAATCACACATATATACTTATTATATGTAGATTAATTTTTTTGAACCAAGAAAAATCACTTGCATCATGTACATTATTGGTTAATAAGTTTAAATGATTAACATATGAAAACCTACAATTAATCGTTTAATTTATTATCAATGGATGTAAAAATACCAAAAGAGAAGAGGAAATATTCTAAGCGATTTACAATTTTCTATAAAAAACTAATCCCTTTTTAAATCCCATAAAATTTAGAACACTCGATTACCATGACCATAAGAGAGAAAGAGAATGGAGAAAGAGGGATAAGAGATAAAGACCACTTTTTTAATGCATACCTTGAGTTTTAATGGAGAATCACCAATATTAAACTTGAGATGAGGGGGAGGAAAGGGGTGGTCGACATGAGGAGAGTTGCTAAGGGTTCTAGACAAGTTGGCGAGTGAAGTGTTACTCCACATATTAAATTCATATTTTAAAAATTAAAAAATTTTAGATGTTAAAATGCTTTATGAGATCAATAAATTTCCAAGATTTATATTTATATAGATCATGAAACTATCTTCCTAAAATATTAGAACACCCATTTTGTTAATTGGATTTCAAATCAAGAGTTTGGGTGATTTGAAAGTGTTAAAAATGATGGAAAACGGTATTTTATTTTTAAAGTGGTGACTTAAACCTTGTAATCTATATTTAAAAACACTTTTTTATCCTAGGTTGATATTCATATCAATGTTTTGGGGTGTTTAAAGCTTTTAATATTTCTAAAAGAGATGGATTATTTCAGAAATGTGTGTTTTCACATGTGGATTACATTTTGAAACATATTGTGTCTTTGAATGTTTTTCAATGTTCATTTAAAGGGTACTAGGAATTCATATTTTTGTTTCAAAAGTGATTTGATAAAATTGGTCCAAAGAGTTTATTGTGATGTATTTTATAAATGATAAAATTTCTTATAATTCCAATCACGTTTTTAATTGAGAATTCCCATTTAAAATTTTATAAAAAATTAATTTTCATAAAAGATGAAATATCCTCTTGATCGCCTTTGATTCTTGTATGACCATTGTAGCATGTGATCCCATGTAGGGATGTTTATTATTGATGAACTAGTATTATGGTTCTTCTGGGGGGTGTAGATAGGTTTAATAGTGACAACCTAGTTTCCTTATCTATAGTTCAAGTCCTTTAATTAATACATCATAATAATGATGCCAATGACACTAGAATATTTTTTAGGGTCATTTAGGGGTTTTATCTCTCTGATTTTATTCCATCCGATATTTTTTTATTATTTTTTGGAAAATATTTTCCTTTTTTATCTATATTGTATAACAATAAATAGTGGTTTTCGATCATTTTATTTCCCCCGTCTTTGTATGGTTTGTTTTTTAGATTTTTTGAAAACTGACTATGAAAGGTTTTTATAGAATGAAAAAATAAAAGTGTGATTTTAAAGTGTTTTTTAATTATTTTAATAAGGAGTTTGAAAAGTTTTTTCAAATGATAAAATTTAGAATGGTTCCTATTTGAAAATCTATGAATGTGCGAGTTTTGAAAATGGGATTTTAGGCCACCATTCCTTGTTTTAGAAAAATTGTTTGTTTACAAACATGTTTTAGAAATATATATGGTAGTTGAAAACAACTTTGAGTATTGAAATGTGTATTTAAAAAATGATTATTTTGAATTAGTTTAAAAATTATATTTTAAAAAGGTTTTTTGACCAAGATGTATTTCATGAGGGAAAATGTTTTCAAAGAGATTGTTTTCATTTAATGAAAATCAAAGAAAAAGAGTTTTAACACACATTTATGTGTTCTTAATTATTTGGTAAAACATTATAGAAAATTTTTACTTTTATAATGTATTAGAAGTAGATTTTTTAGACCGTATGATGAAAATGATCTCTTAGATTTGGTACATTTTGGTAACCTACTAAAATTTTATATCATGCCTATATTTTAAAGGTCCAGGTTTACTCTAGAATTTTTTACTTCCTTTGGATCTTATGAGAGGGATATATGGTTGTATGGTGACCTTATTTGAACATATTTTCTGTATTTATTTTGGAAAATATATATATTACTGAATCAAATAGGCTGAATATGAATAAATAATGGATGGATTCCAATTTTATGACAAAAGAGTATAAAGATGGGGTAAAAGAGTTCATCATGATTAAAAAAGATCATGTATATGACCTTCTCAAATCCTTAGTTGATGTTTATTATATTTTTATTCAATAATAATTACTCCATAGAAGTTTCAATAATAATTAAAAATTCTTGAAATTTATATAAGTTATAAATTCTGGAATAAACACAGTAAAAAAGTGAATGTAGCTAGTGGTTGGGATAAAACTACATTTTATGGTTCATTTGATATGATTACATGTATAGAAAATGAATAAGACCATATTGAGCATGTGATAATAGATTTTAAAGATTATGATGATCATATGAGAAAATGACATGGATAGTTGAAGATGAACTTCATGATTTCCCAAAATTGTTTTAGAAGTTAAAGATTTTTGAAAAGATAACATTGTATGATGGTTGCCCCAAATATACAACATTGTTAGCTGTAATGAAGCTGTATAATTTTAAAGTATCCAATAGATGGGGTGATGCTAGTTTTACGTAACAAATTTCTATCTTCAATGATATTCTCATAAAATTTAATGAGGCCCCTATAAAAAAAGACAACAACAAACGAATGCTACGGTAGATGGGTATGATTTCTAAAATAAAACATGGGTTCCCAAATGAATTTATATTATCTCTCAAGGACCAAAAAATACTTATAGAATTCCCAATGTGTGGTGATTCTTGATACAAGAAAGATGAATCTGGTCCTATGAATTTTTTATGGAACTTTCTAATCATTATAAGGTTAGGAACCTATATGGATTTGAGGAGACTATAGGGAAATTAATGTGGTACCCAAATATAGGAAATAAATATGGGAGGCCATATCTCCCAATAGAATAAACTCAATGGAGATGATTAATCATGGGTATATTGAACATGGAAACAAGCCAATAAACCTTTGCTCGTGTTATTTATAATAGATTGTATATTTTTTGTTTCAAAGTATCACTCACAGTACATCTCAAGTTATGTTGGTAAATTATAACTTGCCATCATGGTTATGCATAAAAATAAAATAAATCATGTTATGTATGCTTTTATTAGGAACAAAACATTTTTGTAATGATATTGAAGTTTATTAGGCTTCGTTGATCATGGTTTTGAAATTATTGTGGGATCCGGGTGTTTTGTTGTACGATGAATATAGAAATGAAGATTTCACGTTGAGGGAAAGGTTTTACTGGAAAATAATGAATTTTATTCATATGAAATTTTTTAAGGATATAACATTCAAGGAACTCAAGGGTTCCCCATTTTCAAATAAGGTACATAGTCAATTAGGTTGAAATATTCATCGAAGACTATATTTCTAGGAAATCAGATATATCAACCCCAATGAAATATGTACAGATCTTGGATGAAATCATTCGATTAAAGTTCAAAACAATGAACAAAACCATTTTTACTAACAGGTGATCTACTATTTGAGAAAGTAAAATATGTGGACAGTTATTTTGGAAAACTATTTTCAAAAAATCTTATGAAAACTGGTTGAAAAAAGTGATTAGTTTTTTTGGATTTACTATACTGAAATCTTCCATACGTGAGGAATTTTCTTGATGTTATGCATGTTGAAAAAATTTATGTGTTAGTGTCATCGACGCATTGGTAAATACACTAAAAAAACTAAGTATAGAATTAAATCTAGGTTTGACAAGGTTGGAATGGAAATATGAGAATATTTTGCGCAGGTCGAGGGTGAAAAATGATATTTTCTTCCTCCAGATTTTTACACTCTTTCCAAGAAGGAGAGAGATTAATTTTGAAACTTCTTGAATGAAGTAAAGGCTCTGAAAGGTTACACATCAATTATGAATAATATTTTGTCAATAAATGATTTTAATTTAATGGGATTGAAATCACACGACTGCCATGTTTTTATGCAAGATATAATTCCTATAGCTTTACGTTACATTTTTTTCCAAAAATGTCAATTATACATTGACCAAGATCTGTTTCTTCCACAAATCTACATAAAGTAGAGTTATAGACCAGATGAAATTTTTGAATATGGAAAGATAAATTATCATCATATTATGTGATTTTGAAATATTCTTCCCACCAGTATTATTTGATATGATGGTTCACTTTAGGGTTCACTTAGTGGGAGAGATTCAACTATGTGGTCCTATACACCATAAATAGTTATTCCCCAATGAACTATACCTCAAGGTTTTTAAATGGTATTTAAAAAAAAATCATCGTAAGGGTTTTACTGTGGAGTGATATATTGTTGAGGAATCCATTTAATTTTATAACAAATACCTATCCCACGTGGAAATAATATGTCTACTGAAATCTCACAACATTGTCTGGCTTGTGGGTGAAGGAATTTATGGAAGAGAAGTTTTCAAAATCAATATCACAGATAAGAAGTAGACCCACCTTTATGTTTTACATAAGATTTTGGAGGTTTACCCATATATTAAAACAAAAAATAAGTTCTTGTGCAATTGAATCCATCAAGGGTGGAAAGATATATATTAGGTACACATAATCCATAGTTTATATAATGATTTTGGGACCATATTTTTAAGGAGTAATATTAAAATAGAGATTCAATTATAGAATGATGTAGAGGTATATCCAGATCACTAAGTAAGTATATATTTTCTTATAGTAATTATGTAATTAATGGTTATAAATTCTATACAAATGCACATGATAGAGACAGTACCATGAGAAATAGTGGAATTACACTAGTGGATGAAGTGATGCATGTATATGGTATTAAGGATAGAAATCTAATTTACTTAAATATTTCATACCGTGGCATCATAAAACAAATATGGGAGTTAGAATATTCATTATTCAATGTGATGATTTATCAAGGAAAGTGGGTTGATAAAAGGAGTTCTCTAAAATAGATGAATTCAAATTCATGAAAGTATATTTTAGTAAAGAAGGGTACAAATAATAACTATTTATAATGGAATCATAGCTAGTACAAGTATTTTTTGTTCTATAACCGGCAAGTCGAAAGTGGTCATTGTTCAGTAATTTACCGAAACCACTGAAGGGTCATATGAAAATTCAATAGATAATAACCCTTTTATTTGGGAAATTGAAATTATTTTCTAGTAGTCCCAATGTATATAAAGAATTTTATGTCATAGTAGACCATGATGAATAGATTTGGATACTCTATAGAGGGGTTAAATCCCTTTATCCTTAAAAAAAGAAATTTTAGTAGTCAGGTTATATTTTTCTTGTACTATACATTTTGTTTCATCATGTTATTATCTATTCACTGCTACAATTATCTAATATAAATTAAATGTTAAACCCCTAATGAAGATAAGGACTTTTTCACATGATTGTACTCCCAATCCCAAGGAACAATAGGTCTCTCAATATGTTGATGGTCCCAGTGTTGAGGTATAATGATCTTCTTCACATGTCGATGCAGCCGCTCTAGAGAAATACTAGGTTTCTGAACTAGCTTCTACTCTTAGTGCAAAGATACAATTACGTTCTCTACATTCCGATAATGCCACTATAGAGGAACAACATATTGAAGATGTTGAATCAGAGGAAATGGTAGGTAATTAAGGACTGAAGATTTAGAAAAAATAAGAGCATCATACTTCGATGGTGTTAGAAAAAATCATTAATGTGAAAATAAAATGCATCAAATTCAATGTCAGAGGGATTGAGTGGGGTGATCATGTTAATCCCAAAAAGTCCTTGTTCAATAGTTACATTGGAATCATCTCCTGGAAACATGTACTGATTGATGTAGATTATTGGCACCAAGTTATACCCACGCTTAAATAATTTATGTGGGAAGATATTACGGTAACATTATGATATAATTTATTTATTTTAATAAAAAATAAAATAATTAATCATTGAACTACTCTTTATATCCCATACAAAGTGCATTTATAGTAGATGAGTCCCATAAGAAATTTGTATTAATTATTACTATAAGGATTCAAAGAGGCTTCCTCCCAACTCTAATGTAACATCATCATAAAGATGCCAAAGGGAAATTACCCTTGCACCCACCACATATGTATACAAACAAGATAATGCAAGAAGCAGGGGATGAATTTATAGGACATCATGGGATCTATATTTTTAGGTATTTTATTTATGGTAATACATTGTTTGAAAATATTTTTATTCATAATTTTGATTGAGAATTTTTTATTTACGAAAAAATAACTGGGTGATGAAAATAAAGATTGGGTATAAAAACCAACATATACCTACCAAAAAGAAAGGATGGAGTATGATTTACAAAAATAAAATTGGTATATATTTTAAATCTACTATAATGCTTTTATGTGGTAGGAATCACCAACATAATTATGTTCATCTATTTATATGCATATTGATAAATCAAAATCAAAAGCCACTTCCATCCCACATAATGTGTTATAGAAAGAGGCACATGTAAATATATATGGGATACTAATTGATGAAAACACACAAAAAGATTCAAAAACATGAGTAAGTATAACATAATAAAAAAATAATTTAAATCGGAATTATATAATAATGATTACTTATTTTCATATATTTTATATTTGGCATAGTAATAGAAATCATCAAAACCAGTGCTAAATGAACACCTATTATCGGTGGACTTGAAGTGGCCAGAATAGTTTCGTTGTGTGATTGGTGTGGGTTTTGGGGTGAAACTAAGAACATATTTTGAGGGAAAAAATAGGAGGATCAAGATAAAGAAATGTAAAAGATAAAATCATTAACAAATTCCCTTAAAGAAATTTTTTTGGCAGTCTAATTTGATTGAAAATGTAATGAGAGGGATGAAAAGATAATAATAAACTCATGAAAAAACATTTTGTGAAGATCCCTCACCCCAGCGGCTTTTAGATGAGCCATTCCCCTTAAAGATATATTTTAGTTGAGGTTATCAATATTATAATAATTGTTTTTGAGAAATATGAATTGGAAAAAAACTGATACCTTTCATATACTGATATTCTATAAGGTGAAAATTACAATGATTTATATATATCAACACCCAACCATTTACTTGTAGAGAGGTATATATTGTTCAATATCCAAGATGATAGGTTACACAATAGACTACTTCCAATATGTCATGTGAGATTGGCGATTAGTGTAGATCATGAGCTGAGCATTGAGCAATTGGTCCCACTTGATAATGAAGAAATTCATAGGGTTGACCAAGATTTTTTGAAAATTCATCTCTTATAAATAATATATTTAAAAACACATGTTGACAATGAGGTATTCATTTGGAATTTATTTTTCTGTCTAATCCTTTAATAATTAATGAAAAATAGTTTAAACCGATGATTGATATTAAATAAAGACAAAGGGAAGGGAATTAAATGAAAGGTTGATTCAAAACCATCTGATGCATTAACCAACAAATCAAAAAGATCATAAAAAATAAATTTTACCCCACCCATTGAATATCTTAATTTACTAACATTTAAGGTTCATGTGGATACAATGTTATAAGGTGGTAGTAGTCATGTAGTTTATTTTGAAGAAAAAATGTACATAGAGGAAGGTACTGAGTACATTACTTTTGATAATGTAAATGAAATACTCAAATATGAATGGTTAGGATCCTGAATCTTAAATGTATATATGAGATCTGTTTTCATGATTAAATTTTCTAATATCTGATATACTATGTGAATTATGACTAAATACATTTCATATTTTTACAGTTTTATATATCAATACCATTTGAAGGGTTTTCCCCATGAATTGTTTTGGACTAATTAGTCCTCACACCACCTCTACAAAAACAAATCCAAAAAAATTGATGAAAATGTTGAACACATGACCAAATTGTTTGAAAGAAAACACGGGGAAGACATACTATTCTTAATAACAATGATGCAGGGGTAAAACACTTCAATTTAATCATATCAAATATATTTTCAATTTTTTCGTTAATTTTTTATGATATTAGGAAACATTAGATGCTCATTGTAATCAATTTGGTTACTCCAAAAATTTATCTTCTATATTCATTGTATGTATTACCATCCAACTAGACACACCTGATGGAATTGGTTAATTTTCAATAAACCACATCTGAAATTTTAGAACTAAAATTCAATTTATTTAATTTATATTAGGTGTTAGTGGGGATTCTGTTTTTATAGAGTGGTGTTTAAAGATAATCTAAATTATGGTATGGGGACAAGTATTGTACCCAAGTAACCTAAAATTTTTTATAATTGGACAAGTATAAGGGTATATATAATAATATTTCACTATCCAAATACATGTCAAAATAGATTACTTATTATCCTCAATGATTCATCAGTGTTTGAAACAAACAAATGGAAAAGATTTTGGTTATTATGTTTATAAATTTATGAGAGAGGTCATATTTAATCAAAAAATACACATCCCTGAAGTGGTATTTTTAATGTTAATTACTATTTCATTTAAAATATTTATTAATAATTTTTTATTTATATTTCTCCAGTACTACTATGACTGTTGAAAAAATCATATTCACATGATGATATACATTTTCTTAGAAACAAATTGGAAACATATCTAATCATAGAATGTATAGAAATAACTCAAATATGTGATTTCTATAGATGTAATGTATTGTTTCATATTTATGTTTTATTTATTTATTTTTAGTATTACTCATATAAAAATTGTTTTCTTATACACGTGGATTCATTTTATATTTATGGGTTATGAATGTATACAAAAAACCTGAAAAGGTGAATTCCTACTACTTATTCAATTAATTTTTTCATCAATTTATCTACTATTTATATGTTATTTTCCCTATAATATTTATCTAATACTTATTTAATTGTTTTCATAGATTTTTTGGGAAGATATAAATTTTTTTTCTATAATTGTTACCACAATTTTTCTTTCCTTTCTTTGTTGAACTGCCAATACTTTATATTGATTCTATGTTCATAGTTGAAAAACCATTCTCGAAAAAATATACAGTGTTGTAAGTTAAACAAATAAATAAATGGTTAATTATGCTAACCTTGCATGTTATTATTTTTTACGACTTTGGGACATGTAGAAATAACCGACACCTCTATCTGACACACGATGTGACCGGTATGACTCATAGTGTGTCTTTTAATTTAGAATTGAAATTAATTTTTGAAAAATAGACAACTGAAATACTAAATTCCAATAAAACACAATAAAATTGTTTTATTACTTTAGGGAAATGATCCATTAGTCATTTATGATATATATGAATCACTCATACTTCAATACGATAAATGGCATGACTAGTATGACTCAAAGTGTATGTTATCAGTTTAAAATCAACATTTACTTAAAAATGTTTCACTTAAAGAAAACCAGGAAAATATGATTATATTGTATTTATAATTAAATAAATGAATTCCTTAATTAGTTTTTACATGTAGAAATTGGTCTCACATAAAACCGATACACGATGTGACCGATATGAGTCAAAGAGTGTATTTCCATTTTAAAATGATTTTTTTTGTTAAAAAGACAAGTGGGGTAAGGAAAACCAAAAAGATGTATTCATATTGTTATTATAATTTAGGAAAATTATATGTGAGCCATTTGAGATGTGTAATAATTTGTTTCACCTCAATCTGAATCATTGTGTGACCTGTATGACTCCAATCAGGTCTTTTTATTTAAAATTGACATCAATTTTAATAAAAACAAATAAGTGATGTATTAAAAATGATCAAACAGGTTTTAATTGTTTTGATAAATTAATGAAATGATTAATATGTCATTTGGTATATGTAAAAATCATCCAAACCTTAGTCTGAGGTATGGTGTGTCCGATATGACTTCATATGCATTTTTTTATTTAAAATTTTAATCAATTTTAGTAAAAAGGAAAACTGAACTACTCAAAACTAACCAAAAACATTCATATTGTTTTTATACATTATAAAAAAAATATAAAATTCATTTAAGGCATGTATGAATCATCCTCATCTCAATCCAACGAATAATGGTACTGGTATAACTTATAGTGCCTTTTTATTTAAAATTAACATCAATTTTAGAAAAAAGGAACAAGTGATGTAAATGAATTTGGATGATTATTATACTTTAGGAAAATTATGCTTGAGTCATTTGAGAATTGTATAAATCATCCACACCTCAATCTGATGCATGGTGTGACTGGTATGACCCAAAGTGCATTTTTTTATTTAAAAAAGACATCAATTTTAGTAAAAATGAATAAGTGATGTACTATATTATGTAAAATGAATTTAGATTATTTTTATACTATAGGGTAATGGTCCATCATTCATTTGAGACATGAAAAAATTATCAAAACCACAACTTTAGGGACAATGTGACCGATATGACACTAAGTGCGTCTATTTAATTTAAAATTAACATCAATTTTAGTAAAACAGAAAATTGACCTACTCAAAATCATGGAAACTCATTCCAATTGTTTTGATACATTAGAAAAATGATCTATGAGTCATTTTATATGATTATGAATTATCCAAACCTCTACTCGACATATGGTGTGATGGGTATGACTCCAAGTGCGTCTTTTTATTTAAAATTGACAACATTTTTTGAAAAATGAACAAGTGACATACTAAAAACCAAAAAAACACATTCAAACTATTATGATAATTTAGATAAATGATACATGAGTTATTTGGGATGTGTAAGAATTAGTCAGATAACAATCTGATACATAGTGTGCTTGTTTTGACTCTAAGTGAGTCTTTTAATTTAAAATTGACATTAATTTTAGTATAAGGAACAAATAACATATTGAAAACCAATAAAACACATTCAGATTATTTTTATAATTTAGGAAAATTTTCCAAGAGTAATTTCTGACATATATGAATTACACACACCTCAATATGACTCATGGTATAAAAAGTATGACTAAAAGTGATATTTATTAGTTTAAAATTGACATTTTAGTTCAAAACATGTCTCACTCATAGAAAAATCGGAAAATTCACACCGATTGTATTAATAATTTCGGAAAACAACTAATAAATCATGTGAGACATATATCATGTATTCTCGTGTCAAATCGACATAAGATGTGACCTGTATGACTCGAAGTGTTTGTTTTTAGTTTGAAATGAAATTTTAGTAGAAAACAAAGGTGACATACTGAAAAATGAGAAAATAAATTCAGATTATTTTGATACTTTAATAAAATGATCATTAATTAATTTATAATGTATATGAATTAGCTTCACATCAATCCCACACTTGGTGTGACCAGTATAACTCCAAATGTTTCTTTATGTAAAATTGTCATTAATTCATTAAAAAGAATAAGTGACATACTCAAAACTGAGACAACACATTTGAATTGTTTTTATACCTTAGATAAAATGACACATACCTCATTTTTTATGTGTTGGAATCATCCAAACCTTAATATAATGCACTGTGTGATCGGTATAACTCTAAGTGTTTCTTTTTATTTAATGTTGAATTTTTTTAATATATTAATTAATATTAATGTTTAATTTATTTCTTTACAATATTACTCATATAATATTTGTTTTCTTATTTAGGTGGATTCATTTTCTTCGGTTGAGTTGATTTGATTGTTAACAGATACCACGGAATGAAATTTTTGATATGGGATCACATGTGCTAAAAGACTGACATTAATGTTTTTAATTGTTTGTGGATATTAATTGTAAATATAATTTCACAAACAATTGTTTTAAATGTATATAATATTGTTTTCTTGTATCTATGATATTAAATTTTTTTCAATTAAATTATATATTTGGTGTACATGAGGTTATTGTAGTGTGTTTTTATAAAAACAACACAATGTAATAGATCTGGCTTTTATCATTTCTATTTATAGTGCTAATAATGGGGGACCTTGATCAGTTATTTTTTAATGCAGAGAAAGGATCCCATTTATCAACACCTGTGTATAACTAATAAAGAGAACCCTTCATTTAACAACAATAATATTTAAAATGATTTTATAGCACTATTAAAATCCATTTTGCAAGCTGTTAAATATATTTTATATTATAATGATGACATACTTTGAAATAATATATGGTTTACTGGGGATATGATCTAAGTATACCATTAATATTATTTCTATGAATGGCTTAGGTTTCAATTTCATGATGTTTAGGAAACCCATTTATCTTCTGCAAGTTATACCATGTTAAAGAATATATGAAAACCCATCATTTTTATGGTTTATGACCCGATGAAATGATCATGAAACCCATATATTTTCTACAGGTTATGAGACAATGAAGGGTTTATGATTCCCATTTCATTTCATGGGATACGATATGATTAATTTTTATGATCTTGTGCATACATATGTATGATTTAATTATGTGACCGGTGAGACTTATATCCCCCTCCAATACATTGGGTGGAGATTTATATCTCCTGATATATACAATATTAAATTGGGAATTGAACTTAGTATAGTAATACAATATTGGAATGGGAGGTTTACCACTTTTAGTGATACATGACTAGAAATGAAAGTAAATATGGTTCAGTAGTACATGGAAAGAATATTGAGTGAACCAAACTCAGTAAATTTTTTTCCCATCATGATGGTCTTGGAAGTGAAACTTTACTAATATGGAAATGATTTTCTATACTTATGTGTATGCTAAAAATTCCATGTCTTATACCAATTTTATTCTCTCATGGCGCATATTCTTTGATTATCTTACGATTCATGTCTTAAGAGATTTCAATATTTATTCCACGAGTCATGACTATGATCTTTGATATGAAGGGTATGGTTTTAAAGTGTTATGATCATGTTCTCATACCCTAATTATTATTTCATGCTTATATATATTCCTTGTTTACCATTATTGAGTATTTGATCTCACCCTTTCAAATGTTTCCTATCCCAAAGTTATGAGGAATGGTTTTATGTAGGGTATGTTTTTAAAGTGTACTAAAGGGTAAGATATTTATGAGGGATGTTGAAGATATTTCCCCAAGTTAGAAGACTATGTTTCCATGTTTTCAAAGGCGTTAAACTATTATAGTCATTAAGAACGTGTTTATATAATTTAATGAATATTTATCTAAAAAGATTTAATATCCTTTTATGAAAATCCTAGGTCACTATAAAAACACACTTTTGAGGACTATAATAGTTTAGTTCTATTTGAAACATGGAACAATAAACAAAGGTCTATAAGTGAGAAACATCATCTCTCAGTATTTTCTTCACTACAATACCATATCTTATAAATATTATACATAATAAATGACTTCATAACTTAGAGAATGGAAACATAAGAAAGGGCGAGCTTAGATGAACAAAATGGGAAAACAAGTGAGATATATAAGCCTAACATGAGAATAAGTATATGATAACATGAGCATAACATTTTATAATAACACCCTTCGTATCAAAGATCATAATATTGAATCATGGAATAATGATTGGTAGTTCATAAGACATTAATCAGAAGGGAAATCAAAGAACATGAACAATGAGACCATAACATTGGAATAAGACATGGTATTTGTGTCATATACATAAGCATAGAAATTAATTTACATATTAGTCAAGACTCACTTCCAAGACCATAATAGGAAAATAAAATTACTTTATTGAACTGGGTTTACTCCCAACCGTGCTTACTAAATCAGATTCACTCCAATTACAACTCTATGTTAATGAACTGAGTTCACTCCCTATTTCAGTTCTCGCTATCTCATGTGATATAAATCTTTACCCAATTCATTTTAAGGACATATAGGTCCCACCCATAACCTAATTAAACACCATAATTATATGTGCCAAAATATTATGAAAATTTATCATATCAGAACCCATGAAATGAAATGGGTATCAGAAAAATTTCATAAAATCATAATATTTTTAAAAATATGGGCTTGATAATAATTTCATTATATAATTAACCTGTTAAAATAAATTATTTTCATATGAATATCCTCATTTTATATCCCATGTAAGAGAAATATGTTTAATAAGAAACTTGTCATCATAGACATAAACCATTTAGAGAAATAATAAGAATATAATCCTTGGATCATATCCCTAGTAAGGCACAAGTAACATCTAAATTTCAAATCATAGATTGAAAAATATTTTTATCGATCATTCAAAAAATTTCTATAGAAAAATAAACTTTATGATATGAAAAATGATTTTTAAAACATAAAACATTTTGAAAACATATTTCATTGAAAATAACCTTGAAAACATAGAAAGGAATCAATTGAAATAGTTTTAAAACAAAAAAATAAGATCATTTTCGTTGAAAATTATGTTGAAAGATCAATTAAAAATATTTGAAAACTATATTTCTGAAATCATAGTTTTGTAAGAAAAAATATTTCCCTCCGATGAGTGAAATAAATTTGGTTTTTTTGAAAACATTATATTAATTTTATTAAGTGACAAAGAGTGAAAAAATGGTACCATTATTTGAAGATATCATGATTAACTAAAGGATAATAAAATTCATGATAATTCTTCAGAGGTTTATCATATAGTTTCATCATTGGAGACTTAATCATAAATAATATTGATAAATGATGAGATTTTACCATAAAACCGTTACCACTTTGGTAACACTGATTCATAAGACCAATGAATTAAGAACACAAAATGATATTTAAAATATCATGAGGATGAATAAATTCACGATATTACCTATAAAAGGGGTTGTATATACACCTCGTTAATGAAGATTGTGCAGAACATAACATATGTTAGAAGGAAGAAAAATTGAGATAGAAATCCCTTACAGATATGTTAACTTTTGAGCTAAAAACCCCATGAAATAAAGATCCAAAAATAGATATGTAAATATCAATAATTTTCTTTAAAATCATTATAATTTGAATTAATTGAAAGTAAATACACCACTATAAAATAAATGTGTGGTTAATATGGGCTGTATCACATGGAGAATAAATGTGAAACGGAAATCCCTTACCTTAAGTCTTGACTTATGTTATATTCCGTAAAACCAAATGTATAGTAAATAAAAGTTCATTATAAATATATTATAGAACAATATTCATATATATTATAACTTTTTTTCTTGTTCCATTTTATACCTATTTATTAAAAATTCTATGTTAAAGCCACATTTTAGGAAATAACTACTTTGTTTTTCTTGTATCTTTTGAAATTTTATTTTTGGAAATCTTACATAGATCATGGTGTAGTAATATCTAGAATTTAAAACATGATATAAATATCATATATATTTATAATATATGTATTTAGAGTAATCCAAAAAATTTAGTAATATGTAATTAAATACATTATTCATAGAGATGGTACGTTGTACACACACATGAATCTTATTTTTTATTTTCCTATCGGTTTGAAAGAAAGAATAATAGATGATATATTTTATAATTTTATAATCATTTTTCTCAAATATATCACATATTTTTATTTAACCCATCCTTAATACATTCCATGTAAAGCATGAACGAATCACATCACCTCACGAGGTGGTAGTCCATCATACAAAGAAACAACATTATAATATTCCCAGAAAATGGAGAGTATGAAGGTATGTGTGATATAAATATTAAATATAAATAATAACCTAATAAAAATAATATATATAATATATAAAAAATAAATATATCATTAGGTCCAAACATTATATGTGGTAATGAAAAAATGAAGGACATCGATTTCTGAAGCATTAGTCGACTGTAAATACGAACGATGATTTCATAACCCATTTGATTAAAGTGAAAATGGTTTTAGATAATTACCTTATCATAAAAAGATCTATGTATCAGTATTATAATGATATTATTATGTTAACATTATATAAAAAACATTTAATTTTGTGGATGAATAAATAAAACAAAAGCGCTTGTTGAAGAAAATTACCCTTTCTTTGGGTATCCTACTTAGATTTACACTAATAGCCTTATTAAGAAGGAACTATGCCCATGACAAGGATTATATGATGAGTTTAAAGGAATTTTGATGTGATTTTGGTTGGTATTTTATGAACCATATAGGTTTTAACAAGTGAATAATAGATGAGTGGGTGGCCATTTATAAGTGGAGAATATGACACAATTGTTATTTTTGAAAATAAGTGAGTAATCCCATGTTGTTAAAATTTAAAAAGGGTCCAAAATGGATATTTATAGAACCTTATAGGTGGAAAGGTCTAAATATGTCTGGAAAATAGTTTATAGAGAACTATATATGTCATTTTTACCCTTATATTTTTAGTTTAACCTCCGTTAAACTGATTTTTACATTAACTATGAAATTAATTTTTACTATATTCGCTATTCATTTTGGTCAAAAAATAAATTGATCTTATTATGTATTATAAATTTTTTTTATGACAAATATGTAATACATTTTTAAAAATTCCATTCATATAAGTGGAAATAATTAATTTAAAATTATTCTCATAGACATGATGAGAAAGGGGGTTTTTAAATAGAAAATGATTAAATGTTTAGAAAGATTTTTTATCCCATTTAAATGTGAAATTGATTAATTTTAACTAAACTCAGTTAATGGAAATATTATTTAAATTGTTATACTTGTAATAAAATTTAATATATAATATAACTCTAAATATAAATTAAGTTAAAAAGTTGTTTTCAATTAAAATTCAGTATTTGCCAGTATTCATAAAAAAATGAAACTTTTTAGAAAAATAACCCAAAAATTAAGCATATGAGAATTTTGAAATTTTGAGTTCAAAAATAAAGTTTATTTTATAAAATTAAATCTCTTCTAGTGTGATAAATTAATTTTATTATTGTACACAACAAGAAACAAAAATAGATTTTTGAGAAAATAGTATTATTGAAACATATAAAGTCTTAACCGAAGTGTATTTATTTTATTATAAATATATTTTATTTATCTAAAACCATTATAGTTATTATTTAAAATATAGTTATTACTATTGATATCACAAAGTTTAATGTTAAGGTTATAATAGTCATGTTTAAAAAACTATATCATGGTTTTTTTAAAGTTAGTGTTGCATGTAACAGAAGATAAAACAGTGTTGCATGTTGCATAATCTTAACATAGTTTTTCATATTATGAAATATTTAATTAGTGTAGTGTGAAATAAATTCCATCAAATAAATTTAATTTCTTCTAAAAAATAATTCATATATACTTAGGGTGTTACATTTTACCCACTTTATAATGAATTTCTCCCTCAAAATTCATATTCCTGATATAAAAATTGGGAATAATTCTACCTTATCATATCCTAATGTTCCTAAATAGATTCCTAAAACTGGTGTTTTTCACAGAACTATGACTAGATGAGTGGTATTGTATCATATAAATTTCTTGGTATGATCCAGAATCTCTATCAGTTTTTCCTTAAAAGAAAGTTATTTCTCCTGTGGTATGAACTATAACATCAGTACTTGTGAAGGTTCAATTGTGCAATTACTTAGGGGAGAGACATAGAGAATGTCATAGACCTGATAGGGGTTAGGTGTAAACACAAAGTGATAATTTTCCTTCTTGATACAATTCATAATTTCAAAAGGGACCGATATATGTAGGGATTAGTTTCCTTTTCTCCTATAATCCCATAACCATAATCTAGGAAACAATTCTAAGAAACACCTTATCACCAACTTAAAATTCTAGATCATGTTAAAAATTATCAGCACAATGTTTCTTCCAACTCTGATCTTCCATTTTTTTCTATTTAATACATCTAAACTTCTCTACCATTTATTCAACTATCTGAGGTCCCAATAGCTTATTTTCATTGACTTCCTTCCAACATGTTAGAGCTCAACGTATCTTATTAAATACGGATTCATAGGGATCCATTGTTGTGATTGAGTGAAATCTCTTGTTATAAGAACACTCAACTAGAGGAATATATTGATTCTAACCACCTTGTAAATTCAAAGAACAAAATATCAACATATCTTCTAGGGTTTGAAATTTTCTTATATACTAACCATCTATCTAAGTATGATACACTGTGATGAAACTCAAATATGTATAAATATCTTGAGGAATACTTTAATAGAACTTTGAGATAATCCTTGGATCCTAATCAGATTTAGTGGAATGTGGTACTCCATGAAATATTACCACTTTCTTATTGTATATCCTTTCAATTGAGTCCAAAGATAAGTCTTTTTTTTCTAACGATGAAGTGTGATGACTTAGTTAGGTGATAAACTAAAACATAAATAGAAATATTTTCTTTAAACATTTTGGGGAGTCCATTGACAAAATCAATGGGGATGTATTACTATTTTCATTCTTTAATGGGTAATGGATGAAACATGACCTTATAATTTTTTATTTTTTCTTAACATGTTGGCGTACCAAGCCCTGAGATACAAATGTTGTGATATATCTCTTCATGTCATCTCGCTATAAGTACTCTTTCAAATCTCAATACATATTTTTACATTCCGGATGAATAGAGAATAAGGAACTATGAGATTCCTCTAGCATATCCTTTTTAATGTCTGGTATGGAAAAACAATTATGTAGTTTCTAAACATTATTATTCCATCATGTTCATGGTCTAACTCAAGAAAATTTAAACCTCATTTTGTAGCTATAAATCTTTCTTCTATACCTCTTTAATATTCCCTTAGAGACATGGTTGAAAATTCAATTGAGGAAGATAACATTTTACCCTTCCTTCATGATTTCTAGATCCGTCATTTTTAGATTTAGAAATATTGGAACTTTTGTGATATTCATCATGGATAATCTAGCATGATCCTTTAGACTCAAAGTTTCAACCACCTTGTTCTCCATCCTAGGATGGTAATATATCGATATGTAATAGTCATTAATCATCTCTAAAGATATTCTTTAGAACATATCCAACATCTTATGTTTGAATATATAATTTAAACTTTTATGATTGGTATATACATCAAATTTTTCTTCGTAAATATAATTCCTATATATATTTAATGAAAATTTTACCATGGCTTACTCTAAATAATGAGTTGGGTAGTTTTTTATATAAAAACATAATTTTCATGAGGAATAATCTATAACTATGTAATTATATATAATAACACATTCAAATCCCTTCTTGGATGCATCAATATATATTGAAAACCCCTTTTCACAATAGTGTAATGTAAGAACAAGTGCGCTGACCAAAATTTTCTTTATTTCCTTGTAATTTTCCCCACATTCATCTATCTAGAGGAACATGGCTCTTTTTCGAGTTAACATGGTGATTGGATTAGATATCTTTGAAAAATTATCCACAAATCGTCGATAATATGAAAATAAACCGTGAAAAACATATACCTTAGTCACAATGGTTTTTCTAGACCAACATTCAGTAGCTTCAGTCTTTGACGGGTCTATGATATACCATCTCTTGAGATTATATAACCAAAACATAAAACCTTTTACAGCTGAAAATAACACTTTTTAAATTTTTCATATAGTATCTTTTTCATTATGGTCTTTATTCAAATTCTTAAGGGGTATTCATGTTCTTTCTATATCTTTGAGTGGATTATAATATCATCTATAAAGACTACCAGAAACAGATGAAGGCAATCTCAAAAGACTTTATTCATTAAATCATTGAAGATATTAGGGACATTAGAAAGACTAAATGGAATCACTATATATTAATAGTGTCTATACCTTGTATTAAATACCATCTTTGGTATATCCTACTTCTTGACCCATAGTTGATGATATATAAAATGAAGGTTGATATTAGAAATGTTTTGATCTCTATGTAGTTGATTAAACAATGAATTAATAGGGGTAAGAGGATACTTGTTCTTAATTATGATCATGTTCAACACCTGATAATAAATATAGATTCACATCATTCCAACTATATTTCTAACAAAAATAATAGGTGCACCTCAAGGTGAAACACATGGACAAATAAATCCATTTCCAAGGTACTCTTGTAGTTTCTTATTCAATTCCTACAACTAAATCAGGGCGATTTTATAGGGAATCTATCAAATTGATGTGGCACCAATTATAAGTTCTATTGATAACTCAAATTAACATTTTGGTGGAATTTTATGAATCTATTCCATAAATACATAAAATAATTCTTTAATAATAGGAATATCATCAATGTCTAGTTTCTCACTAACCATGTGAGATAAACACCCAATATAAATGAGAATTAATGACCATTAAATGGATATGATCTCAATCAGAAGTTCATACTAATAGTTGCAGTGATAGATGATCATTGGTTTGTTTGGAATATCGAATGTTAGTTCCCTTCATCAATAATTGATGTGTATTTATATAGAGAAACTCAATCCATGTCTAGGATGACATCAAATTAAACAAGAGGAAGAATGACCAGATTTACCTGAAGTACATTCCTACCAATTTCAATTGGAGTGGAATCCTAGAATTGATATGTGATCATCGTATCATTAGTGGTTTTCACTGCTAATTCTACTTCCAATAATTTCGGTGGAATATTTATACCCTTTTAATTAAATATATATATACATGAAATAATGGTATATCGAGAGTCAAATAAGATATTAGTAGTTCTAGAGTGTATGGTAAGTTTACATTTCACCACTTCATTATCACACCCCTCATGATAAATAGTGATGATATGATATTTTCCCTTATTTCTTTGCTTAAAAGTTTACTAAATTTTTTCATCATCATTAAACCTTGTGTTTGGGGACTGGTTAGCATTAATACCACTCTCCTTACACTAGAATCACTAAAGTGTGGGAGGTGAATTCTGTGTAGCTTCCTCTCTATTCTCATGAGTACCTAACTCATTCTCATGACTTTGACAATAAATTTCTAGATGAAATTATCTTCCCCTTTTAAAATATTTAATATTCCTCTTATGAAAATTTCCTTCATGAGTATTCCAAAAAATTGAGTATAACGAAATTTTTATCTTCTTCTCTCTATGGTTTTTATATTTTCTTTTGAACTCGGTCTTCGTTTACATTTTAAAACCATGAGATTGATACATAACCCTAACCCCCATTTCCAACTAGACAACACATCAAAAAATCTATTCATAGTTACTGATGTCTCTCATTTCTAACGATCATTAGAGATTTGGTTTTAAGATGCTAAATAATTGATCAACCTTATTTTCAGGTGGGTAAAAATATCAAAAGCATACCTCACATGTCTCGTAAAATATTCCCCATTTGAACCAATAGATTCATTATGATTTTAATTTAACTCATGGAACTATGTATCCATATTCAAATTAAGAATATGAGGAAATCTTTTATTGAGAAATAACATTTGAAAAATTACCGATCCATGAAGTAAATTTCATCTTGTGGCCTTGTATTCTTGATAAGACCCCACCATTGATCTACTTCACCATCCAATATGTAGAAAAGAAAAATGAATTTTTCATATTCTAAGTAATAGAGAATTGAAAATATCTTATCAGTGGTACTGATCCATTTCTCAACAACGAAAATATTATCATATCCATTAGAATTGGGTGGATGTTTCATCTTGAAGGAATAAATAGGATGTTTTCCCTCCTTTTTTCTTTAGGAAGTCTATTATGATTTATAGATTGAGAATGTTGTATGAATATAAAAACGAGGTTTTGTATTCTATCTCCCATAACATTTGTATTATCATGAGGAAAATCATTGCATTGTCATTATAACTCAACATTAATGTAGTGACTTTGGGTTCCAGCCATTGACGAAGACAAAAAAGCAATATTTGAGAAACATTAATCATAGAGTGGAACCAAATAATCATAATTATTCCCTTATAGGATTTCTAAATATTGACACATTCTTCTTTTATCCATAAATCATTAGGTTAATCCTAGGTGATTCATAGTCATTGTCTATTTAAATTCTTCATGATGGTCTGTAATGAGTTTTTTAATTTTCAAATCTCATCTCGTGGGAGTGTGAAACAAGGTGTGCAATAAGGCCTATTATTGTGCATAATTTCTCGATCAATTCTTGACCATTAAGGATTTTTAGGGATATTAACACTAAGTTAATATGTTCCAGATCTACATCCAATTTTTGTATCTAGAGATGAACATATTTCTAAAAAATAACTCACTCTATCCTATAAAAAAATTCTAGGACATTTTCTTATACTTTGAATCATCTTTAAACTTACCCTTATATATATCCTTAGGAATATCACTAAGGTTTTCTCATCCTTGGTTCCAAGGGTTATCTAAACTAGTATTCTATTACCAACTATAGTGGATCAGTGTTATATTATATATATATTACATATTGTTTTGATGAATATTCATTAAATTACACAAACACCTTCCTGATGATTATAATAGTTTAGTTCCTTTAAAAACATGGAAACATTGACATTGGTCCATGAGTGAGATAAATCATCTCCAACTATGTTCTTCACAACTAGATGAAATTGTATACATATCATACATAATACATGTCTTCATAAACAATGAGAATTAAACATAATAAAGGTAAAATGTTGATGATCAGTAAGGTTAAACAATGGAGATACATAATCATTACTTGATCATAAGGTTAGAGAACATGATCATAACAATTGAGAAGAAATCCATGCATATCTAGGATACAAATCATGAAACACGTTATACTTATTGGAAGATCATAATACATGAATCATAATACATGAATTATAATAGAATAAAATAACATGATCCATGAGAGAATAACATTGTCATAAGGCATGGAATTTGTGAAATACAATTAAGTACAGAAAATCATTTCCATATTATCAAGGCTCACTTCCCAGACCATCATAGGGGATAATGTCCTTTACCTATATAAGTTCACTACCTATTCCAGACCTATATTACTGAATTGGGTTTACTCTCCATTCAAGACGTTTATTTCTTATCTAGTTTCACTCCTTGTTCAACACTTATCTTACTGAACTAGGCTTACTCCCTATTCTATTCTATTATATATCATGAGATATAAATCTATACCCAATGCATTGGAGTGAGATATAGGTATCACCAATCACATAATGTAAAACCATTTTTATGAGTTACATAAGATCATAAACATTCATCATTTAATAACCTATGAAATAAAATGGGTATCATAAACATTTCCTCATACCATAACCTATGAAAAATAAATAGGTTTGATAATCATTTCATCATATAATAACTAAAACAACCCTTCTCTTTATTGTACATAAATTCATTTTTTATTACATAAAATTACATATAATAAAATTCAAAAGATTGAGTTGTCTAGTTACCTTTTGAATTAGTTACATAGCATAAAATATTGAACATGGGATACAATAATATTATTGAAATATTCCTTTACATGCTTCTAAAATTCCCTGAATTTTAAAACAGCACGGGATAACCTAGGGACATACATAAGAAATGTGCGAGATATAAATCCCAGTAAAGGAAGAAAAATGGCATAACCTGAATAAGGTAGTACATGTTATAAAATAAGCATAAAAATGGGGAATAAAAGGATTGAGAATCATAAAAATGACTAATGAGGCACGATATATCATGACAACATAAAGCAACATGGGAAATTAGAAAAAAACCTAAAACACTACATCATAGACATAGTTTAAGGGTAAATTCTAAGAAATCATGATAGAAAAATTACCTTAAAATAATTTGGTTTACTCCCAGTCCCAAAATTCTTTCTCATGAGACTAAACATTACCCAATGCAATGGAGCACTATATAGTTCTAGGTACACCCCTCACTTTCATTTCATTATCATGCATAAGTGTACCACAAAGATCATAAAACATGGATTCATTCACACTAATATTTTTCTCCACAATCATGAAGTGTGGATGATATACATTTAAGTTACAATTCATATAATTATATGTTTTTAAAGGTGAACACCCTTGATAGGAAATGGGTATGGTATTCACTACACACCTATTTTTGAAGGGAGAATCATGGTGAAATTTTGGCAGCATAACAACGTAACATAAAAATTCATAAAATGAGATGGTGAGAGATAAAGGGGTCTATCATAATTTGGAAATAAAATGGGTACTAAGAGGTACATGTAAAGTTATATCCCAATGTTATAAATTAGAAATATAATACATAATATAATAAAGTAACTTTAACAAAGAGGAGAATGAGAGGATCCCTTAATTGAGTGGGTGACTCCAAATGATTGGGATGAGATCCATGAGAGCTTAGGGGAACCTTGGGAGGACCCTATATAAGATAGGTTAGTGTAATTACATGATCCATGTTTTTTAGTGAAGATAAATGGGATCTTGGGTGGGTTTATATTGAAAATGAGTGGGAAATGCTTTAACATTTCCGAAACATAGGTCTTAGATTCTATATAATAAAATAACCAAAGCCACAAACCACACCGTGGTTATTTCCCATGGTTTCTTCCAAATAGACTTGTTCATAATTATTTTATAATTCCAAAGGTAGAACATTATAAAATAAAAACCTTTCTTATATGGAACTGATTCATACTCTTAAAGAAATGATTTTAAAATATTATAAAATATTAATGGTTTTCAGGATTCATAAAGGAATTATAAAAATAATAAAATAAAAATAAAATAAAATTATTTTAAAATTAAAACATAAATTTGGTCATGGAAACCAATTATAGTTTTTATTACATCACTTTTTGTGCATTATGATGTCATAATACACACTGTATATTTATATTATATTTTATTTTTACTCAAAAAATCGATTATCTTAGAAAAATTTAAAAATTCACTATTTTATAATTTCGATATTATAATTCAAAATATAATATTAATTTTATGAAAATAATTTTAAATATGTTTATTTTAACTTAAAAAAGTATCTACATTTATTGAGAAATGTTGGGATTTTTTTGACAATAACAGTTTTTGAAAAGTTAAATTTGAATTCATAAAAATTATATGATCATTTATATTTGATAAAAATTATTTAATAATAATATTTCATTAAAATAATATTTCATTAAAAAATAAATTAATTAACGAAAATAAATTCCTTTATTGAATTTGAATATTACCAAAAAATATAATATTTGTTTTATTATATTAAAATAAAGATCATTTATAAAGTAACAATAATAAGAAGTTAATATAACAATTATTTTATTGAAAATAATATACATAAAAATATATCTAGGGTCCTTATAAATATACATTTAATGCACTAGAAAATTTCTAAAGTGTATGGTGTGCAACAGTGAGGATTTAAGGGGGTGGTTCGGCGTATATAGTTTGAGTTGTGATCTCAATGAGATTGAATTTATCCCATAAAGGGTTTCAATAATGCTTAATTTCTTTAATATTATCTTAGTATTTGTCAAGGGAAAAGCCAAGGGATTCTATATCCCAGGGAAGCTCAGATAAATGGGCTTTATAGGGTATAGTTATACTGGTTGAGTCCATCACTTCCTTTTTCTGTGTCAATTGGATTTGTTAAAACCCAATATTTTAACTAATCATGTGATCAATTTTGAACAACTATATTTTCAATGGTAATGATGATTATGTTAATTTAAATAAAATAGGTTATAATAAAACAAATTAATTTCATGTGTTGTCTATATCCATATTATACAATAATACAATTAATTAAATCACATGGGGAATTTTATTTATCACGGTTCAGATTATAACAATCTACCCACTTCAAGAATTTCACCTTATAAAATTTCTTTTCCCACAATAAAAATGATGAGGGAAATTCTATTTCATAACTTCCTCCAATTCCCATTCTGGTTCTTCAAACCTTCTATTTTTACACACCACTTTTACTAGGTACATTGTTTGATTTTTTAGAACATTGTCTTTATGATATCAGATCATCATCAACTTCTATACATATGAATGATCATTGTACAATGATACTACCAATGTATTGAGTACATGTGAAGGGTTTTTATGTACTTTCTCATTAGAGATCCATATAATACATAATTTACATGAGATATGTTAGGTTGGAGTGATAGTTGATAGGCCACTGTTCTGATACTATCAAGGATCTCAAAGGGATAGATGTATCTTAGACTAAGCATTCCCTTATTCCAAAATCTCATCACACTATTGAATAGAGATATGCAAAGGAATGCCTTATCACAAACATAAAACTCTATTTCTTATCGACCATTGTAGGTATATCTCTTTTGTCAACTATAAGTAGCCTTGCTTTACTATTAAATTTTCTTAATCTTTTACATCATTTTCTCAGCCATTTCAGGACCTAGCAGTTGGTGTTTGCCAACTTCAACACAACATGTAGTTGTTTTTCAACTCTTCCTATATAGGTATTCATAGGTATCCATTTGGATGATTTAGTGGAAACTATTATTATATGAAAATTCGACTAGAGTAAGATGTAGATCCCATCCTCCATTGAAGTCAATTGAGCATGCTCTATAAATTTCCTAAAGATTCTGGATAGTTCGCACATATTGGTGATTAGTTTGAGGGTGATAAGTCATGATGAAGTTTGAATTTGTATTTAGAGTGGTTTGAAGACTCTTCTAGAAAATAGGGGAAAATATTGGATCTTGATCAGATACAATCAATAGTGGTGTTCCATATATCCTTACCAGTTCTCTAATGTATATCGTTAAAATTTGATTGAGTGATAAATACTCTTGAAACACTATGAAGTGTGAAATATTTTTTAGATGATCCACCACTACCCATATAGAATTATTCCTTCTTTATTTATTTGGAAGACCAGTGACAAAGTCCATGGTGATGTTTTCACATTTCCACGTAGTTATGGGTAAGGGATTCATCATCCCATTGGATTTTTTCGTTTCTGCTTCCACAATCTATCATAAAGAACATCTTGATGTATATTCCATGATCTCTTTATTCATATTGTCCCAAAAATATTTCTATTGATGATATTGAAAAATATTTTTGCTTCCTTGGTAGATATAGAAGGTCGAGTTATGTGCATCATCCAATAGATCCTTCTTTAATTCAGGATTTTATGGTACACATAGTCGTGAACCAAATCTCACAACCCCTTCTTAATTAACATTGAAATGTTAGGATTTCCCTTTTCTTATAGTCTCCAATTTCTTCTAAATTCCCACATTATCTATTTAATAATACTTTATCCTTTCCAAAAGGTATGATTGATCAATCATTTGTGAATGTATTGATGATGTTCCTTCCTTTATGATTATTATGTCCATCCTTTTCAAATATAAAAAGATTGTATCCTTCTTAATTACCAATAATGATAAAACTATTGGATCTTTTATACATAGATAATCATCCACCGTATTCTCTTTATCAAAATGGTAGTATATTGAGCAGTTATAGTCATTTATTAGATCTAACCATATTCTTTGTTTCATATTAAACTCTTCCTCTATGAATATATACTAATGGATTTTGTGATCTGTTTGTATTTCGTACTTCTATGCAATGAGATGATCCTACCATAATTTCGAAGTACAGATCATTGAATCCAACTCCAGATCATGCGTTTGTTAGTTATGTTCCTGAACTTTCATCTACCTTGATGTATAATCTATCACTTTTTCATTTTGTATTAACACACAACCCAATCCCTTATTCCAAGAATCATTAAATAACATGAAAATTCCTCCACTTGTTGGTAGGGTGAGTAAATGGGTAGTGATAAACCCCCATTTAAACTCTAAGAAGAACTATTTACATTCATTATTCCAAGATACATTGACTAGATTATGAGTTATCATGGTTAAAGGGTTTGAAAATGGTAATAAATTTCCAACAAATCAACAATAGTACCCCACTAATCCAAAGAAAATATGGATATCTATCATATATGTTATCCATGAACATCCATAAATTGATTCTATTTTCAAGGTTTCATATATTTAATATTACTTGTGATAGTATTCCATAAAAATTAGCCTTACTTTAACCAAAACACACATTTTATATACTAGGAATAAAGGTTCTCCTTTCAAAATGTCATTAGAAAAATGCTTAGATAATCCCCATGACCCTCCTTTGTTTTGGAGAATATTAGAATATCATATATAAATACTAACAAAGAATTTTCAAGGAAATATATAAAGAATAAATTCATCAGGTCGTTGAATATTGATAAAGCATAAATGATTCCAAATGGAATTAATATTAATTCATAGTGAATGTACCATGTATGATAAAAAGTCTTGGGGATATTTTCATTCTTTACCCTAACTTGATAATATCTTAATCGCAGATCCACATTGGATAATTATGATGATCCACACATCTAATTGAACAAGTCATAAATCCATGGTATATGATACTAGTTTTTTATAGTGATCTTGTTGGGCTCATGATAATCAATGTAAAGGGTCATTGACCCATCTTTCTTCAAAACTAAGAAGACTAGTGCATCCCATGGGTAAGCACTTGGGTGTATGAAACATTTATTTGTATTCCACTGTAATTGATTCTTCAACTCCTAATGTTCCATTAAAACCATTATATATAGTGTCTTGGATAATGGTAATGTCCCATGTATAAGCTCTATTGAAAATTCATCCTCTTGACTTGGAGGAAGACCAAAAAATTTATGGGGAAAAACATCAGCATATTCCCACAAGATGGGAATGTCTCAAAGGATGATATTTTATCTATACTAAATCAGTTGATCTTGGTAAGCTTTCTCATTGAGAAATAATATCCATTATTGAGATGTTGGTGGTAAAGAATAACCATCCTCATCCATGAAATTTTACAGACTTGTGGGTTGATTCCCAAAATGGAGAGCGATTTCCTTCTCAAGGATATTTATGATGGATCTATATAGATAAAGCATATGCATACCAAAAATTTCATTATATTCCTCCAAGGAGAGTATGAAATGGTTCACTAACAAGTTCAACAAAAAAATTTTGTCAGGGGGGATATATAGTTGGGATGAAATTAATTCCCGAATTTTTGTTTTCATAAATAGATCTAATTCCATTTTTTGTGGTAGGGTTTCAATTGGTCTACTAGAATTTCATGATATGAAGGAATGTGTAGAACCAAAATCAAAAAGTACAATAAGAATTATTGAATTAATTACTATCATTCCTGTCACCACTTTTTTCTTGGATCCACCTTAGTGGTTGTGATTGAAAAAGATTTTCCTTTTTTACCTTAGAGGTTGTTGACTGACTCTAAAACCCATTTCTTTAGTGAATTGGTTTGAGAAGTATATTGGTTACATATAGTTTAATGCATGAAAAATAAACTGAGGGTTTACTAGAGAATTATTTTCTTCTGAAACTTTAGTGGGTTTATCCTATTGAAATTGTTTTGGAAGGTGTCCTTAATTCCTACTCCAAAAGAATTTCCTCATTCCCCCTAAGAAATTTTTATGGTTCTTATTTATGCACCTTTGACAAGTGGGATATTGAAATTTATTATGAAAATTATATTTATCCATTAGACCACTATAACTAAATTCTTTTTTTTATTCTTATCACCATGATACCCTTGAGATTCCCCAGTCTCCATTTTGAATTTGAGGACACATCAGAAAATTTCTTCTCAGCTATCAAAGTATTGTATCACCAAGGGTTTTCCTAGACTATGTTTTAGCCCAAAATAAGTATAAAACCTTACATTTAGGGGTAAATAAAAATTAGGAGGTATATTTAGCAAGTTTGGTGAAGTTTAAATCATAAGACCTAATAGATTCATCGTCTTGGATTTTGGATAAGGAAATCCCTTTCCGTTTCACATCATAGAGTGCATGGAAAATATTTATTGAATTTTTTTATTGAATTCCTTCCAAACCAACACGTTGATATCTTAATAGTTTTTTATATTCTTTATAGATTTCAACCACTAATCAACTTCTCCCACTATATGATAAACAACCAGTAAAACCTGTACTTGTTCAGAACATTGAAGGATGGAGAATATATTCTCAATAGAGTTGATCCATTGTTTGATGATTAAAGGATCATATGACCCACTGAAATTCAGAGACCTTTTTCAGATAAAGGAATCAATTATAGCTTGTTATTTATTAGGAATATTTGGGAGCTCCTACTAATCTATGTTTCTATTAAAAAACTAATCTTGTTGAGAGGGTATCATCACAAAGGTTGTGATTCTTGCTCCCACTTGGTTGGGCATCTTATTTGGGCAATCATCACATTGCCTGTCACATTGATTGTTTACTTGAGTCCTCTCATTTACATCAATTGGATAGAATGAAGGAAAAATTAATGATGAGTATTTTTAAACAACTAAACTAAAAAATGGGAATTCAATTATAATAAAATTATTATTTATAAATTACTTTTATTTCCTTACCTTATCAATTTATATGATTCAATATATGTTATCTACGATCTATTTTTGAACACATACTCTTATGGGATATTTTTTTCCATTAATAATGGTTTGTAATTATCTTATGAATTTTAAAATTAATTTTATCCAAGAGTGAAAAAATAGGTGTGTAGCAAGGTCAGTTGTCATGCACCAGTTCCTGGTCAAGTTTATCTCAATGCAGTTTTTTTGGGTTTTACCCCTATGTACATCTGTGCCAGAGCCATATCCACTAGTAGTATCCATAAAAGGGATTAATTTTCTTGATAAAACACTTAATATATACCTACAAAAATTCTGGATTTTTTTCTTATACATAGTCTTATCCCTAAATATTTTTCAAGAGCTTTATAATCCTGATCCCAAAAATAACAGAACTTTTCCTTTGACACCAACTGTAACAACCCTACTATTTATTGCACATAAATTCATGATTTATTATATAAAAGTATACATTATACAATACAAAGGATCAAGAAGTACAGTATATTTGGGAATTGAGTATATATAATAACATCTTTAACATGGGATAAAACAACATTATTGGAATCTTCTTTAACATGCTTCTCAAATTCCAGGGCATTTAAAACTGTACAGGATAACCTAGGGTGATACATAAGAAAGGGGTGTGATATAAGGCTTAGTAAGGGAATAAACATGGAAAAACATGAATAAGGTAACATATTAAGACAATAGGAATATCAATGGGAAATAAAAGGGGTGAGGATAAAAAACATGAACAACGAGGCATGATATAACATGATAGAATAAAGGTGACATGGGAAATGTAAAAAAAACTTGAAATACTGCATCATAAACATTGGTCAAGGATAAATTTTGATACATCATGATGGAAACTTACCTTAATGAAATTAGGTTTATTAGTTATCCCCACATGATGGCTCATGAAACTAAACAATACCCAATGCATTGGAGCGCTATATAATATCAGGTGAACCTACCACATTCATTTTATTCTCATGCTTAAGTGTGCCACAAAGATCATACAAAATGGATTTATTCATCATAATATTTTTTATATAATTATGGTGTTTAGAATATATATATGTAATTAACAATTAAAATAATTATATGTGTATAAACGTGAACACCGTTGATAGGAATTGAGTAAGGTATTCACTACACATCTTTTTTGGCATGGAAAATCGTGGTGAAATTTCAGCAGCATAATAGAGTCACATAAAAATTTATAAAATTGGTTAATGATAGAGAAATGGGTGTATAATAATTTTAAAATAAAATGGGATTTAATTGGAATAGGAAAATATATATCCCAAAATTATTAATTGTAAATAGAATTCATAAGATAATAAAGAAACCTTAATAAATAGTTGAATGAGAGGATCCCTAACATGAGTGTGTGGCTCTAAGTGATTGGGAGGAGCTTCTTGAGAGCCTGTGGTAAACTTAGGAGGACTTTAGAGAGGGTATGGTAGAGTAAGGACATTATACAAGGATTTTTAGTGAAGATAAATGGGAGCATGGGTGGGTTTATATAGGAAATGAGTGGGGAATTCTTTATCATTTCACAAACATAGGTTTTGGACTCTATATAATAAAATAACCAAAACCAAAAACCATACCATGGGTTTATCAGGTTTTCATCCAAATGGGAGTAGTTTTAATTATTATATAAGTCAAAGGGTCCAACTTAATAAAAAAATACCCTTACTTATGTGGAAGGGAGTCATACACTGAAAGAAATGATTTTCAAACCATAAAATATATTAATGGTTTTGGAGGGCTCATAAAGGATTTATAAAATTAATAAAATAAAATTAAAATAAAATTATTTAATATATATATATATATATATATATTTGTTGTGGATACTATTTATTGTATTTATTACATCACATTTTTGTCTTTATGATGTCATAATACACACCGTATATTTATAAGATATTTAATTTTTACCTAGAAAATTCGAATATCTCAAAAAAATTTAAGAAAATCACAATTTCATAATTTTCAACATTTTTATTCAAAATATAATATTTATTTTTTCAATTTTATTTTAAATATATGTATTTTAACTTTTAAAATAGTTTACATTTGTTGAGATATGCTGGGTTTCTTTGACAATAACAGTTTTTGAAAAATTTCATTTGACTACATAAAAATTATATGATTATTTATATTTGATAAATATTTTTTAATAATAATATTTTTTAAAAAAATTTATTTATTTCAAAGAAACCATTTATTCATAAAAAAAATTAATGGATTGAATCTGAATATTACCTGAAAATACAGTTTTTGTTTTATTGTATAAAAATTTAAATCAATTATAAAGTAATAATAAGAATAGGTAAATATAACCATTATTCTATTTAAAATAATGTACATAATCATATTGATAGGTTCTTCATAAATATCCATTTAGTAAACTAGAAAACTCAATAAGAGTAAGGTGCACAATGGTGAGTGTTTTATGGGGTGGTTCGACGTACATGGTTTGGGCTGGGATCTCGATGAGTTTGAACTTCTACTGTAAATGGTTTTTATAATGGTTAATTTTTTTTCATCTTAACTTAGTCTTGGTCAAGGGAAAATCTCATTGATTCTATCTCCCTTATAAGCTCTGATAAACAGGCTTTATAGGATATGATCTTACTGGTTGAGGAAATCACTTCGTTTGTCCATGCCAAATGCATTTTAAAACCCTATATTTATAGTAATCTTGTGATCACTATTCAATTGGTATATTATCATTTGTAATGATGCTTAATGGTCATTTAAATACAATCGGATATAATATAATTAAATAATTTCATGTGTTTTATATAACCATATTATATAATAAGAAATTTAATTAAATTAGAAGGGGAATTTTATTTATAACAGTTTAGGTTGTTATAATAAACCTATAAAATAAATGGTCTTCATAATCATTTCCTCATGGTACAAATCATGGAAGATAAATGAGTTTCATAAACAACTTATCATCAAATACATAAAAAATTCTAAGAAAGATTATAAATAATATACTTGGATCATATCTCCCATAAGTTATAGAAAATATCAAAGTATGAAATCGTAGATGGATAATTATTTTGATTGATCATTCAAAATATTTTAAGAGGAAAAATCATTTCCTCTCTGAAATTTTCTTTTAAAACATAAATCATTTTGAAAACATTTTTCTTAAAAAATAATCATGAAAACTTATAACGGAATAATTTTAAAAAAATTAAAACCTAATTTTTTTTTCAAAATCTATTTCATTTAATGTGATTTTAAAAGATAATTTTAAAAAAAATTATAAAACATTTTTTTAAAACCTTATTTTGGAAGAAAATAGATTTTCGACCAAAGAGAGAAATAATGTCATATTTTCATAAAAACATTTTATTAATTATCTTAATTAAAAAAGATCACAAAATGGTACCTTTATTTGAATATATCATTAATGATATAATTATAATAGAATTAAGGAGAATTATTTAGAGTTATATCATGGGGTTTCAATGTTAGAGACTTAATCTTCAATAATCCTGATAAGGGATGAGATGGTACCACAAAAAGTTTACCACTTTGGTAATATTGTATCATAAGAACCATAGAGGACTAACATAAAATGAAAAATAAAATTTCATGAGGATGAATAAATTCATTATATAACATTTATAATGGAATGTATATACATATTGTGAATGAATAAAGGTGCATAACATATTGTACGTCTCAAGGAAGGAAAATTGATACAAAACCCCTTACAAATTTGTTATCTTTTAAACAGTAATCTCCATGAAAGATAGGTCCTCAAATGTATATATAAAAACCAATAATTTTATATATATTAATAATGATATACATTAATGGGTAGTATATAAATGACATAAAACAATCATATGGTGAGTATGTATTGTCTCTGTTGAAAATAAAAGTGAAACGGAAATCTGTTACCTTAAGTCTTGACTTCCCTCATACTCATTCAAAACTAATGTATAATAAATCCAATTTTATTGTAAATTTATTGAATAAAAATATTAACATATAAATACCATTTATGATTTTTGTTTTCCCATTTATTTCCCTTTTATAAAAAATTCTTTGTTAAACTAATGTTTCGGGCAATAACTGCTTTGTTTTTCATGTATGTTTAGGTTTTTTATTTTTTATACCTATTAATTAGATCATGGTTAAATCATATATAGAATGTAACACTTGAAATAAATATCATATATATTCATTATATGTGTATTTTGAGTAATAAATAAAATTTAGTGATTGGAAATGAAATACTTTTTTTGTAAAGTCCTGTGTTTTTGAACCAGGTTAAAATACCAAGGTTATCGATTTTTTTTGGTTTATCAATGGCTCATTTTTTTAAACCAAGATCCAAAATTTTATTCTGAGTGTTGTAACACCTAAATGTGTCATTTTTGAACTTGTGTAATTACCTGATAATTTTAGAGGGGGTCTTGATGAGTCTCTGGAGCATAAGAACTGGAAAAGTCCACTTAAATGGATCTGTATGGGCAATCCACGGTTGCGGTCCAACAAGTGAAGTTTACCTTGTTTAATTAATTAATTAATTTAATTAAAAAATATCAAACGAGTGTTTTTGATTAATTAAAATAATTTTTAAATAATAATAAAAATGAAGTTATTATTATTATTATTGTGGATTAATTAAATGAATGATAAGGAATTAATTAAATAACGGTTAAAAAAATTAATGTTGATTTTGGGTTTGTCGAAGAATAATTTTAATTAAATAAAGAGTTTGAAAATTATTAAAGGACTATTTATTATTAAATTGAGGTTATGGGTTGGAGTTTTTTATCATTAATATCATATTAATGGTATTTTAACAAATTTGTTATTATTTGTTTTAAGTAAATGATAGTTAGAATAATAATAATAATAATAATATTATTATTATTGTGTTTATTTAATTAAATAATTTTTAAATGATTTTAATTGAATTTTTAAGGGGGTGTAATACTTCTGTGAATTTAATGAATCTCTTGGGTATGTCAATGAAACACTTAATTAAATAAAGATTTTTAGATTTATTGAAGGAGAATTATTATTAAGTAGAGGTGTTGGGTTATATCAAAGGTTTGAGTAATAATAATGATATTAGTATTATTATGGTTTTATGAGTGTCATGATTATTGATAATTATGGTTATTGTTATTATGAATAATTTTAGTTATTAATTGGGGAGTTTTGGTTAGAATTAAAAAAAATGAAAATTTTAATAATAATAATAATAACGAGGATATAATTATTATTATTATGTTAATTAATTAAATTCAAGGAAAATTTAATTTAACTAATTTTGGGAAAAAATATTTTTATTACTTTGAATTCAATGAGATTTTAATTTTAGTGAGAGTAAAGGGAGGTTTTATTTTCTCAAAGAAATGTTTCCTTTTAAGAAAGATTAATTATAGGATTTGGATTTAATCAAAGAAACATTTTTCTAATCTTTAATAATGATGATTTTTTAACATAATTTTGTTATTATAATAACATTAATGAAAATATTATTATTATATTTATTATTATAACTATTAATTTTTATTTTTTAATCATTTATGTGTAGTATTTGTGTTAGAAAAAAAGGAGGGGCTTGATGTTCTTCTTCTCTAAAGAGGCGTGACCCCCTGCAGGATCTACTCTACTAAGTGGCATGATGCAATGACTTCTCCAACCTCCTCCTCTATGTGGACCTCCTCTTCTGGACCTCAAGCAGTGCAGAACCCCCTGGATGACCCCTTTCCCAGGTCCTTCGTCATCATGCTTTTTTCATTGAATTCTTCCACAGGTTTTGTATGAATATTCAATGTAAGTTTTCATATGATGATCTCCATTATTGATTTTTTGTTTTGATGCTGTTTGGGTACCCATTTAGGTATGTCCAAATTTAGGTTTTTTGTTGTAACCAGATTTTTTGGTGTTCTTCGGTTCTAGGGTTGTGAAATGAGGTTCTCAGGATTCGTTGGCATGCATTCTAGAAACTGCCCCTGAAGGTGAAGCGGTTCAGGCTGATTCAGTTCATCGACGTTGTTCAAAGGTAAAGAATTATACAGGTTTTTAGTTTGGAACCACCTAAATAGGATTTTAATATTTTATCAGAGTCCTTGTTATCTAGATGTAGGTGCGTAGACCTTGCAACATTTGTTTGGGTCTTCCCAAGTAATTTTGGTGATTTTTTAATTTTTGTAGTAGGGTGCGTGTGTGTGAATATATATATATATATATACATATATATAAAGGTTGTGTGCATATGACTGTGAGCCATTTGAAACAAATTCTTGCCAAGTACATTAAAGTGCTTTTTAATTAAAATTACACTACCCCAATATAGTGTCCTAAATCCTTATCACTTTATTTTAGAATTATAGCTTCTATAAATAAATTGATAATGTGAGTTTACTTGATTATGGAACTACTATGTTTTCTTGAAATCCTGATTAAAGTTAAACTGTTGGTTAGTGGTAATATCATATCATGCTTGTTGTGGTTTGGCTTTTCATATGTCTTCTTGATGGAGCTGATATATGATATGTCGATGCATGACACTATTGATGTTATTAAATGATGTCACCCACGTGAGATAAATGGGGACTTGAACATGTGTTGATTTTAAGTATGTTTTACTAATTTTTTTAAAGTGATATGATTAAACAGTTAAATGATTTGAATGGGGCATAATTGGTAATAAGGTAATTAAATATAGAATTAATTATCAATTCATGAGTTGGAATAAATTGTGGCTTTTACTGTTTATTGAGAATATTGAATATTTGACATGTTCTGAATATAAATTGGAATTTGGTAATAATCAATTGATGGATTAATTATTACAACTTAAATTGTAAATGTTTAATTAATTGATGAAATGGATTAAGAGATATTATTTAATTAATTAATTATTGAATTAATTAATTTGTGAGAAATAATTTAATTTTGTGAATTGATTTGATTGTTATGACTGTTGTCCAGTAATAACTTTGGTTGCGTTTTTATTTTCCACGCCTTATGTTTATGAGGATTGAGTTGTTTAAAAATATGATATGCTTTTTGAGATTGTAGCTAAATATGTGGGACTTGTTTAGAATGTTTGGGTGGAGATGTTTACGACTTGTGTGTTAAGTGTTAAAGTCCTTGAGGAAACACTATTTCAGTGGACGAATTCAGAATTTTTAATGATTTGGGATAATTAATTGATAAAATTTTTTCTCAATTAATTATTAACTATTGAGATGTTGAATGGTTAAATGGTTGTAGAAATATTTGTCAAGAATTTTATTTTTTTAATTACTTGTTAAATTAATTAGAAGATTAGATTAATTAATTTATTAATTAATTAATGGATTGTTTTATGGGTGTTATACATTTCATTCTACACCAATTATAAATATTATGTATGATTGATAAACAGGTTCTAAGACAGGGACATATGCTCTAAATACTCATGGGGTTCTAGACATGGCGTTCTACACCTAGCTTTCCTGAAAATATTATTTTATGGGGCTGGGACTGATGCTCCAAATACTCATGAGGGTGAAAGAAATGATGTTGTACACCCATTAAATTGACATTAGATTTTGGTTCCAGTTGGTTGTACATTAAATGAATTAATTGGTTATTGAAAACTATTTCAATATTATGATTTGTGAATTAAATATGATAAAGGGTTCAGACATATCAATGAATTAAGTGGATCACTGTTAGTGGACGGACCCAGGAGCGAATCACTATATTAGTGGGTAGGCTCAGACATAGAATATGATAGATTAAATTGAATATTTTATGACGTGTTATTGAAGACAATGAAAAATGTTGGATTTAGTCTTTACTTTGATTACATAGAGGGTCTATAGAGATATCTTTGGTGAGGGACTTTTACAGGGGATGTTGGTCTTAGTTTGTAATCTCAAAACATTCATAATTTAATTCGGTTTGAATAATTGATAAATAAAAATGGTTGTGTAATGATTTTTGAGTATGCATGAAAAATTTATAACGTAGGTTTAGACACCAGTTGAGGGTTGAAGCAGGTACTTTGATATGTAGTTACATTGTACTGCTTATATTATTTATGCATGATTTCACACTGTTTAAATTATTTATTAAATGTCTGGATTTGGGGTATACACTAGTGGTCTAGGCCTACTTAGATTTATATCTCACACCCTACTCGGGCCACCATTGCACTGGGTACCTAAGTAGATTTTATTTGGTTGTAGGTTTGTGAAGGTTGCATATACTTGGAAGATAGGAGGAGAGGACAGAGCGGAAGCTTGGGATGCTCGAGGAGACCACCCTCAGAGCTTTGAATAATTGTTTATTTATTTCAATATTGGAATGTAAATCATGTTTTTTGTTCACAACATTCCATTTTTGTAACATTATCATGTCATGCATGCATCTGCTATATAATTGGCATTGGCCACTTTTATAAAATGAGTACTATTTGTCTCCCTACGTTTTATCATTTATTAGACTGCTTCTTATATTTATTTCCATTTTATATTATTAATAATTAATATGAGGGTATAGTCTCCCCGCTGACTATCCATATACCCTCGCTGCTAGTCGGAAGCCTCTAGCGTACGGGGAGACACACTTAAGGTCACGTGGAGATCGATCCAACCACCGATTTAGTAAAGAGTCGGGTTGGGATGTTACAAAGTGGTAGAAATGGGTTTTTTCCATAGTATTACTATTTTGGGGTTGGTATATAGGAGACAAGGGATTTTTTGTCATTTGGGTTATTAGCCGTTCTTGGGACTGATCACCCAATGCACGAGAAATGACCAAGTGGCAAGGGATGGGAATTGATGTCTGTACTATTAGAGGTTACAATTGATATGATTTCACCTTGAGTGACTAGTGTATTTTTCACTACTTATTGATTTTGAGAATTTTGGAAAATAATTATCTTGGCCTGATATGGCAAGGAAGTTTCATACATTCATCATATTAGGCACTTAGAGATTTACTAGTCATGCATATAACATACCATGTAGTTGCATTAGTAGGATGCCTGCTAATTTGGATTGGGTTCCTTGGGTGTAATTCCTTGTTTTGATCTTCTTTAGCATGCCTATATATATAGCATGTTTCAGTGATAGATTTAACACGGTTGATTAATTATATACCATTATGCCTCAGTTATTAGCATGTTTTGTAGTTGTTTTTTGCTTTTGTGTTATTGCATGATGTTGTGTTACTTATTATGATGACATGCAAGAGATGTTTTGATATATGAAAGGGATGATAAAGTTAAAATGTTATATGAATGTTACCATGATAAATGGTAGCCAAATTCCAGCAATAAGGTGTATGGGTTCCTTTTCGATTGGTTGATGACCACCCATATGTTTGAACCTTTTATAGACATAGGATGTCTGAAAATTGTTATAAATGTAAAACTGATGAGTTTTGATTGAAATGAACTATTGTTCGGTTGATTTTTGATGAACTCGAATTGAATAAATGGGACCCTCAGAGGTCGCCTTCTTGGTAAAAGGAATTTAGATGCTTAATTTCTCATTTAAATTTGAATAACACTGAATGATAAATGATTAAAGAGGATGTTTTTTATAGCATGCCTATTTTTTCTATAGGGTGTTATTTTGAAAACCAAGTGACTTGTTATGAAAAAATTACTTGTGTGTTTTTTGAAATTCATTCAAATGTTGAAAGGTAGAAATGAATTAATTAAAATGGTTAAAACAAAAAAGGGCATTATGAATCTTGTGATTTTGGTTTTGTGTGACCAGAAGAGAGGGTTGACATTTATGTTTTCTGAGGGGATAACATGTCGTATGTAGTAACCTTAGAATGGTCTAAGCCATTAATGTATGTTTTTACTACTACTTGGGAAGACTTCATGGGACTTGGCTGCTATGGGACACCGATATGTTTATGTTATAGTTTTTATGATCAAGGTTTAATGCGATGATCCTGGTTTGAGGACGTCACATGAATGTATTAATGTGTTCTAAAATATTTCACTGGTGAGTAGAGGATATTTTCTCGTGACATCATGGACAATCCTATGGTTGGTAGAGTCGCATAATATTTAGAAAACTTGTCAGTAAGAGATGTAGAGATTTTAGAACAGAGTTTTCCGATAGTAGTTTGGATTATCTTTTTAATGAACTTGGTTTTTCTCCTACTACGTTCTTATTAATGAAGATCATGTCCCCTATCTTGACCTAATCATGGAGACACTAAGATAGAATTGGTCTTACACTGTGCTACAGTTTAAATGTTATTAGGATAGATGTGTGGTTATTATCTAGGTAGTAGGCGGGATGTGTGGTTTCATTGGGACACTTCTTTATTCAAGTTGGGGATTTTTTTTTTTAAAAAATAGACCTATAATGTCTTGAATTGGAAATTTCACCATAGGTCAGGTAAAGACTTCGTTATACATGCAGATGGTTTTGGAATAGTTTTAAAGGCTTGTCGTGAAATAATGGGAGAATGTGGATTTTTTGACCGCGACATCTTTTGGGGGAAGCATGTGAAACCTGTTCTATTGGTTGATCAATATTCAACCATTTTCATTGACAAGGTCCCTATAATTGCCACATATATTGGATTTTTTTCTAAGTTTAAGTTATAAAGTGAGCTTTAGCTATTTTTTTAAAAGGCTTATCCATTAGTCCTATGAATGGTTAAAGGTGAATTTGGTGTTGGGAACACAACACATCAGTTCTAACGAGACTAAATGACCTTGGTAGGTCGGTTGTTTTATTAGTGGTTCCTGATGGCACCTCAGGGATGAGAAGTATTTGAGGTTGGTAGATTATAAAGCCCTGTGTTTTTGAACCGGGTAAAAATACTAAGGTTTATGAAATTTTTTCGGTTTATCAACGTGTCAGTTTTTTTAAAACCAAGCTCCAAAATTTTATTCTGAGTTTTTAAACACCTAAATGTGTTGCTTTTGGACTTGAGTAATTACAAGATAATTTTATTATGTTTCCTGATGAGTCTCTAGAGAACATGAATTAGAAATGTCCAGTTAATTGGATCTGTACGGGAAACACACATTAGTGGTCCAACCCGTGCAGTTTACCTTGTTTAATAAATTATTTAATTTAATTAAATAAGATTTTTTGAGATTTTTTGATTAATTAAAAGAATGTTTTAATAATATTAATAATAATGAAGTTATTATTATTATTATTTCATATTAATTAACTGAATGAAAAATAATTAATTAAATTACGGTTAAATAAGTTAATGTGACTTTTGGGTTTATTAAAGAATCGTTTCAATTAAATGAAGAGTTTCCAAATTATTAAAGGACTATTTATTGTTAAATATATGTTATGGGTTAGAGTTTTTATCGTTAATATCATATTAATGGTATTATAATAAATTGGTTGTTTTTGGTTTTAATTAAATGGTAGTTGGAATAATAATGACGATGATTATGTTGTTATTATTATTGTTTTTATTTAATTAAATAAATTTTACATGATTTTAATTTCATTTTTAATGCGGTGTAATACTTATGTGAATCTAATGAGGCTATTGGGTATCTCAAAAAAATTCTTAATTAAATTAGGAGTTTCAGATTTAATGAAGGGGCATCATTATTAAATAGAGGTGTTGGGTTATATCAAAGGTTTGAGTAATAATAATGATATTATTATTATTATGGTTTTATGAGTCTTATAATTATTTATAATTATGATTATTATTATTTTAAATAATTTTAGTAGTGGATTGGGAAGTTTTTTTGGAATTAAAAAAATGATTTTTTTAATAAAAATAATAATGTGGATGTAATTATTATTATTATAGTGTTAATTAAATAAACTCAATAAAAATAAATTTAAATTTTTGTGTGAAAATAATAATTTTTATTACTTTGAAGTCAAAGTGATTTTAATTTAATTGAAAACTAATAGAGAGTTTGATTTTCTCAAAGAAACATTTCCTTTTAAGAAAGATTAATTGGAGGTTTTGGATTTAATCAAAGAAATGTTTTTTATCTTTAATGAGGAATTTTCTATTAATATAATGTTATAATTATAATAATATTAATGATACTATTATTTTTTTATTATTATAACTTTTAATTTATATTTATTAATCTTTTATGGGTAGTATTAGTGTTAGAAAATAATAGAGGGGCGTGACCTTCTTCTTCTCCCAAAAGGCAGGACCCCACCAGGATCTTCTCCCCTAAGAGGCATGATGCAGCGGATTCTCTGGCCTCCTCCTCTGTGCGACCCTCCTCTTCCGAACCTCTAGCAGTGCAGAACCCCCCAGATGACCCCTTGTAGCATCGCGACACCCCCGGGAAGCCTCCCATGTAGTTCACAACACCCCCTTTCCTTGGTCCTTCATCTGTGAGCTTTTTTTCTTTGAATTATTCCTTGGAATCAGTCTAAATATTCATGTTAAGATATTTTATGATGTTACACATCATCTCTTTTTTGTTTTGATGTTGTTTCGGTGCCCATTTAGGTTTGTCTGAATTTAGGGATTTTGTTGTAACTGGAATTTTTTTAGTTATTTGGTTCTAGGGTTGGGAAATGAGGTTCTCAGAAATCATTGGTCTTCCTTCTAGCAACCCTCGCCGAAGGCGAGGTGGTTCGGGCCGAGTTGGTTCATCGAAGTAGTTCGAAGGTAAATAATTATACTGTTTTTTCATTTGGCACCACCAAAATAAGAGTTTAATATTTTATCTCAGTCCTTGGTATCAAGAAGTAGGTGTGTAGACCTTACTGCATTGGTTGGGGTCTTCTTAAGTTATTATGGTGATTTGTTGATTTTCGTTGTAGGGCATGCACACATGAAAATATATATTTAGATATATATATATGTAGATATATATATATACATATATACAAAAGTGGTGTGCATGTGACTGCATTTCATTTGCAAATAATTTCCTCCAAGTGCATTAAAGTGTTACGTAATTAAATTGACATCACCCCGAGGTAGGGTCCCAAATCCTTATCACCATATATAAGAATTATAGCTACTTTAAATAAATTGAGAATGTGATTTTACTTGATTATGGAACTGCTATGTTATCTTGAAATGATGATTAATCTTAAACAACTGGATAGTGGTAATATCATATCATACTAGTTGTGTTTTGGATTTTCATATGTCTTCTTAATAGAGCTGATATATGATATGTCAATGCATGTAACTTTTGATGTTATTAAATGATGTGTCTCACGTGAGATAAATGAGGACCTGAACATGTGTTGATTTTAAGAATGTATTACTAATTTAGACACAGTGATATGATTAAATAGTTAAATGACTTGAATGGGGTAGAATGGGTAATATGGTAATTAATTGTAAAATTAATTATCAATTCATTAGTTTGAATAAATTGTGGCTTTTACAGTTTGTTGAGAATATTAAATATTTGGCATGTTTGGAATATAAATTGAAAATTTGTAATTATTAATGGATAGATTAAGTATTACATGTTAAATGGTTAATGGTTAATTATTTAATGAACTAGTCAAAGAGATATGAGTTAATTAATTAATTTTTGAATTAATTAATTTTCACATATTAATTTAATATTCTGAATTTGTTGGATTGTTATGACTTTTGGCCAATAATACATTTGGTTGTGTGTTTATTTTATATGATTTAGGTTGTTTAAGATGATGTTGTCTAAAAATATGATATGCTATGTGAAATTGGTGCTAAATATGTGGGCCTGGTTTAGCATGTTTAGCATGAGATATTTACGATGTGTGTGTTAAATGTTAAGGTCTTGGATGAAACACTATTTCATTGAAGAAGTTCAGACATGTTAATGATTTGTGATAATTAATTGAGAATATCTAATTATTAATTAATTAGTTATTATTGAGATGTTGAATGGTTAAATAATTGTAGAAATATTTTATGGGAGTTTTATTTTATTAATTAGTCGTTGAATTAATTAACGGATTTGATAAATTAATTTATGAATTAATTAATGGATTGTTTTGGGGTGTTAGACATAGAGTTATATACTAATGATAAATATTATGTATTATTGACAAATGGGGTGTGAGACAGGTAATGATGCTCTAAATACAAATGGGGTTCTAGACATGGCTTTATACACCTAACTATCATGAAAATATTCTTATATGGGATTGGGACTGATGCTCCAAATATCCATGGGTTGTGAGATATGGACCGATGCTCCAAATAATCAAGGGTGCAAGACATGATGTTCTACACCTATTAAATTGACATTGGATTGTGGGTCCAATTTTTCATACATGAAATGAATTAATTGGTTAATTAAAAATTTGGTGACATTATGATTTGTGAATTAAATATGATAAAGGGTTCAAACTTATCAATAAATTGGGAGAATCACTATTAGTGGATGGACCCATGAGAGAATCACTATATTAGTGGATAGGATCAGACATAGTATATGATATATTAAATTAAATATTTTATGATGCGTTATCCAAGCAAATGAACAAGCTTGGATTCAGTATTAACTTTGATTACATAGGTGTTATTTAGAGATATTTATGGCGAGTGACTTATACAGTGGATGTCGGGCATATGCTGAATCTTGAGACTTTTATAATTTAATTATGTTTGAATAATTTATAAATGAAAGTGATTGTATAATTATTTTTGAGTATGCATGAAAAATGTGTAATTCAGGTTCAGACACCAGTTGAGGGCAGAAGCAGGTACTTGGATATATAGTTTCATTATACTGCTTACATTATTTATGCATGCTTTCACATGTCTTAAATTATTTATTAAATGTCTGGATTTTCGATAGTCACCTGTGGTCCCTACCTACTATGATTTATATCTCACACCCTACTTGGGTTGCCATTACACTCGGTACCTGAGTAGATTATATTTTGTTGCAGTTTTATTCTATTTTCATATACTTGGATTATTGGAGCAGAGGACCGATCGGAAGCTCCGGATGCTCGATGAGACCACCCTCAGAGCCTTGAGTTATTTCAATATTGGGATTTAAAGAATGTTTTTTTGGATCACTACTTTCCATTTTTGTAACATTATCATGTCATGCATGCATCTTCTGTATATTTGGTGTTGGACACTTTTATAAAATGAGTACTATTTTTCTTCTTCTACTTTATCATTTTTTAGACCGCGTCCTGTATTTATTTTATTTTATATTATTGATCTTTGATATGAAGGTATATTCTCCACACTGATTATCCATAGACCCTAGCTACTATTCAGCAAACTCTAGAATATGGGGAGATGCGCTTAAGGTCATGTGGTGACCAGTCTGACCAAAGGTTCAATAGAGAGTTGGGTTGGGATGTTACATCGTTAATGGGGACAACATACGTTACATAATCAAGAACATTGTTTTTAATTTTCTTATCTTTTCAAAATAAATAAAAGTATCATATATATACTATCATTAAGGAATAATGGAATTTTAATATGTATCACATATATTTATTAAAACCATACATAATATATTCCATGTAAATCATGAACGAATCACATTGCTTTAGAGGCTGTCATCCACCATACACAAAAATGGTGTTATCGTTTTCCTAAAAAATGGATATTATGAATGTATTTGTAATATAATAATTTAGGGGTCATTTAACATAATATATATCATATATATAATATAAAAATAATAAATCCACAATTAATTCCAACCTTGAGGAGTGGTAATGGACAAGTGAAAGTCATCGGTTCGCGAGGTGGTATCCCGCCGTACACACAAACGATGACTACTTAACCCATTTGATAGAAGTGAAGTTTGTTGGAGATCATGAAAATTAATAAAATCTATCTATATTGAATATAATTATTTTATTATTTATTAACTTTATAAAATTAATTTATGGGTGTGGAGGAATAAATACTATAAAAGTTCTTGTTGAGCAATGTTATCTCTTCTTCGGGTATCCTCATTATGTTTTCTCTAAAAGCCTTCCTAGGATAGATTTATTCCCAAAATAATAATTATAGGGTTAGGGTGTGGAATATGAGAAGTGATTTGGCTATTTATTTACTAAACTATTTATGTTTTAATGTGTGAAGAAGAGAGGAGAGTGTGTGACCTTTTATAAGCAGGAGAGAGGACCCACTTGGTATTTTTGAGAAGAATTGAGTGCTCACACGTTTTTCAAATGTCAAAAAGGTAAAAATGGACTATTATAAAAAAAATAAAGGTGTAAGTGTACAAATATGTCCATGAAATATTTTTTAGACCTATGTGAATTTTATTTTTACCCATATCGTTTTTTAACCCCTGATAAAACCAGTTACCTTAACTGTGATAATTTATTTTTTACTACATTCATTATTCATTTTGGTAAAAAATGAAGTTTAAATTGTTATGTAGAATAAATTATGATGATTTAAAACTTGGAATCCATTTTTAAAAAATCTATTCAATTAATTTAGAAAAATTAATTTTAAATTAATCCCCATGAGGGATGAGAAAATAGGGTTTTAAAGTAAAAAATATCAATAGTTTATAATGTTTTTATATCAAATTTGAATGTAAAATTGATTAAAATGACATATATTGGATTAATATTTGTATAATTTAACTAATTATACCTTAAAATAAATTTAAAATATAACTTAAATTTATAAATAAATTCATAAAAATCATTTTTCAATTAAAATTTACTATTTTCACTATTCCTCCAAAATTGAGACTTTTTAGAAAAAACCCAAAAAAATTAAACCTAAGAAAATTTTGAAATTTTTAATTCAAAAATGTTGTTTATTTTATCAGATAAAATTTAAAAAGGTTTGAAAAATAACTCTTATTATTGTTTATAAAAAGAAACAAAAAGCATGTTTTGAGAAAAGAGTATTTTTAAAACATATAGTCTTAACAAAAAATTATGTATTTTATTATAAATAAGTCTTATTTATATAAAACCATTATAATTATAATTTAAATATTATTTAATAATATTAATATCACTATGTTTAATGTTTATGATATAATAATCACATTTAAATAAATATATCATGGTTTTTTTAAAAGTCAATGTTCCGTGTATGGCATGCTAAGCTAGTGTTTCATGTAGGATAATCATAACTTGTTGTTAATTATTAATAATGGATTAAATTGGTGTAGTGTGAAATTAAATCCATTGAATATATTTATTTTATTTTAAAATAAAATAATTCTAAAAATTTCAATGTGTTACATTTCATACTCTTATGCTCATGTTATATTGATATCTTTCTTGTTTACCCTTACTGAGAATCATAGATGACCATTTACAATTTTTCCTTTCCAAAGGAATTGAAGAAATTTATTTTCTATAATATGTCTAATAATGGTTCTAGTTATCAAGAACATAGTGGGGTATAATGTGGCTCACTTATGATCCATTTTTTTATGTTTTCATGTTTTCAAAGGCACTAGACCTAAAATAAACTGGTCTGTATCGTCATGTTATGTTATTAATATTCATATTTTGGCCTATATCATCATGTTATGTTATTAATATTCATATAATAAGATTTTATAAAAAATTATGATAGTTTTGGGAATTTATATTCTCCTTATAAATTCCAATAATACCCTTGATTTTTTATTTCACAATTAGATTCCATTTTTCTCATTTCTCTCTTCTAAGAGAAAATATTCTATATTTTTATTGTAACCTTGAGACTATCCCATCTTCATCTTTTGAAAATATACATTTTATGAATTCTGTAAAAAATATTCTAAATAAACTTATGATAAATGATACAACATTACAGCTTACAGTATAAATCTTGTTATTGAAGCAAGCAGTCACAATGTTTTCAAACAATATCCACCTTATGACATATGATGAAAAACTCTTTGGTTTAGAACTCAACTAATAAACTACACATCAATATTATGAAATTTATTGAAATTTCCATAATTTTTTATGCATGGTATATCTAATATCATATTTATCTTTAGAACATCTATATATTTAGTGCAGTCTTCAAGATGATCTACTCTTTCAGATAGAAAAACAACATCATCTTTGCTTCATGCTCAATTTTCCTAAATCAGATTCTTCTTATTAGCCTTTATAAAGTTTTATAATGACAAAAGAAACATTATAATTGATTCTTTATTTTTATCTCAATTGATGGTTTTTCAAATATTCTCATTTAAAAATAGTATATCGATAGAACAATGATAATTCATCTAATACCCATCTTGTCATTCAATATCAAACCAAGAAGCGATCATAGTTTCATAACATCATGAATTTTAGATAATTGGATAACAGTTAAGGCATATTTTGAAATTATTAATACCTAATTATATAATTCCATCATTAAAAAAATATTTAAAGCTTCCCAAATTTCCTTCACTTTGAACTTCCTTCCCATTAATTCAAATATCAGTTCTCTAGAATTTCAGGATGGAATAACATGCTATTTCATATTTTTTTGAGATCTAAATCAATTTATAAATTCTCAAAATCATCCCAATAATCATCTCCTCTTGATCTTGAATATGGAAATATCAATTTTTACACTTTAGATTTCAAAAAATACACTGAGTATAAAAGATATAAACTTGTCCAGAGGATTATATTAACCATAGTGGGATTATATTGTGAAATTAAAGAATTCATAACATCAAAGACTTACACTAAAAGTCATATCGTTATCTCAAAAGTTATGGGATGATTCTTTACACTCTTGAATTATTCAATTTCCCTTTCTAAGCTCGAATTCATTTAATTTACTGAAGTCTTACAATCAGTGCATACTATCAAAATAAAAGACTTAATTTCAGCTCAAAATAATCATACGATTAGTAGGAAAGACACACATTTAGACTGTTGTTATATGATCACAGTGATGTCATGAAATCCACTAATGAAGATAATATGATCTATACTTAGTAAATGTGTCAATGTAATATAATATTAAGATATTTTCAAATAGATTTAAAATTAATTCCAAAGTATTAAGGACTTCTATAAACTTCTCAAAACATCATCCAATGTATTTATATACTTATTTTAGTGCTTTAAATTGTTTATTCCTTTTGAATAATTCCTCTTCATTCTACCTATCTCTCTTAGGCACTTTTTACATTATTCATTACCATTAAATAAAATTTTTAATAGGTCTAATAATAAGTTTAATAATTAGATATTCTTTCCAAATTCTCCACCCCATTGATTCATTTTAAGCCGACATTAAACATTATTAATCACTACATCCAAATCTATTCACTATTGTAAAAAAATACTCTAAAAATTGTTGTAAATTGTATGGTAATCAATATTTTAGCACATGTATTGATTCCATGAAGATTAGAACAATCATTATTGTAATTTAATGGATTCCATTATAATCCACCAATCTATATATTCCAAGGTATACATATTTCAAAAAATCCTTTTCAAATATATGAGACTCCCTTTTTTATTTCTAAAGGATGAATTAACTCTATTATAGTTTACCCATCATTCATTGGTAGCCACTACAACATGTGATGGGTGGATAATCGAATCCATAATCCATCTATCTCTAAGAATACATTAACTTACATATAACACATTAATAATAAATAAACTATTAAAATCATTAAATCCTCAAAGAAACTTCAAGAAAAACCTTTGTATTTATTTTTAATATGACTTTAAAACCTCAAATAAATGTTTATATTGTACCCTTTATTAAGAATAAATGAAATGGAGGTGAAAATTTCTCCATTAGTCTAATAAAAACTTATTTTCCCCTTTAATATTATATTATCTTAAAAGTAAAAATGAAACGAAAAAGTCTTATAAATAAGAAATTTTTAAGTAAACTATAAGTTTAGATGTGTTAGCCTAGTTTAGAAAATAAGAGTGTGTTTACCGAAGTATCAATGTCATCCAAATAAATATATTTAAATTTAGTGAAAACACAGAATATCAATTCTCTAGGTTGTATAACAGATTTCTAGAAAATTTTATAAACTTATACACAAATCAACCATTAAATTTTTCTAGGGTAGTCTTGATTTCATAATTAAGTCCATAAAAATATCTCGCATCTTTTGCTTCTTCAATTACCCCAAAAGATTCATTCAATATCCCATCAAAAAATTTATTTTCAAAAAATATTCCTCCATGTTTTTTAACTTCTTGTATATTTATCATTAATTTCCACATTAATAAGAACAATCATCCACAGATAAGATTATGAATAATGTGGTTCTTCCAATATATTCTCATTTTGAGAAATATGGAAGAGATAGATTTCTCAACAAAGAAACTCATTTTTCTTGAATGTCTAACTTGTATAGAAATATTCATAATAGAATTTTGTTTTTCATTCTATAAATGAACTAATCTTGGAATCATGGACTTATCCTCTTTTCTAAATTTTTTCCTAGATGAAATGTGCTTCTTTACTTGAGAAACAAGAGTTGTTGGATTCTTTTAATCTTGGATTAATCTTATAACCTCCACAAATTATTCAAGCCATATTGTTAAGAAATCGTTATGATTATTATCAACTTTATCTGTTTTTGTGTACAGAATATTCATAATACCCTTTTTGATTTTGGGAGATAATGCCGTTTTAACTTAATTTTATATCATATCATGTTATCCAGGGAAAAAAATCACACATGTGAAATATTATTGTCTTTTTTATTATACCTCCCACACATACCTCTATAAATGTTTAATATACTATTTTTGGGAATCCTTTGATCCAATTCACTAAAAGTGTAAAAATCCATTCCAATTCATCTAATTATTGCCTAAATCAACTCCCTTTCAGTTTTTAGATTTCTCAAATTTAATTTTACAATAAAGAAAATCTTTAATGTTATATAATTTGGACACTTTTGGAATAATAGAATCACCCCTTCACTATAGGATGAAATTTTTTATTGTATTATTCAATTATTTCATGGATTTACACTTCTTCATCGATTTAGAACCCAATAAAAGAACAATTTATTAGTTCACCAGATTCAAAACCAATAGTTGTTCCTTCTTCTCATTGGTATATGAATGATAGATGGTAGGGTTATACTATTATTTGTCAAAACATGGATCACAAAACTTATAAAAATCAAAAACAAATAAGGGATTTAAAATTTTATTCTCCATAGAAAAATCTATCATTTTAGGTGTTTTCTACATCACTATATTTGGTTTCTCCCTTATTTTAGATTTCCTTCTACATTATTTAGGATTTATACTACTTGTATGAGATGAAATATTTTTCCAAAAACATGTGGATATATTCCAAAATTTCAAGAAACTCCAACATCTATAAATATGTATTGTATGATTAATTTTGTATGCAAGCTATCTTGATTTTATATATCTTGGACCATGTTGTTATGTGTTGTTTCACCAATATTTTCAGTCGCATGTTGGGGGAAATATTTCTTTGAAAATATCACCTCCACCCTTCAGTTTTTGGTTGATTTTCCATCACTTTTATCCTTTAATATTTATTATATTTTAATATTATCATGGAAATATCGATCAAATTTATTTAATATTAACTAAATTAATTGATTTTTGGGATACTTATTTCGATGTGCCTAAGGTGGAGGCATCTCTATATGATCTCAAACACTTTTTAACAGTATTTAGAGTAATTTTTGAACAAATAATTCCATATGATTTTGTTTTTGGAAACTATTATTTTCTTAATAGTCTAGCAGGATTTAGGTTTTTTCACTTATAAATTATTCATTCCTATTTACAACACAATATTTTTAAGATTTAAATAATTATTTTTATCGTTAAATGATATAAACATATATTCCAATTAAATTTTATACTTCCCAACTTGACCCCAATTCATATTTCATAATTTTTGTAATGTATTTTCAATATCCTTTACACTTTTTATTGTAACTTTCATCTGTGAATTCTTAGCATTCATAGACACTTGATGTATCTTATCAAATGAATGTATCTATTTCTTTAAAAAATTCTTAAAAAAACATTTCTAACAAAATTATCTTTTTATTTATTTATCATCTTGATATGATATTATTTTAGAAATTTTAAATGTTTCTTCTTTGACTTTCATTATCTTTGTGAGAGTGTTGTAGTACCACATCTTATTTGATAATGTAGTCTCCAAAACATCATATTATTATTCTATATACGGTGTTTCATCATGGGATCCCTTGATAAATTTTCATAAATATACCCCACTTTAATATTGAACTTGTTTTATATAATGAATGACAATCAAAATATTTAATTGATAGATTGTAGTTTCTAGTAGATCATGAAATCAACCTAAGAGGGGGATAAATTAGGGGTGACCAACTTTTTGTTAAATATGTTCATCTAAAACTTTTTTTCTTTAATTTAGTTGATTTAACCTATATCATCAGTTATTATGAATATATACTTGTTAATATTCATCCCCACTTTTATTGATATTTAATTAAAATACTAAAAGTAAATAAATCAACAGTAATTGTTTTACAAGTTTCAGTTCTAATGTGTATACCCACTCTTTTTTAAATTTTTAATCACCTGTAAAACAAAATTTCCACTATAATATTCAACATAGATTACAATTGGTATGAGAAGGAATCAACTATATATCTAATTCTTCACTATATGACATAAGTGAAGCATCTTCATACAATGAACATACAGTATTAAATTTCTTGGAGGGAATACCTTTTTTTATATCGAAACCACTAGTTCTTCAAGTATTTATCCAAATATTCTTATGGATTTCAGTTTGTGTATCACTAATCTTCCTTTGAACTTACATAAAAATTATTCAATCTTACTTAAAAAATTTTAATTATAAAAACCTCAACTTATTGCTCGAAAGTTTATGTTCTAATCCTCAAAAAAAGTAACTCAACCAAAAATTTTTCTTGAATGATATGACAATGAATATACATCTATTAGTTTCTAAAAAACTCAATTTATCTCAATTCAAAATTTGTAATTCTTAAAATTATTTTCCATCTTTATATAATCAATTATCCGCTGAAAATAAAGATAAAAATGTGGGATTTAATTTTGATTTTCCCACTCAAATAATTCTTATGTTGACCACATTTGAGGACTCTTAATAAATTGGATTCGTTAATCAATGTTTCCTCATATATTGGTTTAAAAAAAACTAAAAAAATCATACTCAAATATCATACTGATTTATAGATATTTAAATAACAATATAACATAATACCAATTTTTAGATTTTACAGACATGAGGAGAACTCTATATGAAAGGTTGTAAGAACTTATCCATAGAGTTATTTTTCATAAGAAGTTCTCTATCTAGTAATTCAATGACAAATTATACTTTTTATGAATCTTATTATTCCATTACTTATTTATAAAGAGATTATTTGTTTAGATCCCCACCATCCAAAAACCTATATTTGATGATCTCAGGTTTCTATATTAGGTAATATTTATATTTGGCAATCTAATTTTCATCAAATTTCTCTATTTGGTGATATTCAACTTCCACTATTTGGTTCTATATGCATGTTTCCACCATATAATTTTCCTCATATGATGGATTCAGAAGTTTTCTCCACTAATGGATACCCAATATTTTTAAATCTAGTGAAATCAAATGTGTTCACTCTATTTGGTAACAATAATATTTGTTTAATTACTTGAAATAAGTTCATCTAGTAATAAAAACTATTTCTCTTTCATTTTTCCTAAAATTATTTTACTCTATCAATAATATAATTATAATTTACTTCATATAAAAATATTGTTCTGATCATCTAAATATGCTAAAATTATTTTATTTGGAATCACAAAGTCTTCATATAATTATAAATTCATAACTTCCGGGATAAAAATACAAACATCTTTAATTCTAAGAATTTGAAACCTGAACATTGTGCACTTAAAACCTCATGAATTTATAAACAGAACATTTTAATGTTCAAATTATTTCCTGATGTTTTAACATTATCCTTCTTGAAATATTAGTCTAAAAAATTTTATTTGTTAGAATCGTTCTATTACCCTTAGTCTAGTAACCTTATTCAGAAAAACTATGCTTCACTATGTCTTGATAACTTCATCCTTCTAACACATTAATGTCAGAATCATGAAACAATCTGTGTTATTATAATGTTAGAAACTTTAGGTTATTTAAAAATTAATCAAACATACTCTATTTCCATGTTTCACATTATAACTCACTAAATAACTTTATTGATCAGACTTATTAATTATAAAATTATTATAGAAATTATTGTTTTCTTTTCGGTAAAGATAATTACTTAAACGTCATCTATATGTAACTATTAAGTTCCTATAACCTAAATTTTTAATGATTAAATTCTGGTAGAATAACTTCTAGAAAATATATAGTAAACTCTATATTTTTTTTCAAATTATACATCGATTTTTTATAATTTATTAACAAAAATAAAGACACTTCAATTATAAACATCAAATATGCACATTAATTGCTCCATTTCGATTTATTATCAACACCAATTTATAATTTAATGTCAATAATATTCTCTCAATATTATTGATAATATATTAAATGTATCTTAATTCTTATTCTTATCATAATATTAAGTGAGGTATCATCAACATTTTTCTCTATCCCTTAGTGAAATGAGTTTGATTCACCCTTATAAAAATCTTGGGGAGAGGGGGGAACTTTTATCACACCTTTCCTTGTTCTCCCATTTTAAAATTTTGAACTAAATGAAAACCAAAAATTTCTTTATATAAAGTTTACATGATGTTTCTTATTGAAATAATCCATAAATAAAGAAAATATAAGCCAACATGAGCCATTCTCAGTTTAGAAATCAATAATGATTAACTGAAACATTAAATTTGTTCATAAAAATATAATGAAAGTCCAACTTTTTTGCTTTCATTTTCAAGGATAAATTCTATGAATTTTTATAAATATTATTAATTTCTTCCATCTAAAAAAATATATCAAATTTTTTATCTATAATCTTGAAGGTTTCTCCCCATTGTAAAAATATTTTCCCTTTTTCTCATCAACAATTAAATTTTCCTTTTAAGAGTTAAACTTATGTTTCCATATGAGAGTGTGAGAATACAAAAAACATACCTCCAGATGAATTTAAATTCCTTTCTTTATATTTTCAGTATCTTGAACTTCTTAATCATAATCCAAATATTCATTTACTTGGTACTTAAATGTTGAATTTATATGAACTTCTTAATATATTTTTATAAACATTGGTTTTCTATAATATAGTCTCTTTTTGTGAACTTAATTAGTTATTAGAATCAATAAAATAAACTTTACTTACATTACAGTGCAATTCTTCCCTTTAATTTCCTTACCTTCAGATTCCCTTTTATATAAAACCTTATTAAAAATTTTAGGGATTAAGGTAGATCTATATTTCTTTCATTAGTTATTGTAATAGGCATGTGAAGATTATCTCAACCTAGAAACTCCCTTCTTATTAATATAATTTTTCTTCATGCAATTACCCTTTATATTCCTTCATATTTTATGTCTATTTCTCCATGTAATCTTTTAAAATATGTTTATACTTTTGTTTATATTGAAATTTATTCTTTATATCAACCTTGATTTCTTATAATGTATGCTTCCTTTTTATTTCCAACTCCTTCAATCCTTGTAATATTTCCATGAATTGTTTTGGAGTGTGGTTTGCAAACTTAAACATTCAATATATATTTTTTCATCTGATAAGTTTCTCTTTTATGGCAACTTCTTGAAATACTCAATTTCTTTATCGAAGATGCCTTCAACCATTCTAATCCATTTTTTTACTTTATTGTATTGATTCACTTTTTCTCCTTGGGTATTATTTAATTTATTTTAACTTTCCAGGATTACTTACATCTGTCAATGATATTGAATTTATTTACACTTAAGAAACACCTTTTATTGGGTGTGACATATTAATTTACTTTATTATGGGGTGCATCAAGTTTTTTAAATTTTATTTATGTACTATATAAGGAAGGCTTATTATCTATTTTCCTATCATTTTTATTTATCTCTTGTGACCTCCTTATGTTAGCTGTAACTATGTTGGTCTTAGTAGAAGTAAATCAATAGTCTTCATCACTGTACCATTTCTTCCATAACATCTATAAAAATATTTATGATATTCAAATATATTATATATTAATGTATTTTCCTTCATATATGAGGTTCAGGTGTGTATAAATGATTTTCATTTACTTTAAAATTTTCTCTGCTTAATATTGAACTTCTTTATCTTCCATATCATTTAATATTATCCAAATATACAATATCCAAGTGTTATAACTTTCAAAAATACCAATAATAGACAATAAACAATGTGTTCTTATTTTTTTTTTGTTAAAATATGGTTGGAGGATGCATTTTCCTTTCTCCTTGTATTTCAGTTTCCTTTTATAAACCTCATGGCAGACTCATTACATTACCTATTTCTTCCACCTCAAATGAATTTGTGGGTTTATATATATATATACCCATATTCATCCATAACTAAAATATACACTATTAAATTTATTCAAATTTGTTGAAAATACTCATTAGAATATGGGGTTATGTTCATATTTTACTTATTGGAAGATAGAATTTTTGGTCATCTTACATACTTCCGACTACTATATTATGTTTTCTTAGAAGTAATGATTTTATTTGGAATTATAATAGTATAAATTTTCACATCTTCATATAAAGTTTAAACATAATTAACATCCATGTTTCTTAATTTTAGTTCCTTCTCAAGGATCATTAAATTTGAAGTGTCATTTTGATCTTCATGTTACCTCACTTTATCTTTACATTCAACTCCAAAATTTTGTATCTTTTATTTATGCAACATACTGACTTCTTTCAAGGATTGATCATGTTTTTTTTCTCATCAATCCTTGATATACCATTGATTATTATTAAAATAAATAATTTATTTGTGAGTATCCTCAAGTGTATGGAATTTTTCATTACTAAATTTTTTTAACACATATTCTTCACACAAACTCATCTACAAATATTCTTTTGTCAGAGTGAAATTTTATTCACAGGATGTTACAAATTGGTCCTTAAACACATTGAGTTTTTTTAAGGTTTAACACATTGATAACTTCCAAATTTTCCTCTCATATATTTTAATCTATTATTTTAGTGATTTTTGAGGCCCTTTTATTTATATAGATTTATCTTTTAAATGAGAGTTCTTGAATTATAAAATAGGTTTTCATATATGAAATAATTTCTTAGTAGTTTACTTTATAAAAATATCCACACAAAATATCCTGTCTAATTAATTTTATCCTCGGTTGATGTTTTGGTGATAAATTAATATATTTTCTTCCTTTCCTTCACTGATTTTATTGAGAGTTTTACACTCACTTAATTCCTTCAACAACAATTTATCTATTACAGAACCTTCTTTCTCAAGCTAGGATTTATCTTTATGAAGTACCTTGATGAAAGAAAATTAATTTGAAATAAAATCAAGTGTAAAATTCTTCATGTAATACTTAACTTCAGTATAAAGTTTATTAATATATTCAACTACTCTAAACTCACCATAACTTAGAATATATTATTCATTCATAGTATTAATTATAACCATTTCTTTCACTTAAATTTCCACTCACTTCAACTCCCTTGAGTGTTGGATCCCCTTATAATGATATCTATAGGCTTGATTTCTTCATTTATGATATTCCTTATTCTTCTGATTATTTATATTTATTTATGATACTTTAATATTTCCATAAATTGGAGAAAATTATATTAAATTCGTCCCATGAATATCTTTTGATTAAGTTATTTATTTAACTTAAAAAGTCTACACTTTATATTGATCAATGAAAAAATAAATAATATAAAAAATTATTGATTTGAGTAAAGGTAACCTTCACATCGATACCAATTATAGTTTTCAGTGGATCCTGTAGTCATCCTAAGAGGGGGTGGATTAGGGGTGATGAAATTTTTACTGAATATATTCAACTTATAATCTTATACTTTCTTTATGTTTTTCAAACGTCTATCATCATTTTTGATGAATGTATCTATGTTAGGTAAACTTAATATTTCTCCAATATGTAATTAAAATGAACAAATTAAATAAATTTTCATAAATATTTTTACAAGGTTTGGAAAAAATGACACTACCTACCCCATGATGTGTTCAGAATTACTATTGAAATGGATTTTACCCTAAAATATCCCTATCATATTATAAGAGTTGTGGGAAAGAATCACCATTAACCATAATTCATCCCAATATGAGAGATGTTAAGAATACTTTTATTGTGATTTTATAGTCTTCAAACTCTATGACAGAATATAATTGTTTATATCAGACCCATTAGTTCTTCAAGTCAACTTATAAACTTCCTTTTGGATAGAACTTCTACTACCTATGATCTTAATTTTAATATACATGCACATAGGCCAATCCTGTTTCTATAAATTGAAATTTTGGATACCTAAACTTTTTTATTGAGACCTGATGTTCCAATATTTTTAATCTTCAGACCTACTAAATCTTTGTTCATAATATATGTTTATAAATATTCTCTCTTACTTTCTGAAAAAATCATTTTTTATAAATTCAGAATATGTAATTATCAAGAAAGTTACCCTATTTATAAAATCAATTCTCCTCTTAAAATCAATGCAAAACAAAATATTTAATTTTTATTTTATCACATAACTCATTCTTATGTTGACCGCCTTCAAATCATCTTAAAAGATCACATTTAACCATCTTTTTCAATGTTTCCTAGAATATCTATATAAAAAAATACTCAAATCTACCTTATATATTAGCTATATTTAAGAAAATTGAAATAATATCTATTCATCATCAGAATTATTAGAGTTAAAAAACGTGAAGTTAAATCTATAAAACTTTTTGTAATAACTTCTTTATCTATTTATTCATTACAAGGAATTATTCATCTCGTAATTCTATATCTGGTGTTACATTTTATGGATATTATTACACTAATACCTTTCTATTTGGAGATTCTTGGTTTGGATATCCTTCCTCTAGAAACAAAAATCTGTTGAAATCATGTATTTCTATTCAGTATGCTTTATATTTTTTTGTTTTGTAATAATCACATTTGTTTATCGAGTAATCCTAAAATTTCTCCACGTAGTGCATTAAGTGGTCTCCTCCATCCAGTTTTATACATCTAATAGACTCACAAAATTTCCCTATCAAATAGACACATGATATTTCTCTATTCAGTGAAATCAATTTTTTTTCTCTATTTTAGGTATAATTAATATTTCCCAAATTACCTAAAACATCTATTTCTAGTAAACATGCATAACCATGTCTTGTTATTCTTCCATCATGTTTAGTTTTTCTGAAACATTCGTATACATTCCGTCGTCCACTAATATTTTTTTAATCAACTTGTTTTTCTAAACATAGTTCATTTACTACCTTTTTCAAATTGTTACAAATTCCCTACATAATCATAAATTTATAAATTTAGAAACTAAATTTCTTACATCCGTGAATCTATGACATCCTAACTCCCACTTTATACTAGTGAAACTTAATGAATTTATTACAAATTTTTTTAATTAATAAAATCTTCTAATGATTTTTATATGTTCTCCTTCTAAAAAACTATGTCTAGAGAACAATATTTGGTATAATCATTTCATTAACCTTATCTTGGTAACATCATTCGGAAAAAATCATTCCAAAAAGAAATGTTCCATTAGCCTCACCAACATATTACTTTCAAAAACTTCAACAAATAATTATGAACCAATTTTCATCAATATGATATTATAAACTTTTAGGATCAATAAATAATCATATAACATTCTCTCCAAATAATTATCTAATAACTTTTAAACATTAAATAATTATTTCAGATATTAAAGATTTATATCCAACTTATGAATACCTTATATTCCATCTTTTTATAAACATGTATTTATTATTTTAGTAAGATAAACTCTATAATAAGAGTTTATAAAATTTCCATGTTTCATGGTAGAAACCAGTTCATAAATCCAGAGATCATACTTTTTAATTTTGGACTTTAGATAAAACCTAGGTTTTTCTTCTGAGAAACATAATAACTTAAACATCACCTATATACATATTTGTTTTTCTTACAACATAACTTTATATTTATGAAATTCTAGAACAACATCCAGAACATCTATAGTAAAATCCAACTTCCTTTAATTCAACAAAATCGTTAAATTTTCCATAATTAATTAACAAAAAATAAAACAATTCTATCATTATAATCATATAGAAGATTCATAAACACTTACCATTATAACTAATTTTAACTAATAGGTTTTCCCCTTTTTTTTTTGAGATTCTTATCATTTTGTTTTCCTCTTCCTTATTCTTGTTTATCAAGGTGTTGTATGAGGCATCTGAATTTATCTAGAAATGTATAGAAACTAAATTCTCCATCTAAAAAAATTATTAAAAAATTGAAATCTGGTTCTTCTAATTATAGGCATGAAAAAACTACAGAACTAATTCATAGGTAACCATGATCGAATAACAAGTGAGATACCCCAATTGGATTGGTCAATACACACCTGAGTGGTGGTTGAATTGTATTTTGTCCAATTTTACCAATTCTAATTACAAAATTTATACTTGTTACAACCTTTTAATTGAACATTTATAATTGGTTAGGTCTCATGGATGAATTATTTTTTAACCTAAAATTAAACCCAACATGAAACAATAGAATGTGAGGAAAGATGGGACATGGTATTTAGAACTTTTGTATTCTCCTAAGAAAACTAATCCTTTCTAAACTTGGAATATCAAAAGAATAGAATCACCACTTTAATTATATCATTAATACAAGTGGAGTTGTCCATGAACCATCTTAAAACCATGAAAACCATATTACACCAGTATGGGATCACTATATTACACAATTGAACTCTACTGATGCCCACTTCTCTTGTTTATATTTTTATCCCACCATCTTGTCATCAAATATTTTCTACACAGAATGCAGATAAATAATTAAACACTAGGATGCCTCTACAACAACAAATTGATACACTTCCTCGCCTTATCTTCTTTGAATACCAACAATTATTCAATATCAATAGTTGCAACATGGCCACTACATGAAGCACAGTTTCCAAAGTATTCTCTAGAACTTATTCACTAGATTAATAACTTACTAAGAAACTTTATCTTCAAAACTAATAACTCCTAAAATTATAAAAGGATTCACATAAAAAATAATAATACCAATAAAACCAGTCTCTCACTCAGCTTATTTCTTCTGTAACTCCTCATTGCCTCAACACACCTGATCAAAACTCTGAAATATAGATGAAATTATATTTAAACTTCATCTTTGATTACCAATTGATTTAACTTCTCAAAATAGGACAATTTTATCCTCACTCTCTGATAAATCAAATAGCATAGTAACCCAAAAATCATTTTCCTAAAAGTCTGAACTATAAAAATAGATCTAATTTCCCATATTGATTTCTTATATACATAAGACACGAGGAAGTTATATTTTTAATTTTAGATTAAGGAATATCCCCAAAAATTTCAGTTCCCAAATTACCTAATTAGTTTCTCTCTATTTTTATATGTGGTACTCTCTAATTATAATCGTATTCAATTTTATTTGAATGGTTGTCTTATAAATTCTAGAAGCACCCATTATTTTTCATTTCTAATTTATTGTCCTTTTATCTCATTTCTCTAAGATAAGAGAAAACAATATTGTAAATTCTAATAGCTTTAATAATATGTTATCATTTTCATCTAGAAATATTCATATCATAAAATCAACAAAAAAATTATCCTTGGTTGTATGATAAACCAAAAATTATCCCAACTTATAGCACAAATCCTCTTATTGCAAATTGGGGTCATTAATTTTTTATGAAATATTTAGCTTATGAAATAAATAATATCCCTACAGTGTATAACTAACCAACTCAATTTCACTTTAATCTCCTAAAATGTACAGAAATTGTAAAACATTATAGATATGTGGTTCAACAAATTTCATTTGTATTTTGATAGATTTATTTAGATTCAGTATAGTCTTTAATATTTTCTGCACATTTAGATAGAATGTCATATTTATCTCAACATCATGATCATTTAAGTTAATGTAAATTCTTATTTATATATTTTAGAAAAATTATGTACAGAAAAATAATCTTTATAATTAATTACTCATTTTGATCATATTTGATGATTTTAAAATATTCCCATTTTAAAATCATATATCGTTAGAAAAGTGATCCTTCATCTCAACACATTCTAATTATTAAATATCAAACCAAGAAGGGATCATATGTTCACAACATTATGATTTTTAAGTCATTGGATATTTGTTAAAGCTTCTTAAAAAATTATTCTAAATTAATTTTGAAATTTCATCATTCAAACGTCATTCCAAAGTCCTATAATTTCCTTCACTTTGATCTTCCTTAACAGATCTTCTATGATCGCTATCTTAAATTTTAGACACTCACAGATGTCATAAGTGTTTTTATACATAAATAAATGTGTAATAATCCAAGAATTATCCCATTAATCAAATCCTTTAGATATTTAATATGGAAATAACAATTTTCAACCAGTAGATTTATGAAAATTTCACTAAGTATCGAGGAAATATACTCATCCAATGGATTACATTGAGAAGTAATGGATTGAACTAGGAAATACTTATGTTTGGTAGTTCATATGATTACCTTGAAGGAATTACACTCATCATAGATGTTATGAGATCTTCCTCAGATTCATGTGATTAATCCATACTCTCATTTCATTATCATTTTTACTACCTGACCCCAAAGTCATATGATATATTGTAGTCTGACAATCAAGTCAACTGATCTCGCTCCAATAATTACATCCCACACATCAAAGTCATATTCTAGGTAGGGAATAAACACATTTGGACTAAATTCATATGGTCATATTGAAGTTATATGATTTAGTAGGAAAATTCTTGTGATCTAGTCATAGATAATTTTTAAATAAACTAAATAAATGTAGATTTATCAAATGGATTCAAAATTACTTCCAATGTATCATGGACATCTCCAAAATTCTCAAGACATCATAAAAGGTATCTTAACATGGATTTGGGTAATTTAAATCAAAATAATTTCATGGTTTCCTATTTAGTATATCATACTCTCTATAAAAAATATAACCTTATTTAAAAACATAAAATATAGGTATGAAAGATGTTCGGTAAAAGGTTTGTGGGATAACTATTCCTTTTATTGAGCCCAAGTATTTCTCTTGTTTTTAAGGAGTCATTATGTATGGTGTGGGTGAAGCACCATTGAAGGATAAGATTGAAGAAGATATATTGATTAGACCATATAAAAATATTTATCTTATCCTTAAGTGGTTGAAGAATAATTGAGAAGGTATTGAAATATATACTAATGAATTTAATAACACTTTATAAGAGTTTAGTAAAAATATCACCAAACCATAAAACTCAAAGGGGATAGATCAGCCACACATGTGTGGGATATCCTCAACCACATGGGATCTAGATCAAATGTCATGTTTGGGGAAATATAGGGAAAATTAAAGGTAAAGAACCTATAAGGGTTGTTTTGATCATACATAAGAGTGGGGGAGTGAGTCTGTATGGGGTGGCATGATGAAAAAGGATTGGTTATGTAGAGTGCACTGTGATACTCATATCTGAGAGACTAAGGGAATGAGATCTATTATTTTTATATGGAAATATTCATGTGGGTTTGGTGTGGGATAGTCACATATGCATATAATATTCATATATCATTAAAAAGATGGATATAATATGATTCTGAGTAATAAAATTACATGTCAATATCTTCAAGTTATTTAATGATAGTTTTATCATTAAAACTCATTAATTGACAACATAGATCTTTAAATCTACTAAAATAAATGATGATATACCATACAACATGAGACAGATCAACCATAAATTAAGATAAGGGTCTTCTACAAGATGGGTGTGGTTCTTCCATGCATGATGAGGCTACAACATTGATATTACATAAATATAGAAGTTTCTATTACAATATTAAGTACTTATATGAGTAATGAGTTCATAGATCTTCTATGAATAGTGGATAAGTAGTGTGTGTAATGATTGACCACGTCACGTGCACTGGGTCAACCATATCTAGTGAAATCGATCACATAACTATCTTTAATTTACCACATGACTATATTGGGTTGACTATAATATGAAATTTATATTTATAATGTCAAAATAAATCAATCAAATGAGTTACTAGAGACACCACAGATAAAAGGATAAACTACATGAAAATCCTTGATTATCTACATGACAATCTTGGATGGAACATGAGATGATTTTCCACAAACAAACGAAAGAGATCATATAAATTACTGCAGTGATCATAACACATTGGATTGACCAAAAAACCATAAGTACATATAAATTGATATATTTTTGTATGGTAATTCACACGACTTAATAAATATTCAACCAGTTGATAAAAAAAATAAGGAATCCAAATTCGAGACACATGTATTGATGGGAGTCTCAGTTTCATGCATACGATACATTCTACTATGAACAATTTATTAAAACTGAAAGCCATATTTTTATCAATTAATGAATCTTTATATACATGTGTCTAAGATTTAAATACCATGATACACATGTAGTTTCACTGGTATGTATATAAATATAATGAGGAGAAGAAACATGACATCCTTGAGTTTACAGTCATCTTGAGCTAGTCATTCAACCATCAAATCTATATAGATTCTACAAGTTGGATTCATGGGTCACAAGAAACCCATGTATGAAAGAAGGAGAGGTTTCATGATGTATATGATGGATGCATTCAAGGTTGATATTTAACATGTATAAAATAAAGAACTGAATAAGCTATGGTTTACATATAAACTATATAAAGAATCAAGAAATCCGAGTTTTTGACATGATTAAATGTGATGCTGCAATTAAGTCTATCATTCAATAAAGAATATTAGAATACATGTATAATGATTTATAAAAAATTTTATGGGGAATAATTGTGGGATAAAAAAATGAATTAATGTCTAAAATTAATGATCAAGTAAATTACATTCATTGACTAAATAAAAAATAGTTAAAATCACCTCCTACCATTAAGGATAAGTAATCTCAAGTAATATAAATGATGTTATTGTTTTTATATTTATGTTGGTATGATGAAGAATGTTGTGAAAGAATATTTTTATGTCGATACAACATAGAAAACATTATAAATCATAAGAAGAGAGAACCCAATATTTTAAATATGTATGAAATAAGTTTATTTGAATCTAGTAGTCCTGGAAGAAGATCTACTTAACTATTGAATGACTACATATAATTTAGATCCCACTAGATCTAGAAGGTGTTTCAAGACTAGCATAATTTCACTAAGAAGTTGTTGAAAATCATGAAGGTGAATATGGTAAAGCCTGGTCTTGTAGGATTATATATTAAGAGCATCTGAAGAATGGGTAATTTTTAATACTGGATCAATACCAAAGATAATAAGTAACTATTTGTTGGGGTGTCTAACTAGTTGCTGAAGTGGTCCGAGGTTGAGGTGTCTAGCCTATCTTGTGGGATAAGAATGGATGGGGTGTCCAACCAGCGCAACATGAAGGACTAGTTGCAGGGGTATATAATTAGGGACCACTAGAGGATATATTTTTGGGATGTCTAACTAACCATAAGTTGTACCCCTTTAATCCTAGAAGAGATTAGTGGATAAACCATGTTTAGGTGTCTAATAAACATGAAATCGAGTATGATTTTTATCCAAACCTAGTAAATATTGTGTGTTTCTCTATCATTCATTATTATAACATGTGAGGTGATATTTTCATATTTTATTGAGTGGATATAGAACAATAACAAGTTCACGTGGTTGAATTCTGAATTTAAATAATTCATAAAAAGAGTACCATTATTCACCACCTACATTAACTACTACTAAACTAGTCCTTGGGATCTATAATTGGTATCTAAGGGAGGTTCCATCTTAATTTAAAAGGTGTATTAAATATTTAAACTGATAATTTATTCAATTATATCATTTCCATTATTTCAATAAAGAATAAAAAATTTACAATGAATATTGATGGAAAACAATTACCAAAGGATTAGAATTATAATGGAAATAAACATCTTTCCATAAATTATATAATAATAAATATGATGAGTAGTATGAAGATAGATTATTAATTTTTTTTAAACATCCAATATTGTGATGAAATTAATATTTACACCTTTTTTGATAATGAGAAAAATAATTATATAATGAGGATCGTCAACCTTGAGAATAAAGTGATATATCTGAAAGAGAACGTGACTAAAAGGGAAGAAGAACTAGATGAGATAAAATAAATCTGAATTCAAGTTCAATATGAACCAAAAAACTATATAAGACTTTAAAAATTCATCATAAGTATAATATGATTCCTCTCAAGCTAGTGATAAAATTGGTCCAAAGTAACATGTAAAATCGTTTTTTTCTTATAGATTAAGAGTTAAAACCAAATTTAAACATACTAGGGTTAAGAAAGTTGAGTTTAATTTTTACCTATTCAAAAGAGAGGAGAAAAAACTAAAGATATCAAATCTCCCAAAAAAAGAAGTATTATTTTGTAATATGAGAGAAGTAACATAAAACTTATTGAATCTAGAATCAACCATAAAGTCAAAAAAGTGTATCAGTTATGCTAGTATTGTGGAAGGTATGGACAAAAATATTACCCTTTTTTGTGTCAAATGTCTTTTATAAGAATGTGGAATGAACCTAGGGAAATTTAGGTTTAGAAACTATGAAAAAAAACTCAGAAGAATATACATGTGACCAAATCAATCCAATAAAAATAGATTTTTATTTTTTAAACATGTTTTTAGTATATGTGGACTGGAAGGTCACAAAGTTGATAAGTGCATGGATATATTTCTAGGAAATTCCTCTTATATAGTCAAAATAAATAATATCTAGAAATCTAAATTGAATCAGTTATTTAAAATATAGGGTTTCAAGAAGTACTAGGAGAATTTCAAAGATATTAGTAATTAAAAGAAATAATGTTTAGTTTGAACTGAAAAGATTGACAAGACTAAAAAAATTTAGGAAGTAAAAATTAGTGAAAAGGAACATGATGAGCCATCTATAAGAGGTGAATTAAGAACTAGAAGAGGGAAAAAATTCATGATTATTCTTTCTACTAAAAGGTAATTATTGAAATTGTTATTGAAAACAAAGGAATATGGGGTTCCCTTAATTTCTAAGGAAAAGATGAGTGTATCTAAAATTAAGGGTGATCAGAGAGATAATGATATGAAAATATATTAATATTACATTCAAAAAAAAAATAAGTGTTATGATAGGAAGGGGATAATGGGTTTGTTTGAGAGTAAACTCCCACCCTGAGTTTCGCTTCTGAGGGAGAAAAACATGTCCCTCATTATTACATTTTATTTTTATTAGTTTGGAACTAACATGTAGATAATTAAAGGATATATTTGAGCTTATAAATATTAAAAACATGAAATGATTATCCTTCATGGTGTCTAATGACTACCATGAAATAAAAAATAAGAGTTCATACCTTAATGGGGAGAATTATTGAAGAGAATCTATCACTGTGATAAATTCCAGTGAGTTTTAAAAGCATAAAAATATTTCAAAAAATATGTACTAATAAGGTACTTAATCTCCATTACAACCCTTGTTTTTAGTGTATCAATAATATTTATTAAGGGGGATTGTTTATTGCGAAAAATTAAGAGATAAAAATGGATTTATGTATATTTTACATGAATATTCTAATGTGTTTGATGAAGCATTCAAGATTATATGTTTCCTGATAAATTTGCGTTCTTTCAAACCGAATAACAAAAACGAGAATGTTCATAGATTGATATAACACGGACGATTGTTTATGGAAAAAATATAAAACCTTTCTTATATCTCACTTGTTTTTATACACCATGTTAACCAACATATACTTGAGTATACCAACTAAAGACTCCTTTGTAAGTTAACTAGATGGTATCATCCTTCTCTCAAAAAGGGGGAAGAGAATTGTGTGGGAATTAAGAGGAAAAAATATATGATAAGTGACATTATAAGATGTGGGTTGACTTTAATGATGTGGGATGATAATGAAAACAAATTTCAAAGGTGGATATTACTGAGCTAAAGCATTGAATTTGTTTTCAATGAGTCAATATGTGTTCAGTGTGTGAATCACTAGTTAAAGAGATTATTTAAGAAGATATTTTGATAAGAACATTAAAAAATTGTTCACTTTTTCAAAATGAAATTGAATAATAACTGAGAAGGAATGGATGTATATGTTGTATAATATAATTAGTATTTTCATAATAGTTTAGTAAAAAAATATGGAAATACCACATCAAGCCAAGGGGTAACTAAACCACACATTTAGTCGATATAATAAACCTTGTGCGAGATTTCCTATATATCAAGATCAATGTGTTACTAAGAGAAATGGATGCAGAATACCTTAATTTGCATACATGATGTGCAACAGATTGGTGTAAGGCCTTCATGTGGAGTGGCATAGTGGTGGATGATGGGATACCAAGAGTGAACATGGATACTATCAACTGAGTGTGTTAGGGAATGTGATATCTTATTAGGAGTAAATTGTTTTTTATGTGGGATATATACAAATTATTTATCATTAAAACAATTGATATTACATAGTTCTAAATAAGAAGCTTCCTTGTGATCATCTGCAATCTACCAAATGGGAGTTGTCACTGTGAAAACTGTTAATTTTATTTTATATTACATTAAATCTACTTTGAAAATTGATGTCCTATTATGTATAATGATATGGATAAAAAATACATAAAGAGATTTATATTCTTCATAAGGATAACAAATATTCCATCTTTGATGAGGCCATAACGTAGATCATCTTCTGTGAGAAGAAGAAATGATTCTATGTGAAATGAATTCCTTGATATTCTATGAACTGAGGATTTGTAGTATATTAAATTATAAACCACACAACATAAATTAGATCAACCATGCCCAATGATATTGACCACCTGACTATCTTCGATTAACTTCATGATTATCTTGAGCTGACAATGATATGACATGAATACATGAAAAGTAAAAATAATGTGGTCACATGAGTTGTTGGAGAAACTAAAATGTATGGGATAGGCAGAATTACTTTCATTAATTTAACACATGACCATCTAGGATCAACCATGAGATTACTTGCTTGTAAAAAAACATAAGTGACCACTTGAGTAGCTGGAGAAACCACAAAAAAAGATCAACTACAATGATATTCTATATATAGATGGATTGATATTTGTATGTTTCTTATTTTGAATAATTTAATATATATTCCTATAGATAAGAAAAATAGTTAATTCCAAAATTGATTCACATTCATCAAGGGAAGTCTAAGATTAACACTAAAGATACAAACTTCTCTAAACAATTTATAGAATCACAAAGATGTATTTTTTCTAAATTATGATGCTTGATTTACACATGGGTGAGATAAAATACTAAGATACACATACATTTTCACTTTATTGTATACTAATATATTGATAAGAATAAAAATTGATTCCAAACTTTTATATTTTATCCTGAGATAACCATTCGTCCATGAAATTTGGGATGATGATACAGGTTTGATTCATGTATCAAATAAAAACCATGCATGAAATATTGAGAGGTCAAATGATGCTTATGATGAATGCATTCAAGGATTATTTGTCACATAAAAACATGATAAAAAGGAATAATTTGTGGTTTTTATATAAAATGGGTGAAGAGCTAATAAACTTGAGTGTTTTAGGTTGTTAAATATGATAAAATTAATCATAGCCTTTAATTAAGAATTTGAAAATTCATGTATGATGATTTATATATTAATTAATGTGCAAATAATAATAAGATATTAACCATTAATTAATTTCAAAAAATTAATGAAGAAAAAATTCAGATTAATTGACCTAATTAAAAATGTGAAAATCACAAAATATAAATAATGAAAATTTGTGTCAATTAATATACATAATATTAATGTGTATATATTCATGTAGTTATAATGCAGAACGTTATGTGAGAATTATTTGATGTTAAGACATCTAAATTACTTATTCAACTGAAAAAGAGACATCTTTTTGAATAAATATATCAAATAAATAAATTGATCAAAAAATGAGTCTATGGAGGAGAACTGACTAATTATTAGAAGATCGATATGAATTAAGATCACACTAGAACTGGAAGGAGTTTCAAGACCAATAAAATTTCTCTAATAAGGTACTTAATATCTTGATGATTCCCATGAGAAAGCCTTATCCTATAGGAAAATGGATGAGGATCATCTAAGGAATGAGATATTTATAAAATTGGATCAACACCAAAGATAATGAGGATGTTCTGACAAGGGTATATAACCAGATGAAGAAGAAGCTCAAGGTTGGGGTATATAACCAATTAATATAATAAGGATGGATGGGGTATCAAACCAACCAAGTTAGAATATTTGGTGGTTGGTATGTAGAACTTGATCCCATTGGAATATTTATTACTAATGTGTCTAACCAGTTTCTATATATACTTTTGTAATACATTAGAAGAGAGTAGTGGAGAATCAAAGATAGGGTGGCTAACAAACATGGCAAAGAGTAGTCATTCAATTTGAACCTCAAAAATATTTTGTGTTGTCTATATTTCATTATCACTAACCATTATGTGAGGTTGAGAGATTCTATTTAGTGGATTGATAACTCCAATAGATTTAAGTGGTTGAATTAAAAAAGGAAATATTTACAAAAAATACAGTACCACAAATTCAACCTCCCTTATTTTGTACCTAACTGGTCATTTTCCAATATACCTTAAACATTATCCACCTAATCTTCATAAAAAACCAATTTTATACTCTAATAATGATAACACCCAATTTTTTAAATATAATAATAAATTACACTATTCTAACCTTTTTAAGATAGTACATGAACCATTCATTCAGAACATGTTTTGATTCAAGGAAGACCAGTACATTCAATCATTGTATTTGGGAAATTCCCTAATAACCTATCTATACAAATGTTCCAAGGAACCCATCATGTCTAAATATCTTTTCTAACATGTGATAATCCTTTTAATTTCCAATTTTAGAACCAAATCCATTCTACTCTACCCATCATACAAGGACAAACTCTACTTCATGTATTGGGTGTATACTATAATCCATCACCCATATGTCCCATAGAATACATGGTCTTCGACATATCACATTGAAAAAATACAACAATTTAATCATTTAATTAACAAGGTATCATAAAAAAGTTTAATATTTATACTAAATGATTATTTTCTATCATTTATCTTAATAGTTAGACTGAGATACCCTATCCTTTTATCTTGATTATGCCCCCTTCAACCATGGTTATTCATTACTCAGTGTGGGATCACAGTTCCATCAAACATTGGGGAGTTATATAAATTAGTCTAACAGATTTTTACTTTATTTTATCTGTTCCTCTTTATTTTAAAATGAATAATCAGCTAAGAACTAAGGCGAAGTATTTTTTTTTCTATTTACACTTATTGATGAATAATTGGAGGATAGTTCTCTATGATAAAATCCCATATAGACCTAAGTAGGTTTTATCTTTCTTTTTTTTGTTATTTACATGCATGGAATTTGTGATATGAAATTTGGGAATCACCACTATGTGTGAATTACTTAGAAATTTAATTTAAATTGAATTATTTATTTATTATGTTATAAATATAACTTGTTTGGAAAAAAAATATCCCATTAGTAGTTTAAATCAATACAATGGTTTCTAATGACCATTTACCTTGTGATTTAGAATATAAAACCAAGAATTTTGACCTAGAAAATGTGTCTAGGTTTAATAATTGACCATAGGAGTCCAATATGGTGTCCTAGACTTATTCATTGGAAATGATAACTTGATATTAGTAGTGAATAATCTAACTGAATGGTTTCCTTGGTGGTATATCTTCGAATATGATTTCTGATTTTGGTAAATCATCCACCTTAGGATTCAGATTGGTAGTGTTTTTTCCACTTATAGATGCATTCATAATGGATCATTGTCCAATTGGAAGATGATATTAGTTTTATATCATCTAACCAATGGTTTTTACCGACATATCATCATTCACCTAGAAACTAATAATGGTGGTACATCATACACTATAGAATTAGGTTGGTGGTGAATCATTCACTTGAGGGGTTGGTTCTATTGGTTCATCATCCACCTCTGGTGTGAATAATTGGAGGTACATCATCCACCAGAGTTATGTAACTATTTTATCTCATCTTATAATGTTTTGCGATGGTGGTATATCATCCACCAGAGTTTTGTGATGGTGGTATGTCATCCACCTATTGGTGAGTGGTAATGTTTGATCATCAACTTGGGAATGGAGATGTATCATTTGTTAGATGATGTATTTTTCACCATTGAAATTGGATTGGTAATAGATCATTCACCTTGTTCGATTTTAATTTTCATATATCATTAAATTTTTAATTCTTTTTTAAATCATGGGTTTATTTTCCCATTCCAACACAGGACAGAGATGGTATGGTCACATGTGGTTTGGTTTTGATCACTCAATGGTATGATAATTTATTTACATATTTCATTTTTATCATTCCATATAGGGAATAAACTTGTATTTATTAAATTTTTTAAGGTCACTATTCTTGGGTTTCTACTGACTCACACCCTACCCAATAACCATGGTATATAAAAAGTATTCAAGTTTTATGACCAAGGTATGGGAAAGCGCCATGCTGCATTGGATAGAAAAGATGGTTGAGAGTTTAGAGATAGGTTTGGGATAAGTGTAATTAACTATTTTTGAATTTTATATTTAATTTTATTTAACTTATATTCTAATGTATATATTTTTCCCACAAGATATCTTTTTTATATATAATATTTTTAATTTTATGTACGTTAACCCATTTTTCTATAGAATAATTTTAATATTTATTATTGGCTTGCATTTAGCTATGAATATGTTTTCTTATCATTATTTAATTATTTTGTCCACTTCTTATTTTTTTCATCCACTATATTTTTAGTTATTTTTACTTGAGGGTATAGTCTCCCCACATGTTGTATGTTGACCCTAACTACTATTTAGAAGCCTTTAGCAGAAGGGTTGTGTGCTTGAAGTACGTAGAAACCCATTTTAGTCGTGATGGTGGAGAACCATATCAGAGAGATTGTGCCTAATATCATTGATATGTTAAGTATAGTTAACTGTGAAATGGTACATCCAAACTCTGGTACTATATTAAAAGAACATAAGGGTAAAATTTTAATGTCAACAAAGAATGTCGGAAGGGAAATTTTTTAGTTTGGGTCCTTAAAACCGAAAGGAGGTGTCATGAAGGAGAAAAATAATTTCAAATATAGAAATTTGGACATAAATGATTGAATTTTTATGATTTCATAACGGTTTTCAAAAATCATCATAGTTAATCCACACCATGTATTCTAATTATAGAAATCATTTTCTCTTTTTTGATCAGTATATGATACGAATGTTATATTTAGAAATTATTGTAAGTATGCATGCATTGAATATAGATGAAAAATTCATGTTTGGTGTTAAAAATCATAAAAATATAAATAATTTTTATGTAATTTTATTTGATTATACATAAAAAATCATTTTTAGAACATATAACTAAAACCTAGTGATTTCATATCTTTAGAGTCCATCTATAAATTTCATTATGTGACACAAATTAATATACATTTTTTTTCAATAAATTTATTCTCATAAAAATCCCTCCTAGATATATCTTAACATAAAAAACCCTTAGGATATAAGTAAAAAAATAAAAGTCTTAACTAATAATCTATTAATATGAAAAACATTGGGGATACCAATAGGACAAACATGAATGATCAAATAGTATGGATTAATTAGAGGAACATAAAATTTGTATTGATACAAAATCATGAACTTGATACTTGACATATGCATGTGGAAATCATAATAAAATAATAAAAAACATATAAACATTAATACAACATAATAATGTGTCACATACACCAAAATATGATATCATAAACATATTCCCAAGAAAACCAATAATAAGATCATAATATTGTGGGATTGGTAATAACCATGTCCCATATATAATTTTCAAATGAGATATAAGATTTCTGAAATTCATTGCCGGCTTATATATTTTGGGTCCCACTAGTCATATAATAATATATATAATTTTACATTTATCTTTAAAATGTCAACAATCATATATACATCAAATTAATATCATGATTAACCCATGAAAATAAAACTGGTTACTTAATAACTTTTACAATGTATAAAAATCATCTAAAAGTATAAAATTTATAATATAAAGAATATAAATCCCTAGATAGTGAGAGGAATATTATATTGGGAATGTTCAAATGTTAGAACAAAAAAAAGGTATTGGTATTGATGAAAATACATTAAATTAAGAATAGAAATTATAAGCAAACCAAGAAGGATTTTTCTTAGTTATTTAATTACCTTAAAGTAGTCAAAATAAAGAGGGGATAATCTAATCAATAGTATGAAGAATATATTATAATGAAATTTAATCATCAATAAGAACAAAAAGTGTCCAACAAGAGGCTTCCCCAGAATAAAAGCATAAATAATAAAATAAAAACCAAGAAGAATATTCTTCAATATGATGAGAGGTTTTATTATAAAATTTAAGAAGATATATCTTTTATTTTTTTTATGATTTTATAACTAATGAAAAAATTTATTAGAAACTATCCTAAGATATAAACCATATATATATATATATATATATAATTATCTAGATTATTACATGACCCTAGGTGCACTACTTTGAATTCGAGAGGCTACCGTCTAAAAAATTTTATGATAAAATCACATGGGGAGAAAATTTCCCTTAGTACCATCATAAATAGTATTAGATAAGAAACATAAACATATATAACATGAATAACAAAATATTACCATATATTGATTTTTAGTGTAATGAATAACATAAAAACACTATAATATAAAAAATATAGCTCATAGGGGTCATTCAATTATACATCATTGTAATATCACCTAATGGCCTAATCATAAATAGTATAGAGTCAAACAAAAAATAAAATAGCAGGGATACTATTACCACCATCCCCAAACTCACCACGGAACTATCTCTATATGATTTTTGAGATCCTTCATCCCAATCAACTATTTTGGTGACTATTTCATATACTACATTTCAATAATAATTTATATACATTAACTAATTTGTACATATAGTGTGTGAACATAAAAAATAGTAGGATTACACAAATAGTGGCCCTAATAATCTATAATATCTATGTGTATGAATTTATGAAATAAAAATAATGTCACAAATATAACATGAATACACAAGTGGTACCATTGAGTACTCAAGAAGCCAGAATGATGAACAAATCATGCCTAATTCGACCAGTGCCAATATATAAAAGGAATGTTCAAAGTGTATATTATGATAGGATTCATTGAAAATATCATTGAAAATTTTTAGTGGGTGAAAAATGTAAATTACATATGAAACACACTAATTATATAAAATTATAGAATAAAATTTAAAAAATATAATCCATATGTACCTCATTATCTAAGATTTTGATCATAATTAATATTTATTTTGATCATGTTCCTTCAGAAAAAACCAATGTGCTCTTTCCTGTAATTGTATTTACTGACCAATTGAATCACCAATCACATTGGTAGGAACGATTTTATTTAAAATGTGTTCTAGTAAATCTTTTAAATAAAATTGATATTAGAGAGTTTTGGAGAGTTTTGTATTGTTGAAAATTATCCCCAATATCAAAAATAATGTCACATACCCACTTTTTATAACACACATTCATCAAATGAAAATTATCAGAGAATTTCATTACATTTCCTAAATTAGAAAATAGGTAAACTCTCTATATTTATATTTATTCATTAATTTAAATTTTAAAACAATTTTGAATTTAATATTTACTTTAAACATCATCATTTAATGTATTAATATCCAACCAAAAAAGTGATAACTGAAAAAGAAGGGTTAATTAGAAGGTATACCATACCATTCTCATATGATATATGATGTGTTATTGTATACCACATAAATATACTAGTCGTGAAATGGTTACTTTCACCACAATGTGATTTGTGATGTGGTGAGAAAAAAACACCAATCTTCCACTTGTACTAAATCTCATAGTCTCTATGAAAAAAAATTACAAATCTTTTTCAAACTATCCTAACTCCATTAAATATGATCCTAATATCTTGAAAATTATAGATACATAATCTATAACAAAATTAATCTTCATTTTAGGATCGTATGTGTAACCCTATATGATTTTATTACATTTAAAACAATGATTAATTCCCTAATACAAAATTTTAAGAAATGATCGACCTCTAGACTAATGTTCATCCTACTCAAGAAACAAAGGGGTCTGAAATGATCACGATCAAACACACTCATATATCCATTTGAACATGTCCACCACAATATGTATATCAATATATCATACTCATGTTTATGTAATATTTATTTACAATACATTTAGTGAACAATAGACATGAAACATTTCAATATAGCAGAGGACAACTCCCATACTCAGGATTTATTGAAATAAAATAACTTCTATGAATGAATACATCACATGATACTCATCCAAGCATTTTATCTTATCACATGTCACTCAACTAATCAGGGATGTTATTTTCATTTTTCTAATTCATTCATGGCCCTATATTCCATATTTTCATTCAACCAACAAAATACTATCTTTGTTAAACTCAATTAATGAAATAGTCAACAACATACACAACCATACCATGATCATCCTAGATTTAATTTTTGAATAAGTACGGTATCAATGTATAAAGTCTCATACAATAATTTTCATTTTAACCCTTGGTAGTAAGGATTCATATAAATTATACTCCCCTAAGTATGTCATTGGTCGTACTATATTCCATGTGATATATTTTTTCTAGCTAGTTTAGAAAATAAGTCTCCAATTATTATCACATTAATCTACATTTAATAATATATGAGATACTACTAAAACAAATATTAATATATCATCATGACCAATAACAATTCATAATGATCATCTGTTAGGGATAACTAAACATTATACATTGTGAGGATATTATCATTCCACTATCAATGTAATATTTTAAGCACACATAAATGAACGATAAAAAGGGGTTTTCTTTATTATAAAACCATGATAAATTTTACATCAATTGTATCTAATCACTCAGGTATCTTATACCACTAGATTCAAGATGCATCTCAGGTTTATATTGTGCTATTGGGTTTTTCAAGGAATTTTCTACATCCAACTTTTTAATCACACAATTTTAATACACCTTCCTAATTTATGATCTCTCAAATTTCATGGTATTTGAAAAGGTTGTGTTCGGTAATTTAGTAGACTATGATTCCTTGGAGTAGATAATTACTCTATTATTTTTATAATAAATCCTAATTTATCCCTCACGTTTTGGAAGCACCCAACATTTTGTGATGAACAAATTGGTTCCAATAGATTTTTTTATATAATAAAATGTTGAATTATACTTTTAATCTATTTTAAAGTATTCTAATATGGATTTTTAACATTCTTCCATCTAAAATATCTTCCATTGAAGTAATACATGTAACCAAAATTGAGATCTCATATTTCCTTTTATATATTAGAAACCAGTATCAATAAAAACCCTTATAATGAGCTCATCCTCATCTCCAAAGTCCAATAACTTATCCTAGATTTTATCAACTACTTAATGATATTCTTAATAGAAATATAGGGTCTCACAATATGATTTTATTCAAATTTACTTGTTATAGTCAATGAATAAGTGTAATCAAGTTGAGTACTGAAGAACCATTGTGATGAATTGTTTTAAAAAGGGTTTTCATATGTTAAAAAATATTTTTTTTGTATAAAAATGTTTTTGATTTTTAGGAAACAGACCTAGTTGATCATAATAAGATAATATAAAAGACTATAATTTGTTTCATATCATCATATAAATCTTCATCATATTCATATCTTCAGGTCCAAGAGAAATGGAGGCATACATTATTGTTTTCTGGAATTTTACTTTTTCATAATCAGAGAAAAAAAAGAAGTTACTGAGTGAAGAATTCATATTATTTCTAAAGAGTTTTGAAATAATATTATAAATTCATGTTTTAATTTTTTTTATTCTTTCTAAAACATTATACGATGCTTTACTGATCAAGAAGTTCCTTAAAACCATGATGAATTTCATGATAAAAATAATTTTAAGAAATGGTGGAGAGGTTTGAATAAATTAAAAATTTAAGAGTAGAGAATTGCATTATTATGAGGATTCCATCAGACTGAGGTGAGACGGAAACCGAAATCATAAGGAGATGAAGAGGAAAAAAATAATAATGAGATGAAGAGGAAATAGAAATGGTAATGAACTAAGAAATAAACAGAAATCATATTGATCTAAGAAGGAAACAGATCATAATGAGATAATATTAAGTAAAAATATTAATGAGATTGTTATTAGGAAGACTCAAAAAAGAAAATTTTATATGTTTTATGAATATTTGATGTGGTCAAACATGAAACTAAATTTAACCTGAAGCATAGTGGAATATATGGAGGATTGAATAAGTCAAAGATGAAGATTAAATGCGATAGATCATCGATTATTTTGAAATTAGAGGAAGTGGGGAATGATTTCAAGTTTACCACTTTTGTTTTCTGAGTCACCTACAAATAATTTCTCAAAAAATTAATTCATTTGTAACTTCCACACGAGAAGAAAATGTGGAGCAGTAACGAAATCTTGTGATATTCATCATTGGACAAATATCGTAGGAGGAGGATCATATAATTGAAAGGATTTTTAATGGATTAATCAATATCATTTTGAGAAGATCGTAGTTAGCCAATTAGATTGAGTCAATTAGACTGAGAAAGATCATATTGAGAATTTGAGCAGAGTTTGAGTTTTGAAGATTGAGAATGATTTCTTTCTGTTGAGTACATCATATTGAGTGAATCAGATCCAGACTCATCGGATTGAGAGAATCATATACCAATTCATCATATTGAAAGAATTAGATCTAGTCTCATTATATTAAGATGATTGGATCCATCCAAATTAGACAGAGGATTCAGATTGAGAAATTGTGGTGTAGTTTTGTCAAAGTCCTTATTATTTTGTTTGGTTAAATTGTTTAATAGGAAAAAATTTTAAACTGATGGGAGTCTGTATAATCATTCTTATTGGTAGATAGAAGAAGTATAATGGGATTTGGAACAAGTTGTATTTACTTCTTCATAATATTGGATTTCCACAGACCTATGGGAGTGGATATGGCAAAGATGTAGGTTCACACATTGAGGCCGAACCTTGCAATTTTTTTTCTTTACATGGTTTTCTACTTTTTCATGAATAATTATTTACTAAAAGTTGATAATGAAATAAAACATAAAAGGTTTAAGGTGTTATGTTTTGAAATGTATTGGAGCCTTTAAAAAGTGAAAAATTAATTCAACCCCTCCCCTTATCTGTTGTTATTCGATCCTTTGTAACTTCAATTAGTATCAGAGGGTAGGAATGATTGCGTAATCCTTATAATGGGTAATATAAATTTTGTTAATAGTATATGAAATCCTATATTTTATATTAAATATTATTATGTATGGAAAATATAGGATGATTCCTCATCTTATATCTCATATCCTAGAAGTTGTTGATTCCGATACTATTGATTTTCCACATATTGAGAAATATGTCCAAATGAAATTTACTAATAAGAGAAATATAGAAGTTAGTGGAATGTCTAGCAAGGCTATTATCCTATACTTATTAGAAAATTTTAATCAGATGGTGATGGGTCTCAAAACATTAAAAAATTTATGGGACTAGCAGGAAAGTGTTTTTGAAGGGAATACAAAAATAATAAAAGTTACAAATCTAGCATAGTATATATGATGACATCATAATGAGAGATGAAGAAACCATTTATGAATACTTCACCAAAGAAAATGAAATTTTTTGCAGCATTAGAGGCTATATAAATTTCTTTAAATATTCTATAATTGTGAAAAAACCTATGAGAAACCTTCCAAACATGTTTGATTCTAAAATTTATTCATTATAATATAAGGATGATTATTATCTTGATGAATTGCATAACTTTTTTGTTTCTTATGAAATGAGTAAAGATCCAATTTTTAAAATGAATATTTAAGATGAAATGGATTTTGAAAATTTTATAAAGGTTAAAATTCAAGATGTTAATTCTTGAAACTCTTAAGACAAATAGGATGATGAGTTTAATGAAAAAATCATCTCTCTTATATACAAGAACTATCAAAGAGGAAAATAATATTATGGAGGTAAAATTCATCTCAAATGTTTTGAGTGTGGGGGAATTGAAATTTTTTCTACGAATTACCCCAAAAATAACGTTGGACAATATTGAGATGATTCTGATGGAAAGTATCAATGGAAGAAGTGAACCAAAAATGATAAAGAAGAAAATTATTCCAACAGAAAAAATAATAAGTTTACTTGAAATAAAATATGTATTTTGAGTAATATAGTTGAATCAAAATCAACTGAAAAAAGTATTCTAAAGATTAAATGTTAGAGAAATTCATAACCTTTATTGCAAAAGTTGAGAGAACAAAAGATTCCTTAGAGAGAGAAGAAGGTGGTGAAAATTCTTATTGAGGGCGTAATATTAGAACATAACATGTTACATGTTTTGAGAAAAAATATCTCAAGAATAAAATTATAATAATGCAGAAATATTTTGAATAAGATTCTAAGGGAATAAAATATGTCATCAAGCAAGTGGATGAGTACATTCATGATATTTTAAGTTACAAACTACGAATTTCTAAACTGTGAATGATGATTAATGATGTTAGTAAGAATATGGAAACTAAGGAAGAAGAGGTTAACAAGTTTCAATAAAAAATTCTTGAGTCCAAATGTACCTTGATAATGATGAATGAAAACTTTAATAAAGATTTATATGTAAATTATGAGACTTCTAATGATGCTGAGAAGGCTCAACACGAGAATCAAGTGAAATATTCTCTTACCAAAAATAATGTTTCTTCTAATTCTTTTAACATTATAGGTTCTATATAAGGTATTAAGAAATATTGGGTGGAGAAAGGATGTGAGAAACATATCAAATCTACAAAATTGAATAACTCAATTAAAAAAAAGTTGGTCCACATCTTGAGTATATTAGAGCTGAATGAATTTACCAACCTCAATAAGGTTTCTACAAAGAAAAATATTTCATAAATAGAAAATGAATATTTGATGGATATTTATAGTGATTTGGAATCTTTTGAAGTAATTCAAATAATTTTTTGGACAAATTATCTCTTCTTTTAAGTGTATTTGAGAAAAGTGAATAAAATAGTGGAAGTATAATGATTAAATTTCCTAGATTATAAAAACTTAAAAAAGTGAATTATCAAGTTGTTATAAAAATTAAAACAAAAAATAAATTTTAATGTTTGAATGAAGTTTTTAAAAGATGTGATTAATCAAGTCATCATGTAGAAATATGTATGAAACTCCTTCCAGAACAAGTTTATTATGATAGAAAATAAATGAAATCAGAAAAGAATAAAGTTGAGAAAAGTGGTATTGTTGCTGAAGAAGATTTGAAAGCAAGTAAAAAATGAAAAACCCATTGACCCATGATAGTGTTTTATCTTCACATATGACAGGTGATATAAAAATATGGAAACATGTCTAAATTCATGAGGGAGGAGGAGTCACATTTGGTAATGATGGTTCATTAAAAATAAGAGGAATCATAATTGATGAGATTGAAGTAAAAAAGTTGAAATCAAAATAGTTTTTATTTATCTATGGGAAAAAAGATAACTTATTTAATGTAAGTCAGCTTGGTGATGATGGAAAATATTTTTTTAAAAAAATATTTGAGTATCATCAAGAGTGTAAAACATGAAAAATTCATTACAAAAGGAGAAAGAACCGGTGAGAATATTCTACAAATTAAAGAATTTCATAACTCAAGTCACTTGAGAGTAGAAGATGAAAAAAATTATGGCACTGAAGTCCTGAGAACATTGGAAATTTTTCGTACAACCATTATAAATATTATTCCATTCCAAACATTCCATAATTGAAAATAATAGAATAATAAGTTTGTGTAACTTGTCATGAAGGGAAGATGACTAACAAATTTCATAAAAGAGTTGAGATTCAATCTACCATACCACTTGATCTTATCCATTCCAATTTAGGAGGGATGATGATACATCAATCAAAAAAAGGTATTTTTTAATTTATTACTTCTATTGATGATTTCACACAGATGAAAAACGTCGTGTTTATGAAACACATTTTAGAGGCTATTGAAATGTTCAAGTTCTTTAGAAAAGTTGTTGAGAAAGAAATGGGGTGTTAGTCGGAGTGGACAATCAAGAGTGGGGGGGGGGGGTGAATTGAGTTCCAAATAAAACTTATGTTTAGAATCCTTTACTAAAATCCCCAAATTTAAAATACTAAATGAATTGTAGTGAATTTTAACTAATGAAAAATTTCAGTTAGGTTCTCAAGGGATTGATTAATTCCCAGTTAATCTAATCAGAAGATCAGATTATCTTTTGAAACTAACCTAATGATTTGCATGTAATGAAAACACATGCTAATTCAATTATCAGAGTAACATTAAAAAGAAGTTTAAATTTTAAATCACTTAGTAGTGGAATAAAAAGGTTTTAGATAAAACTAAACAAAGAACAATAGATATAAACAAGAGGTTCAGTCTCAAGCCGATACTTAGTCCTCTCAAATTTTTATAAACTTGATCCACACCCTAGATTGGGGTTCACAACTGTCCAGGTCAAAGACCTCTACCACAGTTCTACGTGGGAGACAAAAAAATAACAAATACAGCTGTCTAGGTCACACACGACCTCTACCACTATCCACAGTGGGAAATAGAAGATGTAAGGAGTTTGAATGAGGATTTGTAGATCCTCCAGTTATAGTTCATGAGATAGTGTGTGTGTATATTAAAACTGATGACACATACTGCTCGTAATGTAAATAATAAATCACTGAGCAAGATATAGAGTTTAGAATGGCTCTAGTGATTGCAGTGTAGCTCTGGACTCCTTCTAATTGATCCGAAACGATTCTGAGTCCTCTTCTAGTTTCTTTTCTGGAAAACAGAGTGTCGTTTTCTTGACATCTAGGTTCAGAGACAGTGAAAATGCAGTAGATGAAGTTCTTCAAAATCCTTGTCAAAGTACACAGATCTTATTGAGTAAGCGTGAGTGTGTATGAGCTTCTGTGTCTTCTTGGTCGTGCATGTATATCTGTATGAGCTCTTCTTGTGTATGTCACTTGTATCACTTCTGTATTTTTCTTGTATCTTGTATATCTTGCAGAAAAAAAGACTTCTTATATTTATAGCATGAACTCTGATAAAAGAAATGATTTATTTTTGCAGGTACAAGGTACGGTTCCATGACATCCAACATCCTTTATTAAATAAATTACAGAGCATTAAAATATACCTAATATGACTGTTGGTTATATTAAACAAAGATAAAGAAATTAAGGCAGCGTTGGATTCTCTGGAACAGTAGCTTTGGATATCGGTAGCCTTGTGTATCGGTAACCTCTTGTGTAATAGTATCCTTTCTATTTGGTAGTCTTCATGTCTATCGGTAGACTTGATCGGTAGCAGTAAACTTAATGTACCGGTGACCTTTCATGTAACGGTAGCCTTCATGTACAGGTAGGCATGCATAATGGTGACTTGTCTGTATCGGTAGGCTTGCATAATGGTGACTTGTCTGTATCAGTGACCTTCACGTATCAGTAGACTTGTCTGTATCGGTCACCTTCACATATCGGTAGACTTTTCTGTATCAGTAACCTTCACATATCAGAAGTCTTGTCATACCGGTGGACTTGATGTATCAGTGACCTTTTACATAACGGTGGACTTTACAAATCGGTAGCCTCATTCTGTAACGGTGACCACTTGTCTGTTTAAGCATTCTATACGAAGAAAGGGTTAAGTTAGAATATATATCCATATAGTAACCGAATTCTCTGAATATCATATAAATATTATAATATATGAATATTTACATGGTGTACAGAAATACTGAAATTAGTAATTAACCATTAATCAATATAGGAATTATCAAACTATAATTGAGAATATTTGGCATTATCAAAATATGAGTTCAACTAATTCTACCAGAGGGTTCAATAATCTACCCCTTTTTGATAATCACAACTTATGCCAAAGTATTAAGAAAATTAAATTGGTGGCAGAGGAAAAATTTCCAAAAGAAAACATTAAAACAAATTTCTCATTTTTCTCCGCCTTTCAATTGCACTCACCATTCTCATTTGTTTCATCTTTCTTTCAATTGCACTCACAGTTCTCATTTGTTTCATTTTATCCCCCTTTGTGATTAACATAAAGAAGGGTAGAATCAGAGAAATGTAGAGAAGATAAGAGAATAGATGGCAAAGTAACATAAACACAGTAAGAGTAAATTTCCATTAAGTCACAAAAGGTAAAAACTGATAAAGTCAGTATTAAAAAAATACAAGTGAAACATATAAAAAACATCCAGAATCACTCAATAAGCCACTTGAATAGGAGTCTTTTTATTAGGAATAGAAGAGGGTGCATGTTCCGATTGAGTAGATGGCTTGGGAATAGCTAAAAGAACAACTGGAGGGTCAACCACTGAAACTGTACCAGATCTAAAATCTGTGCTTCTCTGTGGGATCATAGGAGTTAAGATTCGAATAGCTCGAACTGGAGTCAACTAAGGTGTACACCCAGAAGCAGAGGCAGGAAGAATAGGAGGTACAATCATAGGTCTAGCATCCACATGCAAGAATGGTAGCAACATGTTCCTGAAATTTATAATAATACTACCTCCTCTCTCCATTGCTGACACAAAATCATCTCGATTTTCAATGAATTTATCCAAGGCAGGAGTAAGATCCCTGAGCTTACTAACCTGTTCTTTGAATGCTTGAGTCATTGGAGGAAACATCATATTCTCCATCAATATCTTGAAATGGTTGGTCATTTGATGCTTGGTATTGACCTTCTCAAAGTAATCATCCACCTTATTATTAATGGACTCTTGAGAAGCAGTAGCTGCTCGTAGGTGATCACGAAAAAAACTGCTAACTTCCCTATTGGTATCAAGGATCTGAGTATATGAGGTGCCACTAGTACTGGCCTTATCCAACTCTTCCTGGATCACAGTTCTGATCTGGTCAATTTTCACAGTAGAGCTGGATGAGGGAAGGGGTTTTACCGAGAAAGCTACTGTCTCTTTGAAAGACGGTGTCAAATTACAAACCAGTTTCTGAACAAGTGCATCTTGACTGTTCAAATGTTCTTTGAATGATGTCTTAAAAGCCTCAAATACTTCCACAAACTTCTTGACTACTTCTTTGATATATCTGATATCAGTATTTACTTGGGTTTGAGAGCTGTTCATGGCAGTCAATGAAGCAATCGATTGTCTTAGAGAAACCACTTCTCCTGTCCAACTCCCAATTTGAGTATGGCATACTATAACTTCATCCATCACTTCCTTCACTAGACTAGACACAGAACATCCCAGAGATAGCTCTAGGGATTGATCCACACTCCCCATTTCATCAACCAGGCTTCTCTTCAATTCTGCCACTGATTCTCTCAGTGCTTCTTTAATTTCAGCCTTTAAAGACTTAAGGTCCTCCTTGGTTGCCAAATTTTTAGCCACAACAGGTAGGATAACTGACTCCCTTTGAGGCTGGTCTTCCTCATCCTAATCTCCACAATTAAGTCCAAGAACCATATATCCTGGATCTGATGTCCAACCTTAGATGTCATACAGTACAGAAACTGAACCAAGATGCTCCCCCTCACTTAGACCATTCTCCTGAGGAATCTCCTCTAACTGTTCTGCTCGTGGTAACTCTACAACCTCCTCTACAACTTCAGCAGATTCAATAATCATTTTCTCTGATAGTTCAACAGTGGGGTGAGTCCTCTCCTTTTCTGAGTCATCAATGTATCCCTCAGTAATGGAAGTAGGTGCCAGTGCTGCTTCCTGATCAGGAACTATCTTGACTGTACTATATATCAGAGGGCCCAAAATGAGCTCTTCTTATTCATTTTCATCATCATTTTCTTCAGAAACATCCTTCTTTTTCTTCATGAGAAAATTGATCTGACTCGGTTGCCTCATCCTCCTCAGAGGTGTCTTTGACAAAATTCTGATATGCTTCTTCTTCTTCTTCTTCTTCAGTGGACTCAGTATCACTGTCCTTCAGAACAATTTCTCTCCTTGGTAGTTCTTTTGGAGGGCTAGCTGCTCCATAGGAAATATTTTGATTCACATGACTAGGAGGTAAATCTGGGTCTCCTCCTTCCTCAACTAACGTCTCTTCCTCCTCAGTTTCAGCCTCATCATCACTATAGATCGATTCTGGCTCATCTGGTCTAAGACCAGGATCCCTCACATCCTTTGGTCTAGAAGGATGGTCTACAGAAGTGTACATGTCATATATTTTCCCTTCATCATTAACCCATGATTTCTTCCAAGGATTCCAGCTAACATTCATAAACTTACAAATAGTCATGGTGATGAAAAAATTGTCCTTAACCACAAAAGTTTCATCTTGAGTTCCAGCTACCTCCATTGCCTTTAACATAATAGAAATCAACTTAGAAAAGAATAGTGCACTGGACTTAGACTTCATTCTAGTCATATCCTCAATCTGAATCATTAGCTACCTGCACAAATTCACCTTTACTCCATGCTTTAATAGATACAAAAAATAAATCTCCTAAAATCCGAGGGTAGCAAAATCTCCTCTCCTTGGACTAATCACACGCAGAATGAACTTAAAAAGTAGTTTATCCTCCCCTACCATCTCTGTAGCAATGACCATTCTAGGAGTTCCATTTCCTGTCAATTCTAACAAGGCATCCTTATATTTGAAAAAGTCACTAGCAGTAGGTATGGATTTTGAATAAAATCCATAATCACCTATATGAGGAACTCTATGTTTCTAAGCCCATTCAATAGATGAAAATGAAAACTTTTGACCATTCACAAAGGAAATCATCCTATTCTCCTCTTCTGATGTTTCAAAACAGACAAACTCATAGAACTATTTTACCAGTACTGGATAATATGGTCCATTATTGTTCATGAAGCATTCGAGCCATACTTTCTCTTGTAAAATCTTCAAAATCAAGGACTTACTTTCCAACATCCATTCTGCACAGAACTCATTTTCCACTACAATTTCTTGCTTCGATAAATGCAGATTCATAGGATTCCTTTGAACAAAACCTCTATGTCTTCCACTCGCACCAGCAATGGTTACATTCTTCTTCTTAGCTTGCGTTGCATCACTACCTTTATTCACTGAGGGTCGCTTCACACGGGCCATTTCATATTCTAAGGCTTAGGGTTTTGTGGGCTTGAGAGGTTTTAGGTAGGAGGGATTCAAATAGATGGGTTCACGGTGATTGAGTGATGTCTAGAGTCAGGGTTAATATCATTTAGGATTCACATATAAAATAAATCTCATATTAAAAAGTTTCGAAGTCTCAGCCTTAAAACGAAAATCTAAAACAGTGCGAGAGACGTACCAGTGAGGTGTCCTTAAATGGTGAGGTCTATCCTAATGATGAGGTTTATCCTAATGGTGATCTCGATCCTAACGGTGAGGTTTATCCTAACGGTGAGGTTTATCCCAACAGTGAGGTTTATCCTAACGATGAGGTATATCCAAAAGGTGAGGTTTATCCTAATGGTGAGGTTTATCCTAATGGTGAGGTTTATCCTAACGGTGAGGTTTATCCTAACAGTGATATTTATCCTAACGGTGAGGATTATCCTAACGGTGAGATTTATCCTAACGGTTTAAGAGTACGTTATCATTCCTAATTCGTGTCTAATGAAACGTAATCTTTCTGAACTTAAAGGCTTAGTGAATATATTAGCTAATTGGAGTTCAGTGCCTATAAATTCAAGAGTTATATCACCTCTTTGATAATGATCTCTTAGAATGTGGTGTTTAACATCAATGTTTTTGGTTCTAGAGTGAGACATAGGGTTCTTTGAGATTTTGATCGCACTAGTGTTATCACAGTTAATTGAAACTTGTTTAAAATCAAATCTATAGTCCAATAAAGTGTGTTTCATCCATAGAATCTGTGCACAACAACTACTAGTAGCTATATACTCTGCTTCAGCATTAGATAATGCAACTGTGTTTTGTTTCTTACTACACCATGATAATAGGGACTTTCTAAGTAAATGGAATGTTCCAGATGTGCCCTTTGTATCTAACTTTCATCCAGCAAAGTCAGCATCTGAATAACTTATTAAATAAAATGAATGTCCTTTTGGGTAAAACAGTCCCAAATTAGCAGTATATTTAAGATATTTGAAAATCCTTTTAAGAGTAATTAAGTGTGACTCTTTAGGGTTAGCTTGAAATCTAGCACTCATACATACACTAAACATAATATCAGGTCGACTAGCAGTAAGATAAAGTAAACTCCCAATCATACCTCTGTAATTAGTTTGATCCACTGGTTTCCTAGTTTCATCAATATCCAATTTTCAGGTGGTACTCATAGGTGTATCACTTCCCTTAATACTATCCAAAACAAAACGTTTTAATAAATCCTTATTATATTTAATCTGATTCAAAATAATACCATCTTTAGTTTGAAATATTTGAAATCCAATAAAGTACTTAAGCTCTCCCATTAAGCTCATTTCAAACTGATTTTGCATAACTTTTGAAAAATCAGTACATGAAGAATTTTTAGATGATCCAAAAATAATATCATCAACATAGATTTGTACTATTAAAACATCGTTTGAAATTATTTTTATAAAAAGAGTGGGATCAACAATTCCTTTTGTAAATACTTTTGAAATAAGAAAATTTTAATCCTTTCACACCAAGCTCTTGGAGCTTGTTTTAAACCATATAAATCTGTATAATGTTTAAAAAAAATGATTTTGAAAGTGAGGATTTGTGAAACAAGGTGGTTGTTCTAAAAATACATCATCAACAATAAAACCATTTACAAAAGCACTTTCCACATCCATTTGATATAACTTGAAATTCAGATGTGATGCAAAGGAATGTAAGATCCTAATTTCCTCTAATATAGCTATGGGTGCAAAGGTTTCCTCATAGTCAATTCCTTCTTCTTGATTGTAACGATGTGAAACTATTCTATCTTTGTTTATAATGATGTTTCCAGATTCAAAAACATTGTTTCTAAAAACTCACTTTGTGCCTATGGTTAAAGTGTCTTTAGGTCTTTATACTAATTCCTAGACTTTATTTCATTCAAATTGATTTAGTTCTTCTTGCATAGCCATTACCCAAAATTCATCATAGATATCATCATTGATATTTTTAGGTTCTAACTGTGAAAAAAAGGCTTGATGTTCAACCTGATTTCTTAGAGAAGCTCTAGTCTGTGTTCCTCTATCTAGATTACCTACAACATCATCTAAAGTATGGTTCTTTAGAATCCTAGTCGGTCTCGAAAAGGTAGGGCTAGAGATTTTAGGTTCATCAACAGGTTGGGAATCAACAGACGCGGGTTCTGGAAAATTTCCTGAATTGGATGTTTTAACTATAGGTCCACTGTCTTTATCATTATGGTTCAAAACAGAGAGATAATCTTCAATATTTTCAAGAGAGTTCTTAGGTTCATGTGGGTCAGTTTCATCAAATTTGATGTGAACAGATTCCTCCAGACATTTGGTTCTCTTATTGAAAACTCTATAGGATTTACTAGAAATAGAGTAACCTCGGAAAATTCCTTCATCACTCTTGGATGCAAACTTGTCAAGATTATCTTTGGTATTAAGAATAAATACTTTGCAACCAAAAACTCTTAAGTAGTTAACCTTAGGTTTTCTATAGTTCCACAACTCATAAGGGGTCTTCTTAAGAACATGTCTGATCAAGACTCTATTGATAATATAAGAAGCTGTATTGATAGCTTCAGCCTAAAAATAAACAGGTAGGTCATACTTATTGAGCAATGTTCTGGCAATTTCCTGAAGGGTTCTATTCCTTATTTCTACTACACCATTATGATGAGGTGTCCTAGGGGCAGAGAAATTGTGACTATAGCCATTGTGTGAGCAGTAGGATTCAAACTCATGATTTTCAAACTCACGGTCATGATCACTTCTCAAGGTTTTAATCTTAAGTCCACTAAGGTTCTCTACATACTTGGAATATTTAACAATGTAAGAACAATCGTCACTTTTGTGAGCTAGAAAATATACCCAAGTATACCTAGAATAGTCATCTACTAGAACATAGACATAGTGCTTCCCATTTAAACTAGAAACTCTAGAAGGTCCAAACAAATCCATGTGAACCAACTCGAGAGGTTGAGAAGTTGACACTTAGTTCTTTGATTTGAAAGAAACTATATGTTGCTTTCCCTTTTGACAGGTATTACAAACATTATCTGCTGAGAATTCAAGTTTTGGTAGGTCTCTAACTAAGTTCTTACTATTAAGTTTTCTAAGTTAATGTACATTGCAGTGTCCTAATATTCTGTTCCAAAGCTAGGAATCTTTATGAAAAGCATTTAAACAAGGAATATTTTTCATAGCTAAAGAATTTAAATCAACAACATAGACATTTTCATTTCGCAAGGCATAAAATACTAAAGCATTTTTCGAATTTAAAACATTGCAAGAATTAATTTCAAATTTAAAATTAAAACCATCATCACATAAATAAGAAATAAAAAGTAAATTATACATAATCCCATCAAAAAATAGTTTTTTAGAAATTAATACTGTGTCAGTGTTACTAATCTGGCCTAAGCCGATGATTTTCCCTTTAGAATTATCACCAAAGGTAACAAAACCTCCATCAAATCTAACTAAGATTTTAAAGCATTGGATGTCTCCTGACATATGTCTTGAACATCTACTGTCCAAGTACCAAGTCTTTCTACAGGAGCTCTTTAAGCAGGTTCCCTACAAAATAGATTTAGATAGGAAATTATTTTGGTACCCGGATTTTCTTGGGTCCAGACAGGTTAGCCAATAAAACTTTAGGTACCCAAATTTGTCTTATGGGTCTCACATAATTTGTAGAATCAGTAGATTTCAAAATATAAAACTTGTTGTATCTGTAACTATGAATATAACTAGTTTAAGCATATGAACTTCCAGAACTAGAACTATCTATATTTTGTCCAGATTTAGGAATAAATCTAGTTTTGGTAATTTTTCATTGTCCAGGTTGGTATCCTATACCAGTAGTATATCTAGGTGCAATCTTCTTACCTAGAATTTGAGTAAGAGTATCTTTAAATTTGTGAACTTTTCTAAATCCTTCCTATATTTCTAATTTGAAAATTTCAGTTCAGTGTTTTGTTTAATTAACAGATCATTATTTTCAATTTCTATGTCAAGATCAGATTTATGTTTAATAGTTAAAGCATACTGTTTCTTTAAACCTTTGTATTTGTCTTTCAGCTCATTACAGGTTTCTTCCAACATATCATAGTATTCAAACAGTTTAGATTTTGACATATTTTCAGAATCAGAATCATCTCCAGAATAATATGTATTTAAAGAAGGAGTTTCAGATGTTACCTCAGAAGTGTTTGTCTTAAAACACATGTTTTCCTTATTTCTGTTTTCAGTCTTAGAAGCTTCATATTCACTGGAGCTATCCTCAAAAGCACTCCACGTAGCCTTCATGGCTTACTTATACTTATTATCCTTATAATCATATTTATTTTTGTATTTCAGCTTTGGACAGTCTACTTTTATATGTCCTTTTCTTTTCCATTCATAGAAAACAACTTCATCAGATTTGTCAAGTTTCTTCCAGTACTTTTTCCAGTGACCCTTGTTGTCATACTTACCTTTGTAATTTGATTTTCTGAAAAACTTCTTTTTCCTATAAAACTTCTTAAATCTTATGGCTATGTGAGACATTTTTGCATCACTGTCAGATGCACTTTCATCATAGCTGGAGCTATCACTCATGGTATGAATTTTCTCTTTATCCTTATGCTTTGAAGTAGATTTCTTAAAGGCAACTGAATTCGTTTTTGATTCAACTTCTTCTTATTTTTTTACCTTATGTTCTTCTTCATACATCATCAACTTACCAATAAGTTCCTTGACTGGCAGTTTACAAATATCACAAGATTCTCTGATTGAAACAGAAGTGCCCCTCCATCTTTCAGGTAGGCATCTCAAAATTCTAATGATCTGCTCCTTTGATGGAACATCCTTTCCTAGTGATATCATTGTATTGACAATTTCGTTAAACCTGAGATATATATCAAAAATGGGTTCATCAGGCTTTATCTTAAAATTATCATATTTAATAGTATAGGTGTTCAATGCCATTTCCTTAACATTAATTGTTCCTTCATGATAAACACCTAGAGTATCCCAAATTTCACATGCAGTTTTACAAGTAGATATTCAATTAAATTCCTCCTCTCCTAAAGCACAATACAGAGCATTCATAGCTTTGAAATTATTATTGTAAGCTGTCTTAGTAGGTTCATTCCATGTAGATCTAACAGTAGTGGGAATTTTAAATTTTGATTCTATGGCAGTCCAAATATCAAAACCCATGCTTTCTAAATGAATTTTCATCTTAATCTTCCACTGAGCATAGTTGTTTCCATTGAAAAAATGGTGGTCTATTAGTAGAAAAACCTTCAAGTCTGTTATCCATGATAACTAGGTTGAAAAAAAAATTTATAGAGAATAAAATTTAGAAATAAAATAAATTTAAAGAACTTTAAAATAGAACTAAAATCACAGTTAAAAAATAGCGTAATTTAGAAAATATTTTAAATTCCTCTGATACCAAATGTTGGTCAGATTATTTGGAATGGTAGCTTTGGATATCGGTAGCCTTGTGTATCGGTAACCTCTGGTATAACAGTAGCCTTTCTATTCGGTATACTTCATGTCTATCGGTAGACTTGATTGGTAGTGGTAGACTTAATGTACCGGTGACCTTTCATGTAACGGTAGCCTTCATGTACTGGTAGGCTTGAATAACGGTGACTTGTCTGTATCGGTAGGCTTTCATAACGGTGACTTGTCTATATTGGTGACCTTCAAATATCAGTAGACTTGTCTGTATCAGTAACCATCACGTATCGGTAGACTTGTCTGTATAAGTAATCTTCACCTATCGGTAGTCTTGTCGTACCGGTGTACTTGACGTATCGGTGAAGTTATACATAACGATGGACTTAACAAATCAGTAGCTTTGTTCTGTAACGGTGACCACATGTCTGTTGAAGCATTCTATTGGGAGAAATGGTTATGTTAGAATATATATCCATCCAGTAACCGAATTCTATGAAGATAATATAAATATTATAATATATGAATATGTGCATGGTGTACAGAAATACTTAAATAAGTAATTAACCATTAATCAATATAGGAATTATCAAAATATAATTGAGCATATTTGGGATTTTCAAAATATGAGTTTAACTAATTCTCCCAGAGGGTTCAACATGGGGGTTTCTATAATGAAGTTGAGAACATATAATTATACTTAATTCATAAATAATACTTTTGAAACATATCTTTTAAATTATTTTATCAAACATAAAAATATATTTCTACCTATACTTCACAAAAAATGGATTAGTAGAATGGTTGAATAGAAGTTTGGTGTAAATGGGAAGAAGTATGTTACCATGATACATACTTTCAAAATTCTATTCGAGTGAAATTGTTAGTACTATAGTACATGTTCAAAATTGATGTTTTTTAAGACCAAAGACTATCAAGACTCCTTATGAAATGTGGTATAACAAAATAACTTTATTAAAATACATCAATGTATTTGGAAGTCATTGCTTTCTCAAAATCAAAATTCCAAACATAGGAAAGTTTGGTGAGAAAGTTGATGAATGAAATTTTATAGGTTATTCACCAAATGAAAGAAGTATAAAATTTTGAAAAAATAATTTAAAAAAGTAGGTGGATTCATATTATGTGAACATAATTTGAAGCAAAACTTACTCAATTTTTTTTGAGATTTTGATATTTATAATATGAATAATTACTATTATAGTGAAAGTAATTCAAAACATCTTTATCAAGATTTAGAGGAATCAGGTGAAGAGGAAATTTTATCTTGGAAAGAAGCATTTAAATTTCCTACCTTACGAAAACATGTTGAATCAAAAAACATTATTTTAATCATAAGGCTCGAGTTCAAACAAAAAAGGATGTTGAGATTAGAAAAACAAACTTGGCTTATCTCAAAATATGAACCAGAATCAGTTTCAGATGATATTCAACAAAAATAATGAGTGGATTCTATGAATGAAGAGTTGGATCAGATTGAGAATAATAAAACATAGTAACATGATTCATGGAAAATTAATAAAATTTTTATCCAAACCAATTGGGTTTATAGAAACATATTAAATTAACATGGAGAAGTTTAAAAAAAAAATCTAGTCTGGTTTGTAAAGGATATAAAGAAGTGTAAGGTGTGGATTTTAAGGAATATTTCCACTGTAGGAAGATTACAAACTATTAGAATGATTCTTTCACTGGATAAAAATCAGAATTACAAAGTTTATCAGATAGATGTAAAGTCATCTTTCTTTAATTGTGATATTGAGGAAGAAGATTATATTGAAAAACCTTGTCATTTTCTACATGATGAGGATGATTTTTTTGTAAATTAAAGAAATATTAGTATGTGTTGAAACAATCTCCACATGCTTGGTATTATAAACATGACAATTTTTTTTGATAATGTTGAACTTCTATAATCGAAAAGTTGATAGTAACTTATATGAGAAAGATGTTGACTTCATAGCTGTAATTGTAATTAATTATATGGATGATATAATTTTTTTCTAGGAATAGAGAAGGTGTTTGTAAAATATTTTCTGAGTAAATGAAAAAAAAATTTAAAATTTTTATGTTAGGAGAAATAACTTTCTTCTTTTCTGAACAAGTTCAATAAAAGAAAAAATAAATTTTCTTACCACAAGAAAAGTAAATCAATGATTTTTTAAATAATTTTTAGGTGGGATAATGCAAACATGTTTCAACTCTTATTTTAGTGAGAACAAAGTTACGTAAATAGAAATGAAAAAAAGTGTGAATCAAAAAGACTTTCCAAAGATGATTGACAGTTTTCTTTACATTATTTTCTCATGGAATGATATTATTTATGTCATGACTTTCTATGCCATGTTTCAAAGTAATATTAATGAATAAAATATCTTGGTAGAAAAAATAATTATGAGATATTTCAAAGTCACCACTTCACATAATGTTTTATAAGAAAGAAATAATGATATACAATTTCATGGTTTTACCAATGGAGATTGAGCTGGAGATTATAATGATAGAAAATCAAACTCAGGAGGAACATTTTTCATGGGTGAATGTTGTGTGAGTGGGCATAGTAAGAAGAATAGTTCAGTAACTTTGAGTATAGATAAATCCATATATGTTGCCACTACTCTAGATTGTACTGAAAAGTTATGGAATAAAGTCCAGTTGGATGTTTTAAAAGCAAAAGTTTCCAAACCATTGAAGAAAGTTTGCTATAATTAGAGTCCAATTGATATTTCTATGAATCATGTACAAAATTAAAAAAAAAACACTGATATAAATATTCACATTATAAAATAGAATTTTTCCTATAGATATGTATTTTCGGAATACATTTCAATAAATTATCAAATTTATGATATCTTTAAAAAATTAATGCTGAAAATGGTTTGTGGAAGTGAAATTTTAAATTCATGTCCAGCCTCCTCCCATGTCTTTCTAAACCTCATAAGTTATTTCCTCCATCATGGTTTTTATTATGTTGAAAAAGGGGGATAAAATGATAAATATTTCTATATTATAAGAAGATTTTACTTATCTTTCTTGAATGAATATGAAGATGTTTTTATTATAAATGGTGGAGAGAAAATGAAAAGTTAGAGAAGATAAAATAATGTGAGGAAAGTATATCATTACATGAACATAAAATTTTATTTCCACTGAGGGATGAAATTCCATTAAAAACATTACTATATCAAGTAGTGTGGTTTCATCAAAATACCTTTTAAAAAATGTTATGTTTTAATGAAACTCAAAAAAACCTGAGTTTTTTACAAAAGTTGAGTTGTGAAAAAAGTTTGAGAGTAATAAATGTTGTTAATAAGTGTTGTCAACAAATAAAAAGGGGGATATTGAAGACCCTTTTTGATGAATTGTTTTAATAAGGTTTTTGTATTTATTAACAACTCTCTTTTTTGAATAATAATGTTTTTGTTTTTTATGAATTGAACCTAATCCATCAAAATGAGATAATCGGACTGAACGACATCAGTTTTAGATCCTTGGATCCATCTACATCATATTTATATCATCATTCCAAAATAATTGGAGGATGAAATTGTTTTTTGTGGGATGTATTCCATTTTTGTAATGAGAGAAAGGAATAATTTTATGAGTGAAGAAGACTTATATTCACTAAAGAGTTTTGAAAGAATATTATGATGTTTGGAGTTAGAAGGTTTTCATACTTTCTAAACATCATAAGATGCTTTGATGATCAAGATATTCTAACAAATCATGAATACGTTCATGATAAAATATTTCTTAGAAATTTTAGAGAGGTTTTAAGGAATTCAAATTTGTAGAGTGAATAATTCTATCGTTATGAGGATTCCATCAGACTGAGATTAGAAGGAAACATAAATCTTAATGAGCTGAAAAGGAATCCTAAATCATTATGTGCTATGAAAAAAAATCATAATGATCTTAGAAGGAAGAATATCATAATTATGTGATAAGGAAATATGAAAATAATGACATTATTACTAAGAAGACTCAAAAATAAAATTCTTGAATTTTTATGAAGAGTTGATGTGGTCAAAGTTGAACTTAAATTTTTCTATAAATCATGGAGAAATATAAAGATAATAAAAGAAGTAAATGATAAAGTTTAACAATGAGAGATATTAAAATATTTTTAAATTTTTGGAATCAATGAATATTTTCTAGTTTCTTGCTTCTGTGTTTTGATTCACCCATAAATTCATTCTCAGATCATTTATTCACTCGTAACTTTCATGAAAGAAGAAAAATAGGAGAGCTGAAAAAATCAGGTGAGAGATATTACAGGAAAAATATCTCATGAAAAGGAATATAAAGTTTATTTTTTTACCAAATTGATTAATATCATATTGAGAAGATCATATTCATTCAATCGGATTGAGAAATATAGTATTGAGAATTTGAAAAGAGTTTGAGTTTTGTAGATTGAGAATTGGTTCATGGTATTGATTCCAAAATGTTGAGTGAATGAGATCTAAACTCATCATATTGATATAATAATATCTATACTCATAATATTGAGTAAATTAGATCCAGACTTGTTAGATTGAGAAAAATAGATTCAACAAAATCAAACGGAGTATTATGACAGAGAAATTGTGGGGCAGTTTCAACAAAGGTTTTATTATTATTAGTGGATCCATAGTTTTTTAAGAAAACATTTTAAACTGAAATGATTTAGTTTAACAATTTCTATCAAGAGATATAATTTATCTAACAAGATATGGAACAATTTTTATTAACTTTTTTATAATAGTGGATTTCCAAATACCCTTGGGAGTGGCTGTTGTTAGGATGCAGGTTCTCACACTAAGGATGAACCTTGTAAATATTGTCTGATTTACTTTCTTTCTTAATTTTTCATGAATGATTATTTTTTAATGCCCTAACCCCAATATCCTAGAGTTGGTGCAATATTTTAATACATTTGCATGATAACAATGAATCATGTCCCGAATGACTGATCATATTTTCAGTCTTAGAAAGTAGATTACATACATGAACATTACATCATAATTTATAACATAAAACATGACATAGATAATCCTTTTAGAACACCATTATTACCCTAGATTATCACTGAATATTAATCATAAAACACTTCTTATCATCTTGGGAAAATAAAACATAAGAAAGCAGTGATCTCAGATGCTCAGTAAAGATAAACAATATAGCAGAAGCTATCACAAATAAGTTTAAACTTTTAAGGTAAGGTTTAAAACTAAAACACAAGCCTTTTAAAATATTATCTTCAGTATAATATAGTAATAATAAATCAAATAAATCAATTTAAACATTTACATGAATATTATAATAGTCTATTAATCACATGTAAAATCAATAACTAATCTCATAACAAGGGGATGCATAATGCCATATATCATAACTACTATGTCAAGGCCTCATGCCAAGAGCATACACAAATATTCTGTTAAGTCCTTGTGTCAAGACACTACTTTGTCTCATGATACCTAATAATGTATCACAGGGATATAGAAGGGCCCACCCATCACTTATTATGTCTTATATATTCCTCATATGAAAATGGTGAAACATAACATAAACATTCGTATTGAAAAATAACATACGAAATTTTATTTTTTAACCATAAACCATGAATGGTATTAAAATAGAACATCCATAGTCAAATATATCATAAACCCTTCAATAAAATATATAATATTGTATCATGATCAATCAATCTTAATTAAGAAGAAAAATCCAACAAAGGATGTTGACATATATAAAACAATCTAATAAATTCATTAAAACTCTTTGAGAGAGAAATCCCTTTTTTACTTTGAAAACATTAAAATTCATGCAGTTTATTAATGAATAAATTTAAAAGATATTTTTTTGAATCAATGTGTCCCAATCCAATTTGAAATTTTTTAATGAAATAAACATTTTAAAATATTCATGTCCATATAAATAAATTCTTAAACCCCTTTTGAAAACATGGACGTCAGTGAAAAATATATAGAAGAATAAATATTTGAAACATTTAAAAAGATTCTTTAATAAAAGAGTCACTTTCATAAAACCTAAAATAGATTCATTTTGGAAACATGTACAAGGATGATAAATATTTCCCTGTAAATACTTATGCATAAACAATCTCAGATAATAATGAGATTGCGAAATTAACAATTACCTTTGGTCTGATACTCTATATACGTGTCAAAAGCTTATGTATAATGTTTTGTAACATATTATTAACATATATAAGAATCATAATAATATTTATGCTATAATATATGATTTTTTATGACATTATATTACTCATTTATTAACAATCCCAAGTTAATGCAACATTTCGGGTAATAATTGGTATGTTTAACGTATGTGTTTTGACTTGTTATTCTTGATCATATTTCATAGATCATGATTTAATTACATAAAAAATATATGATATGATTTATTTATCATATATATTCATAATATAAATATATTTGATATATAGATATATGAAATTGAATAAACTTTTCATGGAGACACTAGGTCGTACGTACGCAGGAACGTTCTTTCTATTTTCTTATCGTATGGAAGTAAGTGTATGACATATATGTACACAGATACAGACACACAGATATATATATATATATATATATATATTATTCCAAAAAACTTATTATGTCATATATTTCATAATTATTCATAATATATATATATATACATACATGTAATCATTCTTGGATGGCGGGCGTGGAAGATGAGTCTCATCGCATCGTGGAGATGGTAAGTCATACGTACGCACGAGCGACCATATCATTTATTTAATGGTTAAATGATTTGGATATAGATGGTATATTAATTATACAAAATTATAATCAAGTCATATTTATTATTTTTGTCTTTTATACTCATCATTATACCCATCCAAATAAAGTAACGTGTAATAACAAATTACACCATGATGTGGAGACAGTAAGCCGTATGTACCTACACATGGTGATATTATTATATGTAGTATTGATAAAATGATGAATATAGTTTTCCCATGATTGTAATAAAATCTCAATATATTTATGATACTATATTTATTACTTTGGTAATGAAACAACCTAGAAAGAGGCTGTAGATTAAGAAAATAACATTGAAATATGGGATATATTGAATACCTCTTCTTCAGGGGTGTCCTTTTGATTTGCAAAAAATAACTCCTTAAGATGGTTTTATGACCAAAAGGTAGCCTCCAGGATGAAGTGATGTAACTTTTTATGATATTTGGGTAGGGTTTTTTCTGAGTAAATGGGCTTTGGAGATGTGAAAAAAAGAGAAGGAGAAGTTCCCTTTTATAAGAGAGGTGAGAGGAACTTTAGGAGAATCTTGAAATATTAATTTATTATAAATTGATTTTCTATTTATAATGTCTAAAGAGTGAATCATTTCAAAGGTAATATGTTTATTTGTCTAACTATTCTCAACCAATAGGTTTTAGACAAGTTTAAGTCATGAATTTAACCTTATCTTTTAGCTTTAACTCTTAGTTAAAAACATTAACTCTTAACATGTCTCCTTGTATTTTCATAATATATGTTCACTATAGTTACTATAAAATGAAAAGGGAACCAAAAGTAGATCATTAATGAAATTAGTAACTTTATATAAGTTATTTGGAAGAAACATATATTTTTAGGACTATTATATCATTCGATAAAATCGTACTTGTTTTAAAAACTCATTTTTGTCAATTTTGATATAGTTTAGTAATTGATTTTTTTAAAGTCATAAAAACATTATTACTTAAAAAATGCATTAAACAAAATATAATATGTATTAATCATACAAAAAAATATTTTATGTCATAAAAACATTCAAATTACATTTATTTTTATATTTATAATATTATTTATCTGATTCTATCATTAATATGGAAAACACATCATCATTATTGTGTCATAAATAAATTTAATTATTTATTGTCTAAAAATTTAAAATAAAACACCAGGATATAGGAATTTTTTATCTTTATAATGACTATTTATAGTATAATAGAGAATTTATATAAACCAAATTAATTTTTTTTTTGTTTAGACATTCATATTTATGTTATATTTCCTTTTTCTTTAAATAAAACATTATAAAAGGTCATTACCACCCCCAAGTGGATCCATGGGATGCTAAAATAGATCCCAATATGACCAAGGTCAGAAATATCTCATAAATAATATTAAGAAACATGTTAGGGTAGTTATATATTATTACAATATTATTTTTACCATTATTTACCATTTAAACATGGTAAATAAAAATAGTTACTGATGTTACTATTCATATTTTTCCAAAATAAAATGTATATATTTAAACAATTTGGATATTTTGATTCTTAATATGTAATATATTTTTAGAAATTTAAAACACAGAGTTGGAATAAATTAATTTAAAATTTATTATGGTTGTCCAAACCAGAAAGCTGGTTTTTTATAAATAAAAACTATCAAAATATTGACATGTGTTTATGTCCAATTTCAATATGAAATTAATTCAAATGACTAAAATTGTATTAACTGATAAAAAAATCCAAGTAAATTTTAAAAACAATTAAAAAGATAATATAACTATATAAATAATTTAGATAAAAAAGTAGTTTTGAATTAAAATGCAGTATTTTTCAATATTCATTGAATAATTAATGTTATTAGAAAAACATCAAAAATTTATCCAAACTAATTTTTATGTCCCGAATCTAAAAAAATTTCCTTTAGTCAAATTTAATACATACAAGTGTCAAATATTATATTTAAAAAGTGTTTTTCATTAAAAGGCCGAAAAACTATATTTTTTTGAAAAATATTTATTTTATCTAAAAAATTGAATTTGTACTTATATTATGTCTATGTAACACAAAAAAGAAATTTTAAAATTATATGGGATATATAAAATCTAAAATTTGGTAAATACTATTCGTATCTTATTTTTTAAACGTCTAGTTTGATAGGTCGTGGTGGGCTTGAACTCGTTGTTTGGTGTGGCCCATCTATTGAATTATAAAAAAAATTGTACCATGTAATCTTGGGGTGTTAAATTATTCCATATATAATTAAATTGTATCCTCAAAATTTAAACACAGGATTGAAAACTAGGGATTTGACATTTCAAAATATCTTAGTTGAAATCCCACGTCGAAAAATTGACTAACGAGACCACTATTTTAAAATAAAAAAATATAAGTATGATGGTTATTAGAAGTAACACATACCAGGGCTCCATGAATGAAAACATGGACATGAAAGAAAAATATAAAAATCATGTTCTGATAGAGTGTGTTAGATAATATTATTAGGAGAAAGTTAACAATCTGAAATCCATAAATCAGCAATAATCCATTGGATCATTAGATTCAAAAAAAATAATGTACTAGGAAAACATTTTTGGTTATATGATATATTCCCTAGATTTGATTGATAAATTCATATGATCAAAACAAAAGGAATCCTACATAATTTACATGTAACGTTCCATCTGTTAAATTATTCCAACCACAAACTCATCTTTCTCTTCAAAAGATAATAAACTCAAAAAAATATATTCTATTTATCTTAATCGTATAAGGTACCCAATATAAACACATAAAATTTAAATATATAAAACTGTTTTATACTAACCAGGGAATTCCTGTAGGCCAATGGTTGGAAATAAAGCCTTGTCTCATTTTTATTGTGGTTTTGATACTTATAGCCTTTTCTGACGCGACTAGTTGTTGCCAAGCCCACGAGTTGTCATTTTTACCAAACAATATTATTAATAAATTACAAAAATAACCTTAATAAATGTTTTAACCATAAATAATACTATAAAAATTTCAAATTTATCAATTCTAACCTTTTTATTTATAAAAAATACTTCTATCCAAACTCTGTCTAAAAGGTCTCTAAATTTTCAAAATCAAATGTAACATCAGATTCCCCAAACAATGTAATGTTGTTCATATTGTCACATACTGAATAAATGATCATATTAAAACCTTAATGAAAAAAGTATTGTAGTAAAATTCCTATATATATCACATTCTTTTTATAACTATAATATACTTCTTGAATTCAAAAACCCAAATACATTAATTATTCCACTTTGACTCTAGTAACAATATATGTTTGATCTTGATCCATTTTACTATTCTAAGCTATATTTCCTTGAAAATTTGGAAAATAATTTGTATAATTTCTCATATATTTATAACTATAACATTTAAAAGACTCTTTATTGATATTACAATCATGATTTTGGTGATTTTTTCTCCACATTTGTAACAAACTCTCATTACTTTCACGCAAGTTCTAGGGTGTTTCTTCCCACTATTATCACAAAATGGAAAATTATTCTTCCCCTATTTCCATTTATCTATATATTTCTCCATCATTCTCTTCTTATGATTCTTTACATTAATGTAAGAAGAATTATATATTTCTTTTTCTATCATGACAACACATGAGACAATATCTTCGTACAATGAGAAAGATTCTGAGACTAGTGCCCTCCAGAGGAATAGTTTTAACCCATTAAAGAATCTATAAATATTACTTATTGTTCTATGTATATAGTCTTCATCATGCCAATATAACCTTGTGAAGTTTTCCTCACACTTTGCAACATTCTCATCCTCCTTATGCCTCAGACCTAGAAATTTCCTTTTGATATCAACTCATCATTTATGAGAAATGTATTTCTCTAGGAAAATTTATTTAAACTCCCACCATTCTATATTTTATACATCTTCATCCTCCTTAATGTTTTTAATTAATGACCACCATTGATCAGAATCTCCTAAGATATGGTAAAATTACATGAAAACTTTCTCCCTTTATTTACCTCCCAAATGAAGAAATATTTTATATAAGGAACTTATTCATTGCTCAGTTAATAATGGATTTGTAGTCCCATTGAATGTTGGTGGTTTTTATCTCATAAAGAAGTATAAGATCGATCCTCTGTATTGTGGATTAGGATTCTCCATACCGATAAGGTTGTTATTGATAACCTGTGTTAGTATTCCCAATACGATTATATACTGTTAAACACTAGTTGTATCGCTAGCTCCCCTACAATTATCTTTCATATATGGGAAATACCTACTGGGGTTGTGTATGTTGATATAGTTTTCATTCCTTCCATTACGTGAACTTTCTAAAAAATTTAATACACTAGATTAGGTTATGAATCATAATTCATAATTCCAAACTAGTATAATTCTTATCATAAATTGAAAATTCCATACATATATAATCATGAATCGTAAATATGGTTCTTTTAATGAAATATTTACTCATAAATCCTTCATAATGGTTTATAATGAAAATATGAATTATCCTAATCATATGCACTAGGACTGTCAAACTAGGTGGGTAGTAAAGCCCGTTTTCATGTTCCAGGTTACCTTGAGTTAAGCCTGAATCACATTGTCAGAGTTTTCACCCATCGGTACATCTATTCGAAAACCAAATCTACTTTTAGTATCTAGAAAAGGATGTATTTCTTGTAATATCCATGTAATACCTACTTTACCAAAATTCTAAGGGGTCCTTCTATACTTATCCTCAAAGTCTATCCTAGGTTCATGATGCCCAATCTATGTTTTCTAAATCTATTTCAAAGGTTGTTTCAAAAAATCCTCCAATACCAATTGTAATGCCCCGACCCCAAATTCCCTAATATGGTGCATAATTTTAATAAATTGTCATGATAACAAAGAATCATGCTTCGAAAGACCGATCAATTGACCAGTCTAGGAAAATAGAATCCATACATGAACTTTTCATCACAATTTCTAACATAAAACACAGTATAGATAATCATTTTATAACACCATTATTCCCCTAGGTTATCCCTTAATATCAATCACAAAACACATATTAGAATCATAGGAAAATAAAACATCAGAAATAGGTGATCTCAAATGCTCAGTAACAATATACAATATAGTAGATGCTATAAAAAATAAACATAAACTTATAAGGCAATGTAAAAAACTAAAACCCAAGCCTTTTAAAACATTATCTTCCACATAATATGGTAAGAATAAATAAAATAATTAAATTTAAACATTCACATGGATATTCTACTAGTTTAATAATAACATGTAAAATAAATCACTAATCTAATAAAAAGGGAATGAATAATGTCGGACATCATAACTACTACGTCAAGGACTCATGCCAAGATAATAAACAAATATTCTATAAATTCTACATACCAATAAACTAGTTTGTCTCAATAGAACTACCGATGCATCAAGGGGCTATAGCGAGTCCCTCCCATCACTTACTAAGTCTAATGCATTCCTTATGTGAAAACTATGAAACATAACATAATCAATTTTATTAAAACTAGTGTACAAAATTTTATTACTTTAACCATAAACAATGATTGGTACTAAAATAAAACATCCATAGTAAAACATATCATAAAAACTTCAATACAATATATAATATTGTATCATAATAAAAAAATCTTAATTAAGAATAAAATTCCAAAAAAGATGTTGACATATATGAAAATATTATAATAAATTCATTAAAACTATTCAAGTGAAATATTCATTTTTTTCCTCAAAAACATTAAAAGTCAGGAAGTTTATAAGTGAAGACATTTAAAATATATTTTTGAATCAAAGTGTACCATATCACTTTAAAACCTTTAAAATGATATGGTACACTTTCAAACATTCATGTCTATATTAATACATCTTTAAAACCATTTTGAAAACATGGACATTTGTGAGAAAGATATAAAAGACTAAATATTTAAAACATCTGAAATGATGTTTGAGTAAAATAGTCCCCAACATAAAACCTAAAAAATATTCCTTTTGTAAACATGTATATGGATGATAAACATATCTTAGTAAATACTTATGCATAAACAATCTCGAATAATAATTAGATTGTAAAATTAACCCTTAACTTATGTCAGATACTCTATGTGGGTGTCCAAAACTCATTTATAATATTTTTAAAAATATTATTAAACTATTTCGGAATCATAATAATATATATTATATCATATTAGATTCTTTTATGACCTAATATTACCCATTTTTTAACAATTCTAAGTTAATGTAACATTTCAGGTAATAAATATTTGGTTTATCATACATGTTTTTAATTGTTATTCTTGAGAATATTACATATATAATGATTTACTTACATCCAAAATGTATGATATGATGTATATATCATATATATTCATCATATAAATATATGTGATAGATAGATATATGAAATAGAATACACCATTCGTGGAGAAGGTTGGTCGTACGTACACTTGAAGGTTGTTTTTTGTTTTATTATCATATAGAAGAAAGTGAATGAAATATATGTACATATATATAATCATTCTTGTATGGTGGATGTGGATAATGATTCTCATCACGTCGTGGAGATGGTAAGCCGTACGTACGCACGAGCAATGGTATCATTTTGTTTAATGGTTAAATGATATAAAACATGATGGTATATTAATTATAATGAATCATAATAGAGTCATATTCATTATGTATTTCTATTATACTCATCATTATAGCAATCCAAATAATGTAATGTGGAATAATAAATTGCCCCATGGTGTGAAGATGGTAAGCCTTATGTACGCACACATGGTGATATTATTATTCATAGGAAAGACAAAATGATGAAAATAGTTGTCCCATGATTATAATAACATCTCACTATATGGATGATACTGGATTTATTACATTTTTATTGAAACAACATAGAAAGACGATGTAGAATAAAAAAGAACTTTGAAATAAGGGATAAAATGATTACCTCTTCTTAGGGTGTATCTTTTGGATTTACATAAAATGATTACTTAAGTTGGTTTTGTTCCCAAAGGGTGGTCTCTAAGTAGAATTTAGGGAAGATGAGAGGATATTTTTTCAGGGGTTAGACAAGCCAAAGTGCTTTGTATGTCTGAATAAAAGAGATTGAGAATTCACATTTTATAAGAGAGGTGAGGGGCACTTCACGAAAGTCTTGAAATATTAGTTTATGATAAATTTATTTTTGGTTTGTAATAGATTAAAAGTGAATTATTTTGATGTTAATATGAGGATTGGTAAAAATAATTTCAACCAATAGGTTTTAAAAAATTCTAGGTCATGAATTTAACATTATATATTGGATTTAACCCTTAGTTAAATCAGTTATCTCTTACAACGTCTTTTTTTATTTTTATACTATATGATTAATATAGTTACTCTAAAAATCCAAGAGATACTCAATTGGGTCATTAATGAAATTTTTAACACTATATATGTTAGTTTTTAGAATCTGATATTTTTAGGATTATTATATAATTTAATAAAAAATTATTTGTTTTAAAAACTAATTTATGTTAATTTTGACATTATTTAGTAAATGATTTTTATTAAAATAATAAAAACATTATTCATGTCAAAAAAGGAATTAACTAAACCTTAATATGTCAATGTCATCCAAAAAATTCATGGATGGCATAAAAATGTTCAAATTTCATTTGTTTTAATATTTTTAAATTCATTTATTTGATTCTTTCATTAATAAGGTAATCACTACGTCATTATTGTGTCATAAATAAATATATTTATTTAATGTCTAACAATTATAAATAAAATACCACAATTTATGAAATATCATTGGATTTATAAGTAATATCTATAGTAATATATATCAGTTATATAACCCTATATTAAAATTGATTTAGTAAAATATATATGTTTAAGTTATATTTCCCTTTTATTTAAATTAAATATTATTAAATGTCATTTTCACACCCAAGTGGCTCTCAAATGATAAAGGCTGGGTCTAATTATATTTAGTTTCAGAGATATATCATAAAATATGATTATTATTGGTTTTATGGTAGTTTTATATTATTATAATATTAATTTTTTACCCTTATTTACTTGATTTTCCCTTTAACCATGGTAAATGAAAATAATTACTGAAGTTACTATTCCTATTGTCCCAAAATAAAAAATACCTATTTAAAAAATTTTGAACATATAATTCCAAATATGGAATCCATTTTTCCAAATTCAAAACATAGAATTGATATAAATTAATTTAAAATAAATTGCTATTGTTAAAACCAGAAAGCTGGTTTTTAATAAGTAAAAACTATCAGAAGATTGATAGGTGTTTATGTCCAATTTAAATGAAAAATTACTTCCAATTATCAGAATTGGGTTAAAAGAAAAAAACATAATACAATTAAAATTTAAAACCATTTAAAAATATAATCTAACTATAAATATAATTTAGATGAAAAAACAGTTTTGAATTAAAATATAGTATTTTTCACTATTCACTAAAATATGAAAGCTATCATAAAAACACATAAAATCTATCCATAATTATTCTTTTTTCCCCTGTTCTAAAAAATAATTTCATTTCTTGAATCTAAATATATAAAAGCCTCAAATATTGGATTTAAATTAGGTTCTCCATTAATAGGCGGAAAGACTACATTTATTGATAAAAACATCTTTTATCTAAAAAATTGAATTTTTACATATATTATATCTAATAAACGCATATTATGAATGTTAAAATTATATAGAATATATAAAAATCAATATATGGTAAATACTATTCAGAACTGATTTTTAAACGTCTTGTTTGATTGGTCATGGTGCGCTTGAACTCGGTGTTGCGTGTAGCACAATCAATTGAATTATAAGAAGAAGCATACCGTGGATGATTGGGGTGTAACATATATACTAAAACATGATAAATAAACAAATATTAATAGGTTTTAGGGGTTTTAATTTGAAATTTTATGAAACTTATAAAAAGTGAACAACTTATTCAACCCGCCTTCTCAGTTGTTAATCAATCCTTTGAAACTTGCGGTACAAAGCATGAATTGAGTTATATATCAAATGGAAGACACATGTGGAGTATTATCCATCCTTTTCCTTATTAGTATCTTAAATATTTCTAATCACATACCAAGAAACATTTTTAAATTCCCCTTCATGGAGTTCTCCATGTTAATCCTCTTTGTCACCTTATAAATATCTGTGTTTTGACTAATTTAAAAAAACCTATACAATATAAATATATATATATCTAATATGTAATATTTTTCTCCCATGACCTTTATCGAGAATATATTTCCCAACCACACAACGATAAAATTTAAATTCAGGATATCATTTCTGATATATAATATTTCATCCACATATAATATCATAAATACCACTACACTCCTCATTACTATCTTATATAAACCAGAATGATCTATATTCTTAATAAAACCAAACACTTTTATTGAATAACACAACTTGATTTTCCATCTCCTTTATGCTGTGTTTAATTGATTAATGGACCTTTGTAACTTTAAAACCTTGTCAAAAGCGTTTTGAAGTTTAAATACATTGGGTTTTATAATATATATTCACTTGACTAAATTATGATTATGAAAATTTGTTTTGACATCTATTTGATATATCTCATAATCATAATGATGTATTATAGAAATAAATTTCTAAATAGACTTTCAAATAGAGAAATTTTTTCTTTATAGTAAATACCACTGATTTATTTATAAACTGTATCTATAATATGATATTTATAGGTAGAAACTATATTATCCATGTTGATTTTTTTACTGAAAACCTAATTTCACCCAATGGATCTCATCCTTTCATGATCATCCACTATGTTCTAAACATGGTTAGTGTATATTTAGTCTTTCTCGAATTTTGTGAATTATAACTATTTTTTAGAGTTAAAACTCTAAATGTCCTATTGGTAGGTGGAAGATTTATCATCTATGGACATTGATTCATTATAATTTTCCAAATGAAATCTATATCTCTCTGGCTCCTAGGAAATTCATATAAATGTATGACATTATTTTATAACTTGAATCAATTATTTTTTCCAGTCCATTTATGCAACTAACCCAACTTCTATCTCAGGTACTATTCCAATTTATTGATCTTGAACTTCTCAAATTTCAAACATCCTCTCACTAATTTATCTATCCATTTGTCTTTCCTCAAGGAAAATACTATTCGAATATGTATAAACTCTATATTCTATATGATTATAGAAATTATATCCCTTAGTTTCTTTAGGATAACCAATAAATAATCATTTTTATAACTAGGGATCAAGTTTTATAGAATCCAAGTATCATTTGTAATCATGAAAATCCCAAATATTTATAAAGGAAAAATTGTGACATCTCCCTATTCATATCCCATGTGGTTCAATTATAATTACTTTATATGGAATTTATTTATGTATGAATACATAATTTTAAAAATTATATCCCCATAATGATATAAAAAGGTCTTGTAAACTTCTTACAAATTAAAACTTGTCTAAGAAGGTACAATTAATTCTCTCATATACACCGTTCCACTATTGTGTTTTAAGAGCAGTGAGTTTCGAAACAGCTCCACAATCTATTATTTGATTAACAATTTCCGGGATCAAGCATTCAATATGAGGATATGATTGGAAAACCTTCATACTTTTACCAAGTTGATTTTTTTAGTTCAATTTTTAATATATTGAACTTTTAAAAGGTTTCATACCTATTTCACTTGAGAAACCCATAACCATATCAACTATAGTAATCAGTAAAGGTCTTGATGTACTTATAACAACCTTTTTATTAATTTCTCATTAGTAAACACACATTAATATGTATAATATCCAATATTTCACTATCCATATATCCTATTACACTAAACGAATGTTTTAAAATTATACTTAATAAAAATTATTCACACGTTCCAAATGATTCATAATCGAATGTATCAAATAATCCAAATCTATGGAATATTTTGATGTGTTTCACATTTGTATGTCGAAGACAAAAAAATATGAGTGGTGTAAGAATCAACCCTGGCCATTTATTTTGATCTATATAGATCATATTATCTATTTATGGAATGTAACTACCATTATACAAATTCCATATTCCATTAATCATTACATTAAAAATATAGATCCACTCTTGTTCATAAAAATTAATAAAAATATCAATTTTTCCAAATAAGATATTAAATTAAAATTTGTATCTATTGCAAAGACATTTTACTAGATTTTCAATATAGATCAAATCCACTTTGTAAAAATAGATTATAGGCCTAAAATATAGAAAATCTTATACTATTTCTAAAAGAAATACATACTTCACCTTTTATCAATTTTATCTCATTATTTAGTTTTTGTCCAATCGAAAAAAATGTGTGATGCACACCCAATATCGAATACTCATGCATTATAATTAAAAAAAATTATTCCTATAATAGTCACAACCATATTCATATAATTTTACAATTTTAGAACATATGTATACCTTATATAGGGATGTATAATTATATTATAGGTCATACCTATAAGATATCTCAAAATAATAATCATGATGCATGAAATAATCTATAAGAACTTTGTAATACTACATCAAGGATGAGGGTTCAAAATACATAGAATAATGGATACTATAGTAGAATTATAGTAGTATTGTAGAAGTAATATAGAAGTGGTAAAACTATAGAGCCATCATCACTGTAGTAGTGGTGGGAATTGTAATATTAACTCTAGAAGTGGAGGGTACTATAACGGTGATAGAACTATATCATCGACATCACTGTAACGGTGATGGGAAATATAGTAGGAACTCTAGAGGTGGTGGGTATTATATAGGAACTATCAACTCGAGGGTATTTGGAAAAAAATATGGGATTTTAGGGACATTTAAAGGGGTTTAATTTCCACTGGGGCTATAGACATATGGCCTATATAATGGGTTTCTCTACTAAGAAGAAGTTGTCCTTCATTTCAATAATAAAGGCTTCAACCCCAAATTTTAAAAAAATTAGTGATCCAAGATCCATAATTTGATAATTAAGAAGTCCTATTTGATGTTCATCTCCTGAATTATTTATCTAGGTAGGACACTATGCTAATCATATTACATATGATTCTTGAATGTTTGAGTAGACACCCCCTTGTAAAAATCGATCATATAGAATGACTGAACTATATACCTATAGTATACTATCTCATAGGGTTTCCAAAGTGTAACCCAAAGCTCTTAGTAGGATTTGGTTACTTAGATTTTATTTTTAACCACTTACACCATACCTTACATAAGAAAATACATCCGCCCTGAAATTTGGTAGGAAACTACCAGTTGGATGATCAAGTTCCTGAATTTTGTTTAGGAAGTAATCTCACACTTAGTATGCAAGGTATTTTCTTACTCTTCCCACTTTTACATACATAACATGCATACTAAATATATAACTATTTAATTACATGAAATTTATACTATCTCATATGTGATTAATACAAGTATGCAATCTTCTGACAATTTCATTTTATAATCTATTTGTACCCACCAAATTAATAAGTTAAAACCATATTAATATGTTACTCTTTATGAAACATATTATTTTTTTACTGACCCAAAAAAGACTCCAAACTTATTTACCCATATCTAAATATGTTCTATAATAAGGTACATGAAACCATTTCATTTAACTGCTTAAATTTATATGAAATCAATTATAATCATAAGAGAAATTAAGGAGAAATGGGTGGAAAAAAACTAACTTTCGAGAAAATGAATAATCATTCTATCCAACGAGTAGTCTGACCAAAATTCTAGCTACCCAGGGTTATTTACTCAATGGATACTTTAATTACATCATAACTCTAACACCCAATATATATAAACCATAGTAAAAATATAAATTAAGATTATAAATTACAAAAAAAATTAAGTCATTCTATATGAAAACTAAATATTATGTTGTCATATATAGCATGAAATTCATGGAATGATAATTTTATAAAAACTTTTTGAAACATTTTAAACTAAAAAATATTATATTCATACCAAAAAGAAAGTTTGTATAAATAAATTATTAAAGAAGAATAAAATAAATAAATGAAAAAATCAATCAGTTATATAAGATAAAGAACATTAGATAATAAAATTTATGGAAACTACTTCTGAAATAGTGTAAACTAAAAGAGATTTGGCATTGGTCAGAAGGTACCACACCGATGAACGTTTTTTATAACTTTAACAATAAAAATAAAATTTCCTTTAAAATTGTACTCAAATTGATTTTAATACAGCATGATGTTCCTTGGGTATGACTCTTATAAATGTAACCATAATGTTTTTCATCCATGAGCCTATATTATTTTGGTCTAATAGAAATACCAAAAACCATAGCTATTTTAGTAGGCATTTTGTGTTATGATGTGATTTTTGGGCATTCATTTCAGATAAAAATTTCAGAAATATAAATAGTTTTGTAAAGGAATTCATAAGACCAAAATTACATGTAAATTTACACTGTGTTTTGGTTTGTATCCATTGTATAGATCACCGCACTATGAAAAAACATGTGGCATGTAGCAGTTTAAACCACTACAAAATTGTTTAATGATGGTTTTCATAAACCACTGAAAAACATGACATTGGGAATCATCCATCATTAATTTATCACACTTGGAAGAGGCTTCTATGATGTTTTTTGAAACATGTTTTATTGTTTTTTTATAGATTTTAGTGGTGGTTTATGATGATGAATGTTTTAAGGATTTAATGGCAGTTTATACCGCCTCTATAGTTAATAATAAATTGTGGCGGTTCAAACCACCAAGGATATAATAGCACCATATAGTGGTGGTTTAGAACATAGTGAAGTAAATTTTACCATATATAGTAGTGGATTATATCATGGATTTGTGTAAATGTTTTGAAAAAAATAAAAAACACAAGATCTTATCTACCCAAAACAATCCAAACAAGAGAGAAATAGAAAGATAAACAGAAAAAAATAGATTACAATGAACACATAAAAATTAAAACAAATTTCATTTTAAGTAATGAAAATAAATATTTAAATCAAAATATAAATATAAAAATAAATAGATAATGAGTTTAATTATACAAAATCACCAGAAGTTACAGATAGTGATTTTAGTAATACAACATCACCACTGAGTCCAAAACCAAGCCTCATCACGACCCGAAGAGCTAAGATCACCTTAAATGATGTCTCCTTCTCCACTCCATTATATTGAAATCTAAAAATATAAATTCATTTTTGATATATTATAATTTAATTAAATAATTAAATTCAATGGAGTCATAATTTATTAACATTACCTTTATCTATGAATAAAATACATAATAATTCTAAGATTGTGTCATATGACTCCAATCTGAATATGCAATTAGATGGGCCTCGAAATTAATCATTAACTAGCCTATAACTTTTCCAAATATTTTTATAGTATTATATGTAGGGACCCCATAAAAATTAATGTTCGAAACTCTCACCAATCCATTATAATTCCATACATCTGAACTATCAATGTTTATCTCAGTTGCAACATTGATTCTATATTTTATAAAAAATAAGTTATTATTATAAAATGGGAATTAACATTATTCATGATAAAATTTATACCTATAACATTGACCATCAAACATCATCATGAACTAACCAAAATTACCTCTTATTCCCCCATTACAGGGTCATCATGTATTGAACCTACTAAATTGGGAGGCAATATGTCTGATGTTGATGGGAGGGAGAAAAATGGAATATAAAAAATTGATAGGAGGGAAACATAGGGAATCCTAATTGCTATTGGGAGGGAGTTTTAGGGATCATCAAAAAATATATATGACATCTTCATTGTTAGGGAAAGATCAACTAGAAACTAAAAAAAATTATTTAATCACTCATTCCTTATAATTCATAGTATTTAAACCAATAAAAAAATAGAATATATATTTAAAATTATTCACCTTGAAAATGAAATTTATAAATGATAATTTATGAATAGTAAAAAAATATACATTTTTATGTTAATCAATGAATTCACATAGAAACAAATATAACATTTAATTTTTCAAAATTAAAATACTTTTGTATAAAAATGAATTTAAATATGATAATCGATCTAAATTAATATAAATGTATAACATTTAAATGTGGTTATTGATATGTTAATGGATGACTACACATATAAATTTTTTTTCTTATAATCATGCCATTATCTTTTTCCATCATTACATCATCTACTTTATCCAACCTAATAAGACTAATATTTTCAAAATATTGATGAACAATTACGTCAATTTTTTATTATTTATGGGATTCAATTTTATTGGAAAATATTTTACTTTATCACTAATATCATACAAGTCTCTTTGTTTTATTTGGATAAATACAATCCAACCTTCACCCATGACATATTCCACATAATATATTATTTTTTATTTCAATTAAAAGAAATAAAGATTATACATTTCATGGTCATTGACATATCAAGAACGAGAAGTTCATAGAAGTAAATTGAAAAGTATCTCTTTTAATATCCTTGTAAATATTGACCCAAATATATTTAAAAAAACTAAAAAATGTTTTGGTAGTTTAATTTCATAATATCAGTCAACTTTTTATAGTATCCCACTTCAAAAACTAAAAATATACCATTATTCAGTGTTTTAAACCCTCTTCCCAATTTTCATTATGATATTTAAGTTCGTTCACATTGTAAAAAATTTGACTTTTAAGCCTGATTTAGTAGAACCAAATTAGAAAACTTAAATATCCTGAAAAATCATCCCAAGTATCAATATTCATGTTCTTTAAAAAAGTAATGTAAATTATTATATTCACAAAATATACATGTTAACCTACCATCTTTAATGATTTGAGTATTTATGAACTTATCCAATATTAAAACCATTATATAAGATCTTTATTAATAGATTCTTATATAACTTTCCCATTTTTTGTTGTAATTATCATTAATATCTTTGTTTGGATCCTGATTTATACAATAAAATAATGAACAATTTCACTATGAAGTAACACATACCTATGTGTTTGTAATAACTACACTTTCATCAGTGTAATATTTGAGAACCTTACAACTAGATGAACACTAGTAGGAAATAATTTTGATTTATTGTGTATTTGAGATTGAGTCGATTTGTCAACAACACATCCAACTAAATTGAATCTAATCTCATTATAATAAAAGTATATAGCAAAATAGGTAACACACTCTTCTTTTAGGTATCATTTGTAAATAGATCACTCTGAATGAGATTTATTTTTCATATATGATTTTTAATTACAGAGCTATCTCTAAAATAAAAAGAATAAAACAAATTTAAATATTTAATGAAATCTCATTAAAGGTTTAATTAATAAGAAAACATATATATAATGTACCAAACCTAACCCTAGTAATAAGGACCCTGCCTTAATCATTTCATAATATTTTGTTTTATTCAAGAATATTTTTTTTTCTTACATTACAGATCTATTATGTTTTAGTGTTTTAGATAATTAGACCGTAACTATTATATAACAACTCAAATATTAAAAATTAGACACTTCTACTCAATATCATTTTTTCGCATTTTTTAAAAATAAATCATGTATTCTTTTTCTTGATAAAAATATTCATAAAATTAATCCTGACTTGTCCTTTCTCTTAAACATACATATAACCTATGATTTTTTTAAAACATGGTATGTGCACAAATATTTCTGTAAGGAGCATTAAATAATGAACGAAATCGTTAGTCTATAAATACTTTAAACCATTGAAAATATTTTCAAAAATATATACTTTTTAATCATAAATCATAATCTGTTTACCTTGCCTCATCAAATAATAAGAATACTATAACAATAAATATAAAACATAATTTATAATGGTAACTTGTTGCATCAATTGTATAACACTATTACATTAGCTTTCATGGATACAAAGGGAGTAATCTTCATGGCTATATTTGGAATACCCACCGTAGAATATTCCTTTAATCTCTTAGGAGAAACCCCACTGATTAACTCTATATTATTACTGAATTCATTGGAGTGATGTCATAGGATACACTTTATAAGTTTATCATGTAACCACCCATACTCATAAAAAATTACAAAAAACATTAATAAAATCATAACAAATAAAACAAACGTAAAGAAAAATAACATTTACACTTTGAAATCACATTTTATTTTTACAACTATGTACAATCATAAATATAAAATCATTATTTTCAAATAAAATGGTAAAAATTTATTTTAATAATAAAACAATTTAACCAACACAAAATTGAGAAATTATATTCATGATTTATATGTTAAAAAAATACTTTTGGATTTTGTAAAACTATTTGAAAGAGTACCTTTAAAAGATGTTTTCAAAACAAAAGTCCCATACCTTGAGTCTGAATCATCACGTAAAATCATTATCACAATGAATAAAAAACATAGTTTAATTATTTAATTTATCGATAAATATTTGAACTTTTATTATTCTTTTTATATAACTTATTTTTATGTTATAACAATTACAAAATTATTTATGTTCATGTCGATAATTTTGATGATATTTGCTACTTGGGTATAAAATGACATCGGAAAGTAAAATATAGTTGAAGTGGTAACTATTTCATCATATTTAGAATAATATTAATGAAATATTAATCAATTTTTTATATCAATTATATTTTTAAATACATTATTTAAACATATATATGAATAATGAACAACATTACAATCTTGGAGATGGTATGTTGTAAGTACGCATGAGTAATGTTTTAATTTTTCACTGATAATTATGGAAAGAAGATAAAAATTATTTTATCTTGAAAAAATTATAATAAAATCAATAATATAATATTAATAATTCATATATATTTATACATATAAGTCATGTGAAGTGGTGATTAAAAATGAATCACATCGCTTCATTGAGGTGATAGTTTAAAAGTATGCACGAAGAAGTTATCATTTTTATGTGTATGGAAAGTAAGAAATTGACTAATAAATTATTATCTTATAATGATAAATAGATCATGAATATCATATATAAACCTTAATTCCATTATTATAATCAATAATGAGAGATGAGGATGAAAAAAGTATTATAGCAATTCGTGGAGGTGGTAATTCACACATACGCATGAATAATAAATTATTTCCTATTTGATTGAAGTGGATATGGATTTAGGTGATAATATTAACATAAAACATATGAAAATATTTAGGATACTATAGTTATTATTTCATAATTTATGAATCAGAAATTATGGAAATGGAAGAATAAACAAAATAAAAATACATTAAAAACGATACATTTTATTTCGAGCAATCTCCATTGATTAACAAATTAAAACCTATACGGTGAGTGTTTTGTCTAAACTAAAAACTATTTAATGTTTGGTGGGATTAATGGAATGTATTTTTGAAGATCATGGTAGAACCAAATAGGTTTTTAGGTGTTAATAATAGTGAATAATGAGTTTCTTTTCATAAGAGAGGGTAGGGCCAATCTTTGAATTATTCAAAATATTAAATTAATATAAATTAATTATAGTAAAAAATGGGTAAAAAGTGATTTATTAATTATTTATGATGAGTATGAGTCAAAATATAATCATAAAATTAAAATTATACAAGTTTTTAATATTTTCTAAACCTTATCTTTTTTTAACCCTTATTTAACCTTTTTAATTTTTACCATGATATCATTTAATATACAAATTGGGGTTAACATAATTAATATAAGATTAGAAAATAAAAATTAATGATTAATTTATGATATTTTGTGACTTAACCCAATCATTAAGATAAATATTATATTTTTTAATTTTTTTTAAAATTTAATAAATTATTTTATATTTTAAAATATTGTTGGTGTTAATTTTGACATTATTTATTTTTTTATTTTTAAAAATATAATCACACGATTATATATTAGAAAAGCCTCTTTTAAAACATAAAAAACAAGTCAAATTACTCTAGAAATTTTATGTATGACATAAATTTTTATTCTTTCATTAATTAATAAATTACTGCATTATCATTGTGTCACTATTTAATTTAGTTTTTTATTTCCTAAAAATTCTATATAAATTTCCATGAAGTAGGTAAAAATAATACATTTCTAAATAATACATATATTTTAATAGATCTCATATGTAAACCCATATTAAAAATACATTACTTTTTAAAACAAGGGTGTGGAAAATTTTTTCTTCTCTTTGAATATAGTATTATAAATGTCTTACTCAAACCCAAGTGGATTTCAATAGATATAACTTCAAACAAAGGATTATTTTTGTTTCAAAAAATTATAAAATAATTAGGACAAATGTTATTGTAATATTATATTGGTTATAATATTATTTTTAACTTTAATTACCCTATTTGCCATCAACTGGCATAAAAACAATATTACTAAAGTAACTATTCATATTGTCCAAAAATAAAAAGGGATCTATATAATAACTTTGGAACTTATAATTAAAAATATGAAATCAATTTTTCAAAATAAAAAACATATAATAGAAATAAATTTATTAAAAATTAATCTTCATGTCAGATTGAGAAAACAAGTTTTTAATGTAAAAATGTTAAAAAATTCACAATGTATTTATATCCAATTTAAATGTGAAATTGATTCCAATGAGATAAAGTAGATTAATTGGTAAAATAATGATCTAAATATATTTTATAACCAATTAAAATAATAATATATGTATAAAAATAAATTATACAAATAACTGTTCTGAATTACAATAGAATATTTTCACCATTCATTAAAATATGAAACTTATTAGAAAATTACCGAAAATTAAACCAAAGTAAATATTGATATAAAAAATTCAAATAATAAGTTTATTTAGTCGAATATAATTTGTAGCAGTGTTACAAACTAGATTTAAAACAAGTGTTCCATTAGTCGGTGATAAAAACTACTTTTTAGGAAAATAATGTTTTTTTCAATGAAACTATTTTTATCGTATACACTACTAAACATAATTTAAAATTTAATTATTATCTAAATACGAAATTAAAAATAATTATTATATCATGAAATGGTAGTTAAATAATTATCATCTTTTGGAAATCGTGTCCTCTTTATTTTATTCACCTATTAAATAAGTGGGGATGTATTTCCCTAATAGAATTTTTAGATTCACATATTTCCTCTTCAACCATATGGTTTTTACATAGAACCATAACCTGATGAATCACCTTATTCCAAAAAATATTCTCTCTATGATCAAAAACCAAAACTAGATGTTCCTCATCAGAATGATTCTCTTCCAACAAAACTACTTCTGGACTCAAAACATGAGTGGGATCTGGTATACACATTATTTACAATGAAACATGAAGGAAAATTCACACAGTAAAAAACTTATACAACATTATCTTGGATATTATAGGGTCTAATTACCCTTGTACTCAACTTTCATTTCTTACCAAAAAGAACTACACTTTTCCATAGTGAAACATTGATAAAGAGATGATTACTTATCTAAAAAGAAAGATCCTTCCTTCAATTATTTTCAAAACTTTTTTGTAACACCCCAAGCTTCCACGATACGTTTCCCTTCGAATAATGCGATAGCGTGTGTTGTACGCAACCTCGAGTTCTAACACACACCACAACTAATTAAACTAGCCGTTGTGAATAGTAATACCTACTTTTTGAAATCATATATATTTTATATTTCAAAATGGACTTCATTTTTGGATTCGGAATATGGAATTTAGCCTAAGGTGAAATTTTGGTACATTTCGGATAACTTTCATATTTTGATGAATAGTGAAAATTACTAAATTTTAATTAAAAACAACTTTTTTAATCAAAATATTTAATAATAATAAATTATGAATTTTAGTAGTTTTAAAGTATATTTAGAATATATTTTTACCATTTAATATAATTTTGGTCATTGGACATAATTTTACAATTACACCGAACATAAACAAGTGTCAATATTTTGATAGTTATTATCTCTTAAAAACACGCTTTTTGTTTTGACAACGGGAATTAATTTTAAATTAATTTCTGCCACTTCTGTGTTTTGAATTTAGGAAAATGGATTCCATATTTGGAATCAGGATGTCCAAATTATGTAAATAGGTAACTTTTATTTTTACACATTTTGAATAATTACTGCGGTAAATATTTTATTTACCATGGTTAAAGGGTAAATCTGGTAAATAAGGGTTAAAAAATAATATTATAATAATACAAAATTACCCTAAAACGTGTCCTAACCTTATTGGTGGACACATAACCGACCATGGGCATCCTTGGGTCAATTTGGGGACCCCTTGGAGCCACGTTTATGTGGTAGGGACACATTATATTAATAAAGTTAAAATAAAAATAAAAATGGCATAAGCTTACATCTTTTAGAAGAACAATTTTTACATAGGGTTATACATGTTGGATTTTCTATTATAAATATTCATTAGAAAGCTAAAACGATTTCCTACATAATGATATTTTATTTATAATTTTTAGACATCAAATAATTTAAATTATTAATGACACAATAATGATGCAATGTTTACCTCATTAATAAATCATTTAAATAAATAAGATTATAATGAATAAAATATTATCTAAAACCTGTCCAATTCTTATTGGTTTATGTTATTTAGAATATGAGTCATCTTATCTTCGACCTCAATGAATTTTGGACTATTATAAACCGAATATAATTATATTATAAAGTATTACTTTCACTCTTTCCTAAAGAGCCCCTCCTCTCCCTTATAAAAGGAGACCACTTATACTCATTCCTCACACCTCTCAAGCCACTTGGCTCATCCAAACCCTGCCCAAATAAGCTCCCCACATCCCTCTCCTCCCCCTTGAAGCTTCCCCTTAGGCAGAAAGCATTTCAAGAAGTCCTTTGGTTCCAACCAAAGTGAGTTACCTAAATTAAAGGTAACGATTTCTCTTAAATTATTTTCATTTATTTTGCTTCTCCAACCCCCAAACGCTTTTTATTTCCTTTCTTTTGTAACAACACCAGTATCCTCAATATACTAGGATGTTGTTATAAGAAGGATTCAAACTACACATACACACAACTCCATCTAATGGATGATGAACATAATGTTTCTGTGGATGGCAAACTAACGCCTCACGAAACGATGATTGTTCAAATACATCTTACCGCCTCTCATGGTGGCCATTATGATGGAACTGTAATTAAATATGATATTAATGATATATATTTTATATATAAGCTTCTGTAATTCCATTTTATTTCATACCATTATTCGTTTCATGTTGTATATACATACGATAATTTCATTTGAGGAAGTGCGGACTACCGCCCCCTTAAAGTGATATGACTCGTTCATACCACACATGGAACGTATAAAGGATGGTGTTAATTAACTTAAGTAACATATATAAAATATTATATTATACTGGAATAGTAATATACCTATGTATCATTTGGATTCAATTCTTTTAAAATAAAAATTAAATGGAAGTAGCGTTCGTGCGTACGTACGGACTACCGTCTCCACGAACGCGATGAGATTCATTCTCCATCGTAACCATTCAAGTCTTATTATCATTTTAGGGTTAAAAATAATGTTAATATAATTCTGATTATGAATAAGATTTAATCTATCCATTACAAACATGTCTTACGTAACCAAACATTTAAGAAGAACGAATCGATTATCACCCGAAACGACGATAATACTAAGATATTATTAATAAAGCAATGTTAAAAGATAATATATGATATCATATTAATGTATATGATTCTTGTATAATTTCATAACAATTATTTCACCATTATACAGGAGGTTAACCTACCCCAACCAAGGAAAAGTACATGGTAAGGGTTATTTCACAATCTCTTCATTATCCGAGGTTGTATTATACATAATAATCTACTGGGATCTCTTTATCATCCACATCCATGTTTCTTCGAAATGTATTTCAAAACATTTTTAATATTTACAAGAATATGGGTTAAAGTCATTTATACCCTTGTTTGACTTTTTATAAGAGGTTTATAAAGGAATCTTTCCGTCGTTTTCAAAACAAGGTCCTTTTTAACCTTTTCGACAGAATTGAGGTAAGAATGTTTTTTTTAACTTATACGGCGGGTGCGGTTATTTTACGCCGTTATAAAATCTTCAAAGCCTCCCTTACAAGCTTATAAGAATATTTTCAAAGAAAATGTTTTATTTTATATGGATCTTAAATGATTTCAAAATAAAAAGAGATATTTCTTTAAAAAGAATTTTGATTTCATCTATGTCAACATCCTTTGATGGATTTTACGCTTATTTGAAGTTGATTTATTGTAATACAAAAATTCTATATTGTATTGAACGTTTTGTGATATGTTTGACTGTGGATGTGCTATTTTTATACCATTCATAGTTTATGGTGAAATTATTTACATTTCGTATGATAGTTTTAATACGAATGTTTATGTTATGTTTAAACCTTTTCATATGGGAATGCATTGGACTTAATATGTGACGGGTGGAGCCCGCTATAGCTCCTCGATGCATCGGTAGGTCTCATGAGACAAACTAGTGTCTTGGCACAAGGCCTTGAAAAAATCTTATTTGTAGTCTTGGCACGAGGCCTTGGCTATGTGGTTATGATAGTATGGCATTATGCATTCCAACATTATGAAAGTGGTTATTGATATTGCATGTGATTATTCGATTAGTAGAATATCCATGTGAATAAGTAAATGGAATTATTTCATTTTACTTTTGCCATACTATGTTGAAGTTCAATTTTAAAAGGCTTTTGTTTTAGTAATTCATTGCCTTAAATGTTTATGCTTATTTTGAATGTTCCGCTATATTGTTATCCTTACTGGGCATTTGAGCTCACCCCTTTTCTATGTTTTATTTTTCCCAGGTAGTGAAGAAGTAAATTATGAATGATTTGCAGGGATATTATGAGGGGTTAATAGTGTGGATATGAAGACTTTGTTGTTGTAGTAGTTTTTCACTTTGAAATGTAATGTAAAACTTTATAATTACATCTAGTGTTTCCAAGGCTACTAAACAAATCGGTCTTTCGAGATTTGATCTTTCTTGTGATCATGCCAATGTTATGTAATAATGCACCGACTCTGGGTAACTGGGGTCGGGGCGTTACATTTTTTACCTTCTCTGAGATGTTATCATGTTTTTTTTAAATCAAATGAACTTTCTATTCTATTTATTCTACCAATTCTAGTCTCATAAACTTCATCCCAAAACACAATAGTTTGACACCGCTTTTCATACAATACCTCAAATGGATTCATATGTATACTAGAATGAAAACTATTATTATGAGAACACTCAATAAAATAAGTATGAAAATCCAAACATCCCTGATAATCTATTAAGAAATCATGTATCATGTTCTCAAGATTCTAAATTGTACCCTCTTACTTATATCATATTGAGGACAAAAAGTTGTACCAAAATTTAATTCAATACACTTCAACTTCTGAAGGTCATTCCAAAAGTTAAAAGTGTACCTATGATCACAATCAGATACAATGGATAGAGGAACTCCCTGTAAATTATCTATCTCTTTAAGACACATCTGAGAATGATTTTCTAGAAATAGATTGTTCTAATAAGAAATAAATGAGATGATTTAGTCAATTAGTCAATAATAACCCAAATCGCTTTGTTACCTTGAGAAGTATTCAACAATCTTAATAAGAATTCCATATATTTATTTTCCAATTTCCAATGTGGCACTAAAAAAACTTGAATCATCCCACTCAGTAACTATAATTATTATTAACCGATTGAAAAGTTAAACATCTCAAGTTAAAATCATCAATGCCTCCTTTCATTGAATTCCACAATCAATACATCAAATGGTCTCTTTACATCTTACTACTACCAGGATGTACTAAAAATAAAGAAATACGTGCTTCACATAACAACTATTTATTCAAATTTTAAACACAAGGCACACATAGTCTCTTACTAAATCATAAAAAACAATCTTTATCAATGTTAAAATTTTAAAACTTACCCTTTTAAACCAATTAATCCTTTTTCTATAACCCATGGTCTTCCTTATGCACATTCATAATCCTATCTGATAGAGATGATCACATTGATATTTAAAACAAAAAAAAATTAATTTCTAATACTAACAACTTCTAATAAAAAATTTATTAAATCATTAACCAAAGGATCATGTTCCAAACATAACATGGTTAATGTATAAATACTTTTATGACTCAAAATATCAGCAACTTTATTTGCTTTTCTCATATGATAATGAAATGTGAAATCATAATCATTGATTAGTTCCATCCATATTATATGTCTCATGATAAATTCTTTCTATGTTAATATATACTTAAAACTTTTATTATCAGTATATATTTCACTTTTTTCTCCATACAAATGATGCCTCCAATTTTGTAATGAAAAATTGTAGTCAATTCTAAATCATGCGTTAGGTAATTTAACTCATGTGGTTTGAAAAATTCATGAAGCATAATCAATTACCTGATCATTCTGAATTAGGAAGCAACCATGTTATTTCAACTAAGCATCACCGTAAACGAAAAATTCACCATTTCATGAAGGAAAGGGAAAAAATAGAGCATTCAATAATCATATTTTAAATTCCTAAAAAAATTATCAGATTATTTTGTCTAGATAAACTTAACACATTTTCATGTTAATGTAGTTAGTGGGATAGATAACATTGAATAGTTTTAAACAAATCTTCAGTAATTTCCCACTAAGACAAGAAATATATGACTCTCAGTTACATTTTCGTTTATTTCCCATTTCTCGACAATCTTTGTTTTTGAATGATCAATAATTATGACATCTTTAGATACAATGTGACCAAAGAAAGAAATTTATTGCAACCAAAATTAACTTCTACAGAATTTCATATGTTGTTGCTTTTATTTTGTGGTTTTTAATACAACCCACATATAACTTTGATATTCCTATTTACTATTAAAATATACACAAATTTCCTCAATAAACACAACCAAAACCTTATTCACAATCTCTTAAAATATTCTACTCATAATAACCATGTATATAACCAGTGCATTAGTTAACAAAAATGGCATAAATAAAAATTCATAATACTCAAATCTAGTCTAAAATTTTGTCTTCTAAATTTCTAGTTTATTAACTTTCAATTGATGGAAACCCAAACATATGTCAACCTTCGAAAAATTGACTGATCCTAGAAGCTGATAAAAAAACAGCCTAAATATGAGGAAAATTAGACTATTTCAAAATAGTGATGTTATTCAAGGCTCTATAATAATTCAAAAGTCTCATTGAACTATATTCCCATTTTAAATAAAAGGTAAGAGAAATTCATGGTGAAGTTATAGGTTAAATGAAAAATTTATCTAATAACTCATTCAACATCTTTTTCAATTATAAAATTTCAATTTTAGACATTTGATAAGGTGGTTTAGAAATTATCTTAGAATAAGGAACTAAATAAATAGTAAATTCAACTTCTTCAGAAGGTATAATACTAGGAAACTCATTAGCAAAAACATCCAAATACTCATTTACCACCAGCACATCATTTATCTGAAAACTATATTTATTTTCCATAATATGTTCAAGAAAACATTCATTTCAATATTTTAATAGTTTCTCAGCTTTCGTATATGTTGTCAATGGAATGGGATTATTCTTGTACACAAACTGAAAATCTTTCTGAAAATATTCTTCTTTATCTCTACCTTGTATCTTATAATGGTAAATAGAAATCCAATCAATTCCTATAATAGCATCATACTCTACTAGAGGAAAAAAATAATGTTTTTAGGTAAATATTTTCCATATCAAAAGACTAGAAGTTTTTTATAATTTCTTTGTTCCTTAATTTACCCCCATGTGTTTTGACAATAAGATATTAATTTATTTATCAAGGTGGAATTCAAAATTTAAGGAAAATTTCCAAAAAATTAATGAATGTGTACCCACTAAATCAAAAAACATATTGAAAAAATAAGAGAAAACAAGATATGTTCCCAATACCACTTAATTTGATGGCCTGACATCTACTGATGTACATAAAATCTATTTCACCACACCTTTATACTTATAGTTTTTCTACTTCCCATCATTTAGATTACTCTTCAGACACTCATTTGTAAATTGGCCCATCTCATTTCACTAAAAACATTTTAATGAATCTATCCCATATTTGTTTCCACTACTATTATCTTTTTCATTATATTTATGACCCTTATGCCATATTTTACCACATCATAAGAACTTACCAAAATTAAAAAGGTACTCCCTACTGTGGTTTTCACAAAAAATTCTCACAAATAGTAAATTTAATTTTCTATCCATCAGATTTCTTTGATGAATTATTCACTATCACTTTCCCCTCAACCCCCTTTTCTAATAGATTTTAAAGAACATGTAATCATCGACCAAATCCATTTACAAAATCTTTGAACATCAACAAGTTTATTATATCTTTTTAATTAATGAGAATCCAATTTACATTGATATTTTAGAATTAATCCTAAGTAAGAATGATTGATCTAACTATTAGGATCATGGATGAAATTTGGAGCAAATATTTCCACTTGAGTGAATTTTTTTCCATATGAAGACACTGAATCTTCCTCCTTCATAAATTTTAAGAATCTTTTTCATCCTTAGTCAAACCTCCTTAGAGAAATATTTCACTAGAAATATATTTTTTTAATTCATCTCAGTAAAAAAAATCAGTATCCTCATTATCATTGATATTATTAACCATCGACCACCACTGATCAGCTCCACCTTCAAAATGGTAAATAAAAAGAAAGGAAATTATTTTTCTGAACACCCCAAGACATCAAAAATCATTTTTATGTATTTAATCTATCCTTTAGCTACTGCTGGGTCGGATTATCCTCTGAATGATGGTGGATATTTCTTTACAAAATGCTCCACTACTGACATATTCTTCTGTGGTTGATCTAATTGATCCCATGCATGGATGAAACCACTATTTATAGCATGTTTCAACTGATCCATCACTTCAAAAAACAGCTCATTTTCAATTCTGACTGTCTCAAAATTTTTATTCGGAAAGATGTTATCCTATTGACACCTTCCTACCATAGCTGCCCTATTTCCTATATGAAAAAAAATTCTGACTAGATATATTTTAGTTGAAGCAACATGGTAATCTTTAAATACTATATCATTTAAATTTAACAATAAAGTAAAAATATTTTATGGATATTATATTAAAAACTTTATAGTACCTAATGTTTTGTAAACCAACCATTGATACCAACTATAAAGACATTTCCATAATCATTACACAATATTTGGTTTTAGTCAAAGATATTACTTTTCTCCACATTAGGGATCTTTTTAAGATTATATTTTTAGATAATTAGCCTATAAATGTTACATAACAACTCAAATATTACTATGTAGACACTTATACTCACTATCCTTGTTTCAAAATGAAAAACTTTTTAAAATAAAATAGGAATTATTTTTCTTGAAATTTTTTTTCAAAACATTCATCATGACATCCTCATTTAACTTTCCCATATTAGTACCATATAAAAAACATTTGAAAAAAATGGGATGAGAACAAAATTCTCAGTAATGTTAATAAAATAATGAAAGAAACTAGAAGTCCACGATTACTTAAAACCCTTGAATTTTTTTACAAAGATTTACTTTTCACCCATAAATCATAAGCTCTTTACCTTACCTCATGAAGTAAAAAGATTCCTATAAAACTCCATACAAAAAATAAATCATAAATGTAACTTGTAGAATAAATTCCATATCAATCTTACAGTTTATTTCATAGATACATTAGGAATAACCTTCACAACTACATTTGAAATACCCTACAAATAATATTCCCTTAATCTATTAATAGAAACCCTACCGATTAACTCTGTCTCAATACATAATTAATTGGAGAGCTATCATAAGATCACTTTACCTTTGTTTATCAAAACATTTCCCATACTCATAAACAATTTCCAATAACTAGGACATAATCATAACACATTAAATAACCAAAAAGGAAAAATAAAAATTTCTACTTTAAAATAATAATTCATTTTTACAAAGTCGTACACTCATAAATGACGACACATTATTTTAAAATAAAGAGGTAAAATTCTAAATGAAGCATAAAATAATAAAGTTGAAATAAAATAGAGAAATTAAATTACTGACATATGTGTTAAATGAACAGTTATTTTCATATTTTGTTAAAATAGTTAAAAGAGTAAATTTAAAATATGGTTTCAAAACCAAAGTCCCTTACCTTGAGTCTGAATCATCACATAAAATATTTATTTTCCTGAATAATAAATGAATTTTAATTATTTAATTTCTTTGTAAGCATTTAAAATTTTATTATTCCTTTTATATCATTTATTTTCAGTTTATATAAATTATATAATTATTTAAGTTCATGTAAGATGTTTTGATGATATTCGATACCTGAGTCTAAAATGGCATTGGTAAGTCAAATAACATCAAAGGGGTCATTAGTACATCATACCCAAAATAATATTCATTAAAAATAATCAATTTTATATATCAATTATAATTTTAAAACCATTCATTAAATATGGATATGAAAAATAAACAATGATACAATTTGGAGATGGTAAGACGTACATATGCTTGAGTAACGGTTTCATTATTCAACAATCATTATGGAAAGAAGGTAAATATTATTCTCTATTTATAGATTTATAATAATATTATTAATATCATATTAATCATTTATATATACTTATATATATTATCCAAGTGATTTGATGATTAAAAATGAACCACATCGCTTCATTTATGGGATAATTCAGACGTACAAAAGAATGCCATTATCATTTTTATGTGCGTGGAAATTAAAAAAATAATTGATATGTTATTATATTATAATAATTAATATGTTATTAAAAGAATATATAAACATTAATTCCATCATTATAACCAATCTAGAGATACAGTGATGGAAAATTAATTATATCAGTTCGGGGAGGTGATAATTCACATGTACGCACAGACGATTAATTCTTTCCCATTTGATGGAATTGGACATGGATTTAGGTGATGATATTAACATAATAACATCTAAAAATACTAAGGATATTGGATTTATTATTTCATCATGTCTGATGAAAATTTTATGGTAATAGAACAAAAAACAAGATAAAATAACTTTAAAAATCAAATATTTCTTTCAAAAATTCTCCTTTAATTAACACCTTAACGCCTATAAGATGAGTTTTATGACTAAAATAATGACTATAGAATATGTTCCCAGATTAAAATAAGGTATTTTATCCAATTTTGGCCAAACCAAATAGGTTTTAGGTGTGAATAATTGATAATAATGGGTTCCATTTTATAGGAGAGGGGAGGGACACTCTTGGAATTCTTCAAAATACTAAATTAATAGAAATTAATCATCCATTAAAAAATGTACTAAGTGATCAATTTAGAATATTTAATTATTATGGGTTGAAGTAAAATCATATAATAAAAATTAGATATGTTTTTAATTTTTTTAATACTTTATGTTTGTTTCAACCCTTATTTAACCCTTTTAATTCTTACCATGATATCTTTTAATTTACAATTTTTTGGTTAATATGATTATTATAAAATAAAAAAAACAATAATTGAGACATTGATGAAGTTTTTTATACTTATAAAAATCATTTTTCCAAATATTATATTTTTAGAAATTTTATATAATTTAATAAAATATTTTATATTTTTAAAATACTATTACTGTCAATTTTGACAAGATTCATTTATTAACATTTTAAAAATATTATCACAACATGATATATTAAAAGAAAACATTTTAAACATAAATAACCCCTCAATGTAATACCAAAAATTCTTAGATGAAATTAATTATATCAAATTATATTTATTTTAATATTTATAATATTATTAATTTGATTCTTTCATTAATTAAGCAATTAGTACATCATCATTGTGTGACCATTTAATTTAATTATTTATTTCCTAAAAATTTTAAATAAATTACCATGATGTAGGTAAAAAATTTAGATTTTTAAAAAATATTTATATTCAAAGATATCCCTGGTATATACCCATATTAAAAATACTTTACTTGTTAAAAATAAGGATGTGGAAAAGTTTGTCTTCTCTTTGAATTTATTATTATAAATTTTTTACCCTCACCCAATAATATTTCAAAGGTTATAACTTCTATCCAAGGATGGTTTTCATTGGAATAAAATCATACAATTATATTAGGCCATGTTTTATTTTAATTTTACATTAGTTATTATATTATTTTTACCTGTAATTACCTGACCTACCCTTAACTGTGGTAAAAATGTATTATAGAAGTTATTATTCATAATTTTCAAAAATAAAATTGAACAATTTACTAAATTTGGACCTTATGATTCCAAATAATAAATCTATTTTTAAAAATTAAAAAAACATATAATTGTAAGAAATTAATTAAAAACTATTTCCATTCTCAGAATGAGAAAAAGAGTTTTTAATGTAAAAACATTCAAAAGTTCACGAAGTATTTATATAAAATTTCTATGTGAAATTGATTCCAATGATCTAAATTGGATTAAATGACAAAAAATTTATCGATTTATAATTTAAAACCAATTAAAATGATAATATTACTATATAAATAAATTAGATGAAAAAGTAGTTTTGAATTAAAATGTAGTATTTTTACTATTTCTTTAAATATGAAATTTATCAGAAAAATACATAAAATTTCACTAAATTACATTTACATATTATTCTTTTGAAGATGAAGTTTATTTTTTAAAATAATATTTATAAAAGTGATACAACTAGATTTAAAATAATCAATACATTAAAAGAATATAAACTATTTTTTAGAAGAATATTTTTTTAACAATAAAACCAGTTTTATCATATATGATATTGAACATTGTAACACTCTGAAATTATAGAGTATGAATATTATATTTTATAGTTTGTATGAGACATGATACCAAGAACATAAGGAAAAATAATAAACTGATAATTTAAAATATATTTACTATTTTAAATAAAATTGATATATTCTATATTTGGCAATGAACTTGACACCGAGTTACTTTACATTACATGTAAGAGTGATTTTCTTCAAATGCTTATATAAAATGGAAAACCAAGTTTTATCAAATAATGACATGATATTAAATAATATAAGATATAACCTAGCCTTTAAATTATTATTTATGAAAAGGGGTACTAATTTATAAATATCTATGTTTAACAAAAAATGAAATTTGATTCATTGGTTATAAATTAATTATAAATTAATATGGAAACTGATTGAATATAAAAGAAATTATTATTATTTTCACAAAGTACTTATAACGTAATATATTTAATTAATAATAATTAGTTGGGGATATTAATTTAATATACATAAATATCATATATTCCATAAATCATTTTTTAATATCATCTAATAGATTTGATAAGCATAAGATAAGAACAAACCCTATTTTACATATAAAAATCTATATTTTTATAAATGCAATTTTACTACATTATAATAGAAAACACATTTTAAATATGAATTTTTAAACATTAATTGATTTAATATGTAAAAATAACCTTAATATTTTAAATGGAAACAAAATAATTAGGTTAGGGTGAATTTTTGATATTTTTTTGAGACATTTCATTTTTTAATGAATTGTTAAAAATACTGAATTTTAGTTCAAAACTACTTTTCATATAATTTATTTATTAAGTTAAATTAGAATTTTAATTGGATTTAATTTTTAATTTGAGAATATTTTTATTAATTAATACAATTCATATAATTGTAATCATTTTCACTTTGAAATTAATTATAAAAACTATGCAAATTTTCAGACATTTTTACTTTAAAAAACCGCAGTATCTTCTCGAATGCGGGATGAATTTTAAATTAATTACTACAAATTATATTATTAGAAGTTATAATAATGGATTACAAATTTGGAATTATCCTAATTTATATAGTCTAATGAGACCAACTTTTTTGTTTTTGTAAAAAATGATTAGTGAATGTAATTAAAATAAATTACAATTATTAAGGTAAAATTCAACTAAATAAAGGACTAAAAATTTAATTGAATGGCCCAAATGACCTATAAACTTTTCAAAAGCCCATTTTATGTCCATAATTATTCCATGAAACTTATATTATTGATTTTAGTAGGTTTTTAAGAGTATTATTAGGTAAAAACATGGGTACACCTAACTTCTTTTAAAAAATACCAAGTCAGTATTTTTTCCTTCCTTATAAGTGGACACCATCACTTCCCATTTTTCACACCTCTCAAACCACTTAAGATCATAAAACATATAACCATACAGCTTTCCAAAACACTTAATATATACCTTTAATACACCTTTGGGTTTAATTTTTCCAAGGAATAATTTTGCAACAATCCAAAATAAGTTACCCAATTAAGAGGTCACGTCTTCTCTCAAGGTCTCTAGTTTCATTTCCATTCTCCACCCCCTAAAATAAATTTATTACATGATTATATAACGAAAATAGTATACTAAATATACTAGTATATTTTTATCTAATGTTTTTAATTACATTTACAGACACCTCTATTTAATGGATAACAAACATACTATTTCTGTGTATGGAGAATTACTACCCCACAAAATGATGATTGTTCATTTTTTCCGTACCACAACTCATGGTAGAAAATAATGATGGAAAATAAATTTATATATGTTATATATGATATTTATAATTTATCTACACTTATGTAATTTTTATTTTAACATAAATTTATTCTTTCCATCTTGTGTAAATACGATAATTTCTGTTGAAGAAATGTTGACTACCGCCCCCTCAAAGTGATATGACTCATTTATATCATAAATGGAATGTATACAGGATTGTTTTAATAACAATATGTAACATATATACCATATATATGATATAAAAATTATAATATACATATTCACCATTTATTTTTCATTCTTTTAATACCATAAAATTGAAAGTAGTGTTCATGTGTATGTACAGAATATCGTCTCCTTGAATGGTGCGCTTAATTTATAATATCAAAATATAGTGGAATAATATAAATAAATATATAATGAATATATATGATAATAAATTAACGTTTTACATTCTATATATTATTAAATAATTATCTAATTAATATGAATAAAAAATGAAAAGTATAAACATACTTGAGAAAACTAGATAATGAACACCTAAAATAGTTCAAATAATGAAAGAGTATTAACAAAGGGGAAATAAAATATTATTATAAATTAATATATTATATTTTAAAAAGGAGTATGGTTCAGCTATAAGTTAGTAACATATTGTAAACCACTATACATGAGGATAAAGACCAAACAACCAAAAAGAAGTTTAAGGTACGAGATTTCGTCTCAATTTACCTTCCATTGAGACTTATTTTTATAATGAAACAAATTTCTTTTATTTGGTATATATAATTCCATTTGACATGTTATATAGTGAATGTACTTATTTTCATGATATTATAAGTTTCATTTAATTCATGTGGAATTATTTTTTATATTTTTATATGTGGTATAAGACACATTGGAATGTTTAAATAATATTTTTCCTCAAAAATGTTTTAATATAAAAAACCATTGTTGTTACTTATCCCCCTATGAGGTATTATTATTAAATAGGAATTCGTTATTAAATTTTTATATTTGATTAGGAATGTTATTTATTTTATATATGAGTAATTCTTGGGGCGTGTAATACATGGGTTGGGAACCGTTTAAGGTAAGCCCTACGGGTTTGGGGACTGGTTAATGAAATCACCTCAATGTATCAATAGTCTCATGAGATGAAATATCTGTCCAAAATAGATCGGTTTTTATTTGATAGCTAAACTATCTTGTGAATGGTCTTGACGGTACACATTCCATGTACCTATGAAACATGGTGTCTAATAATTAATCATTTCCCTTATTTAGTTCTAGTTATTATTCATCCATGATACTTTTCATTACCATATCTATGAATACATATAATTATTTATTTATTGATTAACTGAAATGTGTTTCAGTTTCTTACCTTTCCATATTGAATTTTCCTTATCTAGTTATTGGAATAGAATGTGTTATCAGGTATTTACCTTACCATGTTAATTTATTCTCACAGATTCATTATCGATTCCACTTTACATAACCTTACTAAGAATTTGAGATCACCCTTATTATGTTACCATTCCCTAGGTTATAAAGAAGAAATATTTGAATAAGCATTCAAAGATGCAATTTATTCCATTTTATTATATATCACGTTGGTATTTCTTATCTTCCAATGTATTATGGGTATCATGTATGCATATGGACTTCCAATACTACTAAACTGATTATTATTTTGGGATTTAATTCTTTGTAATCATATCAATGTAATAAAGTAATACAGAGGATCTAGGCTTCTGGGTCAGATCATTATAGTTGGTATCAGTCGGAGGTTTAGCAACAAAATTGAAAAGTAGACTTAGAAAACATATATTAGGGAGAAAAAACATAAGATTGAAATCGAGGATAATTAAAGAATATAACCATAGAATTTTGGTAATATAGAGATTATGTGGGTGTTCCTAGAAATACATCCCTATCTGGATACTATAAGTTGATCTGGTTTTGGAACATATGTACATAGAAGTAAAAACTCCAACAAGGTGTGTAGGCCCTGAGTTGGTATAACCTGGTACATGAAAATGGGCCTTATTGTGAACCTAGTTTGATACACCTGGATAATTCTCTTAGGATAGTTCGCATTTTTTTACCTACAATTATGAAGGATTTGAAATTAAAGATGACCCCAAATTAAATAATGATTATAATTTTAGGATTCATGATGCATAAATTTTTGTTTTGTTATATACTCTATTTAGAGTTAAACAGAGTTCACAACTTTATGAGATAATCCAATGTATTCCATTATATTGAAATGGTTCCTGGAAGGAATAATGGAAACCATAATCATGGAAAGTATAGATATTTCCCAAATGAGGAAACAATTATGGCAGATACTGTAATTGAGAATGTTATTGATATATTAGGTAATCATAGTCATGTTATGAAAAATAACCTTGTATGAATGGAGAAACTAATTACACAGAGGGAATATCATATGATATATTTCTTTATATAACACCCCATGGTTTCAAAGTACGTTATTTCTTTAAAGTAATTCAATAAATTTCACTATACACAACACCGAGTTCAAGGGCACCACAAGTTACCAAACTTTCCGTTCGAAAGCAGTTATGAATAGAATTAAATGAATTTTGAACTTTATATAATACTTATAATTTTAGAATCCATATTATGAGTTTAATAGACATAATTTTAGAACAAATAATGTTTTTCAGATAAAATAATTATTTTTCAAAAAAATGCAATTTTACCGCATTTTAATAGCGAACCCTTTTCAAATCCAATATTTGAAAATTTTATATATTCAATTTGACAAAATAAAATTCTTCTTTAGAATAGGGACATAAGAATTTAATTTCAATAATTTTTTGGTGTTTTTATGATAACTTTCATATTTGGTTGAATAGTGAAAAATACTATATTTTAACTGAAAACAACTTTTTTAATCAAAATAATTTATAGTGTGGAATTATATATTATAATTTTTTGGAAGTATAATTAAATTAAATTTTTACCATTTAATCCAATGTTTTTCGTTGGAATTAATTTCACATTGAAATTATACATAAACAAGTGTCAATCTTTTGATAGTTATTGTTTTTTAAAACACGCTATTTGTGTTGACAACGAGAATTAATTTTAAATAAATAAATGAAAATTTTATGTTTTGAATTTGGTAAAATAGACTTCATTTTTGGATTTGTAATATCGAAATTATCCTAGGGTAAAGTTTTTGTATTTTTCTGAAAATGTTCAATTTTTGATGAATAGTTAAAAAACACTGAGTTAATATTTAAAATCAGATTTTTATGTAAATAATTATTTATTTTATTTAAATTTATTTTAGGTAAAAATAGATACAAAAAACCTATATAATTTCATTGTAATTCATTAGAGTCAATTTATAATAATCTTAGATATATAAAAATTTTATCAAACTTTTACCATCTTTTACCCCCCCTCCTAAGAGCATTTGAAAATTTACATACAACATAATTTTACCGCTTCTGTGAATTGAATTTTGAAAATCCCTGAGACATGGTTAATATCAAGGAGTAAAATGTGGTTCAATAAGATAAAAATAATTTTTGGTGAATAGTAACTTTTTACTTTTATTTACCTCGGTTAAAAGTAAATAGGGTTTTTAAGGGTAAGAATGATATTATTATTACCTAACACATGTCCAAATTCTATTGGATAAGTTTAATTCCATCAAAAACAACCTTAGGAATAAAATATGACCCTTTAGGTCCACTTGGATTAGATTAAGACCTTTATTATTATTATTTTAAAGACGAGTTAAAAGAGTTAAAATCAAAATTTAATGACTAAACTATTTTTAATATAGGGTTATACATAAGATAAATTCGACTATAAAAATTTATTAGAAATCTAAAAATATTTCCAACATAATGGTATTTTATTTATAATTTTTAGAGATTAAATAATTAAATTTATTAATGACACAATGATGATGCAATGATTACCTTATTAATGAAAGAATGAAATAAATGGTAATATAAATATTAAAATATATATACTTTCAAAATTTTTAAGACATACAAGAATTTTATAGGTGATTATGAAATGTTAGGATTGATTCAATGTATTTTTTTGAAGTAATCATGATTTATTATTTTAACAAAAACCAAATACCAAATAGTGTCAAAATTGACATAAAATAGTTTTTTTTAAATATTATATTATTAATTGATATAATTGCCCTAAAAATATAAGGTTTGTCCAAAAGACTTATATATTAATATATATGACATTAATGAACCAATTGGGGTTCTATTGGTAGTATATAGTATGTTTATTAACCATATAGTCTAGGAATACAAGAAGACACGGTAAAAGTAAAATTATTTAACATTGAGTTAAATCTAAATGATAAGGTAAATATGGTAACCTAAAATTGTCAAAAACCTATTGGTTGAGTGGTTTGAGACCCATAACCACCTCAGACTTTAAATAATACATTTCAGAGCCATTATAAACAGAAAATTATTTTATTATAAAATAATATTTTAACTTTTTCTTAAGGTGCCCCTCACCCCTCTTATAAAAGGGCACTCCCCCTTATCTCTATTTCACACCATCAAAGACTTTTGGCTCGTCCAAACACTTCCCAAATACTCTCTCAACTATCCTCCCTTCATCCTAGAGGCCCTCCTTTAGTCCCAAATCCATCTTAAGTATCTCTTTTGATCAAATCAAAATGAAGAACCCGAAGAAGAGGTAATAATTTCACCACCCTCTTTCAAGTTCTTTTCTTCTTCCACTTCTTCATTCTTTGTTATTTAAATTCTAAAATAATAAATACAGTATATTATATATACATTAATGTTATTATAAATATGAAAAAACTATATTCATAATTCTATCCATCTTATTAATGATAATGTCACCATACGTGTGTACGTACAACATTCCATCTCCACGCCGTGGTGTAATTTGTTACAAAAAACTATGTTATTTGGATGGATATAATGATGAGTAATATGTATATAAATAATTCAAATAACATGATATTGTCTCCGTAAAATTAATATGCCATCCAATTCCACACCTTTAAGGAAATGATATTGTCCTCGTGCGCACATATGGTACCGTCTCCACAACGTGATGAGATTAATTTCCACGTTCACCATTCATCGACGATTATAAAAATATATATTACTAATAAGTATGTAATATATGAAATAATTATGATAATGGATATATATATATATGTACATACATATATATTATTCACATAGTTTCGTTCAAGATGATATAAAAATGGAAACAACGTTTATGCGTACATACGGACTACCGTCTCCATAAACGATGTTTTTCATTTTATATATATATGTCTATTATAAATATTTATATTATAAATATATATTATATCTAAATCATGTTTTATATTCTATAAATATTTAAATCTTTATCTAAGTGATACAATAAAGATTAACACGTTAAAACGCGTGCGATAAAGAAAGTGATTATTACCCAAAATGATAAATTGACATGGAAATTATTATTAAATGGGTAGTATAAGGTCATAACTGAATCATGTATGATATCATAAATATTAATATGGTTCTTTTATAATCTAATAACATACAAAAATATTCGTATAGGAGGTTAAACGAACCCTCGACTAAAGGAAAGTGCAAGGTAAGGGTTAATTCATCAATCTCATTATTATCCGAGGTTGTTTATGTGTAAGTATTTACGGGGAAATTTGTATCATCCATGTTAATTTTTCATAAAAAAATATTTCAAAATGAATATTTTAAGGATTTGTGAAAGGTACTCTTTATCAATATCAGAACTTTAAATGTTTTAAATATTTACCTTTCTAAATCTTTTTAATTAATGTCTATGTTTTCAAATGATTTTAAGGGTTTATTTATATATACATGAATGTTTTGAAATGATATTTATTTTCAAAAGTTTCAAAGTGGTATGGGAGACATTGATTCAAAAATCTCTTATTAATTACTTTCTTTATAATTGTGTGACTTTTAAATGATTTGACAAAAATGATGTTTTTCTCAAAACTTTTTACTCATCATTTTCAAATATGTCAGCAAACTTTACTGGATATTATTTTTGATTGAGGTTGATTTATTATATTAAAATATTCCATATTTTATTGAATGAGTTATGATATGTTTGACTGTGGATGTTCTATTTTTATACCATTCATGGTTTATGGTTAATGTATTGACATTTTGTATGCTAGTTTTAATATGAATGTTTATGTTATGTTTCAACTATTCAAATGAGGAATGCAGTGGACTTAGTAAGTGACGTGTGGAGCCCGCTATAGCTCCTCGATGCATCGATAAGTCTCATGATACAAACTAGTGTCTTGGCACAAGGCCTTGATAAAAAGTTTATTTTTAGTCTTGGCACGAGCCTTGAATATGTGGTAATGATGCCTGGTATAAGGCATTCCATCATTGTGAAATTAGTTATTTCATGTGATTATTCGACTAGTAGAATATCCATGTGCATGTTATACAGTAATGTTTCCTTTATTTTTAACATATTATGTTCAATTTTATGTTGAAAAGGATTCTTTTTAGTACACATCTTGCCTTAAAATTTTATATCTTCCGCTAAATTATTTACCCTTACTAAGCATCTGGGCTCACCCCTTTATTAAGTTTTATTTTCACAGGATTCCAAGAAGTGTATTTTGATTGATATGAAGGGTTAAGATAAAGGGAAAAATGTAATTCTCAAAGAACTATATATGAAGTGTTTTATGTTTGAAATTTTAATTTAATGTTAATATATGTAATCTATTTTCCAAGACTGCTAAAATGATTGGTCCTTCTGGACCTGATTCCTTGTAATTGTGTCAATGTATTAAAATAATGCATCGGCTCTGGGTAACCGGGGTCGGGGAGTTATAGTTGGTATCAGAGGAATTTTAGAAATAACTTTGGAAGCTAGATTTATATAAACTCTGATTAGAGCACATAGACCTAAGATAGACTTTGAGTATTAGTATAGAAGAAATTCCTAGAAATTTGGTAATATAGAGATTTTGTGAGTTTTCCAAACAAATACATCCCTATCTGGAAACAAGCAGGTAGAGGCGGCTCTGGCACAAATGTACCGAGGGGTAATACCCGAAAACACCGCTTTGAGCTAGACTCGAACGGGAACTGGTGCACAAAAACAGGCCTTGCTTCACTCTTGGTTACGACACTCATGGGGGATATACTTAGGATAATTATTGTTTTCTTTAAAAAAACTATGAATGTTTTATGAGTATATACCTCCTCAAATAAAACATTTGTGTGATTATGGATTATATCCATAAACTGTTCAATTTACATTAGGTATTTTATATGTTTCGAATTATGAATTGTGATTCATAAACTGACCTAGTGTATGCCATTGTTTAGAAATGGCACCCAGTAGAAGGAATGAAAACTCCAGAAATACATATGATCCAAAGAGTAAGAAGGATCGTATCTTTCACTGTATTAATCCAACATTTAGAAGGGAAATATTCTCCCATATATTCTCAACATATGATGAAATATTATCCTATGTTAATAAGATAAGTAAATAATTCTCTAAATCCTATGGCTTTGAAGGGAAGTCAGAGAAGAAAAGGATGGTAGAAAGAAAGATGGGTAAAGGGAAAGAAGTATTTTCCAATAGGTGATAAATGTGGAATGAACCACCTTGGTAAATTCTTGAAGGTAATGGGAGTTTGTTATAATTTTAGAGAAAAAGGAAACCATGTTTTTGATTGCAAGGGTAAGAAAACGTTTTCAAATGTAAAATGCTTCATCTGTAAGGTGTTGAGACACTACATGAATCAATGTCCCAATCATAAGATGTATACCAAAAATAATGTTATTGGATAATAATCAAGTTATGATACTACCTCAGGTGAAGAAGAATGACTAGTGTTCTTATGCTGTTATTATAGAATTATTTCATTTGAGTGATGTATCAACAGTATACTGGTTACATAAATTATGGAGATATATAAGGATTATACTGAAGTACCATTTCATTGGGAATTTGAGATTATATGGTCTTGATACTAACATAGTAATTTTTTAATAAGATATGGTTGATTTTGGTAATTTTGGATGTTGCGGTGTTGTAAAAGAATACACGATGAAGGCGTTCACATGTTATTTCCTTGAAAAAGGACCCTAATTAAGTTAAACTTCCTTATAAAATTTGGACTGAGAGTTTGGATATATTTATTTTGGATAACTCTAAAGGTTGGAATGGATTATGTTTAAAATTGGATACTATTGTTAAAGTTATTTTTGGATTTCCATAAAAAGGAAAACCCGGAGGTCGGGCAGTAACCCGTTACGTCTGGCATGGCCACGAGACTTGAACCCACAACCAAAGGGAGGCAAGGGTGTATTACCTATCATTGACCCACATGATGTCCTTGATTGAATAATTTAGTATTTAAAGGGTCTGAGATGTGAATTATAAATTCATTATTTTTAAAACCCTATAAGATTAGGATAAATAGAATATATCTATATTTATTTTTTGAAATCTTTTAGAGTGAAAGATGAGTTTATGGTAAGAATTTGTTGAAGGATGAAACTCTACTTGCCAAGTATATATATATATATATATATAAATATATTCCCTCTTATTTTATGGATAAATTAATTATTAAACTTTAGGGAACGGATCTTAAAACCAAAAATGTGTTATCCAAATACCTTACATTTTGTTGAACTGATGGTATTTTAAAATAATCATATATTGGTTGCTTTGAGACCCACAATTCTACAATTTTTTGTGATTGATTACATCTATAACTCCCTATAAATATTAACGTTTTCTCTCTAAATATGTGTATCTAATGGCCACCAATGTTTTCCTAATCAAAATCATAATTTGTTGGTGACTTTTCCATTATGCTTTTTCTCTTATTAACACTAAAATTTATTAACCCAATTTCCTATGTGGGTTTTCCCATAAAGGTATTTTCTATTTTTAAACCTTTATTTTCAAAGAACAATTTCAAATTGCAAGTAAGTAATTTATTAAAGGAGGGAAGAATGTAACACCCCAAGATTTCAAAGTATGTTATTTCTTCAAAGTAATTCAATAACTTGCACTACACGCAACACCAAGTTCAAGCGCACCACAACTTACCAAAATTGCTGTTCAAAAGCTGTTATGAATAGTATTAACTGAATTTTTAACTTTATATAATCCTTCTAATTTTAGAATATATATTATGAGTTTCTTAGACATAATTTGAGAACAAATTCATTTTTTCAGATAAAAGAATTATTTTTCAAAAAAAATGCAATTTTACCTCCTTTTAATGGCGAAATTTTTTTAAATCCAAGATTTTAAACATTTATATATTCATTTTGAAAAAATAAACTTCTTCATTAGAATAGGGAAAGAAGAATTTAGTTTTAATAAATTTTTGGTGTTTTTCTAATAACATTCATATTTGGGTGAATAGTGAATAATACTATATATTAACTGAATACAACTTTTTTTATAAAAATAATTTACAGTGTGGAATTATACATTTTATTGTTTTGGATGTATAATTAGATTATATTTTTAACCTTTAATACAATTTTGGTCATTGAAATTAATTTCACATTGAAATTATACATAAACAAGTGTCAATCTTTTGATAGTTACTTTTTCTTAAAACACGCTATTTGTTTTGACAACGAGAATTAATTTTAAATTAATAAATGAAACTTCTATGTTTTGAATTTGGTAAAATAGACTTCATTTTTGGATTTAGAATATCGAAATTATCCTTGGGTGATGTTTTTTTTTTTTCTGAAAACATTCAATTTTTGATGAATCGTGAAAAAACACTAAGTTATTGTTTAAAATCGGATTTTTATGTAAATAATTATTTATTTTATTTAAATTTAGTTTAGGTCAAAATAGATACATAATACCTATATAAGTTTATTGTAATTCATTGGAGTCAATTTATAATAATTTTATATATAAAAAAATTTATCGAACTTTTACTGTCTTCTACCCACCTCCTAGGAGCATTGACAAATTTACATAAAACTTAATTTTACTGCTTCTGTGAGTTGAATTTCTAAAATCCATGAGACACAGTTAATATCAAGGAGTAAAATGTGGTTCAATATGATAAAAATAATTTTTTGTGAATAGTAACTTTTTACTTATATTTACCACGGTTAAAAGTAAATAGGGTAATTAAGGGTAAGAATGATATTATTATTACCCTAAAACATGTCCTAATTCTATTGGATAAGTGTAATTCAATAAAAGGAAAACTTAGGAATAAAATATAACTCTTTAGGTCCACTTGGATTAGATTATGACATTTATTTTTATTTTGTTTAAAGAAGAGTTAAAAGAGTTAAAATCAATGTTTAATTACTAAACCATTTTTAATATAGGGTTATATATAAGATAAATTCGACTATAAAACTTAGTTAGAAATATAAAAATATTTCCTACATAGTGGTATTTTATTTATAATTTATAAAGATTATATAATTATATTTATTAATGATACAATGATGATGCAACAATTACCTTATTAATGAAAGAATCAAATAAATGGTATTATAAATATATAAATAAATATTCTTTCAAAGTTTTTATGACATCCAAGAATTATATAGGTGATTATGACATGTTAGGATTGATTTAATGTATTTTATTTGAAGTAATCATGCTTTATTATTTAAACAAAAAACAAATACCAAATATTGTCAAAATTGACATAAAATAGTTTTTTTAAAAAATATTATATTATTAATGGATATAATGGTCTTAAAAATCTAAGGTTCGTCAAAAATACTTATATAATAATATATATGACATCAATTAACCAATTGGGGTTCTATTGATAGTATATAGAATGTTTATTAACCATATAGTTTAAGAATACAAGAAGACACGGTAAAAGTTAAATTATTTAACTTAGAATTAAATCTGAATGATAAGGTTAAAATGGTAACCTAAACTTGTCTAAAACTCATTGGATGAGTGGTTTTCGACCCATACCCAACTTATACTTTAAATAATACATTTTGGAGCCATTATAAACTGAAAATGATTTTATTATAAAATAATATTTTATGTTTTTCCTAAGGTACCCCTCTCCCCTCTTATAAAAGGACACTCCCCCTTCTCTCTTATTCACAACTTCAAAGCCTTTTGGCTCGGCCAAAATCTGACCAAATACTCTCTCAACTATCCTAAATTCATCTTAGAGGCCCTTCTTTAGTCCGATATCCAACTTAAGGAGCCATTTTGATCAAATCAAAAGGAAGAACCCGAAGAAGAGGTAATAATTTCACCACCCTCTTTCATGTTCTTTTCTTCTTCCACTTCTTCTTTATTTGTTTTCTTCATTATAAAATAATAACACTAGTATCTTATATATACTGGGATGTTATTATAAATATGGAACAACTATATTCATTATTCTATCCATATTATGAATGAAAATGTCACCATGCGTGCGTACGTACAGCTTACCATCTCCACGCCGTGGTGTAATTTTTTATTCAACACTATGTTATTTAAAAGAATATAATGATGAGTAATATATTTTTAAATAACGAAAATAATATGATAATGACTCTGTAAAATTAATATACCATCCAATTCCACACCTTTAAGAACATTATATTGTCGCTCGTGCGTACGTACGGATTACCATCTCCACGACACGATGAGATTAATTTCCATATCCACTATTCATCGAAGATTATAAAAATATATATTAATAATAAGTATGTATTATATGACACAATAATGCTAATTTATATATATATATATATAAATGTACATACATATATCTTATTCACATATTTCCATTCAATACAATTTTAAAATGGAAACAACGTTTATGCGTACGTACAGACTACCGTCTCCATAAACGGTGTTTTTAATTTCATATATATATTTCTATTATACATATTTATATTCTAAATATATATGATATATAAATCATGTTTTTATATTCTGTAAGTATTTAAATCATTATCTAAGTGATACAATAAATAGTAACAAGTTAAAACACATACGATAAAGAAAGTGATTATTACCCGAAATGTTAATTTAACATGGAAATCATTATTAAATGGGTAGTATAAAGTCATAACTGAATCATGTATGATATCATAAATATTAATACGGTTCTATTATAATTTAATAACATACTATGATATTCATACATGAGGTTAAACATACCCTCTACTAAAAGAAAGTGCAAGGTAAGGGTTAATTCCTCAATCTCATTATTATCTGAGATTATTTATGTGTAAGTATTTACTGGGACATTTTTATCATCAATGTCCATTTTTCATAAAAATGAATTTAAAATTAATATTTTAAGGGGTTGTGAAAGGTACTATTTATCAAGATCAGAACTTTAAATGTTTTAAAGATTTATCTTTTTAAATTTTTTAAATAATGTCCATGTTTTCAAAATGATTTTAAGGATTTATTTATATGGAAATGAATGTTTTGAAATAATAACTCTTTTGAATAGTTTCAAATTGGTACGGGACAGTTTGATTCAAAAATCTCTTATAAATTACTTCCTTTACAAATTTGTGACTTTTAAATGATTTTAAAAAAAGGATATTTCTCTCAAAGAATTTTACTCATCATTTTCAACTACGTCAGCATCCTTTACTGGATATTATCTTTGATTGAGGTAGATTTATTATAATATAATATTATATATTGTATTGAATGAGTTATGATATGATTGAATGTGGATGATCTATTTTTATACCATTCATGGTTTATTGTTAATGTATTGACATTTCGTATACTAGTATTAATATGAATGTTTATGTAATGTTTCAACTATTAATATGAGAAATGTAGTGGACTTAGTAAGTGACAGGTGGAGCCTGCTATAGCTCCTCGATGCATCGGTAGGTCTCATGAGACACACTAGTGTCTTGGCACAAGGTTTTGAGAAAAATTTTATTTGTAGTCAAGGCACGAGGCCTTGACTATGTAGTAATGATGTACGGTATTAGGCATTCCATCATTGAGAAATTAGTTATTACATGTGATTATTCGGCTAGTAGAATATCCATGTGCATGTTTATATGGTAATGATTCATTTATTTTTACCATATTATGTTCAAGTTTATGTTTAAAAGGATTTTTTTTTATTAAACATCTTGCCTTAAAATTTTATAGCTTCCACTAAATTATTTACCCTTACTGAGCATCAGAGATCACCCCTTTCTTATGTTTTATTATCCCAGGATTACAATAAGTGTATTATAAATGATATGAAGGGTTAACCTAAAGGGAAAAATGGAATTCTCAAAGAACTATCTATGTTGTGTTTTATGATTCAAATTGTAATGTAAAGTTATTGTATGTAATCTATTTTCCGAGACTGCTAAATGGATCGGTCCTTCGATAATTGATTCCTTATAATTGTACCAATGTATTAAAATAATGCACCATCTCTGGGTAACTGGGGTCGGGGAGTTACACTTTATGTGGTATAATCCCTCATCATTTAGTAGAACTACTAATCAAATTTTAGTGGAGAAATGGATTATTTCTATGGAGAATATATTTACGACCTTGGAATGTAGCAAAAAATAAAAGGTTAGACTTTAAATCTATTGTCTCTAATGTGATGTTGATCAATGTTGGTAATTGATCAAGAATACTAGGTATGAATAAGAAATAAAACTCACAGAATAATGTGAATTTAAGGATACAATCATTGATAAATAATTCCATCGTGATCAGAAAATTTAGATGAAGAGAATATGGATTATGAAGCTACCTTTACAAGGTTTTCCAGTTATGATATAGATTATATATGTAACACAAATTATAAGAGCGACCACTTCATTGATGTTTTGAATCCAAATATTTGAAGGGTGTTGGTTTCTAAGAATTTATCATCATATAAAGAGATAGTTTTTTATGTCCTCAAAAAAGAGAAATAAATCTCACGATCTTATGTATTTAAGGGATACCAATAGAATAAGTGGTCTTATGGACACCATAAAAACGTAATGAGTCAAGAATGATGAAGGGAAAGAATGATTTTCAAACTATCGATAATTGTGGGAAGAATCACCCTAGTAAATTCTTGAACTGATTGGGAGTTTGTTATAAGTGTGGAAAAAAGTTTCATTATGAAAAATAATGTAAAGGGAATAATGAAAATTCAAATATTCATTGTTACAACTACAAAGAGATGGGTTACTACGCAAAAGAATTCCCCAAATTTTAAGGGAATATACCTCCAAAGAATCTATGGGATCATGGTCAAGCATATGTTTTTGAAAAAACAAAAGTGGTAAAATTAATGTGATTATATATAATGATCCTTGAGTAATGTTGTAAAATTATTTTATCCGTGATGTAATTGTTATAAAAACTATGATATGTGTAAGGATTGTACTGCAATACCTTTTTATCAAGTATTTAAAGGCATGTGTTGATCCGTACTCATAAACAAGAAAGTGATGTAGTATAATGTTAAAGTTGTTGGAAAATATATTCTTAAGGGAAATATAAGATTTAATGTGTCCCTAATATTGAGTAAATTTTTGAAAAAGCGATTATTTATATGGATAAAGTACATTTTATGCTACTAACTATTGTGGAAAAGATTCTAAAATGTTAGATCATAATTTTTTGGACTGTTTTACCATTTAAGAAGTGGTTTAATATGATCTTTGGATAGGGTTTTATATATTATTATATTATCTCACCATAAATGAAGAAATATAGAAATATTTCAATGCACAACCAAAATATAATATTTCATTTATAGAAACGTATATTACTTATATTTTTATACATTGATATAATTCCTTGAGTATAATTTTTTTTTCTTGAAATCAATTTTTTTTCCAAGTACCTTTGTTCCCAATGAATTGAATCTCCCTTAGATCATCACTGATTTAGGGATTTTTTTTTGTTAACTTTATCCTAACCATTTTCTCTAGTGCTCTCTATCATAACTTTATTGTTATATTTTTCATCTGTATCCATGTTTCCATTTCCCACCTATGTTCTCATACTAAGGGTCTTATTTATTGACCATTTCACTTTACTTCCTCTCTTATTAAGAATATGTGATATTAACACTTTTTATGATGTCGGTATTTCAACCATAGTTTAATTTTAATACCTAGATTACTTATATCAAGTTTAAATTGTGTGTACACAATTTAATTAAGGTGGGTAGAAAGTAACACCCCAATATGCTAGAGTATGAATATTGAATTCAGTAGTGTGTGAAACACATGACACAAAGCGTATAAGAGAAAATAATATGCTAATACATTAAATATATTTAATATTTTAAAATTAATGGAAATATTCAAAATTTGCTAGTGAATACGACACCGAGTGACCTTGTATTACACACAAGAGCATCTTTCTTCAAAAGCTTACATTGCACATAGGATAGAGTTTAATAGAATAATGATATATTCTTAAATATAGTTTGATATAGAACAGTCTTTAAATTAATAGTTATGAAAAAAGAGTGAGTAATTTATGAAAATACATGATTTAACCATATTTTGAAATTAATTCATTGGTTATAAATTAATTATTAATGAATATCAAAACTGATTCAATATAAAACAAAATATTATTATTTTCATAAATCTATTTTACCCTAATAGATTTAATGAATAATAATCAGTGGGTAAAATTAGTGTAATATATATATTATATTCAATATAATATTTTCTTAATTTCATCCAATATATTTGATAAGCATAAGAAAAGAACAAACCCTATTTTACACTTAAAAAACCTATATTTTTTATAAAGGGAATTTAATGGCCTTTTAATGATGAACTCACATTAAATCTGAATTTTGACATGTTAATATATTTAATATGTAAAAATAAACTTCATATTTGAAAGTGAAACATAGGAATTAGGTTGGGGTGTTTTTTTATTTTAATAAAACATTTCATTTTTAAATAAATTGATAAAAAATGGAATTTTTGTACAAAACTGATTTTTCATCTTATTTATTTATAAAGTAAAATTATAATTATAATTGGTTTCAAAATATAATTATATATTATTTAAATAAATTAACAGAATAAATTTTATTGTAATCATTTAAAATTTTAAATTAATTATAAAAACATAGTAATTTTGTGGCGTTTTTACTTTAAAACCCCACATTGTTTTCCCTCCAGTGGGATGAATTTTAAATTGATTTATGCCACTTCTATTATTGGAATTTAGAAATATGGATTCCATATTTTTAATAAAAATAATATCTAATATCTTATAGAACCATAATTTTTTATAAAAAGGATTAATAAATGTGAATAAAATTAATTACAATTATTTAGGTAAAATTAAGTTTAATTGTAACACCCTAAGCTTCCATGACATGCTTTTCTTATAATTCAATAGTTTGCACTACATGCAACACCGATTTCAGGAGAACCATAACCTATCAAACAAGTCATTTAAAAAGCTGTTATGAATATTAATAACCACATTTTGAGTTTTATATATCCCATAAAATTTTAACATTCAGTTTATGTGTTTCATATACATAATATAAGGACAAATTCAATTTTTCAGGTAAAACGAATATTTTTAAAAAAAATTCATTTTTTCAAATTTTAATGGAGAAACCTTTTAAAATATAATATTTCATACATTAACATATTAAATTATATGAAATGAAATTCTTCTTTATAATCCGGACTAAAAAATTAGTTACGATAAATTTTTTGGTGTTTTTCTAATTACTTTACTATTTTAATAAATCGTGAAAATTCTACATTTTAATTAAAAAATTATTTTTCATCTAAAATATTTTTATAGTTAGATCATATTTTTAATTAGTATTAAAGTTTAATTAGATTTTTTTTATAATTTAGTCTAATTTTGGTCATTTCAAATAATTTCACAATAAAATTGGACATGAACACATATAAATATTTTTATAGATTTTTACTTTTTAAAAACCCGCTTTCTAGTTTTGAAAACTAAAATTATTTTTAAATTATTTTCTGAAAATTATGTGTTTGAAATTTGGAAAAATAGATTCTATATTTTGAATTAGATGGTCCAAATTGTATAAATATATACATTTTATTTTTGGACATTATGAATAATAACTGGTATAATTATTATTCTTACCATGGTTAAAGGGTCAACAAGGTAAATAAGGGTAAATAATAATATAAAAATTTCCTAACACATTTCCTAATGTTATATAAAGAGATATTTCTGAACATTAGTATTTTTTGGTCGATTTTAGGACCCCATGGAGCCACATGGGTGTGATAATGACCTTTTATAATGTTTAATTTAAATAAAAGGGAAATATAACATAAATATGTATCTATTAACTAATTTTTTTTAATTTAGTTTATATAAATGATATATTTGACTATAAATATTTATTGGAACGATTTTTTTCCTAAATCATGTTATTTTATTTGTAATTTTTAGACATTAAATAATTAAATTTATTTATGAGACAATAATGATGCAGTGTTTTCCTTATTATTAAAAATTAAAATAAAGATATTATAAATATTAAAAGAAATGTAATTTAAAAGATTTTATGACATATTAGAATTTTGTTATTTTTATTACATATTATAATTGACTTAATTCAATTATTTCTAAGGAATAATGTTATTAATAATCTAAAAAAATAAATTACTAAAGAGTGTCAAAATTGATATAAATGCTTTTTTAAAAATAAATACAATTTTATTAAATGATATAATAGTCCTAAAAATATAAGATTTGGAAAAATTTCTTACATAATGTCAAAATTTAATTAGTCATCCACTTTTGGTTCTCTTGTAATTTTATTGTAACAATAGTGACCATATATTATGAAAATAAAGGAAGACATGGTAAGAGTTAATGTTTTTATCTAAGGGTTAATGAAAAAAAGATAAGGTTAAATTCATGCCCTAAACATGTCTAAAACCTATTGTTAGAAATTATGTAGACAAATCCTCATCTTAACCTAGAAATAATTCGATTTGGAGATGTTATAAACTAAAAATAAAATTATAAAAAATTAATATTTCAATCTTTTCCCAAACAGCCTCTCACCTCTCTTATAAAAGAACACATCTCCTTTTCCATTATTCACACCTCCAAATACCTTTGTCTTGGCTAAGAACTTCCCAAATATCCTACCAACTTCTTTCGATTCATCATAGAGGGAACACTTTGGTCATAAAACCAACATAATGAGTCATTTTGTGAAAATCAAAAGGAGACACCTGAAAAAGAGGTAATTGTTTTATCCCTTCTTTCAATGTTCTTTTTTTCTTATACTATATATTTCTATGTTGTTTCCTTAACAATGTAAAAAATCCTATATCATACATATACTAAGATTTTATTATAATCATGGGACAATTATATTCATCATTTTATCCTTCCTACAAATAAAATATCAGCATTTGTGTGTACGTACAGCTTATCATCTCCACGTCATGATGTAATTTATTATTCAACATTAATTTGTTTGGATGGGTATAATGATGCGTATAATATAAATAAATAATTAATATTAAATGATTATGATTATGTATAATTAATATACCATCCTTTTCAATTTCATTTAATCATTAAGGAAACGATATCATCGCTCGTGCGTACGTACAACTGACTGTCTCCATGATGTGATAATAATCATCTTCCACATCCACCATCCCTGAATGATTATAAAAAAAATATATATTATGAAAAATTATTAAATATGTGACCTAATAAGGCTACGGGAATAATATATATATATATATATATATATATATTCCATTCACTTACTTCTATACGATAAGAAAATGGAAACAACGTTCATGTGTACGTACAACCAACCGTCTCTATGAACGGTGTATTTTATTTCATATAGCTATATATATTTATATTATGAATATATATGATATATAAACCATATAATACATTATGGAAGTAATTAAATCATTATCTAAAAAATATGATCAAGAATAACGAGGCAAAACACATTCAATAAACAAAGCGATTATTACCTGAAATGTTGCATTAACCTAGAATTGTTAATAAAAAAGTAATATAAAGTCATAAAAGAATAATATATGATATCATAAATAATATTATGATTATGATAAAAGTTAATAATATATTTAAAAACATTATACAAGTGTTTTGGACACATACAAAGAGTATCATACCAAAGGTAAGGAATAATTTCACAATCTCTTTATTAATCGATATTTTTTATACATAAGTATCTACTAGTACATATTTATAATCCACTTACATGTTTTTCAAAATAATATTTCTATTCCTAGTCTATTATTTAATTTTTTATACCAAAATTTTACTTTTTATAAAATGTTTTGAATAAAATCATTCTGTCATTTTCCAAAAGAGGTACTATAAGACATTTAAAAAAAATCAAGGAAAGAATGTTTTTTAACTTATACAACACAAGAGGCCATTTTATGTCATTATGAAACCTTAAAATTTTGATTATTACCTTACAATATTACTAGGATATTTTCAAAGGAAATCTTTTCTTCTACAGTTTTTCAGGATTTCAAATGATCTCAAAGTAAAAAAGGGATATTACTAAAATCTTTTTAAATTTTTTTTAGATATCAATCATCTATTTCAACATCCATTGTTGGATTTTATACTTAATTAAGATCAATATATTATGATAAAATATTATATATTTTATTGAATGGTTAATATATATTTGACTCTGTGTGTGATATTTTTATTCCATTAATGGTTTATGGTTAAATTGTTGATATTTTGTATGCTAGTTTTAACCTGGAAATTTATATTGGTTATGTTTTACCCCGTTAATAAGAGGAATGCATCAAAATTTGTAAGTGTAGGGCGAGCCCGGATATATCCCCTCGATGCATCATTGGTCTCATGAGACAATTAAGTTTGAATTTGGGCTAATGTCTTACACAATTAGGTATGGTGTCTTGTCTAAAGCTTTGACAGTATGTTTAAGATGTCCCACATTATTCATTTCCTTGTTATGAGTTTACTTATTGATTTTACATGATATTATTCGACTTGTAGAATATCCATGTGAATGTTTAAATGTACTTATTTAATTTCATCATTCCATATTATGCTGAATATAATGTTTTAAAATTATTGTGTTTTTGTTCTATACCATGCCTTACAAGTTTGGGTTTATATGTGATAGAATTTTCTATATTGTTTATCCTTACTAAGCATGTAGATCACCCCTTTCTTATGTTTTATTTTCCCAGGATTCCAAGAAGTTTTTTATTATTGATATGAAGGTTTAATCTAGGTGAATAATGTCATTCACAAATGATTTTCTATGATGTGTTTTATTTTATAAATTTTGATATAAAGTTCATATATGTAATCTATTTTCCAAGACCACTAAACTAATTGGACATTCAGGACGTGATTAATTATTATCATGAAAATGTATTAAAATAATGCCATGGCTCAGGGCTTCTGGAGTCGGGGAATTATAGTCGGTATTAGTGAAATTTTAGCGATAAACATGGACATAGATTTAGAAAACTTATATTAGGGATCAAAACCCTAATATAGACATAAGGGATAAGCATTGTTGGGCCCCCTATAATTTTGGTAAAGTTGGGATTGCGTGGATATTCCAAGAAATACCACCATTTATTGATACTACAAAATGACATGGTTCAGGAATAGATGTACCTTGGGGTGGAAACATTGATAAGGTGTTTCAGTCTTGGCTCGGGGTAATGTGGTAAACGACAACGAGCCTTACTTTGCACCTAGTTTGACACTCTTGTGGGATATGCTTAGGATAATTCATATTTCCTTTACAGACCATTATGAAGTATTTATGTGTAAATATGTCCTCAATGGAACCATATTAATGATTAAGTATTAAATATATAAATTTTTTCAATTTATGTTAAGTATTTTACTAGTTTGTAATTATACATAATGATTCATAACCTAATCTTGTGTATGTCGTTGATTAAAAATGGACCCTAGTAGAAGTAATCGAATCCATATCAATGCACTCAATTCATCTGGGGATTTTTCTACTATGAATGATAATTATAATGGAGCTGGAAATAAAACATGTGCTGATCATCTTATAACCATATTGGGATAGATGACTCGATTTATGAATAAAAACCTTACCCGTATGGAACACCCTGGTCCACAATGTAGAGAATCAATGTTATAACTCCTCATGATACAACAACCTCCAACATTCAACGGGAATACAAATCCATGTTTGGCTGAGTAATGGATAATTTCCATAAAAAAATATTTCATACTTTTGGAAGTAAAGAAAGAGAGAAAGTTGTCAGGTCATTTTACGGTCTCTCAGGAGATGTGGATAAATGGTGGTCATTAATTAAAAACATAAAGGAGGATGGATAAGTAGAAAATACAGAATGGATGGAGTTTAAATAAATTTTTTAGATAAATACTTTCCTCGTGAACAGTGAACTGATATGTAAAGGAAATTTCTGAGCCTGAGGTAGAAAGAGGATGAGAATGATACAAAGCTTGAGGCTAACTTCACAAGGTTAGTAAATAATACTGAGGACTACATATGTAACCCAAGAAGTAAAATTGATATATTCTATGATGGTTTAAAACTTTTCCTTTGATGAGAACTAGTCTCACAATATATCTCATCGTATGAAGATATCATATCATGTGATATCAAGACAGAAAATGAATTCTCTTATTCTTTTGATATTAAAGTAAATAAAGAGAAGAATATGATGGCGGAGCAAGACACAGATAACCGGAAAATGGGGAAGAAGTTTTTTTTCTTATGTGATAATTTTTGGAAAAAACACAAGAATGGGAGTTTGTTAAAAATGTGTAGAAAAAAGTTACCAAGCTCATGATTATAAGATAAAAAAGAAGTTGGGAAATGATATAGTTGTAATGATATGAGACATTTTTAAATTTATTTTCCAAATCATTAAAGAAATATAGCTTAGAATAAGTAAATGGATCAAGGTCAAGCTTTTGCTGTTACTACAGTCAAAGTATAATAATTAATGTATTTTTGTTTTGGGATTCAATAATTATATTCTGGTTATAAGAAGACTGTGATATATATAGTGATTGTACTCCAGAATTGTTTTTCCTTAAGTCTTTAATATGATCATATATTAAGTATGTGACAATAAAAGAAACATTACATTGTTTGGGGAATCTGATGTTATATTTTATATTGGAAATTTAGAGACCTTTTAAACAGAGTTTGGAAAAAATTATTTTTGATAACTATAAAGGTTGGAATGGATTATGTTGAACATTTTATAGTATTTTTTAAGGTTAAAGTTTTTTATGGTTATTTATGAAATTTTATAATAATATAGTTTGGAAAAAGGACAACCTACAAGCTGACCAACAACTCATCGCGTCAGACAAAGATGCAGGAATTGAACCCATAACTAAAGTGCGATAAGGATTTATCTCCTACCATTGACCTATATAAAGTCCTTGGTTAAGATAACATAATTTTATTTATTTAAATGGTATAATTTTAATTTTATAACCATATACAATTAAGATAAATTGAATATTTTTTTCTTGTTTAGTTATTTTCATTTGAAGAGAAAGAAGAGTTTGTGGTGGGAATTAGTTAACAGATAAAACTTTAAATATAAATTAGGTATGCTTACTTGTGTTTTGACACTATGAGGTAAGTTTTAAACTCTAGGGAAAATATCATAAAACCAAAAAAAATTCTAGTACATTCTTTTTTTTGAATAATCAAATGGTCCCATGAATTTTCGTAGATTAACGCCTTTCAAATTTTTATTCTTTTGGATAATAATTTTCTATATCACAATTCCTCAGAATTTTTTTGTTTATATATTTTTTTCATTTCCATGTTTTCCTACATAGAACCCTAATATGCATTATTTCTAGTAACCTTCACACTTACCTTTCTTTATTTTAAATTAGAGGTATGACTAATTTGTTTTTTGATGTGGGATTTAAACTAAGATATTTCGAAATTTCAAACCCATAGTTTTAAATCCTCAGTTTAAATTGTGATGATGAAGTTTATTGAAGGTTGGGATATTGTAATACCCTAAGCTTCCATGTTATTATTCCTCTTATAATTTAGTGACTTTCTCTACAAGCTACACCGAGTTCAAGCGCACCATGTCCAAACAAAACTAGTTGTTTAAAAGGTGGTTATGAATAGTATTAATGAAATATGAATTTTATATATCCTATATAATTTTAACATTAATTTTATGTGTTTCGTAGATATAATATAATAACAAATTACGATTTTTCAGATAAAAGTAATATTTTTCAATAAAATACAGTTTTCCCACCTTTTAATGAAGAAACCTTTTTAAATCTAATATTTGTCATATTTATATATTAAATTTGATGAAATTAAATTATTAATTATAACTATGACCAAAAAATTAGTTTGGATTAATTTTTGGTGTTTTTATGATAACTTTCATATTTTAATGAATATTGAAAAAAACTACATTTTAATTCAAAACTGCTTTTTCAACTAAATTATTTAAATAGTTAGAGTATATTTTTAATTGGTTTAAAAATTTAATTGTATTATATTTTTATGATTTTATAAATTTTTTTGTCATTTTAATTAATTTTACATTGAAATTTGACATAAAAACATGTCAAATTTTTGATAGTTTTTACTTTTTAAAAACCCGCTTTCTGGTTTTGACAACGGGAATCAATTTTAAATTAATTTCAACCAATTACTTGTTTTGAATTTGGAAAAATGAATTCCATATTTGGAATTAGATGGTCTATTTTTTTTAAATATATACCCTTTATTTTTTGACATTATGAATAGTGTCTTTAGTAATTATTTTTATTTTCCATGGTAAAATGGTAAACCAGGTAAATAAGGGTACAAAAATATATTATAATGACATAAAAAACCCTAACATCTATCTTAATCTTATTATATGAGATATTACTGACCATGGGAATCTTTGGGTCTATTTTAGGATCCCATGGAGCTAATTGGGTGTGATAATGACCTTTTATAATGTTTAATTTAAAGAAAAGGGAAATATAACATAAATATGTCTCTCTTAAGTGAAACAATTTTATTTTGATTTATATTAATGATATATTAGACTATAAATATGAATTTAAAAGATAAAAATATTTCCTAGATCATGTTATTTTATTTTTATTTTTATATATTAAATAATTAAATTTATTTGTGACGCAATAATGATGAAGTGTTTTCCTTATTAATGAAGGAATCAAATAAATGATATTATAATTATTAAAAGAAATGTGATTTTAAAATTTTTATTATATATATGAATTTTATGGTAGATTATGACATACTAGATTTCATTTAAGGAGTTTTTATAAGTAATCATGTTTTTATGACTTAAAAAATCAATTACTAAATAGTATCAAAATTGACATAAATGAGTTTCTAAAAGAAATATTATTTTATTAAATGATATAATAGTCCTAAAAATCTATGATTCAGCCAAATGGATTATATAATGTTACTAATGTCATTAATTATCCTTTTTTTTCCCTTTTCATTTTATAGTAACAATAGTAACCATATAATATGAAAATACAAGAAGACGTGGTAAGAGTAATTGTTTTCAACTAATGGTTAAAGACAAAATATAAGGATAAATTCATGACCTAAAATTGTCTAAAACCTATCAGTTGAGATGATTTTAGCCCATACTCATCATAAACTAGAAATAATTCATTTTTTAGAAATTATGAACAAAAAATAAATTTATAATAAATAAATATTTCAAGATTTTCCTAAAGATTCCCTCATCTCTCTTATAAAAGAGAATGTCTCATTATCTTTTATTATCATATCCATATCCTTTTGACAAGCCAAAACGTACCCTAATATGCTTCCAAATTCCCTGAATTTATCGTATTGTCCACCCTTTAGTCATATATCCATCTTATGGAGTCCTTTTGTGTAAATCAAAAGGAGACACTCAAAGAAGAGGTAATCGTTTTATCCCTTCTTTCAAAGTACTTTCCTTCTTATACTTTCTATTTCTATGTTGTTTTCATACCAAAGTAATAAATCCAGTATAATCCATATACACAGATGTTATTATAATAATTAGACAACTATATTCATCATTTTATACGTCATATGAATAAAAATACCCCCATGCATGTGTATACAAGACTTACCGTCTCCACGCCGCGGTGTAATTTTTTATTCCACATTACTTTATTTGGATGGGTTTCATGATTAGTATAATATACATAAATAATGAATACTACATGATTATTATTCTTCATAATTAATATACCTTCCATTTATATATCATTTAACTATTAGGAAATTATATTTTTGCTCATGCGTACGTACGACTTACCATCTCCACGACGTGACGAGACACATCTTCCAGATCCATAATCCAAGAATTATTTTAAAAAATTCCCATATTATGAATAATTTTGAAATATATTGCATATTAAGGATACTATAATAATATGCATATATATATATACATATACATATATATCATTCACTTTCGTCCATATGATAAGAACATGGAAACAACATTCATGCGTACGTACGACCTACCGTCTCCATGAACTATGTATTCCATTTCGTATATCTATCTTTCATATATATTTATATTATGAAAATATATATATATATAAGATATATAAATAATATTTTACATTCTAGAAGTATGTAAATTATTATCTAAGTAACATGATCAAGAATAACGAGCCAACACATGTATGATAAACAAAGTGATTATTACCCAAAATGTTACATTAACTTGGGTTTTTTAATAAACGGGTAATATAAAGTCATAAATTAATTATATATGATATCATAAATATAATTATGATTATGATATAAGTTAATATTTTTAAAAACATTATTCAGGAGTTTTGGACACATATGGAGAGTATCAGACCTAAGGTATTAGTTAATTTCACAATCTCACTATTATCTGAGATTGTTTAAACGTAAGTATCTTCTAGAGAATATTTATCATACACATCCATATTCAATATAAATTTATTTAAAAATAATATTTCTATTCCTAGACTATTATTGAATGTCATTTATAGATAATTTTTACTTTTAATAAAAAAAATTCAATGGAATCATTCTGTCATTTTCCAGACAAGGTATTATACAAACTTTTTGGAAAATTAAGGAAAGAATGATTTTTAACTTATATGGCACGAGAAGCTATTTTATATTGTTATGATGACTTAATGTTTTTAATGTTACCTTATAAGATTAGTCAGTTATATTAAAATGAAATATTTTCATTTATAATTATGCAGGCATTCAAATTATTTCAAAGTAAAAATGGGATATTACTAAAATAGTTTTAAATTATTTTTTAGATCACTTTCATCTATGTTAACATCCTTTGTTTTATTTTATACTTATTTAAGGTTAATATATTATGATACAATATTCTATATTGTATTGAAGGGTTAAGATATGTTTTATTATTGATGTGGTATTTTGATATCATTCATTGTTTATGGATAAAGTATTGATATTATTTATGTTAGTTAAAATACAAATGCTTACATTGGTTTTATTTTAATTATTTCATAAGAGTAATGCATTAGACTTTGTAACTATCCAGTGGGGAACTCTTAACCCTCGATGCATCAGTATTCTCATGATACAATTATATTTGGGTTTTGGAAAATGTCTTACCCAATTAGGTATGGTTTCTTGGCCGAAGACGTGACGGTATGTTTAAGATGTCCCACATTATGCATTCCCATAGTATGAGATTAGTTTTTGATTTACATGTGTTTATTCGACTAGTAGAATATCCATGTGAATGTTTAAATGAATGTTTTTGATTTATTCTTTCCATATTATGCAAAAGATAATGTTTTAAAAGTCTTGTGTTTTAGTTTTGTACCTTTACTTAAAAGGTTATGTTTATTTTTAATAGATTCCTCTATATTTTTTATCCTCACTGGGCATCTGAGCTCACCAATTTCTTATTTTTTATTTTCCCAAGATTCCAAGAAGTGTTTTATGATTGATATACATGGTCTGACTAGGGGAATAATGTCATTCTCAAAGAATTATCTATCTTTTGTTTTTATGTTAGAAATTTTGAGGTAAAGTTCATGTATGTAATATATTTTCCAATACTTCCAAATTGATTGGTCTCTTGGGATATGAATCCTTATTATCATGCCAATGAATTAAAATAATGCATCGGCTCAAGGATTTTGTGGTTGGGGAGTTACATTAATAAAAGACTAAACCATTTATTTAAGGGCCCAAATGACCTATAAATTTATCCAAGATCCATTGTATGACCATTATTACTACATTAACATTACATTATTGAGTTTGGTTGGTTTTTTTAATAATATGTTTAGGTAAAAACATGGGTACACTGAACTTATTTTTGAAAATACAAAGTGACTCCTTTTCCTCCCTTATAAAAGGCCACCACCTCTCCTCATTCCTCTCACCTCTTAAACCACATAATTTGAACCATTCTATACCAATATATCTTTCCAAAATCCAATTTATCTAACTCGAATCGTAAACTTGGGTAGATATCCTTTTCATTATGCCTTTTGGTAAAAACCAAAAGAAGTTACCCGATTAAGAGGTAAAATCTTCCCTCAAGATCTCTAGTTTCATTTCTATTATCCATAATAAAAAATATATTTATTAAATTATTATATAACAACACCAATATCCAAAATATAATTGGATGTTTTTATGTAATTTGGTCAAACTAATCTTATACACACCATCTTTTAATAGATAATGAACATATTGTTTTTGTGTACGGTGAACTAATGCCTCAAGAAATGATGATTGCTCATTTTTCTTTTAACAACTCTCATGGTGGAAAATATGATTGAAACCCTATTTATAAATGATATAAATGATATTTATAATTTCTTTATGGTTATTTAAATTTTATTTTAAAAATATCTTTACACTTTCCATCTTGTTTAAATACAATAATGTTTCTTGAGAAAATATGGACTACACCCCCTCAAAGCGATATAACTCGTTCATGCCACAAATAGAATGTATAAAGGTTGGTTTTAACAAAAATATGTAACATATATAACTTATATATTATAATTTAATTATAATATACATTTTTATCATTCTATTTTTATTTATTTAATACAATAATGTAATTAATGTAACATTTATGCGTACATACGGCCTTCTATCTCCATAAATTGGGCACTTCAATTCTAATCTCCAAATATAATGGACTACTATAAATACATATATACTGAATATATATATGATAAATAATTCATGATATACATTATGTATATGATTAAATCACGATCTTGTTAATAGGAACAACAAATTAAAATCCAAAACCTACTTGAGAATACTAGGAAATTAACACCTGAAATAGTTAAAATAATGAAACAATGTTAATAAAGGGGTAATAAAATTTTATAAGAAATCAATATATGATATTATAATAATAATTATGGTTTTGTTATAAGCTATTAAGATTTTTGAGACCACTATATAGGAGATAAAACACCACACAAACAAAGGGAAGGTTAAGTTAAGGGATTTTGTCTCAATTTACTTTCCATTAAAACTTATTTTTGTTATGCACCAATTCACTATTCCACGGTTTATATATTTCACTTTGGAATGTTATATCATGAATGTAATTATTCTCATGATATTATAAGTTTCATTTAATTCAAAAGTAATTATTATTGACATTTTATAATGTGGTATGGGACACATTTGAATGTTTACATATTATTTTTCCTCACGAATATATTAATGTCCACAACCCTTGTTGTTACTTATCCTCCTATGGGGTATTATTGATAAATAAATATTTCTTATTAAATATTGATATTTGATAAGGACTGTTATTTATTTGATATATGATGATTTTTTTGGACCTGCAATACTATGGTTGGAGACTATTTAAGGTAAGACCTACGGGTTGGGGACTAGTTAGTGAAAGCCCCTAGATAAATCAGTAGTCTTAGGAGACAAAATAGTTGTCCAAAATAGATTTTTTTACCCAATATATAAACTTTATTGTGAAAGTTTTTGATATTATTGGTTCTATGTTCCTAAGAAACATGGAATCCCATAATTAAAAATTTCCCACATTTAGTAATAGTTATTATTAATTATTGAGACTTTGCATCAACATATCTAGGGATACATATAATTATTAGTTAATTATTTATATTGAATGTGTTTCATTTTCTTAACATTCTATATTGAATTTTCCTTATCTAGTTATTTTAAAGGAATGTGTTATAAGTGATTTACCTTTCTATGTTAATTTATTTTAATTGATTGATTATTTATTATACTTTACTTACCCTAAATAAGCATTTGATACCACCCTTAATATTTTTCCTTTCACTAGGTTATGAAGAAGAAATATTTGAATAAGCATTCAAGGATGTTGTTTCTTCCATTTTATTAGGTATCAAGTTCTCATTTATTATTTCTCAATGCACTATTGGTATCATGTATGTATCTGGATTTCCAAGAGTTCTAAATCAGTCGGTCCTTCAAGATTTGATTCCTTTTAACCCTGACAATTTAATAAAGTAATTCACCATGTAATGACATGCCAATTCTCAATGGGTTTAGAGTATAACGAGTCGTTACTAGGCCTTATGCGACATCCCCAAGATTCCAAAGGCTGGCAATAAATACTGAAGTGTTTTATATACAAGTGGGGGATAATTTACCCTTTAAGAAATAAACCAATAAACCTACCAACCATAACTAAACATTCACTATATGATTCATGAACAAAATAAAGACAACAAAACAAAATCATGTGTCTCACAACAACATCAAAAGAAGAAACAATAGAAGAATAACCAAGTATCAAAGTACACAGTGGATAGACTACAAAAGACTCTCCAAATATCTCAAGACTCCATTCTCAACAAACTCCGAGCTCTAAAATCTTCGAACAACCCAAAAATAATGAGGTAGTGCTAAAAATGTGTGAAAAATTACCTTTTCCATTGTCTCAGAAGATAGAATCTGCATAAGAACCAAACTTCCAAAGTATGGGTGAGTATAAAACTCAGTAGGTTTTCCCCAATGTCTTCCCTACTCATGCCACTAGGATAGAAGAGTTATCAATAGTTATATAAAATAGTTTATATAAAAGTTTTCTCAAAAATAGTTTATAACTAGATATAAACATGTTTTCAAAACCATTCATTACCAAAAGCACACGAGTGCAATTAAAACCATTTTTAAAAGAAAGATATTTTTCCAGAAAAATAACTAAAAAATATTTACAACCATATCACAATATCTATTTATCAATATACCCAACCATTTATCAAACCCATGCATCCAACCATGCCTAATACATTATGAAATTTTCATACTCATGAGTGGTTTCTCATTGATCTACCAAGTCATCACAAGGTAATTGTTTCCCATGTGCCATTAACCCTTTACCACTGAGCACAATGTAATTTTTCAACCACACTCCATGTATGAAATTATAACGTGCCATTAAATCGTTGGCACTAATTAAAATGTCATATTCTAAACTATCCCCATATAAGAAACATGAACACACACCACATATTACCAACGATCATGCCAAAACAACCCTTTCAATAAAAACACCGTTTTATTGAAAACTATTTCTATCAAAACCATTTCAGTTCCAACTTTTTTCAATAAAAATCTATTTTTATTGAAAACCATTTCAATTGAATATATCTTTTTCTTCAACCATTTATCAATTCTATAAAATCCATTATTTAAAATCATCATTTTAAATTCATGAAACTGAACCCCCTTTTGCACAACTATTCACAAAGATCACACAATTTCCCAAAAACCATAAATCATCACAAATGAAGATTTTTTCATGCGTTTCAAAATAAAAAAACAATTTGAATCTAAGACAATAAACTATAGAAATAGGATATGAGAGTTAAGCCACCTACCTCGATGGTTTTGATGAAACTTTGGCAACAGGCGAAGAACACACAAGAAAGGGGGTCGATTCTCCAAGAATGACCTTAGTTCTCTTATACTAGAAAAATAACGACTCAAAATTGAATTATTTGACATCCAAATACGTTGATATACCCACTATAGGTTCATATCTGAGAAATAATGGAGATCAGAGAAGTAGATCTAAGAAAATAATAGCAAAACATGACAAATCATGAAAGAATGGTGACATACCTCAAGAATCGGTTTTGAAATCACCAAGGGAAAGCTCTAGGTTGGCTCGAACTCATGTGGGGAGGGTTATACAGAGTTCTAGGGAGATTAATATCAAAATAGGGGCATTTTGAAGCAAGATCGAAATATATAGAGAAAAAACATGTATGCTCCTAGAAAATAGGATCTAGATTTGACCTATACGCAAGGTTTGACCGCACTATTTGGCTAACCGTGTATGGATCATGAAACCTTCCTTTTGGTCCCAACACTCCTAATAAAACCCCCAAACTCTCCCATCCTTCACCTTTTCCCTTTTTATGGAAACCGATTTTTTAAGGAAACATCCTATAACGACCCAAAGATTCATTAATGGAAAATCCTTCTTGATCTTATTAAATGTCTCTTTATATAAAATGTCTTTATAAGATGTCAACTTATTTGGATTTATGGTAAGATTTTTGACCATTGTTAATATAGCCGTTGAACAGTGATCACATGATTAGTATAAATATAGGACCTTAACAAATCCAATTTACTCAGACAAAAGAAGTGATGGCCTCATCCAGCAGAATTTCCTCATACGAAGCCCATTTGTCAGAGCTCAGAAAAGTGGTGGCATCCTTGGGCTTCGACCTTGACCAAGCCCAAGCTGAGCTTCACCATGTCAAGCTTGAACGGGACTGTCTATGGGAAAAGTGGAAGTTGATCGAGATTACCACTCAAGCGATGTTTTCCGAGCCACCCCAAGAGTCTGTCACCAACGTGCACCTTACCCTTAGGTCTTATGCGGCTGTTTTAAGGGGTTATGTAACAAATAATTAGTTTTATGTTCATGTACATTATTTTTGTATATAATAATGAATATAATTTCTTGTCATTTTTGATACATTGTAAATAGTTTTTAAAGTACATTATTAAATGCCTCTTTATATAAAATGTTTTTATAAGATGTCAACTTCATTGGTTTTATGTTATGATTTTTGACCATTTTTTATGTAGCCTTTGAATAGTGATCACATGATTAGTATAAATATAGGACCTTAACAAATCCAATTTACTCAAACAAAAGAAGTGATGGCCTCATCCAGTAGAATTTCCCCATATGAAGCCCATTTGTCAAAGCACAGAAAAGTGGTGGCATCCTTGGGCTTCGCCTTTGACCAAGCCCAAGCTGATCTTCACCATGTCAAGCTCGAACAGGACCGTCTATGGGAAAAGTGGAAGTTGATAGAGATTAACACTCGAGTGATGTTTTCCGAGCCACCCCAAGAGTCTTTCACCATCGCACACGTTAACCATAGGTCTTATACAGCTGTTTTAAGGGGTTATGTAACAAATAAGTAGTACTACGTTCATGTACATTATTTTTTTATATAATAATGAATATAATTTCTAGTTATTTTTGATACATTGTAAATAGTTTTTAAAGTACAAATGGAGTTTGTAGTTATTAGTTAATTAAGAAATCTATTTTATTAAATTAAGGGCTTTTTGAATAAAATAATATTTTAATAAAATAATAATAATATTATTAAATTAATTTTTATTAAATATAAATGGTCTTATAATTTTATGAATGCAATTAAAATTTTATATTATGGTTTGAAAGCCATTTCTGTCAAAACCCGTGAATTTTCGATAAATGTTGGTTTTTATTTTAAATGTGAAAATTAACATATTTAGATTTCTTTAGATAAAATAAATTTCATTTCTGGAATCAGGATGTCAAAATTATCCAACGGTGAATTTTTCATAATTTTCTAAGACAGTAAAATTTTTGGGTAAAAATTAAATACCGTTTAAATATATAATGTCTTTTATGACATCATAATGACCCAATGGTGATGTAATAAAATACCATAATCCTTATGTTCAGCCAATATATGTTTTATAATTAAAATAATGTTATTTTGGGTTTGTTTGAATTACTTTTCAAAGCATTAATGGACCCCTCAAGACATATTCAAAACTTTGCCTTTTTAAATTAAAATCCATGGGAGTGTGACTCACCTCCACATAAGCAACCTTATTATTTTAAGAAGTTCGGACATGGTCCAAATAAAATATTTTTTTCCTCTTCCATTTTTCAAAAACCATGGGCAAAAACCTTGGGATGGTTTGTGGTTTGGATTAATTTAATGTAAGGGTACCCAAACCAAAATAATAACGAATTCCCTCACCTTTCCTATATAAACCCACACAAGATCCCACTTCCTCCTCACTAAAATCCCTTGGAGTTCGTCCAAACTCTGCCCTACTCTTTATAGAATCCTCCCAAGGTGCCCCAAGCTCCCAAGAAGCCTCTCACAAGCCTCTCTCTAGCCTTTGGAAACACACTTCCAAGTAAGGGTTTTTTCTTCCTTTCTCATTTTTGTCAATTTTATTTAAGTTGTTTTTCCCTTTTAATTTCAATTATTAATGTTGGGGTATATTTTCTCACCTCCACCATACTTACCTCTTATTTTTTTAATGATGGGAGACCCCTTTATCTCTCATTAAATGCCTCCCATGTAACCCGTTACTATGCCGAAATTCCGAAAGGAACTTCTCTCTCTTCTTTTAAATTCAAGCAATACTTTTGTATCATGAAACTAAATTGCATTACAATTGTTGGGACATGTATCTATATAACCTAATTACTATCCATTACATGTAAATATTTTTAGTAACCCCTTTCTATCTAATCAACCTTTTTTATGAATTCTTATGTCACACCGTTACACTGCCGAAATCACACCGATTTTCTAAGACAATGTCATTGTGTATTGAATACCATGCTCATTTCTCCATCAAGGGTATTCACATTTATGCACATTTACTTATTGATTATAAAGTTTCATGTATTAATTCAACATTCCTTTGTCATGGAATAAATGATTATGTTTTATGAATCCATGTTTTATGATCCTTGTGGCACACTTATGCATGAAATGAAATGTTTAAGAAGGGTGCGCCTTTATACCACTCTAATGCATTGGGTAAAGTATAGTATCATGAAAAGTCATGTGAAATGAGTTTTGACTCATGATAATTCAAGTGCATCGAGGGTTTACTCGTGCTTCATGTGAAATGAGGGTTTACTCATGCTTTATGTGCAATGAGCCTTGGCTCATGCTAATTCCATGTTAAGTGTTGTTGCCACATTTCCATGTTATGATTATCATGCTTTATCATGCCTTTATGTTCATGTTTCTTTTAGGATCTATTGATATACCTATTTTATAACATGTATTGTACTCCTCATGTCATTCCATCTGTACTCCCTTACTGGGCTTTATAGCTCACCCTTTTCCTATGCATGTCCTCAGATTATCCCATGCAATGCTATGTACGAGGGAATGTAGTGGTCATGTAAAAGAAGTTTTAAATAAAGATGTTGTATTTCATGTTTCAAGATTTTATGTAATGATCCTAGGCCGCAAAGATACTAAACCTCTCGATCTTCTTTGTTGTATCAAGTGATGTTTTATGTAATAAATCATGTTTAAGTTGTAATAAAAAGCAGGGTTGTCATACACCCCACTTCATGGAATCACCCCACTTTATGGAAACAACCCACTTTATAGAAATAAACCACTTTATTCTAATAAACCACTTTATGGAAACAAACCACTTTATGTAAACAACCCACTTTATGGAAACATCAAACATTATGGGAACACCCAACTTTATGGATGCTCTCTATTTTATGGAAACTATTTATTTTATGGAGACTCTCTATTAAAGACACACCAATTTAAAAAATGTGAGGAAATGGGTTATGTACTGAAATAGCGGCTACTACATTCTCCCCACCATTAGAATTTCCATCCATGGAAAGTAGAAAACAATCGTTGTCCAAAAAGATTTTGGGCCACTACTCTTTCATTTTTTTTCTCACATTCCCAAGTCTCTTCTTGAATCTAACCATGTTGCCATAAAACCCGCACTAGGTTTATTCTTTTCCCCTGAAAGTATTTCTATTGTCAATCCATTATCTGAACTATGATATGTATTAGTGATGCATCTGATTCTAGCTCAACATGATCCCATGTGATCACATAGCCATGATCAGGTGGATACTTTTTCAACTAGGATACATAGAACACATTATGCACCGAACTAAACCGTGGTGGTAATGCCAACCGATATGCCACCTCTCCAACCCATTATGGTATCTCAAAAGGGACCATGTTTCTAGGATATAACATTCCCTGATTCTCGAAGCGACGATTTCCTAGCCTTGGAGAGATCCTAAAAAAGACATGATGACCCACAATGAATTAAAACAGTCTTCAATGGTGTTCTGCATAATATTTCTGATGACACTGAGCCATCTCCATCCTCTTTCAAATCAACTGGATCTTCTCTGTTGTTTTTTGGACACAGCTTGGCTTGACTAGTGATGTTTCACCCATTTCCACCAAGCATATTGGAGAACGACATAGAGTCCCATACAATGCTCCTAACAGAGCCTTGTGTATTGAGTCTTGATAGTTGTTATTGTATAAGAACTCCACTAAGGATATATGATCCTCCCATGAGACACTAAAATCCATTACACAAGCCCGCAACATATATTCCAATATTTGTATCATCCGCTCAGATCTCCCATCCATCTGAGGATGATACACCATGCTCATAGTCAACTTAGTCCCAAGGGTTTGCGGTAAGGATTACTAGAAATGTGATGTGATCCTCTGATCTCTACCTAAGACTATTGAAACTGGTAAACCATGCCTCTTTACCACTTCTAGGATATTGATTTTTGAAAGATCATCCACCATATTAGTTTCACAAAAAGGTATGATATGGTCCGACTTGGTTAGATGATCCACTATCACCAAAATGGAATCGTGTTTCTGGACCGTTATTGGAAGACCTGTAACAAATCCATTGATATTTGATCCCATTTCCACACCGGTATTGGAAAAGATTATAACATACTGTTTTTTCTCTGATGCTCTAAATTAACCTGCTAAAAGGTTAATCCCCATGAGATGAACTCGACCACCTTTCTTTTCATGCCGCTCTACCAAAACTGTGCCATGAATTCCTTATACATCTTATGTATAACTGGATGTACATGCCATCTCGAATAGTGGTAATAATGAAGAAGTTGTTCCTAAAAAACCATAGGGACAACCATACGGCCTCAAAAACACAAAAATGAACCCCATCAAGTTTACATATCTCAATTATCTACCCACCATTGATTTTTGAACATACAACTAGACATTATGCATCAAATGTTTGCACCTCTTTGATCATTTTTACTAAATATGGAACAAGCGTAGCTTAAAAGAAAACTACAACATCGCCACGGTCTTCACATTTCACAAGCATGTCGACTAAGACCGACATCAAATGCCATTCATGTAATACTTCTTTCGCCAACTGAGAATATGAATTTCTACTCAATGTATCTGACATTGAATTTCTATTCCCCAGTGTGTACACCAAGCGAAATTCAAACATTTGGAGATACTCTATTCAACTCTTTTACCTCAAATTCATATCTCAATGTGAGAAAATGTGTTTTAAGATTTTGTGATCCGTAAACATGGTAAATTTCTTACCAAAGATTTAATGTCTCCATGTTTACAAAGCATAGACGACTGCAACTAACTCCAAATCATATTTTGGGTAATTCTTCTCATGCACCCTCAACTGCCTTGAACCACAATCAACCACATGATCTATTTTAATGAGAACATAGCCCAACCCTGATCTTGAAGCATCAAAATATACCACATACCCTTATCATGATTCTAGATTGATTAAGATAGGTGTCGATTATAGCCAAACTTTTAGTTCCTAGAAAGACTTCTGACATTCCTCCATCCATTAAAATGGATAATTCTTCTTTGTTATAGTTGTTATTAGTGAAGCTAGTCGTGGGATATCATGCACAAAGTGTCGGTAGTAACCAGTTGGACAAATAAAACTTCGTATCTAAAAAAAAAAATTCGATGGTTTCAATGATATAACTACTTCTATCTTTTTATGATCAATAGTGATGTGTTTCTAAGAAATGTCAAAGCCAAGAAAATGTACTTATTATATCCAAAAATCACACTTTGATAATTTGTCATATAAAATGATGATCTCTTGGGATTTGTAACACTGTTTCTAGGTGCCCCTCATGATCATCCCTTCTCTTTGAATAGACCAAAAGTTCATCCACAAACACAAAAAAAAAAAGAATACATATATTTTTGAAATATCCGATTCATCAATTCCATGAAGACAGCATGGTGAATTCGTTAGACCAGAAGTCTTGACTATATATTCATAGTGGCCATATCTACCTCTGAAATCTATCTTTGGAATATTATCTTTCTGAACTATCAATTGGTGATATCTTGATTGCAATCCAGTGTTGGAGAACCACTAAGGTCCCATTAATTGATCAAATAGATCATCAATGAATGGAAGTGGATATATGTTCTTTATTGTAAATTGGTTAAGCTTACGATTATCAACATATAGCCGAAGAGTTCAATATTCCTTCTTCACGAACAAAACTGATGCTTCCCATGGATACATACTAGGTCGAATGAATCCCTTTCATTCCATATCCTCTAACTTCACATTCAATTCCCATAACTCTTCTAGTTACATCCTATAAGACATAAGGGAAATAGGACTGGTCCCGAGATGGAGATCAATCCGAAACTCCACTTCCATTAGAGGTGGTAACCTTGAAAAGATGTTGGGAAAGACATCTGGAAATTTTTCCACAATAGCTGGAAAACTATTTTCCTTAATCTCTTCCAATGATTCCAAAGTAAACACTACCAATTGGTAAGATACTATTCCCACCTTTGGTTCCAACAAACTCTTTTCACCCTTCTTTATAATCCTCTATCTTCTAACGAGATTCTTGATGTCGTCCTCAGTCATGATGCTAACTGTTCTCTTATAACAATCGATTTGATCCTTGAATGTTTTCAGCCAATCTGTACCCATGATTACATCATAAAAAACCATATATATCATCAAATATTTCTATTTTAGATCATCTCCATAAACAATTATAGAACATGCTCTACACAAAAAGGATTGAAATTATCTTGTCTTTCACTGGGAGGAGTTTGCAGTTTAAAAACATAAGTCATCATTTCCAGTTTTAAACATAGACAGTCAACAACACGAGAATCAATGATGAAATGTGATGCAACAGTATTAAGCAACACCTGAACAATGGTTGAATTCAAAATAATCATACCTTTCAATATATATAGTCTAGATTGATCGTCAAAAATCATCTTCTCAGCTCCATACAATTGTTTCTTCACTACATTGTTCTCCATGTTTCCTTGCAGAGGTTTCCCTGGTTGAGGAGTCATGGTATTTCTAGAATCACCATGGCTAGCTCTGCTTTGCTGATTAGACTGATTTTGCTGTCCTCGTCCAGTCGAAGCATACAATGCTTGCGACACCTGAGAAGTGTCACAAGCACCAGACCTTGGAGCACTGCGACAATAGCCCTAAATATATCCCATCTTGTTTCACTTATGACATGATCTAGGTTGTTACATACAATCTCTCTTTATGTGGTCAAGAGAACCTCATTGAAAATAACCTCCTTTGCTCTAGGGTCATGGAGGAAGGTTTACTGATCTAGGCATGCGGTTCTGATTTCCACTATCACCTTGGAAAAAGGTGTCCCTTTTTTTCTTGTTCCCAATGGTTTAGTTCCGACAATTTCCTGTAGGTTTCATCATTCCTCGTCCCATAGATCTTGAGATATCACATTTAGCCATAGTCTCTATTTTCACCATCTCTGTATAATCTATAATAAAAAGTACATCAATATTTGATCGAATCTCCTATCGTATCCCTAACATGAAGATGTGTTCCTTTAAAGATGCACTTTCCTCAACTTTTGGTGCAAAGAGTTCTATGTTCATGAACTTAACTGCATACTCTATGATAGGGAGACTCTCTTTTTTATGCTGAAGAAGTCTGTTATTTTCTATATCTTGAACGTTTGATAATAGAATTGTTTGTTTAACAATTTATCAAAATCCTCCTATGTAAGTCCTTCATCCAATATATCCTATAATTATAAATACAACCACTGACATACCATATCCTTGAGCATATATGTCACCAGTTTGGCCATTAGCACTATAGGTGTGCCTATGAAGTCGAAGATACAATTCATCAAACATATCAACACCTCTTCCTTCTCAGGTTTAGAATCACCCAAGAAATTAGATAGATTATTCTTCCTAAACTGAATGGTATGATCCACATGTCGTGGATCATTCCTCTGGTTCCCTATGTCCATGGCATTAAAATAATGGACAATACTCTGAACCAGCTCTTGGTTCACACATGGTTTAGGAGAAACCACATTCCCCACATCTTCTTCAGGTTGATTTCAATGATGCCTATTAGGTGCCATTTTCTAAACTAACAACAAACTCCATTAATCTCACTCTCTTGCAATTGTTGGCCTAGCATTTCAAATTATATCACATAAAATATCACAACATTATCTTCCAAAGAAACCCCTTTCTGATGTTCAACCATTTTTGAAAACAGTTCACATGCTTTGGAATATTAAACCATTTTAAAAATATGATAAGAAATCACTTTTTCAAAATCATTCATTTGAAAACCAATTCCATTATTTTTCAAAAATTAACACTTATTGTTTTCACAACATGAATCATTCCATGATATTATGTATGCAATCCTAGTGAGAATTCATTCCTCTATAATGCGTGTCATGCTCCTCTCATTGGCTAAACCCATAATAATGATATTTTAAAATTCTAGAAGTGTCTCCAAAAACTTATTTACCCAACTCCCTGGTAACATGAAATTTAGCATAAGAGGGTTAGCTACATATTTTTATGCGATACATTTATTTTTCCGATAATCCTACTCCTTTGTAAGATTCCTATCTAAGGAATAGACAAGAAGGTATTTAATCTCCAAAACTAGGAACATCGATGACTACTTGTTAGGAAAGGACCGAACAAGCTGATACCATTTTTAATGACCCACCAATTATCTTTGTCTTGAGAGTACAATGGGTAATTACTAGGCTTTAATCGACATCCCAAAGATTTCAAAGGCTGGAAATAAATGGTTAAAGGGGAGTGAGGGAGACCAGGAGGTCATGGGATATGGTGAGTGTGTTGAATGCGAGGGATCAGTTTCGTGAGAGATATCCCGGGTGTGGGAAATGGGAAGTGGTAGGATAGGGGGAAGGAATTCAAGGGGAGGAAAAAAGAGTGTTTTTTAAGTTTAAAAAATATTTACTGACAGTTTTTAAAAAACCACTCCTAAAAATTAAAAAACATATTTAGAGATGGTTTTATAAACCTCTTCTAACAACCATCATTAAACTATGATTTTGGATTAATTACTTGATATAAATATCATTATATAAAGACATAATTCCATTGAATATGATTCTCTTTTTTTCGTGATTCTATTATATTCTAGATTCTCATTAACAATGGCGTGGTCTTATATGACCACATACATTTTCAATCCATTTATTCCATATTATAAAAAAGAATACAAATAGATTTTTTTAATAGAGAAATCCATGGATCCTAGTAATATTCTATTTTAGGATCACAAGATGGATATCTATCTTATAAATTTATCCCTGGTATATTATTTGATACCAATTGTGGGATTAATGGGTAATCCAAAAGACCATTTATAGTGGAGGAAAACATGAATTCCAGACCAAAGATCCCACCCAGATAAAGTAATATAATAATAAAATAAAATGATAAAATTCCCATTTATTCATAGCTCGCTATCCAATATTTTGGTCTTAATTAATATTGATATTGAGCAAGTTCTCTCATCAATAAATAATGGGTTCTTTTCACCGAGGATATCCACCATTCATTGGAATAACTAAAGAATTTGGAAATAATTTTTTCATCCAAATGATATGTTAACGCATCCCCTAAAAATGATATAGAATCCATAGTTTGAGAGAGATTTATCTAATTAAAAATAATCACTAGTATCTATAGTTATTTTCTTAAACATATTTATATAGGACACATTCATCATATATAAATTACTATTAATGATCATAATTTTTTGAAATATTATGAAATGGTAAAACTATTTGTATTACCCTTCATTGATTATTATGAATGTTAAAACTCTTTTAACATATAAATTTATTTTTCCCATCATCATATGATGTGTTGGAAACTAAATAACTTTTGATAATCCAATTAGAAGAGTTAGCTAAATGGTATTAGTGACCATTATCATATACACCATGATGTGGTATCATATTCCACATAACGATATTATCTATGACATGGTTACTTTAACTACATTGTTTTCAATGATTTAATTTACAAAATATTAAATTTTAATGACACTACCTTGACATGGGATTTTTACCATACCAAAACATTTTCTCTAACCTTAGGTTTGTAATTTACCCAACCGAGAATCATTCTCTAGCCGTGGGTTGGTTTAATATCCAACACAAAAATTACCCCATAAATATATAGGTTGGTATTGAATCAATATAGAAATATCACTTTCTCTTAGGAGGTAATGATTCCCACAAAAACATACTCAAACAATCCAAAGAAGCAATGAATCCCACTTTATATAATCACTCATTCTAAGGGAGAAGTTATTTCCACCTAGACATACTCAATATAAGGATGTAGTGATTTCCATCATTGTGTACTCATTCTCTCTCAAGGATTAGTGTGTCCCACCTAGAGATAGTTGGCCATAGGGGTAAATTCATCCCACCTGGACAAGATTAATGATCTCAGGTTAGCACTACTTCCAACTGGGAACTACCTATCATTTACAGGTTGGTAAAACACATAACATAGATATAGTCACCAATTTCATAAGTGGAATTCACATATCCATATATCTATTGATTATGAAATAATAGTTTGGTAAATATCACCCTCTTACAATGTATATATTAATAAATAATGTCAATAAAAAATGTTAGGATAATAATAGTAACAAGGAATGTTATTCTAACACCTATCCCTATGTTAATAACCCATCAAATATCATGAATTGATCATCCACATATTGAATTATCTTATCCCATGACTAAAATTATCCCTAAGAACACTTGGGTTGAGAATAATAATACACATTACATGAAACAAAAATCCCAAGATCAGTACTTTCTCTAGGAACTATCATCTCCAAAGATGCATACCCCTCAGATATTACCCATAATTATTATAATTGGGTCACAAAGTAGATCTATACTGAATAAATCACCTTAATACACAAACCTTATAAATTAATCACACATAATAACATTTTAGCATCCTTAGTTTTTTTCATTAACTAATTCTTGTATCATTAGTCACCCTCACTATGTGATTTTTCTAAAAAGTCCCATCACAATCCCTACCATAACCTAATGCCCAAGAAAATCCTATCACTAATGAATAACTCACAAGGAAACCCTTTATAGAGATCACTAAACAAACCATATATGACTATAAAAGCCATAAATAATGATTTCAATTTATTATTTATGTTATCCCTCTTATATAACCGAATACCCATAAGCTTTACTCAAGAATATCTCACTTGACTCACACTTATCCAATAACCTCAGGTGATTATCATAATCTAAAAAATAAGACATCTTGAGGTCACATGAGTCATCTCTCAAGGGTGGACACCCACGATGAGTTCTAATATCACCTTATAATTTCCAATTAGATGTATATTCCTCAATGGCTATGTAATAATGAAGCAACACTCATATGACTCACTAAAACCCTAATAGACCTCACTAACCTTACATCACACATGGAATACCATATGAAATTTTCCCTGATTTTCTAACACCTCTGTAACCTCATTTCCACAATGGAAAATACACAAATTTAGATATCTAGGATGAAAAATTTGGGACCACCTACCTTAATAATGATTTATCAAATTCTATACATGATAACTCCAAACATGAACAAGGCAATACTGATCAATAACTAAGCTCTTCTACACTAGTATATAAAAATAACCCCTATAAATTAATCATAACATATTTATAATTTATTTTCCTTGAATTTAAATAAATAAAAAAATTGAAATAATTATTTTAAACTCATCAGGTAGACTATCCTTACTAAAATCTCTTGAAATAGTGAACGAACCATATCTAGCATTCATCCAATCCCACTACAAGAAAAATAACCAAATCCCTCCTATGATTTATCATAAAATTATATCAAAAAATGATTGAATTGAAATAATAAACCATATAGTCACTTTTATCCAGGGAAGATCATGAAATATTTTGGCTTCATCACTTCTAAGACTCCTATTGCTCCCACACTTGAAATCCCTAATATAAAGTTATAACTACACCATGATTTAACAGAATTATAGGGAAAATATCTAATATACCACACTAAAATCAAGAAAATAATAATGGGATTAAGATGGTAGGAAGATGGGAAAGCAAATATCTAGATAAGTGTAACCTTTAGTGGGGTTCCTTATAAAATTACATAAAACCCTCAAAATACACCTCTTAAAAATAGTTTTGGTATCTGACAGACACCCAATAAACCGTCACTAAGTACCCAGTTGCCTCCCCAAAAGATACACTCCTACAATTAGCCCACTAGATAACTAAAACACTACTATCAGATACCTACGGGTTTATTTTGTTTTATATAAAACCATAATATCTCATCAGATACCTGGTATACCAGAACTTTATACCTGGTGGAAGTTGACGCTTTAGGTAGTAATTAAACCACCATATTTCCATAAATTAAAGCATTAAATATTTTATAAAACCTCTATATATATCTTGATAAATCCTCCCCATGATACCCAATTTTTTTAATTTCTTCTGAATCCTTAAAAAACCCCTTCACGTTCCATAACCATTGAAAATTATCCTTCATATTCAATTGACTCCCAACATAATATTTCATTACAAACCCCTAACTATAGGTCTTATCATACTTGAGATGCCCCACCAAGAATATCTCATGATCTGATCAATTCTAAAATTTGATATATATTCATTGTTCTCATACCTTCCACTAGATACAATATACACCACCAAATTTCATCTAATGAAACTATTTATTCACCAAACACCACATGCTTTAGTATATCAAACATGAGTATCATTTCCTAAAATTACATATCTAAGTCAATCTTAACCTTATTATCATTTATCATGCTTGAAAATAATTATATGTTACCCCATTACACTTGTTACCACAAACATTTTTGAATTATTCACTATTATGTCTACTAAATACACTAACTCCTTGATGTTACTGAAAATGTTCTTACATTTTTGTTTTAATTAATCAGTTGTATTGAATTCCAATGTTTGAAATCTATAGATTTTATAAGATTGTTTCTTCTTTGTATATCCATCTTATAATCCTATGAGTCATATACACCCATAATTCATATTCAATTCTTGATATACAATACATTTAAAAATTCATCACTCCACTATATAGGTCATCATAATCTCCCCAAAATTAGTGACCCCTATCACTACCACCTGAATATTGCATATAAAATATCTTTATAATACCAACCATGTTGTATAAAATTTTATTTTTTTCCATTCTCTAACCCACAATAGTTTGGGAAATTAAAAATTTCTCCTACTAATCATGTTGATTTACTCAACTCCTCGACACTCTATAGAACCAAAACTTTTTATCACCATTTAATTTTATTAAGAATTCAAACCTCAAGTTTATACAATCTAACCGTATCAAATTATCCATATCCCTCAGGAACCCTTAGTCATTTTATGATCATATGATAAAGACCTTATATTATTCATATTGGGTCCACTAAGTTAAATAACTTGATGAGGGTAGTCAATAAAGGTATGAAAAATTAAAACACACCCCCTTTGGATCTTTTCTCTTTATTTAACCAAACTATATTTTCTATTATTCACATAGAAATTTATGAAATAAATTTAAAACATGAATGAGAGACCATAATATTACTTGGATCATACATAAATTTCCATGTCTAATGATTATACAGAGTAAATTTTAAAATGTAAAAAATACACTTTATGTCACTACTATTACTTAGTTTAGTTTATAATCATTTTACCTCCAAGTTTGTAACCATTCAATTATTTAAAGAACACTACCCTCCCTTCTAAAGTTAACACACTACTCCACCAGAAGATTATTCTGTTGATATGAATCATGTTAGAATTGGTTCACACATAATTTAGTTTTCAATGAAGTTATTTTTTCTCCTAAGATAGGAAATACAATTTACCACATATAGTTTTCTTCATAGAAACTCATTTAATAAACTTTTATAACTCCTTCATGAAATGATTTAAACCCTCTTGGAATTTCCTATTCACCACATAGAGTGAGTTCCTCATGAATTTCCTTTTCTTCACGAATAGATGAAAACTAAAAAATAACTCAAACATCACAAATAAAATCTACTAAATGAACTAGTCATCCTTTGAGACCTACAATACATCACTAACCAGACTCCTTCGAGAACTGAACACATTTTCAAACAACTTTTATACATATGCAAAATTTTCATGTAATGATGATCTGTGATAATATTTTTATGTGCCTAAAAAAGTGATTAGGGGTCCTATATATTATAAAATAAACTGAAAAATCTCACTAATCAAGAATTATGTTTAATACATTCATGAACAACCTCACTATTCCCTGCTCCTTTGATGTGGTTCTCAAAACAGAAATCCTCTTTTTTCAGCATCCTTTGATTCACCATATTTCAAAATTGATGAGATTATTTGATGAATTCTATTTTATAATTCCACTAATGCCCCAAAAATTTATTTTATATTCCAATTACCCCCTAAAACCTTTCCATGTTGTTCAAAAACATTCTATATGAGCTCAAAGAATTTTCCAAATATCCTCTCTTTTAAACCTTCCATATGGTACTCGATCCCCCTGTGTGGACAACACATATGTGTTATGTGGTTTTTGAATGTCCCAAAAAGAATTTCTAGTTATTTATAACTGTTATAGATTATTTCAACTTGATATTTTTAAATCCTCCCTTTACTTGAAAATCAACTTTGAAATTTTATACATAAAATGTTTGGCATGCAATGGAATTTTTTTCTAATTTCAAAACACTTACTTGGGAAACTTTACAATAATTTTTAACTATATTTTGTAAAAAACACAATAATAAAAATAGTAAGATTGAATTTATCAAAAATATTCACAAATTATACCTCGTTCCACAAATTATCACTTATAAATCTATAACTAACCAAACCTTACCAATTCATTGTAATGACCCATGAATTTTTGTATTGGTGAATCGAGAAGTGGTTCGATCATTAATCATTTTTGTGGATAGGTTGTAAGAACCTGAAATTTTCTATAAATATATAAATCTTGTTTACTAGTACTCTTCATTCTAGTTTTTAGTACATTTTATTTTGGTTGTACCTTAGGGTGTGTTTGGGTGAAAATTGAGAAATTTGGAAGGAGGAGGAAATGTGTATGATTGTCACATGGTTTTCCCAAAATGTTCTCTTCTTCCCAGCAAACCCTGAAAACCCAAACAAAGGAGATTCACATGGATGGTGCACATTTTTTCGAACAGAGAGCCCTATTAGGAGAAACAATTCCCCCCTCCCTAGAATAAGTACATGGCTAAGGCACATGGTTTGGAAAACTATGAAACCCTACTTGGAAAACTTTGCACGAGTTTGCAATTACCCCAAAAACTAGTTTTTAATTTTTTGAACCCTCATTTTAACCCCAATTTAGCACCCTCCCATACCTAACTTCTATTTAAGGATTTGGAGGCTCCCAAGTGGATTATAAGCCCTCCCAACCTCTATTATTTGTGAATTGAAGGGTGGATTGAGGATATGCACCTCCCTGGGTATGTGTTTTCTTCCCATTTAGATTTCGCTCTCCTGCACATCTTCCCAGATAAAAGAATGGTGTTCATCCACTATTGGATCTTGATCTAGTTTGTTATATCTAGATCTTGGATTATGCATATATATCATGATTTTAGGGATCTTGATTTATTCAAATCTTGAAATGAGGTTTCGGATCTGGATCTTATGCTATGTCGTTGTTCTATTCAAATTGGGGATTTTTGTTAGTGAGCATTTGTCAGTTAATTAAGGAAGGAAGTTTATTATTCAAATCCCATAGTCATGAATTCAATTACATGTGTGTAATTATATATTTTATATAGATTGTTAAGAAATTTAATTTTCTAATTGAATTAATTGATTTGAAAAATTAATTAATTAATGGATTATGGAATTGGGGGTAAGTAATTATTGAGTTAATTGTTGAAATATTTAAATTGTGGGAATTGGGGATAATTAATTTTTGAGTTAATTATCAGAATATTTAATTGTGGATTGGTGTAATTAATTGTTTAATTAATTATGTGATATTGGGATTGTTAAATTGTATTAATTAATTATTTAATTAACTAATGGGAATTGCTGAAATTATGCAATCATTGAATTAGTATAATTAATTATTCAAATACTGTGATTATGAAATAAGAATGATTAATTATTGAATTAATTATTTGAATCATTGAAATTGTGAATCAGATTAATTAATCTGTGAATTAATTAATGGAAATTGTGATGGTGAAATGTGGTAAGATGATTAATGTTGATTAATCATGACTTATATGACATTAGGATATATATGAATTTTTTATACATGTGATTGTGTGATATTTGTGTCTGGGACAGGGCCTTCTCATTCAAAATCCCTTAGGGATTAAATTGATATTCGTGTGTGGAACAAGTCCTAATGGGTCAAAATCCCATAGTGATAAATTGATATTCATGTGTCGGACAAGGTTGTCGCCTCAAAACCCCACGGTGTCCTAGGCATGATGACCTAGACCCAAATTGTTTTCATTGGACCTTGTTTCAAATTAGATGTGATATTTAATTGAAATAAATGCATAATGAAATCCCATTTCATTATAACAAATTTAGAATTTAATATGTGATGTGGATCTAAATCTATCATGGTACGAAGCATGTATTGAAAATTTGGGTGTCCTTTAGAACCCAGTGGTATTTGTAGTTAAATAAAGAGTAATTAAATAAATTTAATTTCATTTCCTTATTGATTTTATTTATTTTTTATTAAACTGCATACACTGTTTTGACTATATATTGTTTTAGATTCTATTGGGGTGTCCTTCTGAGTTGTACTCATACCACACTCGAGATGCATGATTGGTACCTGAATAGACATCATGTTTGTAGCTAAGGATAAGGTAAAAGACCCTATGTTAGACGAATGATTTGGGATGGTGCATGGATGAGGTAACAGGGCTTGGTTCACGACCCTCTTGGGAGTTTTCAATGTCTTTAATTTTGGGTCTTCATTTTGAAACATGGCATTCACTTTAGCATGGCATGTATAATATGTCATTTTGAAAATATTTCTCAATTTTTGGTCATCTTGTAATATTGGTAACATTATGGTTAAGGTTACATTATTATTTTATTATTACTTACTTTTCAATAGGTGTATTACTTTGATAAAAGAGGGTATAGTCTCCCCATAACCAATATTAGTCCCTTTCCACTAGTCGGTTGCCTCTGGCATTTGGGGAAGTGAATTTGAGGTTACAAAGTGAACTAGATCGAGGAATAGGTGTGTGAAACCTAGGTAGGGATGTGAAAAAGTGGTATCAGAGCCCAATTTTCTTTTCTTTTCCTCTATTATACTATTTGAGAAATGTATAAAGGAGACTTGGAAGTGTCTTGCCTTGGTTATGCGATCATGCTTTGGAGTAGCTAACCCATGTATGGGAGAGAACCCTAGTATCTAAGAATGGATTATTTTTTTTGGAATTTAATGTCATAGTTTAATGATATTTCACTTTGGGTGACACATTGGTTGTGTGTTTTTGATTATTATTTCATGGATTTAATTAGATTTGACTCATGGTTTGGTAAATAACAAGAGTTGAGTATGCATACATAATTCACTGAGGATTATGGTGACATGCATCCTTTATAAGCACACATGTAAAAAGTATGTTTTTGGGTAGGTTGTTGAACTTTACATTTCTTTTCCTTTCTTAAGAAACTGAAAATAAAAAAGGTTCCTAATGTGAAATTTGAAAATTATGGAATGATTCAAGATGAGAATAAAAGGGTTTCCAATGAGAAATGTGAAATGATAATTTTTTTACCCTTTTTGACTATGAAGTAGGAGTAGAATGGTTATGGGTAGTTATAGCATCTCAATTTTGACCCTATGGTGGGGTTTGGGGAAATGAGTTTTTGGAAATATTTTGTTTTCCATAAATGTGTATATATTGTGAAATGTATCTTAATGTGAATGTTTTTAATTGTAGAGTTATGCCTCTATAAAAACTCTTATTGAGAGGATGACTAGAGGACATGGATATGGATGATCCGCTAATGGTATAACCTAAGGTACATGTAGTGTCCGGTGAGGATATTGGAGAGAAGGTTCAAAAGAAATTTGTTCACTTCATGAAAATTATATAAAGGGACCTAGGGCGGGTTGTGAAAAGAATGTATGGCCTCACAAGAGAGTTCTAGTTGAATTACCCTCCTTTGTTTATCATAGAGGGTGGACTTGAGATATTTGAGTGCTGGATTGAGTCTATCTATACTATACGTGACCACAAAGAGACACCTACTAAGAATAGAGTCAAATTAGATGTTTACATGTTATGTGGTCAAGTGAAGTGATAGTCGGAATTCATACATGGGATTGAGAGATAGAAAACAGGGAGTGAAAGGATATTGAAGATATGTTATTAGATAACCATTTTCTTGAAACATTGAGACAAGAGAGAGCATCTGAGTTCATGATATTGACTCAGAGGAGTATGTCTATAATAGACTACGCTAGATGATTTAAATATTTATAGCACATTGTTCCATAATTGGAAGGAGATGAGGCTACTATAGAAAACAAGATTTAGGATGGGATTAAATGTGAGATTATGTCCTAGGGTAATATATTTAGTCTAAAGAAGTTTTCTGATGTGGTGAATCAAAATCTCATATCTAAGGGGATCCTGATGGAGGATTCCAGTGGAATACATGGGATTTATGATAAACGATCATGAGGTATGAATTATGAGATGAAGAATCGTCATTACGAGAATGTTAGTCAGGTTAGTAGAAGGAAAACTTCAATAAAGAATGATTTGTTACAAAATATTTTACCTGAGTGATCTATCACCAATGTGGTAGGTTGTGACACTTTCAGAGACACTTCCCCTGGCCACTGGTAGAGTGTGAGGTCTATGAAAAGATATACCATCTGTAGAAGTATTATTGGAACCTATGAAAGAATGATGGTGATAGAAGAGATAGATAGAACTAGAGTGTAGGAAGGGGATATTCTACACTGTATCGGTCTAGTAGATGGAGTTCAACTGGTTTTGGCAGTAGAGTTAGTAGATTGGAGCATCTAGAAAGAGAAATTTTATCACCAGGGTGGTGTAGCATAGTGTACTCAAACTGCATCATGGGGAAGAGGGGCATATAGTTGCATGTTGTTCATCCTACACTTATAGATTGCGAGGCTGGACTGTTGACAGTGGGAGGTATTATTATTTTTAGATTCTACTCTATCTAGTTATTTATTTGATAATGGTTCATCTCATAATTTTATATCTAGAAATAATGTAAATTGTTTGAGTCTGGTGGTAGATTTCAGGTGTGGGGTGTTGATGATAGTCACACCTCTGGGAATACAGACATGAAACATCATTCTACACAAGGGGTGTTCTCTCTAGGTTGGTGTTTATCATTTTATGTTGTATCATTAAGTCATATACATTTTAGGATTTAATATGATTTTGGGTATTGATTGGTTGGTAGCATACAGAGCCCATATTGATTATTATTGTATGATAGTTACTTTTAAGTCTCTTTAGGGAGCCTAATATATTTACCCTGGGAAATGGGATATACAGTTGGGTCTTGTTAGGATAGTTCATCATCCATTGGAGGATATTACCGCCTCAGTTGTGAGTCGGTTACTGGATGATAGAGGTGTAAATCATGTTTTTCACATACTATCTTTCCACCCATAGAAGATAGGTTTCAAGATGTTTTTTCTGAATACATCTCAGGGATTCCACATGAGAGTGATGTGGAATTTACAAATTGAGATAATTCTTGGAGCTATGTCGGTGTCTATTTCACTATACATAATGGCATTAACAGTGCTTCTTGGGCTCAAGACTCATCTGGAGGAGTTTTACGATAAGGGGTTCATCCTATCGAGTAAATATCCTTGGGGTTCACTAGTGTTGTTTTCAAATAATAATGATAGGAGTTTACACTTATATGTTGATTACTAAAAGATTAATCATATTACAGTGAAAAACCTATATCATAATCCAGTTATTGAATATCTATTTGACAAGTTGAGGGGAGCTTGTGTTTTCTCAAATATTACCTTGAGATCATAGTATCATCAGTTGATATTCCTACCTTCTAATAAACTGATGACTGCATTCAAGAGTAGGTGTGGCCTATATTAGTTCTCCATAATGCTATATGGGTTGATGAATTCAAAAACAATGTTTATGGATTTGATTATCAGAATATTCTACCCATATATAGATCATTTTTTGTGGTAAATATGGATGAAATATTGGTTTACTTCAAGACTCATGAAGATCATTCCCAAAATCTTGACATCATTATATGTACATTTATATAACACCAGTTATATGACAAGTTATCTATGTGTTAGTTTTGGATTGACTTGGTACACTTCTTAGTTAACATCATCTTAGAGGAAGGTGTGTCAGTGGGCCCATAGAAATTTCATTCTAGTGTTCCTTGGGAGCATCCCAAGAATAGTTTTTATATCCATTGTTTTTTGGGTTTAGTTGGATATTTTGGAGGTTCATCATTGGATTTTCATGATTATAAGTTCCACTTCCATGATTTAAAAAATGGGATAAATTTTGAATGGTTGAAAACATGTGAAAATTTCTTCCAAGAGTAGAACAATTTCATAACATTGAAACCAATATTGATCGTACCTAAGTTAGGTGAAGAATATAAGGTGTATTGTGATGCTCTTGGGATTAAAATTAGATCTATGTTGATTCATGGATATTGAATTGTGCCATATTGGTCATGGATGTTAGGGAAACCTGAATAGAATTACCATATGCACAAACTCTAGTTAGTTATATTGGTTTATGCTTTGAAGTGTTGGGAGTGTTATCTATTAGGTAAAAAGTTTACTTTTTGTACTAATCACAAGAGCATAAAATATAAACTTTCACAATGATATATAAATCTTCAAAATTATATGTGGGTAGAGTGTATTTATACATTTAATTTTGAGCTAGAATATAAACATGGAAAGGGAGATCGTCTTGAGAATTCCTTGAGAAGAAAAAATAAGACTGAAGTAGTTCATGAGTCTAGAATAGAGTAGAAGATGATGACTTTTCTAAATGAGATACATGTGGTAGTTCAAGTGAGTCATGATAAAAAGACTCTCAAATCAGTTTTAGTGTAGTTTACACTTTTGAGATAGTTCTGGGACTGGAAATATGAGGATCTAGAATGTTTGACCATGACAGAAAGCCATGAAAGTGGGGAGACAACTTCAGATTGGATCATAGATGAGGATGAGATCATCAATGTCTGGAATTCGGTTGTTGTGCCTATGATCATGTCGGAGGACTTATTGCATGAGTTTCATGAATCAGGTGGGTGTTACATATATATTTGAACAAAATGTACCATTACCTAGGATGGATGTTTTGGTGGCTAGGTATCACCAATGAGACAATAGGTTTCGTGGCATGACACTACACTAGTAAGCATGTGAAGGCCGAGAATTAATAACCTAGTGGTTTATTACAACCATTTACCATTCCAAAATGAAATTGGGATGATGTCACTATGGATTTTGTGTTGGGTCTTCTAAGGACACCATGGAAGATTGATGTTATTTGAGTTATTGTGGACTGTTTAATAATGGTAGTGCATTTATTACCTTTGTGAGAGTCTTTTTAGGGGATTAGTTGGGATAAAAATATGTTTGGGAGATAGTTCCTATGAATGGAGTTCGAAATAGTTTTTTAAATAACGATTCACTCTTAACATTGTTCTTTTAAGAGGGTTTACAAAAAGCACTTGGTACATAGGTTTTTTGAGTACGACATTCCACCCCCAAAAATATGGGATGTTGGAGCGTTCGATATAGGTTCTTAAGGATATGCTTCGAGCGTGTGTCCGATAAATTGGTCGGTATTGGAAGAAGTACCTAGATTAGGTGGAGTTCTCCCATAACAATAGTTATCAGGAAACTATACAAATGGTAACATATGAGTATATTTATAGAATACCATGTAGATATCTTATATGATAGATGGATGCAAGCATGACAGTGTTTTTGGAATGGATTATCATGCAGGAGATGTCATTGGATCTCTAACACATTTGAAAATTTATGTCCATGGAACAGTGTATATGTAATTCATATACTGATAGATGTCAACAAACCCACGATTTTATTTAGGGGGATCATATATTCCATCAATTATTTCCGTGGTTGGTCCACTTTATGATATGGTGGTAGGGAAAATTGGCAACCAGGTTCGTTGGACCATTTAAGGTTGTGAAGAGAATCATTCATGAGGCATACCGATTGGATGTTCCACAGAGATAAAATGTTATGCATGAAATTTTTCATGTGTCACAGCTTTGACGATATAACTCTAAACCATATCATGTGATATATGTGGATGATGTTGATCATGAGGTATATATCTCTTTTGAGGTAAAATTTATAGCTGTGTTTGATTGTAGGTTTTTAATTGCCCAAAAAATTAGTATTAAATTTTTTAAACCATCATTTTAATCGCAATTCAACCCCTACTCGACCCTATCCTCTATTTACTGATTTTTTAGGCTCCCTAATTGATATAAATCCCTCCCAAACCCTATTTTTTGTGAATTGAAGGGTGGATTGAAGATCTTCAGCCCTATATGTATGATTTTTCGTCCCATAGATATCTCTCCCGCACCTCTTCCCAGATAAAAGAAGGTTGGTCATCTACTATTGGATATAGATCTCTTTTTTGGGTATAGATCATGGATTGTGTATCTAGATCTATATTTAAGGGATATGTATTTTTTTAAATCTTGGAATTAGGTTTTGAGTCTAGATCTTATTCTACGTTACTGTTCTGTTCAAATTGTGGATCTTTATTGGGGACTGTTTGTCAATGAATTGATGTAGCTGGTCTATTATTTAAATCCCAAAGTCATGATTTAAATTATCTGTGTGTAATTGTATAATTTATAGGGTTTTTATGTAATTTAATTTCCTAATTGAATAATTTGGAAAATTAATTAATTATGGGATTGTAGATTGAGCATAATTAATTGTTGAGTTCATTATCAAAATAATGAAATTTTGGTATTTGGGGATAATTAATTATTGTGTTAATTATTGTAATTTTAAATTTTGGATTGGAATAATTAATTGTTAAATTAATCATTGGATATTGAGATTGCTAAACAAAATTAATTAATTATTTAATTAATTAATGGAAATTTTTGAAATTATGAAATCACTGAATTGGGATAATTAATTATTGAATTCATTATTGAGATATTTTGATTATGAAATAAGAATAATTAATTGTCTAATTACTTATTTGAATCATTGAAATTGTGAATCAGATTAATTAATTGGTAATTAATTAATGGGAATTGTGATTGTGAAATGTGGCAAGATGATTAATGTTGGTTAATCATGATTTATGTGACATTATGATATATGTTAATTTTTGGTACATGTGATTGTGTGATGTTCATGTGTGGGACAAGGCCTGCAACATGAAAATATCGTAATGATAAAAATTTTATTCATGTGTGGGAAAAGGACTACTTTTTAAAAATCATATAGTGATAAATCGATATCTGTGTGCGGAAAAATATTGTTGCATCATAAATACCACAGGGTCCTAGGCATAATAACATAGACCCAAATTGTTGGAATTAGATCATGGATCCAATTATCCATGATTTTGAAATGAAAATAAAGGATAAATAAATCTCATTTCATTATAATAAATTGATAATTGAATATGTGATATGGATAAAAATCAAACATGTGCCAAAGAAGGTATTGATAGTTCAGGTGTCCCCAAGAACATGGTGGTATATGTAGTCAAATAAAGAGTAATTGAATAAATGTAAACTATTTACCTTGTTTCTTTTATTTATTATTAATAAAATTGCACAAACTATTTTGACTAGAAATTTTTTTATATGTCATTAGTGGTGGCCTACTGAGTTGTACTCACATCCTACATGGGTTATTTAATCAGTACTCAAAAAGACATCATGTTTGTAGGATATGATAAGGGAAAAGTGCCTGGGTTTGATGCATGATTTGGGATAGAGCATGGCTAAGGGAACCAAACAAGGTTTGGGACACTATTGGTTGTTTTTAGTGTATTTACTCTTGGGTTTTCATTTTTTACACATGGCATGTAGTTTAATATGGAATATCTTCTATGTAGTTTTGATATTTTATCTATATTTTTCTTCATCTTGTGGTATTGGTACTATTCTAGTTACTGTTATATTATTTTTTTACTCTTAATTTTTATCATGTGTATTACTTTTATAAAATATGGTATAGTCTCCCCATGTTTGATATTAAAAACTCCCTACTAGTCAGTAGCCACTGGAATACAGAGAGACACGATTGTGGTCATGCAATGAACCAACTCAAGGAACTGTTGTGTGGAACCTGGATTAGGGTGTTACATAGTTGAATGTTAAATTTTGAATTTTAATTAGTGAATAGAGGTATTGATCAAGTGGGAGTTTAGTGTAAGGGTACATGAATTGAGTTATATGGTGTTTAAAGTAAAAACGTTAAGTTAGGTAGAATTGTTTTCTATAAGATACTTAATACAATACCATCATGTACTAGATGAGCTACTGCATACATAAAAGAGGCTCTATATCTATTTTTAGGGGAGAAAGATAGTAATTACTAGATTTTTAATCCCTCTTTGGGCCGCTTTGTATCCAACCAAACAGAAGATGTGGGGAGCCCCACATTCTCTCCCCTATTTTCCCATTTGTCTCCCATCAATACGAGTGTATTGTAATAGTTTTATCACTATAATTCATGTTAAGATCATATTATTTATCCTAACTTATTCTTATTTTTTTCTTCTAATATCATTAAATTAAGTAAGGGTTTTATATGAGATTCCATTGGATCATGATGAAATCACTACGATATGAAGGGTATTTTATGAGAAATATATAAAGGACGATTAAAAATAATGATTTCTTACCATTATGTGTCATTCATCTCAATGTATGTCACTAGATTAATTTAATTAGATACTTTTAATAAATTAGAAGAAATTAAAATTTTATTTGGGTGTATAAATTAGGTATTTTTTTTATTTTGTGGAAAAAAGGGTGATTCATGATTGGAATTCACTTTATGGTTTGTAGTTTTGGCACCATAGGGTCACCCTTTAAGAACCCAGTCCTTGTTTTTGTGGTACGAGTTTCTTCTTTTCTTTTTCCCTTATGTGTTTTTGAGAAAATATGGAAAATCGGGAAAAATCAAATATTTTTTGGGTACACGCCATGTACCTTTCCACACACCGTGTACTTTGGCTGTGTGGGATGAGTACACAGGGTGTGTGGCCCTGTCGGTGATGAAATGTGTAAAAACCAACTACAGGCCGTGTAGTGGGTATTTACACACTGTGTAGTCAGTCGATAGGTGAATAATAAGGCAGTGAATGCAGCCGCTAGCTGAGCGATAGTACACCCAGTGTAATCATGAAAACAGGCCGTGTACACATGTCAAATGATGAACAATTTGGCGGTGAAAAGTAGCAACCAAAGGAACAGTCAAATAAGGAAAGTACACACCGTGTACTTGAGAGTGCACACTGTGTAGTTTGATTTTCACTTAAAACATGTAGTATCCTCCTCTATTCATAGAGGAAGCTTAGAATGCTGGAGAAGATTGGGAGAGACAGCCGGAGCTTGGAGGATCTCCTGACCGCACACCGGGAACCCGATTCCTACGCTGTCGATCTCCTTGAAACCACACTGGTAAGCTCTTCATTCTCCTAGAGACTTTCTTACCAATTCTGTATTGAGGGAATGTTATTGGAGTTTGAATGAGATTATGTACATCTCAGATCCGATCTGTTCTCATTTGTTTCAGTAGGCGTCATTCACGTATATTGATCAGAGATGATCGAGGTTGGTTTTCTGGTGTTTAAATTCCAACTGCTATGCGTTTTTGCATACCGTTGTGCTAAAAAACCATGTTTGCGGTGTCGTATGGCTAAGGCCTTAGTTGTTCTAAGTAACTAGAATTGTATAGGTAATTGAATGTAATTATAAACTGCTGTTTGGGATCGCTGCTTGGATCCAAGAGCACCCTGGGGGTGCTTTCCTCAATTTAGCTGTTTGGCCAGGTTACCCAAGTGTATACCATAAAATTAAGCATGCCGTAAATTGCCTAGAGAGGAATTGTATATAATTTCTTGCTTATATGTTGGGATATGCCTAGTTACTTGCGCCTGAGGGTGGTGTTCTATTTATCCTAAGGGTAGTGTTCTGTTTAGCCTGGGGGAAACTCCTTTCATGCTTGTGGGAAGTAGATTCTATGCCTGAGGGCGACACTTCATACGCCTGAGGGAAATATATGTTATGCCTGTGGGTAATTACCTGCGGGTTTCGACTCTTCTTACCTTAGGGTAAGGTTTTTATGTCTGAGGACAGTGTTATCACGAATATTCAATGTGGTAATTATTATATGTTATACCTGTCAAGTTAAATCACATGCTTGGAATGGATAACTGAATATTAAAAATGGAAATATAACTGGTAAGGTAGTTACTTTTGAGTACAGATTAGCTAATTGAATTTACTACTGCACACTGTTGTTGCACCTTTCCACTGACAGTTGGGCATGGGCCTTTAGTGGGTTCCTATTGGGATTTATTTCTCACACCCTGTTTCGGTCATGTCTTTGGCCCAAATAGACTATATTTCTACAGGTGTCAACAGGGGAAAGAATCCCTATAGAAGTAAATGATTGTTGCAGAGGAGTAGGAGAGCATGGGACCAAGTTTAGGCTCATGATGCTGCTGAGTTCCTGTTTCATTGTTTTTTTTGTTTAGCTGTACCTTTTACATTGAGCTATATTGTATTGTATTACAGTGTATCCTATTCTGGATGTTTTCATATAATTAGTGAAATGATGCATATTTATATATATGAAAGATGGTTTTCTTTTACTATGTTGTCCGTTTCAGTTTTATGTTGTTAACTTCTTCCGTTGTTGCATTTTTATGATATTTATCTTTTCCACTGCGCTACACTTTGACAACTGAGGGAATAGTTTCCCCACTATCATACCTGGGCCCTCATAGCTCGTTGGTATCCTCTGACATTTGGGGAAATGTGCTTGAGGTCATGTGACCAACTGGGTTCGGGGCACCCGTTGAGTGACACCCGGATCCGAGACATTATATAGTGGTATCAGAGGGTTTCTTTTCATTGACTTACTATTTGGAGCCTTATTCAGTGATAGGATGGACATGGTAGTTGGTAATAAGTTGTGCCCAGGAGTATCAAACCCGTGTACAGGGAAAATCCATCCTACCTCGTTATTGTAATTATTACTGGGTTTTCAATTTTACAGTTGATTTGATTTTCACCGTTGGGTGACGCACTTGTGATTGTGTTGTTTATATGTTATACATGGGTTCTATATAGTTGCAACTCGATGATATGAGGTTATTCCATCTCATGCATCATTTAGGAACAATCTAGGATCACATGTCATGAATTCCTTCCTTGCTATGTAGGTGCATTAGAAATTGCATGTTGTTGTGATATTTGTTGTGCTAGAAAATCTTACTATTGTGATAGCTGCTTTGATAAATAATTTCTATTTGATAGGTTATATGTGTGTGAGGTTGTTGATAGAATGAATGAAAAACTTAGGTTCTAGAGGAGTATGGGCCCTCAATAACCGGAATTTGGTGGATCATTGATGATTTTACATTGTTATAACATATGTAAGATTCCAAGGTTTGATTCGAGGGGAGTATGGGCCCTCACAGATCAGAATTTGGAACTTATATGTTTGTTTCAAACATTTTTCTGGGCTCCAGAGTAGTTTCTGAGGTTTGTTGTCCTGAAAAACTAGGATACATAGAGTGTAGTTCTATGGACACATGCTGTGTGTTCTTCTATTTGGGAAGAACTAAAAACTTGTTAAGTATATGCCGTGTAGTCTCTTCCTGTTTCATAGACCATGTGGGCTGGGACACGGGGTAGGGAATGGATTAGGGGAACACAACATGTACCGATTGTACATGCCGTGTAGTGTTGACCCGGTGTCTGCCCATGTAACTAACAACACAGATGGAGGAAACCTTAAGACATACACGCCGTGTCTACCTTGAACACGTCGTGCAGTGCGAGGCGTGTAGCCGACCATGTTGTGAGAAACATGGGTCGGTCTGGGGCTTCATTGAACACACCGTGTCTTCTTGAAACACACCGTGTAGTGTGACCTGCATACAGAGGTCGTGTCACGAACAACACGGGCCGGTAAAAGCTTGTAGAGTACACACCATATACCCGTGGGACATGCCATGAAGGTTTGTTTTTGGAGAGATGTGTGGCTTAAGATGTATTGTAGGATCCGAGAAGGGAAGGAGGATTTAAGTACATGCTGTGTAATCTGAGGACACGCCGTGTGTTTGGGGTGTTACACGACCAGTTTTAGCTGGAGTACATGCCCATGTGAATGGCTTGAATGAACACGCCATGTCGTATTAATACACACCATGTATTCATGTTTTTTAAATCATGAATGCTTTCTTTCTCCTGTTCTCTTCTTGGACTCTTTGTTTTCAGTCTTTGATAATCTTGATATTATGTGTGCATTTGACCTTGTTGAGTCATGCCACTGAGATGACCCCCAGTTTTTCTCCAAGACAGCGGCGATGATTATACTTCTGAGATGGTGGGCCATGGGCTACTAGATGATCCTCCAGCAGAGCCAGATGCAACGTCAATAGTCATACCAGACACCGGTGCTGATGCACAGTTCCGTAAAGGATTCATGCGGTTTATGCAGACCATCCAGAGAGCACTGCCGGCAGCCAAATCTATGGCAGAGCTGAATCATATATTCCAGCTACAGAATATGCCTATGTTTTCAAGGGATGGCGGACTATAAGCTGTGGAGTCTTGGATGGGTTCTATGCAGACTATCTTCAAGCATCTTGAGACGCCTCCAGGACGGAGGGTCAAGCTCGTGACTTATATGCTGTATGATTCCACCAAGATGTGGTGGGATGTTACCACCCAGACTGATCATCATAGGGACATGGCGTGGGAAGATTTTCAGGCAACCTTATATGACTTCTTCTTCCCAGAGACGCTAAGGGTAGATCGAGCTCGAGAGTTCATGAATCTGCAGCAGGGAATCACTTCCATGATGGATTATTCTTCTCTCTTCACCAAGCTTCATCATTTTGCACCCATTCTGGTGGGTGATGTGACGTTGAGGGCCAGACACTTTGAGGATGGTGTTCGATATGAAATCCAAGCACTGTTGAATATTTTTAGGTTTCCTACAATGCAATCTATTGTGAACCAGGCACTGATTACTGAGTGGAACCCGTGTGAAGCTAGTGGTGTGGGACAGGGAGGTTAAGCAATAGTTTCTGGTACTATTTCTACATATAAAAGGAAGAGGCAGATGGATTTATCTCATGGTGGAAGTAATAGAATGGGTTATACATTTGGTGTCCTGGTCGTGTGATACTAGTGTGGTAAAGAGTGTCACACGAGGCCTCAGTTTCCACGTGGCCTAGTGGAGTTTCGAGTTTTCGGCAAGACGGGTCACCTAAAATGCTTTTGTAGGGCGTTTCCACTAGTGGCTAGTGAGAGGGGTTCTGTGTAGACTTTGCGTACGAAAGCAGGAACCACAACTTCTTAATAGTTAGGGAACTAGAACATGTCAGGGCATGCAGGAAAAGATGTTGGTCGTGGCTATGGTAGCTAGACCAGGATCTCAGAGGCATCAGGGCGGGACAACTCAGGGTACCCTAGTAGTGTTGCAGGGTTGCGTCACTGGGCGTGCATATGCAGTGCAACAGACTTAACAGGAGCAGGATCCTGGACATTCTATTGTCAGAGGTACTATTTTAGTAGCATCTATTTCAGCTTTATTACTTTTCGATACAGGTGATCCATAGGGCTTCATATATGCAACCATTGTGGAGAGCCTTGGGCTCTATGTTTCTTCTTCATCTTCTTCGGGTGTTATGGAGTTAGACACGCAGTTGGGGACCAGAACGACTGGTGTGAATCAGTGCAAGGAGTGACCCCTTGAGGTTGATGTGTTTCACTTTCTATGGGACCTCTATGTCTTGGAGATGGCGTTCTATGATGTTATTCTTGGGATGGACTGGTTGGTCCCCTTTAGAGCCTTTTTGTATTGCTATCATTGCAAAGTGATATTTACATCACTAGAGGGTGGAGAGTTTTATAGAAGGGAGAATGGGATGTCCGGGTGAGCAGAGCTAGACCCGAGCATCATGAGTGAGGTGGAGTGACAACACAGATTGAGTGTTTATATCTGGATGATCAAGGGACTTATCAGAAGTATTTCCCTCCAGTAGTTAACCATTTCAGGGATGTCTTCCTAGACGACTTTTCAGGTCTACCTCCGGAAGAAGATGTGGATTTCTCTAATGAGCTTGTTCCAGGAGTGGCACCAGTGTCCATTCCTCGTTATAGGATGGGTACACCAGAGTTGTAGGACCTCAAGAGATAGTCAGAGGAGTGGCAGGGAAATGGTTTCATCTGACCCAGTACTTCTCCTTGGGGTTCACCGGTCCTTTTTGCGAAGAAGGAAGACAACACCCTCAGACTCTATGTGTATTATCAGAAGCTGAACCAACTGACGGTTAAGAACCGATATCCCTTACTAAGGACTGATGATCTTTTCGATCAACTGTGAGGGGAATGAATGTTCTCGAAGATTTACATGATGTCCGAATATCATCAGTTGTGTGTAAGATCATTTGATATACCTCTCACGAACATCAGGAGAAGTTATGGTCTGTATTATTACTTGGTGATGCCGTTAGGACTCACGAACGTGCCAGCAGTTTTCATGGCTCTGATGAATCGGGTTTTCCACCCCTATCTGGTCACTTTTTTGGTAGTTTTGGTGGATGATATCTTGGTGTACTCTCACACTGGACATGACCATGCTACCCATCTTGAGATCATATTGAGTACACTGAGAGAGCACTGACTATATGCTATGTTTTCCAAGTGAATCTTTTGGATGGATCAGATACACATCCTGGGTCATATCATCTCAGAAGCAGGAGTTGCAGGAAACCTAGAGAATGTGAGAGCGATAGTTTCCTAGGAGGAGCCCAAGAACTTGTTTGAAATAAGTAGTTTTTTGGGGTTGGCTAGTTACTACAGGTGGATTATAAAGGACTTATCTATTTTATCAACATCATTGATAGGTTTGACTAAGAAGGGTGTGAAGTTCGTTTGGTCAGAAGCATACGAGATAGCATTTCAAGAGCTGAAGGGTAGGTTGACATCAGCACCAATCCTAATACTTCCAGAGTAAGTGAAGAGCTATATAGTCTACTGTGATGCATTATGTATTGGTCTTGGAGCAGTGTTGATGTAGGTCGATCGAGTAGTTGCGTACGAGTCTCTGCAGTTGGGACCACATGAGATGCATTACCCGATGCATGACCTCGAGTTGGCTGTAGTTGTTCATGCGTTGCACTGTTGGAGACATTATCTATTGGGCTAGCATTTTTTGGTGTTTACAAATCAAAAATGTCTTAAATATATCTTTACCCTGCTTGAATTGAAATTGAGACAAAAGAGGTGGGTTGAATACCTTTAGTCCTTCGATATTGAGCTTGCTTATACACCTGGTAAGGGTAATACAGTTGCTGATTCACTGAGCAAGAAGACTCAGACACATGCAGTTCATGAGGCCAGTGGTGAGTGACAGCTTATGGATTTGTTCTCTGAGATGCATTTGGAGGTGCACGATAGTCAGGGGCAAACCTATCTTTCTTCCTTAGTTGCGACTTCTACTCTCCTGGATAGAGTGAGGATGAGACAACTATCAGATTCAGAAGGCCTAGTTCTACGGGAGTTGATGGAATGTGAGGACCCTCTTCCTGGTTGAACGATAGGCGATGATGAGGTACTAAATTTCCATGGATGAGTATGGGTTACAGGGGATATACGCGCGGAGCTAATGTAGGAGTTTCATGCTTCATCATGGGTAGTGCATCCTGGAGTTACCAAGATGTACCGTGACTTGAGATGTCAGTACTGGTGGCCGGGTATGAAGAAGGAAGTAGCTAGTTTTGTTATGAGATGTTCCACCTGCTAGCAGGTGAAGGAGGAACATCATAGGCTAGCTAGACTGTTACAACAGTTACCCATTCCGGAATGGAAATTGGATGATGTCGCGATGGACTTCGTGACTGGGTTACCAATGTCACCTCGAGGCAATGAGGCGGTGTGGGTTGTTATGGACAGAATTATGAAGGTAGATCACTTTTTTCTGGTCAAGGAGACCTTCAGAGTTGACGAGCTCGAGAAGCTGTATATCCAAGAGGTCATATGTCATCATGGGGCCCATTGTTCTATCGTTTTAGATAGGGATTCCCGTTTTACGTCTTGTTTCTGGCAGAGTTTTCAGAGGGAACTAAGTACACAGGTGATTCTAAGCACAAATTACCACCCTCAGACTGGTGACCAGTCAGATCGTACAATATAGGTGCTTGAGTACATGCTACGTGCATGCATCCTAGACTTTGGGGGCTCTTGGGAGAAGCATATACCCCTGGTTTAGTTTTCCTATAATAATAGTTTTCCAGAAACTACTGAAATGTCACCATATGAGGAATTATATGGTAGTCCATTCCAATCACCTTTTTGCTGGTTGGAGGCATGTGAGGCAGCTTTACTGGGACCACATGTCGTACAAGAGACTTAAGAACAGGTCCAGTTGATACAGAAGTGGATGGAAACTACACAATCTCATCAGAAATCTTACGTTGATCACCACAGATGACCCATGGAGTTCATGGTCAGGGATCATGTCTTCTAGCATGTTTCACCGAGGTTGGGACACATGAAAATCAGGAGACAGGGTAAAATTTCACCAAGGTATGTGGGGCCGTTTGAGATTTTGGAGAGAGTCACGTCGGTTGCCTATTGGTTGCAGTTACCACAGAGGTACCGGGCCATGCACGGCGTCTTCCATGTCTCTCAGTTCCAACGTTATCACTAAGACTCGTCTCATGTTTTTCAGCCCGAAGAGGTTGAGCTTCAAGTCGATGCATCCTTTGAGGAGCATCCGATTCATATTGTTGATAGGAGCATGATGGTTCTCTGAGGAGGGTCAGTTTTTCTCGTACGGGTGCTATGACAGCATGGCCGAGTGCAGGACAAAACCTGGGAGCGGGAGACCAACGCACGTGCATAGTGGCCAGAGTTGTTCACAACGTTATCTTCACCACCCTTGGAAGGGAAATTTGGGGATTAATTGATTTTAGGGGGGGACATTTGTAAGAACCCGGTACTTGTTTTTGAGGTACGAGTTTCTTCTTTTCATTTTTCTTTAAGGGTTTTTGAGAAAATAAGGAAAATGGTGAAAATTCACAAATTGTTTGGGTACACACCGTGTACTTTGGCCACGTGGGATGAGTACATAGGGAGTGTATCCCTGTCGGTGATAAAAGGTGTAAAAACCAACTACATGCCATGTAGTGAGTATTTACACACCGTGTAGTTAGTCGGAATGTGAATATTAAGGCGGTGAAGGCAGCCACCAGCTGAGAGATAGTATATGTCGTTTAATCGTGAAAACAGGTCGTGTACACATGTTGACAGATGAACATTTTGGCGGTGAAAAGTAGCCGCCTGAGGAATAATTAAATGATGAAAGTACATGCCATGTACTTGAGATTACACACCATGTAGTTTTTTTGTTTTTCTCTTAAAATGGGCAATAACCTCCTCTGTTCATAGAGGATGCATAGAATTCCAGAGGAGAGTGGGAGAGACGGCTAGAGCATAGAGAATCTCCCGACCGCACATCGGGAACCCGATTGGTACACCGTCAATCTCCTTGGAACCGCACTGGTAAGATCTTCCTTCTCCTAGAGCCTTTGTTACCAATTCTTTCCCATGGAAACGTTATTTGAGTTTTAATGAGATAATTTTCATCTCAAATATTCTCAGTTCTCATTTGTTTTGGGAGGCGTCATTCACATATACCGATTAGAGATGATCAAGGTAGGTGGTCTGGTGTTTAAATTCCAACTGCTGTGCATTTTTGTTTACCGTTGTGCTACAAAACCATGTTTGGGGTGTCGTATGGATAAGTCCTTGGATTTTCTAAATAGCTAGAATTGTATAGGTAGTAGAATGTAATTATAAATTGCTGTTTGGGATCGCTTCTTGGATCCAAGAGCACCCTAGGGGTGCGTTCCTCAATTTAGTCGTTTGGCCAGGTTACCCGAGGGTATACTGTAAAGTTAAGAATGCCTTATATTGCATTGAGAAGAATTGTATATAATTTCTTGCTTATATGTGGGTATATGCCCGGTTACATGTGACTGGGGGCGGTGATCTATTTTTCATAAGGGTAGTGTTATGTTTAGCCTGAGGGAAACTCCTTTCATGCCTGTGGGCAGTAGATTCTATACCTGAGGGCGACACTTCGTATGCCTGATGGAAATATCTGCTATGCCTGTGGGTAATTACCTACGGGTTTCGACTCTGCTTACCTGAGGGTAAGGTTTTTATATCTGAGGACAATTTTACCATGAATATTCACTGTGATGATTTTTATATGTTATACCTATCAAGTTAAAGCAGAGGCTTCGAATGGTTAACTGAATCTCAAAAATGGAAATATAACAGGTAATTTAGTTACTTTTGAGTACTGCTTATCTTATTGAATTTACTACTGCACACTATTGTTGCACCTTTTCACTGAATCTTGGGCATAGTCCTTTGCTGGGTTCCTACTGGGATTTATTTTTCACACCCTATTGGGTCATGTGTTCAGCCTAAACAAACTATATTGCTGTAGGTGTTGACATGGGAAAGAGTCCCTATATAGGTAATGATTGTTGCAGAGGAGTAGGAGAGAATGGGACTGAGCTTAGGCTCGCGATTCTACTGAGTTCCTTATGCACTGTTTTGTTTTGTTCTGCTGTACCTTGTACTTTGAGCGGTATTGTATTGTATTTCATTGTATCCTGTTCTGGAAGATTTCATAGAATTAGTGACATGCTGAATCTCTATATACATTACTAATGGTTCTCTTTTACATAGTTGTTCGTTTCAGTTGTATGTTGTTTACTGCTTCCACTGTTGCATGTTTATGCTATTTATCTTTTCCACTGCGCTACACTTTGACAAATGAGGGCATAGATTCCCCTCTATCAGATCTGTGCCCTCACTTCTAGTCGGTAACCTCAGGTGTTTGGGGAAATCCGCTTGAGGTCATGTGTCCAACCGGGTTCGGGGCCCCCGTTGAGTGACACCCGGATCTGGTACGTTACATACCCGATGTGTGTGAAGCCATTTTTACTATATGAGGGTTTTTTATTAAGTGTTTTTTAAATTAATTTAGATTTTTTGGATAATTGACATGATTTTTGTCTTTATGTTGATTGGAATGTTCTGGGATGTTTATTTTGACTAGTGATTAGGGTAGGAGATATTTACATTATTGAGTCTATTAATCTTTTAGTGATGTGATGTTTGTGCGTTAGCATCATCATTATTATTGGAATGTTTGCATGAAATTATGTGATATCAAAAAAAAATTTGGGTTGTATTTACTAGAATAATATTCAACATGGATTATATATTTTTCTAAATGTTTTATTGGTTGTTCCTTAGTTACCCAGGTGTCAAGAACCCATTTTCTAGATCATTTAATGGTGGGAATTGGTTTTAATTCAAATTAAGAAAGGAAATGGTTTAACATTTAAAATGGTAATTTTGAATAAGTTGGGGTTTTATGTATTTATAATGTAAATTTGTTAATTTAAAATAATCGTTTAGATTGTAATTTCAAACAAAGTATGGGTTTTCAAATAGTTTTGGACTGTTTTTAGTGGAAAGGAAAGTATTTGGGTGTGTTTTCAAAATATGATTTACTATAATTTTTGGATAAGTCCCTAATTCTAATAAGATAGGAGTGTGGTTACCTTTTTAATGATTTATAAATAGGGGTTTTATGATATTTTAATAAAAAACAATAGATCTTGGTTTGATGAAGGGCTTGTTCCATGTGAACTTGTGTGGAAAATTATCTATTTTACAAATATTTTGTTCGTAAGTAACCTTGGTTATTTATGGTTTCTTTATATGTTATCTCTAGTTGAATTTTTATTCATGAGATATTATGATCCATAAGATAAATTTTCCATTGAGTGATGAGTGTTTATGAATTTATTGACATACTTGTTATGTTTCCATTTCAGGCATAGGAAACTATGAACCTCAATGTATCATTTGAATGGGATTGGGGAAAGGAATATTGAGTTACCTTACACACATGGAGTGATTCTTGGGGGTTTGATAAAACCTTGTGATATTGTTTAATATTATACCTTAGTTAATATTAAAATTATTGAAAAATGATGGGCCTCTTTTGACTCATATAGAAGTGAATCTTGTTTGACCTCAATGGTTGAGGTTAGAGTTATCCTTGTGTTTTTTTATTGTCTGATTGTAATAGATTCTTGGGTAGTGTTTATAGTGTGGTTAAAATAGGTGGCATGGATCTTAATATCAAATTAGTTATGTGAGATTTCTGTTTTTATAATTGAAAAGATAAGTGCAGGCAACCTCCTACGATTTGTTGGCATATTCGTACATGAGTTAGAGTGATAGGGAACATAAATTTTCTGGTAGTGAGACTCGCATGATAATCCTTTTGATTAAGTTTTGATATCTATGGGAGGTGACATCTAGGATGAACTTAGGGTTTTATTTTTAGGTCAAAGAGTATGCATATTTTATTTTTTTAAGATGCATACATTTTTTTATTTTTTCAGTAGGGATAAGACTCGTTGTTGATATACTCTTCCCTATTGGTACCATTCATTGAGAATTTTAGTAGAAGACACTAGGTGGGATAGTGGTAGTCTCATTGGAGGTGGGTGTCAGTTAAATTATATAGAGTTAACCCACATCCACATAGGGATCCAAATTTTGTAATACTGTAGCTATTGTATACACTTTTTCTATTGATAACTTCATAAATGATCTATGTTATTAGTGTGTGTCCAAAGAGCTATACCATCAAGAATAAAAACCAACCACTATGATGAATGTTGATATAAATTGTTGGACCTATAGTTTTTTGTGGATATTATATTAGATATATCTAGTGAGAATGAGTGTCAGAGATGGATAATGTGTGATATCCAATTTATACTATTTTATATAGTTGATCCCCATTATTTAATTTTACCATTTTTTTCATGGGATTATTATTCTGATATAATTTGATGTGTTAAGACCTCGTTGAATAAACTTTTTTTGTTTTATTTTAATTTTATGTGTTTTATTGAATCTTAGTACCTCTTTGATTTCCCTTTTATTATATTCTTCATAATATTGTAATTTTTAATGATATTTTCCTGATTTCTTATTTATGGGCACAAAGATATCTAGTGAGTCAGGTGGGTCTCTAATGGGTGAATCATATGAGATATAGTGATAACAATAGATAATTACCTATTATGATATGTGATTTATTTTCAGGCACACCACATAGGTCATGAGGGTTTGCACATTCTCATTTATTGGTAGACAAGTTAATAAATTCATTGGTATTTCCAATATGAGTTATCAGGGTACAATGGTCTTCCTACCATGATAAAACACATGCATTAACTATATAAGAAATTAAGGGTTATGTTTTTAGATGAGTGAGTTTCATGTATCATTGATATTTACCCTTCATGTTTTTCATTCATACCCACTTCATCACTAGTGCTTAGTACAATGAAGAGAGTAGGGATATCCAATAGGGTCATTAGACTCTCACATCCCCATATACATGGAATGTGTTTAAATGTTTTAAGGTGGATATTCAAGTTTTATTCTAAGAACATGTATCATCATAGAGCATGATGCACATATTGGGATGAGCAAAGTATTAGAGGCCGATGGTTTGGTAGTATTTGTAATGTGAGTTTGTTCATAGAATAAAGTATTTATCTGAGTTAAAATATTATATTTCATCTATATGAGATAATTTATAATAAAAAATGTTTTCATAAATAAATACCAAATATTTATATATAAATATTTATTAAAAAACATAATGATCCACACTAGAATCGTATAGGTATAATGCCTTTGAAAACATTGCTACATAGATGACTGGTTAACAATAAAAATAAATTTCCTGCCAATGTGTTCTTCATAAATTTTACCCTTATTATACATATCATACACAATAAATTTATTAAAAACATGAGAAATTAATACATAAGAAAGGGTGAGCTCAAATTCTTAGTAAGGGTAAACAAGATAAATATCATGATAACACGAGCATAAGGGTATGAAATTTGAGAATAACATTTGAATCCATACCATATAAATCTTAGATCATATAATTGAGTCATGGAATAAATCTTGTTAGATTATAATATATTAATCATAAAAGAGTCCAAGAACATGAGCTATGAGAGCATGAAATTTTCATAAGATCTATGTTTGTGGCATATACATAAGTATATAAAATGAGTTCAATTGTTGTGAATTCTCATTGTATATACTATCAAAGTGAAATAGGTTCAATCCCTAAACCATTTTAGTACAAAATTTTTACTTCCAATAATATCATAGTAGACAGAGTCACATAATTAATAGAATTCCCCTTCCATTCTAATCTTGTTTATCTAATGAGATATTCATCTTTACCCAATGCATTAGAGTGCTATATAATTCTAGGTCCACCCATCATATAATCAAAATAATATATATGTGTCCATTAATAATATAAATCATTCATTATATCATAACCCATATAAATTAAATGGGTTTAATAAGAATTTCAGTCCCCGATAACCCATGGGAATGAAAGGGATTTCATAAGAACAACCCATGAAAAAAAAGGTTTCATAGAAATTATTTAATCATAGTCATTATCCATGTAGAGAAAGAATAAGAATTGTATAATTTGATCATATCCCCAATATATCATATAAATAATCAATGTTTTTTTGTCTTTGATGAATAAAAATACCATTAATATCTCTTTAAAAAACATTCCTAAGGAAAATACCCTTATCATTTTAAAAATAACTTTTTTGAATCCAAATATTTATGAAAACATTTAATTTTAAAATGAACTATGGAAACATATAAAGGTAGATTTAAATAATTGAGTGGTCATGACAGAGGGAAATATTATTCATGTCATACAAATTACAAAAAATATTCCTTTCTCTTTTTCGATAAAAAGTCAAATGTATCTCTTTTAGAAAAAGACATGGACATTAATTTTAATCCCTTTCATAAAAATTCAAAAAAAATATGAAAATTAATTTAAATAATGATTTTAGTATATTAATTTTTTTTAAATCTACTTTTCTTTAAAAAATTGATATGGAGGAGAAAAGATTTTCGACAGAAGAGAGAGATAACATTGGTTTTGTTTGAAAATATTATTTTGGTATCTCTAGTACATAAAGGGATAGAATAAAATGAAAATGATAAATTACACAAATAAAAAAATGAGAAGAAAATTCATTTTTTTCTTGATAGATATCTCATAATATATCATCATCGAAAACTTAATCATAAATAATCCCAATAAACAATGTGATTGTAACAAAAAACGCTTATTACATTGGTAGCTTTTTAATTTTATGTTTAATTAAAGAGAGAACCTTATATGGATACTATTATCCAATAAAATATATAATAAGATACATAAAATACATTCATTTGTAGTATATACACCACACAAAATATACAAGTGTTGAATATGACATGTGTCCAAAAGAAATAAAAGTGAGACAAAAATCTCTTACCTCATGTTTCAAAATTATTCATACATGTACAAAATTACTATATAATAAGTATATGTTTATTATAAATATATTACAAAACCATAATAAAATATATATAATATCATATATTATTTACTACTATTCTTTTATCACCTTATTTTATTAACAATCCTTTTTTAAAATTAGTATTTTGTGTGATAATTGCATCATTTTTCGTGTATGTTTTGGTTTGGTAGTTTCATTTCTCGAAATTCTAATATGGTTCCATATTATACATAATTTTAATAATTATATAAATATCATATATATTCATTATATAAAAATTTAGAGTCATGTGTAAAATTTATAGACTGAAAAAATGAATTACCCCATTTATGGAGACGGTAGGTCTTAGATACACATAAACACTGTTTTCATTTTGTTGATGGATGTAATAAAAGAAAGATATATATAATAATTCACCTTTATATATTATCTATTTTATATCATATATATTATTTAAATCTATCCTTTTTACCATCTATGAAAAAATAAAATGAAAAGTGAATCACATCGCTTTGTGGAGGTGGTAGTCAACACATATGCACGAGCGAAGTTATCATTTTTTCAAAGGATTGGAAGGTAAAAAAGTAGATCGAATATTTAAATTAAGATAGTATAGTTACATAATAAGTATAATATATCTAATTTTAATACATAATTATGTTAATCCATGAGGGGAGGCGATGGAAAATGAAATACATCAGTTTATGAGGCGGTAGTCCTCCGTACACGCAGTCAATGACTTAGTTTCCAATAGGATGGTGGAGGATGTGAATATATGTTATTAAATTAAATTAAAATCATACATGTATATTTTATATAATATTTTTGTTATTTAAGAATATTTGGAGAATATTTTATGTACGTGGAAGAATACATTAAATGAAAATGCATGGTTAAGAACTATACAACATCTTCGAAGAATCACATTAGGTTTACGCATGAAGTGTTGCTAGGATGGTTTTATGATAAAAAGGGAATATATTTAATAATTATGGATGTAAATAGGGTATTTAGGAAAGGATTTTCTGAACCAAAAGTGTTTTTATGTTTTTAGGGGAGAGGATATGAGGTTTCATTTTATAAGGGGGAGGGATCCCACATGAAGATTTTCTAAAAGAATACATAAATAATAAATAAACTACCAAGAAAAATGATTATAAATGGACATATATTTTAAATATGGTATTATATAAGGCTTAAATATTTAAATAAAATTTGTTTTGTTCAATTTCAATTGGAAAACATATATTTATCTTTTGGTTTAACTCATGGTAAACCCATTTTAACCTTAACAATGATAATTAATTTTCTTCTATTCATTAGGAGAATTTTTTTTTTGAACTTATTATATAATACTGATTATTCTGATTAAAAATATTAAATCTATTTTACTAAATGAAATTAACAAACTTCTAATAATTTAATTTTAAACTAAAGTTGTAGATGCGATGAGAAAGTTGTTATGTAAAGAAAATGTTTTGAAAAGTAAGAAGAGTTTTTATATCCAAAATCAACACAATAATGATTCAAATTACCAAAATGGTATTAATAATAATATAATTGGACTAATTTTAGCTTCAAAAAAAATCAAAAAAAAATTTAACATTTTATTTTCTTTAATAGAAAATGTAATTTTTAATAAAAATTAGTGTATTCACTATTCATCAAAAAATTAATCATTTTAGAATCTTATCAAACCATAGATATATACTATTTTTTACATGATAATTTAAAAAATGAATTTACTTTTTTCAAATTAATTTTTGAAATGTTTCAAATATTAATATTAAAATAATTATTCAGAATGAGATGAAACCTTTTTCTGGGAAAACAATTAAAAAAACTACATTTATTCTTATCTCATCCATTAAAAAAATATTACATGAATGATAAAACATTTATTGAATATATAATATGTAATTTCATTAAATTAATTCAAAAGTGTAGATTAATTCAATTCATTAACATAAAAACACATTGTGAATATAAAAATAGTTTTTTAGGAAAATATTTCTTTTACATTTAAATGATTTCTTATTTTAATTTCTAATTATTTATTAACCAGGTATTTTATTTCATATATGTGTAAACCATATAACATTCATATCTTTGTTAGCCATATTCATACCCTCTAATTTAATGGATAATTCATAATGGTATACTATCTTACAGATCATTTGGACTTGGTGTTTTATGCCTTATAAGCTATCAAGGAAATTAAATTTATTTGGGAAAAAAATAGTACATAAAATATTGGAGTGTTACAGAATGTTCCACCTATTATTATATATTTTTATGATCCAACGTATGCAATTTTTTTATAATAATTTGTTATATTTTTAATGAATTAAATGAACTATTTATTTTATATTATATACAACATGAGGCCCTCATGGACCCTTATTTATGTTTTTATGTTTTGGGTATGTATTTTATAAAGATAGGAAATGATGAACTTTTGATATATTTAAGCATGAAATTTTATATTTTGAGGGAATAATTTCCCCATGAATATTTTGGATCCTCACCATTGTTTGACAATATTTAAATATAGGGAGTCATTTCAGAGTTTTCATAGCTCTCCTAGAACAATAATCATTTGGTTCAACTAGGTTTGGGAATTAAAAAAATAGTATCTGAACATGTTTTTTTGGAACAAATTTTAATATAAGTGGATATAGGATATCAGAAAATAGAACATAGTCTGGTAGCATTCCATGAATGCATGATTTCTATCAAATCCCCAGCTACCAAGGGATGCGCAATGTTTGTGATTAGACACTCTAGGTTGAGTGAGGTTTGGATAAATAATCCCCATACTGGATAGATGATACTCATATCAAGTTAGAGGGCTTATTTAGGGGCTAATATATTATTCAAGAATCATAATAGTGGAATGATTTGGTCATGATGAATTAACCTATAGATTTTTTTTGAAATATTTAATAATTTGGATTAATTATTAATTTAAGTAAATGATAGTATATTTGATTTTTTTCTCAAAGAAATTATATGTGTTAATTAGATTAATATAGATTTGAGGGTTTTTTTTATGATGGGATTTATTATTTTTCAGTATTCGTAGAATAAAAATTCTATGAATTTATTATTTTTGATATAATACACATTGTTTTTGAATATAAAACACAATATTGGTATGGGAATTAATGGGATGATTTTCTAGGAAATTGATAGAATGTATGGGTACTTGAGGATTAGATGTTTTGAGTATGTTAAGTAACTAGATTTTGGAATCAATTTTTATAGTAAGTTTATAAATTTGATATATTTTTAAAATTAATGTTTTTATTTTAACCATTAGGTTACATGGAAGAGGTATGGTAAAATAGGTGATCTTTGTGGATATAATTGATTTTAATGTTTTTAATAATAATTTGGTGGTGTATAGCTATTTTCAGTTGGTTTTTAGGATTTGGACTAGGAGTAATATATGTATTTTTGATATGGTATTTTGTTTTCTATTAAAAGTCTTATTAGAGATATTTGTGTGGTTTAGGTATGATCGGTAGATGTTGTTTGTATGTCTAGTGTTATTAGATATAAAAATTATTGTTTTCATTGAATGGACTTATTTTAATTCAATTTGGAAAATGATTCCATTTTTTTAGGAACAATCAGTTAAAATTATTAATTGGTATTTTCTATTTTGGGGATAACTATAATGTCAAATATTGGTTGACCATTAGTGTTCTGGAATCTAAGGTTCATTTCCAAACAACATCAAAATTTTGGTAGGGGATATCAATAAGATTCTTATGATTTTTGATTTTGAATCTAGTAGTGTTTATTAATAGAGAAGAGTAAAACAACGTAGTGATGTTGTGGCTATCATATAATGTCTATTGGGAGTATTAATGATTTAGTTAACAGACTTTTAGTAAATCATAAACTTAGGTGTTGGAGGTGAACATTGAGTATGTGATTGGTTATTATATTGAAAACATAAGGATTTATCATGGAATTAATTTCCAAAGTTGGTCGATATTCATTGTTGTTTGATCAATAGGGATTCTTGAGTTTGAGAAGCATTATATTGGTAAGATTGTAATGACCGATGAATTTTGGTGTCATTGAGATGGGAGGTGGGACAATATTCCATCATTTTGGTAGATATGTGAATATTAGTTTTGGATTTTGGATCAATGGGAGGAATTGTTGATCATGTTTATATTGTTTAAAAGGATGATTAACACATGGTATTTCAATCTAAATTTACTTAAAGTGAGTTCATGGGTGGTTGGTGATAAAAAATAATAGGAATATAGTAGTTGGGTGCTAATAAACACTCCTAATTGGACCACCTATTACCCAATAGAGAAATAAATGGGATTATCCAACTATTTTGGACAATGGGTGGTTGGTGGTCATCCAATAAGTACATGATGATCTATATGGTACCCAAAGGGGGTATATTCGGTACATTCTAAATCCAAGGTCTATTTTATTTTTAGTGTAATGTTGGTAATTTCTATGTTGGTTTTAACTGGTTATAGAATCCAAGTTGGGTACTCTATTTTACCCTCCCTTTCTCCACCATTTCTCCCTTTAATATAAGTTCATTAGGATCATTTTATCACACTATTTCATGGTATGATGTTATCCTTCATCCTACAATACACTTCCATATATTTTTCACCTACTATCATTATTTATGATATATTTTTTGATCTATGATTTATTAAATCTTAGTGGAAAAACATTGATATTAATGTACTTAAATGTGATGTATAGAATAGGCTTAGGAATATTTTTTACTCATCATAATGTTTTTTACTTAAGATACTTCAAAGAGAGAGTTTAATTAGGATAGATTACAAAATTGAAAGAAATTTATCATTGATTTGGGTTTAAAAATTGGTTATTTTTTATGTCATATACGTGTGAGTGATTTGGTAGTATACTACACCTTATTTATTGAAATTATAACACTACAGGGTTTTCCAATGAGCATGACACCAAATATATATATATATATATATTTATTGAGTGGTTGATTGTTTAATATTTGAGTGTTTATGTATTAGGTAAGTAGTCATTTTCCTAACATTGTATGGAATGATTTTTATTATTATTTATCCATGTTATTAAAGTAAAAAGAATTTAAAGTATTGAGTCTTCTTATAATTTGGTGATATTATTTTAGTTTGTTATAATCATCATTATTAATGGAATATTTCCATGACATTTTCTGATATAATCTATTAATTTAGGAATGGGTGACATTATCCTAATATTAAACAAGTAAACTACAGCATTCTAAATATCTCATAGGTAGCACCATCGTTGAATGGGTGTTGATAACCCATTTTATTTATTATTTTGTGGTCTTAGATGGGTTTGAATTTGTTTAAAAAAGGAAATGGTTTTAAATTCAATATTAAAAATTTTAATTAGTAGGTTTTGATTTGGATTTATATTGGTTAAATGAGTTGATTTAAAAAAATATTTGAATTTTTATTTCAAACAATGTTTTGATTTAACAAAGAGTTTGGTCTCATTTATGAAGGAAAGTAATGATAATATTTCGGTAAATTTTCTAAAGAGTATTTTTATCAATTTTTGGCTATGAACATTTTTATTGAAAAATGTGTGTGATATTCCCTATTTAATTTTTTAATAAGGGTTTTATTGATATTTTAATAAAATTCATAAGAGATTGGTTTTATAATGGATTTGAACCATTTGAACCAACTTGGGTAAAGTCCTATTTTATAAAGATTGTATTCATTATTGATTTATATTTATATGGTTTTTATATATTATCTATAATTTTTTGATAATAGATGATAACATTGGATTCATAAGAGAAACTTTCACTTGAGTGAAGGGTTAGTTAGAATGGATTCACATACATGATGTGTTTCATTTTTGAGAACAGGTTAATAAGATCATTAATGTATCATTAGAATGAGATTATGTCAATAAATATTTGGTTACATCGACCACCTAGAATTAGTCTTGGGGGATTATGAAAATTTTGTGATCTTGTTTACTATTATACAATGAATAATTGGTATTTTTGATGATTTATGGGACTCCATTATCGCTTATAGAAGTTCCTCTTTATGTAAATCAATAATTGAGTTAGGATTTATCCCATTATTATTTTATTCATGTTTTAGAATGGATTCATAAGTTGTGTTGTTAGTGTGTTAATGATCCTTATCATGGATATAGAGATAAAATAGAAGATATGAAATGAACCATTATCATTATTGATTTGAAGAGTGTATGTTATATCTTGAGTGCAGTTGTATTATGACAATATGGGGTAGAGTCACTTGGAATATAGCTTAGGAGGTAATGTGACTCACATTATGGACATATTGACTGAGTTGTCATTCCTATTGGAGGTGACATCTAGGATAATATCAGTATTATATGATTAAATCTAGGATCATGTATACCTTATTTTTTTGGGCACAAAAGTTTTTTAATTTTTCTATTAATTATAGGATTTGTTCTAGATATAGTCTTCCCCATGGGTGCCTGGTTGTGGAATGACATAAAAACAGACTAGGTAGGATGTCGGTAGACTCTTTGGAGGAGATTTTTTGTATAATGATATAGTGATAAACAATAACCTATCAACTATACATATGAAGAAATTCAATGTACGTGGACACAAATATTTTTAATAATGACTTGATATATGATACGAGTGATTAGTGTAAAGCAAGAGAGTTGTACAATTATGCGCTACATGCCATCCCTAGTGATGACTTGCGATGTATGGGATTGAGAGATTAGATATTTTTAGGGAGTTTGGATGATAAATATATCACATAATGATAAAATTTTATAGGGGTAAGGTGTGAAAATTGGTTATATAATATCTTGTATTTGGGCCTCATTCTCTTTTTTTCTCTTTTTTTATTATGATCCAACCCCAGTCATCCATCTACCAGACACCCGATCAAGCCTATGGAACACTTAAAGAATGTTCTCAATCACTATTTGCTCGTTACAGGAACTAAAGGCTTTGGATAAGTTTACATGTTAATTATTTTCCTAAAACAAATAAATAAGATGATGTTCTACTAAATTTTTGGCCTTACCTGTTTGTAAATCATATATCCTCACCAAATAAAATAAGTAGAAACAAGTATAATAAAATAAATATAAATAAAATAATTTCCCTTAAATAAACTAAAATTACCTCCCAAAAAATACCCCCTATGATATTCACTATAAATCTAAATATATAATGTGTCACCCTTAATGAAAATGAAAACATGAAATAGATGATTTTTACAATGTCATAAAGAAAAATAAAATAAATTAAAATGATGACTCTATGAAAAAATGAGTCACCATAAAAACATGAAATACTAAATTCTCAAAGGGAGATCAAAATATAATCCCAAACCCAAACGTAAATATAAAAATTTTCATGTGTATTACTTTTCCACAATGTCCCCTTTAATTAAAGATGAATTTTCAAGAACGTTTAAAAATAAAAATAAAATATGGGATTTTGGTTTTTTTTCAAAATATAATAGGAGATCATCAATATTTATTAATTTACTTTTAATTATTTTTAAATGAAACCCTTAACATTGAACACATTTGTTGACCTAATCTTTTTGTTGAAATACCCTTTTAAATCCACCAATTAAACAAATTTTGGAAAAACAATTCCAAACACTTGAGAATACACACTATGAAATCTTATTAAAAACATTTTATAAACACAATACAAATGAAAAAATGATAAAATAAATGTATTATTTTAAATTTATAAATATGTACAAATACCATAAAAATATTCATTCCACAAACATACAACATGGGAGAGACTTATTCCATATAAGGTTAGTGGGAACCCTTGGTCCTTGTACCGGGTTATGATTTAATGGGTTAACTATCTAATATGTGTGCTAAATACTAATGTTAATATGACATTGTCCTAGCAAGGTGGTGTTCTAAATCCATGACACCACATCCAACCATTCTTTAAGGAGTATATGTCTTGGAATTGTAGTGTGGTGGTGCATATTGACTTTACCATGACTTTTATCCAAGTCTAAAAGTTATGTTTGTAATGTAGAATAAAACAAAGATATATTTAACACTAGTCTTTCCCTATATGATACTTGGGTTTTTATATTCTATTTCCTTATAAAATATGTCAAAATTAATTCAAATTTTTATTTTATAAAACCTTCACAAACCAATTCATTTATATAATGGAACACATTAAAATTTAAACCATTTTATCTCTCAAACAAAGATAAATAATTAAAAATAACAAATATATATAATAAATAATTTAAACTATCAAAAAAATGTTTATGTAATTAAAAAATCATTTTGAAAACATAGAAAAAAAATTAAATTATGAAAACCAAGACTTTAAAATTTAGTCAATAAATTCATTTAAAAACTTGTTTTGAAAATTAAGTTAGAATTTGACATTTAAATTCTAAACATTTCCCCTTATTATACATATATACATTTTCTAACACACACACACACACATATATTCTCTCATTATAAAATTCATATATCGTCATATGAATTTTTACATATACATATATTTATTCGTATATTGATCTATATCTGTATAACCACAAAATAAATCAAAGAAATATGAAATAACATATTTTTATTAAAAAAAATTAAATCACTATATAAAAATTATTAATTTGTTGTATTACTTGAAATAATAATTAAAACATAAGGGCCCATTGAAAAATCACTTTGGAAACTAGAATAACTTTTTATAGTCCCATAATTCAATCATAAAGGCCATTAAGATAATTTTCCTTACATGAAAATTTATCAATTTAATGAAACCAGATTAGAATAAATATATAAAAAAAAACTCTTTTAATTTTTTAAAATCCAAGTTGAAATATAATTTTAGCACTATTAATATCATAAACATTCATTATGTTATCATCAGGTATGAACCAGTCAATTTATAATCCAATCAATCCAAGGTTCTGAAATTAAAGAGTCGATCATGGGTAGAACCTACCTAGAACTAGTTACTTTAAAAAATTGGAATCTAAAACCACTATAATAATGTCCCAAAATCATTAATATAGAAATAGAAACCCTAAAAAAAATGTTCCCCTCATGACAATTCAATCCATAAAAAATAAAACCCAAATTCCACCTAGATTTTATTATATTTGATGACCTAGAATAAAATTCTATGTGCTTTAAGATAACCTATATTAATTTTTATTAATATTAATAAACACCTTATCACACCATGATTTTTCTACTGTATAACATTATATGTGATAATGTCCTAAGAGTAGCAGTCACACCGAAAGGTGAAAGTAGTTCCCTACTATGATGACAAACCCAAACTTCCATGAAAACATTCTTAGAAATATGTTATACACTTTTATGAAATAATATTAGGGAAAAAATGATATATGATATCATGTATGGTGGCTCATAGGGATTTGAGGCACCTTATCAAGGTATACTCCCTTGGTAATATATAGTTTATGAAATAATGAGAATGAGACATTCTAGTAGTAAATCCAAATTTATATTTGTCATTGGTTGTTTCTATATACAGATGTGTGTATTGGTCCTTATACTTTAAGATATTTTTTTGATTATTATAATTTAGGTACTTTTATTTATTTATAAAAACCATGATGACATTTGTTCATGTTTTGGTAGGATATGTTGGGTGCTTCATGGGTAATATTTCATTAATTAGTAATGCAAGAATGGATTTTTACTTTTATTTATTTACATAAGTTCATATCTTAGGCCCTTTGATGGATATAATATAGCCTAAAAAATTGCACAGAAATAGTGTTCTATAGGGAAGGTAGAATTCCCTGAAGTCTAATTAAGAGTCATCGAGGACATAAGTTCATGGAACCGACATGCAACCTTCTTGATTAGAGATATCACGATAAATGGATTATAAAACATAGTAAGAAACTATATGATGTATTATGTTTTTTAGCAATAGTTTTTTTCTTTATCGGTTCCATGAAATGTTTCTAGATGCTAAACTTGGTATTTTTGCTCCTTCACCAATTTCCATAAATAAATATGCATAGAGGGTTACACACTAATTGTATTCTGTATCTTAGTTAAAGAATATATTATTATTTTTTTGTTAACATTTTGAATAAATATTATTCCCACAAATAGTTTAGTAATTATATTTATTTACCTTATTTCATATATTCCACCACCATTTATTTGAGAAAATTTTATGTGGGAGTAGTAATTAAAAAATATTTATTTTCTATTTAGTGAATATATTATTTTTTTATTTATAAGCAAAAAATGCAGTTATATTTATTTATAAAATAAAGAGTCATTATTCATGGCCTGATAAATATTGTTTAGGAATGGATGGAAGATCTTAATGGTCCTATGACATATAATATATATTGAATATTATATTAATAATTAATATTTTATATTAGTCATGAGTTTAGAGAATGTCAAAAAGTAATAATAACAACATTATTTTCATAGACATGGTGTTCTATAGGGATTACATAAATAATAATGGCGTGTGGGAAATTATTATGTTCTATACATGGTATTATATAATCTAGATTATATTATTTTCTAAGCGAGCCAATTCCTTTTTTAGTGCACAAAATGATTTGGAGAGAATCCTCTCAAAGTCATAGAGAGATCCATCTCCAAGAAAATATCATGAAAGGAGATCGATCATCCTCAACCAAAAATCTTAAGTCTAGAGAGATCGTAGAAAACCATTCCTTTAATCAATTAATAGTCCGATCAAAGAAGAATAATGCAATCATTAGATGATTCCGTGCTAGCACCCAGGTATTCCTATGGCGATATTTAGAGATTCGCAGAACATGTGTGGATTAGCATTGGAGGGAATCTATTATTGATTCATACAATGAAATTATGGTACAACATAGAGATGTTTTCTGATCATTCAAGGGAAAAAAAATTAATCCAAAGGAAATTCTTTAGTTTTTTAAAATAATTGTAAATTATATATGATTATTATGTGCTTTGGTTGAAACATTTTTCTATTTTTTATATTCTTTGATTTAATTCCATTGAAGAGGGTGTTTATCATTATATAAATATCAGATTAATCATCAATCACAACAAAAAGATGAGTAAGGAATACCATATATTCGCTTCCACTATGTACATAAACATTATGTGGTTAAGATTAGTATCATAATAATTTATAATTATTTAATGATCATTGATTGATTGGTGAATTTGTTGTTAGTTTTAAATCTATTTTAATCATTCTATAATTCGAATCACAATATCTAATATATTCATCTTTGTTTCTAACAAATATAATCAAATTGATTAGTTTTATAAATGAAATACATTCAAATAACTCATATGGAGGTTTTGAGGAATCTATATAGACAATACAAGGGTATACACCATGTAACCCAGATGTACACACCGTTTAAGCATATTTAATGCACAATGAATTAATTTTGATTCAATTTAAGTTGTATTCATTTATTACATGTATTGAATTTAATTATACATCACATGTTGACCAGGAAAGCTTAGAATAATGTCATCCAAAGTACTCATCAGGTAACATCCACCCAAAACATTTAGTCCTTTAGTAACAGATTAGTCATGTGTCTTCTTACACAACCTACATGATTAGTGTCCATGTAACTCAGAAAAAACACTCCATATTGCCCATATACACATTATGTAATATAATATTTTTTGTGGCATGGTGACATGACGAGTCTCGAGGAATATGTAATAGATAGTTGGGGAGAATAATACATGATGTGTAGCTTCAATGTACACTCTATTCACTTTTACTAAATTATGATAAATAAAAAATAATTTATTCGTCAACTTAAATCTAATCAACATGTGTTTTGTGTGGTCATTAAGAAAATTATACACACCATGCGATAAGTTATACACACAAATATATATATATATATATATTAAATATCTAATAAATTTTATATGTAATTTTTTGAACTACATACTGTGTAAAAGTTGTAACACAGTTAATACTCTACACGCATAGAAATATTACCTTCAAGATAAATACAATGTTTTTCATGTGGTAATTAAGATTATATTAATTTTTTGACATTATGTGATAATTTTTTTATATCTGATGTCACGTGTGTAAATAGTATATGAATACAATACACATAGGATAGTTTATATGGTTACTCACCATGATTCCTCCAAGGTATATTTTTGTGCATAGTTTATTTTAAAAAAATATATTTAATTGGGTTAAAATTATGATGGATGATAATCACAATAAAATTTGGATGAGAATTAAGATAAATGAACTTATTAATTAAATAAAATAATTAATTTATTTGATCATGATATATCTTAAATAAATAAATTTTAATTAAATTGTAATTTTATTAAATGTGTAATTCTTTTCTTATATGTCGATTATGATGAGCATATTAAAGAAATTTGCATGTTATTGGTTTATTTTAATTTATTGTAAAATTAAATTATTAGTATGCATTTCATCCCTCCTCTCATTATGTAAGTGGGTATGTGTGATGGGTTAATTTTATCTAAACACATTAACCAATCCTTTGGTTCCCCTCACTTGTGTGTGAGTAAAAGCCTATGTAATAGATGATTCTCCTAAGATATTTGATGAAGTTAAATTTTAGAGTTGAGTTGAAAACATTCCAATAGACATACATTGATGGGTAGGTGGAAAGATGTAACATGAACGATAAATGGTCCAATGTGTGTTCCCCTAATTTGATAGTTAGTTTATAATCCTCTAGATAAACTATCCATTAGTAAAATCTCATGATAATACTAATTTATTATTTTAGTTCTATAAAGTTTCATGGTTATTTAATTATTGATGTTTTGTCATGATCACATGAATTAATGAATAAAAACCAAACAATATTGAACAAAAAACTATCTTATGCATAATCAATATCTAAGTCATTGTAAATAACATAAGTAAATCAACTTAACATTAAAAAGAATGTAATAAAAATAATATTTATAAAGTTATTAATAATGTTAAATACCTAAATTATATATATTATATTGATATATCATTCCAAAACATAAGTTAAAATCAAACCATAGTTTTAAGTACTTGACCAGACAAAGTTGGGGTGCTTTCAATTATCAGAGAATTCTAAACTAATGTTTTGGTTTGACTTAACTTGGTTCACATCTAGGGTTGGATGTTAAAATAGATATGGTGTAATTAACAGGAAAATGTTGAGAAAATAAAATTTCATGATTTAGTGATTATTTATTCCACTCTATAGATAAAAGAACTATGATTTAATACATTTGGCATCTAAAATTACCACTTAAAACCATTCAAATTGCTCGAATGAACAAATTCGGGGTGATGAGAAGTGGAATATATATCCTTGAAAATAGAATGTACACAAAACAATATATTAAAATTTTAATTGTGTGTTCTATTGGGTTTTGTTAAAATATTGGGAGATCAATAAATAGAATATATATTTATTTGTCTAATTTTATTAGATAAAGTACAAAATTATACTCTTTTTACTTTTTATAAAGGTAATAAAGATGAATTCCAAGATATAACAATGATCCATTCTTGTGAATAATTATATTCTCACTAGAATAAATCTATAAGTGTTGAAAATGAAATAACATGTTATCCTAAACAAATAAAGGAGATTGTATGTTCTTGAAGAACCTATTCCTGATGTGCCTGATTAAGAGGCTAGTGAGGAAGAACTATCTCTCCATGTGATACATTTAAACAATGATACAGATGATCAATGTTTAATATATCATCCATGAAAGATGATATTCTATAGAAACATGAGAACATAGATGTGTATATCATGATGTCTCACCTTTAGGGTCTATATCATGATAAGGTTAAGAAAGAGAGATAAGATATCTATAATGATTTGTTTACAACTAATATTGGATAGTCAATGCAATTTGGGCCTCATATAGTCAATATTATTAGATACATTGATTGCTTATATATCTTAGAGATTTGATTCCTATATTATTTGTTCATATATCTCATATTTCCTCACTACCCGAGTCCTTGTATAGTTTAATTTTTAATTATAACATGAGAAATTATGAGAAGAGTCATTCAGAACTTCCTACTCTGATTCACTATGTGTACAAGGGCATGGGGTTTTGTTAAACATGTGGTACTTATGGTGAAAAAAGGAATCAAAATGTGAAGTGGCCCAAGAATCAAAATATTCTAAATTTCATGAGTACAATCAATACAGGAAGAAGAATATATAGAGGTAGAGTAAGAGAAAGTAATCATTATGTTTTTCATATGGAACATGAGGCTACTGGAAGAGGAATTTCATCCAGAAGAAAGGGGAGGATAGAGTAGAATTATTTATCAATTATAATATTCTAATATATATACACATTAGATGTGATATACATCTTAGGGTGATCACTTCTATATCTAAATGTAGGAACAAAGTAGATTTTGAAATGTTTATAGAGGAGAGGTAGATTTGAGATCTAACAATGGTGTGAGGCTGGATGCTCTACCCATTAAAGACTACCACCTTTAATTGAAAAAGGTAATGATATTAGTTTTATGAAATTGTTATTATGTAACAACAATTACCAAGAATATAATTTCCATATTATTTTTAGATACAAATTACCTTATTTTCAAATTTGAAAATAAGAGTTATTAATTTTATAAATACTATAACATACCTAGAATTTACAGATATTATTACATGATTTTAAGCATAATTATCCATAAAATATAACCATGGATCATAATTTATAGTGTATTTGGAAGATTATATACATAACTAGTAACCATAAAACAAAAAAACAACTTTTATTTAATCACCATAAAGAGATCTTAACATGCATTGAAATCTACATATTTATAGGATAACTTGGGAAATACATGAAAAAAGGGATGAGTTAAAATTACAAGTAAGGTAAATATGGATAAATTATAAAACATCGGTTATAAGGTATAACATGATGACATCAAAATTCATGTAACCTGAAAAATCATATGAAATTATAACATATAGAACATGAGATCATGTAATTATAGAATCATTGAAATTTGGAAACATCATACAACATGACATAAGAATGAGTCAAGGCTAACCACCAAGACCATTGAACACAAAGAAGCACTATTCAAGGATAATGACCAAAAAAATTTCACATAAAGGATCATGAGTCAAGGCTAACTACCTAGACCCTTGCACATTTAGGGGCATGAGTGAAGGCTAACCACCAAGACCATTGCACAAGACATCTCATGAGAGAAAAAATTACTCAATTCATTGGAGTGATATCTAGTTACACCCATCATAACATGTTCAGGAATATGTTCTCAACATGAAGAATCATTCATAAGGAATACACATAAGGGTTACCCAGGGAAACAAGAGGGTATTATAACCATGTCATAAGGCATAACAAATCAATGTATCATAAAGGTGTGAATGAAATAATGGATTTAAATAATAAATTGAAGTTAATAAGGGAAAATTGTAATATATCATGATATTTTATGTCTAACTGAATTGAAAACATATAAAAAGAGTGTTTAATAAACAATAGATATGATCCACATTGGTGTAGTTTAAGAAAAATTTAAATATTATGTAAAAGGGGAAAGGAAAAAATTATTTGTATAATTAAAAAATTGAACCAAGATAGTTTTTCATTATAAAATGAGCTATTTTATAATCATAATGGTTGATTAAAAATTATTATACAGTTTTCTTTAAAATGGGTAAGAAATCGAGAAGTTACCTATAATTGGGATTTCTTATCCAAAAGAGGTGAGAAGGGAACATTATAAAACATGTATTTACCAAAAAAAGAAAGTATAATGGAGCTAATTAAAAATGTTTAGAACATGAAAATATAGTTTAGAGGATTAAATAAGAATAATTATTAATTTAATTAGGGCAGAGAGAGAGAAATCATAACCAGATGGGAAAAATAGAGGTTCAAATAGAATCCCTTACCTTATGATTGAATGTGTTGTGAAAATGAACTTAATATCTGAGAAAATCAAATCATATTATTAAATAATTTATCTAAGAACATTTTAAAAATGTATTTAATTTATTATAATTTTATTAAGTTCATTTATGATCTTTTTTATGAGTTATGATATTCAATTTTATCGTTCGGGAGTGTTCATTTCATTGGTTTTTATGATTGGTTCACTTGTATATTTGTATGGAAGATTAGGTAAAATGAGAATAGTTGTCCATAATTGAAATTATTTTTTATTAGTAAAATTAAATAATATTAAATGGTCTTATATATCATATTTTTTTTCCAGATGAGTGGATTATTCATTAGATAAGAAGTCAATTATAACCATTTAAATTATTTTGGCATTTTTCGATCATCATGATCTAGTTTAGTTTTATTAATTATTAATATGTATATATATAACGGTTACATAAAATTAAATAAACTTTAATACATATATAATAATCTTTTTTAACGATAAAAAGGTTTTATGACCATACTAGAAGACAATATTGGAAATTTAAAACTCATCATTCGTGAATGCGATAACTCCACACATCACGAATGATGTTTTCATTTATGGAAAAAATGCAGTGGAAAAGAAATTATGATGGGTTACTACATTAAATAAATAACACTAGAGAATATAAAATATAATGGAGTTATCATTTCACATGGATAAGGTGAGGATATGAGATTAAATGAAATGAAAAAAAATGAAAATAAATTAAAGGAAAAAGAAAGGTGTTTTTACCTCTTGACTTCTTCTCTTGGTGAACCTCCTTGAGGAACATGTGATTGGTATTTTATTGAGACCAATGAATATTTTGTATAGGAGATATAATTTTAAATATTTTTGGGAAGAATTTGGACAATCTTCCAATCATTTTAGATGTGAAGATAAGGGGTGGAGAGGGGTGGAATTTATAGTGGAGGAGTGGGGTGTTTTTTTGATTATTCTATTCATTTGTTTAAAATTGCAAATAAAGAATATTAATAGTATTGATTATTATTAATAAATACATAAAATAATTTATGTCATTTAAAACTAATCATTCTTACATCATCCATTACACAATAATTCATATATTTAGCTTATATCGTAAATTATCGTATTTCACTATTCACAGAAATTTGACTATTCTTGAAAAATCCCAAAAATTCACCCAATTTTTTTTTAATTTGTAGAATTAAATTTACTCCATTTTTTAGAAATAATTTTCTAAATATGAGGAATTTATTTTTTAATTAAAATCATTATTTTTTTGAAAAATAACAAATTTAGAATTATAACTGATTTTTTTACACTTTAAATAATTAATTAAGGTCTCATAAAAATATATTATAATTATAAGGCAAAAAATATCAATTTATGAAGATATTTTTTGAAAATTAATTTTATTTTAAAAATTATATTACTTATAAAATTTTAATTAAATATTTATGACCTATAAAAATACCAACACTTATTTTATCTTTTTTTAAAAATTTGATTACTTATACCATGATATAATTATTTAATATTTTCATTTATAAAATAACTAATTTTTATTTATAATTTCAATGTGTGGTAACTATTATATTGGCCTGGTTACAATTATTAAGGGTCATATTAATATATCAATGTTTATGTTACTATTCCATTGGTTTGGATTCATTAATTTATAAACAAGCATCTTATTTAATTCATTATAAATTCATAATGTTTTTATTTTGATCTCTATGTGATTTTATATGATTTATACTATATGAAATAATTATAATAATGGAAATTTAATTGACAAAAAATCTGGGTCATTACATTCTTTCCCCCTAAGAAATATCTCTTGGAAATTTCATTTTACTTTCTACATTAAAATAAGGTCTTGTTATTTCTCATATTTCTCACTATTAACAAGAAAAGAAAAATAAAATAAAAATATGGGTTTTTAGTAAATTGATAATATTATTATAAAAATGATACTTTTTACATAGAAGGGTAAAATTTTATGTGAAAATTATATCCTATCTTATAATTCCCTATGTGTCAATCTAGTTTATCCATTGTGATAGAATTTTCTTCAGATTTCTTACAATTGTTCTCCAGTATGATTCTCTAAAAAATTTTATCATGATATGATACCAACTATAATGGTACTAGACATTTAGAAATATTATTATATGATTTTAATTATAATAAACCATCAACTAAGGATCGTAAATTTTATTGTCTTTGGAAGATTGCATACATAATTATAAATCATGAAACCAAAATAAAAACATATATTTTTTAATATTCATAAAGAGACCCTAATTTCTATTGATCTCTATATATATATATAGGATAAATTAGGGTATTCATGAAAATGGTATGAGAGAAAAATACCACAAAGGGAAATATGAATAAAGTATATCATATGGGTTAGAAGGCATAACATGATGACATAAAAAGGCTTGAAACATGAATAATCATGTAAAAGAATAACATATAGAACTTGGGATCATGTAATTATGGAATCAAAAAAATGTAGAAAAAGTATTCAAAATGACATAAGAATGAGTCACGGATGACCAAAAAGGCCGCTGCACATTTAGGAGCATGATTCAAGGAAGTCCACCGAGACCGTTGCACGTGAAAGATCATGTGTCAAGGCTAACCATCAAGACCAATACACATGAAGGATTATGAGGCAAGGATAACCACCAAGACCATTACGCATTACCTCTCCAGAGACTAAAAATTAAACAATTAATTTGAGCACAATCTAGGTACACCCATCATCACAAGTTCAAGAATATGTTTTCCACATGAAGAATCATAAAAAAGGAATAAACATAATGGCTACCCATAGAAAGAAGAGGGTTTCATAACCACTTCATAAGGCCTTAAAAATGAGTGTACTATAATGGTGTCCAAGAAATAATTGACTTTAATAATAAATTTATATTAATAATGTAAAATGGGTATAAATTATTACAAATGAAGTCCAACTAAATTCAAAACATGTAATAATAGAGTTTAAGATATTTTAGAAACGAGCCACTTTAGTGTGGTTTTAGGGAAATTTTAAAAATACATTAATAATGAAAAAGGAATAATTATTTATATAAATCTGAAAATGAACCATGATAATTTTTCATGACAAAATGATTTTTTAGAAAAATAATGGTGTCCAAAAACAAATTATGAAGTGTGCATAAAAATGGGTAAGAAATTGAGAAGTTCTCTTTAATAAGGGCTTGGGTATCAGGAAGATTTGAGAAGGGAACCTTATAAAACACATATTACCCCATTAAATAAATAATAATTGAGCTCATAATTTTATTTGGAACATACACATATAATTTATAATAATTAAATAATAATATTTAATAAATTCATTGGGGTAGAGAGATAGAAAGCATATCATGAAGAAAAAAATGGAGGTTCAGAATGAATCCCTTACTTTATTTCCAAAAGTTCTCTAAACATGAACTTACTTCCCTTGATAATCAAATTATTTTCATTAATAAATAAATTTTGAACCTATAAAACATTTATTTTATTTATTATAAATTTAATATGTTAATATTTGGTATTCATAATGAGTTACTAGACCCAATTTCATAGGTTGGAGTGTTCATTTCCAAGGTTTTCCTGACCGGTTCATTTGTATATGTGTAAGGAAGATCATGTAAAATTATAATATTTATATATAAATGAAGAAATATGTTAATGATTAGATGAAATACAAATAAATGGTCTTATATACCATTTTTTTCATATGTGATGATGACTTATTATATAAATGTTAATGATAACTGTTTTTATTATTTTGGCATTTTTTTATCATCATGAAACAGTAATGTTTTATTAATTAATAATATGTATATATAATAATTATTTAAGATTAAATAAGATGTAACACATATATTATAATATTTTTTAACCATAAAAGGATTTTATGACTAGCCTTGATGGCAGTAATGGACGTTGAAAACTCATCATCCTTGAATTCGATAAATAAACACGTCACATGTGATGTTTTCATTTTTAGAATAAAAGGGGAGGGGAAAATAAATAATGATTTGTTGTTTCATTAAATAAATAATATTAAAGTATTTAAAATATTTTGGAGTTATCATGGAACAGGTATTAGGTTACTTTAGGATATGAAAAGAAAATAAAATAAATTGAAAAGAAATTAAGAGAGAAAAGAAAGAGTTTTTTACCTATAGAATTCTTCTCATTTAGAACCTCCTTGAGGCACATGAGTTTGGGTTTTTTAGAAAAAATGATACTTGAAATATAGGATAGACATGGGAAGAGTATTGGTAAGAATTTGGAGAATATTTAATGCTTTTTTAGGTGTGAAGACAAGGGATGATATTTATAGTGGAGGAGAGGGGTGTTTTTTTGATTAATTTACATATTTGTTTGTTATTTTGGATGAACACTATGAATAGTGTGGATTATTATTACTTAATATAGTAACTAATTTCTGTGTGTTCTAACCAATGGTTCATACATCATCTATACATCATTCATGACTTAATTATTCATGTATTTAGCTTGTGCTACAAATTATCATATTTCACTATTCACTAAATTTTACTATTTTTGAAAAATCCTAGAAAAAAAACCTAACAATATTTTGACATTTAGAATTAATAAATTAACACCATTATATAATCTAATTATCCAAATATTTGAAATTTGGTATTTTATAAAAAACAACATTTATTTTAAAAACATCAATTTTAAAAATATAACTCATTTTATAACACTTTGAAAATTTTATTAAGGTATCATAAATATGTATTATAATCATAAGAGAAAAATTAAAAATTTCTTATTTTTATTATGAAAATTAATTTTCTTTGAAAACATTATATTAATTATAAAATTATATTTAAATATTTTTGACTTACAAAAATTCGAAAACATATTTTATCATTTTCAAAACATTTGTTTACAAATACCATGATATAAATATATAATATTTTAATTTATAATACTCCTAAATTTTATTTATACTTTCATTTGTGAGGTTACTATACTATTGGACGAGTTACTATTATTAAGGGTTAAATTACTATTATTAAGTTCACGGTACTCTTAAATTGGTTTAGGTTCATGAATTTTTGAAAAAGCCTCTCATTTAATTAATTCATCATTTATAATGTTTGTATTGTGTTGTCTAAGTGAATATGTGTGATTTATTCTATATGAAATAATTTTAATAAGGGAAATTTCATTGATATAAATTCTGGATCATTACAAATACAACATATTCTATGATGTAAAAAATTTAAATAATCATCTAAATGTATTAAATTTTGAAAAAAAAAGTATTGAAAATAAATAAAAAATTGTGTTCACATGACTCATATAACACAAAACTATGTAACCAATTTATTGGTCATGTAAATTATTTTTTTTGACAATGCCCTATCAAGATGGTTGTTTATATCTTTTAAGCTAAAACCATATGAAAGATGTCATGCTTGTTTCAAAAAAATTACTAAATCATCATTTGGTGGACATGGATAAAGGGAAAAATATATTTTATGATTGGTACACACTAATGATTTTTACCATTCATAGTTGAATCTAGGGGGAGTAATTCTTACTTCATAAGTTTTACAAATTACTTGGGTAGATAAGGTTATGCATATTTGATGAGGTATATGTATGAGTCCATTTAGAAATTTAAATAAATCAATAAAGAAGTAGATAATTAACATAGAAATATGATAAATGAGATTAAATTATATCTTAATGATGGATATCTTTACCAGGAGTTTCTCGACTTTCTTCAGGAGTATGAGATTCTATCTACACTCAATCCACCATACACACTATAGTGGAATGGTGTTAGTGAAAGGAGGAATCATAGCTTATTAGACTTGGTAAGGTTGATATTGAGTCATGTTGATCTTCCACTACCTTTATGGGGATATGCATTACAAATTTTTGTATGCATTGTAAAAAAAATATCATATAAATAAGAAAATAGAATTCCATTTGAGTTATGGAGTGTAAATAAACTTGTTCATTCACATACACATGTATAGGGATGAGGGAAATTTATTAAGGGTTTCTTAGAGAAAAAAATGGTAGCCAGAGCTGCAAATTGTATATTTATAGGGTGTCCTATGTAAAGAAATTGATAATACCAATACAGCCCCTTAGACAAGGATTTTACTGTCTCTAAACAAGCTATTTTTATTAAGAGATATCACATCCTCATAAAGATTAGTTGTAGAAATATTTAATTATATGATGTTGAACATAAAGATACACAAGAGTTAGTATAATAATTGATTCCATAGGTTCCCATAGAAGAAGTAATTCATAAAACATAACTATTATGTCGGAGTACTTGAGAGGTAAACGAACAAGAGAGATATGGTTTTATATTTACTAAAATTGGGGACTCATTAATGGTTGAAAATGATGAACATATACCTTAAAAATAGGAAGTAGAGATATTAGAAGATTTAAGATTTAATGAATCCATAAATTATGAATTAGATTACATGTATCAAAACCAATTTTGGGTTCTTGTCAATGCTCTAGTTGATGTAATGCCTATAGGGTAAAAATGGGTATTCATGAGAAAACTGGACATGTAAAGTAAAGTAAATAACAATAAATATATTCTATTAGATAAAGGGTTTACATATAACTAATTAATTTACTATAATGAATCATTTTCACCAATTTCTATGTTTAAATCCATCAAAAGTCTACTTGTTATAGCAACATACCATGAATTTAAATTTGATGGATGGGCATAAAAAATGATTTCCTCAATGGTATAATTCATTAATATGTCTATATGAGAAACCTATAAGGGTCTATGACTCAAGGTGATGCCAATAATATTTAAAAGTTCCAAATATTCATTTATGGGTTGAATCAAGAATCCAAGTAAATGAACATTCAATTTGATAAAGTTATAAAAAAAACTGTTTCATTAATAATTAATGTGATCCATGTGTTTACAAGATTTTTAAAGTGAATTTGGTCATTATCCTTGGAGTATATGTTGAAGACATATTAATTCATAGAAACATTATAACGACCATATATTTTTTAAGGACTGGTTAAAAAAGTGTTTCTCCATGAAGGGCTGTGTTGAAGCATCCTATATTCAAGGGATCAAGATAACTTTTCATAGATCAAAGAAGCCTATTTTTAGTAATTCAAATTAAATACATTGGCCATATACTAAAAAAATTCAGTATGGAATGTTACAAGAGTGGATTGGTTCTATTATCACATTGTATACATCTTTCTATGAAAATGTTTCCTCAGACAAAATAGGAAAAAGAGTGAATGATTAAGATCCCATTAACTTTTTATATTGGATCAATCATATATTCCATGTTATGTACTAGAGTATATGTTTTCTATGAATTTATCATGGAAGGTAGATATCAATCTCATACGAGAGAATAAAATTGGTTTATTTTTATGAATATTTGCATGTATCATAGAGTAACTAATTATATGTTATAATTCCTAGATTATGGAGGAGATAATAAGATAGTCATCAGGGATTATACTAATTTTAGTTTCCAAATAGATTATAATGATATGAATTCTCAGTCATGATATTTTTTCAGTCTCAATGGAGTAGTTGTGAACTATAAGTGTTCAAAGAAGCCTATTTTTATAGATTCATAGTGGATTATGAGTATATAGTGTCCTATAATGTATCCAAGTAATCCATTTTGATATGAAATTTTATCCATGATTTTGATATGGTACTTTTAATTAAATAAATTATCACATTGTACTGTGATAATATTGCATTGGTGGATTTTGGAAAATATCCATGGTCACACCATCATTCAAAGCATATACTCTATAATTATCACCTATTGAGGTATTTTCTCATAGGGGCAAATTTGATATATGTATATTTTAGGTAGACTAAAATGTGGTGGATCCCTTGACTAAAGTACTATCTTATAAAAATCATTAATTTCATGTTTGAGGTTGCAGACTGATGGTTCTTAGCACTTGGCTATAGTGAAAGTGGGGGTATATTGGAGTTAGTTCCCTAGAACAAAATTCTTTGTAATTTATGATAACCTATATTCATTTTTTGAATATTAATAAAATAATTATCATATCATGATTTTTCTTATTCAATACATTGTATGTGATAATTTCATAATAGTTATTATCGCACTGAAAAGGCGTAACAGTTCTCCCCTATGTTGATAACCCAGATATACCACAAAAATATTCTTAAATATATATTATATAGCCTTATGAAATTATTTGTGGTACATACCTGATAATGGATATCATTGGTGGACACTCATTAATTTGAGGCACCTTCCAAAAGTGTACACTCTTGGTAATATCCAGTATAGGATATTATGAGAACGAGAGCTGATAATAGGAAATCCACATTTATATATGTCATTGGATGTTCATATATATGGATATGTGTGTTGATATTTACCCTTTAATATTGTCATTAACAAGTATTATAAGTCACATACAATTATGTATTGATGAAAACCATAATGGTGTATGTTTTTAGTGATGTAGGATATGTTGGGTGTGTCATGAGTAATATTTCATTAAGGAATAATGAGATAAATTATTTTTGTCTTATATTCTTTAATGGAAATTGATATATGAAGAACTTAGATATAAATCATATATCCTTAATAAACCTTTAGTCTTGGTGTTCTATAGGAAATTTCTATTTTCTGATTGTCAAATAAAGAGACATCAAGTACATGGGTTGATGGAACCAACATGCAACCTACACGATTAAGGATATCATGATACAAGGATTATATTACACAATAAGTTTCCATATTGGGTATTAATTAATTATGGTAAAAAAATACTTTCTATATTGTAGTCTAGGCATCTTTCTATATGCTAACCTTGGACTTTGGGTTGCTTATCCTAATCCCATAGAGAAATAATCCTAGAGGGCCACACACTAAGTGTATCTAGTATCTCAGTTAAATAATATATTATTATTTATAATTTTAAATGTTTATTTAAAAATATTCCCATATATGGTTTAATAATTTTTCATGTATTCCGGTTCACATATATTCCATCAATAGTTATTCAAGAGAATATTATGTGATAACAATATTTAATAAATAGTAAATTTATATTTGGTAAATAAAATATTTATTTATTTACTAGTCAAAAATGGAGTTACATTTATTTATTAAATAAATATTCATAGTCCATGTCCTGATGAATATTATGCAATAAGGGAGTATTGAGTTTATTGGTCTGGTGAGAAATAATAATAATTTAATATTATTTAAATAAATATTATTTAATTTAATTCATGATTTTAGTGTATGTTAAGAAATAATAATATTATTCTTATTTTTATAGACATGGGGTTTCATAGAGATTATAAAAATAATAGGGGTTCATGTGCAATTATTATTTTCTGACCCTAGTGGTATATAAACCTTGTTATATTATTTTCCCAGATATCCAATTCATTTTTTTGGGCACAACGATATCTGAAGAGAATATTCTCAAATACCTAGTGATATACCTCTTTGTGAACTCTATAAATAATGGAGATCGATCCTCCTGCACCACAACTCTCAATTCTAGAGAGAACATAGAGAAATAATCCTTGAAATGATTATTAGGGTTATCAATAGAGAACAACACAAGTGTTAGGATCTATCATGTTATCACCCAGAGATTCCTATGATGATGTCTAGATGTTCATGGAATACATGTGGATCACCACTAGAGATAATTTATTCTTTATTACTACACCAAAATGAATGTCCAACATATAAAAATTTTCATAACCATCAATGAATAAAGAGTTCATCAAAAGTAATTCTTTAGTGTCTTAAATTAATTGTAAATAATATGTGATGATCATGAACTTGGGTTATTTTATTTTTCTATAGTCTATATTATTTGATTCAATTTTTTTGGATCATGATGTTTATCATCATGTAAATCTAAAATTAATCATCAATCAAGGAAAATTAATCCAAGTTTGGCATTCCCCATTGATAATTTCTACAGCACTCTGAAAATTCAAATTTTGGTCTCCGGTAAGCCTCAGTGATAGATAAAGGGAGAGGTGGAGAACCTAGGAGGAAAAGGAGATTGAGGAGGAAAAACTCTAGCCTAAGGAGATCATATATGAAATTTATGGGAGAGTATTTTATCTAATAGAGATAGAAGCTGAGGGGAACACGCGATGGGGTGGATGTGTTGTGAGGGGGGTGTGACGTCCCCAAAATCGAAGATAATAAATAGAGCCCCATTTTGGGTTTCCACATGAAATAAATCATGCCTCCCCGTATGTTCTCGGTCACCGAATAGAAGTGAGGGTCTATGAAATCAGGTTGGGATACTATACCCTCTTTAACAGATTAATAGAAAGTAGAAAATAAATAACATAGCAGAATGATAAGACATAACCAAAATCCGGCATAACCAACTATCACCCAAAAAGTGTAAAAGCCTTATTGAAACAATTAAATATCGAATGTCTCACTAATAATTCCATAATGGATAAAATTTGAAAATAAATACAACTATTTGAACTCCCAAATTGTTCCTAACACTATGTCCAGATCCCTATCTATGCATATATCAAGACTAACTCAATACCCTAACATAGGACCCATGCCCTTGTGTTAACATGCATCCAATAAATCTTCTTGGGTACACAATAACAGCTCAAGTAGTTTGTGAGTACAACTTAGTAGGCCACCAACAATGGTGTCTACAAAATATCCTTTCTAAATAGATAGAGTATGAATGAAATACACAATTAACAAAGTAAACAAGACAACTCAGGTTCTATTAGGTAAAAATGTTTACTTTGCCTATTAAAAATACAATTTCAATATTTACCATTTATTCTATATTCACCACTCGAATAATTTTTATTACATGTTCCATGGGTTAGGAATTTAGATTATTTACACAATTCAATAAGCCAATAAATTATTAAGAATAAGGATATAAATCAAATTCCCTATCTATTTAGGGATAAAAATTTCATAAACAATTACATTACACTTACCATGGAGCCTCAGTCTAGGTAGTCTCATCCAATGCAACTGTTAGGGGCATAGAGAATCATTCTGACTCACTAACGCATGCATTCTAGTGGTGGGGTTTAGATCCCTATTCTAACTCGATCCATGTGTATAGAACCTCAAGTCAATACCACACATCCATCAATCCATGTTCTTGCTCTTATTTTTTCATTTAACACACAAACCATATCAAAAACCATGCACAATCAATACACATAACATAAAAATTTTATGTGTAAGTTAATACAAAAATTATACATAAGATTTAACCAATTAACACATTTACCACTTACTTAGAACAACCCATTTAACCCTTTCACCATTCCATTAATTAACCCATTTGTAATATTAAATACTTCCCATATGTTAACCCATTTCATATATTCAACAATTTCCATACATCAACCCATTTAACTCATTTATCATTTCATATTCTATAATCCATTAACACATTCTCATTACAATTTCATAAGTCTTTTAACACATTCACATGAACCCATTATCTCATTATACCAAACAACCCCTCTTTCTAGTACCATCAACTGGACACTTACCACTAGTGGATCTTTATAATTTGAACAACTATGTCAACAAATTTATCATGGTATTTATTCCAATCTAATTCAATTTCATTCTTAACAATACTATGTTCTATGTTCATGAATCTTAGCGCACCCCATCGATGGCCCTAAATCATTTTAGACTCTCTCAATGTATCTGACGAGGATCATGAGCGGTTTAATACATTGATTGACCATCCATTTTACTAAATATTAATAACAGAATCAAAATAAAATAATATAAAAGCCAATACACAACCATGAAAATGAAAATCAACATCAAGACTATGAGATATAACTTGTAGACCACCTACCTCAAATATAATGATGGACACACCCTTAGCCTTAGCCTTAGATCTAGATTCAAGAACTATTTTAAGACCCAATATAATATTCAACAAAAAAGAGTATTTTGTGGGTTTATGAGAAGATGAAAAATATTTAAAATCCATAATTAGGAAAAGAGAAGAGGGAGTAATATTAGACACACACAATGACTTCATCTATAACCAATGGTGCTCAAAATGACATAGAGTCAAAAGATAACCACCATTGAGAAATTTTTTGAGACTTGATTCATTAAATGGGTTGAGAGGGAAGGAAAATAGGAAGAAATAAGGTGAAGATCATAAAATATTGATGGAGAGTTTCATAAATTCTCCATTTTAATAAGGTTAATGTTTTGGCCGCATAGTTTTTCAAATCATTCACAAGCCATGCACCAACCACTATCGATGGGTTTTTGAGGCTACCTGGTTTCCTTGGGAGCTCCACATGGTCTGGAAAATCGTGTGCCAACCATATAGAATGCCTTTTATCCAAGCCCACATGGTTTGGATCTCCCCTTTTTATAGTTTTCTTAACCATTAACACCTCATTTTATCTAGAACAGTTTGGATGAACAAATTTTCTCGAACCGTGCACTAGCCAAGAAACAATCACTAGATGGCCAAAAGAACTATTATTTTCCATCCCTAAACCTTAGAAAACCCTCGAACCTACTCATACATATTGTAATGATTCAATTAACAAAAATTAAGAGACCCAAAAATAAAATTCAATAAGGACATACCTCTATAATGTTCAGGATCTTACAAATTCCCCACCTTATAATGGATAATCTGCAAGCTGCACTCCCAAGAATCACTGAGCTGCTAGAGTAAAGAGATTAAGGAAATTAGCCAACATATTCAACTATTTCTCCCATGTTTCTTCATAAACATTCCTAGAGTGCTACAATACTCAAACCAAGGACACAGTCTTTCCCTGTAAATGACTTTCTCACTACAGTCCACAATACAAAATGGATGCTCCTCAAAAGACACATTATCATAGATCTCAACATCATCAATATCAACCATATGATATAGGTCAGGGTGGTACTATTAAATTTGTGAAACATGAAAAATATCGTGCATGCCATTATACAACTATAGAAGATCCAATTAGTATGCCACTGGTCTAATCATTTTCACAATCTCAAATGGACATATATACCTGGGGGCCAACATATGATGTTTTTAAATATGATAGTGACCCAACCTTAGTGACACTATAAGAAACACACAATCACCCACAAAAAAACTCAAGTGGTCTACAATTCTGATTCGCAAACAACTCTTTTCTACCTTGAGCCATTAACATATATTTTTTTGGATCAATTGAATCTATACTGACATCTCTTGCATGATACCTGGTCTCAACAAAACTGCTTCTCCAATATCTATCCAACATAATAGAGATGGACACAATATACCATAGTGAGCCTCATACATTTACATTTTTATTGTATCATGGAAACTTTTATTATAGTAAAAATCAACAAATGGAAAGTACTATTACAAAATTCCACCAAAATTCAAGACACAATCCATCAACATGTCATATAACACCAAACATTTAGACTTTGACTTCCAATTTATCTACAGGTAAAAATTCATACTCCAAAACACATGGGGTACCATGTTCCCTCTAAAATAATTTCACGAAGCACAATATAAATCATGGGATTCAATATAAAACCATTATTCATAGAACCCCATTTAACATTACTATTTTCTGAACATGTTACTCTCTCAGCTAATCCATGATAAAATTATCTAAAATTGGGAATAAATGATCCACCTTATTCAACTCATCAACAACTACCTAGATCACATCATTTTTTTGGTTTCCTTGAACGAACCACGGAAAAAAAAACATCGTCACATTATCCCATTTCAGTTTCTAAATTGGGAAATGGATGTAACAACTCATCTGACCACTGATGCTCAACCTTCACGTATGGAAAGGTAGGACATTGTTCCATGAAAACTGCAACCTCTTTCTTCATCCCTAGACACCAATAGTGCCTCTAAAAATCATGATACATGTTCTTAATACTAGGATCCACTATCCACTTTAATGACTAAAACTCAAGAATCAACTATTGTCACATACCTATTTACAATACAAGATGGCCATGAATATAAATTATTCTATCATCCCCAATGGTCTAATCAGAATGTGACCACCCACCTTAAACAATTTCTCTGATGGTCACATATTCATGATCATCATACTTCAATTCTTTAATCTGGATTTGAATCACGGACCCAACTTCCAAGGAAGCAAGGGACATCTTCCCTTGGCCATCTGGTACCTCCATATGCATCACAGAAAATAATTACATCCTATTCCACTCTGAAGTTGATTCCTAAACCACATGATTCTAGGTACATTTACTCAATGAATAAATAAAAATACTCTTTTTCCCATTATTTAAACCAAATCAATGTCAAATTATTTCATATATTCAACCCATATTCAGCGATAATGATTTAAATCACATTGATATAATATATTCTTCTAGATTTTATGATCGGTACAAACCATAATCTTTTCTCCTATTAAAAAATTCCACCAAAATTTTATGGAATGAACCATGAAGTCCAACTCAAGATCTAATGTATGTTAATATTTTTAGTGAGGTATCAGATATCGTGACCCATATGCCATAACTCGATCATCCAACATCAACACTGCTCTAAGACCAACACCAGTTTCACCACAAAAAAATGTATATTTCTCACCTAGATCAGGTAAGATTAAAAGTGATGCAGTTTTAAACCACCTATTAAATTTATATAATGATTTCTAACATACCCCAAACACTCAAACATGATATCCTTATTGGTGAAAAATAAAATAAATTTTGTCAAATAAAAAAATTATTTGATTAACCTTCAGTAACATCCTACCATACCCAGAAAAATTAGAACCTTAGAAACATTATTGGGATGCTCCCAAGATATAAACACAATCAATTTCTCCTATTATTCAGACACACCTTCCTCTTAGATAATTTTACCTTTGAAATGCACCATATTGATCTAGAAATGAAACTTGGATATCTTGGTGTATAGACCATTATCTCTTATTGTACTCAACACATTGTGAAGATGTTTTTCATGATCATCATGGGGTTTTAGTACAAAAACATGTCATAAAAAAATGACCATGAATTGATGTAGGTATGGGTGATATATTCACTTAATTAAGGCTATAAACATTGCTGGTGCATTAGTCATCATATATGACATAATGATAAAATGATACAACCCATACCTGATCTTGAATTTTGTCCCTAATATTTAATAAGGCCTTATCCTCAACTAGTGATTCCTTGATCTTAAATCAATCTTGAAGAACACTAAAGAACCTCTCAGCTGGTCAAATAGATCATAAATGTGATGAACATGGTATCTATTCTTGACTATCATCTGATTCAGCTTCCTATAAACAACACAAAAATGCAACGATCTATCATAATGTTTTAAAAAAGCACTATATATCCCCATGGTGACATACTAAGATGATTAAAACCCTTATCTTCCAACTCCTCCAACTGAGTTTTATGTTCTTGGAATTCTATTGGAGTTATTTTTTATGGTAGGTTGGAAATTGGTTCTTCTCCTCATAGAAACAATACCATGAAAATCATAACTATCTTGGGTGGTAGTAGTGATAAGTCCTCAGGAAACAATCCTAAAACCAATCCACCACTAAATAAATGAAAATCTTATCTACACCCCCATAATCAAGCATAAGTTAATTCACTTGGGTTGTGAGTTCTCTCAACTATTGAAAAACCACCGTTTCATGACCTTCATGAACAGCCCATTCACTATAATGGATGTATGCATTTCTCTCAAGAGATGTGAGAATTACCTTACAATGGTTACAATAAATGTAGTCCTTCTAAAACACCAAATATTCCATTCCAAAAATCATATTGAAACATGTCATTTATATCACAAAAAATTCCCCCATAAAACGGTACCCACCAAAATTTTTCTTATCCTCACAATATGTAAGAACCTAGCCTGACTATATTCTCAGAAGGAGTCTCTAAGTGATCAAGAATCATCTGGATGGACTCTATCGCGAACTAGGATGCCTCAGGCCCACCCTGTCATACAAAATTTGGAGGGTGCTATAGTTGGAACTACCTAGCCAGGTCAATGAAAAATCAACATATGTCACGACCCGTCCTCGGGGCCCACGCCATGACTACCCCAAGCCTGACTTCCATAGGCCAGGGGCTGGAGACTAGCACCAAAGGTGTATATCCCTAAGCTGGGAAGGCATTGCCTTTATATTAGTAACACACACACATATAGAGTGAGCTGGAAGAAATGAACTATGTGAAAACTGTATACAAAAATTAGAGTTGAATGTAAAAGGGGCCAGAAATACAAGACCAATAGTAAAGTATAGGTACAATGGAAAACAAGTAAAACAGAAAAAGGGACAACAGCTGAAAAAGGAAGCTCCTGGAACATCCATCGAGTATCCTTCCTGAAGGGTAAATACATATGCCCACCTCAGCACCCCAAATATATCAGTCTGCTTCGTGTACCATCTGGTTGTGTGGTCTACCTCTAGGTACCATCCACTCCTGGCACACTCTCGGCCTCTGTCAACGATGTCCGTCGTCTGCATCCAACACAATGAGGTGCGGGTATATCCTGTGTAGGGGTGAGTATAACGATACTCAGTAGGGACCCCGAGACCCACGAATGTCTCCCAAAATAAATGAAGGATAAACCACAGAAGGAAAGATACAATCACGAAGTATCAAACAAACCTACTTAGGTATAAGACCATACATATACCTAAGTTATCAATCTCAGTTCGGCTCAATCCCTCGAGACCAAGCACATCCTAGTCCACACAAGAAGTAAAGTCAATCATATCGATGATAATGATTGAAAGTCAGGACTCACCTCACCTAGACAAACATCATTCATATAGTGATAGAGATGATCAGATATAGTTACTGATTCATTTAAGCTATCAGACCCACACAAGATACAAGACCAGCTAAGCTATTGGACCCACACAGGATACAAGACAAACTACTCTATCAGACCCACACAGGATACAAGTACAAGGGTCAAACTGCCGGAACCACATAGGATACAAGAACAGTAGTCATAACTATTGAACCCACAGAGGATCCAAGTACAGTAGTTGTCACAGTCAAACCCATGGAGGATCCCAGTATAGTAGTTATCATCATCAAACCCACAGAGGATTTCAGTACGGTAGACGTCACAATCACAGTTAGCTCTAGGGATCCAGCAGACAACATGCTCGATTCTAGGAGGGTCCGCTACTCGATAAAAGGGAGTCGATACATCAACTATCATGAATTCTAAAGTTTATAGATCCCAATCTTCCGTCTTATCAAAAGAAACCCAACGCGACAGATGATGCGTTAATCAGATGCCCGGTCTGAGAGTTATTGGCTTTTCCTTTCCAAGGGCCCAGTCAGAATTATGCACATTCCAAACCCTTCCATTTTCCAAATTTGTACAAAACTCACTTAGAGTATCGCAAAAGGACCTCCTTGATGCAATGGTCTTAGTTAGACCGAAGGCGCGTCAATCGGGCGCGCGATCTGGAAATTATTCATGTTTTAGCAAAACTGGCCCAACCCGTCTAGCCCAGTAGGCTCGCGGGTTGGCCCGTTCAGGCTCGGCAGGTCCGACCCGGCTGGGGGTCGGCCCGGTCGTGTGGGGTACGGCATGTCCTGTCATTGTGGCATGGCCCGCATGAGGGAGGCCTAGCCCGGCCCCCGCGGTAGGCGGGCCGGCCCGACCCGCACATGGGCGGCCCAACCCCTTAACAACAAAATTGTGCACCCAACAATTTTATTTAATTTATTATAAATTTCCAAAATATAACATCCATCCTGCATAAAACAAAACTATGGTAAATGTCCCCTTAAGCGAATACCGGTGATACGAGTTACTCGATGTTCTCAGATTTCAATTCTGAGAACCGGTTCAAAAGATAGAAAAACCCAAACATACGTTTACTGAACGTACAGGAACAAAATTTCAGAAATTGATTCCGGGCACACCGGACCTCGGAATTAGGCACTGTCAGAAACTGCGAACTCGTAATATTTCAAAACATTTACGAAAAAAAATTTCCTTAAAATTTTTGGGTCTTTACATTACCTCCACCTTAGGGCTTTACGTCCCTATAAAGCTATAATACACACTATGGAAACAAATGGTGGTACTGAGCAAGCATCTGAGCCTCCCGCTCCCATGTGCTCTCTTGGAGGTTCTCATGCTGCCAGCGAATGCACAACATAGTAATCAACCATCCACGTAGTACCCCCTCATGTCGATCCTTGATCTCCACCAGGATCTCCGTGAATGTCACCCCATCATCGATGTCCAGTTCCTCGTGGTCGATGATGTGGGATGGGTCGTTCACGTATCTCCTCAGATGAGATACGTGGAAGACATCATGCACTCGATGCATATGATGTGGAAGGTCCAGGCGGTAAGCCACTTCGCATACATTGCTAAGGACATGGAAAGGTCTGATAAAGCACAGAGATAATTGTCCACCTCGGCCAAATCTCCATAGACACTATTGAGGTGAGACCCGTAAGAAAACGTGGTCACCATCCTTGAACTCCAGTGGTCTCCGTCTCATATCGAGATAGGATTTTTGTCTGCTCTATGCAGTCTTCATCCACTTTTGGATGATCTTCTCCTTCTCCATTGTAGCCTGAACCATCTCTGGTCCTACAAGTGTTGACAGCCCTGGATCAGTCCAGCACAGAGGTGATCTACACGGTCGTCCGTACAGTGCCTCGTAAGGGGCCATCCCGATGGTGGAGTGGTACCTGTTGTTGTATGTAAACTCCACCAAGGGTAAGTGATCCTCCCAGCTCTGACCAATGTAGAGGACACATGCACCGAGCATGTCCTCGAGAGTATGAATGGTCCTCTCAGTCTGACCATCCATATGAGGATGGAAAGCGATGCTCAAGAAAAGTTGCATCCCCAAAGCCTCCAGTAATCCATTACATAGCTGGGAAGTGAAACGAGCATCTCGATCGGAGATGATAGTCGATGGAACACCATGAAGCCGTACAATCTTTTGAAGGTAAAGGAGTCCCAATATCTCTACTGATCCCTGCTCTCTGATAGATAGGAAGTAGGCTGACTTGGTGAGGTCGGTCTATGATCACCCAGATAGAGTCATGTCCTCTAGATGTACTTGGAAGTCCCGTTAGGAAATCCATAGATATCCCAACCCACATCCTCTCTGGGATCTCTAAGGGTTAAACCAAGCCAGCTTGAACCTGGTGCTCCGCCTAGACTTCCTAACAAGTGAGGCATCACGAGAAAAACTCTGTTACATCCTTCTCCATACCCGGCCACCAGTGATGTCATCTGAGGTCCTGATACATCTTATGTACTCCTGGATGTACCGCTAGAGGGGAAGTGTGAAACTCCCTCAACACCTCCTCCTGTAATGAAACTGGTACCATGGTACATTCTCTAAAGATGATGATTTTCTCTATACCTACAGATAACCCATCAGGTGCCTGCCCTGAGGATATCTGAGCACGTCGCACCTCATAGTCAACGTCCCCACACTGCATCTCTCTAAATCGCTACAGTAGAGGAGGAGTGACTTTGAGGGACTGCAAAAATGTTGCTCTATCTCTATTCACAAAGGATATCTACAATGCACCTAGCTGCTCGGTCGCCTCTCCTAGTAGCTGAATGCCTGATCTCTTGCTGAGAGCATCTGATACAACATTCTCCTTCCCAGGATTATAGACTATCTCGAAGTCATTTTCCTAGAGGAACTCAAGCCATCATGGCTGTATCAGGGTCAATTCCTTTTGTGATAAGATGTACCTGAGACTCTGGTGGTCTGAGTAGACTGTAAAGCACTCGCCCATCAAATAGAGACGCCACATCTTCAAGGCAAAGACCACTGCTTCTAACTCCATGTCATGGGTAGCGTAGTTATTCTCATGATGTCTCAACTACCGTGTACTATATGCGATCATTGTTCGCTCCTGCATCCGGACACACCCGATTACATTCCCTAATGCATCGTAGTAAACTACATACCCAATGTCCTACTCTGGTAGCCTCAAGATGGGCGCACTGGCTAGTCTCTTCCTGAGCTCCTGAAAGCTCTGTTGGCATCTCTCTGACCACACAAAAGGTTTCCCCATTTTTGTCAATTCTGAAAGCTGTGCTGCAACTCTGGAGAAGTTAGGAAAAAATATCCAATAGTACCCAGCTAGACCCAGGAAACTCTGCACCTCCATCACGCTCCTAGGTGGCTCCCAAGAAAGTAATTCCTCGATCTTCACTGGATCCAATGAAACTCCAGCCTCCAAGATGACGTGTCCCAGAAAGTGAACCTCTTGAATCTAGAACTGGCACTTCCAGAGCTTTCCAAAAAGCTGGTTCTCTCAGAATGTATCCAGTACAACCTGCAAGTGGTAGGTGTGCTCCTCCTCAGAAGTCGAGTAGAATTTCATCGATGAAGACTACAACAAAACAATTGAGGTAAGGCTTGAAGATCCTATTCATGAGACTCATGAACACTGCTGGTTCATTTATTACACCGAAGGGCATAACCATGAACTCATAGTGCCCATACCGACACCTGAAGGCCGTCTTCTGCACTTCCTCGTCTTAAACTTTGAGCTGGTGATAGCCTGACCTAAGGTCTATCTTTGAGAACCATCATGCTCCCCTTAGCTGATCAAATAGATCGTCAATCCTCAAGAGTGGGTACTTGTTCTACATGGTCACCTGATTCAGGCGATGGTAGTCGAAACACAGTCAAAAGCTCCCATCCTCCTTCTTAGCGAAAAAAATCAGTGATTCCTAGGGTGAAACACTGGGTCGAATAAATCCCTTTCCCTGCAAGTCCTCTAGCTATACCCACAGCTCACAAAGCTCGGTGAGATCCATCCGATATGATGGAGTACATATCTGTGCTGTCCCGGAGTACAGGTCCATGTAATAGTATACCTCTCTATGAGGAGGTAACCCTGGAATATCATCAGGGAAAACATCCGCGTACTGATCTACCACAACAACAAAAATCGGACTGCGCACATCAATCGCTCTGAGGATGAGACTAGCCAACTGATGTGTGATCGGCTGGCCCCTCCTATGAGTAAGTCCATCCTATGCTGAAAAGGCTCCCTTATCACCGGTGAAGGTGAAACTGGTCCCATATGTGCAGATACACCACACCTTACGCCTAATACAATCAATATGAGCATGAACTATTGATAACCAGTCCATACCCAAGATGATGTCATAATGTCTCAACACTGGTACAAGAAGATCCCAGCCAAAGCTCTCACCTCATAGAGTAAGCTCACACTGCCGGAACCAGTGCGTAGTCATCGAGTCTACTCCCGTATGAGTCTCTAGCCATAAGGATCGGTCCAACAACTCCATCGGAATCTATGAGCTCCAGACAAGGGAAACGACAATAAAATAATCACTCAAACCTGTATCTATAAGTACCGCAGAAAGGGTGGAGCAGACACCAATAATACCTCGAATCATATCAGGTGCTCTGTGATCGTAGGCCTCTAATACCTGGAGCTGAGCTAGCCTCTGTCCGTGAGCACCCTATGGTCGGGGTGGACCTCCTAGTGGTGGTGGTGGTAGTGCCTCGAAATGTCTTCCTCCACCCACTGCTCGGCTAGCTCCTCTGCCACATCCGCTTGCTCCAAGTAGACCACCACGGTCAAACCTCTACCTCTGCCTGGGAGGTCCCTCTACTGTATGTTGCTCGTCTTCATGGTGAGTCGGGCAGTCACGATCCATGTGGCCCTGCCCACAGCATGCAAAGCACTGCCTACTCCTCATAAGGCTGGCTCTGTTTCGTGTGACCATCACAACTGAACCTGTATTCTGAGGTCTCCCACCTAATGGCCTGGTCCACTTGGACCTCTGTTTCAACTGTCTACTGCTGGTTGTAGAAGACTCCACTAAGTGTCTTCCTACAGAAGGTCTCACCACTAGTGACTGCTCAGCGAGAAAATTATCCACTAGAAGGGCTCTCTCTAGCACCCCCACCTGCGTCGGTAAGTTGAGGTGAATCATTGAAGCCCTGATCTCATTCTTGAGTCCCTGGTTGAAGGTACAGGCCCTGAAGAATGGGTCCTAAACCATATCTGTGGAGTAGCGCAAGATTTCAATGAACCTCGCGGAGTACTGATATACTGTCATGCTTCCCTACTGTAGATGAAGTAACTCCTCAATCCCCACCCACAAATGGTGGCTGGAACAAACTCTGAGTAGAAGAGACTCTTGAAGTCCATCCAATGTAATGATGCCTCTTCATGCACCTAGAGCATCAAGCTCCACCATCTTCCTACTACCGCATGTAGGAGACTCGTGGAAAGGATCACCATAAGGTCAGCTGGTTTCCCTACCAATCTCATAACTCTAATGACAGCCTCCAGCCAATCCTCAGTTGTCTGTGGGTCAATCTCTCCATAGAACCTAGGAGGCCTCTGTCACTGGGACTCGTGCAACACACTCAGGTGGCATGCACTCTCTGCTGCTGGGTCTAGTGGTATTAGTGGATCTGTGGGTTGTGGTACCACTGGTGCCTCTGTTGTGATGGGGCCCTACATCGAGGCCTCATCGCTCGGTGGGATACCATCTTGTACGTAACTCAGAACCCTATATGGTTGCCTTCATGGGTCCATCCTAAAAAAAACAGGTGCACCACAGTCAAACAATATACCTGGTGAGCTGACACAAAGTAATCACAAAGAAAAATTTTCAAAGGAAACACACACGCAATCACTATTTTTGTGCACTGAGTCAGAAATCAGAGGTCTGGGTCGTACTGTATGGATATGTGGGCCGCCACACCAATAATGGACTCCCTGGACTAAAAACCACACGCAATACACTTAACACTGTTGCTTCACATAAATTAATGATCAGAGTCTTCAGTTTTACGGTAGAACCGACTCCTCTGATACTAATTTGTCACGACCCGTCCTCGGGGCCCATACTGTCACTACCCCAAGCCTGCCTTCCATAGGCCAGGGGCTGGCGACTAGCCCCAAATGCTTAAATACCTAAGATGGGAAGGCATTGCCTTTATAGTAGGAACAGACACACAAATAGAGTAATCTAGAAGCAAAGCACTAAGTGAAAAATGTATACAAAACGTTGTGCTGAAAGTGAAAGGGGCCGGAAATAAAAGTCCAAGGGTAAAGTACAGGTACAATGGAAAATAAGTACAACAGAAAAAGGGACAACATATGAAAAGGTAAGCTCCTAGAACGTCCACTGAGTATCCTACCTAAACGGTAGGTACCGATGTCCACCTCAACAATCCATGTCTATCAGTCCACTCCGCGTACCGTCTCGCCGTGTGGTCTACCTCCAGGTACTGTCCGGTCCTGGTTCACTCTTGGCCTCTGTCAATGATGTCCATCGTCTGCATCCAACACAATAAGGTGCATGCATAGCCCATGCAGGGGTGAGTATAACGATACTCAGTTGGGACCCCGAGACCCCCGAAATTATCCCACAATCCACGAAGGATAAACCACAGATGGAAAGATACAATCACAAAGTATCAAACAACCCTACTTAGGTATATGACCATACATATGACAAAGTTATCAATATCGATTCGGCTCCAACTCTCGAGCCCAAGCACAACCCAGTCCACATAGGAAGTAAAGTTAATCACCTCGATGATAATGATTTAAAGTCAAGACTCAGCTCATACAGTTATACATCATTAGTATAGCGATAGAGATGATTAGATGTAGTCACTGATTTATCAAATCTGTCCAAACCACACCGGATACAAGACCATCTAAGCTGTCGGACCCACACCAGATACATGACCAGCTACTCTGTCGGACCCACATAGGATAAACGTACAGAGGTCAAACTTCCCGACCCATAGAGGATACGAGAACAGTAGTCATTGCAGTCGAACCCATAGAAAATCCTAGTACAGTAGTATTCGCTATCGAACCCATGGAGGATCATAGTACAGTAGTCATCATCGTCGAACCCATGGAGGATTCCAGTATGGTAGAAGTCGCAGTTGTAGCCTGCTATAGGGTTCCCGCACAAAGCATGCTCGATTCCAGGAGGGTCCGCTCCTCAAGAAAAGGGGATAGATATATCAACTATCCCAAACTCTATATATGATGTATCCCAAAGTTCCGTCTTATCAATAGAAACCCAATGCGACAGACGGTGCGTTAATCAGACGCCCGGTTTGAGAGTAATTGGATTTTCCATTGTAGGGTTTCTGTTGGAATTACGCTCGTTCCAAACCCGGACATTTTCCAAAGTATTTCAAAACTCACTTAGAGTATTGCAAAAGGAACACCTCGTTGCAAGGGTCCCAGTGCAGTAGACGGCCCGTTGATCAGACGCGCGGTCTAAAAATTATTCACGTTTAAGCGAAACGGGCCCGACCCGTCCAACCCAGTGGGTTCATGGGTGGGCCCGTTCTGGCTCGGTGGGTCCAACCCGGCTGGTGGGTCGGCCTAGCCAAGTGTTGTGGCCCGAACCATGTGAGGATGGCTCGGCCCATGCGGCAGGCAGCCCAGCCAGTGCATGGGCAGCCCGGCCTACGGCTGGCCGCGGCTCGGCCAGCTAGACGATTGGAGTGCGGGCCCCCACTCGGTTTCTTGTAACGGCAACGCCGCCTCTCCTGCCCGGCCGGCCGAAACCAGCCAGTTTTCTCTGACACAATCATCTCGCACAGTGGGCCGCGGTCCCTTCATAGCGTGGCACCATGAGGCGCTGCGGTCTTCCCAGCCCGGCCGGCATGCGGCCGACCAGCTCGTCTGATGAGCGGCCCGCGAAAGCGGGCCTTTTCTCCTCCACAGCGTAGCGCCAAGAGGGCGCTGCGGTTTCCTGCCTGACCAGTAGTAGCCGGTCGGCTTGTCCAACTAGCGGCCCACACTATGGGCCTCGGTCGTCCGGCATCATGGCGCCATGGAGGCGTCGCGGTTCTCTAGCCCGGCCGGCTACAACCGGCCAATCTTCTTCATTCGAGCGGCCCGCACTGCGGGCCGCTGTTTCCCCCACACGGCCGATGCGCGGCCGCCACCTTTGATCACCATTGCCAAAATAAACAAGAAAATTTCAGAGGGTCGCCGGGCCGTGTTTGTTTAGCCTGTACCCTCTGTATTAGGCAATAACAAATGGCCAAAGACGATCACTTCCATTCATCAATAACGAAAGTATATGTTTTTTATGCTAAAATTATACAAAACCCCCTACCTAAATTTCAAGAATGTTGCATGTCGATGAGCCATGGAAGAAGAGAATTTCGGAGGTCGAGCTTCGTGGAAGATGGTGTCACGTAGGATAGATATCGTTCCATCAACGTTGGAGGATAAAGGTCGCAAGTCATTGGCAATGTTCTTCGTGAGAGATGTTCTTCGTCTAGAGAATGCTTCCTCGAGTTCATTGTTGGAGATGGTGAATTCTCCCACCCCTTTTCCACAAAATATTTTCCAAGGCCCAAAGAAATAATAGGATCTCCAAAATTATAATGATGCCATGAAATTAAAAATAAATCAAATATTAGATAATCCAATTAATTAATTGTTCATTAAAGGAGAGTGCGTTGGCACATTAATGAGAGGAGGGTGGAATGTGGAGGGTTTAACAACATCAATGGGGAGTTTTAAGAAAGAGTTTAAAGGGGGGGAGGGGTTGTGGGGTTACGTTCCGGTAGGCCCCACACACATTATTCTACCATGGGAGGTTATGTGGGACGTGTGCCCCACATCCAATTCCTCCTTGGAGGAAATAACCACCCCTTAACAATAAAATTTTGCACACAACAATTTTATTTAATTTATTATAAATCCCCAAAATATAACTTCCATCTTGCATAAAACGAAACTGCGGTAAATGTCCCCTTAAGCGAATAGCAGAACTTTTAGTTAATCAGTGTGCTCAGATTTCGATTCCGAGCACCAGTTCAAAAGATAAAAAAACTCGCACGTACATTTACTGAACGTACACGAAAAAAAATTCAAAAATTGATACCGGGCACACTAGGCCATGGAATCAGGCGCCGTCAGAAATTGCGAACTCGTAATATTCCAAAAAATTTATGAAAAAAATTTCCTTGAAATTTCCGGTTCTTTACAACATAACCTTCCCAATATTTCTGTATGTAGTCTTCAGAAAACGAGAAATGTAATCATTAAACTGATCTTCACTCTGATCATTCTAGATCTATGGGTTTCCCAAATCCACTTCTAAAGTATAATTCTCATAAACATAATCTTATCACCCAATAGTAACACGACATCATGGTGTTATCTTTATACAATTAATGTAATGAGTCTTAGAACAAATAACATAAAAATTTCACAATTTACAAAAAATAGGGATCTCAAATAGCCATAAAACAACTTATTTCCCATAAACTATCCCAACATATATCATCAAACTTAGAACACTACCTTCAGACATGGTAAACATAGGGTAATCCACTTTATAGAATCCGTAACCTAGAATCCACTAAATGTTGCCCCGAGTCAGGTCGCCACATTTCCTTAACGTGCTTCCACATATGCCATAGATTTTCGACTAGCAGTGAGGTTCTAATAGATCACATGTTGAGACTATAGCCTCTTTACCATAGTAATATACAATAGAAAATAAATTAAATAGATAAAAAATGAGGAATAACCATAATCTGGCATAACCAACCATCACCCAAATAGGGTACAATAAATAAAAAAACAAAAAAATATTCTTTGTCTTACTAACGGTTCTAAAGTGGATAAAAAAAATAAGGAAACTAGATGAGCTCCAAAATAGGTCCTAAATAAAATTTTGGATCCTCATCCATGTGTGTCTCATGTCCAACTCAATTCCCCTAAAAGGGTCTTTTCCCTTGTCTTGAATTGAAACCAAGAAATATTCTCGGGTACCCAACAACGACCCAAGTAGGCTGTCAGTACAACTCAGTAGTCCGCCACAAATGGTGTCTAAAAAATATCTTCTCTAAGCAAATAGTGAGATCATGAAAAAAATATTTTAGAAGGTAAATTAGAGAACTCCGGTTCTATTAGGTAATAGTGCTTACTTTTCCCTTTTACAACACTAGGTCCATGTTTATCATTTATTCCATCATCCCTGCTTGATTGATATCTATTACCTGTTCCATGGGATAGGCATTCAAATTATTTACACAATGTCAAAAGCCAATCAATTACTAAGAAAAAGGTTATAAATAATGTTCTCTATCTCTCTAGGGATCACTATTTCATAAACATTTAAATCAAACTTACCTTGGAGGCTCAGGCTAGGTAGTTTCATCCAATGAAACCATTAGGGGAATAGATCCTCTTTCTGAATCCCTAATTAGATAATTCCAGGGGTAGGGTTTAGGGCATCATTCTAACCCAAACCATGGGCATAGAACCACATTTCAACACCCCAAATCGATCAAGCTATGTGCACAATGATTGTTTATCCATTTACCACATATACCATATCATAAACCATACACAATCAATACACATAACATTAACATCTCACAGGTCACTTAACACATATATCGTAACTAATCTTTAACCCATTAAAAAATTTACCACTTTCGTAGCACAACCCATTTAACTCATTTCCCATAACATGACTTAACCTATTTATCATATTAAACAAATCTTATATATTAACCAATTTTAAATTTAAAAAAAATTTCATACATCAACCCATTTAACCCATTTATCATTTTATATTCCATAATCCATTAACACATTCTTATTACAATTTCATAATACATTGAACACATTCACATGAACTTTTTTTCTCATTATTCAAAACAACCCTTTATTCCATTACAATAAATTATAAACAACTACCACTAGTGCCTCTTTACAATTTCTTCCACTATGTAAACACATTTATCAAGGGATCTATTGAAATTAAAGTAAATTTCTTGGTTAACACTACCATGTTCTATATTCAGGAATATTAGAACACCCCATGGGTGGACCTAAATTGGTCTAGAAACTCTTAATGCATTCCAAGAGGATCATGAGGGATTTAATCCATTTAATAGCCATCTATTTTACCAAATATTAATAATGAAGCAAAAATAATGAGAGGGAAGAAAACACACATCCATGAGATCAAAAATCAATATAAATATTATGAGATATAACTTATAAACCACCAACCTCAAATCCGTTGATGAATGAACTCTTAAAAATAACCCAAGATCTGGATTCAAGAACCATTTTAAGCCACAATCTATGATCCAATGGAAAATAGGGTTTATGGGAATTAGAAGAAAATGAAAAAAATATACAATCCCTAATAAATAAAATTGGATGATTATAATCACCCAAAGCTTAAATATGAAACCAAAAATGCTTTAAGCATCTTATAATTGAAGGATAACCACCCTCGGGATGATTTTGAAAATTTGGTTCATCATAAGGGTTGAGAGGGAAGGAAAAGAGGAATAAATTGGGTGAAGATCTTAAAATTCTAATGGGGAGGTTTTGTAAATTCACACTTTTTAATGAAGTGCATGGTTTGGCCGCACGTTTTTCCAAACTATGCACAATCCATGCGCTAAACACCGTCCAAGAGGGTTTGAGGTCCCATGATTTCTTAGGGAGCTCCATATGTTTTGGAAAACCATGCACCAACAATGAAGAATGATTCTGTCCAAATCCCATATGAATTGGATCTCCCACTTTCATGGTTTTCTTAACCTTGTAGCCCATCCTGTTGGATATCACGGTTTGTGCACACAATTATATCTAACCATGTCCGAACCATTCAACATGAATTGTATGTACAAAATCAGTATTCTTTCATGCCATGAACCCCTAGATCAACACTATACCTGTTCATAAATTTAGTAACCATTCCAAAAATCAAAATTAAAAGATACAAACCAAAATTTAAATAAGGACATACCTCCATGAAGTTTGAGATTTTGTAGGATTGGTAAGGTATTTCACATTAGGACATAATGTTGGATGGGTAAAATGGCTAAATCAACACTTTTAATAATATGGACAATTATCATGGTTTAGCAGCACGTTTTGCTGCACTATGCACTAACTATTCACTAATTGTGATCCTCATACAAGACATACCCTGGAACCCAGATGGTTGGGATTCAACATTTGGGAAACCGTTTTCCAACCATGTAAAATGGAATTGAAAATTTTTGGACAACGTGTAATGGCTAAAACAAAGTTTCTAATAGCCATGTGTAAACTTCGTGAATATTCTAAATACATAAAATTTTAAAATTTAAATAAGTTTCACCCAAAACCCAATATATTGATCCAAAACCAAATAAATAAATAAAATAAATAAAATAAAATATGGTTGGGTTATGATGAAACTCTTGAAAAGAAATAATTCTCACAAAGAAATTCACTGAACTCAAAGGGAAGACTCAAAAATGAAAATTAAATCAAGATGGAAGAAAAACTAACATATGATCTCCAATACATGAAAATTAAAACTAAATTGAAACACTCTAAGAACATCAAAAATCCAAAATATAGTTAGATCATCAAGGAAGAACTCACACTACGGAAATTCCAAAAATAATTCATGTAATTGATAACTAATGTTTGCTTCTTCTCCATTTAAGAAACTCACTAGTATGATTGTTCAAAAATGTAAAAGAATTATAAAACAATTACTATGGATAAAAATCAAAAACCATCAACTAAAGACACTAAAATAAGAAAATGTAATAAAAACAATCAAAATATCATAAAATAAACATTTACTCATCAAAATAACATAATCTAATAAGTATCCCAAGAGATAACATGAACTAATAAGCACTCTAAAATGAAAAATACCATGAAAAAAAGTATTATCAAGACACTAATAGACACACTCCTATAATGTATGTAAAATGGTAGAATGTATCATTCATATGAATATACCATCAAACAACATGGTCCCAGTCATTTAATTAAATAGAAAGGGTATCATATGATCATATAACTTGGGAACCACTTATAATGACCCCAAAAAGATAAAATATACCCAAACTAGTGTCCAACCTCCGATGGAACAAATTCTATCCTATTAACCCACGAACCACAATCAAATATTATCCCATTCCCATTGAACATTAAAAAACTATTTCTAGAACTATAGCTACAGAAACACCTCTAATAACCCAATGACATCAACAAAGAATAATTGGAACCTCAAGATTCACACTCCAAGGAAAATAACTGAGATGATACCAGAGAAACCCACCAAGACCAACCAACTGACAAACCACAATATATGTTCTCCTATACCCTACAACATTCGAGACATTTCATGGTGTCATGAATAATATAATTGGAAAATCCTGAGACCCAATCAATCACATTAATAGAAAACCCATATTTATCAAAAACACACAAAATAAAAAATAATATCCTCAATTAGTGACAATAAATTACTGTTAAAGAGAATAAAAACATTGGATAAGTAAAAAATATCCTCTTTAACAAATTTGAAATCATAAATTAATTTTTTTATTTCTCAAAACATATCTTGAAAAAAAAATTTAAAACTTATTATTCTTCATTGAAAACCTTTATAATTTTCTAAATGTTGATTCCATTTTAATTCAATTATAATGTCTATTTTTTATCATTAATACCAGTTTATTTTTCTTAATTCTATGTCCTTCAAATCAAAATACTACAAAGTCCATTCATATATAAATTACCACCAAAAAGAAAAAAATATATTGATGACTGAAATTCATCATTTAAAAGTATATAAAAACAACATTTCTATTTTAAAATCCTAAAAAATTACATTAAAACCATTCTAAATATTCAAAATTATTTAAAAAATACATTAACCTATCTCTAACATTAAACCAATTTTAATATATTTTAGGAAAACACTTCTCAAATTTCAAAGAATCTCTTTAAATACAAATTTTTCATAAAAAATGCCTTAATGAAGTTATAAAACCATATGTAATGTTTTCCCAACCTAAATCCCCTCCCAAATTTCAATTTCAAAACCTCAGATATCATTTGAAAACCACTTTTAAAATTTTAAATCCCCTATATCAGTTTTAGATCAAAACAATTTTAATATTTAAAACAAACCTTTTTTTAATAAAATATAAATAGAAAACAATCAACAACATCACAGAATTCCAAAATATTTTAAAGAGGGACAAGTGTTTGGGAATGTAAAAGCCTTGTGGTTTAGAAGACCATGTTTCAATCATGAAACTGACACTGTAATCTATATCAAACTAGGAACTTGGGCCCCATATGGTATATTTGTCCCTGAGATATAACCATGTAATGTGAGTTCAAGTCCCTTATCATCCCCGAAAATAGATAAATCCTTGAAAAATATAAATCACTATCAATAAGAACAAAAATAAATTGTAAAAATTAAAAATAAACCATAGGATAAAAATTTAAATCCATGCATCCCATTGTAACTCAGCTTTCATCACCAATGGAAGTGGATAGTTACCTACCGATGGCCTACCTCTTGAGAACTGAAAAATCCTACTCCAATATTAAATTTTTCACCAATTCAAAAAGGTTTATATGATATATAGGCCCTCTTAAGTATTTATGATATGATATATATTTTTTGGAACCAACCAGGGTTGTCCCTATGGGATATGACTAAGCCATCCTATAATATACCTGAGGCATGTTCCTGATAACCTCATGATGGTGAAAATACATTAAGGACCCATTTAATTATTGGAAGAAATTATTTATCCATTATAAAAATAAACTAATAGAAATTATAATTAAATTTTGGTATGGACCATATGTAATTTGGACATCTGTTCCAAATAAAATAAGTAAAACATACAAAATACAACATATATAAAAAACAATTTTCCTTAACTAGCCTCAAAATCCATCACACATAATAACTCATGTCCTACCCTACATGACTCTACATATATAATATATTTAACTTAAATAAAATGGAAGTAGGATATGCTAATATGACTGATGCGATAAATTGAAACTAAAATTCAATTAAGTAATGATTATCCTCCATGTTACTCCTTAAGTCACCTTCAAAACCCCAAAATACCAAATTATCAAATATCTATCATAATTAAATATTGAACCCAAAACAAAAATGAATGTATTTTCGGGATCAAAAAATACCCAGTAGGCCACCACACTTCTTTTTATATGCTTACCCTTGATTCCAAATATTCATTTTCAATCTAGTTTAAAAATAATAATATTTGTTCCCAATTTTTTAATAAATAAAATTTTCAAATAAAAAAAATATATAAAATATTATTCCCTTATATTTTAAATGAAAATGATCACTTAGAAAAAAAATTCCCTAGATAATCCTCTATAAAATTCCCATGTTAATTTCACTTATTAATACCACATTTAAAAAATAATTTCCAACACTTATAAATAAACACATTGAAAAAAATTTAGAAATATTTTGTCAAAAAAATAAATATTTCAGAATGATAAAATAAATGAAATGATTTTTAATTTATAAAAAAGTATAATTACCATAAAATATCTATTCCAATAACAAACATTTTAGAAGGACTTCAATTCATCAAAGGTTAGTGGGAAACAAAGGTAGTCGTATCAAATTATTATCTAGTTGGTCAACTATAAAATGTTTTTTCTTAAAGATAATAAGAACATTCCTTTAGAGTAGAGGGGTAGTGTCGCCAATCTACAACACCACATCTAACCATCCATTAAGGATTATGTGTCTTGATCGGGTGTAATAGTAATGCCCACCCAAGGAATCTTGACCTTTATCCCTGTATAAATGTTCTGTTAGCAAATGGTGTAAACCAATGAGATTCTTGATAGTAGTCTTCCCCCCTTATAGTACTGGGTTCCCATGTATTCCTTCCATTTCAAAAAAATCACATTTGATTCGAAATTTCCTTTTATCAACCCATCACAAACCATTTCATTTATAAATGGAACATATTCCACTTTAATCTATTTCATTTATCAAACAAGTAGAAACCATTTATGATACCTAATAAAAATAATAAAACATAAAAATTATCACTACATAGCTTTATGTAATTAAAAAAATATTTTTAATACATGGAAAACGATTTAAAATTTTACAATCGAGCCTTAATATATGATTTTTAAATAAATTTAAATTCTTTTGTGGAACATCACGTTTGAATATTAAATTTCAATTCTTATGATTTTTCTTTATTATAATCATATATATATATATTATGCTATTAATTGAAAAAAAAATCACATAAACTTGGGTGAATTTGTGGACACACACACACACAAAAACAAACACATGCATATATGTAAGCACATGTATATGGGTTTAGCCACAAAATTCATCAAAGACTTTTGAAATAATAGATTTAGTAAAATTTTTAATTAACATTTGACACCAAAATACCTTTTTGAAAGAATATAATTCATTTTCAAGATCTATTTAGGAACATTTGTAAATATGTAGTGTGCATAGTGTTTAGAATGAAAACTTTAAATAATATAAAAAATATAAATACTCATCCTCTTCATTTAAAACCTATTTTAAATATTATTTTAACTTTATAAATTCTATAGACATTCATAATATTATCATTTTTTATAAAAAATATCAATATAAAATCCAACCAATAAATGGTTGTGAAATTAAAGTGTCAGGAATGATAAAAAACTACATGCACTCTCAACATTCAAAAAAAGGCCTCAAAACCACCCCCATAATTTCCAAAGAACTTAATGTGGACAAAAGGAACCCTAAAAAATAAATTTTCTTCAAAAATAAATCCATAATAAAAAAGACAAAAATCTCACCTATAGTTCAACCAATTGTAAGTCACAATGAATGAGGAAGGAAGACTGAGAGAAAAATGTAATATAGGGAGATGGTGGAGGAGAAACTTCAACCTCTGGATATTTCACAATAAATATAAAGGACAACCAATGATCAAAGGGATAAGTCATTTGAAGGTTTTTTCAAGGGAGTTTCTCATGTCACAGAAGAGGTGGATATATTGAATGGATTCAATTTTAAGATATAAATTCTGAGAGGTAAAATTATAAAATCAAAATTTTTTATAATTTGGACACTACACAAGGTTTAGTCACACCGTTTTCCAAATTTTTCACACTATACAAGAAGAAACCGTGAACCTACATGGTTGGGAAACATTTTTTTGGGAAACAATGCATCAACCATTCCAAACACCTCTATAAAATTATATAGATAGGTGGAATGTCTGTCTACGATTTCAACTAACTATACAAATGTGTTGAAAACTTTAAAATTCAAAATATTGAAAAAATTTGACTGGAAACCAAATAGTGAGATTAAAATAAAACTAAATAAATAATTTTATTAAAATAAAATAAATTATAGGTAATAAAATTTTACCATGTATTTATTTCTTTGATGATATTTAATATGTTCAACCCCATTTAACTATCTTTTTGGGGGGTTTTCATTTATCATTTTCCATTTATGGTTAGAGCCTCTTTTATTTATCACTATTTATATTCTTGATACTATAATTATTTTCCATGATATTGTGCCTTTTTTATGAGTAGTGAAATGAACAATGGGTCATGTGTGACTCTGATGATTTTGTTATTGTGGATATAGTGAGACCGCTATTTGATTACATATTCTTGAATCCTCAGGTCGATTATGATTTATTTTTTTATCAATGCATGTGATTGATGTTTGATATATTAAATTTCATATTAAGAAGGTAAATATACTTTGTGGTATGTTATTCGATTGACCTAAGTTGCCCAGAAAATTATTGAAGAACTTTTGAGCAGAATTGAAGGAGTTCTAGAATTCTGAGTGGAGTTGGATAGTATATGTAAGATATTCCTCAGAATCAAAAAAATAAAAAAGGGTTAATGCTAATTGTGATATGTAATATTATTAGGATGATAAAACAATATAATAATAACAATAGTTACTATGTGGTTACACATATATTTAAGGTATTTTTATAGTACATTATATATTCTTATAATGTGTAACATATTATAGTTTATAAAGAAAAAATATATTAATGATCATACTAAAATTTGGTAAATGAAAATGTAAAATCAATAATATATAATTTTTTATAGTATATAGAATGTTATCAATGTATAGATAATATATCATATATATAATTTATGATTATGTACATGTAAAAACTGGAAAAGTATCGAAGCTCACATTGATGAGTAATATATTTTGGTTGATATGTAAGATATTGATATCACATGTAGGATATTTCAATTAATATTTAATATATTCTATTTGTATGTATGATATTTTATAAGAATATATGTAATAATAATGTATCTATAGTAATTTTTAAAATACATGAGCTTTCCACTGTGAAATAAATGAAATTCTAACTCTTATGCAAGGTTTTTCAGCTTGAAGAAATGGAAAAAATCCGAAGATCTAAGTCAGATTATTCTAATATATTATTCAGTGACTTTAATATAATATTACTATCACATTCAAGATTTAATCTGTTTTATGATTAATTTTGAAGAAGAATAATAATCATGTGTTGTGAAAGATATTGTCAGACCACAATGAAAAAATTTTCATGTGTTCAAGCTCATATAAATAGAACAATATGGATTTGGTGGAAAGAAAAATAGAAAGAAGTCTGCATTGATTTTGGGATATCACAAGGTAATTAAAAAATAATTAGTATGGATGTATTATATGTGACCAGTTTAAATTAGTTTTGAATATAAAAAATCATAGAGAAATGGAGTGTCAAGATTGAATGGATCTTTATATTCAAAATATTGAAACTATATTTAAGTGATATTATGAGAATATAAATTAAATTAAGAATACTAGAGTGGTTGGATTTTTTGTGAATAGAGAAATTGTTCTATATAAAATAAATGAGAATATAACAGCCCATTGTGTTTTCTATAGTGTCTAGGAGGACGAATATCACATATGTTCAGTCCTCAGTGAAACACACTTACACATGTGATTATTCTTCAAAGAATTGTCTTGTTTTGGTTACAAATATTTGGTAATTATTCATGTATCATTGGCGGAAGTGTCTATAATAGGTTCAAGTATATTCCATTTTATGCATATTTATCAAGATAACAAAATTGGAGTTGTGTGTGCATGAGATAAAATCCACCATGCCCTAAGGACATAGTCATCCATCATTGAGTCACAAATCAGTTATGGTGATTATTTCATTTATGAACCATGGTAATCTTGTGAGATCAGTACTGAATAAGTAGGAGGGTGATTTTTGTTTGGGAAAAAAATATCAACACTAATTCTCCCACCCATTTTAGAGTAGATCACATCCTATTTAATCATATCATTTTGTATCAAAGTAATTTTTTACTCTTATTGATATCTCTAATTATTAAATTGAAACAATAAAAATCTGTCAATCATAAATGGATTCCAACAGTTTATGGGGAAGTATTTCATTTGTTGAAGAAAATAATGGCTCCCTATATTCTTCACTAGGAATTTATTTTCATGAATCGATTTTTATGATTTTCTAATTATAAAAAAATTATTATTGGTCACAGTTAGATATGAATAACATTTAAAATGTTTGGAGGGTAAATGCTTCTATATTATTATCATTAACTAATAAATATATAATAAAATATATAGGGTGTGAAACTATTAATGTTATTTTGGAAAAAATAATGGTGTTTCTAGTGAAAACAAGAATGTGAAGGATGAAATGGTTTAAATTTTTAATCAACATTTTTATGAAGTTATAATACAAGATGATGAATATATTTCATAATTATTTACTAGGATTAATGTGATTATCAATACTATAAGAGGTTATATAAAACCTCTTAAATAATATACTATGGTAATGACAAAATTGTGAATTTTAAAAGAAAATATGATTCTAAAATCTCACCACATAAATATAAATATATTAATGACATCTCTATTAATGAAATTCATAGTACTCTCATTAATTATTAAATATAAACTGAATTTTCAATCAAAATAAATGTCGAGAAAGATTAATATTTTTTTTAATAATTATCGGATTTTAAGAAATAAGATGAGTAGGTGTTTTCTAATTAATAGAAGATCACATATGTATATGTTAAAAATATCTATTTTATGTCAATTTTTATGACCAATTTGGGATATTATTAACACTGATAGGTGTGAATTAGTGTTAGTGTTTTTTAAGACAACTATAATTTTGTATCCCTTTACCTCTTTAGTCTAATTAGTGTCTTGATTATCTTGTTATCATTTAATTTATGCATGCAAGTAGATGAATGTGGGTAAAAGATATCACATGATGTTTTTAAAAGGTTCTATACTCAATATGTGTATATAGTCACTATTGTGTATGTTGTTGAATAGTAGACATATTCTCCACTATAATGAAATACCAGATACTGTAAGTTGTCTAGAAAACTAACTTGAACCAGATGTCTGGTTACCAACACATTAGGAGGAGGAGGGTAAAAAAATAATCATGATTCCCTATAATAATAATTACCTAGTCCAACTGTTATGTCATGGTGGACCTTTATAATGATTATATAAAAATCCTCCAACATCATTCTTTTTAACATTAGGAAAATGTTCCACCCGATGTGACTCCTGTTGAATAACATTGTGCTGGTTTGTTATTCATTTTCTTCTCTTACTTCTACAATAGAATGTAAGGAATTCTTATTCTTCTTCCCTTTTATTCAAGGTAGTACACACAACCTTCTTCCTCTTCATAGTAGAAAACTTGAAGGTTAATTTTCTTACTTTATGGAAAACATATTATTCTTATATTCTTCTAATGTCTTCTTATAGTACATATTCAACCGATACTCTTCTATATTTAACTTATACACATGATACTTCTTCATCTGGTATATATTTTCTTGATACTATGATTCTTTGTATTGAAACCCATATGCCTATTTATTCAATTATTTAACTGGTACCTTTTCATTAATAACTTTTCCATCTAGTACTATTTTTATAGAATTAGTTCATTCGATAACTTCATCATTTACCAGTTCCTTTGCTTATTTATCTAGTATCTTATTCTATAATACCTTATTTCTCAATATAGTTCCTTACTACTTCATTTGGTTCTTTATTCATTATATGGGACATCTTTTTTTGATACACTATATCTAATACCTCTATGTCTGATGCTTCATAAATATATCTCTCAACCTACTTGGTTGGTACCTCAATTCATTGACTTTAGAAAAACTCTTAATTTTTTTTTGGATTTAACCATTCTTTTTAAGAAAATAAGATCCACTTCATTATGAATCTTATCCCCTTTATATAAGAATGTTTTCACTAAAAACACTGGAAGAGTGTGAACTCCAAATTTAAACTTCCCAGTCAAACCATTATTAATATTTCAAATTACTGCTCAACAATTTCTTGGTTTAAACACCTTCAAACCTATAATTAAATATGAGTCAAAACTATTCAAAGGAATATTCCAAAATTCAAGTAAAAAAACATCATAGGAACCTTCCTTACAACATGATGTCAATTATTTCAACCAAAATTCGAAATATTTTTGTAGAATAATGATCCTTATTTCATGATTATTAAAATATTTAATATTTATCTCAACATCATCATAATGCAAAAATTTACATGATTTCTCCAAAATACTCAAGACATTATTCATTACATATTTATAGAAACTAATCCATTTGTAAATGCTTCATCTAATGTAAATATCATCAACCTCCTATCTAAAAATTCTTTATAGTAAAACACTATGTTTGATGAACACATAAATTTTAATCATATAGAATTATATTTTTTAATGGATCTATAAATAATAACTTGTTTGATTATATCTCTTGAAAACCTATATTTAATGAATCCATTCCGATTCATTTTTTTGATAACTTTTTTTCAAAAATTCAATCCTTAAAAACATTTTCTCCATAAACCAATGTATGATACCACTAATAATAAACCTTGATTTGATTAATTCACCTAGAAAATGAAATTTATTTCCTTTGATCAAAAACCTAAGTTTTAACCCATTAGAAACTTTATTCATATGGTGAACCATGTATGGACGAATATATCCAGAAGAATTTATCGAGTGTAATTATAATTTTTTTCTATTGGACGATCAAATAAATGGTATGCAATATTTCTCTCTATCTAATACAATTTTTTATGAACATATTGATCTTCTAATTTCATTTTAGTAACTCTGTCCATGAAATAGTTCCACCACGTTTCACCAAATTCTTCATTCTAATTACTTAATCCATAATCATGAATATATTGGTATAAACCTTAAATTTGGTTCTTTAATGAATTGTAAAGAATCACATGATTTAACTCTACTTCACTAAGGCTTTTCTTTCATACAAATTTTAGCCTGAATCATTTCCACAAGGAATTGTGATGTTTAATCAATGAGTAATAAATAACCAGGAATAGATCTATATAATTTTTTGAAACATATTTCTCCATTTTATCTCATCCTATTGAACAATATTTGATCAAAATAACATACTACACTTAGTCTAGTCATATCATTCCATTATACTTTTACCAACTTTTCTATTAGACTCAATATGATTACATTTTTTTGTTAGCCTTCAATTTATCTGTCTTTAATACTATTTTGATGGATTGAACTTTATTATGTTATTAATAAATGAACATATATAAAAAATAAATCACATGTTTGATACCTGAAGGTCAAATCAACAATCATGATAAGTAACTAAATATATTTAAAATGTATTTCTCCTTTGAGTAAAAAATATATTCCACAACATAAAAAGGAAATAATTCTTTTTATTTTCATCCAATGTAGAAATACTTGATAAATTCTTATCTTATATAATGGAATTGAGTTATTTATCTGTCAAAATCAAGATTTCATTATCAATATATTCATTTGACATCCAAGGTATAACTTCTTCATTAACATGATTAGAGACGTCAACCGATACTTCTAAGAAAATTCTTCAATAAAACCTCTTAAGAATACTAACATCAATTAAATCCTTCTAATTAATTAATAATAATTATCATAAATAAAACAAAAAAAAGTGTGATCTTCATTATAACCCTTTTTATTTAAATTAAATACCATAATATCGAATATATCAATAAAATAATATTTTATTATTTCTCTCCCATTTTCTTTTAAAACATTATTTTCACTTTTTCTACACTTTATTGAAAATAAATACAAAATACATGTGAAAGGGGTATCAATTTATTCTTAGGTAGTATACCATCAACCATATCTCCCTATTTCTATTTGAACCATTCTTAGTGTAGAAAACATATATATTTTATTTAGGAAAAAAATTACGTTTCTAATTAGATTTCACACCAAATGAGATTAGAACACACAATCTTGTCTTCAAGGGATGTCCACATGTATTCCGAGTTAAAGATACATATTATGATATAAAATAGTTATAGAATAAATCAACATAAAACTCATGTGTTAACTTCTAAAATATATATTTAAATTATTTAATTACAAATATAAATATTTAACAACCTTGATACACGTTCATTGTTTCAAATTTCTTATTTTACTGATCAATTAAATTTCTCCCCATTTGTGGTAAGATTTTTTCTTTTTGAAACCAAGGATGATAAATTAAAAAATACATAACTTTTTTATAAAATTTCATTAATAAAATTACATAATAATTAGATTTATATAAGATAAATTTTCTCTTAGTTTTTTTTAATATTCTTCACTTATTTTCATCATAAAGAAACATTCCTAATAATCTTCATAATGATTGATCTATTCAAAAAATTCATCTCAAGATTGTTTATATGGATAATAAACAAAATTGGATCATCTTCACGTGGTAGTATAGACTTTAAAATTTCCATAACATCACCAAGAAAGATCTTATTTAATATAATCCATTTAAATTCTAAATATAAGATGAAACCAATGTGGGATCTTCTTTACTTTACTATCATGTGTTGACACCAACCAATTTAAATTCATCTTCGATGATCCACTCATTATATTTTTTAGTATATTTTTTTTTGGAATAGTTATAGGATAATGAATTTTTTAAATAATTTATCCCATTATGATAGCCCATTCACTACCTCAAATTATCCCATGGCTATCATGCTTCACCTTCAACTCCCTATTTAACAATAACACTTACTCTTCATAAATATTAAGGGAATAAGGTGGCTCTTACATTCTTATCAATGTGAATAATAATGTTGAGATTATTGTTTCAACCAATTATCTATGTTTCCTCCGCTATTCATTATTGTACATATGAACACTAATTCTTATTTGAGAAACATGTATCTTATAACTTCTTCAATTTTAGTATGTGCGAATTTTATCTTCTAAAGAAAATTTTAATGTATTTTTATATCCTATGGATGCATTTATTTTTTTATAATAAATAGTTATAAACAAGTGTTATTTTAGATAAATATCTAAGAGTGTGTGCATCCATGTTTTACCTCACACAAATAACTTCTTCAATACAAGAGTTTTCATTCATTTTGATCCTATCATGTAGTTTGAGATATTCCTGTGGAGTCTTCTATTTTCCTTCCATACTACATTCTAATTGTGATTCAACCATATTTTTTTCCATCTCAAGATCTTATGTAAAAAATTAATGTATCTATAGGGTCATTGTTTTTATATATTGGAGTCTCCACACGACTTATTTTGTGTGTGTTTTGTAGTAATTATTTTGTATATTTAACTCCTCTTCATATTCTTGGTTTTAGTATCTAATGACCATAAATTTCCCTTATTTGATATTCTCTTAGGAGGGTTATAACATTAAATAATATTCTTCCATCCTCTTATGTATAATTATTAATTATTTACCATCTTCTATGGTATTCCCTTCTCATTATCTTTTGATACATGTTAATAAGAGCATAAATTAATATTGTGACCACCATTATTATATACCTCACAAGTATTTTCAATAATAATAAATATGACTAGATTATACTGTTTTTGTATTCGAGGATGTTTATTTTTCTTGTTTAGTATTACAAGTGATCCTTTATTATTTAACAAATAAAGTATTATCCCAAAAAACCAATGAACAATACTCAAACCTGTTATTGCACAAACATTGACCCAAAAATCATTATATTTTTATATCTACTGTATATTTTCCGAAATTTCATGAAAACTGAGCACACTGTTTTTGGGTCTTATCCATAATTTGTTAGGATCTTTGTGGGGAACTAGATTATACAGTTATTCTTCTTTCTACTATGGAAATGGTGGTAATCTTATCAACACTTTTTACTATCTATACTTGTGAAAATTATTTTTCAAATATAAATAGTTCATGGTAGAATATTTAGAAAAATAATTAAAAATACATATGAATGGTATCAATTTATTCATAGCCACTTAGGAATGATCGTCAAATGATGTCATGATCTTCTTTTCATATGTCAGAATCTTTTATCGTCAGAAATATCTATTGAAATTAGTTTATTATCCAAAAATTTCTTCTTATTTTATAAAAAATTAATATTTTTCAATTCAATATTGTCTAATTTTACTTCATATTCTAGAAACCTCATATTGAGGGTGATTTTATAATATTCAACCAAAATCACCTTCTCTTTGCAATCCATCTTAATTATGTCAACATATTCATCATGTTTTTTAAAGTTATTTTTTAACCATGAGTCAAGTTACTAGATATTCTTAGACTTTCCTTCTAGTGTAAAATCATTGACATGAATATTGTTTGTTAACTTTTATAGAATTCCATGAATCCTCTCTATAAGAATATTCCTAACTCCATCTTTATCTTAAGCTTCATTGAGCTATGTTTTTTAAAATTTAAGTAACTTATTACAAGATCTACACCTATTTTTTAAGGATCCAACATAAGTAGAGATCTCTATATATTCTATAACTATTTCCTTCAGAGAGTTGTCCATATTATTTGTCTCACCATCTAATTGGGAGATCCCTTCTAGCCTGCTTTCAAAAACATCATAATCAATAGAGACTATTTCTATAGGAATGAAAAAAAGAATATATTTTAATCCACGGAATTATATTTCCTGAGAAATAGTAAAGTAATCATTATCATCCCTTATGCTAGGTTCTTATTCTTTAGGATAGTTTTTACAAGAATTTTCCCATTCCTCATAATCACTTGATCTTTATTCAATTAAGTTAAGAATGTTTTACTTTTCCTTGGTTTAAATTTTAACAATATATTACTCAATTTCCATACACGTTATGTATTAATTTTTATCATGGAAATAATAAACTAAATTTACTTATTACTCATGGATTAATAGGAAAATATTCGTTGGATGTATTTTATCTGTATTTCTCATGTTCATCTTGATCATGGTAAAAAGATAATTCCTTTCCGATACACCCAATTTTTCACAAAAATATACACTTCACTGTAAGTACAACGAATAAATTAATATATTTAAAAGAAAATAAATTCAAAGTAGAGAATCCAAAAAAAGGTGATCATTTCAAATAATACCAATTATTAATAATAATTTGAGATATTATTAACACTAAGAGGTGGGAGAATCTGTGTTATAGTATTTTTAAACGAAATAATATTTTTTAAGACTTTACCATTATAGACCTATCAAGTTCTTGATTCCATTATTCTCTTTTTTTCTTTTTCAAGTAGATAATTGTGAGTAAAGGATGGAACATGATGTTTTTATAATTTTTACTACTTCAAAAAGTATCTATTACTTTTTGTGTGTTTTTGTGACATGTACACAAATTATCCACAATAATGATGGTTTGGATAAAAAAACATTGAACTTTAAGTGTATTTCTTAATACTAGAAATCAATTTCTGATAATGGTGAATGAATAGTCTCACTGTAGTTACTTGTGGGATATTTATACTACCTGTATATATAGTCTTTAATTTATTATGTATCATTACAACATCATGAGATTTCTCCACTATATGTGAATTATATTGAATTTCATAGTGCTTATTTTATTCTTCCTCTTGTATTTATTTTATAGAAGCACGAAAAAAACTATTTTTTTTCTTCACTTGTATATAATTTTGTTCACATAAAATTATTCATATTCAATGAAGAAAACATAGAGGTTTATTGTCTTACACTGGTGTAATAATTATTCTTATCATATTTTTCTTCCTCTTTTTTTGGTACTTATTTATGTGATACTCTTATATTTGGTTCTTATCCCTGTGATACTTCTATTCCAATCAACTCTATGTCTGATACCTTTTTCTTTCTCCAATAGCACTCTTTTTAACTTCACTTATTCTTATAGTAATTATTTATTAAGAACTTCTCTGTCTGATACTATTTGTATGAAATCAGTTTATTTCATTAATTTTTCTTCTCGGAAAACCATCACTTCTTCATTTTGTACCATACTTATCTATATCATTACTTACTACTCCATCCAATTCGTTAAAATCCATATGGTATGTCTCTAACTGGTAAACTACTTCATGTAAATATTTGTCCAATGATTTGAAACAATATCTCTCAACCTCCTTGGTTAGTACCTCACCTCTTTGACCATAATAAATTTATATGAATATTACTAGATGAAAACTATTTTTTATCAACAAGATCCTCTTTTCGGAACATATCCTCCCTATTTTTTAAGTGAATTTTCATTAAAAACAAAAGGAATAGAGTGAAATTAAAATTCAAATTTCCCTCTCAAAATATTCTTCAAATTTGATAATTTATGTTTTTCTCGCAAATTGTCTAATATTTGTGTAATATTTTACCTTTAAGTAACAAAAATATTTCAAATTCTACATGGTTTAGAAAATAATTAAACTTATTCTAAGATATCAAGACTTGATAACTTCTTCTACTATTCAATTAACTTGTATTATTCATAATTAATAATTAGTAATTAATTGTCATCATCTTCATTTAACATCCAATTTATATATTATTCATTTAAAAGATTGGATACATCAACCAATACATCTAAGAAAATAATTATTTATATCCTTTTGATAATATTGAAATCATAGATATTACACCTTGTTATCTATCCTAAGGCATTACTTTTCCTTTGTTTTTTTTTCATTCAATAAAATCTATGTTTTTTGCTGTAATTTGTCCAATTACATGACATGTAATTAGTTTTCAATATACGTGTATGTCATCAAGTAGATCCCTAGATTAATATTTAGGACATGAAATTTTATATTATTTGTACTCGAAATTCACATAATTTAATTGTTAAAAACAAGATTTTAATAGGAAGCCATTAATTTTTTTTGCAAAATGACGCCTTTCGAGTTACACAACAAGAACTGAGGTTACATGACATATAATTCTCAAAGAAGGTGTTATTATGTTTTTTTCATTTCTAATTTTTTTGACCTAAATCCATCGCTATCAAGATCCAAATTCTTCCCTATGCGATTTTAGATCATCCACACCCTTTTATTCTTGTATGGAAGTGGCATTGACCATGTTTGATCTCATCCAGGTAAGTGGATATCCTCCCAGGTGTTTTACTTTGGTCTCTCTTTCTATCCTCCTTATATAATTATGGATCATCATTGTACTGATTGATATAAACTCTTTTTTATTATATTTTGATTATTATTTGTTTTCCTAGATATTTCACACCTTCTTTCTTTATTGGGATGTCAAGTGACAGGTGTTGATTTTTTGTTCTTTTATTTAAAGGTAGGTGGTTCAATTTGATATTTTTCACATAATTGAAACCATGATTTTATTGATTTATTTGAAATAAACTTCAATTTATTTATAAAACCTTGATTTTGAATTACTTGATTATGAAGCTTAAAATGGAAGGAGTTTTGAGAAATACACCCAATTCCAATAGAACCATAATTGTGATATAAAATTCTAAAATGATGGAATTTATGAAATGATTTGAGATTTGTATAAGAAAATGGTTTAAATTGAAATGATGAAATCCCATTATTGGTTTTGGATTTAAATGGCATGAAATGATGAAAAACCTATGTTTTGGTTTTGAAATTTATTTTTCATATTAAAACTTAAAATTAGGCAATTAGATTGTAAATGTTGGTTGATTTTAAATGAGATGATTTCCCCATTATTTATTGATTGATTGATCATATGAGATCCTTTGTAGTTAGTGGGTTATATGGGACAATAATTCTAGGATATTGACCCCCAAACAATATATTCCGGATACAAATATAAAAAAACTAATTTAGCATGATTATCCCTAATGAGATATTTATTAGTCTTATTAAGCCTGAGTCTAAGGGATGTATACAAAAATGTTTATCAATGATCGCTTATTTCAAAAGTATGGGGATCCTTTATAAAGAAACTAATGTACTTTAGTCAAGATGAACATGGTGATTGTTGTGTATATCTTTTATTAAATATTCCATTTATTATAGAACTATTTTACTTATTCCAAATGATTTATATAAATGGATTTATATATATTGTTTATTTAATACATGTTTGATGTATTTTCCATCTATTTTAAATAAATAATGTTTTGTTTAAAATATTTAATGGATATATAATTCTATGCTCTATTTTTTAAATTTAAACGATAAATTATTTATTATTATAGAATCTATTATCGAGCACTTGGTGAAACACTACTGAGATTTATATCTCACACTCTACCTTTTCCATTGAGAATTTTTAGATTTTCTTATGCCATGTTTGAGAAAAGGAAAAAAACCACATGGAAGTGGTGGATGTTCTTGATCCATGGGATTGTGGAGTGGTGATGGTGACCAGTAGAGTAGAGGCCCACTTTATGGTTATGATATTTTTTATAGTTTCATGATTGTAGTTTGGGTTTATGTTTCATTAGGATGTTTATCTATCTTTTTGTGTACTATTTTACCTATTTGGGTTCTGGTACTTTATCCTTGAATTGTGTTGATGCAATAACATATATCTTGTTTATCTTTTATTTTTTGGGGGCAATGGGTTCCCCTTTGATCTTGTATGATTCCCGGTGCTAGTCTCCAACCCATAGGGATTAGGAACACCATTCAATCAATGCTAGTGTTAGATTTGGTATCAGGTCATTGGGGTGTCTGGGATAGTTCATGAAAAAATGGTATCAGAGGGGAATGTTTATCATTTTTCCTTGATGTCAGTACATGTTCTAGGTTTTCTTGGTAGAAAGGATATAGGATTTATTGGACTTTGGTGGTAGTCTTGAGTGATTATCTGGAAAAATATTATCATAATTATCCTTAAGTCACCATGGGTGGTATGGAAAATTGTCCTTGATTATTATTTTGATCTATTTATAGTCTTTTCCATATTTTATTAGAGAGTTTTTAAAATCATAGGCTATTGAATTTCGTTTTATGGATTTGGAAGTTAGGTATTTCTATTTTAGTTTTTGACATGAGTGTACTTGTCAATGTTTTCTAGTTTTTTATTGATGGTGTGTAGCATCATGCCCATCATAAGTCATTTTAACTGAGCCGAGGAGGGATATGCTGATGATCCATGGTAGTAAAACCCATTACTTGATTAGGATCTCATTGATACAATTCATGTAGTCCAAGATCTTGGAAAGGAAAGCACACCCATTCTAGTTTAGTCACTCATCGTGGAATCACAAAGAGATGAATCTAGATATCATGTTCAAGAGTTTCTTCACCAAAAAATCCACCCACATTCCAATTCTTTGATGATTCTTAAGAGGAATATTATTAGTTGAAATTAATTGAGCATGTTTTTTAGTTTTTGGTAATTCCTACTTCAATTAAATTTAAATATATACCTTCAAGATTGAGAGACCTAGAAGAAGGTGGTGAGATTTAATGGTGATGGATAATTAGTATGAAGGATTATATTGGATAGAATGAAAGGTCGATTTTAATAAATAGTTATATAAATGGTTTATAGTTTTAATAAATTCAATGGATATTTATAATATCTAGAATATTGTAAAGACCGTGACTTAGTATGCAAACTACTTTATTAAGAAGGTACAATTTTCACTTAAGATTACTACTAATGAGAAGATCAAGGAATGATGATTTGAGAAGTGACTTTGAGTTTATATTTGATCCCAAGTTTCCATGATAAATCTTTATTCAAATGATGATGTACTTGATAGATCATTGATGGATGAGCTTGGCCTGGATGGTATGTTAAGATTGACTAGAGTTCCCATTTCTCCTAATGGTATCTATATGAGTTCCTTTAAGGGAAATAAAAAGCATGATGTGTATCTTAGTGGATATTGACATCAATGATCTTCCATTACTCCTATAGTACTAGGAAAATCCCATTTTACAAACCTTTAGTGTGGAAAGGTTGGGAATTCGACAAGGGTTTTCACTGAGGGACCTAGGATCATCATTTCCTTCAGATGCTCAGGTCTTTTATGGAATTTATGATATATGTTTTCTTCTCCACATAGTGTAATTTGATCATCAACACTAAATAGTACTATGTTATAATCACACTATTCAAGATCAAAGGGGTTCCATCCATAGGTATCGGGAATGAAGCTTCATTAAATTGCAGAAGAGTCTCCAGAGGAAGTTGATATGGGTCTAGTGACTATGGGAGGTACCGTCACTATAGATTCATCTTTACTGGATTCTTTTTCTGACACCAGTGCATCTCACTTGTTTATATAAACCCATTTTTTTGAATTTATATTTTTTTGAATTTATAACCCTTAATATGGAGGTTTTATATTCTGTGATGAATATTAAAAAAATGCTAAAAATTAAAATAGATTAGGTTCTTTGATTCCATGCTTGTGTTTTCTCTTTATAAAAGACTGAGCTTATTTGGAATTTTCTAGTCCTTGATATAAAATACCATGATTTTACTCTTGGGATGGATTAGATGACAACTCATCCGGCCAAGATTGAGTATTATCTTCAATGGTTCTTCTTTACCATGCCTGAGGGGCTGGGTTGTGTATTTTGTGGAGAATGAGACCCTAGGTCATGTAGAGCCGGGAAATATTTTATAGAGTTTGGAAGGGTAATATCTTTGATTTATTTTTAATTGGAGCTAAAATCACTGAGTGGTTATATCCCATCAATTTTCACCAACATTACTAAGATTTTTACTTCAAATTTCTCTATCATACCAATATTAAGAGTGAGAAAGTTTTATATCGATTTAGTATCTTGTACTCAGACAATGTATATTCCCTCTTATCGTTTGAAACCAATAAAGATGATAGAGTTTGAACACTTTGTTCTATATATTTTTTTATTGAGAATGGTTTTATATGTCGGAGTGTGTCACCTTGGGTGATACCTATTGTCTTTGTGAAGAAAGCTGATTGTGTACTTCACTTATATGTTTATTTCCAGAAACTCAACCATGATATGGTAAAGAATAAGTAGTCATTGCCTCATATCGATGATTTGTTCAACCAGTTGAAGATGAAGAATTTGTTATTGAATATTGATATTTGTTCTGGCTACTTCTAGTTATGAATTAAAAAAAATCATATATTCTAAAAATTAAATTCTGAAGAAGGTATTACCATTATGAGTATTTGTTCAATACATTTTTTATAAAAAAAATTTCAAGAGAATTTATGGATTTGATAAATAATGTATTTTATGAGTACCCCATCACACTCATCGTAGTCTTTGTGGATAAAATGTTGTTCTACTCTAAATGTGAGGAGGATCATGAATTTCTTTTGAGGTCAGTGTTGGAAATTTTTATAGATCACCAAATTTATTCCTATATTTCAAAATTTTGTTTTTGGATCTGAGAATTTATATTTTTGGGACAATTTGTCTCATAAAATGGTATTTTAGTGGATTATGAGATTTTTTACGCTATTACGACATGTGAACAACCCCACAACATCTTTGATAATTGGAGATTTTTGGATTTAGTGGGGTATTTTTCTAGGTTTTTCAAGGATTATTCAAATTTAGATTCTTTGATAACCATTTTCTGTTGGAAAATAGTTAAGCTTATTTGGGATTATAAGTGATAGAGTTATTTCATTGATTTGAAATTTCTTTTGACTTTTACACCAGTGTTGTCTCTTCTAGAGGCTGGTTGGGGCTATGTTATCTTTTCCAATGCATCAAGTTCACGTTTTGGATATGTTAATATTTAGCATGATCATGTCATTTCCTATGGTTGTTGACATCTTAGGCCATAATGAAGAATTATCCAACCCATGATATCAAATTTTCATCCATGATACATGCTCTTAATATTTTGTAGTAATACATTATCTAATAATGCTTTATTATTTATTCTAACAAAAAAAGAATAAGATATAGATTCTCCCAAAAATATATACATATCCACTAGAGTAGTTGGGAAGAATACCTATAGTCAGTTTATTTTTTCAATTCCTTATACCTTTGGTAAGGGGAATTTCATTTCATATTCTTGAGCTAAAACCATTTGTCCCAGGCCAGGAACAAATCATAGAAAGAGTGGAATTTGATGGTTTTTTCTCTTAGTAACATTTAGGAGTCTAAGAGGAAGATTACAAGTTTGTTTTGAAAAGTATTTAGTTGAACTTCTTTATAATTGAGATAATTCATTGAGATCAATAGCTTAATTATGATTTCCAAAGAAATAGGGACTTTATTTATAGTCAGTAGAGAATTGGACAATGGGTTTTCACATATGAGGGTATTATATGTTTCCAAAACTAGTACATTGTACCTTTTCCATTGAGAAAGAATGTGATGTGATATTCCCGTAATTCCTAGTGGTAATTACACTCATGTACCATGAAGACGATATATCATATACGGTGATGATTCTGGTGGCTAGGTATGAGGTGGGACATTACAGATTCTATTTATTGTTATTATACTTTTCAAAATGTCTAGAATAAGAAAAAAATACCTTTAGGTTTTCTTCTAACTCTAAAAATGATGACATAAAAGTGTGAGAATCTTTCTATTACATACATGGTGGTTTTTCCTCATATCTCTCCAAATAAAAATTGGATATGGTTTGTTAATGATTTCATGAAAAAATTGTCACACATATTACCCATTCGTCATACAACCAAATTTGAGAATTTGGGAAATATAATTATGAAATAGATTGTTCAATTACATGAAGTTATGTTTGTTATAGTAACTGATAGATATCCCCATTTTAACTCTCATTTTCAGAAATGCCTTTAGGTGGAAATGTGATATTAGTTTTTTTTAGGCTTGACATAGAATCTACATATAGAGGGTAGATAGAGAGGAATATATATATTCTTGAGTATATTGTGTGTTCTTCTGTTCTCTATTTTTGTGGAGCTAGGGATGACCACTTAGGATGGGTTGATATTTTTTATAAATTTTTTTACTAGGACATAATCAGAATTACTCCTTTGGGGCCTTGTATGTACACACATGTAAGTCAACATTATGTTGGTCAAAGATTTGTGAAACTTCATTTATTGGACTGAGATTGGTCAAATAGAAGAAAAAAATACTTTGTTGATTTATCATATAATGTTGATGATATTGATCTAGTACAAATTTTATACTGCCAGTTATAGGTGAATGTTTGAGTTCATAGTCGGTGAACAAGTGTTTTTGAGAGATTCGCCTCAGTTGGTTCATCAACATCTTTGGAGGAAATGAAATTTTCGTCCTTAGTTTGGGGTTAATTTTGAGATTTTTAAGAGGGAGGATAAAGTGCATTTCCATTTAAAACATCCATCACATTTGACATCGATACATAATGTGTTCTATGTTTCATGGATTCAATAGTATCTTTTTGACCCATCTCATGTATTGAGCTAGAAGGGTGTTGATGTTGAGCCTGATTTATTTTTGACTGAGTATCGAGTCAAGATGGTTTTTTTGAGAGAAATATACTTCATGGGAGGAAGATAAATTTTGTCTATGTTATATGGTAGCATGGTTATGATTCTCATGATACGTGGGACATGAGGCACTGATCAGAGAGTAGTGGTATCATCTCATTTATATAGATATTTGTTGGAATGAATTCTAGGGACAATTTTTTTTATGGTGGGGAGGTTGTAACACCCTTATACCATTCATAAGGTATTCCTTGTCCTTTATTTTTGGGGTTTTCAGTATAATCTGGGTTTTCTACTATCTTCTTGGAAATTACACACCATGTAAAGGGATTACATGCTATATATTTTTCACTAGGAAGATCATGTAAGGAATTTGCAGGGAGTGAATGTTTACATTCTAGGTATTTTAAATTCAAATCATGTAATGGTTTAAAATCATATTTTAATAAAAACTGACACCTTTATTGAAATATGTGGCCTTCATAGATTACATGATGTGAACTAGGGTTCACATCATGTAATTATTTAGGTAGGTAGTTTAAAGTGGTATTAACATGTGATTTTATTTTTTTCAACCTACATATCTCACTCTCATGACCCAGATCCCTCCCTAGGTGAATTTGGATCCTTGAAACCCTTCCCTTTATAGATCAAAGTGGTGTTGTCCTCATTTGATCTCTTGTGGGTATGTTGATATCATCTCAGGTGTTTTGTTATAATATCTATTTCTCTCCTCCTTATAGTTTGAGAAATCATAATTTAATGGAAGAATCTAAAAACATTTTCATTATTTATTTTTTTGTCTATAATAGGAGCTCAAAAAAAGGACACGCCATCATTGTCACATAAAAAATAAAAGCTACAGATGTTTAAAGAATGATATTTTACAAAATTCACTTTTCTGAAAATAAAAGATCTCGTTGGGAACATTATAAAACCATGTTAACTTAGTAAAATAAATACCTTTATTATATAAATTTCATTGGATAGGTAATTAAACTTATAATATAAATGAATAATGATGTAGTCATGGAAGAAAGACTATCAAGAAAGTTACTCCACTGAGATATCATCTTCCGTAAGAGACAAGAAATACAATGTCAAATAGCTTCCCCTACTTTGGTGGAATTAAAATCAATATACATATTGATCTAGCCTCATTAAATTGGAAAATCCACAAAAGTTTTAATTCCAGACATTTTAGAATCAAGTGATGAAATTATTCCACAAGTAAAAAAAAGAAGAGTCCCATTTCTTTTCCTTCATCATTTTTAAAAACTGTTCCATAACCAGACGAACCTGTATTTCTTTTTGAGGATCTATCCATGTTGCATTTGATCTAGCCTAGAAGTGGATGAATCCAAATAACATTATATGTTTTATAGTGAGACTTATATTTAACTAAAATCCCAAAATTCTTGAGCATATGTAGATCATGAATCAAATTTTCACAATGAACATCCTGAATGTAATTTTGGGATCATTGATTTAAAGGTATGTTCTTCCATTTGATATTTTCCATTTAATTGAATCCTTTATTTTCTAGATTTTTTTACATCTTTAAATTGATTTATAAAACCTTTATTTAGAATTATTTGATTAAAAAGCATGAAATTTCTTGGGTTTTGGGAAAAAACCCCAATTTCAATGGAATTGTATTTATGGGATAAATGTTTAGAATGATTGAATTAATGAAATTATTTGATATTTGTTTTAAAAAAATGTACTAAATTGATATAATGATAAATCATTATTGGTTTTGGATTGAAAATGAATGAAATGGTGAAAATTTTATGCGTTGGTTTTAAAATTGATTTGGCATATCGAAATCAATAATTAAGAAATTGAATTGTCAATGTTGATTGATTTAAGATGGTATTGTTTTCAAATTATTTATTAATTTATTGAGAACATGAAATATAGAGTATTTTGTGAGTTATTTGGGACAATACTGCTAGGATTTTGAAAAAATAGTAATGGATTGATGATCAAAACTCTAACAAAAACCATGTTTAGCTTGATTATCCCCAATGGGATGTTGATAATTCTAATTAAGATGGAGCTTGATGGACCTGTGCATTCATGATTATCCAAGATCATAATTTTGATAAGTGTGAGGATTATATATCCATATACTAACGTGCTTCAGGGATGAAAATCATGGTTCTTATTGTGTATGTTTTGATTATATTTTCCATTAATTATAGAACTACTTTACTCAGTGAAATGATTTAGATAAATTATTTTACATATAATGTTTTTTTAATGCATGATTGAAATTTCTTCCTTCTATTGTAAAGAAAGAATATTTTGTTTCATATAGGAAAATGATATGTTATTAAATACATGTTTTATTTATATTAAAATCATGATAAACTTATTATTCGAGAATCTATTATGGAAAAATGGTGAGACCCTACTAGTATTTATAGCTCACACCCTACCATTACCTTCAAGAATTTATAGATTTTCATATGTAATGTCTAATAAATGTTAAATCGCCACTTATTGGTGGTGGATTTTCTTGATCCTATGTACTATAGGGTGGTGGTAGTGAAAATTAAAGATGAGGTCCACTATTTACATAGGTTTTTGAGAGTTTTTATAGTTTTTAATGTTATTTTGGGATGATATTTCATTATATATTTTATTAATCTACTTGTTTATTGCTTTAGAAATTTGATTTTCAGTATTTTATCCTCAAGGAGTATTATTATACAAACTTATATATTGTTTAAACTTTACTGTTTTGTTGAAAATTCATTCCCTCATTAATCTTGTATGATTATTGGTCCTATTCTCCAACTCATGTGGATCGGGAATTCCATTCAATCCTCGTTAGGAATTGATCTTGTATGAGGGTACTGTGGTATACATTCTAGTACATGAGAGCTAAAATTATTATGATTCATTAATAATCATTTGTAATAAATAAAGCCCACAAAAAGTTGTAACTTCATCATGGAGCTTCAAAATATATAAAGGTATGTATAAATAGAATTCACTTTTTAAATTTTTTAACGTTGGAGTAATTATTCATTTATCTACCTAGTTTCTATTGAAAGAAAAAATTAAAAATAAGGATGTTTAAATAGATAAGAAATTATCTAATAAAATATATTATCTAGAAATAAATAAATCTCAATAAAATGGTAGATAAAAATTTCACCCATTTTATAAAAAATAAGTTTCTCTCTATGGTAGAAGGAATTAATAATAGTGAGGTAAGCTATGAAGATGAAGAAACTCATAAAGAGGCCTCTTAAATGGTTTTAATCACTTAAGATGATGAAGATAATGAATAATTGGAGGGAAACTCATTAATCAATAGTAGCACAAAAAGGATATTCAACCATGGAGAAAAAAATTATAATAGTGATTAAAATTTCATTAATGGATATTATTTGACTAATATATAAAAATTAACATCTTATTGAAATTATTAATAAATGAAACCACATTCAGAATGGAAAAGAGAATCTAGTAAAATAAATTGAGAAAATGAAATAATAAAATGTTTATAAAGGAAATTCAATGATATTATGAATTTTACCATAATTATTTGGTATGAAGAAATTTATAGGATTAAGGCAGAATGTTTTTATGATACAAATAAATGAAATTATCTCAAACACAACTAAAATAGTTTAAAAAGGGAGACGGTTGAAGCTATAAAAAATGATAAATATGTTAAATTCAATGAATATTTTAATGATTTCACAGAGAAACAAAATCTATTTATTTTAAAGGAAAATAATTTTGGGAACGAGGAAGTAAGGCCTACTTATGAATCACTTCTAAATAAAATTTTATTTTAGTACAATCTAGAAAAAAATAGAAATCCAGATTTGATAAAAAAACAAATAGAAAATAAGTAGCCTACTCACATAAGAAAGAAGGAAAAAATTAGAGAAACATCCACATCATCCCCAACGATCTAAAGAAGACATATAAATTTTTTTTGGTTAAATATAATCATTGGTGGATAGAGAATTAGGTTAGACATCTACCCCTGTAACTACATAACATTTATCAAAGAAGCATAGTTTAGGACTATTTTTGGTTTTGGGGAGTGTTTTGGATGAATAATTTTATTTTACGGTACAAAATGTCTCAACCTAGAGGAAAAACAGATCATGAATGAAGAGAATAAAAATAAAGTAGATGGAAAACATTATATGCTCCAAAAAAATGAAAAATATATTAAAGTGAAAAAAGAGTTTCGAGAGTTTTTAATAAGTTTATGGAAGGTGAAATCATGAATAACACATATCAAGTGAATTTATTACATTCATACCATATAAATTAAACAAAATTAAAAATATAAAAAAATTTAAATAATTACCAGTACAAACAACAAACAAATGTGGTCGATGTTGAATTTAAGGCATAAATATTTGGAAATTCATATATTATGAATAGCGTTTTATCTTACCTCATTATTGGTGATTAAAAAATCTAAATGATTTTAAAATATGTAGATGAAAACAAGTTACCTTTAGAAATTATATCTCCCTAAAAATCAAATTTATTTTGAGTGGATAAAATTCAGAAAAAAATATAATCCCCAAAATTATTCTATATATTGATAGACTACAATCTAATCTGTAAAATGTATAACAATATAGTGATGATGGAAAAGATATAATTTTTATCAATAAATGTTATTTGGGGAATATACTTAAATATGGATAACAAAAAATAAGGGGATCAAGAACCCAAGGAAAACTATTTTAGGTTAAACAATCCAGAATATGTTTCAACATGAGTATTGAAGTTGAGAATAATTTTTGACATATAATACTCTGTCATTTGGTGAAAAATGTAAAGAGGAAATTGACCCAAGAATAAGCTATGATAAATATTCAATTTTTTAAAGAAGATATTATCACTATTTACAATATGTGAAAAAAAAAAAGAAAATATGATGAATAAAATTCACAAGGGAGTTAAGATCCAAAATCAAAGACCGTTAGAGTCGGTTCACTTTTATGTTTATTTAGTAATGAACAATAATTCAACAAGTGTGTTTTTGACACTTTTTTTGGGGTTCCCTCATGTGCATCTCTTTGTGAGAATTGGCTAATATTTCCCAACATTCCAAAATTTCAAAGGTGGGTGGTTTTCATCCCACTCAACAGTGATGTATGCTCCTAAATCAAAATTGGATGATGGGATTTTGGTACCACCTTCCATGTATTCATATTTGGAGATCATTTCCTTGTCTGAGTCTCCCTCATAGATTAATTCATGTTCATGGAGCTCATTCCCGGTGTTATCTCTTTGTGTATATTGGTTGATTAAGTTGCTTTTTTTCCTCAATAGTGTAGAAAACATTGATCGGGCGAGTAGTCACAGTAGGCTTTTCTGCGCATGAATGGTCATTGGGACCATTGGTCACCTATAAATCATTCTCTTAGGAGGTAATCTTATATGATCCATATTATCTATGGAAACCAAGACATTTCATGTCAATAATGAGGTAATTGACCCGAGGGGAATAATTATTTTGTGGCTTTTACCACATGAATCTCATGTTTATTGCACGAAGTTGGTATTTTGGGTTAGTTCACAAGTTTTACGTCCTATGAAGATGGATCAAAAAATTTGGTTGAGGAAGATCAAGGAAAAACTTTAATGCCTTGTGGTGATGTATCAAACACCCTATGGAGGTGGATCAAGGAGGTTTGTCCCTTATAGGGAACACCTAGTTCAACTATTTGTTAGGATCAAATGCCCTGTGAGTCAGATCTTGAGGTGAATCTTTAGGAATGATCATATTAGACTTGTGTTCACCAATTAGGATCGAAATCTTTATGCGGTGGATCTATAGGTGTTTCCCTAGGGGAAAGATGTCACACCTATGTTTACCAATTAGGATTGAAAAACTTGTGTGGAAGATCCAGAGGTGTTCCACAAGAAGTGAAGATGTTACATATGATTTTACCTATTAAGATCGAACACCCTATTGGGAGGATCTAGAAGTGTGTCCCAAGGAGGGATGATATCACACCTGAGAATACCAATTAGGATTGAACACCCTATGAGGAAGATCCATAAGTACATCCTTAAGAGGGAAGTTATCACACCAAATTTTACCAATGGGACTAAATTCCCTATGAGAAGGAACTAGAGGTGTGTCTCTAGGAGGGAAAATGTTAAACCTGAGTTTACAACTTGGATTTAATTCCCTATGAGGTGGATCTGAATATGTGTCCCAAGGTGTAAATATGTCACACTGATTACTAAAAATTAGGATTTAACTTCCTATGATATGGATCTAGTTGTTCATCCCTAAGAGAGAGGATGTCACACAAGAGTTTACCAAATTCAGTATAGAACCTCAGGGATGAGTCCTACATACCCTATTTAGAGACAGGGATCAAAACACATGTAGTTCAATGCCGCAATATAAGGTCATATGATGAGACCGAACCATGTAGTTTAAAATAATGCATTGTGTATTATTATGCCATGAAATGAGTGTCAATGAGGGTTGGTGTGGGGATTATAAGGATAAGCTACACTCTATGGGTTTCCCATATAATAGTGGGGTAAGAAGGTTTCAACCCACTATTATTGTATATGATCTATCATGTGTTAATCGCACAATGTAAGGATATGGTTTTACATCATGTGTTAAAGAAATTGTCATATAGTTTACTATTGTATGAATAAGAATTGTAATTAATCATTTTTACTTTTTTCGTCTCCAATGTGGGGAGACTCAATACTCATCCTAAGAACATACATGACCACTTCACATGATCTTTTTGGTGGGTCATTTCATTGAAACTACAAAGGAGGAGTGCTCAATCAGGAGGATAATGTTAGGGTCCCTAGGATTCAAAAAATGGGTTTGGGTACCTATTATTAGAATAAATAATTATAATGGAGGCCTAGATATAGATGTAGTGTAGTGGGTGGAAAATGAATGGCTATAAATGGTTATATAGTGAAATAGGGTGTAGTTGAACAAGTGTTGTATTTTTATGGGAGCCCTGGATACTCGACCTTGACAAAGGGGTGCCAATTGAAGGGAGGAACCATAGAGAGGAACAATGAATGTGCTTCGAGAGTATTGGGGATTCATAAAGTGTGGTCCCTTAGAATTCAAGGGATTTTTGAAGATCAGGGTATCATGATAAATAATGTATTTTCAAAGGATTATACATCATAAAACAGGGTGACCCTACCTTGGAGAGAAGTCCTAGTTCTCAAGGGTAGTGTTTCGTGAAGGCTAAATGATTCACAAAGACTCATGTTCCTCATGGGGCCTTCATCTTTAGTGATGATAATGGGAATTCATGAAATTAATCTCTAATTGTATTGGTATATCTCAAAAATCCAAGGGAAGTGATTTTTTGATGAATGGATACATTTGAGCATACATTTTTTCTTTCACTCAGGAATCTTAGGTGGGTCAGGAATAGGGAGAAAATTTTAGAAGCCTAAAGCTCATCATCTGTTTAAATGATGGATATAAGTGGGTAGAGTTTAACATAGATTACCTCGGGGCCTTCACACATGTAGGAAGAACTTCACGACTCCAAATAAAGTAGTTTAGAGTTTAACATGAAATCTTTTTGTTGTTCTGAAGAGATCTCTAACTCAGGATTTATGATTTGTGGAGATTACTATCAATCCTTGTCATTATCATGAAGGATATCTTTTATCTGGAATATTTTTTAGCAGTGATTGTTCGTGATGCAGGTGAGCTACAAAAAAAATACAATTAGAGGGGTTTTTGGGCCTTTTGTGAATTAATTCCCCCCTAACTAGTTGATCCATTCTAAACTATTCCCATGACATATGTATTTTGGAGCCAAAAAATTCCCCCCTCAGAATTGGATCTGATGCAGGAAACATTGAGGGTCATATTCTAAGAATAAATCCCCAAAAATGGTAGTAATATCCAGTTTTTGAAGCTCATTTATAGGGCATGTTCATGATTCCAACTTCACAAAGACCATCATGAACCCACGGGTGGTTGTACACCTATAAATATCACATGATCCCCTTATAGGGACCACCTGACATTCAAAAAGGGAAAATAATTTGATATATTTTCTCAAAGATCACACTCTTCATGAGTTCTCTAAAATTTTGATCTCTATCACTCATGAATCTCACTTTTTCTATGATCCTAGCTCTGTGAACCATTCTTTATGAACATTGATTCAGGAACACATCCTTCTTGAAATGACTGTCATGATTTCAATTTTTGACAACCAATCTCTATGAACCGATCTCTATGAATCAATCTTAGTGAACCAATCTCCAAGAAATGATCTTCATGAACAGACCTTTGTAAACCAACCCCAAAAAATATATGTCTTTGAATGAAATGACCACTAAGGGAGATAATGTTACTTCCATGCTTCAGGATGAGATGAATGGGAATATATTGACCAGGGAAAGCATTCTGAGTTCTTCAGGTCATGAATCCCACATTGTTCTATTAATGGGGGATCAAAGGTAGTATCCACTATGTAAAAGGGTACCACTATATGGCTTCAGGTTAAGGAACAACTTACTCATCCCTGAGTTGAGCATAAAAATTATTTCATACTGGTTCCTAAGCTCAATTGGACTATACAAGTGGTATAGTGCTACTGAGGTCCATATCGACCAGGACCATGCGCCAATCATACCATACATTCTCTCGAACCATTTCAACCTCATTTTAGGGGAGATGTTAGAGGATGAGGCGTCCCCCCTATAGTATGAGATGATCCTTATGGGGGATTTGGGGGATCCACTCAAGGGGTGGACCTATAATTGGGATCTACGCTAGGGAGATATCTTCATAGATTAATGGGCATGGGCCTATTGAGCATGCACATCATGATGAAAATTCAAGACCATGATGAATCGAGTAGGTCTTTATGAGGTAGCATGGACCTCACAATTTCATGTACACTGCCACTAGGATATTATTCCAGAACATCAGAGTAGGTGGTTGCTGGGAACCAAAACATTCCATCTACATCTGGGGGAGGCCGACATTATCTTGTGGGATCCTCACTAGATTTCTAGGATCCCACACTACTAAAAAATAGGCTTTTAACAACATTGTCCTTTTTTAATGCTAAAAAAAGAATCAATTAAGGGTACCACTTATCAAAATTTTTTATCACTAATAAAGGTTACTCTTTACCAGTGCTTTTTTAACCCTAATAATAGGTAAAAATAATTATTTTTTTCTTTAACACTGATAAAAGATATCATTTATTATCACTTTATTTTTAGTACTTATAAATGGTACACTTTATCAGGACATTATTTTTAGCATCGATAATGAGATCCTTTATCAGTGTTCATAAATGTGCTGAATAAAATGAAATAATGAAATAAATAAGAAATAAAAATGAGTTCATTAAAAAAATATTATATTTTTTAATTAAATATTTATTGATGAAAATGTGTAAATTTAATATACTATATACAAATTATAAACACCAATAAATAGTATATATTAGATATATAGATATATGTAAAATGAAACAATCAATCAAATAAAAATTAAAAATAATTAAATTGAAACAAATATTATAAATTTTAATAATTAAATAATTATAGATAATGTTAATAAATAATATATATTAAATATAGATATATATGAATGTATATAAATCTAATATTTATTTAATACATTACAATTATGATTTTCATTAAAGAAACCATATATTACGGAACAATGGTTTATGAATAAAAATTAATATGGATAAAAAATGTTGACTAATTGCATCGAGTAATGAACATAATTGAATGACATTTGATTTTTCATTTTAACATATATCAAATGTGTGTAATATTTATTTTACAAACATATAATAAATTAATGAATTTTTATATACAATTCACACACACAAATATTTACATAATTAATGAAATCTTATATAAAAACACACACACCTAATATTAATGTAATTTATTCAAATTTTATTATTCATATGAAAATTTTATTATAACATGATACATTAAATATATCATATCTTTAATCAGTAAATTTTATTTATTTATTTTGAAATTTATTAAGGTTAAATATTATTTCTTTTTTTTTGAATTTAATCATTTAATATTCTTTATTTATTTATATATATATTTACTATGTTTAAATATTTTATATATTTATTATATATATATACATATTTTTATAATAACTTATATTTAATTAATTAAACATGTCCAATTTTTCGAAATTATTAATGTGTACTCATTTTTAATTAATCAATATCACACATTTTTAACATGCATGTAGTTAAGATTAAATATTGATTATTAATATTAAAAATATACTTGTAGATAAATAGTTATAAATAAATATATTTATAAATGTATATTTATTATATTCATGCACTTATATATTTATAATAATAAATAAATAAATACTATTTTTCAAATAAATATTTATATAATTATAAATTAATAATTTTATATATTTAAATAATTATAAATTTATAATAAATTTATTTAAATAATGAATATATTCACTATATTTATATTTATATATATTTATTATACATATATATAATATATATATAAATATATTAATATATAAATATATATAATGATATAAATATATAAATATATAAATATTAATTTTTTAAAAAGTATTTATATAATTATAAATAATTAATAATATATTTAAATAATTATAAAATTATAATAAATCTATTTATAGAATTAATATTTATACTATATTTATATTTATTTATATATTTTCAATATATATAATTATATAAATATATTTACAAAAAAAGTAATTTATAATCATAATTATAAATCATTTATCAGTCCTTTAGTAATAAGCACTGATAAATATTCTTTTTATTAGCTGTTATTAATTTGACACTGATAAATGGGATCTTTATCATCGATTTTTTGGAAGTGATGAAAAAATTTTCCTTATATATTTAAAGATCCCAAACTACTCGTGAATCCAAGACTCAAATGGATTCTATGTTTTGAAATATCTCTAATTTGGGTCGGACGATTCAAATCATCAATCCAAATTATGTTATTTTATCATCCTCCTCACTCGTTTATTTCTTATTTAGAGATATCAATTTTCGTTTTTGTTCATTATCTCTTGTTATTCATTATCCATAACAGATTTTTCTTCTATAATGAATTTATAATAGTGGGTTTCTATGTTATTTGGTTTTTATTGACCCATTAAGGGATTTTATTTCTTCCATGTGGCGTATTAAAAATTTCACATACTAAATTCATCCTTTTAGCGTATTAGGTTTAAATTATTTGAACTTCCTTAAATGGACATAGTGTATACAATGTTTTGTTAAACATCCACCCTTGGTTTTAATTTAATTAATATAAATGGATTTCATGTAATTATTTATTAATGTTGAGCTATAGTTTTTTTGGGTTTTTTTTTCTATTTTGAATCTTTAGTGGTAATACATCTAGATTTTTATTTTATGTTAAGTGTCCAAAATTTTATCTCTTTTTTTTCTTGATATCTTAAATGAATATACATATACATATATATTAATTTTGAAATCAATATATATATATATAATAACACATTATTTCATGTATATATGTGTGTATGTATTCAAATGAAATATAGAATGGATTCATTTAATAAAGCATACAGTTTTTTTCTTTTTTAAAAAAATGTATTCCAAGAGAGATTATTAATGTTTTTTTTGAAAATTATAACTTTTAGGCATGTTAGGAACAATTTAAAATAACTTTGATTATCACTTTTTTATTTTCAATAATATTGAATGATATAAGTTTTTCATTGAGAATTACATGCAATATAAAGTGTTATGGCCTTCTCTGTTCCATAAAATAGTTTTTATAAAAAGTCATAAATATTTGGAATTTATCTACAATAATTTTTATGAGGGAAGGTTTTTTTTCTTTTTAATAAAGAGATCATATTGATGGTTGTTGGAAGGTTAGCTGGAAAGAAATGTTTGGGTTACGTTGATTGTTGATTGATATGTATTCCAAAAAAGTGATCATACCTTCCAATACAATCTTAATAGGGAGCATATGAATCTTAGTGAGGGATGATAGATAGTTACAATTTTTTCTCAATAAAATTATATGAGTCCCTAATTTTATGAAATTATATATAGGATCCCAAACAGGTTGGGAAGTTGTTGTTCTCTAGTGGGTTATTAATATAGAAAATCATCATCATGCTTATAGGTGGTCCAACCCATGTATGTAAAGAGTCACCTCATGGGATGTTTTTTAATTTACCAAGAATAAATATTCTTCATTTACTACTATTTACATGTATATTATTTTTTAATTACTCCACATTTAATATTTATTTATTATATTGTGACCAGTTTTTTATATTTTTTTGGTTGTGATATTTTTTTTCTAACTGATTTTTTGTTTTATTATTATCTATTATTCTTCATGAGTATGTTTATAAAAGAGAATATTCAAGAAACATAGAATATTTATAGAGTCTACAAGTATCATAATTCAATAAAATATCAGTTATTATGGAGAAAAACTTTATTAAGAGTAGTTATAGAGATCAATGATATTTGATACACTGTTAATATTAAATATAGTAATACTATATGTTGTTTCATCACTTGTTCCCAAAAATAGAATTGAGGTTATCAAATTAAAAATATTTTGGAATAATTATGAGAATTTTTTTTATTCATCATTTTAGGTCTACATGTATTGGTTTCACCCCTATAAATCCCTAATTTCCATCCATGTATATGAAATAACTCATTATTTATTAAAATGTTTTCTAAATACATTTTTATATCTTCCAATTGATGCAATAAGAGTTTATTAATCTTGTTATTTATATTTGGGTTTTTCATTACTCCTTAATATAGTATGTTATATTTTTATTTGTTTAGAGAACTTAAGAAAGACTAGACATCTCATTTTAATATAGGTAAGAATAGTATTAGTTAGATTAATGAAATTATTAAATGTGGGATTTATCCTATAAATATATATTTCATAGATCCCCCAAGGATTCATATATCACAACCTATCCCTATCGAGACCACTTGAATCATAGACAGGAATGTGTATGCTCCCAAAATATCAGCAAAAATAGGCCATGATTTAATAACCAGTTCCAATGGTGTAATTCTCACAAATCGGATGCATTAACCTATTTAAAGAACTTAATGGAGTACAACTTTCATCCTCATCACCATCACGTCATGAAAAGTTATTATTGTAATTTATTTCTCAAGGATCATCCCGTTTCTCTAATATGTTTCTTGAAATACTCTGAGTAGTACTCATTCCATGGATGACTTTTTCATAGATTATATCAAGTAACCTAAGTGAATTTCCAAAAATAATCATGGATGAGTCTCAAAAAATAAAAAGCAATAATAACTATTTGGGAGATAAATCTGATGAGGATGGTAGTTGTCCATAACATTCAACTTTGGATGAACTTAAAGGATAAAAACTTCCATAGTTTATTAATTATTGTTTTAAATTAAATTACCTATTTACATTAAAGCATACTAAAATTATTTGAAATGATCAAATTCTGGGATTACCTTATTATAATAATCTATAACATTTAATTTTTATCATGAATATACTCTGTGTATTTATTTATTTATTTTAAAAAATGAAAATTTTATGAACCCAATAGTAGGGATATGAATAAAAACTGGATGAAGTCTCGTAATTTGACCAAATATTTTGAATATGGAGTTAAATAGTTGATCATGTTTTTAATATAGAAGGAATAAAACTCTTCTCGAATTATTTTTTTGTGTTTACATTGTTGTTATTCTAGATATATTAGTATTGAAGATTTAGAATAAAATTTAATTTGTCTTGGAATTAATCAAAGATCTAAATGTTGGAATGAACACGGTAAAAACTGAACATTCACACCAATTGGGATGAGTTATGGTTTATAGATCATTTGATATGAATATCAGTGTAAATGATAATGGAGATAACATGGAAGAAATGAAAATGTGAATTTAATATGACCTTCATGATTTTACAGATTTTTTCGAGAAGTTAAATAGATATTCTGAGAGACCATTGTATACCAATTATAATAAATTCAAACCATTTTTATTTGTATTGAAGTTATATAATTTTAAATCTTGAATTAGATGGAGTGGCACCATCTTTATAGAACTACCTGGTCTCCTGAATGATATGATACTATAAGAAAGTGAACTACCATGCCGAACATATAATGATGAATGAATTATATATACAATGGGAATGATCTTTAAAAAATACAAGATTGTATAAATGGTTTTATATTGTTTCACAATGACCATGAATCACTCGTAAAATTCCATTAGTGTGGCATAGATCGATATAAAGAAAAACGAATCAAGTCACTAAAAATATGAATAGTACGTTCCTATCATTAAATGGTTTAGAATAATATATGGATATAAGGAAACCATGAGATAATTGACATGGAATGTATATAATAGAATTAAATAAGGTAACCTACATCATCAAGTAGATTCTCCTCAGTGGAATAAAATTGATTACAAGTATCCTGAATTTGGAAGTGAGCTGATAAAAATTCATCTTGCATTATCTATATATGGAAAAATTCCTTTTAGTGTAAAGAGTAGTAATCACAATAAATATCCCTTAATATTGGTAAATTATACCATTCCACCATGGTTATATATGAAGTAAAAATACATTTTATTTTCTCTACATATATATGGACCAAAGAAACCAAGATATGATTTTAATGTCTATTTGAATCCAATGATCAGATATATGAAATTGATGTGGGATAGAAGTGTTATAATTTTTGATGCACATATAATTGAATAATTCACATTGAGGTCCATGTTTTATTGGATGATAAATGAGTTTCCTTCTTATGGAAATTTATCAGGATATAGCATTGAAATTATTTTGGGGTGTCTAATTTTTGAAGAATGCACACTCTCAGTTTGGTTGAATCATTCCTTGAAGATTTTGTTTTTAGGACATCCAAAATTTTAACCTCTATGGGAAAAAGACTAGCCTAAGATGACATAATTAGATGGGAATATAGAATAATGTACAACATTATCTCCACTATTGGGTGACCAGCTGTGTGATAAAGTAAAATATATTAACACTATTTTCGTTAAACCATTTTCAAAAAATATTTCGAAATAAGGTTGAATGAAGAGATAAATTTTATTTTAATTGTTGTATTATAATTTTTTATACATAAAATATTTTTATGATGATATTTTTGTTGAAAAACATATATTGGATATTGTTATTGGAAAGTTACTAAATGTTCATGTAAAAAAAAGATGGCATCAAGGACAGGTTGGACCTCATTCACCTAAAAATAACGGAAGAGTTGGCACTCGTGAAGGGTAAATGGTGCGATTTTCATCCTCCAACATATTACACTATATTAAAATAGGAAAAATAGAAAATATCAATTTTCCTTAAATGTTTACAAATTCTATATGGGTATACATAAAAAATAAAAAATGTAATTTTAATGATTAATTTGAACTTACAGGGATAAAATTAGATGACTATCATGTTTTTATACAAGATTTCATGGTTGTTTATTTTCATTTCATTATTCCTAAAAATTTATGGAATAAATTAACAAGACTCTTCATATTTTTCAAATTTAGATATAAAAAATTTATAGACTCGATAAATTGTCTAGTACTGAATAAGAAGGATGAAGTCACATTATTTGAATTAGTGATGTTCTTTCCACCATAATTCTTTGATATTATGGTCCACCTTATGGTTTACATGGTTAGATAGTTTATAATATCTTGTCCTATCCATTATAGATGGATGTACCCCATTGAAAAATATACGTATAATTTGAAATGGTCTATCAAGAATAAATGTTTTCTAGAATTATGTATTTCATAGAAATATATTGTTGAGGATGCTATTTAATTTTGTACCAATTATATATCATATATTGACATTATCAGTCTCTCAAAGTCTCATCACAATAGGAACCTTATTGGTGAATTTATTAATGGAATAGATTTCATTATAATTACTTTCAAAGAGTTGGATCGAGTTCCCTTTACATTATATACAATAGTGAAGATTTTGATGCATACATTAAAGCCCAATAAAATATTATAGATTTTAATCCTTAAAGGGAGGAAGGTGCGATATCAAATACACACAATAAATAGTTTATATGATGATTTTGAGGTAAAATTTATAAGGTGTAATCAAAAAATATGAATTCAATTGTTGAGAAAATTTGATGGCTATCCAGGGGACCAATTTAAAATGTTATATCCTGCACTATTTTTGTTTTGAATGGTTATATGTTATATAAAAAATATCATAATGACTACAAAACGATGCATAATGGTGGTGTTACACTTGTGGAATAAGCGATGGGAATATTGATTCCACAGATAGAAATCCAATTTATGAAAATATGTTATATTTTCCAATTATCAAAAAGATATATGAGTAATATTTTAATGCAATCTCTGTGCAAAATTTACATTGCAAATGGGTTAACAATAGGAGTGAAGTTAAAGTTGATGAAATGGGTTTGTGGAGGTGAATTTCACTATGAAAGGGGGAAAATATGAGTTGTTTATAATGGAATACCAATTAGAATAATTACTTTATGTCTCAGATCTAGTAACCAAGAATTGGTTGATTATCCTAATAGTGAATAAAAAAAGTTGGGTCAGTTGAAAATTCAGTCGAGGAAGACCCTTTCATTAGGAGATCACGACCAATTAATTCTAGACTGAATGTATAGAATGTATTTTATGATAAAGGGGACCACAAAGTGAGGATTTGGAATCTAGATAGAGGATAAAAATCCATAAAACCTTTAAAAACAATGAGAGTTCAATGAGAAGGTAAATATGTTTTTAAAACTACAATGTTTTTCATTATAATATTATTTATTTTATACTGCATTGACATAATAAAAATTAAATGTTTGACTCCTCATGAAGACATATCTTCTTCACATGATATTGTGACCAATCCCATGAATGAACAAACTATAAAAAGGTAACCCGTTTGGATGATTAAAAGGAAATGATACGATATTATTTTTCTACTTTAATGAAAAATTGTATAATGAAATATTGAATTAATTTTTATTATTCCTTATATATTTGTTTGTTTTATAATATCTATATCCATATTTCATTCTTATCTACACCAATAACTACACAAACTTCTCCTCACTCAAAAACTTTTCACCCCTGTAGTGTTATCATTTATCACTTTCCTTCATGTTCCCTCCACTACCTTTGTTGAAAGAGCAACGTCGATGCCTCTACTTAATCGCATAGGTAATCTTGATGTTTTCATATTAAAATCATTTTCCATTAAATTAATTTATTATTTCATACTTATGATTAATTTATTTATTTTTAGTATTATTTATTGAAAGTTTATTTTCTTATAATGGATGATTCTTTTGTTAATGTTGGGGTGGTTTCATTGAATCTTCTCATGATCTTGAGATATTAGACTTAGAGTAGCATCTAGGTTTATGAAAATAAGAAAATACATAAATAATATATAAAACAATCATGAAAAGATGAATTTATACTACTTATTTAATTAATTTATTCCCTATTTTGTCTACTATTTGTAAGTTAATTTCTTTATCACATTTATCTAATACTTATTTTTTTAGATATATTTTGGGAATTCATATTTTACTTTGAACTAACTATAACAAGCCAAAAAAGATATAACATGTTTCTTTATTCCAATGTTTCTATTATTTCTATTACCATAACTTTTCTAACTGCCAACAATAAAAATTGAGTAGATGTTCCTAGATGAAAAACCTAAGAACATAATCTCAATATGTAGTTTCGGAAGTTTGAAAAAAAAATCAATTTAAAAAAAGGTAACATTGGTAGTTTGAATTATTTTGAGACTTTTTTATGTGTAGGAATTAGCTGTAACTCAGTCAAACACACTGTGTGATCAGTATGACTCCAAGTGCTTCTTTTTATTTAAAATTCACATTAATTTATTAAAAAAATAAACTGATATACTCAAAACATAGAAAAAATATTCAAATTATTTTTATGTTTTAGTAAAATGATCCAAAATTTATTTTTAATGTGTATGAATCATCCACTCCTATATATGATATATGATGTGCCCAGTACGACTCAAAGTTCCCATTATCAGTTTAAAAATGATATTTTATTTCAAAAAGTGTCACTCACTAAAAACTAACAAACAATATCTGATTATCTTGATAATTTAGGAATATGATTCATAATTCATTTTTTTATTTTTAAGAGTTAGTCTCACATAAAACCTTCACATGATGAGATCAGTATGACTCGAGGTACGTGTTTCTAGTTTAAAATTATATTTTTGTAAGAAATACATGTGACTGACTCAAAATCAATAAAACACATTCTAATTGTTTTAATACATTATGGAACTGATCTATATGTCATTTAGGACATATAGAAATCAAACATACCTAAATCTGATGCATGGTGTGACCAATATGACTCCAAGTGCATCATTTCATTTAAAATTGATATTAATTTTAGTAAACAAATACAACTAACATTTTCAAAACCAGGAAAATGCATTAAAATTGTTTTTATACTTAGGAAAAATGATCCATAGGTCATTTTTATATTTATAAATTAACTACACCTCAATTTGATGAATGATGTACCTGGTATGACCCAATGCATCCATTATTAAAAAAATTGACATTTTAATTCAAAAAGTGTCACTCACTAAAAACTAATAAAACACACTAATGTTTTCCAAATAATTTGGTAAAATTATTCCTAATTAATTTTTTATGTATAGAAATTATTATCACATCAAAACGATGCAATATGTGACCTCTCTGACTCAAACTGTGTGTTTCCAATTTAAAATGACGTTTTAGTAAAAAAGATAAGTTATGTACTCAAAACCATAAAATTTTCATTATTATTTTTATACTTTATTTAAACAATATATAAGTCATTTATTACATATAGGAACTAGTTTCACCTCAATCTAATGCATGGTGTGACTGGTATGACTCTAAGTGTGTCTTTTTATTTAAAATTGACATTAATTTTAGTAAAAAAGAAAAGTGACATACTCAAAACCAATAAAAATCATTCATATTGTTTTTATGATTTAGTAAAATGATCCATAATTCATTTTTTATGTGTATAAATAAGCCACCCCACAATCTGATACACTATATTCCCAGCATGACAAAAAGTGTATGTTATCAGTTTAGAATTGGCATTTTTCATTCAAAAAGTGTCACCCACTGAAAACAAAAAAAAGCACGTATATTGTTTTGATAATTTAGGAAAATTATTTATAAGTAATTTTTGTATTGTAGGAATCAGTATCACATTAAACCTACACATGATGTGACTTTTATGACTCAAAGTGCGTGTTTTTTTAAATTACATTTTAGTAAAAAAGAAATGTGACGTACTCAAAACTGAGTAAATTAATTTAGACTATTTTGATACATTTGGAAAACCATCCATATGTCATTTTTAACTTTTAGGAATTATACTCACCTTAATATGATCATGGTGCGCCCAATATGACTCTATGTGAATTTTTTTAAATTGACATTAATTTTTGTAAAAACACAACAAACATACTCAAAATTGAGAAAATCAATTTGAATTGTATTTATAATTTATGGAAGTAATCCATAAGTAATTTTTTATGTGTTGGAAGCAATCCCACCTCAATCCAATACACGATGTTCCTAGTATGGGTGATTATGTCCATTATCAATTTAAAATTAACATTTTAGTACAAATTATCACTCACTAAAAAACAAGAAAATGCACTCAGATTGTCTTGATAATTTATGAAACCTATTCAAATGTTGTTTTAAACATCTATGTGTTAGTCTCACATCAAAACGACAGACGATGTGACCAATATGACACAATGTGCATGATTCTAGTTTTAAATAATATTTTTGTAAAAAAGAAAAGCGATCTACTCAAAACAAAGAATAAACATTCATATTTTTTTGATACTTTTGTAAAATTATTTATATGTCATTTGGGACATGTATGAATTATTCTTACCTCAATCATGCACATGATGTGACTGATATGACTTTAACATTGTCTTTTAGTTAAAGTTGACATTACTTTTAGTGAAAAAGACAACTGACATTTTAAAACAAATAAAACACATTCATATTGTTTTTATAATTTAGTAATATGATTTATAAGTAATTTTTAATGTGTAGGAATCATCCTAAACTCAATCGAATCTAAAATATTCCCATTATGACTCAAAGTGTTCGTTATCAATTTAAAATTTACATTTTAGTTCAAAAATTGTCACCCACTAAAAACTAAGAAAACTCACTTCGATTGTATTGATAATCTAGTAAAATGATTCATAAGTTGTTTTTTACATGTAGTAATTATTCTAACATAAAAACGATACATGATTTGATCAATTTGACTCAAAGTTCATGTATCTAATTTAAAATGACATTTTAGTAAAAAAGACAAGTGACATACTCAAAATTGATAAAATACAATTGGATTGTTTTTATAATTTTTGAAACAAATAAATATTTAATTTAGGGTGTGTAGGAATTATAAACACCTAAATCCTATATTGGGTGTGATTGTTATTACTTCTTGTGAATAGTTTTTTAAATTAAAATTAATTTTTGTAAAAAAGACAACTGACATACTCAAAAATGCGTAAATGAAAACAGTTTTTTATACTTTAGGAAAAAAATCCACAGGTTAGTTTTGATGTTTAAGAATATGACTCACCATAATTTGATTCATGATGTGACCGTTATGGATCAATGTGTCTATTATTAGTTGAAAAGTGACATTTTAGTTCAAAAAGTGTTTTACACTAAAAATAGGTATAACATGCTTAAATTAACTTCATAATTTACTATAATGATTCATAATTCATTTTTGGTGTGTATGAATCCGTCTCATGTCGACCTGACACATGATGTGACTTTTAGGACTCAATTTTTGTGTTTCATATTTAAAATAAGATTTTTGTAAAAAAAGAAAAATGACATACTCAAAATCATGAAAAACCATTCAAGTTGTTTTGGTATTTTAGTAAAATAATCCATAGATCATTTTGAATGTGAAGAAATCATAATCACATCAATCTAATAAAAATTTCAATTGGTATGACTTCAAGTGTGTATTTAAATATTAAATTTTAAATAATTTTAGTAAAAAATACAAATGGAATACCAGAAACAAAGAAAACACAATCAAATTGTTTTTATATTTTAATTAAATGACTCATAAGTAATTTTTTATGTATAAGATTTAGTTTTACCTTGATCTAAAACATGTTGATCCCCGTATGGCTCCAAGTGTATGTTATCATTTTAAAATTTACATTTTAGTTCAAAAAGTATCACTACCTGAAATCCAAGAATAAAAAACATAATTTTCTTCATAATTTAAGAAAATTATTAATAAGTCATTTTTCTTGTGTAGGAACCATTCTCATGTCAAACTGACATAATGTGTGACTGATGTGACTCAAAGTGTGTGTTTCTAGTTTAAAATGACATTTTAGTAAAAATTGAATTGTAATGTACTAAAAATAGAGAAAACATGTTTGGATTGTTTTGATAATACTGGAAAAAGATCTATAAGTCATTTGGGACATTTAAATATCATCTCCAACTCAATCTGATTCATGGACTCTATGGGAATATTTTCAATATATAAGCTTCATTTTAGTTTTAAATGCACACAACATCACCAAAACTAACCAAAAGAACATAGACTATTTTCTCATCATTATATCTATTATTACTTAATTAATTACCCTTTAATATTTTTCTTACATGAATTTACTTAATTTTCATAGATATGATTGTTAAAGACAAACCTGAAATGGTTTGACATGCAGGAATCATCTGTAGCTCAATCAGATACACAATGTTTCTGGTAGGACATAATGTTTAGTTCAAAATTAAAACAATATATTTAATTTATTACATTATATTATTAGTAACCTAAGAAATATTTTTCTTATATAGGTGTGATATTTTTCTCGAATAGGGTGGGTTTTTTTGGAAATATCTTGGGTCAGTGTCTAGGTCATAAGATAAAGGAACATTTATGTTTTTGAATGTATATAATAATTTTTACTCATTCATGTAATTGTATAAAGAAAAATTTAAAATATCTATAATATAGTTTTATTTCTTTTTATTTGTGTTATAAATTTTATATCATTGAAAATATATACTGGTACTTTATTTTTCTGATATTTTCTAATGTTTATGGTGATGTAGTGTGTTCTCACAACACATTGTAGTATGCCCCTTTATCATTGCTAAAGAAAATCACTGATAAATTTTGTATTTTATCAGTGATTTTTAGGCACTTATAAAATCAATGGGATCTTAATCCCAGTCAGGTAGTCTATTCCTCTCTAGTGATAACAAAAGACATTTTTAGAATCATTTAAGGACTAATTTTTCATAGTTCTAATTCAATTGTAAATATATAGAGAATGTGTAGGAGGACCAAGAGAATTTGTGAGATCATGGGGGGAAACTTCTAGAATTCGTGAAAGGGATCATCTAGAAGAAGATGGGTATGAAATATACCTCATTCACGCAATGATTCAAGTATTTTTTTAAATATAATAATAGAGGAGTAACCCAAGGGGGATGATCCAATAATAAAGCTACCAGGGTTGTCGCACACATTTTTTAGGGCATTATAATTGGGAAAAGAGCACTCATACTATAAAATTGTAGAGGCCACCTGGTGGTAGATCTGGGGATACAACAACATACATGAAGGTATTATAGTCAGGATGGTGGGGTTTATTGTCTATATAATATGTGGTTGGATTCTTCCTATGAAGGATGGACACATGGGGGTGTGTCCAATAACTTTTATTATGTCTGGGATGCTGGGGACGGGGCAACATGTCTACCTTTCTATCTACGTATTGGAAAATATTTACTAGGTTCTCTTCCATATCATTAATTTGAAGATTCCACTCTGTTTGTGTGATCCCTTACATATCATTTATAGTTGGGTCAGAAAACACATATGGCGTATATGAATACCCAAACTCTATATCCCCCCTAACTATGAACTTTTGTACAATGAACCTAAATAGCATTTATAGTCACCCACTCACGTTGGTTTGTTGGATTTGTAGGTAAATGTCAGGCTAGTAGAGTGGTTCATTTTACACATGTTCCATCTTCCAATGAGGAGGATGACTAAGTACAGTATGGGGATTATTGATCAGAATTTCCACCTCCTAAATTTATATGGTAAGGTACTAGCGGTGAGGGTTGACTACGAGATGATCTTTGATCCATACCAACCACATCAGTTAACAAGGTAGGTTTGATTCTTGTGGTGTTTGCCACTGAATGTGTACACAATGGTTTGTCATGTGTTTCAACCTTCAATCCTTTCTAAAACCTGGAACAAGTTCACCAGTGTTGTGGGAAAATGGCCGAATGATCTTCTGCCTCCTACTATCATGTATGGGATTATCCAAGTATATACATTCAGTTGGGAGATGACCTATCCTAAAAAGATACTAAGGCACCAGAATACCTATTCTAATGAAGGAGTGGCCATATAACCAAGGATCGTAGGGAAAATCATGTTTGGAGATCACTTTGGAGGCATGATTGGCTGGGCGGGCCGAGATATTGTTGTGAGGTTAGTAGAGGATGGAAGAATAAAAGTGGTACTAGGCTCATCAGTCCTAGGAAAGTGGTAATGGGGGAAGGTGAAATCTCTAGAGTGGTTCTGAGGGTGTTTATCTAAGATTTTGGCCAGCAATTATTCTGTATAAACATCCCAAGTGATGAGGTCTTCTTATATGATTAGGACAGTTGGGGGATCTTTAAAAATCTCAACACTCATTATAGGATGTGGTGGGATATCAACTGCCATGGGTTATTCCTCAAAGGGATGAGTCATTCAAGGGTCGGTTTTCACATGAATCATGATGACATGATGCTATATATTAATGGGATAGAGTATTTGGTTTACTCTTTAGGCATGGTGTGTACTCTATTTACTCGGGTGAAGGGGTTGTTTGGGATGACCACCTCCTTAGAACTCTATTCTAGTGGGTTAACTACTCATGATCCTCTCTAAGAAGACTCAGATGAGTCCTGGGAAGTGAAACATTTTTTTTAATATTCCACATATGGGGGACCTCCCATCGATAAGGTAAATACAATTATCTTATGTTTTTTGAAGGAAACTATACCCTAAAGAGAGTTATTTGATTCTTATGATAATTTTATAAGGATCGATGAGCATAGATGAGAATGATGTTCATAATGAACCTTAGAAAGAGGGACAGGGAACCTAAAATATTGTTGGAAATGTTTATGGGACCTATTCTATTTTTTAGCTATAGGTGGAAAAACATATTTCAAGGCAGTACATGTGACTAGGGAAACAAACTCATAGGGAATTCTCTTTCTAGAGAGATTTCCCGTGAACATGTCTGAGATCCTGACTAAGATGTACTATTCATGTAAGCCTTTTTTCCTTTTTTACCATTATCTCATATACTTTTACTTTTTGAATTTTATTGATGCATTTGGAAATGGTAGTTTAATCAGTGTTCATAGATCTACTTCTTATATAAACATCTTAGTCAGCAGCATCAAAGGATGAGGTGGTGAAGAAGAGTGTTAGTCTCCTGGTAGAAATGGCAATGTATACTGTGGAGGTCAAGCAAACCATGGAGGTTATACAAGAGGGGGAAATTGATACCATGATATCAATTGAGGGGTTTGAGGTGAGGCCTATGATGTGGTTGGATGAAGGAGTTATGTGGGTGGAGCCAGTTATAAAGGTGCCGCTAGAGGTAGTTATTGATGCTAAAGTCTCCATTGAGGAGGTGGAACTTTTTCTGGTGTATAATGTGATTAGGAAGGTGGTTTTGGGTATTTATACCCCCAAATTTACACTGATGGAGGATACGAGATCTTATTATAGAATTTCACCACCAATAATAGTAGTTGAGGAGGTCGGAATGGTAAACTCTACCATAGACGTACCATAAGGGGAGTATAGGATTCTGATTTCGGTGGAGGAGCTCATGAGTATCTGTTCCCAGGAATATATTTCCATTTTATCACACCTAAGTACATGTATACAAATGACCCATACACGGAGGTTTTGGTGGTATTCTCTCCATATGATCTTATACCACCGAAATACATTGATGATTCTAGCATGGATGTCACTGAGGAGAAACAGATAGTTCATTACATGTCATGGAAGTATTTCTAAATCCTCATCACCTGTACCCAGATAGTTCACCTTCCTATAATGGTGGGATATCTACACCACTATTTTGTCATCCTAGAGACTATTGGTGTAGACTACAAAATCCATCACACACCGAATTGAGACTTACTCGTTGATCGGACATGTGCTGAATGGTAGGTGCTTGATGTTTCCTAGAAGAAGCACAAGGCTGAGAAAACCCATTCAATTCTGGTAGATAACTGGTAGTTAACCTACTTAAAATGGTTTGTGATGTAGGATAAGGAATTCAATGCTCATCGAGCTAAAATAGTTAATAATTTCAAGTCCCAATTGGAGGTGGTCATGGCCAAGGTGGAGGGGGCGACAACCTTGTTGGCTATGTGTCAAGATGAAAAGAAGTGATTGTGTATTAGGCCTGAATAATTCTATCCAAAAATCACTGAATAGAAGACATACTTAGAGGAGTGGTGGTAGACTCTGGGGGCCACTCAGCTGAGGCTGTTTGTTATCAAATGGTCTATCACTGAGGGAAATATTTCGAGTCATCATGCAAAGGCGAGGCTCCAACATGTGGATGACTCTCTAAAAATTCGGTTGGTTTATGTTAAACTCAAGCTTGATAAAACATGATCATTTTTATTTATTATTTCACTTTTATCATATTGATGAGGTTACCAACAATCAATCCCTAGGCTCACATGAGTCATGAATGGGGTGAGAAATAAGGGATAACCAAGTGATATCTCAATCATATGAGATTTTTTGGAAATTTTCACTCAGGGTATGAACTTAGTAATTGACCATCAGGAGTATTCAGGTCGAGAGGGGATATATATGGAGATTGGGGCTCTCTGAATTTTTTTATTTCATTTCTAATGTGCTCTAGTGGACTGATGGGGAAATTCCATGGGCATTGAATTCTAACAGGACAAAGATGAATGAAGTGTTTAAATCATGATGAAAAAATTTTGAACACAAGATGAGTGGTGTTACGATATAAGATAAATGTTATCCATTTTGGAAACACATCATTTATAAAACCTAGCTAGTAATGGGGACAAAAAATCTAGTTCAACCACAAATATTTCTCAAAATAAAGGACTTGTGTCATAATTTTATCCAAATTTTCTATATAATTTGACTCGGATAGTATGTGAGCCACCTTTTCTAGGAACCATTGTTGTTAGAGGGGTTTTTTGGACATAAAAGAGTATGACGTTCTATATAAGAGGACATTCAAAGCACGAGGATGAAATGTTAGAATGATCAAATGGATTCTAACACTCTTCAAATTATGGCACCATGACTTAAAGAATATTTGTGAAGAGTATTATTGTTAACAAAGTTCAAACTCATCTTCTAGGGAGAGCATCATCTTAGACGACAAGCGATGGTCAAAGAACATGAATGATGTAGTTGGGGACCAAAAGTAGAGGAAAGGGATTCTCAAGAATGATCATATGATACCTCATAGTTTTAAACCATTCTATGGGGTTGATAGACACGTAGTTTAATGTCATATTTTAAGGTTGTTAGACACACATTTTAACATCATACGATGAGGACGATGTATCACGTAGTTTAACATTGTGTGACAAGGACATAGTGTGTGGCGATTATGCACTGAGCTTCCCATCATTTCTTCCTCTTATCAGGTCAATATAGAATTCCATTTCTTTTGAACGGGGTAGGGTTATAGTTTAGCATCATGTTGAAGGATTTCTGAACCAACATGAAAGGACTCATCTGACCGTAGTGGTGGATGGTGTTATAGGGTTTCAAGATGAGAGTTCTCCCTAGAAATTCTTATAGGGATAGGGAATCCTAGAAGACCCGACACAAAGAAAAATAATTTGGGGTGATTCATACAGATTTTAAGGTCATAATGTCCTGAACCTTTGAGAGGAAGATAATTTAAGGGAATTATTATTGAACCATGTGGTGGTGTGTCTTGAATAGATATGTGTAGTACACTAGATTGATAAACCTAATGCGAATTGATGTTCCAGGTGGAACAATTTTACATGAAATATTTCTGATGAGACATACACATAGGTTAGATTCATGAATCTTAGACTTAGACTCCATGTTTAAGGTCATAGAGTGTGGACCATGGGGTGGAGTTCCCATAGAGGATTTGTATAGTGTGGTGGACTAATAACCCGATGTGAATGAATGTCCAAAAAGACCCCAATGTCAGAAATTTTGTTTCCAAGGGGAAATACATGCAATTTAATGTCATTATTCTTAGACTTGACTCCAAATTTATGGTCATATATTTCAGATCATGTGGATTCTAAAGTGTTTGGTGTGAGACAAAAGAGTAGTTACCCAATGGGAATTGGGGTCCCAGAGAGGCCATGTGCCACACAAATCATGATGGGTAGAATACACACAGTTCAAGGTCATGAGGCTTGGACCCTAAGGTGGAATGTATTAAAGTAACATGTGAGATATCAATAAAAGATAAACAGACATGAAGAGAGGGACATAGGAGGCCACTCTATTTCAAGAAAAACAACAATGTGAAAACTCGCACATAGTGTAAGTTGATGATTCTTAGACCATGGATTATAGTTCAAAGGCATGAAGCATTGACCATAGACTCCTAGTTTAAGGTCATAGAGTTCAAACCATGAAGCTCATGCGTCACAACATTTCTTGATGGAAATCCCCTCATAAATCCTAATCACATATGATCCATGATCAGTGTTATAATCCTGGAGCAGTATGGTTCTAGCATTACTTTTAGGGGAGAACCCAATGAGGGGAAGAAGTGGCTAAAAAATCCCACAGGTGAAATTGTGACTTTTAATACATGGATAGTGAAATATTAAGAACTAATGGTTGGGAAAAAACTATTTAATGTGTTCTAAACATAGGTTCGATACCCATATTAGTTAAAGTTGGGGTGATAAAATATAGGATTGACAATTAATAAAGTATAAAATTCAATATTTTTTGTTTATTACTGAAAATTTTCAAAGAATGTTCCTAGAACGGTATGTGAGCTAGTGTGTCAGGAGGCCATTTCCTTAGGGAGCCTTTCAACATTGGAAGGATTATGGTTTTCTAAATTGGGGAAATCGCTAAGTACCAAAGAGTAATTAGGGAATGTACTAAAAATAAGGCGATGTCAATAATGGGCCTGGGATAGAATATCTAGCCATCAATACATATCCCATAACAATGGGAATCAATATTTATGTAGTTTTGAGAAACTATGTCACAAAAGAAAGACACTAGTAGGGTGAGCCTATCTGGAAACAATACCATTTAGTCTCACATTAGGAGGTATCCCATTTTGAAATGGGGTAATGTGTGGTTCATCTCATATTGGTTATATGAGGAATCCTAGGTTTGTACATGGTAAAATCATTAGCATCCCATACTTATTGAATGAGGCATATCAGTTGTATAGGGCTATTTCCTAACATACCATACTCATTTCAGAGAACATCCAGATTTCAGACAGTGTAAGGCTGTATTTTAACATCATGTGCTAAGTATGGTGGGCTTTATATTTTAAATTCATATAACTCAGATTAGGGATGATACTAGTTTTAATTCATAGATCTCCTACTGTATGAGATATTACTGGTTTAATGTCATGTAACTTTTACTAGGGGTACATGTATCCCAATGGTGTTTTCATGACATGAAAGAGAGATAAATTGATGTCAATAGAGGTCCAAATGGGACCTTTTCAACAACAAATGTGACAAATTGTACCTTGAATTGGTATTGAGACATTGGGGAAGGAAATATCCCACATAAAAATGGGGTTTTTCCCAAGATGAAATATATGGGAATCACTATGTATCCGTTGAGGATACAAATCATTTCGTACAAAGTTATGAATGATGGGGGATGTATAAGCTTACTTGAAAGAAGTCCGTGCAGATGTGGTGTTAATATATATAGTTTAGGGTCATTGTGATGGGACTATGGGTGGGTGGGTGTTCAAGGATTTTTATGTTGTGAAAGATATAAAACCCGACATTAATGGAGACCAGGAGGCCCTAAACCACATAAAGAAATCCTAAATCTAGTAATACAAAATTTAAGGTCTTACTGTTTGTACCAAGTAAAATAATTTAATGTATTGTTTATTAAACTATGGGAAATAAATTTAATGTAATTATTCTTGGAATATGGATGGAAATGTTCATTCCTATGGTAAATTAAGGGAAAAATTGAAACATTTTATTAAAGGAGGGAATATGCTAATGTACCACAAAAATACTAGGAAGAAAATGACAGATAGTTTAGGGTCATAATTCTTAAACTGGGAGAATGTAGTAGGGAATTAGTTTAAATTCATGATGCTTGGAATGGAAAGATGTTAGATTCAAGTGTAATTTGTGTCATGAAATTGGTAATACCAAGAATTAATTGATCAAATGGGGATTATTCACTACATGAACACCTTAAGATGAAAACACAAAGTTTCATGTTCTGATTTTGGGCCCATAAATGGGAAATTTTCCGAAGAGTTGATAAATTTTTGGTTGGGCCCAAAGATAAAAATCCATGAATCGCTATGTATCTTATGAGGATGGGAGTCAAGTCACACATAGTTATAGAACTTGTACTGGTAGAAGACTAACACTAATAGGGGATATCCTCTCTGGTGGTGGAATTGAGACATCACATAGTTGTAGTGAGTCATCCCATGTTCAGGGTATGGGGTAATGTTTGTATCTATATCCTACTTATCATATAAGGATTCCTTGATTTATATGGTGTATGATAATCTCTCCTTAAGAGGAACCCTGATTTTATACGAGTTAAGATTGTAGTTTACCATTATTCACATAGGGAGTTCGTCTTTTCTATATAAAGACATACTACTTATACTAAATGAGCTATAAATAATTTAAGGTTATAATTCATAGACCCTTGGAAACAATATTAGGTTGGTCTACAGGGACCATAGATTAATTAAACTCAACCACATTGATACATATCCTACAAAGACACCTAATACCATACGATTCTTTCTTGTTGTGGGAAATATGGAGTGGTGAAGGAATTTCCCTGACATATGGAAGTACACAATAGGGGAAAAAAGATGTCGGGTTGAGAATGTCCAAATGACAACAACATGAACTGAATCACAGAGGGTTAACACCATGGGTGTTTGAATTCCATTAAAACATTGGGATGTGGAAAGGGGACAAATTATGAATTCCAATATCAGAACAATGAAAGGGGTGACTGATAAATATGGACCACTATTTACTGGGTTCATGTCATAGGACCTGTTATAGATCCAATCAAAAATGAGGTTAGAAAATACATAATTGACCATTGACTATGTTTAAGAAATAGGATCCATTTTTTGTGAGAGATTAATTAAGGAATTGGCATAGGACTAGTTGTGATTCACTTTATCCAAAAACAATCACCATTAGGGGGTCTATTTGTATTTTAAGGATGATGAGGATACAAATTGATGAGGAAAAAATGTGTGGAGATGGATTGGGGTAATGTTCATGTTAAAATAAATACCCTAGTATCTACCACATAGAGTATCTAATCACATAAAAGGGTAATGTTATAGGGAGGTGTTTGAATCGAATTTTTAGTACAGGGGTCCCATGATATGGATAAGAACCCGCCTTGTGGAGTTGAGGGTCCTTGTAGAGATCATACCATAACTCTTTGTTTAATTATGTAGATTTTAGACCAATGGAAAATAGTTCGATGTCATAAGTCTCAGACAAAGAAATACTGGTTTACGGTCATAATGTTTAGAACATGATTGGATTTAAACCTGTTTTGACCCCTCTCTTGAGTCACTTCAAACTTACCGAATAACGAACAGCACGAATGGAAGATGAAATAAAGTACATGGTGAATGTTGCCTATGTTTTATTAGTTGGAGTCTTGATTTATGTTATTTTTTGTACTCATCCATTCATTGATAATTTATTGGGAGTGGTCATCTAGTTCATGGAAAATACAAGGAAAGATCATTAGGAAGCTGTAATGTGGATTATTCAGTATCTCAACGTAATGAAAGGTATAACACTATATTTATATATAAAGATCTATTACTTGGTTTTATAGATGTATACATTGGGGTTGATTCTGGTTATTAGAAGATCATTACCGTATTTTTCTTTAACTTTGTTCAAACATTGATTAGTTGGATATCTAGGATAAATGAAGTGGTTTCACTTTATAAAATAAAACTATAGTATATGGTTGTGATGGAAACTAAAAAAGAGATATTGTCATTGATGCATTTATTTGATTAAATGGTATGTATTTAGGATAAAGGATTGATATAATATGATAGTCATACTGTTTTGAATTTGGATAGTAATCCATTGTTTTATTTAAGAACTATTCACGTTTACATGATGTACAACTAAATCTAAATGATGTTGGATAATAGAGTATTGGTGTTTCAAAAGAGAGTTGGGAAAAAGAATCCAGCAGTCATGTTTACAAAGGTTTTGGGTATATAAATATTGAGGCTATATAAACCCTCAGTTGGACTTGGGTAAATAAAAGGTGGTGGAGAAGCAATGTAAACAATAGAAGTGGAAGTATGTTTATTATAATGAATGTAATTTAGTGAATTTATCTCTGAAGTAATATTCAAGTAGGATTTTGTTGTGTTTTTTGAATGTCTACATTAGATGATCGATGTCATTCATCTTAAAAGAGTGGTTCTTAAATATCTTACATTTAATAATGTTTTGATAGTGGTGGTTTTATAATAATCATTTTATAAAGTTTGTTTTGAAAGTGTTGTTGTATAGAAGGGGATTACTCTTAGGTTCTCAGTGTATGTAGTCATGTTTCAGGACATTGGATGGTACTTATAGAAGGTTGTGGTGGTTTAGTTTTCTATTCAAAGGTTGTTGATTTACCAAATATGAAATTTAAACTGAGGATTTATATAGGAGATCAATGTGGGAATGATAGAATTGATGGACGTATGTATTTCTCAAAGGTCGATGAAACCAGATGAATTGCTAAAATTATCTATAAATATGATGGTTGGGCCACCTTTTCTAGTATGAACTAACTCCAAGTATAAAATTATGATTAATTGTTTTATTAATTGGCATGATAATTTTGTCATAAGTTATATTATTTAATTTTAGGAAATGAAATTGTGTGGTGTTTTTACCATATATAGAATAATTTTCATCTCAACCATGAAAAACAAAATTTTTCCTTATTTATTTCTATTAATTTAATTGTATAAAAGTTATGTGTATATTGTATGTGAATAGAGCTAAATCCGTTTTTGACATAGAGTGATTATTTGGGAGAAAATTAATTATTCCATGTTCTGGAAAAGTAAATATTATATAGTTCCTTCTGAAATATTATTCCATCAGGTGATTCCAGATTGACCACTTCAGGTGGTTTATCAAATAAATAGTTCAAGGGTAATTCTCTACATACTGAACCCATGTATACTCTAAATTCCTAATATAAAACCTATTATCTCTTTTATAAATATAATATGCTTAAACGATATAAATATTATCATATTCAACCGCTAATAGTGAGTAAAATTAAACTATCCTGTTCTATGAGGGAAAACATAAAAAATAAACTATTTCCTTGTCTGATTTCACCACCCATGTGAGAATATAGAAAATAAACATGAAACTAAAAAATTATACAATATGTATTACCTATTACATGACATGTTTTAGTTGTTTACACATCAATTTTTATTTCTTCTTACCCAGTTATCCAGAATTTAATTTCCAAACAGATATAATGAATGTCCTAGGAACTACTAAAGATCATATCATACTTCATGTACACATCCTCTATGTTATTTTTTATATATTACATATAAACTATGGGGAAATTTTATGAATACATAAGGGTCAACCTCTTTACAGATTTGGAATGATCCCTTTTTAAGGAAACATAGCCTTATAGAATTCTTCACTACCATATGTAACATAAAACCTGAACTATTTCTTTTCCAGAATATGGAATGAGCATTTTCTAAAGTGGAATATCATATGAAACTATTTGACGCTTCACCCCTATCCCTCACCATCACATATCCACCCAATTATAATATCTGTAATGACTCCCATGAAAAAATATCATAGTACTCACTAAAGTTCATAAATTTTCATCATATTACTTAAAAAATGTTTTCTATTGATTTCCACTAATATAAGATCTAAATTTCAAATTTGCGAGTTTACTAAATATCACATAATCATTAAAAATATAATTTCGTCAGTAATATCAATCATTAACAATATATCAATAATTATTACATGAATCTAAAACTGTAATTGAAGAAAGAATCAGACATCCATGGTTTATAATTATATCTAAGAATTCTATAATATTAGAATTTATCAATATTCAATTAGAAACTATATTCCACTATTTTCATTCACCAAAATTCACAAAGAGTGGATGTTTAGTAATTATACAAAAGAAACACTTATTATTCCCAAATATAAATTCTCAATGTTATAACTTTAACCTAATCATCCACAAACAATAAAGGAATAGAAATTTCATAGTGAATCCAAATATGAAGTGAAAGTCGAGAACTGCTTGCCTTAATTCCATAATGAATACTAAAATTTGATCCTCAAATGATCTCCACCAACCAATCATCTAATATTGTCATGTGTTATTATCTATTTTAATTTCCCCCCACATGTTTACATGAAAATTCAAAATAAAATCTCTTTATAAAGAGAATTGAGAGAAATGTGTAATTTTAAAAATTGGGGGAAAATGTTCTGGGTGGAAGAGTAAACTCCAATTAATTCACCATCTAATTTTTTCCTCATAATCTAATTCTATAATTTATTCATAGAAATTATCTTATTAGAAATTCCCTATCCCTTACCATTAATTTTATAATTACTTTCAATTCAAACCTCCCATTTAATACACATCTTTACATTACTATCTTTCCTTGTCATGCTCACAAAATTCAAACCCTAATATCTTCTAATAAGTCCACATCAAAACCAATGAATGATTTATATCACATTCCATATTATTAATTTTATCAACTCCATAAAATTATGTTTTACACTTTTGAATAAATGATAAATAACTGCCACTAATGTCCAAAATCTTTTAGTGAAAACCAATCACTTCAAAAAATTACTAAATCATTACCCAAGGGTAAACATCCCATCATGAATTGAATATCATGTTCTAAATTCCATTCCATACAATATAAAAATAACATTTTACCTTTATTGTCCAACCACATGACCATTTAATAATAATATTTTAAAGGAATTAATGCAATAATATATATCACATTATAATCAATATCAATGAATTATTAATAAATATTAATTAATTTTTAATATTTAATATTTAATATAAAATGTAAAGTAAATAATATATAATTAAAAATTAATAATTATCAATAAGAATTAATAATTAATTAATAATTACTAGTTAATTGGTAAATATTTAGTAATTAATAATTTTAACAGAAAATTAATAAATTAATAAATTATTGTTGTTGTTGTATTCATTATTATCTATGAATTATTATTAAATAAATAATAAATAATAAATAGTTGATAATTTATTCCAAATAACTAATTATTAATAATAAATAATTAATTAATAAAAATTGGTAACAATAAATAAGTAATAATTCATTAAAAAATATACATTAATAATTAATATTTAATATTTACTTATTATAAATAAAAAATATTTAAATATTAGTAGTTTTTATTACTAATGAATAATTAATAACCGAAAATTATTAAAAACTAATATTTAGGAATTAATAATTAATGAATAATTATTTTTAATTAATGATAAATAATTAATTAATTAATTTTAGTTAATTATTAAATGTTAATAATAATAAGAATTATATTATATATTAAAATAAAAAATAGGGTATATCTTATAATTATGACCAAATGTTATGATGGTTGTAGGTTAGATATTTTCATGGTCACACTCGTGTCTGTAGGTACAACATATGATCTATGTCATAGTCAACCATGGTTGTCGGTGCCTTATTAAGAATATTTATAACCATGGTCACACGTTAGTGTAGTCATTGGTATATCTAATGACAGTAGTCCGAGGAGATCGTCATCATATGTAATTCATAACCATGATCTTGGGAAACTATGGTGAAAAATCATGGTCATAAAATACTTCTCTAATAGCATGGTCTGATAGAAAAATGATTCATGTTTTTAACTCACCAAAATGGACTAGATAAAAAATATTGTGATTTTAAGCGGATTAACCTAAAAATATGTCAGAAAAACCATCGTCATATTTTATTTTTTAATTTAATGTCATTTCCATTTTATATAATATTTCTTATGTGGAACACAAACAAACATTATATATATGTGTTGAATATATATATACACTAACATTTATTTGATAACCACAAAGTATTTAATTATTAAGGATCAATTTTTTAGTGATATTCCATTCAATTTTGTATTGGGGATGTTGTGGAAGGACATGAAGCTAAGGAGTCAAGTTTAGAGTAAAATCTCATCAAAAGTAAAAAAAATAAAAAATTTAATGACTTTCACTACACCATGATTTCTTATTAGGATAAATATTTTATTTAAGTGAAAAAGGATAACTATGGTGTTATTTTTTTCCATAATGGAATATATACTTCATTTTGGCTTCATTAATTATGATGTTGTTATTTATATTGTCCTAGGAAATGATTTTAGAGTCGTGTGTAACACCCTAATATATTAGTATCAATTTACCTTCAAATGAATTTTAGTATGAATTTCATGAGATGCACACAACACCAAAATAAAATGAAAAATTAAATGCCTATTAAAATAATTAAATATAATATGAATCATCAACAAGATTATTACAATATTAATAATCTTTCATGTAAATAAAGAGATAATAAAATTGTTTATCATAAAAACATATATTTAAATACAATATAAATTGTTTTTATTTTTAAAGGATAAGTGATATTTTTTAAATCCATGAAATTAATTAAATTAAATATTTATAAGATAATTAATTGATTAAATATTATTAAAAAATAAAAAGGGATATTTTTCATCTGTTTTTAAAGTGTTGTGTATTTTACCTAATAAATTAAATTGATCACTCTTAAAGTATCAAAATGATAATATGTAATATTTCAAACTAATATATTAAGAATAATTTAATTATAGATTTATCAGAAATAAGATTAAGAAAATTTAATGTTTAAAAAAAAAATTTCATTAAAAATACTTTTTATTTATATTTTAAATTTTAATTTAAAATTTAAACCTATAAATTTTAGATTTATTAATTTTATGATATAAACTTCATTTTTTAATTCATCATGTCATAATTATCTTAGGAATAATTATTGTGTTTTTTAAATTGTTTATTTTTAGGTGAATACAAAAAAATACAATTTATACCTATACTATAAGTTTTATGAAATTATCATTAAAGGAGTATGAGACAAAAAATTATAAAAAATCAGTGATCAAAATTTAATTTAAACTATTCATTTAAAAATATTTTTTTAATTTATAAAATATATATTTAAAATTTTGGAACTTAAGTAATATTTATTTCAATAAAACATAGTTTTGGTCTATTTATTTTTATTGGGTTTCCACAATCTGGAATTACGTTTTGGATTACTTATAAAGAATAAAAAAACTAAATTTATTATTAATAGACTACTTAATTTTGTTAAAATTGATAAATTTTATAATATTATCCCAACCAAATTTTTTATTTTTAAAAATACCCTTTTCCTAAAAATGGTTTTCTATCATTATGTATGCTATATATAAAATTAATTTTCCTACACATATAAATTTTATTTGATATAAAGTATTAGTATTTTTAATTATTATTTTAAATTTATAAAATTAGTTCTATTTTATTTTTTTATAACTAATAAACTACTGTGGTAAAAATTAGTTACCACTTTAAAAATAAAAAAATAAAAAAAGTGTAAAATATAAGGGTGGAAGACATAAAAAATGATAAAAAAATGTCTTAAAATAAATATTTTATGTATTTCATGAACAAAATTTATCTCTACTCTGTTATTTTTCATTTTTGTGCCAACTTTCCTTTTGAATAATTTTCTCCATTTATATAAAGAAGTAATATGTTAAAACATGTCATTCCCTAAAATTATAAAAGATGCCTTCCACCTCCCATACAAGGTCCCTCTAAAAATAAAATTTCCTATTAAATACATATCCTTTTTATCTTCTAAAGATTATTATTTTATTAAAATAATCCTATATTCATAATAAATTTTCTCAAGTCCTTCATTTCCAGGATGTCCTTCAAGAGAATGTTTAAATTCTCAACGTAAGTATTAATCACTCTATAATATTTTTCCCGTCCTATCCATCTAATGAAAACTTATATATAATTATTAAACTATTATGAAATAATTATTATTTATAAAATTACATATTCATATTTATTGATTAAACATTATCTAACTTTTCCCCTTTTCTTAAAAAATGAAATTTTATTTTTGTGTAACTATAGACTACCACCTCCATGAATGAAATGTATTTATTTTTATCACTACCATGAATTACAAGATAAAAAATTCTATTTAATGAAGTAATAGTTAATTTATATAATGATTCTGATTCTATGAAAGATAAACCATTTCCCACCCTTTTCTTATTATATGAAAAATAATAACATTATCCATGTGTACATGTGGAATACCACCTTCGTGAAGAGACATATTTCATTTTACATATCTCTAGTTTTTTTATTATATATATAAATATCTTAAAGTATGATTCACTGAATTAAAACTTATAAATAATATCATTATTATTTTATAATAATTATATTATTCTAAAATATTTACTTTATTAATTATACTATCTAATTGATTATAACATGTTTTTATTGGGTCGATTAAACCACCTAAATAAACAATTCTATAAATTTATATCATTGATGACTATAAAAAATTAACTACAACTATTATTAGACATTAATGATCAAATAATTTCTGGTTAAGGTCCTAAAAAGGATATATTAATATTTAGTGTATTATTAATACCATCCTTTTTCCATTAAAATTTACGGAAACAAACACGTCACCAATTTTTTCCCAAATAACCATGAATAAAACTCTCATGGAATCAAATTGAAACCTTATAAATGATTATATAAAATTTATTACATTAACATAAATAATATAGTAATGATAAAATTTTATCTAAGATAATAAGTATCATCATCATCATTACAAAACTCATTCAAAGAAAATTAAACTATTAAAATATGGTGACAAAAATTAACATTAAAGAGAAAATGAACGATTAATTAATGATTATAATTAAAGAGTATAAACCATATTATATTTTAATAAGGTTATTTAATATGTGATTAATATGTTTATGTTTATGATACATGAGGCTAAATTACTTTTTTCAAAGTTGAGTTTAATGGTAAGGGTTTCATCTCAAATTTCATTCATTGAGACTTGTTTTGTATTATGTGCCTATTTTTGTTTCTGTATTGTATATTATGACAATTTTACGTATTATATCTATATTATATCTTTATTCATGGCATTTAATGTGTCATTTAATGTTTTATTTCTTTATATATTTTTAGTCATATGTTATAAAAGATGTATGGGTGTTTCTTAACTCAATACCATTTCATTTTGTCATAATGCTTCTTGTTGGACATTTTTATTATATGATGGGTAAATTATATTATTTGGATGTATTTTATTTTATTACCATTTTTTTGGATTTACATTTAAATAACTTAAACCCCTTTTAAAATGATTCTTACTTCATGGATTACATTGTTCTTAAGGAATTTTGATGACTTAAACTAATTTGAGTGAGTTGTAATGATTCATCTTGAACTTATTTCTTTAATGTTTCCTATATTCCACACCAAAATTTTATTTTATGGTTATTTATATTTTTATATAGAGAAAATTAAATTTTAATTTAATAATGATTTTATAAATAGTTTCTTTGTCATAAAATTATAGTTATGTTAGGTATAATTTTCATCCTCTCAAATATTCCCATTTTCTTCCATATCAATATTTTACCTTCCCACCAATGTTTTAATCCTTATTTAGAAATCGAATTATGTTTTATTTCATGTGAAACTCATATTTCTCTTTATCTATTTTTATAAGTAAGTTTATTATCCCTTTTATGATGTAGGTTTTCAATAAATTAATTTAAAAATAATAAAATGGTTATCCTTCCATGATCGTATGTTTTATCCTCCCCTTTAAATTTTGTCTTGATAACTTTATGTATTTTCATGGATCCATTAATTATTATTCTTATTGAAAGTAAAAGTTTTCAAAATATTTCACTTCACATTTTTGAAAATGACTTTTGAATGTGGCTCACTAGTTCAAAATTTTTTACTGCTGCTAAATGGTTTTTTGAATTTTTTTTCTATATTTTTTGTGTTAAACATTATTTTTCCAATATGACCATTGATTTCAATTAATAATCCATTAAATGTTCTAAAATGGTTTTACAAATAAATTTAATTCTTAATTATTTTAAATGAAAAATGTGTAGTTTATTTTATTTTTCAAATTATTCATCTAATTTTCATAAAAAAATAAGTTTTCATATATGTCAACATCCTTAATATTTCTTATATTACAATGAGGATATTTATAATAAAATTTTTATCTTATCGAGAAGTATTATGGAATTTCTAGAAATTTTTTCATGAAACCCATCTATTTTCAATGGTTTAATAATGTGATGTTTGAAGTGTTAATGTTATAATATAACACATCTGTATGGATGATTATTTTTACGAAGGTTTTGGTCCTATATCACCCCCAATGCATTGGATTTATATTTTAATTTAAAAAGATATTTAATTTGTGTGTGAATATAAGTGTGGCCAATTATTACCATAAGTATTATGCGTGATTATAATCATGGATATCGATGTGCACATGGATTGTTTCAGAGAATAAGTTTGGTTTGATTTTATTATAAATATTCTTGGTGAGTATAAGTGTACCCAGCTATACTCATAAATATTATGATTTAGTATAACTATGGTTAGCTATTCTGGAAAATACTATATATGTGTATAAGTTCATTTATCTATTCTCAGATGGATTTTTCATGGAAATAATTTCAAATGGATTCTCTATAATGTTATAAATTTATATTCTATTGTGTATACCACATTTTTACTTTGTGTGAATTTATTATGCCCCATGTATCATGTATATTGCCTAATGTATATTCTCTCACACTCATATGGAATGGTACATTATTTTTCCTTTTAGATTACATGTCTTTATATGCCAAATTATGGAAAACTATTATTATTCCATGATCCTTTTAATATGATATTTCTCTATTACTCATGGTTCCTTATATGCTTAAAATCTAACCCTTTGATGAAGTTTTAATTACTTTTTCCCTTACTGTGTGTTTTATCTCTCCCCTTTCTTATTTTTCCATTCTTTGAGAAATGAATATGTGTATAACTTATAATAAGTCATGAAGTGATTCCATTATGGGTCAACTATAGAGAAATGTCCATAATTATTTTATGTTATGTTTCTTTTGTAGCACGTACTTGAAGAAACTAATAATTTAATTCATGGGATTGTTTGATTATTTGTGTGTTATAATGTTTAACTTTTTCAAATTATAAAACTTAAAAAAAATATTTAACTTGGTTTATCTCACTTGGTATCAAATCGTATGTGTAAAGTATGTATTTCTAGAACCGGGCATGGGATTTTGGGTTTGGGGTGCCTCATTTGTTATTAGAATAAGGTTTAGTTATTTTCATGGATTATTTTTTTATTTTTAGACATTGGGATGAAAAACATTTAGTGAAAATCCTAGAGATAAGACTAGATATATGGTAACATCCATATTTTTTTTTCTAAAATATAGAATATATAGTTTCCTAGATATTAAATCCATATCTAGATAATATATGTTGATGAAGGATCTATCAAAAATATACAATGGGGTAGTAACCATAAAATGGGTTTATTGGGTATCCACTCAATCATCAATCGATACGCAATAACGGCCTAAATAAATACCTGTTTTGACACTACATGAGATATTATTTAACAATTCACATGCTCTTTATAATCTGTTATGAGGTATTTGAATAAATTAATGTCAGAGAGCCTAATAGGAAAAAAAGTATGAAAGAACAAGATTAGAAACAATAGATTCTTATGTTAAGTTATACATATCATTTATGATTCATTCTATGTAATGTTATGGTTTTAATTTTTCACATTTATTAATTTAAGTTTTCTCAAACCTCGAATTTACTTTTTATAAAATAATGAATGAATCCTAGAGACACCGTGTTAGCTATTGGAGATACTGACAATGTTGTGACTCACCCAATGAGAAACCTAACAAGATTTAATCTAGTGTTAAAAATCTTATGGTAATTATTACCTAGCTATCATGTGTGATTATTGACAACCATAACCATAATAATATACCATACTCACCAGATAATTCATGGATGAAGTTAAATTTGAGTTCTCGAGTTAAAGTCAAAAGATTAATGAATATTCAATTCCCTATATGTCATGAATTTGGGAATAATTACCAAAGATAATGTATTAATGAAATAATGAAATGATTAAAGTGAGGAAGGATTGTCTATAAATATAATTATTGTTAGAGGGAGATGAAGAAGTTGGGAAATACAATGGAAGGGGTAAAGGTTCCAACTATTTATCCACCCAATACTCAATGATTGAAATGAAATTATTTTTGTAATTATGTAAATCAATGAACTAATATAAGGGATAACATGAATAAAAGGAATTAGCTACCTCCAAAACCATGGGAAAAAAGAAAATCCAATTCATTAAAAACTGCTAATGTAGGTCATGATAACTATGTGAATATTTATATTTATGGTACACTTATCATCCACTCAGAAGTAATGTATATATCATTTTATTTTGATTATAGGTACTTTAGTATATATAAGAAGTTTTCTAAGAACATTAAATCACCACTTTGAAAATTTGATAATCTAAAATAACTTTTAGTTAAAAGACTATTATCTCCCAATCTAATGTTTATGGGAATATGATTTATGAAAATATTTGATTACTTTTATGGGATTTTAGAAATTTACTATTTATATCGATATAAAATTTATATTAATTACCAGGATAAGGGTATTTAGTTTAAATTATTGAAAAAGTAATCAATTTTTTATATTCCTATTATGAGGGAAGTTATGAGTTTTCTATTCCTTTATAATATAGTGAGGATAATAAATCATAAAAAATTTACCTTATGAAATTCATATCTTATCTATTCCCTTAATTTTTTCATTAATGAGTAGTAATTAAAATTGCGATGGTATAATTTATTTAAGGGGTGAGAATGTAACATCCATATATTTAAGTATCAATTTTACTTTAAATAAATATTATATTGAATATTTTTTATTCATGTAACACAAAACTAAAAAAACTAAAACATAACTTATTGAAATAATGCATTAGGATATAAAACATCAATAAAAAAATTTCAATAACAATAAATCCTCAAGTAAATAGAAATATAATAAAGCGATTTATTATAAAAAGATATATTTAAAATCTGTCCATTCTATTATTATTTGTAATTAATGAGTCATTTATTATAATACCAATAAATTGGTTAAATTTAATGGTTATAATATATAATTTATTAAATGTTATTAAAATAATAAAATGAGATATTTTTCAAAAAAATTATTTGTACAGTGTTGTGTATTGTACATAATAAATTAAATTGATAAATTTTAAAATGTTACACTGATAGTATGTAATATTTCCAATTAATATATTAATACATATTTAATAAAAAATTGATATATAGTAACAATAAGATCATTTAATGTATAAAAGTTTGTTTTTCTATAAAAAAGGCTTTCTTTAGATTTTTTATTTACATTTTATTAAAAAATTTATAAATTTTATAAATTTAATTTTATTAAATAAACCTCAATTTTTAATTTATAATTCAAAAATTATCTTATGGTGGATATTTTTTTGAAATAGTATCTTTTAAGGTGATTAGTGAAAAATACATTTTATACCCATATCATTTATTTTATGATGTTTTTAGTGAATAAATTTGTATTTAAAACTAATAAAAAAAATTCATGAAATAAAATTTATTTAATAATGTTCATTTAAAAGTACTATGTTAAATCTAGAAAACTCATGTTTAGCATTTTGAAACATAATTTGTATTTATTTTAATAGAAATTAGTCTTGGTTCATTTTATTTAATTATGTTTTCACATGGTATAATCAGGATTTAGATTTATTTTAAAGCCACATAGTTCTTATTTGTGTACTAGTAAACCAATTAATTTCATTTAAATAAAAAAATTGATAATTTAATGGTAAACTTGATTTTTATGCTTAAAAATATATTTTTTAAGAGTGGTTTTTACGCATTATGTATGCTAAAATTAAAATTAATTTTTCTCACCCATATCAATTTTATTTGATAGAATTTATTTTATATTTTTAATAAATTTTTTAAAATTATGTAATTAGTCCAATTTTATTATATGTCTTAAAAAATAAATTACTTAGGTAATTATTAGTTATCATGGTAAAAAAATGGTTAAAGAATAAAATACAAGGGTCAATAGATTAAAATTTGTTAAAACGTGTCTTTAAATTAATGGTTGACATTTTCATCCACAAAACCTTATCTATAGTTCATTATTGTCCATTTTTTATTCCTCATTCCATGTGAAACATGTGTTGCATTTATATTAAGAATTTATAGTTACAAAAATTTCATTCTATCCACTTATAAAAGGGTTATTACAATACCAATTCATGGACAATATAAAAATTATAATTCATATTAAAACCATTCCAATTTTACATTACCTAGTGTCTTATTCTATGATCATAAGCCTACGGTCATAATAAATTAGTCTAACTATTCTATTTTCATGAAGTCCTCCAAGAGAAAGATCAAATCATCAACATAAGTACTGATTAGTCTCTAATATTTCAAATTATCTATATTTCTCCTAAAAACCCATATTAGCCATTAAAACATGATTAAATCAGTATTATTTATATAGATATATTTTTTATTTTATTAGAATAAACTATATCCACCATTCAACCATGTGTCTTATGAAAATGAAAACATTGTTTGTGCATACGTGCAAACTACCACCACCATGAATTATGTGATTTATTTTTCATCACTACCTTACATGTATAGTTAAAAATGGTTTTTAATGAAGTAGTTATTTATTTATATCATTATTAATATTATTGAAAGGATATATCATTTATTAAATTTCTCCCAATCTATTGAAAATGAATACATCATATGTGTGTAAATGTAGTCTACCACCTCTATAATCACCCATAAATTATAATGTGCTCTTGTTTTTGTTAGCATAACCACTAGCATGAACAATTCTATAAATGAAGAGCCTAGTATATCATGTTGGTACACTGTGATTGGGAGTGAATTAATATACACATGTTTTTACCAATTTTCTTTTATTTTATATTATCCCTTTTCATTCAAACCCATGTACTTATTACAGTGAATATCTTTTCCCTGTTAACAAACACAATTATACCATATGCAATTATGAAAATTAATGAAGTACAACACACAATATTTTCACAAGGTTCACCCTATATGTGAGTGATCAGGTCCTTTCTGTGTTCGGGATAATTCGAGACACATATTATTAACTAAGAAGCAATCAAAAATTACAAGTGGGATGGTCAGGAATCACCTTGAATCCAAGAAGTGTTGGTATCAACATATTCCAAATATAATGATTCCAGAAAAAATATTATACTGATTCAAAATAGTTTACAAATAGAACACAACCACACTTATAAAGATTTCAAGATACTCCTACAATACAAAAATAATCTTTTTCTTCGAACCACTATGATATTATGATACTGATCTTGATCACTGATTCTAGAATATCTATAGCTGAATGATAATAAATTGTAACACAGAACTGTATAATGCAACTGATTCAAACTACTGCTTCTTTTGAATTATACTCCTAAAAAATCATTCCCAAAAATCAAACTATGCACAATATTTCTCATCATGTGAATTCCCACTATTGAATTTTTGGGTCCAAGTTGGATAGAGAAGGAATTAAGAAGAGTTTTCTTTTGTAGAGTATTGTATTTTGTTGTCAAATAGGATAAATCAATCCACATTGTAAAAGGTCTTTGGAAATATGAGGATTCTTTGATTATTTTTATTTCAAAAATATAATAAGTCGTTCAGAAAACTTGTGATGATATAATTATGAAGGATCGAGGGACAAAAGTTGTTGTGAATAATATTTCGGTTTGATTGGAATGAAGTATGGTACTGGATTATTGGGATGTTAAAATACTTTCCTTGGAAAATCAGACGATGTTAAAGGTGATCGATCAAAGACTATATATCCTGATAGATATGGTTCATGATAAAATAATTTTTATTGTATTTTCTTTATCACAATGAATTTGCATGGGTGTTCTTTCCGAAGTAGATTTTAAGGTGGCATTGTTTTCTAGTGTTTTCAAAATTTTGGGGTCAAAAAATTAGAGAATGGACAAAAGTGTTTTTTGAAAAGGGAGTTTTGTTATAGTGTTAAGGATGATCTCAAAGATACATGCTTGTTATGCTTCAATATCAAAAAATAAAAATATGGAAAAGTAAATAAGGGCACATGAGTTATGGAGTTGTCGCACAAGGTGAGTTTTACCTATACAGGCTTGTGTGAATGATCGAGCGTGTCTAGAGGGAATGTTGAGAACATCACACAGGGTCACAAAAATTATTATAAATATGTGGCTACCAATCCTCATTTAGTGAGAAGATAAGTAATTATATAGAGTCAGAGCTCTTGTCGTGCAAGTGGTGAGGGCAGCCCCGTAGAGAGTTACACAAAAGTAGTGTGCTAGAGGATAGTTTCACACTAATAGTGAGTTGGTAATAAAAGGATGTATGTACCATAAGATTTTAGTATATGAATTATTTTTTGTGCAAGTTTGGAGGGGCGTGAAAGAAAGGAACTCAACAATTTTGGGTATCCATGTTGTTAATTACATTAATAAAGAATATCCGCGCAAATATTAAGTTGTGTGAAAGGATTTTCTTACCATCATTTGGGTAGGAATGTGAAGAATTATTTTAAGAGATCAAATTTCGGATAATTATTCATAAATCACTGAAGCATTGTTTTACTCTATTTGTGCTAGGAGGGAAAAAACACACTATTGGGTTGTTTTTATAGAGCCACATGAGTGTAAGTGTATATCCCACTCATTGTATTCCACATTAAAGGATTGGTATCTAGTGGATTTTGTCGTATTGGTTGGTTTCCATGCCATACCAAGAATATATCTACTATTGTTGACTACTGAAACTTTTAAATTCTTGTGTTCATATGGATGTGTGTTTGTTTTGTGTTTATCATGGATGAAATATTTAATATGAGGCAAAGATGTTTTCAAAATTAAAAATACATAAAAGAAAAATATATCACTAATTCACCCCTCCCCCTCTGAGTGATACTTAGATCCTGACTATGAAACATCAGATTTACTGTCTCATACATACACTATACATTGCATTTCATGTATACACTATACTTTTCAAATTCAATGTAAAGTACTTCTGCATGTATTGCGTGAGATATGTCAACTTCTCATCATAAATTATGCATCCTTCGCATAGCAGATAATATGTGTGACTATAAAATTATGAGTATATTGGTTTTCCAGAATTCTAATTCACAAATGTGTTATGCGTTGTCACCCTCTACATTATAGAAACATAGTTTACAGTGTCTTATTCCACATTGAAAGACAGTATTCGAAATTTTATATATCCATCACATAACCATGGTTATGATTAACATCTTCAAAAAATTAAAAACTAAACTATATAACTAGTTAGCAGAAACACATCTTCGTTGTCTTGTCTTCTTCTCATCGGTTCATGAGAACTAGTTTCGCAAGAACCATAGTACATACTGCTTCTACTTCACATATTTACAGCTTCTATGTCTTCCTTTAATTTAGTGTGATATTTTGAGCCTTCGCATACCAACAGTGCAAGAAAACTTATATGCTTCGTGAATATTTTATTCTCCTTTATAGAATAGCTTCACATTTTTATCAGTTTGTGTATGTGTTACATAAACCCTTCATACGAAAAAGAACAACTATACAAATAATTTTCTCTTTCAGAATATTTTTTTTATTTTACACATAATAGGATTATAATAAAATTAGTTTGTGGTATCTTCATACGCCCATGAAAAAATTGATGATAAGCTTGAACGCACGGAACATGCACCGAATATATAGAGTTCTTGTTCTACACGGTTTCATACTTTCTTTCTCAAGAAAACAACACCAGGATGTGAGAAAAAATTCACACTACAAATGAACACATCTGATTTATTTATAGGCAACATACACCTTCTTTGAACATTATAGAATCACTAAGTCCCATTCAGTTATTGCTTAATAGCTTGCTCTGATCAAGCTTCATTCCACGTATCATCACTGTCACCCTCACCAAATAAAACTGATTTTCCATATCACTATTTCTCATCAAATTGATCTTTACATTATCATGAAAACTTTATTTTATAGTATTTCGATCATGTTGTAGTAAATAGAATGAAGAAATTATAAATGGGTGAATATGTTAGATAAATAGTTTACACCACAATTTAAAGAACATGACAAACAGATCTCTCTAATAGATTCAATTTTGATATAAATCTGTTATATGACGATGCAATTTCATCATGTTTTAATCATTTTACAATAATCAAAACAAATAGGAAATGATCGGATATCTTGAATTGAGCATTAAATAACATTGCATGGTGAAATCTCATTGAATGGGTGCACTCAAATAGCCTCATGTTTAAGAAAATGTGGTGATGATCGAGTGTTCATGATCGATTAGACTGAAAATTACATGTTCAATCCAATTTTTTAAACATCTGAGTGCAAACTACTAGAATCAGAAGACCTAGATAAAAGATGAACAGATCAGAACAGTCTTCATGCCACCTACGTGTTGGTCTGGTGTGTCTCCCTTATGCTGGGTTTCCATTAATTATAGATAACCCTTTTATCATTCAACCATTAAAAAAGTATTTCACCATAGTATAAATCATACCATACACAAATATACTTCACACAAAATAATAAATCTTTTACATGGTTCCTCTTTTTATACAAAAATTACAAGAGAAGACTTAATGATTATAAAAATATGATCCATAACCAATTTTTATATTTTTGTTGGGATTCAAGCATAAATACCAAATCTCCAATTCTTATCAATGTTGTAAACATTTATGTCAAGATCAATTCACCAACGACACATTTTTTTAAGAACTACCGAACAAAACTTCAATTGCCACACTAAAAATTGTTTATTTATTAAAAGAACCTTCTTAAAAATAGAAATAACATCTCCAACATATGAATAAATCTCCAAAACAATTTAATGTTAGATTTCCAGAATACAAACCTTAAATTAATAAAACATTTAATTTTTATCAAACTAGTGAATTTACAACAATTACAACACAAAATATTAATTTTAACCAAATTGGGTTATTCAATAAATTTCAATCATGGATTATCATAAAAACACATCTAATGGTATTATTATAGGATAATGACTAAATAATGTTTTTTAAATGTTCTATTAAAATTTATATTAATTTTTAAATTATTATTAATACCACCATTTTCTGTTAAAAATTCTGGAAACAAGAATGAAAAATATTGCATCTCTATGAATGGTAACTAAAGGTATCTTGTAAAAAATATACACTTTTTAAATAATTATAAATCATTTATTATTGTACCTTAATTAATTATGTAAGGATTAACTTATATCTAAGACATTATGCATAAACATTTTCTTTACAAAAATTATTATAAGACGAATAAACTACCAACATTTGATGATGAAAGTAAACATAAAAGACCTAATTAATGATTATAATTTATGAATATAAATGGTATTATATATGAATAAGGTTCTTTAATGGGTTATTAATATGGTTATGTTTATGATACAATAAAAAATCACATTTAACGAAGTCAATAAAAGAGGTAAGGGTTGAGTTTCATATTTCATTCTTGGATTCATTTTTTCTATTATACAACTATTTTTGATTATATAGTGTATATAATGCCACTTAAAATTATTATATTATTATTAAATATTTATTCATGTTATTTAAAGATTAATTTCATGGTTAATGTTTCATATTATTTTCAATCAAATGTTATAAAATCTATAAGGGTGTTTATTAACTAAATAACCTTTTGGTGAGTTATAATGATTCTTCTTGGACTTCATTATTGTATGATGGATAAATTATTCACTATGATTGTTTTATATTTTATTAATTATTTTTATTGTATATTTACATTTTTATCACCTAAAATACTTTTTAAATATTTATTACTTCATGAATTGGGATCTGTTTAAGGAATTTGTTAACTAAAATAACTTTCATTGAGTTATAATGTTCCATCTTCATATTATTTCTCAAATTCATGGTTTCTTTCACATAAATATTTTATTATATGTTTGTTTCAATTTTTATATAAGGAAAATAAAATTTTAATTAAAATATAACTCTATAAATAGTTTCCTTCTCATAAAATTATAGTGTTTCTAAGTATAATTAGCATCCTCTTGAATTTTCCCTTTTTTCTTCTATTCCAATATTTTATCTTCTTGATAATGTTCATGTCCTTATTTGTAAATCTAAATATTTATTATTTCATGTGACCTTCGTATTTCTGTTTATCCCTCTTTAAATGGAAGTTTTATCATCCCTTTAATAATGTAGGTTTTCAAAGAAGATAATTTAAAATAATAAAATAGTTTTCCATCCATGATCATATATTTTATATTTAACTCTAAACTTCCATGGGATAACATTAATGTCTTTAAAGGAATTTATTATTGAGGATTATATTTAAAACTAATTTTTTTTCAAAACAATTACTTCTTATTTTAGAAAATCACTTTTTAAGTTGAATCATAATTTTATATTTTACGATATGGTTAAAAATGTATGTTGAAATCCCTTTTCACATTTTACCGTGTGAATGTATCCTTTCACTTTTAGAAAAATTATTCTCAACAGATATTACATTCCATGTTTTAAAATGAGTATCCAAATAAACATAATTTATAATTATTTTAAAAATGCAATCATTTATTTGATATTATTTTTCAAGTGACTAATCCAATTGTACCATCCCCTAATCTGGAACTCTCTCATATGGTCGAATCAGGTTGGTTTCAAGTCCTCAAGTTCACCTTATCATATACCAGAGGCTTTAAACTGGCCACAATGGTGTGATAAGTACAACAATAATACTATAACTCATGATATATAGTTAGAAGATAACATAAATAAAAAATATTAAAAATATAAAAGTAACAAACATAGATGAAATAGTAAAAAAAAATAAAACTGGGAATTTAAATGAGGAACCAATAAATGAATAATAATAAATCATTTAATGACAAGTTGATTTAAATCTAAATAGAAAATAGAAAAAAATACAAATAAAAAAATTATATAATAGAAAATAAAATCAAAATACCATAGTCATGAACCACATGTCGGTCTCTTATCCAAACTCATGCCCATCCATGAATCAAAAAATCTTTTATAAGTTCCCTTGAACTTTTCTAAACCAGCATTCATGTAATTTTTTTGTATACTAAATAGAGGTATGAATAAGGTATTAGTGAAATTTGGTAAGTTGACACCACTTTTTCTAAAAAAACTATTCTGATAATAAGTGAATGCAATAAAATTATAAAAAATTGTACTAATAAATTAGTTAATACAATACATAAATCAAACATATTTGGTACCGTGCCAGAATGACTTTGATCTTGTAGCACAATCATGCAAACTATATCCATAAACCATTGAATAATCACATAACCTTGAAAAACCCTCTATATAAGCGTTTTAGACTCCAAGAGAATCCCTATATATATATATATATATATATATTTTAGTATCAACTAGGAAAACCCCTCTATATAAGAATTTCAGAATCAATTGGGACAAGCCTTATATATAATCATTTCAACATGTATCATTTGGGAAAACCCACTATATCATAATCGTCAGTGGTTAATTTGAAAATTTCCATTCATCAATAAACTACCCTTCCACTTATATATCAAATTATAAATAGTCATATCATCCGACCATAATATATTTCCAATGTTATTCTCTATGAAGTAGTCATCTAAGGTCTCATGTCAAGCTAAATAAGCATTAATATTTTATCCAATTCATTATCATTCTGGGGTTCTCTTACCCAATAGTGGCTACAAGCCAGGTTGAAACAACAATTAAATCCAATGGATGGAACCAATATTCCACTTCATGATACATAGTTATTCATTCAATAAAATAATTATTGGACATTTTATAATGGATAAATCATAATATTTTATATACGTGAATATTAAATAGACTATAGGGTTAGGTTTTATACCCTATACCTTTATAAAATTATCAACACAACGCTTTTAACCGAGATCACAAACAAGAATAGATGTAACAAAAATCAAAATAATGATCCTAGATCATATCATATCATGGTCAATAACCCAAAAAACCAATGTCAAAATATTTACACACCAATGATATAGAACAAATGAAGCAAGGGGGGGGGGGGGGGTAAAATGAAACACTGATCAGGGATATGATGTGTGTTCAAGGAATCCAAAAGAGAGGAAAGGGATCCAAAATTTCCTGGAATGAATTGGGGTTGAGAATGGAGGGTTGTAATAAAAGAGTGAAATATATTATATGTACTTCCCATATAAAATATCTGGGGTTAATAAATATAGGGTGTGAAATCTTCTTTCATATAGTGTATTTCTTCTTTAAGAGTTACACTGAAAACCCCATTGAATCAACATAATTTTAAACCTTATGTAACATTACACCACATGTAATATCTTTATGTTGAGTATTCATTTAATATTAGAAACCTGGTTCTTGGGGTATTCCTAGAGCCAGTTGTATGTCGTGTAACCCATTTACATGGTGTCTAAATACCATTTAGACATTTTTTATCCAAGCTTCTATAAAATCCCCTAAACCACCTTCGAAGCCTTCCAAAATTATGGAAAACCATTGTAAGACCTTTTAAACTTTTGATACTCATACTCCATTAATTCAAACAATACATATACCCAAAATTGTGGTCATTTTCCCCAAAAACAGCTCTCAATCTCCAAACGAGATTCAACCAATGATGTTTAAAGGCATGAAAACCAAAAAAAAAGTCTAACCAAAAACCCAAAGATGGTCACAACTAGAAAAAGACAAGATCATACAACCTCCCCACCATATAAGAGCTCCTCCTTGAGCTTCTCCAAGAATAATTCTTGGGCATCAATAATAAATTAGTTCCACTATAATCACATATCAAACTCCCTCTCTTAAGTCTCCTCTTGAACATAACTATTACACCATTGTAGTTGAACTAGAGGCATAGTCCTGCCCTATTGATACTTATCACTACAGTCTATACTTCATGTTAGATGCTCCTTAATGGATGCATCTACATAAATATTAATGCCCTTGATGTGTAAAACATGATAAGGTTCATGATAATATCTCCAAATATTTGACACGTGAAACATTTCATGCAAGAAACAATAGTGGTGTGGAAGGGATAATCAGTTATGCCACAAGATTGACATTATCCATTTTCTAAAACATCCTTACAAATATGGGTGCTAGATTACCCTATTTAATAATACGACATTTTCCCATCCTAGGTGATACTCTAAGGAAACCATTATAACCAACCTCAATCATCAGAGGTCCTCTCTGATGGGTGAAATAAGATTTCTTCCTACTAATTATGGTTACCAACTACCTCCTGATCAACTAAACATGCTCTAATGTATCCTAAATGGGACATGGTCGAATAGGCACTAAATCGCATACCTCCAACCAATAAAGTGGTAAAAAAATATAGACTTCCACACAATCCCTCAATTTTTTTTCATTTGGATCGATTCCTATAGGATTTTATTATATAAAAATCCATGAGATCCATATACTACCCCCAAAAAGCACTAGAAACTAAAACATAGGCTCATAGCATATCCTATATAATAATAATGGTCCACATAGATTAACCTTCAGTCTAACTATGATAGGATGAACTTGAAATAACCTACATTCCTAGAGCTTTTTCAAGTTCTTGACAATATTGTGATGTGAAATGAGGATCTCTATGAAAAATGATACTCCTTGAAAAATTGTTCAACAAAATTATGTCACAAACATAAAGCTACATAGATCATCAACAGTGAAGGTCTCCCTGATAGAAAAAAAGTGGTATAACTTCATTAGTTGATCCACGATCACCTATATCACATCATTCTTTTGGGTTGTCCTGGGTAATACTATCACAAAATAAATTGTAACATCATCCCATTTTCACTCAGAAATGGATGGAGGATGGAAAAAACCCAAACAACCAATAATATTGAGCACTCACCTTCTAAAAAGTGAAATATCTCACCATGAAGCTTGCAACCTTCTTCTTCATTCTTGATAACCAGTACTATCTAACAATATCATGATACATATTTTAAAAAAAAGATTTACCACCTACATAGAAATAAGATATTATGTCATAATCTCCTTTAACAATCACATAAGAACTCATACTCATCCATAGAAAATAACATAATTTTTACTACTAAAAGACTATCTTAATAGTGTCATGCCACCATATAAGTTGAATCTCATAACTAGTTATAGATGGATTAGATAACTAATCCATCTTGATATGGTAATGAAGAAAAGGTATGAAATATGTTGATGGTAGAGATACTCATCTTTGAGACTCATGAACATCCTAATGCATGTCTGTAAAGAGTATCATCATCTTCCAGTCATTTTAAAACTCTTGCCCTGCCTATATCTATGTCTTCCGACTCATAGATTTTGAAATGATGTTTCACTTTCCTAGTGTATAATATATATCAAAGTATAAAGACAATAAATAATTGACCCACCTTCTATATTGATGGTTTAGGTCCCACTATGAAAATATCTACCTATGTATTTTTAGGTCTATATATACCATAATCCACACACCCATAAGATATTATATCAATCATTTCAAGGAATGAATCACCTCATCTACTTCCTTATCATTATTAGGATAGTACCTTTCACGTGGTGTCATATTTCTATATCCATACACAACCACTCTATCCTTCTACATTATAACTACTCAGATTCTAACTCCAAACGCATCGTAGTACATAGTATATTCTTAACCTGACACAAGTAATGCGAGGATACGTTATGAGGTCAACCTTCCTTTAATCTATTTAAAATCTCCATCATAATAATCATACCCAAAAAACTTCACTCCCTTCATGGAAAAACCAAACATCAATTCATAATGACCATAGATTTCCTAGATAAATCACAGATAAAAAACACATAAACCTGTAAATATTGAAGAAATTATTAGGATTCTCCCAAGACACCATGGATAGAATAATCTCTAGGTCCACTAAAACTCCTTCCTCTAAGATGACATGGAAAAATAAGTGACCTTTATTCATCCAGAAACTACATTTGGTTAGATTGGTATAAATAAGATGCTCTATCAATGTACTCAAGATGATGGCAAGATGTTTGGAATGATCATCTGCTAACTAGGGGGTATAGTAAGATTGTTTCAAGAAAAAAACACCACATAATAGTCAATAAATGTGTAAAAGAACATATTCATCAAGTCCATGAATACTTCCAATGCACTTTTCAAACAAAAAGATCAATATGAACTCATACAAGACACATCTACTCCTAAAATTAGTCTGAGGTATGTCTATTGGTCCCACCCTCAACTAGGTTTATCTTGATCTCAAATCATTCTTAGATAACATCGTATCACCTATCAATGATAGAAGAGATTATCAATGCACAAAAGGGGATACCAATTATTTACTATCATATGATTCAAACTTTTATAATCCACACATGAGAATAAAGTCTCATCATCCTTCTTAGTTAAATGAACTAGATAACCCCAAGGAGACATAATAGGTTGTGAGAAACCTTTAGATTCTAGATCATTCAACTATACTTTAAACTCATGAAGCTTTCTTAGTGCATTAATATAAGGTGGAATATAAACTACCACTCATCTCAACACCAAATTGATTAGGAACTTTATCTATCTCTTGGGTTGTAAGGCATAGAACTCATTAGGAAATATATCCTAAAAATAGTATAACACTTTAAAAAAATTATTCGTTTACATTACACCATATTCTATAACAAGAAATTCTATATGATATATGAGACAATCCAATCTACATTGAATTGGTTCTACATGACTATCCTGAAGATCCCACTCACCCTAGTGAGAATAACTACCTCCTTCTAGAGATAGATGTAGGTTCCGAGCACAGCAAAATCATGTTGGTGGGTGTACCCAACATTAATTTTAGCATTAACAATGTTCCATCTGATATCCATCACGATAATAAAATTCCGGATCTTTATAATAGAATGAATAAAGAAAAAGAAAGGGTGGAGTCCCAAATCCCTATATAAGATGATAATATGTAGGTTATAATTAATTTATTTAATTGACAATAATTAGCTTGATAGAATTCATTCTTCTTTGATGTTTCCAGTCACGATCTGATGTGAACCGTCATTGTGTCTTTGAAGCCAAGTGTGGGATTACTTTAGTAGTGATCCACACATGATACATGTATCTCTAGACATTGTTTAAGGGTTATTTGAGTGCTAGCACAAATGAGACTTCGCTTGGGATGTCCACCTTCGATCACCTTGATACGGTAGGGGAGGATCACTCTCTCATAGCATGGGAGAGTTCTTGGAAGAAAATAATTCTCTCTTGGATTGAGAGCGTTCTCTACATCCATTGTCCACAACCACAAAAAAATTCCTAGGCTAATGAGAATTATATAATTGTGATTTTAATTAAATAGAATAATAAAATGAGTTAATTCACTAAAATCATTTATTCATTTTATTTAATTCATCATAATAACCCATGTATATTAATAATAGTTGAATATTATTATTACTTGACTTGCGCCCAGAGAATTACGCCTAATATTATTTAATTAAATAATATTATTATTTCTCATAATTTCCCATAAACAAATACACGACGTGTACATTTTTTTTCCATTTTCTTTATTTCCTCCAGCACATTTATTAGACCTTGAATAATGGCTATTTATTTCTCAAATAAATATCATTTCATTACTCTGTAATAAATATATATTATTTCTCCCACAATATATATTCTCTTGAAAAATATTCGTTGAGATAAATGCGATCTGGCATCCTTGAATAACTATTAAACCAAAATCGGGAATAATATTTATTTAACATGTTAAATTATCATTTAACTGAGATACTTGGTCACACTTAGTGTGTGACCCTCTAGGCCTTTTTCTCAATGGTATTAGGCGGAGCCTACCTAAAGTCCAAGGTTAGCATCTATAAACATACCAAGGCACCCATAGAGAGAGATGTTAACACCGCACTGATGTGTCAACTCCTATAAACACTTAAAATGTAATATAATCACTTTGTCTCTATATCTCAAATCTAGCAGGTTGCATTCTAGTGCCTTCAATCCATGTGCTAGATTATTCTTTCTTTGACTTTCTAAAATTGAACTTGCCCATTCCTCACCATGGCCACAGATTTATTAAGCCTATATCAATTTCCTTAAAGGGCCTAAGATATAAACTTCTGTAATGGAACAGAAGGGAAAAATCCTTTCTCACATTATCTATTAATTTAGTATCACTGGTTACACACACAACATATCCTACCTTACAGCGAATAGTGTGTCATCATAGTTTTTGTCAATACATCTAAGTGTGTAATTTGTAATACCCATTAATAATAATCTTAAAGTCTAAGGACCAATAAGCACGTTTGTAGAAAACAACATCCAATGAAATTATGAAATATGGATTTCCTACTGGCGGTTCAAGTGGTCATAACATCCTCATTGATATTACCCAGGGTGCACACCATGAGAAGGTTCCTCAAAGTTTTATGAGTCCCCACCCAGAATGGACTATATTATTTGTGTCCATCAAATAAAAAAATCTGGACATAGAAAATATATTCAAGGATAGTGTTATGGAACTTCTAGGTTATCCTCATAGTAGGGATCCACTATGACATTTTAATATAATAGTTATCATTAAGACATTATCACATGCATTGTCAGGCAGAAGAAAAATCAGGATGTGTTAAGGTATTTATTAATGAATAATGTACAAAGTAGTCGGTTCTAGGACACCATCTCAAACAGACTCCCACTTGTACTAGATCCAACAACAATCAAAAATTTACCTAATAGATCTCATATGATATTCATGTTTCTGCTGAGATAGGGCTTTAGTCATGGGGTCTACCACGTTCTCTTCCATGGAAACTCTGCTCACTATAACTTCACCCCATTGATATAAATCCCACAAGAGGTGATAATTCCGAAGTATTTTCTTTGTACTTTGATGTGACCTAGGTTATTTTGAAAGAGCCACCGCTGCAGTATTATCATAATACAATGGGATAGGATCTTTACTGCTAGGCCCCACACTAAGCTCTTGGACAAAGTTCCGAATCCAGATGGCTTCAATGGCTGCCTCAAAAGACGTTATATATTCAGAATTTGCTGTAAAATCAATGACAACTAGTTTCCTTGAACTCTTCCAGCTCACAGCTCCTCCATTGAGATAGAAAACATATCTAGATTGCGATTTCAGAGCGTTCTGATCTATTAGAAAACTAGCATCAGCCTACCCTATGATGGAAAGCTTCTCATCTCACCCATAAACTTGGAACATATCCTTAGATATTCTCATATATTTAAGGATATACTTAACAGCAGTCTGATGATGTTCTCCTGGTTCTGCTTGATATCTTTCTATCATACTGATTTCATAGGCAACATCAATCCTGGTACATAACATGGAATACATGATGGATCCTCTAACAAAGCATATAGAATATTACTCATTCTATCATTCTCATGTCGTGTCTGAGGAAAAATTTTCATATAAAGATGTTGGCCTTGTGACACTGGAACCAATCCCCTCATGGATTGTTTCATACAATATATCTTTAGTATCTGGTCCAGGTATGTATCCTAACATAGTCCAAGTTTCCTTTTGGATCTATCACGAATGATCGTGATCTCTAAAATGTAGGCTCCTTCTCCCATGTTCTTCATGGGGAAAGAATTGTTCAACTAGTCCTTAATTGATAGTTAGACTGGTACATCATTTCCAATATGAAATATGTCATCAAAATAAACTACTAGGATAATGATTTCATTCCCATTAAACCTCTTATAAACACATGGACCACATTATTTCATAATGAATACAAATTTATTTATGGATTCATCAAATCGAATGTTGCATGACCTGGATTCTTACATTAATCCATAAATGGATTTCTGCCACTTGCAAACCCGTTTGGCTTTACCTGATGTCACAAACCCTTCTAGTTATGTCATTTAGACATCTTCCTGAAGGTTCCCATTAAGGAATGTTGTTTGGACATCCATTTTCCAAATCTCGTAGTCATGGTAATATTATATGGCGAGTATGATTCTTGTGGATTTAAACATGGAAAATGGGGAGAACGTTTTATCATATTCTATTCCTTGATGTTGTCTGAATCCTTTAGCCACTATCCCTTATTTATAGGTGCTAACGTGAACTTCCATGTCCACTTTTATCTTGAATACCCACTTTCATCCAACAATCTTCACATCAACTGGGTCATCGAACAAACCCAATAATTCTTTCCGATACATGGAATTCATCTCATAATTCATAGCTTCTATCCATCTTGCAGCTTCTGAGCTTTATACTACTTCCTTGTAGGATATAGATTCATCATTGTCCAACAATAATGATTCACCATCTTTGGTGAATAGTAAACCAAATCTCTCTAGTCCCCTTTCCTTTCTTGACCACCTATGTGGTACTTGTGTTTCTAGAACATCTTCCACGGGGACTAGTGGAACTACTCCTGTAAAAAATTATGTGTATCTTGAGCATTAACTTTGTCGAAGTCAATCTTTCTCCCATTATCCTTTATGAAATTGTGCTCCCTTTTAGGAAAGATTTCTTGTCTGGTGAGAGTCACATTCTTGTCTGAAGGGTTATATAGGTAATATCAATAAGTTTCCTTGGGATATCCTATAATGATACACTTCGTGCCCCAGGGTTCAAGTATGTTTTTTGAGAAGGCCTTAAAAATTCCTCGCATCCCCATACACATGTGTGCGAAAAAATGGGTTTCCTTCCATTCCATAACTCGGAGGCAATTCCATTTTTCACCTTAGTTGGTACTCAGTTTAATGTGTATGTTTCAGTTTGTAATGCATATCCCAAAATGAATAATGGAATATCTACATGAGTCATCATCGACCTCACCATGGCTAAAAAGGTGTGGTTCCTTCTATCACTAACACCATTCCACTGTGGTGTATAAGGAGGAGTGAGCTAAGATTGAATCCTAGACTCCTAAAGAATATTGATAAACTCTTGGTTTAGATATTCTCCACCTTGATCCGATCAGAGGTTCTTTATCTTCTTACCAGCTGATTCTCCACATAATTCTTGAATTCCTTAAATTTATCTAAGGCTTCTAGCTTATAACTCATTATGTAGATATATCCATATCTAAAAAAATCATCAGTAAAATAAATGAAGTAAGAATATCCACCATGAGCTTCTACTCAAAATGGTCCACACACATCCCTCTACAGTTATCCAAGAAGCTTTTTGCCCCTTTCACTCCGTCCACCGAAAGGCAGCTTGGTCATTTTACCTTATAAACTTGTGTGACATCTATCAAGTGGTTTTAGCTCAGTAGAGTCTAAATATCAATCTCAGCAAAGATTTTTCAAGAGCTTCTCGTTTACATGATCGAGATGGTGTTGTCACTACTGGGTGGTGTATGATTCATGTGAGTTTGCTTCATTATCGATTTCCAACACTTGTTTTTCATAATTTAATACATACAAACCATTATATAAATATGCCATACCATAAGATATGTTTTTATTATAAAAGAAGAAACCCTTATTTACAAACATAAAACTAAATCCATCCATATCCAAACATGATATGGAAATTATGTTTTTGGTAACACTAGGCACATAATTACATTTATGTATATCCAAAATCATCCAAGTTGGAAATGAGAGTTGGTAATATCCAATGGATAGTGCAGCCAGCCTCACGTCATTGGCAGCTCAAAGATCTACCTCTCCTCTGGAAATCTTTCTAAATATACTTGGTTCCTGCATTTGATTACAGATGTGATCCCCTAAAGCTGTATCTAATACCCATTGTGAAAAATGGAAATATTACTCTCGATAACGAACGCACATTTACATCCCTACGCTTCTGGGTGTAGTTCCTCTTCTAGTGGCCTTTCTTTCCACATTCCAAATATACCACCTCCCATTCCTTTCCCTGCCTCTGAATCTTCCCCTTCTTGGAGGGACGGTGCTCAGGGGCTTCAGACCATTTATAATTCCTTGGCCCCTTTTCCTTGTCCTATATTTTCTTATTCACCACAAGGATTGAGGGTTTTCAAGCACCATATCCTTATCTAGCTAGAGAATTAAGGTCAGAAGTCTTGATAGACTCTTATAATTGTTGCTCATGTTATAGTTGAAAATACATCAAGAGAAGGTCTTGGGAAGTGATGATAGGATGAGATATGTACGCAACTCATATGGGAACATAATACCTAATTGTCTAGGCATAAAATTTGGCCAATAATCTTGACTACATGAGACCCATCTAGCACATAATCTCCAAGAATAGTTGTAATCACAATGTTAGAGATCTCATATCTCTCCTGTCTCGCCTTCACTTGGTACAGATCCTTAAGGTGGGACATCATGTTATATGCATCCATGTTTTCATGTTTTTTCAAGATCTCATTAGACATGGTCGATAGCATGAATCATTGGACATCTGTGGCATCATCCATTTTTTTCATATAGAAATATATTTCCTCATCACTGGCCTCTTTCATAGGCGCAACTAGAAAAGGCTTTTCCAGCACATACAATTTCCTCTCATTGGAAGGATAATGCATAAATGCCTCTCCAACTCTTGGAAATTGGTGCTAGTGAGAAGGTTGTCCTTCTCGAGTATGGTTCAAAATGATATTTTTGAATTCATTATTATTTAAATTTTTTCAAATTAAGATGAAGAATGGTTAGTATTTTATGATGATAAAACTGAGACAAATAAATAAATTAATACTTATTAGTATCCCACTATTTTTTCAAAATACAATATCCCTCACCATTGAATTCAGAATATTTTGTTGCTTGGATATTATAGTGGAAAGGATTCATATTTCCCTTTTAATTACTGAAAATAGGGTTGGTAATGCAACATGAAGGGTTTTTGGTAGGATTTCCAAATTCCAACTGCATTAACTCGCAACTCCTTGATCCACTGTGTGGAATTCCCAATCCTGAAATACTTTTTATTTTGGATTTACTCAATCTTTGTCTGTTGGTCACACCAAGTCCTGATGTTGCAGTCTACCCTTGATGTGAACCAAGTCAAGTCAACCAAAAACCTTGAATTAGAATTCCTCGATAATTGAAGGCACCCCAACTAGGGTTGGTCAATAACTTTGAACTATGGTTCGATTCTAACCAACATTATGGTAGGCTATACCAACTTAATATTTCTTTGAGAGATTTTATCCTTATGCATAAATTTCCATTTTATTTTCTTTGATTACATGATTTTTAATATTAAGTGGGATATACTTAAGTAATTAATCATGTCTAAAATATTATTTTACACATAATCCCAGCTTATTTTAGTTCCATCTTGCGTGGTTGATTAATTCATTAATTGTGTGATCGTGACAACACACCCACAATAAATATAACATGAAACTGACAGAAAAATGTTATGATCATAAGCCTATTCTATTGGTTAGTTGATCTAGCAGTTAATAAACTAACCCAATAACTAGGGGAGAAACACCTTGAACCTTTTGAGTTCTTTTTTATAGCTTTCCACATGTTCACTTTTGTATCTCCTTGGACTGTTTTCACATTGGCTCCTAACTTGAGTTGCCTCCACTAGCTTGGGAGCTCCATCCATTGCATATGATTTTATTGCACACGCAGGTGAGGGGTAAAACGGGGTTTTACATAAATGAATCCTTGGGTGTGCAAGCCCTAAATATTAATGAAGAGAAGGCTCACAAGACAACAAATCTAATTTAAATAAATAAATAAAAATAAAACATTCACATAAAAATGTCTTGGGTTTTCTCATGATAATCCATACATGTAACGATATTTACGCATAAATAAAACTAGAATTAAATCCATTAATCATTCTTGTTTAATATAAATCACGCTCAAATCAATTAGTTATATTTAATTAATAAATCTTTTTATCTTAAACTCTTTTCTGAATTTCCTTGAGATTCTCATCCATCAAGAATTTAAACAAATTAATTCATTTAAAATTATCTTCGTACGTAACTTATACATTAGAGGAAACCCAGTTAATTATCATACTTAACTACCCAATGAGTATAAATGAACTTTACACAGATGTTAAATTAAACACACATACACATATAAATATAACCTATCACTTTTTGTGCCTTATCTTTATGCCTGCACTATGGTACACGTCTCAAGGGTTTTTATAATATGATAATAAATTTTAATAAATATATGTAATTTTCATGAGTAAACGGAATTGTTTACTTTCATTCATCGTCCATATGAAGTATATGACCCGGGACATGGCGTGTAGATGTACTTCAAAATAATTCAGAGTACACGGTGTGTTTAGTGGGACACATGTCGTGTATTATCCGTGTTACATGGTTTTCTGCCGGTAAAGCTGTGTACGAGGTACACGGTCCAACCCTAACTCGAAGGGACTACACTCCATGTTTAGTGGACCACATGACATATAATACATAAACTACGTGCCACCTATTCTAGGTCATCATACGGTGTCATTTAAGACATTGAAATACTCCAACACACGGCTTGATTTGGAAGACTTGTCTGATGCATTGAACCTATACTACATGGAGTGTACTGTCAAATACGGGCCGTTTATTTTGGTGTTGTATGGCCAGGAACGTTTGGCACCTCCAGATGAGATCCTCTATTCTATTTTAATCAAAATTAAATGAGAAAGATGTTTCTATAAGGTGAATGAGAAACGAGAGAGGAGTAATAGATCTCAAGATTCAAATTTATAGAATGATTAACTGGAATTGCAACAACTAAATTATTAAATTCAAGAATTACCAACAGAAAACTAAATAATTATAATCAAAGATATGACCTCTCTAATACCACTTGTAGGTTTCGGGCACAGTGGAAGCACGTTGGTGGGTGTACCCAACTTTAATTTTATCATTAACAATGATCAATCTATGATCTGGCCTGATAATAAAACCGTAGATCATCAGAATATAACAAATAATGAAAAAGAAAGAGGGGATTCCCAAAACAGTAGATAAGAACATCATATGTTGGTTATACTTAATTTAATTAATTGACAAGAATTACCATGATGGAATTATTTCTTCATTGATGTTTCCAGTCACGATTCTATGTGATCCATCGTTGTGTCGTAGAATCCAAGTGTTGGATTCCTCTAGCAGTGACCCACACATCCTCCACGTATCTCAGGATATCACTGAAGGGATCTCCGGGTGCTAGAGTAGAATATCCTTTTCTTGCGATATTCTCCTTCGATCGCCTTGATCCGGTGGAGGAGGATCTCTCTCATGTAACTCGAAAGCGTTCTTGGAAGAAAAGAATTCTCTTTTGGCTAGAGATATTTCTCTAGATTTGTTGTGTGCATCCACAAAAGATGGATAGGCTAATGAGAAATATATAATTGGGATTTTAATTACATAGAATAATAAAATAAATTAATTACCCAAAATCATTTATTCATTTCATTTAATTCTCTGAAATACCCCCTGCATAATAATAATAGTTGACTATTATTATTACTTGACATGTACTCATTGAATTACACCTAATATTATTTAATTAAATAAATAATATTATTTCAAATAAATTAATATAAAAAAAATACACAGTGTGTATATTTAATATAAATGTTTTGTAATTTTTATCTATATTCTTTATTTCCTCCACCACATTTATTAGACCTTGAATAATGGCTATTTATTTATCCAATAAATACCACTCCATTTATTGCTAATAAATATATATTATTTCTCCCAAAATATATTCTCTCGAATAACAATTGTCGAAATAAATTCGATCAGGCATATTTGAATAATTATTATACCAGAATCAAGAATAATATTTGTTTTACTTATTTAATTAATATTTAACTAAGATACTTGGAAACACATAGTGGGTGACCCTCTAGGCCTCTTTCTCGGTGGCATTATGCGGATACTACCTAAAGTCCAAGGTTAGCGTCGAGAAACACACCAAGGCACCCATAGAGAAAGAAGATAACACTACAACGACGTGTCAAATCCTACGAATGCATACAATGTAATATAAAACCATTGTCTCGATATCTCGAATCAAGCAGGTTACATGCTAGTGCCATCAACCCATGTGCTCGATTATTCTTTATTTCACTTTTCGGAATTGAACTTTCCCATTCCTCAACATTGGCATGCATTTATTTATGCTATATCAATTCCATAAAAGGGACTGAGATATCAACTTATGTTATGGAAGTGAAGGGAAAAATCCTTTCTCGCATTATCTATTAATACAGTATCACTTGTGATTCACCCAACATATCCAACCTCTTTGCAAACAATGTTTCATCACAGTTTTCATCAATCCATCTAATTGTATGAGTTGTAATACCCATTAATAATAAGATTAAAGCCTAAGGACCAATACACTCATATGCAGATAGAAACATCCAATGACACTATAAAATGTGAATTTCCTACTTGTAGGTCCCATTCTCATAATATCCTCATGGATATTACTAAGGGAGCACACCATGAGAAGATGCCTCAAAGTTGTACTAGTATCCACCCCTAACGACCTGTATTATTTGTGTCCATCAAATAAAAACATCCTTCCATGGAAAATATATTCAAGAACAGTGTTATGGCACTTCTGGGTTCTCATCATTGTAGGGATCCTCTATGACCCATTAATGCAACAGCTATCATTAGGACATTATCACATGCATTATCAAACATAAGAACAATCGAGATGTGTTATGTTATTTATTAATTAATAATTTAAAATGTAGTTGGGTTTAGGAAACCAACTCCAACAGACTCCCACTTGTACTAGATATAACTACTAAAAAACCTTTAAACCTCTAGCTATAACATGATAATCATGTTTCAGCTGATATTGGACTTTAGTCATGGGGTCCCCCACATTCTCTTATGTGGTCACTCTACTCTCTGTAACTTCACCCCTTGGATATAAATCCCTCAAGAGGTGATAATTTCTGAGTATGTAATTAGTCCGTTGACGTGACCTTGATTCTTTTGAAAGATCCCCCACTATCGTATTATCACAATACAATGTTATAGGATCCTTACTGCTAGGCACCACATCAAGCTCCTGGACAAAGTCCTAAATCCAGATAGCTTCTATGTTTTCATCAGAAGCCGCTATATATTTGGAGTCTACTGTAGAATTGAAGACAACCGGTTGCTTTGAAATCTTCCAGCTCACAGCTCCTCTATTGAGATAGAAAACATATACAGATTGCGATTTCAGATCATTCGTATATGTCTAAAAACTAGCATCAACATACCATCTGATGACAAGCTCCTCGTATCCTCCACACATCATAAACATATCCTTAGTTCTTTAAAGATACTTAAGAATAGTCTTAACAGCAGTCCAATGATGTTCTCCTGGATCTGCGTGATATATTCCTACCATGGTCAGTGCATAGGCAACATCACCTCTAGTAAATAACATGGAATACATGATAGATTTTATAGACGAAGCTTATGGGATCTTACTCTTTCTATCATTCTCATGTTGGGTTTGAGGACACATTTTCTTAGATAGATGTAGGAAATGTGACAATAGAACAAACCCCCTCTTGGATTATTCTATACTAAATATCCTCAGTATCTGGTCAATGTATGTACCCTGACATAGTCCAAGTAGCCTTTTGGATATATCACAAATGATCATGATCTCTAAAATTTATGCTGCTTCGCCCAATTCCTTCATTGAGAAACACCTGTTCAACTAGTCCTTAACTGACTGTAAGACCGTCACATCGTTTCCAATAAGAAATACTTCATCAACATATTCTACTAGGATAATGACTTCATTCCCATTAAACGGGTTGTAAACACATGTATCACTTTCATTCCTAATGAAACCAAATTCCTTTATGGATTCATCAAATTGAATGTTCCATGACTTGGATGCTTCCCTTAATCAATAAATGAATTTCGCCAACTTGAAACCCCATTTGACATCACCTTGTGTCACAAACCATTCTAGTTGGGATATATATACATCTTCTTGAAGGTTCTCTTTAAGGAATGCTGTTTTGACATCCTTTTTCCAAATCTCATAGTCATGGTAATGTACTATGGAAGGTATGATTATTATTGATATAAACATGGAAAGTGGTAAGAAGGTTTTATTATATTCAATTCCCTGATGCTGTCAGAACCCTTTATCCACTATCCTTACTTTCTAGGAGCAACCTTGACCTTCCATGTCTAGTTTTCTCTTGAATTCTCATTTGCATCCAACAGGATTTACATAAACTGGATCATCGACCAGAAACAATACACGGTTCTGATACACGGAATCCATCTCATAATTCACAGTTTCTATCCATCTTGTAGAATTTGATCTTTCTACTACTTCCTTATATTATAGGGATTCATCATTTTCCATCAATAATGATTCACCATCCTTGGTGACTAGGAAACCAAATCTCTATAGTTCCCTAACCTCTCTTGAGCTCATATGAAATACTTGTGTTTTTGGAACCACTTCCATAGGGACCTATAGAACTTGTTCCTGTACCAAATCATGTGTATCATGAGCATCAACTTCATCGAATTCAATCATTCTCCCATTGTCCTTTTTGATGATGTGATCCCTCTTAGGAAAGACGGCTTGTCTGGTGACATTCACTATCTTGTATGAAAGGTTATATTGGTAATATCCTTTCATTTCATTAGGATATCCTTTGAAGATAAAATTCATTCCCCATGGTGCTATTTTTTCTTGCGAAGTATTTAACAATTCCCTCGCATCTCCATACACGTGTGTAAGAAAAAATGGGTTTCATTCTATTGCATTACTCAAAGGGAATTTCATTTTCCACCTTAGTTGGTACTCTGTTTTACATTTATGCTACAGTTTGTAATGTATATCCCCAAAAGGATAATGGAAGATCTCCATAACTAATCATTGACCTCACCATGTATAACTAGGTGTGGTTCTTACTTTCACTAACACCATTCCATTGTGGTGTATAAGGGGGAGTGAGCTGAGATATAATCCCAAACTCCCATTGAAGATCGATGAACTCTTGGTTTAGATATTCTATACCTCGATCTGATCAAAGTTTTTTTTATCTTTATACCAAGATGATTCTATACTTCATTATTGAATTCCTTAAATTTATCTAAGGATTATAACTTATAACTCATTAAGTAGATATATCCATTTATACTCAAATCATCAATAAAAGTAATGAAGTAAGAATATCCACCTATAGATTATACTTGATATGGTCCACACACATCTGTGTGCACTAATACTAGAGTCTTTGTGGCCCTTTTACCCTGTCCATTAAAAGGATGCTTGGTCATTTTACCATATAAACTAGTGTGACATCTATCAAGTGGTTTTAGCTCAGTAGAGTCTAAATATAAATCTCAGCAAAGCTCTGTCAAGCACTTCTCGTTTGCATGACCGATACGGTGATGTCACCACTTGGTGGTGTATGAGTCATGTGAGTTTTTTTCATTATCGATTTCAAACACTAGGTTTATGTAATTTAATATATACAAACCATTATTTAAATGTGCTATACCATAACATATGTAGTTATTATAAAATAAGAAACCCTTATTTCCAAAATTGAAAATAAACCCATCCATATCCAAACATGACACAAAAATTATTTTTTTGGTAACACAAGAAACATAATAACAATTATGTAAAACCAAAATATTTATAGTTGGCAATGAGAGGTGGTAATCACCAATGGCTAACTTAGCCAACCTCACTCCATTGGTATCTCGAAGATCCACCTATCCTCTAGTAATCATTGTAAATCAACTTGGTTCCTACATTTGATTATATATGTGAGCCCCACAAGATGTATCTAATACCCAATGTGTAGAAATGGAAGGATTACACTAGATAACGAACACACCTTTTGTGTCCCCATGCTTATGGGTTCAGTTTCTCTTCTAGTAGCCTTTCTTGCAACATGCAAAACATACTACCTCTCGTTCCTTACCATGCCTCTGAATCTTATTCTTCTTGGAGGTATAGTTCTTGGAGGTTTTAGACCATTTATAAGTACTTGAACCCTTTTCCTCATCCTTCCATTTCTTATTCACCATAAGGACTATTGGTGTTTCATCCCATATTCATTATCTACCTAGAGAATTAAGGTTTGAAGATCCGATAGACTCCACTCATTTTTTCTCATGTTATAGTTGAAAATAAAGGAATAGAAGGTCTTGGGCAGTGCTGATATGATGAGATCTATACGCAACTAATTTGGGATCACAATCCCTAAGATATCCAGGTGTTCAATGTATCCAATAAGCTTGAATACATGAGGCCCAACTAGCACAGACTCTCCAATCATAGTTGTAAACAAAGCGTTGGAGATCTCATATCTCTCCTATCTCACCTTCTCTTGGAAGAGATCTTTAAGGTGGTACATCATGCTATACATGTCCATGTTTTCATTTTTCTTAAATATATCATTAGACATGGCTGATAGAATGAAAAATTGGAGATCTGTGGCATCATCCATATGTTTTATATAGAGAGATATTTCATCATCACTGGCCTCTTTCCCAGGCACAAGAAGAATAGGCACGTGCAGCACATATAATTTTCTCTCATGGCGAAGGATGATGCGTAAACGCCTCTACCACTATTGGAAATTGGTGTGAGTGAGAAGGTTTTCCTTATTGAGTATGATATTAAATGATATGTTTGAAGTAATTTTTCTTGTTGTTTCTAAAAATTATGATGAGAAAAGGTTTAGTACATTGTTATGATAAAACTGAGACAAATAAATAAATTAATACTTATTAGTCTGCCAGTATTTTATCAAACTCTAATAGCCCTCACCTTTAACTTTGGAATATTATATTTCCTAAATATTCTAGTGGAATGGATCCATATTTCCCTTCTCATTACCCCAACTAGGGTTGGTCAAGCAACTTGAAGGGTTTTATATAGGAATTCCAAATTCCAAATGCAATAACTCGCTGATCTTTGATCCGCTGAGTGGACTCCCCAATTCGGAAATCCTTTTTATTTTGAATTTTTTCAACCTTTGCCTCTTGGTCACACCGTGTCCTGTTGTGGAAATCAACCCCTGATGCGAACCAGGTCAATTCAACCCAAAACCTTGAATTATAATTCCCTGATAATTGAAATCACCCCAGCTATGGTTGGTCAAGCACTTTGAACTATAGTTTGATTCTAACCAAGATTATGTAAGGTTGTAAATAGTTAATATTTCTTTGAAGTATTTTATCTTTATACATAAATTTCCATTCTATTATCTTTGATTACTTGCTTTTTAATACTAAGTGTGATATACATAAGTGATTAACCATGTCTAAGATAATATTTTATGCATATGCCTGTATTATTTTAGTTCCATCATGAATGCTTGTTTAATTATTCAATTGTGTGATCATGAAAACACACCCATAATAAATAAACCATGAAACTGTCAAAAAAAATGGCATGATCATGAGCTTTTTCTATTGGGATGTTTATCTAGTGGTTGATAAATTTACCCAAGACCTATGGGAGAAACACCTTGAACCTTTTGGGTTCGTGTTTATAGTTCTCCATGTGTTCACCTTTGTATCTCCTTGGATTGGTTTCACCTTGGATCCTAACTTGAGTCACCTCCCCCAGTTTGGGAGCTCCATCCATTACATATGCTTTTATCTCACAGACAAAAAGGGGTAAAATTTGGGTTTTCATAAAGGAATCCTCGGATGCGTATGCATACATATTAATTAGGAGAAAGATCACATGAAAACATATTTAACTTATATATGTAAATTAAAAGAAACCATTCACAGATAAAGGTCATAGTCTTGATCATTATCATCCATACATGCAGTGATATTTACACATAAATAAAACTTTCATTCAATTCTTTAATTGTTCTTGTTTAATATAAATCACTCTTGAATCAATTAATTAAATTTAATTAATCAATCCTTTTATCTTAAACCATTTTCTGAATTTCCTTACGATTCTCATCCATCATAATTAAAAAAAAATTCATTTAAATTATCTTTGTATTTAACATGTACCTTGGAGGCAATATAGTGAATTCTCATTCATAACTACGTAATGAGTAGAAATGAACATTATGCAGATGTTAAATTAAACACACATATATAAATCACTTATGATGTGTCGTGCCTCAGCTTTACAACTGCACTATGGTACACGTATCAGGGGTTTGTATAATATAATAATAAATTTTTATAAATCTGCATAATTTGGATGGGTACGTGGTGTCCTGTACTTTTGATCGTCTTCCATTCGATGTACACGCCGTGGGACATGGTGTGTGGATGTACTTTGGAAATCCTCGGATTACACAGTGGGTTCAGTGGGGCACACACTGTGTAGTATCTGTGTTACACAGTTTCTAGCCGGGAAAGCCGTGTATGGGGTACATGGTCAAACCATAACCTGAAGGTACTACATACAGTGTTCAATGGATCACATGGCGTGTAATCGGAAAACCGTGTTACACTTGTTCCTGGAAAACACACAGTGTCATTTAAGACTTAAAAATACTGCAACACACGACCTAATTTTACAGGCCAGTCCAATGCATTGAACCAAGACTACGCAGTGTGTATTGCCGAATATAGGTCGTGTATTCTATTTTTGTATGGCTAGAATTGTTTGGAACCTCCGGATGAGATCCTCTGTTTTATTCTAATCAAAATTAAAAGAAATATTTTTATATAAGGTGAATGAGAAACAAGAGAGCAGGAATAGATCTCGAGATTCAGATTTATAGAATGATTAACATGAATTGAAACAACTAAATTATTTAATGTATAAATTACCAATGGAAAATAAATAACTATAATCAATGATAGGACTGCTCTAAAACCACTAGTAGGTTACGGGTGCAGTGGAAGCACATTGGTGGGTGTACCCAACTATAATTTTAGCATTAAAAATGATCAATCTGAGATCCATCACGAAAATAAAATGCCAAATCATTGAAATAGAATGAAGAACGAAAAAGAAAGAGAGGATTCCTAGTACCATAGATAGGATCATCATATGTTGGTTATAATTAATTTAATTAATTGAGAAGAATTACCTTGACGGAATTATTTCTTCATTGATGTTTCTGATAATGATCATATGTGATCCATCGTTGCGTCATAGAATCCATGTGTAATATTTCTCTAGTGATGATCCACACATGATACACATATATATGGATGTCGCTGAAGGGATATCCAGGTGCTAGAGTGGAAGATCCTTCACTTACGATGTCCGCATTCGTTTGCCTCGATCTGTTGGAGGAGGATCTCTCTCTCTCGTAACATGAGAGAATTCTTGGAAGAAAAGAAAATCTCTCTTAGTTGGAGAGATTTCTCTAGATACATTGTGCACAACCACAAAAAATTACTAGGATAATGATAATTAAATAATTGGAATTTTAATTACCTACAATAATAAAATGAATTAATTACCCGAAAGCATTTATTCATTTCATTTTTTTCTTAGCAATACCCCATGTATAAAAATAACATTTGTCTATTATCATTACTTGACATGTGCCCAGCGAATTACACCTAATATTATTTAATTAAATAAATAATATTATTTCTCATATATTCCCAAAAAATACACAGCGTGTATATTTAATATACACATCACGTATTTTTGTTTTTCCATTTTCTTTATTTCTACTCCACATTTACTAAACTATGAATAATGGATATTTATTTCTCAAATAAATATCATTGCATTACTCGCTAATAAATATATATTTTTTCACCCACAATATATTATCTAAAAAAACTAGCATCGAAATAAATGTGATTGGGCATCCTTGAATAATTATTAAACCACAATCAGAAATAATCTTTATTCAACTTGTTAAATTAATATCTAACTGATATACTTGGACACACATAGTGTGTGACCCTCTTGGCCTCCTTCTCAGTGGAATTTGGCGGAGCCTACCTAATGCCCAAGGTTAGTGTCTTGAATCATGCCAAGGCACCCGTAGAGAAAAATGTTAACACCACAATGATGTGTCACCTACTATGAATGCTTACCATGTAATGTAATCCCTTTTTCTGAATATCTCGAATCAAGCTGGTTGCATTCTAAGGTCATCAACCCATATGCTCTATTATTCTTTCTCCAAATTTTCAGAATTGAATTTTCCCATTCCTCAATATGGACATGGGTTTATTTAGGCTTTATCAATTCCATCAAAGGTCCTGACATATCAACATCCATTATGATACGGAAGGGAAAAATCATTTCTCACATTATCTATTAATCCAGTATCACTCGTGACGCACCCAAAATATCCTACCTCGCCATTAACAGTGTGTCGTCCCATTTTTCATCAATACATCAATGTATACAAGTTGTAAGACTAATTATTAATAGTCTTATAGTCTAAGGACAAATAAACACATCCACAGATAGGAACATCCAATGACACTATGAAATGTTGATTTTCTACTGGTGGGTCTCGTTCTCATAATATTATTCTAGATATTAGCAAGGGCGCACATCATGAGAAGGTGCCCCAATGTTTATGGGTCCCCACCCCTAATTGAATGAATTTTTTGTGTCCCACAAATAAAGTCAACCAACCATAGAAAATATATTAAAGAACAGTGTTATGGCACTTCCAGGTTCTCATCATAGTAGGGATCTACTATGACCCTTTAATGCAACAGTTATCCTTAGGACATTATCACATGCATTGTTACGTAGAAGAACAATCAAGATGTGATAAGGTATTTATTAAGGAATAATGAACAAATTATTTTCTTCTAGGACACCAACAACAGTAATATAAAGGAAACTCTCCACTAGTAACCATCAATATGAAATAATTATAGAAATATCCAATCCATACAGATAATCCATTCGAAATGAGTCATTTTCATCATAAATATTTTCCAAAAGAAATGGTAAATAAAAATTTCTAGAGAGAACACCTTGAAATATTAGATATTATCCGATTTCATTCCCAATGGTGTTTCAATGGTCAAAAAAACCATCCAAACATTCCACAATAAATATCAATAGTTTTAGAATAGAGAAGATAAAAAGAAATATAATACCCTGATATCAAAAAAATACCAGAAAGGGTAAATGATATAAGAATCTTACCTCTGATGGTAGAAAGTCTTGCATCCAAAATAGTTGGAGTAGTATTTATAGGATGCAGCTGACTAGACCTTCTTCCATGCACTCATTTCTGACTTCCCTAAGTTATTCCCTACACCTGGAACTGTCATTTCTACACTGGGGTAGCTAGTCCCCTGCATTCACTTTAAGTTCTTATAATACTCCACCTACTTGTCAGTTGAGGGGTAGATGAGTGCTTCACAACCTTGGGTACCTTTCCTGATCCCCTACCACTAAAATGATATAAGAAGTTCCTATAGAATATCTTTATATGACCCAACCATCTATAAGCATGGAACTCGAAAATTGTGTATGAACACTGAGGTTTCTTATGACCCAAATTTCCACACTAATAGAAATGTTGTGGAACATGGTCTTAAGATGGATATCCACTTCCCTGAATAATCTACCCACTATTTCCTTGAAAAAAAAACAATCATACTAGCACTTCTTGCCATTGGAATAAGAGATCCTAGATCATCTTATAAAAATAGTCTGACCACTACTCAAGGTATCTCTCAGATTCCCTTTAGTGATGAGTTCCTAGTTCATCACATTCAAAAAACTATTCAAGTGAAAAATAATCATTTGTGACCTGATATTTTAGAAAATACCATAATGAAAATATCTCAACCTAGAGATCTTATCAGCTTTTAAAGATGGAATTAATCTGTGAATGTTGGTGAAATGTCTAGAAAAATCCATCACTGATAGGACCTCTATTTTTTTATGTATGGAATCTTAAGCATTCTCATCCCTAAACATAGCTTGTAAGAATTATATTAATAACTTTTTCTCAATGTCCTTACAAGATAAATCTTCTTACTTCCTAGATTTATCTTGAATATACCACTAATGTTTGGAAGGTCCCCAAAGCATTTACGTAAAAAGAATCACCCTCTTTTTTGTGGTTGTCTCTATGTATGTGTAGATCATATGAAATAAATCATTATATAAATTGGATTCATAGGGGCCTAAATCTCCAGTAAACATTGGCATATATTTGTATCTTAATCTCATTTGTTAGTTAATATATAAAAGGCATAGTTTGAACAGTCTCCCTTTACAAAGATCACTTGAACCTTAAGAATTTTTGGCATAGCTGAACATCCATATAATACTCATGAGATATATGAAAATTTGTCTTAGATGCATAAGGATCATGTTGGTTTCCACTCTCTTTATTCTCAAATGAAATATCAAGATGATGCATTTTCTCTAAAACATAAACACACTCCTTAGAACACTAGATAAAAACATGCTCAACCTCAACATGTGACAATAAAAAAGAACCCCCGACTCCTAGTCTATATTAAAATAGATTACACGTGTTTTAGCATGTAGTAGTAGTTATTTCATTCCATTTATTAGATATAACAAGTATCTCATATTACAGTTCATATAGGAAAATATATCACATGAAATTAATATGTCCCTATCATAAAAAATGCATGTCAAGATATATCCATATGTTCTTATCATGATTCATGTATAGTAGTCTCATACCATATCATGATAGAAGTATAAATATAAATAAATAATAACATTACAAAATATCATAACCAACCTAGGTAAAATAACATCAACTATAACAATTGAACAACATAAATAAAAATCGCAAACCTACATACATGGATTTTTACCCATACATGGGTTATCTACCCCCATGAACAAGATCATTACTAAGTTGTGACACATCCTTGTATCCTTTTAATTGTTATGAAATAGAGAAGAAAATAGAAAGAAAAACATTCTACATCCCTCTGATACTACTTGGTAATATCCCCCTATCTAACACACTCTCACGTGGCCAAATCAGGATGGTTACGAGACCTTATGGGAACCTCCCTTTTCCCCACAAGTAGCTGAGTAGTAGCATAGATGTGATAAGTATAGTGGGAAGACTATACTCCCTATTATCATGATATAATATAGTAGAAATAAAAAAATATATGAAAATATTAATGTGACAAACATAGTAGAAATTTTGCAGACAATCAACTCAGAAGTGGAAGGAGGTACCAATAAACCAATAATAATAAATCAAGTAATGATAGGGTGAAATGTATCTAAATATAAAAATGAAATGGTACAAATAAATGAATTAGATGGCATCGAAAAAACTCAAAATTCACTATTTCCAAACCACATGTCATTTCCATCTCTAAACTCTAGCCCATCCAGTAAGAAACAAATTATCCACATGGTCCATTTCATGTGTCTAAAATTGCATCTATGTAATATAATCAGGTACCAAACGATGTCCTAAATAGGGTGTGAGTAAAACTCCTTAGGCCAACACCACCATATATAAACAAAACAAGCCTGATATTAATTACATGAAACAAAGTGATAAAAGGTGTATTAATTAATCAATTAATCTAATAAATAAATCAAATTACTTCGACACCATGATAGAATGTCTTTGAGAATATAGAAAAATGATGCCAACCATAACCATAAACCATGGAATAATTATAAAATTTTGAAAATCCTTTTGTATAATAATTTCAGCCCCTATAAAAATCCTTATATATTATCATTTCAGCATCACCTAGGGCAAGCCCTCTATATAAAAATTTCTACACAAACTAGGACAGTCCTAAAATATAATAATTTCATCACGTATCACTTTAGGAAACCTGTTACATAACCATTTAAACATAAATCTCGGGGTATATCCATCTATATATTAATTTCAGCATCAAATTCTAGGCCTATCACAACATAAAGGATATCACAATATCATAACATAATCCTCATTAGTTAATTTTGAAAATTACTATTTTTCTTTGAATTACCCATCTATTTATATATTATCTTATCAAAAGTTATATCAATTGGAAATAATCTATTACCTATGTTATTCTCTATAAAGAAATCAAATAAGGATTCAGGTCATCTTAAATACACTTAATTTCATTAGTCAATTATTTGTTATTTAAGGGTTCACTCACCCAATAGAAGACACTAGATAGTTCAAAAAATAACTGAATCCCTAGAATCCGACCAATAATCCACCTCATTATTTCCATTAATTATTTAATAAATTAATTATATTTCCATTATTGTTGGTTCAATCATAATATTTCATATACTTGATAATTAAAATGACCATAGTGTTACATTTTAGACCCCTACCTTTATCCGACTATAAAAATAATGATTCCAATTGGAATTTCCAACAAGAATGGAGGCGAGGATGATCAAAATATGAAACATAGGTCATACTAGATCAATATTAGAACCCAAAAAAAACTTCATTAAAAATATTTAAACCACAATTATAGAGAATAAATGAAGATGGGGAAGAATATAAGTAAAAACACTCACTGGGGATGGATACAGGATTGGGACATATGAAAGGGAGGAAAGGGATCCAAAATCACCTAAAACACCATAGGGTTAGAATAGGAGGTATATATCAAAGTAATTAATTAAATCATATGTGTTTCTCACTTAAAATCATTGGTGCTGAGAAATACATGGTGTGTAACACTCTTTAACATATTGTATCTCTAATTAATGAGTTACAAAAAAAAACACAACAAATAAACATAATTTTGATCATTATATAATATTAAATGTCATGTAATTGCTTCATGGAGTGTCTTCATTTCAGATAATGAACCTAGTTCATAGGTTTTTATATTCTATAGTTACACATCGTGTATCACATTTCAATATCATGTAAATTCCTTACAGAAAACTTTCAGCCCAACTTTTACAAAAGAAACTAAACCAACTATGAATCCTTTGAAACCTATGGAAAACAATAATTAACCCATGTAACATGTTTATACCTAGACTCCATTAATTAAAACAAAAAACATTCACAAACTTTTGGTTATTTTTCTAAAACAATATCTTCATATCCAAATTAGACACAACCAGCAATATTTAATGAAAATGATAAACCAATAAAAGATACGTAACACAAAAATAGAAGAGGGGTGTACCTGAAAAAAGATGATATCATACACCAATGATCTTAAAGAGGTGTTTTTCATCTATTTTAACATTCTTAAGGCTCTTTATGTTACACTTTGGATATTTTTAAACCGCTATCCAAATTATTTATATATTTGGATTATGGAATGTTATTGGAATATTTTTCACAAAACCCATCTCTTGTTATGGTTTAATTAAGTTATGTTTGAAGTTTGAATAGCTTAATGTTCTAATGGAACACACATATATGGATGATTATTATTATAACAGTTGGGGTCCTATGTATCCCTCAAATATATTGGTTATGGATTTGAATTCCATGAGATAAATTTCTACATGACTATAAATGTGGCTATCTATGATCACAAAGACTGTGGGTGAGAATAAGTGTGGTTAGGTATACTCATAAAGTGTATACAGGAGTATAAATGTTGTTATGTATGATAAAAAAGATTCAGAATTTGTATAAGTTCAATAAACTATGATCAAAAGTATTTTCCATGAGTATAATTATGGTAACCTATGAAAAAAATGGTTGTGAATGAGTATATGTGTGGTAAGATATGTACATAATGATTTATTCTCAAAATAGTTTTGAAGGTAAATTCCAAAAATGTTATATTTTCTATTTTTTTGTATGGTGAATTTATATGTTATATGCTTATTTTACACACCGTGGCTTTTGTTTCTTTCCAAATGTATATTTTCTCACACTTTCATGTCATCGTGCATGTTTCTTCAATTTATATTACATATATTTCAATCATAACTTTTGAATAACACTTATTGTTACATTTTATTTTTAATAATATAATATTATCTTAATCATGTTTTTCATAAGAGTATGATCTACCCCTTTCATGAAATATTGAATAGTTTTTCCCTTATTGATTACTTGAGCTCAATTTATTATTATTTTTCCATTACCCAAGTTAATAATATGAGTATAACTTATGAGAAGTTTATAATAGATTCTATTGTGGCTCAAGTATAGAGAAATGTTCAAAAGCATTGAAAAATAAGTTTCTTATTTAGTTAGGGTTCAAAGAGAAGAAAAGTTACTAAATTTTTATTGTGTTATTATTTTTGATATATAACATTTAACTTATGGAAATTATGAATAATAAAGATATATTTATCCTGGATTGTATCACTTGGTATCAATAGAAATGTGTAGAGTATGTGTTTTTAACACTTAACTTAGAGTGTGGGTCAAGGGTTCACCATCATAGCTATTCATTATGGGAATAATATTATTCAAATATTTTTAATCATTGTTTTAATAGAGTTTTTTATTTTGTCATGATAATTCCTATTACACTTTTATTATGCCCATAAGCATGTGTGTTTAAAAGAAAAGAATAATTTTTTTAGAGATATAATGTATTGGATCATGAATTTATGAATTACACATTAACCAGTTAAATTATAACATTGTGTTATACATTACACAATAATATTTTTTGATAACATCAAATTTAAAATATTGTTGGTAATGAGATTCGATAAGAGATAAGGTGGTTTTGTTCTTTGATTTTCATATTTACAATTAACTGAACCTCAGTATTTCATAATGAAATTTATTACACATTGATTTTTATTCATTATTTTAATTTATAGTTGGTTTTTCTCTTTCCAAACATTTTTTATCCTATTGGTCAGTTTTGCAAATATAAGATATTTCAAGAAAACATTGATTTCTCATTAAAAAATCACTATTTTATTATTCCATGTTAATAGATCAATAAAAATCAAGGAAATATTTTCTTTATTTCTATATTATTTTATCTATATTCTATTATCATGGGAGTTTATGGAATTTGATGATGGTTCATTGATATGGGGTAAATGGTACAGATTAATTTTATCATTTTTGTAAGAACATAGGATTTTGATAATTGAGCTGCATCTGTTGATGATGTGCTAAATTGAGCATTGATTGAGTTAGGTGATCGATATGTGATCTAAGAACTCAATCTATTTTATTGTTATTTATATGGAATTTAAATGATTTATATTCCTTGAGTATGTATTTGAAAATGAATTAAATAAATTAAATGAAGTGAATCTAAGATGGTTATGAAGTTGTGGAAATATATAGAATCCTATCATTACTCTATCAAATTTTCTCATGATAAATTCCCTGTAGTGGATATGAATTATTAGTGATTTTGTGGTTACGTGGTAATGATGTAGTGATTAGATATTTTGGCTGATGTGGTCCAATTGAGATGGTTAGTTATTCCCAATATATAAATATAGTTATGAAATAAAAAAATAATGTAATGAAAGTGATAAGAAAAAAAAAATTGATGTGAAATGAATTAAAAAGATATTGAAAATAAATCTATCAATTGATGAAATGAATAAAACCAGATTCATCCCTTTCTTGGATGCTCAGGCAAACTTATGATACACTTGAAGGGATTTCTTGATCCCTATGGGTTGGTAAAATGTTTTTGGACATAAATAATGATCCTTGGTAATGATTTCACCCTTAAATCAGAGTAAAAGAACTAGTATAAGTCAAACTAAAACATTCATAAACCATCCATATGTTTGAAATCCACATTAAATCTATTATGTAGAAATAAATAGTCAAATATAATACTAATACTTTATCTCACCCTAAAATATTCCTCATCAGGCTAGATTTGAGTCCCATTTTGACCCCCACAAATATAATGTTCCACCAATTAAATTAGAGAAAGAAAATGGATTCTTGGTTAATGTAATAAAAAAATAAAAAAATAAACATATAAATACCTAATCAAGACATCTCCATGCGAATTATGACCACACTTCATCCAAACATTGTTTCAAATCATAGATCAAAATTTGAAACCTTCAATGCTACTTAGTCCAAAAAAATCAAGTGTTATGAATAGGCTGTGATATAAACATTAAATAACGTAATCACCATACATTCCTCAATTTTAGTTTCCAAAATAAATCACAGATGATAGTTTAAAAAAATAAAAAGTAGTTTTCAAACTATATAAGCAATGAAAGTATCATATTATTCATTCATTATAAATTTCCTTTTCCTTTTTTAAAATGAACACAATCGGTTGGAAAATATTTTTAGGCCTACGAAACTATTATTTGAAAAATTAATTTTAAAACCACTTTCCAAAATATTTTTTTGAAACATATATTTCTAAAAACATTTGGAAAAAAATTTATTATAAACAAAAAAAGAAAGAATAATGATAATTGTGGGGAATTTCATAATTGAAGAGTATTAAGTAAGAGGTAATCATTACTAATGTATAGTGAGAAGTTGAAAATATAAAATTTATAATCATGGGAAATATAAACTAAATCCATAATGAGGGAAAAATATAGTCCACTTTTCACACTTACTAATATAGAGGACATATCTTAGCATAGTGGCATGGTTCCACCTGGTTATGATACCACATCCAATACCACTAGGGATTACATGTCTTAGCCTAGTGGTGTGGTGATTTCCATACACACCACCATGAAAATTATCCAACTATATGATTTTTTATTAGTGTGGTAAAATCCAAAGTGATACTTAATTTATTATTCCCCTCTTAAATACTCTACTTCTCATGTGCTTCCAATTTAAAACATATCACACTCTATTCTAAAGGCTTTTCATTATTAAATACAAATTATTTCCATTATAGTCAAAAAAAATTAAAACCATTTCATTTTTCTATCCTAGTGAAAATAATTTAAACCACCATGATATAAATAATGAACCATAAAACAATTATCAATCACAAATGAAACATAATTATATGGGTCTTTAGGCAAGGGTGCCAAAAATTTAAAGGAATGTTTGATTAAATGTCCTAATTGGGACTTCAAGTAATACCTTAGAAAACACACATTCTTGAAAAATTATATTAAATAGAAATTCAAACATAAATATTAATATTTAAAACATTAATTTTTAAAATTATTCATATATAAAATTACACATATATGTATATAAATACTTTTCAATGTACATATTCACATATTCTCATGTGAATATGTGTGCTTTCTTATATATATACATCTATCCATGTGTACATAAGCACCAAACATAAAAAAATACATTCATAACATCATAAGTAAAGTAAAATCTCAAGGGGAAATAATTTATAATATCCTAAAATTTTAAATGAATGTTATGTTCGATAACATACATCATATATAACATCGTTTTTTAACGACTGTGAAATATTATTTTCTAAATATGATCATTATAGGGTAGCCATTGAATTGAAGGATATGAATATGATAAAATACACTATGATATATATATATAAAGTTCCAAATAAATACAAATATATTTATTAAGTCTTATTAAATATGTACTCAGTTTTTAGTAAAGTAATTTTATGCTTCAAAAATATATTTTCTTTAAAAATTACTTTTATTACATTTTATGAGAAAATAATATAACTAATTTATTCTATTTTATAAATTTTATTTGTTAAGATAAATATAATTTTTGGGATAATCATTCCTAAATTTTTTTTGAGTGAATTTTTTTTGTTTTTCTACAAATAGTGATTTTTAGTGAATAATGGTAAATACAAATTTTATTGAAAATTGTCTTTATCCTGTAAAGTATTTAAAACGACCCATTTTATTTTGAAATGTTTTTAAAATTTCACTTGTTAATTATTATTAAATATAATATAATTAATTTTTTTTTGTAAGGAAAATTATTCTTTGTTTTGGAAAAAAAAACATATCAATATATAAAAAATGCCTTTTCCAAGAAATTTTTTTTCATCATCTTTTTTGGGATTATTTTTAATGTAGTTTATACTACTTTTAGAACTTCAATTTACCCTGAATGACCCGAAGGCCTTATTTTTATTTTATTATGAATAATTCCCCCTTTTTAGGGTTGAAGGGGAACCCGTACATTACCCGTAGGCCCAAGGCCCAAGGCCCAACTGACCCGCAATACCTGACCCGAAGGCCCAGAGGCACACCATGACCATTATATGACTCATAAGTCCAACCCACTAGAACTGTACCTCCCCAGATTCTACGTCATTAATCACATATATCCCTACCTTTCATTGCTGATCAGTATCATTGCCCCGTACGAAGCTACACGGTGCCTGGTCCTAATGGTGGCTACCATACCCTCTCATTCTTCCAATCCAATTAGCTCTAATTCTCATGGATGATACTCATGCTTCTCTGATCCTCTTCTGGGGCATGTTCTGTGTGAACTGGGCTACTCCATTGTCTCTTTGGCCCGAAGGGTTTGTGGCCTAATGGCCTTTGATGACCCAAAATCCCATGAGAACCGTAGGCCCAACCTGGTGGCCCGAAGGCCCAAATCGGGTGAATAGTTATAGCTTCTATAGAACCAAACAGTAACTACTACTATACTACTACATTAATTCTACATTACCCCAAAAATTCACCTCCACACGGTTTTGAACCTAGGTATCTTAGATTCCATGTAGGAGCCCTTACCACTCGGGTACGGGCACATTGGCTATAGAACTTCAATTTGATAAAATCGATTAAATAATTTGAATAAATAATTTCAAATTTGGTAAGTAGGTCACATTTATTTATTTCATTATGAATATAATCCTTGTTAAAAATATTGTGGCTTTGGTATGCGTAAAATTGGTGAAATAAGATTAAAAATATGGTTTGAGACTTTCGAATCACCAAAAAATATAAATTTATTTCATTGGATAATTTATTTATGAACATAATTATAAAAAAATTAAAAATGTAGAAATTTATTTCAACTTTACTTTGATAATGATATGAATATTATATTAGAATAAATACAAAATTTCACTCTCCTTATTTTAATATATCTAATATTTTTTCACAGGGATAAACAAAGTTATGAATTGTTATAAAAAATTAATTTGAACATGAATGATTATTTTATTATCATAATTTATTATTATTTTTTAGTGATGAACTAATTACCATATATGATTATGAAATAATGACACAATGCTTTTGTAAACAATTCAAAATTCAAGAAAATGATTTTTAAAAACACTAAAAGTAATCAAATTTGAATGAATTATTGTTTTACATGAATTTTTAAGATATATATAACATATTATTGATGTGTTAAAATTTAATATTCTAATTCAATTACTATATTTATGTTATTAAATTCAAACTGTGTGAATAGTCCTGAAAATGACTTTAATGGTATATTATGTTAAATGATACATTATTTAATAATTTAAAATTAATAAAAATATTATATTTTAGAAATATAATGTTATATAGTCTATAATATAAACATTTTTCAACTTATGGGTCACTTTTTTATTTATAGTTACTTTCTTGACTCCTATATAGTAAAAAACATCGATATAGTGGTCATTGCCAAAAGGGTTAATAGGGATAAAAATTTAAGATAAGGGTTAGACAATAACCTAAAATTCTAAAATTTTATTGTATAAGATTATTATAACTCATCCTCATCCATGATTTTAAATATACCAATTTTTTCTACATGAAAATGAAAATTAATTTGTGTTAATTTAATACTTTATTCAATTCCAATGGTTCCCCTCCCCACTTTTATATAAGGAGATCACATCTCCTCTCTTCCTCACACTTAATGAACCACTTGTCCCTAAAAACCACTAAAAAATAACTTCTTAACTTTTTTATTGTAATTCACCGACCCCAGTTACCCAGAGTCATTGCATTATTACATAACATAGGAATGATCACAAAATATCTAGTCTCAAAAGACCAATTAGTTTAGTAGTCTTGGAAACACTACAAATTTTCATAAGTATTACATTACATCATAAAGTAAAAAAATACTACAACAACATCTTGTCTCCATATCCCCTCATACTATCCCTGCAGGTCATTCATTAATTATTTCATCACATCCTAGGAAAAATAAAACATTGAAAGGGGTGAGCTCAGATGCCCAGTAAGGATAACAATATAGAGGAAACTGTCATAAATAAGTATAAACATTTAAAGAAATGAATAGCTAAAACAAAAGCCTTTTAAACTTGAACTTCAACAAAAAATGGAAAAGATAAAAGGAAATAATGCCACTTAATTATTCCCATGGATATTCTACTAGTCGAATAATCATATTCAATATCAATAACAACATTCATAATGATGGAATAAATAATGCCAGACTATCATAACCACATAGTCAAGGCCTTGTGCGAAGACTAGAAATAAGATTTTGTCAAGGCCTTGTGTCAAGTCACTAGATTGTCTCATGATACCTACCGATGCATCGAGGAGCTATAGTGGGCTCCACCCGTCACATATTATGTCAATTCATTCCTCATATGAACAGGATTAATCATAACATAAACTTTCATATTAAAACTAGCATACAAAATGTCAATACTTTATCCATAAACCTGAATAGTATAAAAATAACACATCCATAGTCAAACATATCACAAAACCTTCAATGAAATATGGAAGTTTTGTATCATAATAAATCAACTTCAGATAAGCTTAAAATCCATCAAAGGATGTCGACATAGATAAAATCAAAACTATTTGAGAGAAATATAAATTTTTTTTTGAAATCATTTAAAAGTCCCATAATTATAAAATAAAACATTTAATTTGAAAATATTCTTATAAACTTGTAAGGGAAGCTTTGATGGTTCTATAATGGCGGAAAATAGCCGCACCTGCTGTATAAGTTAAAAAACACATTCTTACCTTAATTCTGTCGAAAAGGTTAAAAAGGACCTTGTTTGGAAAACGACAAATAGATTCCTTTATAAAATTATTATAAAAAGTCAAAAATGGTATAAATTACATTAACTCATAGTCTGTAAAATACTAAGAATGATTTGAAATAATTTTTTAAGAAACATGGATATGGATGATAAAAAAATCCCCGTAGATAATTACATATAAACAACCTCGGATAATGAAGAGATTGTGAAATAAAACCTTACCTTGTACTTTTCCTTTGTAGGGGGTAGGTTAAAAAACTGTATAATGGTGAATTAATTGTTATTAAATTATAAAAGAATAATATACATTAATATGATATCATATAGGATCTTTAAACATTGATTTGTTAATAATATGTTAGTATTATCATCGTTTCGGGTGTTAACAGATTCATTTTCCTTTATATTCATTGTTATGTGAGACTTATTTGTTATGTATGGGATTTATATTATTAATATCCATTATGATATTATGTCCTTAAAAATTATTTTTAATCATTAAATGAGAGTTATTCTTGAATGGATATGATGGGGACTGAATCTCATCGCGTTCGTGGAGACGGTAGTCCATACATACGCATTAGCGAAAATATCAATCTTTTGATATTAAAATAATATATAATTGGATGGTATAAAATATATACAGAATCATTATCATGTTATATTTATTATTTACATGAATTATACATCATTATTATACCAATCGAAATAATAATGTTTTGAATAATAATTACACCACGATGTGGAGACGGTAAGCCATATGTACGAACGTATGGTGACATGTCATTCAAAGGTTGGATAAAATACTGAATATGGTTATACCATATTTATAATAACATCATAGTATATATAATATACTGGAGTTATTATTTTAGAATGGGAATAACAAATAAAGAAGAAGTTGTAGAAGAAGGTAACTTGAAAAATGGTGGTGAAAGCATTACCTCTTCTTCAGGTTCTTTCTTTTGATTTTATCAAATGATCTTGTTAGGTTGGCTTTTTGATCAAAATAATGCCTCTAAGTCGAATTTTGGGAAGTGGAGAGAATATTTGGGAAGGGTTTGGTTGAGCCAAATGGCTTTGAAGATGTAAATTAGAGAGAAGGGGGAGTGCCCTTTTATAAGAGGGGTGAGGGGATCCTTTGGAAAAGCTAGAAATATTATTTTATAATAAATTTATATTCATTTTCTGATGGCTCCAAAGTAGAATATTTAGAGGATAAGGTGGGGAGGGGTCTAAATTCTTTCAACCAATAGATTTTAGAAATGTTTGGGTCACTATATTAACCATATAAATTATATTTAACTCTTAGTTAAATAGTTTGACATTTACCATGTCTCATTGTATTTTTATATTATATAGTTAATAAACATACTATATACATCCAAGAGACCTCTAAGTGGTCCATTAATAATAAAACTATCATTATATAAGTCCTTTGGCCGATCCATAGATTTTTAGGAATATAATATCAATTAATAATATTATATTTGTTTTAAAAACTCTTTTATGTCAATTTTGAAACTATTGGGTATTTTGTTTTTGATAATTTTATAACAGCATTATTACTTCAAAATAACTTTATATATCCAATCCCAATATGTCATATTAACCTATAAAATTATTGGAATTCATAAAAAGTCTCAAATTACATTTATTTTAATATTTATAATATCAATTATTTTAATATTTCATTAATTAGGTAATTACTGCATCATAATTTTGTCATAAATAAATTAAATTATTTAATGTCTAAAAATTATAAATAAAATAAATATATGTAGTAAATATTTTATTATTTATAATGAATATTTATAATCGAATTTTTCTTATGTATGACCCTATATTATAAATTTTTTAGTAATTAAACTTTGATTTTAACTCTTTTAACTCTTCTTTGAATTAAATAATAATAAATGACCTAATCTAATCCAAGTGGACCTAAATGATAATATTTTATTCCTATGGTTGTTTTTGGTCTAGATAAACTTTTAAAATAGAATTAGGACATGTGTTGGGGTAATATTAATATCAATTTTTCCCTTAATTACCCTATTTACTTTTATCTGTAGTAAATAAAATTAAAAAGTTAATATTCACCAAAAAATATTTTTATCTTATTAAGCCACATTTTACTCCTTGATATTAACCGTGTCTCTTGGATTTTTGAAATTCCACTCACAAAAGCAGTAAAATTTCGTTTTATGTGAATTTCCAAGTTCTCCTAGAAGGAGGGTAAAAGACGGTGAAAAGATCCATAAATTTTATATATATCTTAAATTATTCTAAACTAAATCAAATGAATTAAATTGAACTTATATAGGTATTATGTATCTATTTTGAGATTAATTAAATTTAAATAAAATAAATAATTATTTAAATAAAAATTTGGTTTTAAACTATAACTAAGTGTTTTTTCACTATTCATAAAAAAAATGAATGTTTTTAGAAAAATACCAAAAATTCACCCTAGGATAATTTCAATATTAATAATTCAAAAATGAAGGCCATTTTGAACGATAAAATTTATAAAATTTTAAAAAGTGTGTATTAGTATTCATAACGGCTAGTTTGATAGGTTGTGGTCTGTTAGAACGTGAAGTTGCGTACAACAAAGGATACTGTATTATTCAATGAGAAGCGTACCGTGGAAGCTTGAGGTGTTACATTCTCCCCTCATTCAAATAATTTCTTCCTCAAAATTTGTAGAATACATCCGGATGAAAAGACTCAGGGTGATTCTTCATCATATGTTCCTCGGGTTCCCATGTTGCCTCTTCCATCTTATGGTTTCTCCATAGAAATTTTACCAGACGAGTCGTCCGGTTTCTCAGCACTTGTTTTCTTTTATCACGAATCCTGAAGGGATCTTCGCAATAAGACATATCTATTTCTAGTTTTAATTCCTCATAGATGAGTACATGTGTTGGTTCAGTCATTTATTTTCTCAACAATGATATGTGGAACACATCGTGAACTTTTGAGAGGTTTGGCGGCATTGCCAAACAGTAAGCTACAACACCAATTCGTTCTAGAATTTCGAAATTTCTAATGTACCTGGGACTCAATTTACCTTTTTCACCGAAACATATAACTCTCTCCCATGGAGATACCTTCAAGAAAACATGATCTCCTACATAAAATTCCAAATCCTTCCTTCAATTATCGGCATAGCTCTTCTACCTACATTGAGCTGCTTTCATGTGGTATTGGATTACCTTCACCTTTTCCATCGTTTCCTCCACCAGTTCTGGGCCTACGAGTTTTCTTTCACCAACTTCATCCCAACAGGTTGGTGTGAGACATCTCTTTCCATACAACGCTTAATATGGTGTCATTCGAATACTTGAATGGAAGCTATTGTTATAGGAAAATTCCACCAGAGGTAAATATTGATCCCACATTTCCTGAAAGTCAAGTGAGAATGATCTCAACATGTCTTTAAAGGTTTGAATAGTCCATTCTGATTGTTCATCTGTTTGAAGGTGGTAGGAAGATCTCAAACGAAGTTTAGTATCCAAGGTCTTCTGAAGACCCTTCCATAATCTTGAAGTAAAACAGGGATCACAATCAGAAACAATTGATAGGGGTACTCCATGAAGTCTCACAAATTCATTAATATATAGTCTTGATTGACATTCTAGTGGTAGATCTTCTCCTATAGCAAGAAAATGTGTTGAAATCGCAACACGATCAACAATAACCCTTATTGAATCATTCCTTCTAGGAGTCTTTGGTAGCCCTATGAAAAAGTCCATCGTAATATTGTCCCATTTCAACATCGGTATGGGAAGAGGTTGCATGACTCCCCCAGGCTGTTTCCTTCCATCTTTCACTTGTTGAAAAACCATAAATCTTGACACAAAATCACCAATCTCCCTATTCATGTTGTCCCACAAAAAATGTTCCTTCAAATCTCTATACATTTTGGAGCTCCCAGGGTGTATAGAGAAATTGGAACTATGAGAATCATCTAACAATTCCCTTTTCAGATCAGGTATATCAGAAACACGATGTATCTTCCCAAATTTCAAAATTCATTCTTCATGTACAAAGTCTCTCAATCTCCCATCATTCATAGATCTAATCTTCTTTTTAAATTCATCACCATCGGTCAAAGAACTCCTAATCCTTTCTAGTAAATATGGTTTGGCAACCATTTGAAAAAGAATTGATGTTTCACCTTCCATGGTAATTTCTATATCCATCTTTACTAGATCCATGAAAATAGGATCCCTTTAAATTCTCATCATGTTCAAAACTCCATGATATTTTCTACTCAAAACATCTTCCACCTTATTTTCCTTCCTCGAGTGGTAGTGTATTGTACAATCATAATCCTTGTGTATTTCATGCCATCGCCTTTCCCTCATGTTGAGTTCTTTCTGTGAGAAGATATACTTCAAACTCTTGTGATTAGTATAAATCTCAAATTTTTCATCCTAGAGATAATGTCTCCATATCTTCAAAGAAACGATTACAGCAGCTTACTCAAGATCATGAGTAGGATATTTTTTCTCTTGAATTTTTAGCTTTCATGATTCATAGGCAATAACCCTATCATTCTGCATAAGGACACAACCAAGTCATTTCTTTGATGCATCACTATAAATAACAAACCCATCATTCCCTGATGGTAGAGTCAATATTGGTGCATTGACTAAAATTATCTTTAATTCTTCAAAAAATTATTAACACTCTTTTTTCCAAAAAAATTTACCCATTTACGTGTGACATTCATTAATGGGTTAGAAAATTTGGAAAATTTCTGGATGAAACGTCGATAATAACCTACAAAACCAATAAAACTGAATACCTCAGTTATACTAGTTGGTGGTGTCCATTCTTGGATTGCTCTTCTCTTAGCAGGATCAATATAGATTCTATCCTTAGAGACAATATGGCCAAGAAATGAAATCTCTTGAACACAGAATTCACACTTTCTAAACATCCCATATAATTCATGTCTTCTCAGAGTCTTCATGATAACACGCATGTTATTTTCCCGATCTTCGTAGCTTTTGGAGTATACCAAGATATCATCAATAAATACCATGACAAAATCATTTAGATATTCATTGAAAAATCTATTCATCAGATCCATGAATACAGAGAGTGCATTAGTCAATCCAATAGGCATTACTGTGAACTCGTAATGCTCGTACCTATTTTGAAATGCTGTCTTCGGAATGTCTTCCTTCTCCACACACAAATGATGGTATCCAGATCGAAGTTAATTCATTGAAAGGTACTAAGATCTATGCAGTTGGTCAAGTAAATCATCAATGCGAGGTAGGGGATACTTGTTCTTTAATATTATAGCATTGATTTCCCTGTAGTCGATACGTAACATCAAAGATCAATCGTTCTTCTTAACAAAAAGGACAGTGGCTCCCCATAGAGAAACACTAGGGCGAATAAATCCCTTATTACTCAATTCCTCTAGTTGTTTCTTTAATTCAACTAATTTCACAGTGGCCATTATACAAGGAGTCTTCGATATAGGCCTTGAACCATGAATTAAATCAATGGAAAACTCATTTTCCCGTTCTGGAGGATATCTAGGTAAAACTTCCGGAAACACATCAACATATTCTTTCACAATAGGTACATTCTCTATTTGAACATTCCTTTCCTCACCCACAGTTATTTCATTCTCATCCTCCCCTATAATTGAATTTAGTTGAGCTACTAGTGGTGGATCTAGGTAAGAATTATGTGGTGATGATTCCACTCTAAAGATAAGGTGTTCATTATCATCATCATCAAAAATAGTAACCTCCTTCTTTGTATAAATTTTTTTTCATCATGGTCTGAAATTCAATCCATACCGAGGATTATATAAAATTAAATTATAGGTATGAAAATGAGATCAGTAGATAAAGAACATTTATATGCTCTAATAGGAATTTATTCACAGAAATTTGTAGCAATGATACTTCCCTTAGTATCTTTGATTGACAATTACCTTGTTAAATAAAATTGGAAATATCTAATTTTCTTAGAAAACTGGGAAGATATGAAACAATGCGATGATATAGAATCAAATAATGCATTTTCTAAACTTGAGGAAACCATTAAATTACCTGCCACAACATATTTTGGAGATTCTACCTCAATAGTAGTGATAACATAAGTTTGGCCTTGATCCATTGGCCTTTTATGAGGTAAGTTCCCCTAACTTTTAGGACATCCATTTTCATAATTTCCCATACCCCTGTAGTTGTAGCATTTATCATCAGCAGCTTCTTTACTCCCCTTGCAATCACGAGCTTGGTCGATTTTTTCATCACACTTGTAACAGAGTCCCATTACCTTCAAGCAAGTACCAGGGTGTTTCTTCCCACATTTACTAGAAGATGGATATTAAACTTCTAACTTCTTCCCCTTATTTCCATTTCCAGAGTGATTAGTAGATATATTCTTCTCTTGCTTTTCTTTAATTTCATAAGACTTATAGAATTCCTTATCTATCTTGATAGCACATGAGACAATATCTTTGTATGATGAGAAGGATTGTGAGTCCAATTCTGGATGGAGAAATGGTTTTAACCCATCAATGAAACTATTAATATTACATCATGTGTTACGTATATAATCTGCATCATACCTTGCTAACCTTGTAAAGATAGCCTCATACATTATGACATTCTCATCCACCTTTTGTCTCAGACTTAGATATTTCCTTTTCATATCTACTCGATGGTCACCTTGACAGTATTTTTTTCTAAAAATAGATCTTTAAACTCCCTCCATTCCATTTTTTGATACTTCATCATCTTAATTCATGTTTTGAATCAACGACCACCATTGATCAGTGTGCTCCATAAGGGTAAGGTTATTATTCATAACCTTAGTGAGTTGTCCCAGTATGGTGATTAGCTAATCAACACCAGTTGTATAACCAGATCCACTATAATTATCTAGAGCCGGAGGGAAATCACTACATGGAGTGCGGGAATTGATACAGTTTCCATTTCTTCCACTAGGCGCCATTTCTAAATAATGGCATAAACTAGATTAGTTTATGAATCAAAATACATAATTCCATACTTATAAAACACTTAACATAAATTGAACTATTTAGGGATATAATCCATAATCATAAAAAAAATTCATTGAGGAAGTATATACTCATAAACACTTCATAATGGTTTGTAAATAAAATGGAAAATATCTTAAGCATATCCCCTGGGAGTGTCGTAACCAAAAGTGCAGAAACGCCCATAGTTGTGCACCAGTTCCCGTTCGAGTCTTCTCAAAGTGGTGTTTTCGGGTTTTACCCCTAGGTATATATGTGCTAGAGCCTCCTCTACCTGCTCGCATCCAGACAGGGATGTATTTCTCAGAAAAATAATAAAATATATACAATAACAAAATTCGAGGAAGTTATTCTATACTATTCCTCAAAGTCCGTCTTTGGTATATGTGTTCTAATCAGAGTTTATCTGAATCTAGCTTCCATGGTTTGCACTAAACATCCTCTGATATCAACGCTAAAGCCCCGACCCCAGTTACCTAGAGTCGGTGCATTATTACATAACATTGGCATGATCACAAAAGATCAAGTCTCGAAAGACCGATTAGTTTAGTAGTGTTGGAAATAGTAGACATATTCATAAGACTTACATTACATCATAAAGTAAAAAAACAACAACAACATCTTGTCTTCATATCCCCTCATACTATCCCTACAGGTCATTCATATATTACTTCTTCACATCATGAGAAAAATAAAACCTTGAAAGGGGTGAGCTCAAATACTATGTAAGGATAACAGTATAGCGGAAACATTCATAAATAAGCATTAACATTTAAGGAAACGTATAACTAAAACAAAAGCCTTTTAAACTTGAACTTCAACATAATATGGAAATGATAAAATGAAATAATGCCATTTACTTATTCACATGGATATTCTACTAGTCAAATAATCACATGCAATATCAATAACCACTTTCATAATGATGTAATGCATAATTCCAGAATATCATAACCACATAGTTAAGGCCTTGTGCCAAGACTACAAATAAGATTTTTTCCAGGACTTGTGCCAAGACACTAGTTTTTCTCATGAGACCTACTGATGCATCGAGGATCTATAGCGGGCTCCACCCGTCACTTATTATGTCCAATGAATTCCTCATATGAACAAGTTTAAACATAACATAAATATTCGTATTAAAACTAGCATATGAAATGTCAATAATTTATCCATAAACAATGAATGGTATAAAAATAACACATCCACAGTCAAACATATCACAAAATCTTCAATTCAATATGGATGTTTTGTATCAGAAGAGATAAACTTCATATAAGCTTAAAATCAATAAAATGATGTTGACATTGATGAAATCAAAACTATTTGAGAGAAATATCTATTTTTTTAAATCAGTTCAAAGTATCATAATTATAAAATAAAATATTTACTTTTAAAATATTCTTATAAGCTTGTAATGGAAGCTTCAACGGTTTTATATCATTGAAAAATAGCCACACCCGACGTATAAGTTAAAAAAGACATTCTTACCTTAATTCTGTCGAAAAGGTTAAAAAGGACCTTGTTTGGAAAATTACAGAAAAATTCCTTTATAAACTTATTATAAAAAGTAAACAAAGGTATAAATTATCTTTAACACATAGTCTGTAAAATTGTAAGAATGATTTGAAATAAATTTTTAAGAAACATGGATGTGGATGATAAAAAGGTCCAAGTAGATAATTACGTATAAACAACCTTGGATAATGAAGAGAATTTGTTATGGATGGGATGTATTTTATTCATATCTAGAATTATATCATGTCCTTAAACTTTATTTTTAATCATTAAATGAGAATTTTTCTTGAATGGATACGATGGGGAATGAATCTCATCGCGTTCGTGGAGACGGTAGTCCGTACGTACGCATGAGCGACAATATCAATATTTTGATATTAAAATAATATATAATTGGATGGGATATCATATATAAACAAAAATTGTCATGTTATATTTATTAAGTACATGAAATACACATCATTATTATACCCATCCAAATAATAATGTTTTTAATAAAAATTATACCACGACGTGGAGACGGTAAGCCGTACGTACCCACGTATGGTGACATGTAATTCAAAGGATGGATAGAATAATGAATATGGTTGTACCATATTTATAATAACATCACAGTATATAGATTATACTGGAGTTATTATTTTAGAATGGGAATAACAAAGATAGGAGAAGTTGAAGAAGAATGGAACTTAAAAAAAGGTGGTGAAAACATTACCTCTTCTTCGGGTTCTTCCATTTGATTTGATCAATCGGGCTCCTTAAGTTGGATTTCTGATCCAACTACGGCATCTAGGTCGAAGTGAGGGATGTGGAGAAAATATTTGGGCAGGGGTTGGCCGATCCCAAAGCCTTTGAAGGTGTAAATTAGAGAGAAGGGGGAGTTCTCTTTTATAAGAGGGGTGAGAGGTTCCTTTGGAGGAGCTAGAAATATTATTTTATAATAAATTCATATTCAGTTTCTAATGGCTCCAAAGTGGATTATGTATAGGATATGTTGGGGATGTTTGTAATACTTTCAACCAATATATTTTAGACATGTTTGTGTCACTATATTAACCTTATCATTTATATTTAACACTTAGTTAAATAGTTTGAAATTTACCATGTCTCCTTGTATTTTTATATTATATAGTTAATAAACATAATATATACATACAAGAGACCACCAAGTGGTCCATTAATAATAATCCTATCATTATATAAATCCTTTGGACTAACCTTAGATTTTTAAGAATAAAATATCAATGAATAATATAATATTTGTTTTAAAAACTCTTTTATGTCAATTTTGATACTATTGGGTATTTTGTTTTTGATAATTTCATAATATCATTATTACTTCGAACATAATTTTTATAACCAATCCTAATATGTCATATTAACCTATAAAATTAGTGGAATTCATAAAAAGACTCAAATTACATTTATTTTGGTATTTATAATTTCAATTATTTTAATATTTTATTAATTAGGTAATTACGGCATCATCATTGTGTCATAAATAAAATAATTATATAATGTCCAAAAATTATAAATAAAATAAAAATATGTGTAAAATATTCTTATCTTTCAAATTAATATTTATAATTTATTTATATTATGTATAAACCTATATTAAAAATGTTTTAGTAATTAAACATTGATTTTAACTCTTTTAACTCTTCTTTGAATTAAATAATAATAAATGTCCTAATCTTCTCCATGTGGACCTAAATGATCATATTTTATTCCTAAGGTTGATTATGGTCGATATACACTTGTCCAATAGTGTTAGTACATGTGTTAGGGTAATATTAATATCATTTTTATTCTTAATTACGTTATTTACTTTTAATCATGGTAAATAAAAGTAAAAAGTTACTATTCAACAAAAAATACTTGTATCTTATGGAACCAAATTTTACTCCTTGAAATTAAATGTTTCTCTTGTATTTTCAAAATTCCACTCACAGAAGCGTTAGAATTATGTTTTATGTGAATTTCAAAATTCTTCTAGGAGGTGGGTAAGAGACGGTGAAAAGTTCCATTAATTTTTTATATATCTAAAATTATTCTAGACTAACTCCAATGAATTACATTGAACATATATATGTATTATGTATCTTTTTAGACCTTAATTAAATTTAAGTAAATTAAATAATTATTTAAATAAAAATTCTGTTTTAAACTATAACTTAGTGTTTTTTTCACTATTCATCAAAAATAGAATGTTTTCAGAAAAATTCCATTAATTCACCCTAGAATAAATTTGATATTTTGAATCCAAAAATGAAGTCCATTTTGAAAGATAAAATGTATAAAATTTAAAAAATTGGGTATTACTATTCATAACGGCTAGTTTGATTGGTTGTGGTGTCTGTTAGAACTCGAAGTTGCATACAACACACACTACTATATTATTCAAAGAGAAGCATACTATGGAAGCATGGGGTGTTACATTTATATTAATTATAGTTATGTTTTACTCTTAAAATATCATCTGAATTGTCCTTAAGGATATATCCAAAGGAGGTTCTTCAAAGAGTAGGTAATCATCAAAACGAATAGTTTTCTTTTTTACTAGTTCTACCCCATAAATTTTGTTTCTAACCTTCCCAATATAATAAAATAAGTATTTTTTGTATACAATAATGTTATTTTTAATATTATACAACCATGTTCTTCCCTTTTTCCATTCTTTAGGGAATGAGAACATCGTTCAAGCATACATGTGGACTACCACCTCTATGAAGTATGTGTTTCATTTTAAATCATTTTATCACATGTATATCCACAATTAAGGATTCAATGTGTCTGTATATATATAAATTATATTCAAGAAATAATTATATTTTTTAAAATATCATATGTCATCTATTTTCTTACAATTCCATCTATTGTAAAATTATAATGTTTTTCTTTCATACGTTTGGATTATCACCTCCACAAATTGATGTGATTCTTTTTTAATGTATACCTTTAATGTATTAGGATAAAATTATATTTGAGTTATAAATAATATAATTAAGCGATTATTATTATTCAATATTTTATTAAAAAATGGCCCCTTTTACAACATTAAACCTACCAATGTAATTTCATAATTATTAACAAAACATCTTCAAAACACTCGATGAAAACTTAATTGATTAATTAATTAAATATTTTAATGATGTTAATTATATAAATAGATTAATGATAAAATATTAATCCTATAATGTGTTATTATTTATTTATCTAATTAAAATGGGATTATTATATGAGATTTAAAGGACATACATCGCATGTCTAGACAAGAGTTAAGGAGTTTCTTAAATAAATTTCCATTTGTTGGGAAATAAATATACTTTATAGAATATGTTTTTCCCAGATTATGTTTGAAATAGAAGTATATTTTATAATGTTTATTTTCACTTTTTTCTATGGTTTTAAAATTATTACATATATTCACTTCACTTATTAATTCTAACATCAATGATATGATCATTATAAGGATTATTCATCTCACAAGTGTATCTTTGAGATATCTTTTGGAATATGAACATAACTCCTTTTATAAGGTGTATATGTTTCAAATTAAGATATTATTTCAAGAATTACTCTTTTATATTAATATTTAAATTTCCTTTTATGAAATATCTTTCATCATATATTGAATAAATTGTAATAAATGTTGAAAGGGTTTTCAAGGTCTCAATTTCAATTTATGGAGACATAATTCATGTTATGCACCACGAATTATTTTATATAGTATAATTATTTCCTCAATATTTTTTTAACATACTATTTCATTTACATTAAATGATTTATATAGATATGTTATTTTACTTTATATAGTGGTATTTTTAATTCAATCATTAACCAAGTTTCAAGGGTTTCTCATCACAAACATCCTTCTTTGAGATCTGTTTTTATTGATGCACCTATATTAAATTTATATAGTGTATACATAAAATCTTGAAAAATATTAAGATGAATTATTGACTAATCATGGTATCTTATGTTACTTTATATGTTCTTTCTTTAAAATGGTTTTTGGTTTTAAAAGGTCATAAAGGGTATTTATTTAAAAAAATTGTTTTATTGTTTTTAATTATGTTTAACAAAATTCTTCGCACGTGTTTTTTTTCTTATTTCCATAATGATACTATATAAAAATAACCAATTTTCTAAATTTATTTTCCATGGTCTTTTACCTTTTTTAAAATGTTTTTAATGTAAATTTTTTAATTTTTTCTATGTGGATCACTATTTACATTAAAAAAGATTGAAAATAATGTGTATATGTTAAATATTAGAAATATATTGATTTTCCCACCCATATAACTATTATTTAATTTAAATAATCCATTATATATTTTCATGGGTATTTTAAATGAATATAATTTTTCCATTTTTTTTTCAATTTTTTAGTTTTTAAGGTATCATAAACTAGTTTTCCCTATTTTAAAAATAAATGTTCTATTTGTTTTTTTAAAGCTATCATCATATATGTAAATATAAATTAATTATTTCCCCACTACATTTTGAATTTCGTCTTATAATACCATCTATATTATTCCTCGGGATTGATTTTGATGATTATTTTAAAGGTATTTCCTTGAAAATCATTCCTCTTCTTTCGGTAAATGAATTTAAAATTGAATGAATATTATTGTTCAAATATTGATGGTGAAAAATTAAGATTACATTTGTTATATCAATTTATGATACTTGGAAAATATTAATGATGATGGGTGAGTCTGATATAGCACATGATGATGGTTGATACTAATATATATTATATGATGTGTGATCAATATAGCTCTCTAAATCATTAGGTAATGTCATGTATCATTAAATGAAAAATGAGGTAGTTAATTAGAGTGGTTTATCCAATGGATTTAATTGGGATCAAGATATATTCAGAATGAGTAAACATAGTTTATTAAGATAACTTTATAAGATTCCAAAACTTTTTCTCTATTATTTATATGGGGTTTTAATGGTTCCTTTTATCAAGATTGGAAACATATGGATCATCATTAATGATTCTTATGATTATTTTTTTAATGCTTTATGACATATAAATTGTTTAATTGTCCATGTTTTATTGATATAAATTCTCTTAGTTAATTATTACAAAGTTTGAATATGTTCCTATACTTTTATCCTCATCTTATACTCATATAAGGTATTCAATTATTAATCCCTATACTCACCATAACTGATAATTTGATCACACCACTTTATTATATTTTCTTTTCCCTATATTATAAATAATGATATTTGGTAAGATATGTCTATAAAGGTTTCATGTGTGAGATTTTTAAGACATAATATGCAATATAAGAATCTAGTAGTATTTTTAAAATAGATCACCTAAATACAAGGGTATTATTATGTAAGTGTTTTTCCCAATTCCCTAAAATTATAAACCTAAAATTTCATTGGGAATGTAATTTATCTATTTTATATGTTTGATATTTTATGTTTTGAACATCTAAAATACAATCATGTTTATTTGTATCAAATCCAAAAATGAAAAAAATTATATTTTTTTAGTATAGGACCTGGGACTGTGGGTTTAAGGTTGTTATAGTTGGTATCAGAGAAGGCTTTCAATAAATTTGGATATTATGATATTTTAAATTGATTCTAGCTTATGAGTTATGGATAATATCATGGGTTTATAAGTTTAAGTTTGATCAAATGTTCAATAAACAAAATTATCTTTTTATGGTCAAAAATTATTATACATTAAGTTGATTTGAAACTTTTATTGTGTTTTTAGAAGGTTACTATATTAAGGTAATTATGATATATTGGATTTCGGGTTAAAGATTATGTTTTAAAGGTAATCTTGTTACAAGGTAATATTCGTTGAGAGATTTATGATCAAGATAAAGATAACTTTCTTCATTAGTGTATAATGTTTATTCATATTATTTTGGAGAAGTTAACTGTATTATATGTTTACATATCAATTCAATTTAATTTTAGAAAGACATATTGTGAATGGATTCATAGATTATCTATTTAATGAATGATCTAAGTGAAACCTTAGGTGTTATTATTGATTTATTGGATATTAATGTTTTACATCTTCATATAATGGTTTATTTCGGTTTTATAGTATAGTAAAAAAATTTTGTATAAAGATTAATATAATAGATTTTCATCATTTTATATACCTCATTTCTAGTAAAAATTTGATTATAGTGATTCTAGAATTAAATATCCATACTAATCATTTAGAGTAAAATATGAGTTGTATATAGAAACTGATTGAAACATGAAAACAATGGATGAAATGGTGTTTATGGATTTAAATAAAATCATGTAATTATATTTTCTTATGTTTAGTCCAGATAATAAATCAATTCCTAAACTCTAGGAAAAAAATCTTGTAATAATAATTTTATCATGTTATATTAATTTTCAATGAATTTATTGTATTCTCTATCCCATACTGATTTATGATTTTGTGATTATTAATATTCTCATGACCATGTTCTCTATGATGATATATTAACAATTGGACATTAATTTTATCTTCCATTTCCATATTTTAACATCCCACAAATTTTCTCTTGTTTTGAAACCTATTTATGAGTTATTCTAGGTGGCCTTCATATTTCGATTTCCCACTTTTTGAAATGAAATTTTAATAACCATTTTTACAATGTGGTCATTCAATGAAGGTATTTGGAAAATATTATACATAGACTACATAGTTGAAAAAAAAATCTGAGGAATAAATTTATTAAAGTTTGATATAATTTAATTATTATACATTTTAAGAGAACATTATGTTCAATAGAAAACATGATACACAACACTGATTTTTAATGACTATGAAATATTATTATTAAAATTATATTTTAAAACCTGGAAATTGAAATTTTTGATATGAATAAGAATAAGAACTCTATGAAATATATATATAAATATATATTTACTATAAAATGAAAATTTACTAATTAATACATAGAAAATAAACACACAGCATTTAATAAAGTCATTTTATACCTCAAAAATATGTTCTCTTCAAAATGATTCTGAGTAATTTTAATGAGAATATTTTATAATTAATTAATTCCAATTTTAGAAATTTTATTTCATAAAAATGATATAATTTATTAAATCATCATATCAAAATTAGTTTAGGGTGATATAATTTATTTTTCTAAAATGCTTTATTTTTAAGTAAATAGTGAAATTTTTTATTTTATAGGAGGTAGACATTTTGTTTTCATGTATTGAAAAAGTACCATTTATTTTAATTTGTTTCATAATTTCACTAGTTAATTTTTATTAATAATAATTAAATTAATGTCATTAAAATTTATATAATTATTAATTTAGGTATAAAAACATTTTTTCTACTTAAAAATAATGTCACGACCTGACCCCCGGGGCCCATGCCATGACTACACCAACCCCGCCTTCCATAGGCTAGGGGATGGCGACTAGCACCAGAAAGGCATATCTCTAAAACCAGGAAGGATTTTGCTTTAATCCTATAAACTCACACAAACTGAGAACACAACAAGGTAAAAGCAAAAAATTAAACTATAAATTAAACAAGGTGTGTATAGTAAGTATATGGACAAAATACAAGCCCAACTGGAATGTACAAGTAAAACTGAAAAAGAGAATCTGCTATGAAGACCCGCCAAGGACCCAACCTGAAGGGTAGGTACATCTCTCAAATGGCCATCCCTATGGATCTTTGCATCTAATGTTCACCTCCAATCACCCTCCAGTCTAGTACCCTCATCCTCGATCATCATTGTTGGTCATCTGCACAAGAAAAACAAGGGTGCGCGCATAGCCCATGATGGGGTGAGTATAACGATACTCAGTAGGGACTCTGATACCCTCGTAGGTCTCCTAGAGTTCCACAATGGAAAGACCACATAGCACGAACTAATAGTAATCAAAAATTCATAGGTATATGAACATAAATATACCTAATTTATCAAAATATACATAGGTAACACCAGGAAGGTAGCAGTACCACACATAAAACACGATAAAGGTAGAAGTACCACAAAGGCACACCACAAAGATAGAAGTACCACACATGTACACCAAGAAGATAGAAGTTAAACATAGGTATATCAAATTGATGAATATCATGAAGGTAAGGACTCAAATCACACCAGATATATGTGAAGTATAGAAGTAAATATGATTAGTCGTGAAGCTATATCATCTTATTCTGTCAAGAGGCACTGCTACTGACTATACAAGGTCTGACCCACACATCATCGATAGCTACTAACCCCCAAAATAACCCACACGGGATCTGACCCGACTAGATTCTATAGGTACTAACCCCTAAATGGCCCACACAAGATTTGACCCCCACAGGATTGGTATGCGCTGACACACATAGGATCGCTGAGTGATGACCCATACAGTATCTGACCCACACAAGGTTGCTAAGAATTGGCCCACACAAGAACTGAGTCACACAGTATTAGTGCTAAACCACATAGGATCTCTTGATACTAACCTCCATATGATCTGTCTCCAACCTCCGCCACACTAACAACCATGGGATTCTCGCTCATAGAACGCTTGGGAGATCCGATCCTCAAGCCATCAGTCATACATAAACATCCATGATGTTACAAAAATATGAATCCAAAAGGTATGTCATGTCATAGGGGATCTAATGCAATAGACTACGCGTCAATCAGACACCTAGTCTGTAAGTTATTAGATTTTCCGTTTCGAGGGCCTGGTTGGATTCAGGGTTCGATCCAACCTGGCCATAATCCAACTTATCCAAATCTCATGTGGAGTATTCCAAAAGGACCTTCTCGATCCAAGGATACCAACGCCATAGACGGTTCATCAAACAGACACCCGATTCGCATGTTATAGCCAATGGCGTATCAGGGTCTGGATGGGCTCAGGTCTGGTTTGACACGATTCGACCCAGTTTGGATCGACCTGGATGGGCTGGGCCGTAGCCTAGCCTGGACAATGAATGGGGTGTCTTGGCCGAGCACGCTAGGTGGACCGCGGTGCAGCCTACGTTCGGGTGGCCCATTGTGGCGGGGTCTGCCCTAGCCACAACACGGGGGGAGGCACCCCCTGATATTCTGAATAGCCTGATGGCCGTTCTGTCTTCTTGCTGGCATATAGGACCTCTCGGCGTGATGAGACCGGCCAGTTTTCTAGCTGGTTCACCTCCCAATGGCTCAGTTTCACTTCTCTATACTACATGCGGCTGGCCGGGTGCTGACCGCCCTCTGACCTCCACCGCAGCCAAGCGGTTGCGGCCTCATACTTCAGTAGCGTGGACACGCTCCGCCGCTCCGCCGCACAGCCAGCCGGTGTGCCGGCCACCACCATGCTCCTCCACGGCAGACGGGCCACAACATTCTTCTCAACCAGCGGCACCAATGCGTGTCGCCCTACCTCCACTACCACCTGCTCGAACCATGGTCGGTCGGTTACCATCCTTCCTCCCCTTCTGCGGGTTACCGCAACTTCATTACAAGCCCTAAAAACATGACGACCACATATTCGCAATCCTCAGGTCAAGGGATCCACGCCCATATGTCGTGCTCAATAGATTTTTGAGTTTCTATCATGCTTAAATATTTGGAAATAGAGAACGTATGATGAACATGAGAAGAACGAATGAAAAGGGGGAAGGGTATATGTACGGAACGATGGCCCTGTTTGTTTGGCCATCGTTGTTTGTGAAATGAGAATATGAAGAATCAACAAAATGATTTATTCATACTTCAAATTAAAACCTCTATCTTGACATTTTTTGGTGGTGGCGTTATGAAGGAGATGATGTTGATGAAATCATCAACGTCCATTGCTCCCGCAACATGCTACAAAGTCAGTTCCCCGTTTTTTATCTAAAGAACGTTCTTCGTTAGAGAGGTTCTTTGTTTGGAGGGTGTTTCTCCAAAGTCTCTCATTTTCTAATCCTTTTCCCCATGAGAGGTGAGGTTCCAAATTAATAAGGTAATAATTAATGTTTGCACATCAATGGGGAGATTCCAAGAGTTAATAAAAATGACTCTTAATTAACAAGTTGATTCATTAATTCAGAATTAATGAATCCTATTAATTAAAGAGGAATGTGGTTACACATTTTGTGTAACGAGTAATTTAATGCCCATCATTAAATGCCCGACCACCCTCATGTGGTCCCCACATTCATTATTAAAATCAGAGGGTTTAAAAATAAAATAAAATAAAATAAAATATTTTATTTTATTATTTGTCTAACCCACCCATGAAAATTCAAAAAACTAACTTCTACCCTCAACCTACTACGGTCAAGGTGATGGTCTCCTTAAGTGAATATCGGCTCTGCGAGTTTAACGGTGTCCTCATATTTCAATTCCGAGAAACGGTTAAAAAGTTATAAAATGCTGCTCACACGTTTTCTAGAAGTACCCAAAAAAATTTTAGAAATTGATTCCAGGGACACTGGGCCTCAGAATCATATGCTGTCAATTTTCACAGACATGTAATATTCTCATATAATTAACGGAATTTAATGGAAAAATCTAGGTCTTTAGAAATACATTTTTCAGGAAAACTGTTTCCATCATGATTTGAATGATTATTTTAAAATTAATTTATAACACTTACTATAATTTAATTTGATAAAATTTATTCCATATTAGGGAATAATAAGATCTGATTTTCCAAATAGATACCTTTTTTCAGTATGAATAGTATCATTGGTTAATAAATCGTCACCTTGTCAACATTAAAATAGGTAAAATAAGATTAAAACTATGGGATAAGTCTTTAAAATTATCTAAAGACTTAAATTTATTTTATTGTATGAGTTTTTCAGAATAATAATAATACTATATTAAATAATTTTGTAATTTATTTCCACCTTCCTTTGATAAGATCCTTGATGTTATTTTAAGTATATAATAAATACTAAATGTCACTATATATATTTTAATATCTATAATATGTTGTCAGAGGGATAAAAAACTTTATCACTAGTTATAATAAATTATTTTGAATATGAATAATTTTTTATGTGTGTAATTTATTTTTAATTTTAGTGATGAAATATTTACATTAAATAATAACACAATGCTACCATAATGCTTGTGTGAGTGGTAGGAAAACAATGTAAGTGATTTTTAAAAGCATTAAAAGAAATTCACTTTGGATTAATTATTGTGTTCCATGAATTTTTTATATAAATAAAACATTTTAGTGATTTTTTAAAATATTATATTTGAAATATATTATTATATTGATGCAATTAAAGACAAACTATACAAATAGCCTTGAAAATGAATTTAATGGTATATTATGTAAAATAATAGTTTATTTAAGGATTTAAAATTCATAAAAGTACTAAATTTGTCAAAGTAAATTATAAATTGTCTAGAATATAAACTATTATCCATGTATATGTCACTTTTTTTGAGGACCTAACCTACTAAGGACCCCTTGGGATGACAGTAAGCTGAGAGTGACCCACAAGGCCACCTATAAAAGGATAGGGGCACGTATAAAGAACCAAGTCAAAAAATAACTGAAATGTGAGGATTTAGACTAATGTACATATAATCATTCTCACACTCAACGATCTATATGAAACAGTTCATATATATAACAAAATACTAGAACATCTTGGTTGTAACCAATGCATGAAACAACATCTATGAAATATTTCATAATGAAATTAGTAAAAAATATATAAAAATAAAAATGCATTCCCAAAAATAAATGTGGTACCAAAATAAAAAATACTGGAAATGGGGAATCTAATAATCACCTAGGTCACAATCTCTAATATTGAACACTGAACATGGTCAACACCTCCAAGTAGTGTTATGATCCTCTAATACTTGGACCACGAAAGTCACCACTGATCTTCATGTATTCTGCCTAAGACACAAAACATATTGGAATATACCCTGTAGGGGTGAGTATATACATACCAAGTAGTATTACCTAAATGAAAATAGGTAATGAAGGGTTTATAATTGTTAGTTGGACCCATAATGTAAGAGGGTAGAAAGATCCAACATTATATATGCTCAAAAGGCACCCAAGTGAAGAAATACATGGGATCACCATCTTCACCACCAACTATGAATGATGATTCTTCTTTTAAATATAAATATTATTTCACATATACAATCACCACTTTTAACCTCTCAAAAAAGGTTACGAAGGACTCAAATATCACCATTTTATGTTGTATCTAATGCAACACTAACACAAATGTAGGATCAGACACCACTAGAGCTTAATAATAGTGAGTACCACTCCAACGATAGAGCGTTGTTTCTATATATAATATACGAGGAGTTTATCTATTCCTATATAACAGATATAGGGGACCATGAACCTATAACGTCAAGGGAATTCCACCCCTGGTAACACTCATATGATCATCCCTGATCACTGCCACCGAATAAGCATCTCTGAAAGAAGAATCTTGGTTACACCACATCGTATCATATCTATGATTCCAAAAAAAAATGCCATCATCTAATAAGAAAAGAAAAACTTCTTAGTATAGGCTACTCCCATGAACGAATCTACATCCCAGAGTTGGAGATATTCATGTCAGATGTTTTTTCGAAAAATTACATGGTGTGTACACAATCTCACACAACATGTGACTTCCATAGTAAATATGGGTGTTTTCCCCCTATATATTTCCTAGATAGACATGTGGATCCATATAGAGTGTCCTTATGAGATCTTGGAATGTATGTCCACATAGGGTCTTGAGGGCAAGCTCATGGAACATGACTCGGTTATCCATTTACCTTCACATTGTGTATTTCTGTGGGGACATGACATGTCCGCACAACCAGGGGCCTAAGAATGTACTCTAAGAACTTTGCTCGGATACCCGAGTAGGGTCACAGAATACGTTGTTTCAGCCAAATTGATTGTGATATTTCACTGGGGAAAACCCTAGCCACCATGGAAACACATGATACATGACATGTGTTCATTTAGGATACATGGAGTGTATTCAAAATTTTCACATACAGTTACTTAGGACTTCACAAAAACCCTTGAACCATCATTCCCACTATTTGACGACCCGAAAATATCTAAATATCAACGATATAGTCCCCAATAATAATTTACTAGCCAATGGTAGCTACCAAATAGGATTCTGGGTACCTGATAGGTAACTATCACACCTCCCATAATCATTTGGTGACCCAATCCATTAATCCATCAACTGATTCCACAAATCAATCATAATACAACTAAAAAAATTATCAATACTTCTTTCACACAACATAATGAATCTAAGGTTTCGATCATACTCGAATCTGGCATGGCAATGTCAAATCGTAAGGCCCATGGGCCAATGATTTAAGAACATAATGAACGGTGGTGTAAAAACCATAAGAAAAAGGTAAGATCATCATTGGATGATTTGATCCCAGTGAATGATCATAAATTATAGAAAAAATGGTGAAAATATATATAGATAGAACAAATATAAATAAATTTGTTTATGAATACCAATCAAAATATGGATAATTCAAAGGATGCAAAATCATAGAGATAAATCATAAAACAAACCATTCTTTTAAAATGAATCAAAGGATGGAAACTGCAAAATAATGATCCCAAACTCAAAAATGGATGATGAAGATCCATTTGTGTTCACTATTTATCTTAAGAATACCCTTTATAATTTGTTTAAAATCCACATTATCGAGTTACCAACAACAAAAAAGGTATCATATCATCTTATCTAATATCACAAGGTTATGTAAATAGCCCTATATTTTTTTCATAATGAAATATTGTTAAAGGGAGATTAGGTTTTTGGAAATTTAGTGAAATAAATGAATAAATAAATAAACAATATTTACTTAATGCACCCACCAATGGCCACTTTCAACTAAACTTCTAACATTGACTAACTTTACTTAATTATTAGATTATACCCCACATTTTGGAAACATCCATGGTTTCACAATTACTATATGAGGTCTTGAAAAGTGGTGTAACCTTTAAAGAGTTGTTTTCTTTTGCATTGAAATATATAAATATTTTTCGTATTTTAATTCTAGGGTCTAACAACACCCACAACCACACATTATGTATGAGGAAAAATCAAGAGATATAAACATATAGAAATATCCAAAGGATGAAAAGATAGAAACTAGTTTTGTTACCTTTTCCCCTCTTTCAAGGGTTTTTCCCAAAAAATAATAAGCTACATACAAAGGTGGGGGTTCTAAGACCCCATCTGGGTCTCACTCCCCCAAGAGCACTCATGCATGCTCCCATGCTTCCAAAACTCATGAAAAAGACGAATAGTATATCAAAATAGGATATTCTATTATCAATCCTCAATTTTTGTCAATTACTTAGAGATGGTGGCCTCTACCTCAATGTTTATACCCCCCTAGAAAATAATGTGTTTATAGTTGTGAATATATCTACTCAGTTGTGTAATAAGGAATATTTCATTCTCTTAATCTAGTTATGGGATAATTCCAAGTAGTAAACAACCTCCCCACAATTCGAAGGATCTAGATCATCCTAATGAACATTGGGGATAACTTGTTTCCCCGAACAAATCTGTAACGTCATATAATTTTATCTATGAAATTTACCGTCTTATAAATATTCTATATAGTATAAAACACATACATTACTTATATAACCTAATAAAAATATTATTCTCGTAAATTAAGAATGAAATAAATTTTATTCAAAAAAATTATGAAACCTATTCCAATTGAATGGTTACGTGACCGTTGGAATAGTAATATGACCTTTAGGAAAAGAATTCTGACCAATAGAATAGTTTTTGAACCATTGAAAGTATAAATAAAATTCATGTATCTTGTATATGAAAATACGATATATTTATATCATATTAGAATAATTAAATGATTAAAAATGTCAAATTAAGTGTGGGTGTTTTTTGTAAAATGTAAATGTTTATTAATAATTTATGAATTAATATAAATAAAAAATTTATTTTCTTAAAATAGATAAATAAATTAATAATTCGTTCTATTATGATTTTAATATAATTTTACGAGACCTTGGAAAAAATTTCAAAGTTTCTTTGTAAAAACCTATGATTTTATGAGATATATTCTATTTAATATCTTTGATGTCTTCTACAGTACACTACACCAAGATTAGCTTGTACTATAGGCAACACCATATTAGCTTGCAGTATACGAAACACTATTCTTTGCTCGTGGTACAAACAATTTCATGTTCGTTTTGTGGAAATCATTCTACGCAACATTAAGTATAGGTTTTTTTTATTGTATAAATGAATTATGTTTTTATTATGTTATATGCAACCCTAAAGGGAGCTTTCAATACATGAAGCCCTGACTTGGCTTGAATTACATGCAATCAAGACCTTATTTGATAGAGTGTGTAGTACACAATACCGACTTTCACTAAACGAGATATTATTATAATATTATTATGAACTAGACGTATTGAATAGTAATAACATCATTTTAGATTATTATAAATTTTAACTTTCAAAATGGACCTCATTTTTGGATTTAGAATATCAAAATTAGCCTAGGGTGATTTTTTTATATTTTTATGAAAACGTTCAGTTCATGATGAATAGTGAAAACAGTGGGTTACTATTTAAAAACCAAGTTTTTACTCAAATAATTATTTATTTTATTTATATTTATTTTAGGTCAAAATTGATACATAATACCTATATATGTTAAATGTAATTCATTGGAGTCATTTTATAATAATTTTAGATATATAATAATTTTATTGAACTTTTCACCGTCTTTTACCCACCTCCTAGGAGAATTTTCAAATTTACATAAAACATAATTTTACCGCTTCTTTGTGTCGAATTTAAAAAATCAAAGATACACGGTTAATATCAATGAGTAAAATGTGGTTCAATAAGATAAAAATAATTTTCATTAAATAGTAAATTTTTACTTTTATTTTTCTCGGTGAAAAGTAAATAGAGTAATTAAGGGTAAAAATTATATTATTATTACCCTAAAACATGTCATAATTCTATTGGATAAGTGTAATTAGACCATAAAGTACCTTATGAATAAAATATTACCCTTTATAACCACTTGGATTATATTAGAACATTTATTATTATTTTATTTTAAGAAGAGTTAAAATAGTTAAAATCAATATTTAATAACTAAAACTTTATTAATATATGGTTATACATAAGATAAATTAGACTATAAATATTCATTATAATTATGAAAATATTTCATACCTAATGGTTTTTTTTAATAGTTTTTAGACATTATATAATTTAATTTATTTATGACACAATGGTGATGCAGTAATTACCTAATTAATGAAATTTTAAAATAATTGATAATATAAATACCCAAATAAATGTAATTTGAGAATTTTTATGCATTACACTAATTATATAGGTTAATATGAAATGTTAGTATTGATCTAATTAACTTTTTTTGAACTGATCTTGCTGTTATGATTTTCAGAAAAATCAATTACCAAATAGTATCAAAATTTTCATAAAATAGTTTTTAAAACAAATATTATATTATTAATTGATATTCTATTCCTAAAAATCTATGGTTTGAAATGACGTAGATAAAGTTATATATATTAATAATGAACCACTTGGGGTTCTTTTGGCTTGTTATAGTAAGTTTATGAACTATATAGTGTAAGAAAACAAGAAGACATGGTAAAGGTTAAATTATTTAACTTAGAGTTAAATCTAAATGATAAGGTTAAAATAAACCTAAACTTGTCTAAAACCTATTGGTTGAAAGTATTTAGACCCATCCCCCCTTTATCTTTGAAATAAATAAATTTGGAGCTATTATAAACAGAATATGACTTTATTATAAAATAATATTTTAAGTTTTTCCTAAGGTGCCCCTCTCCTCCCATATAAAAGGGCACCTCCTCCCTCTTCACTTGACACAAATTTGAAATTTCAAGCTCGGCCAAACCCTACCCATTTCCCTTATCAACATCCATATAAACATTATAGAGGTTCTTTTATCCTCAAAATACCAACTCTACTGCCTTAAGAGGCAGCTTAAAAGAGGTGCGTCGAAGAAGAGGTAATCTCTTCTACAGATTCATTCATGTTTTATTTCTTCTTCAACTTCTTCTTATTTAGTTGTTTCATTGTAAAGTAATAACATCAGTATCACTAACATACTGATATGTTATTATAAATATTAAACAACCCCATTTCACCATATATCCATCCAACAGAAAATGAAATCATCGTGCCTGCGTACGTACGGAATACCATCTCCACGCCATGGTGTAATATGTTTTTCCACCACAACCTCACTTGGATGGATATAATGGTGTAAATAATAACTATATATAGTTATTATAACATTATAATGATTCTGAGATATTATATAATCCACTACAATTCAATTAAATAAGTATGGGAATGATATCATCGCTCGTGCGTACGTACGGATTACCGTCTCCACGACGTGATGAGATTCGTTCTCCATGTTAACCATTCAATAATGATTATAAAGTATATATAATTAATAATAATGAAATATATGACATGATAAAGATTATGGATTTATGTATATATATATTTCATCTACTTACTTCCATTCACGTCAATAAGGAAAGGAAAACAGCGTTCATGCGTACGTACGGCCTACCGTCTCCCTGAATGATGTATTTCATTTTAGTTATCTATCTATTATATATATATACAGAATATATCTGATATATGAATCATGATTTACATTATGGAAGTAAGAAAACCATGATATAAGTTATATTAATATCTAGAACAACAAGTCAAAACACGTACGATATATAAAACGAATTTACCCAAAACACTACTTTCACATGGAATTTACAAAAGAATAGGTAATATTAAGTAATAAGTGAACCATATATGATATCATAACAATAAATATTATTCCGTAATAAGTCAATGAAATTATTTAAATCATTATACAGGTGGTTCAAATACATATAAAGCATATCAGATCTAAGGTAAGGGATAATTATTCCAATCTCATTCTTATCCGAGATTATTAATTTGTAAGTATTTACTAGGGTTATTGTTATCATCCATGCCCATGTTTTCTAAAAAATGTTTTAATGTATGTTTAAAGTCCTTTTTACCCATTATTTAAATTTACCACATGTTATCAAAGTAATCTTACTTTTTTTTACAACACGAGGAACTTGTTGACTTTTCTGACAAAAGTACGAGGAGAATGTTTTTTTAATTTATATGGCATGAAGAGATTTTTACAGTTTCATATTGCCTAATTTTCAAGAAGCTTACTCTATATGTTTTCACAGTTATTCTCAATAAAATCCTTTTATTTTAAAATTGTGTGGAATTTTGTGAAAATAAAATGCTTTTAAAGAAGAAAGGATATTTTCCTCAAGAATTTATTTCATGTGTTTTGTCAAAACCATTATACATCTAAGATGACATTATTTTATATGTCTATGTTTAAGTATACTATCCCTATGATTTACATGGTTTCACTTTTCTTCTTATGAAATTATATCCATTTGTTTAACATGGATTATGTTATGATGGGATGATGTTAATGAAACCCATTTCATTCTTTGGGTCATGATGAATGATTTATGTTTATTTTGTGGCACAAGTAAGAATGATTTCATTATGAGATGGGCGGTACCTATATCTCCCTCCAATGAATTGGGTAAAGACTTATATCTCATGAGATAGAGATGGCTGGAATGGTAAGTTAATCCAGTTCAGTGACACAAGACAAGAATGAGGAGTGAACTCGATTTAGAAAGGGATTTTGTCCACTAAGATGGTCTTGGCAGCAGTGCCTTGGATATTATGGAAATCATATCAAGTTATTAATTCGTTGACACAATTAAATGTTTTCTTCCCAATGCTATTTTATCATGATTGATGTTCCTTTATGACCTATGTCTTACGTACTTCCAATATTTATTTCACAACTCATTATTTTGATGTGTAAACATTATGTTCATGTTTTGAAGTTCAAATGTATATGGTTTGTTTTAATTTTTCCATGCTTACCCTTATTGAGAATTTGAGATCACCCTTTATATGTTTTCTTACACCCATGGTATAAAGAAAGGATTTAGGTATGATGAAAAGGGAAGATCTTTATGGGAGATGTTGAAGATCGTTCACCAAGATTAAAAGATTATATTCCATGTTTCCAAAGACACTAAACTATTAAAGTCCTTTGGTGTCTATTTTCGTTATGTATTAAGAATTACGAAAATGTAATGTAATGTCCATGTATGTCAAGATTGGGTATCTACAGTTGGAATCAAAGGAAAGGATTAGTCAACCTTTGGAAACTAGGATGCAAAAACATTAGTGAGATCCCTAGAAATATTTCAAAGGTATATATAGGTATGTACCTAAGGTTAAGGATAAGTATAGGTTATATTCATAGAATTACGGTAACGATCATAGAATTAAAACTAAAATGTTATAGATTGAAAGTAATCCCCCTTGATTATGTTGTTTTTCTAGAACATGTTTTTCCTCTCATAATATTCTTTTTGGGTTTCAGGAAATGGTAGGAAACAGGAGAATTCATGTTAATGTAGATTATGACGGACAATGGAATGATATTATTCGTGAGAAACAAAATGAAATAGGATTTGTATGTCCAAACATTGTTATTATACCTAATCAGAAATCTCATAATATGATCAATAATATAAACTTTGGTATGTTTTCAGACTCGGCTAATAAGAGAAAGATAGAGCTTTAATGATGATTATAGAGGAAAGAAAGTTAATTTTCCCTCATGTAAATCATGTTGGAAGAGGCATCAAGGATAATGTTTCAAAGGAACTGGAAGATGATTTGGGTGAGGAAAATAAGGACACAAAGACAATAATTGTAAATAAAGAAGGTTCAGTTAACACCATGGTCAAGGATAATGGTATTTATAAAACATCAACAAAGATTAAATGTTTTAAATGTGGACTGTACGAGAATTATGGAAACCAATACCCTACGATAAAATCTAATGAACAGAATCAGAATGGTCATACAGGTAGTATTTATTGGATGATGATGAAGAGACTACAAATGATATATGAGATAAAAGAAATGATGATGCTCAGTCAGTGGTTTAAGAACGTAGTGGAATGATTGTATGTTTATCAATAATAATGTATGGTACTATAGAATGAAGAAAAATGTAAGGATTGATACACTGTTGCCTTTCCTTGATTTTTTGAAAGTATATGATGAATGGTTCCGGTAACCATGAAAGGTTATTCAAATATTTTTCGAAGGTTGATGATATTTTCATAGTGAAAGGATATGGAGATAATGAGATGTTTGATAGTATTAATGAGCTTATGACTGATATAAGGACAAAGTGATATCCTGGTTTTAGTATATAGAAATTTTGGGATTTTGGAATGTGGAAAGAGTTAACTTTTGACTGCACTCATGTTTTCACTAATGTTATATGATAATTCATGATTATGGTATTCACAGGTTTGGAATGTGACCAACAAGATATATCATATGATATATGGGGGATAAATATGGTATTCATGTGCTTGTTATGTGACCTTTCATGTAATCGTTTTCTTTATACTATGAGAATGGACATATGTATTTTGGATAAGCCTAAAGATTTGAATGGATTATGTTGGACAACAGATAATATTGTTTAAAGATATAACTTTTTTTCCGATATTATTTCTTGAATGTTATAATAGTGTAGTTTTAGAAAAAGGGAGAACCTACAGGATGGGTGACTCCAAGTCGCGTCGGACAAGGATGCGGGAATTGAACCCACAACCAAAGTGCGACAGGCCTTTATCTCTTACCACTGGCCTACATGAAGTCCCTAGTTAGTAGAAACTAGTTTTTATTTTATTAAGATCTATGATAGATGAAGTATAAGTCCATTTTTAGAATCATATAGGATTAAACTCACCATAGATGGACTTATGTATGTTTGATAACTTTCTCTAACATTATGTTTGAGATAGATGGAATGACCTATCATTCTATCTCATGATCTGTTAACACTTTTCAAAAGGAAAATTCAACTTCATTTCTTTGGGAGGTGAAGTGGAAATTGTTCAAGGCACGAGCAACGGTAAGATTGTACCAAAATCAAGTAAGTAGTTATTTAAATTCAAAAATTCTTCAACATTTGGGAAATGATATTTAAAACCAAAAATGTTTTCCTAGTGCCCTCGTATCTGATGAATCATATGGTACCATAGATCATCACAAATTTATGGCTTTGGGATTATTGGATTTTTTATATCCATGTCCTCTACCACTCTTCATCAAAAGTTGATGATTATATTTCTCTTACATATCCATATTTTCACCTATGTTATTCTATGTGGAAACCCAGTGATGAGTGAATTTGGGTAACCATTACGTTTCATACATTAGTTTTTAAAATTATGTTTTAGTATTCCTTTTTACGATGTGTTTTTTTATGAAAGAAACTTTCAAGTAGTAAATGATTTATAACCCCGATTAATTTTGAGGGAGAAATTCATTTTTAGGGGGGTAAAAGGTAACATCCTGAGATTTTATGAGATATATTCTATTTAATTTCATTGATGACTTCAATTGTACAGTACACCAAGATTAGCTTGTACTATAAGCAACACCGCATTAGCTTGCAGTATACGCAATACTATTCTTGGCTTGTGTTACACACAATTTGAAGTTCGATTTGTGGAAATAATTATATGCAACATTAAGCATAGATTTTGTATAATGTATAAATGAATTAAGTTTTGATTATTTTATACGCAACACTAAAGAAAGATTTCAGTACACGCATCCCTGACATGCCTTGCTTTATACGCAATCAAGACCTTTTTCGATAGCGTGTGTAGTACGCAATACTGAGTTTCACTAAACGAGATATTATTATAATATTATTATGAACTAGCCATTATGAATAGTAATAACCACTTTTTGAAATTTTATAAATTTTATCACTCAAAATGGACCTCATTTTTGGATTCAGAATATCAAAATTAGCCTAGGGTGAGTTTTTGGTATTTTTATGAAAACTTTCAATTTTTGATGAATAGTGAAAACACTAGGTTACTATTTAAAAACCATGTTTTTATTTAAAAAATTATTTATTTTATTTGAATTTATTTTAGGTAAAAATTGATACATAATATAGATATACGTTCAATGTAATTCATTAGAGTCATCTTATAATAATTTTAGTTATATAAAAATTTTATTGAACTTTTCACCGTCTTCTACCCACCTCCTTTGAGAATTTTCAAATTTACATAAAACATAATTTTACCACTTCTGTAAGTGGAGTTTCAAAAATCTAATAGACACGGTTAATACCAATCAATAAAATGTGGTTTAATAAGATAAAAATAATTTTTGTTGAATAGTATCTTTTTTACTTTTATTTACCACGATAAAAAGTAAATAGGGTAATTAAGGGTGAAAATGATATTATTATTACCCTAAAATGTGTCATAATTCTATATGATAAGTGTAAGTAGACGTTAAAAAACCTTTGGAATAAAATATTACCCTTTAGTTTAACTTTTATTAGATTAGAACATTTATTATTATTTCATTTAAAGAAGAGTAAAAATAGATAAAATCAAAGTTTAATAACTAAAACATTTTTAATATATGGTTATACAGAAGATAAATTCAACTATAAATATTCATTAGAAAGATAAAAATATTTCATATGTAATGGTAATTTATTTATAATTTTTAGAAATTGAATATTTTAATTTATTTATGACACAATAGTGATGCATTAATTACCTAATTAATTAAATATTAAAATAATTGATATTATAAATACCAAAATAAATGTAAATTGAGACTTTTTATGAATTAAACTAATTTCATAAGTTAATATGACATGTTATTATAGATCTAATTATCTTTTTTTGAACGAATCATGTTGTTAGTATTTTTACAAAAATCATTTACCAAATAGTGTCAAAATTGACATAAAATAGTTTTAAAAAAAATACTATATTATTAATTGATATTCTATTCCTAAAAATCTATGGATCATCAAAATGACTTAGATAAGGTTATATATATTAATAATTAACGACCAGGGGTTATTTTGTCTTGTTATAGTATGTTTATTAACCATATAGTGTAAGAAAACAAGAAGACATTGAAAAGGTAAAATTATTTAACTTAGAGTTAAATCTAAATGGTAAGGTTAAAATAGAGACCTAAACAAGTATAAAACCTATTGGTTTAGATTATTTAGACACATCCCCACTTTAACTTAAAAATAAATCAATTTTTGAGCTATTATAAATCAAATATTACTTTATTATGAAATAATATTTTATGTTTTTCGTAACGTGCCCCTCTCCTCCCTTGTAAAAGGGAACCTCCTCCCTCTTCTCTTCACACAAATATGAGCCTTCAAGCTCGGCCAAAACCTGACCATTTACCTTCTCAACTTCCCAAGAAACATTTTTGAGGTTATGGTATCCTCAAAAGACCAACTCTAGTGCCTTAAGAGGATGTTTAAAAGAGGTGCGTCGAAGAAGAGGTAATCTCTTCAACCGATTCATTCAAGTTTTCATTCTTATTAAACTTCTTTATTATTTATTTGTTTCATTATAAATTAATAAAATATGTATCAATAATATACTGATATGTTATTATAAATATGAAAAACCCCTATTTCACCTTCTATCCATCTTACGGAAAATGAAATCACTGCGCGTGCGTACGTACGGAATATCGTCTCCACATCGTGGTGTAATCTGTTTTTCAACAACCACCATACTTGGATGGGTATAATGGTGTAGATAAAAACTATATATTGTTATTATAACATCATACTGATTCTGAGAAATTATATCATCCACTCCAATTCAATTCAATATGCATGGGAATGATGTCATCGATCGTGCATACGTACAGATTATAGTCTCCACGATGCAATGAAATTCGTTCTCCATGTTAACCATTCAAGAATGATTATAAAGTATATATAATGAATAATAATGAAATATATGACATGAAAAATCTACTGGATTTATGTATATATATATTTCATCTACTTACTTCCATTCAAGTCAATAAGGAAAGGAGAACAACGTTCATGCGTACGTACGACCTACCGTCTCCATGAATGATGTATATCATTTCATTTATCTATCAAATATATATATATATATATATTGAATATGTATGATATATAAATCGCGATTTCAATTATGGAAGTATTTAAATCATGATATAAGTAATATTAATATCATGAACAACAAGTCCAAACACGTACGATAAATAAGACCAATTTACCCAAAACACTGCTTTAACATGGAATTTACAAAAGAACGAGTAATATAATGTCATAAGTGAACCATATATGATATAATAAAAATGAATATGATTCTTTAATAAGTAAATTATATTATTTAAATCATTATAGAGTAGCTTCGGATACGTACGAAGCATATCCGACCTAAGGTAAGGGATAATTATTTCAATCTCATTCTTACCTGAGATTGTTTATTCGTAAGTATTTACTGGGGTTATTGTTATCATCCATGCCTATGTTATCTAAAAAATGTTTTCATGTTTTTTTAATGTAATTTTTACCCATTTTTTAAATTTACCACATGTTATAAAGGAATCTTACCTTTGTTTACCACACGAGGAACTTGTTGACTTTTCCAACAACAGTATGAGGAGAATGTTTTTTTAACTTATACGACATGAACAGATTTTTACAGTTTCATATCGCCGAATTTTCAAGAAGCTTCCTCTACAAGATTTCATGGTTATTTTCAATAAATTCTATTTCTTTTAAAATTTTGTGGTATTTTTTGAAAAGAAATGATTTTAAAGAAGAAAGGATATTTTCCTCAAGAATTTATTTCAAGTGTTTTATCAAAACCATTCTCCATCTAAGATGGAATTATTTTATATGTGTATGTTTAAAGTATAATATCTCTATGATTTACGTGGTTTCACTTTTCTTATGATGAAATGATATCTATTTGTTTTATATGGATTATGTTATGGTTGGATGATGTTTATGAAACCCATTTTATTTTTTGGGTTATGATGAATGATTTATGTTTATTTTGTGGAACAAGTAAAAAATGATTTCATTATGAGATGGATGGGAACTATATCTCCCTCCAATGCATTGGGTAAAGATTTATATCGCATGAGATATACCTGGCTAGAACGGTAAGTTAATCTGGTTCAGTGATACAGGACTGGAATGAGGAGTGAACTCGATTCAAAATGGGACTTTGTACACTAAGATGGTCTTGGAAGCAATGCCTTGGATACTATAGAAATCATATCATGTTCTTAATGATTTTACAAAATTAAATGTTTTATTACCATGATATTTTATCATGATTGATATTCCTTTATGACCTATGCCTTACAGACTTCCATGATTTATTTCACAACTCAAGATTTTGAAGTGTAAACTTTATGTTCACGTTTGGAAGTTCAAATGTATATGGTTTGTTTTATTTTCTCCATGCTTACCCTTACTGAGCATTTGATCTCACCCTTTATATGTTTTTCCCCAGGGTATAAATAATGGATTTACGTAAGAAAAAAAGGGAAGATCTTTATGGGAGATGTTGAAGATCTTTCACCATGATTAGAAGAGTATATTCCATGTATCCAAAGACACTATACTATTTAGGTCCTTTAGTGTCTATTTTTGTTATGTATTAGGAATTCTGAAAAAGTAATGTAATTTCCATGTATGTCAAGATTTGGTCTCTAAAATCTTAAAATCGGTTATAATATTACAATAAGTATTATTTGAATAAATAATTATTTTATTTAAAAATTAAATTTATCATATTTAGAAAATAATTTTAACAAAATAGATTAAAATTTTAAAATCTAAATGTCAAAAAATGGTTAGGGTTAATTTTTTGGGTATTTCTAAAATAGTTGATTTGTTTGTGAATACTAAAACATGATAATTTATGGTATTTAGTATTATAAGTAAATAAATGAATTTTTGGGTCATGGTTGAGTCACAGATGATGTAAGTGGCCATTATATCTAACTCATATGCACTATTTACTATACCTAGTTACAATAAAAAACACTATTTATTGTCTTGATCCAATATAATAAACAAATGAATAAAATAATTAAAACACCTCTCCCCTCCCCTAATAAATATCTCCATTCACCACCTGTTATCCTCACACCATATAAGCCTTAGATATTGCTAATATTCTACCCAATTACTCTCCCAAAACACTTACCAAAATCATGACCTTTATTGTCTCACCAAAAGACCATTTCCAAGTGTCTGAAGGAAGTTCTCTAGGAGAAAATATTGAAGAGGTAAAACCCTCTTTCTTCTTATTTTTTTATTTTATTTTCTTATACTCCCCTCACATACTATATCCAAAGTGACACAATAACTCCAGTATCATAAATATATTGGTATTTTATTTTTTTAATTTAATATTCATCATTAAATCTCTTTTTCTCTCCATTTTTCTAAAAAAACATCATCTGTTGGGTGTCGATTCACTGTCTTCGTGGATGGCGAGTTGTTATATTTCATTAATACATTAAAGGTTGGTCATAAAATAGTTTTATTGGTTATAAGATATTATAATATGTGTATTAAAACATATTTAATATCATGTAATAATTATATAATCCTAATATTAAATAAAACTATAGTAAATCATGATGGTCTTTGAAACTGCCAAAATAAAAAATTCATTTTTCCTAAAAGTTATGTCTAATGATTCATCGTAATGATAAAAAATGAAATGATATATGGGAATATTTAAATTTATTAATGTTAAATAATACCATATAATTTTACTCTTGTGGAATAATTCCAATTTTAAATAAACTTCCATAACTGTACTCAATCAAACTGACCATGAAACCATGAAAAAACACTCCTAAAATGAAGAAATTAAACTCTATAACTCATAAAAATAGAAACAAATGAACATAATAACATTATAAAAATTAAAATATATGTATAAATATTTCATAATTAATTAATTTATTGATAGAATTTAATTATTTATGACATGAATTGGAATTGAAAAAACACATTCAGATATAAAGTAAGGTATTCTCTATGAACCACCAAATTACCTTTGGGTTACAATTTCTGTTACTTTACACAAATTTATATATTAATTATTATTATTTACTTATTTTATATTATACGTATATGTTCCAAAAAAAATTATCAAGATAAATTCGTCATTCTTTTGAGGGGGGGGGGAGCACATGTTTTATAAGTTTTCCTTTTCAATTCCTCCCAATAAAAAACCCTGATTAAAGGGAACATCCCAATTTATTAATACCTTTAAATTAAACTCCATAATATGTTTAAAGAGACCAATGTTTTTATAAAATCATTCATTTTATCATAAAAACTATCTTAATTGATTTTTTGTTTTATTAAATTAATAAACCTTTGTCATATTTATGTCTCTTTTATTAGGACTCAGCCTTAAAACATTTCTTAATCTTGAATTAAATGAATAACTCACATTGAGGATATTTTCATGTTTAGAGTTTTATAGAATTAGGACATAACTATTACATCTCAAAAGATTACAAAGTAGATACTTATACTCATTTTCTATTTTTTTTATAAAATAAAAATTCTTAAAAAGAAACATGTATAGTTCCATGTTTTAGATAACATGTCTTTCCTTGATCCCATCCTTGACCCTATTCATCTTTAATTCCTATGGAAAACATTTCAAAAACATGGGTTGAGCATATAAAGATCAGTAAGGGATACAGAAATAAGGAAACTGTTAGTTTTTCAAAACAACAATTAAACAATGAATACTTAATCCTAAGTAATAATTTTAACCTTTATGAAGTAGTAAATACTCTTCACTAAATAAAAGATTATTTCTTACCCTTTTGTAACCAAAATATCACCATAAAACCCATATAAAGAACACATAACATATAAAGGTAACTGGAACATAAACATACATAAATGGAATAACCATATGGTCCACTTCCACACATGTCACTAAATGGAATATCCATACGACCGACTTCCATACCCGATGCATTGGTGGTTATAATTTTACCACCCGTCCTGATATTCACGGCACCACCCGTCATTAGTTTTATCATATAACCACCCGTCAAATGTCCAAGTACCATTATAAAATCATAATATATAAAACAAATATAATGGAAAGAAAACATTTCAACATTTGAATCACAATATATCAATTAAATATATTTTATTAACGAATCCATTATCAAAATTACTTTCAATACCAAAATACATAAAAGAGTATATGATATTTGTTTTATTTTAAAAACATTGCGGCTTTTTGAGGAAGCTAAAGATCAAATAATTCTCACGGAATCCGAAAGGTCATTGTCACCGCGTACATTAAAAGAAAAATTCTTTTTATTTCATTCAGTAAAACGCTTCATAGAAAAAGATTCCCTATGAATGAAATGAAAAGTAAAAGGTGTATATACAGCGTAAAAGAAAGTCTTGTATCAAAACAAAATATGCCTCAATGAAAGGAGATTGAGACGAAGTCCCTTACATCATGTCTGAGTTGACTCGATCATTTGTTAATCCCATGAATAATAATATAAAGTTAATTTCTACTTGATTAAGAACATTTTTTGAATTTTTTTATTCCTTTTATATCACATATTACCATGTTATAAACATTATGTAATCATTTAACTTAATAATGTTCGTTTGTTCGATATTTGGTACTTGAGTCAAAAATGGACTTCTTATAATTACATGTTTTTGATGTGGTCAAAGGTTAATTATATCCAAAATTATATTCATTATTTGGATATAATATATATTATATATATCCAGCATATACATGTATTTATAATAGTACATAACATTTAGAGGTAAGACATGAAATGCACTGTTCATGGAGACGGTAAGTCGTACGTACGTTTGAATGCTACTTCCATAAATATTTCATTTTTAATGGAATTAAACCATAATGATTCATAGTAGTATTTTAATTCCGGTATTTTATCATATATAATATCGTTAAACATATCCATTATATGTACCACATATGGTATGAATGAGTCATATCACTTTGAGTGGGCGGTAGTCCGCACTTCCTCAAATGAAATTATCGCTTTTAACCATAATGGAAACCATAAATGTATGCTATTAATGATAAATGCATAAGCATAAGGAAAACATAAACATAATATATAATTTATATAAATACAGTGAAATCTTAATGGACACCATGAGAGGGGGTAAGAGATAATTTAACAATCATTGTTCCGTGAGGCAGTAGTTCGCCGTCCATAGAAGCAATATGTTTCTCACCCATTAGATGGAGGTGTGTGTAAGTGTAGCTCGAATAATTCTCCTAAAAACATTATAGTAAATTTTAGATAGTGTTTTTGTTACAAAATAAAGTAATAAAAAGATTTTATAGGGTTGAAGAAGCAAAATAAAACAAAAGAAAATAAGTGAAGATGTTACCTTTAAATCAGGTAACTCCCCTTGATTTGAACCAAAAGGGTTTCATTAAGTATTTTCTGACTAAGGTAAGGATTATATGATGAATAGAGGGATATTGAAAGATTATTTTAGTAGAGTTTGGGTGAGCCAAAAGGCTTGAGAAGTGTTTGAAATGGGTAGGAAGTGGGGTCTTTTTATAACGGAGAGGATGGTCTCTTTTGGAAAGCTTGAAAATTTTATTTTATAATATAATGTTTTTCAGTTTCAAAAGGTCCAAAAATAATTAAAGCCGAATATAAGGTTTCCCATGTTTGATGTTAAATAATAAAGTAAAAATTTGACAAGTTTTGGATATTCTTTTAAAAATTATCTTCTTATTTATTTAAATCCTTAATTAATGACATAAACACTCTGTCATAATTGTGTCATAAATAATTTTATTTATATGATGTATAAAAATTATAAAAGAAATTATGTTGATATAGGAATTATTTTTATCTTTCTAATTAATATCTATAGTCAAAAAGATAGTTTATATAACCCCATGTAAAAATTGTTTTAGTAAAACAATACATGTTTGTGACATTTTTATTTTTACATTATATGAAAAGTTATTAATGTCATTACCATACCCAGGTGGTTCTATGGGGCCCCCAAATTGACCCATGGATTTTATTGGTCGACCATGACTAATAAAATAAGTTTTGGACATGTGTCATGGTATTTTAAAATTTTTATAATATTATTTTTACCTTAAATTACCCTAATTACCTTTAATCGTGGTTAATAAAACACAAAAGTTACTATTAACCAAAAATTAATTTCATATCATTGAATTAAATTTTACTTTCTAATGACAACCATGTATATCGGGTTTTTGAAATTCAATTCACAGAAGCGGTAAAATTTCATTTATATGAAAAAATCAGTTTTTAACTACTACTTAGTGGTTTCACTATTCATCAAAATTTGATGTTTTTTCAGAAAAATAACAAAAATTTACCCTCAGATATATTTGATATTAAAAATTAAAAATAATTTCCATTTTAAAAAATTCATAAAATAGAAGTTTCATTAATTAATTTTATAATTAATTCATGCTGTCAAAACAAATAGCGTGTTTTTAAGAAACAATATCTATCAAAAGATTGACATTTGTTTAAGTCCAATTTCAAAGTGAAATTAATTCCAATGACCAAAATTGGATTAAATGGTAAAATTATAATCTAATTACACATTAATACAATTAAAAATATAATATAAACATATAAATAAATTAGATTAAAAATGAGGGTTTGAATTAAAATACAACATTTTTCACTATTCTTTAAAAAAAGAACTTTATCGGAAAAATAACAAAAGCGTACACAAAATAAATTTTGAGGTCCTGATTCTAAAGAAGAATTTTAGTTGGTCCAATATAATGTATAAGAGTGACCAAAACTATATTTAAAGAGGGTTCACCATCAAAAGGCGATAAATCGATCTTTTAGTGAATATTAGAGTATTTGTGCGTAAAATTGGATTCATTCACATTTTAGGCCTCTTACATTTATTGGAAAATTTTAAAAACATTTAACAAACATATATAATCATATTTTAGTTTTTTCTATTCATTCTGGCCAATACAACGTCTAGGCGTTAACTACCATTTAAAATATTATTATTATATTATTAGTGTGCAACGTAAAATTTCAAGTAAATCTGTTGTTGCGTATCAGGTTCACCATCGAACATAGAAACCCCATTAAAGTCAAATTAATATTTAATTTACAAATATTAATAAATATGAAGATTTCTTATTGTTTATTTACCCAGGATGTTACATCTTTAATAGAGTCCCTAAAATTAATTAAATTGGATAATTTCAAGAGTTTCTTAAACACTTTATTTACATGTTTTCAATTCATTTAAGCATAATTTATAAATATATATTCATAATTTACATTATTTATGTCCTGGTATGATTTAAATCTTTTATTTCAGGGATACCTTTACGATATTCCCATTTCTTATGCCATATTACATGATTATGATAGTCATTTCTTTTAATGGGTAACCCCAATGTCTATTACTTATGTTGGATTCTACATGTGGAATGAAAATGCATGAAAATGTTATGAATGGTGTTCCCATATAGTATTCCCATGAATTCAGTAATGTTTAGTCTCATTAGATGTCATGTTGGGATAAGAAATAAACATAATTCCATTGTGGGAATTTGTCCACCATGTGATATAACGGTGGCAGTTATCCTTGAATCCCGATTATGTCATGTTATATATTGCTAAAAAATTCTTATGTATCGATTAATACATTATAAAATGTTTAAAATGTTACGATTCCATATGATTATTCTTGTTTTTTTCCTTTTTATGTCATTATGTTATGCTTTCTAAATCTTGTGGTATTCTTTATTACTATGTTCATTCCTTTTTTGGGATTTTTAGCTCGTCTATTTTTTCATGTATATATATGTTTTCCTATATATATGTAAGATATCAAATAAAGATAGGTGATCAATATGAAGTTTAAATAAAATATGTATTTATTTTGTTTTTATGCATTCTAATTATGTACCTAATCTTCCATTGAAAAAAGACAATACAATCATTTGTCTGTATTTGATGGTAAATTATGCTTGAAATCCTATAATAATATATTTAAAAGGTTATGGTCACATTTTTTGGTATCATAGGATAGTATATTTATTTTTAGAGATAATGGTTATAAAAGTTTAGTAAGAACCCTTGGGATAATTCTATCACCATGGATAACCATGATTTAAACTTTTTGAATCACAATATAGGATATACTTTTATTTTACATGTTTATCATTTTATGTTCAAATATTCCTTTTTATACACTTATTAACTAAGTCTTCAAGCTCCCGGGTTTGTATTTTTTCATTTTTATAATTAATGGTTGGAAATATGGGAAAACATAGAGAAAATAAATGTTATAGGAAATTTGATGATTTACCTATTGAAATGAATAATATTATAGTAATGGGAGATCAAAACATCATGAAAGTACTTGTCCAACTAGCTCAAGTCATGAATAACATGGATCATGTGAAAAAACCTCACTCTTTGAAGAAATATTATGTTTCATTTGAATCGTTTATGTGATAGATGCATCTTTTTTTTATTGGATACTATGACCCCCTCATCACAGAACAATGGATTATCTCAATTGATAAGATATTCCTTATCCTCCAATGTTTAAAAGAGAAAGTTGTGCTAGACATCTATAATTATGATATGGAATCTGATCAATTGTTTACACTAATCAAGAACATAAATCTAAGGAGGAAATATATTCCATTTAATGGGAATAATTCAATCAAAAAAATTATTAAAAATTTTCTCTGAAATATCCTTCTTAAGATGGAAAAGGGGTTCCTCAGACTGAAACAAAAAAAGATGATTCTATCAGGGAGTACAATGAAAACAATACAAGGGGTGCATGATACACATTTGTCATTGTCATAAACCCTAAAATCAAGTTGGATCACTTATTTATCATAATAATTGTTATTCTATGAAAAGCATTGGTGATTTGAGACTTCAATATCTGTAAGTATATTTTTTTTGTGAACATAATATTGAAATGGTGATCCAAGATGCCTAGTGGGCCCATAGACCCAATGATATTAAATAGAAAATTTAGTTTAATATGGGAGGATCAATATTTAAATCCCATTTTTGAGAGAAAATCCGAATTCCCATGTTCAAAAGTGTGCAAAGAAGAATCCTGAAAACTATTTAATGGGAACTAGAGGAAGCTTAAAATGTAGAAGAGTTGTTCATCAGGATAATTTTTTCTGGAGGGATTTCAATAATCCCACAAATGTGGAAAATGAATGGAAGGTTCATACCAATAATCATCATGTACTGTATTTCTTCAACTACAAGTAACATGGTAATTATTTGACCAAATTCCCTAAGACAATGGTTTTCGGAGGCAAGAAATAAAAACATCCAAGGTAGCATATAAGAACATATGATATCATTATTACCAAGGTGGTGCCCAAAAACAATGTGGTGATAGGTACGTTTGTTATTCATTAAACAATAGAGAATTTACTATTTGATTCTAGTTCTACACATTATTTCATAATTTTCATGTTTAGTATAACTATTAAGAAACCACCTCAAAATATGAAGATAAAGTTTTCTATGAGAATAATTAATGGGGAAATTACTATATCTATAGAATATTAATCCTCCCTGGTTATTTTTTGTTGAATTAACCTTCCATAAGATCTAGTATTACTTCCTTTAGTGGAGTATGATGCTATTTTGGGAATGTATTGGAAATATTTATATAAATCCATCCTCAATTATCGAGAAAAGGAGATCACTCTTCACTTCTCAAGTCATCCTCTAATTCTATACAATTTTTTAGATGATGAGTCTTTTTTATAACCATCATATAAATTATTGATATTATTTCCTTATGAGAAATAATGTTTATCTCAAATGATTTATTCAAAGGATAGCATCATGATCGAATACATGCCCATTGTGAGGGACTACACTGATGTGTTCCCTGACGAATTTTATGGTCTTCCAATTAACTGATAGTTTGAATTCTAAATTGAACCTATTAATAGATCTTTGCCTATATCAAATAATCTATACATAATGGCAACCATTGAGTTTGAATAACTTAAGAAGTTTTTACAAGGGAATTGGGACAAGGGTTTTATACGCATAAGTGCTTCAGCATGGGGTGGACCAATTATCTACATCAGAAAGAAGGATAAATCAATGCGCCTCTACATTGATTATCATGGCCTCACAAAATTCACAATAAAGAACACATATCCCCTGCCATAGATAAATGAATTTCTCAATCAACTATGTGGGGATAATAATTTATAAAATGGGGACATTTAGTCGGGATATCAGCAATTAAAGTTGATTAAGGAATATATTTTCAAGACTGATTTTTGAAAAAAGTATGTACACTATGAGTTCATAGTAATTCTGTTTGGACTCAATAATGATCCAAAAATTTTATGGAACTAAAGAATATTGTCTTTAGTGATTACTTTAAATTTTTTTGGTAGTCCTTATCAATGATATTATGATATACTCTAAGAGAAAGGGGGAATATGAGGAGCATTTGAATTTGGTGATAATGACTTTGCGAAGGGAGAAACTATCTGAAAACTAAATTAAATGTGTGTTTTGGATTGAGGAAGTATCATTCATTGGGTATGTTATCACCAATAAAGGGATATAATTATTCCTTTTCAAAATTATGGAAACAGAGGAGAGGACCTAACTAACATATATAATAGAGATGTATAGTTTCTTAGCTTAGCTAGGTACTACCAAAGTTATATGAGGAATTTATCATTATTCACTAACCAGCTAACTAAGGTAATGCAAAAATAGTTAAAGAGTGCCTAGAATAAAGAATGTGAGGATAACTTCAAGGATATAAAGAAGAGAGTAATCACTGCACCTATTATTACACTACTAAAAAGTGTATATGGTTTTGTGATATACAATGGTGCTTCAAAAAAAGGATTGGGTAGTGTGCTCATGCATAATGATAAAGTGATATCCAACCCATCACGGTAGTTGAAGATCCATGAATAGAACTACCCGACAGATGATCTAAAGATAGAAACTATGATTTTTTCATGAAAAACTAGAGATAATACCTATGTAGTGAGAAGTGTGACATATATACTGATCACAAGAGCTTAAATTATATATTCACACAAAATGAGATCAAAATGTGTCAAAGGAAATAGTTAGATCTAATCAAGGACTATGATTTCTCTATTCACTATCATCATGAGAGGGAAAATAAGTTATATTATTCTCTTAGAATAAAATAAACTAATACACTATCCATGATGTGAATTGATAATGACCTTATATTCATGGAAATGAAAGGAATGGATCTAGAAATCATAATATTAGGGAATAAATCTCACCTTTCCAAAAATTTTTCCCTACCATCAATCAAAGATATGGTCAAGGAGGCACAAACAAATGATATAGAGCTACAAAAGAATGATGTAAAGGAAGGGAATCTACAGGTGATACACATTGATGATTATGGTGTGATTTAGTTTGTAACTAGGTTTTGTGTTCCATTATCACATGAGATAAAGAATGATATACTAGATAATCCACATAGCTCATCTTTCTCCATCCATCCAAGATTTAGTAAGATATAATGTGTTCTTCGAGAACACTTTTGTGGGATAATATGAAAAAGAAGATTTAAGAGTATATCTCAAGGTGTTTGGTATGACAGAAAGTTAATGTAGAGCAATATAAGTACAAAGGGAAGATGAAACCATTTCCTACACCCACATGGAAAATGGGAGAATTTCACCATGTAATTTTCACTAGTCTCTTAAAAAACATCTAAAGGAAACAATGTGCTATGGGTTTTGGTGGATTAAATTCCCAATACCACCTACTACATTTCTAATATGAAATATTTCTCACTTAAAAAACTTACCAAGTTATATGTGAAGGATGTGGAGAGGGTTTATGGGTTACCATATTCAATACAATATGATCACGATCTATGGTTCACATATAAAATCTAGATAAGTATTTAATATACTTGAAGTAATGAATCCAATTTTATCACATCATATCACCCCAAACAGATAGAGAATATTAAAGGACTATTAAAATTCTAGAGAACATATTAAGAACCTTCTCAGTAGAATATAAATGTGGATGATATCAGCATCTCCAATTGGTTGAGTCCACATTCAACAATAGTTTCCACTCGAGTATTTAGATGGATCCATATAAACCTCTAAATGGGAAGAGTTGTAAAACCCCTACTTATTGGGAATAAGATGGTGAATTAAAATTACATCGACCTAATCATAGAAAATAGATGATAGAGAACGTTCATGCCATTCCAAAACATATCAAATATGCTCAGATTCAAAACAATAGATTTTCTGGAAATCGTTGAAGGGATTTGGAGATTGATGTTGGAGGTAAAGACTCCCTTCAAATATCCCTATGAGAGAGAGTTATGTGGATTGGAAAGAAATGGAATCATAGCCCAAGGTACATTTGTCCTTTTGAGATCCTTGATTGCATAAGAGAATTGGACTATTATCTTGAACTTCCACCAAATATGCCTCATGGTCATGATATGTTCCACGAATCTATTCAGAGAAAGTACATACCTAACACATCACATGTACTAATACTTTTGGTGGAACAATAGGAGAGTGACCACTCATTTGAAGAGTATCCAATGAATATCATAGACTATAGAGAAAAGGTACTACAAAATAAGACAACTCATATTTTCCAAGTATTGTGGATGATTCATAAGTGTAAAGAGGTGACATGGGAACCAGAGGAAGCAATGAAGGAGAATTACCCTCCAATTTTTTCAAGATAGAATATAAAATGAGAATTGAAGTCAGATTTTTCATAAGGGGGGAGAATATAATGACACAAAATTTTATCAATGAAATTTACACTTTTATAATTATGTTATATAGTATAGAACACATAAATCACATAGAGAACCTAATAAATTCATTATTTTCATAAATTAAGAATGAAATAAGTGGTATTAATATAAATTAAGGAACCTATATCAATGGAATAGTAACCCAACATTTGAAATAGTAATATGAACATTAGGAATAGTAATCCAACCAATAGAATAGTAACCTCACCTATGAAAGTATAAATAAAATTTAGGTAGCTTATAAAGGAAAAATATGAAATATATATATCATTGTATAAGTAAATAACTGATCTCACAGGGTGGAACTCAGTGGTAGGTACCCCTATGGGTCTCAGCTAGGTCTCGATTTAGAGTCATTATGAGTGCCTCTATTCATTGTCTATTTCTATTTTTTCTTTTCAGTGTATGCTATTTTCCAAGGTAAATTGAGTCTTAGACCTCAACATTTTTATTATAAGTAAATAAATCTTTTAAAAATGAAAAATTAAGTGTTCGTATTTTTGTAAAACGTAAATGTTTATTTAAAAATTTAAAATTAATAAAATGATAAAAAAGCAATATTTAAAAAATAAATTAAATTACTTATATTTTTTTCTTATTATGAAAATATAATTTTATAATACCATGATTTGTTTTTCAAAGAGTCATAAAATCAATTATAATATTAAAATTGGAATTTTTTGAATAGATGATGATTTTAATTAAAATTTAAATTTATCATATTAGAAAATTATTTTCCTAAAATGGAATCCATTTTTGAAATATAAATTTCAATATATGGGTGGGGTTATTTTTTGGGATTTATCCAAAATAGTTGAATTTTTAATGAATAGTGAAATATGGTAATTTATGTTATTTAACATTATAAGTAAATAAATGAATCTAGGACTTAAGTTTGAGTCATTTATGGTGTATGTTCCCATTATCTATAACTCACATTATCTATTTATAGTACGTAGTCACAAGAATTAACACTATTGACAGTCTTGATGGTAAATTATAAACAAATGAATTAGATAATCAAAAAAACCCATCTCCCCCCACTAAATACTAATTCTCACCACATATTATCCTAAAAACATATAAGACTTATATAATAATAATAATATACCCATATGATCTCTCAAAAATCATACCCACATCCTGGTCTCACCAAAATACCATTTTCAAGTGCCTTAATGAGGTTATCAAGGTGACGATGTTCCGGGGTAAAACCCTCATTCGTTCACTTTTTTTATTTTATTTTCTTATCCTTAACTCACCTATAATATACAAAGTGAAATGATAAATCCAATATCATACATATAATTTTATTTTATTGTGTTTATTTAATATCAATCATCAAATCTCTTCTCTTTTCCTTTTGTTCTAAAAAAGAAAACATTATCTGTGGGGTGTCGATTCACCACCTTTGTGGATGATAAGTTTTCATTTTTCATTTTCGACATCAAGGAAGGTCACAAAAACATTGTTATACTTAAAAAAGAATATAATTTTTTTATTACAACTTATTTAATATTTATTAACCAGTATATAAATATAATATTAAATAAAATTATACTAGTTTGTGATGGTCGTAAAACCTGCCGAAATAAACTAATCATTTTTCATTAATTTTTTATCTAATGAATCATCCTCATTTAGAAAAATAAAATGATATATGAGACCATTAAATATATGAAATTTAAATAATTTCATATAATTTAAATCATATATAATTATTACAATTTTACAAGAGCCTCCAAAATTACACACAAGAGAACCAACCATGAAACCATGAAATGAACGCTCTCAAAACGTCAAAATTAAACTCTAGAACTCATCAAAATGGCCATAAATTAACATAATAAAAATTTAAAAAATAAAATATATATTTAATAAGTTGTGAATTAATTAATTAATGTATATAATTTTACTATCTTGGATATTAAATATATGTTCAAAAAACAATCATTCATAAGGTAAGAGATTCTCTCTAAACCTTAAAATTACCTATGTGTTACACTTTATCATTCATAAAACCAATGCATTTATTCATTATTCTTATGTAATTATTGTGAATTATATTTATATGTTCCAAAACATGTGTCCCGATTAATTCATCATTATTTTATGGGTAAATACATGTTTTATAAGGTTCCCTTTTATAATTCCACTCTATAAGAAACTCCAATTAAAGGGAACTTTTAAAATTCTTACTCCACTTCCAGTACACTCCATAGTACATTTTAGGAAACCAATATTTTTTCTAAAATCTGTAATTTCATTATAAAAAACAATCATAGACCAATTCTTATATTGTACAAATTTTTTTTTCCTTTGTCCTCTTTAAGTCTCTATGATATTTTCCCTTAAACCGCACTATAGTGGTTCCTTTATAAAATTTATAGCACTCTTTTTACATTTTTTAACTTATTTTGGACATAATTTATCATTATATTTCCTATTTTCTCTTATTAATGTCCATTTATTATTTAAATCCATTCTTTGATGCACACATTTATGAAATTCTCATATGTTATGCCCTATGACTTGATTATGATACCCATTTCATTCAATGGGTAAACCTTATGTCTATTGCTTATGTTTTATTCTTTATACGGCATACATATGTATGAACATGTTATAAAGATTGTTCCTATATAAAATTCCAATGCATTGAGTACTATTAAGTCTCTTGAGATGTCATGTTGGGATAGGTAGTAACCCTAATTTTTTATGGGACTTTTCCCCCCATGTGATATAGTCATTAATGTTATCCTTGATTTGTGATTATGTCATGTAATTTATTACTACCACATTCCAATGTATCCATTAATACATGATCCAATGTTTTATATGTTATGATTATATATGTTTATTCTTGTTCCATGCCTTTTTATGTCATTGTATTATGCCTTATAACTCATGTTCTATTCGTTATTCATATGTTTATTCCCTTATTGAGATTTATAGCTCATCCCTTTGTTCATGAATTTCAAAGTTTATCATATGAATATGTGACATCTAAAATTAATTTAGGAGATCATTATGGAGTTTAAATTAAATATGTATCTATTTTGGTTTCATGATTTCTAATTATGTACCTAATATTCCAAAGAAAATATAATTTATGATCCTTGGGGTGTATGTGATGGTTAATTATTCTTAAAATCACGTAATAATATATTTAAAAGGTTATCGTAACTATAGTTGGTATCAGATGATGTTTTACTTATTTACGGAGACTAGGACTATAAAACGTTAATTAGAACCCTTGGTACAATTCTACCACCATGGATAACCAAGATATAAAATTTTGGAATCATAAGATATGATATACTTTTTATTTATAATTGTATCATTTTATACTCAAAGATTCATTTTATATACTTATTAGCTATGTATTCAAGCCCCTAGTTTGTATTTTATTTTTAATTATTAATGAAGGTAAATATGGGAACACATTCCAACAATAAATGTTATTGGAAACATGATGATTTCTGTAATGAAATACCAAATCTAATGGTAAAGATAGATCAAACCTTCGTGAAAGTACATTATCAACTAGAAAGAGTTGTGAATAATAAAATGAATCATGTGGAATTCCCTCATTCTACTAATAAATAGAAAGTTAAATTTTAATCAATTATGTGAAAAATTACTCCTATATTTAGTGGATATTATGGTCCCATCATCATAGAACAATGGATTAACTCTTTTGAGAAGATATTATTTGTCCTCTAGTGCTTATAAGAAGAGATAGTTGTGCTGGTCATCTATCATTTTTATGGAGAATCTTATCAGTGGTGGGAACTGATCAAGAACATAATTTATAATGATGAAATTGATTCCATGGAATGGAACAAGTCATGAAAATAATTTTTAATATATATTTTTCCCAAACTCCACATCATATGATGGAAAATGAGTTCCTCAGACTGAAAAAAGTAAGACGATTCTATCTGTGTGTGTGTGAGAAAAACATAATAAGGATTACATGATACACCTTCTGATTTTTCATAAACACTGAATGTAAGGTGGATAAATTCTTTAAAATAACAAAGATGAGTCTATGAATAGTGCTGATTATTTGAGACTTTAATAGCTATGAAAAGATATTCCATTTGTACCCTTTGATTTAAATGAATATTGGAGACTCTTAGTGGTCCTATGGACCCAGAGATAAAAGTAAAAAGGCATTTCAATATGTGAGGATCAATAGATAAATCCCATGATGGAATGAAAACCCAAATTCCCATGTGTCAAAAGTGTGCAAAAGAGAATCCTAGAAACTACTTAATGGTAACAAGGAGATGCTTCAAATTTAACGGAGTTGTTTATGAGAAAAAATATTTATGGAGTAATTTATGTAATTCTAATGTTATGGAATACGAAAGGAAGTTCTGTATCAACACTCAGCCTATAGTGAAGCACTTTAGCTACATGTAACATGGTCATTATGAGAGCCAATATCCTAAGACAAATGTTGTTAGAGGAAATCAATAACAACCTCCATTGTAGCATATAAGGATACATGTTATCACTACTACTAAGGTGGAGCATGATAACGATGTGATGATAGGTACGCTGGTTCTTCATTCCAGAAAACAGAATGTACTATTTGATTCTAGTTTTACATATTCTTTCATATTATTCATGTTAAGTAAAACTATTAAAACCCCACCTCAAATTATGATGGTTGAGTTATCTATAAAAAATGTGATTGGGGAAATTACTAGTTCAAAAGTATATAAATACTCTTTAGTTATTGTTTGTGGAATGAACCGCCCAAAATATCTTGTCATACATTCTTTAGTGGGGTTTGATGGTATTTTGGGCATGGAATCGAAATATTTATATAAATCAAACATCAATTGTCGAGAAAGGGATATAATTATTCAAACCCCAAGTCATCATCGAATTTTGTAAATGTGTAAGGAGAAGGATAAATCTACTTTTGAATCATCATCTAAATTATTGATATTATTACCTTATGAGAAAGTATATCTAGTTCAAATAATTGTTAAATTACTGAATTGTGGTTGAAGACATGCACATTGAGATGGAATACCCTAATATGTTCCCTGAAAAATTTTCGGGTCTTCTTATAGACTAAGAGGTTTAGTTCTCAATTGAACAAATTCATTGATCATTACCTATATCAAAGTCTCTATAAATAATATTCACCATTGAGTTTGAATAACTAAAGAAGTAGTTACAATGCAATATGGAAAAGGGTTTTATATGATTGATTTCTTCACCATGGGGTGTGCTAGTTTTCTTTATTGGAAAAAGTGATGGATCAATGCACCTATAAATTTATTATCTTAATATTAACAAAATACCAATAAAGAACAACTATTCCCTACCATAGATATTTCAATCATCTTTGTGGGGCCAAGTATTTAACAAAAGTGGACCTTTTGTTAGGATATCACCTATTAAAGTTGATGAATGAATATATTTCCAAGACTTTCTTTTGAATGAAGTTGTAACACTAAGAATATAAAAATTATAACATAATTTTTTTTTCAGGAATGTCATTATCCCCGCTAGCTTATCCCTACAAATCATTCATAGTAAACTTTATTTAATCCTTATAAAAGGAAAAAATAACGGTGATAACAAATTCTTAATATGTTTTAAGTATAAAGTAAGATACTAAGAATCAATAATGAATAATCAATATAGAATGGTAAATAACTGAATAAACATTACATTTAAATAACTCGATAGGCAATAAGAAATATGGGATTGTAAATAACTAAAAACACATTCAATTTCATCAATAATCTTTGAATAAAATACATCTGTTCATTTTATCACAATGAAAATATCATTGATAATAATCATTTAATATGAATAAAGGAAATGATTAATTATTTTATGTTATGTTCTTCAAACACTTGAAACCGTTATTTTTAATGCCTTTCCCCAGATAGTTTAATACATACTAGTTGAAAACCCATTAGTTGAGGTTATCCAACTGATTCTTCATATGTAACTATCGATGCATCTAGGGTATTAAATTAACTATTCCCCAATCCATGACATACTAGTCTTAATAATTCATCACATATTAAATAATTGATTTAATTCATATACAGTTTTCCCTATCAAATATTTTTATTGTTTAAAGGATAAATATTTATTAATAATTTCCCATTTAATCAAAAAACATTAAAAATAAACACCATATGTAAAATTTCTATATATTTTAGGAATTAATAATGTCCATGATAAATGTTATGGATATTTAGGGGAAATAAAATGTTCAACAATCAAAAGAAAGTGAATAAATCAAGGTGAAGTTAATGACTATGAAAATGGTTTGAGGGTGTGAGATTCAATAATATATATATGATCAAAATAATCATAATTCATCCAATGGATAAATAATTATCATATTCATATTATGTATCCACACTAGAGTAATAATTAAGGTTGTTTTATTTTATGAAATGAAAAAAAATAATTAAAAACATTATGGATGAAAATTTCGTTTTCATTTTTAAAACACTTTTTAAAACAAAACATTCATGAAAACTAATTTTTTAAATCATATTTTAAAACATTTTATTTCAAAACTATGAAATTAAACTTCAATTAAATGATGATAGTTAATTCCATGCATATAGTAAAAGGTAAAAACATCCCTTATGAATTTTGAAACGGTCAGAAATGTGGCTTATTTGGAAAAAAATAAGAAGATTCCTTTTAATAAATTTTGTAAAAATAAAAATGTGTAAAAAATTATTTAATGAATCATTTTGAAAATGTTTAAAAATGAATTTTTTTAAGAAAATGTGGTTTTTAAAGGAAACACGTTTTCGACTAATGATAGAATAACTACCACAAAACAGGGCAAGGGAAGTACTGCCCTTTATCAGTACTAAGAAAAAAGTATTGATAAAGGGGTGGGCCTTTATCAGCGCTAGCTAAAAGTACTGATAAATGTACACTTTATCAGTGATAAAACAAGTGCTGATAAAGGTGTACCCTTTATCTGCGATTTTTTTGCACTGATAAAGTGTAAATTTATGAGTGCTGTAATTAGCGCAGATAAAAGTTTTTATTATTAATTTATATAAACTTATTATATTTATATTTATCATCCCTAAAACAGACTGATAAAATAAGTATTTATCAGGGCTATAATTATTGTGATGATAAATATGTGTTTTATCAGTGATTTATGAGCACTGATAATGATATGCCTTTATCTGCACTTTTTTAGAACTGATAAAATACCTATTTATTAGAGCTAAAATTTTAGCAATGACAAATAGGTCTATTATCAGTGCTTTTTTTAGCGCTGAAAAAGGCATATATTTATCAGCACTCAAAAAGCACTGATAAAAGAATTTTTTATCTACACTTTTACTTTAGCACTGATAAATCATACCTTTATCTGCTCTTTTAAATAACATTGATAAAGGTTCCTGTGGTTTTTATAAAATAACCCTAAAATTCCCTTCCTTCGTCACACCCATTCAAGCCTTCACAGATGCTGAACCTTGCACTGCGACCCCTCGTCTGTGACGACCCCTCATCATCATCATCATCATCATCCTCCTCCTCCTCCTCCTCTACATTCACTACCTTTACCTCCTCCTACGCCATGACCGTCCTCCTCCTCATCCACTGCCGCTGCCTTCACCTCCTCCTCCACCAAGATCCCCCCTCCACTATGACCCTACTTCTCCTCCTCCACCGCCGATTCTACCTCCTCCTCCTCCACCACCGCTTCTAGCACCACCTCCTCCCCCTCATCCTTCTCTGGCCACCGACTCACCCCCTCCACCATAGCCACCTTCTCATATGTTTCAAAAATGGATGATGGATCTTGATCGAGCCTGGATGAGCTTAGGATATGGTTGATAAACATTAATAAGGGGTCAACTCCACTTTGAGGTTGGTGGTTTCAAACCATTACCAATGTTTTATCATTTGTTTCATGCATTTTATGATATATAGTATTTCCACCCTTGTGTAGTTGGTAGTAAATCAACACAAATTGTTTTCCTTGACCAATGTAATTGGGAAAAACATCTTGGGATGTTATGGACCCTCTCACTATTATGACATAATTCCATGACCCTCAGGGTTGTTAGAATAAATTAATATACTTTGAACATTACATTCAAGATCTCTTGGAGGATTCCCTTTTGTTGTACTATGATTATTAGGACCTTGGTTATGTTTTTTATACCCTAGATATAGGATATGTGTATAATTGAGTGATTCCATATTTATTTTTTTACTAGGATGTTTTTAATTCACCACCTAAGAGTAGGTAAGTTCTTTTTGGGCTATGTTCTATCCTTAAATGTGATGTAGAGTGATTAAATGGATAATATGTTCCATGTTTGAAATTTAAATCAATGTTAATTATGTTATATATATCCAATAGGTATTCCTTCTCGGTAGAAAATAACATATATGGAATAAAATAGATTCCCTTAGCCTCCCCGGAATAAGAGATGTGTGGGTTATGTGAGTTTACTGTGAGCATTGACTCAAATGAAACTTAGTGTTTCCTCATTGAATTTTTGACTTATTTGATTAACATATGGGGTGAGTGTTCCTCCCCTTTATGAACAGTAATATTTGAGTGGGTTATAGCCTTGATTTAGATTTAGATATGGGTTCAACATGTGTGGATCAACTAATCTTAAACCTTGAGTGGGTTATATGTTAGGAAAATCTAATTATGGTTTATTTAGTATTTTCTAAGATGTTTTTATGCTATTTTATGTTGTTTATATACTATATGACCCCATTACCATTGGTAATTCTATTTTTATGTGGTGGAAGTCATACCCTTTGATTAATATCTTTTTTTGGGTGTGAGATGACCTGCCAAATTACTCTAACATGGCCTATGGATAGAGTTGATATGAAAATTTATGTTGAAGATGCATAATGAATGAGGTGATATACTTGATGTGATACTGTGATTTATTGTTTGAATTTCATTTCCAACATACAATATAATAATGTCATATGGGATGCAATACCAATTCTGAAATATTCAAATGTTTTGAGATGCACTACCCAATAATATTGATATCTTAAAGGAACACAGTGGAGGGATGATATACCCATTCCATAGTGACGCCATGACTAGGGAAATTATACCATAGTGTTGGAAAATGATTCTCACTCCTTATCTGCTTCCACCTCTTCCTTTTCATCCTCCTACACTACGACCGTGCTCCTCCTCCTCCTCCACTGACATGAATTTCGTCCTCCTCCATTGTGATCCCATTATTTTCCCATATCATAATTAACTCTTTAGGATCCTTTATGGTCGTTTCGTAGTTGACACCCCCCTGTACCTGGACAACCCACGCCCCTTTAGCCCCCTCCCACATAGACATCCCACCCCCTCCCCCTCCATGGACAGCCCACACCCACATCATCACACACCTGAAACCCCTTTACCCCCTTCCCCTTTAAACCTTTTATTTTTTACTATATTTTTTTCCCTTTTTTCATCCATAACCCCTCTGCACTATACCAACCACCCTCTCCTATCCTCTTGGGAGTTTCTCTCTCACCTAGTGTATGTTTCATCTTTCATCAATTTTATTGGAGAGCCTAGGATAATTTTTACCTCTACTATTGCTTCTACATATTATTGTCTGACCCCCCAATCCTATATTTAAATGGACATGGGTCTATTACAATTGAAAATGTAATGATACAGCCCGAGTGGGTATCATAACCAATAAATGACCTTGTTTTCCACTATCCTAAGATTCATTCATTATCCCTATGGGATATTAATGATCCATTGGGGAAAAATATAATTAATGTGGAATATTTTACCCCTAAATTAGAGTAAATTAAAAATTATCATTCTCCTGAAAAGAATACATGTCCCATTCATAATTTGAACATCTAAGAAAATAGCAGATACACTAAAAATAAATAAATAGTTATCATATATCATATTTGGAAAAGAAAATCCCTCTATTGACCATTTTTTTTAACATGTGAGTTATCATTTTCTGTTTTATTTTTGTTTTGAAATATCCTCTTCCGCACACCTCTCCTCTACCACAAACGCACATCCATCGTGCCCTAAATGACACATTCTTGGTGATTTTTCTCCTCTTACTCATTGGTTTCCTCTTGTTCGCATGTTATTACTATTTTAAAATGATGGTTATGTTTTGCAATGTAAGGGATAAACACCGTACTAAAAATTTTGGTCATTGGTGGTCCTTGTTGGCACACTAAATAAATTGCATTTGGTCAATTCCTGTTTAACATTTGAATATAAAAATTGGTAATTTGTATATAGAGACTATTGAATGAATTCCCCAAGATGAAAAAACTTATGTGATAACCCATGAATTAAAAAATATAATCGAATAAGGGATGATTTTTAAAATTTAAAATTGTGATTGTTTGGTTTGTATGATGTTGCGATTGTGAGCACGGTTGTGTGTTTGTATGGTTTTGCGGTTGTTGTCATGATTGGTATGACCATTTTCCATGATTTTTTCCTTCCAGCATTAAATATCAAACCAAAATTTACCCATTTTAATGTCACAATCACTTTTTTACTAGTTAAATTCCACTGAATCATCGAAAACCACTTCACTAGAGGACTCTATGACAATATATATGGACACCCTTGTCAAATAACCACAAAAACACATGTAATTAATACTTCCACCCATAAGCACTCTATTGACAATCATAACATATATTAGTTTAGTACCATTATTCTTAACTAGAGACAATATGTTTCTAGAGAATCACTAAAAAACTGGTTTACAACAATGCATATAGATCACTTGTGGGATACTAAAACATTATAGTGAAAGGGATTATCATAGCATGTTTTATAGATCAGGTGGTTGGGGAGATGGGTGTGATCTACTTTGGTCCTGAGTAATGCATGGAGAGGTAAGGCTATTGTTTACCATAGCTAGTTCCATTTATTATAGTTGGGTGATGACCCTAGTTGAACATCTTTTTTGAAATTATTTTGTTAAAAATTAATATTAATGTATCATATAAAATGAATATTAATAATGAATGGATGAATCCCAATTGGTTAACAAAAGAGTATGATGATGGTGTGAATGAGTTTATCATGTTTGGAAAATGTCATGCATATTACCCGTCTCAAATCATTTGTCTATCTTTAAGCTATTATTATTCAAGATAAATTAGTCCATTGGAGTTGGAAGAACACCTTATCTATCATGAAATAGATCAAAGTTATGCATGTTAGAATAAACAAAGCGAAAAAACGAATGCAGGTAGTGGATGGGATAACACTACATTTTAGGGATCATCTGATATAATTACAAGTGTGAACAATAAAGATGATCATATGGAGTATGTGATTACATATGTGCTTGATGATAAATATCGTATTGAGGAAATGAGAAGGATAGTTGAAGATGAACTTCACGATTTCAAAAAATTGTTTGAGAAGATAAAGAGTTTTGAAAATATGCCATTGTAAGTGGGTTTCAATAAATATACAACATTGTATGCCATACTAATGTTGTATAATTTGAATGAAGGCAATGAGTGGAGTGACTCCAGTTTTATGGAACTACTTTCTCTCCTAAATAACATGATCCTAGAAGATAATGATCTCTCAAACTAAACATATGATGCTAGAAAAATGATACGCTCGATGGGTATAATATTTGCAAGAATACACGTGTTCCTGAATGAATTCATATTGTTTTACAAGGTCCACAAATAACATAAAGAACTCCCAATGTGTGGTGCTTCTTGATACAAGAAAGATGAATTGAGTCCAAAGAATCTTTTATGGTATATTTCAATCATTCAAAGGTTTAGGTTCCTATATGAAAGTGAGAAGACTACAAGAAAATTGACATGCAATAATAATACAATAATTAAATATGGGAAACTATGTCTCCCGACAGACTCTCCATAGTGGAAGATAATTGATCACGCGTATCTTGAATTTGGAAATGAGCCAAGAAACCTTCATCTTGTTCTATCTACTGATAGGGTGAATCCATTTGGTTTTCAAAGAATAAGTCACATTGCATGCCATTTATGTTGGTATATTATAACTTACCACCATGGTTACACATGAAATGAAAATAAAACATATTATCTATGCTTATATCAAGACCAAAAAAACCATGTAATGATACTGATGTTTATTTGGCTCTATTGATTAAGGATTTGAAATTTTTGTGGGATTTAGGTGTTACTTTGTATGATGATTACAAGTATAAAGATTTCACTTTGAGAGCCATGTTGTATAGGATTATAAATGAATTTCTTGTTTATGGAAATTTTTAGTATATTTCATTAAATGAACTCAAGGGTGTCTCGTTTGAGAACAAGGTACTTAGTAAATTAGGTTGAAACATTCATTAAAAATGTGCTTCTTGGACATCGTAGATTTCTACCCCGACGGCATAATTAAAGATGTTGGATGACATCATTTGATGGAAGTTTATAAGAACATACATTACCATCTCTAATAACATGTCATCAATTGTTTGAGAAAGTAAAAAACATAGACATGACTTTTAGTAAACCGTTTTCAAAAACTATACGAAAACTTGATGGAAATAGAGATCAATTTTATTTAATTATCATACTGAATGTTTCTGTATGTCAGACATTTTCTTGATATTATGCATGTTGAAAAAAAAATATGTTATAGTGTCATCTAGAAGTTTCTAAATTCATCCAACAAAACAAAGGATGGAATTAAGGGTAGATTGGACATGGTAGAGATAGGAATAAGAGAAGAGTTGGCTCCAGTGAAGGGTGAAAAATGAGGATTTATTCCTCTTTCATCATACACTCATTCCAGGTAGGATAAATATTAGTTTTTCAACTTCTTTAATGACGTAAAGGTTCTATAGGGGTATTCTTAAAAATATCAAGAACATCATGCCAATGAGTGATTTAAAGATAAATGGTCTGAAATCACATGACTTATATGTTTTGATGAAATATCTAATTCATATAGATTTATGTTGAATTTTTTCCATGAATTTTCACCAGGCATTAACAAAGATCTATTTTTTCATCAAATCTATATGTAGCAAACTTATTGACATAGAAAAATTTCAAACTATGGAAATAAAAAATTATGTCATATTATGTGATTTGGAAATGTTCTTCCCACGAACATTATTTGATATGATGGTTCATTTGATGGTTCATTTGGTGAGATAGATTTGACTATGTCATCATGTGCACTATAAATTGATATACCCTATTTAATGGCATATGATGATTTTTAAAGTGTATATCAAAAAGCGAAGTTAGACAGAGGGTTGCATTGCAGAGCAATATACTATTGAGGAAGCCATTGAATTCTGTACTGAATACCTATCTAGTGTTGAAATCATTGGCCTACCTAAATATCATCACACTAGGTAGCTTGGGGGTAAAAGAATTTTTGGAAGATAGGTTGTCACTATCAATATTACATATTGGGGTCATGGCCACATTTATGTTTTTTATAACCGTTTTGACGTTGACCCATATGTTCAAACCCACAAAGAAATTCTTAGGCATTTAAATCCATCTTGGGATAAAAAATGGATATAAAAAACACATAATCGACAGTTAACACGATTGTTTCGGGGCCATATTTTTAAGAAGTTAGATGAAAATCCAGACTCAGTTTTAGAACAACATCGATGGCTAGCTGAATGACCTAGTGTTTATGTATTATCTTAGAATGCTTATATAGTTAATGGTTATACATTATATACTAAAGAACTTGATGAAGACAGTACCATACAGAATAGTGGGGTTACACTTGTGGCTGAAACAATGCAGTTTTCCATTGCTAAGGATAGAAATCCAATTTATATGAATATTTCATACTTTGGAATCACTAAACAAATATAGGAGTTGGATTGTATTAAATTCAAAGTGCCTATTTTTCAAAGAAAATGGGTTAATGACAGGAGTGATATTAAAATAGATGAAGTAGTATTTTTTAAAGTTGATTTTAGTAAAGAAGGGGAGAAACACGAGCCATTTATAATGGTATCCAAGGGTGTACATGTATTTTATGTTCAAGATCCCATAAATCAAAACTGGTCAACTGATATGTTATCGACCAAAACAACTGATGGGTCAGATTAATGTTCAACAGAGAATGAACCATTAATTGGTACTTCATAATCATTTCACAGTGGTCCCAAAGTATATGGTGTTTTTTATGTCATAGTAGACCACAGTGATAGGATTTACATAGTCGTTAGAGGGGTCAAATTTCTTCAGCCTTGAAAAAAAGAGTTCAATAATTAGGTTATTTGTTTATTGTAATATAAATTGAGTTATGTTATGTTATTATCTTATTGATGTTGATTTTATGTAATATAAATTAAAAGTTAAACCACTTATGCAGATAATGACTTATGCACCTACTGATATGCCCAAACCAAGGAACTACAGGTCTCTCAACCTAGTGCTGCTTGTACTAGGTTAGTGCAATAACAAATTTTTGAGCCTGTTGCTACTCGTCCCAATGCTGATTTACAAAATGTTTCCCAACCTATAGATGAAGGTCCTAGTGTTAATGATAGTGCTACAGAGGAACATAATGATGATGTTTCTGATTAAATGGTAAGAAATGAAACACTGATGACACAAAAAAACAAGAGCATCTTTGTTTGATAGTGTTATCCAAAATCCATAAGGAAAAAGAAAGATGCGCCAAATTTGAGGTGGTATAGAATAAGAAAAGATAACATGTTAACCCCAAAAAATCCATATTTAGTAGCTATATTGGAATCATCACTTAGAAACATGTTGCAATTGATGTACAATCGTGGAACCATGTTCTCACCAGGCATAAGATACTTATTTGGGATGCGATTACAGTAATATTATGATATCATTTTGTTAATTTATTAAAATAAAATAAAATACTAAAACAATGACTTACACTTCATCATCCATTATAGAGTGCATTTATTGTAGATGCCTCACATATGAAATATATATTAAGAGTTTCGAGATGGATTCATAGATGCTTCCACACATTTCTATAAAAAATATAATCTTAAAGATACTGAAGGGAAAATCAAGTCACACCCAACTCCTCTTTATTCACACTTGATATCTTACAGAATGTCAGATTATTTACTAACCTTCATGGGGAGCATAATTTTCAGGTACATTGTGTCTAGTAATACATTGTTTGAATTTTCATATATTCATCAATTTGATTGACAGTTTTTTATTTATGAAACAACAACTCAGTTCTGAAAATAGAGAATGGGAAACATAACTAGTGTACCCTTATCATGTAGCAATGATGGGGTAAGCTTCAGTTGGGAAAAATTAGGTACGTTTTTAAAATTTATCGTAATACTTTTATGTGACATAAAAAACACTATATCCATGTTCCACTATTTATATGCAGATTGATGAATCAAAATCAATAGTTTCTTTCATCCCATGCCATGTGATATTGAAGGAGGATCATGTAAATAAAGAGGGGAAATATGGGAAACATGTGTAAGTATTCAATAATATGAATTTTATTTGTCTTAAATCACTATTAGATAAAAATGACATCTTATTTTCCTATATTTTTTATCTCACATAGTCCCAGGAATCAACAATACCCACAATAGATACAGAAATACTTTTAATGGCCTCAAAGAATCCAGAACAGTATGGTTATGTCAGAGGTGCGTGTTTTGGGGTGACACACCAAATATATTTTTAAAAAGAAAAACATGGAGAGGATCAAACTGAGGAAATGAAAAAGATGAGAGAAAAAATATCTATATTTTAAGAAGAATTAAAAAACCAAATAGAGATGATATAATGTTTTATCGGGGGTGGAAAAGAGAAGAAACAACTCAACAATAACTTGTGCATGAAGATCCCACCCCACCTCCACTAGTTTTGAGGTGATTCATTCCCCTAAAAAACCCGAAATAACTGAGGTAATCAATGTTATAATAATTGTTTCTATGAAATATGAATCACATAGACATGGATACCTTTCCTAGACTAATATTCTTCAGGGTACAAATGACTGCTATTTATATCTATCAACTCCCACCTATCGCATTGTAGTGAGGGATACAAGGATCAATATGAAGAACGACTTGCTACATAATAGAAAAATTCCAACAGATCATGTATGAATGTTGATTAATGTAGACAACGATCTGAGTTTGGAGCTACCTATTCCAAATGAAAATGAAAACATTCATACAGTCTAACAAGATATTGGAAAATTCATCACATGGTCATCAATTATTTTAAAAAAACATGTCATCAAGGAGGTATCCATTTCTAATTTATTTTTAAATCTGATTCTTTACCATTTAATAAAATAAGGTTTGAACGGATGAATTTTATTATAGAACATGAAAGTGATGGGGGTGAATGAAAATATCAGCCCAAAACAATCTCAAGGATCAAACAACCGATTGAAAGGATTTTCTGAGGGCACCTTCACCCCGCCCATTCTATATCAACATTTAATATCATTGTAGGATCATGTGGATAAATGTTGATAAACAGAAATGTTCACACAGTTGATTTTGAAAATAATATGAATGGAGAGGAAAAATAAAATTTCAACAGTGCTGAAAATGTAAATGAAATCCTCAAGTATTAATGTCTAGGTGTCTCAATTTTAAATGCATAAATGAGGTATTTTTTCATGATTTTATTTCATAAAAACTAATATTCTATGATAATTATTACTAAATACATTTCATATTTTCTTCAGGCATATATATGAAAAAAAAATTGAAGGGATTTCCCCATGAACAATAATTTGGATGTGTTAGTCCTCACATCACCTCTTCAAAAGAATCAATAAATGATGATAAAGATGTTGAATTAATGTTATCCCTACTCAAATTGTTTGAAAACAAAATTATGGATTATATACACCTTTTAATACTAACGATGTAGGGGTAAACATATAAAATTTAATCATATCAACTATATTTTAATTTATTTTATTACTTATTCCTTTTTCTATTTTTAGGCACCATTGGATGCTGATTGTAGTCAATTTTGGATACTCCAAATATTTATTTTCAGGATACAATTCATGAATATTCAATAAAATAACCATTCATGATGGAATTTTTTAATTAGTAATACACTAGATCCAACATTTTGGAACTAAACATCTAGTTATATAATTTATATTATAGTTTAATGGGGATTCAGGTATGATAGGGTGGGGCATCAACATTGTCTACTTCATGGAATGAATACAAGGCCTAAGGACAAGAACTCATACAAGATCTATAAATTGAAAAATAACTTAGTATATATAATAATATTTCACTATCCAATCATTTATTAAAACAAATTACTTATTTTTATCGATGTTTCTTCAGTGTCCAAAAAAACAAACAGAAAGGAATGTGGTTATTCTGTTTGTAAATTTATGAAATATATCGTATTTCATCGACGAACTAACATCCCTAAAGAGGTATTTTCTAAATTAATTATGAGTTCATTTAAAATATTTATTAATCCTTTGTGTATTTATATTTTTTAGTACTACCATGACTATCGCAAAAACTCATACTCATAAGATGATATATATGTGTTTATAAACGAATGGGAATCATACATGAGGAAAGATTCTATACAAATAGGATGAAGTTCAATTCCTTCTACTTATGTTATCCTTATATGATCATTTATATCTCTCTTTTTTACACTTATTGAGCATATATTATCACCCTTTATTATCTTTTATATCCTTAGGTTATGAATAATGGTTTTAGAAACGATTTGTCTTTCTAGTAAAACATAACTTAATGAGAGACTCTTATGAACTAGTTCTTTATGTTTCCCTGTTTTTAAAATCACTAAACCTAAAAATTATGGAATGGATCATTTATATTCTTTATTTTTTTATTTATGTAGTTTTTTCTATCTATATAGTGTGTTGAAAGAATATTGGTTGTGCACCACTCACAAATTTAATAACAAAACTATGGATTCTTATCTATTGTTGGTTAACTATATTTTAGCTTAGAATCTGATCTAAACTTCTGATCCAAAGTCCTGGTGATGCTGTCACCGGTCGCTATCTCTATGATATCATTATTCAATGTTCACATTTCCTTCTCTTCCTGCACACATTTATATTAAATGGGTGCACAAAGATAAGGAAAAGTGAAGTTTGAATGATGATATCATAGAGATGGAGTCGGATGAGAGCATAACAGGGGCGCCAGATCAGAAGTTTGGATCAGATTCTATGTTAAGAGGTAGTTAACCAACAGTAGTAAAGTGCACAAAAAATCATTAGTTTTGTTATTAGCTTATATTTGGACCAAAGAAACCATTTTGAAATATGTAAAGGCATTGTTACGATATAATATGTTTATTTTAACAAAAAATTATATAATTAATTGTTTATTTGATTTTCATTATTCCTTTTAGAGTTTGTTTATTTTAAGAGATGTTTTTCCACGTGACATGCCTTTATAGGAAGTGAAACGATGTTGTGTCTACTCAATCATAGAGGTAATATTGATGGTTTCATATTAAAATAATTCTCCCTAGAACTTGTATCTCATCAATTCCTCAAAAAATCCTATATCATATATACATATGCATACCCATCAAAATCTTGGTGCCTATGAACCTCATATAGAACCTGCATCACATCAATGCCTAGATGCATACACTCCTCACATTCAAATTCTATAATAATATCTCTTAGTATTTTTCTCTACTTAACATAAGCCTATTCATGTGATCGTGTCACATAAGATCCTTTTTATGAATGCTTCATGTGAACTGATCGTTTGATCTCATCACATGATCAAATCACATAAAAAATCACATAATCAATGTAATTCATGTGAACCATGATTCATGTATTCTTGTATTATTTACATGATTAAAAAAAGATTCAAGGTCCATGTAATCACATAAATCTCCTAGATTTATTTGATCACATGATCCTATTATGGTCTTGTGATCTCATTACTTTGAACAAGTCATTCACTTAATATGATACTTCTAATTAGTCATGTGCCCCATTCTTACACAAGTCCATTTTTAACCCAAAATACTTCATTTTCAAAATTAATATAAATATTATCTTTCTTATGATACAAATGAATTCAATAATTGATGTTTTGGATGCTATAGTTCATTGGACTACAATGGTTGATAGTGTAGAAGTCGACCAGTGCATAATCGTTCCTTCCACTCACGAGCATCTTAAAAACATGATGGGAACCAATATCATGGATTTTCAATTTTATAATTAGTTTTCCATATATGGGTGTGTTACTTTAAATGATACTATGATATCTCTACCTAATGAAGGGATAATTTCTCCCTTATAAATCATTAATACTAATAATATGTACATGGAGAACATCTTATATGTGGATAATTTAATCTTCAAAGAATACATCTCTAACGGTTAATTTTTAAGCCTATGTGGATTGATTTTAAAGGATTATTACATGACTTGGAGCATAAAATACATATTTATATATCAAAAATGTAAAATGATATATAAAATTAGATGTTTGGGTCGTTATTTTTCTAGGTTATTCGATTAGGTGGAAGCTTTGGGATGAAATGTGGTTGTCCCTACTTGGTACAATGTACTTCCACAGAGATTGTGGTTTTGCTGAAAAAGATAGGATTTTATGAATATACTTAGGCCTAAAAAACCCTTACTTATTGCAACAAAATTCTGACGGTAGAAATCTTTAATTTATAGAGTCAATACATGAACACATTTTATTTTATGTATGGTGAGTTGGACATCATTATATGGGACATTAAGATGATTTGTGATGTGATGATTTTAAGAGACAAGTATGATGAGTAAATTCATCCCCCATATACTAGAGATGACATGAAATAGAATCCTCCCATTATGAAGCATCTCATCAATTTGTCCAGAACATCAATTGGGAAAGACCCTTATCCAGGGGTGGACATCCTCTTCAAGAAGTGGGATAACTTGTTCACCAAGAAGACTCAACATGAGTGTCTGAATAAGAATCCCAAGGCGTAGACATCATGATTATCCTATGGGTATGAGTTATATCACTTTATAATAGTTTAAGAGTACCAATTCAATGACTAGGGATGGTCAGCCACCTCCTAGGACCATCATCTTCTTCATCTAGTATGCTTTTTAACAATGTACCTAAGTGGGAACTTCTTCATAATGAAGAAAAAATGTGGAGTTATGGTCTCCAAATCAATAATGGTAGAGGTGTTTTCAGGTGCTACGATTATCATATTATTTATTCCCATGTTGGCTATGTTATATTTCCAACTTCATCACATCTATAGGGGTATTCCCCATTAAGAATATGCAGCCCCTTCCAACTGTGATGGGGTTGGACGGGGGCCCACATTGGTGGATATGAGTTACTTAATACTCACAACATTCCAAGTTACCAGTTCATGAAATTTCAATAATTTATTAGTGGGGTATGGCTAGTCACACTAAAGAACTAGGAGATAAAGAGAAAAGTGAAATGGTATGATATGATTTTTTATACCATACGGAGCACCAACCTATGAAATTACCAATAATGTAAAGGGTGACCATGTAGCCTAAGTCCATCTTTTTTCCATATTTGAGGGTGTTTTATCCACTTGGATTAACTGAAGGATATTCTATGAGTGGTATTCATCATACCACTTTGGGAGATAGTTTAGTGTATTCAGTTGAAATTACCCTCTTCTCACCACATCCATTCAGAAATGCATCCCATGGTGGCTCACAAATTGTGGATACTGTTCACCTAATAGGAAATAAAGGTTCGAGTGACCTTACCTCTAGATAGAGTAAGTTTTAGCCCCTCCAAGGCTTATGTTGATATCTTGGTCTGATCATACCTGAATGGTCAGTTGGATACATTGGTGATAAAGAACATAGATATTCTAAGATTGGATTAGGAGGAGGACAAAGGGGCTTTGACATTATAAAAAAGTTAGATTCTAGAAAAAAACATATTCCAGAAGACCCAAAACACCCTAGATGACTTATAAAAAAATGAGGCACATAGATCCAACACCATAAACAAAGAGGATGCCAATTGATTTGGTAACAATGTATGGGGTTACCATAAAGGAAATTTCAGTCGTTGGTGGATATTCTCTAATTATGGCGGTGTTTCCCATCACAGTACAATACTGGGATAACTAGAGGAGAGATACGTAGACCATAGAGGTCTGGAGAGTGTAGTGTCAAGTGTAAATAGAGCTAGATGGATTTGGGAGTGTGATCACTCCTAAAGGAATTTTTTATGAACAATATCCCATTTAAGTCAAATCACTTCTCCAAGAACATAGTGTGGTGATTCATTCTATCAAAGGTTAATTCCATTACACACCCCTAGGTTATAGATTTGTAATTCCTAGAACAATGGTAACTAGTGAAGATAACATAGACTAGGATGGCTCTAGTGAATATATATGATAAGTTTTATCACCACTTTTTATGTATTCTTTGATATTGTTAGTAATATGGTGAACTTTATTCTCTCTTGGATATTTCAAGAGTATTATAAAATTTGGTCACCTCCCACCTCTCTAGTTTAATTTTCCAGGGACACGATGGCCAAAGTTGGTTGAAAAAGTGTCTGAGAGGCTGATGATCAGGGATGCCCATGTAAAATGGAGATCATGGATGTGGTTGTTTATGATCCAAATGAAACACCATTTGTGCCTCCATCAGCACCACCTTTGTCACCTCAAGTTATATTTTGATGTTCCTTCCTCTAAGAGGACTAAGAATAGAAACTGGGCAAGTCCATAAACTATGAAACCTCTAAAAATCATTAATTATTGTACTTTTTGGAATTGTTTTTCCTTTTCATTACTCTAATATCTTAAAATGGATGCTAACCTACCCATATCAAGGTTAGTTATCAAGTATCATCTAGTCTTATGGCCCCCTACCTACCCAAAATCTACTTTTTTATTAAAAATTTACATTTTATTAATGTATTATTTCATATTAATGTTCAATTTATTTCATTATTGAATTACTATCATAATATTTATTTTCTTATATAGGTGGAAATTTTTCCTGGGTCTGGATGCTTTTTTCGAAAACTAATACCATAGATGTAAATTTTTGAGATGGGATCAAAGATGCAAAAAGGATGAAACATTATTGATTTTAAATTTTTGTTTTTTAATTTTAATTGTAACCATATAAAACTATTTTTGAAATTTATATAGCAGTTTTTTATTATGTATTCATGTTTTCATGTAAATGTATATAGCATTGTTTGAGAAACTCTTATGTGTTTTTTGTTCATTTATGTTTTTGTGTGTGTACGTGTTGTTTTGTATATCTGTTTTGTGTGTAGGTTTTGTTTTGTGCTATGTGTTAAGGTGTTGTCTTAGGTGTGCCGGTATCTTCCAAGTGGTAGGTTTTCTCCAGAAACATGGCCTTTATCTGCCATAATTAAGCACTGATAAATTGGGACTTTATCAGTACTCAAAATAGCACTAATAAAGGAGGAATTTATCAGTGCTCAAAATATCAATGATAATGGAGTCCTTTTTCTGTGCTTTTTTAGCACTAATAATGGGAACACTCCCCCCATAGCTTCTCTATGATTAACAGTGATTTTCTAGCACTATTAAAGGAGGTTTTAGCACTTTTAAAATCCATATTTGTAGAAGTGAATGGGGTCAGTTTTTTAAAATAAATAGAAAAATTATGCAGCAGATGGAAAAAGGTTCTATTACATGAAAATAATCCGGAATAACCATAAGAGAATAAAATTAAATGGTTTATTAAACATTGATAAAATAATTTATTTCAATGAAAATTAATGTGTAAACCATCCATAATAAAATTAGATTGTGAAGTAAACACTTGAAAATATCATAATGTTGAATTGAGAATCAACCAATGAATCAAATATGTGTATTATCTATAAACCCAAATAACAAAAGTGGAAATAAAAATTGTTCTTCAAAATTCATTATACACATAATCATAAAATATTAATGAAAATGAGGAAGTAATAAAACCCATAGAAGAGATATTGTGTTAGGAAGTTATTTACAATTTGGTAACTCATAATGTAAATATCCTTAGAAGAAATAATTCAAATTAATGATTAAAATACCATGAATTTTTATTTATTCATAATATTACCTAAAAAATTGGCATTATATGCACCATATAAAAGTAAATAGTTTCACCACATTACGATATTCCACAATGAAAATAATTGAATTGAAATCCCTTACCTCGAGATTTCCTTTTGGTCATATAGGTTTTAACCATTTGTATATTAGTTTTAAACATGTTATAAACTTATAAGTGAACCATATTAATTATTATAATATCATATTTGATTATTTTAGGACATATTATCATCCCTTTGTCAATAATATTTTATTATTATTACTATTTCAAGTGTTAATTGCCGAGTTTTTCGAGTACGTTTTAACTTGTTATTTTTTTGTTCCTTCCAATTTGATCATGATTTAAGAATATTCAGAGATTAATCAATGATATTAATATTATATGTATTAAATATATATGAATTTATATTATTACATAATATTTAGTTATAGTAAATGGAACTTACCATTCATATAGATAGTAGGTTGTACGTACACATGAATATTGTTTCTATTTTCTTATCCTATTGGAAGGAAAAAAATTAAATACATTATTTATATTATAATTTTAGTAAAATTTTTATGTAATTTATATTGTATATTTTAATTTTACCCATCCTTAATATGTTCCATGTAATGTATGAATGATCACATTACATTGTGAGGTGGTAATACGATGCATACATTGATGACATTATCGTATTCCCACAATTTGGAAAGCAAGAAAGTATGTGTTATATAGTAATTAAAGAATAATAAAAACAACATATATATTATATAAAACATATATAAACATTATTTCCATCACTATAGTCTACTTTGAAAGATGGTAATGGGAAAAATGAATGATAACTATTTGCGAGGTGGTAGTCTACCGAACACACGAATCATGATTTCATAACGCATTTGATGGAAGTGTGTAAAATTTTAAGTAATACCATTAGCATAAAAACATATATGTATATATAATATACTGAGGAAAATTATATAATCATTTTAGAACAAGAAATTAATGAGTTGTAGAAGGAAATAAAATAAAAACGTTTTTAGAAAAATATTACTTCTTCGCATTTCCTTCTTAGGTTTGTACTAAAACCATGAAAGGTATGATTTATTATATAAATATTTATTCTAGGATTATGGTATGGAATTTTTTGGGTGATTTCTATTTATCTTTGTTTATCCAAATATCTTGGGAGGTGTGAATAAGTGGGAGGAGTGAGTGCTTTTTTATAGTTGAGAAGAAGTGGCATTCTTGTAAATACTAAAATGTATTCAATATTAGGAGGTCAATCCAACATCAAGTAGATTAAAAATTAATAAATTAAAGGTATTATGGATTATGTGGTCTATAAACACCTCAAAAACATAATATAAAATGTTTTTTAAATACTTTTTTCGCTAACTCTAAATATTCTTTATTTTAACATGTTGGTTTTTCATTATGGTAAATATTTTCTAACCTAAGCATTTTATCCATTAAGTATAAAATAAAATGAATGTTAATATATAATTTATAAAATATGATTCTAAATATTATATTTAATTTATATAATAAAAATATTATGTGGTGTCGATATTAATTTTATCATTTTCACAAGTAACGTGCAAATAAACCGCTTAAACTGTAATCGCGCTAACCGAGTTTTTTACTATTTAATGGTCAATATAGTTATTATAATAGAAAAAAATCCCATTAATAGAAAATATATGATATTTATTGAAATTTAAAAAACAATTTAATGAATATATTATTGTTTTAAATTTTAAATCATTTAAAAAAATATCAATTATTATAAAATAATATTGATGTCGATTTTGACATTAATAATATAATTTGAATTTAAAAATATCAATAAAATGATTGAATTAAAATATATTAAGTTAAATGTTTTTTAAAATGATATATTATTCTAAAAAATTAATTTGACACAGCAATTTATTCAATTTACTACACTTTTAATATTTTTAGGATCATTTGTTTTATTTTATGAACTAAATAATTTCTGTATTGGAATTTCATAAGAACTTTAAATTTATAATTCATCACTAAAAATTAAAGATAAATTATAATGATAAACAAATTTTATTTATCTTTCAAAATAATTTTAATAATCAAACCTATTTATTTTTTATCCCTTTTGCAAAGCATTATAGAAATTAAAAGTATAAAAAGAATATTTTTTGTCATTTTCTTTACTTAACTTATTATATTGGTCAATTTCATGTAACTGTGTCCCAAAAACTAAACCATTTTGATCCTATAGCTATAATTGTCTAAATATGTTCATTAAATGGGTGTTTTAAAAGTATTTGTTCATTCTTACATGTTATTTTCAATGTTTAATCACTAAGTAAGCTTGTTTTCTATATAATAATTCTAATTAATTTTAACTGTTTTCACCAATAATTTTGTTAAAAAATTATTTGGATATAATATTAAAATATATTTACTTCTTATTTAAAATAGTGAATTAACTTTTCCAAATAAAATTCACATAATTTTTATAATTTAGTTTTAAATTAATTCCTCAAAGGTCATGAAAAATTGGGGGTTCAAAGTGAAAATTTCATAAAGTTTACTAAGTTTTTACATCTATATTTAATAAAAATTATTCTAATGAACTAAATTATATTAATAGATTTATAATTTAAATATTTTAACTTTAAAATAAATTCAAAATATTATTTAAAATTATAAATTATTTAAATGAAATGTATGTTTTCAATAAAAATTTAGAATTTTTCACTATTTATCAAAAAATAAAACTACCTAGAATAATACCAAAAAATAATCCTAAACATATTTTTAGATTAAAATTTTAAATATTATGTTTATTTTTTAGAATAAAATTTATAAAATTACTAATATTTAGTTTTATAACAAGCACGCCATTTATAGTAGACAAAACAACCTTTAGGAAAATATAAATTTTTATGCATAAAATTTGATTTGTTATTATCTTATGCCTATAAAATATATTGGGGTAATTTAAATTTTTTTATTGAATATATAATATATAAATGTCATTAAGGTCATTCAGTAATAGTAATTAATTTAATTTATTAGGATAAAACTCTTTTTAGCGCATAAAAATATTTTCTAAAAAATAGTTCCTTTATATTTAATTAGTTTTTATTTTCATTTCTAATTAATTGGTATAAAATAAATTGAACTGTATATTTTCATAAGTTATTTCATTTTATTAATAAACAATAATATAAAATCTAGGAGATAATTTTCATTTTAAATAATAATATTAATAGTATTTGGTAAAACTCGTCCTTCTGTGTTATGCAAGCTATCGAAGAAGGCCGTTGTTGCGTATAATACAAGATAACTCAATCTTTTATGCATTACAAGATATATCATATATTTTATTTATTTAAAATATTAAAAATAATTAAATATCTTGTGATTTAATATTCCCTTCTATGCTTTGGGTTCTGTGTCATACACACTATTGAATAAAATGTTATTCTTTTAGAATTTTAGGGTGTTGTAGGAATCAAAGACAAACTTGACAATGATCCACCACATTTCAACCCAAAAAAGCTACTATCATAGGTACTTGTATGTATTTTTCACATATATAATAATAGATTAGGTAGAGGTATGAAACTCCCTTAACAACTCCTCTCATAGTGTGACCAGAACTATCCCTCCTCCCTAAAAAGTATGACAGTGTCCCCTCCTTCAGAAAATGCATCACGTGAATCTCTTGAGGATATCTATTCTCAGAAAACCTCATATTCAACATAACCTAACTAATTTTATCTGACATTTTGAAGAATATGTGGATTCACCACTATCAACTGACGTTAAGATGCACCCCACTACTCCACCAAGTTCAATTGTAATGAGAAAAATTGATCCAACACCTTCACTACTAAGCTATGATGGGATATCCTAGTAAGGGAATATTCCACCAGAATGACCTTATCTAGAGTATAGGGTATCTCATATTCATAATACTATATGAAGTCTAACCATTTTTACTATATCAAGTTGATATCTCTATGAGTAAATATATACGTAAGACTATGGTGGTCTATGTATACATCGAAACACTCACCCAATTGATAATGCTACCAAGTCTTCAATGAAAATACTACCTCTACCATCTCTATGTTTTGGGTTACATAATTCATCTCACATGGCCTCAACTTTCTCAACCCATTAATTATAATTTCATTCCCCTCCATTAACATTAATATGATCATATATTAAGATAAATCTCAAAATACAATGTATTTTATTCCTCCTCTAGTAGCCTAAACAAAGGGAAACTAATAAACCTAAACCTAAACTCCATAAAAGTTATCTTGCACTTTTGAGTTCATAAAAACAACTACCCTTTACACCTCAAAAAATTCAAAGGGACTACAATCCTAGAAAGTTTGTCATGAACTTTTAATAGTACCCTAAAATACCAAGGAAGCTCTAATCCTCTGTCAATCTCAAAGGTGTATCCCGAATGATAATTGTATCAATATTTCCCAGATCCATAACTACACTATTCTTAGAGATTACATTCCCTCAAATGTGATCCTATCAAATCCAAAACTGAAAATTTGAGATCTTAGCATAAATTTCTTACTCCCAAAGTAAGTCTAGAAACACCCTAAAATGCTTTGTATACTCATCCTTTGGTGTAGAGAAAATAATAATTCCATTAATAATGGAACCCATAAATATATCAATGTATGGCAGGAAGATATAGTTCATAAATTCCCTGAACACATCAGAGGAGTTAGTCACAAGGAAATTCATCACCAAGAGCTCATAATTGTGGTATCGACATCAAAATTCCATCTTCAAAATATAATAATTGTGAACTATCTATTGTTGGTAGTAAGGCTTTAGATTAATCTTAAAAAACCAACACACACGTTTCAATAAGTTGAAAAGGTCATCAATCATCGATAAGGGGTATTTTTTATCATTACCTCATTTAATCAATGATAATAAACATAATGTATCCAGATATCATATAACATTTTTAGAAAAACACCAGAGTATCGTAGGGGGATTCATTGGGTCAGAAAAAACCTTTCTCTTGAAGACCTTTTTACTGAATCCTTAGCTCTCAGAGTTTGGTAGGGGCCATATAAAATGCCAAAAAAGATATTTCTTCAGTTACAGTGATAAAGTCAATATATATGTCAATCTCCCACATTTTAGGTAGCCTCAAAAAATATTTAGGAAATAAATTCATAAAATAATCCTTAATTTTGGAATCCAGATGCAAAGAAAGCTCACTTTACTAAGGGATAAAATCACATGTAATGCCCCGACGGCAGAATCTCAGAGTCGGTGACTTACTTGATTAAATTTATAATATTAAAAGGTATAAAATCCAAAAAGACCAATAATTATAGTAGTTTATGAAAACGAAATAACATACATGATACCCATATTATATTATTAAATTAAAAATAAAACATGATACGAAATAAAATGAAATGAAAAACATCCATGAAATTTCATTCAAAGGTTTCTTCTTTACAGCCGTAAAAAGGGATCAAAATAAGGATTAACTAAAATTCTTATTAAGAGTAATTATAGATGAATTTGTAATGAATCAAAAAACATAATCGACATTGAAAGATAAATAACTAAGAATGAATTATATTTATACAACTATATAACAAAATATTAATATGGAAAGATAAGTAATTAAAACACATTCCATTTAACCAATAAATTGAGAATGAACAATAACCATAGATAATTTAAAAGAAAAAATATCATCAAAAAATAATAGCTGGATTTGAATGAATCCAATGATTAATTACTGGGAATCATGTTTCTTAGGTACATGGTACATTTACCATCAAGACCTTTCACAAAAAGTTTCATAATGTATTTGGTAAAAAATCATTTGATTGAACAAATTATTTGTCTCATGAGACTACTGATGCATCAATGAGATATATATAATAGGGCCCCAACCATTTTGTACATGTCCAAATAATTACTCATATATCAAATAAAATATTTTATTTATGAACAATTTTCATTATAAAATATTCATATTGAGTAAAGGATACAGATTTATCAATAATTCCCCAGTTAAAAAAATAAATTCAAATGTAGAGACCATAAATATATATAGTATATAGATTAGGAAATAATAATATCCAAAATAAATGATATAGATATTCAATATAAATGTAATTTATAAAAAAAATCTTCATAAGGAAGTGATTTTTCAAAGATAAAGTTATCAATCACAAAATAAAGTGATACGAGAAAGATAACTTTTACCACTTGGTAATTTTCAAGATAAAAAACCCATGGATGAGATAGTTCAAAGTGAAACTTAAAATACCATAAATTATGAGTGAATAATGATTTTAAATGATAAATTGGTATTATATACACCACATTAATGTGAATTGGTTTTTAATAACAAATAATCCTATGTGGAATGTAAATTGAGAGGAAATCTTTTACTACTTGGTAACTTTTGAATTATAATATCCATGAGAGTAATAACCTAAAATGAAACTCCGAATACCAATAAGATAATTTTATTTATGATAATAAATAAAATAGGGTAATTATATACACTACATAAAATAAAAAATTAGGAAAAATGGTTAATGCCTCATGGAAGAAAAAGTGGGACAAGAATCTTATACCTTACGATCTTTTTTTGAAAATATTTTAACCACTTTATTAAATTAATTTTAAACATTTTAATAAATTACTAAAAATATATATTAATATTTATGATATCATATATGAACTTATTGTAATATCCTATTACCCTTTATAGTAATCTTTCATTATTTTAACTATTTCAGGTGTCAATATCTTAGTTTTTCGAGTATGGGTTGACCTGTTATTTTTTGTTCCAATTATTTTGATCATACTTTAATCATATAAATAATTTAAACCATAATTTAACTATCATATATATATATATATTAATTATATATATATATATATATATTTATATTTATATTAATCCATAAAATTTTTAGATAGGATATGAAATGCACCATTCATGGAAACAGTAGGTCATATGTACGCTTGAACGCTAGATCCATTTATTTATCGTATTTAAAAATTAAGTGATATATATATATATATATATTAATTACTGTATCATTATTATTTCATATATATGACTTGTGTTTTTTTAAAACCATCCTTAATTCATTCCATTAAATGTGCGAACGAATCACATCGCTTTGAGGAGGCAGTAGTCTAGACATCTATCAATGATGTTATCACAATGCCACAAAATGGAAATCATGAAGGTATGTCTTATAAAATAATTCTATAAGTATAAATACAATATAAAAATTATATATATCATATATAAATAATAATACCTTATTAATCCCAACCATTAAATGTTGGAATAGAAGAATGAACGACATCGATTCGTGAGGCGGGAGTCCTTTATACACACGAATGATGATTGTGTATACCATTTGAAGGATGTGTGTGTAGTTTTTGATTATAAAATTAGAATAGAAATATTAAATTATATTAATTATAATTAATTAAATAAATATTAATTATATAAGAATAATCTAATGGGTGTATAAACAAAAGAAACAAAATTGATCATTGAAGAACATTACCTCTTTTATGGAAAACACATTTTAGTTTATACAAAAATACCTAATTGGTTGGATTTTTTTCACAAATATGATTATAGTGTGAGGTTAAATTTTTTTTGGATCTACTTGGGAAGGTTTTGGAGTAGAAAAAATGATTTATAAATGTGAATAAATGGGAGGGTTGAGTTCCTTTTACTGGTGGAAGAGGAGTGGCGTTCTTGTAAATATAAAAATAAATGCACTAATTGGAGGACTCCCTTACATTATTTGATTCCAATAATGATAAAAACTATATATATTAGGTTTAATGGTATAATTATGGTGAAACAATGTATTTTTGAAAATATTCGTGGTCATTTTCCCCTTACGATTAATGTTTAAACAACATGTAAACTCATTTTTCCCATAATCAATGTAATTAACTTTAACTTCCTTCATGAATTAAATTGATCAAAAATTAGGGTGGACTTATATAAATTATAAATTATTCCTATTAAAATTATATATTCTAATTTTTAAATTAAAATCACATAAGTGGTATTTAATAAATTCAAATTAACCATAGAGATGTGACATAAAAGTGATTTTTTATAGTGAAAATATCCAAAAGTTTATTAAATTTTTATATCTAAAATTAATTTCTAAATTGTTCCAATTAAATAATTTTTATTAAATGATATAAAATTTATATAAATAAACTTTTAAACAATTTAAAAATATAATGTAACCCTATAAATGTTTTAGATAAAAATGCAGTTTTCAGTTAAAATTCAGTATTTTAAACTGTTCATAAAAATACAAATGTTTTCAGAAAAATACCAAAAATTTACCCAAAGTAAATTTTGAAATTAAAATTTAAAAAAAAGTTTATTTATTTAATATTATTTATAAAAGTGTCAAAAACTATATTTATAATATTTTATCAATTATAATTCGGTAAAATTTTCTTTAGATAAAAAATGTTTTTTATGTGTAAAATTGGAATTGTTTTTATCTTATGCATATAAAATCTATAGAATGAATTTAAAAGATATTTTATTGAATATATAATATATATATTTCATCAATATCATTAACTAATCGTAAATAAATAAATTTATTTATATGAAACACCTTTGGCTCAAAATAATAGTTTTTATGAAAAAATATTCTTTTTATATTCAATTGGTTCTTATATTCATTTATAATTAATTAGTAAAAAAATAATTATATATACATACTCAAAAGATATTTTCCTAATTTAGTTAATAATATTCATAAATTATATTACAATTTATAGTTTCAAATTATCATATAAAATAAGAAAATTTAATAGTATATTATAGTTTTGGTAAAACTCAGTCTTGCGTGTAATGCAAGCTATTAAAGGAACTCGATATTGTGGGTAACAAAAGAAAAATTAGTGTTGAATTTACCAAAATATAATATCACTGTTGTTTGTATCATATTATTAAATTTTTGTTTCATATAAAGAATGTAATCAATAAAATTTAAATTATTCTAAAAGAAAAATATTATAAAGACTTGGGGTGTCAAATGCCCAACCAATGGGTGATAGTTTTGAGCTTCCTACTCATGAGTCCCACTAACTCAGTTATACGTTATCTTAATCCCATGAAGGGGAATCCTTTCTTATCATCATGAATTATTATAACTCTTCTATAATGAAATTATATCTCGGCACACACTACCAAAAAACATTCCATACCTAGGATGACATCATAAGGTTTCATTGCAATGGATAAGAGGCCTCCTGAGAAACTCTTTCCATTAACCGCTAACTCGCACTACTAGTAGTTGTGTGGTAGAAAAAAATATCCCCCTATAGAAGCCTCTATCAATTGATTTTGAGATGAATACTCTAATAGAAGGTTTAACTACAACATACAAGAAATGGAGATGAAGGAATGACATTAAACTATGTCTATTTATATCAAATATAAAGTAGAGAAGGCAAAGATAATACCTCAAAAGATGTTATGAAATGCTTGATAATATCCATATATTACTTGAAATTTATTTCACCCTCAACCTACCTACCTCTATGACCGGTGTGGCCTATTAAGTAGTGGAAGTGGGAGTAGGTTTTCGAATTATCCTTTACCTAAATCTCATCCATATGGGAAGTTTCTAGCACATCTATCATCACAAACTCCTTAGAAGCCAACTTAAACGTGATTTTGAGATCCTTGATCATGATATTGCCTCTTTTATGTAGATCCATCGACAATATGCCCACTATCAGTAACACATAAAGTTACTCAATAATTATAAATGGTATATCACTCATGATAAGAATAAAATCAACCATGTCTAGGATAACTGGATCCTCTACATGAACATTTTTCAAAATATCCACATGTCTGAGTCTGAGAATGATTGATGCCAACTAGCCATTGTATATGACTCATCCCATTGATTTCCACCATTATATCCATCCACCTAAAATCCCTCTACTAGAATGTTCTCTTTAACCAAATACTTCTATATAACTCTAGCATAAGTGGGAATGAATATGGAGACCCCACTAACATGGATGTATCTATAATTTCCCTACTCAAACATCCACACCAATATGTACACATCTCTCACTATATGAAGAGAGTACTATGTGAGGTCACTAAACCAGGAGGCGTAATAATCATCTCACATATCTGACTATTGTAGCTCAAGAACCTCCAAAATCTGCACATAGTTCAAAATTGAAGGGTATTACTCATCACAAAACAAATAATAAATGTTTATCCTCGATAGTTTTATCTCATCATGGGTATTATTGATTAGGACACACCCTTTCCAAACCACACTATGAATAATATTGGTTGAAAACACAACTATCTGATCATATGGAGTTAGTATTTGTAGAAATACTCATACCACTGGATTAATCCAATCCAACACTACCTAAGGGTCTGGCTCACTAGGAATCCGAAATATTATCCACTATTAGAAATTGCGTAAAGTTCAAAGACAATACACATCATCATCGTGACCTACTAAAGCAATTAGTTTCCCAACACACAGTCGATTATCGTACTAGACCACTGGGGGTGGATCCACGTGATACCCATTGGGTAGAAGCACAACTATATGCTTGCTTAGAAAAAATTAATTTTTATTGGTTCCCTGAAAATACGCCCCGCAATTCAAGAAGTTATTATCATAACCCAATATTAGAATCCTAGTTAGATATCATCATATAGGGATCATAAATTTTAATAAGACGTGTCATGGTTAGATGAGCATATCTAGGGAGTTGATGAAAGTAGGGAACTAATTAAAAATACATAATCCTATAAAAGTCATATATTATATGATCCATTTAGTTGAGGTTTAAGTATACAATGTCCAAAAATAGGTAATAAGATTCATGATGAATGGAAAATTTTTGGGTCGCACCACCATTGGGTTCCCTGGAATAAAGGATGAACTTTGTACACTCTAATATCTTTGCCTTACATTCCCAAACCAATCTTCATGAAATGACCAACTTGAAACACTAACCCAATTTAAAATCACCTTTGTTACCACTCTATCAATTCTTTACCCTCTGGGGCCTTACCAGGGCTAACAATATGCTGAGATTGACACCCTAGTCCTGCCTTCAATAGGTCAGGGGATGGAAAAAAGAAATGAGTAGGGAAAAAATTCAAATGTGATACCATAGCCTAATATATCTATACTCCCTCTTATACTCACCCAACCCCAAGAAATAGTGAAGATATATGATAAAATAATGAAACATATTGGGTGTGACATATACATGAAACAAACTATAATAAATATATCACATAAAATTAAGGTAAAATTAAATATATAAAAATAAAAAATATATTCCCAAACAAAAATGAGTTCATAAACTAATAACTACTATAAAATTAGGAAATATAAAAGATCCATTATCATAATCACTATGGCTGACAACCGAATATGGTCATCACTTCTATGTAACAATATGATCATCTAATACTAGGTCCACCGAAGTCAAAACTGATCTTTGTTTTCTCTGTATAAGAGACAACACTAATGATCATAACCCATGTAGAGGTGACTATATACATACCTGGTAGGATTCCCCGAATAATAAGCGGTAACCAGAACGATAAAACAATAAGATAAACCCATAAGGATATAGGGTAAAGAAACATAACATCAAATATACTCAGAAGAAACCCATGTTAATAGAAAAATGGAATCTCCATCCTCACAACGAATTAAGAATAATGAGTCTATCTGCAGCTTCAAACGTCTCATTTTATTTCTTATCATCAGGATTGACCTCTCAAGAATGAGTGTGGAGGACTGACACCTCACCATTGTGTGTCACAGATGAGGGAGAAATAACTCTAATAGAAGTCTCACTCACTTCTAGAGCTCAATGATGGGGATTACCACTCCACATATATAGAAATCACACTGTATTTATTATGGGGTAGTTTTATATCTATCTATATAGAAGATATGGGGGCCCAACACATATAGAGATTGGGGAGTGATGATAGTAGTAACACGCTGATGATCACACATGATCACATCCACTGGTTAACAATCACTAAAACAAGTACCCCACTAACATCACCTCACATCATACCTCATATGAAGAATTGAAGGCCACCATCATTTAATACATGGGAAACTAGAAATGTTAAAATACTCAGGGGTATAAATCAATTTCCCAAATAAGTATATATGTAGGGTAGATTGTTCTAGAAAATTTACATTATTTGTACATGGGGTCACACAACATGTGAATTCACCTAGACGCTTGGATGTTTCCTCCCCTAGAAATAGATTTTCCTACCATTTGGATCTACATAGCATGTCCCTATAAGAATATGAAATGTATTTCCACCTAGGGTTCTGGTCATATTCTCATGGGACATGGCTTCACTATCCATATACCTTTACACGGTGTCTCTCTCAAGGGAAATGGTGTTTATGCTCATCCAGAGTCCTAGGTAAGTGCTCTCATCACACAGAACAACTACCTGAGTATGGTCACATGATGTGTGGGCCTAACCATATGGTATGTGATATTTATCTTATTCCAAAACCATAGCCACTATGAAATCCTAGGATATAGGCCTTGTATTCCTCTGGAATACACAGTGTGTAGTAAAATTTTTCAAATATTCTAACTATGGTCTTAACAGGGATTCCAAATCATCCATTCCTAATACTTCCTCTAATACTTTGAATCATGAGAAATAGTTGGATTGAAATTATATACTATTCAATCATCATTTCCTGACCACTGGTGGTAGGAAAATGGGATTCTAGTTAGCTGAGTGGTTGCTATCACACCTCCCATCTCCATTCAGTTCATTGATCCATGATTCCATAACTCATATCCAAAAAATCCATATCGATTAAACTAAAAAAATCTAATCTATATGTCATTCACATAGTCTTCATGATTATAGGTGTTCGATTATGCTTGAATTTAGCTCGGAAATGTTAAATCACTGAACCGATGGTTCAATGAAGAAGAGTGGGACGAACTGTGTCAGAAAGAGTACAAAAGTAAGCTAATATCATCATTTTATGATGTTATCCTGACAAAAAATCATCATTATTTTTTGAAAAAAATGGTGTAACATATTGGTTTCAAAAAATATAACTAAATTGGTTCATGAATATCAATCAAAACTAAGCTCATGTGAAAAATAGAAAATCTCAATAATAATATATATACACAAATACATGCTTGTAAAATGACTTAAAGGGTGAAAATAAATAAAATAACAATCCCTACATCAATAATGAAACTATAAAGGATGAATAATGTGTCCATTAGTGATGATGATGAAGATCTCAGTATTTTATCCAATTTCCTCATATATCCCCTCAATAATTTTTTGATGACCCACATTCATATGTTTCCAATGTTGACAAAGCACTCAGTTACTCTTCTCTAGTCTCCCAGAGTTAAGAAGATTACCATGCATATTTTTAAAAATGGCATATTTATAGCGGTGGATTAGGTTTTTGGACATTTAGTAAATAATGAATAAATTATTTAATTTAATTATGGTACCCTCCAATAGTCTCCTATAACTGAATGCTCGATTCAAAAAAACCTTATGAAATTCATATGATAAACACCAAGTTATAGAAACAACTATGATAATATATTTCCTATAAAATATCCCAATAAATAGGAAACATGTTTATTTTGAAAGATGTATTAATGTACATTAGAATATATTAATATTCTTAATATATTAATTTTAGAGTCCAGTAACACCCAAAATATTTTTCCAACTCTGAGGAAAAATATAGATATATACATCTAATGGATTAAACTATAGAAACTAGTGTCATTAGAATTTTCCTATTATAGTAACTTTATTGAATCATATAGAGTAAAAAAACATTGATATAAGGGTAATCCTCAAAAGGTTTAACAGAGGATTAAAACTAGGATATTATGGTGAAAGAATCACCTAAAATTATCAAATTTTTATTTAATGATAGGATTTGTAATAATTAAGATCATAGATTAAGAATATATTAATTTTTTCCTCTTGAATAAGAAAAATAATTTATATTAATTTAATACTTTATAAAATTCCATGGGTGCCCCTCTCCTATCTTAAATAAGGGCACATCATCTCCCCTCTTCATAACACTGCTTGATCCACTTTGCTCAACCAAACCCTACCTAAACCAATTCTTAACTTATTTATGTACATTATTAGGTGGTTTTGTCTCCTTAAAAGTATTTTCTTGGATTCTTAAGGATAGATCCAAATGTGATTATTCAAAGAGGAGAAAATCATCTTAACCGAGCGTTTTTATTTTACTTATTATTCTAACTAAATAAATTATTTTATATCCATTCCAGTATAAAAAAATTAGTGTCTCCCATATACTAAAATGTTATTATAACTATATTAAAACCCTTTTTCATCTATTTTTCCCATTCTATGGGGAATTTAAACATCATTCATACATATGTGTGGACATCCACCTCCACGAAACAATGTGTTCAGTTTCCCATCACTTCTTATTATGGATGTTTATAATGATGGGTTTATGGTATATATATATATGTGATATTCATGAAATAATTACAATTCTATAAATATAATATATCATCTATTTTCTTACCCTTAGATCTATTGATAAATTATTAAGTACTTCATGCATACATGTGGATTACCATTGCCAAGGAGCGGTGTGATTTTTTTGCTTATGCACTGTTCATAGATATTTTTTTAAAATTATATTTAAGCTATAAAAATTAAAATAATTTTTGGATTATTATAATTTATATAATGAAAAAATGACCAGTTTAACCATGATCAACCTGCCGTAGTCATTTTTAAATTATAAACAGAACATCCTCAAAACACCTGATGTGAACATAACAGATTATATAATTAATTATGTATTTGAAATAAATAAAATAGATAATTTAATGATAAATTAATAAAGCTATATAATGATCTAAAACAATTAAATAATAAATATAAGTTTATTATATAGTATTTTATAGGGAATACATCATAGGACTAAACATTGGGTATAGGGGTTCTTAAATAGATTGTCATTCCTTGGGTTATAATTCTACTTCATTGACTATGTTATGACACGATTATGTTTAAAATAAAATTTTATTACATTATATGTAATTTTCAATTATTTTTTATTGTTTTCTAGTATTTACACCTAATCACTTCCTTGATTAATTCTAACTTCAATGATATGATCTTTGAAAGGATTATTTATCTCAATATCATTTCATTGAGAAATGTCCTATAATATGCACCTACATTCTTTTATTAGGTGAATATGATTATAATAGAGAAATTATACCATGAATGAAAATTTTATAATGATATTTAAAGTTACCTTTTTGTTATATATTTCATGATATGTTGATTCAAATTTTATAAAAGTTTTAAGGGATTTCATGGTCACAATTTCAATTATTTGAGAGATAATTTATATTATACAACATAATTTATTTTATATAGTGTTATTATTTCCCTGTGAATTATTTTTACCATATTATTTCAAAGAAACTCTCTGTTTTATAGAATTGTTTTATGTTCCTTTATTAGATGACTTTTTATTTATTATTTACCCAAATTATAAGGGTTTCTCGTATCAAACATTCTTCTTTTAGATATTTTTTGATTGATACAGTTGTATTAATTTTATTTGGGGTATGAATTGAATTTGGACATATGATATCATGAATATTTTTATACTCATGGTATTTTATGTTCTTTATTATTTTATTACTTTAGAAAAAATTGTTTTAAAAGGTAATAAAGTGTTTCTATTTGAAAATATTGTTTTAATGTTATTAAATACATCTAACCAAAACATTCCTACATGTTATTTTCCTTATTTCATGAATTTTATTTTATAAAAATAAATTATTTGCAAAATTTATTATCCATGATATTTGAAATTTTTTTAAAAACTATATAAAATTTTATTTCTTAACATTTTCATTATTATTAACTTAGAACTATCTTTATTAAATACTTTAAATATTTTATTATTATTAACATTTATTAACTAAATGGATTTTACTAACATCATAACTAATATTTTATTTGAAGCATAATTTACAAGTTTCCATGGTTATATTCAAATAAAGTTCTTTTCTAAATATTATTTGATTTATTTTAAAGGTACTAATAGAAAATTTTATCTTCCCCTAATTTCAATAAAATGATTAAATGTTATATTATTGTTATTTTCATCTATATTAAAATTCTTTTATGATTCATCTACTTTAGTAGAAATATAATATGAGGAACCATCCATATTATTTCTCTCGATTTCTTACGATTATATCATTAAAGATATTTTCATGAAACCCCATTCTTTTCCATGGGGAAATCATGTTATAAAATAATGAAAACTATTGTTACAAGATTGTTGATGAAAATTCAAGAATACATGTTTTATATTCATGTATGGTACTTGAAAATTATTTATAATTTTGGTTTATCATGATATATATCTTGATAATGGGTGATATTGATATATGTTATAACATGGGTGAGCTTGATATATCTCTCTATTACATTGGGTAACTCTACTTTCCATTAAAGTCAATCAGGAGGATGTTAACTGGGGATGTTTCTACTACGGATTGAATTGTTCACTAGTTATTTCTAACATGAGTCAACATGTGTGATGAAGAAAATGTTCCAAGATTCTAACACATTCAATGTTTATTTTCTATGGGTTTTAATGGTTCCTTTGATCAATATTTACATTTCATGGCACATGATTATTGATTCTCATGACTCTTTCCATTGTTAAATCTCTATGCTATGTCACATATTTAATGAAGGAGGTTTTAATGAATATGAATTATATTATGTAATTACCATGAACATTGAATATGTTATCATGCCATTATTCTCATCTAGTGATCAATGATGATATTCAATTTTTAATTCCTACATTTAACCTTACTAATAATTTTAGCGCAACCCTTTATATTGTTTCATTATACCTAAGTTTTAAATAAATATTTTATGTAAGATATTTCTAGAATGGTGTTATGTGGGATATTATAGAGAATCAACAAGGAATAAGAATATCTAGATATAGTGGGATAAATGATCACTTAAATACATGGGTATTTTTATATTAGAGTTGGTCATAATTTTAAAAAACTCTCAACATAAAAGGTCCTTGTGTATATAAGTGATAAAATTTTTAATTTTTAATTTTATATTTTAGATTGATAAAATTTGGTGATATTTATTGGTATTAAATGATGAAATATAAATGTTATAATTTTTTCACTAGATTTGAGGGAGTGGGATTAGAGCTATTATGAAATTGAACTTAATAAAACATATCAAACATTTTAAACACAATTAATCAATCACTTAAACTCACAAGTTACCCAAATAAATTAATAAACAAAATTAAATAATATTAAAAAACCTAATTTCTATTTAAAAAGAAATATGTATATTTTATCATATAGAGGATGAAATTAATCATTGAGTGTAGATCAAAAGCAGGGAAAAGCCCCCATGAACTCCTTTGAAAATAACTTTTAATCACTTAAGCACCCTAAAAAACCTTATTGAAATAAAATAAACACAAATAGAATTTATAATTTTAAAGAAACCAATTTAAAATTATTAATTATATGAGGCATACTAAGTAAAATCAGAAACTTGGAAACACATAACTAAGGATTGCATATATGATGAGAAACATCAAATAAATGGAAGGAAAAAGGCTTGAAAACCCCATAGAACAAAAAATAATGAGGTACCATGGAAAAATAATACCCAATGTTCCATTTATAGTTTTTTCCTGGCTTGAACTACAAGAAGGGTTAAGGGAAATCATGGGGGAGAAGAGTAATAAGGTGAATAAGGGAAATGACATACACCCAGACTGGTTTTTCCTTGAAATTATAGGATAACACACCAAGTATCCAAGGTAAGAGAAGGATGAAGCGCTTTGGGTTGAGAATTGGATATGGTTTGTGAATGGATAAAGGGTAAAGAAAGGCTACAAGATATGGATAAAAACATGAAGGATTTTTTTTAAAAGTTTTCAAAAAAATACATGGGTGTATCATGTAATTCTCTCATGTTGTTAAAAAACTATGTACCTATCATAATCCCTTCATTTGAATAAAATACACTCATATTATTTGATCATAAATTTAATAAAATCATTTACCAACCATGAAAAATAGATCTATCCTAATATAGGCACCCCCTATGGTCCCCACACAGTTTTCACTTACTATGCGCTTACAATGTGGTAGTCCAACATTCTTTAAATTTTATAAAATTAAAAGAAAAACACCCAAAACACAAGAGTTAAGAATATAAAGACTATAAATAATGAAAAATTATAAAATATAACTGGTTTTGGGTGTGATATTACTCCGTACAGTAAAAATTTCTTCTCAAAAAAAGTCACTAATATCAAAGGTCAGACTGAAAGATGAAAAATAGTCTAAAAGGAATGATGGGTAATAAAATGATCTCTAAGTCACTTGAAGATAAATGATACCAACACACTAGAATAATTACTAAAACCTTAAATATCATTATATCCTCAAAAAAATACTCACACATGATCAGTTGTATAAAGATACCAACAAATGGAGACTCATAGTGGGTATCGTCTCTATTTAATATATCCACTAGCAAGGTGGTTCAAGAAGAACAAAAAAACGTGAAAAAGCCCTAAAAACCATGATGCAATTTTAAAAATAATAGAAATAGATTGGATTACCCAAAAAAAATTCAAGATGTTCCAAAAGCATTCAACTTTTCAAAAAGAATTAACATATAACAACCCAAATAAAAACAATTTATCATTGATAGGGAGAGGAAATGAGAAATAAGTACTTAAAAAGTTCCACTAAACCTATACCGGTGGGGATCGCATCATTAAGAACAATCAAATGATTAGAAAACAATGTAGTTCTCTCAACCCACTAACTAAGAACATAGGGAAGAATGAACAAACCCACAAAAATTCCTCTTCAACAATATGAGTTTAAACCATGGGCCAAGAATAAAAAATGAAATAAAAGACCTCATACCTGTGAAACCCATCATAATGATCACAAAAAAGTTCAATGTATAATAGTAATTGAATAATATCAACCTGTCCCACATTCATCCATGTTAACCAAAGAACTCACACAAGGATTTCTCTATGATCAAGGAAATGAAATAAACCAAACCAAATATAACTTCAATCAAAACTCTAAATGATTTAATAACACCAATAAGACATGAGAAAACTTAAAAGGCATGAACCCATAAGAAAAAAAATATATAAGTAAGAACACTCAATAAGAATCTCCCCAAATAGATGACCACCCAAACTCAATTATGGTCGATACTATTTGGAGTGGGCTCCCTAGACCTTACTCATGTATGTTCATTGATTACCATTACATATGTACATATTTATATATGAATGTGTTTTGACTTAATTTAATAGTAAAATTAATTATATATATACTAAATAAATGGAAATGTCTATAGATTATATATCATATCAACTGTTATAAAATTTACTATGTTATAATGAAAAACTTGAGATACATTGACAGTAATCTTAAACATACATCATACTAATAGACCACATATGATGTATGACTGTAAGGTGATCAGGAATCATAATAATTGAGGCTTATTATCACAGATTTCATACTTGGTGATCGCATTTAAAGGAAAATGTATGGACTTAACCATGAATATGAACACCACATGTTTCTAGAGTCGTAGGCTGTTTCTATCTACAAGAATGTGTATTTGCCTCTTGACTTCATACCATTATCCATGTATACCAATAAATTTCATACATTGATTCTAGATAAAAACAATCAAATTTATGTTGTGGTAAGGTAGCATTAATAAGGTGTTTCATTGGTGATGTTGAATTGGTTGAATGATCAATAAAATATTTATCTCTTATATATGGAAGTGATATCTTGGTCTAGTTGACCGTGATGGTAGTACCTTCACTTAGTGCATGATCATGGTAGAAAAGGGTAAGCTTTTATAGTATTACCAAGAATAAATAAAGAAGGTAAGGATGGTGACACATACTTTTCAACCAGAGTTATTATATATCCTTATATATAGATATTATATTAAATGAAGTGTGTTTGTATGGGAGGTTTTTTATGGAACCTTTCCTTTTTAATATGGAAAACCTTTACACGGTACAATATTTATTAATACAGATTTTTTTATAAGGATTAGTTTCTTCAAAACATTGAACATAGTACATTAAAAAGATAATATTTATTCTTATAGACATGAAAGGTTTATTTATAGATTCATCCTAGGTTACTTTTAGTATATCTCATATGCTAGAGTCACGTATCAAAAGAAAGGGGTGAGAATAAAGTCTAGTATATCAAGTCCTAACCATGGATAACTATGTGATTTTATTAAATATCCATTATTTTCCTCCCATTTAGAGTGTCATTAACTAGAAGTTGGGGTTTTGAGTTGGTATATGTCAATGGTAAACCATTTTCCATCTTTAGGAAACAACATGGCTTGATTCCAGGTCCCAAAGGAGGGAACACAGTTTTCTCATTATTAATCCAAACCATGTGTCCTTATCCAAAAACCATTCATCTTTGGATGGAGGAATTAGGCATGGTTAGTCATAGTCAGTCAAACCATGTGACCAAACAATGTGGAATCTATAGTATCCCAGAACAAAGAACACATTTGGTGCATGGTTTGATAAATTATGTGGCCAAACCAAGTAATGAAAAATAATTATTCTGAAAATTAATTTTATAAACTGATATGATTCCAATTAAACTAAGTCATTCACCATAACTTTAGGGTCTAAAACAAGAGGTCTTTTATAGGTGATTTTTGGGATTCCAACATTTTCAGATATTGGTTATGATGAATCAAGCATCGTTTCATCTAGTTTTTAAAAGGTGAAAACCCATTTTTCATCATTCTTCATCATTTATCAATATCTATCATCTTTTCCTAAAAAGAAATCATATATAATAGATGTTTTCACTAATTATAAGGTTTGTGTTATTATTTAACATATTCTCACTTATATTAGTCACTATAAGAGGTGAAATTATATGTATATGCATTGCTCATTGTGTGAGTCTTTGTGATCATTGTTGTGAGTGGTCAATCTCTCTATCTCTCTATTATATATTGATTATTGGAAAATTGAATATGATTTAATTTTATGGGATTCTTGATTTTGGTTCTTTTATTTTTCACTAGCCCACTCATCATTTTCATTGTGAAGATCTAATGGTATTATCATAATTTCTAATTTTTTGTGGTAGGTGTCTCAATCACTTCCCTTTCAAATTTAACCTATGATTTATTATAATTTTTTTCTAATTTTAATTTCTTTATTTTTTTCTAGATTATATACTGTAGCTATATGAAATATTTATAAATTATTGAGATTTTTATAAAAGTGGAAAATGTATATTTTTGATATGATATGATGTGAAAATATTTTTAAATGTATATACTAATGTTTTGGAAATTTAGATGCCTTATTGGTTCTTGATAAAGGTATTTGAGATGTTTATGAAAATAATTTCTAAAATGATTAGAAATATTTTGTGTTTCTATTACGGGTGTGTAAGTACCTTTTTTATATATGTTTTTGTAATATAGTATTTATTATAGTGATATGATTTATAAATGATTTTATAAATGGACTTGGTTCCTTTTGAATGGTTTGGTAATCCATGTTAATTGTGAAAAGTATTGGTTGGGTCTTTAAATGATTTATTGGTCAGTCGGAATGGCCCAAAGACCTTTATTTATTATTATTATTTTGATAATCCACCTTTCAATGGGTGAGTTGGAACCCTTACAAGGCCCGAAGGCTTAGAGAAAATTACATTACCTGCAGGTCTTATAGGGAATCACCCAGAGAAGACAACTTTGAACTACTCCTCCCCAGGATATGTCATGAAATCATCACTCCATCATTACATGAATGGTCGACTAGCTATCCTATGTAAAGATGCATAGGCCTGGTACCGATGCCAATGTCATACGTGCTCATTCTTCCAATTCTGGTAAGCTCGGCTTTCGTGAATGTTCCTGGATTGAATCCTCATCAAAAGCCTTGCCCCTTGTAGTCTGACTGGTACTTCTTCATTCATGTGGCCCAAAGTCCTTGGGGTGGCCCTAAGGCCTTAAGGTGTCCCAATTGCCTTGAAAAATAACTGGCCTAAAGGCGTTGGGTGGCCTGAATTCCTTGTAGGACCAGAGGACCAAACTGTTGGCCTAAAGGCACAAATGGATTAATAGTTTCAGATGCTACAATACCGAACAATGATTGCTACAGTACTGCTAACACGTTTGCTATGGTATCCCAGAAATTTTCCTCTACCTGGAAATCCATAGGGATTACCCTTTACATGAAACATGAACAATGGATTCTTCAATGACTTTATTAAGATATCCATTTTTAGGGTGATTATTTTTATTTAATTCAATTGTTATTATTTGTAAATTGAGATGTTCCCATGTCAAAAATTAGAGATGTGAGTAAGAATTTTGGATTTTTTTCAAACATGATGACATGATATGATATGTGATATTATAATATATTTGAAATATGCACATCATTTTAATGTCATGGGATGACCTTGGTTGTTAGGGGATATGCATAGCTACACATGATCACTAGTTTAGAATCATCATCTTACTTTTGGATTTAGGTGGGAATTAGGTTAACCAAAGGGATTAACAGTCAGTAATTCAAGGATAGTGTAAGAGAGGGTATTTGGGTGAGGTAAATTGACTTGTTGATTGATTTCTCAGAGTGTGGACCTATTTCATCATTGACCATGTAGTCTTTATTACATAATATTTCCTTTTATCACCTTTGGTTTTCAAGAAGAATATTTGTGAACATTTGGTAGGGTATTAAAATTTTAGAATTTTTTGAAATGAAATATTGTTTTTACTTTATTTTGACTTTAAATATGATCTAAATTGTAATTTATAAATTTTCTATTTTCTGAAAATAAATTGTGGTTTTATGTGGATATGGTTTAGGTTTATGAATATGGGTGCTTTTTAAGAAAATATTTTGATACCTGATTTCATTAAAGAGAACTAGAAAACCTAGTTTCATATTTCTGTTTTCAAACACACATGATATGTGTTATTTATTATAATGTTATTATTTAGGTAGGTTTGTGGTTTCCTTATGGTATTTTATCGGACCCCTATATATGTACATATTTAGCAGGTTTCTAACTGTGGAGGATATTTATAAATCTTTGGGTCCAAACATTGATGGATGTTTATATGGAATTTCCTCACGTGTGCATGGAGATGTTGGTGTTTAGTATATTTTTACTTATTTCTAGTTTTATGGTATATTGACCTTAGTACCCTTTCTATTATTCCTCTATTATTTCTTTGTCAATGGATATCTCAATATATACCTTTTTATAATTCCTTTCCAATGTTTATATATTTATGTTGTTGATTTTGGGAGAAATTAGTCCAAAATTGTTCTTATCGATTCCCATGAACATTTTTCTAGCTCGTGGAAATTAAAAACACCCTTTAGACCAGTGGTAGATTGATTTAGGTATCAATTCATATGGTATTATTTGTTATCTTGTTACACAGAAGGGGAATTAACCTATGAAATATTTTGAATATGTTCATGAGGCATAACAATAGGGAATAATCATATGACCATGAGAAATATCATGAAAGAGTGATCATGAATCATAACATGGGAATTTGGTTACAAAATAAAATTGAGACATTCGTAATCATATCACCTAGTTCTATCACTAAGGTATCATTAAACAAAATTACCAAGGTTATTTACTAAGGTATCATGAAACATGTCATATCTAGAGATTAGTTCATAACCCTAATGAATTAGAGTGCTATTAGGGTGAACCCTTAATATTTATTAATCCATGTGATTTACATTTATTATAATAATCCATTTCATCAATATCTCATGGAGAATAAATAATGAGTTTCAAATAAAATAATTTAGTAGGTATGTTTTTATACATGATCATTAAATTAGTTTTTACCCATGAGAAGGGAATATGGGTTTCATACATTAAAATAACCATTAAAAGAATTATAATTAAATGTATATTAATACACTTTAATAAAATTAGTTTTGGGTATTCATAACATAAAAATAGATCCACCGAAAATCAATGTATGATTTCAACAACATAACGAGTATATAAAGTGGTTTATAGAATAATATTAATGAGAGATAATGTATGTATCTCATTAATATAAAAAAATTGGACAATAATGTAATAATTATAAGTGCATATGAACATAATAAATTTGAAATTATAAAACTAACTATAAAAAAGGACTTGGATAAAAAGAAGAGGAAGAAAATATCATACCTATATAAATAACCTTATAAAGCATAGATAGGGAATCTTTAGAACATTGTAGATAGAAAAGAGAAAATTTAAAGATGTTAAATTAGTTTAATTTCATGCTTAATGGTTTTCGACTGGAGGGTAAGGGTAGGATGGGTGGGTATTTATAGTAAAAGAGATGAATTTTTTAATAATTTATAAATATAGGTCTTGGAATTTTAGGTTGTGGAAAATGAAAAACCAACAACTTAACCAATATTTTTTATAATGGTTTTAGATATTTAGGAAATTTTTTAAAATATTCTAATGAATTATAATTAAAATATATTTTTTCTAATATTTTTTAATGGATTTTTAAATATGGTTTTTAAAATCTTAATATCCATGATAGACTTTGTAAAGTCATATATAGATTTAAAAATTAATTTAAATCCTTTAAAATGAATAATATCAATAAAATAATATATTATTGGTTGTTAATGACTTTAAATTAAATATTAAATCACTTTTATGTATTTTTGATGTTATAATACTTATAGTATATTATATCGTGTTTTATATTTTACCCAAAAAAATAAATTGTCTCTGAAAATAATAAAAAAATCACCATTGGATAATTTTGATATTCTAACTAAAAAAATGTAAACCATTTTATTAAATATTCTGAAAACTATAAATTTAATTTCTAAAAATAAAATTCTTATTTATTGAAAGCAAATAATTTTATTATAAATTCATTTTTTGTCTCTTAGAAAAACTATATATAATTACATAAAAAAATTTATAAATTAATGTTGTTGTTTCCAAAATTTAATAGACCATATTTTTTAAATTTTTTTTAATGGAAATTAAATATATATTCATTCCAAAAATGTTTAATCATGGTCTGTCCATATAAAAATCTATTTTATCATTATCTTTAATAATATGCATTATATAGAAGAATGTGACACCAAATTAGAATGAGGAATAAGTAAAACTATTAATTCTATTCCAAAATTATTTAATCTTAATAATAAAAGGGACTAGATACATAACCTCCTATTACACCAGAATAATATATAAGGGTAAGGCATGTGATGATGGTTTAATGAGGTGGTTCGACCAACATTAATCCAGTGGGGATATCCACAAACTGAAACTTCTCTCTTGGGTGATTTTTTTCTAACATTAATGGATGAAGCTCTAATTTTTGATTATTAAGATAAACCCCCTATTATGGTACATCCCTCCCCATATTTGATAAATGATATTCATGTAGAATGTTTCAAATGTTTGAGGCCATCGTTTCTTTATCCTATATTAAATTAACTCATATAATTACTCTAAATATATATTAACCATAACGATCACTTTATAAGGGCATCATTACCAGTGGTTATAATTCCCAACATTTATATAGACCAATGGTCACATAATAATAATTTAACACTCATATCATAATTGTGACATTCCTAATTACATCCTCTATATAAACAACTAAACATAAACATTTTCTACTTAATTAAAAAAATTACAATTCGTTTGATATTTTCCATGATATTCCTAATGCTTTATTTTTATTTTAGTAGTTTTCATGGTAGGCGTATTCTTCCTGGTAGAGTTTGATCCAATGAACTATACCATTGCATGGTAACTATTCTTTGGTTTATATATCATTGTACCAGTTGTAGCTATAGTTATTGGTATTATTGCTTGACATGGCATATTCTTTTTCGAATAGTCTTTCTATGTACATCTATTGCGGAATATATTGAATTATTTATTATAAAAAATTGTTATATTATTAATCACAAAAATAATTTTTAGGAAATTACATTTTCCCCTCCATAAAAACCTTCCCTTAAAATTTTACTCTTTATTCATATTGCAAGTGGGTATTTTTCATTTATCACTTATTCGGTTTACCAATTATCTTCTTCAAACTTGTGATTTCTCTATAGCACTTTCACAAGTCGTTTTTTATTGTTCCTCAACAGTTGTTACCTTCTGTCAAGACTATGGATTAGTTCCAATTCATATGAAAAGTCATGTTACAATTCCACACCATTATTATTAAGTATATATATTTTTTTAGGCAAATACATTTGAATATATACATGTAGAATACATCAAGGGATTTTGAAATATTTAGAGGTAGTGTTAATCCATATGTAACCACTCTAACATACTTGTAACACCTTGATTTTTTGTAATTTTTTTTGAATAAATTAATTTTCATTGATTTATTGAATTTCACTAAATCAAAATTTCCTTTCGCATGGAACTGACTTGCCATATTCCCCATGTAACACTGACTTGTCATACGTTACTTGTAACATCAAGTTTCCATGAAACATCATTTTATTATAATAATTATATAAATAATATTTTTATAACATAGCCATTAAATATAGTAATATGAATAGTAATAAAAAATTTAATAATATTTTTTATAATGTTGATATATAAATAAAATATTTCTATAATAAAAAATATTAATTTTTTGTAATGATTTTATGTTGAAAAATACAATTTTCTCTAATGAACTGATTTTCTTGTCCATCAATGAAAAAAAATTGATCTTAGAAACTATTAGAAATTATATATTATAAAGTAAACATAATTTTTGAATTTGGAATTTCAAAATTAAATTAGGGTGAATTTTTAGTATTTTTCTGAGAAGTTTCATTTTTTGATGAATAGTGAAAATACTACATTATAGTAAAAAACACACTTTTATCCATTAATTAATTCTTATAATATAAATTATTTTTTAATGACATAGACGATAAATTTTACATATATTAATCCAATTTAGGTTACTGGAATCATTTTTATATTGAAATTAAATATAATAACCTATTGAACTTTTGGACATTCTTTTTACCCTTCTTCTCACCACATCCCTGGGATTAGTGTTAAAATTAATTTTTTTCTCTTTTGTGAACTAAATTTTAAAAAATGATAATATATTATTGTATTCAGTATTGTATTTAGAGTATAATATGATTACTTTTTTTGTATATTATGAATAATAACATTATTAAATTTTTATTTTACCATGGTTAAGGCTAAATTGGGTAATTAAAGATAAAAATAATATTATAATATTATAAAATTACACTAGAAATTGTTCTAATTTAGTTGTGTGATTTATTTTAGACTAAAATAAACCATATAATTAAATTATAACTTTTTAATCAAATTTTGTAAGAATATGACATTTATTATATTTTATTTAAAGGTAAGTAAAAAATATCATACTCATATTTTTATAAAATTATAATTTTTTAATATAAAGTTATAAAGATGATAAATTTGACTTTTAATAGTTATTGGAGATCTAATATATTTATAAGCATCATGATAATTTATTTATAATTTTTGGAGAATAAATAATTTAATTTAAGGCTTTCATAATAATGATGCTATAATTGTTTATTTAAAATAAATTTCAAATAAAAGATATTAAAAATATTAAAATAAATAAAATATCATATAATTAATGACATCCACGAATTTTATATATAATTTATCTATATTATTGAGATATGATACATTTTTTAATGTATCATGTTAATATGATTTTTGTAAAGAAAAATAATGAATGGTATCCAAAATTTACATTAATTATAATATAAAATAAATAATATTTTATTAAATGATATAAAATTAAATAAAATATATAATTCTTCCAAAAAACTATAATAATTCTAAACATGTCATCAAAAATACATTTGGTGTTTTTTAGGAATTTTATAGTAACTATATTAACCCTAATGTGTAAAAAACAAATTTGTCATGGTAAAAATTAAATGGTTTAACTAAGGGTTAAATCTAAGAGATAAGGTTAATTTTATGAAATTAAAATGTATAAAAATCATTATTTAATATGATTTAGAAGAATCCTCATCATAGATTTAAAATAACTCACTTTGGAGCTATTATAAATTGAAAATGAATTTATATTGATTTAATATTTTGAGAGTTCCCTAAAGTATCCAATCCAACTCTAAGGGAACCTACACCCTCTATTCCTCACACCACCTTTAGCCTTAAAGCTTGACAAACCCCTACCCATTTATCCTCCAAACATTCCTTGCTATGTTTTGGAGGTGCTGGTCTTCTCAAAATACATTCTCTAGTGTCCCTAAGAGAAGATCTAGAGGGAACTCACCGAAAGAGAGGAGTTTCAGATAAGTATAAAGGAAATCATACATAAGGTAAAATTAAATTTCAAAATGTCACTATTTTTCAAGGATGTTTATAAAAATGTTTTTACTAGGGAATACTTATCATCCTTGTCCATGTTTCATAAAAAAATTATAGAATATTTTTACTATTCTATTATAATTATTTAAAGTCAATTTTACTCATGTATGAATTTTTATTAAATGTTTTGAAAGGAATATTTTTTCATTTTACTTATGAGGTAATTTTTTAATTTTTTGAAAAAATAGTGAGATGAATATTTTTTTTCCTTATAAGATATGAATGGATTTTTATGCCTTCATGGTGCCTTATTTTCTCAAATATTACATTACAAGTGTACAAGGTAACATTATAAGAAAATGTTTTATTTTAAAATTGGGAGGCATTTCAAGTAAAGATTATGTTTTCAAAAAAATAAATGATATTTTCATCAAGAATTATTTTCAATAGTTTTCTTAAAATTATTTCAATTTTAATATAACATTGTTTGATGTTACTAATGATTTACTAAGAATATAATTCAATGTTTCCATTATTGTTATTCTTATGAATGGTTATGGTTATGACTGAATGATATTCATGAAACCCATTTATTTTTTGTGGGTTAAGATATGATTTCATGATGTTTATGAAAACCATTTCATTCCATGGGTTCTGATATGATAAATAATTTCATATTATTTTGACATAAATATGCTTGATTTTATTATGATATGGTTGGGACCTATATCTACCTCCAATGATTTGCGTAAAGATTTATATCTAATGAGATAGACATAAAAGACTTTGTCTACTATGATTGTCATGGGTGTGAATTATGTCTACCAAAATTGTATGGGAAGTGAACTAATACTACCATTATATCCTTGGTAGTTATGCCTTGACTACTATGAAAATAATTATTATATTCTTATATTAATACCATAGTTCCTTGTTTTATTCCTATGATATGCTATCGTAGCTCATTTTATTTATTTTCTTATGATACATGTTTTAAGAACTACCAATATTTATGATATTATTCTTATTTATGAACATTGACATGTAGGGTATGATATGTTATTTTCATGGTCATCTTATCATACCTTATTCTCATGATTATGATTATATATCTCCCTTTTTTACCCTTACTGAGCATCTAATCTCACCCCCTTTTATGTTTAACTTCACCGATGTTATGAATACATGTATTATGTTTGATGTGTCTAGGAAGGGTTCTAGTCAAGAAGAACCTAGTGGGAGATAATTTATCATAATTATGTACCAGTTTTTATGTTTCCCTATTTCCAAATACACTAATCTAATATGATCTTTTGATGTTTGTTGTTTAAAGTATTATGTATTCCACATGAGTAATGAAATGTTAATTTATGAAAAGATAGGGTCTCTATAGTTGGTATTAGATAAAAAAATTAGTTAACCTTTGGAATCTAGGATTACAAAACCTTACTAGGAACCCTAAGTACATGTCTATGGATAACTCCAATGATAAGTAAAATTATAGAAAATGTCTTGGAATTTTTCTAATAGTTAGGGAGAGTGGTTTCCTATAAATACATCCATATCTAGATAATATAAGTGGAATTGGATTTTGCATAGATGTTACTATGGGTTACAAATCCAAAAAGGTGTGTTGGGTCTGACTTAATTGTAACCTAGTACATGAAAATGGGTGTTTCTACACAATTGGTTTGGCATTCCCAGGGGATATGCTTTGGGAATTTAAAAAATCTTCATGAAACATTATGATGGATTTAAATATAAGTTGGATATTAATAACCAAGGATGAATCTAAGGTGTCATAGATTAAAGAAGGTGTAATAATTTAGACATCCAATAAGTGACTTTTCATGATTATGTAGTTCTTAATTTTGATAAATATTTCTTACTTTATTAACTTGGTTTTAGTAAATGGTTGGAACACAAAATAACCGCATTAATAATGATTGTCATGGTAATGTAACAATTTTCCTCATAGGCAACCAAATTCTATGGGAATTGGAATGAAAAATATTGTTTCTATACTCACATATCTTTCTCAAGCTATGAATAATAGTGTAATTCCAAATCATCAAAGGATCAAACAACATTTTGTTTAGTATTACATGAGATGAAACCCACCTTCTATCAGTGGGTATTCTGTTCCACAAGCTATTGAAAAAATGGACTAGTACTAGTGGTAACATATTCCTTGTTCTCCGGACTTTGAATCATGAGAAAATTATTCTAGTTGTTTATCAGTTAGAAGGTGAAGCATACTAGTGGTGGACAGTAATTAATAATACGAGGCAATAAGATTAAATTTAATCCATGGATTGGGTTGAGTTTAAGAACATATTTTTCAATAAGTATGTTCCCTTGATTCTTTTTACCAAGTTGGATAAAGAGTTCCTTAAGTTAAAATGGATGATGAATCTATCGCTATCTATGAGGATAATTTCCTAAGACATTCGAAGTAAACATCAGAAATTATCTTCAAACAAAAAATAAAATTATATATGTTCTTCAGTAGATTAAAGACAAGTATCATAAGGTAACTGGACATAAGATAAATTAGTAGCTACAAATAGATTATGTGATTTGTAATATATGTTTAAAAGGAGGGTGGAGTCACATACCTACTTCATGGTTTTGAAAAAAAGTGGAATATGATGTTTAAAGATAAATATAAAAACCATGAGGAGAAATAGAGGAGATTTCCATTATGATTTAAGTGTGGGAAGAAGCATATAGTAAATTGTATTAATAGGTGTATGGAATGTTTTTTGTGTGGAAAGAAAGGGCACTTAGCTTTTTATATCCAAATTAATGGGAAAGAAACTATTAATGGTGTGAATACAGATAATAAGACACAAAATTCACCTCACATTCTTCAATGATGCAAGTGAAAGGATAATGAGAATTCTACTAACTAGTGCCCAAACCCAAGGGCTGGTGGTGATGATTGATCTCAGCAACCTATTATATGGAGGGGAAAGGGGAAATATTATGCAATCACTATTTCTGATGAGTTATTTGAAAAGGATGTGGTGAAAGGTACACTTACCATCCAATATAGAATTGATAATGTCTTATTTCATTCTAGATCTACACAGTCTTTCATATCTACGAAATTTTCTAATAGAGTTAATATTACACCCAAACAATTAGATGTGGAATTTACAGTGAAAACCCATAATGGTATAATGAGTATATCTCAAGCTTGTGATTCCTCTATTGTGGAATTTTGTGGGAATGTGTTTCTTGAAAAACTTTTCATTCTTCCTCTCGTTTAATTTGATGTCATCATAGTCATGGATTGGATTTCTTTGTATAAATCCAAAATTAATTGTCAAGTAAGGGAAGTTATGTTTTATATTTCAAACCAACCTATGGTCGTCAATTAATGTAAATATAAGTATGAACTTCATATGGAGATTACATGTAGTGTATAAGTATTAATTCCCATTCAAAAGGGCTGTTTATCTCAAATGGTTGTGGAGAAAATTAACATCAATGGTATTCATATTGCAAGTGAATTTTGTGATCTCATTATAGACAATTTTTCTAGTCTTCTATCAAAAGGTGAAGTTAAGTTCTCTATAGATATCATATATGGTTCTAGAGAAATTTCAAAGAATCCTAATTTAATGGCCCCAGTTGAGTTGCATGAATTGAAGAATAAACATGAAGAAACCCTTGATAATGGATTCATTTTACTAGTGTGTCTATTTGGGGAGAATTGATTCTATTTTTGAATAAGAAAGGTGGATCAATATGAATCTACATTCATTATTGAGAGTTCAAAAAGACCACAGTCAAGAATAAGTATCATCTTCCCCGTATTGATGACTTGTTTAATAAACTGTGCAATTTTCAAAACATTTCAAATATTGACCATCAATCTAGATATCATCAATCAATGGTCAGGAAGGAGTATACACCCAAAATGACATTTTGTACAAGGAATTGACACTATGAGTATATTATGATTCATTTTTGACTTACTAATTCCCTATTTATCTTCATGGATTGAATTAATAGAGTTTTTTGTAAATTACCTTGATTAGTTTTTTAGTCATCATAAATGATATTCTTATCTAATCAAATAATAAGGAAGAGCACAAAGACCACTTGATAATTGTACTAAAGACCCTAAGTAAGGAGAAACTATATGAATATTTTATAAAGTGTGAATTTTGTCTGAATATGGTTTCATTATTTGTCATATGATCTCAAGAGAAGGTATTTTAGTAGATCCATCAAAGACAAAGGTTATTAAAGGCCAACCTAGACCATCTATGGTGAATGAGATTCATAGATTTGTTATGTAAGTTAGGAAATATTGATTGTTTCTGGATAATTAATCACAACTATATAATCCTATAACCATGTTGACTGGGAAGAGTTCCAAGATCCTCTAGATAGAAGAATGTGAGGAAGAATTCATGTAACAGAATATAAGGTCAATCAACACACCTATTGTTACATTACCGTGTAGCGGTCAAAGGGTTTTTAAAATATAGTGATGCATCTAATAAAGGATTTTGATGTGTTATTTTGAGAAATAACAATGTTATTGCTTATTCCTTGTGACAGTTGAAGATTCATGCGAAAAATTACTCAACTAATGATTTGGATTTAGATATGGTAATTTTTTTCATTAAAGATATAATGAAATTATCTTTAGGGTGAAAATTGTAATATATATACCGATCATAATGATGTGAAATATATATTCACATAGAAGGAGATGAACATTCACTAGAGAAGATTGTTATAGCTGAAAAATGATGACTACTGATCAATATATCACCACCTTGGGAATGTAAACAAGGTGGTCGTAATTTGAGTCAAATGGATCATGATAGATCTTCCACAATGTGGATTACAAAAGTTACAATATTTCTAATGGATGGACCTATAAATTATGATGAAATGGAAAAATTATTATCTTGATCAATTGGGTGTTCAACCTTCAATCCTTATAAATATTAATTAGGAGAAACAGAAATATGTGGAGCTGCAAAAAATAGGTTATAAATGTTCATGAGTTTAACCTTGATTAGGATGGAATGATAACGTTCAAGAACCATGTGTGTATTCATTCCATACATGTTTCTAAGAAGTAGTTGTTAGAGGAAACTCATAGACCATCATTACTTATTCATCCTGGAAGTAAGAAGATATATAGTGTCTTAAAATAACACTTTAGGTTGGATCACATAAAGAGAGGTATTGTAGAGTTTGAATATCAATCCATGGTATGACAAAAAGTTAAGGATGAAAGAAAAAACAAAGTGGATGTTGCAACCATTACCTATACCAGAATAAAAATGATAGAACATCACCATAGATTTCTTTGGACTCCCCAAATCCTCTATGGGTTTATTGTTACATGTGTGGTAGTCAATCACCTTACTATGTCCGCACACTTCATTATGGTAGTATAGGACTTCTCTCTAGATAAACATGTCAGGATATAAATTAATGAAGTGGTAAGGTTTAATGATGTGCCACATTCTATTGTTTTTTATCAGGCCCCAAAAATTACCTAAAAACTATGGAGAAGTCTTCAACAATCTCTTGATACAAAATTAAGTTTCCACACTACTTATCATCATCATATGGATAGTTTTTTTAAAAGAAAAATTAAAACCCTATAGTAAATCTTGATATCTTATTCTTTATATTTCAAAGAGGGTAGGGATAAACACATTCCTCTAGTTGAGTTCTCTTGTAACAATGGATTTTACACAAGCATTCAGATGGATCTTTATGAATCCCTTTATGGGATGAAATGTAGAGCTCCAATGTGTTGGGATGAAGTTGGATAAAGAAAGCTATTGGGACTGAATATCACTAAATAGATGGCTGAGAAGGTTAAAACCAATCAAAAACATATCAAGGAATCACAAATCTGATAGAAACATTATGCTGATAACTGATGGCATGGTCTACAATTCGATGTTAGTGAGAAGGTTTTTCTCCAAATTTCTCCATTTAAGAAGGTTATGAGATTTGGTAAGAATGTAAAACTAATCCTTATATACATCAGTCCCTTTAAAATTATGGATCCAATTGGGACAGTATTATATCGCTTGGAACTTCCTAGAAATCTCTCTCAAGTTAATGATATGTTTCATGTCTCTCTTATGATAAATTATATACCTAACCCTTCACTTGTATTGAACTCAGAGTTCATACCACTAGGAGTGGATCATTCATATGAAGAACAACCAATTGAAATTTAGGATCCTACATAGAATGTTCTCTAAAACATGAACACTCACCTAGTTAATGTTTTCTGAAGAAATAACTAGTCAGAGAAATCAAAGCGAGAACATGAGGAAATGTTGAGGTAGAATTATCCTTATTTCATTGTATCATAATGGTGAATTCTGAGGGATAAATTCATTTGAAGGGGGGCAGAATGTAACACCCTTTGTTTTTGTGAACTTTTTTTTGAATAAATTAATTTTCATTGACTTATTTCATTTCACTATATCAATCATTCATTTTAAATGGTACTAAATAGGCTTGCACTGCAAGCAACACCGACTTGGCATACATTAAATGAACCATTGAGTTTTCACGAAACATCATTTTCTTGTTATAATTATTCAAATAAGATGGTTATAACCTAGAAATTAAACATAGTAAAATTAATAATAATAAATAGTTTTAAAATATTATTTTTAATGGTTTTATATAAATAAAAAATTTCGATAATGAAAAACATAATTTTTTGGTAAAGTCTTTATATGTTTAAAAATAATATTTTATCAAATGATTTTATTTTCATGTCCTCCTATGAAAAATAATAATATTAATTTTAGCCACTATTGGAATTTTAATTTTAATAGATAAACATAATTTTTAATATGTAACATCAGAATTAAATTAAAGTTGTTTTTTAGTATTTTTCAGAGAAGTTTTATTTTTTTGATGAATAGGGAAAATAATGCATTATAGTAAAAAACTATGTTTTTTTAAATAATTAATATAATTTTAGTTAATTTTCTATGTCCCAATCAATAAATTATAAATATATTAACCCGAATTTGTTAATTGTAATTATTTTTATATTAAAATTATATATAATAACATATTGAACTTTTGAACGTTCTTTTTACTGACATTCTCGTTATGTCTGCGTGATTAGCATTAAACTTAATTTTTCTGCTTTTGGGAATTGAATTTTGAAAAATGGAAATACTCACTATCAATATGAATGAAATTTAGATACCAATATAATCAACTTAACTTTTTTTTGATATTACAAACATTAACTTTAATAAATTTTTATTTAGCACGGTAATGGGTAAATCGGGTAATTAAAGGTAAAAATAATATAATTTTAAAAAATAACCCTAATAATTGTCCTAATTTCATTGGATGAGGGGGTTTTGAAAAACATAAACCTTAGGATAAAATTTTAACCTTTTAATGCCACTTTTCTAAGAATATGACATTTATTATATTTCATTTAATGATTTTTTGGAAATGTCAGGCTCAAATTTTTAATAAAAATATTATATTAATATAGTGTTATACAAAAGATAAATTTAAATATAAATATTAAACTGAAATATAATAAATTTATCTTCATCATGATGATTTTTTTTCAAAATTTAGATAATAAATTAGTAAATTTCAGGCTTTATTAATGAAGATACAATTATTATTTAATTAAAGGAAAAATTGAATAAATGATCATAAAAATAATAAAATAAATATAATGTGACATTATTAATGTCATCTATGAATATTATAGATAAATTTTAAATATTAGTGAGATATTATAAGTGTTGGATTGAATTTATCATGTTAATAAGATTTTTTTAAATGAAAAATAATGAATATTATCAAAATTGACATTAATGATACTTTAAAATAAATAATATTTTAATAAATGATATAAAATTCATGAAAATATAGAATTCATATAAATGACTAGAATAAGGATAACGTTTTTATCAATGATCTATTTTGGTATCTTTTGTCATTTATTGTAGCTATATTAACCCTAAAGTGTAAAAAACCATGTTATCATGGTAAAAGTTAAAGGGTTTAACTAAGGTGTAAGGCTAAGAGACAAGGTTAACCTTATGACTTGAACGTGTATAAATGCCATTGGTTGAGTGGATTTTGACACATACGCATCTTAGATTTTAAATAACTCACTTTTGAACAATTACAAATTGAAAATAAATTTTTATTAATTTAATATTTTGAGAGTTTCTTAAGATGACCCTGCCATCTCTTATAAAAGGGTACCTTCTCCCTCACTTCCTCACACCACATTTAGACTTCTAGCTCAACCAAACCATGTCCATTTCCCCTCCCAACATTATTATATATGTTGTGGAAATACTAGTCCTTTTAATGGACCAAATCTAGTGTCACTACTACAAAACAAGCGTTTAACAGTGCTCGAATTTATTAGCACTACAAAAAAAGCGATGAAAAATGGAATTTAAACAGTGATAAAGAAACCACTGATAAATTTAACCCTATATTGGCACTCTATTTTTAGTAATAATAAAGGGTACTCTTTATCATCACTTTATTTTTAGCATTGATAAAGGGTACCCTTTATCAGTGCTTTATTTTTAGCACTGATCAAAGGTACCCTTTACAAGAGATATATTTTTAGCACTCATAATGTAGTCCATTATCAGTGATATTTAGCAATGATAAAGGTCCGAATCAACAAAATAAATAAATAAATAAATAAAATTCATTTAGCAAAAAAATATAATAGAAAATATTAATTAAATAATTATTTTTAGAAATGAATAAATTAATTATGCTATATGTATATTATAAATACTAATAAATAGTATATTAGATATATATATATATATATGAAAAATGAAAATTGAACAAATGAAAATTAAAAATCAGTAAATTGAGAAAAATATTAGACATTTTATTAATTAGATGATTATTAGAAATGTTAACAAATAGTATATATATATATATTAATTTATGTTTAAATATGATTTATATATTGAAAAATATTTATGCACTTTACATTAAATAGTAATATATTAATTGAATAATGATTTATAATTAAAAATTAATATTAATTAAAAATACAGACTAATTTCATAGAGTAATGGACATTTAATTGAATGTCATTTGATTTTTGAATTTAACGTAGATCAAATGTCTGTTATATTCATTTCACATTTAATTAATTAATGCAGTTTTATATACAATGCAGACACACAAATCATATCAATTTTTTCAATATTTTTAATGTGCAATTATTTTTTTATTCTATTTCACTCATTTTAACAAGCATGCACATAAAATTATATTTTCATTAATAATGTTAAGAAAATATTTTTAAAAATATTTATAAATAAATATATTTATAAATGTACATAATATTTTTATAAATGTATGTACTATATTTAATAAATTATATATTTATAATTGTAAATAAAAATTAAAAATATATATTTAATTACAAATAAATATTTATATATATTTACATAAGTAATAAATTTATAATAAATTTAATTAAATAATGAATATATTTACTATATTTATATTTATATATATTCATTAAGTACATATATATAGTTATATATAAATATAATGATATAAATATTAATTTTTAATAATATTTATATAATTATAAATAATTATTTATATATTTATATAATTATAAATTTATAACAAATATATTTAAAGAAGTAATATATTTACTATATTTTTATTTATATATATTTATTGAGTATATATATATATATTAAAAATTTTATTTATAAGAATTATTATAAATCATTTATTGGCACTGAAGTAATAAGCATTGATAAAAGAAATCATTATCAGTGCTTTTTTAATACCAATAACGACCTGTCATTATCGGTGATCATAAATATTTTTTTATCAGTGCTTATTACTTAAGCACTGATAGACAAACTCTTTATCCGTACTTTTTTAAGGTGCTCACAGAAGTGTCCTGTTCCATTTAAAAAAACCTAACCAGTTCCGAAGGCATTATAGTATGAGAAGCTTTCTGTGGAAGCCACCTACTTCCAGAACTCCTCCTTAGAGAATGAAAGAACGAATCACACAAAACCACTTTCTTCAGTTGCTTAAACATCATCCAACATCCAGTTTTTTCTTGCAATTAGGGATTTAGAAGAAAACATTGAGATCTAGATATGAGTTTCTTATACTTTCTACAACCTAAATAGGTTGTTTTATATTTTCCTTTGTAGGTTCTGATTTTCTTTCAATATTTTTTTTTTATTTTCTCTTTGAAAATGTCATCTGTTATTTGTTCTTTGGATATTGTATATTGTTTTGATTATGTTTATTATACATATTTTTCTTGACTACTAATTTGGATATCCAATTTTGATCTTTTTAAATTGTTATCTTGAATGAATTTTCTTTATTGTCTACATATATACCCTATCATACTCTATAAGCTTAATTTTTTCACTATATTGAAATCTTATAGAATCACCTATAGTCTGTAGATAAACCAATTAATTAATATTTATACCATTGTATAAAAATTGGAGGTTTTGGATATAAAAGCCTTATAAAAATGAGAAAATTGATTTAGCAAACTAATTCTCATTCTGGTGATGGTTTGAAGAAGCAAAAAAAGCAAATTTTTTGAAATTTATTTAAGTGAATTTATTTTCTTAAATACTTTTTCAATATTCTGATGGGTGGGTTTTTCCTTTATTTTATCACAATTTTGTTTTTTTATTTTAAGATAAATCATAGTGAGGGTGATACCATATTTATTTATTTATAATTGCCCTATATTTTCAAAATTATTTTCGGTTTTATTTATTTTACTATGTTGTGATATTCTATTGTAAGGGTTGCATATATTTTTTCAATTTAATATTAATTTACAAATATATATATATATATATATATATATATTTCTATATATTTATATGAATTTTCAGAACTTATAATGTAATGGTCATTTTAAAATTTTATATTCACAAATTATGGTTTTGGATTTCCAAATTAGGAAGGGATTATATTTATATTTATTATAAATTATATTTAAATGTACTTTTTTTGAAAATACGTGTATTAAAAATTTCAAACTATATATTTTTTTTAAATGTGTATGAGATAGATGTTCAAACGGTTGGGGAGTTTTTCTCCCTTATTTGTGACATATCTTATTGATGTGTATTATTGCATTATGTAATATTATTTTTGGACCTCCCTAGAATCTCAAAAATGGGTCAATGTGTATTAGATTTCCCCCTTGAATAATTTAGCTATGTAGATCTGATGTGATGACTTTCCTAGAATCATTGGGATGGGTCGGTGTAGTGATATGACATCCCAAAATTTATTATTACAATTTTTTCACGAGACTCATCCTCCTCCTCTTTTATTGGAAACTATTCTCCTCATCAAATTCTTCTCCTGATCAAAATTTATTGCAATTTTTGATTGAAACTCATCTCCCATATCTTTTATGTTTCTTTTACTACTCTGATGATTAGTAATCCCATGGATTACTAATACATAGAGTATTTCAAACAACATAGGTTCATGTCCACAAGAGATAAAGGATGTGTAAAATAAAAAAATGAAATGATAAATGTTTTCGAGATGAGTTTTCTATAACTTTCCCATTTGGATGAATTCATAGGATAACACATTTCATAGTGAAGTAATTCTTTTCGTAAATTCAATTACCCATTTTATTCAACATACCATAAATATTTGAGACAATCAAATATTGAGTTTCCGTTATTAAATTTTTTTATAACTTTCTTTTGATAATGAATATTTTATGTGTATTTATTTATTTATTTTAAATTATTAATATTTTATGAATCTAATAGGATGGATAAGAATAAAAAATTGATGCATGATTATCATTTGATAAAAAAGTATAAAGGTCGAATAAAAGAGTTCATCAATATTTCAAGGTAGCATGCACATGACCATTCCCAAGTCTACTCTCCATGTTTATATTGTATTTATTCAAGAAAAAATAGTCTGGAAGAGTTTGAAGAAAATTTTATTTTTCATTGAATAGATATAAGCTATAAATATTTAATTAAACATGGGGAAAAACTGAATGTGGACACCAATTGGGATTATATTGTTGATTATGGATCATTTGATATGAATAACCATGTACATGATGATGGAGGTCATGTTAATGAAATGAAAATGGAAATTGAAGATGATAATCTTGATTGTTCAATGTTGTTTTAGCAGTTAAATATCTTTTCCTCAAAACCATTATATATCAATTGTAAAAAATATACCACATTTTAAGCCGTATTAAAGTTATATAATATAAAAGATAGAAATGGATAGAGTGAAACCAATTTTAGAGAACAACTTTGTATACTAAATGAAATACTACGATAAGAAAATGAACTATAATGTGGAACATATGATGTTAAATAAATGTTATGTTAAATGGGAATGATCTATTAAAAAAATTATTTTTTCTACAAATGATTTCATTTTATTTCTAAAGGACCATTAATCACTCATAAAATTCCCAAAGTGAAACACAGATCGATACAAGATAAATGAATCAATCCTTGAATGTCTGTATCATACATTACTATCAGTCCATGGATTAGAAGACTATATAGATGTTAAGAAACCGCTGTATAATTGACATGTAATGAAGATAAAATAATTAAATATCACAACCTACGCTATCAAATAGATTCTCCTTGCTAGGAGAAAAGTGATTACAAGTACCATGAATTTTAAAATAATCCACGAAAATTTCAACATTCATTATCTATAGATATAATAAATCTTTTTTGTGTATAGAGTAATACTCACAGTACATGGAATTTCATTTTGATAAATTATAACTTACCTCCATGGTTATTCATGAAGTGAAAATAACATATGTTTTCTCTACTTATATATAGACCAAGGCAACCTAGTAATGATATTGATGTCTATTCGGATCCATTGATTGAAGATCTAAAATTATTGTGGGATACAAGTGTTACTATGTTTGATGCTCATAGAAGTGAATAATTCCCATTGAGTTCCATGTTTTATGGAATGATAAATTAATTCCCTACTAATGGATGTTTATCAGGCTGAAATAGTAATGAAATGCTAGGGTGTCCCATTTGTGAAAAATCCACACACTCAGTTCAGTTGAAACATTCACTGAAGACTGTGTTTTTTGGACATCAGAATTTTTTACTTCAACAACATAAATATTGATCTTGGACAATAGAATTTTATGGGAATATCTAACATGGTACAACACCACCTCTAGTAACAAGTGATCAAATGTACAATAAAGTAAGCGATATTGAAATTGTTTTTAGAAAACCATTTTTGAGAAGGTTTACAAAATCAGGTTGTAAGAATAAATCAATTTTCTTTATATTATTTTATTAGAATTGTTTTCATGTCGGAAATTTTCTTAATGTTATCCACGTAGAAAAAATTTATTTGATATTGTTATTGAAATGTTACTAAATATTTGTGATAAAATGGAAGATGACATTGAGTCTAGGTTTTACATGATTGAAATGGAGATAAGGGATGATTTGGAACTAGTGAACAATGAAAGGAAAACTTGTCTTCCTATGGTATCTTACACACTATCTAGATAGGAAAAATTAAAATTATGTATTTTCCATACAAGAGTAAATGTTTTTCAGGGGAATTCATCAAATATCAAGAATGCCATTTCAATGACTAATTTGATGTTACATGGACAAAAATCAAATGAATGTAATGTTTTGATGTAAGATTTAATGTCTGTTGATTTTCATTTCATTCTGTCTCAAAATGTATAACATACATTAACTAGACTCTGCTTCATTTTCAAACCATATGTTGTAAAGTTATAGACCCGAGAATGTTTCCCATCATGAATAAAAAGGTTTCCGCCATATTATGCGAATTAGAGATATTTTTCCCACAAAAATTCTTGGATACAATGGTCCACCTGATGTTTTAATTGGTTAGATAGGTTCAACTATATGGTCATATCTATTATAAATATATATACCCCATTTAATGGTATATATATATTTTAAATGGGTATTTCAATAATCTATGTTGGCCAGAATATTATATAGAAGAACAATACTTTTTTGAAGAATCTATTGAATTCTGTACAGATTTTCTTTCATATATTGACAACATCTATCTCCCAAATTATTTTCACAATGAATGCCATATGGACTAAGGGATTTATAGATGAGATGTTGTTATAATCACCGTGATAGATTAGGAGAAAGTAAATCTTTACATTTTACATATTATTTAAGATATTGATCTATAAATTGAATCCCATAATGAAATTATTAAATATTTGAAATAATCAAGGTTTTATGTATGGATATCAAAAACCCATAATCAGAAATTTATATTATGGTTCAGACATCAAATTTAAATGAAGTTATCTAAAAATATGAATTCAATTTTTGAATGGATTCAATTGATAGATTGAGGAATGAATGAAAATGTTATGTCTTATATTGGTTTTCTAATCAATGGTTATATGTTCTATACAAAAGAACATGATGCCTACAGTATGATAGAAAAACAATGGTGTTACTCTTTCCATTGTAGTGATGTTAATTTCTAGTTCCAAGGATAGAAATCCAATTTTTGAAAATATGTCATATTTTTGTATTGCCAAAAATATATACAAGTTGTATTATACAACTTTTCAAGTTTCAATTTTCCATTGAAAATGGGTTTACAATATCATTTTAGTGAAATTTGATAAAATGGTACTAGTGAAGGTGAATTTCAGGATGGAAGGGGTAAAAGATGAGTTGACCATAATGGAATCGCAAGTACTATAAGTATTTTATGTCTCTGGTCCAACAAACAATAATTGGTCTATCTATCATGTGTTTACAATAATAGAAATGATGATGTCTATACATAATCATAGTGGTAATCTTTATATTTTCATAGTAAAATCATTATCCATAGAAATAATTTATTATTTCATATTTATGTTTAATTTATTTATTTTTAGTTTTAGTCAGATAATAATTTTATTCTTATTCATGTGGATTCTTTATTTATAGTTTCGGTGGTCTGTCCATCTTCTATGCCTTTTTATACCAAAACATCCACAGACTTCTTCTCCCTCAAAACCTTTCACCCCTAAAGTTTTGAATTTATCACTTTCCTATAAGTTTTCTCCTCTAACTTTATAGGAATATAAATGACGCTACCTCTGATCAATCATAATTTTAATCTTGATTTTTTATAGTAAAATCATTATCCATAGAGTTAATGTATTGTTTAATATTTATGATTCATTTTTTATTATTAGTATTACTGAAATTAAAATTATTTTCATATATAGGTGGATTATTTTGTTTTATTTGGGGTTATATCTCCTTATTTCATTCCTTTATACAGCATAACATACATATACTTCTTCTCACTCAAAACCGTTCACCCCTACAATATTGAAATTTCTATCAATTTCATTCAATTTTTCCCCATTACTCAATTACATAAGTAATGTTTATGCATACATTGTAAAATAATTTTCCATATAATTAATTTACTATTTCATATTAATTTTTAATTTATTTATTTTTATTATTACTGATATAAATTTTTTTTTCTTATACAATTGAATACTTTTTTAGTAAGGGTGGTTTGTTCGTAGCTGCTCATGTAGTGTTGAAAGTTAAAAAGTGAAATTAAATGTATATGATGGATAAATTGACCTTTAGAATTTTTTTGGTACATTGGGATGTTTAAGAATCAACCACACCTAAATCAGACCAATGGTGTGGCTGGTATAACTCAAACTCTGTATTTTTAATTAAAATTAGTATCAATTTTACTATAATGGACAACAGAACTACTCAAAACTGAGAAAATTCCATTGGATTATTTTGATACATTACAGGAATGATCTATACATTTTTTTGACATGTATGGATTAGCCTCCCCTCAATCTGATATATGATGTGCTTTTTTTTGACTAAAAGTGTCTAGTATGTGCTTAAAATCAAAATTTTAGTTAAAAAATGTCACTCCTTGAAAAATGATCAAATACACTTATATTTTATAGATAATTTTTGAAAATTATTCATAAATAATTTTTGATGTGTAGTAATTAGTTTCACATCATATCAATACATGATGTGGCCTAAATGAGTCATAGTGCATGTATTTATTTTAAAATGACATTTTAGTAAAAAAGGCAGTTGGAGTACTCAAAACTAAGGAAACATATTCATATTGTCTTAATAATTTAATAAAATTATCCATAAGTCATTTAAGATGTGTAGGAATTAGTGTAACCTCAATATGACCCATGGTATGACCGATATGACTTAAAGTGCATATTTTTTAAAAATTTTGATCAATTTTAGTAAAATGGATATGTGACCAACACAAAACTGATAAAACACATTATTATTGTTTTTATAATTTATGAAAATGATACATAATTAATATTTTCGTTTTTAGGGATCATCCTCACCTAAATATGATGCATTATGTGCCCGGTATTACTAAAACTGTCTGTTATTAGTTTAAAATTGACATTTTAGTTCAAGAAGTGTCAGTCCTTAAAAACCAATCAAACACTTGCATATTTTATCAATAATTTATTAAAATAATTCATAAGTAGTATTTTATGTTTAGGAATTTGTTTCACATCAAACTAATACATGATATAATTTTAATGAGTCAAAAGTTCATGTTTCTAGTTTAAAATTGCATTTTAGTGAAAAAGACAACTAGTGTATGCAAAAATGATAAAACACATTCAATTTTTTTTGGAACATTACTAAAATTATCGACAAGTCATTTGAGATTTTTACGAATCATTTTTACCTTATTCAAACCAACGATGTCACTAGTATGACTCAAAGTGATTATTTTTATTTAAAATTGACATCAATTTTTGAAAAATAGACAACTGACCTAGTCCAACCTATTCAAACACATTATGATGGTATTGATGGTTTATGAAAATAATCAATATGTAATTTCTGACATGTAGGGATAATACTATCCTCAATACAATACATTATTTTCTTATTATGATTTAATGTTTCTATTGTTATTTTAATATCGACATTTCAGATCAAAAAGATTCACTCACTGAAAACTGATCAAATGCACTTAGATTTTATTGATAATTTAGAATAATGATACAGAAGTCATTTTTATGTGTGGGAATCAGTTTCATGTTCAAACAATACACTATGTGATTGGAATGAGTCAAAAGTTTTTTTTTCTAGTTTAAAATGACAATAAAAAAAATAAAAACAACACACTCAAAACCAAGATAACACATTTATATTGTTTTGATACTTTAGAAAATGATTAATAATTAATTTTAGATGTGTATTATATAGAAACACCTCAATCCAATCCATGGTGTGACCAGTATAACTCAAAGTACATACTTTTATTTCAAATGTACATCAATTTTAGTAAAATGGACAGCTGACCTACTCAAAAACAGATAAAATACATTCAGATTGTTTTGATACATTAAAAAATGATTAATAATTATTTTTTGTAGTTTAAGAATCATCCACACCTCAATCCGATACAATATGTTCTTGGTATCACATTAAGTGTCCTTTATCAGTATGAAATTGATATTTAAGTTCAAAATGTGTCACTCACTGGAAATCAATCAAACACACATGCATTGTATTTGTAGTTTAAAAAATGGTTCATAAGCCATTTTTGACATGTAGGAATTGGATTCAGGACAAAATGAGACATGATATGTTCATAATGAGTCAAAAGTCTGTGTTTCCGATTTAAAATTTCATTTTAGTAAAAAAAGATAGCTGACGTACTCAAAATCTAGTAAACACATTTATATTGTTTGGATACTTTAGGAAAATTATCCAAAAGTAATTTGAAATGTGTTGGAATCCACTTAGCCTCAATATGACACATGGTGTGACCATTATGACTCTATGTGTGTCCTTTTTTAAAAAAATTTACTTAAATTTTGGTAAAATTAACACTTTCTATTAATTTAATTCTTTATATTATTACTAACAAAATATTTTTTTTGTTAAATAAGTGTATTCATTTCTTTGAACAGGGGTGGTTTTCTTGAAAGTAGCATGAGTCAGGTTCAGGATTGAAAAACAAAGAAACATTGTTGTTTTTTAATATATGTAACAAATTGTATTTATGTAATTGTATAAACCAATGTTTGAAAAGTCTAATATATATATTTTTCTTATTCTATTAGTGTTGTAAATTTTATTTCATTTAAATTACATATTGGGAATTGTTTTTAATGATATCTTGTGTGTTTCTAGTGATGTAGTGTAATGTCAATGTACACTACACTGGTGATGTAGTGTGTGGTTTGAGAACATTGTTGTATGGCCCCTTATCAGAGCTTTTAAAAGCACTAATAAAGGACATATTTTTTAATGCTTCTAAAAGAACTGATAAAGGTACACTTTAATAATTCTTCTATAAGAACTAATAAATGTCCCTCTATTAGTGATTTTATATGCCATAATAAAAGACCAGGGATTTTAATCTTGCTCATGTAGTAAGTGCTTTTCTAGCACTGATAAATGTCATTTCATTTGCTGTTAAAGGCCTATTTTATAGTAGTGTGTCCCTAAGAGATGATATAGAGTAAGCAATGTAAAGAATAAGTTTTTCATATATGTACAAAGGAAATCATACCAAATTTAATGGTTAATTTCAAAATCTCATTATTTTTCAAGATTTATTATACATAAGTATTTTCTGGTTTATATTTATCATCCTTGTTCATGTTTCTTAAAACTATTTTCGAGAAGAATTTTAGTATAATTATAAAATTATATAAATTTATTTTTACGTTTGTATGAATTTTTAATAAATGTTTTCAATGGAATATTTTGTAATTTTTTTAATGAGGTGCTTTTTAACTTTTCTGGGGAATGTAATAGAAGGATGTTTTTTACGTTATACGTCATGATTTCATGATTCCTTATTTTATTGAAGCTTCCCATATAATATTACAAGGTTATTTTGAAGGAAAATGTTCTACTTTAAAATTTCATAACATTTTAAGTAAAGATAATGTTTTAAAATAATAAATGATATTTTCCTCAAGAATTATTTTTAAGAGTTCTCTCAAAATTATTTCCTATCTAAGATAACATTGTTTGATGTTACTTATGTTTTTCCAGGGATATGATTAAATGTTTACATTTTTATTATTTATGTTAATGGTTACGTTTATGATTGATGTGTATGCATGCAACCCATTTCTTTTTGGTGCGTTATGTTTTGATTTCATGATGTTTATAAAACCCATTTCACTCCATGGGTTTGGATATGATAAATTATTTATGTTCTTGTGGAACACATATGTATGATTTCATTATGAGATGGGTGGGACCTTTATCTCTATCCAATTCATTGGATAAAGATTTATATCTCATGATATAGACATAAAATACATTGTACACTAAGATTGTAATGAGTGTGAATCATGGATAACAAGATGGTATCATAAGTGAACTCATACTACCAAGATAGACTTTTTAGTGATTCCATGAATACTATATAAATGATTTTTATATGCTTATGTGACTACCATAGTTACATGTTTTATTCCAATGTTATGCTTTCATGGTTCGTGTTTTGTATTTCATTATGATTCATGTCTTATGAACTTCTAATCTTTATTTTATGATTTCTATTTATGATCTTTGATATACATGGTATAATATTTTATTTTTAGGGTGATGTTATCATACCATTATGAACATGATTATGTTTACACATATCCCTTGTTTACCCTTATTGAGAATCTGATCACTTCCCTTTTTATGATTCCTTTTACCTACGTTATATAGATATGTATTATGTTTGATGTGCTTAAGACGGGTCATAATTAAGAAGAAACTGATGATGGATAATATTGGTTAATTAAGTACCCGCGTTTATGTTTCTGTGTTTCCAAAGGCACTAGACTAATATGGTCTTTTGAAATTTGTTTTATTAATTTTTATGTATTCCAAAAACAAATTATGTAAATGTATGAAATGTGAGGGTAACTATAATAATATATAATATCAAATGGATCAATGTACCTTGGACTCAGTTTCTCCTTATTTACAAATGTCATAACTCCTTTACAAGGTGATATTTTGTGAAATACATGATCATAGACATGAAACTCTATCATTTCTTCAGTTATCAACATAAATTTTTGATCGACTCTGAACAACCCTGATGTGTTTCTAAATTAGTTATATCTTTGCTATAGTATCTTTCACAATGGAAGGTCCCACCAGTTTCCCTTATATATATTCATCCCAACATGTTGGAGTTCTACACATTTTTACATAGAGAGATTAAAAATATTTCATTTGAATATTTGAGTGGAAACTATTTTTATATGAGAATTAAACAAGTGAATGATGGTGGTCCCAACACACATTAAAATCAAGTGAGTGTCCCCTTAGCATATCTTTTATTGATTCTAATTTTTTTCTTAAACATCCCAAAAATATAAGGAAGATAATTTTTACTAAGTTTTTCTCTTATATTCATATAATTTTAAATAATCCTTTGTAAATATAAAGTAAATTCTGTATATTGGTTAAGAAAAATTCAAATTGGTACTCCATTGAGTCTCACAACTGCATGATAATAGAGTAAATCTGGGCACTCAATATAGAAATCCTCTCTAATGGAAATAAAATTGTCATTATTTATCAACCTATAAATGAGTACCCATATATTTATTTCCCTTGTATTTTTGGGATATACTAACAGTAAAAATATATACAGTGGTGTTGGGAACTTCTATATAGGTATGGGTAGTGGTTGAAATACCCCTATGAGAATTTGTCACTATACATTTTCTTATTGACACACCAATCACCTTGAAATGTAACATCCAAACTGCCTTTTCATATTATCCCACCAACAATGATAAAAAGGCTACCTATACACTTCAGTAATTTTAGAATGTATACATAATATAGATCTATGAGATTCACTCATCATCTCCTTCTTTATCCCTAGAATAAATGAGATATGTATCTTTATACGAAATTTCAATACACTTTATTGATCAATATTTAATTTAGTAAATATATCATTTTAATATCCTATATATTATTTTTCATCAATGGATAATATTTTTGAGATTTATTGATCTTTTTTTGTAATTATGGTTGAGAAATAATTCGGGATATGATTAATAACATATCTTCACTTATGTTTCCCATGTAAAACATTACTATGTCGTTTATCAATGTACATAATTCAATGATGATCATTGTAAAAACACTTGGATTTTTCCTAATCAATGCATCTGTGACTTTTTGTACTCTTCATGATTGACAATGAATCAAACAATTATAGTCTTTATGATGATATAACCATATTTATTGTCTCATGTCCAGTTCCTTTTGTTTGAATATACTTTAATATTTAGTGGTTTTGGTATATATCACAATTTTCCGGATAAATATAGTTTATCTATATCATCAGAGAAAAAATGACTATAGATAACTACATGTCAAAAGTAGGACAATTATACACATTAAGATTCAACTATCAAGATTCATAGTTAATTATCATATCATTATTCATTATGACACATCCAATCCCTTTCAAAGATGAATCACTATATATAACACATAATTCTCCAACTGATGGTTAAGTTAGCATAGGTGCACTAAACAACCACTTTTGTAGTTCATGGAAGCTTTCTTCAAAATATTTTTCCCAAATGAAAATAACCCCCATTTGAATTAAAATAATTAGTGGATTTAAAATCCATAAGAAATTTTTTCATAGATCTTATAAAATATCAATATAAATTAAGGAAATTTTGAATCTTTGTTAGTGTTAAAGGATGAGACAACTCATCAATAACCTGTTTTATTTGAATGATCAACTGATATTATTTCATTAGTTATAATGTTCCCCAAGTATGGAACTTATTGTAACAAGATCATACATTTATTGAATTTTTCAAATAGATTCTCTTTATTAAGAGTTTTTAATATAACCTTAATATTATCCTCATGTTCCTTATGACTTTTTAAATATATCAAAATTTCATAAATAAATATCACCATGACTTTATCAAGGTATTACCTAACTATTTTATTTATAAAATCCATAAATATAATAAGATAATTAGTCAAACCAAATGATTTTATAACAAATTAATAAGTTATATATCTTATTTGAAATATAGACATTGAGATATATTCCTTCTTCACCCTCAACTGGTGATACCCAGATTGATGATCAATCGTTGAAAATAATCGATCCCCTCAATGTTGGTTAAATAAATCATAAATCCATATAAGAGGGTATTTGTTCTTCACTATAATCCCATTATTTTTTATGTAATAAATGCGTATATTAATTCATCCATAATTATTCTTTATAAATATAATAGGTGTTCTCCAAGGAGACAGACTTGGTCGAATAAAATCCTTCCCACAATGATCTGAATTTTTTTTATTAATACGTATAACTTTATATAAGAAATTTTATATGGGGTCTTAAATATTGGATTAAATATAGTTATAATATTTATTTATAAATCTACCTCACTTTCAAGGGGAATTCTATATAACACTTTAGTAAATACAAAAATTTACTCCTAAAAAATGGGTACATTTTTTATCTTTATTTTTTCATTTTCTTTTCCCTCTTTACTGATCATATACACAAATAAATCTAAAGGACGTTATTTTAGACAATGAAATTTTTTGGATTTCAATACATTAAAAGTAGTTCTAGTTTTTCCATTTAATACTGCCTAAATTTCATTAATTCTACAATTGATCTTTTCATTATACTTTGAGATCCAATTCATCCCTAGTATATTTTTAATTTCCACCATAAGAATGTCTACTGGATTTTTAATATGATTTTACTCACAAATGTTGATAATAGATTTTCTATATAACTTTTATTCTTAGATAATACATTTAGAAATCTTAAATTCTAATTCTTCATATAGTAGTTTGGGGGTTCAATTCTATATTCTTTACAATCACAGATGATATAAAGGAATTTGTAGAACCAAATATAAACAACGTAATTATTATTTTTGAGAGAACAATGTTTATACATACCACCACATCCTTTAGAGATTATACTTTAGGTTGTGATGACACCATATTACTACTATCATTTTCACTAAAATGTTGAATATTTAGCTTACATTATAATTTTCAGGTATATGGTTATATCTTCTTCAGTTTTATAATTTTCAACTTTCATGAAATAACTTCCCTAAATATTTCTTCCCACCTTTTTTCATTTTGGAATATGTTGCTTATTTCCTTATTTTCCATGATCAAAATCCTTATTTGAGCTTTGATGCATTTATATATTAATTTCATATTTCTTATAAGACCACTAAATCTCTCCAAACACTATCTAAACCATGATATCACTCTTCACTGACTCCTCATAACTTTAATTGTCACAATTTTATATATTCATCCATAGAGGGGTCTTAATCTACCAATGAACTTATCAAACATTATCTAAGGATCCATAACAAAGTTGAAGGTGTATTAATAAATACATTTAAATTTCATTATATAGATTCCCACTAATTAATTTTCATTATGATTTAGCTATAGAAATTCCTTTTCCATTTATTTTCTATCAAACAAATAAAATACTTATTGAAAAATATTTTCTTAAAATCTTCTCATTATATAGATCTAATCTCCCCTAGTAATTGTGTTCTTAGTCAGTGTCCACCACAGATCAGTATTCAATTCTCTAATATATACGTAGAAGGTGAATTTCTCTAGAAAAAACCATATACTATAGAAAATAAATTTTCTATAGAATTAATCATTATTTTTCAATCAATGTATCAATAGATCCACTAAAAAAGGTGGTTATTGATGAATGAAGGACTCAACTATAAGTTTTTCCATTTGATGTGATTCTAGAGGATCAACCTAATTTAATTTATTATTAAAAACCTAATATAGTTTATTAATAATCCTTAGAATGTTTTCCATTCTATATTTTATCATGATATGAAGTTAATCATTTAATTGTACATTGTGTTCATAATTTTTGTTGTTCCTTCTATTTCATGTTATTTTTTAAAAGAAGAAAATCATAGTGTGAACTATGTTACATTTAAGAATATTGTAATTTTAAAGATAGTTTAAATCATATATATATATATATATATTATGCAATAATATTCTAGTAATTCATTCTCCAATCTCTTATAAAAATAATTACATTATCAACATATCATTCATAATGGTTCATAAATTTCATGTGATCAACAAGAAATATCCCCAATGAGTGTCAAACTAGGTTTGTAGTGATTCTAATTTTTCATAAACCATGTGGTGGCCTTGTAAATAACCTATACACCATGTTTGTATTATTACCCTAAGGTAAAATTTGTTCTATATTCACATCCACTTCTAATATCTGAATAATTATTTTTTTGTTTGGAAACAACTAGTTGTATACTTCACCAAAATTTGAGGTTGTTTTCTTATATTTAGACATATCCTTAGGGTTATTATTAATATTTTATTATTAAAATTTTACATAATAACTAACCATTCCATTGATTCAAACTATGGTTTCCCATCTTTTTAATATGTTAAACTTTCATTACATGGTATTTTATTTAATAATAGAGAGGATATTTTGAGGTTTTTTTCTTAGAAACTAATTACATAATACATGAAAAACATAAAATTTCTTTATATCCACATGAAAGGATTATATATATATTTATAAAAGGGTAATTTTAATGTATCTCATATCTTGTGTACATACATCAAAATAAAGGGGTGTGCATAAAGACATGAAAGGGTAAAAATAAAGGAAATGTTTAGCATGTGATCATAAGGCATAACAATATGGAATGATCATAAGAAAATGAGGCATGTCATAATAGAATGATCATAAGTTTGGAATATATATGTGTCTACAATATAAAAATTAGTCATTCAAAATCATATCAAAAATCATTATCACTAAGGTGACAAAAAATATAATTACAAATTTTATTCACTATGGTATTATAAGACATGCCTTCTATAGAGATTAATAAAATACCCAATGAATTGGATCACTATTTGGGTTAAAACACTACATGGATTAATTTATTTTATCCTCATATATGATATTAAATAATTTCATTAATAACTTATATAGAATAAAGAACTAGTTTTATTTAAAATAATTGAGTACATAATTTCTTAAGGACTTAAACATTTCATCATTTTTACCCATAGTAAGGGAATATGGGTTTAAGATATAGATAACTTAAATAAATGAAGTATTATAATTTATATTTGAATACACATGAATAAAAAAAATCTTGGGTGTTATTTAAATAAAAATAGATGCATGGAAAATAAATGGATGGTTTCAGTAGTGTAATGGGAATACAAAGTGGTTTATGGAATGAGTTTAATGAGAGAGAATGAAAGTCTCAAATTAACTGAAAAAAATTTGGATGATAATGAAATGATAATAAGTTCATTAGAACATAATATTATTGAAATTATAATACTAACTACAAAGGATGTGCCTGGATAAAAAGAAGAAGAAGAGAATCCCTTACATTGGGAAGTAAATTTTCAATGGTCAAATAGGGAAACTGTAAGACATTGGAGAAAAATTGGAGGGAATTTAGAGATGGTAAATGATAATAATTTCATGATTTAGGTTTTTATTATTATATATGAATGAGTGTATGGGTCGGTATTTATTGTAAAAAAGGATGAATGATTTATTAATTTATTAATATATTTCTTTGAATTATATGTTGTGGAAAATAAAAAACCATTAGAGTACCCTTATTTTTTTCATGGTTTAAAAAATTTAAGTCATGTTTTATAATATTTTAATTAATTAAAACCAAATTTCAATTTTTAATACTAAAATAGTCATGGAAAATTAAAATATCCACAAAATATAGTTTCTAAAATATTCATTTCCATTTTATACATTTGAAATCCTTTTGTAGGTTTAGAAAATTTATTTAAATAAATAAAAATATAAAATATTAACAAAATAATATATTTCTAGTTGATAAAGAATATAAATTGATTATTATATCACTTTTATATATTTATGAATTCATAATGTTTACATTCTATTATACTATATTTTATATTTTACCTAAAAAAATTAATGTATTGAAAAAATTATGAAAAATTTGTCATTGGATAATTTTGATGTGATGGTTTATAAAATTTCATCCATTTTATTTGGAAAATTTAATAAATATGAGAAATTAAAATTTTAAATATAAAATACTTGTTAATTTTAAAACACCAATTTTTATTATACAATAAAATTTCAATCCCTTTTTAAAACAATATATAATTTTATAAAAATATTTTATAACTAAATGGTATTGTTTTCACACATTTATAAACTTTCTTCTTTAAATTTATTTTAATGGAAATTTAATATTTATACTTTCTAAAAAATATTCAATCACTGTTTCTTTGTATAAAAATATATTTAAACATATTATCGAATAATATAACTTCTATATAAGGGAGAAACACAAAAAAATATAGTGAAATAAATAAAATTTTAAATATTTTCTAAAATAATTACACCATAATACCACTAGAGCCAATATGAATAACCCCAAATCAAACTAGAATATTCTATAAGGATAATGTGTGTGGAAATGTTAGTTTTTAATCTCTCTATGGACTTGATTTAGGGAAAACCCAATCAATGTTACCACACTCTCTAGCTGTGAAAAATGAGATTCATATGTCATGTTTCTACAAGTTATGACCATCCTTTATTCCTTATAGATTCTATTAATTCTTATCATTTCCATTAACATTTTTTAACCCTAATGTTCACTTTATAATGATTTCATCACCAACAGTCATAATTATATATGGTCATATTGATCAATAATGTGACGATAACTTCTTAACAGTCACATTTATTATTACAAAATATATATATACCACTAAAAATTAATATTTACCACATCATTTTGAAATATTTTTACAATTAATTTGATAATTTCAATCTTATTCCTAATGTTTCATTTTCTTTTAACAATTTTCGTGGAAGGTATAATATTTCTGAAAAAGTTTTCTTATGTAGTAAACTATTACATGGTCATTTTTATTTAGTTTATTTATCCCTATACTAGTCTTATCAATATTAATGAATATCATTACTTGACATGAAATATTCTATTTTTAATAGGATTTCTATATACTTCCATTATGAAAAAATATCCATTACAAAAAATTATTGTTTTATTAATCATAGAAGTAATATAAAGGTTGTTACATTATTGTTATTATGACTATAACTTATCTACTTTGGATCCTTGATGGATTAAAAGAGTCTACTCCTAGTCTATGAGTTTTACTCACTACTATTGAGATAAGGACTTACAGGGCTACACAGTAGACATATTCATAAGTTTGGATTATTATATGTGAATATGAGTTTAATATATTTTAATACACGCCATATGGTTTGGGTGATGTCTGATCTTGATCAATAACCCATAAATAACAAATTTAAATATTATTCAAGCTTTTAATAATGTGTTTTTATTTTTTTAATCACTATATTAATAAGTAAATAATTTAATAAAAATTAATTTTTTTTCAAATGAATATTATTATTCAAGGTTCATCTAGTATTAAATTGTATATGTGAGTCATGTTAATAAATAAAATTTTATTCAGTAACATTTATTATGTGTTAAAATTAGGTAATAAATTATAAATGACATTTATGACTTGGTTACCAAGACATGTAGTGTCATTCTGTGATTATTTAGAATGTTAAATTTACATATGGGCTAAGTGTAATTTCTATGAAAATAAACCTACATATATAAGAATAGAGAAGCACAAATTAAGGGAACTATTAATTCCATAGAAATTTAGATCCTCTCTCACATCCCTCTAAAAATTAAGAGTGATAAAGAATAGATATTAGCACCCTCGATCAATGTTCTTCATCCCAAATTGATGGAATAATTCTAAAGAGATTACAATGATGTTAAAATAATCTTCAATTATACATGATAGCATATGAATACTTATGGTCAATGTACTGAAAGTCTCTTAAATAATGTCTGGATGGCCTAGAGGGATCCAAAAATTTGTTCTTTTGAGAAATGATTAATAATCATGAGTAGAAGACACTTGCATTAACAATTATAATTATGTAATAATTCGACTTAATTTTTCTACTTAAAATTTTCCACACAAGATCCTAGGGTTATAATATAGAATTAAGATTCATTGTCAATTCCATGTTATTGTCTCATCTATTGTGAAAAATTTTATAAAACAGTTTTTATCACTTCCACTACGCGCTTGAAGCCAATAGAGACTTTTCTAGGATACATACATAAAGTATAAAGAGACACAAGACCCAACATAAGCATATAAAAAACAATGATCATCCTCATTGGAAATCAAATTCCAATTAAAAACAACTATTTTAATACAATCAACCACAAAACTCCGCCAAATAAAATAATAATATTCCATAAATCAAAGGTCTCCCTTTCACCCTTTTTCAAAGCCTCAAATTTTAATTTTTTAAAGATTAATTCCCAGTTCAAAAACCCATTTTTGAAACGCTCTATTTTCATCCTTGAAAATATACATTAATTTCCCGAACAATATCTTTATAATATATTTTTAAAAACTCATGTAATACTTGAAACCAATTTATTTCATTTAAAACAATGTTTACTGACCCAAAAAATCAACAAAATTTATTTAAAAAATATTTTTCAATAAAAAACCCCATTATGAAGTTTAAAACCAACTTTAACAATTTAAAACCAAATATTCTTTTCAACCCCATTTTGAAACCATTTAAAATTACATATTTATTTTTTAAAACCTTGAAACTTCCTTGTAAAACCATTTTAAAATTGTACCAGTTGGTTTTAATTCTTGAAACATTAATTAGAAACTATTTTATATACCAAAAACACTTTATCAACCACCAATTAAAATCAAAATGATCAACATCACACAATATAAGGCTAACATAAATATTACGAGTGAATATAAATCAATTGGTTGCATGGTTTCTATACCATGTTCCACCACACTATCAATATTGAGAGTAATAATTAACCTTGTACATAGGTTCTAAATGGGTTACAAAACCATGTGATCTCATTGTGTATCCCCAGATCAATTCCAATTTTATCACGAGAATGATAAATCCATCAATATAAAACAAAATGTACCAAAACTATAGAATAAGAATTTAAGCCCAACTACTCATGAAAATTTATTATTTAGATCGGATGAGGTATTTCTAAACACCCCATGCTCATACCCCTAGTGCCCCTAAAATCTTTGATCCAAATACAATACATCCCAAAATAACAAGGGAAACTCTATATCCTAGGCCTTATAGAGACTTAAAGTCACTAACACCATTTTTTTATAAAAAAATATAAGTTATCCATTAATAAAATTCTCATGTAAACGCATGATGCACCGAAATGGCATTCCCAATCCACACAGGCTGGCAACATGTGTTTGGACATCCAAAATGAACATTGAGAACTATTTTTACCCTAAATTGGGTAATATAAGTAGTTAAAATCTAATGAAAAAAGGATGGACCCATCAATATTTCATATTCCCATAAAAAAAATATGTATAAATACACAAACAAATATGAACTAATATATTGCCTCAAACTTCAAACTACCCCACATAGATATATTTGAGTCACATTATGACCTCCGTAGATATAATGTGCCACTAATTAAAGTAATGGAATAAAAATTACGTCTTGGATAATGTAATAAAGAAAGATAAAAATAAACACTAACATGGAAGATAAAATAATCACATGTGAACTAATTTTAAGCTCTTTAAAAACATAGATCTGATTCTAAAATCCAAATCAAGAACCTATAATATAACTTTATCATCAAAAAATTACTGGTTTAAATAGGGTGTGAGCTCAAAAACCCAATAGTAAGTCACTACAATGTCCATGATTTTTCCTTCCAAATAAAACTCACATGCTATATTGAAAACAAAATTGGAAATAACTCAGTTATTTTATAATCAATGACATTTTATATTTATCAATTATTTATAAATTTCATTTCTTATTTATTTTAAATGAATACAATCACTTATAAAACATTTCACCACCCTATGATATTACCATTGAAAACCCCAATATGAAAACTACCCCCATGCCATTTCTAAAACATCCATTTTTAAATATTTTTGGAAATAATTTAATATTTCAACCAAAAACCAAGAAGAATGATAATAATGGGACATTCAATGATGAAAGAGTAATAAATAATAAAAAACCAGGACTAAAATAAATTGAAAAGTCAGAAATTAAAAATATGTTATAATGGGACATATAAATTAATAGTAAAATGAGATAAATCCAAAAAATAAACACTATAACTCAGGAACCATAAGAATACTATAGGTTATATAAGGTTATGTACCCATATATCCTCCTTTTAGATATTGATATTGTAGTTCAAAAATCCAATTCACGTACTAACATCGATGGAGAACATGGTTCTTCCTAGTGGCATGGTGATACTTATCCATAAAACCATATCTAACACCACTAGGGAGTCAATGCCTTGTCTTGGAAGTGTGGTGAGCCCATCCATGACACCATGACCTTTGTCCAAGTATATGATTTTTCATTAGTGTGACATAATCCAAAGTGATACTTAATCTAGAAATCACCTCTTATATACCATGCTTCCCATGCGTTTTCTATTTAAAACATATCACACCCCATTAGAAAGGATTTAAATTTTTAAATCCAAACCCTATGCATTTAACATATTCAAAATAATATTATAAACCAATTTCATTTTTAGAACAAAGGGAAAACACTTAAAACAACCATAAGATATATAATGAACCATTAATTCATAAAAAATCACAAATAAAACATAATTCAATTCAGATTTATGAAATAGTGACAGTCATATAAAATTCTATTTTATAAAAGTGAATACTAGGCCTTTAAATCATACTTTAGAAAATACACATATTTGAAAACTCATTTTAAACACAAATTCAAACATAATGATTAAATTTAAAAATTTACATTTTTGATATTATATATTAATACAATTATATATAGATATATATAAACACATCTAAATGTACATATTCTCATACTCTCATATGAACATGTGAACATGCCTATATATATACCCATCCATATGCACATAAGAACCAAACATGAAAAAAGAATCCAAGAACATCAAACATAAATAAATTAAAAAAATATAGAAATATGAAAACATAAAAAGTCTCCTAAAAAATGAAAACCCCAATAAATCAATATTTTTAACTCATACATCACCAATATTAATTTATAAATAACCATAAATATTTTTAAAAAACCCAAGATCTAGATAAAAACAACTATGGATATTTTAAAAGAAAAAAGAAAAAAATAATCTTTTATTGCAGACAAAAAAATAGGAAAAGTCCCAGAGAACTCATTTTTTAATCACTTATATTCTCTTAAAAACCATGTTAAACATGATTATTTAAATCCAAATGAACCCAACTAGCCTTTTTTATTTTTCAAAAAGTAGGTTTCAAACACTCAATCATATGTTGATTATTAGGGAAAAGAAAAAACATTGAAACACCTACCTAGGGCTAGTGTAGATAATGAGAAACCTCTACAAATAGTGAGAAGAATCCTTTAAGAACCCATCATACACCTAAGAATAATGAAAACTAGTAAAATTAAACCTAGAATCTACCTTAGCGCTGGGTTAAGTCAAGAATATCATGTGGGGAGAAGGAAAATCGCAAATGAAGAAGAGGAAGAAGAATGATATGAAAATGAAGGCTCGCCTGGACTGATTATCCCTTGAGATCACTTTAGAAAACACCAATGATTTCTGGCCAAATGTGGAGGAAATATTTAAGGGATAGGGACATAGATTTTGGGTTACGAATTGAAGAGGGGGAGAGGGATGTCACATTAGAGGGATAAAAAGAAGATAGTATTTTTTCTGTAAATCTTCATATCATTTTTATAGACTTGGGTATGTTGAATGGTTTCTACATAGTTTACCCAAACCATGTACTAATCACACTAAACAATCACATGATTAGCTTTCATGGTTAAGAAGACAACATTACAACCATGTGGGATTACTCTATCCTGCTATAAGCACCACTTACATGAACACATTATAGTTAACACTAGTCATGTACTGACTGTGTAACATTACAAAATTCATAAAATTTAAAAAATATAAATGAAACTCTCCAAAACTTCAAGATTAAAAAATATAAATACCAATAAATAAAAATAATAATAAAATAAAACTTGGTTGGGATTTGATAATTGACATTAACAGTTGGAAATGAACATTATGGTAATTGATTAAATGACAGAGATAAATATGGAATGTGGTAAATGAATGATGTAATAATTGATCAATGATTATTAAATGGAAATAATAGTGTAAAAAATTCATAACTAAATTGAACAGTTGAATTGTTGAATTGTTTTTTGTCTAGAGGTTTTTGTAGTAGTTATTTGGAAATGATGATGTGGGTGATGGGATGGTTATAAGCATGAATTGATAAGGGTTTTACTATTGGATGTGATTTGTGAGATATTATATATCATTATATGTTTTCTTATTTTATATGCACCAACACCTGAGTTGGATAATCTAACATAAACCGATGTGTGTTTTTGGGATCCAAGTGAACCCCCAATATCAAATATGTGGTAGGATCAAATGATTAATTACCCCTTTCCTTATTTTCATTCCGGATATGTTTGTGTAGTTGTGGTGGGGTGTGGTGTACATGGCTGTAATTATGGATATAGAATATTGATGTGGTATTAGTGGATGAGGTATATTGTGGTGTGTGACATGAGAAGGAATTAGAGCACAAGGACGTTATCTGTTTGGACATGAAAATGATATATCAATGGAGACGTTGGTGATGGGTGGTTGGTTTGTTATTTTTTCATGATTTACTATACTTATACATGAATTTGGAGAGTGATTATTTGGTGGGATAGTTTTAAACATTGTGATATGTGATATAATTTAGTTTCATTGTTTACTTAGTAATGATTTATTATGTTTCTTCCTAATTGGATTGCAAATTTTTTTGGAGAAACCTAATGAGTATGCTTTTATGATCACGACCTTATATATATATATATACACTATTTTTTTTTATAAATTTCCCAAATGGTGTTTGAGATTGGGAATGAATTTACTAACTCATGATGCAATTTTTTGTTAATGTTAAAGGATACTTTTAGGTTTTTTAATATTTTTATTATTTTTTAGGTATTGAATTTGACGATTTTATGTTCCTACGGTTATTTATGAAATGACATTCATTTGGATAATATCCATGGAATGTTTGAGTGTTATTTCTCAATGATGTTTGGTGTTTTTATGGTATTTCTCTTCTTTCCTGGAACTATAGAGCATAATTCCTATCATTTTTTTATTTTATATACTCTTGGTTTCGGTCAAAAACTCATGATATATTAGAGACAACATTCGAGGGTCACTCTGAACTTCACTATCAATCCAAGAGGAGTTCTAGTGAAGTCAATTAATGACATTAAAATTTAACTACTATAGATTGAGCATAATTTATATCTTCCCTTTATCAATGCTAGTTAAAAGTGTTGATAAAGGGGATTCTTTATCAAAGATAAAAGACGCACCAATTAAGATTACCTTTATCAGTGCTAACAAAAGGAATATTTCATAAGAAACTATATCATTAAAAATAAGATATTAAAATATAAATATATTGATATTGATATAAATTTAATAAATTTTTTAAATATGACTTATATAAGATTAAGTATACATTTACAGTTAATATATATAATATTTATTGAAATATGGATTATTTAATAATTATAAAAATTTATATATTATTAAAAAAAACGTATTTAATATAGAAATATTAATATATATATATAATTTTCTTAAATATAATTCATATATTACTAAATATATGTTTATAAATCATATTTAATATAAAAATATATTTATATTAACATATCATATATTTTGTGAAAAATTGATTTTAATTTAATTAATGATTAATATTAATTAAAAATATTGACTAATTAATATTATTAGAAATTTAGTAACAATTTTTTATATTAATGTCATTTATTTTTTCAATTCAATATATATATCAAGGAATAAATTTTTAATTATTAATTAAAAAAGTGGCTAAATATATTACACATAATGTGTTAAAGAATAATTTCACACACACATATATAAAATCAATTAAATTTTAAAAAGAAAAACATACACAAATAATAAAGCGTTAATATTCTCGTTTTAGATTTTTATTTATTAATTTTTTATATTTAATATATTGTGTAAATTTTATTCATATTATATATATCTATTAAATATGTTATATTTATTAATTTTCAATATATATATATATATATTAATTCTATTCATTTTTTTATTATTTATATTATTAATAATTATTTTTAATATTTTTCTAATTTCGACATTTTTAATTTTTATTTGATTAATATATTTTAAATTTTAATCATTTATATATTTCTTTATATTTATTTATTAACATGGAATATTTTTAATAATGTTTTAATTTACATAATTAATATATTTATTTATTTTTATTTTAACATATATTCCTTTTTATTATTAAAAAATGTATTTATTTAATAACAATTATTTATTTATTTTTAATATTTTTAGAATTCGATCATTTAATATTATTTAATCATTGCTAATGTTATGTTTTTTCTAAAAAATAGTAATTTATTAATTTTAAATATTTATTCATTTAATTTTTTTTTAATTTATTCAATTTTAATGTTTTTATACATAATTATTCATTAATAAATATAATATTTTTAATATAGAAATATATATATATATATATATATCAATATATAGAATATATTCTTAAAATATATTTATATAATACGAAATATGTATTTATATTAAAAAAGTCGTATACCTGGTAAAATGGTTTATAATTAAAAATTAATATTTTGTATAATATTGACTAATTAGTATGAGGTAATGTACATTTAATAAAATTTCATTTGACCAATTTAACAAATATAAAACATAGGTTACATTGAATTCTTGTACACATATATGTAATCATTGTAATTTTATATAGAAAAACATACACACATAATATCTCTATAATTTACCCAATTTTTAAAATTAATTTTCTAATTTTATTTGTTGACTTAATATGCCGAATATATATTATATTTATAATGGGTAAATTTAATTCATTCTTTATATTTTTATTCAATATATATTACCTATTACTTTTTAATATTTTTTATAAATTTATAACATTTTTATATTATTTATTCATTAATAATTTTAATTATTTTTTAATATTTTTTTTTTAATTTTTACATTTTTAATTTTTCATTATTTATTTATTTTGTAATTTTATCCATTTTTCATATTTATATATACATGTTTATTTATTAATATGTAATATTTTTTAATATAGTTGTAATTTATTTAATTAATTTTTATTCATTTTCATTATAACATATCTTATTTTTTAATTTTTTAATAATCTCTATAATTAATAACATTTATTTATTTTTTTAATATTTTAGAAATCCATTTATTTTTTAATTATTAAATATTTTCCTTTTTTTAAATTTATTAATTTAATATTATTTATTATTAAATATTCACTAATAATTATAATTATTTTTTTACCTTTCTTTATAATATATTCATAGTTATTATTTATTGATTTAAGATTTTATAAATTTATTCATCGTTAAAATTAATTTATAAATATTTATTCCTGAAATTTTAATGATTATAATATGGCAGTAATGGAAATTTTTAATATATATTCATCTTCATTTCAATATATTATCATTTTCTCATTTTTTTAATATTTTTCTTATTCATATTTATTTATTAAATTTCAGACATTTATGAAATTTATAAATATAATATTATTTATTCATTAATAATGTTAATTAAATTTTTTCTTTTTATAATTTATTTATTATTAGTACATATTCATTTAACATTTTTGTAATTTATTTTATATAGTTTAATCTTCTCTTTCCCAAAATCACTTATATAGATAGGTTTTACCCGCGATTTGTTAGTGCTTATAAAACCTATATTTATTAGCAATTTTTCAAAATCACTGATTAAACCATTCTAGTCTTCTAAACACAACCCTCAGAGAGAACCTCACTTGCTTGCACCATTAATGCTCCCACGAATCTAAACCTTTAACATCAATCCCCCCAAAATTATTGGATGAATCGTCCCTTTCAAAATCCAAAGGTCTGTGGGATTTTCTACTCCATTTTACTCTATTATTCATTTATTACCCTTTTTAGTTCTTCTTTATATGTGTACCATATAACCCTAATTCAACTTGGCTTATGTGTTTTGTAGTGGCATGCATGTATAACATACTACTGCAATTTATGATTTCCAATGGTATTGGATACTCAATGTTTATGTGTTTTTAAATTTTATAGTTTGGAAGTGGATATTGTTACAATGGAATAAGTATTGTGATAACACAATAGGGGGTGAATTGTGTTCTTTTTAAAAGTTTTACAATTTTATTTATTCACATCAACAGTAGAAAGAGTTGGAGGCATTTCTGTATGAGAATATATATGCACCTGATAATAAAAAGAGAACAAGGTAAAACAATTTATAGTTTTTTGATGCATTAAGGTCCCCTAGTCCACTCCACCAATCATTCTCTATGAGGGATTAATGTATTTTACTTGTAAGTTACTCATATAATAAGACTGATCCACAACTGAGTACAGGTGGTTTTCACCCTTACAAAAAAATGAATACAAAACATAGCCTTCTTGTTCTTTTATAGTGAACTTTTAAAGTCACATATTAATGCAAAAATCTGACACACAACCATTATTTAATACATGTAGTCAAAACTCAGGATAGATAAGATATAGATTGGTAACAAACAGATATAGCTCGTAGTTTCAAAAACACACAACAGATAAATGATTAATTTGTCTTCAGAAAAATAATAATCTTGAAATATATCTGAAGAGATTAGGTTGCACAAGAGATCTCTGATTTTAAGAACAACAACAAAAAACAAGGCATCATGATTCTTTATTTGAACATGTATATCTCTAAAAAAATTAGTCCTTGAATCTGAGATGTTTGTTTTAGTGAATTAATTTACGCAAAAAAAATCCTAAAAAAATAATTATATATACAGCCAAGAAATATTCAGATCATCATATCCAAATATGAAACTTTGAAAGATATATATAACAATATATCTTAACGAAATATTTCAGATCTGCAAAATACACTTCATAAATCGATTGAATACTAATTCTAAGAATACAGTTCAGAGTAATTATAAACTCACTTATGAATAGTAGTGGAAATATCTTCTATAAATGGCTCTTTAGATCATTTAAATTGAGCATTGAATCAATCGATGTTGAGTTTCTAATCTCTCAAAAATTTTGCAGATACTATCGAAAAATGCCCTGATAAAGACATATATTCAAATTTCCAATGTTAAAAATTCAAACGTTAGGTTCATTCACAAAATGAAAAAAATGCAAGCTTCAACTTCATAACATAGGGATGATGATCCATACATTTATCCACATCAGCAAATATCTCTAAACATAACATTGATTATTTTTCATCCTCTTTTCCAAATGTAAGGGTGATCATAAAAGTAAGGTTTAGGATCCATACATTTGAGATGTTCCATACATACATTGGGCTCTTTAACAATACTATTTTTTTCTGGAAAACGTAAGGTTCTTATCCAGATGTAATGTTCTTTAACCATACATATCTTCAAACATATGGTTGATTAACCATACATGTTGATCTTTCAACATAAATGTAAGGTTTGTTCCGTCCATAATTTTCTTTGATTTATTGAATGAATAATATTTCTAGTAAATGGAAAATGGTGAACAATGTTTCTTGAATGTGCTTAATAGCATTCTAAACATGTTAATGAATATTTCTCACAAATTAATAGTTAAATATTATTTCAAGATAAGAATCTATAAATAATATAAATTTATTGAAATATACTCAAAAAAATCATTAGTAAAACAAACAATGGTGTTTGCGAGCATCAAAATCATTAGTATTTATAGAGTATTATTGAGATAGTACATGCCCAAAAAGCTCCCCCTTTTTGATGATCACAGAACCCATAAATTAAAATTATAATCTTACCAAAAATAATTTAGAATTTTGTAAACAATAAAAGAAAATAATTTCAATTTGACATAATTATTTCAATAAAGAATAAATATTTAAATTTCTCCCCTAAAGATAGATTTCAAATAAATATTTAAATTTCTCAAAATAAAATGTTGTTTCATATAATTTATCCCAAATAAAATTATTAATTATTTAAATAAAAAATAAATATTTTAAATTTTCAAATAAAACAAATGTTGTGTTTATATAAATTTCTCCACCTTTTTGTGATATAAAAAAATAATTTATTTAAACAGATTAAAAATTTTTTAATATTGAATAGAATGAGATGTGAAAGATATAAGTAACTATAATAAATAAATTGAAATGTATTTTGGATGTCCGACAAAAACAGAAAAGAATATATAAAATTATAAAACATAGATGGTAGAAAAACTCATTTATTAATAAAGACATGAATAGAATAGAGTTTCTAACTGAGAAAAAAAACTATCATTGACAGGGTTAAACAAAGGAAAGAAAAACAAGGATAAGTATTGGATGGATGAGAATTTAGTATGGCTTCAAACTTGTCATTTAGATCATCCATCTAATATCTCAACATATTCATCAAACTATCTCTTAGTTAAATTAACAACTGTCTCACATCATTATTGACATAAAAATACTCTAAAATTTTGAATTTCAGATATTCATGAAGACTTTCCTCTTGCGTCATTAACAGGTCCAACTTCTCATAAAACATACTCAACATCAATCTAATTATTTTTTCTCCTTGAGTTATCTGATCCACAAGAAATTTTTGATTGTCTAATAAATCGAATAGAAGATCTCTATTTCATATAAGATCCTAAAGATGAATATTCATATATTCTATAATAGATGAAATGGCCTGAAATATTCTGGTTAAATCCAAACATGTGTCTCAGGTAAGAGTAGATGATCAGTTCTGATTCACTAAACCTTTCATAAATTCAATCTTACTTCCCATGTACCATTTTAATTTTGAAAAATATTTTTTTGACACAGATTCAGATATAATATTACCAATCTAATGTATCATGTCTATTTTGAAGGCATCAAAATCCATTCTAGAAACAATATTCTCATTAATCTCATAAACCTTTTTATTTTCGATTTCTATTTCCTTTCACAGATTGGAATTATCCTCTTGAGACTTATTGAATTTCATCACAACTTCTTCAACATGATTAGATAATAAATCAGATTCCCTCCCATTTTAATTTATATCACGATTTTCATTTTTAGTAGGCAAGGAATATTCCACTCTTATCATTACAAATTCTTTACAAGAAAATGAATGGTTATCTAAAAAATTGGACTTTCCACCAAAAATATGATCAAACTGTCCCACATTCTGATATATCATTAAATGTTGAATTTTTGTAACTGATTCTTATAAAATATGGCTTTATTTAACATATCTTTGTTTAGTAACTTCTTCACTAAAAAAATTTGACTGAACATTTTCATATTGAATATTTTCTTCTTGAACTATTTCCACTGGAATGATTTCTACAATCAGTTCATTCTCAAGAGATACAATCACAAGCTCTCTAGCTTGAATCTCTACTTGAACATCCCATTTAATAATTGTAACTTCCAAATGAACTGAACATGTTGCTTCTCCATTATCCAACATTTTTTCTTCAACATTAGAAGCATCTCTTTTTCTATGTTTCATAACAAGATCTTCATGTCTTTGTTCCTCCTCATCTACTTCTTCAGTGTTAAATCATAGCCTTCTCTTGGATGGTTGTGAAACTGCATCATTTCAAGATTCAGTTACTCTATCCATTTGAAAAATATATTTCTACCCCTGAGCAAAAGCTCCTGATCTCTATTCATCATTAGCTCTAATAGGTAAAATTTTTCCTTTCAAAGTGCTCTAAAAAATCCAAGTATTCATAATTTTGTAGCATTTAACACATTACTATGATGACATTTTACTCTTACCTCAACCGGTTTGATTATATCCTTCTTAAACAAAATCCTTGAAATTATCTGTCCATATGGATAAAAATTCATTCTCGTATCAGCTGAACAACAGTAATGAATATATCTAAATAAATACCTCAGGAAATTTAATTTGATATAACACAGGAAAATAAACATAATATACTTGTCTGGGTGAAGAATTTTGTCTATATCATCCATCCTTGGTGCTATTCTAGTCTGAATAAATTCCACTAGAATCATATAGTCAGGTTCTATATCCTTAACAAACAACTTTTTAATGTGTCTTGAGTTGAATAGAAAAGACATAATTTCTTTAAAAGAATGGTCCTTATTTCCAATCAACCTAAGGTCAAAATGGAAAAATCATTCATGTGGTCAGTTCATAATATTTGCAAGCTTAGTAGAAGAAATAGGGAAATCCTTATCTTTGATACTATAAAAAACATGTCCTTTTTATCTCAAAAAATTAACTATACACTCTTATAGAAATAATTCAGTTCATCTTCATATAGAAACTCTATGTTGTTGTCATTAAAAGATGTCTCGATACCTTCAAATGCTAGTGCTTGTTTTAGGAGAATGTTTTTCTGGTATAACCATTCCAATTCAATCACCATTACTTGAATAATTTTTCTGCCTGAAATTATTTGACATTTCCATTCACTTTCTTCTCCTTCTTAAATTCACATTGTTTTCTTCATTCTTCAAGATCTGAAAATATAAGGTTTTCATCTTCTTGGGATTCAAAGGATGACAGAATATTGAGGGTTTCTCGAAGCAGTTTTTTGTTTTGGGTAAATAAGATTTGGAAGATGATGGTTTTGAAAAAGGAATAGTTTCTGAAAAATGACATATAATTTTGTTTCCCAGGCCGTTGAGTAATTATGACACAAACATCAATAGTTATATGGTGTAAATAAATTTAAGATAACTTCTATTAACTGAATTTCCATAAGATAAAAATAATAAAGTAAATAAAATTTACAGAAATAATGTTGGAATAAAAAAATAAAAAAATTAAATTAAATAAATAAATAAAATGAAATAAATATTTAAATAATAATTAAATAAACTTAACTCCCCGACACAAAAAAATAAAAACTAGAAAAGGGAATAGGTTTAATAAAAATAGTAGCTAATTAATATTTTCTATTATCAAATTCTAAAGATATATCCTTTTTAAAACCCTGATCTCTTAGAAAATGATGTTGATTATTAATATTGTTAGTTCTAGAATAACTTATTCTAATTTTTTGAAATGTTTATATCCCTTGTATTATCACATAAAATAGGTTTATTATTAAAAGTATGTCCAAATTCTATTAGATTGTTTTTGATCCTCAACACTTGTTCACAACAACATCTTGCAGATATATACCCTGCTTCAGCTATTGATAGTGCAACTGAGTGTTGGTTCTTACATGACCACGAAACTAATGATTTTCTGAAAAAGTGAAATGTTCCTAAAGTACTTTTTCTATCTAATCTACATCCTCTAAAATCTGTATCTGAATATTATAATATATTAAAAGCAGACGTTTTTTGATAAAGAAGAGATTGAACAATTTTTCCTTTAAAATATATAAAAATCCTCTTTACAATAGCAAGACGAGATTCTTTTGGAATTCATTGAAATATATCCCATATACATACTAAAAATATAATATCAAGTCTTCTAGTTGTAAGATATTGTAAACTTTCAATCATACATCTATATAACTTGTTTTCCACTGGTTTTCCAGCTTCATCCATGTAATGTTTAATATTAGTACACATGGGATTTGAATATGTCTTGTTGTTACCAAGGCCTAACATTTTCAATAAATCAATAATATATTTACTTTGATTTAATATATTACATAATCTTTTTGAAAAATTCGAATTCCTAAAAATAAATTAAATTCTCCCATCACACGCATTTCAAAAAAAATTCATATGTTCTGAAAAATCATTATAATATTTTTTATATGTTGATCCAAAAATTACATCATCAACATAGATTTGAACTAATAATAAATTATAAGAAACTGTTTTCTTAAAGAGGGTTGTGTTTGACAAACCAATAGTAAAATAGTTTTTAAAAAGAAATAAAAATAATCCTTCATACCAAGATCTAGGTGCTTATTGAAGTCTATAGATAGATTTAGTACGTTTAAAAACGAAATCTAGTTTTTGAGAATTTTCAAAACCAGGAGGTTTTTCAACAGAAACTTCCTCTATTAAATATCCATTTAAAAAAGTAGATTTTACATCCATCTGATATAATTTAAAAATCATATGATATACATATGCTCAAATAATTCCAATTTCTTATAGTCTAGCTATAGGAGGAATGGTTTCATCATAATCTATACCTCTTTCTTTATTATACCCTTTATTTACTAGTCAAGATTTGTTTCTACGTATAATACCTTGATCACATTTTTTATTCTTAAAGACCCATTTAGTTCATATAACTGGACAATTCGATGGTCTTTCCACTAATTATCTTACTTTGTTTTTATTTAAACTAGTTGATCTCTTCTTGAATTACTAACATATAACTTTCATCTTCAAAGTCTTCTTCAAAAGACTTATTCTCTAGCAGGGATAGAAATGAAGAAATATCCACTAGGTTTTCTACCCTTATTACATTTTTTATTCATATGTATAGATCTCCTATAACAATTTCTAAATGGTGATTCCTTAGGATTATAGACTTTATATGTAGATCACTTTTAGGTTCATATGTATCATGTTCTTCTGAACTGGACTAAATTTTATTTATATTTTAAAAAAAAATTAACTTATCAAGTCTCTTATTATTAGAAGAATCATCAATTTCATATGCTTTCCCTTTCTCTTTATCAAAAGGATCAGTGTTATAAAACTTCAAAAGAATAGATTCTTCTACAGTCCTTGACTTTTTTATTAAATACTCTATAAGCTTTAGAAGTTGCAGAATATCCTAATAATATTCCCTCACCCTCTTTTGGATCGAACCTTCCAAGATTATCCTTGGTGTTCAAGACGTATACCTTGCATCCAAAATCCTTAAAGTAATTTACCTTTAGCTTTCTATTATTCCGATGTTCATAATGAGTGTTTTTTAAAATAGTTTTCATTAAAACACTATTTATAATATAGCATGTTGTTCTTATAGCTTATTCCCGAAAGTAGGTTGGAAGAATATATTCATTTAGCATTGTTATATCCACTTCATTAATATTTTTGTTTCTTATTTCAAAAACTCCATTGTTTTGATGTCTTATTAGGGCAGAAAAGGCGTGTTTAATACACATATTTGAGCAAAAAGAATTATATTTTTTATTCTCAAATTCTCTACCGCGATCACATCTTAATTAAATTTTCCTAAATCTTTTTTCATTCTCATATCTTTTATAAAAACTTTTAAAAATAGAAAATGTTTAATTTTTTATTTTTTGAAAATATACCCAAGTATATCTAGAATAATCATTAATTAAGCCATATACATATAATTGACCAACCAAACATCCTATTCTAGATGTTCCAAACAAACCCATAAGAATAATTTCTAGGGGCTTTGAAGTTATAATTTTGTTAACAGATTTGAAGGATGATTTTTGTTTCTTACCAATATGGAATGCATGACATAATTTATCACTATCAAATTTGAGAATAGGTAAATCTGAAACTAACTGTTTCTTTGATAACTTCTGAAAAGAAAACATATTACAGTGATCAAGTATTCTATGCTAAATCCATGACTCATTTACAATATCTATTAAACAGTTCACTTTCTATTTACACAAAGAATATAAATCCAATGTGTAGAAATTATCTTTTCTCAGTGCCCTAAATTTCATTAAATTATATCTAAAAACAAAAAAGTAATTATTAGAAAAATCAATAGAGTATCCATCATCACAGAGTTGAGAGATACTTATCATATTGTGCTACAATATTTGTACATAGATTACATGATTAATTGAGATAGTATATGGATCTCCAACTATTCTAAGTCCAATAATTTTTACTTTTGAATTGCCATCGAATGTGACTTGGCCTCCATCTATTTTAGTCAGAGTACATAAATTTGATGAATTTCAACTCATATGTCTTGAACATCCACTGTCCATTGTAGGATTGAAATATTAATATATATTATCAATTACAATAGGAGGTGAATTGAATGTTTAAAAACATTATTTTTTATCCATAAGGAAAACTATGTTTAACAATGTTAAAAATGTAAATTCACATGTTTTCTTAGTTCTAAAAACATGCTAGGATCAAAAAATATGGTTCCAGAAACGAAACTCATGGAATGTTTACAAGGAAAATATTCTACCTTAAAACGTATATAATCTTACTAATCATAGAATACAAGTACAAGAAATTATACAATAGTTATACTTTCCTTATTAACCAAAAAGCAGTATAAAATTAACTTGAATAAAAAACAAGTAACAAGTATGAAATCTTTTAACCCAAAGAGAAGGGTATCCAAAAAAACATGGATAAAGGTCCCTTTAATTATAATTTAAAAAATGTTTGTCTTACCCACACATGGGTGAGCCCTCAATAGGAATATTAGAATCTGTCTTGTTATACCCGTAAGCCCTCAAACTATATGGTAGTCGACACCTCTGTATTACTATCCATGATAGTCCTAGAACTTCTATGGTAGTCAATACCTCTATCTTCCTATCCCCAAAAGTAATCGATTGTAAAATGTAACAATCAGAGTCACACGAAGAAAGCTGAAAAAACTGTTTATTATGAACAAGGCATGAGATTCTCTCTCTAGAAATCAATTTAGCATGATGTAATCTCAAGATTTATTGAGTTAGTTATGAGCTCTTTCAAATGAGATCCTATTTATAGGAATTTTTACAATGGTCATCTCCCTCCTCTAACAATCATATTTTTTCATGAATCTCAGAGGGACTTGTACACATGACACTCAAACAATGGTTAATTAGAAACAGATTGCATGACATCGTTTCATAATAATAACAGGGGTAAGTAAAATATGGTTACTTAACCAAATCCAATTTTCCTGAGTCTAAGGAAAATAATGTTCACAGACTAAGTAAATAAACACATGGAGACTTTAAATCATAACTATCCAGAATTTTTTTTAAGGAATTTGGATCCGGAATTCTATAGATTTTGGAGTCTGAATTCCAATGAATTCAGAGTCTGAATTCTAAGGAATTCAGAGTCTGAATTATAAGGAATTATGAATCTGAATTATGAGGAATTCAGAACATGAATTTTGAGTAATTCAGAGTCTAAATTATAAGGAATTTGGAGTATGATTTTTAGAGAATTTGGAGTCTGAATTTCAAAGAATTCGGAGTCTGAATTTCAGTGAATTTGGAATCTGAAAACAGAATACTCAATATCTAAGGATTTATAAGATTATGAGGTTTTAGATATGAAACCGATTTAAAATATTAGAGATAAAAGGAGTTATAATAAGGGAAATTATAAAATTAACAATGAGAACATAGGTAAGGACAAAAATTTCCTTGGGGAAGGAAAATTTTCCTTATTAAGATAATATTTACCGAAAATAAAATTTTCCTTAAGATATGCGGATTGTGATTTTCAAAACATGAAGGAATATAAAATTCATAAATACTTCTTATTTTCTCAAAAATCTCCCCCTTTTTTTAAATCATAAAACATCCTTACAAGAAAGATTATAAGGACTTAAAATCTTATAGACTTGAAAATAATAACTTATCTCCCTTTACATATGGATCAATGTGAATACCAATAAATCCCCCTTAGGATTTGGAATCACAAAGGATCATATTCTTGATTTTTTCAATGATATTTTACAATATCTTGCATAAAAAAATCTTATTTGATAATAAATTTTTCTTAGATGAACTCCCCCTTACATATAGAAATCTCTTCTTACTTAGTATTCTTTTTATCACTCCATTCCCCCCCTTTGTGATTTTCCAAAAGGAATAGAGGGAATGGAATGAAAAATTGGTACCTGAAATATTAGTGCTAAGAAACCAAAAAAATTATGAAGAACAATTGGAATTTCATAAATATTGAAAGAATTTGTACAAGGAAGAATTTCATCAGAAGATCGGAATTAGAAAAATTTTCCTACATTCTCATTCGACATCAGCTTCATGACAATGGTATTTAGGTTCTCGAGCTCCTTGGGATCTTCTTCCAAATGCTTAATAATATGATCTCGATCTTCATTTTTCTTTTCAAAGGCTTTAAACTTTTCTTATTGAGCCTTAAGACATTCTACTTGAGATTCCAACACTTCTTCTTGCTTAACCATCTTCTCTTAAAATTCTATTCTATGATTCCTTTCCATATTCTAATTCATGGATATGGAATTAAACTTTCCATTAAAATCCTTAGTTCTTGATTCCGAGTAGTCTATTTAGGGATTATATTTTCCTCAAAGTTCATAGAAATTTCATTGATCTTTCCATCTTTGGTGTCAAATAAATCTTTGACATTATCTTGAAATTCATCAAAAACTATTAGGTATTTGGAATTCTTCCTTGATTATCTTGTAATATTCTTGAAATACCTTTTATGAGCCTCATAACCAATGAAAAAGGATATGAAATCTTCCTCGAGCTTGATAAATTTATCCATAACCATGGAAAGTGAATCTTATTTCTGATTCATCAAATTTTGAAGAAAAAGACATCTAGAATCAATACATAGAAATATAGGAATAGTACCAACAATATTTTTCAAATATTTTACCACAAAATCATTCCCAAGAGAGGATGAATCAGAAACAGAATATTTGGTTTGTGAGGATTATTTTCTAACTCATTAGCTTTCTTCTTTGAAGAACTTTCAAAAACGTTTTTTTTTTCAATGCATATTTTTTAGGTGTATGGACCAATACCTTCTTTATATTATCAACTGTTTGAATGATATGTTCTTGTAAAGATGATTCATGCTCACTATCCAACAACTGAATATTTTTATCTTCCTTAACTTCATCTTTCTATGCATCAACCACTTGATCTTCCAAATGAACAAAATTCTGATTCTTGCTTTCTTCTTCAGAGGGTTTTTTAATTATTCTAGATCCTTCTCTTCATTCCTTGGAGTTGCAAGTTTTGAGGATTTATCATGAGATTTATAGATTAATAATTTTACACAGGGATATTATTTTTCATGATAATCTTCAACTTTATATATGAAATCATCAGTTTTATTCCCTTCTTCTTCTTTCTCTTCTTTTTCTTCTTCTTCTTCTTCTATTTCCTCTTACTCTTCCTGAACAATTTATTCTTCTTGTTCTTGATCCGGAATCACCACCTTCTTCCCCAGAGTCTTAGGAAGTGATTCTATCAAAAATTATTCTTTCACTGGGATTTGTTCATATGATTTTTCCACATCCTTGAGAAGTGATTGTACAATTTCAGCTTCAGAATATTTCTTCCTTTTCTTATTCTCTTCCTATATCTACTCAAGTTATTCTGAAGACTTTATCTTTAATGATTTTGCCTCTATATGTTTCATGAAAAACATAGGCCCCCCTTCCTTCCTTTTCTTATTATATTCTCTCCACTTAGCCACTACTTTATCAGGATAGGCCTTTTGTTTCTTTTGCTTCAGAGGTGAAGAATATGTTTCCTTAGCCATATGAGATTTTTCGTTTTCATCTATTTCCTTCACCTTCCTATTTCATCCACCATTCGGGGAAGTATCGACCACTTCCTATTTCTCTGAAAGAGCTAGGATTTCAGCTTACAAGAAAAGATAAAATTATTTTTAATCACTAGAAAAAAAAATTTAATTCTCATTAGAGTATTATCACTCAGAAACATCACTTTGAAATTCATTTTCATAGAACTGCAAGGAATTTTGAATGAATGAAGGAAAAAAACTATAATTGTTGAAAGAATAGTTAGATACATGATAATACGAGACTTAATATTTCCATTCATGATAGTCTCAATTGCAACCAAGATATACTTTACCAGGTTAATCTTATTAATGTTCATTAAGAAGTACATAACATAGATATCACTTTTCTTCAAGGTATCCTTATCCCCTTTTCTCAGAATGACAAAACCATGGACCCATAACTCAGGAATCTGAAGGTTTGTAGATAAATACACAATTTTTAAAGGATTAACTCCCTTCAAAAAAAGAAAATTTTGAGCCTTCTCCTTATTAAATGATCGTGAAGCATCCAGTAATTTGTGAGTACAAAATTATGCTTTTCCTTCATAAACAATTACGTTCAAACATCCTTCCTTGCTGTAAGAAAAAGAATAAGTCCTTCCATAGCTCATGAATAAAAATTTATATCTCCCATCTTCTTTGAAAAAACATGTTGTCTTATAAAATTTGATCAGCATTTCTAGATAGATCGGATCCTATTCCTTTGGTTTTGGTATACATAGGCTCTCCCAACCATTAAGCTTAATATTCTTTGAAATGATACAATCATATTTAGCAATAAAAATGCGGTCAACTAACCTCTCACGGTAAATCTACCACTCACAAATTTCAATTACAATCGACATTTATTTCTAAAGAGAGGCTTCAAAAGACATTCAAACATAAGAAATTTTCTTAAAAAAAAGAAAGAACGTAAATAAAGCAGTCGGGATTCAGCACGCTCATGCTTGAAAATAGATGTGGTATAATCATTACTGGGTCCTTATATAGGCAATTGAGGCGATAGTTCACCTTCATTACTTAATCTAATCGTTGAAATAGTCTTGATCAAATCTAACGGTTGAGATGATAACTGAAGAAGGATTTTTATAGGTTTCGATCTTTTGAGGTTTTTAAGGTAAACATTCGAATTCAAGAAATATTGAATCTAAAAAATATTCTTAAACAAGATAAAAATACCAACATAATCGATGATTATTACAAAAAATTATGAAAAAAATCATACCTTCTGGATTTCTAGGAAAATTATTCATAATGAGAAATATTCTCCCTAAATACGTAATGTTTTGACTATGAAAAATTTTGACACTGAAAAGTTTTAACTACAGATATTTTGACTACGAAAAATTTTGACTAAGGAAAATTATGACAATAAAAAATTGTCACTAAAAAGAAAATGTACCCCCCTATGAAAAAGAGTCTCTTACTGTAAGGAGATAGGTTTCAATAAGAATTTAATATAGAATATTAATTTATAGTTATCATTCCTGAATTATGTTTAATATATTCAAATCTATCATAGGGTAATGATTTTGTGAAAATATCAGCAAGTTGATCGTGTGTTTTGGTAAATTGAAGAATGATATCTCTTTTTTGTTTCTGATCCCTAATAAAGTGATGCCTAATATTTATGTGTTTTGCATGAGAGTGATGTGTAGTGTTTTTACTCAAGGCAATGGAATGAGTATTATCACAAAATATAAGTTTATTTGTAAAACTCATACCATAGTTCGTGATTGTGTGTTGCATCCACAACACATGAGCACAACAACTTCCAACTGCTAAATATTCAGATTCAGTAGTGAAAAGTTCCAATGAGTGTTTCTTTTTTAATGACCAAGAAACTAATAAATCTCTTAAAAAATGACAAGTTCTGGATGTACATTTCCTATCCATTCTACATCCTCCAAAGTCAGTATCTTAAAATCTTTTTATAATAAAATCATATCTTGAAGTATAAAAGAGTCGTAAATGCATAGTTCCCTTTAAGTAGGGAAAATTTTTTTTCACTACCTTTAAAAGAGATTTTTTAAGATTGAATTGAAATCTAGCACATAAGTATACAAGAAAATTTAATTCTGGATGACTAGTTGTCAAGTATAGTATACTTCCTATAATACCTCTAAATGATGTTTGATCTACTGGTTTCCTACCTTCATCAAGATCAAGTGAATTTAAAGTACCAATTGGCGTACATATACACTTTGTGTTTTCACATCCTTACATTTTAAGAAGATATTTAATATACATATGGTGAGATATAAAAATTCTTTCTAGTTTATGAGAAATTTGACAACCACGGAAAAATGTTAACTCACCCATCATACTATTTTCAATTATATATTTCATTAGATTCAAAAAAGAATCAGTTATAGATTGCTGAGATGAACCAAATATAATTTCATCAACATAAAATTAAATGATCAAAACATTTTTCTTCTCTTTCTTTATAAAAAGGTTTGGATCAACATATCCCTTAATGTAATTACTTTGTTACAAAAATCCTGTAAGTCTATCATACCATGCTCTAGGGGCTTGTTTAAGTCCATATAAAGCATTGGTATGTTTGAAAACATGTTCAGGATGTTTTGTATCCTCAAATCCAGGATGTTGTTCAACAAAAACTACCACATGAACATATCCATTAAAGAAAGAACATTTAACATCTATTTGAAATTTTTTGAAATTAATGAATGCTGCAAAGGCTTGTTGAATACGAATAGATTCATGTCTATCTACTAGAGCATAGGTTTCTTCATAGTCTATTACTTAATGTTTATTATAGCATTTAACATCCAATATAGATTTATTTCTTACTATGATTCCATTTTCATCACACTTATTTCTAAAGACCCATTTTACTCAAACAACAGAAGTTTCCTTAAGTCTTTTATCCAAGATCCAAACATTATTCCTTTCAAATTAATTTAGCTCATATTGTATTTATTTTATCCAATCATCATCACTTAAAACTTCATCAGTTCTTTTATGTTCTAATTGATAATGGAATTTAAATTTTCTACTTAATTTCATATGGAACTTCTAGTCCATACAGGTTGATTTACATCACCAATGATTCTATCATAAGGATGATTCTTAAGAAACAACTGAGTTGGGTTTTGTAAAACCTATTCCTCAACATATGGTAGGAAATATTCTGGGGTAAATAGGTCAGAAACATTTTCTAAAAAATTTCTTTATTAGAAAGATCTTCTACCAGGGATTGGTAATCAGTTTTCAAAACAAATCGAATGATGTTAGTTGAGGCTGTTTAAAAATAAAAATATTTGTTTGATCAAAATTAATATGTACTGTTTCTTTTATTGAAAAATTTATAAGACTTAGATGTTTGGGAGTATCCTAAGAAAATTCCTTCATCCGATTTAGGTGTGAATTTATGTAAATTATCTTTAGTATTCAGAATAAATTCTTTTTAACTAAATACATTGAAATAGGATAGTCTATGTTTTCTACAATTCCATTACTCATAAGGGGTGTTGTTAAGAAAAGGACTAATCGAAACACGATTTATAATATATCAACCTTTACTTACAGCTTTAGCCCAAAAAAGATTACCTATTGAATATTCACTCAACATGGTTCTAGTTTTATCTTTAAGAACTAAATTTCTTCTTTCAACAACACCATTTTTTTTATGTTTTCTTGGTGGTGAGAAGTTATGAGTAATGCCTTTTCTACTACAAAAATGTTCAAAAGAAGAATTTTGAAATTCTCCTCCATGATCACTATGAATAGTTATCAATGGAAGGTTTTTCTCATTTTTAACTTGGTCTCTATAAATTTTGAAATAAGAAAAAAATTATTTTTTTTTAGAAAATATACCCACATAAATCTGGGGTAATCATCAACTTGTTCAAATACAAAATATTTTCCCTTAATCCTTCTAGTTTGTGTTGGAACAAAAATATCCATATTCACAACCTGTAATGCATTAGTAGTTTAGACATCATCGACTAATTTAAAACATTATTTATGTGTCATGACATATTTAAAAGGATCAAAAACTTTTGAAAAATTAAATCTAAGCTATGGTAGATCCTTTACTAGTCTTTTCATAGAGAGTTTTCATAGGTTCCTAAGGACACAATGTCTTAACCTTCTATGCCATAACCAAGAATTGTATTTCATTACACTAAGACACGGTAGATCATGGATCTTAAGGTCTTATTTGTTTAGTGTGTATACATTCTCTTACATATTGGCAAAAAGAATACATTCATCTATAGAATTGTGTACAAAGAACTTCTCATTCCTAAAATTCAAAAGGTAACCATGATCAATTAATTGAATTACGATAATATGGTTGTGTTGAGGCCCTTAACAAATTAAGAATTTGAAATCAATGTTTTTCCAAGAGTATTAATGTTACCTATACCTATAATTTATCCCTAATAATTATCTCTGAATGTTACTTTTCCTCTTTTTTCATGATAATATTTTCGATGCAGTTTTTGTTAAAAGTCATGTGCCGAGAACATCCACTATCCAAGTACCATGTATTGTTGTTGGTACTATCTTTTTTTTCTTGAGAATAATAGTGTTAGAATTTTGGAACCCAAACTTTTTTGGATCTAGAATCTTCAAAAATCGATATTTTAGAAATCCATATTTTCTTAGAAAAATAATATTTATGAAAACCTAAAGACTAATTTTTTATTAAGGAACAATTTTTTTTACCCAATGTACACCACAATGACACTTAGTGGAGAATGGAGCACTTTGAGGAACAAAATAATTTTTACTAAAAAATGGTTTTGAAAGAGTATAACGAAATCCAGAATTAATCCTTTAAGGTCGAATTTGGGAATAAATCTTATCATATTTTTCCTTACCTAAGGTAAATTTTAACAAAAACATCCTTAAGGAAAATATTTTTGACATCACTATAATAACTATGTTTTTACCCTAAAAATTATTATTTTTATCACTACAGTTAGTCTCTAAAATATGGTTCTTAGAAATTACTTTTTTTAGATCCTTAGAATGTTTACCCTTCTCAGAATTCACTTCCTCATGTTTTTTTAAATACCTTCAAAATCATAAATTTTCTTATCAAGATCTTTAGAAATATCTAATAATTCTTTAGTAAGAATATAAATTCTAGAATTTTCTTTATCAAGTTTTATCTTGAATTTAGAAAATTTATTATCAAGAAGCTTAGCAAACCTAGATACTTCTTCATAAATAGGTAAAATATTTTCTTCATTAGAAGAAGATTCTTCATTGAAAGATTCAAAAAATTTATTATCACTATAATTAGAATTCATGGATACCATTTTTATAGATTCAACATTGTGTACCTTTTACATTAAAAAATGATTTTAAATGTGTAACATGGAAATTAAACCAATATTCATTAGACCAAAATATTCATACTATGAGGTTTCAACAGAAGTGTCTCCACCTCTAGCACTCTATGTGTCCTTAGCTTTCAAAACATTCTTATCGTTAACTTTTTGTACTTATTTATATTTCTCTTAGAATTATTTTCCTTTGTATCCTTTTTATTAAGAATATGACCATCTATCCTTATATGCCCAGCTCTTTTTCATTCATAACAAGTAACTTCAGAGTCTTTATTTTCCTTTCATTCTTTCTTCTTAAATCTATACTGAAAGTCTTTCTTCCCAACTAACTTGGTCATCCTTTGATCAAGATTAGCTAGCTAATTCTCAGAATGTTCACCTTCACTTGATTCAGATAAAACGTTGACTTTCTTTGACTTGGATCGTGTAACCCATTCAGGATTCTTGAATTTAGTAGTAGTAAAGGCTACACTTCCATTGATATTCTTCTTGTTATTCAAATCGGCATCTCTTTTCATTCTAGTATAATGTTGAAGAAGAGTTCCAAAAATTTCATCAAGAGTAATATGAGATACATTCTTATTTTTATCAATAGCTATTCTCTTATATTCCCAATCAATCAGAATGATATCTATAATATTTTCTATAAGTGACTAATCGTCTAAACCTTTCTCACTCATGAATTTTAAATTATTAACAATATTAATAAACCTTTCCTGTTCCTTGCACACTATTTCTCTATAAAGAAATAAAAATCCATGATATTATTCCCTAAGCATAGCTCTTCTTGTTTCTATAACCTTGGATGTACCGAAATGAGTAACTTTCAACATCTTCCAAATACAATTTGTATCTTCAAAAGATGAAATCTGACTGTATATATTCCTGGTCATGGAACACAACAAATTATTTCATATTGTGTAGTTTAGTTGATATTCTGAGTTTTTTTGATTAGTAAATGTTCTAAATTAATTATCTGGAATCTTGTAATATCCTATAATCATAATAAAGTTGTCCACTCCAGCATTAACAAAAAAATTCTTCATACGATCTCTTTAATATTCATAATCTTTCTCATCAAATATAGGTGGTATTTTAGGATTTATATTGTCAATCGAACCAACATTCATTCCTTCCATCTAAAAGAAAATATCTTTCCACAATAACTTTTTAATATTAAAAGTTTGTAAACAAGGATAAGACTCATAAACAATGAAAATATTGAGAACAATGAAATATTGATGAAGAAAACTTATTTGTAAATATAAGTATTTCAGAGACCCCCTTTGATAACAGTTGGAGGATTGAAATATGAATTTAGATGCTCAGTTACAAGAGGGGATGAATTTTAAGTTTAAAAACATTCATTTTTAACCTTAATGAAAATTATGTTTAGAAAAGTTAAACAATATGAATTCATAATACCTCTTAGTTTTTCAATCTTTCTATGTTCTGAAAATATGGTTCTGGAAATGAAACATAAGAAATGTTTACAAGGAAAATAGTTTACCTTAATGTGTATTGAATCTTATTAATTAGATTACACAAGCACAAAAAAGTATAATATAGTTAAAATTTTCTTATTAAACAAATAGTAGTGGAAAATTAACTTTTAGTAAAAACAAGTATCATGTATGAAATTCTTTAACCCAAAGAGAAGGGTATCCAATAACCTTGGATAATGGTTCCTTGATTTATACTTTTAGGAAAGTCTATCTTACCCACACCAGAGTAAGACCTCGATAGGAATATCGGAATCTTCCATGCTATCCCCTAAAGACCTCGAACTATAAGGTAGTCGGAACCTCTGTCTTTTTATCCCCATAAGTCCTATAAATTTCAAGGAAGTCAGAACCTCTATCTTGATATCCCCAAAGTCCCTGATTTTACACTGTAAAAATTTGAGTTGCACAAAGCAAGCTAAACAAGATGTTCAGTACGCACAAGGCATGAGAATCTCTATCTCTCTATAAATCACTTCAGAAACATGAAACCTCTAGATTGATCGATTTAGTTATGAGCATGTCCAAATGATATCCTATTTATAGGAATTATCCCAACGGTCAGCTCCCTCCTCCAATGGTCATATATTTCCTTGAATCAAAGAGCAACTTGTACATCTGTCACTCTAATAATGGTTAATTAGAAACAGATTTCATGGCATAATTTCATAAATATAACAAGAAAAAGAAACATATGGATTCTTAACCAAATAAAATTGTCCAGAGTCTAAGGAAAATAAATTTTGTTGTCTATGTAAATAAACACTTGGAGACTATAAATCATAAATATTCAGATTCTGTTTTTTCAAGGAATTCGGAACCTGAATTCTATAGATTTCGCTGTATGAATTCCAATGAATTAGATGTCTTAATTATAATGAATTTGGAGTCTTAATTCTATGAAATTAGGATTCTGAAATCTAAGGAATTTGGATTCTTAATTCTGAGAAATTCAGAACCTGAATTCCGAGGAATTCAGAATCTAGATTCTGAGGAATTCGGAGTCTGAATTTCAAAGAATTCAGAGTTTGAATTTCTTAAAATTCAATGTCTGAATTTTAGTGATTTCAAAATCTAAAAATAGAATACTCTATATCTAAGGATTTATAAGATTCTGATGTTTTAGATACGAAACCTATTTTTAGACATTAGAGATAAACGGAGTTAGAATAAGAGAAATTATAAAATGAACAATGAAAACATAGGTAAGGATAAAAATATCATTAGGGACGAAAAATTTTCCTTATTAAGATAATTTTTAATGAAAATAGAATTTTCCATAAGATAAGCTATTTGTGATTTTTAAAACATGAAGGAATGGAAAAGTCATAAATAATTCTTATTAACTCAACATCCATATACCATATATCTTTCCTCTTCTTTGACATGTTTCCTATAAGGTCAAATTAATCGAAGATTTGTTTTGGTACCCATATTTTTTTGGGTCCAGTTGTTTTATCTATTAAAGTCATAATAATCCAAAAAGATCTAGTTTGATCAACACTCTTATAATAAAAATTTTATAATGATTTCTGAATAATGAAAATGTTTGGCACTACATAATTGAGTTTTCCATAAATATTAGTCATTAGCATAATTCAAATTATTACCACAGTAAAAAAAATTTACAATAGACATGCTTTTTCTGTTAGAATTGGGAATAAAATAGTTTTTGTATAGTTTGGGGTTTTCACCCTTATTTCCTATACCAAATCATTCCTTTTATTATATTTTTATAAAAAATTTCATTTAAAATATTTTCTCCTTTTGTAAATATAAGAGTATCAATTTTATTAGTTTGTACTTCATCCTGTAGTTTTTTAATCCTATTTTCATGGTTTGTATAGTTTGTAATAGATGAACTAAATTTCTCAATTAATTCATGATTTTGTTTAAGTAAAGTTTCACTTTATCCTAAAATAACATTTTGAATATTTTTTAATGATTTGTGTTTCTTTAATATATAGTCATATTTTTCTTCTAGAATAGTACATTAGGCAGCCATTTTATCTTTTGAGTAACTATAATAATAATCAGATGAATAGTAGGATTGTACCTTCTCTTCTGTAATATCTCGAGATTTTATAAGATATATTCTTTTTAATTTCTTTCATATCTTTTGTTGTACGATACACCAAGATTATCTTGTGCTATACGCAACACCGTATTAGCTTGGAGTATACGCAACACTAATCCTAGATCGTGTTACAAACAATTTCATGTTTGTTTGAGAGTAGTTATTCTTCAAAACATTGAGTATATATATATATTCAATTTATTTTGTTATACGCAGCAACAAAGGAGTTGTGCACTACACGCAACCCTAACTTGGCATGCATTACACGCAATCATGAACTTCCTCGATAGTGTGTGTTGTATGCAATACTGGATTTTAATAAACAACGATATATTATTATAATATTATTATGAACTAGCCGTTATGAATAGTAATACCCACTTTTTGAAATTTTTTAAATTTTATCTTTTAAAATGGACATCATTTTTGAGTTTGGAATATCGAAATTAGCTTAGGGGGAAATTTTGGTACTTTTCGGATAACTTTCATTTTCTGATGAATAGTGAAAATTACCTTTTTAATCGAAATAATTAATAGTGATAAGTTATTAATTCGATTGGTTTAAAGTATATTTAGAATATATTTTTACAATTTAATACAATGTTGTCCATTTGATGTAATTTTACATTTAAACAAGACATAAACACGTGTCAATCTTTTGATAGTTATTATTTCTAAAGAACACACTATTTGTTTTGACGACGGGAATTAATTTTTAAATTAATTAATAGAACTGATATGTTTTGAATTTGGTAAAATATACATCATTTTTGTGTTCATAATATCAAATATATCTTATGCCTAATTTTTGGTATTTTTCTGGAAACTTTCATTTTTTTGATGAATAGTAAAACCACTAAGTCGTAGTAAAAAAAATGATTCTTTCATAAAACATAATTTTACTGCTGCTGTGTGTGTAATTTAAAAAATCTGAGAGACACGGTTGATGTCATTAAGTAAAATGTGGTTCAATGAGATGAAAATAATTTTTGGTGAATAGTAACTTTTTACTTTTTTTTACCACGGTTAAAAGTAAATAGGGTAATTAAGGGTAAACATGATATTATTGTTAACCTAACACATGTCCTAATTATGTTGGATAAGTTTAATTCGACCAAAAACAATCTTAGGAATAAAATATGACCATTTAGGCCCACTTGGATTAGATTAGGTCATTTATTATTAATTTATTTAAAGAAGGGTTAAAATAGTTAAAATCAATGTTTAATAAGTAAATCATTTTTAATATAGGGTTATACAAAAGATAAATTCGACTATAAATATTCCTTAGAAATATACAAATATATCCTACCTAATGATATTTAATTTTTAATTTTTAGACATTAAATAATTTAATTTATTTATGACACAATGTTGATGCTGTAAGTATTTTATTAATGACATATTGACAAAATTGATGTTATAAATACCCAAATAAATGTAATTTTTGACTTTTTATGAATTAAAATAATTTTCTATGTTAATATGACATGTTAGTATTGATTTTATTCACTTTTGGAGAACTAATCTTTCTGTTATGATATTCACAAAAATCAATTACCAAATACTATCAAAATTGACATAAAATATTTTTTAAAACAAATATTATATTATTAATCGTTATTTTATTCCTAAAAATATAAGGTTCATCCAAATGACTTATATAAGGTTATATATATTAACAATAAACATCTTGGGGTTCGTTTGGCTTGTTATAGTAAGTTCATTAACCTTATAGTGTAAGAAAACAAGAAGACACGGTAAAAGTAAATTTTTTAACTTTAAATTAAATCTAAATGATAAGGTTAAAATATGAACCTAAACTTGTCTAAATTATATTTGATGAGAGGATTTCGACCCATCCCAACCTTAGGTTCTAAATATATCAATTTGGAGCTCTTTTAAACCGAATATGACTTTATAATAAAATAATATTTTTAGTTTTCCAAAGGTTCCCCTCTCCTCCATTATAAAAGGGAACCTCCTCCCTCTCTTCCTCACACCACATTGAGCCTTGAAGATCGGCCAACCCCTGCCAAATTATCTTCTCCACTTCCATATAAACATCCTAGAGGTTCTTGTATTCTTCAAAGTCCAATCTTAGTTCCCTAAGAGGAGGTTTCAAAAAGGCGTGTCGAAAGAAGAGGTAATATCCGTTACCGATTCTTTCAACTTTATTTCTTATTATACTTATTTTTCAATAGTTGTTTCATTATGATGTAATAACATAAGTATCTCTCATATACTGATATGTTATTATAAATATGAAACAACCATATTTTACAATATATCCATCCTACGGAAAACGAAATCACCGCGCTTGTGTACGTACAGAATACTGTCTCCACGCCGTGGTGTAATCAATTTTCCACTATCACCTTACATGGTTGGGTATAATGGTGTAAATAATGACTATATATGATTATTGTAATGTGATATTGATTCTGAAATAGTATACATAAACTCCAATTCAATTCCACGATCATGGGAATGATATCATCGCTTGTGCGTACGTACGGACTACCGTCTCCACAAACGCGATGAGATTTACTTTCCATGATTAACCTTTCAAGAATGATTATAAAGTATATATAACGAATAATAATGAAATATATGGCATAATAATGCTACTAGATTTAATTAATATATATTTATATATATTTCATCTATTTAATTTCATTAAATTCAATAAGGAAACGAAAACAGCGTTCATGCGTACGTACGGCCTACCGTCTCCATGAACGGTGTATTTCATTCCTTTTATCAATATATAATATATATGTATATGATGAATATATAATATATATAAATCATTTTTTACATTCTGGAATTATGTAAATCAGGATATAAGTAATAATATCAAGAACGACAAGTCGAAACATATACGATAAATGAAATGATTTTACACAAAACACAGCTTTTACATGGAATTTACAAAAGAACGGGTAATATAATGTCATAAGTGAAAAATATATGATATCATAACAATTAATATGATTCATTAATAAGTCAATCACATTATTTAAATCATTATACAGGAGGTTCGGATACGTATGAAGTATATCGGACCTATGGTAAGGGATAATTTTGAAAATATCATTTTTATCCAAGATTGCATATTCCTAAGTATTTACTGGGGTTATTGTTATCATCCATATCTATGTTTCCTAAAAATGGAATCATATATGTTTAAATTCATTTTTACCCATTTTGACTTTTACCCAATGGTATGGAAGGAATCTTTTTTTACCCTACAAGGTACTTTTTGACTTTTTCAACAAAAAGTACGGGAAGAATGTTTTTTAACTTATACGATATGAAAGGATTTTTACGGTTTTATAAAGCATTTTTTTCATGAAGCTTCCTCCAAAATATTTCATGAATATTTTCAACAAAATCATTTTCTTTTAAAATTTCATGGAATTTTGTGAAAAGAAAATGATTTTGAAGAAAAAAGGATGTTTTCCTCAAGAATTCATTTCAAGTGTTTTATCAAAACCATTTTTCATCTAAGATGACATTATTTCATTTGTGTATGTTTCAAGTATAATGTCTCTATGATTTACATGGTTTCACTTCTCTTATTATGAAATGATATCCATTTACTTTATATGGATTATGTGATGATGGGATGATTTTCATGAAACCCATTTTATTTATTGGGTTTTTATGAATGATGTATGTTTATTTTATGGCACAAGTAATAATGATTTCATTATGAGATGGGTGGGACCTATATCCCACTCCAATGCATTGGGAAAGATTTATATCTCATGAGATAGACATGGCTGGAACGGCAAGTTAAACCAAATCAGTAATACAGGACTGGAACGAGGAGTGAACTCGATTCAGAAAGGGACTTTGTCCACTAAGATGGTCTTGGCAGCAATGGCTTGGCTAATATGGAAATCATATCATGTGAATAATGGTTTAAATAATTACACGTTTTATTCCCATGCTATTTTATCATTATTAATGTTTCTTTATGATCTATGCCTTACGTACTTCCATGTTTTATGTCATTTCTCAAGCTTTTGATGTTTAAACATTATGTTCATGTTTTTAAGTTCAAATATATATGGTATGTTTTATTTTATCCATTCTTACCCTTACTGAGAATTTTTTCTCACCCTTTTTATGTTTTCTTTTCCCCAGGATATATAGAAAGGTTTTAGGTAAGAAAAAAAGGGGAAGATATTTATGGGAGATGTTGAAGATCTTTCACCACGATTAGAAGATTACGTTCCATGTTTTCAAAGACACTAAACTATTATTGTCATTGTGTGTCTGTTTTTGTTATGTATTAAGTATTCCACAAAAGTAATGTAATGTCCATGTACATCAAGATTCGGGTCTCTACAGTTGGTATCGGAGGAAAGGATTAGTCATCCTTTGGAAACTAGGATGCGAAAACATTAGTGAGATCCCTAGAGATATTTCTATGGTATGTCTATGGATGTCGCTAAGGATAAGTATACGTATAGGATATAGTCCTAGAACTGTGTTACCAATCATAGAATTTAACCTAAGATGTTAGATATTGAGTGTACTCCCCATTTACTATGTTGTTTTCCCTAGTGTGATTTTTTCCTCTCACACTATTCTTTTTGGGTTTTAGGAAATGGCTGGAAACAGGAAGATTCACGATAATGGAGGATATAACGGACAATGGAATGATATTCATCATGAGCAACCAAATGAAATAGGATTTGGAAGTCCAAGTATCATTATTATGCCTAATCATCAATCTCGTAATATGATCAATAATCTCAACTTTGGTATGTTTCCTGACATATATAATAAGAGAAAGATGGAGTTTCATGATGATCAAAGAGGAAAGAAAGGTCAATTTCTCTCATGTAAATCATGTGGGAAGAAGCATCAGGGAGATTGTTTCAAAGGAACTGGAAGATGCTTTGGGTGTCGAAAAGAAGGACACAAATCCAGTAAGTGAAAAGGAAAAGGATCATTTAACACCATGGACAAGTATAATGGTATTTCTACGACCTCAACAATGATTAGATGTTTTAAATGTGGAATGTATGGGCATTATGCAAACCAATGCCCTAAGAGAAAATCTCATGAAGAAAATCAGCATGGTCATATGAGTAGTATTTATGTGGATGATGATGAGAGACTACAAATGAAATATGAGATGAAATAAATGATGAAGCTCAGTCAGTGGTTTAAGAAGTTAGTGGAATGATGGTATGTTTATAAATAATAATATATTGTACTATGGAATAAAGAATCATCTAAGGATTATTACACTATTGTTTTTCCTAAAGTATTTGAATGTATATGTTGAATGGTACCGGTAACCATGGAAGGTTATTCAGATATTTTTGGAAAGTAGATGATATGATCATAATGAAGGGATAAGAAGATAATGAGATGTTTTATTATATTCATGAGCTCATGACTCATATAAGGAATAAGTGATATTATGGTTTGAGTATATAGAATTTTTGGGATTTTGGTATGTGGAGAGAGTTACCTTTTGATAGTATTCATGTTTTCACTAAGGTTCTATGGTAATTTATGTTTCAAGGGAATATATGACTAAGGTATTCATGTGTTTGGAATACAGCCAACAAGATATATCTTATGATATATGTGGGATAAGTTCTTATATTCACATTCTTGGTAGACAACCTTTCTAGTAATTGTTTTCTTTATACAATGATCTTGGACCGAAGTATTTTAGATAATCCTAAAGATTGGAATGGATTATGTTGGACATAAGTTAGTATTGTATAAAGATAAAACTTTTTTTTGATATTATTGATGGGATGTTATAGTAATATATTTTTATAAAAAAGAAAACCTGCAGGACTGGCAACAACCCATCGCGTCAGACAAGGCTGTGGGAATATAACTCACAACTGAAATGCAACTGGACTTTATCGCATACCACTGGACTACAGGAAGTCCCTGGTCAGTAGAAACTAGTTTTATTTTATTAAGCGGTATGATATATGAAGTATAAGTTCATTTTTGGAACCATATATGATTAATCTAACCATATGATTGACTTATAACTTTTTCTAACCTTTTGTTTGAAACAGATGGAATGACCCATCATTCTATCACATGATCTGCTAACACATCATGAATAACAAATTCAACTTCATTTTTTTAAGGAATGAAGTGGAAATTGTTAAATTCACGAACAATAGTGAGATTATAACAAAATCATGTAAGTATTTTTTTTTATTCATCAACATTAGGGAAATGATCCTGAAAACCAAAAATGTTGTCCTAGTGACCTTATATCCGATGAATCAGATGGTACCTTAGATCATCACAAAATATATGGCTTTGTGATTGTTGGATTTTTCATAGCCATGTTCTCTACCACTCTCAATCAGAACTTGATGGTTAGATTTATCCTCCATATCCATATTTTCACCTATATTCTCCTATGTAGAAACACAGTATTAGTTTATTTGGGTAACCATTACGTTTCATACTTTAGTTTTTTAAGATAAGTTTTGGTATTCCTTTTTACGATGTGGGTTTCAATTAAATAAACTTTAAAGTAGAAAACCATTTATAACCCCGACAAATTTCGAGGGAGAAATTCATTTTAAGGGGGGTAGAATGTAATAACCTGAGATTTTATAAGATATATTCTTATTAATTTCTTTCATATCTTCTGTTGTACGATACACCAAGATTATATTGCGCCATATGCAACACCGTATTATCATGCAGTATACGCAACACAAATCATAGATCACGTTACACACAATTTCATGTTTGTTTGATAGTAGTTATTCAAAAAAACATTGAGTATTTATATATATTCAATTTATTTTTTTATACGCAGCAACAAAGGAGTCATGCACTACATGCAACCCTGACTTGGCTTGCGTTACACGCAATCGTGACCTTCCTCGATAGGATGTGTTGTACGCAATACCGGGTTTTACTAAACAACGATATATTGTTATAAAATTATTATAAACTAGCCATTATGAATAGTAATACCCACTTTTAGAAATTTTATAAATTTTATCTTTTAAAATGGACTTCATTTTGGAGTTCAGAATATCAAAATTAGCTAAGGGTGAAATTGTGGTACTTTTCGAATAACGTTCATTTTCTGATGAATAGTGAAAATTACTTTTTTAATCGAAATAATTAATAGTGATAAATTATTAATTTTAGTGATTTTAAAGTATATTTAGAATATATTTTTACAATTAAATACAATGTTGTTCATTGGATGTAATTTCACATTTAAAGAAGACATAAACAACTGTCAATCTTTTGATAGTTATTATCTCTTAAGAACACGCTATTTGTTTTGACGATGGGAATTAAATTTTAAATTAATTAAGACAACTGATATGTTTTTGATTTGGTAAAATAGACATCATTTTTGAGTTCATAATATCAAATATATCTTAGGCCTAATTTTTGGTATTTTTCTGGAAACTTTAATTTGTTGATGAATAGTGAAACCACTAAGTGTTAGTTAAAAAAAATGAATTTTTCCTAAAACATAATTTTACCACTCCTGTGAGTGGAATTTCAAAAATCATAGAGACACGGTTGATGTTAGTAAGTAAAATGTGGTTCAATGAGATGAAAATAATTTTTGGTGAATATTAACTTTTTACTTTTTTTTACCACGGTTAAAAGTAAATAGGGTAAATATGGGTAAAAATGATATTATTATTACCCTAACACGTGTCCTAATTCTATTGGATAAGTGTAATTCGACCAAAACAACATTATAAATATAATATGACTATTTAGGCCCACTTGAATTAGATTAGGAAATTTATTATTAATTTATTTAAAAAAGGGTTAAAATAGTTAAAATCAATGTTTAATAAGTAAATCATTCTTAATATAGGGTTATACATAAGATAAATTCGACTATAAATATTCATTAGAAAACTAAAAATATTTCCTACATAGTTATATTTAATTTGTAATTTTTAGACATTAATTAATTTAATTTATTAATGACACAATGATGATTCCATAATCATTTTATTAGTGAAATATTGAAATAATTAATGTTATAAATACCCAAATAAATGTAATTTGAGACTTTTTATGAATTCCAATAATTTTCTATGTTAATATGACATGTTAGTATTGATTCAATTTACTTTTTTTGAACTAATCTTTCTGTTATAATTTTCACAAAAATCAATTACCAAATAGTATCAAAATTGACATAAAATACTTTTTAAAAACAATATTATATTATTAATCGTTATTTTATTTCTAAAAATATAAGGTTCGGCCAAATGACTTATATAATGTTATATATATTAATAATGAACATCTTGGGGTTTTTCTGTCTTGTTATAGTATGTTTATTGTCCTTATAGTGTAAGAAAACCAGAAGACACGGTAAACGTAAAATTATTTAACTTAAAGTTACATCTAAATGATAAGGTAAAATAGGAACCTAAACTTGTATAAATTCTATTGGATGAGAGTATTTCGATCCATCCCCACCTTAGCTTCAAAATAAATCAATTTGGAGTTATTTAAAACAGAATATGACATTATAATAAAATAATACATTTAATTTTCCAAAGGTGCCCCTCTCCTCCCTTATAAAAGGGCCCCTTCTCCCTCTCTTCCTCACACCACATTGAGCCTTCATGCTCGGCCAACCCCTAACAAATTATCTTCTCCACTTCCCTAGAAATATCCTAGAGGTTCTGGGCTTCTTCAAAGACCAATCTTAGTTCCCTAAGAGGAGGATTCAAAATGGTGTGTCGAAAGAAGAGGTAATATCTATTACCGAATCTTTCAACTTTATTTCTTCTTATACTTATTGTTATTTAGTTTTTTAATTATGAAGTAATAAAATAAGTATCTCTCATATAGGGATATGTTATTATAAGTATGAAAAACCATATTTTACAATCTATCCATCCTACGGAAAATGAAATCACCGCGCGTGCGTACATACGAAATACCATCTCCACGCCGTGGTGTAATCTATTTTCCACCATCACCGTTCTTGGATGTGTATAATGGTTTAAATAAAGACTATATATGATTATTGTAATGTGATATTGATTCTTAAATAGTATACATACACTCCAATACAATTCCACGATCATGGGAATGATATCATCGATTGTCCGTACGTACGGACTACCGTCTCCACGAACGTGATGAGATTTATTTTCCATGATTAACCATTCAAGAATGATTATAAAGTATATATAATAAATAATAATGAAATATATGGCATAATAATTCTACTGGATATATGTATATATTTATATTTCATCTATTTAATTTCATTCAATTCAATAAGGAAATGAAAACAGCGTTCATGCGTACGTACGGCCTACCGTCTCCATGAACGGTGTATTTCATTCCTTTTATCAATCTATAATATATATGTATATGATGAACATATAATATATATAAATCATGTTTTACATTCTGGAATTATTTAAATCAGGATATATGTAATAATATCAAGAACTAAAATTTGAAACATATACGATAATTGAAATGATTTAACCCAAAACACTACTTTTACATGGAATTTACAAAAGAACGGGTAATATAAAGTCATAAGTGAAACATATATGTTATCATAACAGTGAATATGAATTTTTAATAAGTCAATGACATTATTTAAATCATTATACAGGAGGTTCGGATACGTACAAAGCATATTGGACCTAAGGTAAGGGATAATTTTGCAAATCTCATTTTTATCCGAGATTGCATATTCGTAAGTATTTACTGGGTTTATTGTTATCATCTTGGTCCCTGTTTCCTAAAAATGGTTTCGTGTATGCTTAAATTCATTTTTACCCATTTTGACTTTTATCCAATGGTATGGATGAAATCTTTCTTTTATTTACCCTATAAGGTACTTTTTGACTTTTTCGAATAAAATTACGAGAAGAATGTTTTTTAACTTATACCTGATGGAAGGATTTTAAAAGTTCTATAAAGCCTTGTTTTCATGAAGCTTCCTCCAAAAGATTTCATGACTATTTTCAACAATATCCTTTTCTTTTAAAATTTCATGGAATTTTGTGAAAATAAAATGATTTTGATGAAAAAAGGATATTTTCCTCAAGAATTAATTTCAAGTGTTTTATCAAAACCATTTTTCATCTAAGATGACATTATGTCATATGTGTATGTTTAAAGTATAATGTCTCTATGATTTACATGGTTTCACTTCTCTTATTATGAAATGATATCCATTTCTTTTATATAGATTATGTGATGATGGGATGATGTTTATGAAACCCATTTTATTTATTGGGTTTTTATGAATGATGTTTGTTTATTTTGTGTCAAAAGTAAGAATGATTTAATATGGGATGGGTGGGACCTATATCTCCTTCCAATGAATTGGGTAATGATTTATATCTCATGAGGAAGACATGGCTGGAACGACAAGTTAAACCGGTTCAGTAATATAAGACTGGAAGGAGGAGTTAACTCGATTCAGAAAGGGACTTTGTCCACTAAGATGGTCTTGGCAGCAATGCCTTGTCTAATATTGAAATCATATCATGTGATTAATGGTTACCACAATTACATGATTTATTCCCATGCTATTTTATCATTCATAATGTTTCTTTATGATCTATGCCTTACGTACTTCCATGTTTTATGTCATTGCTCAAGATTTTGATGTTTAAACATTATGTTAATGTTTTTAAGTTCAAATGTATATTGTATGTTTTATTTATTCCATGCTTACCCTTACTGAGAATTTGAGCTCACCATTTTTATGTTTTCTTTTCCCCAGGATATAAATAAAGGTTTTAGGTAAGGAAAAAAGGGGACGATATTTATGGGAGATGTTGAAGATCTTTCACCACGATTAGATGATTACGTTCCAAGTTTCCAAAGACACTAAACTATTACGGTCCTTCTGTGTCTATTTTTGTTATGTATTAAGTATTCCACAAAAGTAATGTAATGTCCATGTATGTCAAGCTTCGGGTCTCTACAGTTGGTATCAGAGGAAAGGATTAGTCAACCTTTGGAAACTAGGATACGAAAATGATAGTGAGATCCATAGAAATATTTCTAAGGTATGTCTAGGGATATCCCTAAGGATAAGTATACGTATAGGATATAGTCCTAGAACTATGGTAACGATGTTAGAATCTAACCTAAGATGTTAGATATTGAGTGTACTCCCCATTTACTATGTTGTTTTCCCTAGTATGATTTTTTCCTCTCACACTATTTTTTTTGGGTTTTAGGAAATGTCTGGAAACAGGAAAATTCACGATAATGGAGGATATAACAGACAATGGAATGATATTCTTCATGAGCAACCAAATGAAACGGGATTTGGAAGTCCAAACATCGTTATTATTCCTAATCAGCAATCTCATAATATGGTCAACAATCTCAACTTTGGTAAGTTCCCTGACCCAGATAATAAGAGAAAGATGAAGTTTCATGATGATCAAAGAGGAAAGAAAGTTCAATTTCCCTCATGTAAATCATGTGGGAAGAAGCCTTAGGGAGATTATTTCAAAGGAACTGGAAGATGCTATGGGTGTGGAAAATAAGGACCCAAAGCCAGTAAGTGCAAAGGAAAAGGATCAGTTAACACCATGGACTTGGATAATGGTATTTCTACGATATCAACAATGATTAGATGTTTTATATATGGAATGTATGGGCATTATGCAAACCAATGCCCTAAGATAAAATCTCATGATGAAAATCAGCATGGTCATATGAGTAGTATTTATGTGGATGATGATGAAGAGACTACAAATGAAATATGAGATGAAAGAAATGATGAAGCTCAGTCAGTGGTTTAAGAAGTTAGTGGAATGATTGTATGTTTATAAATAATAATGTATGGTACTATGGAATAAAGAATAATCTATGGATTGATACACTATTGTTTTTCCTAAAGTATTTGAAAGTATATGTTGAATGGTACCGGTAACCTTAGAAGGTTATTCATATATTTTTGGAAAGTTTATGATATGCGCATAATGAAGGGATAAAAAGATAATGAGATGTTTTATTGTATTCATGAGCTCATGACTGATATAAGGACTAAGTGATTTTATGGTTTGAGTATATAGAATTTTTGGGATTTTGGTATGTGGAAAGAGTTAACTTTTGATAGTATTCATGTTTTCACTAAGGTTCTATGGTAATTTATGTTTCAAGAGAATATATGAATAATGTATTCATGTGTTTGGAATACAACCAACAAGATATATCTTATGATATATGTGGGATAAATGCTTATATTCACATTCTTGGTAGAAAACCTTTCTAGTAATTGTTTTTATTATACTATGAGCTTGGACCGAAGTATTTTAGATAAGCCTAAAGATTGGAATGGATTATGTTGGACATAAGTTAGTATTTCCTAAGGATAAAACATTTTTTCGATATTATTGATGGGATGTTATTGTAATGTAGTTTTATAAAAAGGACAACCTGTAGGACTGGTGACAACCCATCGCGTCAGACAAGGCTGTGGGAATCGAACACACAACTGAAGTGCAACTAGCCTTTATTGCATACCACTGGCTAACAGGAAGTCCCTGGTTAGTAGAAACTATTTCTATTTTATTAAGCGGTATGATATATGAAGTATACATTAATTTTTGGAACCATATATGATTAATCTAACCATATGATGGACTTATAACTTTTTCTATCCTTTTGTTTGAAACAGATGGAATGAACCATCATTCTATCACATGATCTGCAAACACATCACGAATAACAAATTCAACTTCATTTTTTTAAGGGATGAAGTGGAAATTGTCCAATTCATGAACAATAGTGATATTGTACCAAAATCATGTAAGTATTTCTTTTAATTCATCAACTTTAGGGAAATGATCTTGAATACCAAAAATGGTGTCCTAGTAACCTTATATCCGATGAATCAGATGGTACCTTAGATCATCACAAATCTATGGATTTATGATTATTGGATTTTTCATAGCCATGTTCTCTACCACTCTCCATCAGAACTTGATGGTTAGATTTCTCCTCCATATCCATATTTTCATCTATATTATCCTATGTGGAAACCTAATATTAGATTATTTGGGTAACCGTTACGTTTCATACTTTATTTTTTAAAGATAAGTTTTGGTATTCCTTTTTACGATGTGGGTTTCAATTAAATAAACTTTCAAGTAGAAAACCATTTATAACCCCAGCGAATTTCGAGGGCGAAATTTAGTTTAAGGGGGGTAGAATGTAATAACCCGAGATTCTATAAGAAATATTCTTTTTAATTTCTTTCATATCTTCTGTTTTACGATACACCAATATTATCTTTCACTATACACAACACCGTATTGGCTTGCATTATACGCAACACTAATCCTAGATCGTGTTACATACAATTTCATGGTTGTTTGATAGTAGTTATTCTAGAAAACATTGAGTATATATATATATTCAATTTATTTTGTTTTACGCAGCAACAAAGGAGTCGTGAACTACACGCAACCCTGACTTGGCTTTCATTACACGCAATCGCGACCTTCCTCAATAGCGTGTGTTGTACGCAATACCGGGTTTTACTAAACAATGACATATTATTATAATATTATTATGAACTAGCCGTTATGAATAGTAATACCCACTTTATGAAATTTTATAAATTTTATCTTTTAAAATGGACTTCATTTTTGAGTTCATAATATCAAAACTAGCTTAGGGTGAAAATTTGGTACTTTTCAGATAACATTCATTTTCTGATGAATAGTGAAAATTACCTTTTTAATCGAAATAATTAATAGTGATAAATTATTAATTTGAGTGGTTTTAAAGTATATTTAGAATATATTTTTACAATTTAATACAATGTTGGTCATTGGAAGTAATTTCACATTTAAAGAAAACATAAACAAGTGGCAATCTTTTGATTATTATTATCTCTTAAGAACACGCTATTTGTTTTTATGACGGGAATTAATTTTTAAATTAATTAATACAACTGATATGTTTTGAATTTGGTAAAATAGACATCATTTTTAGTTCATAATATCAAATATAGCTTAGGCTTAATTTTTGGTATTTTTCTGGAAACTTTCATTTTTTGATGAATAGTGAACCCACTAAGTGGTAGTTAAAAAAATGATGTTTTTCAGAAAAAAAAATATTAACGGTTCTGTGAGTGGAATTTTACAAATCTGGGAGACACAGTTGATGTTAGTAAGTAAAATGTGGTTCAATGAGATGAAAATAATTTTTGGTGAATAGTAACTTTTTTACTTTATTTTACCACGGTTAAAAGTAAATAGGGTAATTAAGGGTAAAAATGATATTATTATTACCTGAACACATGTCCTAATTCTATTGGATAAGTGTAATTTGACCAAAACAACCTTAGGAATAAAATATGACCATTTAGGCCCACTTGGATTAGATTAGGACATTTATTATTAATTTCTTTAAAGAAGGATTAAAATAGTTAAAATCAAAGTTTAATAAGTAAATAATTTTTAATATAGGGTTATACATAAGATAAATTCGACTATAAATATTCATTAGAAAGTTAAAAATATTTTCTACATAATTATATTTAATTTTTAATTTTTAGACATTAAATAATATAATTTATTTATGACACAACAATGATGCAGTAATTATTTTATTAATGAAATATTGACATAATTGATGTTATAAATACCCAAATAAATGTAATTTGATACTTTTTATGAATTAAAATAATTTTATATGTTAATATAACATGTTAGTATTTATTTAATTCACTTCTTTTGAACTAATCTTTATGTTATGAGTTTCACAAAAATCAATTACCAAATAGTATCAAAATTGACATAAAATAGTTTTTAAAACAAATATTATATTATTAATCGTTATTTTATTCCTAAAAATATACAGTTCGGCCAAATGACTTAGATAAGGATATATATATTAATAATAAACATTTTGGTGTTTGTTTGTCTTGTTATAGTATGATAATTAACCTTATAGTGTAAGAAAAGAAGAAGACACGGTAAAAGTAAAATTATTTAACTTAAAGTTAAATCTAAATGATAAGGTTAAAATAGGAACCTAAACTTGTATAAATTCTATTTCATGAGAGGATTTAGACCAAGTCCCACCTTAGCTTTGAAATAAATCAATTTGGAGCTATTTATAACCGAATATGACTTTATAATAAAATAATATTTTTAGTTTTCCAAAGGTGCCCCTCTCCACCCTTATTAAAGGGAAACTCCTCCCTCTCTTCCTCACACCACATTGAGCCTTCATGCTCCTCCAACCCCTGCCAAATTATCTTCTCCACTCCCCTAGAAACATCCTAGAGGTTCTGGCCTATTTTCAAAGGCCAATCTTAGTTCCCTAAGAGGAGGTTTCAAAAAGGCGTTTCGAAAGAAGAGGTATTATCCGTTACCGATTCTTTAAACTTTATTTCTTCTTATACTTATTCTTATTTAGTTGTTTCATTATGAAGTAATAACATAAATATATCTCATATGATTATATGTTATTATAATTTTGAAACAGCCATATTTTACCATCTATCCATCCTACGGAAAATGAAATCATTGTGCGTGCATATGTACGGAATACCGTCTCCACACCGTGGTGTTATCTATTTTCCACCATCACCTTACATGGATGGGTATAATGGTGTAATTAATGACTACATATGATTATTGTAATGTGATATTGAATCTGAAATAGTATACATACACTCCATTATAATTCCACGATCATGGGTATGATATCATCACTTGTGCGTATGTACGGACTACCGTCTCCACGAACGCGAGGAGATTTATTTTCTATGATTAACCATTTAAGAATGATTATAAAGTATATATAACAAATAATAATGAAATATATGGCATAATAATGCTACTGGTTTTATGTATATATATATATGTCATCTATTTAATTTCATTCAATTCATTAAGGAAACGAAAACACTGTTCTTGCGTACGTACGGCCTATCGTCTCCATGAATGGTGTATTTCATTCCTTTTATCAATCTATAATATATATGTATATGATGAATATATAATATATATAAATCATGTTTTACATTCTGGAATTATGTAAATCCAGATATGAGTAATAATATCAAGAACAAAAAGTCGAAACATATATGATAAATGAAATGATTTTACCCAAAACGCTGCTTTTACATGTAATTTACAAAAGAACGGGTAATATAAAGTCATAACTGAAACATATATGATATCATAACAATGAATATGATTCTGTAATAAGTCAATGAAATTATTTAAATCATTATACAGGAGGTTCGGATACGTATGAAGCATATCGGACCTAAGGTAATGGATAATTTTTAAAATCTCATTTTTATCTGAGATTGCTTATTCGTAAGTATTTACTGGGTTATTGTTATCATCCATGTCCATGTTTCCTAAAAATGGTTTCATGTTTGTTTAAATTACATTTTACCCATTTTGACTTTTACCCAATGGTATGGAAGTAATCTTTCTTTTATTTACCCTATAAGGTACTTTTTGACTTTTTCGAAAAAAAGTTCGAGAAGAATGTTTTTTTAACTTATACGACATGAAAGTATTTTTACAGTTTTATAAAGCCTTGATTTCATGAAGCTTCCTCTAAAAGATTTCATGACTATTTTCAACAAAATCCTTTTCTTTTCAAATTGCATGACATTTTGTGAAAAGAAAATGATTTTGAAGAAAAATAAATATTTTTTTCAAGAATTAATTTCAAGTGTTTTATCAAAACCATTTTTCATCTAAGATGACACTATTTCATATGTGTATGTTTCAAGTATAATGTCTCTATGATTTACATGGTTTCACTTCTCTTATAATGAAATGATATTCAATTATTTTATATGGATTATGTGATGATGGGATGATGTTTATGAAACCCATTTTATTTATTGGGTTTTTATGAATGATGTATGTTAATTTTGTGGCACAAGTAAGAATGATTTAATTATGAAATGGGTGGGACCTATATCTCCCTCAAATGCATTGGGTAAATATTTATATCTCATGTGATAGACATGGCTCGAACGGCAAGTTAAACCGATTCAGTAATACAGGACTGGAACGAGGAGTGAACTCGATTCAGAAAGGGACTTTGTCCACAAAGATGGTCTTGGAAGCAATGCCTTGGCTAATATGGAAATCATATCATGTGATTAATGGTTTCCACAATTACATGTTTTATTCCCATGATATTTGATCATTCTTAATGTTTCTTTATGATCTATGCTTTACGTACTTCCATGTTTTATGTCATTGCTCAAGCTTTTGATGTTTAATCATTATGTTCATGATTTTAAGATCAAATGTGTATGGTATGTTTTATTTTATCCATGCTTACCCTTACTGAGCATTTGAGCTCACCCTTTTTATGTTTTCTTTTCCCCAGGATATAAAGAAAGGTTTTAGGTAAGAAAAAAAGGGGAAGATCTTTATGGGAGATGTTGAAAATCTTTCACCAGGATTTGAAGATTATGTTCCATGTTTCTAAAGACACTAAACTATTATGGTCCTTGTGTGTCTGTTTTTGTTATGTATTATGTATTCTGCAAAAGTAATGTAATGTCCATTTACTTCAAGCTTTGGGTCTCTACATCTTAATTATCCATAAAACACTTATTTTCTTATAGATTCAATTCTTCCTTCTCTAAATCAGAGATTGATGGGTTTTTGGAGTCTTCAGAAAAGATCCAAGTGGCTTTCATATATATTTTATCTTTTTTCTCATAATCATCATTCTTCTGATATTTCATTTTGGCCTTTCTTTTTTCTCCTTTGAATTGAGGAAAATTTGGTCTTATATGACACCAATTTTTCACTCATAACATATTACATCCCCTATGTCTTTATCATCTTTTTTTAAATTTATTCTAAACCCATTCTTCTTCCAATAAAATTTATCGATTTTTCTAGAAATTTGAGCAAGCTCATCTTCTGAGTTAGATGAGTCTGAATTTCTTTGTTTTTGTTTCAGTTTTCTATTCGGCTTTTGGGATTCAAATTTTAATGTAATTTTATCCTTTTTACTAGGAATTTGTTGTATTTAAATTTATCATCCATTTCAGCCTCATAAATAATTACGGTTCCAATCAATTATCTCATTTTCATATTCTTGGGAGGTTTTGATTAGCGGATTTCAGTAGAAATTATATTCTACATTACTAGTACAACTCTTTTAACATTCAAATCTTTATCAGGTTGACTGATAGGATCTCATAATGATGTTAAAAAATTAACAATTTCTTCCATCCTTCTATTCATCTGTGTGATTATCTCTCTATCATAGATTCGAAAAGTTCAAACTTAAATTTCAATATAGCATATCTCATTTGTCTAACATTGTCAGTACCTTCATAGGCTACTGCAATAGTCTTCTACAAATCATTGGTTAGTGGGCATTGTGATACATGGTTGAATTCATCTGTTACAAGACAACAAATAATGGAATTCATTGATTTTGAATTCATATCATACTCAGCCTCTGTAATTTTTTACCATGTGTCAGGTTTTTTAGGAATTGTGTAAGGAGTAACAATCCTTGAGTATACTCTAAATCCATGATTTTTTATGTAGATTATCATTCGTGACTACCATAATCCATAATTCTCACTATTGAAATATGGATCATGAACAATTGACATTACATCCTTGATATTCTCCATTACTATCACTAAAATAGATCTTATGCCTTTAGCTTGTTATAGATCTGTTGAAAAGCACAACATTTGAAACCAAAAGTTAGGTCGGAATAGCTATACTGATAACACAAGAGGGGGTGAACTGTGTTCTTTTTAGATGTTCTACAATTATATTGATTCAAATCAATAGTAGAATAAGTTGGAGGCATTTATATATGAGAATATATATGGATCAAATAATAAATAGGGAACAAGGAACAATAATTAATAGTGGTTCCGGGAACGAAGGTCCCCTAGTCCACTCCACCAATCACCCTCTTAGGGGGTTTGGAGAATTTTATACGTAAGGTCATCGTATCGTAATACTAATCTGCAACTGGGTGCAGATATTTATCACCCTTTAAAAATGGCTTACAAAATAGAGCCTTCTTGTTCATTAATGGGAACCGTTAAATCCATAGCTTAGTATGAGAAGCTAACACTCTACCATGACTAAATATGAGTAGTAAAAAATCAAGATAGACAAGATGTAGTTTGGTAACAAATAGATGTATCTCATAGTTGTAGCAGAACACAACTGATAAAATATGAATCTTTTCTTCATAAGGATAAAAATCATTAAATACATCTAAAGAGATCAGGTTGCACAAAATATCTTTGATTTTATGAATAATAAAAAAACAGAGCATCGTGATTCCATATTTGAACATGTATATCTGCAAAAAATGTATTCCTTTTATCTGATATGCTTGATCATTATAGTAGTGAAATAAGTTGTTTAAGAAATCATGAGGAATAAGAATTATATATACATCCAAGAAATCTCCAGATCATCATATCAAAATATCCAATGCCAGAAGATATATATAAAAATGTATCTCGTAGTAATATTTCCGATCCAAAAAAGATTCCTGATAAGTCGAGTGAATTCAAATTTAACAAATAAAGATCAGAGTAATCGTAACTTCCCTTAAGAATAAGAGAGACAATATCTTCTATAAATGGCTCTTTAAATCATTTAAAATTTAATTTTAATCAATTGAAGTAGAGTTTTAAATCTCCTTGAAATTCTACAAATACTATTGCAAAATTCTCTGAGAAAGACTTAAATTCAAGTCTCTGACGCTGAAAAGTAAAACGCAAGGTACCTTCACACAACCACAAAATAAAAAAATGTAGGGTTCAACTTCACAATGTAGGGATGATGATCCATACATTTATCCATGTTATCAAAGATATTTGAATGTAATGTTGATTGTCCATTCATCCATTTTTCCAAACGTAAGGTTGACAATGTATATTTGATCATAAAAGTAGGGTTGATGATCTATACATTTGTAAAGTTCCATACTAATGTAAGGTTTTTTAATAATACATTTTTTCAGGTAAATGAAAGTTTATAATCCAAATAAAATATTCTATAGACATACATTTCATCAAATGTAAGGTTGATTAACAATGTGCGCTGATCATTCAACATAAACGTATGGTTTTTTCCATACATTACATTAATTGATGTATTCAAGGAATAATATTTCTAGTAAATGACAAATAGTTAATAGTGTTTTGAGAATATGCTTAAGAGCATTCTGAATACAGTAAATAATATTTATCACAAACAAATAGTTGAGTATTATTTCAATATAAGAATCTATAAAGAATATAAACTTCCTCAAATACACTCAAAATAGAATCATTAGTAAAAAAACAAGGGTATTTGTGAGCATAAAAATTATTAATATTTATAGATTATTGTTGAGACAAACATTACCAACATATCTTAACATTTTATTGGAAGAATTTCTTATGAATTTTCATAGTTACCCATGGAATGTTTACATGAAAATGAAAATGCAATTATGAATTTAATTTTTTATTAAAAATTAACATGAACATTTTTCTTAATAAAATAACATATATGTACTATATTTTTAATTAGATTTTATTTTTGGATACTATATTAATGTAGGAAATATATATTGGTGCATACATACACATATGATATAAAACATTTTTTATATATGAATATATATAAGTATATATATATGTATATGTTATTATGTATGTATATACACAAACATATATCCATATACATCCATGTATATGTATATGTTGTATATGTGGCAAGGTATTTGGAATAGTTGTGTATTTTGGGCCTAGGCTAGTTATTTCTGGCTTAATGTTTATGTAGACTCCATAAGGAAAGATATAGTTTTGTCGTATTTTAATATTTATGTGTGTAAAGAAATTAATTGGCTGGATATCCATATGATTTTCTCTCATATATGTATTACACGTTACATTATTTTTGATTTCTTCACATAGTATTAGAGTGTAAAATGATCTATTATTAACATGACTACTAGTAGATACATAAAAATATATCTATATATATTATTAACATGTAATTTATTTATATGACTTCATCATATAATTAACAAGATTTCCAAATACTTTGGATACTCAAAATATTTTTTACTTAAGAATGCAATATAGGTTTCTTATGTTGTCTCTCAAGGAGGTTTCTAATTGAGTTATTTTTCACATAAAAAGTTAATTTAATCAAAATTAATAGAATTGTATAACCTCATCTTATCATTATGACATATAATCGGGTTGTATATTAAAAATAATTTTTATTTGGAGAATGAAATATAGTTGTATTAATTTTTCGCTCAAGGAGGTTGTTAATTTATTTCTTTGACACTTAAATTTTTAATTGATTCTAAATGAATAGAATTGGATCTATTGATAACAAATTTATAATGTAATTCCAAATGGTTATTTTATTTGAAAACAAGTTCGGAAATAGTGGGTTTTGAAGAATAAAAAACAAATAAAAGAGTGACATATGGTTGAAAAGGGAAAATTTTGTCTTTTGAGGAAATTAAGAACTAGATTTAGAGTAGTGAAATTAAACATGTCCAAGATATGAAAACATTCCAAAAACAGAGCATGAATACACTAAAAATTTTATACTTTGTTTACATATAAATTTATATAAACAATATATGAATACCTTATTTTTTTTATTTGTAAAGACCTGAGCCCGGGCTACCAGACTCAGCATATAAAAATGTTATGTATTTTATTTTATAAAATATTCATAATAAATACAAAATATTTGAGTTACATATTAGGATATTTTATCTTACTTGGTTTGGAGAATTAGAAACATGAGTTATGACTGTAAATTTAAAATAAAACAAAGTGAGATGCATCAGATACGCTAACCTTCTAAGTGATGACATCCAACTAACTTCTAAGATACCTTTGAAAATATTTTTGAAAACATGGGTTTTGAAAAAATTTATGCTCAACAAGGGGATTTGTAATAATTAATAAATCCTTTTAAATACATTTCTTTAAAATAAACATACATATTTAAAAATATTTTTTTCAAAAAAAATGAATATATTTATAAAATATGTATTTCATAAAATAATTATAATTGAAAATTGTTGGAAATTATCCTTCAAAAGTAATAATTTTCTATGGGTTGTTAATAATAATTGGAAGTACATATCAAAATTCGTACTTAAGGCCACTGGTCATAACATGGACTTATGGGTTTACTCCTCATAACGTCACATAATTCACCAGTTCCAATTTTTTAAAACATTTCCCCAAGGACCTACCTTTTTTATTTATTACCCAAAAAAATTCTTATGTTCTTACATAATATTATTATTTTCATTAAAAGAAAATAATATTTTTCATGTCATCAACATTTTCTTAAAAATTTATGAAATCATTTTTGGGAGAATCCCATACTTGAAATAACTATTCATATTAGTAAATCATAAATAGAATTCATAATGAGGTAATGCACATTTGATCTAAAAACATGTAAATAGTTTTTTATTCTTCAACTAATTGTTTATTTGACTCACAGAAACATCCTAATTAATACATGTTATTTTTATTTTTTATTTCAATGTGTGTATATATATATATATATAATTTTACTCCATATTTATAATTTTATCACATATTCATTCATGTTTTTCTTACACAATCAAAACATGTAACAATTATTTAGTATGTAAATATATATATGATTAAATAAAATAAAGTCAAAAATTAATATATACACATGGATTTTGTGATACCTATATGAGCATAAAATCATTCCTACACAAAACTTCGATAAATGATAAATTCACCCAACACACAAGTATTAATTTATATATAAACAAATTTACATAGAACAAGGTACAAAATGTCATTGACAATTAATGATGTATGGCCATAAATCATAATCATAAAACATAATCCCAAAAAGCACATATATATTTATTAACCATAAATTTTATATTCCATGTTAAAGAACTTAACGTTTTCCATAATAATTTATACTTACACACACAAAGATATATATATATATATATTTGTGTGTGTGTGTGATAAGTAATTTATAGTACAAAATATTGCAAAAAATTAAATGTTTATTCAAGAATTTCATAAATAAAAATATAAGTTTATAACAAGAATCAAATCATGGGTTTGATAAACATGAAATACCATTTTCAAGGGAACATAATTAATCTTATCACACTACCAGGTATTAAAATATGTTTTGATTAAAATAATTCATTACATATCAAATTTGAACATATAATTAAAACATAAATTTTTTCCAATACTAAATAAAATACATGTTGCAACAGATTTAACATAATTTCCATAAAACATAAATTATGTACATAAATAAATAAACTGATAGAATATTTGTTAATTTAAACATAGTTACATATATAAATCCCTTACAGTAGAACAATTCACAATACATTATTTTATAAAAATATTATAAATCATTTTTATAAATTACAGATGTAATGAACAAATAAACATTTGATTTGAAAATAAGAAATAATATATGTTTGAATAAATTATTTAAATACGTTCCCTTAGCTTATAGTTTTTTGAAAATTAGATAGATATGAAATCTTGTATATATATATATGTGTGTAAATATATATGAATATGTAAATCTATAAAAAATAATGCAATTTAAATAGTATAATTTAAACCCTTAGAATAATGACCCAACAACACTTCTGCCCAGAAATTAGACACACCCAAAAAACCAAAATGAAGGGATAGTGAAGATTTTCCTTTACAGATCAATGATGGTGCCATAGTACACCCCCATCCCACTAGAATTATTCAGGAGTCAAGATTTATAAAGCCAACCCCTGAATATCACTTTATTTATATACTTATATTTTGTAATCAGATATATATGATTTGGATCTGAATATTTATGAGTGGTTCTAAAGAAAAGAGTGTTGGTGAAATCTCATATTGATAAAGTATTATAAACATTGTTGTCAAAATCAAACAAAGACGTTGTATTGTATGATTCTAACATTTATTTAAATTAAAGAAATCTTATACGCAAAGCTTCGTAAGTTTATGATAAACCGGACAACATGATTCCAAATTGTTTTCATGATAAAACCATGTAGAAACTAGAATAGAAACCTGCTTGAAAAATGGTTTGGGTAAAACCACCTAAAAATAAAAACAAGAACCCTACCTTAGTAGGTCCAAGAAGGTCATAAATCAAGACCCTATTCGCAACTGGACAAATTGAAACCCTAACCATGATCTTTACTTTGCTCATATCATCTTCGACATAACCTGGTTCATTAGTGACAGACCTTGAACATGATCTATAGGTTTGTGACGCCACACATGGCTTCTATATCACATTCAAAGACAGACCATCAACCTGTGTCCGCCTCAACTTCCAGAAAATCACAACCTCCTGAATCGTGAAGATGAACCCTCTCAGATGACTGGACTACCTCGATCTCGTGAGCATCAACTCGGAACCCCCACATCTCATCTTGATTTTTTACTTAATCGCTAATTTATAGTTTGCATTTTATTATATTGTTTATTATTTTCTTGATATTTATTTGGAAGAAAATTATCTTGATTAATTTCATTATATAAACAAATCAATATTTTTTTTATCAATTTCATTGTTTACTTGTTTAATATTTATTTAATTTAATTAATTATAATTTAAAATAAAATATATTCATCAACATATAAATCACAATAATTATAAGTTTATTAAAACAAAATATTTTTTTTAATTCTTATTGTAAATCTTATTAAAATTGTATTTATAATATCTATATAATTTAATTAAAAATTTATAAAACAATATTTATAACTCAAAATATTAATATAATGAAATATAATTTTTTAATTAAACAATATATAACATCATTTTATTTTAAAAAATGATTTATTATTACTATAATTAATTATAATAGTTTCATAATCCCATCTAAAAAAATAAAATAATATTTTAAATAAAACAAAGTTTATAAAATAAATATTTATATTTTTAAAATATTATGTTAATATCAAATTTTATGCCTTCAAAATAATAATTTATGTTAAAATATCTACAATTGATAAAATATCAACATTCATAGTACTGGTAATATATTTTTATGAAAAATTAAAAAAATCGATTTTATTTCTAAAAGATAAATTTTAATATTATTATTTAATTTAACATATTTAATCTTAACATTTAATAAAAAATTTATTTTAATTAACAAAACAAAGTACATAAAATTATTCAAATTTAATGGGTTGTTACATTCTTCCCCCTCTAATGAATTTTTCCCTCGCAATTCCTTCATCAGGATTAAGAAAATTCTGAATTTCCATCATCAGAATTAAATAATCACTAGAACTGCTAATCTTCTAAACTAAAAGACATCTAGGTCTCCAAAGTTGTCTAGACCATTCCTCTGATACCAACTGTAATGACCTGATCCGAAGCTACCATACTCAACCATTAAAAATATTGTGTATTTTATTTTATAAAAGATTCATAATAAATAAACAACATTTGAGTTACATATAAGGATCTTTTACTAGTTTAGGTTCTGTAGAATTAGATACATGACTTACGACTGTAAAAATAAAATAAAATGAACTGAGATGCTTCAGATGTGCTGACCCCATAAGTGACAAGATCTCACTAACTTCCAATATACCTATGAAATTATTTTTAAAAACATAGGGTGAGAAGTTTTGTATACTCAGCAAGGGGATTTTAAACAATTAATAAGTGATTTTATATTTATTTATTTAAAATAATCATACATGCGTAAAAATATATATTTTTCCCAACACTTGAAAATATTTAGAATATCAATATTTCCCAAAATAAATATAATTGAATTTTTTTGGATATTCACCTTCAAAAGAAATAATTTTTTGTGGGTCATTAATAATACTCGACAGTCCATATCAAAATTCCTATATAAGTCCACAAGTCAAAACATAGGCTTATGGGTTCACTCCATATAACATCATATAATTCACCAGTGCCAATTTTTGATAATATTTCCCCATGGACCTATATTTATTATTTATTACCCAAAACATTTCTAAAGTAATTAAATAATAATATTATTTTATTTAGAAGAAAATAATCTTTATCATGTCATTAAAATGTTCATTAATATTTTTAAAATAATTTTAGGGATAATCCCATACATGAAATAATTGTTCTTATTAGTAAATCATAAATAGAATGGAAAATGAAGTAATTCATATTTGATCTAAAAACACATATATAATTTAGCCTCATTCAAATAATTGTAAAGAATAAGTAATTATGTAACTCATGTGGAATTATTAATGAAACATCCTATGTAAATCATGTAACATTTATTTCTTATGTCGATATATATATATATATATATATATTAGATATTCATAATTTTATCCCATATTTATACAAGTTTTTCTTGCGCAATCGAAACATGTAAAAACTGTCTAGTATGTCGATTTATATATTTATATATGTGTGTGGTTAAATAAAATAAAGGTAGAAATTAATATATACACATGGATTTTGTGATACCCATATTACCATAAAATCATTCCTACACAAAACATTTAAAATTGATAAATTCACTCATTGCATGTGTATTCATGTATGTATATAAATAAATTTACATATAAAAAAGTATGGAATGACATGTACAATTAATGATGTATAGACATAAATCCCAATCAGCAAACATAAACACAAAAATCACTTGTATATTTATTAACCATAATTTTTTTATTTATGATAAAAAAATTAATGTTTTCTATAATCATGTATTCATATATTTGTACACATATATGTATATGTGATAAGGAATTAATATTTCTCAATATCATGGAATTTTTCATGTTTATTGAAGGCATTGATAAGTAAAAATATATGTTTCTAATAAGAATCAAAACACAGTTTTGATAAAAATAAAATACCATTTTCAGGGGAACATAATTAATATTATCAGAAAGCCATGTATTAAAACATATTTAGATATAAATAATTCATTATATGTCCAATTTGAACATATAATTAAAACATAAATATTATAAAATACTAATGTAGAAACATGTTGCAGTAGATTTAACATAATTTCCCTAAAACATAAATTAAGTACATAAATAAATAAACTGATAGAATATTTATTTGTTTTAAAACAGTTATATATATAAATAAATTTATGTAGAAAAATTAACAGAACATTTTTTGATAAAATGATTATAATTATTTATGATAAATGATGGAAGTAACAAACAAAATAAAAATTTTGTCACGACCTATCACCCAAGGTCCATGCCATGACTCCCCCAAGCCTATCTCTCGAAGGCCATGGGTTGGAAACTAGCACCGATGGAGTCAACCAACAAGTGGAAGGAAATTTCATGTGTACCTATACATACACACATAGAACCACTTCCCAAGAAAACTAGAAATGAGATCATGCATTCTACTAAACAACCATTGAATGTAAAGGTAAAATTGAATATAAATGGGCTAGAATACAAACCTAATAAAAGAAAACTGCAACAAAAGAATGTACAGGGTAGATGGAAAGTCATCCATTGAAAACCCCACCAGATGGGTATGTATAGAGTAGCTACTGTAATCCATTGAAGCAAGTCCGATCTGCCTGATCTCACTGGGAACCATGGGGTCCTTGGCCACCAAGTCCTTTTCCAAGTCGTCGATCGTCTGCACTAGACAAAACACATGTGGGAAAACCCATGCAATGTTGAGGTACAAAATACTCCATAAGGACCCCAAAAAAACAAGGAAATACCACAAATAAATCCACAAGAAAACCACAAATCATGATCATGAAGCTTGATCATGAAGAAAGACATCTCACACCAAGTATAATCTAGTGTAAAAAAATTTATACTACCAATCATACCACTAAACAACATGGGCTATTGGAGTACTGTTCTTCAATAATAAATGTGTCTATGATGGGCCACACAGAGCCGATCCCCACAGTGAGCCTGTCAGGTCACAAAAATTCCTTTCCCATTAACCTTTGACTATTGTGGTACTCAACTCTGATTAGTACCATGGGTGTGCTGGGTCACATAGATCCTCTCCCCACTATGGGCATGTCGGGTCTCACAGAGTCCCTTCCCACCTTGGCCATCATACTAAGTTAATCCTCCCCATTGAGTACCATTGGTATGTCAAGTCACATAGATACACTCCCCATCGTGGGCCTTCCGGGTCAAAAAGTGTTGATTCCTGCTGTGCTATCTTAGTTGATCCACACAGGGTCACTTTTCAATAGTCTTCATGTCTCAGTCAGCCATAGGATCTCTTCACGTAGTGCACTTGATTTCAGGAGAACTGCTCCTCAAAAAAAAATCATATTTCCACACCCATGAAATACTCTTTAGTGTATCCCAAGATTTTCCCCTCATTTTGATGGTTCAAAATCCACAAACGACTTGTCAATATGACGCCCGGTTTGAATGATATTGCAATTTTTTCTAAAAGGGGTTGGTGGGGTCTGGGTCTGGTCCGACCCGATTGGACCAACCCAACCCAAGTCCACCGACCCAACCCAGATCTTGTCCAGCATGGGTCTGACCCAGCCCGGCATGTTGGACTGTGATTCCGGACCATTGGGCGGGTCTAGTCCCCCATCTTCCCAGTCTGTTGTGGGGGCCAGTTCACTCCCACTCGAACACACTATTGGCATCCAGCTTGTGCACCACACAGTTGATCAATGTTAGTCGCACCTTCCACTTACACGTGGTAGATGTACCGCCTGCCAGCACCCATCTCCATGGCTCCAACCACGGTGCGCTCCACAGATCTGGAAGAGGGTCGTGTCCCCTATCAGCCAACCACTAGCCCAATGCCAACGACTCCTGTCGCACCGCCACAGCACGAATCTGACGCGATGCTCACTTTGGTGTGTTATCATGGTGGTCCTCCACCTATCTATGTATACTACCATGGTCCACCACGGACGGTCACCAACAGCTACTTCTACAAACCATCGGGTTTTCTCTGATGGTCTTCTCTTCACGCTGCTTGCATTTATACCGTCTGGAGAATGCCATCTTCCCTACGATTTCCTCGAACCATCCTTAGTGCCATTTCAAAGAGTTGACCACAAAGAACACATCAAATGAAAAAGGTGGAGGATCTTGGCCCTTATCAATTTCAGCCTTCACCCTCTGTGATAGAGGTTTTGAAATTGGAGGAGAGGTTTGGGATTGAATATCCATCAAACGAATAATTAATAATCCCAGTGCAAAACCCCATGAAACACACCCTCCCACAAGAACGAGTGATCCGAAGATCACCATGTTCGTGGGATGATTCACGGTCATCATTTTAAAATTATTAATGGGGAAAATTAAAACAAAAACAAACCCATGCCTCGTTGTAGTTCGTCGTTGAAGTGATCCTTCCAAGGGGAATCATGTTTCGTTGGCATTCAACACTTTCTGGCCCCGTTCTTCGAGTTGCATCGATGTCGCTGGAGAATCTTCAGAATTATTCACTTGTTGTTAATGATAATTCTCAATGTAGGTTCATCATAGAAATTTCCACCCTTTGATCATGATCTCTTCAACGTGTTAACACATTAAATGAAAACACATTTCATCATTTCTGTTAAGCTACATCATTACGTCGTTACAATATTTCATTTATGAAATAGTGTATCTCTTATTCTTCATTTAATGTGTCATTACACTACATGTGTATGGGACTTTAATGAGATACATTTAATGTGACTTTTTGTTTCATTGTCGCCACCCCACAGTGTCACCATGCCACCACACAATGGTTGAAAAAAATATAACTTTTTATTTAATTTTTTTCCAAAAATTCTAAAAACTAACATTTCTGGTCGAACCTTTTTATATGATGTTAGGTCCATTCTAGGAGAATATCACCTTTGAATTTTCAATGGTTCCATTAAATTTTTTATTTGAGAACAGGTTGGAATGTTAGAGAAACTCACTTGCACATTTATTTAAATGAACTAAAAATGTTTAAAATTGTATTTTGAGATCATCGGACCTTGGAATCATGTGTCATCAGAGCATACAGTCTTGTAATAATTCCATATAATTTAAAAAAATAAACAGAATTTATGGGACATTATATTTCCCCCACCAATAGGGGTTTACATCCCCGTAATACAAAACAATGCTAAATGAACAAATGGGGTTACTGAACACAAATCTGAGCCTCCCACTCCCATATGATCTCCTAGAGATTCATTTGCTACCACCAATTGTGCACCAGTGGAATCGACCATCCACAAAGGACTCACTCAAGTCAATCCTCTATCTCTACTAGGAACATCCCAATCGTCTCCCCATCATGAATGTCCAGCTCACCCCAGTCGATGACATGTGATGGATCATGCATGTACCTGCTCAGATGCGACACATGGAAAACATTAGGCACTCGATGCATCTGTGGGGGGAGAGACAGGGGCACGCCACCACGCCAACTCTACAAAGAATCTAGAAAGGTCTGATGAACCATAAGGATAACTTGTAAGCCCAACCAGATATCCACAATCCTCATCGGGGTGAGACCCAAAGGAACATATGGTCTCATTCCTTGAAATCTATGGGCCTTGGTCACCTATCTGCATAATATTTCAACCTACTCTATGCAGTCATCATTCACTCTTGGATGATCTGAATCTTCTCAGTGGTAGCCCGTACCAACTTTGGTCCCATGAGTGATGACTCTCCTAGGTCTGTCTAGAATAGAGGTGGTCTACATGGCCACCTGTACAATGATTAAAACGTTTTCATGACAATGGTGGAGTGATTTCTATTGTTGTACGAACACTCCACCAGTGGGAGGTGGTCCTGCCAACTGTGACCAAAATCAAGGACACAAACAAGAATCATTTTCTTCATGGTTTGTATTGTCCACTCTGTCTGACCATCTATCTAATGGTGAAAGGATATTTGCAAGCACAGTTGAGTCCCAAACACCTCCTATAATCCATTCCATAGCAGGGATTTAAGGCGAGTATCATGGTCTGAGACAATCGTTGAAGGAATCCCATGAAGCCACACTATCTCCTAGAGATAGAGGGGCCCCAAGCCCTCTATTAATCCCTATTTTTGGATGGGTGGGAAGTGAGCTAACTTGGTGATTCATTAAATGATCACTCAAATAGAATCATAGCTTATAGACATGTGAGGTAATCCTGTCATAATGTCCATTGATATACCATCTCACTTCCACTATGGTACTTCAAGTTGCTATCCCAAGCCTAATATAACCTGGTTCTCAGTCTTCACTTGCTGAAAAGTGAAACATCATGAAACGAACTCAGCCACTGCTTTATTCATCCCAGGCCACCAGTACTGGCATCAGAGATCCTTCTAGATCTTTTCCACTCTAGTATTTAACACCAAGGGGGAGGTGTGGAACTCCCTCAATATATCCACTCAGAATTCCACTGGTACTACTGTGCGGCCTTTGAAAAGGAATATCTGCTCCCAACCTATCTAAAATATATCAGGTGCCTTTCCTGAGGATAACTAAGCACATCATGCATGGAAATCAATATCCACATGTTGTGCCTCCCTAACTCAATATAAGAGTGGGGGAGTGATAGTCATTGAATGAAGGTAATATTTTCCATCATCATCCATGATGGATATCTACACCGTGGATAACTTCTCTTTCGCCTCACTCAACAGTTGTAACTCGGATCTTCTACTGATCGCATCTTCCACCATGTTTCCCTTCCCATGAGTATAGACTATCTCGAATTCATAGTCCTACAAGAGCTTTATCCATTGTCACTGCCTCATGTTCAGGTCCATTTGGGTGAAGATTTACCTGAGACTCTTGTGGTCAGAGTAGATGGTAAATTGTTCACCCATCATGTAGTGTTGCCACATCTTCAAAGAAAAGACCACTACTGCGAACTCCAGGTCATGGGTCACATAGTTCTAATCATGTTTCCTCAACTTCTATGAAACATAGGTGATGATGGATCTATCCTACATTAGGACACAACATATTATCATCCCTGATGCATCACAGAAAACTATATACCCAATGGCCTTCTCTGGTAGTCTTAAGATGGGGGCACATTTCAGTCTCCACCTCAGCTTCTAGAAACTCTGCTAGCACTTCTCCATCCACACGAAGGGATGTCTCTTCCATTTAAATTATGATAAAGGTGACGCTACTCTGTAAAAATCAGGAACAAATCTTCAGTAGTATACATCCAACCCTATGAATCATGGCACCTCAGTAGCACTCCTGGGTGGCTCCCAAGCCATCAAAACTTCTATCTTTTCCAGATCAACTGCAACTCCATCCTCCGAGATGACGTTTCCCAAAAATTAGACTTCTCAAATCCAAAAATAGAACATTGAGAGATTACTATAAATATGGTGCTCTCGGAGTGTATACAAGATTATCGTCATGTGTGTACCATGTTCCTCCTCCGTTGTCCAGTACACCGACATGTCATTAATAAATACTATGATGAACCAGTCAAGGTAAGGCTGGAAGATCCTGTTTATAACGGCATATAAAGGCTGTCTTTAGTACATCCACATCCCATACACGAAGCTGGTGATAGCCTGATTTGAGGTCTATCTTCGAGAACCAACTCGCTCCCTTCAGCTGATTGAAGAGGTCATCAATTCTTGGAAGTAGATATTGGTTTTTCAGGGTTGCATGTTTCAGGCATCGAAAGTCCATGCATAGCCTGAAGCTTCTATCCTTCTTTTTGGAAAACAATATCGAGGATTCACATGGTGAAACACAAGGCCTTGAAGACCTTCTCCTGTAAGTCCACCAACTTTATACTCAATTCATAAATCTCTGTAGGCGGCATCCAATATGCGGATGTAGATATCGGTGCCATCCTGGGGTATAGGTCAATGTCAAAGTCTACCTCCCTATGAAGTGGTAGTCCAAGAAAATCCATATAAAATACGTCTTCATACTCTTCAACAACTAGAGGAAAGCTTGGACTCCTCTAATCCACTACACCAAGGGTGAGGCTATCCAATTGGTGAGTGATTGGCTGCACCCTCCTCTAAGAAACTTCGTCCTATGCTGCAGGGGTTCCCTTCTCATCAGTGAAGAAAACATGGTTCAATCCTCATAGAAAAACCACAAATTATTCCTAAGACAACTGATCTAAGAATTAACTATGGATAACTAGTCCATGCAAATGATGACATTGAATGAACTTGATGCCGCTACTAATTGATCATAGCCGAAGCTCTCACCTTCATGAGTATGATCACCTTACCAGCACTAGTGTTTAATCTCCATATCCTCTGCCGTAGGATTCTATAATCGTAAGGATTGATCCAATGGCTCCACTAAAATTTCTGAGCCTTGAATGAGGTCTTTGGAAAGAAAAGTGTGACCAGAACCTATGTCTATAAGAACTGAAACTATGGTGGAGAGGACACATATCATACATATAATCATCTATAGAGCACTGTGGTCATAATCCTCTATTACCAGAATCTGCGCTCTCCCTATTCCACCTATTCCCTTAGGTCGTGGTGGACCACATAGGGGTTGTGGCAGTAGTACCTCGAACTATCTCCCATGGTTTACTACTCGGCCTGCTCTACTGCCATGTCCACTGCTCTGTGGACCTCCTCTCTCAAACCCCTACCTTGTCTGTCCCTCGATTGTCTATTCATTTCTTATATGGTGGGTAGGGTAGTCATGAGCCATGTGTCCCTACCTGCCGCACCTGAAGCATAGTCTGACTCCCTACCGACTCCTTATGCTCAGCGAGCCCCGCACAACTGACCTTGAGTCATGGGGTCATGCCTTGAAAAATCTGTTCCGCATAGGTCCCCGTGTCTGATGCCTACTTCTTACTACTGATGACTCTGCCGCCTATCACCTAGTGGTAGCTCCCACTACTGGTTCCTTCTCTGTGAGGAATACCTCCTCTAGTATAGATTGTTCTAGTACTCCATCCATAGTGGGGATGCTAAGAGAAATCATCGACAACTTGATCTCTCATCTGAGAACCTACTCAATGGTTTGAGACATGAAGAAAGGGATTCTCACCATATCTGTATAGTAGGAGAGGTCTTTAAACCTTGTAGAGTAGTAAGCCACTAACATGATCCCCACATATAGGTAAAGTATCTTCTATATGGTCACTTAGCGCAAAGTCATTGGGGAAGAACTTCTCCAGAAAAAGGCGCTCAAATTCCTTCCAGGCAAGGGTTACCTTATCATGAGTCTAGATGGTCAAGAACTACCATCTCCCTAATAAACCACGAAGAAGGCTCGTAGCTAATATCTCCATCTGATCAAGTAGCTTCCTCACTGAGTGAAAAACCCGTGTCACCGCCTCCTGCTAGTCCTCAGTCACTTGAGAATCTTTATCTCCCCTGAATCAGGGAGGTCTATGTCTCTAAAACTCGTGTTAGGAACTGAGTCTGTATACATCCTCCACAAGTAACGAAGATAGTAACTGTTGATCATAGGGTGGTGGTAACACCAGTCAACCACCCAGTGGGGCCATCTATAGCACTAGTCCCAAAACTGATGCATCATTGCTAGGAAGGATTTCCGCACGATCATGCATCATAATCCTAGCTGGATGTCTATATGGTGGAATCCTAATAGAGTTCAAGATGTACCATGGTCCATAGATTATAAATGGTGATCTGAATTTAATATAATAATAAAATCATGAATCACTCAATTTTTTATGATGCATGCAACCATTGTTTTTATGTATATAGTCGAAAAGTAGAATTCAATGTCCTAGTGTATGGATACGTCATCCATGAACCATCACTAGACTCCTTGAATTTTAAAGTCGAACTTGAATCGTTTAACATTGTTTCCAAAACACGAAATAATAGACTTCTAGTATTTGTGGTAGAACTGACCACCTATGATACCACTTTGTCACAACCCATCCCCCAGGGCCTGTGTCCTGGCTCCCCAAGACCTCCATAAAAGGGTAGGGGTTGGCAGCTAGCGCCAAATCCATCGAACTATAAGTGGGAGGCATTTTCTAGAGTACATGTACACACTCACAAATAACCATGTCCTAAGAAAATTGGAAAAGAGACCATGAAGGCTATTAAACACCCACTGATTGTAAAGGTACAACTAAAAGTAAATGGGCCAGAATACAAACTCAACAAAAGACAATTGCAAGAAGAGAAAGTACAAGATCGATGGAAATCATCAGCAGAAAACTACACCGGATGGGTAAGTATAGAGTAGATATTGGAAGCCGTAGAAGAACGTATTTCCTGCCAGATATCACTAGGCATTTCCTTGTTCTTGGCTACAAAGCCCTCCACCAACTCATCTGTCATCTACACCAGACACAACACATACGGGCGAACCACGTGCCTGGGTGAGCAACAAAATACTCAGTAGGGACCCCAAACCTTCCAAGAATGTCCAAAAATCAATCCATAATAAAACCACAAAGCATGATCATGAAGCTCGATCATGAATAATGAAAAATCACACCATGTAAAATCTAGTGTATGCAAAGTAAGGCTATCAGTCATATCACTGAACACCTTGGGCTGCTAGAGTATTCCTCCCTAATGAGTACCATGGATATGCTAGGTCACACAGAGTCTCTCCCCACCTTGGGTCAGTTGAATCACATAGGTATTCTTACCCTTTAACCTTGGAATGTTGTGTTACTCATCCCTAATGAGAACCATGGGTACGTTAGGTCACATAGAGTCGCTCCCTCCTGTGGTCATGACAGGTCACACTGAGCTGCTTCCCACCTTGGCCATCATAATGAGGTACTCCTCCCCATAGAGTATCATGGTTCTGTCAGGTCACACAGAGCTGCTCCCCACCGTGGGCCTTCCAAGTCACACAGAGCCACTTCCCACTAGGCCATTTAAGATGATCCACAAATGGTCTCTTGTCAGCAGTCTTCAGGGCTCAGTCAGCCATAGGATCTCTATATGTAGTGTTCTTGATTCGGTTAGAACCTCTACTAAAGGAATTTTTCACATTTCAACATTCATTAAAGCCTCCATAGAGCATGTCAAAATATCCACCTCGTTACGAGGGTTGCAAAACTGCAAATGGACCATCAATCAGATGCCCCGTTTGAAAGATATAAAAGTTTTTCTGAAAAGGGTATAGTTGGGCCTGGGTCTAGTCCGACCCGATCAGACTGACCCGACCCGACCTGGGTCCATCCCGGTACGGCCTGACCATATGGGGTGGGTTCAGAGTACTGACCTATTCTATCCCGCCCAGACACCCTGATGGCATTCAGCTTGTGCATCATGCGGCTGGCCAATGAAGTTCATACCATCTACCTGCAAGTGATCGAGGGACTGAGTGACAACACCCAGCGTCGCGAATCTAGCCACGACACGCTCCAATGACATGGTTGAGGGCTGCATCCCCTATCCGCCAGTTGATGCCCTATTGATGGTGGATCCTTCCACACCGTTATGGCCTGTACTGGCTACGATGCTCCCTCTGGCACACCATCATTGTGCATTGCCACGGGCCACTGCTAGTAGCTACTTTAGTAGACCACTTGCTCTACTCTGGTGGTCCATTCTTCGCGCTGCTTGTGCCTACAGCCTTTGGGGAATTCCATCTTTTCCCTACAATAGCCTCAAATCCTCCTTGATGACATTTCAAATATGTGGCCAGAATGAATGCACAAAAGCACACAAGGCAGAGCGGATCAGGTCCAATTTGTGTCATCCCATGACCTCAGCATCAGAGGTTTTGAAAACATGGGATGAGAAGTTTGGGATTTAAGTTCCATCAAACAAATAATTAGTAATCCTAGACTAAAACCCCAACAAAATTACCCTCCCGTAAGAAAGAGCGATCAGCAGATCAACCTCTTACTGGGTTGATCCATGTTCGTCATTCTAAAATAAATAATGGGGTCTGTTAAAACAAAAACAAACCCCTACATCATTGGAGTTCACCATTGAAGAGATCCATACACGGGGATTCATGTTCTATTGGTGTTCGATGCTCTCCGATACCATTAATCGAGATGCATCAAGGTCACTGGCGATTCACCGGCGTTCATCGTTCATCAATGAAGAGTATTCTCTCCATAGGTTTTTCAAAAAAACTCCACCATTTGATCCTAAATTCTCTAACACATTATCCAATTAAAAGAAAACATATTATAGAATTTCTATTACATTTTGTCTTCACGTCTTTATGTTGTTTCATTTATGAAACAATGTATTTGTTAGGCTTCATTTAATGTGTCATTACATTTTTTTACAATCCATTAATGAGATTCATTTAATGCAACTTGTCGTCGGTTTTTCACTGCACCGTAGTGCCACCGTGCCACCGCCCAATAGTTGAAAAAAACAATTAAGATAAGTATTTATGTTATTTTATTTTTTTCTCAAAATTACAAAAATAAACTTTTTTGGTCAACCATATTGTGTCGAAGTAAAGTCCATTCTAGATGAATCTCTCCATTCTGATCTCAATGATGCCCTCAAATTTATTATCTAAGTACTAGATTAAAAGTTAGAAAAACATGATCTCACATTTAATTAAATGAAATAAAAAAAGTTCAATATTTTATTCAAGGCTCACCAGGACTTGAAATCAGGTGTCGTTGGAGAAGATTGTCTTCTAATAATTCCATATAATTTAAAAAAAAAATATGGAATTTCCAAGACATTACACATTAGATTTACAAATAAAAAACAATATATGTTTGAATAAATTCATGAAGTATGTTCCCTTACCTTATAATTTTTCTAAAAATTAGATAGATATGAAATAATGTATGTAAATATATGTGTGTGTGTGTGCGTGTGTGTGTTTATATATATACATGTCTATATATATATAAAATAATATAATTTTTAAGTATAAATTAAACCCTTACCTTATAAAAAAGACCCAAGAATACTTCTTAGAAATTTGACACACCAACAAAACCAAAATGAAGGGATAATGAATAATTTCCTTTACAAATCCATGGTAGTGACATAGTACACCCTACATCCCACTAGAAGTATTAAAATGTTAGCATTTATATAGTCGACCCTTCAATATCACTTTTTTTGTATACATATATTTTGTAATTAGATATATATGAATACGATCTAAATATTTATGTGCGGTTCTGAAGAAAAGTGTGTTGTGGAAATCTAAGATTGATAATGTATTATAAAAATTATTTTCAAAATAAAACAAATAATCCACACTATAATATGCTAACATTTATTTAAATTAAATCAAGATTTTGTGAAAAGCTTCATGAGTTTAAGATAAAATAGACGACATGATAACAAATTGTTTTCATGATAAAACCATGTGGAAACCAAAACAAGAACCCAATCGACAAATGGTTCATAAAAACACCTAAAAATTAAAATAGGAACCCTAACTTAGTAGGTTGAAGAAGATTGAACATCAAGATGTTGTCCTCAACTAGAAAATCGAAACCCTAACATTCATCTTGACTTTGCTCATATCATTTTTGACATCGCCCGGTACATCAACGATGGAACTCAAACTCAATCTACAGGTCGGTTACTCCACACATGGCATTGATATCACATCTAAAGATGAACCATCAACCTGTATCGGCCTCGAATCCTACCCATGCTCAACCTTCCAACTCACGAAGACGAACACTCTTAGATGACTGGAGTCCCTCGGTGGTGTGAGATTCTGCTCGAAACACTCATATATCACCTCAATTTTTCACTTAATACCTAATTGATTTTCTTCAGTTTTTATATCGTTTATTATTTTATTATTTTTTATTTATAAATCAATTATCTTATTTGAATTCATTATATAAACAGATCGATATTTTTTATATCAATTTCATAGTTTGTTTTTCAAAAATGTTTATTAAATTTAATTAATTTTTAGTTAAAATAAAATAAATTCATCAATATATATATATATATATATCATAAAAATAATAAATTTCATAAAAAAAAGTATATATTTAAAATTGTTATTAAAAATTTTATTAAAATGTTATTTAATATATCTATATAATTTAATTCAAAAGTTTTTAAAAAAAATTATTAATCAATATGTTAATTTAATGAAATATAATTTTCAAAATTAAAAAATGTATAACATCATTTTAATTAAAAAATGTTTCATCATTACTATAATTATTTAAAATAGTTTCAAAATCCCATAAGAGAAAAATAATAAAATATTATGTCAAATAAAATTATGTCTATGAAATCAATATTTATTATTTTAAAATATTAAGATAATATCAAGTCATATGGCATCAAAATAATAATTTATTTTATAAAAAGAATAATTTATTAAATATCAACATTCATATCAACTGTAATATATTTTTATAAAAAATAGTAAAAAATAATTTTATTTCTTATAGATAAATTTTAATATTTGTGTCTAATTTAACATATTTAACAATAACCTTTATTCAAAATTAATTTTAGTTAAAAAACAATGTACTTACAATTATTCAAATTTTTGGGTTGTTACATTCTCCCCCATTAAATAAATTTCACCCTCACAATTCATTCGTCAAACTTATTAAAATTATGAATTTACAACTTCAGAATTAAAAAAACATTAGAACATCTAATCTTCTAGACTCGACAATATCTAATCTACAAAGTTATCAAGACCGTTCCATTGGTACCAACTATAAAGACCAGATCCCAAGCTATCAGATTCAATGCTTAAAAATTTTGTTTGATTAATTTAATAAAATATTCATAATAAATACAAAAAATATGATTTTCATATCCAGATATTTTACTATCCTAGGTTCTGGAGAATTAGATACATGACCTACGACTATAAAAATAAAATAAAATAAACTGAGATTCTTCAGATGCACTAACCCCATATGTGATAACATCCAACTAATTCTAAGAGACCTATGAAAATATTTTTGAAAACATAGGGTGGGAAAAATTGTATACACAGCAAGGGGATTAGAAAAATAATAAATACTTTTAAATTAAATTCTTTAAAATAAACATACATATGTAAAAATAGATTTTTCACAACACTTGAATATATTTAAAAAATAAGTATCTCACAAAATAATTATAATTGAAAATTGTTGGAAATTATCCTTCAAAATAAATAATTTTCTATGGGTTGTTAATAATAATCAGCAGTCCATATAAAAATATATACATAAGGCCACCAGTCATAACATATAATTATGGGTCCAGTCAATATAACATCACATAATTCACCAATGCCAATTTTTTAAAACATTTCCTCATATACTTGCATTTCTTATTTCTTACCCAAAAGATATCTAATGTCCTTACATTATAATAATATTTTATTTAAAATAAAATAATGTTTCTCATGTCATAAAAATTTTCTAAAAAATTTATAAAATCATTTTAAGGAGAATCCCATACATGAAATCACTATTTTTATGAGTAAAAAATAAATAGAATGGATAATGAAGTCATGCACATTTGAGATGAAAACACATATATAATTTTTTCTTATTCAAATAATTGTAAAAAATAAGTAATTATGTGACTCAAATGGAATTATTAAAGAAACATCCTATGTAAAACATGTAACATTTATTTTGTTTGTCGATATATGTATATATATATATATAATTTTATTCCATATTCATAATTTTATCCCATATTCTTACATGTTTTTCTAACACAATCAAAACATGTAGCAATTGTTTAGTATATAAATATATAAATATATATATATACTTAAATAACAAAAAGATAGAAATTAATATATACACATGGATTTTGTGATAACCTTATTATCCTAAAATCATTCCTACACAAATCATTGATAAATAAGAAATTCAATCAACAGACATATATTAATATATATACAAAAATAAATTTACATATATCAAGGTATGAAATTACATGTACAATTAATGATGTTTGGACATAAATAATAATCATCAAACAGAAACCCAAAAATTACTTATATATTTTTTAACTATAAATTTTTTATTCTATGTTAAAGAACATAACTTCTTCTATAATCTAGTACACATATATAAGTGCACACATATAAATGTGTGATAAAGAATTCACATTACACAAAATCACAAGAATGTTCATGTTTATTGAAGACTTTTATAAATAAAAATATAAGTTTCTAATAATAATGAAAACATGATTTTGATAAACATAAAGTACCTTTTGCAGGGGAACATAATTAATCGTATCACACTACAATGTATTAAAACATGTTTTGATAAAAATAAATAATTGTATATAAAATTTGAACATATAATTAAAACATAAAAAATGTATAATACTAAAGAAAATTCATGTTTCATCAAATTTAACATAATTACCCTAAAACATAAATTATGTACATAAATACATAAACTGATGGAATATTTATGAATTTTAACATAGTTATATATATAAAATCATTAAAACAAAAAATTTCACAATAATTTTTTTGATATCAAATTATAATTCTTTATGATAAATGATGGAAGTAACAAATAAATAAACATTTTATTTACAAATAAAAAACAATAGATGTTTGAATAAATTATTGAAATATGTTCTCTTACCTTATAATTTTAAGAAAATTTGATAGATATGAAGTCATGAATGTATATATATATAAAAGTAAATATATATTTATATGTATATCTGTGTAAAATAGTATAATTTGGACTGTATAATTTAAAATCCTTACCTTAGAAAATGACCCAAAAATACATCAGCCTGGAAATTGGACACAATAGAAAAACCAAAATGATGAGATAGTGAAGAATTTCCTTTAAATATTGATGTCATTTCATAGACCACCCCATCGAACTGGATGTATTTAGGAGTCACGATTTATATATCCGACCCCTGAATATCACATTATTGATATACATATATTTTTTAATTAGATTTATATGAACTGTATTTGAATATTAATGTGTGGTTTTAATGAAAAGCCTGTTGAGGAAATATTAGATTGATAATGTATTTTAAAAATTACTTTCAAAATAAATTTTTTTTGCACTGTAAGAAACTAACATTTATTTATATTACAGGAGGATTCTGTGCGAAGCCTTATGAGTTCAAGATAAACCATACAATACAATCAAAATTCATTTTCATGATAAAACTGTGGGGAAACAAGAATATGAACCTGATCGAAAAATGGTTAAGAAAAAACACCTAAAAACTAAATCAGGAACCCTACCTCAGTATGATGAAGAAGATTGACGGTCAAGATCCTCTTCACAACTAAAAAATGTAAACCATAACCTTGATCTTGACTTTTCTCATATCATCTTAGACATTTCCTTGTTCACTTGCGATGGAACTCAAACTCAATCTATAGGATCGTGACTCCAGACATTGCTTTGACGTCCCATCCAAAGAAAAACCATCAACTGACATTGGCCTTGACTTCCGAATTTTATCAACCTCGTAACATGTGAAGATGAACCCTCTCAGATAACTGGACTCCCTCAACGGTGTGATATTCTACTCGAAACCATCATATCTCATCACAATTTTTCCCTTAATCCCTAATTAATTTTATTCATTTGTTTATATCATTTATTATTTTATTATTATTTACTTATAAACCAATTAATTTAATTCATTTAATTTTTTAAACAGATTAATACTTTTTATATCAATTTTATTGTTTTTTTAATGTTTCGTTAATTTAATTACTTTTATGTTGAAATAATATAAATTCATCAATATATATACATATATATATATCACAATAATAATAAGTTTCTTAAAACAAAAGTCTTCCTTGTTAATTGTTATTATAAATATTATTATAATTTTATTTATCATATCTATATAATTTAATTCAAAACATTATAAAACAATATTTATAAGTCAAAATATTATTTTAATGAAAGATAATTTCAATAATTAAAACATATATAACATCATTTTAATTTAAAAATGATTTTTATTACTATAATTATTTATAATATATCCATAATCCCATCAGACAAAAAAATGAAATTATTATATTAAATATAACTATGTTTATAATATCAATATTTATAATTTTAAAATATTAAGTTAATTTCAAATTTTATGCCTTAATATAATAAATTATTTTAAAAAAAGTATAATTAATGAAATATCACCATTCGTAGAAATGGTATTATATTTTTATTTAAAATAATAAAAATTAATTTTATTTCTAATAGTAATATTTTAAATATTATTATTTAATTTAACATATTTAATCTTAACATTTAATTCAAAATGTATTTTAATTAACAAAACAAAGTACTTATAATTATTCAAATTTTTTGGTTGGTACATTATTTACTTTCTATTAATAATTCATATTATTGAGCCTTATAGGATGGATAGGAATCGAAAATGGTTAGATAGTAATAATATGAAAAATGTGTGTGAGGATAGAGGTAAAATCTTCATCCAGTTTACAATAGAGCATGTATACAACCATTCTCATATACTATTTTTGTTTTTACATTTTTGTTCTTCTAGATGAATTTTTCCAAAATAGTTGGAAGAAAAATTTATTTGTCATAGAATATATCAATGATATAAATTATGGACTAAACACGGTGTAAAAGCTAAATGTAAATACTAATTGAAATGATACTTCTATTTATGGATCATATGATATGAATAGTAATGTAAATGATGATGGATATTATATGGAAGAAATGAAAATGAAAATTAAAGGTGGCCTTTATGATTGTCTAAAGTTATTTGAGAAGTTAAATATATATCAAAAGAGACTATTGTTTACCAGTTTCACTAAATATACACATATTTTAGTTGTATTGAAGTTATATAATTTTAAATATAGAAACAAATGGAGCAACAACAGTTTTACAGAACTACTTGATTTCCCAAATGATATCATACTAGAAGAAATTGAGCTTACATGTTGAACATACAGAACAATGAGAATTCTATGTTCAATGGATGAGATTGTTGAAAAAATAAATTCACATCCCAAAGATTTTTTATTGTTTCACAAGAACCATGAATCACACATAAAATTCCCTAAGTGTGGTGTAGATTGATACAAGAATGTTGAATCAAGTCCTTGAAATTTTGTATGGTACGTTCCTATAATTAAAAGTTTTAGACAACTATATGTATATTAAGAAACCTCTAGAAAAAATGATATTGCATGAAGATTCAAGAATTGAATATGGGAAATTATATCCCCTAGTGGACTCTCCTCAGTAGAAGAAAAATGATTATGAATATCCTTAATTTGGAAAATATCTACGAAATATTTATCATTCATTTTCTATTGATAGAATAAATCCTTTTTGTGTACAAAATGTACTCATTATACATGTCCAGCTATGTTGGTTAAATTATAAATTTCCACTATGGTTATGCTTGAAGTAGAAATAAATTATATTTTCTCTACTTATATCATGATCAAAATATCAAAGTAATGATATTGATTTCTATTTGTCTTTGATGATCATATATCAAAAATTGATGCAGTATAAAATTGTTACATTTTATGATTCCAATAGAAGTTAAGAGTTTACATTGAGAAAAATATTATACTAGATGATAAATTAATTTCTAACTAATAGAAATTTTCAGGCTATAACATTACAGGAATGTTTGGGTATTCTATTTTTGAAGAAGGTACACACTCAGTTAGGTTGAGAAATACCCCAAATATTTTATTTTTAATACATTATGATTTTTTACCCCAAGGAAAAAAATATTGATCCTGGACAACATCATTAGATGAAAATGCATACAAAGGTTCAACACCATTTCTAGTAACGTGGGACAAACTATTCAAGAAAGTAAAATATATTGGCAGTAATTTCGGTAAACCAGTGTTTGAAAAACATTTTAAATTAATATTGAAATAAAATATAAATTTTCTGTGAATTATCATATTAGAATTTTTGGTGCGTCCGACCTTTTTTTATTTAATACTGAAATAAAAAATGTATGTGATAAAGTTATTGTAATGTTACTAAATATACCATATACATAAATATGCAATTAAGGCTCTGTTGAACATGGTTGACATGAGTACAAGGGAAGAGTTGGCACCAGTAATGTTTGAGAGATAAACTTTTTATCTTTTGATATCTTAAACTCTATCCATATAAGAAAATTTTAATTATTCATCTTTTTTAATGGTATAAAAGTTCCAAATGGATATTCATAAAATATAAAAAAAAGTTGTTTTAATGTATAATTTGAATCTTTAGGCTATAAAATCACCTAACTTGTATCTTTTAATGGATGATTTAATGTATATATCATTACATTACATTATAACTAAAAATCATATATTTCATTAAACATACTTCATATCTTTTTTAAGCCATATGTAGTAATGATGTAGACCAAGTGAATTTAACAATCATGAAAATATAAGTTTTATTTCTTTTATGTGAATTTTAGAAGTTCTTACCATAATCATTATTTGATATAATGGTAAAATTAATGGTTCATATGGTAAGAAAAATTCAATTATGTGGTCTTTTACATTATAGATAGATGTACCCAACTGAACAATATTTATATATTTTAAATGGGTACATCATGAATTGAATTTTGATATACGGTTTTATTGTAAAGTGATATATTGTTGAAAAAATTATTGAATTTTGTACAGATTAACTATCAGATGTTGATACCATTGGTCCCCCAAAAATAATTTCACATCAGAAACAATACAAGTGAAGGGGTTTCCAAAATAGATGTTCTTAAAGTGACCATTACATAGAACAATCAAATAAGCTTTACATTTTAAATAATAGTTTAGAGGTTTACCCATATTCTGAATCCCAAAAATTAATTCTTAGACATTTAAATCCATCAAGGGCTGAAGTATAAGGCCCCAGACTTAAACCTTACTTAATCTTGAGTTATTACAAGATTACACGTTGAGGATCTTTTCAAGTTTAGAGTTTTAGAGAATTATATCATGAAACTTGCATTACATTCCACATTTAAACAAAGTGGTTACATAAAAGACAGTATTCATTCTTCCCATCAACGGAAAAATATTTAAAATAAAACAAGGATTCTTTCTTGACACATCCTTGACACTATCATCAAATCATGTATGTTTCCCTTGACCTATGAAAAACATTTCAGAAAATAGGGATGAGCATAAAAAGCTTAGTAAGGGTTATAAAAATATGGAAAGGAAACATGAGTTCATATATACATAAGAATGAAATCATACTTTACCCATAAAACATAGGCACTTTAACATACATCATCAAATCATGAATAAATCATAGAATTCATAAGACATAAAAGGTAACTTGAGGCATTCATAACATTCTTATGTAGGGAGTAACCCTCTTGTTTACGATTGGAATACCCACCACAGTATATTCCCTAAATCTCTTCGGAGAAACCTTAACGTTTCACTCCTTTGCGTTACCCAATGCATTGGAGAGCTATATCGGGCTCACCCGCCCTTAGTTTATCACAGTACCACCCGTTTTCATAACAATGCCCAAGAACCATAACATAAACGTATCACATAAAACATGCATAAAGGAAACATAACATTTCCACATTTCAATCACAATATAACATTTTAGTATATTGAAATAATGAATCCATTCAAAAAGAAACCATTTCCAAAACCATTTAAAAAATTTAATAAAGAGATTTTTGAATCAAAGTGTCCCATACCACCTTGAAGATTTTAAAATTTTAAACCATTAATATCCATATAAATAAATCCTTAAAACCATTTTGATAACATGGATATTAATAAGAACAAATAAATAAAACATTTAAAGCAATATTTTGGTTAAAGGGGTTCTACCAAAATTAGAGACACTTGAATACAATAATTGAGGAATAACATTTAGTCAGAACTTTATAATATAATGAGAATAAATGGATTCATGATATAATATTCCAAAGGAAAGTATATACACCATATAAGAGTGAATTGGTGCATAACAACAATGAAGTATCAATAGAAATGTCAACTGTGATGAATTCCCTTATAAAGAAGGTATCCTTAAATTAAGGATAATTCAATCTCAAAATTATGTGTGACAAGTATAAATACACCCAATATAAGTGGATATTAAGTGTAAAACAATAAAAGTTCATTCACACATATTCAAAAGATGGCATATTCAATAACTACATGTTGAACCCAAAGAAATCGAAATTGGGTTAAAAAGTTCCCTTGGTAAAATTCGACAGCCTAACGGCATCACTTAAAAAATTCAGAAAATGAGTTGATGAAAGATAAAAAGGGTATCTCATCACTTGGAAATAAAATTTACATCAATAAGGATTTATAAGAACATATCCGAACATTGAAATATTTAAATTAAAAGACCCAACAAAATAAGTCTTTCAAAAAGAGGAGGGTGAAAGGTTCCCTTACCAACTTGGGTATCTTTCGAAACATACACCCCATGAAAGAAAGAAAATAAATAATTGATGTAAATACTCATAAACATAAGTATATTACACAAAGAGTAGAATAATGGGAAGTACATACACCACTCAAAGGATATTGTGGCAAATGAAGCATAAATCTCACGGGAATAAAAGTGAGATGAAAAATCCCTTACGAAAACTCGGTAGCCTAACGGCGCCACTCAAAACTTCCAAAATGGATTGTTGAGAGAGAATAGGGTCTCTCATCACATGAACATAAAAATTAAAGTAAGATTAATATAAAAGAACATCTCAATAACAAAAACGATGATCTTTAAAAGGAATGACATAAAAGAGTGTACTTAAAAAGAAAGAGTGGAGTTGGATCCCTTACCTCGGGTCTGACTTGACTCGATTGTTCTTTAATCTCCTGAATAATAAACTTGAGTTAATTTCTACTTCCTTAAGAACCTTTTTCAAGTTCATTATTCCTTTTATATCACTTATTACCATGTCATAAACATTATGTAATCATTTACTTTAATAATGTTTGTTTTGTCGATATTTGGTTCTTAAGTCGAAAGTGGACTTCTTACAATTACATGTTGTTTGTCTGGTCAATGGTTCATTATATCCAGAGTTTTATTCATGATGTAGATATCATATATATCATATATATACAGTACATTCATGCATTTATAATATTACATAACATTTAGAGTTATGAAATGAAATTCACCATTCATGGAGACGGTAAGTCGTACGTACGCATTAACGCTACTTCCATTTCTAATTCATATTTAATGGAATTACAACATAATGATACATAATAGTATTTTAATTACAGTATGGTATCATATATAATACCATTAAATATATCCTTTATACATACCACATATGGTATTAACGAATCAAATCACTTTGAGGGGGCGGTAGTCCGCACTTCCTTAAATGAAGATATCACATTTACCCATAATGGAAACCATAAAGGTATGCCATAAATGAAAAATACAGAAGCTTAAGTAAAACATAAACATATTAGATATCATATATAAATATATTGTCATCTTAATATCCACCTTTGAAGGTGTTAGAAGAATGTTGAACAATCATCTTTTCGGGAGGCAGAAATTCGCCATCCACGTAAACAGAATGTTCTTTAACCATTATATGTAGGTGTGTGTAAGTGTTTCTCGAATCCTTATTATAAAAAAATACTAGTATATTTAAGATACTGTATTTGTTACAAAATAAATTAATAAAAAGAGTTTATGGGGTTGGAGAAGAAAAATAAAACAAAAGGACACAAGTGAAGACATTACCTTTAAATTGGGTAACTTCCATTGATTTGAGCTCAAAGGCTTCCTTGGAAAGGATTATGCCCAAAGTGAGGCTTCAAGGAGTTATAGAGGGATCTGGAGAGATGAAATGGGCAGAGTTTGGCCGAGCCAAAGGCTTTGGGAGTGTGGGTATGGAGGTAGAGGTGGGGGCCTTTTATAAGAGGAGAGGAGGGGCACTCTTGTAAAGTTTCAAAATGTTACTTTATTATCAAAAGCGTTTCGGATTTTAAAAGTCCCACATTGATGTATTTAGTGTATAAGGTGATAAGGGTTCGAAATCCACTCATCCAATAGGTTTTGGACACGTTTAGGTCTTAGATATTACATTATCTTTCCATTTTATTTAAATCGTTAAATAATGAGGTCATCGCTGCATCATCATGATGTCATAAATAATTTAATTTATTTAATGTCTAAAAATTATAAAAAAACACTATGATGTAGGAAATCTTTTTATCTTTCCAATGACTATTTATAGTCAAAAATATGACTTGTATAACCCCATGTAAATTTTTTTTAGTAAAACATCTCATATTTGTGTCATTTTTACTTTAACATTAAATAAAAATATATTTATGTCATTTTACAACCAAAGTGGCTCCATGGGGTCCCCAAGTTGACCCAGGGATTTTCTAGGTCGGCCATGACACATAAAATGAGGGTAGGACATGTTTCTAGGTCATTTAATTTTATTAAAACATTATTCTTACCATAAACTACACTAATTACCTCTAATCGCGATTAAAAACTTAATAAGTTACTATTCACCAAAAAATTATTTTTATCCCATCGAACCACATTTTACTTCTTAATGACAACTATGTATGTCGGTTTTTTGAAATTAAAAACACAAAGATGGAAAATTTTCATTTAAACTGAAAAATCAGTTTTTATAAGTACCACTTAGTGGTTTCACTATTCATCAAAAATTGATGTTTTTCAGAAAAATACCAAAAATTCACCCTAAGATATATTTGATATTTCGAATTCAAAAATGATGTCTATTTTACAAAATTCAAAACATATAGGTGACATTAATTAATTTAATAACTAAATCCCGCTGTCAGAGCAAATAGCGTGTATTTATGAAACAATAAGTATCAAAAGATTGACAGTAGTTTAAGTCTGATTTCAAAGTGAAATTAATTTCAACGACCACTATTGGATTTAATGGTAAAAATATATTCTAATTTCACTTTAAAACCAATTCAAATGATAATCTAATCATATAAATAAATTAGATTTAAAAGAGGTTTTGAATTAAAATATAACATTTTACACTATTCATTAAAAAATGAACTTTATCAGAAAGATACCAAAAAATTTACACAAAGTAAATTTTGATGTCCCAATTATTAAGAAGAGTTTTATTGGGTCCAAAAGGATGTATATGAGTGAAAAAAACTATATTTAATGATTGTTCTCCATCAAAAGGCGATAAGTGAACTTTTAGTGAAAACTAGGGCATATACGCCTAAAATTGAATTCTTTCCGTATTTTATGACATTATCTTTTATTGGATAAATGTAAAAACATTTAAAAACATATATAATAATATTTTAGTTATTTCTATCCATTCCCGCCAATACAACGGCTACATGTTAACTACCATTTAAAATAATATTATTTTATTATTATAGTGCAACGTAATATTTCCAAGAAACTCGTTGTTGCGTGTTGGGTATTCTATCGAGCATAGCGTCCCCTTTAAAGTCATATTAATATTTTATTCACAAATATGGATAAATATGAAAATGTCATATTCTTTATTTACTTGGGGTGTTACATCATTCCCACCTTTTGGGAATTGCGTCCTCGCAATTTTTAAAATTGAGCTTGGAAACATCCTTGAACGTCCCACATCGGAACAAGTGTCGGTAAAACAATCACTTTAAGATAAAGGAAGATAAGTACAAAGGTCACCCGAGTTAACCCATACTAGGATTCCATGTAGAAAAATATGGACATGGAGGTGAAAACATAGGGTCATGTTCTGATGGAGAGTGATATAAAACATTTTTAGGAGAAAGTTAACCACAAGAAAATCACAAACTTGTGATGGGTTAAACGGTATTCGATTCCCCAGTAGGAAAATTTAATAGAAAAAATTTTTGTTTTAAGTTACTTTTTATTGAGGAATTTTTTCATAAGGAAACATAATCACTTATCATGTTGACTTTCAACTTTTATCAGATTCCTTACACAAAATCATATTTTCTCCAAAAGACGAGTATTTAGGAAGACTTGTTCACATTAAGAGTACTATAATCAATTTCTAGAGAATCACCTAATCCATAATAGAGAACTGTATACTTCCCATGTCTTTAGACTATAACCAAAACCAAAACCAAAAAGGTTAGTATAGGATCAGATAATCCAGAAAAAGATAACCCTTTATAAAAAGAAAATCGATTCTTAATCTCCAAAATTTGTCCAACAAAACCCAAAGTTCAACGAGGACCATTCGATAAACTATTTTTCCAAAAAAATTCTTCAAACTAAACCAAAATAAGATTGAAACCCAAATATTAGAAGGATTTAGTCACATAGTCTTCCAAGTTAAATCGTAACATTTATATCCAAACAACATCAGTTGCTCCTAAAGTCTCGTATTGAAAAGTAATTAACCTAATCACATATCCTCCATGATAGGTTAATAATTTTCATAAATAACCCAAAATAAACTTACTCTTAATTCATAAGATCATATAACGAAAAAGAATCAGTCAAACTAACCAGAGACTTAACGTAGTCCAGTGGTAGGCGATAAATACCAGTCACACTTTGGTTGTGGGTTCGATTTCCGCAGCTTTGTCCGATGCGACGGGTAGTCACATGGTCTGCGTGTTGTCCTTTTTCCAAAACTATATAATTGTCAAATCATTACCAAAAAATGGATAAAATCATAAAATATAACCATATCATAATTTAACCTCAATTTTATCTCATGCCTTTCACTACAATCATAACATATAGTAGCCCATAATTACCTCAAATGTAAGGATCATATAAACCCAAATGGTTCTTTATAACTATGTCCAAAAAAGAAAAGATAACTATTCCTTGAATAAAATTTGACTATATTAAACATCAGGGTTACACATAATATAAAAATTCTTCTAATGTAACCCCATCATCAAAAGAGACTTAATACTCTTAAGAATTTCACCATAACTCTTGAATCCCTTATATGTTGACATCTTACTCATTCAACATTCTTCATGATCCATTAACCATTCCTTTCAAACTTATTCCGAAATACCTATTTCCTACAAACAAAATCATGAATCATATCCTAAGATTCCAAAATAAGAAAAAATAGTCATGAAATAATACAAACATTTGATTGGTCATTGTCAGTTTCTTCATCCTCAATCGGAATGGCATTAGGTATTGGTAAACAGACATTTGTACGCTCTTGGTGATCCTATTCACGAAACTTCTTCATAGGACATGTGTTTGCATAATGACCATGCAAACCACATTTAAAACATTCAATTGATCCCTCAGAAAGAACTTCTTTCCCTTTCCTCAAGTCAACTGGATTCTTCCTTTTTCCATGGCAGGTTATTGCTTTATGACCTTCATTTCCACATCTATAGCATATTTCTGTCCCTTTGAAACATTTTCCTAGGTGTTTCTTTCCACATCTTTGACACATAGGTTTTTGAACACACTTACCTTTATGATTATTACCTATACTTCCGTAGGGATTTGTTTCTCACATATATGATGCCTTAGAGAAATCACAAAGGTTTAGGTGGTCAATCATGACTCCAGATAGTTGGTTGAGTATAATCACAAGAGTTCTTATTGCAGCTACCATATCATTCAGTTGCTTGCTCAAAAAACATTCACAGTTTCCTTCACATCCACTGTTACTTTGGTTCCTGCTAGATCCAGCCATTTCCGAAAACCAAAAAGGTCAGTGTGAGTATATCGAAAAAAACCATCATGTACTAATGAGGAAAATAAACACTAAGATATACTTACTCATTCATTTTATCTAAAACTAGTACTCTTTCTGAAATCCTAACCATTATGGTAATGCCACATATTCTTAAAGAATACCCTAACCTCTAAAGTTATCTAAAGAGACCTCTGATACCAACTATAAGGCCCCAGCCTTAAATCTTACTTAATCATGAGTTATTACAAGATTACACATTGAGGATCTTTTCAGGTTTAGAGTTTTAGAGAATTAGAACATGAAACTTGCATTACATTCCACATTTAAACAAAGTGGTTACATAAAAGACAGTATTCATTCTTCCCATCAACGGAAAAATATTTAAAATAAAACATGGATTAATTCTTGACACATCCTTGACACTATCATCAAATCATGTACCTTTCCCTTGACCTATGAAAAACATTTCAGAAACTTAGGATGAGCATAAAAATCTCAGTAAGGGTTATAAAAATATGGAAAGGAAACATGAGTTCATATATACATAAGAATGAAATCATACTTTACCCATAAAACATAGGCACTTTAACATACCTCAACAAATCATGAATAAATCATATAATTCATAAGACATAAACGGTAACTTGAGGCATTCATAACATTCTTACGTAGGGAGTAACACTCTTGGTTACGTTTGGAATACCCACCACAGTATATTCCCTAAATCTCTTCGGAGAAACCTTAACGTTTCACTCCTTCGCGTTACCCAATGCATTGGAGAGCTATATCAGGCTCACCCACCCTTAGTTTATCACGGAACCACCCGTTTTCATAACAATTCCCAATAACAATAACATAAACGTATCACATAAAATATGCATAAAGGAAACATAACATTTCCACATTTCAATTACAATATAACATTTTAGTATATTGAAATAATGAATCTATTCAAAAAGAAACCATTTCCAAAACCATTTAAAACATTTAATAAAGAGATTTTTGAATAAAAGTGTCCCATACCACCTTGAAGCTTTTAAAATATTAAAACATTAATATCCGTATAAATAAATCCTTAAAACCATTTTGAAAACATGGATATTAATAAGAACAAATAATTAAAACATTTAGAGCGATATTTTGGTTAAAGGGGTTCTACCAAAATTAGAGACTCTTGAATACAATAATTAAGGAATAACATTTTGTTAGAACTTTATAATATCATAAGAATAAATGGATTCATGATATAATATTCCAAAGGACAGTATATACAACATATAAGAGTGAATTGGTGCATAACAACAATGAAGTCTCAATAGAAATGTCAAATGTGATGAATTCCCTTATAAAGAAGGTATCCTTAAATTAAGGATAATTCAATATCAAAATTATGTGTGACAAATATAAATACACCCAATATAAGTGGATATTAATTGTAAAAAAATAAAAGGTCATTCACACATATTCAAAAGATGAAATATTCAATAACTACATGTTGAACCCAAAGAAATCGAAATTGGGTTAAAAAGTTCCCTTGGTAAAATTCGACAGCCTAACGGCGTCACTTCAAAATTTTAGAAAATGAGTTGATGGAAGATAAAAAGGGTATCTCATAACTTGGACATAAAATGTACATAAATAAGGATTTATAAGAACATATCCCAACATTAAAATATGTAAATTAATAGACCTAACAAAATAAGTCTTTCAAAAAGAGGAGGGTGAAAGGTTCCCTTACCAACTTGGGTATCTTTCGAAACATACACCCCATGAAATAAAGACACTACATAATTGATGTAAATGCTCATAAACAGAAGTTTATTACAAAAAATGTAGAATAATGGGCAGTACATACACCACTCAAAGGAAATTGTGGAAAATGTAGCATAAATCTCACAGGAATAAAAGTGAGATGAAAAATCCCTTACGAAAACTCGGCAGCCTAACGGCGCCACTCAAAACATCCAAAATGGATTGATGAGAGAGAATAGGGTCTCTAATTACATGAACATAAAAATTTCAGTATGAGTAATATAAAAGAACATCTCAATAACAGGAAAGATGATCTTTAAAAGGAATGACATAAAAGAGTGTACTTAAAAAGAAAGAGTGGAGTAGGATCCCTTACCTCGGGTCCGACTTGACTCGATCATTCTTTAATATCCTGAATAATAAACTTGAGTTAATTTCTACATCCATAAGAACCATTTTCATGTTCATTATTCATTTTATATCACTTATTACCATGTCATAAACATTATGTAATCATTTAAGTTAATAATGTTTGTTTTGTCGATATTTGGTTCTTAAGTCGAAGGTGGACTTCTTACAATTACATGTTGTTTGTGTGGTCAAGAGTTCATTATACCCAGAGTTTTATTCATGATGTAGATATCATATATATCATATATATACAGTATATTCATGCATTTATAATATTACATAACATTTAGAGTTAAGAAATAAAATGCATAGTTCATGGAGACGGTAAGCCATATGTATGCATGAACGCTACTTCCATTTCTATTTCATATTTAATGGAATTAAAACATAATGATAAATAATAGTATTTTAATTCCAGTATGGTATCATATATAATATCATTAAATATATCCTTTATACGTACCACATATGGTATTAACGAATCAAATCACTTTGAGGGGGCGGTAGTCCGCACTTCCTTAAATGAAGATATCGCGTTTACCCATAATGGAAACCATAAAGGTATGCCATAAATGAAAAATACAGAAGCTTAAGTAAAACATAAACAAATTAGATATCATATATAAATATAGTGTCATCTTAATGGACACCTTTGAAGGTGTTATAAGAAAGGTGAACAATCATCGTTTCAGGAGGCAGAAATTCGCCATCCACGGAAACAGTATGTTCTTTAACCATTAGATGTAGGTGTGTTTAAGTGTTGCTCGAATACTTCTTATAACAAAATAATAGTATATTTAAGATACTGTATTTTTTACAAAATAAATGAATAAAAAGAGTTTAGGGGGTTGGAGAAGAAAAATAAAACAAAAGGACACAAGTGAAGACATTACCTTTAAATCGGGTAACTTCCTTTGATTTGAGCTCAAAGGCTTCCTTGGAAAGGATTATGCCCAAAGTGAGGCTTCAAGGAGTTAGTGAGGGATGTAGAGAGATGAAATGGGCAGAGTCTGGCCGAGCCAAAGAATTTGGGAGTGTGGGTATGGAGGTAGAGGTGGGGGCCTTTTATAAGAGGAGAGGAGGGGCACTCTTGTAAAGTTACAAAATGTTACTTTATATTCAAAAGAGTTTCGGATTTTAAAGGTCCCAAATTGATGTATTTCAAGGATAAGGTGATAAGGGTTCGAAATACACTCATCCAATAGTTTTTGGACATGTTTAGGACTTAGATATTACATTATCTTTCCATTTTATTTAAATCGTTAAATAATGAGGTCATCGCTGCATCATCATGATGTCATAAATAATTTAAGTAATTTAAGGTCTAAAAATTATAAACAAAACACTATGATGTAGGAAATCATTTTAGATTTCCAATGACTATTTATAGTCAAAAATATGACTTGTATAACCCCAGTTAAAAATTGTTTTAGTAAAACATTTCATGTTAGTGTCATTTTTACTTTAACATTAAATAAAAAGATATTTATGTCATTTTCCATCCAAAGTGGCTCCATGGGGTCCCCAAGTTGACCCATGTATTTTATTGGTCGGAAATGACACATCAAATGAGGTTAGGACATGTTTCTAGGTCATTTCATTTTATTAAAACATTATTCTTACCATAAACTACACTAATTACCTCTAATCGCGATTAAAAACTTAATAAGTTACTATTCACCAAAAAATTATTTTTATCCCATTGAACCACATTTTACTTCTTAATGACAACCATGTATTTCAGATTTTTTAAATTAAAAAGACAAATATGGCAAAATTTCTTTTAAATGGAAAAATCAGTTTTTATAAGTACCACGTAGTGGTTTCACTATTCATCAAAAATTGGTGTTTTTCAGAAAAATCCCAAAAATTCACCCTAAGATATATTTGATATTCCGAATTCAAAAATGAAGTCTATTTTACAAAATTCAAAAAATATTAGTGGCATTAATTAATTTAATAATTAATTCCCGCTGTCAGAGCAAATAGCGTGTTTTTATGAAACAATAAGTATCAAAAGAATGACACTAGTTTAAGTCTGATTTCAAAGTGAAATTAATTCCAACGACCACTATTGGATTTAATGGTAAAAATATATTCTAATTTCACTTCAAAACCAATTAAAAAGATAATCTAATCATATAAATAAATTAGATTAAAAAGAGGTTTCGAATTAAAATACAACATTTTACACTATTCATTAAAAAATGATGTTTATCAGAAAGATACCAAAAAATTTACACAATTGAAATTTTGATGTACCAATTCTTAAGAAGAGTTTTATTTGGTCCAAAAGGATGTATAAGAGTGAACAGAACTATATTTAATGATGGTTCTCCATCAAAAGGCAATAAGTGAACCTTTAGTGAAAACTAGGGCATATACGCCTAAAATTGAATTCTTTCCGTATTTTATGCCTTTATCTTTTATTGGATAAATGTAAAAACATTTAAAAACATATATAATCATATTTTAGTTATTTATATCCATTCCCTCCAATACAACGGCTACATGTTAACTACCATTTAAAATAATATTATTTTATTATTACAGTGCAACGTAAGATTCCCAAGAAACTCATTGTTGCGTGTTGGGTACGCCATCGAGCATAGCGTCCCCTTTAAAGTCATATTAATATTTTATTCACAAATATGGATAAATATGAAAACGTCATATTCTTTATTTACCTGGGGTGTTACATGACGTATCGATATAAAATATCCATAATAAATAGTTTATAAGATGTTTTCTAAGAACATATTTTTGATGAGTTTTCTAAAATCTAAATTTAATTATTGGCTTAATTGTATTTATATAATTGGGACCAAATTTAAATGTTATATCTTACTAGGGTTTTGTAATCAATGGTTATATGTTCTCTAAAAAGTAACAAGTTGAATGAAATATGATAAAAATAGAGAAGTTATGCATTTGGTAGAAGCAATGAACATATTTGGTTGCAAGGAATGAAATCCAATTAAAGGGAATACATTTTATTTTGGAATCATCAAAAAAATATATGAGTTGGATTATACAATATTTAAATAATTTATTTTCCATGTCAAATGGGTTGAAAATAAGAGTGTATTTAAAGTTGATGAATTGTGCTTTGTGAAGGCGATTTTCAATGTGAAAGGGTATAAGGATGAACCATAAATAATGGATCCATAATTAGTGAATGTATTTTATAACCAGGGTCCAAAAAACAAGAATTGATCAATTATTATATTGGTGAATAAAAAAATTATAGGGTTTAATAAAAATTCAATTGAGTAAAACACTTTTAATCAGTTATCAAAATCATTTAATTATGGTCCCATGTAGACAATGTCTTGTAAATTAGAGGGGAATTCAAGTATGGTATTTTGATACTATATAAAGGATCCAAATATCTTTAAACTAAAAATAAAAAAAATATTGATTTCAATCAAAAAGATAATGTGGTTTTTAATATACTGTGTTTTTACTCATAAAATTATGTGATCTATATTATATTTATTTAATCTAAATTATATGTTTGACTACTCAGGTAGATAATGAATTCAACATACACTGATATTACCAATAAAGAGTAAGAAGACATGATCGATGTTAAAACTATTGAATTATTAGGGATAAATAGAATGGTAATGAAAAAAAAACAATATTAGAATAACATCGTTGTGTTAACTATATTTATCAAGGTACGAATTAAAGTTATAAAATTTGACGGTAGATAGAATCAATGTGGCCAACCTATTACTCCCAATAAGTCAATTTGCAATAGTTACATTGGGGTCCTAATGAGAGTTCATGGGTCAATAGATATAGTTATGTGGCACAATTCCATTCATGCATTAATGATAGCCATTTGGGAAGTTATTATGGTGATGTTTCGATACACATTCTCTGTATTACCAACAATTTATATATTTAAACATTGATTTAATTTTTATCATCCTTAGTATAGTTTTTTTATTTTTATAATATTAATGTAATAAATTTTTAATAATGATCATTATAAATTCTCATATAGCCTTACTAAAAATTATAATGAATCATAATCTCAGGGATGTTGTGGGGAAATCAAACACCCACCCATATGCTATATATTCACACTTTCTAAACACGGAAACATGGAAATCATTCATTATCAATCACGATGAGGAATCATTTTATATCTGTTGTAGTTTATAATATTTTATTTCAAATTATTTATTTTATCCACTTTGATTCAAAAAATAATAATTTTGGAAACAATAATGGAGGAATAAAAATAAGTAACATGAATCAAAAGTAATGTACTCATTCTATAAAACATGGATTGGGTATGATTCATTTGAAAAGAAAATGAAATATTTTAACTCTATAGTAAAAGTTTTATAGAATATAAAATAACATATGTTACTTTTTTATATAAAGAATGCGGAATTGTAATCCAAAGCCACTTCCATCCCAAATCACGTGTTATGAATGGAAGCCCAGGTAAATAAATAGGGAACAAATAAAACTTGAAAACATAAAATAAGTATAGAAATAATGTGTAAGTATAAAATTATAATAATAATATATATTTTATAATGATATTATACATAAAATATATATTTATGTTTATATGTTTTTATATAGTTTATAGACAATATTTGGAATCAATTGTATATAAATTATAACTAATTTTAGTATCTTTTAAGTGATCAAAACAGTCTGGCCACATTTTTTGTTAATGTTTTGGAGTTTCACCTTAAACATATTTTGACAAGACAAAGATTCAATAATAAACATATTAGAGAATGAAAAGTATATAGGCCCTTATTGATTCCTTAAAATATATTATTGTATGTTTTGGTTTGATGGAGCAATATATGTAAAAGGATAAAAGTGAACCAATAATTGAATAATAATCAGTACATGAAGATCCACCTTACCCCAGTATCATTGGGGCTATTTATTTCCCTCATCCCCATTCTTTTATTGAGGTATCAATTTTTCATATCTCTTTCCCCTAAATGTGAATAAAAAGAACTATTGATAACATTATATTACTAAAATTTGGCAACGTGAAGTTGTATGTGATTTATATCTATCAACACACATGAATCAACTTTTTGTGGAAGTATGATATATAATTTACGATGAGACATGATACAGAATAAAAAACATCCAGAAGATCATGTGAGAGTGGATATTGAAGTAGATATTTAATATACTTTTGAGTATCTTATTCTTCATGATTATTTGGATATTACCACAGTCTATAATGCTGTTGTAACTTTTATTGAATTTTCATTTAATATTATATATATATTTGAGGTATGTCCATAACGATTTTTTTTAAAATTAAAATCCGTTAAAAGTTTATGAAAAAAGATTACAAATTAGGTATTCTTTTATAGAATAGTCAAAATAATGGGGAAAAACAGTTTAAATTAAAAAAAATCAAGTTGATCAACCAAGAAATCAAAAGGCCTTCTGAAATTACTTTCATCCCACCATATCCAATTCCACATAAATTTACATTACATGTTCATGAAAATAAAAATTCCACAGATAGAAATCTGTATGAAATTGAATATGAAGAATAAATATTTGGAAATGTAATTACTAACATGGTTATTCTTGAGAGTATAAATGTGACTATCATGTTTGAATGGTGGGGAGTCTCAGTTTTGAATATATTCACGAAGAATATTTTTTTAATATGTTTGGCCAAAAAATGATTTACTATGTTCATTACCATAAATAACTATTAATATTTTCTATATGTGTACATATTATAAATATATAAAGGGAAAACGCTACAAATTTCTATTTTTTAACATTAATCCGTCAATCATTTTATGGAAACTGTTTCTTTCGAATTTTTAGAAATTGAAAAGAAAAAAAATAACCATGAATGATATTTAAAAAGAAAATAACAGACAATAGACTCTTCTTAATATCTATAATATAAGGGAAAACTCAACATTATAATCATACAAAATATTTTTCCCACTTCGAATTACTTATTTTTCATTTAGAATTCACTAAATGCTTAATAGAATCAATTTGGATACCCCAAATGTTTATTTTTAGGATCCAAAGCATGTATGTCTAAGAAATTGATCGTACATTATTTCCATTGTGAAATTTTAATGTACAAAAATCATAATTTTATAGATATAATTAGAATTATATATATATATATATTTAACAAGGATTTTTTATGATAGAATGATATAAAAAAGTTAGAAAAATCATGGTATTAGGTAGGGGACGGGACACAGGAAGCCTAAGGATTTATTAAAATGAAAATATATTAACACACACACACAGATATATATATATATATATATTAAGATTTAACTATCAAAAAAAATTTTAAAAAAATTACCAATTATGGTAAATGTTTTTAGAGAGTTTGAAAAAAAATAATGATACCAAATGTAGATATTTCATTTTCGAATTTATGAATGATATTATATAACATCAAAAAACTAGTATCCCTAAATAGGAAATTTATGAAGTTAATTACAATTTTATTTAATTTTTTTAATAGATATTTTTTCTATATTTTCTCAGCACTACCATAACTTCTAACACTCTACATACTATAAAGATTAATTAGATTTGTTTAGAAAGGATTGAGTATAATAAATGGTGTCATAAAGTTATAAAAAATAAATTTTAGGTGATTAGATATTATGATTGTGATCTAGTACATGATATGATATTAGGGATAAATTTGGGATTTGAAGAATTATAATCATAATTATTATATATTATTTTATCTCAAATTAAATTGATTTTGTATTTGAAATTTATTAGTTATATTTTTATTCTAATAGTACATTTGAAAGTTACATCCAATTTTTTTTTAGATTTGATCCTCCCATCATTACAAAAGAATTTTAACCCAACCATATATTATTATCCCTACATAGTGAGGATATAGATTTCATGATTCTCAACAACCAATGGCTCATCCTCCTAATAAAAATAGTACAAAAGCTTTGATTGAGGGTTTTGCTTCTAGGATCAACAATAAAAGAATATCGAAAAAATCCACAACATTATGAGAACTCATTTTAGATACATTCAAATTAACTTATATCTATGGATGTCGTTCAGCTTCAATTAAACCTTTAAGATGAATTTAAAAAACTAGAATCTCATGTCAGTACATCAATCTTTCTTTTTTTACAATAATTTTTAAATTCCTATAAAGTTAATATGCTCATTGACCAATTGACCAAGAATTTATTTTAAATTGTCCCCTATTTTCATAATTTTTGGGTTTAGTATGAGTTATGATATATAGATTATAGTAGACCTAATAACATGTCTAGAGCACCTCATGCTCATGAGAAATTTGAATTTAAGGCTACATCTGATTTATTGGAAAGAGGGAATGGTTCAAATATCCTTATAGAAACAAATATGAAGACATATTACCAAATTATGGGTTTTTAATTCCATGATCCTAGCCTTATAATTTTCATAATATACTTTTCTATATTTTGAGGAGATTATAAAAATAAATTTGGGCCCTATTTCAATCACTTCCACCTCCATGAGGAAGAAGAAATTTGAATTCCTTTACATTCATGTTTGAATCAACCAAATACATGATAGTGACAGATATTATAAATACTAATAAAAATGTTTCACCCATATACTATTCCAATGGTCAAAGTAGAAATGAGGAATTAACTATGAATAAAGATGAAGCAGAGTCCAATGTTAAAACTTCTAAGAGGTTATTTGATCTCTATATTGTAATTTAGTTTAAAACTTGTTTCACATTTTCAAATTCTATAATAAAAGATCAATTTGTTTTCAAAGTTTAATACAATGCATCATTATTCATTTTTGATGTGTATGAATCAAACACATGTCAATATGACATATGATGTGTCCATAATGACTCTAAGTCCATGTTTTCAGTAAAAAATATTCAATATAGTTTAAAAAGTGTGTCACATGGTCAAAACAAATTAAACGGTATCATATTGTTTTCAATGTTTGATCAAATTATCCACAAATCACTTTTGACATGTAAGAATCAAACGCACATCAATCTAACACGTAATGTATCCAATATTACACAAAGATCATGTTTTCAAATTAGAAGTTTCATTTTAATTTAAAAAAAGTTCCAAATATCCAAAATAATGATAAATAATTAGACTGTATTGATAAATTCAAAAAATGATATGTTATGCATTTTTGGTGGTTAAGAATTTACCATGTGTAACTATTATAAATGATCTATCCTGCATTAATCAACATTAATTTTTTACATAAAACTATCATTTCAGTTTAAAACACATGTCAAAAATCCAAAATTAAGTAAATAATATTGTATAATTCTCAATCTTTATGAAACTGATTCAAAATAAATTTGTGACATGTAGGAATTTACCCCTTGTTAATCAGAAACATGATGTGATCAGTATGACTCAATGTGTGTGTTTCTAATTTAAATGTATCATTTTAGTTTAAAATGTGTTTCAGAATATCATAACTAATAAAATGATATTTTTTTGAAATATTAAGGAAATGAACCTTAATTCATGTGTGATTTGTAATAATTGAATACACATCAATACAACACATGATGTGGTTAATAAGACATAAAGTGAATATTTTCACATTAAAATTATTATATTACACTAAAAAATATATCATAAGGTAGGTAAGTCCAACACACATTGTGACTAGAAAAAAGGGTAACTTGAAGATATATTATGTTACTAAATGGTAACATGAATATTTCATAAGGTAGGTAAGTGTAACTCAAAATTATCTATAGTTTATAAATGAAAACATGAATATATATTAATTTGATAAATGGAAAATAAAATATTTCTGAAGTTGTTTGAGTGTCATGTAAATATTCATTATGTTAATGAATGGTGACACAAAATTTTCTTAAGTTAATAAAGGGTAATTTGAATATTTTTTATGTTACTAATGCGTAACTAAAAATTTTCTTATGTAACTAAAGGGTAACATGAATACTTCTTAAGTTACTAAATATTAACTCATAGAATTGTTTTGTTACTGAAGGGTTACATGAAGATTTCTTAGGCTAATGAGTAGAAACATAGAAATTTCTTATGTTACTAAAGGGTAACATAAATATTTCTTAAGTTCATTATGGGTATCTTGATGATTTATTTAGTTTATTAATGTTTAATTCAAGATTTATTAAGTTACATAAGGTTAACTAAAAATTTTCTTACGTTACTAAAGGTTAACTTTAATATTTCTTAAGTTAATGAACAGTAAGTCAAGAAACATTTATGTTACTGATGGGTAACATAAATATTTCATAATTTACTAAAGGGTAACATTAAGATTTATTAATTTGAGGAAGGGTAACTCAAGATTTTATTAAGTTACGGAAATGATACATGATTATTTCTTAATTTACTGAAGGGTAACTCTAAATTTTATTAATTTAATGATTGGTAACTCAAATTTTTTTAAATTACTAATGGTAAACATGAAAATTTATGAAGCTATTAAAGAGTATCCCAAAATTTTATTATGTTACTTATGGGTAAATTAAATATTTCTTAAGTTACTAAAGGTTAAATCAAATATTTATTATGTTATATGAGGGTAAATAAAAATTTCCTTATGTTTTTGAAGGGTAATACAAATATTTCTCATGTTACTGAAGGGTAACATCATGAAATATTTAGTTACTAAATGATAACTCGAATATTTATTAAGCTACTGAGGGTTAACATGAATATTTATTAAGTTTGTGTAGGGTAAATCAAATATTTTTTTTATTTTACAGAAGGGTAACATTGATATATATTAATTTATTTAAGGGTATCTAACCATTTTCACGAGTTACTAAAGGAAACTTGAAATTTAGCATTTTAATGAATGATTACTCAAAATTTTATAAATTTACTACAGGGTAACATGAAGTTTTCTTACACTAATAAAGGATAACATGAATCATTATAATGTTCTTAGTGGGTAACTTCAATATTTCATTAGTTATTTAAGGGAAAATCAGAATTTTATTATGTTATTAATGATTAAATTCAATATTTGTTATTTTTTTATGGGTAAAATGAAATTTTATAAAGATACTAAAGGGAAAATTAATTAATTATTAAGATACTAAAGGGAAATTGATAAATTTCTTAACTTACCGTAGGGTAACTCAAATATTTATTAACTTCATGAATCTAATATTTAACATTTCTTATGTTACTGAAGTCTAATTCGAAATTTTCTTATTTTACTGAAGGGAAAATCCAAATGTTCAGAAGTTGTAGAAAGGTAACTCAAAATTTTCTTTAGTTACTGATGGGTAACATTAATTGAGATTCCAATCATGTAATTTCACCAAGGTTTGGCTATAAGCCTCGAAAAGCATTCTTAGAAAATCATGGGACGAATTTAGTATGTAATTTGGTCTTCTTATTATGTAAGTGTAAATTCATTGAAGACTGTTATATTTTCTAGATTATTACCTCTTCTATTTTTTCATCCAACTTACATGTATTGCTTATCAGCTTGCCACGTCTCACTTAGTTATATTGATTTAGGTATCTTTGCTTTCATGCTATTTGGGAAGTTGTATCAAAGTTTAATATTAAAACAAAGATATAAATAATATGTTATAAATATATTTCAAAATAATTTAAAAATATATATAACCCAAGTGCATGTTTTCAATATAAAAGATTCATTTTATTTTAAAACACAATTTTTATTTTCAAAACTAAGTAATCAAGATCATATTTGTATCAAAATTTAAGATAATTATCCCTAATTCATATAGAATTTTTATGGACCAACCACACTTTAATCCAACACATGATATGGTCGGTATGACTCAAAGTACATGTTTTCACATTAAACATGTCATTTTATTTTAAAAAACAAAACACATAGGAAAAACTAAGCATATTATCATTATTTTCATGATAATTTATGAATATAATCTATAATTCATCTTTAGAATATAGGAATCGACCAAACATCAATACGAAACATGATTTGGATGGTATGACTCAAATTAAATTTGATTATATTAAAGGTGTGATTTTAGTTTAAAACACGGATTACAAATCCAAAACTAATTAAATGAGCTCATATTGACTTTATACTTTATGAAGTGATCAAAAATTCAAATGTGAAATGTTAGAATTTTTCACACATCAATCCAAAATTGGATGTGTCCATTATGACTTAAAGTTCATGTTTCCCAAATAAAAGTGTCAATTAAGTTTAAAAAACACATTTCATAGCCAAAACAGAGAAAAGGTGACACAATTTCCAACAAACATAATGATAAAAATAAATAATTCATTTTAGTCTTATAGATACCAAATGTTCATCAATATGACAATTAATGTGGCTAGTATGACTCAAACAATTTGTTTTCCATTATTATTTTAGTTTATAATGCACGCCATATTTCCAAACTGAGAAAATGAGTTCATATTGTCTTGATGCTTTAGTAAAAATGATCTATAATTCATTTTCATCGTGTAGGAATAAAAATCACAACAATCCAACACATTATGTGTCCTGTATGACTCCATATGCATGTTTTCAATATAAAATTTTCATTTTTGTTTAAAACATGTATTAGATTCAAAAAACTAAGAAAACATGATCATATTGTCTTCAAACTTTAGGACACTGATCCATTATTCACATGTGACATGTTGGTACTAACTGTATGTGGATCTAACACATGAAGTGGCCGATATGACTCAATGTCCTTGTTTTCAATATAAAAGTGTCATTTTAGTTTAAAACACATTAAACATAGATAAAATGAGATAATAAGTTCATATTATTTTTAAAAATTATGAAAATGATCCATAATTTATTTAATATGTATATAAATTTATGATAAGTCAATTTGACACATGATGTTATTGGTATGAATTAATGGGAATGCTAATTTAGTTTAAAACATGTATCATATAAAAAATAACATAAAAATATGTCTTAATTGTTTTCAAACATTAGGATAATTATTTATAGTTTATTTATGATATGTAGGAATCTACCTCATACCTATCTCACAGTTGATGCAACTAGTATAACTCAATGTGTGGGTTTTCAATATAAAGCTTTTCTTTTAGTTTATAATGTACGTCATATTACCAAAACTGAGCAAATGAGCTCAAATAAATTTCTATCTTTATAAAAATCAAAAACTCAATTGTAGTGTATAGAATTTGAACACAAGTAAATCCAATTCACAATTTGTCCGATATAATGGTTAGTGTGTGTTTTCAATATAAAAATGATATTTTAGTTTTAAACATGCATCACATATAAAAAACATAGAAAATGAGCTTATATTATTTCCAAAACTAATAATAATGATCCATAATTTATTTATGATATATAGAGATTGACCATAGGAAAATATAATTCATGATGTGGCTTGTATGAATCAATGTGTGTATTTTCAACATTAAAGTTCCATTTTTGTTTAAAATACACGTCTCAGAGAAAAACAAGACAAAACAATCTCAAATTACATCAATCTTTAGAAAAATGATCCATAATTCTTTAACTTTGTGTAAGAAATTAGCACATGTCAATTTGACACATGATGTTGTTAGTGTGACTCGAAGCACATGTTTTCAACATAAAATTGTTATTTTAGTTTAAAATGTGTGTTACATAGCCAAAAACAAAGAAAAAATTTATATTTTTTTCAGAATTTTTTAAAAACATTCATAAAACATTTGTGACATATAGGAATCAACTACACGTTCATCTGACACACGATGTGGTCGGTTGAATCAAAGTGCTGTTTTTGAGAATAAAAGTGTAATTTTAGTTCAGAACGCATGTCACACTGTCAAAAATCTGTAAAAATGATTATATTGTTTTCAAACATTAGAAAAATGATCAAAAATACATTTTAAATGTATGTTATTTGACTACATGTCAATATGATATAAAATGGGGCTACTATTACTCTATGTGCATGTTTCTAATATAAATATATCTTATATTTCAAAATATATGTAACATTTTCAAAAATGAGTAAATGAGATTAGATTATTTTTAACTATTAGAAAAATGATCCATAATTCATTTTAATTTGTAGTAATTGATCGTGCATCAATCTGATACATGATGTGTCTGGTATTACTTCAAGCGTCTGTTTTCAACATAAAAATGCGATTTTAAATTTTTGGTATAATTATTAACAACTATTTAAGTAATTAAGACAATTAATAATTGATAATTTCATTAATATATTCAGTAATTAACAATATAAATTTTATTTATTATTATTTAACAATGTAATTAACAATTCATAATATAATAATTAATAATTAGTATAAGTTTAACAATATAATCAGTAATAATATAAATAATAGAATATCTAATAATATCATTAATATATTCAATAATTATAAATTTAATTTATCATATGTGGATTATATAAAATAAAACTAATATTTGTTTATTTTTTATATACAGTCCCTAAAATAAACATTGGTTTCATTACATTGAAAATATTTTATAGAGAGATTTTATTGTTTATATAGGGTTGTAATTTTTTTTGATTCATTTTAAATATCACATGAATGTAAATATTTTTTATGTAAATTTTGAATTTAAATGGTAGTTCAATTTAATATTTGTATTCCAATATTATTTTATGTAGTATTTTTTTCATATTTTATTATATTTTTCTAATCTCATTTTTTAGGGATACATGTTTTTCAGGATCCATCATGGCCTTTATCTACTCTAACAAAATCACTATTAAAGGATCCCTTTACAAGAGCTAAATAAAGTGTTTATTGATGGTTCTGGGCATTGTAGAAGTGAGCGGTGGTGAGCATTATATTAAAATTTATTTCCATATTTAGTTTCCCGAAACCCTAAGTGAGGATCTTTCGTGTTAAATTTATAATTAATTTTTTTATGTCTAAAGAAAATAATACCTTGTATTAGGATCCTTTCATTGGTGAGGTTTTTGATCTTCTAAAAGTCCCTTTTTGGATTTCATTCATTGTGATTTAAGTATCAAAGTATAAAATATCTCTAGCAGTGATCCACATGTTAATCTATGACAAATTACAAATGATTTTCAGGTGCTTGCATGGTGAACCAATTGGATTTCATAATGAGTGTTAATCTCTCTTCCTTCAATATTTAAAGATTATCTCTTCTTTTTCTCATTCTTGATAGGGGGAGAAAAAATCAGAATTCGATAGATAATTCTTTTTACAGAATAATTCTTTATTTATTGATATCTCTTACATAACAGATATAATCATATATTTATATTTCTAGGGTTTATATTAAAATATTTTTTAATTTCATTCTGGCCCTAAAATAATATAATAACCATCATAAAACCCACATTCTATAAAATAAAAAAATATTAATTCTTATTTTACGGTGTGTGCTAACTTTCACAGTGATGAATATTATTTACTAGCTTGAAAATAAATTTTCATCATAGGATGCAGTCTTGGTGCGTTCATACTCCTCAACATTTATTAAGTACACAATAAAATTATTTCATTCTATAAAATAACTATTTTATTCCCCAAAAAAGTAAATAAATATTAATTAAATATTTCATAAATTATGTAAATATATATTATTCATGATTTAGTGAATAACTTTTTATTTAATTCATGTGATAAAAAAACATGTATAAAATTATTCCTCGGTCTATAGAATAATATGTATTCCATTAATTATATTAAAATATAACTTAATCAAGGTCAATATAAACTCTTATTGTGTGACCCTATGGGATTCTTTCTTGTTGGAATTAGGCAGGAATGCCTATGGTCTAAGATTAATATCTAGTAACAGTTCAAGGAACCAAAGGGAAAGAACATAATGTCTTAACGATGACAACCACATACAAACAATCACTATGTAATATAATCTTTTTGTCTAAATATATCATCAAGTAGGTTACACATCCAGGTCATCAACCTATGTGATTGATATGCGTTTCTTTATGTATGTAAAATAAATGTCATTACACCATGGCTATAGAATTTATAAGATAGTTATATTTCAATTAAATAGTTGAGATATCAACCTCCATAAGATGGAAGGGGAAATTCATCCTTGACTTATCCATTAATTGAAAATCATTCATGACTCACCCAATATATCCAACTTCTCCATGAACTATTATCATCATGGTTTACAAAAAAAATCTAAGTGCGTGATTCATAATATGCATTAATAATAATCTAAAACTATAGAATAACTAATACATTCTTGTAGATAGAAATATATATTGACCCTAAAACATGTGGAATTATTACTGGCATGACTTCTCTTATAAACTCTCATCTTAGAGACTAAAAAGTGATAACTTCTTTTGATGAGGTTTCATCTTCTTATAATTACTCACACCTGACATTATATATTCTATGTGCCCCATAATAGTTTGTTATCTGATTATAGAACTATATTCTAAAAATATTGTTATGACACATCAAGGTTCTATTCATATAAGAGATCATCTATGTCCTTATCAATGTGATAGATACTCTAGGACATTATAAAATAAATATTATGTAGAAGAAAAATATATATGTGATAATATATTTATATTAATATTCATTTCCTTGATTATACAAGTAGTTTAATGTAAAAATTATTTAGTTCTAGAGCACCAAATCCCACAAAATCCTTCTTTCAATAAAGATAAATTATAATTATTAGCTATTTATCACTTGTAAAAAGTATGCTTCCACTATGTATGAATATAGTTTCCATGACTACCACATTTTTGTGGATTGGGTTGGTTGAGCCACTTTTCTATATGGAATTTTTTTTACTACAACAGTACTATCATAGGAAATCAAGTAGTGATATAATTAAGTATCCACCTCTGGTTCCCATGTTAGAATCCTGAAATCGTGAGCAAGACCATATTCAATTATTATTATCAAATTATACATATAGAATCTAATTTTTATATATTTTACTTTTTTATAATATATTGATTATTTTCATAACCAAACGTTGAGACAACATGATATTTTGAGGCCCGGTGTGGCCAAATTTAATTTTTGAAATATATTCAATATATTAATATCACATAGAAGAAGTTTTTATAAAAAAGTGTAATAAATCGCAAATGGTATCCCAGATCATAAATATAAGTGTATCATTGAGTTTAGAATGTGTGTTTTACCCTAGGTGAGACATAACTTTTATCAGTGTTAAGAGTGTGAGAAGAAATTATCGTAGGAATAGAATTTATAAAATAAATTAATTTATTAAATTAATTTTTTTTATTTGATTATTCAACCTCCTCATCTATTTAAAAATTAGTTATGACTCAACCCTAGTGTTAGCTACATAACCAATTATTAAGATAAACCGTTGGAGAGGATCATATGGAGGATCACTGGAAAATGACGTTGGATCATATCAGATCACGAATCATGCACCAATGGATATTTTGGATCTATATAAAAAAGAAAATATAGAACCATTATTCATTAGCGATCAATATAAACTCTGAGTATGATGTTTTAATTTTGGTTTCGATTCTATTATTGTCCCATTTCGGACACTGATCAATTCCATGAATGAGAACTGATTCGTGCATCAATGGTTGATTTATTTTGTGATAGATTTAACGTATTATTTGTTTATTTAATCTTTTTTCATCCAAATATATTAAAATATATCAAGGTATAATGAATAAAGTATTAGTTTCATTCATCACATCTTATCACTTATGGTCCCCCCCCTCTTGTGTTTCTTCACACATTAATCGCATACATTTTCTTTAGCTCATGGTTCAATGAATAGCTAGCATTTTTGGATTGTGCCGTCATTATTCGGCATATAAAATTGATACCATGGGTGAAGTTCATTATTTAGGGTATGATAATTGTGTGGTGATGATGGAGGATGATCAGAGGTTGATCAAAATGGATTTTTGGTTCCCTTTCATATTTTTCACGATGGTGCAGCTAGAAAAGGCATGATATGGAAATTCCATGGTGGATTTGAATCTCATATTTCTAATATTTAGAGATATGAGAGATATTAGGACCCATATATACAATCTATATTTATGTAATTAGTGAGGAAAATGTGAAGGATGAAACAAAATAGATCCAGATGTATCTAGAAAATCCCAAGTTACACAGCGTGTAGTCCGATGCTACAGACTGGGTGGGACCCCCTAGCTACGGTGCTAGGGTTTCTACGCGAGGTAAAATTTCACATTCATTGTGGCCCTATAACATGGTGTGTGGCACATTATTGGAGTCTATGTGTGTAACATATAGGTAACAAGGTCACAATTCAGATATAGTACATGGGAACAAACATGAATAGGTGTACGCGGGCACAACCAGGTGTACGCGGGTTGGTACGCAGGCATGGGAAGATGACATTGGCATGGTGTTAGGTGATATCTACACACCATGTAGTATTTCTACATTTCATGTATATTTACATTTACATGTCGTGTAAGGAAGCCCCTTACTAGAAGACCAGGGGTTAGTTGGGCAGGTAATATACCCTTTTGTACACATTTTGTACCACTATTGAGGGTGTTTGAAGCCCTTCATTTATTTAGTCTAGAAAAATATCGATTGAGTGTGTTCCTTTGGTACATTCACTTGAGTATATATTTTATAATTCTATCCACATCTCAGGATAGTGATACCCTCTTTAGGATGAGTCTTAAATAGAGTTTGTGGGGTCCCTCCATGAGGCCGGAGTGTGATCCTATATCATTTTATACCCTCGATACAATTTGTGGAATGGGTATGAAATCCTGAAACTAATAATTAATCCTCTATCTAGAAGGATATTTCAGTAGGGTTAATGGTATCATCAAAGTACAATCCCCAACATAGTGGTTTGATCCAGATTATGTTTTTGTGTCCCCCAACGGTCATGGGTGTGTTCCCCTATCTGAGTATCGGGGTCTTCTGAGACCAGTGAGAAATCATGGGAGGGGCTTAATGATCCTGAACTCTTTAATGAGTGCCTATAATGACATCATGTATTGTGATGTAGAATCTCCTGGAACGATAATTGATTTGTGTGATATCTTGTCGCTGGATGTTTGGTTGTGACTCCATGGAGGTGTGGTGTCCTTCTAGAATTTTCTAGGGATTCATATTATGCATTTATTGATATATCATTATTATGATATTTCTATTCTTAATTATTATTTTTTTATTTTTTGGGTGTCCTACTATGTATTTTTATACTCACCCCTACATGGTCTATAACCTAACGTGTCATGTCTTGTGTAGGTGACGACCCATTTTATGATGTCCTAGGAGGATGAGGAACTCGTGGAGCATAGCTTGGACTTGAAAGACCTAGGTGTTTTCTGGGTGGTTGAATTTGATTATAGTCATCATCCTTAGAGTATGCTGGAATCTTTATATTTTTAGGAGGGATTGTATATGAACCCTTTTTCATTAATAGTACTTTAAAGTTGTACTCTAATTGTGGGATCATAGATTTATGAAAGCATTTATTTCATTTTTTTGTTATATCACATTATGGGAATGTATATGTGTGACTGTGTATAGGTACATTAGGTTAATGCCTCTTATGTGAGTGATTTTCCTACACAAAACTGGTCACTATCCCCTTGACTATTAGAGGCAGGTTTGGGGTAGTTGCGAATCAAGACACATTGGACTAGGTTGTGATAGAGTGGTATAGGAGAATTCAGTTCTACCATAGGACCAAAGTATATTATATTTGGTTTAGGCAACAATATTAAGTGTTTCAAGTTCAGATTTCAGGCCAGGGCAGTAGTGTTGGTGTGGCGACTGACATATCCATACACCAGGACACTAATCACATGTCATTCAACTCAGAAAATGTAAAAATTCTTTAATGGGAAAACAGTGGTACATGTATCATGTAGAAATTATTTTTTGGATTTTCTGTCCTTCTATATTCATCACCGTAGATATACTCATTTTCCATGGTACAGATTATTTATTTTAGAATTCCACAATGATAAAATCTATCTAGGATTCCTCTATGTGATCATAAATATGATCTTATGAGTGATAAGGATTTAGTATAGAGTTTGTACTAGAGATATCACCTTTGGGTGTTTTACCAGTTATACAATCACACTTGGAGAAGTATCTAGAGTCAAAAGCATCAATTGAGGATGCTCACAGGCTGAGTGCACTTTATGAGTTTTATAGGCAGCAACCTTCTAGGTTTTAGGGTGATCCATTATAAGGCCCCAGCCTTAAACCTTACATATTCTTGAGTTATCACAAGATTACACATTGAGGATCTTTTCGGGTTTAGGGTATTAGGGAATTAGATCATAAAACATGCATTACAACCCACATTTAAACAAAGTGGTTACAATAAAAGATATTATTATTTTTTCCCATCAATGGAAATATATTGAAAATAAAACATGGATTCTTTCTTGACACATCCTTGACTCTATCATCTTATCATGTTCCTTTCCCTTGACCTATGAAAAACATTTCAAAAACATGGGATGAGCATAAAAACTCAGTATGGGTTATAAAAAAACATGGAAAGGAAACATGAGTTCATATATACATAAGAATGAAATCATACTTTACCCATAAAACATAGGCACTTTAAAATACCTCATAAAATCATGAATAAATCATAGAAATCATAAGATATAAAGGTAACTTGAGGCATTCATAACATTATTACGTAGGGAGTAACCCTCTTGGTTACGTTTGGAATACCCATCACAGTATATTCCCTAAATCTCTTCGGAGAAACCTTAACTTTTCACTCCTTCGCGTTACCCAATGCATTGAAGAGCTATATCGGGCTCACCCGCCCTTAGTTTATCACGGAACCACCCGTCTTCAGAATAATGCCCAAGAACCTCAACATAATCGTATCACATAAAACATGCATAAAGGAAACATAAAATTTACACCTTTCAATCACAATATATCAATACAACACATTGATATAAAAACATTATGAAAACCATTTTCAATACCAAAATAAAATAAAAGTAAAACATGGTATTTATTTTTCTTTCAAAAAGAAGGTAGGGCTTGTAGAGGAAGCCGAAACTCAAATAACGGTCACGGCGGCGAAGAAGTCGTTGTTGCCGCATACGTACGACAAAAACATTCCCTTTTTTAGTTTAGTAAAACTCTTAGTATAAAAAAGAATCCTTTTGGATAAACGTAAAAGTCAAAGGGGTTTATACACCGTATAAAATAAGGTTGTGTATAAAACAAAATATGCCTCAATGAAAGGAGATTGAGACGAAGTCCCATACCTCGGGTCCGACTTGACTCGATCGTTCTTTAATCTCCTGAATAATAAACTTGAGTTAATCTCTACTTGCTTAAGAACCTTTTTCAAGTTCATTATTCCTTTATACCATGTTATGAACATCATGTAATCATTTAAGTTAATAATGTTCATTTTGTCGGTATTTGGTTCTTAAGTCAAAAATAGACTTCTTACACATAAATGTTGTTAATTTGGTCAAAGGTTCATTATATCCCGAATGATATTAATTATTTGGATAACATATATATCATATATATTCAGAATATACATGTATTTATAATATTACATCACATTTAGAGGTAAAAAATGAAATGCACCGTTCATGGAGACGGTAAGCCGTACGTACGAATGAACGCTACTTCCATTTCTATTTCGTATTTTCTGGAATGGAATCATAATTATATAAGAGTATATTATAATTCCATTATAATAACATATATAATATCATTAAATTTGTCCTTTACACATCCCACATATGGTATTGACGAATCAAATCACTTTCAGGGGGCGGTAGTCCGCACTTCCTAAAATGAAGATATCGTGTTTACCCATAATGGAAACAATAATGGTATGCCATAAATGAAAAATACAGAAGCATAAGAAAATAATAAACATATTATATATCATATATAAAAATAGTGACATCATAATGGCCAACATTGAAGGTGTTAGATGAGTATTGAACAATCATCGTTTCGGGAGGCAGAATTTCGCCATCCACGGAAACCGTATGTTCTTTAACCATTTGATGTAGTTGTGTGAGAGTGTAGCTCGAATAAATCTTATAACAACATCCTATTATATTTAATATACTGTTGATGTTACAAAAGATGTAAATAAAAAGAGTTTAGGGGGTTGGAGAAGAAAAATAATACAAATGAACATGAGAGAAAGAATTACCTTTAAAAGTTTAACTCCTTTTGATTTGAGCCTAAAGGCTTCCTTTGACAGGATTCTGGCCAAATAGAATCCTCTAGGATGAGGAGAGGGATGTGGAGTGAGTAAATGGGCAGTGGATGGCCAATCCAAAGGCTTGACGAGTGTGTGAAATGAGGTAGAGGTGGGGGCCTTTTATAAGAGGAGAGGAGGGGCACTTTTGGAAATCATGAAACTATTATTTTATTTTCAAAAGTGTTTCGAATTTATAAGGTCCCACATTGATATATTTCTAAGAAAAGATGATAAGGCTTCTAAATATTCCCATAAAATAGTTTTTGGACAAGTGTAGGTCTTATATATTACATTATCTTTCCATTTTATTTTAATCATTAAATAATGAGGTCATTGCTGCATCATCATGATGTCATAAATAATTTAATTTATTTAATGTCTAAAAATTATAAAAAAATAATATAATGTAGGAAATATTTTTATCTTTATAATGAATATTTATAGTCAAAATTTGGACTTGTGTAACCCCACTTAAAAACTGTTTTAGTAAAACAACTCATGTTTGTGTCAATTTAATTTTAACATTAAATAAATATATATTAATGTCATTTTCCAACCAAAGTGGATCCATGGGGTCCCCAAGTTCAACCATGGGTTGTCTTGGTCGGCCATGACTCATCCAATAGGGGTAGGACAAGTGTAATGGTGTTTTCACATTTTTATAATATCATTTTTACCTTAAATTACACTAATTACCTCTAATCGCGATTAAAAACTTAATAAGTTACTATTCACCAAAAAATTATTTTAATCTCATTGAACCACATTTTACTTCTTAATGAAAACCATGTATGTCGGATTTTTGAAATTCAGAACACAAAAGTGGCAAAGTTTCATTTAAACGAAAAATCAGTTTCTTTAACTACCACTTAGTGGTTTCACTATTCATCAAAAATTGAAGTTTTTCAGAAAATTACCAAAAATTCACCCTAAGCTATATTTGATATTCCGAATTCAAAAATGAAGTCTATTTTACAAAATTCAAAACTTATAAGTCACATTAATTAATTTAATAATTAATTCCCGCTGTTATGACAAATAGCGTGTTTTTATGAAACAATAAGTATCAAAAGATTGACACCAGTTTAAGTCCAATTTCAAATTGAAATTGATTACAATGACCACCATTGGATTAAATGGTAAAAATATATTCTAATTTCAATTCAAAACAAATTAAAAAGATAATCTAATCATATATATAAATTAGATTAAAAAGAAGTTTTGATGTAAAATGCAGTATTTTCCATTATTCATTAAAAATTGAACATTGTCAGAAAAATACCAAAAACTCACAAAAAGTAAATTTTGATGTCCCAATAATAAAGAATAAGTTTATTTTGACAAACATAGTTTATAAAATTGTCAAAATTTAGATTCAAAATTGTTTTTCCATCAAAGGCAGTAAAACAATCTTTTAAAAATATTAGTGTATTCCATGCTTAAGATTGGATTTATTTTCATTTTAAGCCTCTAAAACACTATCTAATTCATTAATAGACATATATAAAATATATATTATTCATTACATACTTGGGATGTTACATACTTCCCCCCTTTAGAAAATTGCGTCCCCGCAATTTATTTACTTATCGAATAAATGGGGGTACTTATCCCTCATTGCATTTTCAGATTCCCATGTTGCCTCTTCAATCATGTGGTTTTTCCAAAAAACCTTTACCTGGTGAATCACCTTATTTCGTAACAGTTGCTCCCTGTGGTCAAGAATCTGGACCGGTTGTTCCTCATAAGATAGGTTCTCTTCCATCTGAACTACCTCTGGACTCAAAACATGAGATGGATCTGGCATGTACTTTCTCAACATCGAAACATGAAAAACATTGTGTACCTGAGATAAACTTGGAGGTAAATCCACTCGGTAAGAAAATGATCCAACTCTCTCCAGAATTTCATATGGCCCAATAAACCTTGGACTCAGCTCTCCTTTCTTACCAAATCGCATCACACTTTTCCATGGTGATACTTTGAGAAAAACATGATCACCTACCTCGAAAGATAGATCCTTCCTCCTGTTGTCTGCATAACTCTTCTGCCTACTCTGAGCTGTTCTCATGTGCTTCTGAATCAGCTGAACTTTTTCTGGCAACTCTTCTACCAATTCTGGTCCCATCAACTTCCTTTCACCCACTTCATCCCAGAAAGCTGGAGTTCGACACCGCTTCCTATATAACGCCTCAAATGGTGCCATCTGTATACTAGAATGAAAACTATTATTATATGAAAATTCAACCAAAAAAAGATGTTGGTCCCAACTTCCCTGATAATCCATAGAGCAAGAATGTAGCATATCCTCCAAGGTCCGAATTGTTCGTTCTGACTGCACATCTGATTGCGGATGAAAAGCTGTACCAAAATTTAATTCAGTACCCATCGACTTCTGAAGGCCTTTCCAAAAGTTAAAAGTAAACCTGAGATCACGATCCGATACAATGAAGAGAGGAACTCCATGTAACCTGACTATCTCTTTAAGATACAAACGAGAATGTTGATCAAAAGAGAAAGTATCTCATATAACAAGGAAATAAGCAGATTTGATCAAGCGATCAACAATAACCCCGATTGCATTATTACCTCGAGATGTCTTCGGTAATCCCACAACAAAGTCCATGGATATATTCTCCCATTTCCACTCTGGCACTGGTAAAGGCTAAAGCATCCCTTTCGGTAACTTCCGCTCTGCTTTAACCTGTTGACTTGTCAAACACTTTACAGTAAAATCAGCAATATCTCTTTTCATTCCATCCCACCAGTAATACTCCCACAGATCTCTAGACATCTTAGTACTACCCGGATGAACTGAAAACGGAGAACTATGAGCTTCACATAACAAATATTTCTTCAACTGTGAATCACAAGGCACACACAATCTCTTCCCAAATCTCAAAACACAATCATTATCAATGTTGAATTCAGGCAACTTACCTTTCTGAACCAGCTCTACCTTTTTCTACAACTCACTGTCTTGCTTCTGTGCTTTCTTGATTCTATCTGATAGAGATGATCTCACTAATACCTGAAACAAAACAGAAGAACATCCTGCACTAACAACATCTATGCCAAAGGTCATCAAATCCTTAACCAAAGGATCACGTTCCAAACACAACATTTCTAATGAAGCATTACATTTTCGACTCAAATCATCAGCCACTTTATTTGCTTTTCCCAGATGGTAATGAATTGTACAATCATAATCCTTGATTAATTCCATCCATCTCCTCTGTCTCATGTTTAACTCTTTTTGAGTGAATATATACTTTAAACTTTTGTGATCAGTATATATTTCACACTTTACTCCATACAAATGATGCCTCCAAATATTTAAAGCAAAAACAATAGTAGCTAATTCCAAATCATGTGTATGGTAATTTACCTCATGATTTTTCAACTGTCGTGAAGCATAAGCAATTACCTGATCATTCTGCATTATGACGCAACCAAGTCCTTTCAATGAAGCATCACTGTACATAACAAACTCACCATTCCTGGAAGGTAGTGCCAAAACTGGAGCATTCACCAATCTTGTTTTCAATTCCTGAAAACAATCATCACATTATTTTGTCCAGATAAACTTAACACCCTTCCGAGTTATCTTAGTCATTGGACTAGATAATCGTGAGAAATTTCTAACAAACCTTTGGTAATAGCCTACCAAACCGAGGAATCTACGAATCTCAGTTACATTTGTGGTTCTTGGCCATTCTTCCACAACTTTTGTTTTTGCAGGATCAATAGTTATTCCATCTTTAGAAACAATATGACCAAGGAAAGAAATTTGTTGCAACCAAAACTCACACTTGCTGAATTTTCCATATAGTTTCTTTTCTTTTAAGGTTTGAAAGATCACCCTTAAATGTCTTTCATGCTCCTCTTTACTTTTTGAAAACACCAAAATATCATCAATGAAAACAACCAAAAACTTATCCAAGAACTCATGGAAAATTCTATTCATTAAGTCCACGAATACAGCAGGTGCATTGGTTAGCCCAAATGGCATTACTACAAATTCATAATGGCCATATCTAGTACGAAAAGCAGTCTTCGGAACGTCTCCTTCTTTTACTTTCAACTGATGGTACCCCGACCTCAAGTCAATCTTCGAAAAAAACTAAGCTCCCTGGAGCTGATCAAACAAATCATCGATATGAGGCAAATGATATTTGTTCTTAACAGTGATATTATTCAAGGCTTTATAATCAATGAAAAGTCTCATAGAACCATCTTTCTTTTTAACAAATAAAACAGGAGCACCACATGGTGATGTCCTAGGTCGAATAAAACCTTTCTCTAATAAATCATGCAAATTCTCCTTCAACTCTAAAAGTTCAATTTGAGCCATTCGATAAGGGGGTTTTGAAATTGGCTTAGCATCAGGAACTAAGTCAATAGTAAACTCAACTTCCCGATCTGGTATTATTCCAGGCAACTCATCAGGAAAAACATCAGGATACTCATTTACCACTGGCACATCATTAATCTGAACAGTTCCTTTATTTTCAACGATGTGTGCAAGGTAGCATTCATTTCCATCTTTTACAAGTTTATCAGCCTCTTGATATGTTATCAACAGTAAGGGTTCATTCTTGTACATAAACTGAAAGTCTTTCTGAAAAGAAACTTCTTTAGATCTACAGTCAATCTTAGCATGGTAAATAGAGAGCCAATCCATACCCAGGATAACATCAAACTCTACTAGAGGTAGAACAATAAGGTTTTCAAGTAGGTTCTTTCCACAGATAAGGATAGGAAGATTCTTATAAATTCTTTTTTCCTCAACATTTCTCCCAGGTGTTTTTTCCAAATGTTCAGGAGTCATTTCTTGAGATGGTATTTCCATTGTACTAGAAAAGGTTTCAGAGATGAAAAAATGTGTAGACCCAGAATCAAACAACACACTGGCATAATCTGAAAAAACAAACAAAGTACCTGATACAACATCATTTGATGGTCCGACGTCTGCTGAAGTAGTTTCAAAGGATTTCACCACCCCTTTCTGCTTGTAGTCTAACTTCTTCCCATCACTCAAGCTCTTTTTAGGACACTCATTTGCAAAGTGACCCATCTCATTGCACTTAAAACATTTCACTAACTGTAAATCAAATTTGGCCTTACCTTTACCTTGATCCATTTTAGTGCAATCACGAGCCTTATGTCCCATCTTACCACATCGGTAGCACTTTCCAGAATTCAGAAGACATTCCCCAGCATGCCTTTTTCCACATTTATCACAAACTGGAAATTAGTTTTCTTACCATCAGACTTTTTTGAAGAATTCTTACCTTTCTCTTGCCACCTCAGTCTCTTCTTCTGTTGGTTGTTATAGAACACTTGATCATTAGAAAATTCCATTTCCACCTTCTCAGCACATTGAACAAGCTTTTCATAACTCTTAAACTCATGAGAAGATAATGCCCTTCGATATTTTGGCATTAATCCTGAGTAAAAACGATTGATTTTACTATCAAGGTCTCGGATAAAATTTGGAGCATACCTTTCCAATCGAGTGAACCTTTCATCATAGGTAGACACTGAGTCTTCCTCTTGCCTCAATTCCAAGAATTGCTTTTCCATCCTAAGTCAAACAGACTTAGGAAAATACTTCACAAGAAACATAACTTTGAATTCATCCCAGTCGAGAGCATCAATCTCATCAGCGTCCCTGATATTTTTAACCATCGACCACCACTGATCTGCCTCACCCTCCAAACGGTAAATAGCAAGACTAACCTTTTGATTGACTGAACACCCCATGACATCAAAAATCTTCTCCAGTGCTTTAATCCACCATTCAGCTAACACAGGGTCAGATGATCCTCTGAATGATGGGGGATGTTGCCTCATGAAATGTTCCACCACTGACATGTTCCTCTGCGGTTGATCTGGCTGATCTCTTGCATGGATACCACCGCCAATTATAGCCTGAGTCAACTGTGCCATCACTGCAACAAACTGTTCAGTTTCAATTCCGACCATCTCGAGATGCTGATTCAGAAGGTTATTTCCTTCTGTATGCCTTCCTAGCACTGCTTCCCTGTTTCCTCTGCGGAAAACCATTCTGAACAAACATTTCTTAGACGAAGCAACATGGTAATCTTCAAATACTATATCATTTCAAAAAAAATATTTTTGGATAATCGTCTAATAAAATTCTAACTCCTAAATTTATCTAAACCGACCTCTGATACCAACTATAAGGCCCCAGCCTTAAACCTTACATAATCTTGAGTTATCACAAGATTACACGTTGAGGATCTTTTCGGGTTTAGAGTTTTACGGAATCAGATCATAAAGCATGCATTACAACCCACATTTAAACAAAGTGGTTATAATAAAAGATATTATTCTTTTTTCCCATCAATGGAAACATATTGAAAATAAAACATGGATTCTTTCTTGGCACATCCTTGACTCTATCATCTTATCATGTACCTTTCCCTTGACCTGTGAAAAACATTTCAAAAACTTGGGATGAGCATAAAAACTCAGTATGGGTTATAAAAAAACATGGAAAGGAAACATGAGTTCATATATACATATGAATGAAATCATACTTTACCCATAAAACATAGGCACTTTAACATACCTCATAAAATCATGAATAAATCATAGAAATCATAAGACATAAAGGTAACTTGAGGCATTCATAACATTCTTACGTAGGGAGTAACCCTCTTGGTTACGTTTGGAATACCCATCACAGTATATTCCCTAAATCTCTTCAGAGAAACCTTAACGTTTCACTCCTTCGCGTTACCCAATGCATTGGAGAGCTATATCGGGCTCACCCGCCCTTAGTTTATCATGAAAAAACCCGTCTTCATAATAATGCCCAAGAACCTCAACATAATCGTATCACATAAAACATGCATAAAGGAAACATAGCATTTCCACCTTTCAATCACAATATATCAATACAACACATTGATATAAAAACATTATGAAAACCATTTTCAATACCAAAATAAAATAAAAGTAAAACATGGTATTTATTTTTCTTTTAAAAAGATGGTATGGCTTGTAGAGGAAGCCGAAACTCAAATAACGGTCATGGCGGCGGAGAAGTCGTTTTCGCCACATACGTACGAAAAAAACATTCCATTTTTTTGTTTAGTAAAACGCTTCGTATAAAAAATATTCTTTTTGGATAAACGTAAAAGTCAAAGGGGTTTATACACCGTAAAAACGAAGGTTGTGTATAAAACAAAATATGCCTCAATGAAAGGAGATTGAGACGAAGTCCCATACCTCGGGTCCGAATTGACTCGATCGTTCTTTAATCTCCTGAATAATAAACATGATTTAATCTCTACTTGCTTAAGAACCTTTTTCAAGTTCATTATTCCTTTTATACCATGTTATGAACATCATGTAATCATTTAAGTTAATAATGTTCATTTTGTCGGTATTTGGTTCTTAAGTCAAAAATAGACTTCTTACACTTACATGTTATTAATTTGGTCAAAGGTTCGTTATATCCAGAATGATATTAATTATTTGGATAACATATATATCATATATATTCAGCATATACATGTATTTATAATATTACATCACATTTAGAGGTAAGAAATGAAATGAACCGTTCATGGAGACGGTAAGCCGTACGTACGCATGAACGCTACTTCCATTTCTATTTCGTATTTTCTGGAATGGAATCATATTGATATAAGAGTACATTATAATTCCAGTAAAATAACATATATAATATCATTAACTTTATCCTTTACACATCCCACATATGGTATTGACGAATCAAATCACTTTCAGGGGGCGGTAGTCGATACTTCCTAAAATGAAGATATCGTGTTTACCCATAATGGAAACAATAATGGTATGCCATAAATGAAAAATACAGAAGCTTAAGAAAATAATAAAAATATTATATATCATATATAAAAATAGTGACTTCATAATGGCCACCTTTGAAGATGTTATATGAGTATTGAACAATCATCGTTTCGGGAGGAAGAATTTCGCCATCCACGGAAACCGTATGTTCTTTAACCATTTGATGTAGTTGTGTGAGAGTGTAGCTCGAATAAATCTTATAAAAACATCCTAGTATATTGAAGATACTGGTGTTGTTACAAAAGATGTAAATAAAAAGAGTTTAGGGGGTTGGATAAGCAAAATAAAACAAATGAACATGAGAGAAAGAATTACCATTAAAAGTGTAACTCCTTTTTATTTGAGCCTAAAGGCTTCCTTTGAAAGGATTCTGCCCAATGGGAATTCTCTAGGATGAGGAGAGGTATGTGTAGAGTTTAAATGGGCCAGGGATGGATGAGCCAAAGGCTTGAGGAGTGTGTGAAATGAGGTAGAGGTGGGGGCCTTTTATAAGAGGAGAGGAGGGGCACTTTTGGAAATCATGAAACTATTATTTTATTTTCAAAAGTGTTTCGAATTTCTAAGGCCCCACATTGATATATTTCGAAGATAAGATGATAAGGCTTCGAAATACTCCCATCCAATAGTTTTTGGACAAGTTTAGGTCTTAGATATTACATTATCTCTCCATTTTATTTTAATCGTTAAATAATGAGGTCATAACTGCATCATCATGATGTCAAAAATAATTAAATTTATTTAATGTCTAAAAATTATAAAAAACACTATTATGTAGTAAATCTTTTTATCTTTCTAATGAATATTTATAGTCAAAATTTGGACTTGTGTAACCCCACTTAAAAACTTTTTTAGTAAAACAACTCACGTTTGTGTCAATTTAATTTTAACATTAAATAAATATATATTAATGTCATTTTCCAACCAAAGTGGCTCCATGGGGTCTCCATGTTGAACCATGGGTTGTCTGGGTCGGCCATGACTCATCCAATATGGGTAGAACAAGTGTCATGGTGTTTTCACATATTTATAATATCATTTTACCTTAAATTACACTAATTACCTCTAATCGCGATTAAAAACGTAATAAGTTACTATTCACCAAAAAATTATTTTAATCTCATTGAACCACATTTTACTTCTTAATGACAACCATGTATGTCTGATTTTTTAAATTCAGAATAAAAAAGTGGCAAAGTTTCATTTAAACAAAACATCAGTTTCTTTAAATACCACTTAGTGGTTTCACTATTCATCAAAAATTGAAGTTTTTCAGAAAATTACCAAAAATTCACCCTAAGCTATATTTGATATTCCGAATTCAAAAATGAAGTCTATTTTACAAAATTCAAAACATATAAGTCACATTAATTAATTTAATAATTAATTCCTGCTGTTATGACAAATAGCCTGTTTTTATGAAACAATAACTATCAAAAGATTGACACCAGTTTAAGTCCAATTTCAAATTGAAATTGATTCCAATGACCACCATTGGATTAAATGGTAAAAATATATTCTAATTTCACTTCAAAACCAATTCAAAAGATAATCTAATCATATAAATAAATTAGATTAAAAAGCAGTTTTGATGTAAAATGCAGTATTTTCCACTATTCATTAAAAAATGAACATTGTCAGAAAAATACCAAAAACTCACACAAAGTAAATTTTGATGTCCCAATCATAAAGAATAAGTTTAGTTTGACAAACATAGTTTATAAAATTGTCAAAAGATAGATTCAAAATTGTTTTTCCATCAAAGGCAGTAAAACAATCTTTTAAAAATATTAATGTATTCTATGCTTAAGATTGGATTTATTTTCATTTTAAGCCTCTAAAACACTATCTAATTAATTAATAGACATATATAAAATATCTATTATTCATTACTTACATGGGATGTTACATCCATCCCCTTAGGTTGTTGAGGACTTGCTAGAGGCAGTCACTCAAGTTTTCCTCCGTATGAGGATGCCTACATACCCGATGTCGATCCCCATAGTGAGTCTTATTCAGGGATATGTAGGGTGATCTTATAGTTTAGTGACTCATTAACATGACTTGGTAGCACTATTCTAGTCACATTTTGTGAATATATTTAACGAGGTGTTTGTGATCAGTTATCATTCAGGATATTTTTCAACTTTAGTAAGGAAGTTTGACTATGTAAGAGTATTTGGTAAGGTTTATTGATATCTTATAATACAACATGGATATGTTGTTTGATCCATTCATTAGATGTCGGACCCTTGAGAAAGAAATATGTTAGGATATCGAGGATTCAGTGATATGTATCTACATTCCCACTTATGTTGGAGTGCTTGAGCCCACCATAGTGGTGGAGAGATTCCTAAAAAAGTAGGCATCGATGCTGGGTTCTAGTAATGGGAACCCAGGAGCCAAAACCTCAACAAAAGGTAGCTGATGGTAGTCACAAGGATACAAGAATGCCATATAATTTAGGATTTGATCCGAAGATAGGGTATCAGATTTTTATTGATATGAGGATGGATCAATTCATCCAAGGGAGAGGATGTGTTTTTCCAATGATGGTCAAATAATTCTTTCATGGGATTGTCTGGCTTATCGTAAAAAAAATTGCGAGACAGTTGAGGGACTATGGTGGATGAGATATCGGTAGAAGTAGGGAGGTTCACAGAGTTGTCAATGTTGAATAGGTGATGGCATAGTAGTTGGAGGTAGTTGGATGTTTGACATATTACCACCACCACCCATAGGTGTTCCACACCAGGCTTAGGGAGTGGGTGGTATGGGATGAGGATAGTTGTAGGCTATGGTGGCCTAAGACCCCGAGACATTAGGGATTATACAAGGTATGATATGTGCCTTTTATACATTGTGTGAAGTATTGATATACATGGGTTTGATTCATTCCTTTATTTCCACATCTATAGTTTGAGAATTAGATATTCGGGTTAAGATGTTGCCTTGACCCTTATGCAAGGAGACTCCAACAGGAGGTGAATTGGTGATTACATGCTTATGCCAATAGTTCGACTTAAAAATTTGATGTGATAAATATGTATGATGTATATTTTTAGTAGTGATGAAGCCATATGGCGTCATCTTAGGTATGGTATTTATCTCCATATTCACAATTTTAGGTGGAGTATGTGGTGTGCCCACAGTAATGTGATGAGGTTTTACTTTGTGCGTGATAAGGAATCCCTGGTAGAGTTGGATGAACTTAGTCATAGGAAAGTGCAGTTGATTACTCACCACTTGGCTGACATAACTCTTGGAGTAGTGGAATCTATTGTATAATATTTTCCTATGATGGTGGAGAAGTATGAGGATATCTTCCTTGAGGATGATCCTTTCCTTCCTTTATACCATGAGAAAGAATTATAATAAAAACACACATGTCGAGATGGACAGGATAATTGTACCACCATATTGGATGGCTCTTATAGAGGTTCATGATACGGGGTTGTATTTAGGGGGATTGCATGAGAAGGGATTAATGATGTCACTATTGGTGGCCTAGAACCAATTAATATTTACTTAATTCATTAATAATTATCTTATCACATATTTACTGTTCTTATACATCAAAGGCATGTGATAATGTCCTAATGATAGCTATTTCACTAAAGGGTTATAACAGATCCCTACTATGATGAGAACCTGAAAGTTCCATAACAATATTCTTGAGTATATATGTTCTATGGCCGGATGATGTTATTTGAGGGACATAAATAATATAGAAAATTAAGGGTGAGTACTCATAAAACATTGAAGCAACTTCTCATGGTGTGCTCTATTGGCAATATTTAGGAGGATATTATGAGAATAAGAATCACCATTAGGAAATAGACATTTCATAGTGTCATTGGATGTTCCTATCTGTGGATGTGTGTATTGGGCCCTTGACTTTAAGATTATTATTAATGGGTATTAAAATTCAAACACTTGGATGTGTTCGCCAAAACTCTGATGGCACACTATTCGCAGTGAGGTAAGATATGTTGGGTGCATCACGGGTAATACTACATTAGTAGATAATACGAGAAAGGATTTTTCCCTTTTGTTCCTTAATGGAAGTAGATATCTTAGGCTTTTGATGGAATTGATAGAGCTTAACTAAATCCATTTCCATGGTAAGGAATGGTCCAGTTCAATTCGCGAACGTCAAAGAATGAATAATCGAGCACATGGGTTGATGGAACTAGCATGAAACCCACATGATTCGAGATATCAAGACAATGGGATTACATTACATAGTAAGCGTTTGTAAGAGGTGACACATTATTTCAGCATTAAATTCTTTCTCTATGGGTACCATGGTGTGTTTCAAGATGATAGCCTTGGACTTTATGTAGGATCTACCTAATTCCCCTGGGAAAGAGCCCTAGAGGGTCACAAACTATGTGTGTCTATGTATCTCAGTTAAATATTAATTTAATAAGTTAAATAAAGATTATTTCCGATTGTGGTTTAATAATTTTTCAAGGATGCCTGATCGCATTTATTTCAACACTACTTATTCAAGAGAATATATATTAAGGGAGAAATAATATATTTTTATGAGTGAGTAATGTAGTGACATTTATTTTAGAAAAAAAATATCCATTATTCAAGGTCTAATAAATGTTTTGGAGGAAATAAAGAAAATTGACAAACAAAAGTACACTCCATGTAATTTTTCTAGGGATTTGTGAGAAATAATATTATTTATTTAATTAAATAAAATTATGTGGAATTTTATGGTTTCATGTCAAGTAATAATAATAATCAACTGTTATTATTAGACATGGGGTCTTACTAAGAATGAAATGAAATGAATAAATTCTTTCAGGTAATTAATTAATTTTATTTTTCTAATTAATTAAAATACCAATTATATAATTCTCATTAGCGTAGATATTATTTTGGTGGTGCCCAACGGATCTAGAGAAAGATCTCAAGCCAAGAGGGAATTGCTTTCTTCCAAGATTTCTATCCAGATACGAGAGATATCCTCCTCCACTGAATCAAATAGAGTTCATTGCAAGTGGATCTCAAGGAGATCGAAGGAGGACATAACAAGAGACGACTCTTCCATGATATTACCTGGAGATCCCATTGGCAATGTCCAGAGATATGTGAATCATGTGTGGATTACTACTATCAGATCATGACTGGAAACATCAATAGAGAGGGAATTTTATCAAGGAAATTCTCATTTTTTAATTAAATTAATTATTAACCAAAAATGATAATCTTCTATATGGTTTTGGGACACCCTTCTTTTATTTCATTCTTCGTTCTATTCTGAAAATCCAACTTTTTATTATCATGATGGATCACAAATTGATCACTGTTAATGGAATAATTAAAGTTGGGTACATGCACCAACTTGCTTTCGTTGTGCTTGGAAACTATAAGTGGTATCAGAGTGGTTATATAATTGATTATAATTATTTAGTTGTTTGTTGATGATTTATGCATTTCTTAAATTAGTTGTTTTAATTCAAATTAATTTTTCTAAAAATATGAATATCGTGATCTATTCCTCCTCATTTGTTTCTCTTTCACCTTATAGAAATGATTTTTTCTTTTAATTTTGATGAAAACAAAACAGAGGATCTCATCTGGAGGTGCCAAAGAATCCTAGCCATACAAAACCAGAACACAAGATGTCTATACAGAAGTAAACATCGTGTAGTATAAGTTCCATGCACCAAGGCAGCCCGCTAAACCATTCTATGTCATTGTATTATATATAAGTTTTTAAGACTATGTGTGTTTACCCCGAAGAGGTGGTCCATAGTTTTCGGATTACACACTGTGTGGCCCACTAAATATGGTAGGTAGTCCCTTCAGGTTAGGTTTGGACTATGTACCCCATTCATAGATTTCCCATCTAGAAACTATGTAATGTGGATACTTCACAGCATGATTCCAGCTAAACACGTCGTGTACTCTGAAAATTTCTGACATACATCTTCATGCTAAGTCCTTGGGTGCGTACTTCGGATGTACGGTGAAGAAAAGTACACGTTGTGTAGTTTGAACTACACACCGTGTACTCATCCTAATTATGCAGATTTATTAAAATTTATTATTATATTATACAAATCCTTGAGACGTGTACCCTTGTGAGGGCGTAAAGCTAAATTACAACATGTGATACGCGATTTATATATGTGTGTTAATTTAACATCTGCGTAATGTTCACTTCCACTCATTGAGTAGTTATTAATGGGAATTCACTGGGTTGCCTCCAAGGTACATGTTATTTACAATGATAATTTGAAACGAATTTATTTGTTTAACATTATGATGGATTATAATCTCTAAGAATTTCAGAAAAAATGGTTCATGTTAAAATGAATAATTAATTAAAGATAATTAATTGATTTGAGCATGATTAATATTAAACAAGAACAATTAAATAATTTAATTCTGGTTTTATTTATGCATAAATATCATTTCCTGTATGGGTGATCATGATGTTGACCAAGAGCTTTGTATATGAATGGTTTTTTAATCTATTTATTTAAATTTAATTTTTTGGCATGTGAGCCTTCTCCTAATTAATATGTAGGTTCTACGTGCCCAAGGTTTATTTTATGTAAAACACTATTTTACCCCTCACCTGTGAGTGAGATAAAATAATATGTAATGGATGAAACTCCCATGCTTATGGAGGAGGCTCAAGTTAGGATCCAAGGTGATACCAATATAAATATATACAAAGTTTGATAGGTGGAAAGCTATAAACATGAACCTAAAAGGTTCAACGTGTTTCTACCCTTGGTATGGTTAAGTTTATCAACTTCTAGATAAACTAACCAATAGAGTAATCTAATGATCATAACATTTATTTTATTTCTATCAGTTTCATGGTTTTTTAATTGTGGGTGTGTTGTCACGATCACACAATTAAATAATTAAACAAGCATTCAATATGGAACTAAAATAAGACCAGATTATGCGTAAATATTCTCTTAAACATGGTTATTCACTTAATTATATCCCACATAATATAAAAAATATTTTAATCCTAGATAGTAAAATTGGAATTTCCGTATAAGGATTTAGTCCCTCAGAGAAATATTAAGTCAGTATAGCTTTCCATAATCATGGTTAGAATCAAACCATAGTTCAAAATGTCTGACAAACCCTAGTTGGGGTTCATTCAATTATCTAAGAATTATAATTAACATTTTTGGGTTGACATGAATTGGTTAACATCAAGGGTAGACTGCCATAGTAGTAATTGGTTTGAGAGACAAAGGTTGAGGAAATCCAAAATAAAAGTATTTTAGGATCGGGGATTCTATTCAGCAGATCAAGGAGCTATGAGTTAATGCTGTTAGCATTTGGAATGCCTACCTAAAAACCTTCAATATTCTTGAACAATATTAGTTGGGTAAATTCAATGGGAAATATGGAGCCTTCCCTATAGAATATTTAGCCAACAGAATATTTCAGAGTCAACGGGGATGGCTATTGGATTTTGATAAAACAGTGGGAGACTAATAAGAACTAAATTATTTATTTGTCTCAGTTTTAGCTTGATAAATTACTAAAACTTTTATAATCATAAATTATGGAAACTGAAATAAAAATGAATTCAAACATATCATTTTGAACCATAATCAACAAAGAAAACCTTCTCACCGGCACTAATTTCAAAGAATAGCATAAGAGTTTACACGTCATCCTTCTCCACGAGAAGAAATTGTTTGTGTTGGAAGATCATGTTCCATTTTTACCTAGAAAAGAGGCCAGTGATGAGGAACTGTCTCTCTACATGAAACATTTGGATGATGCCATGAATTTCCAATGTTTCATGTTATTGTCCATGTCAAATGAGCTCTTAAAGCAACATGAAAACATTGATTCATACAACATTATGTCTCAACTTAATGATATCTTTAAAAAAGAAGTAAATACATGAGAGATATGAGATCTCCAATGCTCTATTTACAACTAATCTTGGAGAGTCTCCACCATCTGGGCCACATGTAGTCAAGCTTATTGGCTACATTGAACACCTAGACATCTTAGTGATTATTCTCCTAGATGATTTCAGTATAGATATCATCCAATCATCACATCCCAAGACCTTATCTAGCTTTATTGTCAACTATAACATGAGAAACAATGAGAAGACTCTATCAGAACTTCTAACCCTAATTCTCCAGGTAGATAAGGACATGGGGCGTGACAAACCCACAGACTTTATGGTGAATAATAAAATGAAGGACAAGGAAAAGGGGCCAATGACTTATAAACAATCTAAATTCCCTGAGCACCGTCCCTCCAAGAAGGGGAAGATCCAAAGGTAGGGCAAGGAATGGTAGGCATTATGTTTTCATGTGGAAATCCATGTCACTAGAAGTGGAATTGCATCCAAAAGTGTGGGAATGGTAAAGGTTCATTAGTTATCGAGTTTAATACTTCTATTTATAGACATTGAGTAATAGATACAACTTGTGGTGATCAAATATTTATTCAAATGTAGAAACCAAGTTGATTTTGAAGGATTGTCAGAGGAGATGTAGATCTTCGAGCTGCCAATGTTGCCAGGTTGGCTGCATTTTCCATTGGCAGTTACCACCTCTCATTGCCAACTAAGATGATTTTGGTATTAAATAACTATTATTATTTTCCTAGTGTTTCTAAAAACATAATTTTTGTATCATTTTTTTTATATGGATGAATTTATTTTCATGTATGGGAATAAGGGTTGAATCTTTTATAAGAACAATGTATGTTATGGTATGGCGCATTTAAATAATGTTTTGTATGTATTAAATTACAAAAACCAATTATTGTAAATTGACAACAAAACAAATTCACATGACTTAAACAACACCTAATTGTGACATCACTGTCTTAGTCATATAAATGAGAAGTGCCTGAAAAATCTCTAATATGATGGTTATTTAGACTCTAATGAGCTAAAACCACTTGATAGATGTCACACTTATTTACAAGGTAAAATAAACAAGTTGTATTTCGATGGACAGGGTGAAAGTTCCATAGAGTTTCTTGGATTGGTTTATATTTATGTGTGTGGATTATAGAATCATCTTTTTAAGAAGATAAAAAATCTTCGATTGGATCAAGGTGTAGAATAATTGAACAAACTATTCATAAATCTTCTATAGGAGTCTGTGATTCTATCTCAGATCACTATTCCTTATACACCACAGAGGAATGGTGTTATTGAAAGAAGGAATCTCGCCTTGTTTGACATTGTGAGGTCTACGATGAGTCATAAATAACTTCTACTATCCTTTTAGGGATATTCATTACAAACTGCATCATACAAATTAAACTGATTACAAACTGAGGTGGAAAATAGAATTCCCTCTGAGATATAGAATATAAAGAAACCCATTCTATTGCACCCATGTGTATGGGGATGTGAGGAATTTTCTAAGGCCTTCTCAGGAAATAAACTAGCACCCGGGGTCATGAGGTGTATCTTTATAGGATATCATAAGGAAACAAAATGATATTACTTATATAACTCTTTGGAAAAAAAAGTGATTGTCGCCAGACAAGCCATATTTCTTGAGTGGGAGCACATATACAAAAAGGATAGTGGGAGAGAGATTGAATTTGACAAATTTGATGGTAAAGATACATAGGAGTTGGTATATGAACAAGTTCTACAGGTCCCCATTGAAGAGGTTCCAAAAACACAAGTACTACATACGAGCTCAAGAGAGGAAAGGGAACTAGAAAGATATTGTTTCCTTGTCACTGAGGATGGTGAATCATTATTGTTGGACAATGATGAACCTCTCTCCTATAAGGAAGAAATAAAAAGCTCAGAATCAGTAATATGGCCAGAAGTTATTAATTTTGAGATGGATTTCGTGTATCAGAACCAAGTCTGGGTTCTATTTGATGAGCTAGTTGATGTAAAGCCTATTGGATGCAAATGGTTATTCAAGAGAAAAATAGACATGGAAGTTCATGTTAGCACCTATAATGTATGTTTAGTGGCTAAAGGATTCAGAAAACATCATGGAATTGACTATGATGAAACATTCTCTCCAATTTCCATGTTTAAATCCATAAGAAGCATGCTTGCCATACTAGCTTACCATGACTACGTGATTTGGAATATGAATGTCAAAATAGAATTTTTGAATGAGAACCTTTAGGAAGATTTCTATATAACGCAAATAGAAGGTTTTGTGACACCATGTAAATCGAAATAAGTTTTCAAGTTGCAGAAATCCATTTATGGATTAATGAAATAATCAAGGTCATGGAACATTCAATTTGATGATTCCATAAAGGAATTTGGTTTCATTAAGAACAAATGATCCTTGTGTTTTAAAGTTGATTAATGGGAATGTGTTAATTATCCTAGTAGTATATGTTTACGACATATTACTTAATGGAAATGATGTACTAGTATTACAGTTAGTTAAGGACTAGTTGAAAAAAAATTATCCATGAAGGACTTAAGTAAAGTATCCTACATTGTAGGGATCAAGATCATTTTTGATAGATCCAAGAGGTTTCTTAGTCTATGTCAGGGTATATACATTGACCAGGTACTAAAGAGATTTAGTATGGAACAATCCAAGAGGGTATTGGTTCTAGTGTCATGTGGCCTACATCTTTATATGAAAATGTGTCATCAGACACAACAAGAGAAATATATAATGTTTAAGATCCCATATGCTTTGGCTATAGGATCCATCATGTATACCATGTTTTGTACTAGTCTTGATGTTTCCTATGCACTAATCATGGTAGGTAGATGTCATGAAGATATAGAAGAACAACATTGGGCTGTTCTTAATATTATCCTTAAATATCTAATAATTACTAAGGATATGTTCATGGTGTATAGAGTATATGAGGATCTTGTCATTAAAGGGTATGTTGATGCTAGTTTTCAGACAGATTAGAACGATCTGAAGTCTCAACCAGGATAGGTTTTCTGTCACAATGGAAGAGTTTTGAGTTGTAAAAGTTCAAAGAAACTAGTTGTCCCTGATTCTATAGTAGAGTCTGAATATATACGTGGCTTATAATGTGTCCAAGGAAGCTGTCTGGATTCCTACAATTGTCTAGAAGCATTATGCGATGCCTAGAAGTAAAGAAGCTATCACGTTGTATTGTGATGATACTCTACAAGCACCTCTTGAAAAAGAACTATGGTCACATCAATGGACAAAGAACATACTTCAGATGTATCACCTATTTATGGATTTCTATCAAAGGGGTAGATTTGGAGTGAGCAGAGTTTCCACAAACGAGAATGGGGCAGACCCAATGGCAAATGGCCTATCTTATTAGAAGCATGAATATCATGCGAGAGCTAGCTGGTTAAAGGTTATTAGAAGGTGGATCTAGTACATGTGGGATTCTATTGGAGTTCGTGGACTAGAACCAACTATTTTTTACTTTATTCATTTATAAATACCTTATCACATCTTGATTGTTCTTCTTCATGACAATTCATGTGAAAATGTTCTATGAATATCTATTGCTTTAAAGGGTCATATCATATCACTTCTATGATGAGAACCTAGAATTTCCATAACATTGGTCTTGAATATATATGTTCTATTGCCAGATGGTGTTATATGAGGGACACAAATAATATTGGCCATTATGTGTGAGGACTCAAAAAACATTGATGCCCCTTCTCATGGTGTGTTCCCTTTGTAATATCGAGGAGGATATTATGAGAACGAGACCCACTAGTAGGAAATCCACATTTTATTGTGTCATTGGATGTTCCTATATGCAGAGGTGTGTGCTGGTCCATAGACATTAATATTATTATTAATGGGTATTATAACTTATGCACTAAGATATATTGACAAAAACTGTGATGAAACATTGTTTGTAGTGATGTAGGATATGTTGGGGGCATCACGAGTAATGCTACATTAATAGATAATGTGATAACTGATTTTTCCCTTCTGTTTCGTAATGGAAGTATATATTTCTGGCCCTTTGATGGAATTTATATAGCCTAAATAATTCCATGTCCATGTTAAGGAATGGGAGAGTTCTTTTCTGGAGAGTCAAATAAAGAATAATCGAGCATAGGGGTTGATGGAAATAGCTTAAAACCCACTGGATTCAAGATATTGAGACAAAAGGATTACATTACACAGTAAGCGTTCATAGGAGGTGACACATCATTGTGATATTAACTTCATTCTGTATGGATACCTTGACATGTTGAAAGATGTTAACATTAGACATTAGACAGGATCCGCCTAATGCCACTGAGAAAGAGGCCTAGAGGGTCACACACTATGTATGTCCAAGTATCTCAGTTGAATATTAATTTAACAAGTTGAATAAAGATTATTCCATATTTTGGTTTAATAAATATTCAAGGATTCATGATCACATTTATTTCGACACTAGTTATTCAAGAGAATATATTTTGGGAGAAATAATATATTTATTAGTGAGTAATGTAGTGATATTTATTTAAGAAATAAATTTCTATTATTCAGGGCCTAGTAAGTGTGGTGTATAAAATATATAAAATGGAAAAACAAAAGTAAACTGCACGTATATTAATAAACATATAGTGTACTTTTTTAGGGATTTTTGAGAAATGATAATATTTATTTAATTATAAAATATTAGGTGTAATTTTTTGGGAGCATTTAAAGTAATAATACTAGCCAACTATTATTATTAGACATGAGGTCTTACTAAGAATTAAATTAAATTAATAAATTCTTTTGGGTGATTAATTCATTTTATTATTCTATGTAATTAAAATCCCAATTATACATTTTTCATTCGCCTAGCTATTTTCTTTGGTCTTGAAAAATGGATCTAGGGAAGTCTTTCAATCCAAGAGAGAAATTTTTTTCCACGAACTCTCTCAAAGCTAAGATATAGATCCTCCTCCACCGGATAAACGAGAGAGCATTGCATGAAGCTTTCAAGACGATCGAAGGTGGACATTGCAATCGAAGGCTCTTCCACACTAGCACCTGTAGATCTTATCTGTGATGTCCATAGATACATGGAGCACATGTGGATCACTTCTAGAGGAATACTACACATGGATTCTATGACACAATGATGGATCACATTGGATCATGACCGTAAAAATAAACAGAGAGAGAATTCCATCAAGGTAATTCTAGTATTTTAATTAAATTAATTATAACAAACATATGATGACCCTCTCTATGGTTCTAGGAATTTTTTATTTTCTTTTGTTCTTCGTTCTATTCAAGAAGATCTGAAATTTTATTATTGTTACAGATCTCGGATTGATCTTTATTAATGGAAAAATTAAAGTTGGGTACACCCACCAACGCGCTTCCGCTGCACCTAGAACCTATTTATGAGACCCATTGTTCCCCCTGGGAAGACCTAGTGTTGTTTTCCACGAAGTTATATGATATTTTAAGGTTATGTTTGGATTCCTCGTGCTTGAACTTGGTTGCTATAGAGAATAAGTATCCACTACAAAGGATTGAAATCCTATTTGATCAATTGGGAGGGCTGTGATGGTTCCCTATGATTGAACTCAGATCAGGATATCACTAGTTGTGAGTAAGGGAAAAGGATATACCATATATGGTATTTAGATATACCTAATATCTCTATGAGTTATTTTTTTCCATTTATTTTGATGAAATCCCTATTAAATCTCATGGGAATCATGAACTATATATTTCAGTCTTTCTTAGACTAGGTGTTGGTTGCCTTCATCAATGATATCATAGTGTACTCAAAATCTGAGGTGGACCATGCAAGACACTTAATAATGGATCTAGACACACTTCGAGAGAACCATATTTATGGGAATATCTCAAAGATTAATTATTTGGATTCAAGATGTCAACATTATGGGACACATCATCTTAGGGGTAGGTGTGGTAGGGGACCCATTTAAGGTTGAGTTAATGGTATTTTGGGATCCACCTATGATTTTTATCGATGTATAGGGTTTCCTTGGAATGGCAGGTTAATATAGTTTGTTTGTACTTGATTTCCCTAGAATGGAATCACCCATGATAACTAAGACCCAAAAGGGGAAAATCATTTATATGGACAGAAAGGTTCCACCTTTGTTTTCAGGGATTGAGGCAAAGATTTAAGAGTGATCCCATCATAATATTAGTAGAGTTATGTGTTTAGTATGTATTGTTCGGCGATAAATAAGGGGCCAGTGATGGTTTTTTTTATGTAGAGGTGGATCTTGTTTTCATATATTTCACATTAGTTGAGACCATATGTGAAGAACTAGAGAACCCATGATCTTGGTTTAACAGTGGTAGTCTTCATGTTGAATATTTGTTGATACTATCTGATGGCAGAGTTTTTTATTGACTACAATGCATGTACGAGTCTTAATTATATCTTCTCTTAGAAATATATTAAATTTTTAGAGATACTGAGTCTAGAGTTCCTCCATGAATATGACATTGATATTGTCTAAACTCTTGAGAAGGGTAATGTGGGTGACGACTCTCCAAGATAGAGATCTTATTATAATTTTTTGACTGAGGTGTCAAATCAGTTAGCCCCATTTAAGATATCCTTATGAATAAGTATGGTTATTCATATCATTGTTATATTTTTTATACCCTTTACATTTAAAATTTGATAGGGAAGCTCAATATGGAGATACCAACTGTGAGACCATACGTAGTTGGATATCCACAAGATGTGATACTGGTGGATATTACGAATGTAGATAAAACGGTATCCTTTTAAGAGGATTAATGGCGAAACCATTGAAGTTGCGAGAGGATGTGATGAGGGAATTTAATACGTACCCCTTAGTTGTACATATAGGTGTGTAAAAGATGTACCATCACCTTAGATGACAATTTTTCTGGCAAGGAATGAACAAGTTGTGTTGTAGGGTTTATATATTGAAGCCTCTGTTTTTGGAAAGTAAAATATTAGGACTTGGTTACTGGATGTTTAGGTTAACCCCTTAAGGCGCATGAGTGGAAGTGGGATGGGATATCCATGAACATTGTGATGGGGATACCACATATTTCTAGGGGAAACGATGCCATCTGGATGATTATTTAATGACTAACAAATTCATCCAACTTCTTTTCCATTCATGATTATTGTTCAGTAGAGATCTTGGGAAACTTGTACATGGAATAGATAGTTTGGCTCTGTAGATTTCTCTTGAAAATTGTTTTAGACCATGATTTCCACATCACGTCATGATTATGGAGATGATTTAAGAAGGAATTTTTCACTCTCCTGTGTTTGAGCATAAAGTTCCATCCCCAAAATGTTGGATAGAATTAGCAGATCATTCATGTCTTGGAAGACATTTTTGGGCTTGCAAGTTAGATTTTAGCCTTATGTAGGAAGATCACCAACCCTTGGTGGATCAGTGTACAAAAAAATATATCATTCCACCATTGGTATGACACCATTCAAGGCCTTGTATGGGAGACCCTAAAAGTCACCACCTTTTTGGAATTATCTAAGAGATTCAGCACTCATGGACCCAGAGATGGTGCGAGTTACGATAGAGAAGTCGAAGATCATATAAGAGTGGATTATGAATGAATAATTCCATCATAAGTATTATGCAGACTGAATATGAAGAACTATGGAGTTTTATGAGATATACAATGTGTTTTTAAGGGTCTCACCTAAACATATATTATATAGATTTAGTCATAATGGCAGGTTATCTCTCATATTCATTGTTCCTTTAATGATATAGCATAGAGTAAGCGAGCTATAATACAACTTATCTCTACCTCAATAGTTGGTTCGGGTACATGAAATATTCTATGTGTTATAGATGAGTAGGTATGTTCATGATCTATCACATGTTATTGAATGAGACAAGATGGACATTGGGGATAAAGTTACCTTTGTAGAGCACTCAGAGGAGATTGAGCATCATTAGGAGAGTATCCTTCATTGGTGATTTATTCATCTAGTGTGTGTCTTGTGGCAGTATGTGAATCTTCAATAGAGCACCTGGGAGTGGGATACCTAGATGCGAGCCCAACACCTTCATATTTTAGTAGTTTTTTTCTATTTTCAAGGAGAAAATACCTATGTTGGGGAGAATGTATCTACTATTATATTTCCATGTAATACTTTTGGATATTTTATAGATAATTTTTAGAGACACATGTTAATACGATGTGATATTCTGAGGCCATATGTGCAATGAATTAATTTTTCAAATATACTAAATAAATTAAAATTAGGTGAGTGAATCTTTCCTTGAAAAATGGTATTAATACCAAATGGGGTCCTATATCTTAAATCTGATGGAATTTTTTTTGTTCAAAATGTAATTTATAACTTAGGTGTGACATTACAATTATTAACGTTAAGAATTTGTGAAAAAAAATTCACGGATGAGAAATTAATAATGTAAATAAAATAATTGATTTAAATTAATCTATTTGACACAGTGACCAGATCCTTTATTTAAACATTGATATGACTCAACATTGTGGTTATCCACATATCCTATGATTGAGAGGAACTATTGGACAGAATCCTATGGTTGATCGTTGTCAGAGGAAGTCAGATCAGATGGAATTGTGGATCATGTGCCAACATATTTTGAAGATATTTCCAATGAGAAAAACATTGAACTATTATTTTTTAGAAATTAATCTAATCACATGTAGGATCTTTATTTTTGTTTTTAATCAATTTTTATCTAGTTTCAACCTCATATCAATTCCACATATGTGAATTGATTTGTGCATAGAAAATTGATTTATTTTGTGATGGATTTTTCTTATTCATTGATTGTTCATATTTATTCAGATAAATATAAAAAATTTATTAAGGAAAAATGAATAAAGGTAAAGGTTTATTCTTCACATATTTTTTATTATATCACCCCCGTTTCATTTCATGTTCATAGAAGGATTTCTTTTGGCCTATGGTTCGATGAATACTAGGTATTTTATCATTGTGTGACTATTATTCAGTGAAATGGATTGATATCAAGGGTGTGGTTCATGATTGAGTGTATGTTTGAGGATTAGCAATGATGTAGGATAAATGGAGATGGATTGAGAAGTATTTTTGGTTTCCATCCATCTCGATTTTGACAGTGTAGCTATGAACAACGCAAGTGTACATATTTTGAGTGGATTCAAACCCTAGATTTCTGATCTTTGGTGACAGGAGTGATGGATGAACTCAAATTTATGATCTCTAGTGAGGGTAGTGGTGATGGAAACACACTGGATCATCTAGAAGATATACCCATATATATGGAAAATATTGGGTTACATGGTGTGTAACACGCTGTGTGGGACCCCCAGACTACAACAATAGGGTTTCCTTAAAGAGTTAAATATCACACACCATGTGTATTATTCATGGGGGGTCAATGTTTTACTTGAATTTTACATAGTCATGGTACGGATAGAGTACATGGGAATGAACATGGCCAGGTGTACATGGGAACATCTAGTTGTACACCGACATTGATAGTGGTATACATGCAATGAGCAGATAGCATAGGGAAGGACTCATGAAGTGTCTACTAGTCATGTTCTATTCCTACATGATTTTTAGATGTATATTTGAATTATTTGTGAGGAAGCACCACACAGGAAGACCTAGTCTTGGTTGGGAACACCATGTATTTAACACCACATTCTTCCACAATACACTTCTCTTTGAATAATACAGTAGTGTGTGGTGTACGCAACCTCGAGTTCAAAGACACCACAACCAATTAAACTAGCTGTTATGAATAGTAAGACCCACTTTTTGAAACTTTATAAATTTTATCTTTCAAAATGGACTTCATTTTTGTATTCGTAATATCGAAATTATATTAGGGTGAATTATTGGTACTTTTCTGATAACTTTAATATTTTGATGAATAGTGAAAATTACTAAATTTTAATTAAAAACAAATTTTTTAATAGAAATAATTAATAGTGATAAATTATGAATTTTAGTGATTTTAATGTATAATTATATTGTATTTTCACCATTTAATCCAATTTTGGTCATTTGACATAATTTAATATTTAAACTGGGCATAAGCAAGTGCCAATCTTTTGATAGATTTTATTTCTTAAAAACACGCTTTTTGTTATGACAACAGGGATCAATTTTAAATTAATTTCAGACACTAATATGTTTAGAATTTAGTAAAATGGATTCCATATTTATAGTCAGGAGCTCTAAATTTTTTAAATATTTAACTTTTATTTTTAGACATTTTGAATAATTACTTCGGTAAATATTTTATTTACCATGGTTAAAGGGTAAATCTGGTAAATAAGGGAAAAAGAATAATATTATAATAATATTAAATTGGACTAAAATGTATTATAACCCTTTTGGTTAATACATGTTAGTCCATGGGCATCTTTGGGTAAATTTTGGGACCCCATGGATCCACTTGTAAGTGATAATGACACTTTATATAAATAAAGTTAAATTAAATACAAAAATGAGAAAAGCATATATCTTTTAGAAAAACATATTTTACATAGAGTTATATATGTTATATTTTAGGATATAAATATTAATTATAATCATAAAACGATTTCCTACATAATGGTAATTTATTTATAAATTTTAGACATTGAATAATTAAATTTATTTATGACACAACAATGATGGAGTATTTTCCTTATTAATGAAAGAATCAAATAATTAGTATTATAAATGTAAGAATAAATATAATTTTAATGTTTTGAAGCCATAAAAGAATATTATCGGTTAATATGTCATGTTGTGATTTCATAAATGCATTTTTATCTAATTAATAATGTTGTTAAGTCTTTAACAAAAATTAATTATCAAATATTTTCAAAATTGACATAATTGAGTTTTTAAAACAAATATTATATTATTAATTGATATTCTATTCCTAAAAATCTATTTTTTGGAAAAAGGACATATATAATAATATTTGTATCATTAATGGAACACTTGGTTGTCTCTTGGAAGTATATAGTATGTTTATTAACCATATAATATAAAAATACAATGTGACATGGTAAATGTCGAACTATTTTACTAAAAGTTAAATATAAATGACACAGTTAATATAGTGACCCAAACCTGTCTAAAATCTATTGGATGAAATTATATTGACCCATCACTAACTTAGACTTTGAATAATCCACTTTAGAGACATTTGATACTGAATATGAATTTATTATAAATTAATACTTTATGTTTTTCTTAAAGAGCCCCTCCTCCCCCTTATAAAAGGACACCAATTCAAACCAATTACTCAGACCTTAAAAGCCATTTGGATCGGACACCCAATGCTCAAATATTCTCTAAACTTCCCTCACTTCAACTTAGAGGCCTAATTGTTATCATAAAGCCAACCTAATGAGCCCTTTTGATCAAATCAATAGAAAGAACCCGAAGAAGAGGTAAAGTTTTCACCACCCTCTTTCTAGTTCCGTTCTTCCTCAAATTCTTCTTTATTTGTTATTTCCATTCTAAAATAATAAATTTGGTATCATATATATACTTTTATGTTATTATAAATATGGTACAACCATATTCAGTATTTTATACATACATTGAATGACATGTCAACGTACCTGCTTAGGTATGACCAACCATCTCCACGTCATTGTGTAATTGTTATTGAATATATTTTTATTTGTATGAGTATAATAATGATGTGTTATTCATATAAATAATAAATATAGCATGATAAAGATTCTGTATATATGATATAACATCCAATTATATATTATTTTAATATCAAAACAATTATATTGTCACTCGGGCGTACATACAGATTACGGTCTCCACGAAGGCGATGAGATTCATTATCTATCATATCCATTCAAGACTAAATTTAATTTGATGATTATAAATAATGTTTATAGACATGATATAATTATGGATATAAATAATATATATCTCATCCATAACAAATATGGCTCACATAAAAAATAATATAATGTAAAACGAATCTGTTAACACCCGAAACGACAAGAATACTAAGATATTAACAACTAATCAATGTAAAAAGATCATATATGACATAATATTAATGTTTATTATTATTGTATAATTCAATAAATATTATTTCACCATTATAAAGGAGGTTAAATTACCCTTTACCAAGGAAAAAGTACAAAGTAAGGTGTTTCATATCTCACTTTTAATTCCGTGAGATTTCCACTGTTCCCCACTTATTCATTGCATGTAGTGTGTGTACTACCCATGATAGTATTAATTGTGTAATATACATTAATTTATGGATATTTAAATCATCATTGTATGATTATTCTTTCATGGGTGTATGTTTTTTATGTTACCAAATCGATAAGGGAATTTGAAATTTCAATTTCCACTCATTCGGCTTTACACATACTTCCCTGATTATTTTACTCTAAGATTATGTGTGGAATCACTATTAATTTTCTAATGTCATAATTACCAATCCCCTTTATGTGGATAAACTTTTGATACAAATAATAACTCCATTGATAAATTATCATTTCTTTGATACGAATTTGATAAGAGTAATTTTAACTCAATCTCCATTTGTTGAGTTAAATATCCAATTCATCGGTGTTTTTTTAAAAGAATATATGTCAATGTCCCTTGATTTATTTACACTGAATATCCAATAATATTGAGTTTATATATATTTGTCACAAATAATTATGTCATTTATTTATCCTTAACCCAAGGATATGGTCTTTATAATTGATTTCATCTCAATTTACATTCCATTGGGACTTCTTTGTTGTTATACACCAAATCACTTTTATATAGAGTATATAATGTACTTTGACCTAGTATATCATTAATCCCTTTATTCTCATGATATTACAATTTTTTTATTACCTAAATTATTTGTATTCAAGTGTATCTATTTTGGTTAGAAACTCTAACTAAAATATCATTCTTAAATTTTTAAAAGATTTATTCTTCTAAATCTTTCTCATTAATGTCCATATTTTAAAAATGGTTTTAAGGATTTATTTATATGGAAATTAATGTTTTAATATTAAAATTTCTTTTAAAAGTTTCAATGTGGTATGGGAAACTTTTATTCAAGAATCTATTTTTAAATGGGTTCGTGACAAATAGTGTGATTTTTGAATGTTTTCAAGAAAAAGGGTGATACTTCTGTCAAATAGTTTTGAAGATTCTTTTCATCTATGTCAATATCCTTCATTTTTCTCGATTGAGGTTAATCTATTAAAATAAAATCTTCTATATTGGATTGAATTAGTTATGTTTGACTGTGGATGTGCTATTTTGATACCATCCACGGTTTGTGGATAATGTATTGACATTTCGTATGCTAGTTTTAATACAAATGTTTATGTTATGTTTCAATATTTTCATATGATAATGCATTAGTCTCAGTATGTGATGGGTGGTGTCTGCTATAGCTCCTCGATTTATCGGTAGGTCTCATGAGACAAACTAGTATTTTGACACAAGGCCTTGACAAAATCTTATTTTTAGTCTTGTCATAAGGTTTTGACTATGATGTTATGATAGTCTGGAATTATGCATTACCTTATTATGAAAGTGGTTATTGATATTTCATGTAATTATTCGACTAGTAGAATAACCATGTGAATAATTAAATGGCATTATTTTGTTTTATCTTTTCCATATTATGCTGAAGATCAAGTTTAAAAGGCTTTTGTTTTAGTTATACATTTACTTTAATGTTTATACTTATTTATGAATGTTTCATCTATATTGTTACCCTTACTAAAAATCTGAGATCACCCCTTTCTATGTTTCATTTTTCCTTGGATTTGAAGATGTATTTTACACTACTAGAAAAACAACCTATACCCACAGTTCAAAAACGTGGGTATAGCCTCCAAAACCGTGGTTATAGCCTATAACCATGGTTTTGGGAACTGTGGGCTGGAAAGGTGTCGGTATTGGGGTCTCAGCCTATACCCTAAGGTTTTCAAACACTGGGGAATTTAATTTCAAAAAATGCACCCAGGGGGTTTTGAACCCACACCACGCACTAAGCTTCACGGTCGTGCCTCCCCAATAGACCATCCCACCTGTTATTATTATTATTTTTATATACATCTATCTAAGTATATATATAAATATGGGGTATTTAAATTCAAAAAAACGCTCCTAGGGGGTTTCGAAACCACCCCGCGCGTTGTGCCTCGCATCCGCGCAACCCCAATGGACCAACTCAACTGGGATATTCATTTTTTATATTTACATATATTTTCATATATATATATATATATATATATATATTAATATATGGTATTTAAATTCAAAAAAGCACGCCCATGGGGTTTCGAACCGAGGCTACGCGCTGAGACTCGCGACCGCGCCCCACCAATTGGCCAACCAAGCTATACAACATTTGTATGTTTATATTTATATGTATATAAATATATTAATCTAAACCGTGAAAAAATGTATCCTCGCCAAATTTTTCCCCTGCCCCGCCTAATTTTATTTGCCCACCATAATGTCGGAAAACTATACCTATGGTTCTGGAGAACCGTGGGTATATATCTTCAAAAAAAAACTACAGTACCTACGGGTTTCAAGAACCGTTGGTATACATCTTCAGAAAATACCCTATACCCATGGTTTTCTCCAAAACCGTGGGTATAGGGCATAAAAGAAAACTATAACCACATTTTTTGGCACAACCATGGGTATAAGATCACATAATATCCATATACCCACTGTTTTTTTCAAAACCGTGGGTATAAACCTATTTTCCAGCAGTGTTATGAATGAACAGCATGGATAGTATTAGGATATGAGTGTGGTCTATGGAGACAAGATGTTGTTGTAGTTTCTAATTTTATGATGTAATGTAAACTTTTTGAATGTGTCCATTGATTCCAAGGCTACTAAACTAATTAGTCTTTCGAGACTTGATCTTTTGTGATCATGACAATGATACATAATAATGCACCGACTCTGGGTAACTGGGGTCGGGGTGTTACAGTTGGTATCAGAGGAAGTTTAGTACAAACCTTGGAAACTAGATTTAGATAAAACTTGATTAGAGCACATAGCCCTAGGATAGGCGCTGAGAATTAGTATAGAAGAACTTCCTATATTTTTAGTGTTGTATAGATTTTGTGAGTTTTCAAATAAATACATCTTTGTCTCAACATGAGCTGGTAGAGGCAGCACTGACACAGATGTACCTAGGGGTAAAACCCGAAAACACCACTATGAGATAGACACGAACGGGAACTGGTTTATAACAACGAGCCTTGCTTCCCTCTTTGTTTTGACACTCCTGAGGGATATGATTTGGATAATTTACATTTTATTTAAAAACCAATTTGAATTATTTTAATATAAGATGAGAATAAATGACCTTGGTTAATCCCAAGGTGTTTCAAATAAATAATATGGTGTCATAATATTCTCTAAATGATTTTATGACTACTATTAATTACACAACGATTTCTGGTTTTAGTGAATGGCTGGATTCCAAGGATGTCATAATAAATTTCGAGAATGATGTACAAGGTGGGAATGATGGGGGAAAATGAGAAATAAATGGAATGTTGATAGGTGTAAAAGATATCGTGTTCACGCAAAATCAATTTTCCAAAAATATGATCAACAACATATATATTAGCCAACTCCCAGACTCATCCAAGAAGATAAAGGTGATGAATGATAAGAGCTCCAGTAGTGGAGACCATGGAGAAACGAATCCATAATTTCCATCGTGCATGAAATGTGGAAGGAGACACCCATGATAGTGTCCCAATTGAACAATGAAATGCTTTACGTGTAGGAAATAAGGACATAAAGTGAATAATTGCTGATGAAAAATGAAGATTACTATAGAAGAAAAAATATGATCCCGAGAATCCATTTATAGTCATTTGCTGTAAATGTAGGGGACCTAGAAATTACTCAATTGAATTCTCTATTCTATAGGATATTTTCTTGGTCAAAGAAGAAGCTATGTGAAAATAAATGGTTGGGGAAATGTTTAAAAGTATTAGTGCTCCTTGTTGATGGTATTACTTCAAAATAATTATCACTTATATTTATAACCCTGCAGTTTTCCAGGTGGGAATGATATTTGTAGAAGACTTATATTTTCTCTTGGGGATATAGTCATAAATAACCAATTGGTTTTATATTATCATTGGGTTTGAGGCAATTACAAGTTATTATATTTTGGGATGAAAATGCAAGGTATTAGATAAAATTTGTGGTTAAATTATGTTATGGTTATTTTGAGGAATTTATCTCATTTTGGTAATGTTATAAAATATAGTTTTTGAAATAAGGACAACACGCAGACCAAGTGACAACTCGTCGCCTCAGACCAAGCTATGGGAATCGAACCCACAACCAAAGTGCGATTGGGATTTATTGCCTACCACTAGACTACGTCAATTCCTTAGTTAGTGTGACTAATTATTTTTAGTTAAATGATTTTATTCATCAATAATAAGTTGATTTGGGATATTATGTCTTATCTAATGAATATCATTATTATATTAAAATGATTTGGTGATTAAGTGATAAATGTTATTTTGGAAGATGTTGTCTTTGTTTTGGGGACACTATATGCCCAAGGAAAATAGAATAATATGGAATTTTATTTAAGGAGTAATGGTGGATTTTTATTTATGTTTTTATTTTGGATTTATAGTGATTTGGGTTATTTATGGAAATGATTAACCTATAATAGAGAATATGTGATTAGGTTAATTACTTTTATGTATGTGACATTAGTTGTAGTTGATGTCATTTGGAGATACAATTTAATGTTGAAGACTACATAACCAAATTCTTCTATGTTTTTGGTTTCAATATTAGTTTGGATTATATTGAAGGATTTTGAGGACAATTGTTTATTGAATTTTATTTTTTTATCTAAGGTGTATTGTTGGTTTAAATTTTGAATATACGATTAGAGTTTATTTCTCTAATGAAATATATTTTTGGGGGATCATCAGATCTTATACTAACCATTTCGGTTTTGATTAATATATAAAGACAAGGTAAATATATAGTTTATACTTCATGGATCATGTGATTCTATAAGATGTTTATTCTAGCTCTTCTATTGTGAACAAGTCTTCTTGAATACTCATCATTTAAAAATGGGTCAGTAGTAGAAATTTATTAAAGATTGATAATTTAAATAAAATGTAAGTATATATCTTTATGTTACTAGTCAATATCAGAAATTAATTCTTTATCTTTATGTAATGTAACTTAAAACAAAAAAATGTTTTCTGTTTACTTTTCCTACTGGGAAACGAATGACTGTTTGTCCCATTACAAGTTTATGGATTTCTTGTTGTTAACTTTCTCCTGATAATGTTTCTTATCCCTCTCTATCAGAAATTGACACTTATTTAATCATCCATATCGATGTTTTTCTACTTGGAATCCTAGTATAGGTTATATCGGGTGACCTTTGTACTGCTATCTCTTTCTTTTAAAGTGATAGTTTTATTGAATCTTTTTCTGATGTGGGACTGTCCATTATATTTCCAAGCCTAATTTTTAAAATTTTTAGGACACAATTTATTGATGGATGGTAGAAAGTAACACCCCAAGATTTAATGGTACGCTTCTCTTGGAATAATATAGTATCGTGTGTTGTACGCAACTTCGAGTTCTAACACACCACAACCAATCAAACTAACAGTTATGAATATTAATACCAACTTTTTTTAAATTTTATAAATTTTATCTTTCAAAATGGACTTCATTTTTGTATTCATAATATCAAAATTATCTTAGGTTGAATTTTTGGTACATTTCTAATAACTTTCATATTTTGATGAATAGTGAAAATTACTAAATTTTAATTAAAAACAACATTTTTAATCGAAATAATTAATAGTGATAAATTATGAATTTGAATGATTTTAAAGTATAATTAGATTATATTTTTACCATTTAATCCAATTTTGGTCATTGGAAAAAATTTCACATTTAAACTGGACATAAACAAGTGTCAATCTTTTGATAGTTATTATTTCTTAAAAACAAGCTTTTGTTTTGACAAGGGGAATTAATTTTAAATTATTTATTCCACTTCTGATGTTTTGAATTTTTAAAAATAGATTCCATATTTAGAAACAGGAGGTCCAAATTTTTTAAATAGGTAACTTTTATTTTTAAACATTTTGAATAATTATTTCGGTAAATATTTTATTTACCATGGTTAAAGGGTAAATCCGATAAATAAGGGTAAAAGAATAATATTATAAAAATATTAAATTACATTAAAACGTTTCATAACACTATTGGTTAATACATGTCCGACCATGGGCATCATTGGGTCGATCGTGGGACCCCATGGGTCCACTTGTAAGTGATAATGACACTTTATATTAATAAAGTTAAAGTAAATACAAAAATGACCGAAGCATATGTCTTTTAGTAAAACAATTTTTATATAGGGTTATATATGTTATATTTTCTACTATAAATATTAATTAGAAATATAAAATGATTTCCTATATAATACTATTTTATTTATAATTTTTATACATTGAATAATTAAATTTATTTATGAAACAACAATGATGCATTATTTTCTTTATTAACGAAAGAATCAAATAATTAGTATTATAAATTTTAAAATAAAAATAATTCGATCGTTTTGATGCCATCCAAGAATTTTATTGGTTAATATGACATGTTATGATTTATTAAATGTATTTGGTTTGAATTAATAATGTTGTTAAAACTTTAACAAAAATCAATTATTAAATATTTTCAAAATTGACATAAATGAGTTTTTAAAACAAATATTATATTATTAATTGATCTTCTATTCCTAAAAATATAATGTTCGGAAAAAAGAATTATATAATTATAGGCGTATTATTAATGGACAACTTGGGGGTATCTTGGAAGTATATAGTTTTTTTTAACCATATAATATAAAAATACAAAGTGACATGGTAAATGTCAAACTATTTAATTAAGAGTTAAATATAAATGAAAAGGTTAATATAGTAACCCGAACCGATATAAAATATATTGGATGAAAGGATTTCAACCCATTACCACCATATACTTTAAATAATCCACTTCGGAGCCATTATAAACTGAATATGAATTTATTATAAATTAATACTTTCAGTTTTTCCTAAAGAGCCCCTCTCCCTTATAGAAGGACACCACTTATAACCAATTTCTCATACCATCAAAGCCTTTTGGATCGGCCAACACCTGAAAAAATATTCTATAAACTTCACTCACTTCAACATAGAGGTTTTATTTTGATCATAAATCTATCCTAAGGAGCCTTTTTGATCAAATCAAAAGAAAGAGCCAGAAGAAGAGGTAATGTTTTCACCACCCTCTTTCAAGTTCCTTTCTACTTCAACTTCTTCTTCCATTCTAAAATAACAACTCCAGTATATTATATATACTGTGATGTTATTATAAATATGGTACAACCATATTCAGTATTCTATACATCATTTTAATGACATGTCACCATACGTGCGTACGTACGCCCTACTGTCTCCACGTCGTGGTGTAATTGTTATTCAATATATTATTATTTTTATGAGTATAATAATGATGTGTGATTCATATAAATAATAATAATAACATGATAATTATTCTGTATATATGATATTCCATCCAATTATAAATTATTTTAATATCAAAAAAATGATATTGTCGCTTGTGCCTATGTACGGATTACCGTTCCACGAACGTGATGAGATTCATTCCCCATCATATCCATTCCAGACTAAATTTCATATGATGGTTGAAAATAATGTTTAGATACATGATATAATTATGGATAGGAATAAGATACATCCCATCCATAACAATTATGGCTCACATAACATTGAATATAAAGGAAAATGAATCCGTTAACACCCGAAATGACGATAACACAAAGATATTATCAATAAATAAATGTTAAAAGATCATATATGACATCATATTAATGTATATTTTTCTTGTATAATTAAATAACAGTTATTTATTCATTATACAAGAGGATAAACTACCCTCGACCAAGGAAAAAGTACAAAGTAATGGGTTTCTTATCTCACTTTTAATTCCGTGAGATTTCTATTGTTCACCACTTATTCTTTGCACGTCGTGCATGTACTTCCCATGATTGTATTCATTATGTAATATAATTAAATTTATGTATATTTTAATCATCATTGTATGATCCTTCTTTCATGGGTGTAAGTTTCATAATTTACCAAATCGATAAGGGAATTCGAAATTTCAATTTCCACTCATTTGGCTTTACGCATACTTCAGTGATTATTTTATTCCAAGATTATGTGTGGAATCACTATTAATTTTCTTATGTTATAATTTCCACTCCCCTTTCTATGGATATAATTTTGATACACATAATCACTCCATTGATAAATTCTCAAATCATCGATATGAACTTGATAATAGCAATTTTAACTCAATCTCCATTTGTTGAGTTAAATATATAATTCATTGGTGTTGTTTTTACAAGAATATTTGTGAATGTCCTTTGATTGATTTACACTGAATATCCAATCATATTGACTATATTTAAATTTTTCAGACATAATTATGTTTTTTATTTATCCTTAACCGAAGGATATGGTCTGTATAAGATATTTCATCTCAATTTACATTCCACTGAGACTTATTTGTTGTTATACAAAAAATCACTTTTACATGGTGTATATAATGTACTTTTCCATAGTATATCATGAATCCCTTTATTCTCATGATATTAAAATGTTTTTATTACCTCAATTATTTTTATTCAAGTGTCTCTCTTTTGGTTAGAATCTCTAACTAAAATATCATTCTTAAATGTTTTAAAGATTTATTCTTCAAAATCACTCTCATTAATGACCATGTTTTAAAAATAGTTTTAAGGATTTATTTACATGGTCATTAATGTTTGAAAATTTAAATTCCATTTAAATGCTTCAATGTGATATGGTGGAATTTGATTCAAAAATATATTTTTAAATGGCTTCTTAACAAATAGTGAGACTTTTGAATGTTTTCAAGAAAAAATGATATACTTCTCTCAAATAGATTTGAAGATTATTTTCATCTCTGTCAATATTCTTTATTATCATCCATTGAGGTTAATCTATTACAAAACAAAATTCCATACTGTATTGAATGAGTTATGTTTCACTCTATATGTGCTATTGTTATAAAATTCATGGTTTGTGGATAAAGTATTGACATTTCGTATGCTAGTTTTAATACAAATGTTTTTGTTATGTTTCAATATTTTCATATGAGGAATACATTGGACATAGTATGTGACAGGTGGAGCCCACTATAGCTCCTCGATTCATGTGTAGGACTCATAAGACAACCTAGTGTCTTGGAAGAAGGCCATAACGAAATATTATTTTTAGTCTTTGCACAAGGCCTTGACTACTTTGTTATGATAGTATGGAATTATGAATTTTACTATTATGAACGTGGTTATCGATATTGCATGTGATTATTTGACTAGTAAAATTTCCATGTGAATAAGTAAATGGAATTATTTGGTTTTATCTTTATCATATTATTCTTAAGTTCAAGTTTAAAAGGCTTCGTTTTAGTTATACATTGCCTTAAATGTTTATGCTTATTTATGAAAGTTTCCGCTATATTGTTATCCTTACTGAGCATCTGACCTCACCCCTTTCTATGTTATATTTTTACCCAGATTTGAAGAAGTAATTTATGAATGACCTGTAGGGATAGTATGAGGATATGAGTGTGGTTTATGGAGACAAGATGTTTTTGTAGTTTTTCACTTTATGATGTAATGTAAACTTTATGAATGTATCTAGTGATTCTAAGGCTACTAAACTAATTGGTCATTCGAGACTTGATCTTTTGTTATCATTACAATGATACCTAATAATTCACCGAATATGGGTAACTAGGGTCAGGGCTTAAGAATTTACCATTCTATACATTCAGTATACTACCATTTTGTGTTTTTAGAGCCCTTAGTTTCTTCAGTCTAGACTAGTATCAGTTGAGTATGTTCCCTTGGTCCATTCCCACAAGGTTACAATGTTGAATTACATCCATGTATTAGTATAGTGATCCCAAATGGATGATGAGTCCCAGATAAAGTTTGTGGTCTCCTTCTGTGAGATCAGAGTGTGATTCGCTACAATTTTATATCATGGGTTGATGTTGTGGAATCGATATGACCTCCTTGTGTAGGGTGATGATCATCCTTCTAATGGGAAATTTATTAGGGGTTGATTTATCATTATAGTACGATCCTTTACAGGGATGATTAATCTAGATTAGGTTTGTAGTGTCCCCCAGTGGTCCTAGGTGAGATCCCCTATCAGAGTATTAGGGTCTTCTGAGAGCAGTGAATTTTAATAGGAGGGGCCCAATGATCATGATCTCTGAAATGAATGTTTTTGATGATGGAATAGTGTGTGGAGTGGACTCTCTTGTAATGATAATTTCTTCATGTAGTATCTTGTGGCTGTAATTTTGGTTATAAGAACCTAGAGGCATGGTTTTTTCCCTGATTATATTTGAGTTTTTTATTATACAATTATTTAAATTTCATTGTTATGAGATGGGTTTTCTTAATGATTCATATTTAGTGTTTTTTGTGTGTCCAACTATGTATTTTTATACACACCCCTACATGGAATATTCCACCACATGTCATCTATTATGAATACAACATCCTATTTGATGGTGTCCTGGGAAGAGAAGTAGATGGTGGAGTCTAGCTTGATCTTGACAAACCAAGGTGTTTTTTGAGTAGTTATTTTTGATTGTTTTCCTCAACCATGGATTATGTTTCACTTTCTACTATTTTTATTGGGCATGTATTTGGCCCCATTTTTTACTATTAGTAATTTATAATCCTACTAAAATTTTGGGATAATAGGTGTATTCATGCATTGGTTTCATTTGTTTTACATTTCATCATTTTATGGACATGGTTATGTGTTAATGTATATAAGTAAATTCGGTCAATTTTTACCATGTGTGTGATTTGTCTAATATGTTTTGGTTGATTTCCCCTTCCTATTGAAGGTGGGATTAGGGTGGTTGTAGCACCGGCCCCATTAGGCCAATTCATGAAAAGATAAATCTCTTTCTTCCAGTATAACCAAAAATTGGGATACGATATTTCTAAATTACATCATAAGATATAGTAAAAGCCACAACAAACTCAAATATTGTAGATATAGAAACAAATGGATGTAATATGTTTTTATTTCATACTTCCATATTATTTTTTGTGGTACTAGATTAAATTGATCTATGTATAGAAAAGATTTCAATTCTCATGATCACTAACATTCCCACATCTCCAGTCACTAGGAACTCATGCAAATCAACTTTTCAAAGTAATGTCAGATAGTTCTACTTACATGGATATATAGTTATGTTAGATCTTATTTGGTATTTACATATTTATTCATCATTAATTAGTAATATAAAAAATAGTACATATCTTCTAATATGAGATAAATTCATCACACTTAATCTTATCAAATTATTTTAATCTCCATAATCCCATACAATTCCCAAGAATGTTATACTATAACGGTTATATTCCAAAAAAATTTGTTGATATATTTTCTAAATATTGTTCCCTAGAACATAATATCCACATTAATGTATAATTAAAATTTTTATTCCTTTGTATTAACAAAATATTAATACTTTTCATTTGTTTTATATTTGTTATCAACATATTTATCAAAAAAACTTATAGTTCTCCCTGTAACAAGTTATAGATACATGTTAATCATTTGTATCCAAATGAATATTCTATGATCATTATGAATTATTAGTTTATAAATTATTGTATGATATTTTTATATATTATTAAAATTTATTGAGGGCACTGAGCCTTTTAGTTATTCCTAGTATACATATATCATAGGGTATAATTTTTAGTTTTTTCATATAGATATATTATATAAGGAATCATCTAAATGATTTGGACTTGAAAATTAATTTCCCAATATGATGATCATAGAAATATTCTATGAAATGTATAATTCAAAAAGGATTTGAGTAATAATGAGTTATTAATATGTTTTTCCATATAATAAACCTTTCAATAATCAATCATGTTTTATTGGCACCAAATTGTACCATCCATGCACAGTTTCATTTTAATACTCACCAAAAGTATCTAGTCATAGAAACCTTAAAGATATGAAGTTTCTAATATTGATACATAGAGTCCATTACTATAATTTTTTTATACTCTTCAACATTACTATATTCTAATTGAAAACATTGTTATGTGAATAATTATTCTGAATGAATAATACTTGTATAACCCACCATAATGACCATAAAAAGCCTCATAGGTTATGAATTCTTATGTAGTATGTTTCTATTGATATACTCCTCCCACCATGCTTAGTGGAGTCCAGTATTCCTATTCTAATTCTTATGCATCCCAAACCTTATCCCATATAAGTAAATTTTATTCCCACTATATTTAAAAATATTTTTTCATCTGTGAAAATATATTCAATATTGACTAGATGTTAATATCCTTTGTGTATTTAATATTATTATCTCATATTAACCTTAGTTTTTGTATGTTCTTTTGTAGTTAATGCCAGCTTTAAACAAATGGTTTAAAGAAATTTATTATAGTGATATAATTGATTCGTTTTCATATCCCATTTAGATATAATATCCATTAGACAATATATATGGCATATGGTTAGTGATTTAACTTATAATTAGAAAAAATTTCTTGAAAGGGATGGTGGAATATTTTAAATATATATAAGATTCATCATTGATATTTTTTTAATTCCATCATAAATTGATGTATATATGGAAATATAATTGAGATATAACCATTAATTCACATATATGATCAATTATTACACAGAAAAGATATACTCCAACAAGATAGATCAGATATTCCTTTTACCATGTACACTCATTTACTTCACTAAGCATTTCTAAAAAATTAGTATGGAAAATTTTAAGTTACATTATCTTTATAAATGTTAACTAAGCTATGATAAAGTGAATTTTATGACATACCTTTATTTTAAAGTTTTTTATATATATAAAAAGATATTTCATTTCCCTTTATATCTGTTATCATAAGTCAATTGTGAAAAAAAATCTATATAAATAAACTAGTAAACTATTTAGTTTTACTTAAAAAGAATTATCTTTTAATAATTTTATAAGAGTCTTTAATTTTATGTTTGCTTAGCCCAGCACCACTTTAATTTAATGATCCCAAATAATATTTCTATTTTTATTAATAATATTATTGTTTTATGTTAAAAATGTATTACTAGAAAATATTTAAAAAATGGTTAAGTTTTGTGATTACCATGAAACCATACCATGTGAAGGTCAAGTGACCTTTTCACCTTACTACATGTTATGATTCACCTTACCGTATGCAAAAAAATTGTTTACCATGAAATATATGAATAAGTTTTATCTATGACATAATATAACCAGATATTAAATACCTATATCATTTTTCGACCAGAACCATCTTACTACATAAAGAAAACTACCTTAAAACATGAAAGAAACCACCTTGATACATGAAGGAAATAACCTAACAACATGAAGGAAACTACTTACCATAAGAAGAAATCATGTTATCATTCCAAGGAATTTGACAGTTTTTATAAATTAATATATAGATAGTATTTTTATAATTTAGTGACCACAAAGGACAATATTACTACATAAATTCATCATCTTTACCCATGTGAAGATGATCTAATTTCATGATGAACTGAAATGAATGCATCACCAGGCCACATCAGTTGACTGTGACACTTTTTTGTGAACTTATCCAACCATACATCAAGTGATGTTTGAATACCATGTATAAATTTGTAGTGGATATTATCAAATATCCAATGACTTTTTTTTGATGCATTAAATGAAGCATCTATACATTTAATATAGAAATATCATCCTCTAACAGATACTTCTGATGAAGATCTCCTTAAAAGAATATTTTTCAATCATGAACTGTAGAGTGAAGATACAATACCAAAAATAATTTAACAAAACATAGATAAAAATAGTGGATCTTTATGGGAGAAAAATCTATGACATTTTGTTTTTCTGGACTCATGGGAAAAATTATTCGAGCACCATAAAAAGTCAAAATCAGTGATTAGAGAAAATAAAGCATCATGGATTGAGCATCACCAAATTTCTTCATTTCAAATGTATTTACCTTTTTTTATGATTTACCTTTTTAGTAGTGTTTTTTATATATTTATCTGTGCACATTATCTCATGCGTATAAACTAGAGAATACTTGATATTATCTCAAAATCTTTTATTTTTATTCCCAAGAATAATAGTGGAAGGGGTCTTGTGTGACCTGGTATTGTTTTCATCCAACATAACACTACTGAAGATGAATTTTTTCCTAGAAATTCTTGTGCACTACTGAGAGTAAAACCTAATCTTGTTTTTGGATCTGCTTATTTTTATGATAAACTTCTTCGAAGAAGGTAAATGGAATGTGGAGAGGATTAAGTATCGCCTTGAGAATTAACCCCTTATTTAATATTTTTTTTATTTTGTTATGTTTTGTTTCATGGAACTGAAAATAGATTTCTATTTTCAAATATGTATATAAAAATTACTTTGATAATTAGTATTAATCTATGTTTATATAAAGTATTTGATTATGTAACTTAGTTTCAAAAGTTAAAGTATTTATAAGATATTTTAATATATCATCAATCCCAATTCAGAGAAATTATTTTAATGGTCATGTTTATATATATCTAGTATTTTGATAAACATGTATTTTTTTATTAATTTAGTTAATTTTGTTTTTTTTATTTTTAAAATATAAATTTTACGGGGTACTCAATTCACCCCCCTCTTGTGATACTCACACTAACCAAAATTTGGTATCAAAGGATTTTTAAACACCTTTTTTACTATGATTCAGTTGTATTATGTCATTTATACGGATAATTCAATATGGGTAAGACGTGAAAAGAAGGAACTACCATTAATCAACAAATTTATTTTAATAGAACTAATTACGCTCAATGGAAGATTGAATTGAAAATTCACCTTGAAAGTATGGGTTTTTATATTTAGATAGTAATTAATTATAAATATGAAAAACCTCAAAATTATACATTTACTTGGAGTTATGATAAAAAAAATGCATATTAAAATAAATTTAAAGATATGAATTATTTAAACTATGATTTAGGTTATGATTAATTAAATAAAATATCTTGTTGTGTGAGTGATTTTGAAATTTAGGATATACTAGTTATTTCTCATGAAGTAATATCTAATTTTTAAAAAAAATCACCTAATCACTTAATATATTAAATACGATACATTTAAGATGATGTCTAATAAATCCATATCTGACATGTATGTCAAGTTTAATGAGACAGTGAACATGATGCATATACTGGGAAAGAAAATTAATGAGAATGATAATGTCATTTTACTTCTAAGGTGATTACTATAAATATGGAGGGTAATTTCTATATAAATAAGAAAATCATGTAATATTTATACACTTCTAGTAAAAGAACTTATTGGAAATATAATGATGTATAAATAATAATTTCAAGTAAACAAAGAAGAAGTGGATGAACTGAAAAAAACTCTATGTTTAAAAAGTATAGCTTCAAAAAAAGAGACGATAAAAGATACATGATCAAGTTATAAAGAGTCACCTACTAAAAGTGATATAGAAATAGAACATTTGGATAGATGTTTAAAGAAGTTCTAAAAATCAAATAAGTTCTTAAATAAACCAAAATATGGAGGTATATATAACAAATGAAATTGGTGAAAAGATTAGAAGAAGGATGGTTTAGCTAATGAAATAGTTTTATATGAATGTAAAAGAAAATAACATATCAAAGATGAATGTTCTAAGTTAAAGTATAATAAAAATTATGAGGATAAGGAATATATTTATATATATATAAAGGATACATAATAATCTTGGAGTGATTTAGAAGATAGTTCAAGTGAACCGAATTCAAGTAGAGTGGATAAACATGATTAATTGAATGTGTTTTTTTAAAAAAAAACACATCATCAGTATTAAATTCTTCTCCTAAATTTTCTTCTCACAATATAAATATTCAGATAATTAAAATAGTGACAAAAATAATTCTTGGAAAATTGTATGAATAATTTAATATGCTCGGGGACACAATCAACGTTTTAAAAGATAAATACAAAAGTATAAAGAAGTAGATTTCAATGACTGCTCACTTTAAAATAGAAATTATTGTATAGAAGGAAAAGATATCAACAACTAAAAGAAAATAATTAGATAAAATTATCTAATAAATAGTTAAATAATGATATGGAGAAATTTTAAAAATAAAAAGATCTCTAACTCATATTATTATAAAATAAAACAACACCTAAATATAATATTGGAATAGGATATCATCCTATAAAAATTAGGATTATTGAAATATAATTTGTTACCTAACTTCAACTTTGTTAATCTTATTAATTATTCTTATTATACATGACCAAACACAGTGTTTATTTTTAAAACATTACGATATTATTATAAGGAATAAATGAGACAATTAGGGATTACAAAATCACTTATTAATAATATTTTTGGACCCAATAAAACGTGGATCCTAAAATCATTTTTGGTTTAAATAAATTTTGTAGGAAACGTTCTTAATGATTTCCAATAAACACCTTTGTTATTTGGAATATGGCTTCTCTAGAAAAAAGATTGGAGACTACTCATGTTACATGAATCTAATTAAATATGAGGGTGGACATGTCACCTTTGGTGAAAATTATGAAGGAAATATAATTTCTCTTTTCCAAATTGGTTACTCATACACTATTTTAATTTCTAATGTTTTATTTTTAGATGGGTTGAAATATAACCTTCTTAGTATTTCTGAATTATGTGATGATTATTTTCATGAAAATTTTGAAAATAATTAATATAATTTTTTTATTATAAAAACGCTTTTGTTTTCAATAATTTAAGAAATTATAGTGTATATTCACTTAATTTAGATTCCTGTTATTCTATATGGAATTCTATCTAAGTTTCAATCATAATGAATCATGTATTCAGAATAGGTGACTAGTCCTTTAAATATTAAATCACTTAGAAATCCAACTATGAAATAATTAGTCAAGGATCATCTTAAACTATAATTACTAGATGGTGAAGTTTACAACCCTTTACAAAAACTAAAATCAACCCAAATATATATTAAATAAAAGAAATATGTGTCAACTTCTCAACCCCTAGTGTTAGTTTACAAGGATTTCTTAGACCTCTGAGAGTTTCTAGCTTATATGGGAAGTAGTATGTTTATGTTCTATTAGATGGATTTTCTAGATATAAAGGGATATTATTTATATCTCACATATGTGAATCTTATTCCCATTTTTCTAAATATTGGCAGTCTATAGAAAATAATATAATACATATAATTAAGACATTATGAATTTTCATGGTCATGAGTTTGAAAATCAATATTTTGAATAATTATTCTCACAAAATTATTATAAGATAAACTTTTCTACTTGTAGAACCCCATAGTAGAGTAGTGTAATAAAAAAAATAGAATACATTAAGAAATCATCCAGAATATGATTAATGATTATGATCTACCTATTTACATTAGGGAAGAAGAAGTGAATATAACTTATTATTCAATTAATAGTGTTTTAATTAAACATCTCTTAAAAATAACCTCTTATAAAATATGGAATGGAAGAAAACCAATGTTTAATTACTTTACATATTTTTATTGCAACTTCTTTATTATCAATACAAAAAAAATCTTTTCAAAATTTATTCCAAGAGTAATGATGGAATTTTCCAAGGATATTATAGAACAAGTAAGTCGTATATAGTGTTTAATAAAAGGAATAAAGCTATGAAAGAATATATACATGTAAAACTTTATAAAATAACCCCACATGGGACTAAAATATTTATAAAAAATATTGAGGATGAACTTTCTTGTTTGGAATTAAGTTCTAAACCTAGTGAAAATTGTTTCGAAACATATTTAAAGAACACATACAATTCTGATGAACAACCAGTACCTGAACCTATTATGGGTAATGGCATATCCTTCCATTAATTTCCTATAATTAGTATGAACCATTGATATAATCCATTAAATAATTTTTTGGAGACATAGAGAGAGAGAAAAAAATAGAGCATCTCTTAAAAATAAGTTTGAACATCATTCCTTCTTGTGATATCTTAAACCTAAGAACATAAATGATGTAATTAATGATGAATTATGGGAAATGGAAATGAAAGGATAACATGATTAATTTGAAATAAATTATGTATGGGAACTAGTGGATAAACCTAAGGACTTTCTGACTATTGGCACTGAATGAATGTATAGAAACATGGTTAAAGAATCAAGTACTATAGTTAGAAATAAAACTAGATAGTTTATAAAATGATACAATCAAAAGGAAGGAATTTAATTCAAGGAAACAATTACACCATTATTTAGAATAGAATCCATCATAATACTAATTTACTATGAACCAAATTTGTATTTTAAACTGTATCAAATAGATATAAAGAGTGAATTCATAAATGGTTATATTATTGAGGATGTTTTTGTGTAAAAACCCCCTGTATTTAAAAATAATCATATTATAAATCTCATTATTAAATTAAATAATGATTTATATGGTTTAAACAAGATCCAAGATCTTGGTATGATAGGATCAAATATTTTATAATTCTTATATGTTTTTCTAAAAGTATAGTTAAACATACTTTTTTTTGTAAAATTATTTCAATGGTTGTTTTATCTATAAAAATTTATATTGATGAAATTATTTTGGGATCTTCGAGAAATTAATTTTATATTGATATTTCAATGATAATGAAAAGTTAATTTGATATGTGTTTAATGGGTGAACATAATGTTTTAAAAATCTTCAAATTGATGAAAAAATTACTTTAAATCAATGAAAGTACACCAAATATATTATAAAACATTTTGGTATGGGTATTAATAAGGGTAGTGATAATCCCATGAGTACTAACTTCAGGTTGGATCTTCATAAAGCAGGGAAATATATTGATCGAACAACCTATAGAGGTATATGTCTTCATTTTCAAGAGAATGGATATGTGTTATTATTGTGTATGCATCCTTATCTTTATGTTGTATCATCAACTCTCTAGTCAAATTTGATAATATAATATAGTGTACATAGGAAGAATCCTAAACATAGATTTCACTTTCACTTTCATTCGCCTACTAGGGTGGAATAACCATACTAGGGGTTTCCAAAACATAATAATTATGGTATCCCACCTTTTTCTTACATAAGTTTTCAATACATGGTATAAAATATAGGTTTTTTTCAGATTATCTTCTTGTAAAAAATTTACATAATACATAAAGACATAAATCAATCTTATAAGAGAACTTGAATTCACTTTTATGGTTTCTCCCTATGTTAATTTTACTGCATTTCATATCTAGGGGACATGCATCAAGGGTGAGAATGAGGCCTAGTAAGGTAAAGTAAGAGTTACATATAGAATGTGATCTTGATACTTATCAATAAGAACATGGGGAATAATGATAAAGAATGGGTAAGAGATATATTATAATAATAAGAACATGTATCCTAACATGTAAATATGGATACAAAATTTAAATGATACATTCATAAGGATATCATAATGGTTTATCAACGAGGTGTAATAAATAATTACTTCCATGTTTATTCACCAAGATATCAAAAAATGATATATCTAGAGATTAAATTATTTACGAATTCTATTAGATTTATATCAAGGAAAACCATTCATATGTATTAATTTCATGTGATCAACATGGATCATAATAAATCATTTCATTAACAACCATTTGAGGAATAAAGAATAAGTTTCTTATCAAAATTCTAGAACAAAAAAGATCTTAATGACATGATCGTTATGTCAATTATGACCCGTGAAAGTAAATGTGAGTTTCATATATTTAAATATTTGAATTAAAAAATTTAAATCTAGTTGAATACCCACTGAAAATAAATGATTTGGGTATTTAAATAAAAATAAAAAGAGAATTTATCATATAAAAGCGGAAAATTGTAGAAGTAAATTCGAAAACATGATGGGTAAAAAAATTGATTTAGAAATTGTAAAAATAAAAGGGGAAAATTTTCTCTGATGAAGCATTGTCATGTTCTCTCTAAAAAATATTAATAGCTTACTGTGGTATAGGGGATAACGTAGGCTATTCTCTTGAAATTCGTTCATGATTAATCACTCAATACTTGTAATTTAATTTTAATATTTTTAATATGAAATAAAACTAAATTAAATGGATATTTGGAACTTGAACATGCATTATATAAAATAATGATGAAAATACAATTTAAATAAGAACAATGTAGACAGAATGATATCAGGAAGAATGTAGACATTCTTAAGAGAATCTCTATGATGGAACACTCATTGTCATATTTTTAGTTTCAAATTTACGTTATAAACACACTCTATAATATGTGTCAAAATAATCATATCAATATAGTTGTGAATATATGGTTCTCTAAATAATCATCAAGATAACGCAAATCCACCACCATGATCGAGGGAAAATATTGTAGAAGTGAAAACTAATCCTTAGGTGGAAAGTGGAGACACAAAGGTGGAAAGTGAAATTTTTGAATCCAAAATAATACTATGAATGTTGATATGTGGATAACCCATTTAATCATCAAATTTTTAAATGGTTATTTATTTAATGTTCTTATTTTATTTATCCTCTATATGATCATGAAATTTAAATTTCATTGGATAATATTTTAATATGTTATGGCTGATTTACTCTGTATTTTTAATCTTCCTAAACATAGTTTTCGAATTACAATACGTCGAGTTCTAATGATTCTATGGAATAAAAAATCTATTATTAATGTGTAGAAACTTTAATTAATGTTCTTACTCTATATTTATACATTCTAAATATTATATTTAAGCTCTTTTTCTACTTTTTATGAGATATATTCCCATCATAAAAAATTTCTAGATCTGTACATAGATTTTGAGGCCCACCTTGTGAGCTAGATTAGGGAATTTAAATTATGGATTTATATTTAGGTATAAAAGAATAAAATGTCGCCCATTGAACATAGAAAACTATAAAAAATAATTTTTAAATTTATATTAGTATATAAATATATATGAAAAAAATATTGAATAAAAATAAAACCCATAAATTCCAAAATAGGTCATTTTCCAATTAAGCTCAAAATACCACAAAAACCATAAATTGTGAAAATTTCAGTAAAAAAAAATTCGTGGGATTAAATAAATTAAATTTATAATTATATAATTGAAAATATTTTCTCTATTGATTCCCCCACACATAAAAATTTCACTCTTGGGAAATTATCTTATATAAAGGTCAAAACAAACTTACCAAGGTATAAATGATAACACAACTCAATTAGCACATAAAAAGAAAATATCATGCATCCTTTGTTGATAATTTTTTTAACTCATCAAAAATCGTAATAATTTATTAAATTTCATGTAAATAATCACATGTATGTTGAACCTACCTCCTCAAAAAATATTTCTCAAGGAAATTTAATGTGTAGTTTTTATCATTCTCAAAAAAATATGTGATATCCATAGAATTGATATACCCTATAATATCCACTTCACAGAGTCACAAATGTGTTAATCAAGAGGTATTTCTCATGGTTTTTTTAAGGTAAGGGTTTACAGGTTATAAATGTAAAAACATACAAGGTAGAATGAAGATGGTTATGATATAAAGTGAAGTAAATGAATGAAAATTTTATTCCACCAGAATGATATACTCTTCAATATGATCAAAAAAGAATCACCTCCAAACCCATATTTTCTTGAGAAGTTAAAACTAACAATTTCATAAAAAGTGAATAATTTCATCCCTATTTATAATTATTTTTTATATTGTTTCATCTTGATTTAAGATCTTGATTTCCCTTTAGAATAATGTTTTTGAGAAAAATAGAGGTAACTTTTGATCTTCAAAAATTAGTGAACACCTAGACCATAAGTGTAGTGATATTTTAGGCCACCCATACATGTTTACATCAAGATATTTCCTCTACCATAAAATAAATATATATATGGAAACATATTCCATTCATCTTAATAAAATTATTCAGGAAAGTAAAATATAGTTCATCTTCTCCCTCCCCCACACTTGAGTTTAGAAAAAATAATACATTTAACATCTAGTGAAGGTTGGAAGGGTATAAATGGATTAAAATATGAATACCTAATAAGGTATTTCATGGATTACAGGGTCTTAATAAATTTCAAATGAAAGGTAGGACAAAATTAGAGTTCAATGTAAAAAGTAATTTCAATATGGTGACTCAATCATACAAAACATGTAATGTGAACTATAACAGCTTGGAAAAAAATAAAATAAAATGTTTTGGATCAAAAAACATGTATAAATAATCTCAATAAAAATAGAAATGTACTATTATTTCTGAAATCATTAAAATCCTTTGAGTTTTGGCATGATTTTCAATTGGGACTGTACTTGTGCACATGAGTTTCACAATCAATCAAACTTTATCAAATGAAAATTTCAAAAATCAAGATACAAAATCGATTCAATAATCATTTAAATCATAACATATTAAAATTAATTAATGTTTCCAAAATACTCTGATGGTTTTAATTTTTCAAATTATTTGATTTAGCTCAAGAATCCTAAAAAATACCCCAAAAAACTAAGAATAAAAACATGAAAAATTTAGAAAAAAGAAACAAAAAACAAAATCCCAGCACACAAAAATACCAAAGAACAAGATGAAATCCCTCCACCACACTTATTACATTTACTAACTTCTTTTGTAGCTCAAATATGATCAGGATACAATTTCACACATAATTTAAATTATCCACCAAACAAAATAAACAAAATGAATACACAACCTGATTTATATTTCAGTGGCATCCTTGAGTTAAGCTCCTAGTTGTTATCACATGAAAACTAAAAGAATGAAATTATATTATAGAAGAAAACAGAAAGGAATATAATGAGAAATGGTTTATTAAAGTGGTAATTCTTGGTTTAACCCCCAATCGGGTGCGAGCTTATTACTACCACTAATCAAGAATTTGCATTGGACTATCCCCAATTAAATAGTGATGAGGTTTTATTGAGATAAACCACCACATGCAACTTTTCCAATATCTATAAGAAAAAAATAATATTGTAGAACTCAAAAGAAGATAATAAAATTCCAAACCCCTGAGAAAGAATAAATATAAAATTTATGCTCTAGAGTGGGTTGAAAAATAATATAATGGTGTTCCCTATGATATTTTGTGATGTCCTTCTATATATGATATGAATGTTGTTGTTGAGGAGGTATTCACACCACCACCATATTCTATAGAAATCATTCCTCAATCACCACTTCTTTGGTGGTCTATTTGTAATCATCAAATTCATACTCCATTTTTGATATACGAGAAATTTAAAAAAATAGAATGTCAGAAAATAATTTAGCTTGAATATGATTAAAACATGAAGAAATTATAAAGAAATCATCCCTTTAAAATAACCCATCTTGGAAATTGATCTCTTCATGAAAGACCATTGGCATCTAAATCTCAATAAATATATCTTCATTGTCATATTTCAGAGAAATAGTGAGGTATAGAGGTGTTGATATTTCATTATCAAGGACATGAATATTATGTTGTATGTTATCTTCATCAAATCTATTCCTAGATTCTGCCAAAAAAATGTTGATCTACCATAAATAAACCAACTTGGATGTGTACTTTAGGGACCTACTTGATCAAATATTAAGTATAATATTATGTAATTAATTCCTTTAGTGGTTCATTTTCACCCAAATTAGTTTCTTTAAAATAAAAAATTATTTGTGAAATCTCCTCCAACACTCATTTTGGTTTGGGTTCAGGTTCCATCCCAGATTTCTCTTAACATGCATGTACATATTGAGAAATGAATTTTATTTGTCTCTCCAGGTTATTAATTTTATCATTAATACTTTTCAAATAAACATCAATTTCATTGTAAAATTTTTCTTCTGAATAAGATTTTCCATTCGATGAATGATACTTTTAATTGATATACATTATGAATAAAGAATATTTGTTAAAAATTGAAATCTATGATTTTAATTATGAAAAATAGAAATTATTTACAAGAAATAAATAAAAATAGTGATTGAAGACCACTATGATCCTTCAAAATAGTTCAATGTGATGAAGTGTTGTTTGTGCGTTCTCTCAAAAATATTTATAACTATGTACACCAGAGGGGTTGATTTAGGTGATTTTATTAAGGATCTCTCACAATCACATAATAATTGTAATTCATGATTTTTTATTATAATATAAAAATAAAATAAATGGATATTTGGTAATTGAAAATTCATTATAAAAATTAAACATTCAAATGAAATGAAAATAGAATGTATGCTGATAAAATGATGTTAGGGAAAAAGGATACATTCCCAAGAGAATCACCCAGATTTAACCTTCATTGTCTTATTATTAGTTTTAAATTTACTTAATGAACACACTACATTATATATGTGAACATCCTCATATTAATATGGTTTTGAATATACAATGATCTCAATGACCATAGAGACACCGCACATCTACCTCCTCAATCGAGGGAAAATATTGAAGAAGTGTAAGATAAGCCTTAGGTGGCAAGAGGAATAACAAACACACCTTGTCCATTAAGATCCCCCCTCAGAATAACTCTAATAAAATATGTAAAATTAATAAAAATAGATACAAAATTTGGGTTAAACGCTGGATTACTCCCCTGAGAGCATCCCTGGATTAGCCACTCATGGTCATGAGCATAAGAGTTCACAGTTGAGAAGATCAGAATGAAAACACAAAAGAAAAAAAAATATTACAGAATGAGTGGAAGAACCAGAAGTAAATATGATAAAACTAAATAATACTATTGAAATTTAAATGAAACTAAAAAAGGTTAAAAAATGGAAAAAAAATTCTAACAATATGTTTCCAACACATTGAAAATAAAGAGGGATACACTTTTTTAGGCAAAATAGGTGAAATTGTTTACCGCAAAATCATCATTCGAATGTTTCCATGTGGATTACCAATTGAATTACCAAATATTTATAACCTCATCTATTTGAATTTTTTCTTTTATTTCTACTCTTATGGATCAATAAATTTCATCTTTATTGGATGAGAAATGAATATGTTATGGATGATTTATGATGGATTTTTAATCTACCAAGATATAATTTTTATATTTTAATGTACTTATTTCCAACACATTTATGGACTTGAAAATGAATTATTCACACACCTCCACTCTAATAAATGTTTTTTCTACATGTTTATTATTTATCCATGATGAATTTTAGATCATTTGGTTCTTCCGTTTATGAGATATAGTCCCATCATAAAAAATATCCAAAACTGGGCAATGATTTAGAGGCCCGAAATGTGTGATAGATTTATTACTTGAAATGATGGATTCATCTTATGTCCAGAAGAATAAAATAAAACCCATAGAAAATAAAAAACTATGAAAGAATTTTTTTCAATTTGGATAAATTTATAAAAATTTTTGACCAAAATACAAAATTATAATAACACAGTAAAAATCCAAAATAATCCATTTTCCAATAAATCTTAAAATACCAAAAAACCCATAAAATGTGAAAATTGCACTCAAAATAACATATTTGTGGGATTAAAAACATTGATATTATAAATAAAATAATTAAAAATATTTTCATTATATTTATATCATAAATAAAAGGCTCTTATTATAGAAATGGGATAAAATAATGTTGATAAAATAACCAAGTTTTGGATTTAAAATACATAGCACATAAAAAAGATAACTTGATTGGAAAAGAGAAGTGATGATTTACCTTACCTAGGACAGTTCTTCGTAAAAAAAGTGTGTGAAACATTTGGGACTTGAGTCCACCTTGGGGGGAATCCTTAGGATGAAAAAGCACCAAAACATCGTGGATAATGTATTGTGAGGGAAAGGGAATGAAGAAATGGCTGGGTATTTATAGAAAGAAGGAGAATTTGTTTGTTACTTTCTAAATATTGGTCTCAAAAATCTTGGTATTGGAAAATGAAAAAGCCTTGGATTACTCATGGGGGTTTTTCATGTTTTTGTAGATTTGGGTAACATTTTAGGTTATTTTAATCCTCTAGAACCGAAATTCATTTTTAAATCCATCTATTAGCATGTAAAAGTAAATATTCCACAAAGTAAAGTTTTTAAGATAAATTTTTTTTCTTAGAGTTTGGAATGTAACTTATAGTTTTAAAAATTGATTAAATTCCATTAAAATACATTAAAATACATAATATTAATAAAAAAATATTTTAGGTCGTGTATTGTGTTTAATTAATTATTAAATCACTATGAAATAAATATTAGGTTATAAAATATAATGAAAAACTAAAAATGTTTTTTTACTATTCATTGAAAAAATAAATAATTTTAGGAAATTCATATAAACTAAACCTAACCTAAGTATGACGTGATGATTTAAAAAGTGATGTTTATTTTTTCATTCAAATTTTCTAAATATGAGAATTTTAATTTTTAAATCCAAAAATCCTTATTTATTTAAAAAATTGTTTTTAAGGTACAATCATATTTATAAAAATTATAAAAAATTTCCTATGCCATTATAAAATTATTTTATCAATTATTATTTAAAAAAATTTATATTATATTTCAATAAAAAAATTATTATTCATAATACCTTGGTTTATTATAAATATTATATATATTTTCTTGAAAAATACAAAAATATTTTATTTGAATTCAAAAATAAAATTATCTAATTCATCTCAATTAAAAATATATTTTATTAATAAACAAAATTAATAAGATGAATTTATAGAATAAAAAAATATTTATACAATGGAATTTACAATACGGTTTGGTCATGTAACCCCTTATTACACCTCTATACAGATTAAGGGTAAAATGTGTGATTGTGGTAGTTTCATGTTGTGTCTATACTAACATTGAGTGAGTGGTAATCTACACAAAATTGATCTTATCTTGTAAGTGATTTCATTAAAGATTAACTTATTAAAGCTTGACTTGTGATTGGTGAAGGGTGAACCCCAATGATGCTACCTCCCACCCATGTTTGGACAAATGGGATTCAAATGGTATGACTCTACTAGTCGTGGTTATTGATTCTACTTTCTATATCAATCATAGTATTCCATTTCTACTTATAAAAACTAATTATAATTGTTATATTATCAACTGAGGGTATAGATTTCAACATTCATTTTGACCAATGGTCATGTTGGCTAATGGTAATATATCTTTTGAATCCCAACTGTCATATTTCATTTTATTACTTATAAATACCCCTTCTTTCAATCACTCAAAATTTAGTACAATTTCTATTAAGGTTATATTTCCATTTTTATAAGATAATGATTATTTAACAAATATTTTGTCTTTTTATTTATCTTTTTTAGTGGGGATAGTGATTCTAGTAAATTGGGGTAATCATTATTTTACTATTTTTTATTTTAAAATTTAATTTTTATTTATAGTTTTAATGTATGTAATTTTAATTGGTTTTATATATGAATAATGTAATGATCATTTTTAATAATATAAAATTTTGTTAGTTTCTATTTATTTTTCATGTGTATAATATTTCAGAATATTTAATATAACATTTATTGAAGAGACAAATATCATTTATAAATTTTAGATCATTACAGTCTTCCCCCCCTTAAGAAATTTTATCACTAAATTTTCAATTAATTTTCATAGTTGAGAAAAGGTGAGGGTATTTATATCTCATTGTCTCCTCTGGTTCTCGTGTTTCTTCTTTATATTTATGGTTCCTCAATAAAACTTTTATGAGGGGGATAGTATTGTTTCATATATCCCTATACTTATATTTCACGATCTCCACCTATTGCTCCTCATAAGATATGTCATGTTCAATTTATACCGACTCTGGATTTAGTACATGTGAGGGATCAGGTATGTACATCCTCAAGAGAGATAAATTTAATAGATCGTGAAATTGAGAAATATTTTGTGTGTGTTCTAGAACATATTCAACTATTCTTATGTAATGCAGGATTTCATTGGGGCCAACATAATTTGTGTAATGATTCTATTTTTTTAAGTCACATGACACTCGTCCATGGTGATATCTAAATAAAAACATTGACTTTTTTATAAAACACCAAGTCCATAAAATGGTTATCATCATAGATATTCTACTGATAATGAGAATCCTTTATATGTTTTTGGATCTAATAACCCTTTTCTTTCATCTTTTTCATAAGATCTGGTCCCTGAAATTTCCTCTGACCAACTTTATCCCAACAAGTACGAGTACTACATGCCATTCTATATAGAGCTTGATATGGTTCTATTTGAATACTAGAGTGGATGATATTGTTATATGAGAACTCAAATAAGGGAATTTGTTGATCCAATTCACCTTTAAATTCCATTGAGAAAGTTATTTACATATACTCAATTGTCTAAATAGTCCTTTCTTATTTGCAATTAGTTTGAGGGGTTTAGGTCATACTGAAATTCAATTCATTATTTAGATCATGTTGGATACTTCTCCAAAATTTATATGTGAACCTTAGATCATGATAAAAAATTATTGAATGTGTAACCCCATGAAACCTCACCACTTTCATTACATATATCATGGAATGTTATTCAAGAGATAAATCTTCTTGAATAGTGATGAAATGTGCAATCTTGGTGTGATGAACCACTATAACCCATATCACATTGATTCCTTTGGATGTTCTTGGGAAACTAGTGATGTATTCCATAGAGATATTGTACCACACCCATGTCGGTATAGATAATGGTTATAATACCATTTTGGGATGTTGTCACTCTCACTTCACTTGATGACATACCAAGAACCTTACAGTGTAGTCGAAAATCTACCTTTTTATATTAACCCACCAATAATGATAATGAATTTACGTATACATTTTAGTGATTTAAAGATGTTTAATGAGTGTAGATCTATGATATTCATCAATCAACTTGTTATTTTTCTAAGGGATAGATGGGACATATAGACTTGTATTAAATTTTATCACAACTTTTGATCATTGTTAAACTCAAAAAACTTCCCATTATTCACTTCATGTATATTATATTGTGACAGAGGATCTTATCTTTTATATTTGATAATATTATCTAGTAATAATTATTGAGGAATAATTTAGGATAGGGTTGATGATGACTCTTCCCTTATGATTACCATGTCTAGTTTTTCAAGGTCCTTGATGAAATGATATCCTTGAATCCTAATATTTTCTAGCACAACAGAGACTTTTATACTTAATGCATTAGAGACTTCGTTTTCTCTTTTGGGTTGATAACGAATTGAAAAGTTGTATTCCTTAAGAAGTTACAACCATCTACTTTGTCTCGTGTTCAATAACATTTGTGTGAAAATATATTCAATCATTGGTGATCTGTGTGTATATTTCATTTCTCCCTATAAAGAGAGCACCTCCATGTTTTTAGGGTAAAAAAATTGTAGGTAACTCCAATTCATACATTAGATAATTCTTCTCATGAGACATTATCTATCAAGATGAAAAAGTAATTAGATTTTCATTTTTCATGAGGATGAAACCAATCCATTTCATAGATGAATCACTATAAATCATGAATACTTCTTCGATAGATGGTATAGTTAACACAAGGGTAGTAACTAGTCTCTTCTTTGGTTCTAGAAATCTTTTTTCACATTCCTTTTTTCAGATGACCTTATCCACTTTTAATGTTAAATTGGTTAGTGGATTAGAATGTCTGGAATTTTCTTTACAAACCTCCTATAATAACCTATTAAACCAACAAATCTATGAATCTGATTTACTATTATAGGATGATACAACTCTTATACATCATTTATCTTCATAGGTTAAACATATATTCGTTTATTAGCCACAATGTTTCTTAATAATGAAAATTAATGTTACTAGAATTCCACATTTTTTGAATTTCAAAAAATATTCCCCAACCTCATAGTTCCCAAAATAACTCGAAGATGATCCTTATGCTCCTTGGGAATTTTGGATTATATCAGAATATCATCAATACATAAATTCATAAATTTATCAAGGTAGTATTTAAAGACACTATTATTCAAATCCATATATATTGAAGGATCGTTAGTCAATTTTAAAGTCATAACAAAAAAATCATAATGGACATATCTTGTTTGGAAGGTAGTCTTTATAATATATTCTTTCATCACCCTTAATTGATGACACCCAGATCAGAGGTCAATCATGGAGCCGAATTGATCCCCACGAAGCTGGTCAAATAAATCACTTATCCTTGGGAGATGGTTCTTGTTCTTCATTTTGATCCCATTATGCTCTCTGTAATCAATGCATTACCACATTGATCCATCCATCTTCTTCACAAAGAGAACAAGCACTCCCGATGGAGACACACTTGGTCAGATATATCCCTTCTCGAACAGATCTTGAGGTTTTTTATTTAATTCTTATAACACCGTATTTCTTATTCTATATAGGGTCTTGATATCATCTTGGATCTATGTATAAGTTCAATGGATAACCCGACCTCTCTTTTTGGGGGAGGTCTAGGTAACTCTTAAGGTTAAAAGTCAATGCATTCATTAAAGATATGAAAATTTTCTATCTTTCTACTTTCATTTCATTCTCCCTCTTCACTGATAATCTATATATATATGGATATGGGATTTAACACCCCGGTATTTTATGTTATGTATCTTTTTAAATTTAATCTCTTCTATAGATTACATCGCATGAAACACTGATCTTAAACGAACCATGAGATACTATTAAATATTGTTATTTTAATAATACTTGTATGTTTTTAGTTGTGATTAGGATTAACTACCATATAGAAATATATAGTTGAATTCATTGGTTATGAATTAATTATAAATGAATATATAAACCAAATGAATTTAATAGGGATGATTTAATAAAAAAATTATTTTTGTGCTCACAAACATCATTTATCCATACTAGTTAGATTAATTAACATTAGTGAATGATATTAATATAATTTTTTATTATATATTTGATCAAATATTTTTTTCATTAATCAAATATATTTAATTGGAAGAATATAAGAATAAACCAAATTTTATGCATAAAATCCAATATTTTTCTAAAATTTGTTTTTTCGGATTTTGAGGGCATACATAAATTAAATATAATTTTTGTCACTTTTAAAAATTATATTTGAAAAAATAAAATTAACATTTAAAAGAGTAATATAAATTCATTTTTGGGATCAATTTTTTTTCTCTAATATGTTTCATGTTTCTATAAATAGTGATAAAAAAATTCCTTTTAATTAAAAATATATTTCTTATCTAAAATAGTTGTAGTGTTAAATTATATTTTTCATTGGTTTTAAACTTTAATTAGATAATTTTTTATAATTTAATAAAATTTATTTTATTTTAATAAAATTTTCATTGAATTTGGATATAAAAACATTTCAATATTTTGAGTGTTTTCACTTCATAAACTTGTAGTTGGGGTTTAGATTATTAGTAAGCACCCTATAATCCTACATGAAAAATCGGGGTTTGAAACTCATTGGGCACAGGTGTTGTAGTAGTAATGTAGTAGTACTGTATATGTGGAGGATCTATAGAAATGATGGGAACTGCAGCTGCAACATGATACTTTAGTGGTGGCATGACATTGTAGTAGTATCGGGTACTGTGTAACACTATAGCAAGAGGGTTCTATAGCAGTACTAATCATAAAATGGGATTTGGGAAAAAAATTTGGGCATACAAACCATGTAATGGGATACATGCCCACTAGGCCTTCAGAATATTTAATGGGTCTCCCTCTACCCAATTAAAAGAGATATTTGGTTTTATTTAATAATAAATGAGGCTTTGGCCCCCCACTATTTAAAAAACTGTATAAACTCGTTTTCTCATTTCATCAATAAGATTAATTTTAAATTATTTACTACAAATTATTTGTTTTGATTTTTTATAATGGATTCCATATTTGAAATTATTGAGTCTAAATTATGTAAATTGGGTTCATTTATTTTTGGACATTATCAATAGTAAATTTAGTTACATTTTTTAGTAACATAGTTAATCGTAAATTAGGGAATCAAGTTTAAAAATAATATTATATGTATTATAAATATACTCTAACACTTTTAAAAATTTCATTTTATAATTTTTTTAAGACCAAAAAATACTTGGCCCTATATTATGACTATTTTAAGCCACTTGGATGAGAGTATGACATTTATTATATTTTATTTAAATAGAAGTTAAAGATGTCAAACTCATATTTCTAATAACTATATCATTTATAATATAGGGTTATATAGAAGATAAATTAGAATATAAATAGTAAATTGATATATAAAATATTTATCTTAATCATTATATTTTATTTAATTTTTTCAGGAAGTAAATATTTACCTTCAAGTCTTATATAATGATGATGACATAATTATTTAATTAATGTAAATATAAAATAAATGATATTAAAAATATTCAAATAATTACAATTTTCATATTCAATTTCATCCAATAATTTTATAGATAAAATACACATGTTATAGATTTATTAATGTTTATTTTGAATTTATCTTGTGTATTAATACATATTAAATTTTTTTTAAAATTATTAATGTCAAAATTGACATTAATGATACATTAAAAAATTAATATTTCAATAAATTATATAAAATTAATAAATATATAAACATAAGAAAATGAATTTTAATAAAATTCATAATTTCATTCATGACTCATTTATGGTTTGTTTTCTATTTTATAGTAGCTATATTAATCCTTAAGGAGTAAAAATCCTAGTTTCCACGGTAAGAGTTAACGGGTTTAACTAAGAGTCAGAGCCAAGCGATAAGGGTATAAATGTAACCTAAACATATATATATATATATATATATATATATATAGGATTTTGACCCATACTCATCTTATCTTCGAATTACCTCACATTAGAAGAATTTTTAATTGAAAATTAATTTATATTAATTTAATATTTTGAGGCTTTCTAAAAGTTCTTCTCACTTAATTTATAAAAGGGAACCTACTCCATCCCTTAATAACACCACATAGAGAATTATCTATTAACCGAAACCTACCCATTTATCCTCATAAAATCCTTATCCACGTTCTAGAGGCCCTTTATCCCAAAAAATTCCAACTCTATATTCCTAAAGAAGATATTTAAAACAAGTCCATTGAAGAAGAGGTAATCATTTTACCAACTCATTCTAGTTCATTTCTCCTTTAACTTCCTCTATATGTGTTTTCTCAGTGATAAAATAATGACACCAATAAAATATATATCCTGATATTTTATTATGATTATCTGAAAACCATATTACACATTTTATCCATCCTACGAAAAATAAAATCAATACATGTGCATACATATGACTTACCATCTCTAAGAAATAGTGTAATTTTTATCATCACCACATTATTTTTATGGGTATAATAATATATAAAATGGATAGAAATAAAAAACCTAAAAATATATTTATTTTTTATAATTAATATTCCATCCAATTTTTACCCTTTCACCATTAAGGTAATGGTATTGTCGCTTGTGCGTACGTACGACCTTCCATCTCTACGATGCACTCAGATTGATTTTACATATTAATAATTAAATCATGATTATAAAGATTTATATAATAATTAAATATAATATCTATGAACTTAATATAATTATGGATACGGAATAAAAATTCCCCATTTATAATAAATAAAACATATATGAAAAAACATGCATAGGAAAATGAAGCAATTAACACGTGAAATTAGGGTAATAACAAAATATTATTGACAGAATGAATAAGATGATCATATATGTAATAAAAAATATGTATATGGTTTTGGAATAAATTAATAACTAGTATTAAACTATTATATAGGAGTTTAAATCACATTAAATGAAATAAAAGTACAAGTTAAGGTATTTTTGTTGCACTTTTATTTCTATGCGACACATGCCGTTTACACCACTTTTTTATTTTGTGTGTTATATATAAAACCCATGATTTTATTTTATTAGTATTATTCTAAAAATTATTGTATATTAATATCCATATAAATTTATTTCTTTCATGGGTCATATTATTCTACTAATTATAAATTCGTAATGGTTTATTTCACAATTTCTTCATTAATCGAGATTGCTTTTGTTTATGTCTCCAATAGGGAATATTTCTCCTCGACGTAATTGTTTTCTAAAAATGTTTTCAAAAGAATTCTAATATTATCCTATGAATTTTAAAATTCATTATTTTAACATTGATTTACATTTTACAATATTTTTTAAAAGGAATCTCTTTTTTCATTTTCCAAGTGAGGTGATTTATTGATTTTCTGATAAAAATATAGAAGGAATGTTTTTAACATATAAAAAATGAGATAATTTCTGTGATTTCCTGAATTCTCATTTTTTTAAGATTATTTTACAATTTTACAAGGTTAGTTCAAAAGAAAATTATTTTCAATCATAATTGTGTAATTTTTGAAATAAATTATTTCAAAGTAAAAAAAGGGTGTTACTCTCAAGAAATTATAATGATTTTATAAGAGTATTTTCATAAAAGTAAAAATACATTTTTGTATATTATTATTGATTGAGGTTTATATCTTATAATTCCATCTACCATATTTTATTAAATGGATTATGATCAGTTTTAATGTTGATATACTATTTTGATACCATTAATGGTTTATTATTGAAGTATTCACCGTTAATATGATATTTTTTCATTATGAATATATTTGTTGTTTATTTTTCACCCTATTAATAAGAATAATAATTTGGACTTAGTATTTTATGTGCAGTTCCATGTCTAGCCACTTGAAATGTTGTTAGGTATCATGAGACAAACCAGTTTGGGTTGGATGATGTCTTACTCGTTTATGTATGGTGACTTGGATGAAGCCTTGATGGTATGTTTATGATGTTCGATATTTTGCAATACTTAATTATGATATTAGTTATTGATATTCCATGTGATTATTTGAAAATTGGAATATCCATGTTTTAGTTTCATTATCATGTGAATATTTATATATGATTAACTGATCAACTTCCATTCCTACCATATTATTCCTTGGTTATTGATTAAATGGAATGTGTTTGAGTTAATCACCTTCCCAATATCATTTATTACTGTTTATGATAACTTTCACTATATGTATACCCTTAATGAGCATCTGAGCACGCCCCTTTCATATGTTTAATTTTTATCAAGGATCCTATGAACTATATTATTATTGATTTTTAAGGTAACGTTAATAGAATGATGTTGTTCTCAAAGAATGTATTTTATTTATATTTTATGTTTTAAAATGCAATCTTAATTTCAAGTATGAATCTTGTTACCTAGACTAATGAAATACATGGTCGTTTGGGATGTATTTCCAAATATATTTTTCTAATTTAATAAAGTAAAGCATCAAATCTTGTCTAATAGGGTCGAGGTCGTTATAGTGGGTATTCGAGTATGTTTAGTAGAAAACATGGAAACTAGATTTATAAAACATAGATTAGATATTATTACCATAATATTGACTTTGAGGATAAGATTATAATAACATATTATAATTTTTATAAATAAGATATTATGTGGATATTACTAGCAATACATATCGGTCTGTATAGTAAAAGTTGACATGGTTCTGGAATAGATGGACCAAAGGATAACAACTCTAATAAGGTATGTCAGGCATGACTCAGCTTAACCTTGTACATGACAATGATCCTTACTACATATATAGTTTGACACTCCAAGGGTATATTCTTAGGATTATTCAAAAAAAATTCAATCCATTATACAGTTTTTGAATATATAATGAAAATGAATAACCTAAGTTTAATCCAAGGTGTTTTATGTTGAAAATAAGGTGTCATGATATTATATGAATGGTTATACATTTTTCAATATGATTTTTTTACTCACAATATGTTTTTTAGTCTTATTCAATGGATGGATACCAATGGAGTCATGTTAACATTGAACATGATAGACAAGGTGATGGTGATGAGAAAATAAATGGTATACTGGTAGGAGTGAAATATGTCTTGTTCCTTCCAAATCAGTTTTCTAGAAATATTATTGACAAAAATAAACCCTATCCCACCCAATAACTCAACAAATAAGAAAATTATAGATTCTACTAAGAGCTCCAATGGTGGAGAACATAGAGAAAATAAGGATAAATTTCTATTATGCATGAAATGTGGAATGAGACACCCAAGAACATGTCTCAATAGAATAAAGAAATGATTTATGTGTGGGAAATAAGGAAATAAATCAAATAATTTCTCAAAAAAATGAAGAGTAATATTTAATGAAATAACTAACATCCTAATAATCCATTTTTAGTTCATTGCCACAAATTTGGGGAATATGAGCATTTCCTGACTCAATGCCCTCTTTTATAGTATAAAATATTGACCACGAAAAGTCCAATGTGGAAATAAATGGATGAATTATTTATGTATTGGTGGTTATATTCACTAGTGGAAAAAACATTTAACACTTTGGAATTTATCACATCTATTCTATATAACCGATGTGCAATGCTTTAAAAGTCAACAAATCAGGTCAGTTATTTTATAACCGACATGATATATCGATTATGATTCATTTTTTATGATCCTTATTTTATAGCTGACCTAAAAAATATGGATATTAGCCTTTTTTACATTGGTTATTTTATAAATGACCTGAAAATAGAATCCAGTGTGCTTTATCACATCGGCTAAAAAATAACCGACGTCATAAAGGAATGCTCGATGCTTTATCACGTCGGTTATAAAAAAACCGATATCATAAAGCACCATTTATAATGTCGGTTATTTTTTAACAAATGTTATAAATAACATTCAACATCATATATTTAATAACCTATGTTATAATTATAGAATGAAATAGTTTATCAGGTCAGTTGTTAAATAACAGACGTGATTAAGCTTTTAAATGATTTATTGTGCCCCTTTTTCTGTCGTTTTGTTTTCTTCGATCGAGCGACCTGCGACTCATCTCTCCCATGCGGAAAACCAAGAATGTATTCATCGAATTCAATCCCTCCAACATCATTTTCCCAACATCATCAATAATATTTATTGTCACCAGATCTATCAGGTCGACTCACAACACTCATGTAAGCCTCACACGGCTCGGTTTCAGTTATTATTTTTTGCAATGCCCCAATATAATTTTTTGAGATATTATTTTTATATCTTTTTTCATTTTTTAGGGTATGTTTTATAGTGTTCACAAATATTATATTATATTCATTCTAGTTAATGAAACCATATATGTTATATCATGTAAGTTTATGATTTTTGTTTGTTTGTGTGTGTGCACGTACAAGGGGTGTCCAAGGGGGTGGGGGGTTGTCAAAGTTATTGGATGGTGTCCATGAATGTCGAGGGGATGTCCAGGGGTGGGGGTGTCAAGGGGGGTGTCAAAGGGGGTTGGGGTGGTGTCCAGGTGGGTGCAGGGGTTTTCCAAGGGGGTTGGGTGTCCAAGGGGGTGTGAGGGATGTCAAAGGGGGTGGGTGGTGGTGTCCAGGGGGTTCATGGTTTGTCCAAGGGGTTGGGGGTGTCTAGGGGTGTCCAGGGGGATGAGGTGGGTGAGGGGGTTTTACAAGGGGATAGGGGTGTCTAGGGGTGGGGGTTGTGTCCAGTGAGGTGAGTGGGCTGTCCATGTGGGTATGGGGTGTCCATGAGGTGGTGGGTGGGTGGGGGTGTGCTTTCTAGAGGGGGAGATGTCTAGGGGGTAGGGTGGGGGTGGTGTGTAGGTAGGTTAGTGGGTTGTACAATGGGGGAGGGGTTGTCCATGGGGTTATGGGTTTCCATTGGGCCAGGGCTATATAGAAGGTTGGGGGTTGTCCAGGGGTGGGGTGGGGGCTGTCCAGAGGGTTCAGGTGGATATCCAGAGGGTTGGGGGTGTCCAAGATGTCCATGGGGTTGGGGGGATGTCCAAGGGAGAGAGGGCTATCCAACGGGGTGGGGGCCTGTCTAGAGTGTTTAGGGTTTTCTGGGGTGGGGTGGGGTGGGGGGGGGGGGTTATCCAAGGAGTTGGGGGTGTTAGGGGTTGTCCAAGGGGGTAAGGGGTGGGGGTGGTGTCCAAGAGGGTGGGGTGGGGGGGTGTCTAGAGAGGTGGGATCTATCTAGGTGTTGGGGGCCGTACAGAGGGGTGCGGGGTTTTCCAAGGGGGGTGGTGGTGTCTAGGGGGTGTCCAAGGGGGTGGGGGCGGTGTCTAGGGGGTGGGGGTGGTGTCCAAGGGGGTGGGGTGTTGTAAAAGGAGGTGGGGGCTGTCCAGAGGGGTGGGAGATATCCCGGGGGTTGGGGGTGTCTAGGGTGTCCATGGGGGTGGGGGGGGGGGGCTATCCAAGGAGGTGGGGGTTGTCCATGGGGGGGTCCAGTCCAGAGGGTTTGGGGGCTGTATAGTGGGGGATATCTAGAGGGATAGGGGTGTCCAGGGGGTGTCCAAGGGGGTAGAGGGAGGGGTGGTGTCTAGGAGGGGTGGGGATTTCCAAGGAGGTGGGGTGGGGGCCATCTAGAGGGGTGGGGGCTGTCCAGGTGGGTGGGGATGTTCAGAGGGGTGGGCGGCTGTCCAGGAGGGTTGGTGTCTAGGGGGTGGCCAAGGGGGTGGGGGTAGTGTCCAGGTCGTGGTGGGATTTCCAAGGGGTTGGTGGTGTCCAGAGGGTGCCCAAGGGGGTGGGGCTAGTTTCCACGGGGTGGGGTGGTGTCCAAGGTGGTGGGGGTGTTTTCCAAGGGGTAGGGGTATCCAAGGGGTGGGAGCAGTGTCCAAGGGGGTGGGGGTCATGTTCAGGGGGTGGGGGATGTCCAGGGGGGTTGTCCAGAGGTTTTAAATTGTTTGGATCTGTGTCATTTTCTGTAGTGAATGTATACATATTTTAATAATTATACTTCATATTTCTTTTTTACGAATGGGTGAATTTGGTATCCAGTTGCACCATGATGAATTCTTTGTGAACCTTAAGAGAAAAGGATCCATGATAAATTTAAAACTATTATATCTAACTATATTTGAATTTTAAAATCATTTTCAAGCATATTTTTAAAATCCACATAGATTTGTTTTATATTTCAATATTATTTTACATTAAAATTATAATATTTTATATATATACACATATTTGTCTTATCATAAATATATGTATAATTTTGATATTTTTTAGAAGTAATAATGAGTCAAAGTTGGATTAAGACACATAGAAGGAGTAATGAATATGAGGAAGGTGTTTATGCCTTTTCATAATTTACTAAACGAAATGTTTCAAGGAGTGACATTCTCTTTTTGTCCATGCATGAAATTTTTGAATATGAATAATTTGAAAAGTAGAGAGATAAAATATTGTCTTATTTATCATGGTTTTGATCTGAGTTATAGCCCTTGGATTTGGAATGGTGAAACTAGAAAAAATACAGATCTCCTGATGATGGTGATTCACAAGATGTTAACTCCGATGGAATTTAAAAAATTATTCACGATATTACATTAGAACAAATTAAGATAGAACCGATAGTTACACATCTATATGGTGATGCTAAAAAACCATTGTATCTTGGATGTACAAATTTTATGTTTTTTCGGTGGTGTTAAGATTGGTTAACCGACAAGAAAAACATGGATTGAGTGATAGAAGGTTTACAGAGCTGCTACAATTGATGAAAGAAATTCTTCTAAAAGATAATGATCTTATAGATTCACATTATAAGGGCAAGATAATAGTATGCCAGATGGGATTGGGATACAGGAAAATAAATGCCTATCCGAAAGACTGTATGATATATAGGAAGGAATATTAATTTCTGTCTGAGTGTCCTAAATGCGGGACATCATGGTATAAGGTGAAAAAAAATCAAAGGATGATATAGAGATTACAAAGATCCCTTTCATGGTAATTTGGTATCTTCCTATAATTCATTGTTTGAATTGTTTATTTTATAATTCACATAATGAAAAAACGTTAAGATGGAATGCTGATTAGCGGATATGTGATGGAAAAATATGTCATCCAGCTAATTTTCCACAATTGAAGAAAATTGATGAGCAGTATCCTATATTTGGAAATGAAATCAGAAATCTCAGACTAGGGTTTTGAACAGATGGAATGAATCCATACCGAACCCTCAGCAGCACACACAGTTCATGGTCGGTTTTATTGGTAATTTACGACCACTCTCCTGAAGTTTGTATGATGCAAAAATATGTCATGTTGAGTATATTGATATCTGGTCAGAAGAAACCCCAAAATGATATTAATGTTTTCTTCACATCATTGATTGATGATTTGAAACTTTAATGGGAATATTGTATTATGGTGTATGATTCTTATAAAATGGAATATTTTCAACTACATGTAGTGCTTATGTTCACTATAAATGACTTCCTAGAATATGGAAATATGTCTGGATATAGTTTTAAACGGCATAAATCATGTCCAATTTGAGAAAAATAGGCTTCATATTGTCAATTTCATCATAAGAGGAAAACAATTTACATTGGTCATTGAATGTTTTTACCTATGGATCACTCATATAAGAAAACTAAAAAAGGCATTCAATGGCTCCCAAGAATTTTATATTTCTCCAAAACCATTATCCCATTATATGTATTTTGATAGGGTGGAAAACCTTGATGTGACATTGGTAAAGACATAGTAATCTGGTAATGATAGACATATTTGGATGAAAAGGTAAATATTTTTTGAGCTACCATATTGGAGATATCATGATGTTAAACATAATATTGATTTCATGCATGTAGAGAAGAATATCTATGATTTTTTATTGTAACATTGTTAGATATTAAAAGAAACACAGAATATTGATTGAATGCAAGATTAGACATACTATTAATGGGAATACGTTTGGAGTTAGCTCCCACTCTTAATGGAAGATGAACTTTTCTTCCCCCATCATGTCATATATTATCTAAGAGGGATAACATTTGCTTTTGTTAGTGTCTTCATGATATCAAATTGACTCAAGGTTCTTCTTAAAATGTAAATAATTTTGTCTCATTGAAGGACTTGATGTTGATAGGTATGAAATCTAATGATTGATACATCATGATGTAACAACTTCTACCAGTTGTATTGCATGTAATATTTCCCATCCGTGTCAGAAAGACTGTGATGAAGTTATGTTATTTTTTAAATTCAATTTTTAATAAGGTGATTGATGTGAATGCATTGTACATTTTGTAAAAGGGTGAAATTTATATAAATTTCCAATTGGAAATGAATTTTCCTCCATCTTTTTTTTGAAATAATGGTGAATTAAATGATTCATATGGTTCGAGAAATAAAGCTTTGTAGACTTGTATAAATTTGTTGGATGTATCCTTTTGAATGGTATATGAAAATATTGAAGGGGTATGTTAAGAATCCATATACACCTAATGCCTTCATTTTTGGAAAGTATATTTCTGAGGAGGTTGCAGAGTTTTACGAGCTACATGGCTGCGGTGCAACACATAGGTTTGCGTCCATCTCGCCATGAACGAGTTAATAATGAGGGAAAGTAGATTCATGGATTGAAAGTGAAATCGTTGTCACCTGAATAGATAAAGAAGTGATAAGAATACAACTTGAATAACATATAATATTCTCAACCATATATCACATTGCATATTAACGAGTTGAAGCAATGTCATCCCAAGAAGAAAGAAATGTAGATTTTTAATGAGCACACCAAAACATATTTTCCATGGTTTAAAAAGACCATGAATGGTAGATCAGATGTATCAGAGACATTATAATGGGTAGTGGATGGTCTATGTTTAAATGTGATAGCATGGTCCAGTTAGGACATTAATGGCTATACATTTCATACGAACGCTCAGGACAACAAAAGTGAAGTTCCGAATAGTGGTGTATTGGTGTTTGAAAAAGAAAAGCATTTTCTAGTGCTAAAAAAACAATTTCCACATCAAAAGAATATTATAGAGTGATTGAAAAAAAATGGGAGGTTGATTAATTATAAATTAAATTTCCTATTTTTAACTGTAAATGGTTTATCGGTAAAAATAGTGTCGGACACGATGAATTTGGAATGACAGTTCTTAATCTGAATAGATTGAAAGAAACGACTGATTCTTTTATAATGAAAACACATGGGAAAAAAATTTCTCTGCAGTAGATCAATTAGATATGCAGTGGGATATTGTTTTACAAGGGAAAAACAATGTGTTGGTAAAGATAAATTTTATAAAGATGCTAATTTATGTGAGATCCCTACTTCCATGGAAATATTAATAGAACATAATATCGAGCATGTTGAATCCATGGATTTTTTCATAATTAATGATCAGGACAACGTAATTTGGGAAAAAAATCCATTTGTACATTCAGAAAATTACAGGTAACATTTGTTTATTTCTTGTTTACATTTATCATGTTTACCATTATATAAATTATATATCTATTATTTTTGTTCAATGAAAATTAATTTACCATGTTTACAATGTTTAATAGGATTACCATGTTTACCATGTTTACCATCCTTACCATCATTACCAATGTTTAAAATTCATACCATATTAACCATGCTTACTATTATGTAACTTTGTACTATTTTCTATTTTATGTTTACATTAGTATTGTGATATTTGAATTTTTATATTTGTGAACTAATGTTTTTTTGATTTCATGGATAATGATAGATCAATCAGTTGATAATCCACATGATTTTGGAGACGAGAATATTGGTCATACCTCTGGGGAGGAACATTCATATTCTCCTTTTGATGTTCCCCAATCTTCCTCATGTGTTACAATTACAACAAAGAGTTCAAGAGTTGGTAAACATTGGTGAAAAAGTTTACCAAAATTATCAGTTGCCCGTACACATGACAATAGGATTCTCGTTGAGTTTGATGAGGATGATATTCCTAGAGGTCCAAATGAAAAAGATTTTAAGATTTTTTTATCTACTCAGGGTAAGAGAAAAGTAATCATTTTGTATGATGACTGGAGAAGTGTGGAAAAAGTGATAATCTCTCATTTGTGGGAGATTATTTTAGTAAGATATTTTTCTCTTTTTTCCTATTCTTTAAATGTTTCATGTATATATAATATGTTTAACCTCTTATTTATCAAATTACATATGATATTTCTGAGACTAGAGGAGTCATGAAGAAATTCTTATCAATGTCTGCCAGGAGATGGAGGGATTTCAAATCAACCCTCTCATCTGATTTTTTGGTCATAGGAGTCTTGAAAATCCAAGTCATATGTATCATTTCATAGCTGAGGACAGATGTAGACAGTTTGTTGAATATAGAAGAAAATATTCATTTTTGGTACGAGCAATGTGAACCTTTAGAAACATTCTTATATAAATGATCTTATTAATGTTTTGTTAATGATTTCTTATTCAAAATTTAAAGAAAACAAGGAAATCTCATCAAGATATCCTATCTAAAAATGTATACCCTCATAGTTTATCTCTGGGAGGGTATACATTATTGGAATAACAAATGATGGCTGAAAATTTACAAAAACTAAGAGCTGAGTCTTCAAGATTTGGATAGGTGGCCCCTCCATCCCCTCCATCTAGACATGAAAAATGGAAGAGAGCTCAGATGGGTAAATGGGAAATATCTTTCAGAAAATTTGAGAATCATAGATGAGAGGATTTTAGAATATCAATTTTATTTATTTAAGTTAACTATATTCTACATATTATTTCAATCATTACAGAAATGTTCAATTAATTTATAATGGATTCTCTTGAGGAGTAGAACTCAAAGGGGGTATTTACAGCTACTGGGAGGAAATATATTTTATCTACAACACTGGGAAAGCCCGAACATCTTGGGCATGTACGTGGATATCCGACTGGTGTATTGGTAAGAAACGTGTTTCCACATTCTTCAACTTCTTCTATTGAGGCTGTTTATAAAAAAATAGATTCCATGGTGGATAAACATCATAAGATTAGTGCGACGATGGAGGAAAATATTAGAGCATCGGTATAGTCTACGTTTGTAGACATGTAAAGGCAATTTCAAACTGCAGCTCCTACTCCCCCACCACCCCCTATAGACCCCATTATTTATCCTCCACCTCCGCCAGTACCTCTCACTCCCCCACCTCAGCCTACAGAACCCATTTTTTATCCAAATCCTCCACCGTAGCTTATTACTTATTGTGAGGGGTATGTTGATGATCCTCATCACCATATAGTTGTATATGGGCTAGTATATTGTATAGATGATACACTTCATCATCAACAATTAGAGGTAGAAATCATAAGGTCACTGTACATGATATTATAGATTGATCAGCTTAGGTACCATTACCTATAGATGAGGTAATTACAGTTGGAAATAGTATCTGCCATTTTATAATTTGGCCAACCAGAATTCTATGACTCATTACCATAGTGGTATGTATAATATATCTTCTATGTTTTATTAAATTAATTTTATCATTTGAAAACTAATATATTGTTCTATTTATTTTTACAGGAATAACTCAAAGGTAACGAAATACTGTATAGACATCAACAATGAAAAATGGCTATGACATCAGATACAGATTCTAGTAGTCTTGATAGATTGTCAAGATATTCAAATTTGTTGGTGGATAATTATGAGTTTCCAATGGAAGCTCATGTTTGTGGATGTGCTATAACTATGGGAATTATGAAAACTAATATCATATAGCTTGTTACATGAGATAAGTTGGGTATCAACTCAGTGAAATTTTTTTCTATGTAAGTCTTAACACCTTTTCACTGTGTTATATTTAATAAAAATGTATACTTATGTCTGTTTTGTATTAGGTATCTTTATATCATTTGTGATAAGAATGAGTGGACATATGTATATGGATTCATGGACCCTCATTTGATTTCCCCTTAAGCACATGCATTGGATGAGGATCAAAGGATGCTTTATATTGTAAAAATATTTGAACACAATATAGTCACACATTTTTGGATGATTAATTATTTTGAGAGGTATGAAACACATCTCTAGAAAAGTTTTCAGTATCTTTAAACATAAGAAACCACTAACCATAAATTTTCTTTTATAAGTGATCATTGGATGTTAGGTGTTTTTTTCCCAAGGGAGAAAACACTTTACTGGATATGATCTGTCCATGGAGATGTGCAGGAAAGTTTTAAGAAAATGTTGGAAATGTATGTTTCAATTTCTCAATAGTATTATATATAATATTGAATTTTAAATTTATCCCATTCATATTAGTTTTTTAGTAGGGAATGGGTCTACATTCAAAAAAACACAATGAATTGGAGTTCGAATTTCAAATATGTAAATGTAAAGGTAAATATCCATTTATAATTTGTACTTCTTGATTTATTACATAAAACTAATATATTTAATTTAAACTCATTAAAACATAATGTTCATGAAAAACAATTATTCATCCGATGCAGATATTATATGTTAAGATTTATATATGAAATAATTACAACTGGAACAATTGTGAACTTTGACCTGGTAAGGTTTCCTTTTAAACTTTTCCTTAATATTTAATTTGATTTATTCATTATACATGTTAACTACAATTCTTTTAATTTTTAGATATTTGATGACCCTCAACACTATAGTGCTCAAGGCGTAAAACACTTACAAGTGGAATAGTCAAATTATTTTATAGGTTTGATTGAATTTTAGTTTTTTGTTGTGTAAAATGAAATTTTGAATATTAAAATTGTAATTGTGTATTTGGTAGTCGTTTAGGTTGGAATTTTTTTTAATTTTACTTTGTATGTTTTAAATGTCATATATGTGAATGTTTAATTTTTATCTACTTCTTGTTTTGGTCTACTTATTATAGTTTTTATGGTGTAGATTCTGGTTTGGGGGGAGGGGTTCCAAGGGTGTGGGGGTGTCCAATGGGTGGGGTATCCATTAGTGTGGGTGGGATTTCTGGTTGGGTGGGGGTGTCCTTGGTGTCAATGAGAGTGGGAGGCAGTTTATTGGGTGGGAGCATTTCCAGGAGGGTGGGAGGGATGCCCAGGGGAGTGGGGGGCTATCTAAGGGGTTTCCAAGTGTGCGGGGGTGTCTTGTGGGGTGATAGGGATTTCCTGGGGTGTGGGAGGGTTGTCCAATGGGGTGGGGGTGTCCATGTTGTCCATGGGGATGGGGGTAGGGGTAGTCCACTACAGTGGGAGCATTCTAAGAGGGTCGGAGGGCTGTCCAGGGGAGTGGGGGGATGTCCAGGGTGTGTTTAGGTGTGTATGGGTGTTTAGTGGGGTGAGGGGGGGGGGGTTTCTAGGGGTATGGGGGGCTATCCCGGGGTGGGGGGGGGGGCAGTCTAGGGGTGGGGGTGTCCAAGGGTGTTGTGGGGGATATCTAGTGGGGTGGGGGTTCTGGTATGGTTTTTGCCGGGTTATGGTCTAATTTTGGTTTGGGGGTTTTCAGTGGGGTGGGGGGGTCTGGTCTGGTTTTTTTCGGGTCTTGGTCTGTTGCAGGGTTTTGGTCTTGTTTTAGTCAGTTATTGGATTTGGTCTGGGGGTCTCCAGTGTGGTGGTGGTTGTCCAGGTGTGTGGTGGGGGCTGTCCAGATGGGGGGGGGGGCACTGGTGTATGGGAGGGTGTCCAGGAGGGTGGGAGCATTTCCAGGAGGGTGGGAGGGATGTCGAGGGGTGTGGGGGTTGTCCAAGAGGTGTCTAGGGGGTGTATGGGGGGTGTCCAGTGGGGTGCAGGAGGTTTCCCTAGGGGGTGTGGGAGGGTTGTCCAGTGGGGTGGGGGTGTCCAAGATGTCTATGGGGTGGGGGGAATTCCAGGGGGTGTGATGGTGTCCAAGAGGGTGGGAGGGATGTCCATGTGAGTGGGGGGGGGGGGTGTCCAGGGGGTGTCTAGGGCTGTGGGGGGGAGGGTGTGTCTAGGGGGTGGGAGGTCTTTCCAAGGGTGTGTGAGCATTGTCCATGGGTGTGGGGGTGTCCATAGTGTTCACGAAGGTGGGGGTGTCTTGTGGTGTGAGGTGGGTTTCTAGTGGTGTGTGGGAGGGCTTCCCACTCGGGTTGGGGGTGTCCCAGATGTCCATAGGGTTGGGGGGAGTCCACGGTGTGGGAGGGTGTCCAAGAGGGTGGGAGGGTTGTCCAGGTGAGTGGGGTGATGTCTAGGGGGTGTCCATGGGTGTGGGGGTGTCCAGTGGGGTGGGGGTTTTTGGGGTGTGGGATGGATGTCCAGGGGTGTGGGAGTATTGTACAGGGGGTGGGGGTGTCCAGGAGGGTGGGGTTTCTAGTGGTGTGGGAGGGCTGTCTAGGGTTGTGGGAGTGTTGTCCAGGCGTGGGGGTAGTCCAGGGGGTGGGGGTGTCCAGTGTTTTAATGAGGGATGTCTAGTGGGATGGGGGAGGGGGGGGGGGGGTTCTGGTCTGGGTTTGGTCAGGTTTTGTTCTATTTTTGGTCTGGGGGTGTCCAGTGGGGTGGGGGTTTCATGGGGTGTGGTGGGGGTTGTCTAGTGGGGTGGGGGTGAGAGGGTGTCCAAGAGAGAAGGAGGGATTTCCAGGTGAGTGGGGGTGTGCAGGGGGTGTATAGGGGGTGTGGGGAGTCCAGTGGGGTTGGGGGAGGGGGAGTTCAAGGTGTGCAGGAGGGATTTCCAGGGGTGTGGGAGTGTTGCCCAGGGGCGGGGGTGTCCAAGAGTGTGGGCAGTTTCTAGGGGTGTGGGTAGGTTGTTCAGGGGTGTGGGAGTGCTGTCCAGGGGGTGGGGGGTTGAGGAGAGTGGGGGTTTTCTATGGGTGTGGGGGCTGTCCAGGGGGTGGGGGAAGTCTAGGGGTGTGGGCGGTGTCCAAGGGTGTGGTGGGGGATGTCCATTGGCGTTGGGGGGGGGGGGTTCTGGTCTGTTTTTCATCAGGTTTCGGTCTGTTTTTGGTCCAGGGGTGTCCAATGGGGTGGGGGTGTCCAGGGGTGTGGTGGGGGCTATCCAGTGCGGTGGGGGGGGGTGTGGGTTCTGGACTGTTTTTGGTCAGGTTTGGTACCGTTTTTTGTTTGTTTTGGTTAATTTTAGGTCTTTTGGCAGGGCATTGCAGGGGTTCATCAGTTTTATTAAAAAAAATTGTTCTTTTACATTGGTTATTTTATAACCGATGTACAAAATGCATTCTGATTAGTTTTTACGTTTGTTTTTTAAAATTGATGTAATAAATGCATTGGAAATGGTTTTTACGTCGGTTATTTCATAACCAAAGTAGTAAATAGAAATGAATAGTTTTTTATGTCAGTTTTTTTATAACTGATGTCGTAGATATGTTTTCAAATCATTTATTATTTAATCGTCATGGACAATCGCTTGTCAAATAGGTTTATAACTTCGGTTATGAAAATAACCGCCATGAAAAATGCTTCATAGGAGTGATTTATAACGTCAGTTATATAGTAACTGACATGAAAGAGTATATACCACGTCAGTTATTTAATAAATGACATAATAAACCAGGACTCCGATGTATTTTCCACATTAGTTTTTTATTTACCGATGTGATAAACACTTTAGATTTGTTTTTTTACATTAGTTTTAAAATAAACGACATAAAAAACAATGTTTATAACGTCTCCTGTAACAACGTCGGCCAAAAGCCAATGTAAAAAATAAAAAATATCTATCGTAAAAAATGTTTTCTACACTAGTGATTGAAAATGTTAGTTATTAGCCTTATTTAAAAAAATTTCCATCATATCTACTTTTGAATTTATATTAATATAGTTATAGAAATAATGACAACCTATAGGTTGGGTTTAATCTGTTTTTTTTAGAATGGTCGAAGGGTTTGAACCCTCACCCGAAGGGATATAAGGGTGAAACACCTACCACTATCGAATATGAAGAAAGGGTTAGAATAAACTTTTTTATATATTATGGATAAAGTTCATTTTGATTTTATGTACATTTTTTATAAAATAGATAACATTGGTATTGAAAAATGATTTAGTGATTAAGTGATTCATGTTTTTTCGATTGAGGTTCTCTATTTTGGGAATCCGATATGATTAAGGAAAATAAAATATTTTAAGGAAAATTGTTTGAATTGATTTATGGATACAAATATTATTTTGTTGTGTACTTATTATTATTTATGTTAATTGTGGAAATGATTTGCATATCTTGTAAATTTAGTGGCACTTTTTGATTATGAATTTTAACAGATGTCTTTTGGATGAGTCTTAAGGTTAGAATTAATTAATTTGAATATTGGATAATATTGTTTGAGGTTAAATAATGATTTATTGGATACATTATGATAATATGTTTCGATTTAGTAAATTTTAGGAGGATGAAGGAATGACTGGTAGATATTATGATTCATAAAAGTAATTCAGGTATAAAAAATTCATTTTTAACTTTCATTTATAGGTTTGAGAGGTGAATGGAAACTAGATTAAAGCACAACCAAAGTATAGGTTCATGATTATAACTTGTAATGAAATCAATTAATTTTATTTTCTCAAGTTATTATCTGGGTAGGAAAATAAACCCTCGACTATAGGAACTTATTTTTCAAAAAAAATCTATTAGTTTAATATTCTAACCGAGAAATCAATGGCTACATTAACCCATAAAATATTTATATTTATTTGATGGTTGAAATTAGGATGAATATGTTCCCTAACACCCTTCATCAAAACATGATGGTTTTATTTCTCTTCCATGTCCCAGCTTATAGTTTTCATTAATATTTTCTTATTTAAAAGACTAATTTTGTGGTAATCATCGCATTTTCCTTTCCCTCTTATGAAGAGGTTGTTTTATTAACCATATATCTGAAATGGGTTTTCCAAAAAAATTAAAGCATCAACATTTTATTTTTGAAGGGGAATTTATATTTACAAGGACACAATTTATTGTAGGGGAGTATGTAACACCCTAGGGTTTTATGGTATGTATCTTTTCATATTTAATATCTCTGATATCTTACGTCACATGCATCAACAAGATTAAAGAAACTGGGAGATACTATTAAATATTATTAATTTAACACTATCATTTTTTTAATAATATTAAATAATAAAAGAAAATATATAGTTGAATTTTTTGGTTACCAATTAATGATAAACAAATATAGAATCTAAATAAATATAAAGGGGAAGATTTAGTAAAAAACTAATTTTATACTCCCAAACTCACTTTATCCTAATAAATTAGAGTAATTAAAATTAGTGAATTACATAAATGAAATTTTTGTTTTATATATTCAATCAAATATATTTAATATTCATCCAATAGATATAAATGACATTAGATAAGAAAAAACCCAATTTTCTGCATAAAGACCTATATTTTTCTAAAAGAAATTTTACTTCCTTTTGATGGCACAGTTATTTTAAATCTTTTTTTTAACACCTTTATAAATTATATATGAAAAAATAAACTTATTATTTAAAATAATAATATCAAAATTTACTTTGGTTCAATTTATGTTTTTTTCTAATAATTTTAAAGTTTTGATAAATAGTGATAAAATATTACATTTTAATTAAAAATAGATTTTTCATCTATATAATTTATAGTGTAAAATTACATTTATAATTGGTTTTAAAGTATAATTAGATACATTTTTTATCATTTAATATAATTTTGTTAATTTTAATCAATTTGAAATCACATTTTGTTATGAAAACATTTCAATCTTTTCAATGTTTCCACATTATAAACTTGTTTTCCCATTTCATCAATGTGATTAATTTAAAATTAATTAATATAAATTAAGTGTTTTAAATTTTAAAAAACGGATTTCAAATTCATAATAAGTGGTTCCAAAATATTTAAAACTGGTTTCTTTTATTTTTGTAATTTATGAATAGTAACTTTAGTAATTTTTTTTATAAATATGATTAATGGTAAATCAGGTAATTCAGGGAAAAAATAATATTATAAGTATTATAAATTTCCCTAAAACCTATTAGAATCTAATTTTATAAGTCTATGTCAACAAAAATAATTCTTCGGTTGAGATTATAACCTTTTAAAGCCACTTGGATGAGAGTATGATATTTATTATATTTCATTTAAAGCTAAATTAAAGATGTCATACTCATATTTCTAATAACTATATCACATTAAATATAGGGTTATACTGAAGATATATTCAAATAAAAATAGTCGATTGAAAGATAAATTTTTATATTAATCATGATAATTTATTTTAATTTTTTATTAAATAAATAATTACCTTCAATTATTATAAAATAATTATGTATTAATTGTTTAACTAAAGTAAATATCATATACATGGTATTAAAAATATTCATATAATTATAATTTTTGATAATTAATGTCATAAATAAATTTTATAGATTACCTAGATATATTTAATATTTATTAAAGGTTTTTTATAAGTTAACTAATTTATTGATATTTTTTAAAATACCAATAAATGAATAGTTTCAAAATTGACAATAATTATACATTAAATAATATTATTAAATAATATAAAATTTATAAATATATATAATTCGGATAAATTAATGGTATATAATTTTTAATCCCATACATTACTCATTTTTTTGTTTTTCATTTTATAGTAACTATATTAATCCATAAATAAGAAGAAAATCATGTTGTCATGGTAAGAGTTCAAGGGTTTAACTAAGGGTTAATTCTAAGGGATAAGAGTAAGAATGTGACCAAAAATTGTCTAAAAACAAATCGTTGAGATTATTTTGACCCATAATCATATTATATAAGAAATAACACAATTTATATCCATTTGTAATAGAAAATTAATTTAAATTAATTTAATATTCAGCGGATCTCAAAAAGTGCCCCTCACCTCAATTATAAAAGGGCACCACCTCCCTCAATTACTCAAACCACATTTATCCTTATATATTGATTCAAAAATGACCATTTATCCTAATAAAATCCTTATTCAAGTTCTATTGGTGCTGATATTCCAAAAATACTAACCTTGGATCCCTAAATAAGTGATTTAAAGGAATTTTATCGAAGTAGATGTAATTGTTTTATCAACTCATTCGAATTAATTTCTTCTTAAAATTCATATTCATATTTTGTTTCCATGATAATGTAACAAATAAAATATAATTTATATTATGAGTTGTGGTTATAAACATGTTACAACCATATTCCACCTTTTAACTATCCTTTGAAAAACAAAGGCACTGCACATGAGTATGTACAAATTCATGGATTCACACTTTGGTGTATTTTTTTCATCACAACATTATTTTGATAAATATAATAATAGATATAATGGATATAAATAATAAATTTAACATGATGTTGATTATTTATAACTAATACACCATTCATTTATTTTCCCTTTCACCTTTAAGAGAATGATACCATCACTCGTGCATACGTACGACCTACTGTCTCCACAACACGATGTGACTCATTTTCTATGATAACCATTGAAGAATTTTTATAAAAATTTATATAATTAGTAAATATATTTTCTATTAACTTAATATCATTATTTATTTGGAATAAATATATCCTATTTTTATGAAACATGACTTTCATGACAAAACATGCATAGGAAAATGATGTAGTTAACACCTAAAAAATAGGTAATAGAAAAACATTATTAACAAAATGATATAATAAGATTATATATGATATAATAAATACGTATGTGGCAATATTATAAATTAATAACATTTTAGAACAATTATAAATTAGGTTAAATCACATTTAACTAAAGTAAAGTACAAGGTAATGGATTTTTGTCTCACTTTTATTTATGAGGGACACATGTCTTATACATTAAATGTTTCTTTTTTTATGGTGAATATTCTAGACATTAATGTATTTTATGAGTATTATTGTTAATATTATGGTTTGTCATTATCAATATAATTTTCTTTCAATAATGGGGTATACAATTCAATTTATTCTATAGTGGTAAGGGTTTAATTAACAATCTCTTCATTAATCAAGGTTTCTTCTATTTAAGTCTCTATTGAAAAATATTTCTCTTCAACGTAATTGTTTCGTAAGAGTGTTTTAAAAATGTTTTTAATATTATCATATGAATTTTTAAGTTTTTAATTTACCCTTTTTGTACTTTTTATAAAACTTTTTACAAGGAATCTTTTTTCTATTCTCCAAATGAGTTGATTTATGTCTTTCTATACAAAAAAACGGATGAAATGTATTTTTAACTTATACGGTTTGAGTAGATTTTATTACCCTCATAAACCATTAATGTTTTTAATATTCATTTACAATTTTAAAGTGTTATTTTAAATAAAAAATTCTGTTATAATAATGTGACTTTTTAAATAAGTGTCTTCAAAGTAAAAAAAGGGTGTTTCTATCAAGAGATGTTTTTTGATTTTATTAGTTTATTTTCATCAATTTTATCATCATTTTCAGGATATTATGAATCATTGATGTTTATATCTTATGATACCATCAAACATATTTTATTTAAATATTTATGATCAGTTCTACAATGGATGTTTCATTTTGATACCATTCATTGTTTATGGTTAATGTATTCACATTTTGTGTACTAGTTTTTGAAAATGAATGTTTGTCTCCTTTATGTTTCATCATTTTCAAATGAGGAAAGAATTGGAAATACTGAGTGATGTGGGGAGATATGACCCATTGATTCATCGATAGGTCTATTGAGAAAAACTAGTTTGAGTATTGACTGATGTATTACCCATTTATGTATGGTGTCTTGGTGGAAGCCTTGACAGTATTTTTATGATGTCCAACATTATGAATCCCCTCATTATAAGATATGTTGTTTATATTTCATGTGATTATTATACTAGTGAAATTTTCTTTGTTATATTTTATTCTAATTTAATTATTTATATGGAATTAATTTATCATATTCTATTCCTTCCATATTATGCGAAGGTTATTGATTAAATGGAATATATTTTAGTTAATTGCCTTACCATATTCATTTATCCTTATTAATTATAGATTGTATTTTATATATACCCTTAGTAAGCATCTAATCTCAACCATTTCATATTTTTTTCCCCTAGGATTCCCAAAAGTATAATATAACTGATATGTATGGTTAAGCTAAGAGAATGATAGTGTTCTCAAAGATTTTTTTTTCTGTTTTCTGTTTTGAAATGTAATGTGAATTTAAATTATATATCTAGTTTACTAAGAATACTAAACTAATATATCCTTTGGTATGTGATTCCTTTTATCTTATGTTAATTTAATAAATTAAGGCACATTTTTGGGCTATTAGGATTGAGGTCATTACACGGGGTAGTTATAGGAAAAGCGCATGACGAGATATCTCTCATTTGAAAATAAATATATATTTTTCATGAAAAAATACTAAAATTTCATTTCATATGTACTAATATTATAATTATACATTGAGAGACAGCCCTTCCCAATTATAGTTTCTAATTCCACCAAGATAATGACTACTAGATTAGAAATGATATTGTACTCACCAAATCTAATACTAGAGATTATGTAAACTATTGATTCTAGGATAATTCCTCCATGAGTATTAACTGATAACACTATTTTTATAAGTCCATGTATTGATTCTATATTCTCTGTAATCTTGGATTCAATAAAGTATTGATTGGAACTTGAATCAAACAATGTACTTTCTATTTTTTTGTGAAAAAATGAGTGTACCTACCACCACATTTTTATTGCTGCTACTTCAGCTATCATGATAAAAAATGACCGACCATGCTCCCATTTTATGTGATGATGTTGATTGTGGTGCTCATACATTATCTTCTAATTTGGAATTTATTGGAAAAGTTACCATGTTATCTTCACTATAATCATTGAACTTCCAGTTGGGCCTGTACTATATTTACATTGTTGTTAGTGTTGAGAATTTGAGGCTTCACCTCACTATAAATTTTTGAACTATATAGCCATATCTTCCACACTGTTGTCAATTTACACTCCCATTCAATTAGTTCCCTAAATGATTATTCCAACATTTGTTGAACATGGGATGTTTCACTTTCTTTCCTCTTCTTCCATGATCAAAGTTCCTCCCTGAGTTTGGATCCATGGATATTTACTTATCATTCGAACTATGTGACAACTAAATCTCACCAAACTCCAATACAACCTTCATAGCACCCTACTCTAACTCAGCATATCTTTTATAATATTGATTTTATAGATTCTTCTACAGATGGGGTCTAGGTCCACCGAAGAATCTACCATCCTTTCCCTTTGAATCAATAGAAAATTTAGAGGTGTATCTGGTATGTATTGTAATGTTCATTTTGTACGCTCCCATAGATTCATATTCCTTATATTTTAGTTCTAGTAATTCCTACTCCATTTTTTTCTCATAGAACAGGTAAAATATTAAAGGAAAAATATTCCCTAGAACTCGTCCCACTCCATATCATTGATCTCACTTCTTGGTTTTGTTTTTTAATCAGTGTTTACCAATTATAAGCTTATCCTTCTAATAATTATACTACTAGGGTGACTTTATCCTATTCCAATCAATGGAGTACATAAAATATATTTTTTACTTGTCTCATACATATTTTAGTAATTGATTGGTCAGTAGGTCCATTCACTGAAGGTGGTCATTAACCCATAAAGCACTCTATGGAAATTTTTTCCCTTTAAGGTGAATCTAGTCTATCAATATGATTCATGTTATTGTTCATAACTCAAGTTAGTTTATTCATTATCCAAATTAAGTTTTCCATTAAATAATCTAATCAGAACGTTGTTAGTGCATCATCCATTGTACTCATCATTTACATGGTTCTTCCAGTTTCCCACCATTTTAAAAACATAATAAATACATAGTGAGAAACGTGTTACTATTATGAATATTGTAATTCAAAATGTGTTTTATAGATTAAAATATCATAATTAAATATGTTATCAATCTATTCAAATAAAAATTACATTTTCTATATATCTTTAATAATTTTTAATAAAAAACATGTGATTAACCAAACACATCCCCAAGGAGTGTCAAATGGGGAATGCTATAAATCCTGTTATTGTGCACTAATTTCAATTTCAGTATGGCTCAAATATTTGTTTTTCGGTGTTACCCATTGGTATATCGATCCCAGAACCACATCCACATGTTCATATCTTGACAAGTATTTTGTTTCTCGAAAACCACTTAATAAAATGTCCTTTTATACTAACTATGTAATCCCACTTTTTTATTACATAACTTTTCATTACATGGTACAAAAAATGATCTTTTAATCTTTAGTTTCTTTTAAATAATGTATATAATACACAGAAACATAAAACATTATTCTATGTCCATTTGTAGACAACTTCATGGATTTAAACTAATTATATTTTACTATAACTAATATATTGGGGATATATATAAAATAAAAGGGATGAGAATGTGGCCAAGTAAGGGAAATCAAGAGATACATATAACATGTGATCTTGAGAAAGATCAATAAGAATATGATACATAACTATAAGGCATGAAAAAGACACATAACATAATATTAATAAAAATAATCATAACATGGAAATGATTATATAAATTTTAAATGGTAAATTCATAAGTATATCACAAAGGTTAACAAAAAAGGTTACATAAAAAAAATTACGACGGTTATTCACCAAGGTATCATAAAACATATCATGTATAGACAGTAAATTATTTACCCAATGAATTAGAGCTATATTAGGGGAAACATAATATTTATTAATTTATTTTGAACCATATAGATCATAATAAATTATTTAATTAATAAGACACGAATAAATAATGAATTTGTTTTTTATCAAAATTGAGGCATACAAAAGATCTTAGAGACAATATATTTATATTATTTTTAAACCAAGAAAGTAAATGTGAGTTTCATATATGTAAATCCTGAAATAAAAAAGCCATTTTTTTTAAATGTTGTTGAATAAAAATTAAAAAGAAAATATTTTTGGGTATTCAAATTAAAATAAAGAGATAATTTCCTATGTTAAATATAAAAATTTGAGAAGTAAATTTGGCAGCATGACAGGTCCAAAACATGGTTTTAGAAAATAGGAAAATAGGAGGGGAAAAGGTTCCACCATTCAAAAAAGAATATTTTTATATTAATGGGATAAAATAATGTAAAAAAACCTATTTTTTAATTTTAAAGACATACCACATAAAAAATGTAACTTGATTCGAAAAGAGAAGTGAAGATTACCCTTACCTTACAGAGATGTTCCTAAAAATATAGGATGGAACCATTGGGGCTTGAGGAAACATTATGGGTACTCCATGGGAGTAAAAACAACATAAATTCATAGAGGGTGGATTTGGAGTGAATAGAAATAAAAAACGGGGGGTATTTAAAGCAAAAGTGGAGTACTTGATTAATAATTTCCAAATACAGGCCTTCTAAATCTAGGTTGTGGAAAATGAAAAACCATTGGATTAATAATGAATTTTATCATTGTTTTGGAAGTTTGGGTCACATTTTATGTCATTTTAATCCACTATAACACTATCTTAATTTTAAATACCTCTTTTTTCATGGAATATTAAACATTCTAAAATGCAATGTTTTTAAAAATAATATTTTGTTTTTTTGACATTGGAAATTAACTTATAGTTTAAAACTGAATAAAATATATTAAAATACTTAAAAATAATAAAATAACATATTCTATGTCATGTTGTATTTTAATTAATTATTAAATTATTATGATATAAATATGATGTCATAAAATATACTGAAACCCTAAAACTATATTTTTTACTATTCATGATAAAATCAATATTTTAGAAAACTCAAAAAAATTAACCGCAAACTAATTTAGAAATTAGTATTTAAAAAATTATGTTTATTTAATCATTATAATTCTCTAAATATGGTAATTTTATCTTTTAAATATAAAAATCCTTATTTTTTTAGAAAACAGTTTTTAAGGCACAATGAAATTCTTAACACATATAAAAATTTTCATCTACCATTATAAAATTATTTTATCATTATTTATTTAAATTAAAGTGATTTAAAAGACTATTTCATTAAATAAGATAATATTCAAAATACCTTGGTTTATTTTAAAAATTTTATATATTTTTTAAAATAATAAAATTATGTTTAATTTACTTCCAAAAATCAAATTATCAAATTCATATCAATTAAACATATATTTTACTATAAAAAACTATTCTTAAGATAAAATGATGTAATAAAAAATTATTTATACAAAGTAATTTACACTATGTTTTGGGTACGTAATCCCTTATTATACCTGCATAAACCATATTGGTAAGGTGGACGATGGTGGTAGTTTTATTGGGTTACTCGGCTAACATTGACTAAGTGGTAATTTTCCCTAACATGAACTTCTACAAAAGGTGATTTCGTTCAAGCTTCACTTGTTGAATCTCAGACTGGGATTGGTCAAGGGTGAACCCTAGTGATGCTACCTCCCTCGCAAGTTTGGACGGATGGGTTTCAGACAACACAACATTACTAGTTGAGACCATTAATTATCCTTATTGTATCAATTATAATTTTTCATTACTACTTAAAAACAAAAATTATTGTTTTAAAATTACCAGCCAAGGGTATATTTTCCAATGTTTATATTGACCAACTATCATATAATGATCAAATCCAAACAATCAAATTTCTTTTTATACCCTATAAACGAAACGTCATTATTTTTCTAAAAATTCACTACAATTTATCTTTAGGTTATATTTTTATTATCATAATATGTTGATTGGTTTACTAAAATCTTGTTTTATTTATATACTATTTTTATTGTGGGTGAGGATTTTAATAGATTTGGGTGATCCTTATTTTCCAATTTTATCTTTTCTATTTTATATGTTCTGTTCAGTTGTAATACTTGAAATTTTAATTGTTTTTATAGCTGAATAATGTAATGATCATTGTTAATGAGATAAAATTTTGTTAGTTTATTTTTAGTTTATATTTGTATACTATTATAAGTTATGTAAAAAAATTATTTAGGAAACAAATATCATTTAATGATGTCTGGGTTGTTACAATAAATAATTTATGATAATAGTACATCACATAAATTATTATACCACATATGAATGTTTTTATTTGTAATAAAATTCCCTAAGATAAAGAATAATATCACTATTTTTGTAGTTTTTAATTCAATTTTTTCTAAGTTCATTAAAATAGATGATTTTTAATTGACTTGATTACTAATTATGTAAGAAATAATAACTAAATTTTATTAATTCTACCATTATTTTATCAAGGATCAATATCCATCACCATTAGACATATAATATGTAGTTTATTAGACATTCTAGTGGAAATGGAACCCATTATTTATCTTAATGATCAATAATTTTACTACAAAAATCATAAAAAAGTAATTAGGTTGGTGGTTTTTCCATCTACAGGCTTACAAATCCTTTATCTGTTGAGTGGATTCCCCTATACTAAAATTCAGACTTTGATTTCATAAAAACTTGACTCTAATTTTTTTGAATAGAATTTGCCTATTAAACTCAATACATTCTTGGTTAAGTCAACCCAATACCCTCACAAGAACTCCCTGATAATGTTAAGTGTCCAAACATCTGCCATGTGCTATACTTAGTTCTATGATTTCATTCTAAATAAATTAATGGAAGGTTTGTCCTAACATCATTTTAGGTTGAGGGATTTTTAATAATTCTGCATAAATTATATCTTGTTTTATCTTTTACATGTACTTGTAAGTGGATGTAAATTAATTATTTAACCATATTTGAAAAAACATTTATTTATAATTCATTTATTTAATTTTCATCCTTTCACATTAATTTATTTAATTATGTGATCACGACCATGAATCCACAAAATAAATATTTTCATAGTTACAAATGGATAAATAGTTAAATGAGCCATTCATGAGATTTATCTAATGGTTTATTTAATGATAGAATATTAAATAAAAATTTTATATAGGGGAAATAACTCATATTACTGGTCTTGGCATGAGTTATAGCATTCCACCTATTTAATTACGTAACTCATTGGTTGGAATTTTTATGGCTCCATCTTGAACCCCCTCCACATTCCTTGGGTAACTCAATTAATTATATGTATTTATAAATCACACGAAATTTATGGGTACAAGATGATTAGTTAAAGGGAAATTGCATAAATATATTTGGAAACACAAGACGTATATAATAATAGAGGGAGAGTTGATTTTCAAAAAATCATTTATAATTTAATATTAATGAATTGAAAACACGTGCAATAAATTAAATTAAAACATGCAACACACACATAGTTCTTGGTTAATCCCATAAATGGTCATACATGAAACTCATATGAAAAATTAAATAGATAACATTCATTTCTAATTCCTTATTTATTAATTGATATAAACATTCCACTAATTAATTAATTAATTAATCCTTGTCATCTTAATGACCATCTAAATCCTCTTATATATAACCATCATAAAGGCATTAAAAGAAAATAAATAGATGAACCAATTGTTTCAAATTTATTAAAATAAATTAATAGATCATTTATTATCCCGTCAACCCCATTATTAAATTGTCAATCACATAAAGTTACAATCAATGGAATAAGGTTTTAATGATGTAATTTTTTAAAATTAGTGTAATTTTTAAATTCAACTATTAATTGTGAGATTACATGATGTGAACACCTGCAACACGACATGTACCACATTAACCATGTATCTGAGTTACACACTTGGGGATTCTGGATGTTGATTTTGGTAAACTAGATGGTGTGTACATGTCAGCTACATGTCATGTTATCTACTTGTCACGTGATCAAGATACTCTATTGGGCCTTTGGCATGTGTCTCAGTAGGATTACACGATGTGTATAGACAAGCTGCATGCTTTGTGGTCTAAAATATGTGTGCTTGTGTAATGCGCCGAAATACAATTCATGTTCTTGGGTGAGAGACCACAAAACATTTAAAAGAATGATACACACCATGTATCTCTAATTCCTTATGTCTAGAGAATTTTCTGAGCACTTGGTGTGTATCTAAAACATGGTAATTTATAAACTACATGTCTTTTACACTACATACAAAATTTTTTATATCAAAAATTCTCTAGATTGTCTGTATCACATGGTTCGACCATATATAATGATCTCATGTATTTCATGATTTACACCACTAACCTGTTTAGACTACATGACATGTATGTCATATACACTCCGTATAATCCAACTAATTTGTTCTGGGTTGTTTGGTCAACAAAAACAATGCACCATAAGAAATAACATTGTGTCATGTCATATATCTCATGGCATGTCAATGTTCATCATATTAGAGTATAGGGCATGTACTTGGAGTACATGTTCTGTAACCCTATCTGATCTGCCAAAAATTTATACTTCCTGATGACATATCCAGTTTTTCATCATCTGTTCTTCGAACATTTAGAAAATGAAACCCTAAACAAACATGATTAGTAATCAATAACATGCTAATTGAAATTGTATTAAAAAATTATTAATATGAAATTAAAATTCAACCATGATTTCATATGGATCATAAATCAAATAAATAATTACAAATTTAAAAATGACCTCTCGGATACCACTTGATGGCCCTAGTTTCAATGGAATCATGCAGTGGTGGAGATTATATTAAAATTTCATTTAATATTTATCTTCTTGAAACCCTGAGTGAGGATCTTTATGGTTAAACTTATAATTAATTTATTTAGATCTAAATAAATTGAATATATTATCTTAGGATCCTTTCTTCTATGATTATGTTTATCTACCAAAAGAATTAATTCTAATTGCCTTTATTTTGATGTGAGGATCCAAGGATAGAATCCCTCAAGTAGTGATGCACACATTCTCTATTGATATTCAAGAAATTCCAATTAATTTAGGGTTTCTAGTATGGTGAATCAGTTATCTTATGTCATTCATGTTGATCACTCACCCTTCCATCTTGAATTAAGCTCTCTTTTGTTTCTCATTATTTAGTGGGTGATAAAAATATAATTCAAGAAAGAATTAATTATGCACAACAATTATTTATTTCACTATATATTTTATATAATTAATATAATCAAATATTTATAAAGATAGAGTTTTTTTTGAAAATATTATTTAATTAAATATAATTTCTTAAATAATTTAGTAACCATCATAAAAAACCTCATGCTATAAAACTATAAAAATATTATTTATTGTCTTACGACATCTGTTAGCTTGCCCAATGATGAATTTTATTTATCGGCTTATAAATATATATTCATAGCAGGAAGAGGTCCTGGTCTGTTTGAAGTTCTGAGAATTTATAGAATACTTGAATAATATTATTTTATTCTATTAAATAAAAATAGATTTTGGAAACTAGTAAATAAATATTAAATAAATATTAAATAAAATAAATAAATATATTTTATTCAAAATATAGTTAATAACTATTTATATAATTAACCTGATCAATAAAACATGAATAATATTATTCATTGGTCTGAAGATTAATATTTATTCCATTAATTAAATCCATATATAGTTTAATCGAGGTCAATGGAACCACATAGTGTGTTATCCACTAGAATTATTTCTCATTGTAATTAAGAGGGTACACCTAATTTCCAAGATTAATGTCTAGAAATGTGTTAAGGAACATAAGATAAAGGACTTAAAGTCTTAATGATGAAAATAGTTTATGAACACTCAATATGTAATATAATCCATTTGTATCAATATCTCATTAAGAAGGTTTCACATCTTTTTCATCAACCTATATGCTCAATATGTATTTGTTTAACTATATGAAATAAATATTGTTACACCATGTACATGGAATTTATGAGATAGTTATATTTCAATTAAAGGGTAGAGATATCAACTTACATAAGATGGAATGTATAAATCGTTCTTCAAATTATCTATTTGTTATTTGTCAATCATGGCACACCCAACATATAATACTTCTCCATGAATTGATATCATCATGGTTTGAAAAATACATCTAAGTGCGCAATTCATGACATGCATTTGTAATAATCTTAATGTTTAAGGACCATTACACATGCTCACAAATAGAAATATCTGATGAAACCAAAACATGTTGAATTCCTACTTGGGGGTATGTTCTCATAACCTCCCATATTGGAGATTACTGATTGATAACATAATGAGATAATATCCCATATTCTTATGAGTACTTTCACCTGATATTCTTTATACTATGTGACCCATCATAATATGTTATCAACCTGTAGAACTATATTTTATTGAAATAATCCTGACACTTCAAGGTTCTCATCATAATAGGGAACTACTGTAACCTTTTCAATATGATAGATACTATGATAAATTATCATTTTGATGTTATTAAATGAATAATCAATATTTGATGAGACATTTATAATAATATTCACTTCTTTGAATATAAAAGTAATTTAAAGGATAATGTAGTTGTTTCTACGGAACCAAATCCATCATTGACAAAGTAACCCTATATCTATTCTAAAAAAAGGCTATTAATGTTTGCCTTTATCACTATTAAAAGAAATAAATGATAAAGTTTGAGAGTTTTTATGGTTTATTTACTTGTCTGTGATTTTTTAGTGCTCACAAAGACCATTTCAATCACTATCAATTGATGGAAATTTCACGAGCGTGCATATACAGAAATATTACCTTTATCATAAGAGATGTATCCAGACCATCTTCATGACTCAAAATTCTGAATTGAAATTCATCTGAATAGGGTAAAGATTATTACACATTCAAAATTCTTTTGATTTTCCCACACTAAATTTCAGGTTGGTAGAACTTATTATTTCTACATCATTTCATCCTAGTGTCTATATAATAAATTTCATTTTCTGTATAAGAGACCCCCATTATCTAGGATGATCAGATCACCTCTTCACAATAACCTTACATGGTCCTAAAGCTTTTAAACCTGAAGTCTTTCTCAGCCCATAGTACTCTGAAACCTGAGGAGGTGTTGATGAGAATATGGTAGTGATCCAATGTGGTGCGAGAGAGATGAGAAACCTAAAATAAATTAAAGAGATTAGTCTATCCAGTCGTGCTGAGAAATTTATCCATACATTCCCCAATATTGGTACTCTAAATCATCCCATGAAACTATTTAAAGGTTTTTCTGGAGTATTCTAGGTCGGATAGACCCATGATCTGTGTAGCCTATAAGGTAACTCCTTCACTAACATACATGTCATGCTAGAACCACCTCAATTCTTATTTTAGAACATAATATCATTAAAATCCTCACTGATAATTATAGGTTTAGATATGTACTCCCATAATGACATGAAAATATTATTGGATTTAAATTTGTCCCTAATATAGGGACATCCAAACAAACTAGTGAAATCCCAGATCCAGACATCTAACTAATGGATATAGGTGATAATGTGATTCAAAGAGAAGTGTTCAACCCTGAAATCCACATCTTCCTTATAATATAGAAAATGGCCACCCAAATGATCTTTTGATCAATTGAAAAATATCCAAAAAACCCAATTTATTTTCAACTCCAACCATGTCTTTGTTTTTCAATATTGTTCCGAATAGAAAAACCTTATTGGGACTACTTTTAATGGATCAATGTCGATGCATCAAAATTGTTCATGGGTTTCCATTCCTATAGTACTTCCATCATAGTATTTTAATTGATATAGGTATTCCGGTTTCTTTCAAGCCTTCTCCGCTGAGTATTCCAGAAAAGAACCATCCTCCACCACTTTCCACCATTTATGATATCATTTGTTACCTTACAGATCATTCATAAATATTTTAGAGCCACTAGGATCTATGGTAAACAAGTCAATACCATTTTCTATTCTCCCGGTTCTCATATATCAGAACTATTTTTTATGATTTGACATAAAATATTCATTAAGAAGCTCTTATGTTAAGGAGGAATGCATGGAAGTTCGATCTTGGGGGGGGGTGTTCTGATCTGGTGGGAAAGAGGAGATCCATTTTGTACTAGAGGGGGGGGGGGTTAAAACTATCTTCAGAAGAATGGGAAATTTATGTTAGGGGGATAACCATTTTCATAGTAAAAATATCACCGGGTTTATGGTTGTACTCGGTTTTAGAGGAAAAATTCATGTAGATTGCCTCTCTACAAACTTCAATCACAATTGATCATTGTGGTCTGCATGAAATACCGGATGCCCTAACAGAATTACATTATTTTGATTGAAGTTATATTATGCACATAAGTCAGTGGTGATTCTATATCTTTCTCTTTTACTTTTCAACATTGGAATAAATGAAATTATAATAATTTTCCTAAATCCATGGAATTCAACACAATTTTTCCTTCTCCAACCGTATCCTTTGAGGCGCAGTTTTTTTCAACATGCCCAAGGAAGTAAGAAAAGAAGTATAAGAGTTGTAGTTTTTCATACTCAAAAGAGACTCATATGTTTGAATCCTCCTTTGGAAGGAATGCTCCCCTCACTAGTAGTTATGTGACGTCGACCAACGCCCTGATCTGCACAAATGACCACCAATGGATAGGATTTGATCGATCTCATCCCACAAAATCTTCAATATAGTTTCCAATTTAATGAATAACTTGTTATGATCGACCAAAAAATGGAATATATTTATGTCGTACCCAAAAAGGGTTTGAAAACAATGGTATTAAAGATAACCCCTTCATTTTCAGGTTATCAATTAGAATGAAGTGATTATAAAAAGACCATGGCCTCCCATAGAGAAGTATTTGTTTATTTTTCTCACTGAAAAATTTTAAGATCATTTGTCTATAACTTATTTCTCTTATAGCCACTCCATCTTCTAATCGTGATATAGTTTACAGTGTATTTTTTAGTGCACATAGTTTGAAAGAATGACTAGATATAAATTCTCCCACAATTAGGAGAGATATTCAATGCATTAAGAAAGAATATTCATCCTTCAATGTGATGAGTGATAATTTATCCTCTATATAGTAGAGAAAATTTTCCCTCCACTGATTAGATCAATTTCCATCACATCACCAATCAAGTGGGCGATCTGATAATCACCATCAATGCAAGGGCAGTGATCGGCTATAATAATAAAGTGTTTGGTGGAAATTTTTTTGGCATCTAGTGATGGTTTAAACAAAAACTAAATGATGCACGATGCTTTCTAAAATTTTTGTGTATTTTCAAGTCAAAAATCATTTCGCAATAGTTTCTGTATTGTAGTTTTTTATTTAGCGGCATATCATTTGGACGTGGTTTAAAACACCGATATATATTTAGCAGTGGGTTTTTTTGTTTTGGTTATTATTATTATTATTTAAAAAAAATATTTATGTAATTAATCAATTTATTTTTATTATTTATTATTTACTAATATTTATTTATGTAAATAATTAATTTATTATTTATTCTCATTTATTATATATTTATTATAAATTATAAATTATTTATTATTTATATTCTTTATTGTTTTTCTTATGTATCATGTGATGCATGCATATTTCATGCTTTCCATGCATAAATGTGTCATATATTTGTGAGGGGGATATTCAAACCCCTTACATCTTGGCTATTTAGCAAAGGCTTTACCATGCCTAGGGAAACCATATCACTGAAAAAGGTGTTCCCTTTTGGTTTTTTGGCATTTAGCGATGGTTTAAACTAGAACTAAATGATGTGCAACACTTTCTAGAAGTGTTGTGTATTTGAGTGTTGAAAATCATTTCATGGTGGTTTTTATGCTTCATTTTTTTATTTAGTGACGTTTCGTTTGAGCGTTCCATAATCTGCTGCTAAATATTTAATGGTGGTTATTTTGTTTAAAAAAAATACTTACCTAATTAATTAATTAATTTTTATTATTTATCCTACCATGGTTGGACATTCCATGCATTCCAAGCATAATTATGGCTTATATATTCACTATAAGAGATTCGAACCACTTACCAATTTCATATTCTTCCAAAACCTCACTACTCCAACAAGCTCTTCATATGCTAATTAAATAGTATATGATATACTTATATATATAAAACTAAAAATCAAATAATGATATTAAATAATAATAAATAATGATTATATAATGAATATATAATAAAGACGTGATAAATAAATAAAATATTAATAATCAATGGACAATAGATAAATAATAAATAATAAATAAATAAATATTAAATAAATAATAAATAAATAATAAATAAATAGTAAATAAATAATCAAGAAATAATTATTAAATATTAACTAAATAATAAATAAATGATAAAAAATAACAAATAATAATATAGAATAAAAAATAAAATAATAAATAAATACTAATTAATAAATAATAAATAAATAAATATTAAATATTTAAATAAATATTAAATATATAAATATATATATAAATAAATAATAAATCCATAATAAATAATAAATAATTAATAATTAAACAAATATCAATTAAACGAGTAATAAATAAATAAATAGTAAATAATAATAAATGATAATAAATAATAAATAAGAAATAAAAAAGTAAATTAATATTATAATAATATTAATTAAATAATAATTAATTGTTAAATATATATAAATTAATAAATAAAAAATAAAAAATTAATAACTAAAATAATAAAAATAAATACAAAATATTAAATAATAATAAATTATACTAAATTATAAATAATAATAATAATAATAATAAAAACAATAAATGAATAATAAATAACTAAAAAATAAATACTAGATAAGAAAAAAATTATAGATAATAAATAAATAAATTAAGAATAATAAATAATAAATAAACAATAAATAATAGATAACTAATAACTAATAAATACATAAATATTAAATAAAGGGATATTTATAATTTATATAAAGGTCGGATAATGGGGGTGTGTGAAATTCACCCCAGTGACGATTTATTCTACTTCATTTTAGGGTTTTGATATGCATTTCCCTCACTTCGTGGGATATGTGCTCTTGGGTGGTGATTGGGGATCTGCTCGGAATGACGGTGAGTGACTGTCTTGAGGTCGCGAGTGTCAATTAGATCAGTTAGTTGTTTGGAATGAAAGTAACGTTGATGAAATCAATTCCGGCCCTGATGAATCGCGATGCTCTGAATGAAGATCCACAATTTGAAGGTAGTCAGTGTATATTAGAGATTTCTATTGTAGAGGTGATGAATCACGATGTTTCATGTTGGTCAGATCAGTCGGTTTCTCGGAAGGTGGTGACGTCGATTGGAACGTGTGGTGTTTTCAGATCCATAATAAAAATGGCTCCTGCCATGACGAACGAAGATGTTTGCATGTTCATGTTGGATCTAAATGGTACTTCAAGGGTTTTGAATCGAAGTTGCGGTGTGACAGGAGTTTCAGATCTGGAATTCTATCTCTGGCTGGTTTTAGCATATTTCAAGTATTTTCGTTTTGGAAGAATCCTCTAAAAGGTTCAACAACTCATATTGAAGAAAACACTGAAACATTTGGTGAGGGACATGCAATTGGGAAAAAAATGTAACAACTAGGGCCCCGTTGACAGTACAAACACCCCGCAATAACATGACCATCGGGTCCTAACCATATAGGTACCACTAGTTTCCCCACAGACACATGGTCCCCATCCCGGGGCCCACCCACGCACCTGAACGGGTCATCTAACTATTGATAGTCCCCACATTCTAACACATTTCCTTTCCAGTGTGCTTTGTCCCTACTCACACACACTAGGAAACTTTCCAGAAAGTCACCCATCCTGATCACTACTCGAGGCCAAGCACGCTTTACTATGGTGTTCTAATCAAGAAAGATCTTGAAATGGAAGGTTCACCTTGTTAACATGAGTCATGTCATGTCATTTATTTATCCCATTATCATTCTAGGGTGTTACAATAACCCCCCCCCCCTTGGAGCACAACGTCCTTATTGTGGGACCTACATCTCAACCGAAGCAGTGCACTACACTTAAGGCTGGGTACCACTTCTGATACCACTTTGTAGTATCCCAGATCCGGGTGTCACAGAACGGGTGCCCCGAACCCAGTGGGTCACATGACCTCAACCAAATTTCCCCAAATTCCCAAGGCTGCCAACTAGAAGTGAGGGCCTAGTTCTAATAGTGTGGGAACTATGCCCTCATTTCTCAAAGTGTAGCACATCAGAAATATATAAACATACCCAAACGAGGAAATAGTAAACAATACAAAGAGGAAATGGACAATAGTATAGAAGTAAAAGATGGCAATTGTCATATACATATGATGATGCAATATGTACTAACCTAAGAAACAGGAAAAAAAGGATACACTGTAATCAAATAAAATACAGTAAAAGATACAATTACTACAAAGCAAAACAAAATAGTGCATCATGAACTCAACAGCATCGCAAAATGGTATAAAAGCTTGTGCTTTGGCTTGGCAGGTTCAAAAAAATAAATCACCAAAGTGAATGTACAAGAAAATGTTGTTCAAAGAAATGAAAATCATTATCGCCGGGAAATCAGAATCAAAACCCACTGGTGACTGCCCACAGGCATAACGAATACTTCCCAGAGGAATACAAGATATTTTCCATAGGCATGGAAGGTACTGACCACATGCATAAGACACATTTCCCTCAGGATAAACAAACCACAACCTTGAGGCATAGAAAACACTACCCTAAGGCTAATCATGTAATCGGGATAAGCCTAACACATAAGAAAGCAATTTATACAAATTTTATTTCATGAAAACTCAATGCATGCTATAATCATGGCATACCCATGTGTATCTTGGCTAAAAATCTAAATAAGACAACGCACCCACAGGGTGGCCCTGGATCAAAGCAGCGATCCCAAACAGCAGTTTATACAGAATAACTAAATTACTTATTCAATTATTGGAATTTTATCAGTCAAGGCCTCATCCATACGACACCCCAAACAAGGGAGTGTAGCACAACGGTACACAAAAACAGTCATCATTTGGAATTAAACACCAGACCACCAACATCAATCTACACTGATTGATATACATGAACGACACCTTCTGAATCGTCCATGAATGATGTAGATATGGGATAAACATTCACACATTCCAACTCAAATAACTTACCCTCGAGAAAGAATTAAAAGGAGAGGTTCAAGAAGAGTGAAAAACTCAACAGCACGGTTCAAACGAGAACATTGGAGAATGAATTGGAGTCCCGGTGTGCGGTCGGGAGGTCTTACATGATCTGGCATTCTCTCTCACACTCCAAATGAACCCAGTGCCTCCTCTGCCAATAGGGGAGGCTACTACACATTTATAACAAAAAAACACAACTACACGGAATTTACCCTCAAGTACATGATGTATACTTCCCATTTTTAACATTTCCTCCGGAGGCCACCTTCCACTGCCTCACTATTCATCAACTGACTTGGTTACACATCGTGTATTTCTATGTACATGGCGTATACTGCCGCTCAACTGGCGGCTTCTCCCAACTCCTCACTGTTCACTTGCCGATTGATTACACGGCGTGTATATACTATGTACATGACGTGTAGTCAGTTTTTACACCCTTCATCACCGACAAGCCTACACGCCCTGTGTACTCATTCCACCAGGCCAAAGTACACGGCCTATTGAAAAGTACACGGCATGTACCAACAAATTTTGAGATTTTTCCCCATTTTAATTATTTTCTACAAAACAGTTAAGGAAAAGGGAAAGAATAAATCCGTACCTCAAGAATAAGAATTGGGTTCTTACATAAACTACCTAAATATGTATCTTGTTTTACCTTAACATGAGAAGTTCTGGAGGTTTGATTATTTAGTTTTACAGAATTCATTTTTACGGGGGTTTTCCAACTAGGGGTGAGTTTCTCTTGGTCGTGGTTTTTTTCACTACATTAGGTTGATTCTAAACTTTGATCAGAGGGCGCTAGTTCTCTATCCTTGAAGCTTGGATGGATTCATATAATTGAATGGTGTTCAGATTTCAATGTATTATTTGTATGGAATGCATTTTCTCAGGTTTGGTTTCATTTTCATGGACTCCATTGTGTACTTTTTCATTCGAAATTTTTTCATTATATTGGAATGAAAATTGGGAATCCTATAAATCTCGATAAGAAAACCGAGAATGTTCATTTTGGATATTTTTTTCAGAATATTGGTGGAGATTGACTTATGATCCACCATTATTGATAATGTAACTCTTTTCAGTCCCACATATGATATACAAATCGATGTTGAGTATGGAAGAAAACCTTTTTTATGTAATGATTGTTTGGTTGTTGACCACTCGTCGGAGTTATGTCGGAGGAAGGTATCCTATGAGAGGTATCTGAGGAATGGTTATCCAGCTAACCTATGTCACATGAATCCAAAGATGAAGGTTACAACTATGTCGAAGCCCCATTCTCATGAAGGAGATGTACTTGGAAAACCATTGTTCAATGAGACTGTTGTGTTGGTCTCTATGAAATTCAATTCTCAGGTCTATAATTTGAAAGGCAAGGGGTACTGTTGGATGAGTCCTTAACATGAGCCAATATTGGTCCCTCTAATGCTCTGGAAAACACTGTAGAGGAAGTTACAAAAAATGATGATCGTGCTTCTACTTATACTGGATTGGATGAAGATTGAGTTGATATTGGTGGTCTCACTATTGATATAGGCGGTTTCACTACTGTTGATTCTCCTGGTGGGATTTCAACTTGTATGTTTGAAGGTGTTGCTGGTCTTTTTATTGTTGTCGAGCGAAAAGTGTTTTCCACTACTTTTCTAGTTAGCTTGGGTGAGGTTGCACTGGTGGAGACTAGAAGCGGTCAAGAGAAATTGCTTATTTGTACTGCTTATCCTCTTATATAGATTTTAGTTATGTCATGAATTCTCATCATGTCTTGCAATGTGGGTACTTGCAACTTGTGTATGCGGTTTTGGATTTTCAAAAAGCTATTCAGGATTCTTGGGATAATTCCAACTCACCAAAAATTAATAAATGGGAAAACAATTCGGATGATGAAAAAGATAAATAACATCTAATGATTTTATTGGACACCACTAGACCTATCTGTTGTTGCAGAAATTCTTCCATTAAGGATGATGTCCTTATTGTCAAGGGGAAGACGAGTGATATGGATTCTCCAAAAAGGACACAGAAAGATTATTCCACTCTTCCATGAAATTTTATCTGTAAGATCATCTTTTAAATCATTTAAGGTCATGTTCACTACTAAGTAGGAAAGGGACAAGACAACAATGTTAAGGATTCTCAATTAGTTTCACTCACAGTCGAAATTAGTAATCGATGATGATCATGATTATGGATTTGGAAATGGAATTTCATTTTGTGACACTTATGTTGGTTTTTTGAATGATCGATTGTCTCTTTGTTTGACCTCATTCACTTTCATGTTATTTTTTTCTTTAATAAAAATCTTGGAGCTTTACTTCTGGCTGGACCTTCTTCGTATAAATATTAAATAAATAATATATATATATATATATATATGAAATTAATAATAATTAAATATTAAATCAATAATCAATAATCAATAATCAATAATCAATCAAAAAATAATAAAAATAAATAATTAATAGTTAATAATTAACCATAATAATTGAAAGTTAATAATAAATAATAAATAACAAATAAATATTATATAATTAATTATTTAAAAACATTAAATAAATAATAGAAAATAAGAAGTAAATAATTGTAAATTCTAAATAAACAATAGTTAATAATTAATAAATAAATGTAAAATAAATAATAAATTGATAATAAATTAAAATTAATTATGTAAACAATTTTGGAATAATAAATAAATAATCAAAAATAGTAAATTAATAATGAATAATAAATAAAATAAAATAAAAAATAAGTAATAAATTATAAATCAACATATAATAATGAATAAATAAGTAGTAAATAAAAATATAATAAAAATCAATAAGAAATATATATTGAATAATAATTTAACAATAAATTAATAAAAAATCAATATATAATAAAAAAGTAATAAATAAATAACCTATAAATTAATAAATAATAAACAATAAATGTAATAAATAATAAATAATAAATAATAAGTGGAAATAAATATTTATAAATAATTATGCATATAACAAAATTTATATAAATATATATAACCACACACACACATGCACATACACACATGTAATTGTATATTAATATACACACACACAATTCAATATATATATAGCAATATAATATATAAGTATATATATATATTTATACACACATATATATGAATAAATATTTACAAATATATATAAATATAGACAATAATCATAAATACATATAAATATCTGTGGATAGATATAATTATTGATAGTTTTATATATATACTGATAAATATACATAAATTATAAATAAATATACATAAATGTAAAGACATACACGCAAATGAAAAGGTATATATATGTATATAATAAATAATAAATCAACAAAAGATGAAAAACCATAATAACTTCAACACCGTCACAATCAATAAGAATGTAAATCAGTGGAATAAAATAATAGATGACCTAAAAAGAAAATTATGTCACTCTTAAATAAAGATAAAATATCATCAAATGTTCAAGAAACTTGATATCTGAACATAAATATCAGTTTTGTTGGCCTTATAGGCCTTTTTTGGCCTAAAAAATTAGTATTCAAGTTTCCATTAAGTCACCATGTTGTATATCTCTTCGCAGGTTTTCATTTGATATGTGATAGAGCCCAAACATGCACTTGGATAAAAAGTTATGATTTTTTGATGTTTAAGTTCAATTTTAAACTTTTCTTAAACGTAGAGTACATTTTATTCTATAAGTATTTACCAAATTGTTATCTAATGTTATTTTAATTCATTTCATATATTTAGATTTGACTTGTTGTCGAGCTAAAACGGATAGCCAAATCAAATGTCAGTAATTTGACATGTAATTCTAATTTTCAACTTACACCAAAATTGATTTATGTTTCATATAACTATTAACTACTAATTATATATAATTAATAATTAACACATTATAATTGATTGAAATTTTAAATAATAAAAATAAATGAATATAAATAATAATAATACTTATTAATAATAAATGTAAATGTAAATTTAATATTTAAACTAATTAAATTAACAGCTTTTTCTATAGACTGCCACTAAAAATAAATTCAATTTATTTTCTAATAATAAAAAATCTAAACGAGCGGCGGTTTTCTAAAATATCTTTAAAAAATATAAAAAAAAATTATCGGCAGTTTTAAGGACTACCGCTAACTGCCGTGAAAATAATTATTTCGTAATATTTAGCTACGGTTTTCAAAACACCCACTAAAATTCTTCTAGAAACACATTTTTTGTAGTGTAAGAATCGATGATCCTTAGGAAACCATATGAATCACACGCACCTGCAAATATGAAACCTAGTTGTACTATATTACAATAGTTTGAGGAGGGTGAGTATAATGGAACACGGTTGTGCTATATTGTGTGAGTAATTGATGTCATGTTTAGATGTGAATCAATTGTATAAATTCAGTGTTCTATTTGTGTTTATATATTTTTTAATTTTTTTTGAGTTTCATTTAATTGTTTTATTTAATGTTTATTTTATTTTTATAAAATGGTTTTTACTCTAATAAGGAGTTGTTTGTTATTGATTGAATGATTTATTTTTTGTTTTTTATCCAATGCATAGAATGATGGTCCTCTACGGTCAACGATGAGCATTGGGATTAAATGGTATAAAATTGAAGCACACCTATGTATTATTACATTCATATATAAATTATTTATAGAATTATTAGTAATTTTTTTAGTAGAGTTCTTTTTATGTGTGATAAATACATAGTAAATGTATTTATGTCACCTATTTTAAATGAGATTATTTTAGGATGATCCATTAAATATTTGTATTTAATAAATAATAAAAAATTTAAATATATTTTTCATATATGTATTATTTATGAAATTTAAAATGATTTCAAAATATTTTAAAAATTTATTAGAAAAAGAAGAATTAATGAATTTGTTAATATTTAAGTAAAATATCACTCAAATAAAATATATATTTCTATCCTGGTGGTGTAATTATTTTTTTAATATCAGTATAGCACATCTATGATTTTATATTTTATGTTTTAATTAAATACTAAAATGAGTATGGTTACATTTATAACACGAATAATAATGAATGTTTTGAAAAAATATTGTTATATGCAAAATTTTATTTTTATTTATACTATAATTCTTTATAAACATTATTGTGTAATAAAGAAAAATTCACCATTGAACTATATAACAAAATAAATATTTAAAATTCATTTTATATATCATAATATATATGTTTAAGCAGTTGGGGTGGTTCCTAAGTGGAAAACCTCGTAATCCTTCATTCAAAAGATTAGGGTTCAAATCTTAGAAAGCCCCTTGGGAGGATTTATGATGAAGGAGATGACCTATGCATGACACGAGTAAGAGATGATACAGATATGACACATGCCTGGTGACATAGGCAGGATGATGCAGGGATGATGCTGCAATGGGCCTCAAAAGTATGTTTATAGGCCACTTAGCCATTAGTCTATAGGCAAGGTAATGGGTCTCCCTCTACCCAAGTTAGAAATAGGTGTTTGATTTTATAATAAAAAAAGGATTCGACAAAAATTGTTTTATAAAAAATTTATTGTATAAATGATAACAATTATTGGTAATGACCCAAATGCTCTACATGAAGAGAACACATTGACTTACATGGTTTTGTAAAAGATCCAAGTTCCAAAATGTGATTTTATTTTTTATATTATTTTTAGGGAGTTTAAAGGTACAACAAAAGAGTCCAAAAAACCCAATGTGACATCCTAGATATTTTTAATAAAACACAATTTTTTATTAAAATTCATATTTTTAATATATATTTATTCAAGAAATACTTATATTATATATGATGTCATTTTAGGAAAATATTTTACATAATCAAATAGATATCAATGATATGTTTAAAATCATTATGTTTATATCATGACAAAATATTTTAAAATTATTTTCATAACATGATGCCATAAATTGATCAATTTAATGGATTATTTAATTATTATACATATTATAATAGAATATTCATGTTAGTTTTATGAATTCATATTTATATGTATTAATATTATAGTATTAGAATTAATTTTAACACGTATGAAATAATAATATGTTTTTTTTGAAAATTGAATAGTTTTTATTCTCAATAAATTATTTTTTCCTGCATTATATGATTATATTTAAAAGTTAATTTTCTTATATTTAGGAAATTAAATATAATGAAATTTATTTTTATAAATATTAAATATAAATAAAAATTCTATTAATGAATATTAATTAGTTAATTATAAAGATAAAACCATCTAATGTTAAAAGACCTAATTTACAAAGAAATATTTTTTTTCTAAATGTAGTATATTTTTATCTTAATAAATTTAACTGATCACTATTAAAGTAATATTATAATAACATTTTTTAAATTTATAATAAAATATATTAATACAAATTTAATTAGTAATTGATATGAAATAATATTTAGAATACTTAATGATCAAATAATCATTTTCTATAAATATATTTTTTATTTATGTTTTTTTTGTTTTTATTTAAATTTTTAATTTATACATTTTATAAATTTAATTTGATAAAATAATATTACTTTTTTAAATTTTTTACATTGATGATATCTTAGAGTGATTTTTTTTTATTTTTAAAAATTTTTTGGTTTTTTAGTGATCAATGAAAAATACAGTTTTTACGAATATCGTAACTTTTAGGACATCAGCATGATATAAATATGAATTAAAAATTTATGAAAACATTTATGACTAATCGTTATTTTTAGGAGTAGAATAATGTATTTAAAAATTATAATCTGAATTTAGGAACCTTTTTTTTGGAATTTTCTAACATACATTATATTTTAGTATAATGAAAAAAAATTATAGATTATTTGTATTTTATTAAGTGTTTCAAAAATTTCGTTCAATTTGGGATAGTATTTAATGTTAATTAACCATAATTTTTTTTGTCATAAACCAATAAATGACAAGAGAATCAATACTATCCCCAATTATTAACTTAAATAATAAAACAATGAATACTTTATTCTAAACCCCCCTTCTCACTCATCCACCAAATTTTCCAAACCACACCTAAAATTTGAATTCCACCATATATTCCACCATATTTCCTTCACTAATAAGCACCACTATGTAGGTTTTCTTATATTCTTAATAAAATTTAGTAATTCCTTCAAAACCAAGAAGAACTACAAGGGAAGATACAATATCTTTTTTATAATAATGTATTATTATCCTTAACTCTCATTTATCATTGTTACGTATGAATTTTTAACATTTTCATAAACTATTATCTTATTTTAAATCAATTGGATTAAGCAATTTTAGTATTTCTATACCCTTTTGGTAGTTTTTCAGTGTTTTAGTTAATTTAATAATTTTTATTTAATAACATTAAATTATTATAATTATTTTGTATTAATTATATATATAGAAATAAATATTTTTATTAATATTAGTATTATGAAAAATGGTAGTATTAATATTATTGCTTTTTGATACTTTTATTAAATGTTATTAACTGTATTATTATTATTATAATTATTATGTAATCTCACGTTATTTTGTGTTATTATTTTTCTTATAATATCCAATATAATTATTTTTAGTATAATTTATCATCATCATCATCATCATAATTATTAGACTATAATTATTTCTATTATTTTTTTGTAGAAATTTTTTATTGATTAATAATTATATATTACATTTAGGATTTGGTTACCTTATTTAATTTTATAGTTTTTATTACATTAATTCAATTATTATCATTATTATTATTTCATCTCACATTATTTTATGATATATATTTTCCTAGAATATCATATATATTTATTTATAAGATTATTTATTATTATTATCATTATCATCAACATCTATATTATTATTTTTATCAGTGCCAATTTTTTTTATTTTATTGCTGAATGTTTTTTTGATAAATAATATTGTTTTAAATTTATGATTTAGTTCCCCTACTCTCATGTAGTGGATTGATCTCAAAAGGTGAGGGGGATCTCCTATCATTAACTTGCATTAAACCATCCCCACAAGTGTGAGGTGTCCACCACTCCTCTATGGTTGAAAACCTCTTACAATGAATCCTCCCCCTACATATCAACGTCAACCCAACACACCCTTATAATAATTTTATTCATAAAATAATAATAAATGAATAATGTTTTTTGATTGGACAAAATGTTTTTTCATGGATTGATGAGGTGGACAATTTAGGGAATCCCACATTGGAAATATGGGTAAAATTCACTAAGCTCATCCCCTGTAAACGGGGCTTTAGGAATTGGGTTTTTCCTTAAAAATATATTTTCTAAAAGAGTTATAAAATTGGTATAAAATGTATATTTTTTTAATTTACATATACATATATATATATTTTATATAACAATACAATATAAAAATAAAATAATAATATTTTTTCAAAATGACTGGAAATGCGATTAGTCATAATAGTTGGATTTTGAATTTTTAAAATCCAAACTAGTGTCCCCACTATGAGTTGAATAATTTTGGTCGAACCAAGGTGTTCATTGACCGAAATAGGGAGATAAAATTTGTGGAAATCAAAACAATTTTGATCTATAAATAAATAGATGATGAATTTTAAAAGAAATCTTCTTCAATCCAAAAATATTATAGATAATTTTCCCAACATTAGTGTTATGAACTAGTTGGAAATTGTTGTTCAACATTAAAAAAAAAATATTTTTAAAATTATCAAGTTAATCTTCTATCGAAAACCTAACACCAACAAGCGGGGGTGGATGAAACCATTTTGGACAATGAATTAAATTCACACATCATGATTCAATCAATATTCTCCTTCTCCATGCTTATTTTCTAATAATCAAAAGGGGTTATGGAATCAAGAATATCCTAGAATATGGATTCTGAAACCCTTAATGTGGTTAAACAATACATGTTCAGACTTGATTGTTTATATGGAAACAACTTCTCTTAGTGGTAGGAAAAAATGGAATTTCTTCTTATTGTGTTGAAGATTTTTTACATCCCAGAACCAAACCATCCTCCCATTCCTGATGATATTGATCAAAATTTTGAAGACATTCCCATTAACAAAACTCATGCTAAACAAACTTTGTAAATGTTGAAGAAACATGAATATGCTTAGATTCTGTGTCAATGACCTATTCTCAACACATTATCAAATCATCTTTAGGACCATTTTCTCTAAATGAAGTCCTCTCAATAGATATGAGATGCACTTGAATTCAGGTAATATGATGAGTAAGAAGGTACCAGTAAATTTATTAGTCAAATTTATCTACACATGAATAGGATTGATAACATGATGGAGATGGAGCATGTTCTTGAGATCCATGTTATAGAAAATAATCTTCTTTCCCTTAAGATTAATATTTCAAAAACCTTTCACATTTGTGTAATTATTACTAAATTTACACCTGTGTGGAAACATTTTTATAAATCACTCATTAAAATGAGGGATAATTTTTTCTTTATGACAATTCATAAATCTTATTCTCATTTAAGAAGAATCCATATAATGAGAAATGGGTATGAATTTTTAATTTGATAACAAGATTAATATAATAGACTGAAGGGAAAAATGTAACTCTTAATTAAATTTCAAGAAGAAAAGTAAACAATTAAAGAAGAAAGAAAATCCTTCCAATAATAAAATATAATTTGTTATCTATGGAAAAAAGATAATTTTTCAATATAATTTTATTATCAAATTAAAGTTTTTTATGCTCACTTAAAAAATGATAAATGAAGAGAATCCAATTTCAATAATATCTGATGTTAACATGACATTCATGAATATGAGAGGGTGGTATGATTTTGGAGTAAGGGTGAATGTGTTTGAGGATCGTTTGTTGTTTGACACATTTAATGATATTATTATCATAAAATAATTATAGCTTTGAAATAATGCATGCATCAATGTCACCTAACAAGGATGTGTGGGAGTGGACATTACATATAGGAACAACTTAACTCTTATAAATGTGTTTTATGTGCCTAAAATATAAATTAATTAGTTTCTATTTATCTTTTTTAAGTGGGTATTTTGGGTTTCATTTGAATATGACATGGTTATCTTATCAAAGGGAGTAATGTTTGTCGAGAAGGGGTATTAAAATGATGGAATGCATCGACTATCCATTAATAATACGATTAAATATTATACATACTTGATTAAAACCTCTAATTTATGCACGGATTGTTTAGAACATGTTAATTATCATTCATTAAAATTAATGATAAATTTAAAATTAAATAACTTTGGAAATGAATATAATAATTTTGAAACAAGGGTAGAATCTATAATATTTTAAAAAAACATTTTAATGCATTGAAAGAAATTCTTATATATTATAAATATTACATTTATATTTTTGAACTAAATAGTTTATCAACATATAGAGAAAAAAGTGTATTTTATTACTTTTATTGATGACTATAGTAGATATTTACATATATATCATCTTAGAAAAAAGGATGAAATATTTAATTTGTTCAATAAGTATAAAGACAATGTTGAAAACCAATTAAATTAAAATATTTAAGTATTACACCCAGATAGAGGTGGTGAATATTTATGAATGATTTTAATCAGTTCTTTAATGAAAATTGTATAATTCACTAGAGAACTTCTTATTAAACACGTCATAATAATGGCCTAGTTGAAATGAACAATAATAATTTAATAGAAATTATAAATTTCTTGATTAATAAATCTATGCTTCTAATATATATGGGGAAAATATTTAGTGGGTACATGCAATATTCATAATAAGACCTGCCTCTATGAAAATTTAGTTATGCCCATATAAAATTTAGAATGATAAAAGAACCAATATTTCATATTTTAAAGTGAGGTGGTGTTTAGCTTACTATAGATTTGTTAATCCTAACAAAGTAAAATATGTCCTAGATATATTAGATTTATTATTGTTGTACGTGAATAAAATGGAAAAGTATATAGAATTATGGATTTGGGAGTTAATGAAATTATTTGATAAAGGGATGAAATTTTTTTTAAAAAAATAAAATTTTATAATTATGATTCATTAGAGGTTATTCCTCAAACCCCTATCTCTTGTACTCTATATGGTTCAAATAAAATAGAGGAGAATAATAATGTTTCTTGAGTTGAACCTAGATAGAGTACAAGACTTGGAAAGGATAAATTTCTACATCAATATTTAATTTCTCATTATTCCATAGTTATCTTTTTAGGGGAGAAGAATATAATAATATTATAGATGAGTATCATATTATTGACTATAGAAGATGGCCCAAAGATATATAAAGAAGATATTATTTCTAAGGATGTCACTTTATATAAAGAAAAAATTAATGATGAAATAGATTCAATTATGGAGAATAACTATTAGATAATTAAATATTTACCAACAGGTCCAAAACCTATTGGTTTTAAATGGGTTTTCATAAGTACGTATGATAATAATAGAAACATTCAAAAAATTAATTCTAGATTGGTTTCCATGGTTTTTAGACAAATAAGGGGTTTTTTATTTTTATACTTATACTCCTCTAGTTCGAATTAGATCAATAGTTATTTTATTTTATTTAGATTAAATTAATTATTTTTATATACATTTAAAGGATGTTAAAAATTCATTTTTATATAGAGACTTAAATGAAGGGATTTATATATTTTGACCTAAATTATATTCATTATAAGGTAATGAAAGGAAATATTTAAACTAGTTAAATCTATTGGCGGCTTTAAATAATATCCAAATAAATTGCATGAGAAATTTGATTCTATTATTTTATCTAATGGATATACCGATAAAAATTTGTATAAATGCGTTTATTCAATGTTTACAATAGAATATGGAGTTATTTTGAGTTTTTATGTGGAAAATATGTTAATTTTTGGAACTAATATGATTGGTGTAAATGAGAAAAAGAATTATTTTTCCTATTTGTTTACAATGAATGATATTGCAGTAGTTTATACTATTATTGGTATTAATGATAAAAATAATGTTGGGGGTTATTCATTATGTTAGTCTTATTACATAGGAAGAATGTTAAATAATTTTTATCATCTTGGTTTTAGGGATTCTAATACTCTATTTGATCTACTATTAAACATTTTATTAATATGGTAATATCCATAAACTAAAATGAGTATGTTAGTGAAATTGTTTCTTTAATGTATGAAATGAATTTCACTAGACCGAATATATTCTTTTCAGTTTGTAAAATTTGAAGATATACTATTAATCATGGTGTGGATCATTGAAAATATATAATAATATTCGTCTGATACTTGAGAAAGATGAAATATTTAATTTTAGACTACAATGATTATCTGATTTTATTAGAAGCAATCATTGATGAAAGTTTTGTTACTATTATTGGTGATAAAAAATACGCATCGAGATTGTTGTTTACTGTTGGAGGTTGTGTTGTTTGTTGGGTGAGAAAGAAACAAAAATTTATTTATCATTTGAACATGGATTGTGAGTTTATCTCCTTTGCGGCATGTGTAATAGAAACTGAATGAATTAGGAATCAATTATTGGATATTAGTTTGTGGCCTAGCATGATGCCACCTATCAATATATATTGTGAAAATGATGAAACTTTATCAAAATAATATATTTTAATGTACAATAGAAATTCTAGGAATATATTTTCAAGTCACGATTATGTGATACAATTGTTATAAGATGGTACCATAATATTTGTCTACGTGAGATCTTGTAAAAACCTCACAGAACCATTAAAAAAATCTATATCAAGAGAGATTATTCATGAAACAAAAAAATAGATTGGGTGAAAACCTATATAATAAATCATTATGTAATAAGAACCTGACACTTTCTTTAGTTAGATCATAATCAAATTGTTTAATGGGTAAAAACATGTTACGAAGATGATTGTTGATATTTAAAAATAAATTCTTAAGTACTTGGTGTTAATATCATTCTATATGAATATAGGTTGTGTTATAAAATCTTAAAAAATATTAATAATTAGTGAGTTATGTGTTCAAATAAGAAAAGCACATTGCCATATTTTTCCCATGTGAATATATCAATGGTGACACTTCATACATGAGTTAATGGGTTTACTCTATAGAGGGTTCATGAAAAGGATATAAGAGCATGGCCATAAAAGTGATACAAAATATGATTTTGGATTGAGATATTATTTTATAAAATAAATCACAAGTGTATCCTATAGATTAACAACTTTAATGTTTTGAAAACTTGTAAATAAAATAAATTTTTGAGATATTAATATTATGTAAAGGTTTAAATTGAAATATATATTTATTATGTATAATGATGCATATCTGATCTGGAGAGTTAATATTTATGAATAAAAGTGGGGAATTTTTATAATGTTATTTATAAAATTATGATAAATGAATAATGTCTTTTTATTGTAAAAATATTTTTTTCTTGGATTGATGAGGTGGAAAACATTGGGAATCCCACATTAGAAATGTGGGTAGAATTCCAAAACCAGACCTTTATAAACGGAGTTTTTAGAATTGTTTTTTTCAGTAAAAATATATATGATTAAAATATTCGAGAAGTTTTTAAAAAATATATATATTTAGTACAATTTATATATATATATATAAAATAAAATAAAAAAAACAAAAACAAAAACAAAAACAAAAACAAAAACAAAGTCAAAAACAAAACAAAACATTTTAATTTATAAAAACTGAAAATAATGTGATCATTCATAAGGGTTTGATTTAGAATTTTGTATATCCAAATGGGTGCCCCTAAAAATATTTGTATCATTTTTCATGAACCAAGGTGTTATTTTACCAAAGTGGTGAGATCTAATTGGTGTGAATCACACTAATTTTTATCTACAAATATATAGATGATGAGTTTGGAAAAATAATTCTTCTTCAATACGAAAATCCATGAGATAATTTTCCTAACATAAATTATTTGAGGACATCATATAATGGTGTTTGGAATTCCCCAAATCCTAGAGAAATTCTAAAGGAAAATTTCCTCAAGAACAATATATCAACAAGTTAGAAAATGAATTAAATTCACACATTGGGATTCCATCTATCTTATAAGTATGCATCCTTTTTATCAGCACCACCCAAGTCTGATACCAACGACCATTCATGAACTAACTACTGATTATTTACCTATCCCTATTTCACAAACTATAGTGTCCCCCTTTTTACACCATTCATGGTTTTGGGTATCGGATTTATTTTGAATTTTTTTAAAAAATAAAGAGCCTACATTAATTTGGTCTAAGGTTTCACTCCACTCTTGATATATCATTAGGTTTAGGAAGTCAAATTCTTATTATTTTGAGAGATAGACTATAACCACTTTTATCTATAGCGATCCTTCAATTTTACCATGACATTTTACCTTTTTTATTTTGGGGGATTTTTCACATTTTATATGAATGTCATATTTTCCATATTTTTAAATTTATATTTATCTAAAAATTATTTCCATTCAAAATTACTTATAAATCTTTGTCCTAAAAAGTGGTATTAGTGGAAGGTTCTTGCTCAAGGTGGTTTTGGACCAACAATGTCTCCAGATGGTAGAAAAGTATGGGATGAAAAAATTTAATGGGAATAAATTTTCATTATGGATGATGATGATGCAAGAGTTTATATGGAAATATAATTTCTAATAAAAAATTGAAAAAAATTTGTGGGTGTGATAAAAGAGAAATAAAATGATATAGATGAAAATTTTATTACTAATATCCATTTGGATTTGAAAGATGGGGTCCTATTAGGAATTTCTGATCAAAAGATGGTGAAGGAAATTATTGATACTCTAAAGAAGCTATATGAAGTTATACAAATCCAATTCCCTATAATTTTTTTTATTAAATATAAAATTATACATTCTTCAATTATTGGAGTCATAATCCATAATCGACAATATAAACACCCTAAATACATTGTTTATTCATTTTACAACATTGGGATTCAAAATTTTTGATATAGAACATGTGATAATTCTACTCCAATGTTTTTCAGATTCACATGATTAACTCATAATGAACCTTGGAAACAATATCCTGATACATATATATTTCACTTAAATGATGTTATAGGTATTATTATATATGAATCAATTCAAAACACATATATAGAAGATATATAGAAAACATCATACCAGGTGGATGCACTATCACTAGAAAGAAGAAGAATGATGGAGTGTAGTTCCAATGGGATCAAGAGTTATTAAATTTAAAAATCAGGGATCAGGATGAAAAAAGTCACATGATAAAATTGTTGGAAGAATTTTCATATCAAGGAGGACTATTAGAATAAAAAGAGTGGTGGAAATAACTCTCAAGTAAATGTGGTGAATATTTCTAGAAAGAAAGACATACTAGTTAGTGAGACAATAATGAATAATGGAGATAAATATTATCTCGATGAAAAATGGAAAATCCACTTGGATGGAACATGAAAAATTAAGTATCAAAAGTAATTGTTTGATAAATATGAATCTATCTCAGGAGTATTTGTGTACAAGGTAAAAAATCACACCTTGAAGATTACTAGAGTAGATACCATCAATATGAAGATGCTATTTGATATAGTTAAAACTATCCAACGAATATTTCATGTGAAGGGCCTAGAGAAGAACATATTTTCATTGGTACAATTTAATAATTTGAAATGAAAGACTCACATTGATAATGTAGTGATAAAAAGTATGAAGGGCACACTTGTGGTGATAAACATGAATAAGATTTAAAAGAACATGTATGTGTTTCTGTGTGAAATATAAAAGTATGTAGATATAGTTATCACATCAACCAACTAAATAAAATATTTTATGAAATTATGGGATTTAAATCTTTTACATATTTCTAAATTGGGATTGAAGATTATATTTAATTATAATTTGTTTCCTAGGCAGAAAAAGGAATCATTACCATTTTGTGAGAATTGTGTTTTGTGAAAGAAACACAAGTTAATGTTCAAGACTTCAACATCGAGGAGAAAATAGATCATAGATTTGATCTATTCTGATATTTTGAATGAATTGGTTATATACATATGAGTAACAATGTACTGTGTATAATTCATTGATGATTATTCCAAGATATGATAGTTTTACCCAATCAAGAGGAAAGAAAATGTTTTTGAAGTATTAGAAACATTAAATGTCTTAAAGGATCATGAAACTAGATAAAATATAAAGTGTTTTAGTATTGAAAATAGATGAGAATATAAATGAAAAGAGTTTTATAATTTTTGTTAATAGAATGTTTTCAAGTGAAAGTTCATGGTTGTATACACTCCTCAACATAATAGTGTGACAAAGTGGATGAACAAAACCTTATAATAAATAAAAATTGTGACATTGAATATTGTAGGAATTTCCATGATTTTTTGTGTAGATGTAGTATAGAACACCTATTATGTGCTAAATCAATATCATTTAATGGTTATAGATTCAAATATTCCTATGGAGATTTGGATTGGTAAACCCACTGACTATTCATAGTTACATACTTTTAGAAATCTTGTATATGAATTTCTTAATGGACCAGAAATATTGAAGTTGGATTTGAGATTCAGGAAATATATATTCCTGGGATATGATGATGGTGTAAAGGGGTATCATTTCTAGGACCCCACTTCCCACAAAATTATCATTTGTAGAGATATCATTTTTTCTAATGAAAGGTGAAAATTATGATTGATGGTGATGTGGAGAATCATGAAATAAAAAACATAATAGTCGAAGTGGAAGATAAATCAAATGAATAATATGTTTTTTATGAGGAATTAATAGAGCATGTTGATCAAGAAAAATTTGATTCGAGACCACAAAATTCAAATCTAGAGAAAATAGAGGTATTATGGTGTTCATACTATATCAATAAGAGAAATATTTCATACTAATTATTAATTGAGGATGGTGAGTCATCTTATTTAGTATAGGTGAACCGAATTCAAGATAGATCCTCATGGATGGTTTTGATATAGGAGGAACTTGAACCCCTTCACATGAAAATGACTTAGCATCTTATACCATTACCTCATATAATTTAGGATGTTAGAAACAAATATTTCTTTATGATCATGTGGGATAAAATGTATTTAATGAAAATATATCATACAACATTGATAGTAATAGAATATTCTTAGAGAGAAGATACTGTTTTCAATGAAATTTTTTTTCTATTGTTAGACCAAATAAAATTTTGATAGTTTTGGTAATGTGGGATACATATAGTATATATGTATATCATCTTCATGTGAAGGAAAAATTTCTCCATTGTGATCTTGAAGAACAAATATATATTCTCAAACCAAATGGTTGGGTTGAATAAGGTATAGAAATAACATTTTTTCTGTCAGAACAATATTTTTATGGTCTCATGCAGGTGGCGAGGCGTTGGTACAAAAGATTTGATTTCTATATCATAATCACTGGATATGAAAGACTACATTAATATCCTTTTTCACATTTTAATAGATCATATGGTAATGATTATATCATTATTCTATTACATATTAATTATGTTTTGATGGAATACCCCAATTTTAGATAGACCTGAGAGATAAAGGAACAATTGTCTAGGGAGTTTGATATGAAGGATTTGAGACTAGAAAACATGATTTGTGGGAATAAAATTTATCGTGAAATAAATAGTTGGAATATATAACTATCACTTAAGGATTACATGAAGAAATTATTGAAATTATTAAACATGAAAGACAATAAAGAAAATCTACCCTACTATTTATGTTAATTTATATATAACCGTTATGATGAGTCCTAAAAGTGTTGTAGATAGGAAAAATATTTCTTGAGTTTCACATACATTAGTTGTGGGGAGTTTTATTTTCAGTATTGTTTATATTAGACTTTAAATTTCACATGTAGTGGAAGTAGTCAGTATGTACATAGAGAATATAGGATTTAAAAATTGTAACAATGTGAAGTGGATCCTAAGATACATCAAGGAGACATCAAATGTCACATTATGTTTTGTAGGATCATATTTCACTATTATTGGCTATATTGATTAATATCTTGAAGGTAATTCTGATCAGATAAAATACAGTAAAATTATCATGTTTACTCTTGCAGGAGCTATGAGATGTATTTAAAAATATGAAATTATTTATGAATTTACTAATGATATAATTAGAGTATATAGAAGCTAAATAAGCTTGCAAATATGTTATTTAGATGATAAGGTTGTTCGAGGACTTGGTTATATACCTGAAAGTATTCATATATATTGTGTTAGTTAAATAATCTTTCATATTGTAAGGAATTAATGTTTCTATTTCAATATGAATCACATTGGGGGACAATATCACTTTTTAGTATAATAAATATGTGTGAACATGTAATTATTTCATTCTATAGAGAGTCTGGCATATTTCCCAAAAAGGCGATAAATTATGATTAGATCAGATGGTGTTGATCCTTGATCGGTATACATAGATGTGAGCATCCTGTTCCATATACAGAAAAGATATACGGAGATGTGATTAGTTCTCAATCAAATATTTAAGTAGGAGTTATTTCGGTAGATTTTTGGAAAAAGGGAAAAGAAAAAGCAACTTCTGATTTAATTTGTTAAAAAGGAAATGGTTCCCCCTTTAATTATACTAATTTAATTTTTTGAAGGAGAGATGGAACTAAGTGGGGAGTATTGTATATAAAAGTGGGGGTCTCCCCTATTTAAAAATCAATACATTCTGGTAATAAACTTCTTATATTCACCTCTTAGTTTTGAGTGGTATTTTTTGAGGTTTTTATCCTTTTATTTAAGAGAGAATATTTTTATTATTTTCCCATTATAATTGAGAAAGAGATTATATTCCAAATATTACCCATGGTGATTATTTTATATACCCTTGGTGATTTACCCCTTTCATTTTAGGGGGTCATACACATTACATATATTGTTAATATTTTCATAATTTTTTACTTTATTTTTATCATATAATTATCACCACAATGAAGGGTGACTATTTTTTAGTCCCAAAATTGTAGGTATTAGCATAGTTTCATATAAATTTATAGTATAAAATTCAATTTATTACATAGTATTTTTTATGATCATTTGTAATGGTTTAAAGATATTTGTTTTGTGTTTATATTTATAAATGGGTTGTACTCATCGAAAAAAGTGAAAGAAATGTTTTTACCTGGAAATAATCAATGGTTGGTTACATTGATATTCTAATTGATACGAACATAATTATTTCTATTGTTTATTTTTTTGGAATATCTTTGTTGTGGTTCTGTGATTTAATTTTTTCATAGTTGTGACAATTGTGAAAATAATTTCATTCCTTTATCTAATTTTCATTTTTTATTGTAAGTTAATTCATGTGAATTAGTTTTTTATTTAGTAAATTATATCTATTTTAATTTAATTATTACAATTTTTACACACATGACGTTATTCCCATTCACGTGCCATCTAATAAGTAAGAATAGGTGGGAGAGTATCGTATAATTTATTAGTTCGGAATTTGATCTCGTGTTTGATAGAATCATAAGTCTTAAATAATAATATTTTTAATAAATTAATATATTTATAATGAAAATATTTTATGTGCTTTCTCTTAAAACCTTCATGAATGGTATCTAATAATTGAATTTATTAGAGTGAACCAGACATTGATAGATATTTTGAATTTTTGAGAAACAATTCATTTTATTTCACCAAGTGATTCAATGATAAAATGTTGCATATATTTTCCATCAAATTAGAGAATGAAATATTTGATAATTTGTGTGGAATATCATATTACTGTCTAAAATCATAGAAGGGGACCTGATTTTATTATGATTAATTTTTTTATTTAGTGGTAATAAATTGAATTAACATTATGATGTGGGAATAAAAAATGTCACATCACATGAACCTGAATGAGATTCATACCTCTAACACTATCATATATTCCTTCTTCCCTTATCTTAGTTTCAGTTCATTTAAATATTTATTCATTTTTTTGAATTTATTATATTTTTTAATTTGATAAAAAATTCATTGACTTTAACATTCTTCCAAGAGGATATTCCTGGTCCCTACACACATTCTCCCTATATTTTGACCATGCTCACTACATATAAATTAGTTATTAGGTTAATAAATTAAAAAATATAGTGTGATTTAATAGTTAATAATCATTTTCTATCCCTTTTAATGAAGATATGTTGCATTAGGGGTCCCTCTAAAGAGAGTGATTTAGGGTAAAAAATAAATAAATATTCAGATTACAAATCTGGGTGACTTTTCATGACATGAACTCTTAGACACAAAATGATCAATATTTGAGTTTTCATCATTAAAATTTTACAATCAACACCCACCCTACCCACCTATGATTCTAGGTATAATTTTAATTTTTCATCACCCATGAATTATCCTAGAAATTCTATTAATTTTAATGATTATTATTCAATCTAATTTTATGATCCATGGTAGAGTACTTATGCATATACTACAGTGAGTTTATCCCCATCATTTTATTTTCCTCAAAGTGAAGGAATGATTGAAAATATTGAACCAAGAAATTAATTCTCTCTACCTAGGATTATAATGAATTTTAAAAAAATTTCAAAACACATGTGGAAAATTTGAAAATATAGTAAACAATGAATCATATTATGAACCTAAGAAGGATATTCAATTTTATTAACCATTATAACATCCAAAAGAATCATCATATGATTGGATAATATTTACTTTTATTAATAAGTTAAATAAATTATGTGAAATTTCAGATGAATATAATGAAAATTTGGTTTCAAATATAAATAATATGGAAAATTAAACGAGTCGGATAGTCAAATAGGCCTCCATGATACAACATTATAATCATGTTCAAAATAATTATTTTATGGAAAGTGTATTAGAGGTTATATATGAAAAAAAATCAATTTCATTGGTCTAAATATTTAGCTTATTTGATTGATAGTTCTACCTATCATATCATATATGAATCCTCTCCACCAAAATTTAATCTACCAGTTCCTGTCCCATTTGAACATCTATTCCAATACTATATTGAATAGAATTATCCATCAAATAAGGTGATTTCATGTCCCTCACCTATACATTCACAACCTTTCTGGTCTAAAGTGAGAAAGGATGCATTTAAGGTATTTAAAATTAAAAAATTTGAGGATGAAAATTTATTTTATGAAGATGAGGACATTGAATTAAGACATTTATTTAATATGTTCTTGTCATAGTTGACCCAAGATACCACAAATTTCCAAAACACAGAGCTCATAACTTCAAATAACCTTGAATCAACCATTTATAATAATATTTGTAATTTTTAATTTTTTCAAAAATGGAAACATCTAAAACATTCCAATTGGTAGAAAACCATCCAGAGATGGTGGTGGAAGACACTCAAATTTTTCTAGAAACTATCAGGGAATATTATTACATGGATTATTTTATGCTCTTGATCACACATGCACCCATGGTGAAGCATGACAATGGAAATTTATAAGAACATTATAAGATTTAATTCTTGATATAATAAAGTCACTTACTCTAGTTATACATGTTCCTCTAACTCCATGTATTTTGGTAAATGCCACTTCATTTCAAATACCCACATTGGTAAACAATACTCTTGACCTAAGAGCATTAAATGAAATTATGAAGTGTGAACTGAGTTATAATCCAATGGATTTACCTATGTTAGTTTTTATTTTGGGAAATTAATTGGCATGTATTATTTACTCATACACTACATTCAGGGATTTGATAGATCTAACCCAGTCCTTAAAATATTCAGGAAATGAATTATCTTCTCTTTTTATCATTAAAATATGTGATATTCTAAATTTTTATACAGATGTGATTTACCCAAATTCTCATTATTCTATGAGTTATATTTACATGAGGTTTATTCATTTCTTTTTTATTACAATTATTTTCGTTTCATTCTACCCATCCACTCTTCTGACAACATGTTGTTGAAATATCATGTTTCACACATGATAAGTATCTTCTTGGTGGATGCATACAACACTCCTACCGATGGTAAAACATATTCATGGTATATATTTTTATTTGAGCGGGGTGGAGTGACATTAATGTCTATATAAAGACAATGTAAACTTAGCACTCAATGATAAAAAACCATTCATTTGTTATTTTTTTATTTCATTTCATTTAGTTTTATTTCATTTCGTTTTTAGGTAATAAAATGGTATACATTTATATACAATTATTTTTATAGTAGAATAAAAATTTATTTGAATTAATCATGCATATTTTTTGTCATCCAGTATATCCTTTTCATTTAGTTTTATATTTAGGATATGATGAAGGTATGTGTTGTCACTATTAGATATTTAGAGGTACATCATTTCTAGAGCTTCATTGGATATAAGATTCCTCTCCAAATATATTCAATATTACTTATGGAACTAATATATTTTTTGTTATATTTTATTTATTCTTCTGAAAACGCCATGAAAAATAACTAACAAAAAAATTTAAAAAATTAAAATTAATGAAAGAACTCACATCCCTGTCATTTTTTAACCCACACACACTCTATTGTATTTATATAGTAACAAATTAAAGAAAACCCAACTTTTACATGGTTATTTTGAAAACATGATTGCTGGTTTAAATGATTTGATTCTAATTACCATGATTTAGATGATTTCTAATATCACTACGTGCATTAAAAAAAATTTAACTGATTTAATTTTTAGATATTTATTTTCACTCATTCTCATATGTGTTGTCCAATATTATATTTCTATACCCATGAAGAATCTGTATTTTTTCACATATCTTCCTATTTTTCACTTTCTTGATGAAATCTCAAAAATTCTATGACTTTTAGAACTTCCATGCTTATCCATCAAAGTTATATGAATTTTTAAAGGTGCAATGAAATTATTGGGGACTTTTTTTCTCTCATTACCCCTGTTGACCCATAGTGACAACCTTGTATTTTATTTTTTGAATAGACATTACAATCTATGGAGATTCCTTTTTTTGGGATAAAACCGTATCCAATAACATTTCTTACACATTTATTGAATATTTCCATTCTTACATTCAAACTATGTGTGGGGGAGATAGTTATTTATGTAGAGGGTTGTTTGAGGGACATGGAGTCATTAAAAACATGGATTTACATTATTTATTTTTATTTGATCCTTTAATAGTATCCTAATTCATTGTTTATATTTTTAGATGGAATGGTAAACACTTTTTGGTTCTAGAAATGTGTACATTTGTGGTTATTATGTGGAAACCTTCATCTTTAAGGATAATAATAAAAGTAATAACACATTATTGAAGGATCTAGAGAGATTTTATTTGACAAAAATTCATTTATATTATAAATATAGTAAACCACTTGTGTACTTTTTTATGGGATATTGTATGATATCTATTTCATGTGGTGTTGGATATTTTTTTTATTTTCATGTTTTGAGTGACTTATGTCCCTATGTTTATCTTGAGAGTAAATGTTATCATTTTCCTTAGTGCATGGAAGTTCTTTTTGAGAGATATATTTGGTTTGATATTTATTATGCATTTATATAAACATTCAATACTCACATTTTCCAAAATAAATAAATTTTTTACGACCCACCATCCCATAGTCTCAAATAACATTTGAACATTAAGATTAGTGCATTCTTTTGATTTTCAATGGTAGAGATGTGAAATTCATTGGAATCATAGGATAAACATTCTTGTGTATGATAATTGTGAATAACATAGATAATAAATTATATTGTGTGACGAGATCAATGACGAGGTATGACACATAATGTATGATGTAGATACTTCACTACTACAAATTAAACTTTTAAAATCAATAAAAATGGGATTTATCAGTTATACAAGATATTATCAAGTTAAGCCCCATTAAAAGTATCAGTATTTTTCAGCGATTTTATTTTAGCACTTCTAAAGTCATCATTTATCATTGATTGGTTTAGTGCCGCTAAAGGCCACATTTATTAGTCAAAAAAAGCACAGATAAAGGCCTCTATTATCAGCATTAGAAAAATGTTCTAATAAATGATATCTTTATCATCAAAAAAAAGTGAAGATAACGGTTATATTCATATATTATTTTTTTAGTGCTGATAAAATTTGGATTTTTTAGAGCCCCCAAACCCACTCACACTCTCACACCTCCCTTTTTCATCTCACATGGAACATCCTTTATGCACTTTTGCACTTCCAAGCCACCTATTTACTTGAACACGTGCTTGGACTCAATCTCATGACCTCCCTTATGTATTTCGAACACCTTTACCACTTTCCCAATATTTTTTTCGATAATTTATGGTATTTTAATATATATATATATATATATATATATTAATTTATATATATATATATTATATTGATATTAATATTTTTAAATTCATTTATAAAATAAAATTTTGTATGTTTTTATGATAAATAGGAACAAATATATTTATTGAAATATATTATATATTAATATTAACTTATATATATTGAAATATAAATATAAAAAAAATATTATCTTATCAATCCACTCACATATGTATATATAAACATTATATATAAATTTATATAAGTCAATATATTCACATATATTTTAATAACGTAAAAACCAAGTTAGATATTGTATTAAATAAAATCAATAATAATTATTAATTTATGATTTTTATATTTATTTTAAAATAAATTTTCAAAATATGTTATTAAATTGTATATTTGGATAAAAAAATTTATACATTATATATATATATATTTATATGTCAATATATTTATACATATTTACATATAATTTCATATTTAGAAATACATTTGATAATATATTTATAATTATTTGTTCTAAATAAATTTATTTACTATATTTAATGATAATAATATGTTTATTAAAATTCATTTAATTATAATTTATATACACAATATTGACACACACACACAAATTTACCCACACATAAGTATTTATATTTCACATATACAAGAAAAAATATGTACATATATGTATTTATTTACATATATTAGAATATTAGCATAAATATACATTTGTTTATTGACAAACATATATTCATATAAAAATATTATATATCTAGGTAAATATATATATAATAATTCATTATCATAAGGTAAATAATTAGATAGTTTTTATTTTAAATAAAATTAATAATAAAGATTTATTTCCTTATAGTTTATATATTTAAAATTTAATTCATATGTAAATATTTTTAAATATTAATTTATACAATTGAATTATTATATATAAATATAAGCCAATATTTATAAATTTAATTACTAATTAAAAAAATCAATATGAAAAACTAGAAAAATTCAAAACCGTTAATCTATCTGAATGTAATACTTGAAATGAAATTCAGTCTCCACTGAAAACATGGAAGAAGACCCTCGTAAATGTAGGTGAAATCCCATAAAAATTAAAAATCTAGGGCATCATAACTAAAAACTATATTTTAGAGGCCTTATAGAATTTTTTTACATTGCAAAAAAATTGAAATTAGGTTAACATGTAGTAGATCTTTTCACAGACTTCGATTTGAAATTTGATCGATCCCAAACAAACTCCCAAATCAAATATTAGGTCCATTTGAATTTCAAGTCATGTTTTAAACTTATCTTAGAGCATTCATTGATAAATTGAATTTTTGTGTCATCTTATTGTTATTAAGGGACTATTAATTGATGATAATTATAAAATTATTAGTTAATATTATTATTTTAATTATTTTTTTAACCATTTCCACTAAATATATTATATATTAATTGTTAATTCATATTTAGTAATATATAAATACAATTTAATAAAATAATATATATATATATTAATATAATTTTTTAACATATTAATATAATAATTTTGGTTATATAAAATTTAGTTTATGAAATATAAATTTTGTTATCAATAAAAAATGATAAAGGTGTTTATTATCAGTGCTAAAAATAGCACAGATAAAAGACCCAATTTGTTATTTTTTTTAGTGTTGATAAAACAGACTCTTTACCAGTGCCTGAAAAAATACTAATAAAGGTTTACACATTTTATCCAAAATATATGGTTTTTCATATTTCAATATGAATGAATGATGATGGAAAATTATATTTTAAAATGGATATTCTAAATGTATAATTATAATTTGTGTGTAATGGGATATAAAATTATTGAACATGTGAATGTTTTGTTATAGTTTTATGATGGTTTCATTCGTATTTTGTTTCTAACTATTTATCCAAGGAGTTTAAAGGTTTAAGTGTCGAAGATTTTATACACATGAAATTTTCTGAAATTTCAATAAATTTATAACTTGGTTTTAATTATTTTGAAAAATAACATACAATTATTTTATGTTCTTTTTTTTAATATCAGTTTAGTTATTTTTATAGATTTCAGATAATAATATTTTAATAATATTGATTTTTTATTTAAGTTTATGTTATATATATATTTTTAGTATTGTTAACATCAGTAGTATTAATATTATTATTGTAAATTAACATTATTAACAACAATAATAATAATATTATTCCATCCAAAATTATTTTATATTATATAATATGCAATCATATCTAATATAACTATTTCCATCTTCCTTTAAAATTATTATAATTAGAATTCATATTTCAAAATATTTTTTGACTATTTTTTAGGGATTACTAATTATGTTTTAAATATATGATATGGTTCCCTTGTTTTCTGGAAAAAAAATCAAGCATGGAAGGGGATTCCCTTCTTCACACATATAAAACCATCTAAAAAGGCATGAGGGATCTTCATCTACCCCTTATTTATATAAGAATAACCTTAGATATAGCTCCCCCTACATATCAACATATATGCACCACATGTATGATGTACTACATCATCCATGATCCCATCAACTTCTCTTCACCAGTCTCCAATAAAACCCTCGAAACCTAATTCTTATTGAGAAATCCCACACTAGAAGATGCACGCTTTTATTCTGCATGCCTAGGTTCCCCCATCTCTCCCTTCCCAACATCAAAGCCACACCCTTTATCATCAGCCCCTATTCTATATCTCACAACCCAACTACAAGCTATGATAAAACTACTATTATATGGGATCCACTTCAAATTATGGGATACTTTCACATGCGTCTTCGTCCTGTAAAAACTACTGTACAATAAGATATTCTTTTTAGTGAGTAGCCAAAACAAAAAGAACCCGATAGCAGAGAAATTTTCAAGGGTTGGTAACCATCCCAAACAAACTTTTGGAATTCAAATTTTTTTCATCTATAAAATCATGATGTATATATTCTATAAATGTAATCATGATCCTATAATGTTTCATCAAAAGAGAAATAATAGAAATCTGATACTATTTCTTCCATGGATGTAGGCACACTGCGAAACCTCATTAAATTTTTGTATTCTTATATTATACATTTTTTTGTGTTTTTTCATCACTTGCAACATATGATGCCCCAATAAAATGGTACCAAAGGATCCAAGGTTGAAACTACAACGGTGAAGGGTGTTTTTTTGATGATTGGAAAAACAAAGGTGGTCAGAATAAGATTTTTAAACTAGATCTATGAAAAGATCACCGAGAGAATTCCAATGGTACAAAAAGATCCAAAAAAGTGAGTTGAAATGAACTCTACCAATTCAGTTACATTTTTGGTCAACTCTGTGATGTACACCACCCCTAAATAGAGAATATGTAACTATTTACACTAGAAGAAAAATTCTAGAAGGTTTTCCCATAATTTTTTTGATGAACCACTTCAATACCACCTCACAAGTGAATTTAAACCGTTGAAACCATTTTTACAATAAATTGAAAAATCAGAGTCCATTTTTAGTGATATAGTATTTTTTTCTAGCTATTTTTACCATGAAAGAAAGATTAATATGATTATATTTTCTATGTTCTCAATTTATAAATGGAAAAATTATTAGCAATAAAATTAATCTCATCTTTTTTAATTATACTATTTGTAAACTAAATATAAAGGATCATTGGGGTATTGAAGATATATAGAAACTAATATTGGAGAATTCTAAGACCATTTAAGTTCAAGTGGAGGAATCATCAATAAGCTTCCAATCTAGGGAGAAGAAATTTACTAGTACCCCACCTGTTGATGTAGAGTTGGTCATGCTCAATAGGGAGTGTGCTACGCAAATTATGGAGTGGATCGTAAAGGGTATCTTATAATGATTTTTCAACAGACTGGATGCTTACAATATGTGGAGAAAATTTCAAAATTTTAATACAAATAAAACTATACAGAAAAAAAGAAAACCTGATATGTCAACTTTTCAACTTGACGTATAAGGATGACAATAATGTATAAGAGAATATGAGTTAATTCCAAAGTACTTTTGATTAGTTTAATTCCATGAAAATTATGGTTTATGATCATATTTAGTTATTATTGATTATGATTTCATTAATGAAGTGGTGAGACACACTAGTTTTTCTGGTTAACAATTAACCTTCATATGGAAACCTAACCATGGAAATAGTGAAAGACATATTTTTGAATGAAGAGTCCTGATGGAAGGGCGATGTATGTAAACATAAATCCGAATCAATTGTAAATAAAAAAATTTGGAAACAAAAAAATGGATGGGAAATAAAAGAGGAAAATATCCCTGATGACAAAATTTTCAAAGTACGAAGCGATCGAAATACCTATTGAGATATAACATAAAGTTACACCACTTTGTATGTTCAAGATACTTCATCTGGTTGTTTCTAAAACTGATGGAAGAGTGATGAAATCTAGAAGATTGAACCCAAACAAATGATTTGGTAGTTTTCATTGAGGATATCTTTATTATTCTGTGTGACTATCAGGTCAATCTTGAAATCCAAGACTCGACATGGGTGATTGATTCGGATGCCTAATTCCATGTCACTACATGAAGATATTTCTTCCCATCATATAATATAATGAATTTTAGAAATGTAAATATGATAAAATATTGTGAATAAAAAAATCATAGGTATTGGTAACATTTTCTTGGAGGCAAATATTTGATAGAGATTACTATTGAATGATGTGTGGCATGTTCCCGATATTGACCACAATCTTATATCCATTGAATGGATTGATAATAATTGATACATTAGCATCATCAATGTTGAGAAGTGGAATATTACTGGAGGAATCATGGGAATTGATAATTGTAAGATAGATACTTATATTTATCTCAAAAATTCGAAGCCATGTGGAGATTATGTCAATCCAGGTAGAGTAGATGTTCATGTAGAAGTGTGGAACAAACGAATTGGTCACATTATTGAGGGATGAATCAAAATTATCTCTAATAAGGATAAATTTCTAGGAATAAAAGATACACATTTGAATAATATGGCTTATTTCATCATTGGAAAACAACACAAATTATCATGTCATGGTTATTTATCATCCAGAAAAGTGGTTTTTTGATTTTATTCTAACTGATGTCTGCATGATGATATCTAAGTATATGGTACATGCAATTTATTCTGTTATCTTTATGGATGATCATTATAGAAAAAGTGTGGGATTTTTATTTTAAAACTAATGATCAATTACAGGTTTTTTCAAGAAGTATCATATAAAATTTGAAAGAGAAACTTGTAGATTATTATAGAGTGTCTGAGAAGACAATAAGGAATATTTCAATAGTCCATTTGAGTAGTACATTAGATGTTTTAGAAAAAATATTGAAAAATTAGTACCAAATTCACCTCAACATAATAGTATTACTAAGAGGATGAGAATTTCAATTTTTGAGAGTGTCAAGTGTATTATCTCAAATTCAAAGCTACCAAAAACCTTTTAGAGGGTGGTAATGATGACCATATTTGATCTTATCAACCATTATCCATTAGTTCCACTAAACAGATATTTTCCCAGTGGGTTTGTATTGGTAATGTTTTTCCATATACACACTTAACAGTATTTGGTTATAGGGAATTTTTTCACATCCTAAAAGATGAGAGGCCAAATGTAGACGTAAAAGGAAATTAGTATATATTTTTGGGATATTATCATGAGGAATTTGGTTACTAACTATAGGATCCTATTAGTTTTAGAATCATTAGTAGTAGAGATCTGATGTTTCTTGAATATTAGACAATTAAATAATTTAAAATGCCAAAAAATGCAGAGAAGTTTTAGTCTGAGGAAATTCCAATCAATCTAGAACCAATATCAACACCATTAGTTCTAGCTAGTTTGATAGAGACTCCTAACACTAATGGTACATCACTACTAGATAATGTGTATTCATCTTATGATATCTTCTAATCAAATGATCTTCTAGAATATATCCCCCCCCCCCCGAAGCGTAGTTGAGGAGATCCACTAGAGAATGAAAATTGAGTTGTTAATACTCACTACATGTGTATGTGATGAGCACTAACATGGGAGATCCAAATAGTCATGATTATTTTATTGGATTAAAAATAATATTTAATGAAAAAATACCATGAAAGAGGAGATGAGATCCTTACTTAAGAACAATGCATTTGATTTTGGAGATACCATATAGAAATAAATAACGTAAGAATAAGTTGTTGTACATAATAAAAGGAGAAGATGATAGATTATTTCCATGCTATAAATCTACAATGGTTGTTATGGGATTTAATTATAATAAACGAATTAAATTTGATGAATATTTTTCTCCTAGGGTAAAAATTACTTTTATTGGAGTTGTTCTTAGATTTGTGGGTTGTCTAAAACTAGAGGTTCATCTACTATATGTAATGAAAATTTTCTTTCATAGTGATCTTCATGAAAATATTTACATGAAGCAACCCTAGTGATTTAATGTGAAGGGTAAATAAAATATGGTTTTTAAACTTAGGAAAAATTTATATGGATTTAAACAGGCATAGAGGAAACATAATAAGAAATTTGACTCATTCGTGGTGAAAACAAAGTATAGTAGGATAATTTATGATCAATTAATTTTCATGAAAACTATTTTATGATGGTGATTTAATTATCATAGTACTTTATATTAATGATATTTTGATTATTGGAAGTGATATCACAAATATTTATAGGTTTAAGATTTATTAGAACCTATATTCTGAAATTAAGAACCTAGATGATGCTACCCAAATTCTTAGGATGATGATTAGACAGGATTATAGGAATCATAAGATTTTACTATATCAGGAACCATAAATTGAGAAGTTTATTGAAAGTTTCATAATGAGCAGTGAAAAAATAGTAACTAATCCACTTGATACTTATTTTAGGATCATTAAAATATAGAGTCCATCAAATGAGGAGGAGAATGTAGAGATGTAAAAATTTCCATATCAGTTAGAATTTGACAGTCTCATGTATGCTATATTGTGAACATAACCAAATATTTCTCACAACATTAGAATTATTATAAGATTATTATCAAATATAAGGAAGGACCATTAGACAAAGTTCAAATATATATAAAGGAATCTATGAGGTACATCTAGTCATAATTTATTTCTTTGAAATGGTAAATATATTATTGAAGGATACATAAGTGTTTATATGGATGGAGTTATTGAAATAAGGAAATCCATATTTGGTAAACTAATTTCATTTTTAGGGGGAAATACCTCATGGAATTCATTAAATCAAATGTGTGTTGATTTATATACCATAAAAATTTAGTGTATTTTTTGGAAATGAAGGATGTAAGGAGATGTTGTGTAAGAAAATGTTTTTACAACTTTTGGGGTAATGTCAAGAGAATTACATTCTCTATTTCAATATTCAGAGCATTATTTATCTTAGAAATAACATGAAATTTCATTTCTTGTCTAAAAACATTGATGTGTGATATAACTGGATCCATTATTTTCTAGAAGAAATATTGTTGGAATTTAATAAAATACACAGCAATGATAATGGGGAAGACATTATGACAAAGGTTATACCAAAATAGAATCCATATTCCTATAAGTAGACTATAAGTCTAGCATCAAACCCAAATTATCCTTTTGGGAGATATTTGAGAGGGACACTCCCAATTAAGGGATAATTTTGTTGTTGTTTTATGTCAAAAAAATACAGTTTGATAATCTATCTACTTTGGTGGATAAAAAATATAGAATAAAGCCGATGATGAGGAGTAATTTTCAGCGGTTGATGAAATAGCCCAAACCAAACCTTAGGCTGGTGAAAAAATTTCATAAATAAAATCATGATGAAACACTCAAATAAATGTAATCTCAACCCTAAAATGTTTCATTTAGGGAGATATAATATGAGTAATACCCTCTTTCTCTTATTGACCTAGGATCATTTCCAAAATACCTTATATTTGTGTGTTATTATATTATTCCTTAACTATTTGTGTTTTTTTGTTTCCTAGAACTTTGGTATCCCCAAAATAGTCTAATTTCAACCTCCATATTTTTATTTTTTTACTTGTTTCATATTCCATATAATATTGTGCATACCATTATTCCTCCTTTTTTACACCCCGCTCAGTGTTACAGTGGTTTACAATGTTTTTAGGAAATGATAGCATTATAGACAGATTATTACGCAATAGATATTGAAGAGATTTATCAGTGTTCTGGTGATATTCATGTTGAGTTCATATTTAATGGTTGATCATGATCATCAAAAATCCTAGTCAATTAATTTAATATGGGAATGTTTAGCGATTTGTGGGTTATGGTGATATTTGTGTTAACACGAACAAAATGATTTTTATTAATTACTTTTCATGTAATGTTGTCATTATCACTAGATGATTTATTTTTATCATAGTTTTGGGTAATGTGTTTATAATTGCAAGTTTTTATTTAAAATCAATAATTTGTTTTATTCAAACAGTGTTAATTGATTTTTTTTTAAATTATATGGGCATTTTATTTAATTGATACTGGGTTTGAAAACATGATTTGATTCTCATTTGTGTGATACCTAATAAATAATCTTGAGTGTAAGAAAATAAAATTATTCATTTGTTCATAATTTAATCATCTAAATGATAGAATCTTATGTTATAGGCTAAATATTTTTAAATAAATTAATATATTAAATAAAAAATTCAATATTTTGTATGATTCATCTTAAAAATACACTTGAGTGATATAATTATAACTTATGTGAGAAACCCCATTATAAATTGATACATAATAATTATGAGAAATTATTTTTAGCAACCCAATATTTTACTATATAATTTTTCTAATAATTAAACACTATGTTAAATAACTTATTCCAAATTCAATGGTAAACTAACGCATAATAATGATATATTAAAATAAAATCTTTTCCTTATAATGTAACTATTAAATTAGTGCGTATAAAAGAGAGATACCATATTTCAAAATCTATGAAGAAAAATGGGTGAAATGAAATGGGGTAGTAGAAGTATCCTTTTTAAATATCATTTCTCTGATCGTGAAAAGGAAATAGGTTCAATTAGAGTTTCCTTAGACCAAGTCCAAGATGAACTTAATCAATTATCGTATGAGTGAGATTGTATGTGGGTTTCATCACCCCCTCCACCCAAAGAGTACCCCTCTTGGGATAACCAAGAGAGAAGTTGGATCGTGACCACCTGAGTCCCACCTTTAGTAGCCCCCAGGTTGGTGACTATAACATTGGGTATAATAAACATATAAATAGTAGACATTTCTCTATAAGAGAACATGAAGAAGAGACAAATAAAAAAGATAGACCAATTAAATCCTAATAATATATATAAAATGAGTCCCATGTTAAAAAATTAAATTCTATATAGCATTAAAATAAATGAATAGAAAAACTACATGTTCAAAAAGGTAATCTCGGTAGTGACCATGATGACCAAACCGTTCTTGTAAAACATCAATCTAGTAATTTCAAACCTGATCACTGAACATCACCCACTGACATGGATAATAGTTTATTTATACATGGTTTCAGAATAATAAAATACTTAGAAGGATTCTCCCCAGAGCCTCTCATGAAAAAAATAAATAAAACATAATAAAGTCCAATGAATAATAGGTTTAAATAACTCATCACATAATCATGTATACTAAGTTCCCAAACTCACCATGGTTATCTCTTATAATGTATCACATACCAGATATAATTTATTATAATAATAAATTATAAAACTTACTCCGCTACCAGTTCCCCACTGATTTCCCATTAGTTTGATTATTTTCCCCAATAACGCATGTCCCGAGCTATCTTTCACAAAAATAATCCATCCCATAGAAACCTATGTTATGTATCATAATAGTCACCTCATGCATCACATGACCACATCATCCTATCTACATATCCATATATAGTAACCAAGTAGTATTTTGGAGCCACCACAACCCATATGATGTGTATCATAGATAATGTATTATACCTAAAGCCATCAAAACCTATAAATAGAGTAGTGTACCAAAATCTGTCACAAAATATTCAATTCATACCTATAATAATATTTATGGATACTATATCCGAAGGTACAAGTGTATGAAATAAAAAAATCCATCACATCCCTATGCACACATATATGAGGAAAGTAACCATCATTCATACCCTAACATAATACTACTATGATATGAAAACAATGATAAATGGGGTACTCATCCATCTATCCTCCCACTATGTTGTTGGGGAAAGCACTATACTAGAGTCCACTAGGTGCCAGTCGCACTAACTTCCATGGGCGGGGTAGCGTGTAATGCCCCGACCCTAGTTACCCAAAGTCAGTGCATTATTAAATTTCATTACCATGATCACAATAGATCAAGTACCGAATGACCAATTAGTTTAGTAGTCGTGGAAGTACTAAATACCTACATAAGTTTTACATTACACTGTGAAATAAATAAAAACTACATTATGTCACCTTTGAACACACTCATATCCCTTAGACTATTCTTATTTCTTATTCATGATATAATTCTTTACATCTTGGAAAAAATATAACATAGAAAGGGTTGATCTCAGATTATCAGTAAGGATCACAATATAGATGAAACTTTCATAAATAATCACAAAAATTTAAGGCAATGTATAAGAATAAAACAAAATCCTTTTAAACATAAACTTTAGCATAATATGGAAAATATAAATAAAATAATGCCATTTACTTATTCAAATGATTATTCTACTAGTAGAATAATCACATGTAATATCAATAGATAATTTCATAATGATGGAATGTATAATGTCAGACATCATTACCACATAGTCAAGGCCTCTTGCCAAGACTACAAAATAAGATTTTGTCAAGTCCTTGTGCCAAGACATTAGTTTGTCTCATGAGACCTACAGATTCATCGAGGAGCTATAGCGGGATACACCAATCACATACCAAGTCTAATGCATTTCTCATATGAATAGTTTAGAACAGAACATAAATATATGTATTAAGACGAGAATACTAAATGTTAATATTTTAACAACAAACCATAAATTGTATAAAAATAGTACATCCACTGTAAAAAATAACTCATTCAATACAATATGGAATATTTTATTATAATTAATCAACCATAATCAGTAATAATAAAGGATATTCACATAGATGAAAATAATAAGTAAAACTATTTGAGAGAAATATCCCCTTTTTCATGAAAACAAATAAAAGTCTCACTATTTATCAAGAAGCTGTTTAAAATTCATTTTTGAATCATACTGTCCCACAACACGTTGAAACATTTAAAAGGAATTTCATTTTTAAAACATTCACATCCATATAAATAAATCCTTAAATCCATTTTTAAAACATGGACAATAATGAGAATGCTTTAATAGGAATATATATTAAAAACATTTAAAAAGATATTTTAGTTAGAGTTCCTAACCAAATGAGAGATGCTTGAATACAAATAATTGAGTGAATCAAAACATAATAATATCATGATAATAATTAGATTCATTATATAGTATTTCAATGTACAATATATACACCATATAAAATTGAATCGGTGCATAGTAACAAAAAATACTCTATGGAATCTAAATTGAGATGAAATACACTATAATGGCCATATCCTTAAGTTAAAGATAAATAAATGACATAATTATGTGTGAAAAATATCAATACACTCAATATGATTGGATATTAAGTGTAAATAAATAAGGGGACATTCACACATATTTTTTTACAAACAACACCAATGACTTGGATGTTTAACTTAATGAATGGAAACTGAGTTAAGAATACTCTTATACAGTTCATATTGATGACTTATGAATTTATTAATGGAGTGATTATGTTTACCATAGTATATCCACACAATGGAAAGTATAAATTACTTCATAAATAAATAAATAGTGATTTCACACATAATCATGGAGTAAAATAATCAATGAAGTTTGGGTAAAACCCAATGAGTGGAAATTGAAATTAGAAATTCCCTTACTGATTTGGTATCTTACGAAACATACATCCCATAAAAGAAGGATCAGAAAATTTTTATTTAAATACCCACAAATTAATGAATATTACATAAATAATACAACCATGGGCAGTATATACACTACCCAAATAGAAATATTAGAAAATATAGCATAAATCTCACATGAATAAAATTAAGATGAAATATCCTTACCACATTTTAATCAATTGAGTCATATTACCAAAAGTTAATAACCACCAAATGAATCAAAAAATACCTTGAATATAAAGGGAATCATTATAATATATATCAAATGGAAGTATACAATACACCACATGCAATAAATAAGTGAGGAACAATAGAAATATCACGGAATTAAAAGTGGGATAAGAAACCCCATACCTTGTACATTTCCTCTGTTGAGGGTATGTTAACCTCGTGTATAAGGGTTAAATAATTTTTATTAAATTTTACAAGAACCATATACATATATATGATCTTTTAATATTTTGATGTTAATAATATTTCAGTTGTATCATTATTTTGGGTGATAAATGATTTACTTTTCTTTATATTTTTTATTATTTAAGTCATGTTTTTATGGATAGGATTTATTTTATTCATTTCCAGAATGATATTATGTTCTTAAGCCTGATTCCTTAATCATAAAATGATATTTTTTCTTTAATGTTTATGATGGGGAATGAATCTCATCGCGTCCGTGGTGATGGTAATCTGTACGTACACACGAGCAATAATACCATTATATTGACGGTGAAATATTATGTAATTGGATGGTATTTCATATATACATAATCATTAACATGTTATATTTATTATTTACAACAATTATTCTTGTTATTATACCCTTACAAATATTTAAGTGTTGAATAAAAAACTACACCACGACGTGGAGGTAGTAAGCCGTACGTACGCACGTATCATTACTTTGTCATTTATTGGATGGATATAATAATGAATATGGTTTTAACATATTTATAATAACATCAAGTTTGTATAAGGTACTATATTTATTATTTTGGTTTGAAAACAACAAATAAAGAGGAAGTGGAAGAAGAAAAGAACATTGATTGTGGTGATGAAATAATTATATCTTCTTCGGGTGTTTCCTTTAGATTTGATCAAAAGGGATCCTTAAGTTGGATTTCATATCAAATTAATGACTCTAGGTTGAATTTATGGTAGTTTGGAGGATATTTGATTTGGGTTTTATAGAGTCAAATGGCTTTGGAGGTGTAATTTTGAGAGAAGGGATGTACCCTTTTATAAGAGAGGTGAGGGTCACTTTAGGAAAACCTTGTAATAATTTTTTATTATATAATCTTATTCCATTTATAATGGATCAAAAAGAATTTATTTTGAGGCTAATGAGGGTCTGGGTCGAAAACATTTCAACCAATAGATTTTAAACTGGTTTAGTTCACCATATTAATCTTATATTTTATATTTAACACTTGGTTAAATAGTTTAACATTTCCATGTCTCCTTGTATTTTTATATTATATGGTTATTAAACATACTATATAATGAAAATAGAACCCCAAGTGGTTCATTAATTACATGGATATTATTATATAATTCCTTTGGCAGAACCATATATTTTTAGGAGTATTAAATCATTTAATAATATAGTATTTGTTTTAAAAACTCAATTATGTCAATTTTGACATTATTTAGTATTTGATTTTCATGAAAGTCATATCAATCTGATTTATTAAAAAAATCAACCAACCCTAACTTGAAATATTATCCAATATAATTTGTGTAATGCATAAAAAGTCAAATTTTACATTTATTTTAATATTTATAATATCATTTATTTTAATCATTCATTAATAAGGTAATTTCTACATCATCATTGCGTCATAAATAAATATAATTATTTAATGTATAAAAATTATAACTAAAATAATATAAAGTTTTAAATGTTTTTATATTTCTAATAAATATTTATAGTGAAAATTATCTTATATATAACCCTATATTAAAAATTTTTAGTTATTAAAATTTGAATTTAACACATTTAACTCTTCATTAAATAAAATAAAAATATATGTTCTAATATTAACCAGGTGGACCAAAAGGACCATATTTTATTACTAAGGTTTATTATAGCCGAAATAAACTTATCAAATAGAATTATGACATGTGTTAGGGTATTTATAATATCAATTTTACCTATTTACATTTATCCATGGTAAATAAAATCCAAAAATTACTATTCACAAAAAAATATATTCATCTTATCAAACCATATTTTACATACTAATGTAAACTGTGTGTCTCAAGTTTTTTAAATTAAATTCATAGAAGTAGTAAAATTATGTTTTAATGCAAATTTGGTAATGTGCCTAGATGGTGAGAAAACACATTAAAGTATTCAATAAAATTTTATACATATAATTTTATTATAACATGACCCCAATAAAAGAAATTTAAATAATAATAGTATTATGTATCTATTATTACTTAAAATAAATTTTTATTTAAATAAAAAAGTCAGTTTTTAAATAATAACACAATATTTTTCACTCTTTATCAATAATTGAACGTTTGCATAAAAATACCAAAAATTCATCGTAAGATAATATTGATATTAAAAATCCAAAAACGATGTATATTTTACCAAATTAAAAACAAAAAAAATTGCACTAATTAATTTAAAATTAATTTCTATTTTCAAAACCTGAAAGCAGGTTTTTGAGAAGTAAAAACTATCAAAATATTGAAATGTGTTTATGTCCGGTTTAAAAGTGAAATCACTTCCAATAACAAACATTAGATTAAATGATAAAAATATAATCTAATTATAATTCAGAAACATTGAAATCTAAAATTTAACAATATAAATTATTTTGATTAAAAAAGTTGTTTTCAAATAAAATTTAGTATTTTCACTATTCATCAAAATATGAAAGTTATCAGAAAAACACAAAATATGTATCCAAACTAAATTTTTATTTCCTACTTCCAAACAAGAATTTAATTTCATCAAAATGAATATATAAAAGTGTCAAATATTGGATTTAGAAGGGGTTCTCCATTAAATGATAGAAAAATATCATTTTTAAAAAAATACTTCTTTTATCTGAAAAATTGGATTTGTACTTATATTATGTCTAAGAAACAGAAAATATGAATGTTAAAATAATAAGCAATATATATATAATTCCAAATGTGGATATTAAAATTCATAACCACTTTCTAAAAGGCATGTTTGATAGGTCATGGTGTGCTTGATCTAGTGTTGCGTGCATCACACTCAATTGTATTATTCAAAGAGTAGCGTATTGTGGAAGCATGGGGTGTTACATTCATTCATCCTCTAATAAATTACATCCTCAAAATTTTAAATTTTTCTTCGTAAATAAAGGATAAAAAAATATATATTACTTTCATGGAAATTCCACATTTGAAATAGGTTTAATTTTTTTGTATTAATAAGATGGAATGGGAAATGGAAAATTCACCACAAAAATAGTTTTTTGAATAAATAAACATTGGTGGAAATTATAATTAGAGAAAAATAGTAAATATTTATAGCGAGTAAGAGAGGTCGTCAATCACAATCAAATGAATGGAATATTTAGGGCCTCAAAGCCATAAATCTTGGATGAATAACGTAAGATTTTAGGATAACACATTTTTGGGTTTAAGATCCTTTCCCTATAGTTTAAGAATCAATTTTTTCATAGAATAAGAGAGAGAGAAAACATGATAATTAGGGTTCTATCCCATAACTAGTTTCTTCCACAAAATCATCATTCACTCAAAATGATGATTATTCAAGATGACTTGGTCAAAACTGAAGCGCTATAATAAACATACAGAGAATAAAATAATCCATAATGAATGAACTATATATTTCCCTTGTCTTTAGAGATTAACAAAAACCAAAAATGGTTAGTATAAGATCAGATGATCCCAAAAAAGGATAATCCTCTAGAGAAAGAAATATTAATATGAATTAATAAAAGTAATCCAACAATACCCAAAGGTCAATAAATACCATTCAATAAAAAAATTTCCTTAAAAAAAATTAAATATAATCGAAACTAATATTTAAACCCAAAATTCAGAATAATTTGATTACGCAGTCTTCCGCGTTAAATTGTATCTCCAAATAACATCAACTACTCTTAATGTCACATACTTAAAATTAATTAACCTAATCACATATTCTTTATGATAGGTTAATCATTTCCATATATAACCCAAATCTCTATAAATACACAATAAAAACATAGATAAAAATCCACCATTAATCCTCAAATAAAATCCCATAGTATTGTATGTTCTTTAGGCATATAGTGCTCCCAACAGAGTGAATGTCTGCTAAAATAAAATTGATCACTTAATCATCAAATCATTTTCCTACACTAAGATATCCATTTAATAAAACAAAATTTTTCAATTGAACATATTATTAGTCAATATAATCAATTAACTATAAATAATTAGACACACTAACCAGGGACTTTATTCAGCCCAGTGGTAGGTGATAATTCCTAGTAGCACTTTGGTTGTCGGTTTGATTCCCGCAGCTTTGTCCGATGCGATGGGTTTTCACATGGAATGTGTGTTTTCCTTTTTCAAAAAATATATTTTATAAAATTCCTAATATGAGATAATTTCATTAAAATAACCATAACATAATTTATCCAAAAATGTTATCTCATAACTCGCATTTTCATCAAAAAATTAATATCCTATAATTTACTCAAATTCAAGGATCATATAAACTCAAATGGTTATTTATAAATATATCCCCAAAAGAAAAGATAATTCTTCCTCAAATATCATTTTCATATAACAAACTGTAGGGTTATACATACAAAAGAAAAGTCTTCCAATGTAATCCCATCAACAAGGATCAATAATACATTTAAACATTTCTCCATCTGTTTTTTTTTCAAATATGTTCGTCCATGATCAAGAGGTTATCCTATAAAATTGGGCATTGACTCAGGTAATTCCAAGGTCCCCTACATTTATGAAAAATGGATGTAAATGGATTCTTGGGATCATTTTTATTTTCTTAATATTGTACTCATTATTTTTTCTCATGAATTAATTACGTGATGTCGTTTCCTACACATTATGTATTTCATTCTTTTATTGAGACAATTTCCTGGAAGTCTCTTTCCACATTTTTTGCATGATGAGAATTGAGGTTTATTTTCTCCATGGTCTCCACTTCTGGATCTCTTATCATTCCTCATCTTTCTCTTCTTTGTTATTTTGGGAGTTGGTTAATATATATGTTTTTATCATATTTTAGGAAAACTGATTGGGCATGAACATGAAATCTTTTACACCTATCAACATTCTATTTCTTTGCTCATTTCCACCACCGTTCCCACCTTTTACATCATGTTCAATGTTACTATGAATTCCTTGGAATCCAGACATTGAATAAAAATATAAAGCATTGTGTGTGAAAAAATATTCATAAAATCATTTAGGGAATATCAGGACCCATTATTTTCAATCGAAAAAACCATAGGATTAACCATGGTTATTTATTATCATCTTATATTAAAATCCTACAAAACAATTTTTAACGAAAATGTTAATTATCCCAAGAATATCCCCCAGGAGAGTCGAAACCAAGAGTGTAGTAAGGCTCAATTTCGTACACCAGTTATCATTCGAGTCTATATCAAATCGGTGTTTTCGGGTTTAAACCCTTGGTACATATGTGCCATAGCCGCCTCTAACTCCTCGTATCCATACAAGAATGTATTTCTTAGAAAATGCACATAATATTTACATTACCCAAAAATTTATATGTTTTTCTATAATAATCCCCAATTTCTACCTTTGGGTAACGTTCTCTAATAACAGTATTTTTTCTAAATATATTTTCCATGTTTTGTACTAAACTTCCTCTGATACCAACTGTAACGCCTCGACCTACGTTTCCAAGAGTTGGTGCTTTATTACATATCATTGGCATGATCACAAGAGATAATGTCCTGAAAGGCCGATTAGTTTATAATACTTGGATGTACTAGATACATATAAAAGTTTTACATTACATAATGAAATAAAGAAAAACAAAATTATGTACCCTTTGAAAAAACTCATATCCCTTAGCATATTTTTTCAAGTTAATCATGATATACTTCTTCACACACTGAAAACAAAATAAAACATAGAACGGGATGATATTAGATACTCAGAAAGGATAACAATATAGTGGAGACATTCATAAATAATCAAAAACAATTAAGACAGTGTATAATACTAAAACACAAGACTTGTAATCATAAACTTCAGCATAATATGGAAAATATAAATAAAATAATTACATTAAATTATAAAAAAAGATATTCTACTATTCTAATAATCACATGTAATATCAACAACTAATTTCATAATGATGGAATGCATAATGCCGGACATCATAACCACATAGTCAAGGCCTCATGCTAAGACTATAAAATAAGATTTTGTAAAAGCCTTGTGCCAAGACACTAGTTTGTCTCATGACATATCGATGTGTCAAGGATCTATAACAGGCTCCACCAGTCACTTAATAAGCCCAATTCATTCCTCGTATAAAAAGGTTGGAACATAACATTAACATTTGTATTAAAACTAGCATATGAAATTTTAATATTTTAAGCACAAAGCATGAATGGTATAAAAATAGCACATCCATAGTAAAAAAACTTATTCAATACAATATGGATGATTTTATTAGTATAAATCAAACTCAATAAAGAATAATAATGGATATTTACATATATAAAAATAACAATTAATACTATTTGAGAGAAATATCCTTTTTTTATTAAAAACATTTCAATGTATCAATATTTATCATGAAGCTGTTAAAAATAGATTGTTGAATCAAAGTGTCCCCTAACACTTTGAAAAAATTAAAAGCAATTTTAATTTTAAAACATTCATGTACATATAAATAAATCATTAAAACCATTTTTAAAACATGGAAATTAATGAGAATGATTTAGAAGAATAAATATTTAAAACATTTAAAATGATATTTTAGTTAGAGTTCCTAACTAAATGATAGATGCTTGAATACAAATAATTGATGTAATCAAATTTTTTTTAATATCATGAGAATAAAGGGATTCATGATATACAATAAAAAAGTACAGTATATACACTATATAAAAGTGAATTGGTGCCTAATAACTAAGAAGACTCAATGTAATGTAATTTGAGATTAAATTCCTTATAAAGACCATATCCTTAAGTTACGGATAAATCTATGACAAAAATATGAGTGAAAAAATAAATACACTCAATATGATTGTATATTTAGTGTAAATCAATAAGGGTCCATTCACACATATTCAGGTAAAAACAAAATGAATGACATGTATGTCTAACTCAAGGAATGGAAATTTAGTTATGATTACTCTTATCACGTTCATATTGATGAATTGAGAATTTTTCAATGGAGCTATTATGTCTATCAAAGTATATAAACAAAAAGGGATGTGAAAATCACTATATAAATAAATAAATAGTCATTTCACTCAAAATCATGGAGTAAAATAATCAATGATGTTTGCGTAAAACCCAATGAGGGGAAATTGAAATTAAAAATTCCCTGACTGATTTGGTATCTTTAATAACATACATACCATGAAATAAGGATCAAATAATGAAGATGTAAATATCTATAAATTAAAGTATATTACATAAAGAAACACAACCACGGGCAGTACATACACCACACAAAAGGAAATAGTGGAAAATATATCATGAATCTCATGGGAATAATAGTGAATTGAAAACCCCTTACCACTTTGTAATAAATTGGTTCATATGACCAACAAATAATAACCACCATATGAATCACAAAATACCATGAATATAAAGAGAATAATGATAATAAATATCAAATGGAAGTACACAATACACCACATTAAATATATAGGTGGCCAACAATGAAAATATCACATAATTAAAAGGGGGATAAAAAAGCCCTTACCTTGTAATTTTCCCTAGTTGAGGGTCCATTAAACTCTTGTATAATGTTGAGATATTTTTTATTAAATTATACAGAAACCATATACATATATATGTTCTTTTAATATTTCTTTGTAAATAATATTTCTGTATTATCATTTTTGTGTGTTAACTGATTCATTTTTATTTATTTGTTATGTTACGTAAGTCATGTTTGTTATGGATAGAATGAATTTGATTCATATCTAGAATGATATTATGTTACAAACCATATTTTTTTAATCATAAAATAATATTTAATCTTGAATGGTTAGGATGTGGAATGAATCTCGTCGCGTTTGTGGAGATAGTAATGTGCACGTACGCACGAGTGATAATACCATTCTATTGATGGTGAAACCGTATGTAATTGGATGGTATTTCTTATATAAAGAACCATTAAAATGTTATATTAATTATTTAAATACATTATACTCATTATTATACCCTTCCAAATAATTTAGTGTTAGATAACAAACTACACCGCGTTGTGAAGATGGTAAGCTATACGTACGCACGTATGGTGACTCTGTCATTCATAGGACGGATAAAATAATGAATATAGTTGTACCATATTTATAATAACATCACAATATGTAGAAGGTACTAGAGTAATTATGTTGGTATGAAAACAACAAATAAAGGCTAAGTGGAAGAAGAAAAGAATATTTAAAGAGGTGATGAAATAATTACATATTTTTTGAGTGATTCCTTTTAATTTGATCAAAGGGATCATTAGGTTAGATTTCTGATCAAGGTAAGGTCTATAGATTTAATTGAGAGTAGTTGGGAGGATATTGGAGTAGGGTTTTACTCATCCAAATTGATTTGTAGGTGTGATTTTGAGAGAAGGGGAAGTACACTTTTATAAGAGAGGTGAGGGTCACTTTAGAAAAACCTTGAAATATTATTTTATTATACAATCACATTAGGTTTATAATGGCTCCAAAAAATTTCTTTTGAGTCTAAGGTGGGGCTAGGTCACAAAACTATAAACTAATAGGTTTTAGATTGGTTAAATTCACCACATTAACCTTATCTTGTAGATTTAACTCTTGGTTAACTAGTTTAACATTTAGCATGTCTCCTTGTATTTTTATATTACATGGTTAATAAACATACTATAAAATTTCAAGAGAACCCCAAGTGATTAATTAATGAAATTTATATTATTATATAAGTCCTTTTTTGGAATCATATATTTTTATCATTATATATTATTTAATAATTTTGTATTTGTTTTAAAAACTCATTTATCTCAATTTTTTCATTATTTAATATTTGGTTTTTGTGAAATTCATCAAAATTTGATTTCATAGAAACAAATAATTTGAATCAACCCTAACATGTAATATTAACCTAGAAATTTTTTTTAATGCCTCAACAGTCTCAATTTACATTTGTTTTATATTTATAATATCAATTATTTTAATCATTCATTAATAATGTAATTACAGCAGCACCATTGTGTCATAAATAAATTTAATTATTTAATGTATATAATTTATAAATAAAATACCATGACGTTGGAAATATTTTTAGATTTATAATTAATATTTATAGTCGAAAGTATCTGATGTATAACCCTATATTAAAATGGTTTAGTTATTAAAATTTGAATTTAACAATTCTGAATTTTCTTTAAATAAAATAATAACTAATGTCATAATCTAAACCAAGTGTACCAAAAGTATAATATTTTATTCCTAAGGTTTATTTTGGTCGAAATAAATGTATCAAATAGAATTATGACATTTGTTAGGGTAATTAAAATACCTTTTATACCTTTAAATACCATATTTACTTTTAACCGTGGTAACTAAAATTAAAAATTTACTATTCATAAAAAATTATTATCAACTTGTTAAACCACATTTGACTTAGAAATTTCAACAATGTCTTTATGAATTTTGAAATTCAATTCACAAAAGTGGTAAACTTATGTTTTATGCAAAATTTCTAATGTGCAAAGAAGGTGGGTAAATGACGTTAAAATATTCATTAAAATTTTATATATCTAATTTTATTATTAGATGACTCCATTAAATTAAATTGAACTAATATAGGTATTATGTATATATTTTTAGTTGAAATAATTTTTAATAAAATAAATAATTATTTAAATAAAAAGTCGGTTTATAAACAATAACGTAGTGTTTTTCACTATTTATCAAAAAATTGAATGTTTTCAGAAAAATGAAAAAATTCACCCTAAGAAAATTTAGATATTCTGGATCCAAAAATAATATCTATTTTATGAAATTAAAAACATAAAAGTTTCAATAATTAATTTAAATTTAATTCTTGTTGTCAAAGCCAGAAAGCGTGTTTTTGAGAAGTAAAAACTATCAAAATATTGATATGTGTTTATGTCCAGTTTAAAAGTAAAATTACTTCCTATGAACAACATTGGATTAAATGAAAAAAATACAATCTAATTATACTTCAAAAAAATTCAAATTTATAATTTAACACTATAAATTTTTTTTATTAAAAAAATTGTTTTCAATTAAAATTCAGTATCTTTCAATATTCATCAAAATATTAAAGTTATCAAAAAAAATCAAATATTTATCCAAAATAATTTTTTATGTCCTACTTCTAAATAAGAATTTAATTTCATCAAATTGAATATATTAAAGTGTAAAATATTTTATTTATGATGTTTTCTTCATTAAAAGGAAGAAAAATTGCATCTGTTTTTGAAAAATACTTCTTTTATATAAAAAATTGAATTTTCCCTTATATTATGTCTAAGAAACAAAAAATATGAATGTTAAAATTATATGGTATATATATAAAATAAAAAATGTGGTTATTACTATTCATAACTGCTTTCTAAATGGATAGTTTGATTGTTCGTAATGCACATGAACCCAGTGTTATGTACATCACACGCTATTTTATTATGGAAAGAGAAGGGTACCGTGGAAACTTGGGGTTTTACATAGAAGATGAAATCAAAAAATTTACAAGATATAATATAGATCAAAACCAAAATATAAGGATAACATAGTATTAGAATCAACTATAACTGACCTCTCTTAGAATCCCGACTTCCACTATATGAACTAGAAATACTATAATCACACAAGCATTTTAAATAGATACATTAAATTAATTCATTCTTTTTTCATCATTTCCATTTTTTAATTAATTCATTAGCCATTAATTAACATTATTCTAAATACATTTCTTTAACCAATAAAGTGAAGCCATTACTTCCAAGCATAGTCCAAATGGACTCAATGGTTTTTCAAGATCATATCATTTTCATTAATACAACACTAAACCGATGGGTAAATTCATTTATTAAGAATTAAAATTTACATTCCATAATTCTAGGTACTCTAAGTAAAAATCATAAGATACCACAAAAAAATAAATGAACCCAATAATATCCAACTACATCAAGCAGCGTGGAATGGAATATAGATAAATAATATATCCTACCATTAGACAATATACAAATTCATTCCCAATCCAGCATCATACATTAATAAACCAATAGTTAATCCTATATTAAACTCATTGCATAATTTCTAGATTCATACCCGACACTCACATTCATAACCTCATGAATCTCTTCATCACTAGAATCAACTACTACCACAACCATAGGCCTCCCTACCCACATCTCACCACCCATCCCAGGCACCACCATCACAGGAAAATATCACAGCATATTATAAGGATCACATCCAGAGCACATCTAAAGGAACCATAAAAACTGTACAGTAAGAAAACTAGGCCCTAAAATAATTCATTTATCCTTTGAACACAAATGGGCTCTCACATCCCCCAACATGAGGACACTAGCCTCTATAAACATATGGGAATTCACTACCCCAACGATTTAAAATAATCAAGCAAAAAATTCTTATTCCACCTTGAATTAATCGATTAATTATTACAGGTTCCAACTATAGAAAACTTAATTACATCCGCTATAAAATGATTCCCCAAGTAATTAAATATACCCTTTAGCATAAAACTAGTTTCATCAAGAAAATGCTCTATAAGTATATCATAGATAACAAACTATCTATTAACATGAGATGAAATTGTTATCATGATATCAAATTGGATATAAAATCACTATCTAATTTCTTTATTAATCCAGTTAAATATTTATTAGGTTTTGTTTCCATCAAAGAAGATAAGACATGCTAAATTTATATTTGCATGAAAATAAATATGAGAAACACTGAATCCTCCACCTCAAAGGTATCAATGTTTTTTTTGCATAATAACAGACCAACATCACATGATGTTTCATTTTTCTCTCTTATTTTTCCACATCATTTACTATAATATATTACGTTTTTATGTCAAAATAATGTTTTTACTTGAATAATGTACAACTGTAGTTTATCTTGTGTTTAATTTTTAAAATAATCATTTTTAGTGTCAATGTATATAGTTTATTGATTGTTTTATTTATTGTTTCATTTATAGATTAGTTAGTAATACTATTTTGACACATCATTTTTATAATAGTTTTAATGCTAAAATTAATAATTTTCATTCATTAAATTTTTTATTGATTTCATATTTATCAAAATAATAATTTTTCTTTGTGTATTTCATTCGTTTATTGGTTCATTTTAATTTTACTTTTATCCGAAACTAATAATTTTTAGTAGGTTTAAATAGTTATTTTATTTAAGATATTTATTTTCTTTATTATTTATATTTCTTTGGATTTTAATATTTTAAATTAAATTCATGTATTCACTTAATTATTTCATTATATTATTTTTAAAATACATAATTTAACTTGTTTCATTTTTTTGTTATTTTTAATTGAATTTTTTATTTATCAACCATCACTATTACACAACACACTACCCCTCCACTATTCTATTTCATACAAACACCAAACCCAAGGTAGCAGAAAACTACTTTCCATTTTTCTTGATACTTACCAAAACTCATGGTAGCACAATGTACCTTTCCATTTAACACTTTACACAAACACACCTATTCTTTATCATATTCCCATTTACTTTTAACGTCACAACACAATATTCCACCAAATCCACCAAAAATATGACAACACACCATTCTTGCCTCTTATTCTACACCATCAAGATGAACACAATATTATACTATTTCTCCAATGGTAGAAAATTGATTGTTTTAGATTTGAACCAAATAAATAATCATTAAATAGGGATAAAACATGACCAAGAACCAATATCAGAACTAAAGACTTAGAGAAGATGACATAGGAATTGGAGTTTGAGAAATTAGAGAGAAGCTTATAAGCTATTTATCTTCTCCATATGTTAATTATTTGAAAATTATGAAATTAAATTATTAATTTGTCTATGTTCTCTAAATTAGTATTGAATTTTATTAGGGGAATAATATCAGTATATTTTTAATTTTTAATACATTCTTCATTAATTACTAAAATTGTATAAGTGTGAATTATGTTCAATGTTCTCTTTTACATTCATTATGAGTATCTCTTTTACACTAAATTATTAATCGGTATGAGATAGTAGTGGATTAATTTACTCTTGAGAATATATAAAATTAATGGAAATAGAAAAGATATACATATCTCTTCTCTATAGTGAATACTTTTTCCCCAAGTGTATATCTACAGATCATCACTATGGTAGAACCATTCAGTTGTATTGAACACTATAGTGAAAAAAAGTCGATCATTACACTTTTTTTGAGCAATGATAATTTTTTTGTGAAATTAGAGTATGGATAGAAATTATATTAATTTATTTACATTACTATGATCACTCATACATCAAACACTATTTTTCTCTTCTCTCTTTTTATTATCACCAATTTCCCTTTCACCCCATTTAATTGTGTCCTTTCATTTTCAAATCCTATAACTGTATTATAACATTCACACACTTCAAATCATCATCATAATTTCTCCATTAAATCTATTAATTTCTATTTTTGTTTTTTATATTTTGTTTTGGTCACTCACAACCAAACCACCGACCATCACTAAGGAATCGACACCCTTATCAACATTTATAATTTATAAGTAGTAAGTAGAGCAATATTAATATTAAATTTGTGTGAACTCAATGACTTTTGATATAAAAATTTTGTGTTTATGTTAGGGAATACATGTGAAACCATGTAAAAACAAATAGACACCACACACACACACATTTATATAACAGAAACCTAAAATACTAAAAAAACCTGGAAATCTAAAAAAATAAAAAATCTGAAAACTATTGAAATGAAATTCTGAAAAAAAATTTACAATTTTTATGCACACAGAAGTATCTATGATAGAACATTCAACTCTAATTAAAGAAGTTAATCAATACTACTATGCTCTTAGAAAATAATGGGTGTTAGAAATGGAAAATTTAGAAAATGTATATTTAAAAAGAGTTGAAAATCAAAACATAAATATTTAATATCCTTTCCTTCATTCCCTTGATTGACCTTGAATTTGGTAGTTTCAACTTCTAATAGTATCATGAAACCCTTGTTCAATTAGGTAACCTCCTAGATCAAGTAATTATGAGATTAAATATTATCATTTGTATCATCTTCCAACATTCAATGGTCTACCTGATGAGGATTCATTAGAGTTTATCAGGTAATTTTATATTTCTTTATAATAATTATACTTATGTGGTTTGAGTGAATATTAGATGAGATTTAAATTTTTTTACATTATATTTGAATGGGAGGGATAAAACTTGGTTCCAAAACCTTTATGATTAAATTTTGGAAACTATAGATTATCCTTTCAATGATTTGGTACCCAAATTCTCCTCAAATAATACCACCATAGAAGCGAGGCGTAAGATCATTGTATTTTTTAGGATGAGGGATATTTCTTTCACAATTCATGCTATAGGTTTAGAAGTCTTCTTATGAATATTAAAAAAATAAATTATCTTCCCATTTGATCGTGGAAACTTTTTATAATACTCTATTTCTTTACAACTATAATTTAGTTGAGCAAGGTGGTTACTTATATGAAATGACAATAGATAAGCATAATAAAATATTGGATAATTTAGGAAGAAATACCAATATATGTGCACATGAAAGAGAGTCATACATAATGGAGAGAGAAACTCCCAAGAAGTTGTTTTTGATGATAGAGTTATTAGGGAGAAGTGTTGTCATTGTTGGATATACAATAATACTCAAAAATGTTTTCCCAACATTTACCTACATATCTAATATGAGGAGAGTTCCCATTTTATAGATTATAGAGCTATAAATCAGGGTGTCAATGACCCTTTCTTAAGTCAATATAGTTATTGTGACAAAAATAAACCTAACCAGTCGTTGAATGATTAAGGAGTGATAAATAACCTACTACCCCAAATCACCCAACACAGCCCAAATAATATTTCAAAAATCAATATGGAGATGATCCCTCAAATTCACAAGGGTTAATTAAGGGTATATTGTAATAGGTCTTAAGTGAGATTGGTTATTTAAAGAACGATACAAACAATATGATTTATAAATTTGAACTTCAAATAGGTTAGATGGTTAGAGATCATGGTGGAAGAGATAAGGGAAATCTAACCATCATAATTTTTTCTAACCCAATAGATAATTTCATATATATTAAAACTAGATATGGATTTTAAACTCATGAACATGTCAAGGATCATCCACGTGATTTTAAAAATGAGGAATAATATGGCTATTAGAATATAAATCTATAAAATAAAAAGACTTCAAATATGGACACCAATACCAACCTAAAAATAATAATGAACCCACGTCAGAAAAATCCACTAAACCAAGGAAAATTAAGTGGTAATTGATTAAGTATTAGAAGAATAAAGTTGTATATGAGGAATAGTTGATAAATCAAATAGTTGTAAAATGTTATTCACCTTCCATTCTCATTATCAAAAGAGTGAAAAGGAGTAATGAACCTGATGACTTAGGATTCAAAAAATTGATTAGGACATTCATCATCAACAATAAAATTTTGTAATTTTTGGATAATCATTAATCATATATCAATATCACAAAGCGGTTTTTAGGAAAAAAAATTATTGGAAGAATTTGGATACCATTAATATTAAAGATGAGTGTAGTGCTGTTATTTTTAAGAATTCGCCTTCAATGTTAATGGACATTGGTTGTCTTGATATTAAATTTTGAATAAGAGGATGTAGGAAATTAAACATTTTATGAAATTTATGATGAATTATTAATTTTATTCCTTAATCCTTGTTAAAAAATATGGGACTTCTAGATGGATAACTAAATTCTATTATCCTTCAACTTGTTGATAGGTGACTCACACATCATTATAGAAGGGTGGATGAAATATTAACCGAAGTAGGGAAACATAATTTCCTACTTATTTTATTATTCTTGATATGGAGTGAGGCAAAAAGTTCCCAAACATCGTATGTAGAAAATTCCTTGCTACTAGAGTTATTTTAATTAATTTTTTTAAAGTAAAACATTCCCTACATGACATGTATGATTTGGAGATGATTATAGATTTTAAAAATCCAAAAAAATAGTTAGTTATAACCTGATATATTATGATAAGAATGGGTGTTTTAATGTTGATTTTACACCAGCATATAGCACAATAACTCTTACGGTTGTAGATATTAAAATTTACTCGCACATTGATAGTATTAATAAGGCATCTATTCCACACTCTCAACTATTTTTTTTAAACGTAAATTTCATTCCTTGAGACAATTCTAGAGTAAAAACCCAAAACCATTTTTTGTGAGATGTCTGAAACTGTTTATGAGATTTTCCTATCTAAGGTTGAATGTCTATAAATTCATAAAGCTATGGGGTGTTATGGTTTTAATCTTGCAGAAATATGATAATGTGTTAAATATGATCAACTTTACTTCGTTAAAAATTGCATTATTATTATGTTTAATCCTGTATATAATGAATTCTATTGATAATATGAAAATTTAACTTCATTTGGGTATTCTAATGACTTTGAAAAATATATTATTGATAATGAAAAATAAATTCTCAAGATAGAGTCTTCTGAGTAGTTGGATTTACATGTTATTTTAGGAATGTTGTTTGGAAATGATGATGATGTTGTTACTAGTTTGAATTCTATTTCAGAGTTTCTTCAATAGTTTATGTGTGGTGTATATTGGGAGACAATTTGTTTTTATCAAATAAGTAGTTTAATTTGGCTACTATTAATCTTTTTTAGAGATGAGGGAGATGTTTTAAGTGGTCATGTTGAGTTTAAAATCATGTTACCTACTAATTATTGGGAATATTTTTTTATAATTTTTCTGGTCAGTGAATATAGAAACCTATTTGAATGGTACTATTTAGGATTTCATAGAATTCAGTAAAGTGAAAACCATTTAAAGTTCATACCAATTTAATGATCACAATTAGAAAATTTTAGGGGCCTAATTAAATATGGAGAATTTAATGTTAGTTCTATATGTGAGGAAACCTATGATTTCTTATTTTTCACTTTTAATTTGTTTTTAATAAATATATCTCAATCGTTTGTGTGTATCCCTGAATTGATGGTCCATGTTTTCTTAAGTTTCATTAATATATTATTACTCATATTTTTTTTATTATTTGTAAGTGTCTTTGAAAAGATAACATGAGGTGAAGATAGTGTGAGAAATATCATGTAACCAAGAGAAGTGAGAATAAATTGTTAGGAGAACTATTTTCTAGTGGAAGAATCATTTGGAACATCAAATCTATAAAGAGTTGAGAGTTAAAGAAATTAAGAAAAAAAATTTCCTAGTATTTAACTATAGTTTTCATTTTAGAATCTCATTATAATTTTTTTATTCTATAGGAACATTATATTTGAACTATAAAAATAATTTAATGACATATAAAGGGTTACACATTGTCTATACAACATTGATAAAATATTCTATATATATGGGGTGTAATTTTTAAATTCTTTCTAAAATAATTTAATGCATCTTATAGGTTTATATAATTCACTTAATTTAATTTTTTTACTAAAATTATTCATCTCATTAAAGATTCGTTGTTGAATCCCTTTTGATTCTCTAATAATTTCTCAAATTATCATTTCATTCATTAGTGTAATAAAATTCATTATTTGTTTTTCCCCTTTGAAAAATAGTTATGAACTTACCTATTGAATGAAAACATCTGGAATCCATTTTTTTCTCTATATTAACAATTATTTAGTTTCTAGAAGGAATAATATATATATAATGGAAATTTTTGTATAACTGAGTCTTAAGTGGAAAAATTATTTCAAAAATTCTTTATCAACCCTTAAAATAAAACCATTTCCATGCTTCATTTCTAAATATATTGAATCCAAAATGTTAATTTTTTCTCCTACCTTGGATTCTATAATGGGGAAGTTATTGAGTTTTATGTTTGGGGGAGGGGTATTAATTAATCTAAAATATTAATAAATATAACCCTTAAAAACACCCTATTTTGTTTTTAATTTTTCACCATTTCAACCATTAATTTAGTTTTTCTATGAAAAAAATAAAAAAAAGAATACGAAAATCATTATGTCTTGTCTAGGTCATAATGTTGTTCTTAGTTGATGGGTTTCACTAATTCTAAAATTACTAGAATATTTTTTTGAGTTTTTTGTTTAAATTACTTATGGAAATTTATCTTAGGAATTAGGTAAGGGAGTGTACTAAGAGTCATTTTTGTAAAATTGAGATTATAAATTTAAGAAACATGAAATTTGAACTTGAACATAGGTGACTCAAATTTTTTATTATCAATCACCTCAGAGAGAATAATTAAATGAAATTAATATAAGTACTTTATATATACAGTAAAATGGGAAATTGAGATCCCATGTAAAGTCTCTTGGATAAGGGAACTCGGTGTGTTGTGTTAAAAACTCCATTGATCAATCTCAAAAAGTGCTCTGCACAGTGCTATGCAGAAACACATAATTGGGAAATTTGAAATAATGGGGATTATCATAAATGAGTTAATTAAGATGATTTAATATTAAACCCAAAATAAATGAGGGAAAATTTAATTATACTGAAATTATTTTTGATGTATCAATGAATTGAAAAATTGAACTTTTGTTTTTGGAACCTAGGGGATAGTGATAATTGAAAGTGCATATTGTTAATGTTTTTAATTACTTATCTTTATATTCTATTTCACACCAAAAACTGTAACCCAAATTGTAATGGAAATGAAGTAGTGGTTTAAGTTCACTTAGGAGGCTTGGTTATTTTATGTAATAGATGGATTTTTTATTTCCTTTGATTTTGGTGTAAATTTAGAACATAGGCATGGTGATCATCTCTTTTTATATTTTTTTGGAAATAAATAAAATACATTGAGTTACATGGGAATGCAGTTGATTAAATGTTGGTGAATTTGATATATCATTTTTATCTTCTATTTTACCACATAATTTATTAAATATATTATGTTTTTATTGTAAAAATAATTTTTTTACTTTAATAATGTACAATTTTTTTAATTGTGTGTGTAAATATTAAAACAGTGAAATATAGTGTCAAAGTCTATATTTTACTAATTATATTAATTAATTTTTTAAATATATATATCAATAGAAATTATTATTTTAACACATTATTTTTATAAATTTTTATGTTAAAATTACCAAATTTTAATCTATTATTTTTTTATTTTTTTTATTTTTTTTCCAAAGAATAAATTTTATTAGTGCATTAAATTTTTTTTATTCTCTCATCTTAGTTTTAAATCTATTTAAAACTAAATATTTTTAGTATTTTTAATTAATATTTTTTATGAAATATTTATTCTCATTTTTTTACTTTTTTAATTACTTAATCTTTTCCATGTTTTTAATATTTCAACTGAAATTTCCACATTGATTTAATCCATTATATCTTTTATTTTAAAAATATTTTTTTAACTTATTTCAATTTAATGTGGTTTTTTTCTATTTTTAAATTTAATTGTTCATTTATCTATCACCACTATTCCATAGATTACAACCACTCCCCTGTTCTATTTCCCATTACCATAATGCCCATTGTATCACCCAACTACCGTCCATTTCTCTTGATACCACCCAATATTAAAAACACCACAATATATCATTCAATTTCACTATAATTGAAAAACCCATTGTTCCTTCTAACCTTCCCCTCCACTACTATAGTCTCAAAACAATCTACCACTCCGTTAACCACTTCTACAGCCATACACCTCTCATGCCTCCTATTTTTCCACCATAAGAAGAACATAATTTTCTAGTATTACTATAAAAGTATAAAAATCAACCATAAATCCTTCCATCCAATTAAATTATAATTCACATTAGTGAATACATAATCAAGAACTGATTTCATAACAAGATATTCATATTATAATATAGAGGACTTGGAGATGGAGCAAGGATTTGATCTTCAAGGGAAACTTCTTTCCTCTTTCTATTCTCCCTCTGTTAATTTTTTTGGAAATAATTTAATTAATATATTCTATTTGTTGAATTATCAAAATGTTTTGATGAATTTATTAGGGGAATAAAATTGTTATGTTTGAAATTATTAATATGGTCTTCTTCCATTATTGGAACAGTTTTAATTGGAATTAAGTTTAATGTTCTCATTTTCATTTAATATGTGTATCTCTTTTTCACTCATTTTGAACTGACATGAGAAGGTATTGGATTAATTTACTCATGATAATCTATCGATTCACTAAATGTTAAAAAGATAGATGTCAATACTCTTTATAAATATTAAATTTTTACCTATGTTTTTATAGATATATCATCACTAAGGTCGTACAATTGTGCTATTTTGAACAATTTAGACAAAAATTAGTGGATAATTACATTTTTTATGAGCACTGATACCATTGTGGTAATTGTGAGTATGTAAATAAAATATTTTAATCAATTATTATCAATATGATTACCCTAATCTTAAGCATAGTGGTCGGTACTCCTTGATTTCCATCAATATTATCCGTATCACCTCATTTTCATTTCATCCTTTCAAATTCAATCCTCTCATAACATCCTCACATTCAAAAAAACTCATCTCATCATCATCATTTTACTTTTACTACTATTTTTCATTGTTTTTGTTTATTTTATTTTTAGTTTTTTGTCTGTCACACAAAAAACTACAGGATTTCCTAGAAGAAATAAAACCCATAATCAAAATTTTCTAGTATTAAGTAGTAAGTAAGAAAATATAAATATACAATTTTTACGAACTCAATGACATTTACTATCATTGTGTATCTCTAATCACCTCCACTAGAAGGAATCTACGATCTCTCAAAGAATCCATACAAAAAATACATCAAAAAATAGGGAAAACTATTCAATTACAACAAGGATTAAATTCCAAATTATGAATAGATGAAATATGGGGAAATTTAATAACACAAATATAAACCACTTGAGAAAATAGGTATAATTAATCTTGAAATACCACATATTTATCCATTGGATATGGGGATCAATAAATATTTAAGAGGTCTTTAAAGAGCCTAAAAAACTATCAATGTAGCCTTCGGTTTAGTGGAAGAAGTGGGAGAGAATTAGAGTTCATTGGTCTTGGGTAATTTATAAATACACATACTTTTATGGGACCATAAGTATCCCCTAGAACTATAATGAAACCCTCCTGGATACAGGGCATTCTATGGAATATCCTCAGGGACCACAACACATCCACCCTCGATCAATGGTGGTTCTAAGTTCCACTAGAAGATCCTAATTTAGTGGATTCAGTGGATATGGTGTAACATTACGTTCCATGCCACAAAACTACTTCACTAACAAAGAGACTACAACACATCCCAACAACCATGGTACAAATGCCCCCAATTTGGGAGTATCCTTAAATAATCACTACACCACAATGTCACTACTATGCCACACCCACCAGACTTCCCTTGGCTGGAGGTCACCCAACCTACACCACCAAAAACAACCATAGTGTGGCCATGCCTAAATTGGAAGCAGCCTTATTCATCCTCTTGATCTCCTCTACACCGCAACCTAGAGACAATACATCACAACCACATACCTTAAGGAAAATCGAACCCTCCATCCCACAACCATGCCATACCTAGAAGTGGCTCCCCCAAAACATCTCAAACACCCTCTAAAACACCTATAAACTCTTTAAAATTCCTTCAACCACCAAAAAAATATAAATGGTAAGGGATACCAATATCTTGTACTTATAGTGGGAGAATTTCAAAATCCCAGAAGATTCCACGAGATCTATACTAACAGAATCACCACCATCGACTACCATCAATGATTACTTCATGCTTAGAACTAGCACATAGATATTGAGGGGATGTGTAAATAGAAATTAGAATGATATAATTATGTTATTATTAATGTAATATGTTATTTATCACATTTATTTTACATACTTTACATTTTGACTTCTAAAAAATGGGTTTTTATATAGTAATTCAAAGATAACATTAGTGTGATAATTTATAAAAAAGATTTTATCTAGATTATTTTTAAAAATAGATATGTTATTTATATTTTGTGTGTGTGTATAATATAATAACACTAATGTTATTTTTAATGGACAGGAAATGTGAAAAATAATGGTTGATACATTGAAAAGTTATTTACTCCCTACACTTTAAGATATTATTTAAAAGTTAAAATAGAAAATTCAAGATTTTGAATTTGAAAATATAAACATAATTTTTATATTTATAATATCAATATTAATTTAAAATAAATTAATTATAGTTTTCTGAAATAATCAATTTTTAGGTGAATAGTAGAAAATACCATCTTTACAAATAACATGATTTTTATGAATTTATTAGTATGTAAATATAAAATTTAGATTTAATAAACAAATTTCAATCAAAAATATGAATTTTATAAGTGAAATTACAAATTTATAAAAATTTATTTTTTATTTTACAATATTATATTTTATATTTTAGAATTCATGTTACATTATCTCTAAAAATGTTTTTAATACACAATTAGCTGCTTATTTTAAAATGGATTTTTAACACTTTTATAAATTGAATATTATAAAATGATTTGAATATTTTTAATCATTATTTTCAAATGATTTAGTGGTTTAAATTTAATTTTTAGGCATAAAATTATTTTTCGAAGTTAAATATTAGTTTCCAATGTAAAATAATTATTTTACAAATTATAATATTTTTCATAATATTTTTGAATTAAAAGTATTTATTTTAAATTAAGACTATATTATTTTTAATAAAAATATACACAAATAAATATACACTAATTTAATCAGTAATTAATGTTAAATAATATTAAATCAATTATTGATCAAAATGACATTTTCTGTAAAAAAGTAATTCAACGCATTATATGCTTTAATTTTTATGAAAACGTTCTCATATTAAGCTATTGAATTAAATTAAATTTAACAAAAATACATATTTAAGATGTCAATTTTTTTTACTAAGGGTCATGTTATTTTGTAAGTAATGAAATAATTACCATAAATAAATTTTAATCAAGGATGATAAGTGTTAAAATAGGTATGCTAATGTGGCATGATCATTAATAAATTAGTTTGAGAATTAAACCATCTAGAATTTCTTTTTAGGTGGAAAATTCATACCTACATATATTAATAATATTTTCCCAGATAACCAACCCATGTCTCGTGCAATTTCATTCTTATCCCTTAAATAACAAACTGTTCTGAATATTTTCCACTCATTTCCTATTATAAATAGAGCTTACGTAGACTCATTTCAGGCCACACCCCATGTTTATAATTACCATAAAAAATATAAAAATTTAATTCTTATATATCTTCTTTACACTTTTGTTATCCTCTATCCTAAAAAAATTGTCCCATGTCCTTCATTTCCAAAGGACACTGAAAGAGAAAATCCAAATTATCAACATAAGTATTACTTACCGTTTCAATTACTTTGTTTATCATTTTTATACACCCTCCTACAAAACATTAAAACCGTATTTATAAAATGACATTATTATAAATAATACACTTAAATTTCATTATATTGATGGTATAATCATTTTCTATTCTAATCCCATTCACATTGACAAAATTAAAAAATCGCTCAGGCGTGTGAGTAGACTACCAAATCCCTGAATACCATATTTCATTTTTAATCACAAAATTTAATTAATAGTTATAAAAATGGTTTTAAGGAATATATAATTATTTATTTTTAATTATTTATAAATATGAAATATGAATTAGTCAGCCTATATGTAATATTATAAATAAGAATTCATCATAAAACTAACCTCCTAAAATGAACATACCAAGAGAAAAACGATTTATTTATTAGAGAAAACTTATTTAGAAAAAAATTTATTCTTATAATTATTTAAAATTATGATTCATAACCTTAATAAAATAAAATTAATTTCATTATAAATTTTTATAATGATATTACAACAAAAATATATCTTACACAACCATAATCATAGATAGATTATAGAAATTTTAACTTGGGACTGTCTCAAAACCCATATGAATAATTTTATAAATTTAAATCAAGGATATATTTGTAATCTTAATATTTGATATTAATATGTAAATAAATATTTTGGGTTCTATAAATGTAATATAAAAATTTAACTCATTGAATATAACAATAGTGTGTGTTCATTTTAAATTATCGAAACAAAATAGTCACCAATTTTTTCATCATAAATAATTACTATAACACTTATGATATTTTGATAGTGAAATTTGGGATATTAATTAATAAAAAATAACTATTCCAAAACTAGTTCAATATAATCACGATTACTCACACCTATAAATATATAATAACTAGCTATTAAACATGTTTATAATAATTACCATATATTTTTATAATATCTTATACAAGGAAAAATGTTTTAAAATTGGTGATTAATAGATTTATATTTTTTATAGATGATCTTATATTTCATTCCATTAAACAGGAAACAAGGTAGGGGAGTATTATCTCATATTTTCACCCCTTGAGACATATTTTGTATTATAAACCATTTTTTTAGAATGGTTTATCTAATAACCCTATAAATTTTTTCATCATGATAATTTATTTATTAATGATATTAAATGTTTCATTTTAAATTATATTCTTCAATGGGTATTGGCACCAATTTTAGTAAAGTTGTACGAGGTTGTTGTCTCAAATTTAATTTCATGAGGCATGTTTGATATTTCAAAACATTATTATTTTATAATATGTATTAAATGATATATTAATTTAAAATATGAAATATCTTCCATTTCATGTGATTTTATTGTATATTTCATGATATTCATCTAATGAATTTTTGATTCTTGATTTAACAACACCGTGAGGGTTTCATTTCCAATCCCATTTTTCAACATATAGATTTTGTTTGAAAGATAATAATTATAGGGATGTTATATAAATTTATCTTCAAAAAACACTCATTCTATGATATTTTTTTCATTATTGGGTTTTAGTTTTTTTCTATATTTTCAGTTTCAACCTTCAATTGTTATTTACCGGTTGTAAGGAAACCAACCCGACTTTTCATTTTGGTCAGGGACCTCCTTTTTTCATAGTCCATATTCATTTGTAGATTTTGAAAATGTTATTATATGTTCCTAAAAAATGTATTAATTTCATCTCCTATGACTTTACCCTCTGTAACTGTTTTAAATAAATTTTTAATGTTTTCTATATGGGTTGTCTTCATCAAATAGTGAAAATAATCACTTTTTATCATTTTTAATATGAAGACATCTTCTGCCAAAATTTTCATTTTATATGAAAGTTTATCTCTATGTCTACATGGTTTCTAAATGAAAATTTTTATAACCTTATTTAAAAAAATATTTATTTAAAAATGATTTCAATGGATGAAATATATTTGAATGTGATTTTTCTAAAAATCAAAAAAAAGGTAATTTCACCTAAGTCTTTATTATTTGACATATCTTATACATAATATATAAAACCCATCAAATGATACTATAAATTTTTTCCCATGATGTATTATGTAATATCCTTCTATTTTTTAGGAATGATCCTTCACTTTCTTTTTATTTCAAAATCAACTTTAGTCTATAACCAAAATTTTTCATCCAATGAATTTATTTTTTTAAATTCCATAATTTTTTTCCTTTGATTGAAAGGTGTTCACCAAGATTTCACACATTGATTTATTAGGGGAATTATTATCTTAATCTTATAAAATTAACATATATAGTCTAAATTTGTGCATTGTTATGTTTATTAAAGGGAATTTACAAAGAGAAATACTGAATATCTTTGGATACCAATTTATTTTCCACTGGTTTTTCTTGTTGATGATTTTTTTGTGATTCAATTTGAAAACGATATGAAACCAATTTTATTTACATTTTTTCTTTATGTTGTGATAAGTGAATTATTTTCATGTGAAACTCATAAGTTTGGATAATTACGCATGGGGTAGTATATATCCCTATAATTCATCAGTTAAAAGTTTAAATCTCATGAGTTTGTGTAAAATCACACAATCTAGTTTGTAGAAAAAATAGGTGAAATATTTTTACTCATGAAGGTGATATAAAATCATGAAAAATTATATTTTTTAATAAGAATGGGTGCATGTGTTTGGATCACAAAATTAATATTTTCATATGAAAATTTATGTTCCACATTTTAAATATGTTTAACAATTTTATTCTTTTTTTCTCATGACATTTTAAAAATCTCATGGATCATGTTTATTGAATAATTATTCAAACTCTTTGTATTCATATCCTATGTTATTCTAATAATTATTCCATGATTTATGATCTATGGTTTTTTGGGTATGAATTATATTATTTATCATAACTATACCCATATCATTATAGTATGTTGAATTTTGATTGTTATTGTTTACGTTTACCCTTACTAAGCATCTTATCACACCACTTTCTTATGTCACAATTTCCCTAAGTTATGATGAAAATTAATACCTTTGATGTTTTTATAAGAGTATCTTCTGTGGGGAAATTTTTGGAGATATTGATGAATTTTTATAGATTAAATATTTACTTATATTGTGGGGAAAATATACATTTTATTAAAGAACGCAGTTCCTACTAGTTAAATTTATTTTTTATTATCTATAACTCTCAACCTAAAGAGATACTTATAATTTAAATTTACATTATGTTGGAAATATCTTTTAGTTAAGTATGTGTTTTAATGATATTATATAAAATATGATGTCTTTAGAACTGGATCTAGATGTATGGGTTTGGGGCTTCTCAGTTAGTAGCAATGGATGGTCTAGATATGTTTTTATATTAGGGTGTTATCATTTGAAGAAGAATTTAGAGTCATTAAGGATTTATATGTTAATATTTATCATTGTTTCAATTTTATAAATAGAAATTTAGGTTGGATAAATTGGATATTTTATGTATTTGTGGATTTTAATGAGAAATTTTGTGAAAACCCTAAGAAAAGACTTAGGGATAAGTTTATGCCCATGATAATATCTTGATGTTTTAAAAGAGTAGAGATTTTTTGGTATTACTAACTATTACATCCATCCATGGATACTAATGTTGGACTAAGGATTTAGAACATATTATACTTGGGGTAATAACCCTAAAAATAGTGGACTAGTTATTAAATCGATTTTCACCTAGTGCACGATTGATGGGAAAAAATTCATCAAGGTATCATTGTGGTATTTTAGGGTTGGTTGTATTTGTTAACAAATTTGACTTATATGGCATATTGTGGAGTCGAGACAGAGTGTGGACATGGCCTTTTTACAAATATCCAAGACAAAGGAATGGATTCCTTGGAATCGGTACTAATACATATATAAGATAATGTTGTTTCCTAGTGTTTAATAAATTTTTTATTTCCAAAATTTGGATTTTGGATAGCATTGTGATATATGTATTTTGTTAAAGATATTATCAAAATATGGAAAATACATGAGTTTATAAAGGATGGGCTTCACGAAGAGTGTTTCAAGAAGGATAAAAAATGATGATGGTGATCTTTGTGAATATTGAACATCATCATAGACTATGAAGGTGAAGTGTACTACAGTGGAGTAATGTTTTAATGGTGATCTCCACTATTATGAAGAGCATTTCAAATACAAATATTCTATAGAGCTTCACAAAATAGGTTTATTCATGAAAGAAATTATGGATCTCCACGAAATAGTTCGCACAAGGATGGATGGTTCTACAATTAGTGGAAAATGCCTATAAATAGGCCTTTACCCTCTTCATAAAATAAGAAATACTTCATGAAAAATACAAAGATATGGAATATTAATGGTTTTTTGAAGGGTGGTTCGTGACACTACTACAAAAGTCCCTTTTATCAGTGCTAAAAAACACCTTTATCAGTACTTTTATGAGCGTTGTAAAGCATGGAACTAATAAAGGGGGTCCCTTTTATCAGTGCTCAAAACACGCTGATAAATGTCAAAAAAAATTGAAAATAAGTAAATAAATAATTCGTGGGAAGTTCGCACACTGCACTCCACTTCACTGTGCTTGTGCCCCCCTCAACCCGCATGCTGCACCCCGCTTCACTGTGCCTGCGCGACCCTGCTGCCACTGGAATTCGAACACAGGACCTCCCCCCTTGTGCGCAGCAACATTAAAACTAATCCATTTTTTTTGTTCTCCCTTTAATGATTAATCAAGATATATATAAATATATACAGTTATATGTATTCATATATTAATACAGATCCATATTAATATAAATTTATTTAGTTATATTAATATATATATATATATTCGTATGTTAATATATATATATATAGATATAGTTTTAAAATTTTGTTCGTATATTTATTTGTATATTAATATATATATATCTATAAGATTAATTTCAAATAAATTTATAGAATATGTGTTTTTACATGTGTTTATAAATAAATAAATACATACATACATATATACAACACACACACAAAGAGATATATATAAATATATATGTATATAGTTATGAATTAATACATAGAAATGTGGATGTGAAAAGTCATCGAGAATGTTAAAACAACTATAAATTCTAATCCAGAATTCCATTTCAACTCCAAAACTAGTCAAATATACAAACATGAAACGATCTTCGATATGATATGTGGTACAAGCAAAACGGACATCCGGATCAGAAGTTACAGGTGTTTGAATGTTAAAATGACCATAACTTCTCATCCAGTAGTCCGTTTCAGCTCCACAATTAGTCTAATCGAAGAAAATGAAACGATCTTTGATATGATATATGGTACACATTTATCAGACATTAGTATCAGATTTTATAGCTATTTGAATGGTAAAAAATCGAGGTACCCAAACTAAAAAATCAGTTTTGAAGGCCTTCTGGCAATTTTTTTGCCTTAAAATAACCTTGGATGGGTTCCCCTAGTCAACGGTTATATAAATATAATCGCAGGCTTCGATTTGATATGTTGTAGAGCTCAAACGAACTCACGGATCAAATGTTATGTCCGTTTGAAGTTTGAGTTGTGTTTTCAATATATTTTGGATCTTTTATTTATTTTTTTATTTTTTGTATACTCAAAGTGTTATAACATGACTATTGGTGGATATAAATTACATAATTATTAATTAAACATATTTTTAAATTATTTTATAAGCCACTTTTACTAAATATCATATACATTCATATTTGATTTCCATTAAACATTTCTAAAACATATTTAAAAAATAAATATTATATATATATCAATATAAATATATTTATAGCTTTATATATTAATAAATGTTTTTAATTTTTTTTTTGGAATTTTTCCCTTTATCAGCAATTTTTATAAAATCACAGATAAAGGGGGGTCTTTATCAGTGCTTTTTGTAGCACTGATAATGTCCCCTTTATCAGCACTTTTAGAAAGTACTGATAAATGTGTAGCGCTTCCCTTGCCCCGTTTTTAAGTAGTTTGAAGGGTGCTTCGCAAAGGTGATATGTGAATACATTCACAAATGCTTAAAGTCTAACCTAATGTTCTGAGAATCAAAAAAGTAATAAAAATATTTGAAAACAAAGTAATCTTTGTAAAATTATAGGATCTTAATGAAAGATAATTGAGCTTCATGAAATAGGTGTGATTCATGAGTGCTAAGTGAAATTTCTGAAAAGCAAGAGATTCATAGAAGCGTTTTGTGCGTTGAAAAAAGAGTGTGTTCCCATTGTAGTGTGAATTGTGAAAGTATTTTAAAATGGATTTCCTTGTGAACTATTATAAAGTGTTATTCATTTATTGGATGAATGTGTAACTTCAACAGATCATATATCTACAATTAAGGAAGAGTGAATTCATGAAAATTAATGGACCTTCTTGTCCATAAATTGTAGATGAATTCCTTACAAAAGAAGTGGGTGAAGGAAGAGGATGAAGGTGATCCCTTACACCGGTATTGAGCTATAGAAAGAGACCTAGGGAGTGACCCTTGGGAATGTAGTGAGAAAACCCTAAACCTAATAAAGGTAGTGAGCTTGGGTATAGAAGTGATATAGACCAAACATCATTATTAGTAGTGAGACTTGTTTAATTTGGTTCAATATACAAATTGACATTGTATTCTATTTTTATGTAGCTCAGTAAGGGTGAACCATGTAAAAATCGATGTGTCTTTATGATTGCTTTCCTATATTTCATTCAAAGAATCATGATCAAAAAAATGACTGAAACATATCAGCATTAATACATCAGTGCAAACAAAGTTACCCTTATAAAGAAGAGTTTTTGATCTAGTGGGGAATGAATAATTTCAAAAATAATATTCATTCCCTATTAAAAGAGCATTTTTGTGGTCACCCTCAAATGATTAGTGTGATTATGGGGTACTTAGGTGCAACATAGTGGCTAATAAAGGTTGTCTCTCAAAGGAGGAAGTGAATTAAAACAACTTTTTTGAGGTATTATAAAAATAAAATAAAAGATAATAAAAACACTACTTTAAAGGATAGGGGTTGGTTATAGTTTATAAATCTAGATGAAGTTTTCTGGAAGAATATTGTTTTTTCTTTGTTTTTAGTTTTAAAATAAAGTTCGATTAAAATGACACAATAAAAAAAGTTTTTTAGAAAATATTTAAAAGGAGTAATCGATCTAACTCTACCTCTTCATTTAAATATTAATCATTTTCATTTAAATCAATATCCAATTAAATATGATCCCCTAATTTGTTAACCCTTGGACCCTACAAGAGTTAACTTAACTACAAAGTTGGAATTACTTAAACCATAGGCTAGCTTCAGAGCACGAAATCGCAGCACCCTGCTTTGATTGTTGTTATAATGTTAGATTATGGTTAGTGGTTAATTAGTACACATATCCATTATATTGTTGAGGATGAATTGTGTTTAGGGATTATATTTTAACTCTACAATTTTATCATGTGTAGTCTTGTATTACCGATTAAGATTGTGCTCTCACCATTTTCACAAAATATCAACCTTGCGTGTTTTTGTGTTAATTGTTCAATTGCTTGCTTAGTTTCTTATAATTTAAAAAAAATTCATGGATCATATTAAGTGAATTTACAGTAGATCAATGATTCAAAATAATTAAATGAATAGGTTAGAAGATAGATCAATCACTAAAAAACTACTCTTCCATGGGCGGTGTGGTCATCGTGTAGACGTTTTGCATGAGTAAAGGATTGAATGGGTAAAACTAAATCTCATATCCACTCTTGATTCCAACCCAATTAAAAGATTAAGAGAAGAAGAAAATTGAAGAACATATAAGATAATTTGAAGAAAAATTGAAGATACAAAATTGAATGAAATGAAATACAAAGAGAAGGTGGGAGAGGAGAGACTTTTTGGAAGAGAGGTTTTCACAAATACTTACTTCTTCCAAGAGTTGTGAGGGGCTCCCAAGTGACACCCTTTCAGATACACCCTCCCAGAGCCTCTACCAACCCTCCCAAATATTGAAAACCCCTTATAAATAGATTCTGAAAGGGCTAGGGTTACATAACCATTTATGTGTGAAATGTAAACTCGGACAAATATTTTATTCCAAGTTGCACGTCATATTTGACGTCCGAAACGCGTGAATTTTCCAGCCTTCTAGTAGGGAGGTTTGTCAAAAATCAGGTGCCTGATATTTTCTCAAAATTCGTGCTCAATCCAAGCCCGTGTGAAGAAGATACACCCCAAATGGTGAAGTGATGTCCAATATGGATAGTTCAGTCCAACTTTGTCTTCATGGCCCATTTAATCCACACATATGCACGATCCAAGTCCCAAGTCTTGAATAGAATTTTGTATCCTATTAATTCAGGAACACAGTTACAAAATTTTATGTCAAAATAGTTTATTAAACAATATTTATGCCTGGAATACTAAAGTGAAATTTAAAAGGGTAAAACTGGATTTTTCATCAAATGTGCAAATGAATGATCTAATCCCAAATATTCCATAATTGACCATATCTATCATAATTTGAGGAAATTATATTATTTATTATCAATAAAATATTCATCAAAATAGTGTTTTATCAACTCCCCCACAATTACCCTTCTGCACTCCCGAGAAAAACCTCATATCAAGTAATCATCAATATCAAATCAAAACCAATTTTAAAACACATATACATGAGACCAAAAAATTAAACACCAAGAAAAAAAATGTTATCATGACTCATAAAAAAATTATTTCATATTCTTCATTTACATCATTTAATATATTTCAACTTTATTTATCCTCCAATGAAAAAAAAAACTTACCACACTTGAATTTTCTCTTATTACAGAAATGTCAATTTTTTTGCAATGTATTTCTCATCCAAAATCATAAAATGGTAACAATAGGCTTGATAAATTCGTACATGGCCACCTGATGCGAGTCAATGACATATGTTTATCATGGGGACTTATTAGTGTTGCTCTGTGGCTTTCAGTTGGTAGGATTTAGATGTGAAAAACTCTGAGGCAGAATGAGGAGGGCTTGACTCTTTTTGAAAATAATTGCATTAATCTAATTTTCACTTAAATATGGTCATCTCTTTAATCCCCATAGTATCAATTCAGCTCCATCATCATGAAAAATAAAGGAATTTTCAAACCATTAAATATTTCCGCAGTAAAAATGTCAATCTTCTCAAACATGATTTTCTTAAAAGCTCCAGATAGGGACAACACTCCCCCTCTATTAGAGGCTTCGAAAAGGCAAAACTTCTTTTATCAAGAAAGCTCCATAAAGGCACAAATTTCAATATAATGTTTTCTTCCGTAGAAAACACATCTCCTCATAATTTAATTTTTCATCCGATGTATCACAAAATGTGGTAGCACAACTCAAGACAGCTTCCCCCACACTTAAGCTTATGTAGATTATGAAATTTCACTTCAAGAGTTGGTTGGAGAGGGAGAATTAGCTTATAATGTGGCTAACCTAACAGGATATGCATGGATTCTTAGGTCTACAAGGATTAAATGTTCAAGGTAGGCCATTATAAAAAAGGATTCTTTTAAATAGGGGCTTTAATACCAAACAAATGCCTCAATCATTTAATCATATGTACCTCAAACCCTCATGATTGACAGGAATAAATCAAATTCTGGTTAAATCACGAATGGTTTGGTTCTCTCTAAAAGTGAGATGAATGAAAAAAATATGAAAATAATTGTTCAAGAGCCTCACAAGAAAGTGATTTCAAATATAAAGAGAGTGAGATGTGGCATGGGATTCAAAATTCAGTGTACTTTTTATGAAATTGCTAAATAATTTATCTTGAAACATAGTAAATTCATCATTCATTTATGCTTAGTTTCAAGGGATAAATTGTTTCAAATATTGATATGGATTTAAAAATGGTTTTTGAGAATCATTTCAGCCCAAAAGTTTCAGAAACAGATATATAATTGAAAAATAAACACAGAAAATTTGAAAAACAAATAATTTTTTTAAAACAGGAAAAAAATTGAAATTTCTAAACTAAAATTTTCCCTCCCCAACACATAAAATATTGAATTGTCCACAATGTGAACCCATGATATGATATATGTGCATGAAATGTATAATTTTAAAAGGGACGAGGAATAAAAAATTTAAAGGGTTAGGAATAGCCTGATGTGCTCAGGTGATGATGGGGTCATGCAGTGTGATAAAATCCACTACATCAGTAGGATGTCCCTCAATGTATCTCTTAAAACGTTGCCCATTGACTGTAAAGATCCTCCCAGTGTCCTATTCTGTGATCTCCACTACACCATAAGGAAAAAAATTAGTCACAACATTAGGACCTAACCATATGGAACGCAACTTACCATGCATCATATTCAGTCTTGAACTATAGAGAATGAATTTCTCTCCAACATGAAACACCCTTTGTTGGATCATTTTTTTATGAGATACTTTTGATCATTCCTGGTAGTGCGATGAGTTCTCATATGAAGACAATTTAATCTCCTTAATCTCTTGAATTTGCAGCTTCCATTGGATTCCATCTTGGGCCAAATCCATGTTGCATTTCTTAATAGCCCAATAAGTTCGATGCTCAAATTCCACAGGGAGATGACATGAATTCCCAAAAACAATACGAAATGGGGACATACCAATGGGTGTCTTGTATGATTTCCTATAAGACCACAATATATCATCCAAGTGCCTGCTCCAATCTTTCTTATTGGGCTGTATAGGTTTCTCCAAATTGTGTTTCAATTCCATATTTGAAACCTCGTCCTGGCCATTCGTTTGATGGTGGTATGGTGTTGATTTGTGTGTGTCACCCCATACGTCCAAAGAAGGGAATAAATATTCCTATTGCATAAGTGTGTCCCCTGGTAACTGATGATGGCCTTCTGTACTCCAAACCTGCAAAAAATATATTCTTGGACATAGTCCACAACAACATTAGAATCATCAGTCCTGGTGGTCATATCCTCCACCCATTTACTCACATAATTAATAGCAACAAAAATATATAAAAATCCTACTGAACTAAAAAAAGGACCCATAAAATCGTTTCCCCATACATCAAAAATCTCATAGAATAGTATGTCTTGATGGGGCATCATATGTCTCATAGAAATGTTCCCAGGGTGTTGGAAATGAGATCTTGACTTACAAAACACATGGGCTTCATGGAATAAGTTAGGCCAATATAATCCCGAGTCCACAACATTCGTAGCTGTCCGTTGGGGTCCAAAGTGTCCACCACAAGCAAGGGTATAACAAAAATGTAAAACAAACTCCAACTCATGATCAAGAACACACCTCCTAATAACTTGATAACTACACATGCGCCAGAGGTATGGATCATCCCAAACATAATACCGAGACACACTTTTTTAATTTTTAGACTTGATTTTTCTTTAAATTTTTAGGGATTTTAGAGGAAAAAAGGTATTTAACTAAATCTGCATACCACCGATGCGTACCTGAGAGAGAATAAATATTATCATCAGGGAATGTGTCCCGAAGTGGTACGTAGTCCATGGTGTCATCCTCTAGTGTGTGAGTAAGCCTACTCATGTGGTCTGCCACTAAGTTTTCTGACCCCTTTTTTCCTTTATCTCATTATCAAATTCTTAAAGAAGTAGCATCCATCAGATCAGCCTAGGCTTTACATATGGCTTCTTCAAGAGGTACCTCAGAGCTGCATGGCCAGAAAAAAAACTACTATATAGGCCAATAAATATGAATGAAATTTATCTAAATCAAATATGACAGCAAGAAACTCTTATTCAGTGGTTGTGTAGTTTGATTGGGCTGAATCCAATGTCCTCAATGCATAGGCGATCACGTGTGAATATTCCTACTCCCTCTAAGATAAGACATCTCCAACCGCGATGTTGGAGGCATAAAAAAATAATGTCAAAAGGAATCTCCCACCGTGGGGGATGTATGATAGTTGGAATGGTCATACACTTCATTAGATCATCAATGGAAGTCCTGCAAGAATCCTCAAACACAAAATCAGAATCCATTTGAATTAATCGTGACATAGGAAGAGCAATCTTACTGAAATATTTGACGAAGCGCCGATAAATTCCTTCATTCCATAGGAACGATATAACATCACACACCCATGAAGGATTGGGTAAGGATGAAATAATGTCTATCTTAGATCTATCAGCCTCTAACCCATGTTTGAAACTACATGCCCTAAGACAATGACATTCTCTACCATGAAATGACACTTTTCAATGTTCGGGACCAGATTCTTTTCAATATAATGATTCAATACCTTTCCCAAACTATTTAGACATTCATCAAATGAGGATCCATACACTGTAAAATCATCCATAAATACCTCCATGTTGGTCTCAAAAAAATCAGAAAAAATACTCACCATGCATCTCTGGAAGGTACCTAGGGCGTTGAAAATTCCGAACGGCACCCAATGGTAGGCAAATGTGCCAAAGGGATAGGTGAATGTAGTCATATCCTGATCCTCCGGAGCTATAGGAACCTGAAAATATCCAGAAAATCCATCCAAGAATCAATATTGTGTCTTCCCAGCTAGTCTCTCAAGCATCTGATCAATAAATGGGAGGGGGAAATGGTATTTGCGAGTGGAATGATTTAGTTTACTATTGTCAATAAACATACGTTAACTGTTTTGTACCCTCATTAGAACTAACACATCTTTCTCGTTTTTATCAATAGTAACACCACTTTTCTTTGGAACAACCTGAATAGGACTTAGCCAATGAGAATATAAAATGGGATAGATTATACCTGCCTCGAGCAGTTTCTCAGCCTCTTTTTTAAAAACATATAGAAGGGTTGTATTGAGTCTCCTTTGTGGTTGCCTCACTGGTTTATCCTCAACCTCCAATATAATCCAATGCATGAAACACTACTGGAAAACTAACCTATACATTCGGTTTGGAACCATTGGTATTGGCCTCCAAACCATTGGTATAACCTATACCAATAGTTTGGAGAACCATTGACAAGTAAACTTTTTGGAATGGTCTATACCAACAGGTTTCCCATAACCGTTGGTATAGACCTATTCCAACTATTTTGGAAACCGTTGGTATATGTACTATGAAAATCTATACCAACAGTTATGAAACCATTAGTATATGTATTTCAAAAAAAACATTCGCTGGGATTTGATCCCAGGACCCCTAGTTTATCATTGAATGACTTAACCACTAACCTAACATGAATTTTTTGAACATAATTACATAAATATATTTCTATATTCTCATAATTATTTTAAATTTTGATTTATATAATTTTCTAGGTAAGAATATATGATAAAATATCAGAGGATCTATACCAACGATTGTGAAAACCATTGGTATAGGTCTATTCCAATGGTTCTGACAACCGTTGGTATATATCCTTGATTCTGGAGAAATTCTAGGTCGAAGGATGATATCTGGGGGACCTATCCCAACGGTTTGGCCAAACCATTGGGAAAGGTGGCCCAAAAGTGGGCTTTCCCAATGGTTTGGCCAAACCATTGGGAAAGGGGACCTATACCAACGGTTTTTACAAACTGTTGGTATTGAAGGGTTGGTAAAGGTCAGATTTCTAGTAGTGAAAATTGTGGTTCTAATACCTGATATGTCAGCCAAGTTCCACCCGATTGCCCTGATGTTCTCCCTCAAAAGATTCAAAAGTTTTTCTTCATGTTAAAAAAGAATATTGTTAGCAATGATAACAGGTAATTTCTCACAACTTAAAAAGTATGATTATTTGAGATTTGGTAGAAATGGCTTGAGTTCCAATGTAGGGGGGTTGTGTATGGATGGGGTCCTAGAAGGAACTGAATTATATTAACAAAGATCATCAGTATCAGAATATATATCCTCAAAATTGGAAAATAATGCATCAAATCCATCAGCATACACAATAGACATGTCATAATTAGAGATTACATGATTAAAATCAATATATGATTCCATTTCAAAATCAAATCTTAGAGAGTATTGTTCCATAGAAATGGGTGTGGAAGTACACTAAGACATCAAATTAGAACCAATTCTCATAATCTCTCTAAGCATAAGTCAATCCAATTCCAAGGTGTATTTACTTGGTGGTTCAAAATTGGAGATAACAAATGCAGAATGATTCTCTTAGGGGTACTTCGTGGAATCCATAACATTAAACATCACAACTTCATCCCCAAATTCCATGGAAAGTGTACCCTCATTGATATTTATGATAGTTTTTGCAGTTTGGAGGGAGTGCCTACCTATGATAATGGGTTCATGAGAACATACCTGATCATCCTCCTTGTTAAGCACGTAGAAATCTGGTGGAAAGATCATGTCTCTTACCCAGACAAGTACATCCTCAAGAACTCCCACTGGATATGCCGTAACTCTATTCACCAACTGAACCACTACTCTCGTCAGTTTCATCTCACCAACCTGTAATGAATAGAATACATATTGAGTAAACACATTTATGTAAGCTCCCAAATCACAAAGTGCATCAGAAAAGTGTAAATCCATTATGGTTCATGGGATAGTGAATGTCCCGGGATCTGCGCACTCTGTTGGAATTGCTAGAGTTGCTGTAATGAGTGATGAAACATTCCTTCCAAGATTGATCCTCTCATTTCCCTTGATCCCTCTTCTACTGGTACAAAGTTCTTTTAAGACATTCGCATACCTTGGAATTTACTTAATGGCTTCAAGTAGAGTAATGTTGATCTCCACATGCATGAATGTGTCCAAAACCTCCTTTTTCATTGCTTCTTCAGACATCTTCTTAGTTTGAAAAACCCTATTTAGAAAAGTAAGGGGTTTTGGAGGAACATCATTAATCTTTTGCTTATCTTTATTTTTCTCCTCGGGTTTCTCATTAGTTGATGTGGAATTTGGCTTTTTTGGAGTTGTGGTGAATCTTGGTGGAATGGTAGGTGGAGAAGCATCAATTGTTTTCTTCCCACTTCTCAATGTAATTTCACTGAAATTCCCCTTTGGATTTGGAGTGGATTGGGAAGGTATATTTCCAGAATTCTTACTCACAAGTTCATGGAGGGTGGCGGCAATCTAGCCCATTTGAGTCTTTAACACCCTTAGCTCTGAACCATGACTCTTCAGCTCATTCTATTGATAAAGAATAATTTGTTTCAAAAGATCATCTGTATTAGAATCTACTTTTGGTGAGGTATTACTTTTTTGTTGGCTTGATGATTCTTGAGATTCATACCTCGTTTGGGGTTGTTGGAATACATGCTAGTAAGGCGGTGGCTTCTAGATGTTTTGTTAAAAAGGGGGCCTTTGTTGTTGTCCAGAGCCATACCTCATGTCTGGATGATCCTTATAACCTTGGTTGTATATTGTAGAAAATGAATCAAACTTATTTTGGGGGTATGCCTATTGTTGTTGTTGATATGGTCTCCCTGGGAATATTGTTGTGCAATCCTCTGTCTCTTGTAGTTGTGGGAAATTGTTATTTGGGTGGCTTGTCTCAGTGTAAATACCACAAGGCCTCGAAGGAGTTGGTTGGGATGTCTTTTGATCCAAAGAAATCTGCCTCACCATAGTGGTCAATTATTCCAACTTGGTATCAATAAAATTCCTTTCAAGAGAAGAAGGACATACCTGATGTACTCCCCTGACATATGGTGTACCTCTATCGCCAAATTTCAGGGAGTTTTGGACCATCTTGCCGATAAATACATGTGCAGCTACTGGCGTCCTTTTCACCAATTCTCCTGCAGCCGCAACATCCACAATGCTTCTGTCCATAGGTGTGAGTCCTTCATAGAAGTACTGGATGAGTAACTTCTCATTGATTTGGTGATGTGGATAGCTTGCACACAACTTCTTGAATCACTCCCAATACACATACATTGACTCCCCTTGTTCTTGTTTGATCCCCGAGATCTCCATACTAATAGAAGTGGCCCTTGATGCTGGAAAAAATCTCAGCATGAAAAGATGTTTCAAATCGTTCCAACAAGTGACATCTTCAGGTTGTAAATAATACATCCAGTCTTTCACAGCTCTATCAAGTGAGAATGGGAATGCTCTTAATTTGATTTGATTTTCAGAGACATTCCTAGGTTTTAGGGTTGAGAAAACCAGATTAAATTATTTCAAATTTTTATCGGTATCCTCACCACAAAGGCCATGAATCTTTGGAAGTATGTGACATAACCCATATTTTAGTTCAAAGTCCGATTCGAGATTTGGGTATGCAATACAATTTGGTTGACAGTTAATATCAAGTGCAACAAATTCTGTAATGGTTCTATTAAGTTCATTTCCATTGTTGTCATCTATTGTTTATTGTTTTATGGTTGAATTTGAATTGCTTCCAATTTCAATGTTCTGAAATTGGAGTAATTCTCCAACTGGTTTAATGTTGAAACTTCTCGTTGACTGAGAATGTCTGATTCGAGACCTATGGTTACGTTCAATATCAGGGTCAAGATCTAAGAGATCTTTTGGATTATTTTCTGTCACAAACAAAATAAAAATGAAATGAAAGAAATCGGACCATAGTAAAATAAAAATAATAAGTTTGAGTTGATGGTCAAAAAAGAAGTAGAAGAAAATAAAAGAAGAAAAAAACTAGATTGGGTTAAGAAGGAAGAAAGAAGAGAGGAAGAGAATAAAATGTAAAATAAAATAAATACCTCTAATTGGTTGAAATAATTACTTGCCTCGCTGACAATGGCACCAATTTTAAAGAGCACTGATGTGGGTTCCCTCAAATGATTAGTATGATTTTGGGGTACTTAGGTGCAACATAGTGGCTGACCAAGGTCGTCTCTCAAAGGAGGAAGTTAATTAAAACAACTTTTTAGAGGTATTCTAAAAATTAAATTAAATAAAATAAAAACACTAATTTAAAGGATATGGTTTGGTTATAGTTTATAAATATAGAAGAACTTATCTAGAATAAGATTGTATTTTTTTGTTTTTAGTTTTAAAATAAATATCGATTAAAATAACACAATAAAAAGATGTTTTTTAGAAAATATTTAAAAGAAGTAATCGATCTAACTATACCTCTTCATTTACACATTAATAATTATCATTTAAATAAATATCCACTTAATTAGGATCCCATAATTTGTTAACCCTAGAACCCTATAAGATTTAACTTAACAACAAAGATGGAATTACTTAAACCCTAGGCTAGCTTCGGAACACGTAATCGCAACACCCTTCATTGATTATTGTTCTAAGGTTAGATTATGGTTAGTGGTTAATTAGGGCACATATAAATTCTGGAAATTAGGATTAATTGTGTTTATGTATTATATTTGAACACTAAAAATTTATCATGTGTGGTCTTGTATTACAGATTAAGATCGCACTCTCACAATTTACACAAAATCTCGACCTCGCGTGTTTTTGTGTAAATTGTTAAATTGATTTCTTTGTTTCATATAATTTAAAAAATAAATTCATGGATCATATTAAGTGAATTATAGTATATCAATGATTCAAAAAAATTTAATGAAGAGGGTAAATGTTAGATCGATCACTAAAAAAACTACTCTTCCATGGGCGTTGTGGTCATCGTGGAGACGTTTTTCCTGAGAAACGGATTGAAAGGTTATAACCCAATATTGTCTTCACTCTGGATTCCAACCCAACTAATAAGATTAATATAAGAAGAATAGGGAAGAAAACTGAATATTATTTGAAGAAAAATACAATATACAAACAAGAAAGAAAAGAAATACAAAGAGGTGGTGGGAGAGGAGAGCCTTTTTAGAAGAGAGGTTTGGACAAAGCCTTACTTATTAAAAAAGATGTGAGGGGATCCCAAGAGACTCCCTTATATCCAATACTTCCCCAACCCTCTACCAGACCTCCCAAATAGTTAAAACCCCCTTTAAATAGAGTTTGTGAGGGCTAGGGTTACATAACTTTTTAAGTGTTAAATGAAAACTCGGACAAATATTTTATTCCACGTTTCACAACATATTAGACCTAAAAAATCATTAATTATACAGTGTTCTAGATGGGTGGTTTGTGCCAAATCATGTCCCCAAGCTTTCCTCAAAATTTGGGCTCAATCCAAGCCCTTATGAAGAAGATACATCCCAAATGGGGAAGTGATGTCCAATCTGGATTTTTCAGTCCAACTTTGTCTTCATGGCCCATTTAATCCACACATATGCACGATCCAGCTCCCTTGTCTTGAATAGAACTTTTAACCCATTATGTTATAAACACAGTTAACAATTGTAATTCAAAATAGTTTACTGAAAAATATTTATGATCTAAATACTATAGTGAATTTTAAAAGGGTAAAACTGGATTTTTCATCATATTTGCAAATGAATGATCTAATCCCAAATATTCCATAATTTATAATGTCTACCATAGTGTGAGAAAATTATATCATTTATTATCGATAAAATATTCATAAAAATAGTGTTTTATCACCCTAATTTATCCCCTCTCAATATATTTTGTCCCCTTTTAAACATAATAATTGGTATTAGAGGGAATTATTCTTTTATCAGATTTTTTTGCTCTCACTAGGTTCAATCGATTTTTGAAGATAAAGATTCTGTCTCCTCTTATCTTGGTGTTCGATGGATAAGGTAGGAACTTCAAAAAATAATAATAAGTTAGGTGGTATTCCACAATGTGGACGTTTTTATTAAAAAATTGTGATTTAGTCGAAGGAATCCAACAATTGACTAGAGAACGGCTTGGATGAACCAGACAAGGAAAATATTGACCCACTCAATGGCATTGTATTAATGAGTTATGAACTTGAAATCCCAAGTGACATTGAAACAACTGATGATGAATAAACTCCAATAAGTTCAAAAGAAGATGTTGTACATGAAACACAGAAATTCTATCAGAAATCAAATAACGAAATTAAATTTAAATATATCAAGATCTATGCAATGGAAATTTAGGTCAACAATTTAAGAGATTTAAATCAAAGGCTTATTGATGTGGCTACAAATCTAAGGGAGAAGAATGATTCTCATGTTTAAGAACTGTAAAAGATGTCTACAGAGGTAGACAAACTCCATGTTTACTATAAGGGAAGGAGTTTTAAATCAGAATAAATTCATAATCTAGAAGTAAGAAATACTGATATTAATATACATTAATCTGAAATGATACATACGAACCATATGCTATGGAAAGGGAATGTATGTTGTGCTGATTCTATTGCTCAATATAATTTTAAAATAGATAATAAAAGTGAAATAGTTAATATTCTCACATGTGAATAGAAAGATGAGATGATTAATGGTAAGAATCTTTAAGGAGAACTTAATTCTCAACTCGAATCAAGGAATATAAAGAATAAACAACTAGTAGAAGAGCTAATGTTTGTAATGAATGAAGTGAATAAATATAATTACAAAGGAAATAATAAAATAAAGGATTCATTGCACATAATATTTTATTATTCTCTAGTAAGTGATGATGAAAAAGAAAAGAAAATATGTTACATAATAGTAGAAGACTGAAAGGATTGTATATTCCCAAAGGCCACCTATTTTGGGAAAACCTGGTATTGAATACGATGAACCCTATCCCCATAATGTGAGGAAGAGATCCATAAACAGTTCCAGAAATAGAAATCTTCCAATAAGTGCTAAATATAGGCTTAAAAGGATATTATAGGATGTAATGACATCATCTGCTATTTTTATGGGATGAATGGTCATACATCATGTTTTTGTTCATAGACGTTGGAATATATTTCATACTGTGAAGGTAGAAATATTTCTAAATATGAGAATAAAAGTATACTTCTTGAAAATTCTGAAAGGGAACCCTCTCAGAAGAAAGAATCTATCAGATACTATAATTATGGAAGGTAGATACATAATATGAGTATGTTTTAAGAAGCCTTGAAGCTCAATTTCAGAAAATAAAACTCAATTTTTTTCAATATCCCAGCTATGAAATGATTACAAGAGGTATGTTTTTATATGTTGATGTTTTATATGTTTTATACATGGGAATTTTTCAAGATATTTTTACTAGATGAAAGCAGGGAGAGAAAGTGAATTAAAATGGATATCTCTAACTCCTATAGTGTATAATGAGATAGCCTATACCGAAAGACATAATAATAAACTGATAAATTGGGTTATAGCCTTAAATGAAACACAAGGATCTTAAAAAGGTGTATCTAAAACCTCCTCTGTTACACTAAAAATAGATCTATTAGAATAAATGTGAATGGAACTAGATAAAGAAGGGAGGAACCACTCCAGTTATGGGTAAGAAGAATATATGTTCAGAGAAGAAGCCACCACAAGTAAGAAACAGTGTGGTGACTCAAGAAACTGATAAAAAACAATGAATGTCTTTAAAAACATGGTTATCATTCCATAATGATAGAATTAGAGGTAGAGGAATGTTCCCTCCCATGGAAGAAGAATCAAGAGCATAAAATTTGTGGAAAAATTCATTCTCAGAGAATGCCTCATGAAAATGGTAAATAAGTGGGGCACTAAGGATGGAAATTTATACTAATGGTTTTAAACCCCATATTGGTAAAATATACAAGCCTACTAAATAAAAATATTAGAAGAAGACTGAGCATGATTGAAAACAATGTACAAACATTTGTCCAGAATAATTAAAGTTAGTTGGGAAGATGGAACAAGAACATAATGAGTACAATGCTTTGAAAAAATGTATTAATGGTTTTGTCGATCAGCATCAACCATAATCATATTCATGAGGATTCCAGAGATATTCCCTCTCCCTATGTGTTATATAAATACTATCAACTGATGTTTAAGTGTTTTAAGAACAAGGGGAGATACGATACAAGGGGAAGTGGCATCAAAATATTCAGAACGATGATGTGATGTGCTCCAGAATTTCCACTAATTAAAATTAGTAACAATATTTGAATAATTAATATGAAATAATTCCTTAAACATAGTTTATGGTTTACAGACTCCAAAAATGAATGGAGCTTATTGAGATCATTAGATAGTGATTGAGTTATTAAACTTATCTCTTGTATCCTACACCATGTTACGACTTAGTAAGGTTGCATTTTTTGTTTATGGATCATTACAATGTTCCACGGGAGAATAAATGATGTCACTATAGTAGATAATGGATAAAATATTAAACAGAACGATGAAAAAATTCCTCATGAAGTATTTGGATATATGAACTGGGTTCATGCTATAAATGAAGGGACTGATCAAATTGAGAAGAAGAAAACACTAGAAATTGTTCTGAGACCAACATATATGAATTTCATAAAAAAATGGTTCTTTTTCAACAAAATGATTGAATATGGTGTTTTGATTCGAAATAAAGAACAACTAGTGTGAATAGGTTACTCCCAGATAGAGGGAATCAATTTTGACGAAACATTTTCACCCATTGTAAGGATATAGACAATTCGATTATTCCTAGCCATATAAGTGAAAAGAAAGTTCATGTTTTAACAGATGGGAGTCAAGTCATAATTTCTAAATGGGTTTCTAGAAGAAGAAGTTTATATTGAGAATCCAGATAGTTTTCACATCCAAGAAGATGATAACAGAGTTTATTTGCTGAAGAAGGCACTATATGGGTTGAAGCATGCACCCTATGCATGGTATTCGATGCTCAATCAATTTTTGAAGATGTTTGGTTTTCAGTGTGGTGGAGTTTATTAAAATCTCTATGCCAACAATGATTGAGGTCAAAGGATGATGGTGATGATATGATTCAATGAAATATTCTTTGGTGAATCAAATGATGCACAATGTTACACAAGGATTTAATTAAACCCTCATTTCAAAAAATAAATATTCCAAGGAGGTTTTAAGAATATTTGGAATGTATAATTCCAAGGAGATGATGACATAAGTATCTACCGAGATGAATATATCATGGGATGATGATGGCAAAGCAGTCAATGTCATATAATATAGGAAGTTCATTGGAAGTCTGGTGTACTCAACAACAACATAACTAGATATTGTTTTTACCACATTTAATGAAGTGTGGTATCAAGGTAATCCTATGTAAATCCACATGAATTTTGTATAAATAATACCTCAGTATATCAAAGGAATGGTGGATTTCTGTTTGAGGTACAATAAAAAATATTAGCAGGAGTTATTGGGATAAATAAATGCATGTTGGTACATTTTAGCAGATGGCATGAAATAAAAATTAGGAGGTGATTTTTATCAAAGTTTATTTTGTATTTATTATATAAGAAAGAAAAAAGATTGAATTTAATTGAGCACTATAGAAGATAAATATATATTTTAGCTACTAACGACATCACACAATTATTATAGATAATGAAACGTCTTGATGTTATGGGAGTTGATGTGATGTCTTTGATTAGAATCCATTGTGATAATTCAAGTGCTATAAAACTTAACTAAAATCCAGTCTATCAATCAATGATAAATCACATTAAAATCAAGTATAATTTTATCAAGGAATTGGTGGAGCAAGGGCATGTGATGTTGGATTATATGCCTATTTAAATACAGGTTGTGGACCTTATGACAATGGCCTTATACAAAGAAGTGTTTGAGAGGCATCAACTGGCCTAGGGAGTTTTGTTGACTCCCTGCACATTAAAAATTGTGGATGTAAGAACAATCCTTCTCGAAAAATTATGATGTGTTTTTACCTAATATTTTGATATGTTTTCATTACCCTATTGTATACCTCAAAAGAGTGTCCTTCAGGTTCATTGAAAAAGGGTGAAATATTGTAATAGTATAAAATGTCTTAGTAAAGACATGGGGAGATGCAGATAGGTTGAGCATCTTGATAGGGGGAGCAATGATATATGAGGAGTTTTAAATATAAAGATTCTAAATGTGATTGATCGAAGTATATATATCAAAACAAATGGAGTTTTTGATGAATGTTGTTGAGTGGTTTTTAAATGAAGTGATACATTGATTAACTTTTCATGCTACTCTTGTTTCTCACACCGATCATGGCGTATGTGGTCTTAGAGTATTTGTTGAGTAAGTCTTTGATCACTGTCTGAATCTCCAGATTCAAATAGTGGTAGAATATGGAAGGATATTTAATGGAGTATCAAAATGTTATGAGTGGTCAACAAACCCTAAGGGGGAGATTATTCGAAAAAAATACCTCAAGGTAACATTGTAGTATTTTTGGGTATATTGTGTTTGATGAAAAAGAGGATTTCAATGGTATGTTGTGAATTCCAAAGATATTTTTGAAATATTATGTTGACAAAGATCCAAGATGAAGGAATGGACTCCTTGAATTTCTTATAGAAAATTTCATATACAAGGTTACACCATTTCATAGTGTTTTATAAAATTTTAGGGTCCAAAATCTAGAGTTTGGACAACAACGTGAAATATGGATTCATTGAAGATCTCATCAAAATATGAAAAAGTCATAGGTTTTGTAAATATGGGCTTCATGAAGAGTGTTTCATAAAGGATCAAATAATTTTGACGGTGATCTATGTGAACAACGATGAGAATAAAGAATGGAGGTGAGGAGCATCGAAACAGTTAGAAGTTTTGATGGTGATATTTGTTATTATTAAGATAATTGTGAATGGGAAATTAACATGGAGCATTTTGAAATTTTTATCTTTAAAATGTAATATAGAGAGCTCCCTGAAATGGTGTTGACATGGCTGGATGGTTATAGAATCAGTGGAAAACGACTATAAAAAGTACAAGGACCCGACCTTATTAAATTACATAATATTAATTTTTGGTAAGAAATCATTTAATTTTACATTGAAGATATTTTCATGTTTTTATATTTAGATAATTGGGACATAATACATTTATAACCATACACATTTTCACAGAGTAGATACCTTAAAAATGGTTTCCATTTTTTTCTAAACATAGAACATTAAAGCTTAAAACATGATTTATTTGAAAATTATCAAAACATTTAACTTGGCTTCCTTCTTTATATTACACATCCTAATGACCTATGAAAATAATTTAACAAAAACATGGTATGATCAAAAAATTCTTAGTAAGGGATGTAAAAAAGGAAATATCACATTAGTTGATGAATACTTGTAACGTTTGAAAACATTTTTAAAAAGACATGATTGTCACCCATATATATTTAAATTATGAAACCTGAGATTTAAACAAGATCCACACAAACATGAGAACATAAATATAATCATAAAGTTCTCTTGGGGGATTACTTACATAATCTTGTAACCCTCCCGACCACCTTATAATTTTTAACCTTCAAAACAACCTTACAATTTTTATAACCATCAAAGTTACACTTGGAGTAACAATAAAGACTACCTCCTACATACACATACCCAAATAATTTGTGGGAGATATAGGTCCCACCATTAATCATAAATAAATCCCAATAACCAAAACATAATCATACAACATGAATAATTTCATAAAAGAATTGTTGGTGAATATTGTAAAATGGAGTTTAAAAAAAGATTTTAAAGGGAAAATCCCTTAGAAATATCATTTAATTCATGAGAGTCTTAATATAGAGGATGGAATATGAATAAATACTATAAATAAACATAATTCAAAATTATATAAACAAAAACCACCACAAAAAGAAATTTTAATACCACATAAATAACTAAGTAGAAGATTAACCCAAGGAATGGAAATCAGGTTAAGAATTCCATTAACGTGTGTTTGTCTTACTTCCAACTCATTTAAACCTCCTGTATAATAGTTATAAGAGTGTTGTTAATATATTAAAGAATCATATCCATCTTAATAATACCTTATATGATCATTAAATTGCATCATTTCACCCTTTAATTGTTAGTATTTTGTTCCTTCCACAGTTTTGGGTGAGTTCTTTACTAGATTTTCATGATCGGTTAATAATGGGCTGTTCTTGTCGATTGGAAGTGAAAATACAGAATTGGAATGGAACGGTATTAACATATTTCCAGTAACATAATTTATATCCTTTATAATTTTTATGTTTTATATTTGGATGATTTATAAGTTAAAACATTAATGAAGATCGTTTAGATCATTTTAGTTGTTCTTTGATAATAAGGACCTCATATTGTATTATAAATTAAAACCATGTGTACAAAAGAATTACAAAACAATTAAGGAGATATAATAAATATATTATAATCTAGTTCATCCATAAAAATTTTGTAATTACTGTAATTGAAATAATTAATGCAAATTGAAATCACATCATCCATGATGTTGGTAATTCGACACATCACGGACAATGTTTTTATTCCCTGAATAAGTGGGAGAGGAGAAGAATAATGATGAGGAATTTTACATGAACAAGAAAGCATCCAGAATATGAATTATTTATGGATCTTCATGCCTCATGGGTAATAGGAGATGAAGAAATAATATTAAAATAATGCAACTCAAAATAAAAGAATAATTGAGAAATCTTTTACAAAAATTCGATAGCCTAACGACAATGCAACATGGTTTTAGAAAATATTAAAAAGATAGGTGAAAAGGGTCACTCATATAGAAATAAATCATAATAGATAATAGATAAACAATAAAAAGGTAATAAAAAAATGGTATAAAAACTTGAAATTTATACCACATAAAAGAGAACATGAATGGAAATGAATGAAATTGAGAATTTTCTAACCTTGTGGAGTAACTCCTAGAACATGAAAGTTGGGACCTTGGGGGATTGAGGAAAACATGGGAGGAATAATAGGGAGGTAAGGAGGCCATTTCTTCATTTAGAAAGAATTGGTAATGAATTTAATGAATGAATGAGTTGGTATTTATAAAACAAGTGAGGGATTATGTTAATAAATTCCAAGGGACACCTCAATAGTGGTATTTGCAAAACCAAGGGCTTGCCCACGGTATTTTCCCATGGTATTGTTCAATTAGGACACCTCAAATATTATTTAATATTACACATATTGACTAGATTTATTACATCATTATTAAATCATTAATGATTTCATTAACACATCAATACTCAAAATTGTATTTTTGTACTATTCACCAAAAAAATCAAATATTTTAGAAAAATACCCAATATTTACAACTACCATTTATCAACGTATATATTTCATAAATTAAGTCCATTTTTTTAAAATAATTTTTTAAATATCATAAATTTATTTAAAAAATCAGACTTAATTAAAAATTAACAATTTTAAAACTATAACTGCTTTTATATCTCATTGAAAAATTTACCAAATATCATTATCATCAAGCCTTCAGAAAATAAAATAATAATAAAATTTACTATTCATGATGGACATATTACTATTCATATTATTATTCATAAGGGTATGTTACTATTCACTAAAAAACAAGTTATTTCCATTAGACTCCAAATAACTTACTGAACACAATTGTAGATGACTGTTTTCAAAATTCAAAACATAGAAGTAGTAAAATTATGTTTAGAGGCTAGTTATTAATATCTTATTTAGAAAAAAAATTCATGCATTTCTATTTTTTTTAAAACCTAGCAGTGTTACATTATTCCCACCTTCTAGAAATTGTGTCCTTGGATTTTTTATTTACTTATTAAACAAGTGATTGAATCGTTCCCTCATAGCATTTTGAGACTCCAATGTTGATTCTTATACCATGTGGTTTCTACAAAAAACCATTACCTGGTGGATTACCTTATTCTGCAATACCTGTTCCCTTTAATCAAGAATCTGAACCAGTTTCTCATCATAAGAAAGATTCTCTTCTAGTGGTAGTGCTTCTGGGCTCAAGACATGTAATGAATCTAGCACATACATTCTCAACATGGAAAAATTAAAAACATTGTGTACCTGAGACAAACTCAGAGGAAAATCTACTTGGTATGCAACTGTTCCAACTTTCTCTAGGATGTATAAAGGGCTGATGAACTGCATACTTAGCTTTAATTTCTTACCAAAATGAATTACACTTTTCTAAGGAGTGATTAAACAAACATGGTCACCTACGTCGAAAGAGAGGTCTTTCCTTATGTTATATGCATAACAATTCTGCCTTCTCTGAGTTGTCCTCATGTGCTACTAAATCATCATAACTTTCTCATCCACTTCATCTACTAATTATGGCCCCATAAAATTTCATTCACCGACATCATCCCAAAATGCAGGAGTCCTACACTGCTTCCCATATAGTTCCTCGAAAGGTGCCATCTGTATACTGGAATGAAAAATGTTATTATAAGAAAACTCAAGTAAAGAAAAATGTTTATCCCAACTTCTCTGGTAGTCCATTGAACGAGCATGAACCATATCCACTAAATTCTAAATCATTCGTTCTGACTGGCCATCAGATTGCGGATGAAAATATTTACTAAAATTTAATTCTGTGCCCAATGATATCTGAATGCCCTTTGAAAAATAAAAAGTGAACGCAGGATCCTGATCAGATATAATGGAATGAGGATATCCATGTAACCATACAATCTTCTTTAGCTATAATCAAGAATGCTGATCCAAAGACATTATATATTGAATCGAAATAAAATGTGCAGATTTTTTCAGCCGATGAAAAATAACCCAAATCGCATTGTTTCCTCGAATAGTCTTTGTTAGTCCCACCACAATGTCCTTGGATACATTATCCCATTTCCACTCTAGAAATATAAAAGGCTAATGCATTCCTTTCGGTAATTGTCATTCTTCTTTAACCTATTGACATGTCAAACATTTCATGGTAAAATCAGCAATATCTCTATTCATTCCATCCCACCAGTAATACTCTCGAAAGTCTCTTTACATCTTAGTACTGCCAGGATGAACTGATAAGGGAGAACTGTTAGTTTCAGACAATAAGTCATTCATCAAATGGTAATCACAAGGCACACACAACCTTTTTCCAAATCTTAAAACACAATCTTTATCAAGATTAAATTCTGGAGACATACCCATTTTAACCAATTCTACCTTTTTCTGTAGCCCACAGTCTTTCTTCTGCGCTTGCTTAATTATATTTGATAATGATGACTGCACTGAAACCTGAGACAAAATTGATTTATTCCCCACCCCAAAACTTCTAATCCAAAATTCATCAAGTCATTAATCAATGGATCATGTTATAAATATAACATGGTCAATGATTCATGATGTTTTCAACCCAAGGAATCCACCACATTGTTTTCTTTAATAGGATTGTAATTGATCGTCAAATCATAACCCTTTATTAGTTCTAACCATCTTCTCTACCTTCTGTTTAATTCATTATAAGTAAATATATACTTCATAATTTTATGGTCAATATATATTTGACATTTGGATCTGTATAAATAATGCCTCCAAATTTTAAAATAAAAAACAACAGCTACCAATTCCAAATCATTTGTTGGATAATTTAACTAATGAGATTTATGTTGTCTTGAATCATAAGAAATTACCTGATCATTATACATAAAAACACAACAAATTCCCTTCAATAAAGCATCAATCTAGATGATAGACTCAAAATTTCGGGAAGGTAAGACCAAAATTAGAGCATTCACCAATCTCTTATTCAATTCTTGAAAATAAACATCACATTATTCATTCCGATCAAATTAAAACCCTTTTCGGGGTAACATAGTTATCGGGCTAGATAACTATTCAAATTTCTTAGAAAACCATCAGTAATAACCCACCAATTTAGGAGAAATACGAATCTCTTTAAAATTTGAAGGTCTTGGCCATTCATCAACTACATTTGTTTTGGATGGAACAACTATTATTCCTTCCATATTTACAATATTCCCCAGAAAAAAATATGTTGCAACCAAAAATCACACATGCTGAATTTTCCATACAGTTTATATTTTTAAGGATTTGAAAACAACCCTTAGATGTTTTTAATGCTCATATTTATTTTTAGTAAATAATAGAATTCCATTAATAAACACAACCACAAACATATCAAAGAACTCATGAAATATTCTATTCATAAGATTCATGAATAAAGTAGGTGCATTAGTTATCCCAAACAGGATGACCAAAAATTCATAATGCCCATATCTAGTATGAAAGGCTATTTTCAGGATGTCATCATCCTTCACCAACAACTGATGGTATCAAGATCTCAATTCAATCTTGGAAAAGTAATGGGCTCCCTGGAGCTAATCAAACAAGTCATCGATGTGAGGAAAATGATAATTGTTTTTAATTGTGATGGTATTCAATGCTTTATAATCAATTCAATGTCTCATGGAATGATATTTATTTTTAAATAACAAAATAAGAGATCCCTATGGTGAAGTGCTAGGAAAAATTAAGACTTTATCAAGAATATCATGCAACTGATTTTTTAATTCAAGAAGTTCTATTTGAGCTATACGATATGGGTGTTTTGAAATTATCTTAGCATCAAGAACTAAGTCAATAATTAATTCAACTTCATGATTATGTATTACACTAGGAAACTCATGAGAAAAAACATCAATGTATCAATTTACCACAAGCACATCATCAATATGAACAGTTCCCTTATTTTCAACAATATGAGCAAGATAGCATTCATTTACATCTTTCCAAAGTTTATCATATTCCTGATAGGTTATCAATTGTATGGGTTCATTCTTGTATAAAAACTAAAACACTTTCTAAAAAACAACTTATATAGTTCTACAGTCACTCATAGTATGATAAATAGATATCCAATACATTCCCTAGATAACATCAAACTAGACTAAGGGAAAAACAACAAGGTTCATAGGTAAAGTATTTCCACAGACCATAATAGAATGATTCCTCTAATTCCTCTTTAATATAATATTTCTCCTAGTGTTTTAACAAAAAGTTTTAGTTTCATTTGTTTAGGTGATATTTCCACTTTACCTGAAAATTTTTTAGAGGTGAAGGAATGTGTAGACCCCGTATCAAACAAAAATTTAGAAAAATATGAGTAAACTAAAAAAGTACCGAATACAATTTCATTGTATAGACCATCATTTTATAACATAGTCACAAAAGATATCACTACACCATTATGCTTATATTCATGCTTCTTTGCAGCATTTGGATCTCTCTTTGCGTAGGAATTTCCATAGTGACCTATCTCACCACATTTAAATCACTTTACAATTTTATTATCAGGATTAGTCATTGGATAATATTCATTACAATCTCGGGTCATATGTCCAAACTTACCATATTTAAAAATCTTCTCAGTTTTTCTAAGACATTCCCCATGATGTTTCTTGCCACATTATTCACAAAATGGAAATTGGATTTTCTTACCATCCTATTTGTTTTGTTGATTCTTACCCATTGCATGCCATCTATACCTATGCATCTTCTTATTGACAAAATGAACACAATAATCATCAAAATCCATCTCTACCCTCTCAGCACATCTAAAAAGATTCTCACAACCATTGAATTCATGAGAGGCCAACACCCTTCGACACCATGGCTTCAATGCTGAGGAAAAGTGGTTCATTTTTCTATCAAGATCCAGAATAATATTTGGAGCATACCTCACGAGTCAAGTGATGTTTGATTCATAGATAGACACTTAATATTCCTCCCTTTTATTTAATTAATGGAATTTCATCTCCACCCAATGCCGCATCAACTTAGGAAAATATTTTTCAAGGGAAAGACTTTTAAATTCATCCCACTCTAAGGAATAAATATCCTCTCCATCCTTGATATTCTTTACCATTGACCACCACTGATCAGCTTCACCGCCAAAATGATAAATGACAAGACTTGCCTTTTGATTATCTAAACATCCCATAACATTGAATATCTTTTCACGGGCTTTAATCCAGCCTTCAGCCAATACTAGAACAAAAGATCCATTAAAAGCAGGAGGTTGTTGTCTCATAAAATATTCCACTATTTTCATGATCTGTTGTATTATCTAGGGTTTTTCTCTAGCATGGATACCACAACCATTTATTTCTTGAATAAGTTGAGCCTTAACTGTCACAAACTACTCTGTTCCAATCCCAACCATTATGGGCTGCAGATTCAGAAGGATGTCATTCTATCGGTGCCTCTCCTCTTCAGCTTCCCTATTTCTTCTACGGAAAACCATTATACAAAAACATGACATAGATGAAGAAACTTGGTAATCCTTAAATTATTTAACATTTCAAATTACCATGGAGTCAAAATTATTTACGGTATTCTTTTAACAACATACCCCCCCTAAAGTTTCCTAAAACACCCCCTGATACAAACTATAATGACCCACACTTATTACATTACATAATTTTTATTTTACAAAAGAAAAAATTTCCTTTTACATTGAAAACATTTTCATGTTTAGAGAAATATTGAATTGGGGCATAATACATTCATAACCTTACACATTGTTATTGAGTGGATACCATAAAAATAGATTCCATTTTCTTCAAAATATAAAACATTAAATCTTAAAACATGATTTCATTGAAAATTCTTCAAGCATTTAACAAGGATTATTTCTGTGTCTTACACATCCTTATAAAAAATAAAAATAATTTACAAAAACATGGGATAAGTAAAAAAACCTCAGTATTGGATGTAAATGAAAGAAAGAGCATATTATTCCATTAATACTTGTAACGTATGAAAACATTTTCAAAAAGACATGATTATCACCCATATATACATACTTTGTGAAACATTGGATTTAAAAAAGATCCAAAAAAACATGAGAACATAAATGTAATCATATAGGTATCTTTTTAAATTAAAAACATAATCTTGTAACCCTCTTGACGACCTTATAATTTGTAATCATCGTAGCTACCTTAAAATTTGTGTAACTGTCGCAGTTACACTTGGTGTAACCATACGACCAACCTCCAACATACACATACCCAATGAATTGGAGGGAGATATAGGTCTCACCCTTAATCCTAAATAATTCCCAATATACAGAATATAATCATACAACATGAATAATTCAACAAAATCATGGTTTTGGAATGTTGTAAGATAGAGTTTAAAAAAAGATTTTAAAGGGAAATCCCCTTAGAAATATCTTATAGTTCAAGTGAGACTTAATATAGTGGATGGAATATTTATAAACACTGTAAATATCCATAATTAATCATAATATAATCAAAATCCACCACAAAAATAATTTTAATACCACATAAATAATGAAGTAGAGGGTTAACCCAATGAATAGAAATCAGGTTAAGAATTCCCTTACCTCGGGTTTGTCTTACATCCACCTAGTTTAAAACTTCGGTATAATAGTTATAATAGTGTTATTAATATATTAAAGAATCATATATATATTTATAATACCTTATATGATCATTTAATTACACAATTTCACGCTTTAATTATTAGTATTTTGTTCCTTGCACTGTTTTGGGATAGTTCCTAACAAAATTTTCATGATCGGTTCATAATGGGTTGTTCTTGTCGATTGGAATTGAAACTCTAGAATTGGACTGGAAAGGTATTTAAATATTTCAAGTACCATAATTTATACCATTTAACATTTTTATGTTTTACATGAGGATGATTCATAAGTTAAAACATTAATGATGTTTGTTTAGATCATTTTAGTGGTTTTTTTATAATAACGACCTCATTTTGTCTTATAAATTAAAACCATGAGTAGAAAAGAATTACAGAACTATGAATGAGACATAATAAATATATTATATCTTGGTTCAACAATAAAAATGGTTTCATGAATAGACTTGAAATAATTAATTAAAAATTGAAATCAGATCATCCACAATGTTGGTAATTCAACACATCAGAGACTATGTTTTTATTCCTTGAATAAGTGGGAGAGGAGAAGAATAATGATGATGAATTTTCCATGAAAATTAAAACATCCAAAATATACATTATTAATGTATCTTTCATTCCTCTTTGGTAAGAGTATATGAGGAAGGAATAAGAAAAGAAACGAACTCAAAATAAAATAATAATTGAGAAATCCCTTACAAATATTTGGCAACCTAATGACTATGAAACATGGTTTCAGAAAATATTAAAAACAGAGGGTACAAGGTTCAACCATCCCAAAATTAATCATAATAAATAATAATTAATTAATAATAATGAAATAATAAAATTTTATGTAAACTTGAATGTTATACCACATAAAAGAGAACTTTAATGGAAAAGGAAGAAATTGTGAATTTTCTTATCGTGTAGAGTAACTCCTAGAACATGAAGGTTGGGACCTAGGGGTCTTGAGTATGCCTTGGGAGGACTATTAGGGAGGTAAAGAGGCCATAGTTTCGTTGAGGAATAATCTAGAATTAATTTAATAAAGTAATGGGTTGGTATTTATAGAAAAAGTGATGGATTATTTTAATAATTTCCAAGGGACACCTCAATAGCGGTATTTTCCAAACCATGGGATTTACCAGGGTATTATCCACTAGGGAAAACTCTCATCTTATTTAACTATAAACAAGTCAACCATATTTATTACACCATTATTACATCAATAATGATGTCATTATCAAACTGAAACCCAAAACAATATTTTTTTTACTATTCACTGAAAAATAATCTCTTTCAGAAAAATCCCCAAAATTCACCAAAACCATTTATTGACGTGTAGAACTAAAAAACGAATTATATTTTTTGAAAATAATTTTCTAAATTCAATTAATTTATTTTTTAAATAAAATCATACTTAATTCAAAAATTAAAATTTTTAAAACTATCACTACTTTTATATCACATTGAAAAATTATACCAAATGTCATTATTTTCAAGACATAAGAGAATAAAATAATAATAAAATTTACTATTCATTATGGTCATATTACTATTCATAAGGGTATGTTACTATTCACCAAAAAACAAGTTGGTTCCATTAGACTCCAAATAACATAATGAACACAAATTTAAATGACCGTTTTTCAAAAATCAAAACATAAAATCAATTAAATTATGTTTAAAGGATAGTTATAATTATCTACCTTAGAAAAATTTTCATGCATTTCAACTTAATTTTAGAAAACCTTGGGGTGTTACAAACAGTCCTATACCCCCTTTAGAAAATAAGGTATAGATAACGAAAATTATAAATCTTTCAAATCGGGATGGTAGTACTCCCATGGTGTTACAAGAGGGGTGGTTCATAAAGGTGATATGAGAAGGAGTTCACGAAGGCTGTAAATGAAAACCAAATGTTTTAACCATTGTGAAAGTAATGGAATTTATGAAGGCCAAGTAATCTTTTCAAAAATAGATGATCTTCATGAAGGTTAGTTGAGATTCATGAAGGACATGTGATTCATGATGGCTAAGTGAGCTTCACAAAATAAAGAACGTTCAAGAAAGTAGATTGAGCTTCGTGAAAGGAGAAGCTTCACAATGGTAGTGTGCATTACAGAAGAATTTTAAAAGGGATTACCCTATGAAATTTGCTAAAGTGGGAGTCATCTATTAAATGAATGTAAAATCTCAATAGAGCATATACCTAAAATTAATAATGTGTGAATTAATGAACATGAAAGGGCCCTACAAGTATATAAACCATGGATGAATCGCTTCCAAGAATATTGAGTGAAGGAAGAGTAAGAAGGTGATCCATTCAACCAGTAGTGAGCTAGAGAAAGAGACATATGGAGTGACCCATTTGAATGCAGTGAGAAAACACTAAACCTTATAAAGGCAATGAGCCTGGGAATCAAAGTGTTCTTGCCCGAACATCATTATTGTCAGTGAGCCATAGAGAATTTTTTTACTATCAAAGCATCACTGTTGTTTGCTCCTTGGATGTAGGCCAGTGGGGGTGAACCAACTAAAAATCACATCATCCTTGTGATTTTTTTCCTATGTTACATTCAAAGATTCATCATCAAATAAACAAGGAAAAAATTAGATCATTAACACTTCAGTGAGAACAATGTGACCCTTATAAAAAAAGTTCAAGATCTAGTGGGCCATGCATAATTTTGAAAAGAATATCCATATCCAAATAGCTTCCCCCAAATTAGGGAATCATGGACACTTTTGGACCTAACAATGACATAGAGGTAGAACTGCACACTTGGTTTGTCACTCAGGGGGATATTCTTTTGTCAGTTCACATTCTATCTATTGAAAAATTATGAAGGATATAATTATGATGTTATATAACTAGGTTAGAGAATAAAATCAGTAAATGTCCTTGAATAAAAAATAACATAAGAAAGATAGTCATATATTTAACCAAAATTATATTATATTAAAACTGAAGGGGTCATAAGGGATAAAATCTTTATATTGATGTTTTCATATTCATATTTTTGATATTATCATAACAATTTTGGTTTTAGTATTTAATTAAAACATGAACATGAAAATGAAGCATAGAAAAGTACATTTATATAAACCCTTATGTCTTATAACCAAACCAAATGGAATATTTTAATGATATGAAATATTAGTATATACATGTTATGATGGAAAAGTTGATTTTCCTAGTCATACTTAATAAATCCATGTTTATATCTTAATAAAAATTAAATGTTTAATTTATTATATATTTACATTATTGAGTGAATCTTTTAAATGATATCATGGTATATTCATGAAGTTATTAGGATTTTGTGTAGCATATATGGATTTTTCTTCATTAAATTTTCATTAATAGAGTGGAAAAATATATTAAATAATATCTATATCCTTGATAATTAATTTTATGACATTGTTATAATTTTAGAGATAACTATTTAGGAAAACATGATTGAGGGATGGAAAACCCTTTTCTTCTAATGGATTATTGATTTTTACGAAAAGTTAGTTAGATAATATTTATAATATTGGAATTAATTATTTATTTAATAAAATAGATGTCCATTGTATTTTGGTGAAATTTTTGCTCATTTTTTGGACTATTGACTAGTGTTTGACCTTATAATATAGTGTTTAATTCCATTTTAGGGGAAAATATAGACTTAATTTCTGGAAGAATATATAGCGTCACTTGTTTTAATGTATTGGAGGTTCCAATGGATTTAAAAAAGGTATATTTTGGAGAATGTATGATTGGGGTATAAATATATAATCAATTATATGATTCTATGAAAGAATAATTTTGTTTTAAGTAAGATAAATATCTTAATTTACTATGTGAGAGAAATGTATATATCATATTAAGGGTTATAATCCAAATTTAAATACTTTAATACTACCCTCACCAACTTTCATTAATGAGTAATAATTAAAATTGTGACTATATTATTTATTTAAGTTGTAGAATACAATTACCAGATATTTTTCTACATAATTTTTACATTAAAAAAATCTATGTTCTATAGATTGTTCTAAATGAAACACCGAACAAATAAATTTTTTTGATATGTTAATATAATTTTTTTCTGTCATAATATAACCATTAAATTAGAAGGTATAAAGAATGTAATAATATTATGAAATCTAAGAATAAAATAGTAATTAATGGCATTGGGTAGTTAACGTATTCCCTATTAAGATCATTTTTATGATCATAGGAAGGTAGTTACATCACTAGGGTTTTCCTTATACCAGTCTCAAGACAAAATTTAACAATTGCATTGTCAATGAAATTGAATATGAGATAAGTCCAATGTCAAGGAAATTTCAATGAGATGTACTCTAGTGGAATAACTACCCTCAACTTCCATTGCAGATTAACTTATGATTATATCCTATATAGATATTTTAAGGGGATATGTAACAAGATATTAATATGATATAATCTAGTAATTATTATTGTAACATTTTATTTATCAAATATATTTTATACATTTCTCATTTTTAAATATAAATAAAATTTTATTTACTTACTAATGCATTGATTAAATTAATGAGATAATTTTATGATTTTGTGTGTGTGAATTATTTAAAGAAAATTAATATATTATATATATTTATATTTATTTATTGAATATATATATATATTATAATAAAACTGGTTTTAATTGTAATTTATAGTAAATAGGAATAAAAATTGAGGATACTTTGGAAACTTATTTTCTCATTATAATATATGATTTTATTTATAAACCAAAATAAAAAAATTTGAAATTTGAAATTGGGAAAATAAAATTCATTTTTGTTTTTATAATTTCAATATTAATTTATATTTAATTTTTTATATTTTTCTAAAATAATTGGGTTTAAAGTGAATAGTGAAAAATATCATCTATATAAAGAGGATGGTTTTTTGAAATTATTAGTATATAAGTATGAATTTGATATTTATTAATGCCTTTTATAAATTAAATATTTATGATATATGGATAATTTGATATTTTTTGTTTTTGTATTTTATAATCCTATATTTGATATTTTATAATTTAAGTAACATTTTCTTAAAATTTGTTTTTATACACTATATATAAATTATTTTAAAATGATTTTTTTTCAATTTTATAAATTGAATCATATAAAATGATTGAATATTTTAATCTACATTTTCACATTATTTAATGAGGTTAATTTAATTTATATGCATAAAATTAATTCAGTACAATAAATTTTAGTTACCATAGTAAAATATTTATTTTTCAAAGAATGGTAATAATATAAATATTGTGTATTTTATTTTAAATTAAAGGGATATATTTTAAACATTCATAGAAGGTGTTGTACCACTGAGATAGAGGTGGGTGAATTATAAGTGTTTGTTTTATTTTTTTCTTTCATTATAAAATAACCTTTATGGACCATTAGGATCTGATCCACCCTTATAATGACTTAGCCTTTAGCGAGTGCAGTAAAATTAAATTGCATAGAAACACAATATTTTTACAAGGATCAGCCTTAAAATGAGCCTAGTTTTTGATGTGATTGGTTACTCTCCCCAATAACATATTTTCCACTATACCATAAGTGGTTACAAAATACATTAATTCACTAGCATAGAATCCCACTATGCTTTCCATAGTCTCGTTGGAAAAACAGTTTCACATGATTTTTTACAAAAATGATTATAAAAAAACAAAAGAATGATAAATATTGAATGTTGACCAGTTCTACAATAACTAATGAATATCATTATTTCAAGCCTTAAATATAAATAAAATATTATATTCTCACTAACTAAAGAATTATACTAAATAGATTCTTCATCAAATATTCAGCCTCTTCACTCCTCAATTATTTCCTACTCAAAATAGTAATCCAAATAATATTTATGTGCATGAAATAATTTTGGAATAGCATGTATTTATTTTAGAGGACTACCTATAAAAGAATTCACTACATTAAAAATTGATTTCATCATTCAAATATAGTAATGTATACTATATGTAATACATTTTTATTCCTTTGTAAGGATCTTCTCAACTATGTGAGAGATAAATAATCTTCAAAATATTTTATTGCTTTAAACATTAGTGGTACTGTACACTTATTTGTGTTTCTCAAAATGATTATTATGTATCTTCTCTCACTTATATTGAGAGGTAACCAGTTATTTATAATAAAATATAAACCGATTATTTTGTGTCGTTATCGCACGGTAATACTACCATTGTTCATAACAGTTTTCAATGTGGTTCATTAGAGACCTCAATTATACCTATGTACACCTCATATGTAAACTACTATAGTCTTAAAATATTATTATCTTCTCATATAGGATTAATATCTACAATAAATGCACTACTGCATGAATTATAAAAGTCTGCATATTTCTTAGAAACTTCATTTACAGTCAAAAGGAACTAAATCTATCTATAAAGTATACTGCATATATAAACTATTTTATCTATGAAGTTCTTGTCTACAATTAACCTTTTGTGAACTATATGGGTACCTAAAAATTATTATAACTGTGAACTTAATGGTGAAATAAAACTATCTAAAATCCTTCGTCATGGAGAACCACTACACACAATGGAACTATATATGTGGAGAATAGTCTAAGTAGCTTCACCGTGAACTATATCACCCATGAACATCATGTAGTTTTCTTATAATTACAGAATATTTAATCACTATGAATCATTCCTTCAGGGCTCAATTTACTCATACATGAATCATTCATTCACATGAATCTGTGAACTATTTTAAAAATCTTTTCATTTATTCTTTGGAGGCAATCATCACTATTGCAAAGAAAAATATGCTTAAGAAAATCATCCATGGATGATTTTATAACTGTCAAGAGTTAAATAATATCTCATGTGGTAGTATAGTTCATGGGTTATTAGTTATTCAAACCAAAGTACAAATGGTGCTTCGTCTTTGAAGGAAAATATTATGGGAGGTAGAATATTTCTCCAAAATTGTTGGACCATCCTTATTTGAACACGTCTATTAGACTGAATAGCCTCTATTACTTCAGTATTTTTAATGGGTTGGTGAACAATACCAGTGTACATTTATCCCACATAAAAATTGAATGACATAGGAGTTCACTATATAAAGTAACTTCCTCTTCTACCACTCAAAAATATCCTCTCCCCCACCCGGCACTACCTGTATCAGTTCTACTCACATTCATGCCACCCTGCATTGTGGAACTACCACTCTTATTCACCTATATATGGGCACCTATGTGGGAGCACATTCACCCACTATTTTTGTTGTGGTTGGCCTAGGATGGTTCCCTTAGCTATGGCCGACCATCCAGGGTAACATATGTAGATGAAGTTGATTCATTATGGGACGAACTTAGGTTGGATATATTTTTTAATTTATCCATAAATAAAAATATACTTAGTAAATATTAAGTACAAAGATCATAATTAAATATTAATCAACCATTTATACTCTTCAAATCCTAAATTCTACTTCTTTCATATGTTTTAATCTTTTTGAAACCAACGTGTTATTATTGAAACATGTATTATACATTTATTATCAACATAATAATCATCACAACATTAATACCAAGAACAATTATCCAAGAGTGACATCAAATGCTAGATAAATAATAATTTTCGCAGCATGACATCTAATGAAATTAAAAGAATCAATACAAGTTAACTATGAAACACCACTTCATCGATATCAATTCACCACACATCACCTCTTCATCCATAATAATTCTCTAGAAATCACCACTTCATAAACATATCTACACACTATGACAAAAAATGCAACACTATGTTTAAAAAACCTAGAACTTTTGTTTTTTTAGCATCCATTCACATATATCATCACATATATTCTGATAAAATTTAATATGTTTGTGTGTTTATTTACTCCCCCTTATTGAAAACCATATTAAAAGGGTAACTTTTGTCTTCTTAACTCTTCATTATACTTAAAACAAATCTTCTATTTATCTTAAAAGAAATATATCACATGATATTTGGAAAAGTGACTTTAGTTAATCACCTATAAGTCTAAATGGGATAACCCAATGTAGAAAAGAAGAGAGATATAACCAATTGTATATTAGAAATATTTCAAATATTCAGGTATGTGAAATCAAGATGGAAGACACTTAAAAAATACAATATTCTTTACATACATTATAAACACGTCCAAAATTTCATGTGCACAATAAGTATTATCTATTTTATTAGAATTCTAATCAACAAAGTACACGATTTCGATACATACAATTTATAAAGATATAGTAGTGTGACTAGATAACTCAATCATTATAAATACTCCTCCTTATGAGATAAATCCACATTCATCAACGTGGAATTAATTGAAATCCAAGATAAAAATAACACATCCTTCAATTCCACACATTGTTAACACAATTCACATAAATGAATAGGGAATAATGAGGAAACACTGGATAGCCTTCAATTGTGTAGAGAATTCTGAACATTATGTTGTATCCTCAACTCAACAAACCTCTCTTTTGGCATTACATTGGTAAAAATATATAGAACCCGATATTTTTTAGAAATTTATTCATGAATGATATTTCCTCCGGCCACCTTTAATTTTATAAAATGATACCTTATATCAATATAATTAGATATTGAATGTTGTATTGGATTTTTAGATAATCCAATATCACATTGATTATCACATGAAATATTTAGTTGTCTTTTAATCTAAAATTTAAAATATGATAATTGTACCTGAATTGAAATTATTTATGTACATGCATGTGTAGATGAAACATATTCATCCTCAACCATGCTCAATGTTACTAAATTTTTCTTCTTTTTATACCATATGACACAACCTTCTCGCAGAAATAAGGTTCCACCTGATGTTGATCTTATGTCAGTACAATCACCTACCCAATCATTGTTTTTAAACCCCAATAACTTCAAATCTACACTATGTCTATGTAATATCCCATAGTAAAAAAGTTAATTTATTATATTTAAGAATTTTTTTAGCATACAGAAAGTGAGAGTATTTATATCTCATAATTATTTTAGCATAAAAAAAGATAGAGTTATTTGGATCACTCTAAAATATGGCACATAGAGTCAAAACATATATTATGTATGGCCTTGATGTTGTGAGACCAAACAGACTTCCAATGAATCTTATGAATTATTTTTGATTAACACTATTTTCAGTTTCATCCTTGTATAATTTATTTCTATCTGATATGGGTGTTAAAACTTCTTGTTAATTTTCTATTAAAAACTTTTTGAACAACTACATGGCATATTTTCTAATGATAGAAATATGGAATTTGGTTTCTTCTAAATTGAAAATCCTTGAAAATATATAATATGACGAATAATGGAAATTTTTAAAAATAATTTTCTCGTAAATTATTAAATTAAACCTTCAATTTTCATTGGAATATATGATGTCATCCACATATATAGTGACTATGAGTGTACCCTTATACATATCTCTCATAGAAGTATTACTATCAACTATTCCTTTTAAAATCATTATATATTTTTTAAAACCATTTAATTTGGAATACAAGGATCTAGGGTCCTACTAGAAATCATAAAAATATTTTCTTATCATTTATACATTATAGACATCATTTTCTAAAACAAACCATCATGTTTTTTAGTACAAACATTTCGTTAAATATAACCATTTAGAAACGAAGATTTCACATCCATATGATAAAATTTATAATTTATTTGTGCTTTAACTGCTAAAAACATTATAATATTTTCCTTTTTTTCCAGTGGTGAAAAATTTTCTTCAATGTCAATTCCTTTCACATGAGAATATTATTTTCATACCAGTTATGAATTATTCTTTGATACTTGACCTTTCTCATTTTTCTTATTTCTAAAACCAAGTTGGTACCAAAAATATTTTTTTAGTTCTAGATACAATATCGTATGTGGACTTATTTTCAATTTTATAAACCTCCTCATGCATAGATTTTATCCATTTCTCATTAAAATTTACTTCTTCCACTATTTGAGATTAAACATGAGGAATAAGTGCAACATTATTCTCAATTATCAGTAGTCTTATTATTATAATTTGAAACTACTGGTTTCCAAATATATTTTTAGTCTCAATATGTTTCTTTAAATTTTCAAACCACTTTATTTCATTTGCTTTAGATTCTTCATTGTCTCTAGTATGTTCATAATTAACATCATTATTGGTTGACTATTTCTTAATAATTTCATCCTTTTTATATTCCATTATCATATCATTTTATACTGGATATTATAAATCTACATTAACTAGGATAATTGATTTGATCTTATTTAAAATTATTTTTGAATCACAGTATTCAACCATCTTCTTTATCCGTTTATTCCAACATCTATATCCATTACCATCAGATAGTTATCCCATGAAAAATCCTTCATCTTCATTTTATTAAAATTTTCATATATTTATGGTTATAATTTTGATAATGAATAGGATTATAAAAAAAATAAAGTATTTAATAGTTAGATCATTATTTTACCATAATTTATATGTTTTATTTTGTGTTTCTGGTCTCAGAAGACATATGTTCTGTATAGGTATGATAATAAAAAATTATTCTATCCATAAAAACATTTTTTACATGTGTTCAACTAATATTCTTCTTCCCATCCCAACAATGCTTTTGTTATTTCTTTCTCCTACACCATTTTTAATGTGGAGTGTACATGACATGTTGTACTCATGCTTGATTCCATATTTGTATAGATAACATTCAAAATCATCACATGTAAACTCATTTTTAATATCTAATCTCAACTTCCTGATATAAGTACCCATTTCATTCTCAGATTCCCCTTTAAAATTCCTGAATATTTTGGTTATCTCTAGCTTATTCTTGATGAACATGAAATTAGTCATTCATGTGTAGTCATCAATAAACGTTTTGAAATATAGATCATATCCTTTATAACATTGTCTCATTGGGACTCATAAGTCGAAATGAATAATTTCAAGGGGCCTAGAAGATAGTATGTCCACTCCTTTGTGTGAAAATTTATGTAATTTCCCATTTTGACATGTTTCACAGATATCATCACATTCCCATTTAAGCTATAAAATATATCTCACAATATCATGCATCATGATTTTTCTAATACTTCTTTGTCCAAGATGGATTAGACTTCCATTCCAGAGGATGTTTTCATCCATGGCACTCAAATAACCTAAATCTATAGAATCACCAATTTAAAAAATATTACCATTTCTCCAATTTCCTTAAGTGATAATTATTACATGCTTTGTGATTGTGATGATACATGAGTACTTTTTTAATAAAACATCATGTCCATCATCAAAAATTTGTATTACACTAAAAAAATTGTTCTTCATACCTTCAAAAAATACATATTATTAGACTTTATATTTTAAGATTCAATCATTACATTTCCAACTCCCTTGATTTTTATTGAAAAATCATTTCCAAAGGGCAATGCCCCTACTTTATGATTCTCAATGTGTCCAAAATATTTTGTATGACTAGTCATGTGTGATGAACATCCACTATAAATAATATACACTTGGTTTTTATTCTCGATTTCAGACAAAAAAATCAGAAAAACATGAATTTTATTCAATCATTTTATAAACTCCCTTACCTTTCATAATTTTGGAAGTTTATTTAGGAAAAATACTCATACAGTTTTCGGCAATATGACCTTATTGATCACATGTTCCATATAATTATTCTAAAAAGTAAAATTTATTCTACTTTGATGAATAGGATGAATTTCTCTTAACTACTTACTTATATTCATAATTTTCTCTCCTATTCTAAGAATAGTCCCCCCTTGGTTCATGTATCATGTCTAGTATGGACATGTAATACCAAAATGAATACGATTTATGGAAAAAAACTCCACAACTCTAGCAGCGTCCTCTGAATATTGATATCCACAAATAAAAATAGCACTTCCCTGGTGATTGATGTTGTTGACATTCCATAAATTGAGATTGTCTCTGTTCAAATGGGAAAAAATATTCTATGATAATTAGAAGATAATTTCTCACTTGTCTTCATGTTCTATAATTTTCAATATTTTTTAGACCAAAATTTTTAGAGATAATAGATGTAATTTGATATTTATAGAGTGTTAAATTTACATGTTTCTTTAAACCCCCTTTTCACTAGTTTTTAATGATTATGATTTGATGTCAAAAACATTTCTAAAATATTCTTTGATATTTTTCAAAATTTTATGTTATTTTATAAATTATGATTGAGTATTCAACTATTATTATTCTTTCAGAGAGGGTTTTTAGTCAAGGTCCTTTACGACTTTTCCATTTCATCCAATTTAAATTTGTGTATTTTTATTTATTAAATGTAACGAATATATTTCTTCACACACTCTTCTATATCCTCAGTTATATTTTATTTTTCTTTCCATACTTATATTTTCTCCTAATTTAGCTTTATTTTTTACTGAATAAAATTTTCTAATTCATTTTTCAACATGTTCTCTAGATCGGTCCATTCACTATTATCATCGTTACATTCTGAAGTATTGAATGAATTTTCAACATGAGCCATGAACATTGTTTCATAACTTTATTTGATGCATGTATTAGTGTAAGATTCATCTTCTCTGCTCACTAAAGTTATTCTTTTAATTTTTTTTATTTCGTCCATCAAATATGGTTGTGCCTTTTATGTTATTCCCCTATTTCTTTTTAAGGTGTTTTCATCATCTGTCTTATGTTCCACATGATTTTTTTATGAAATATTTTCAAAGAAATGTCCAATGTCCTTAAAAGTGTAATACCTTGGTAGTAATTTACATTTAATCCTAAGCATACCCTTCTGGAATATTTTTTATACATGAGTAATTATTTTGTTAAAATATTTATTTTCATTTTCATTATTATATTCACTTGATTATGACATTTCATCATCTATGATTTTGAGCATTCTCATAGCTTCAAAATCAATCTAATCTTTGATCTTATTTTTTAAAACTTGGATCATTTTCATTTAATATAAAATGAGTATGTTATGTAATTCATCATGATTAAGATCATCTTTATCTTCCAAGGATGAAACATTCAGATCAAACCTTTTAGGAAAAGTTCAAATTAATTTTTTTTCAATAGTTGAATCTTTCTGATTTTTATCAAAACCCTTACCATTATTAACAATTTCATTGAACATGGTGACATAGCCATCAATATTTTCTTATTTACCCATATTGATATCTTCAAAATTTCTCCTCAAAAATTTTAGTTTATCATCCATGAATTTCACATTTCCTTCATAACAACTTTCCAATTTATCCCAAATTTCTTTTTTGTTATTGGGTCCCATATCCTTTGTGTAAATTTTTTATAAAAGAGACATAAATATAGGATTTTTTGATTTACCATGAAATTCCATTTTTCTTTTTCTCAATAAAATTCATAAAAAATTCATCAAAAATAAGCGGAAATCCAATAGTTACCGCATCTTTAACTTCTGGTCCAAGAGATAAAAGATTGGGAAACATCCTATTATTACAAATATTATTGTTTGTTCCATCAAGTGTAGGAACACCCCTAATATTAATAGTATTATTATTATCCATCTCAAATACTTAGTAGATGCTAACATATGTAACCTGGCATTGATACGAATTGAAATGACTAGGATGTGTTTCAACACATAGGGGTGGGGACGGGTTAAATCAGTGGAAATTTTAAAAAAATCATTTCATTAGAAATTATCCTCTATCGAACTGTTAGGATTTGATCCACTATTATAATTACTAATCCTCTTAGAGGTGTAATAAAATTAAATTTAAAAAGAGTGTAAAACTTTTACAATGTTAAGCCTTAAAATGAGCCACCACATTTCTGGGATTTGTTATTCTCCCCAATCAAATATTTTCCACTATAATCACATGTCTTAACAAGATACATTTCATCACTAACATAGAGTCCAACTATTATTTATAGAGTCTCACTTGAACAATAGTTTTACACTACTTTATTAAAAAATAATTTCACAAAAAATGCAAGAAATATAATTTTTTCATGTTTTCAGGTTCTAAAATAACTGATGAATATATTTCTTTCAGGACGTAATGACAAATAAAATATTATATCCTCACTAACTTAATAATTCCATTAAATAGATTATTATTCAAATATTCTTCATTTTGACTTCTAAATTGTTTTTTGCTAAATATTGTATGAAAGATTAACATTATGTGCATGATCTAATTATGTCATAGCATGTGATCATTTTGGATAACTATCTATAAAAATATTCATTGATTTACAAACTAATGATTGTATTAAGATATACTTTTTTATAATGTCTGCAATAATTTTTTATTTCTTAGTGAGAAACATATTTAAAGCTAGTGGGAGGAAGAAGAGTTCTCCCATGTGATTGGATTGTCCACCTTTGAATGTGTGTGATTAGATTGGATGGCCTATGTTCTTTACATATTTTTATCTAATGGGCAAACAATACCCCCACACTGTCATCCAAAATCATAACTGAGAAACTTTGGGGTGCAGTATATCATGTAACTTTCGCTGCATACCACTCAGAAATCTCTTCTACCCACCTAGTACCACCACATTCCAGTTCTCATCACCGCTATTCCGCCACACATAGTGGTGCCACAACAAATTTGTTCCCTATAAACGAGTACATATGCAGGTGTTATTGTGGCCACTCTTTCCCCGATGGTTGGCCCAAGCTGGTTCCCTTGTTCGTGGTTGACCCTCCGGGGCCACACATGTGGTTGAGGTTGATATGAATAGGGTTGGACTTATGTTTTCTATATTTTTTAATTAATCTTTCAATAAAAATATACATAGTAAAGACTAAGTACAATGATCATCACAAAAAAAAATAAACCATTTAAACTCTTAAAATACTCATTTCAAAATCCTTCATATCTTGTAAAGTTGTTAAAATCAATGTGTCCTTAGTGACACATGTATTAGACCTTTAACACTAGTACAACAATTTTCAAAACATAAATACTAAGAAGAAATATCCAAGAATTAAATATAATTACATATAAATAATAATTTTCCAAGCATGAAATCCAATGTTATAAGGTGAATCCAAAATAATTCTCTAGGAATCACTACTTTATCATTTAAAATTCTCCAAACATCACCACATCATCCATAAAAATTCTACACACATCACCACTTCATCCATAACAATTCCCCGTGCATTACCACTTCATATATATATTAACACACTCTCAAAAAAATGAAACACTAAGGTTTAAAAATTTTAAATAAAGAATGTAATATGATTTTTAGAATTATATAAAAATAAATTAAAACTCATTTAATTGGAAATGAAATTAAATTAAATTTAAGAACACAAAATGATTATTATACTATTTTTTGAAAAAAACAATGTTTCAAAACATTATATATTTAAATTTAAAATTTAATTTCATAATATTTTATAAATTTAATTAGATTAAATGAATCTCAAATTTAGATTTAACATGTAAAAATTATTTTAGAAGTGTCATCTTATATTTTTTGTAATAAAATATATACGATGGTAAAACATTCATCAAGATTAATACGTGATAAAATGGGTAATCTAATATGGGTCGAATTTTACTAAATTAATTTGACACTTGGACATTATATAATACCTTTCATAGTTTGTAAATTCATACCTACATAATTCACCAATTCTTCCCCTTATAACTCCTCATATGCAATTCCATTTCTACACCATACCTAATATTCTTTTCAAAATATTTTGTCCTTCTTTTCACCTAGAAAAGGAACTCACTTATAACCCTTTCAAGCAAAACCCCACATTAAAAATTATCATGAAACTATTCCCAATTTACTTATTATATATCCCATATAATCATTTAGAAGCCTCTATCCTCAAACAAATTCCTCAATTCCTTTATTTCAAAAGGACACATCAAAAGAGTATCCAAATTATCAATGTGAGTATTACTTACAATTTATCTTCATTTCTCTATAATTACCATCCAACCTCATCAATACCATTATAACCATATATAAAATTACATAATTAAAAATTATATACTAAAATATTATTATATTTATCGTATAACCATTATCGATTCCACTACCATTAAATCAAAAAATTGAGAATATTATTCATTTATGTGTGTCGACTACCACCTCCATGAATGATATTTTTCTTTTTTCATAACTGAATTTCAAGGATGGTTTAATAAATTAGTATAGATAATATATATGTTTTTTTGTTATGTCTTTTTGTTTTTTAAATATAAATGTATAATTCTAGAAATTTTATTGTTAATAAGAGATCATTAGAGAACCAACTGCGTAAAACAAATATAACAAGAGGAAATAACTTTTTTTTAAGTGACAACATCATTTTTTCTATATTATTCATATAAATCTAAATTTTTTTTATCATCTTAATAACATCTAAATAATTTTATTATGTTGTTTTTAAAATTATATTATAATAAAAAAAATATCTTACGTAGCAATACTCACTCATTGATATTAATATGTTCTTATTGGGTTAGTTTAACCACTAATAAAAAATATGATATAACATTCTCCCAAGGAAATATATATAAAAATTATATTGGATATCAATTAGTAAATTATTATTATTATTATTTGTTCTATTATTGTAATATAAACATTTAACTTATTAATTAATACCAAACAATATGTTCGTTATAAATTATCTAAATGAGCATGTCAGCAACTTCATCACCATAAATAATAAATATAATAATTATGAAATAAAATTATACAATTACAAAAAATTAAAAATCACCAATTGGTGTACATTTAATGATATAGGAATGATGAAATTTGTGAGATTAATGAATAATAACATCATTATTATGAAACTAGTTCAAAATGATCATGATTATTCAAACCTGATATTAAAAATAGAAAATAAATAAAAAATTTACATATAGAGAATAATTAAAAATAAAATTTATAAAATAGTATTTACATGATTTTTTTCTCAAATAGGTGATTTCATATATATTTTATATATTTTCTTCAAGTGCATATAACTAAGTGGGAAACAAGGCATATGTTTATTTTCTGAAGTATTCTCCCCTTGAGACATGATTTTTATTATTCACTACGTTTTTGTTGTAATTATTGTTCAGAGTGAAAAAATAAAGAGGGGGTGAATTTATTTCCTCTTTTATATTTAGGATTAAAAAATATTTAAAACCAAATCCAGTAATTTATACAAATGACCTAGTTAACTAAAATAATATAAGTACATAATTTTATCTTTAAAAAATATTTTCAAAAGTTTAATAACATCATAATTAAAATACGTAAAGGAATCTTTAATGTTTGAAACAATTGTACATGTATTGAATTCTATATAAAAACACTTATTAAATATAACTATCGAAGTAGTGTATTTTTATATAGTTATTGAAAACTAAAACAAATTTATTTTAAAATGGAGGGGAAAAACATGAAAACACATAATTGAATAAAATAAGAGGTTATGTATAAAGGGGATACCTAGTCCTCTCCAAATGGAAATCACCCAAGGCCAAAAATTGTATTAATTAATTAACTCATCCAAAACCTGGAAGAAATTTTACATAAAACAACATAAAATTGGTAGTATAGTATTCATAAATCCCTTTCCAATGTTCTATATGGGATACTTGATGTAAAATAATTAAATAATGAGTATTCATCAATAATCAATACAATACAAGATCTTGTGTTATAGAATAAATAGGGTATCATAAAAGTTGTTATAAATATAATCTAAAGTAGGGATAATAATTGATAAAAATTAATAGAGTTTGATACTTCTCACTCTTATTAGCTTTAATTGATCAATGATATTTAAATATTTCATTGAAAATATTAAACTAATTTTTCATAGAGATTAAAAAAATTGAATTTTATGGAATATAAGAGAATATTCATTGAGTATCGATATTTATTTTTTCACATTAATTAGATTATATTTCAACACTAACTTTTATCCTTGATTTGATCTACTTTTTAAATATGGCCCCTTTTCAAATTTATCCCTTGAAGGTTGTTCATAATTTAATCCTAATAATCATTACATTCTTAAATGCGCTGACTCTCCAATTAATACTCAAAACCATAGCTTGTGGAGATTTGAAAATACCTCACTATTTAAGTTACACATGGTCACTTGGTATTCACATAATGTACTATTACTTTGGATCATGGATACTTGACATGGTCAATTGGAACACTTAATTAGTTTGTTTTTGTGGTCACTTGATTTATTCGTGATATCAAATGGTTTATTCACATAGTCACTTGGATTCTATATGTAGTCACTTGAATTATTTATGAAAAAACTTTTCAACTTCTCATGGTTACTTCATTAGTTCATGTGGTTCCTTCATTGCATCACATGATCACTTCAATACTTCACATAGTCACTTCACTACTTCATGTGGTAGGTTTATTTATTCGTGACGTTGGTTAATTTCATATTGCAGTCATGAAATTACACACATGGTCAGTTAAATAATTAGGTAAACTTTTCTCACTTGACGTATGGTAACTTGGAATGGTCATGCAGTAGGTTTAATCCATCATGTAGTCACTTGATCTTCAACAATTGGAAGGTTTAGTACACATGCATCCACTTTAACTTTAATGTGCGGTCATTTCCACAAGGTCACTTGAACTTCATGTCCATTTGAGTTTCTTTACATAAAATGTTTTCACAGTATCTTTAAGACTTAGAAAATTTTATCATTTTAGATTAAAAAAAAGTTGACTATCATAAAACATAAAATTCATTAAAAATATAAGAGATATGATAATGGACTAAGCCAGTAATATAACCCATTTAGATGAAAAAATATGATATATATGTTGAAATTCAATTAATACATCATAAATATATTTTTAATAAATTGAAACATATATCTATGAATTTCTAAAATTTTCAAGAATTTGTCATCTTAATATAATTACATATAAAATGAAACTGAATAAAATAAATCATTTATATATTTCAAATAAATTGAAACAAATACTTCTCAATTTCATCAATTATAAATATTTTCTTATCTTTTATTAATCTAATTGATTAATTTCACAATTCCCCCCTATGGGATTGTTAAAAAGTATAACATAGGGGAAAATAGAAATATAAAATAAAATAATTAGAAAATACCATGAAAAATGAAGAAAAAATTTATTATTTTATTAATATCTTAGAGAAATAAAAAAGTAATTATCAGGAATTCTAATCAGAATCAAAATTAGACCCATACCTGAGGTCAGTAGGGAGGATATGATCATTTCCTTTTGAGTTTGAGGATGAGGAAGGTTTGGATGGTTTTTCTATAGAGGTATAGTTAGGAACATGGATGAACACACACCTAGAAACTGGATAAAGGTGTTGGAGTAATTATTTACGAGAAAATACAAAAGGATTAAAAAATGAGGGTGTAGTTTATTGATAGGTTAATTTAATGGGAATTAAAGGAGTGAATATGATGCAACTATAAATATAAGACTCTAGAAACCTAGTAAAATACATTAGTAATCTTCATCCATGTTCCATTTTCTAAAAATAAATCTCTTTGTGTTCCATAATTATGACTATAATTTTCATCTCTTCAACATGAAACTTGAATGCTCGGGTCAAGTAAGGCATCATAAAATTACTATAAATAAATATAAACATTTATTTCAGGTTTTAATTAGTGAATATACTTTTATGATAGAAATAAATATCTGATATAATAGTTTCTCTATCACTTCTAGCCTGTTGACATCATTTCTAACCAATAGTAAGGTCTTTATAGTATGGAATTGAAAAAAAATACACTTCTCTTTCCCATTAAAACAAATAAAAATCAACTATCAACTCATCCATTATGAGTTGTCTAATTGCATATTCACTAACTAATGAGGGAACATGAGCATATGCAGGTACTGACAAAGATTATGGAAAATTATTTGAAGCAGAAGACTGAAACACATAATTTATAATTATTTGATCTAGAATCACTATCATATCTTGTAGATCAACTTTTAAAGAACCTACTTGAGCCAAAATGTACTCAATCACATTTCTTCATAATTTTCATTTTATGTTGGATTCTAGGTTGAGTATGCAAAATAAATAAATACAATGTATTTGCTATATCTTCTTCTCTATCTAGATCCATGAAACACTAAAAACTAATGAACAAATCTATAAACACATCTCAAAAATCTAATTTGAATCCATTCAAATAATTTTTTTTCAAAAATGATGCAAAAGATTTATAAATTAATATATGAGGATATGGAATATATTTTGAATTCCTACAATATAACTCATCCTTAGTATTCTCATACTTAGGTCCCAATGATTGCACTTATAAATCATCATCAACATAAGAGTCATATTCAATTTCAAGAACATCTGTATAGAAATATCAATCAGGTAATATTACATTTGTATCCTTGAGTTTATTAATATTATTCACATGTATAGGACTAAATACATCTTTTATATTTTATTAAACTAAAGTTTTATGGTGTGAGGCTTCAGTCCAATTTTTGGAATCTATCTAATCCATCAAAGATACCACAAAAATTATTTGAGTAGAAGATATTGAAGGTCCACTATCCCAAAAAAGACTACCACTATTATCATCATCGTCATTTGAATTAGAGTAGTGTAGGCCTATCACTATTGATCGTGAGGACTTATCCACCTTATAAGGTTCATATGGTTTATTTGGAATAGCAGTGATTCCAATCTATGGGATTAAAGGTGATGGTTTATTAAAACATTATTCATCATCTTGAGATTCGCCTAAATCATCCCATTCAAGTTATTAAACAAGTCATTTATAAAAAAAATAATTATCACAAAGATCCACATCATGCAACTTATCATCCTGAAAATGAAAGGGTATAAGAGAGTCACGTGGTCCAAATGATATAATAGGAGAGGCTTCCCAATCATCCCTATATGCTGCCATGGATTCCACATTGAGATCAACTTATCTCCATATCTTCTTCATAAAATTCCACTATAAAATAATATTTTTTCATCATAAGAGTATTAAAATACTAAATATATCTATAGATTACCATCCAACAGATCCCATGAAATAATTGAATAATTAAATGGATCAATGTTTTCATACAACTTCTTAGAGTCATATACCCATTAATTTTTCAACAGTTTCAAATTTACTATCATATAACTATATATATTTTGAGTTTTTCATAAACTATCAAAGGAAACAACCATTTCCTCCCCCGATGTATCTAAATTATTATAAGACTACAAGGCTAATATAAAACATGGATATATAAGATAATTAAAAATATAAGAAGGATTATATAACTCTCATATGTTTCACATCACAAACCTGAAAAAACTAATCTAGATTCCATTATTCATCAAGAAGAGTAATACTATGTCTTGGTGCCTCGGGATACCAAAGTCCCATTTCTATGAGAAATGATTTTTCTGATAAATATAACCAATAATCTAGATTCACCACTAAGTCGCACCCCAATTTTATTTCTAGGTGTAGAGACCCAAAGCATGACGTGCATGGACATTACATTACTTTTGCATAATACATAATACATAACAGACACTCAAGGATCGTAATAGTTTAGTGTCTTTGGAATGTCGGAATATAATCTTCTAATCGTGGTGAATGATCTTCAACATCTCCATTAATGATCTTCCCCTTCGGTTTTCTTACCTAAAACCATTCTTTAAATCCTGGGGAAAAGAAAACATATAAAGAGAAAGATCAAATGCTTAGTAAGGGTAAGCATAGAGAACATATGACAATCCTTAGACATTTGAATGTAAAAACATGAGCATAAAATCTAAACATCAAAATATTGAGCGATGACATAAAACATGGAAGTACATAAGGAATATATCATAACAGAACATCAACCATGATAAAATATAATGGGAATGAAACATGTAATTTTTGAAACCATTCAGCACATGATATGATTTCCATAGTAGCCAAGGCATTTCTTCAAAGACCATCTTAGTGGACAATGTCCCTTTCTGAATCGAGTTCACTCCTCGTTTCAGTCATGTAACACTAAACCAGATTAACTTACCATTCCATCCATGTCTATCTCATGAGGTATAAATATTTATCCAATTCATTGGAGGGATATATTGGTCCCACCCATCTCATAATGAAATCATTCGTACTTGTTCCACAAAATAAACAAACATCATTCATAATAACCCAACGAATAAAATGGGTTCCATAAACCTCATCCCATCATCACATAATCCTTATAAAAGAAATGGATATCATTTTATAATAAGAAAAGTGAATCCAGGTAAATCATAGAGAATTTATACTTGAAACATACACATATGAAATAATGTCATCTTATAAGGAAAATGTTTTTGATAAAACACTTGAAATGAATTCTTGAGGAAAATAACCTTTCTTCTTCAAAATCAATTTAATTTCACAAAACATCATGCAATTTTAAAATAAACCGATTTTTTTGAAAATAGTCATGAAATATTTTGGAGAAACCTTCATGAAAATAAGGCTTTATAAAACTGTAAAAATCTGTTTGTGCCGTATAAGTTAAAAACCCATTCTTTTCATACTTTTACCGGAAAAGTCAAAAAAGTACCTCGTAACATATACAAAAGAATGATTCCTTACATACCATGTAGTAAATGTCAAAATGGGTAAAAAGGAAATTTAATATACAAGAAAATACTTTTATAAGACATGGACATAGATGATATAAATAACCCCAGTAAATACTTACGAATAAGCAATCTCGGATAAAAATGTGATTTGCAAAATGATCCCTTCCCTTAGGTTCGATATGCTTCGTATCGATCCGAACCTCTTGTATAATGATTTAAATAATGTTATATAGTCCTATTCATTGTTACGATATCATATATTTTTCACTTATGACATTATATTACCCGTTATTTTGTAAATTCCATGTTAAAGCAGCGTTTTGGGTAAAATCATTTCATTTATCGTATGTGTTTCGACTTGTCGTTCTTGATATTGTTACTTTTATCCTGATTTACATAATTACAGAATGTAAAATATGATTTATATAATATATATGTATTCATCATATACATATATATTATAGATCGATAAAAGGAATGAAATACACCATTCATAGAGACGGTAGGCCGTACGTACGCATGAACGTTGTCTTCATTTCCTTATTGAATTGAATGAAACTAAATAGATGACATACATATATATATATATACATAAATCCAGTAGCATTATTATTTCATATATTTAATTATTATTCCTTTTATAAACTTTATAATCATTCATGTATGGTTTTCATGGAGAATGAATCTCATCGCGTCGTGGAGACGGTAATATGTACGTACGCACGAGCGATGATATCGTTCCCATAATTATTGAATTGAATTGGAGTGGATGGTATAATATATCAGAATTAGTATTATTTTATAATAACTATGTATTGTTATTCGTTACACCATTATACCCATCCATGTAAGGTGGTGTTGGAAAACCAGATTACACCACGGTGTGGAGACGGTATTCCGTACGTACGCACGCGCAGTGATTTAGTTTTCCATAGGATGGATAGAATGTGTAATGGGGTTGTTTCATAATTATAATAACATATCATTATATGAGTGATATTGATGTTATTACTTCATAATTAAACAACTAAAGAAGAAGAAGTGGAAGAAAAAATAAAGTTGAAAGAATCGGTAACGGACATCGCCTCTTCTTTGAAGCGCCTCTTTGAAAGAATCGGTAACAGACATCATCTCTCGGATATTTGAAATTCCACTCATAGAAGCGGTAAAATTATGTTTTATGTAAATTTGGAAATTCTCTTAGGAGGAGGGTAAAAGACGGTCAAAAGTTCAGTAAATTTTTTATATATCTAAAATTATTATAAAATGACTCTAATGAATTGAATTGAACTTATATAGGTATTATGTATCAATTTTGACCTAAAATAAATTTAAATAAAATAAATAATTATTTAAATAAAAATTTGGGTTTTAAATAGTAACCTAGTGTTTTCACAAATCATTAAAAATTAAAAGTTTTCAGAAAAATACCAAAATTTCACCCTAGGCTAATTTCGATATTTTGAATCCAAAAATGAAGTCCATTTTGAATGTTGAATTTTAAAAAATTTAAAAAAGTGGTTATTACTATTAATAACGGCTAGTTTTAATAATATTTCAATAGCATATCATTGTTTAGTGAAACTCGGTATTGCGTACAACAAATGCTGTCAAGGAAGGTCATGATTGCATGTAATGCAAGCCAAGTTAGGGTTGCGTGTTATGCAAGACTCCTTTGTTGTTTCGTTATAATAGAATCCAACCATTTTTTTCTTTATACAATGAATATATATATATATACTCAATGTTGGGTAAAATGACTATTATCAAACGAACTTGAAATTATATGTAACACAATCTAAGAATAGTGTTTTGTATACTCCAAGCTAATATGGTGTTTCGTATAGCACCTAATAATCTTATTTTACCATAAAACACATGAAATCAAATAAATTAAAACAAATACTTATCATATAATATCGGGTTGTTACATTCTACACCCCTTAAAATGAATTTCTCCCTCGAAATTCGTCGGGGTTATAAATCGTTTACTATTCATAGAAACCCACATCGAAAAAAGGAATACTAAAACTTAATTTTAAAAACTAATGTATGAAACTTAACAATTACCTAAAGAAACTCATCACTAGGTTTCCATATAGGAGAACATAGGTGAAAATATGGATATGAAAGAAAAATATAACCATAATGTTCTGATGGAGAGTTGTAGAGGAAATTGCTATGAAAAATCCATCAATCACAAAGCCATAACTTTGTGATGATCTAGGGTACCTTCTGATTCATCGGATATAAGAGCAATATGACAAAATTTTTTGTTTTCAAGATCATTTCCCTAAAGTTGAAGAATTTTAATTAGAATAAATACTTACTTTATTTTGGTACAATCTCATTGTTGTTCGTGATTTGAATAATTTCCACTTCATCACATATAGATATGAAGTTGAATTTGTTATTCGTGAAGTGTTAACAGATCATATGATATAATGATGGGTCATTCCATCTGTTTCAATCAAAAGGTTAGCTAAAGTTATCAAATATACATAAGTCCAACTATGGGGAGGTTAATCATATGTGATTCCAAAAATGATCTTATACTTCATATATCACATCGCTTAATAAAATAAAACCATTTTCTACTAACCAGGGACTTCTTGTAGGCCAGTGGTATGCGATAAAGGCCATTTGAACTTCGGTTGTGGGTTCAATTTCCACAGCCTTGTCCGATGCGATGGGCTGTCGCCCATCCTGTAGGGTGTCCTTTTTCTAAAACTACATTACTGTAACATCCCGTCAATAATATCGAAAAAACTTATATCCTTAAACAATTCTAACTCATGTCCAATATAATCCATTCCAATCTTTAGGATTATCCATAATACTGCAGTTCGCTATCATAATATTGTGAAAACGATTACCAGAGATTTAATATAACAAGCATGTTAATACCATCATTGATCTCCATATATCATAAGATATGTCTTGTTGGTCACATTCCAAACATTCGAAGGCCTTAATCATGAATACCCATTGAATCTTAGTGAAAATAGGAGTGCTGTCAAAAGTTTACTCTTTCCACAAACCAAAACCCAAAAATTCTATATACTCAAACTAGGATATAACTACATCATTATATCAGTCATGAGCTCATGAATAATTTCAAACATTTCATTTACTTCTTATCCTTTCATTATGTGCATATCATCTTCTTTCCAAAAATATCTCAAGCACTTTCCATGGTAACTGGTACCATATTATTATTGAAAACCACAATAGACCAATACATAAATATTCCAATATTCCTCGATACTATATACAACATTATTTTGGAATCCCATTACATAAACACTTAATCATTCCACCACATCATTGTCATATTCAACATCGCCAATTGTGATCGCATGTGACTTCACTTTTTCCTTTTCCTTATGTGGTTTCTCATGTGGATCATCATTGACCCTTGGATTAGGGAATTGGTTAGCATAATGCCCCATTTAATTGCACTTGAAGCATTGAAGTGTTGGTGGTGCATTATCTGTAGTATTTTCTTTATTCACACCATTAGCATCCCTTTTTCTATTACTTCGACACTCAGCTGCTCGATGACCTTCTTTTCCACACTTAAAACATTTTTAGCCCCTTTAAGAAACTCTCCACCATGCTTCTTTCCACACATTGAGCATAATGAAACTTTCATCGTCTTTTCACCATTAATCTAATATTTCTCCTTGAACTCCATCTTTCATTTCTTGTCAAAACCATGAGATGGATATGTAACACCAACTTCCATTTCTACCTTAGTAGCATAACACACAATTTCATCATAGCTACTGATGTCTCTTATACATAATGCCCGTTGAAGATTTCGTTTTAAGCCACTAAAGAATCGATCAAATTTACTTTCAGGTTGGATGATAAACCCAGATGCATACCTTGAAAGCCTTGTAAAATTCTCTTCGTATATACAATCAGATTCATCATCCTTTTTCTTTTGTTCAAGAAACTCCATCTCCATCTTTGTTCGAAGAATATGAGGGATGTGCTTATTGAAAATTAAGTTCTTGAACTCGTCCCATTCCATATACTCAATTTCATCTCTTGCCCTCATATTCTTGATAAGATTACACCATTTATCAGCTTCACCATCCAAATGATATACTGCTAAGATGACTTTATCATGTTCAGAACATTGAAGAACTGATAATTTATTTTCAATGGTATTGATCCATTGTTCAGCAACAAGTGGATCAGAAGACCCACAGAGAGAAGGTGGATGTTTCCTCATGAAGGACTCAATAAAATATTGTTCCCTTCTCTGCTCATTTGGAAGTCCATAATGATTCATAGCTTGTGTAAGTATAGCAATAATATTTTGTACTCCATCTCCCATAACATTTTTTGTTCAGGTGGAAAATCATTGCATTATCCATTACATTAATCCACAATATTCCTTCGGGTTCCGGCCATCGTCTAAAACCCAAAAATAATAGTGTGAGAGGAAAAAATTATGCTAGGGAAAACAACAAAATAAAGGGGGAGTACCTTCAATATCTAACATCATAGGTTACCATAATTCTAGTACTATAACCTATACTTATACTTAACCTTAGGGACATCCCTAGACATACCTTAGAAATATCTCTTGGGATCTCACTAAAGTTCTTGCATCCTAGTTTCCAAAGGTTGACTAAACCTTTCCTCTGATACCAACTGTGGAGACTCGGAGACTTACGTACATGGACATTACATTACATTTGTGGAATACTTAATACATAACAGAAACATAAGGATCATAATAGTTTAGTGTCTTTGAAACTCGGAATATAATCTTCTAATCATGGTGAAAGATCATCAACATCTCCATTAATGAACTTCCCATTTTGTTTTCTTACCTAAAACCTTTCTTTAAATCCCGGGGAAAAGAAAACATATAATGGGTGTGCTCAAATGCTCAGTAAGAGTAAGCATAGAGAACATAAAACAATCCTTATACATTTGAATGTAAAAACATTAGAATAAAATACAAACATCAAAATCTTGAGCAATGACATAAAACATGGAAGTACATAAGGAAAATATCATAATGGAACATCAAACATGATAAATTATAATGGGAATAAAACATGTAATTGTGGCAACCATTCAGAACTTGATATTATTTCCATAGTATCAAAAGCATTGCAGCCAAGACCATCTTAGTAGACAAAGTCCCTTTCTGAATCGAGTTCACTCCTCGTTTCAGTCCTGTAACACTGAACCATATTAACTTACCATTCTATCCATGTCTATCCCATGAGATATAAATCTTTACCCAATGAATTGGAGGGAGATATAGGTCCCACCCATCTCATAATGAAATCATTCTTACTTGTGCATCAAAATAAACACACATCATTTATAATAACCCAATGAATAAAATAGGTTTCATAAAAATCATCCCATCATTACATAATCCATATAAAACAAATGGATGTCATTTCATAATAATAAAAGTGAATCCATGTAAATCATATAGACTTTATACTTGAAACATACTCATATGAAATAATGTCATCGTATATGGAAAATGGTTTTGATAAAACACTTGAAATGAATTCTTGAGGAAAATATCCTTTCTTCTTCAAAATCAATTTCATTTCACAAAACATAATAAAATTTTAAAAGAAAGTGATTTTTTTGAAAATAGTCATGAAATCCATTGGAGGATGCTTCATGGAAATAAGGGTTTATAAAACCGTAAAAATCCATTCATGCCGTATAAGTTAAAAAAACATTCTTCTCGTACTTTTGCTGGAAAAGTCAAAAAAGTACATCGTAACATAAACAAAAGAAAGATTCCTTACATACCATGTAGTAAAATTAAAAAATGGGTAAAAAGGAAATTAAACATACATGAAATCTCTTTTATAAAACATGTACATGGATGATATAAAGAACCCCAGTAAATTCTTACGAATAAGGAATCTCAAATAAAAATGAGATTTTCAAAATTATCCCTTATCTTAGGTCTAATATGCTTCGTACGGATCCGAACCTCCCGTATAATGATTTAAATAATGTTATATAATCATATTAATTGTTATGATATCATATATGTTTCACTTATGACATTATATTACCCGTTCTTTTGTAAATTCCATGTTAAAGCAACGTTTTGGGTAAAATCATTTCATTTATCTTATGTGTTTCGACTTGTCATTCTTGATATTATTACTTATATCCTGAGTTACAGAATTCCATATTGAAAAAAATGATTTATATATAATATATAAATTCATCATATACATATATATTATAGATCGATAAAAGGAATGAAATACACCGTTCATGGAGACGGTAGGCGGAACGTACGTAGGAACACTATTTTCGTGTCCTTATTGAATTGAATGAAACTAAATAGTTGACATATATATATATATATATAAATCCAGTAGCATTATTATTTCATACATTTCATTGTTATTCCATATATAAACTTTATAATCATTCATGTATGGTTCTCATGGAGAATGAATCTCATCACGTCGTGGAGACGGTAATCCGTACGCACGCACGAGTGATGATATCATTCCCATAATTATTGAATAGAATTGGAGTGGATGGTATAATATATCTGAATAAGTATGATGTTATAATAACTATGTATATTTATTCTTTACATCATTATACCCATCCAAGTAAGGTGGTGTTGGAAAAACAGATTACACCACGGCGTGGAGATGGTATTCTATACGTACGCATGGGCAGTGATTTCGTTTTCCATAGGATGTATAGAAGGTGAAATGGGGTTGTTTCATTCATATAATAACATATCAGTATATTAGTTATATTTATGTTATTACTTAATAATGAAACAACTAAAGAAGAAGAAGTGGAAGAAGAAATAAAGTTGAAAGAATCTGTAACAGACATTACCTCTTCATTGAATCACCTCTTTGAGACCACCTCTTAGGGCACTGAAACTGGACTTTGAAGAATACCAGGACCTATATCATGTTTTTAGGGAAGTGTGGATGTGAAATGGGTAGGTTTTGGTGGATCTAGAATGCTCAATGTGGTGTTAGGAAGAGAGGGAGGAGGTGCCCTTTTATAAGGGAGGAGAGGGGCACCTCAGGAAAAACTAAAAATATTATTTTATTATAAAGTCATATTCTGTTTTTAATAGCTCCAAATTGATTTATTTGGAATCTAAGGTGGGGATGGGTTAAAATACTCTCATCCAATAGAATTTAGACAAGTTTATGACTCTATTTTAACCTTATTATTTAGATTTAACTTTAAGTTTGATAATTTAACTTTTACAATGTCTTCTTGTTTTCTTACACTATAAGGTTAATAAACTGACTATAACAAGAAACACGAACCCCATGTTGTTTATTATTAATATATATATCCTTATCTAAGTCATTTGGCCGAACCTTATATTTTTAGGAATAAATGTACAATAATAATATAGTATTTGTTTTAAAAACTATTTTATGTCAATTTTGACACTATTTGGTAATAGATTTTTTTTGAAAATCATAACAGAAAGATTAGTTCGAAAAAAGTTAATTAAATAAATATTAACATGTAATATTAACATAAAAAATTAATGGAATTCATATAAAGTCTCAAATTACAATTATTTGGGTATTTATAACATCAATTATATCAATATTTCATTAATAAGATAATTAGTGCATCATCATTGTGTCATATATAAATTAAATTATATAATGTTAAAAAATTACAAATAAAATATAATTATGTAGTTAATATTTTTATAATTACAATTAATATTTATAGTCTAATTTATCTTATAGGTAACCCCATATTAAAAATGATTTACTTATTAAACTTTGATTTTAACTATTTTAACCCTTCTTTAAATAAATTAATATTAAATGTCCTAATCTAATCCAAGTGGGCCTATATGGTCATATTTTATTCCTAAGGTTGTTTTTGTTCTAATTACACTTATCCAATAGAATTATGACATGTGTTAGGGTAATAATAATATCATTTTCACCCTTAGTTACCGTATTTACTTTTAACCATGGTAAAAAAGTAAAAAGTTACTATTCACCAAAAATTATTTTCATCTCATTGAACCACATTTTACTTACTGACATCAATCGTGTCTCTTGGATTTTGGAAATTTCACTCACAGAAGTAGTAAAATTATGTTTTATGTGAATTTGGAAATTCTCCTAGGAGGTGGGTAAAAGACGGTCAAAAGTTCAATAAAATTTTTATATATCTAAAATTATTATAAAATGATTCTAATGAATTGAATTGAACATATATAGGTATTATGTATCAATTTTTACCTAAAATAAATTTAAATAAAATAAATAATTATTTAAATAAACAGTCGGTTTTTAAATAGTAACCTAGTGTTTTCACAATTCATTAAAAATTGAATGTTTTCAGAAAAATACCAAAATTTCACCCTAGTCTAATTTCGATATTCCAAATCCAAAAATAAAGTCCATTTTGAATGATGAAATTTACAAAATTTCAAAAAGGGGATATTAATATTCATAATGGCTAGTTTTAATAATATTTTAATATCATATCGTTGTTTAGTGAAACTCGGTATTGCGTACAACACACACTATCGAGGAAGGTCGTGATTGCGTGTAATGCAATAAAATTTACGGTTGTGTGTTGTGCAAGACTAATTTGTTGTTTTGTTTAATAGAATCCAACCATTTTTTCATTTATAAATTGAATATATATATATATATATATACTCAATGTTGCGTAGAATGACTATTATCAAACGAACATGAAATTGTGTGTAACATAATCTATGAATAGTGTTGCGTATACTGCAAGCTAATATGGTGTTGTATATAGCTCACAATAATCTTGTTGTAGAATAAAACACATGACATCAAATAAATTAAAAAGAATACTTATCATAAAATATCGGGTTGTTACACTAGGAGTCTCATTCATAGTCAAAATTTAAATATATTTTTACAACATGAAATGTTTATGATTTATCAAATACGAGCATTGATACTATTCCTAATCAAAATTATGAGGCATTCCAATGTTTTTTCCCAAGATTTTGATGAAAAATAAAAAAACATCTCTATTCACCACTATCCAAATCATGTGACAGTTATTTGTGGGGGAGTATTACATATGATCATAATATTATGTAACCAAACTACACTAGAATAATTTATCATTATATTGTACTATTCACTCTTACCTTGTCTCTAAATCAATTTCTATACTAGAGATTTATTGGAATAATTCCACTATGTATAAAATTACTTTTCTTCACATATTGGACAATGAACCAAATGTGGGTTGTGTAGTTTCAATATAGAAGTCATGATATCTTTATATTATTTTCATCATCTTTATAGGAGGATATTTGATAGGAGGTGTGGTATCAAAATCTCATTTCATCCTCATCATTATCACACTTTGATTCAATTTCTCAAAAATAACTAGGTTTTAGTTTAAGAGAGGCACATAAATAAGGTTTTGAGAGAGAATATATGGATTAGAGAAAAATAATTTGAATTTTAGAATGAGATATGAATTAATTGATATTAAATTTGAAATTTTAAATTAATCATTCAGGAATTAAATTATTAATAAACTTAGAGAGTTTCCCCACAAAAAAATTAATAAAAATTTGAAACAAATATAGACCTAGTAGGTATACTGACTGTTTACTCATGACAACTAAGAAATAGCGAGTATACAATCAATAATATCATAGTAGTTATACTGATTGTACAATTAAAAAATTCATGTTAAGCATAGTGACTATGTGAGTAATGACTCACGGTATGTATATTGACCACATGGACAACAGGCTGTGATCAATTAACTAGCTGTATAAAAAATCATAGTCATTTAACTGAAGGTCTAAATTATACATTATGGTTACTTATAGAAAATATTAATAAACATATAATTTTAGGTATTATAAAATTAATTTGGACAAATATTAGAGTTATAAATAAATTGTTTTTTTTTGGATTTTTTAATTATCCCTAACACATATATTATATAATTCATTCACTTAGTATTAATAAAATTTCTAAATACACTAGAAATTTTATGCTATGTAACAATGAATTCAAGATTTATATAACCAGTTTGTAAAGGTGATCTTAAAAATTGATTTGTACCACCATAATATTCTAATGTATAACATTGTTTCTGATAGCATGCATGACACAAATCACCAATCGCGTAAGAGAATATATTATCTGGAGACTCTACTATATATTTACTATTTTAAATATAATAAATACACAATATATATTGTAATGAACAAAACTATAAATTAGATTGTGTTGAACGCAAGAGTGACCTTCCTCAATAGCTTTCATTACCCATAAGATCGAGTTTCTCCAAATGACAATGTATTATTAAAATATCATTATTTAGTATAAAATGATATGTCCTAGAAATTGTGTTAGATTTTATGAATAGTATTATCTTAATTATGATTTTGTAGTTTATATAAATATAAATTCAATTAATTGGTTACCAACTGATTAAAAATGGATATAAGATCCAATTGGATATAAAAAGAAATATTATTATTTATATTATTCTAAAAGAGTTTCATCTTAATAACCATAGTTAATTAAAATTACTAAAGGATTTTAATGAAATATATATTTTATATATTTAATAAATAAATTTTATTTTAATACATTATGTTTGATATGCAATAGATAAGAACAAACCATATTTTACCCATAAAACCCTATATTTTTATAAAGGTAATTTTACCGTGTTTTTTCTGAGAACCAATTTTAAATATGTATTTTGAAACATTAATTGATCTAATATGTCAAAATAAACTTGATATTTGAAAAAGAAATATAATAATTATGTGATGGTCTTTTTTTGATATTTTTTAGAAACATATAATTTTTTAATGAATAGTTAAAAATACTGCATTTTAGTTCTAAATATTTTTTTCAACTGATTTATCTATAATGTTAAATTATGTTCTATTGTTGTTTTAATTTTTTTTTAGATAAAATTTTTATCAATTATTTTATTTTTGGTTATTATTATCTTTTTTACTTTTATGGTGACTATAAAAACATAGAAAATGTTTAGACATTTTTACTTTTAAAACCCACATTGTCGTCCCGCTTACGGGATGAATATTAAATTAATTTCTTCCACTTATGTGATTTGAATTTAGAAAGTTTTATTAAATATTTTTAATCAGTATAATTTATAATTTTATAGAAGTTCAACTAATTTTTTTGTCCAAAAATATTTGTGAAAGTAATTAAAATTAATTACAATTATTCAGGAAAAATTAAACTTAATAAAGGACTAAACCTTCAGCTTAATGGCCAAAATGTCCTATCAACTTTCCCCAAACCCATTGGATGGATATATATATTCCATAAAACTACAATTATTATTATTTTTGGTTTCGTATGCCTTTTTTTACATAAGAAAATGTGTACACAAAACTTGTTTCCAAAAATTCAAAGTGTGTGCTTTTCCATCCCTATAAAGGGCCACCACATCTCCCCATTACTCATAACTCTAAAACAACATAGGCTCATCCATGATATTACCAATTAGATTTTAAAAATCCCTCATATATTCTTCTAATCATCCATTTGGGCAGGAATCCTTCCAAGGAATCCTTTTGTTACAAACCAAAAGAAGTTACCTCATTAAGAGGTAATGTCTTCTCTCAAGCTCTCTCGATTCATATCCTTTCTAACCACCCCCTAAATTCTATATATTCCATTGTTATATATGAAAAAAATTATCCTTAATATAATAGTATTTTTTATGTAATGTTTGTGAACTACACTTACACACATCTCTATCTAATGGCTAACAAATATACTGTTTCTATGTATGGAATACTACTGCCTCACAAAAGTATGATTTTTCAATTTTCCTTTACCACCTATCATGGTGGGAATTATGTTGGGAAATATATTTATATATGTTACATATTATTTTAATAATGTCTTTATTATTCTAGAGTTATTATTTATAACATACCATTATGATTTCAATCTTGTGTAAATATGATATTTTTGTTGGAGGAAGTGTGGACTACCGCCCACTCAAAGCGATATGGCTCATTTATACTATACATGGAACGTATAAAGGATATTTTTAATAAACATATGTAATATATATAACATATATATTATTTTATAATTATAAGATGCGTATATATCATATAGTTTTTATAAATGATAATTTATACATGTTTTAAATTATTTATATTATGAAACTATGATCTAATTAATTATAACAATGTATAACAAGTTAAAACTTTTTGGAGCAAACTAGGAAATTGACACCTAAAATAGTGAAATTAATGAACGAGTGTTCAAAAAATGGGTAATAAAATGTTATAATAAAATTATATATGATATTATAAAAATTATTATAGTTATGGTATAAGTTAGTAACTTATTTTAAACCACTATATAGTAGGATATAGACCACATAACAAAAGGATAATTAAGGTATAGGAATTTAGTCTCAACTTACATTTCAATGAGACTTATTTGTTATTATACCCCAATTCAGTTTTATTCAGTGTATATACATTCTTTTGAATGTTATATTATGGATTCAATTGTTATCATTATATTATATGATTCATTTACTTTCATACCTTTCTGGATATTATGATTCAAAATTTTTAATGTGGTATGTCATGCTTTAAAATGTTTAAAGATTATTCTCCTCAAGATTGTTCTTCATAAATATATTTGATATCTAAATTCATTATGTTATTATTAACCTTTTCATGAAAAAATAACAATATTTTAATCATATTTTATTAGAAATATTATTGAATATACATATACAATTATTATTAGTACAGCCTAAACCATATGCCATTTTACATATGGTGTCTACTTTAAAAGTTATTTGATTATTTTGGGGAAATGTTGAAATTTCTATATTCTTTATTCAATATGTATATTTGATTAGGAAAATTATTTATTTTGATTTTTTTATATGAGTGTTGTTTTGGACTGAACATTATGGGTGGAGCTTTGAATTTATATAACTCATTGATGGATCGACAGGTTCTCATGAGATGAATAAGTTGTCCAAATTAAACAGGTTTCTATCTGTGGTTTTAAACCATCTTGTGAAAGGTATTGATAATATAGATTTTCACATAACATAGACATGGATTACATTAGGAATTTATTTCCCTCATTTAGTTATAGTTATTCTTTATTTATGATATTTTTCATCAACATATCTATAGAAGTAATTTATTATCAGTTTATAGATTTATGTCATGTATTTCAGTTTCGTACCTTTACATATTAATTATTACTTATCTGTTTGTGTATATATAAATTGTTCTCAGTTACTTACCTTTCTATATAGATTTATTCATTATTTATTCAATTTTATATTTCATTAATGTTCATTTTCGCTCACACTAATTATGATTCTTTTTCGAGGTTATGAAAAATATAACATTGATTAAGCATTTAAGGCTGTCATTTATTTCATTTTATTATGTAGCATGTTTTAATTTTTTTCCCAATTTATTATGGGTATCATGTATGTAATATTCCATTCCAATACTGCTAAACTAATCTGTCCTTTCATATTTGGTTCCTTGTAATCATGCTAATGTAATAAAATATTGCACTGACTCCGGGCTTCTAGGGTCCGGGAGTTATAGTTGTTTTCAAAGGAAATTTATAATTAACCTTGGAAACATGATTTAGAAAACATAGATTAGGGATGACAACCCTAAGATATATATTTTGGATAAGTATACAAGAACTGCCTATAATTTTGGTAATGCAGTGACTATGTGTGAATTCATAGAAATAAATACTTATTTCGATATTATAAGTGGATGTTTTTCTATAATAGATGTGCCTAAGAGTTATAACTCTGACAAGGTGTTCCAGGCTTGACTCGGGGTAACCTCGTACAAAAAACGAGTCTTAATGTGCACCTGGTTTGACACTCATGGGGGATACTACCACACCTCAACATTGGAAACACCCTCATTTTATTCATTTCATCGTCTTGGATCATTTTGGTTGGGGTTCAGGTGGAGACCCGAGTAATAGTTTTAGATTTTAAAAATTTCAAGAGAGTTTTTGGCCTGTGCACAGTTTGTCAATGACCTAGAAGACTGTTAGGCCAAACAGTGAAACTAACTCTACATATGAAAATAATGAAAATCGGATGAAAAAAAATTAAATGAAAAATTCAATTATATGAAAAATAAAATAAAATAATAATAATATAATACTAAAAGAATGTTTAATAATAGTGATAATATTTATGATGATTATTTTTATTAAGATTATTTTAATAATAATAATTATTATTAAAAAATAATGATTATTATTTTTATATTTTTTTAATCTATGTTTATCTTATTTATAGGGTCAACCGTATTGGGTCTCCCCTATCCCCTCTCCCATTCATGAGTCTCTCTCTACCCTCTCATCAATACCTATCAGCAACCCCTCTCCTCTCCACACAACCCCACCACCAGCACCCACCTCTTCGGCTGATAATACCTCTGGCTGTCGTGATCCACTTCAGTGGACCATTATCACACTATGCCTATTACTTTAACACTTAAGTATTGCACAAACCCATATAACATGACCTAACCACCTCTGGAAGGACTCCATTCGTCATGCCAACCTCCTCCAGCAGTGGCTCGTCCCTTGCTCAGCGCATCCTGTCTCCAGTGAGTTCCCCTCCATTCCCCTTCTCTATTTAATATATTTCTTTTGGGTATTTGTTTTTATCTAAACCCTAATAGTTAGGGTGTGTTGTTGGTTTGTGTTCTTTAGGATCTAGGGTTTGAAGATTATCCTTGGGGCCTTGTTCTCCCTCCTATTGAAGTTCTGTTGCATCTGTACCCCACCAAGGTAGGCATCTCCATGATTTTCATTTACATTGCATCCCATTAGTGCTTGGAATCACTTAATAAAATTATAAACTTGTTTCAAACACTTATAGAACCTATATTTAATTTTTTTATGTTTTTTAATTGGTATTATTTTCTAAAATTATTTTTCAAATAAAACCTTCATTTTTACCAATGTGATTATGACCATAGTGTGTCTTCTAAGCGTAATTTGTGATATTGAAGTGGCATCAAATCATTTTTTGGTATTTTCATTGGTGATAATGGGTAAATTAGTCCTAATTTCAAAAGTTTAGTGCTATGTGATTTTGTTGTATTTTAATGCATCATGAATATCCTTTAAATTTTTTTGGAAGTCTTTTCTTTGTTTGTGAATGGGATGATTATGTCCTGTTATTATGTGGTATTGTAGGGTTTGGTTGGTGAAGGAAAATGGTGTTATTAAAATGGTTAAAAAGGGTTTTATGGACACAAGGGGGAGTTCCATTTGATGTTGGAACATCCATGGGTGCATGAAGTGCATACATGGATGTGCATTCAAATTATAATGGACCTTTAAAACAATTTTATTTTAAAAGTTTCCACATCTTACCTTAATCCCTCTTTTCCTAAAATGGTCACATGCCTTTCAAATGACAATGTGTTGATTATTGAGATTTATAAATGTTACTTAAAACACGTTTCTTAAATGTTTTTCTTGTTTTTATCCAGAACATCTGTGGTTGATTTTTTAGAATAAAAAGGCGTGCTTGGCATAATGTGTCGAAAAAATAAATTTTTTTATGTAAATGGTTTGGAAGTAATCATAAAAGATATTGGGTTTGAATTTATTTCAATTCATGTTTTCATTTTATGTTGTTTTTGGAAAAAAGAATGTTATTTCTTTCGTGTGATTTCTAAAATACAGGTTTAAATAAAATTTAAAAAGGGTATGCCCGTTTGTAACTTGTAGTAAGTTTTGGTATATGTTTGGCTTAAGGGGGATTTTGGAATGTTTTATTGGAATGTGTATCTCCTTAATGTTTATAAAGGATTTTACAAAAACTTATCGTAACATAGGACTAAATGGTCCTGTTTGGAACTACAAATATAAAAGTGGTAGTTGATGTTTTTTTGGAAATAGTTTTTATGTGTTTTTGTTACAAAAAATTGAATATGTAATGCTAAAGGCCCATTTAAAAAAATTCATGTTTTTATGAAATATTTGAATTCTGAAGTGATATGAGAACCAAATTACACCTTCAATGATGTGAAATATTTTTTTTATATATATAGGGAACCTCTATAGGAAATGAATTCCTTTACAAGTTATCGTATAGGTTGCCTGTGTTTGGGGTACGAATGTACGGGGATTGAAAGTAAGGTGAGTCACGCATTCGAGGGACTCCTACTTACATAGTTTATATACATTTACCATGGGTTCCTAGGAATATTTTAGAAGATCAAGTGACAGTTTCTGATCAACCCCGATTAGAAGGGTTTGTACCCTGAGATTGAAGTTATGCCAAGATGGATGTGACACTGGATTGGATAGTTGAGGGAGTCTAGTTGGTTATAGACTTAGGGGAATCACCATATTCCATAATGTGGTTTCAATATAATTATGTCCAGGGGTCATATAAGTATTTTTAGGAAAACCATAGTTAATTTCTATATCGTCTTGTTTGTATCCTTATGTACTTAGTTTTCTATTTACCCTACTTATTTATTTTTAGAAATACCCTATTATTATCTTGTTGGGTTCTGGTTATAAAATTCAATTTTTTTTAGGAAAATGGATGGTAGTGTGCATTGAATTTTAAAATAGGAAATATATGTTTATTAATTTAAATATAAAAAACCTTTTTTTAAATGTATTTCAAACCAGTGTTAATGGAATGTTTTTGGGAAAGGAAAATGCATGATTTTTTTGGTAAATTTTTTTCACTCATACAGAGCATCTCGGTGATCACGCCAAATGTATATTATCAGTTTCAGGCTCCCCCAGTTGTACGTCACTCTTGCAGCAAGCTTCGTTCTGTGTTTGGTGGTGACCCATGAGGTCACACAGAGGTACATGTGGATGTTTTTTATCTCCTCTACAAGCATTTATATTTATTATCTAGTTTTATTTTCATTTAATTTTTTATCTTTTTTTCGTGGTAAAAATCGTTCCCATTGGTTTTATGTTGATGTTCGAAACTGGTTTCCATCCTATGGGGATTAGGATCATACATTGGTCTATGTTGTGGGCCAGCTTGGGTGTCCGGTTTAGGGTCAACCCGGGCTTCTTCTTGAAAAATGGTATTGGAGAAGGCCCTTATTATTTGGGGTGTCTGGTAGTTGAAGATTAAGACTGTCAATACTGATGAGATTGGTTATGGGTTGGTACCCGATCACCTCCACTCATGAAAAATTTGAGTTACCAGGGGTATTTTGGTAATTGAGTGTTTTTTCCTCGTCTGGGATTGTTGGGTGAAAATGGAGGTAATACAATGTTATGTCATGATTTCACATGGAGTAGTGGCCATGTGGTGTTAGAGTAAACAATTTAAGATTCTCCTACCGGTTTATTATTACATGGGGCATGGATCACTACCATGTTACCATGTAAAGAATAACTACTAGTTCTTCATTCTGATATTTTGGTGCAGGTTTTGGTTTTCTTTGGTTCTTGTTGTGGTAAGTGTGTTTTTTTAAAATGAGAAAATGTTTTAGAAATGAAAATTATTTCTTTTAAATGGAACTAAATTTGTAGAATGTGTTTTAAAATTTAAATTGTTTTGGTTTGATAAATTTCTAAATGTTTTTACTTTCTATGTAAATGGATATGGTTTGACCCTTCATTCTCTTTATATACATTTACACATTTGAGGGTATGTGTGTCAAAAGTGGATGTTGACACGCATGGATGGAATCACAGGATCAAATGTGTGATGTTTCATGGGATTTCATGGGTGTTTATTTGAAACAAAAGGCTTGGCCTTGTTTTTATAAAGGTCGTTCTTCAATGGGATGTGTTTGGTTTTGTCTATATTTGATAGTATTGAGATGTTTTTTTTGGATTTGGGTTCTATTTTGATTGTTCTTCGGCTTAATATCATTTTTGGTATTGTGTTTTATAAACTATTTATAAAATGCCACATAGAAAGTTCCACAAAGCTTCTGATGAGTCATGCCAATTTTCAAATTATTCCTAATTGTTTCATATCCTTCGTGGTCATTATGGTCTATTAGGGGTGGTGAGGTGTATTGAAATGGTCGTGAATTTATTCAAGGTTATGGGAACTCCTGAAGATGTTAGAGTTCATGTTGTATGGGGTTTGTTCGAAGGTAAAAAATTGGATGAATGAGAGATTCCTACCCACCATCATTGCAATTCAGAATGAAATGAGACATTTTTAAGCCTATCTTCATTTGATGGTTCATACCTGAAGTGGTAAAGAAGAAGAAAAAGTAAAAGCTCTTGCGTTTTAAACAAGGAAAATGGATGGTGAAGGCGTATTTTGACAATTTCAAGGATCTAGATTCCTTTTAATTGGATGTGGTGACATAAGATCTGATGAAGGATTCTATTTTCATTGGGGGTCTTTGTCTAGAGATCATGAAGCATGTCATATCTTCTAGGGACCTATTTTTTTAGAAGTTGGTGGATAATGAAATTATGGATAATTTGGTTCCCAAAAAGTAGATGTTTGGTAGTTTGGTTCCTCTTGTCTTTTGTGAAGGTTCCACATTTGGAGAGAAGAGGATGGTAGAAATATCTATTATTAAGGATTTATCCTCATTGGTTCTAGATTCTAGTTTGTCTAACCATTCAGTTGTGTTCCACTAGTATGGAGGATTTGGGCATTCGAATCCATCTTTTTATATTCATCTAAATATGTTCCATCACTGCATTTGTCTTGGTCATATGGAGTAGTTTTTTAGAAAGCATCACTTGAATAAGGCATTGTGACTAGAGGACTATAGTGCCTAAATATGAGTAAATATATGAAACATCCATGAGATCCCCAGCCACAGGTCTTGGGGTGAAGCTCGTGCATATTCACGAGTTGCTGGGGATGTGTGAAACCTCATCGTTGTTTTGTTTTTCATGAGTAGTCACGCTCATGTTAAGGATGTTTGATGAATTTGTGTTGGGAGTTACCACATTTCTCCACCTTAGGGTGAAGTGTTTCGGTTTCAAGTTATCATACTAGTTGAGTCCATGTGGTGTGGAGAACCTTCCCATGTTCTCCCGTTATTTATTTCTTTGGGTTCTTCTTGATCAGCTGAGTATGATATTTTTAGTGAATAGTCGACCATAGGTTCTTGATTTCTTTTGGAGTTATATTTGGGCGTAGACTCATGCCTTTGTTACCTTTTGACTTGGAGACAATATGGGGGAAGAATGTGTCTATGTTGGGGAGAATTGTCACACCCCATCCTTGGAAAAACCGTTACTCTATTCATTTCATGGTCTTGAATCATTCCAGTTGGGGTTCAGGTTGATACCCAGGTAAATGTTTTAGATTTTAAGACTTTCGGGTAATTTATGGGACTATGTATGGTTGGGGAGTGGCCTGGTCAACCATGAGTCCAAATATTGCAACCTTAACTATGTCTAAAAATAATACAAATTAAATGTAAAATAAATCAAATGAAAAATAAAATAAAAAGGGAATAAAAAAAATTAATGTGTAATAATAATGATAATAATAATGATAATATTTATGATGATGATGAAGATGATGATTATTATTATCATTATTAATTATATTAATAATATTATTATTAAAACATTATTATTGTTATTGTTATACTTATTTATAATTTTTTTTAATCAATGATTAAATTTTCTTAGGGGGAAACTCTTGTGGGTCTCCCCTCTCTCATCCCCCTTTCACACATCTCCCCCTACCCTCTCTTGCATGACCTACTGGTACCCATCCTCTATTCCCTATACGACCCCTACATCGGTACCTGCCTCTCGAGCCGACTCTCCCTCCAACTACCTCTCTCCCCACTGGAACACCATTCTTCCAATACGCCTCCTAGTCACACGCCTCCTACTAACATGCCTCGTGCTCACATGACCCCATCCACCACGACCTTCCCACCTCTAGCTAGACTCTGTATAGTGCACCACCCTCCTCTAATAGTGGATCCTCCCTCGTGCAACACAACCGGTCTCCTATGAGTACCACCTCTCTTCCACTTCTCTTTTTCTTGGATTTTTTGTTGGTTGAACACTAAATGGTGGGTTTTTTTCTGGTTTTAGTTTCTTTAGATCTAGGGCGTTAGTATCATCCATAGAGCCTTGTTCTCTCTCCCATTGATGTTCAGTTGCATCTACACCCCACAAAACTAATTGTCTTCATTGTTTTTCTTTCCATTGCATCACATTAGTGCATGGATTACCTATATAAATTTATAAACATGTTTCTCACACTTATGGAACCTATATTTAATTATTTTGGATGATTTTTCATTATTATTAATATCTAAAATTAGTTTTCAAAGTAATCATTCATTTGAACCTATGTAATTATTCCATTAGTGTGTCTTGTAATATGTAATTTGGGCATTTAAAGTAGAACAAAACCTTGTTGTGGTATTTTTTCCATGGTGTGAATTTGAAAATTAGTCCCAATTTATAAAGTGGAGTGGTGTGTGATTTGATTGTCTTTTAATGACTCAATAATCTCATTGAAACATTTTTTAAAGAAATTTATTGGTTTGTGAAAGGGATGTTTATGTCTTTTTATTATGTTGTATCACCTGGTTTGGTTGGTAAAGGCCATTGGTGTTTTTAAAATGGTTAAAAAGGGGATTTTTGGACATGATGGGGAGTTCCATTGGATTTTGGAACATCCATGGGTTCCTGGAGTGGATAAAGGATGTGCATTCAAATGAAAATGGCACTCTAAGAAATTTTTCTTTTAATAGTTTCATCATCTTACCATCTTAACCCTTTTCCTCAAATGGTCCCATCATTTTCAAATGATGATGTGTTTATTGAAGTGAGTTTGAAATGTGACTTCAAATGTGTTTCTTAAAGGTTCGGATCATTTTTCCTTAGAAAATTTTATGGGGATTGATTGGAATTAAATGGTGTGATTAGCATCATTTGTGTATATAAATATGTTTTTTTGTAAATGGTTTGGAACTAATAATGTGAGATATTGGGGTTTAAAGTATTTAAGGAACAATTTTATTTTTATTTTGTGTTTAGAAAAAGGAACGTGGGTTCCTTCGTGTGATTTCTAAAAGATGGGTTTAAGTGAAATTTAAAAAGGGTATGCCTGTTTGGAACTTGGAGTATGTTTTGGTACATGTTTGGCTTAAGGGGAAATTTGGAATGTTTTGTAAGAATGTGTATCTCCTCAATGTTTAGAAAGTATTTTATGAATATTTATTGAAACATGTAATACAAATTTCTATTTAGAACTGAAAATATAAATAAGGTACTTTATTTTATTTTGGAAATAGTTTGTAAGTGTTTTTGGTAAATGAATTTGAATATGCAATGATAAAGTCCCTTTTGAATACTTTCATGTTTTTAATAAAAATGTTGAATATTAGAGTGATGTGATAGCCCGGTTGGCACCTTCTATGATGTGAAATATATATATATACATATATATATATATATATATATGGAACCCTTATAGGAGGGCTATAACTTTACGGGTTATCGTATAGGGTGTCCATGTGCGGGGTAGGCAAGTGCGGGGACATCAGGTAACGTGTGTCATGCATGTAGGAGCCTCATACATAAACAATTTATATATATTTACCATCTGTTCATTGGAATATTTTAGAGTATTGAGTGACAGTTTCTAATGAACCATGATTAGATGGGTTGGTCCACCCTATCTTTCAGTTTTTCCAGATGGTATGTTCCACTAGATTGGCTAGTTGAGGGTGCCCAATTGGTTATAGAATTAGGGGCTTGAAAATATGTTATCAGGTGGTTCAGAACCAAGTACATCCATGGGTCTTCTAGTGATGGTTTGGATATCCCATGGTTACATTCTATATCTACTCATTTATATTCTTCTACACATAGTTTTCCATTTTCCCTATTTATTTATTTATAGCACTACCCTAATATTACCTGGTTTGGGTTCTGATTATAAAAGTTTATTTTGTTTTGAAAATGGAAGGTGGAATGTGTTTGATTTTAAAATAGGAAATCTATGTTTGTTTAATAAAATATTAAATAGAATTATTGTAAATTTTTTCAAACTATTGTTATTGGAATTATTTCCGGAAAGGAAAATACCTTGATATTTTGTTTCATCATTGGCATTCCTAGTGAGAATCTCAGTGACCAAACTATTAAGTTAAAAGTCCTATTTTGACTCTTATATCTTGTTTTGGAAATCACAAATCTATTCTTAAATGTTTATCATAGTGGATGTGTTTATTTTACAAACTCTGTTTATCATACTGACTATGTTTATCGTATGGACTCTGTTTATCTTAATGACGATGTTTATTATAGTGACTATGTATATCGTACTAAATATCTTTATCGTAAGGACTATGTTTATCATACTGACTATGTTCCTTGTACTAACTATGATTATCAGACTGACTATATTTATCGTACTGATATGTTTATCGTATTGACTATGTTTATCATACTGACTATGTTTATCTTATTGATTAAATCATACTAACTATGTCAATCATATTTTCTTTTGTGCATCATACTCACTTTTCATCATATCAATACATTGCACTATGTATTAATAACATTGTTTTCTCTTCTATAACATGCATGTTTTTATCCTTTATCAAAACACATATTTATATCAAATGTACTCATGATTATCATTTTCATATATATTTTGTTTTAACCAGTACTATGTCATGGAGTTAGTTATAAACTAATCAAAACAATATCGTGTTTTCTGTTTCAATATGACCGTTATAATGCCAGGAGTCCACGTTCTTCCGAGTATTCCAGAGAAATATGACTGTTGGAAGAAATATGACCGTTGGAACCTATGGACTATATATAAGAGGTCATTTGATGTTGAGAACACAACTGAGAGACTTTGATGATTCTTTTCTTCTATCCAGTCCTAGAGAGAGACATTGTGACATCTCTCTTGCTTCGTTCGAAATCCTTGAAATTACAAAATGTGAAAGGCTCGTTCGTATTTGTTGTAGTTAAATAAGTGCTTTGCTTTTCTTTGTGCGACTGATCAGGTGATAAGAATTGAGGGTTGCTAAGGATAGGCATATGATGCTACCGATCTTTGTATCGAGGGCTTTCAAGTGTTTGAAAGACAAAGGTGTTGATTAACTGCAAAATCGAGGGCTTGTGAGGTTATCAAGAAAGACGTAGCGATCATCATAACTAGGGAATACCAAGGTGGTGGTAAGACAAACCTCTTATCCAAGGTAAAAGGATACCCTTTTCTTTAAAATAAAAGAATTGTAATACTTTTATATTTCTGCTTCTGTTTGTATTAGAAAGGGAATTGTATTGTTTCCTTTCTTTATTCCATATTCAATTTCAATTGTTTCAATTACAATAATAGTATTATATATAGTATTAATAGATTCTATATTCCTTATAGTAGAATCCTTCACTATTTTATTACTCTAATTTTTTTATTCATTTTGAATACTATTAATTTAAATATCTTATAGTATTACATAGTATCACAGCTTCTGTATCCAAGAAAATTTTGGTTAATTGTATTTGTTGTGAATTCTGTTAGTTTAAGAACATTTAAACTAAATTCATATGTGTTTAAAAACACAGTTTTTTAAACTAAAATTCACCCCAACTCTTATGTTATTCTATCTAATATACATATACATCTATATATCGATCCAACAGTTGGCATCAGAGGATGTTTCCACTGATTTGTATTACTTGATATATAATTGTATTTTTATCACAAAATTCTGCTTTCAATTACTTACAACACTAACATTTGGAGTGGAAAAGATTTTTTTTATTATATGGAAGGAATGAATATTGGAACAATAGACAATATAAATCCAACTAAACCACATTTCTTTGATGAAAATGATTTTTATTAATGAAGATATTGAATGAAGAAATTTGTTATAAATAATGGTGCAGAAAATTTTATTATGATTAATGAAGGTTAAAAAATCACTAACAAAGAAGTTAGTACCTTCACCAATCAAGAGAAGCATGAATATCAATTCAATTACAAGGAACACAATACTTTATTTTGTTCTTTGACCAAGAATATATACAGCCAGATATCATCATGTGGAGCAGCCAGTTGTATCTGGAAGAAATTAAATGTCACATATTTTGGTACATCTATGGTTATAGAAACAAGAAGAGCAATGCTCTGAGTAGAATATGATAGTTTTCTTTTTTCCTTATGGAGAACTAGTATGTAAGGTGCAACAATGATTTATGACAATTGTCAACAATTTACAATATATGGGAGAAAATGTTCTTGATGATGAAGCTCTTGTATACAAGATTATTGATATAAATTTGAATGAATGGAAATAAAAAGGACTTCTATTGATGAAAACATGAATGTATCTCAGATTACTCTTGTGGACATTTTATAACTCTTCTATGACATGAGAGAAGAATGAAAAAATTTGCTAACTTCAATAAAAAAAATGTAAATGGAAGTGTAGCCTTTACTACAATGTCTAAAGCTAAAACACTTGAATGGATAACAAGATCCAAAGCTAAGAAAGATGTTGTTTTAGAATCAAGTGATAGTGATCACTCAGATAATGAGTTATCCATTCCTTCCCGATGGATGAACAAGATTGTGGGAAAAAAGACTTTTGAATACAGATTCAAAAAGAAAGACAGGAAGGAAATGAAATACGCAGAAGTAACTTGTTTTAAATGCAAGAATGTGAGTCATATAAGTCCTGATTGTACTTTACTGAAAATAAAAGATAGAAATGATAAATATTGTTAAAGAAATAAGAAAAAATATTACAAGATAATGAAAAACAAATTCTTAAAGGAAAATGATACTCGGAGTGCTAGTATTGGCGTTTTATCAGATGATTATACAAAATATGAATCTTCAGAACAGAGGAATATTGGACTTATAGCCGGACTTCCAATTAAAGATCATTGTTTCATGGCTAAGGTACACAATGCAGAATCCATCAACAATGTATACTTGAAATTAAATTATAGTGATAATAATTATTATAAATCCTCGGATGAATAATCTTATTCTGATGAAGATAATACTCTACAAACATATAAATAAGTGTCTAGGGTTTCTTACCTTCTTGAGAATGAAAATTCCAAAGTCAAGAAAAAGGATGATAAAGAAAATTCTAGGATTTATATTCTTACTAAGGGAATATCAGATCATTCTATAGATCTTGATAAAAAAATCCTTGATTTTGATAATATTTCAAAAAACCTTGAGGAAGTAAAATCTGAGAAGTATAAACATTCTTTGGATCTAGAAAATTTAATTCTTATGAAAAATGTTTTTGAGCCTAAGTCTATAGCTAGAAATAATATATTTAAAGATAGGAACATAATTTTAAACCTAAATTCAGAAATATTTTCCTTGAGGTTGTGTTTGTCAAAATTTACTTATCGTAAAGAAAACATTAACAAAATGTATTCTCAAATTAAACCTTTAAGAAATCATTCTAGTTTTGGTTATACACATTCTAAATTGTTTTTAGTAATTATTATTTTATTCCTCAAAGTAACCCATTTTGTACTATGTGTAAATGTGATGGACACTGGGAAAGAAGTTTTTCTCTTAATAGAACTCAGTATTTGGGATTTCATAAAGCTCAGTATACAAAACAAAAGTGGATTCCTAAAATTATTTTATCTAACCCTTCTGGATCCAAACTTGTTTGGAATCGGAAAATATAATTTTTTCTTTGTTAGGAAAATAAATGGTGTACAAACAACAACAAAAATTTGTATATGGATAGTGGTTGTTTTCTACAAATGACTGGAATCAAAAATTTCTTTGAAAAGATTATCGAAAGAAAAGGTGGAAAAGTTGCCTTCAAAGATAATTCTCATGGAAATATTATTTGAATAGGTAATATTGTGTTTCTTGGAAAAGTTCTAATTTAAAATGTTTTTTCTCAATGGTCTTAAGCACAATCTTATCAGAATGAGTCAATTATGTGATGAAGGTTACCTTGTGAATTTAAGAAATGAAAAATGTTTATGTCACAATTCTAAGGCTGAATTCATCCTATATGCCCATAGGAAAGATAATGTATACAAAATTAACTTATAAGACCATAGGAGACAAAATTAACATTGCTTAAGTGTACTATAAGATCAATCATGGAAATTACATATGAGACTGGGACACTAAAACCTAAAAAATCATTGTAAATTTTCAATGAGAAGACTTGTAAAGGATCTAATGAATCATAGATATGATTATTCAATGGGTTTTTATCCTTGTAAATTTTTAAACCAACGTAAAAATATCTTTAAATCAATCAATAATATTTCAACTTCCAATGCATTACAGCTAGTTCACATGGATCATTTTGTTCTTTCACAAACTGGAAGCATTGGAAGAAAATACTATGTATTTTTTTTAGTTGATGACTTTACTTGATTTTCATGGATCTATTTTCTATAAAAGAAATCTGAAGAGTTTTTCTATTTCAAAATTTTCAGATCCCAAGTTTAAAATGATAAAATCCTACCATTGATAACTATCCATAGTGATCATGGTGTTGAATTTCAAAATTCAGATTTTGAATCATTTTGCAGTAAGAAAGGTATTACTCATAACTTTTTAGCTCTAAGAACTCCTTAGAAAATTGGTGTCATTTATAGAAGAAATCGTATTCTTCAGGAAATGTCAAGAACCATGTTGAGTGAATAGTAAATTCCTAATCATTTTTAGGATGAAGCTGTTAGTACTTCTTGTTATACTATAAATCATGTTTTAACTGGACCTTTTTTTTAATAAAACACCTAATGAATTTTGGAATGGCTGAAAAACTAATGTTTCATACTACATTGTTTTTGGAATCAAGAATCCATTTTGAAAAAAAGATAATATACATAAATTTTCACCCAAATAAGATGGAGGAATCTTTTTAATATGTTTTACAACTTCTAAGGCTTATAGAGTTTTAAACGAAAACTCATGTACTATTGGAGAAAAAGTGCAAGTTAAATTTGATGAAACTAATCCCTTTATTTTTAAAAAAACTCAACCTACATCCTCAAATGTGTTTTCAAAAAATGATTATCCACCCGTGATAGAAAATATTTCTGATAATGAAAATGTTCAAGAAAATATTTCTGAAGCATTTACCCCAAAATATTTCCAAACCTTTGTTGAAGAACATTTTTTACAAAATCCAAATCAATTGTTTCTTTGGAATCATCTCAGTGATAATATCATTTGTGATGTCAATCAACCTATAAAACCATAAATTCATTGAGAAATGAAATAGAACACCTTGTATTTCATTCCCAATTCAAACCTAAAAGTCCAAGTGAGGCCTTAGGTGATGAAGATTGGATTAAGTGAACTAAATGAATTTGAAAGTCCTAAATAGAGAACTGTAATTGGTGTAATGTGGTTTTTCATAAATAAATGTGATGAAAATGGAATCATTGTAAGAAATAAAGCATGACTTATTGCTGAGGGCTATAATCAACAAGAGGGAATATAATATGAATGAACATATGCTCCAGTATCTATACTTGAATTTATTCGTATTCTATTATCCTTTGTAGAATTCTTTAATTACAAATTATTTAAAATGAATGTTTAATGTTTTTTTCTAAATGGTTTTGTTCAAGAATAAGTTTTTGTTGAGCAACCACCCGGTTTTATACATTCAAAATATCCTAATCATGTTTTTAAAAATTCCAAAGCTTTATATGGCCTTAAAAAATCCCCTAGAGCATAGTATGATAGACTTACAAGATGTATTTTACAAAAAAATATGCTAAAGGTACAGTGTATCCAAATTTTATTATATAAATGGAAAATAAAAAAGTTTTAATTATTAAAATCTATGTTAATGACATCATATTTTAGTCAACTCAGCAATCTCTATCCAATTCCTTTGTAGATTTAATGAAATATGAGTTTAAATGATAATGATTGGTGAGTTAAAATTCTTTTTAGGTTTACAAATTGCACAGAAACCAGAAAGAACCTATTTATCTCAACATAATTATATCAAATATTTACTCAAAAAAGTATGGATACGACAACACTAAATGTATTAGCAATCCAATTGGTACCTAAAATACATTTGATCTTGATGAAACTGGGAGACGAGTAGGTCAAAAAACTTTTAGAGGTATGATAGAAAGTTTGTTATACATGAAAGCTTGTTGATCAAACATAATGTTTTGTGTATGCTAATGGGAAAGAAAGCAATAAAATCCAAAAGAATTCCATTGAAAAGCTGTGAAAAGGATATTTTTGTATTTAAAAGGAACTCTAGATTTAGTTCATTTTTATTCCTCTAGAAATGATTTTATTTTAAAAAGTTTTTCAGATGTTGAATTTGGTGGATCTAGAATGGATAAAAAGAGTACATCTAGAACATGTCATTTCATAAAAGATTCCTTGGTTTCTTGGTCATGAAAGAAACAACCCTCAATAGCACTTTCCACAACTGAAGGTGAATATGTAGTAGCTCGAAGATGTTGTGATCATGTATTGTGGATTCAATACACACTTACTGGTTATGGATTGAGTTGTCTAAAACTCAAATTCATTGCAACAATACTTGTTCCATAGCTCTTAGTAAAACCAAACCCATCACTCTCATACAAAAAAAATAGATATGAGGCATCACATTCTTAGGGATCAGACACTAAAAGTAGTTTTTATTTTACAATTCATCAGAATGCAAGAACAACGTGCTGACATTTTTACAAAACCATTAACTTCCAATAGATTTTAGTTTAAAAAACAGAAGCAACGAATGATTACATTAAAATAATCATTCATATCTACTTCATGTTTACACCTCTCCTTACATTAAAAAACTCCTCTTAAAAGGGGGAGAACATTTTTTTATTATTTTAATAATATATTTCATTAAATTTTCTTATGGTCTTCTTTATCTATTTATTCTTTTGGTTTTCTATTCCGTCTTTCTGATTATTGTCTTGACCATCCGATTATCTTTTTAATCTTCTGTTTGTCATCTTGTCTTCCTGGTTATCGTATTGATTTTCTGTCAATCGGCATGTCAACCTATAGTAATTAATTTATATTCCATCTACACATCGATCTATGGTAATTAATTTTTTTTTCATCATCATGAAAACCTATGGTAATTACATTGTTTTCCATCGGCATGACATCCTATAAAATTGAATTTGTTTTCCATCGGAACATCATCTTATGGTAATAAATGTTTTTTCCATCTGCACGTCAACCTATGGTAATGACATTGTTTTCTTATCGGCACATCAAACTATGGTAATTAATTTGTGTTCCATCAGAATGACAACCTATGGTGATGAAATTGTTTTCCATCGGCACGTCAACCTATGGAAATGAATTTTTTTTCTATCAGCACGTCAAAATATTTTAATGAAATTGGTTTTCATCTGCATGTCAACGTATTGTAATGATTTTTTTTTTCATCAGCACATCAATATATGGTAATGAATTTGTTTTCCATCGGCACATCGACCTATGGTAATGAATTTTTTTTCCATCAGCATGACAAAATATGTTAATGAATTTTTTCCCATTGGCATGACAACCTATGGTAATGAATTTGTTTTCCATCAGCATGACAACCTATGCTAATGACTTTGTTTTCTATCAGCACATCAACCTATGGTAATGAATATGTTTTCCATCATCACGTCAACCTATGGTAATGACTTTGTTGTCCATCGGCACGTCAACCTATGGTAATAAATTTGTTTTCCATCGGCATGACAACCTGTCGTAATAAATTTGTTTTCCATCGGCATGACAACCTATGGTAATTAATTTGTTTTCTATTAGCATGACAACATATGGTAATGAATTTTTTTTTCAATGGCATGACAACATATGGTAATGTCTTTGTTTTCCATCTGTCTCAAAACCTATCATATTCTTTTTTATTTCCATGTATGCTTGTATTTTATATTTGTTATTATATTACACTATGTTAATACAATTAAACCAATGATTTCTACAGAATCATAGATACGTACAGTCATTCATTCTTTTGTTTTTTCTTTCTTACATTTTATTATTTATCATTTTTTACCCCCTATAAATCCTATCATTTGATTTATATATCTTCTAATATCAACCATAGAATATTAATAGTCATTTTTTCACCTATAAATAGATCCCCCCTCCCCAAACCCACACCGGGTTTTCAGATTTCTTGGCAAATCTCTGTCTCTTTATTTTTAAGACTCCATATGAACTTCTCTTTGCCTCACCTTTATGTCTCAGTCCTCTGCCAACACTCCTGCCGAAATGACTTCAATGGAATTTTCATAGAATGATTTCTTTAGATATAGGTTAGTTTCATGGGACTTCTTTGACACATATGATTAAACAACCAATAGGATTGTTTTGTTTCTAGGCTGGAAACATCTTTGTGTTGAAAACCCCGTATCTCAAGACCCAAATCTCGTTGAAGAAGTTTGTCAATTATACAAAATAGTGTATTTTGAAAAAAAATATGATGATCAACTTTACTCTGTATGATAGAAAAATATCAATGTATGTGAAACAAGTATCTCACTTTCTCAATGTTTCAACAGAAGGTGATTATTTTTGTCCATCTCATAAACTACTAGAGGAAGTTGGTTCGTTTAATAGATAATCTGCTGAAAAATAGTTATTTCTTCTAAATGAATAGAATATAAAAGTAGTACATTTATCTCCAGATAAAAGGTTTGTAGTACATTGGATGCAAGGTTTTCTTATCCCTGTAAAAGGGGATAGAGAAACTCTTAATGTATCTGATATATTTATGCTAGACTCCCTTTTAAACATGATAATGGTAAATCTCATGAGTTATATTTTTGAAACAATCAAGAATTTCAAGTCATGAGAGATCATGTCTCATTTGAGTATATATCACTCAATTATTACTATGTTCATTCTTGAGAGCATGAAGGTTTGTAATATTCTTATGAAAGGGAATCTTAATGAACTAAATCCTTCTTGGATAAGTAAAAATACACTGAAAAAGTTGTATTTATGTTTTGATGACGATTCAAAGCATTTTTTTAAAGATGTAGAAGTTGAATCGGCAACAAATCAATTGGCACCTATGCCAATAAAAGAAAATCCAACTGTTGTTACTCTTCAAAAGTTAGATCCTCAAATAAGTACTAATCCAATGAAGAAAACGAAATACATCAAGTAGGTTTTTTCCATGTGGAGGAATGATATAGAACAATGAAAAGAAGGTGAACCTAATTTCGGCCTTGATCTAGCTAGTGCTTTAACTGATAGGATAAGGGTAGAGGATACTCTTCAGGATGTGAAGAAAAAGAAGAATCTTTTGAAAGGAAAAGATCTAGATTTTGATGTTACAAAAATCATGAAAATGGTTGAGATGGCTAGTGATCAACTAACAGAAGAAGTGAAACAAGAACCTATCCTATAGAGTCTCCCTGAAAAAGAAAAAGGGAAACAAATATTGAATGAATTTCAGGAAGATCAGGAAGAGGAAGAATATTTTCTTATTTAATTTCTTAAAAGTTCAAAAAAGTGTAGAGAAGAATCTTTTCAAAATGAAAGTGATGGTATTCAAAATGTTCCTCATGATGATCAAGCACTAGCTAATTCCCTTGAAACACTTTCAGATAGATTTACTTCTCAAGTAAAGCATGGTGCTTAATCTTCTCATACTGAAAAGGTAATTGTCATTAGTGACAAAGTGGAAGAATAAAGAAAGGAAAAAATTAAAATTAAAATTAAAATATCCAGTTTAAAACTCAATACAATCAAATGAACTTTATTCATACGATGAGGATACTGTTTTGTAAAATAAAATTTCTCTCATAAAAAGTGATTCCATTTTTCATGTATTGAGGAGAATTGAGAAGGCCATTCCTTATTTTCATAGAATTTAATGTAAAATTGATTTAATCACAGAAAATCAAAAGAAGAATTTTGGTTCTGTAAGGAAATATAGAGAGTATTTCCAATAGAAGATGATTTAAAAGTACTATCTGAATGTTCGGTTTCTCATAAGAAGTATTTCAATAAGATGACTAAATGGTCATACAAAATAGAAATCTCAGTGAATGAACATGAAGTATAAATTAAAGACTTATGGATACTTGCAAATGATCTTTCTCTTGATTTAAATAAGCTTGAGAATGAAACTATTGAAAGGCTAAATCAGATTTCAAAAACTCATGGAGCCAATACTCTTTTAATAAAATAGCTAAAGGTGAGAATGAATTTTTTCTGGTTAGAGTTTTCGTAGGTTTCATCTTTCAATGATGAAATTGTTCTGTTGAAGAATAAAAATTCTATGTTATCTCAAGATAATAAGAATATTCAAGACATAATTGATACTCATGAAGAAGTAATCAGAGTTCATGAAGAGTCTATCAAGATTCAAGTTCAACTTTTTAACGATCAACAAGATCTTCTAAAATCCGAGGGTAATTATATTTCAGAAGATAGGAATGAAATCATGAAGTATAAAGCTATTTTCCATGAGATGATCAAGAATGAAAAAGGGATAGAAAACAAATTAATGTTTTATTATTTAATTATTCACTTTTTTAATTCTACAGACTTTTATGAGGTTTATGTTCTCTTTTCCATCGCCTTGTGTTTTGGTTTCTCTATAACCTTTTTAGGTAACCCCAGTTTACCCCATTTTTTTGTAAATCACAAATGGGGGAATGTTATATAAGAGGAAGAATGTTTTATTCAAATACATATGAATCAAGGAAAATCTAGGAATACAATCCATATGAAATTATATAGATAAGGGGGGGGGGGGGGTTAGTTGTATTAAATATTATATTCAGAAAATATTTCATAACTCAGGGGGAGATAAGTATTTTTTTAGTTTTACTATATGTTATGTGATTTCCAAAAAGGGGGTTATTTTTAAGTCAAAAGTCCAATTTTTTACTTTAATGTCTTGTTTTGGAAATCAATAATCTATTCATAAATGTTTCTCATACTGACTATCATTATCGTACTAACTATGTTTATCATACTGACTATGTTTATCATACTGACTATTTTTATCGTACTGACTATGTTTATCATAATGACTATGATTATCATATTGACTATTTTTATCTTACTTACTATGCTTATCATATTGACTATGTTTATCATACTGACTATGTTTATCGTACTGACTATGTTTATCCTACTGACTATGATTATCATATTGACTATGTTTATCTTATTGTCTATGTTTATTGTATTGAATAAATCATACTGACTCTGTCAATCATACTATATTTCATGCGTCATACTCACATTACATCATATAAATACATTTCATTATGTAGTACAAATAGTGTTTTTTTTCTTCTATCACATGCATGTTTTTTATCAAAACACATGTTTATATCAATAGTACACATGATTATCATTTTCATATATCTTTTTTTAAACAAAATGATATTGTGGAGTTAGTAATAAACTATTAAAAATGATGTCTTGTTTTCTGTTTCAATATGACCTTTATAATGCCAGGTGTCCATGTCCCTCTGAGTTTTCGGAAGAAATATGACCGTTGGAGGAAATGTGGTTGTTGAAACCAGAGGCCTATAATTAGAAGTTCATTTGATGTTGATAACATGACTAAGAGACTTTGATCATTATTTTCTTCTCTCAACTTCAAGAGAGAGCTGTTGTGACTTCTCTCTGGCTTCGTGTGAAAGCCTTGAAATTACAAAACGTGAACGACTCATTCTCAGTTTTTGTATTTCAATATGTTATTTTTTTTCATCGTGCGACCGATTAAGTGATAACGATCAAGGGATGATAAGGATAGGGAGATTGTGTTACTGATCTTCTTATCGAGGGCTTTAATGTTTTTGAAAGACATAGGTGTTGATTAATTTAAAAATATAGGGTTTACAAGGATAGTAAGATAGACATACCAATCATCGTATCAAGGGCTTACCAAGGTGGTGGTAATACATACCTCTTATCCTAGGTAAAATGATACCTTTATCTTTGGGATAAAATAATTGTAATAATTGTACATTACTTATCCTGTTTGTATTAGAAAGGGAATTGTACTGTTTCCTTTCTTCATTCCATATTCAATTGTAATTGTTTCTATTACAATTATACTATTACATATTGTATTAATAGATTCAATAAGCTTTATGGTAAAATCTTTCACTATTTTATTACTCTGCTTATTGTATTCGTTTTGAATATTATTGATCTATATCTCTTATAGTATTACATAGTATAATACCTTATGTATCCTAGACAATTTTGATTAATTGTATTTTTTTTGTATTGTGTTACTTTAAGATCATTTAAAATAATTTCGTATGTGTTTAAACACATAGTTTTTAAAACTACAATTCAAACTCCTCTTAAGTTGTTCCATCTAATATACATATAAATCTATATATCGATCCAATAATTGTTATCAGAGGAGGTTTCCTGTAGAGACCCGAAGCTTGACGTACATGGACATTACATTACTTTTGCGGAATACTTAGTACATAACAAAAACACACACACAAGGATCGTAATAGTTTAGTGTCTTTGGAAACTCGGAACGTAATCTTCTAATAGTGGTGAAAGATCTTCAATATCTCCCATAAAGATCTTCCTTTTTTTTTACCTAAAAACCTTTCTTTATATCCTGGGGAAAAGAAAACATAAAAGGGTGAGCTCAAATGCTCAGTAAGGGTAAACAAAAGAAATATCAATCACATCATATACATAAGAACATAGCTTTTGGAAATCTTAACCTGCAAAAGAGCTCATAATATCATAACATGGGATAAATCATAGAAGTGAAAATGAAATCATAACTTAAAACATTACTCATTGTGGCATACACACATAATCATAGAGAATCACTTCTTGTTAGTCAAGACTCATTGCCAAGACTATCTTAGTGGACAAAGTCCCTTTCTGAATCGAGTAATCCTCGTTTCAGTCCTGTTTCACTGAACCGGTATAACCTACCATTCCAGCCATGTCTATCTCATGAGATATAAAATCTTTACCCAATGCATTGGAGGGAGATATAGGTCCCACCCATCTCTTAATGAATCCTTTCTTATGTGTGCCACAAAATCATAAATCATACATCATTGCATAACCCATGTAATAAAAATGGGATTCTTAAACAACATGACATCATAAAACCATTCATATAAGATAAAGGAATTCATAAACATAATTTCATCACAACATAGTCAAATCAATGTAAAAATATGGATAGAAACAGAACCCTTTATTATCTTATATGGAAAATAATTTTGATAAAACACTTGAATTGAATTCTTGAGGAAAATATCCTTTCTTCTTCAAAATCAATTTCTTTTACAAAACATCATGCAATTTTAAAAGAAAGAGATTTTATTGAAAATAGTCATGAAATCTTTTAGAGGAAGCTTCATGAAAATAAGGCTTTATAAAACAGTATAAATCCGTTCGTGCCGTATAAGTTAAAAAAAACATTCTTCGTACTTTTGTCGGAAAAGTCAAAAAGTACCTCGTACGAAAAACGAAAAAAGATTCCTTTCATATCCTTTACTAAAAACTCACCTAAGGGTAAAATTGGATTTAAAATATTGTAAGTGGATGGAAAAAATATTACATATTGAGGGAACATGGATGTGGATGATAAAATACACCCCAGTAAATACTTACGAATAAACAATCTCGGATAAAAATGAGATTGTGATATTTCCCTTACCTTAGGTCCAATTTGCTTCGTATGTGTCCGAACCTCCTGTATAATGATTTAAATAATGTCATTGACTTATTAAAGAATCATATTCATTGTTATGATATCATATATGGTTCACTTATGACATTATATTACCCGTTCTTTTGTAAATTCCATGTTAAAGAAGCGTTTTGGGTAAAATCGTTTCATTTATCGTAGGTGTTTTGACTTGTTGTTCTTGACATCATCATTACTTATATCATGATTTACTTACTTCCAGAATATAAAATATGATTTATATATCATATATATTCAGTATATATATATATATAATAGGTAGATAAATAAAATGAAAAACACCGTTCATGGAGACGGTAGTCCGTACGTACGCATGAACGCTGTTTTCATTTCCTTATTGTCTTGAAATGGAAGTAAGTAGATGACATACATATGTATATATATACATAAATCCAGTAGCTTTATAATGTAATATATTTCATTATTATTTCTTATATATACTTTATAATCATTCTTAAATGGTTAACATGGAGAATGAATCTCATCGCGTCGTGGAGACGGTAGTCCGTACGTACGCACGAGCGATGATATCATTTCTATAAATATTGAATTGAATTGGAGTGAATTATACAATATATCAGAATCAATATGATGTTGTAATAACTATGTATAGTTATTCTTTACACCATTATACCCATCCATGTAAGGTGGTGGTGGAAAATAGATTACACCACGGCGTGGAGACGGTATTCCGTACGTACGCACGCGCGGTGATTTCTTTTTCTGTAGGATGGATAGATGGTGAAATAGGGTTGTTTCATACTTATAATAACATATCAGTATATGAGTGATACTGATGTTATTACTTCATAATGAAACAACCTAAGAAGAAGAAGTGGAAGAGGAAATAAAGATTAAAGAATTGGTAACGGTAATTACCTCTTCTTTGAAGCGCCTTTTGGAGACCTCCTCTTAGGGAACTAAAATTGGTCTTTGAGTAAGACCAGAACCTCTAGGATGTTTCTAGGGAAGTGGAGAAGAGATTTTGGCAGGGGTTGGCCGATCTTGAGTGCTCAAATTGGTGTGAGGAGGAGGGGGAGGAGGTGTCCTTTATAGGGGAGGAGAGGGGCACCTTAGGAATTCTTAAAAATATTAATTTATAATAAATCTAACCCCACTTAAAAACCTCCAAAAATGACTCATATTCGAAGATTAGATGAGATAGGGTTGTAATCTCATCAACCAATCAAATTTAGACATGTTTGGATATTATTTTAAACCTTATCAATTAGATTTAACTCTAAGTTAAATAATTTAACTTTTACCGTGTCTTTTTGTTTTCTTTCACTATATGGTTAATACACTTACTATAACATGCCAAACGAACCCCAAATTGTTTATTATTAATATATATATCCTTATCTAAGTCATTTGGCCGAACCTTAGATTTTTAGGAATAAAATAACAATTAGTAATATAATATTTGATTTAAAAACTATTTTGTGTCAATTTTGACACTATTTGATATATGATTTTTGTGAAAGTCATAACAGAATTAAATGTTCGAACCAAGTTGATTAAATCAACATTAATATATCATAGTAACCTATAAAATTATTGGAATTCATAAAAAATCTCAAATTACATTTATTTTGGTGCTTATAACATCAATTATGTCAATATTTCATTAAAAAGATAATTACTGCATCATCGTTGTGTCATAAATAAATTAAATTATTTGATGTCTAAAAATTACAAATAAAATACCATCATGTAGGAAATCCTTTTAGCTTTCTAATGAATATTTACAATCGAATTTATCTTATGTATAACCCCATATTAAAAATGATTTACTTATTAAACATTGATTTTAACTATTTTAACCCTTCTTTAAATAAATTAATAATAAATGTCCTAATCTAATCCAAGTGGGCCTAAATGGTCATATTTTATTCCTAAGTTTGTTTTTGGTCGAAATACACTTTTCCAATAGGATTAGGACATGTGTTAGGGTAATATTAATATCATATTTACCCTTAGTTACCCTATTTACTATTAACCGCGGTAAAAAAAGTAAAAAGTTACTATTCACCAAAAAATTATTTTCATCTCATTGAACCACATTTTAGTCCTTGATATTAACCGTGTCTCTCAGATTTTCGAAATTCCATTCACAGAAGCGGTAAAATTATGTTTTATGCAAAATTCAGTTTTTAACCTACCACTTAGTAGTTTCACTATTCATCAAAAATTGATGTTTTTCAGAACAATGCCAAAATTTCATCCTAAGCTATATTTCATATTCCGAATTCAAAAATGAAGTCTATTTTACCAAATTCATAACACAAAAGTTGCATTAATTAATTTTATAATTAAATCCCGCTGTTAAAACAAATAGCGTGTTTTTAAGAAACAATATCTATCAAAAGATTGACACTTGATTATGTCTGGTTTAAATGTGAAATTACAACCAATGACCAACATTGTATTAAATTGTAAAAATATATTCTAAATATACTTTAAAACCACTCAAATTAATAATTTATCACTATTAATAATTTCGATTAAAAAAGTTGTTTTTAATTAAAATTTAGTAATTTTCACTATTCATCAGAATATGAAAGTTATCCGAAATGTACCAAAATTTCACCTTAGGCTAAATTCGATACTCCGAATCCAAAAATGAAATCCATTTTGAAAAATAAAATTTACAAAATTTCAAAAAGTGGTTATTACTATTCATAACGGCTAGTTTTAATAACATTTTAATAGCATATCGTTGTTTAGTGAAACTCGGTATTGCGTATTACACACGCTATCGAGAAAGGTCGCGATTGCGTGTAATGCAAGGCAAGACAAGGATGCGTGTTGTGGAAGATCCTTTTGGTGTAGCGTACAACACAAGACATTAATAAAATTAAAAAGAATATTATTTTATAAAATCTTGGGCTGTTACATTCTACCCCCCTTAAGATGAATTTCGCCCTCGAAATTCGTCGGGGTTATAAATGGTTTACTATTCGAAAGTTTCTTTAATAGAAACCCACATCGTAAAAAGGAATATCAAAACCAATCTTTAAAAACAAAAGTATGAAACGTAACGATTACCCAAATAAACTAATCATTGGGTTTCCACATAGGTGAAAATATGGATATGGAAGAGAAATCTAACCATCATGTTCTGATGGAGAGTGGTAGAGAACATGGCTATGGAAAATCCAGTAATCACAAATCCATAGATTTGTGATGATATAAGGTACCATCTGATTCATCGGGTATAGGATCACTATGACAACATTTTTGGTTTTCAAGATCATTTCCCCTAAAGTTGAAAATTTGAATTAGAATAAATACTTACTTTATTTTGGTACAATCTCACTGTTGTTCGTGCCTTGAACAATTTCCACTTCATCTCTTAAATAAATGAAGTTGAATTTGTGAAGTGTTAGCAGATCATGTGATAGAATGACGGGTCATTCCATCTGTCTCAAACAAAAGTTTAGAAAAAGTTATTAAATATACATAAGTCATTCTATAGTGAGATTAATCACATATGGTTCCTAAAATGGACTTATACTTCATATATCATACTGCTTAATATAATAAAACTAGTTTCTACTAAACAGGGACTTCCTGTAGGTCAGTGGTAGGCGATAAAGGCCAGTCGCACTTCGGTTGTGGGTTCGATTCCTACAGCCTTGTCCGAAGCGATGGGCTGTCGCCCGTCCTGCAGGTTGTCCCTTTTTCTAGAACTACGTTACTATAACATCCCATCAATAATATCGAAAAAAAACTTCTATCCTTAAACAATACTAACTTATGTCCAACATAATCCAGTCTAATCTTTAGGCTTATACATAATACTGTAGTCCACTCTCATAATATAGTGACAACGATTACCAGAGATTTAATACTGTCGTTGATCCCCACATATCATAAGATATGTCTTGTTGGTCACATTCTAATCATTCAAAGTCCTTAATCTTTTATTCTCTTGAATATCTTAGTGAAAACATGAGTTCTGTTAAAAGTTACCAAAATCCTCAAAATTCTATATACTCAAACCATGATATCACTTAGTCCTTATATCAATCATGAGCTCATGAATACTGTCAAACATTTCATTTTCCCCTTATCCCTTCATTATGCGCATATCATCTTCATTCCAAAAATATCTGAATAACCTTTCATGGATACTGGTAACATTAATCAGACAACAATGTTACAATCCTTACATGTCTCTTTATTCCATAGTACCATGAGATTACTTATACAACATTAAACATGATAAACATATAATCATTCCACTACATTCTTAAACCATTGACCGAGCTTCAACAATTCTTTCATCTCACATACCATTGGTAGTCTCTTCATCATCATCCACATAAATACTTCCCATATGACCATACTGATTCTCTTCATGAGTCTTTCCCTTAGGGCATTTGTTTGCATAATGCCCATACATTCCACATTTAAAACACTTAACCATTTTTGATGTCGTAGCAATACCATTATCCTCATCCCTGGTATTAACTGAACCTTTTCCTTTGCACTTACTGGCTTTGTGTCCTTCTTTTCCACACCCAAAGCATCTTCCAGTTCCTTTGAAACATTCTCCTTGATGCCTCTTCCCACATGATTTACATAGGGGAAATTGAACTTTCTTTCCTCTATGATCATCATGAAACTCCATCTTTCTCTTATTAGCCGAGTCAGGAAACTTACCAAATTTTACTTTATTGATCAAATTATGAGATTGCTGATTCGGCATAATAATGATGTTTGGACTTCCAAATCCCATTTCATTTGGTTGCTCATAAAGAATATCATTCCATTGTCCATCATTTTCTCCATTATCGTGAATCACCTTGTTTCCAGCCATTTTCTAAAACCCAAAAAGAATAGCGTGAGAGGCAAAAATCATGCTAGGGAAAACAACATAATAAAGGGGGAGTACCTTGAACATCTAACATCTTAGGTTTAATTCTATGAACGTTAGCGTAGTTCTAGTACTATAACCTATACGTATACTTAACCTTAGGGACATCCCTAGACATACCTTAGAAATATCTCTAGGGATCTCACTAACTTTTTCGCATCCTAGTTTCCAAAGGTTGACTAAACCTTTCCTCTGATACCAACTGTAGAGACCCGAAGCTTGACGTACATGGACATTACATTACATTTGCGGAATACTTTGTACATAACAAAAACACACACACAAGGATCGTAATAGTTTAGTGTCTTTGGAAACTCGGAACGTAATCTTCTAATAGTGGTGAAAGATCTTCAATATCTCCCATAAAGATCTTCCTTTTTTTTACCTAAAAACCTTTCTTTATATCATGGGGAAAAGAAAACATAAAAGGGTGAGCTCAAATGCTCAGTAAGGGTAAACAAAAGAAATATCAATCACATCATATACATAAGAACATAGCTTTTGGAAATCTTAACCTGCAAAAGAGCTCATAATATCATAACATGGGATAAATCATAGAAGTGAAAATGAAATCATAACTTAAAACATTACTCATTGTGGCATACACACATAATCATAGAGAATCATTTCTTGTTAGTCATGACTCATTGCCAAGACTATCTTAGTGGACAAAGTCCCTTTCTGAATCGAGTAATCCTCGTTTCAGTCCTGTTTCACTGAACCGGTATAACCTACCATTCCAGCCATGTCTATCTCATGAGATATAAAATCTTTACCCAATGCATTGGAGGGAGATATAGGTCCCACCCATCTCTTAATGAATCCTTTCTTATGTGTGCCACAAAATCATAAATCATACATCATTGCATAACCCATGTAATAAAAATGGGATTCTTAAACAACATGACATCATAAAACCATTCATATAAGATAAAGGAATTCATAAACATAATTTCATCACAACATAGTCAAATCAATGTAAAAATATGGATAGAAACAGAACCCTTTATTATCTTATATGGAAAATAATTTTGATAAAACACTTGAATTGAATTCTTGAGGAAAATATCCTTTCTTCTTCAAAATCAATTTCTTTTACAAAACATCATGCAATTTTAAAAGAAAAAGATTTTATTGAAAATAGTCATGAAATCTTTTAGAGGAAGCTTGATGAAAATAAGGCTTTATAAAACAGTATAAATCCGTTCGTGCCGTATAAGTTAAAAAAAACATTCTTCGTACTTTTGTCGGAAAAGTCAAAAAGTACCTCGTACGAAAAACGAAAAAAGATTCCTTTCATATCCTTTACTAAAAACTCACCTAAGGGTAAAATTGGATTTAAAATATTGTAAGTGGATGGAAAAAATATTACATATTGAGGTAACATGGATGTGGATGATAAAATACACCCCAGTAAATACTTACGAATAAACAATCTCGGATAAAAATGAGATTGTGATATTTCCCTTACCTTAGGTCCAATTTGCTTCGTATGTGTCCGAACCTCCTGTATAATGATTTAAATAATGTCATTGACTTATTAAAGAATCATATTCATTGTTATGATATCATATATGGTTCACTTATGACATTATATTACCCGTTCTTTTGTAAATTCCATGTTAAAGAAGCGTTTTGGGTAAATTCGTTTCATTTATCGTAGGTGTTTTGACTTGTTGTTCTTGACATCATCATTACTTATATCATGATTTACTTACTTCCAGAATATAAAATATGATTTATATATCATATATATTCAGTATATATATATATACAATAGGTAGATAAATAAAATGAAAAACACCGTTCATGGAGACGGTAGTCCGTACGTACGCATGAACGCTGTTTTCATTTCCTTATTGTCTTGAAATGGAAGTAAGTAGATGACATACATATGTATATATATACATAAATCCAGTAGCTTTATAATGTAATATATTTCATTATTATTTCTTATATATACTTTATAATCATTCTTAAATGGTTAACATGGAGAATGAATCTCATCGCGTCGTGGAGACGGTAGTCCGTACGTACGCACGAGCGATGATATCATTTCTATAAATATTGAATTGAATTGGAGTGAATTATACAATATATCAGAATCAATATGATGTTGTAATAACTATGTATAGTTATTCTTTACACCATTATACCCATCCATGTAAGGTGGTGGTGGAAAATAGATTACACCACGGCGTGGAGACGGTATTCCGTACGTACGCACGCGCGGTGATTTCTTTTTCTGTAGGATGGATAGATGGTGAAATAGGGTTGTTTCATACTTATAATAACATATCAGTATATGAGTGATACTGATGTTATTACTTCATAATGAAACAACCTAAGAAGAAGAAGTGGAAGAAGAAATAAAGATTAAAGAATTGGTAACGGTAATTACCTCTTCTTTGAAGCGCCTTTTGGAGACCTCCTCTTAGGGAACTAAAATTGGTCTTTGAGTAAGACCAGAACCTCTAGGATGTTTCTAGGGAAGTGGAGAAGAGATTTTGGCAGGGGTTGGCCGAGCTTGAGTGCGCAAATTGGTGTGAGGAGGAGGGGGAGGAGGTGTCCTTTTATAGGGGAGGAGAGGGGCACCTTAGGAATTCTTAAAAATATTAATTTATAATAAATCTAACCCCACTTAAAAACCTCCAAAAATGACTCATATTCGAAGATTAGATGAGATAGGTTTGTAATCTAATCAACCAATCAAATTTAGACATGTTTGGATATTATTTTAAACCTTATCAATTAGATTTAACTCTAAGTTAAATAATTTAACTTTTACCGTGTCTTTTTGTTTTCTTTCACTATATGGTTAATACACTTACTATAACATGCCAAAAGAACCCCAAATTGTTTATTATTAATATATATATCCTTATCTAAGTCATTTGGCCGAACCTTAGATTTTTAGGAATAAAATAACAATTAGTAATATAATATTTGATTTAAAAACTATTTTGTGTCAATTTTGACACTATTTGATATATGATTTTTGTGAAAGTCATAACAGAATTAAATGTTCGAACCAAGTTGATTAAATCAACATTAATATATCATAGTAACCTATAAAAATATTGGAATTCATAAAAAATCTCAAATTACATTTATTTTGGTGCTTATAACATCAATTATGTCAATATTTCATTAAAAAGATAATTACTGCATCATCGTTGTGTCATAAATAAATTAAATTATTTGATGTCTAAAAATTACAAATAAAATACCATCATGTAGGAAATCCTTTTAGTTTTCTAATGAATATTTACAATCGAATTTATCTTATGTATAACCCCATATTAAAAATGATTTACTTATTAAACATTGATTTTAACTATTTTAACCCTTCTTTAAATAAATTAATAATAAATGTCCTAATCTAATCCAAGTGGGCCTAAATGGTCATATTTTATTCCTAAGTTTGTTTTTGGTCGAAATACACTTTTCCAATAGGATTAGGACACGTGTTAGGGTAATATTAATATCATATTTACCCTTAGTTACCCTATTTACTATTAACCGCGGTAAAAAAAGTAAAAAGTTACTATTCACCAAAAAATTATTTTCATCTCATTGAACCACATTTTAGTCCTTGATATTAACCGTGTCTCTCAGATTTTCGAAATTCCATTCACAGAAGCGGTAAAATTATGTTTTATGAAAAATTCAGTTTTTAACCTACCACTTAGTAGTTTCACTATTCATCAAAAATTGATGTTTTTCAGAACAATGCCAAAATTTCATCCTAAGCTATATTTCATATTCCGAATTCAAAAATGAAGTCTATTTTACCAAATTCATAACACAAAAGTTGCATTAATTAATTTTATAATTAAATCCCGCTGTTAAAACAAATAGCGTGTTTTTAAGAAACAATATCTATCAAAAGATTGACACTTGATTATGTCTGGTTTAAATGTGAAATTACAACCAATGACCAACATTGTATTAAATTGTAAAAATATATTCTAAATATACTTTAAAACCACTCAAATTAATAATTTATCACTATTAATAATTTCGATTAAAAAAGTTGTTTTTAATTAAAATTTAGTAATTTTCACTATTCATCAGAATATGAAAGTTATCCGAAATGTACCAAAATTTCACCTTAGGCTAAATTCGATACTCCGAATCCAAAAATGAAATCCATTTTGAAAAATAAAATTTACAAAATTTCAAAAAGTGGTTATTACTATTCATAACGGCTAGTTTTAATAACATTTTAATAGCATATCGTTGTTTAGTGAAACTCGGTATTGCGTATTACACACGCTATCGAGAAAGGTCGTGATTGCGTGTAATGCAAGGCAAGACAAGGATGCGTGTTGTGCAAGATCCTTTTGGTGTAGCGTACAACACAAGACATTAATAAAATTAAAAAGAATATTATTTTATAAAATCTTGGGCTGTTACATTTCCACTGATCATTATTACTTGCTATATAATTGTATTTTTGTCAAAAATTTATGTTTTCAATTAATTACTACACTAATGTGTGGAGTGGAAAAGATTTTTTATTCGATGGAAGGAATAAATATTGGATCAATTGACAATATAAATCTAACTAAACCTTATTTGTTTGATGGGAATGATTATGAGTATTGGAGAGATTGAATGAATACATTTTTTATTAATACTAGTGTAGAAAATTTTATTATGCTTACCGGAGGATACAAAATCCATGACAAAGAAGTTAGTACTTTCACGAATCAAGAGAAGAAGGAATATCAATTGAATTACAAGGTACGCAATACTCTATTGTATTCTATGACCAGTAATATATACTACTAGATATCATCATGTGAAGTTTCCAATTGTATTTGGATGAAATTTGAAGCCACACATTTTGGTAAATATTTTGTTATAGAAACAAGAAGAGAAAACCTTAGAGAAAAATATCATGGATTTCTTTTCCATTATGGTGAACTAGTATGTAAGGTGAAACAAAAATTTATGAAAATTGTCAACAATTCAAAATCTATGGGAGAAACAGGTCTTGATGATGAAGCTCTTCTATACATTATTATTAATATAATTTCAAATGATTGGGAGTAAAAAAGGAAATCTATTGATGAAAATAGAAAAGTCTCTCAGATTACTCTTGTTGAAATTTTTGGAACTCTTCAACAGCAAGATACAATAATGAAAAAATATTCTGATTTCAATAAGAAGGAAAAAAGGAAATAGAATTGTAGCCTTTACTACAACGTCTAAAGCTAAAACACTTGAAAGGATAACAAGATCCAAATCTAAGAATGTTATTGTGTCAGAATCAAATGGTAGTGATCACTCAGATAATGAGTTATCGAATCCTGCCTGATGGATGAACAAGATTGTGATAAAAAAGACTTTGAATATAGATTAAAAAAGAAAGATAGGAAGTATAAGAATGACGCAGATGTAACTTGTTATGAATGCAAGAAAAAAGGTCATATAAGACCTGATTATACTTAACTGAATTGAAATGTTAGAAAGGAGAAACATTCTGAAAGAAATAAGAAAAGGTATTACTAGCCAATGACAAAGAAAGTCATAAAGGAAAATGATACTTATTGTACAAGTGGTGGAGATTAATCAGATGATTCATCAGAATATGAATCTTCAGAATAGAGGAATATTGAACTTATAGCTAGACTACCAATTAAAGATCAGTGTTTCATGGCGAAGATACACAATGCTGAATCCATCACCAATGTATCCTTGAATTATAATTATAGTGATAATAATTATTATGAATCCTCAGATGAATAATCATCTTCTGATGAAGAAAATACTCTACCTACATATGAAGAAGTGTCTAGGTTTTATGACCATCTTTAGAATGACAATTCTTAAGTCATGAAAAACGATGATTAAGAAAATTCTAGTATTTCTATTCTTATTAAGGGAATATCTGATCTTTCTAAAGATCTTGATAAGAAAATCCTTGATTTTGAAAATATTTCAAAAAACCTTGAGGAAGTAAATTCTGAGATGGATAAACTTTTTATGGATCTAGAAAATTGAATTCCTAAGAAAAGTGTTTTTGAGCCTAAATCTAGTGCTAGAACTAATGTCTTTGAAGATAAGAACATAGTTTTAAAACTAAACTCAGGAATATTTTCCTTCAAGATGTGTTTGTCAAAATTTACTTATGGAAAGTAAAACATTGACAAAATTTATTCTAAAATTAGACATTTAAGTAATCATTCTAGTTTTGGTTATACATATTCTAAATCGTTTTTCAGTAATAACTAATTTGGTACTCAATGTAACCCATTTTGTACTAAGTGTCAATGTGGTTGAAACTGGGATCGATATTGTTCTCTTAATAGAACGCAGCCTTTGGGATTTCATAAATCTCATTTTTCAAAACAAATGTGGATTCCTAAAATTATTTTATCTAACCCTTCTGGATCTAAACATGTTTGGATTCGGAAAAACTAATTGTTTCTTTTTCAAGAAAACAAGAAGTGTACCAACCACAAAAACATTTGGTACATGGACAGTGGTTGTTCTCAACACATGACCAGAAAAGAATTTCTTTGAAATGATTATCAAAACAAAAGGTGGAAAAGTTACCTTCAGAGATAATTCTCAAGGAAGAATTATTAGAATTGGTAATATTGTTTTTCTTGTAAAAGTACTAATTTAAAAATGTTTTTTTTTCAAAGGTCTTAAGCACAATCTCATCAGCATTATTCAATTATGTGATGATGATTACCTTGTGAAATTTAGAAATGACAAATGTTTAGTTCACAATTCCAAGGATGAATTCATTATATATGCCCATAAGAAAGAGAATGTATAAAAAATTAACTTATAAGACCATAGGAGCCAAAATTTACCTTGTTTATGTTCAATAGAAGATCAATCATGGCTATGGAATATGAGACTCGGACACTACAACCTTAGAAATCATTGTAAAATTTCAAAGAAAAGACATGTAAAGGATCTACCAAATCGTAGATATGATTATTCAAAGGTCTTTGATCCCTGTAAATTTGGAATGAAACATAAAACTAGCTTTAAATCAATCAATGAAGTTTCAAATTCCGATGCATTACAGCTAGTGCGCATGGATCTTTTTGGTCCTTCTCAAACTAGAAGCATTCGAGGAAAATAATATGTATTTGTTTTAGTTGATGACATTACTTGATTTACATGGATCTATTTTCTAAAAATAAAATATGAAGCATTTTTCTATTTCAAAAGTTTAAGAGCCCAAATTAAAAATGAAAAAAATCCTACCTTTGATAAATATCCATAGTGATCATGGTGGTGAATTTGGAAATTCATATTTCTAAACATTTTTTAGTAAGAAAGGTATTACTCATAAATTTTTAGATCTAAGAACTCCTCCGCAAAATGGTTTCATTGAGAGAATAAATCGTATTGTTCATGAATTGAGAAGAACCACGTTGAATGAATATGAAATTGCTAAAAAATATTTGGGCTAAAGTTGTTAGTAATGCATGCTATACTATATATCATGTTTTAACTAGAACTTTTTTAATAAAACACCTTATGAAATGTGGACTATCTGAAGAAATAAAGTTTCATACTTCAATGTTTTTGGATTCAAAGTAATCATTTTGAATACAAAAGACAGTATACATAAATTTTCTCCAAAATCAGATGAAGTAATACTTCTAGGCTATTCTACAAATTCTAAGGCTTATAGAGTTTTCTATAAATAATCATGTAATGTGGAAGAAACAGTGCATGTTAAATTTGATGAAACTAATCCCTTTGTTTTTAACCATCCTCAACCTACATCCGAGGATGTGTTTTCAAAAACTGATTATCCACCCGTGATAGAAAATATTTCTGATATGGAAAATGATCAAGGAAATATTTATGAAGAATTTACCCCAGAATATTTCCTACCCTTTTTTGATGAACATGTTTTACAAAACCCAAATCAATTGTTTCTTATAAATCATCCCAATGATAATATAATTGGTTATGTAAATCAACTTGTATGAACCATAAATTCCTTGATAAATGAAATAGAACACCTTTCCTTTCTTTCCCAATTCAAACCTAAAAGTCCAAGTGAGGCCTTAGGTGATGAAGATTGGATTAAAGAAATGTAAGATGAACTAAATGAATTTGAAAGGAATCAACTCTGTACTTTAGTTGAAATACCTAAAGAGACAACTGTAATTAGTGTAAAATGGGTTTTCATAAATAAATGTGATGAAAATGGAATTATTGTAAGAAATAAAGCATGAATTCTTTCTAAGGGCTATAATCGACATGAGGTAATAGACTATGAATGAATATATTCTCCGATATATAGAATTTAAATTATTTGTATTCTATTATCCTTTGCAGCATACTTTAATTTAAAATTATTTCAAATGGATGTTAAATATTCTTTTCTAAATGGTTTTGTTGAAGGAGATTCTTTTGTTGAGAAACCACCTATTTTTATAGGTTCAAAATATCTTAATCATGTTTTTGAACTTTCAAAAGCTTTATGTGGCCTTAAACAAGTCTCTAGAGCATGGTATGATAGACATACAAGATTTATTTTACAAAAATATTATGCTAAAGGTACAGGGGGTCAAACACTTTTTATATAAATGGAAAATAAAAATGTTTTAATTGTGATAATCTATGTTGATGACATCATATTTTGGTCAGCTCAGCAATCTCTAACCTGTTCCTTTGCAAATTTAATAAAATCTGAGATTTGAATGAGTATAATAGGTGAGTTAACATTCTTTTTAGGTTTTCAAATTTCACAAAAACCAGAAGGAACCGATATATCTCAACGTAAGTATATCAAATATTTACTCAAAAAAGTATGGATACGACAATACTAAAAGTATTAGCACTCCAATTGGTACCTCAAATACACATGATCTTGATGAAACTGGGAAACCAGTAGATCAAACATCTTTTAGAGGTATGATAGAAATTTTGTTATACATGATGGCTAGTTGAACAATCTTAATGATTTCTGTATTCTTATTCACATAATACCAATAAAATCCAATAGAGTCCCATTTAAAAGTTGTGAAAAGGTTATTTTAGTATTTAAAATGTACTGTAGATTTAGTTCTTTTTTATTCAACTAGAAATGATTTTATTTTAAAAAGTTTCTTAGATGTCGACTTTGGTGGCTGTAGAATGGATAAAAAGAGTACATATGGAACATGTCATTTCTTAGGATATTCCTTGGTATCTTGGTCATGCAAGAAACAACCCTCAATATCACTTTCCGCTACTGAAGCTAAATATGTAGTAGTTTGATGTTGTTGTGATCTTGTATTGTGGATGCAACATACAGTTACTGATTATGGATTGAGTTTCTCTAAACTCAAATTCTTTGTGACAATACTAGTGCCACAGATCTTAGTAAAAATTCATCAAATCAATCTCATGAAAAACACATAGATTTTAGGAATCACTTTCTTAGGGATCACACACTAAAAGTAGATATTATTTTACAATTCATCGGAACACAAAAACATCTTGCTTACATTTTTACAAAACCATTACCTTCCTGTAGATTTGGGTTTATAAAACATAAGCTAGGAATGATTACATTAAAATAATCATTCATATCTAATTCATTTTTAAACCTCTTCTTAAATTAAAAAACTCCTCTTAAAAGGGGGAGAACATTTTTTTTTATTTTTTTACATAAAATATTTCATAACATTTTCTTATAGTCTTCATTATCTATTTATTCTTTGGATTTCTATTCTGTCTTTCTAATTATCATCTTGATTGTCCAGTTTTCATTTTAATATCTTTTTTGTCATCTTCTCTTCCTGGTTACCATATTGATTTTCTTTCAATTGGCACGTCAACCTATGGTAATTAATTTGTTCTCCATCGGCAGTTCAATCTATGGTAATGAATTTGTTTTCCATCGGCATGAAAACCTATGCTAATAACTTTCTTTCCGTCAGCATGACAACATATTTAAAGGAATTTTTTTTCCATCAGCACGTCAACCTATCGAAATGAATTTGTCTTCCATCTGCACGTCAACCTTTGGTAATGACATTGTATTCCATCGGCAAATCAACCCATGGTAATGAATTTGTTTTCCATCGGCATGAAAACCTATGGTAATGACATTGTTTTCCATATTCACATCAACCTATGGTAATGAAATTGTTTTCTATAGGTACGTCATCCTATGGTAATGACTTTGTTTTCCATTAGCATGTCAACCTATGGTAATAAATTGGTTTTCCATCAGCATGTCAACCTTTGGTAATGAATTTGTTTTCCATCCACATGTCGACCTATGGTAATGAATTTATTTTCCATCGGTATGATAACATATGTTAATGAGTTTTTTTCCATTAGCATGACAACCTATGGTAATGAATTTTTTTCCATCAGCATGACAACCTATGGTGATGAATTTGTTTTCTATCAGCACGTCAACCTATGGTAATAAATTTTTTTTCCATCAGTATGTCAACCTATGGTAATGACTTAGTTTTCCATCAGCATGTCAACGTATGGTAATGAATTTGTTTTCCATCGGCATGAAAACCTAAGGTAATAATTTTGTTTTCCATCGGCATGACAACCTATGGTATTGAATTTGTTTTCCATCAACACGAAAACCTATGGTAATGAATTTGTTTTTCACTATCATGACAACCTATGGTAATGACTTTGTCATCCATCATTTCACAACCTATTGTATCCTTTTTATTTTCCATGTACGATTGTATTTTATTTTCATTGTTGTATTAAACTCTGTAAATACAATTAATCCAATGAGTTCATTAGACTATCAGACATGTAGTTTCGTTGTTTATTTTGTTTTATATTTCTTACATTTTATTGATTCTCATTTTTTTACCCACTTTAAATCATATCTGTTGATTTATATATCTTCTAATCTCAACCGTAGAATATCAACAATCATTTTTTTCGCCTATAAATAGAGCCCCCTCCCCAAACCCACACTGGGTTTTCATATTTCTTGGCGAAGCTCTGTATCATTGTTTTTAAGACTCCATATGATATTCTCTTTGCCTCACCTATATGTCTCAGTCCTTTTCCAACACTATTGGAGAAATTCCTTCAATGACGTTTTCATAGAGATATTTTTTCTGATAAAGGTTTGTTTCTTGTGACTTCATTGACACATATGATACAACAATCAATATAAATATTTTGTTTCAATGCTTGGAACATCAATTTGTTGAGAAACCTATATCTCAAGACCCAATTATCATTGAAAAAGTTTGTCAATTATAAAAAATAGTGTCTTTTGGAAAAAAATATGATGATCAAATTTGTTGTGTATGATAGAAAAATATCAACCTCTATGAAATGAGTAGCTCACTTACTCAATTTTTCAAACGAATATGATTGTTCTTGTCCATCTCATAAACTACCAGTGGACGTTGGTATGTTTAATATAGAAAGTGCTAAAAAATCATTATTTCTTATAAATGAAGAGAAGTGAAAAGTATCACATTTTTCTCTAGAAGACATGTTCGTGGTACATTGGGTTCTAGGTTTTCTTATCCCAATGAATGGGGATAGAGAAACTCTTAATGTTTCTGATATCATTATGCTAGACTATCTTGTAAACATGGGAATGGTAAATATCATGAGTTATATTTTTGAAATAACCAAAATGTCAAGTTAAGAGCAATCAAGTATCATTTGAGTATGTATCCCTTAATTCGTACTAAGTTCATTCTTGAGAGCCTGAATTTTTTGTAATATTTATTTGAAAGTGATGTTTAAATAACTAAAGACTTCTTGGATAATTAAAAATACACTGAAAAAGTTGTATGTATGTATTGATGATGATTCAAGGATTTTTCTTAAAGTTGTAGAAGCTGAATCAGCACCAAATCAATCGGAACCAATGCCAATCAAATAAAATCAAACTATTGTTGCTCCTCAAAAGTTAGATCCTCAAATAAGTACTAATCCAAAGAAGAAAACAAAATACATCAAACAGGTTGTTCGAAGTGGAGGAAAGATAGAGAACAAAGAAATGGAGGTGATCCTAAGTTCTACATTGATCGAGATAAAGCTTTAGCTGAGAAGATAAGGGTAGAGGATACTCTTCAGGATGAGATAAAAAGAAGACACATTTGAAAAGAAAAGATCAAGATTTTTATGTTACAAAAATCATGAAAATGGTTTAGATGGATAGTGCTTAACTAACGGAAGAAGTGCAACAAGAACCAATCATACAGAGTCTTCCGGAAAAAGAGAAGGGGAAACAAATGTTGAATGAAGGTCAGGAAGATCAATAAGGGGAAGAATATTTTCTCCTACAATATCTTCATATTTCAAATAATAGTAGAGAAGAATATTTTCAAAAGGAAAGTGAAGGTATTTAACATGTTCATCATGACGATCAAGCACCAACTAAATCCCTTGAAACTCTTCTAGATAGATTTTCTTTCTCAAGCAATGAAAGGTGCTTAATATTCCTATACTGAAAAAGAAATTTTTTATTAGTGACAAAGTGAATGAATAAATAATGGAAAAAGAAAATGTAAAAGGAAAATATCCAGTTGAAGACTCGATCCAATAAAATGAACTTGATTCATATGATGTGGATTCTATTTAAAAAAAATATTTTCTCTCAAGAAAAGTGATTACATTGTTGATGTTTTGAGGAGAATTCTGAAGATTATTCCTTATTTTCCTAGAATTGAATGGAAAATTGATTAGATAACATACAATCAAAGGAAGAAGTTTAGTTTTGTAAGGGAACTTAGAAGGAGAGTATTGTCAATAGAAGCTATTTTAAAAGTATTATCTGAAAGTTCGGTTGCTCATATGAAGTCTTGCAATAAGATGACTAAATGGTCATACAAAATAGAAAGCTCAGTGAATGTGAATGAGGTATAAATTGAAGACTTAAGGAAACATTCAAATGATCTTGATATTGATATAAATAATCTAGAGAATGAAACTATTGAAAGGATGAACTAGATGTCAAGAACTCATGTAGCCAATACTCCTTTAATAAAATAGCTACAATTGAGAATAACTGTTTCCCATTCAATGTTATCGAAGGTTTCACCTTTAAATGATGAAATTGTTCTGTTGAGGAAGAAAAATTCAATGTTATATCATGTCAATAATAATTTTCAAGAAAAAATTGATACTCATGAAGATGTAATCAGTTTTCAAGAAGAGACTATCAAGAATCAAGATCAGATTTTTACCGACCAACAAGATCGTCTCATATCCCAGGGTGATTCTATTTCAGAAATTTGTAAAGAAATCATGATGAATAAAGCTGTTTTCCAGGAGCTAATCATGAAATAAAAAGAGAGAGAAAACAAATAAATGTTTTGTTCTTTCTTTATTCACTTTTCAAATTCAATAGACTTTTATGAGGTGTATGTTCTCTTTCTCATTGCCTTGTATTTTTGTTTCTATATAACTGTTTTAGGTAACTCATGTTCACCCCATTCATTTTGTAAATCACAAAGGGGGAGAATATTTTATAAGGGGAATAATGTTTTAATCAAATAGATCTGAATGATGGAAAATTTAAGAATAAAATCTTTAGGAACGTATATACATAAGGGGTGTTAGTTGTATTCAATATTTTTTTCATAAAATTTTTCATAAATCAGGTAGAGATAATTTTTTTTGTTTTACATTCTGTTTTGTGCATTCAAAAAAGGGGGAGATTTTTAAGTAAAAATTCATCTTTTGACTTTTATGTCTTGTTTTGGAAATTATTAATCTATTCATGAATGTTTATCGTAATGACTATGTTTATAATGTTAACTTTTTTTTATCTTACTTACTACGTTTATCGTACTGACTATGTCTATCATACTGACTATGTTTATCCTACTAACTATGTTTATCTTACTGAATATGTTTATCTTAATGACTATGATTATCGTACTGACTATGTTTATCGTACTGACTATGTTTATCATACTGACTATGTTTATTATAATGAATATGATTATCTTACTGAATATGTTTATCATACAGACTATGTTTATCATATTGACTAAATCGTACTGACTCTCTCAATAATACTGGATTTTGTGCATCATACTCACATTTCATCATATTAATACATTTCTCTTTGCAGTACTAACAATGTTTTGTTTGTTCTATCAGATGCATGTTTTTTTCTTTTATCAAAACACATGTTTATATCAATCATACTCATGATTATCATTTTTAGATATCTTTTTCATTAACCAAAACGATGCTGTGGAGTTATTTATAAACTAATCAAAACGATGTCATGTATTCTGTTTCAATATGACCGTCATAATGCCTGGTGTCCATGTCCCTCTATGCTTTCTGAAGAAATATGACCATTGGAAGAAATATGACTGTTGGACCTCGAGGCCTATAATTAGGAGGTCATTTGATGTTCACAACACTGTTGAGATACTTTGATCATTCATTGCTTCAATCATGTTCTAGAGAGAGACATTGTGACATCTCTCTTTCTTCGTGTGAAAGACTAGAAATTACAAAATGTGAATGACTCGTTATCAATTTTTGTATTTCAAAAAGTTCTTTGTTTTTCTTTATGAAACTGATCAATTGACAATGATCGAGGGCTGATATGTAACAACCCGATATTTTATGATAAGTATTCTTTTTAATTTATTTGATGTCATGTGTTTTTTTCTAAAACAAGATTATCTTGTGCTATATGCAACACTGTATTAGCTTACAGTATACGCAACACTATTCTTAGATTGTGTTACACACAATTTCATGTTTGTTTGATAATATTAATTCAACACAACATTGAGTATATATAAATATATATATATATATATATATATTCAATTTATAAATTAAAAATGGTTGGATTCTGTTATAAAGAAACAACAAAAAAGTCTTGCACAACACGCAACCCTGACTTGGGTTGCATTACACGCAATCGCGACCTTCCTCGATAGCGTGTGTTGTACGAAATACCGGGTATTACTAAACAACGATATATTGTTATGATATTATTATGAACTAGCCGTTATAAATAGTACTAACTATATTTTTAATTTTATAACATTATTATACATTTTACACATTTTCTAGAACATGGTATAAGAACAAAATAAATTTCTCAGGTAAAATAAGTATTTTTCAAATAATGTAGTTTTTCCGCCTTTTGATGGCACACCCACATTAAATCTAGTTTTTGACATTTTTATATGTTAAATTTGACAAATTAATTTTTTTTTGAATCAATAAATAAAAATTTACTTTGGATAAATTTTTCATATTATTCTGGTAACTTTCATATTTTGATGAATAGTAAAAGCACGCTATATTTTAATTAAAAACAACATTTTTCAACGCAATAATTTATATGGTTAAATTATAATATTTGATGGTTTTAAAGTATAAATAGAATATATTTTTACAATTTAATATAATTTATGTCATTAACATTAATTTTAAATTGAATTCCTAGGTAAAAATATTTCAATATTTTGCAATGTTATAACTTTTAACACACGTTTTCTTAACAACGGGATTAATTTTAAATTAATTTCTGAAACTTATGTGTATTTAATTTTAAAAAAGTGATTCCATATTTGGAATCAGTGGGTCCAAATAATGTTAATAAGTTACTTTTTATTTTTGGGCATTATGAATAGTAACTACGGTAAATTTTATTTACCATAGTTAAAGGTAAATTGGGTAATTAAGGGTAAATTTAATATTATAAAATAATCCTAATACTTGTATTAATACAATTGGATGATTATATTTTGTCCTAAATCATATTTGGGTCGAAATGGAATCCATTAGAACCCACTTGGAGGTGATTAAGACCTTTAGTTTATTTTATTTAAAGGAAAGTGAAATATGTCTCACTCAACTTGAATAATTAAAGTATTATTAATATAAGTTTATAAATAATATAAATTCGGTTATAAATACTACTTTTAAATATAAAATGTTTTCCTTTATCATGGTAATTTATTTGTAATTTTTAAGAGTTATTTAATTAACTTATTATCTTATACATTAATGATGCAGAAATTATTTATTTAGTGAAAAATCAATAATATAGTTTTAATTGAAATATTAATGCATATAAAAACTCTCAAAAATCTGCACTAAACATTTTAGCAGTGTATATATAAACCCTAATCATCCAATGGCCGAATTTTTGACCTTTTGGATCCTTATTAAGGCGATTATGACACTTATAATATTTTATATTAAATGATTCCAAAGTTGTCACCTTCATAGTTTAATAAAGTTAACAATATACATGTTGTTATTTTAAGATGATGAATTTGAGTAAAATTATTATTATAAAATGTTAGATATTTATCTTCATCAAAGGATTTTATTTTGAATTTTTATGTAAAAAATAAGTATATTAAATAATTTAACAAAAATGTTGTACTAATTATTTTATTAAGAGATATACCAAACAAATGGTTTAAAAATATTAAAATAAATATTATATTAACTATTTAATGTGCTCCACAAATTTTCTAGAAAATTTTTATACGTTAGAAATCTATCAAATATTTTAGTTCGAATATATCCTCTGTGTAGATTTTATTTAAATTCAAATAAATAAATATAGTCAAAATTGACACTATTGTTATTTTATAAAAATAACAAATTATTAAATTGTTTAAAAATCACAAAAATATTTAATAATTATAAATTGAAATTTATATAGTCTAAAATGTCATAAAGTATCCAATTATGGAAAATTAACAACACATAAGTGATTATTTATAACCATTTAAAATTTATAATTTTATTACCACAAATAAACATAAATAGATTAAATAAGGATAATTCAAAATGATACAGATTAAAATAAGATCAAAACAAGTCTAAATTTGATTGTATGATGAGATTAAAACCCTATCTCAACTAATATTTGAATTGAGTCATTTTTGGAGGTTTTTATGTGGGGTTTGAATTTATATTAAACTAATATTTTTGAGGATTCCAAAGGTTCCCCTCTCCTCCCTTATAAAAGGGAACCTCCTCCCTCTCTTCCTCACACCACATTGAGCCTTAAGATCGGCCAACCCCTGCCCAATTATATTCTCCACTTCCCTAGAAACATCCTAGAGGTCTTGGTCTTCTTCAAAGACCAATTTTAGTGCCCTATGTAAAAGTTTAAAGGAGGCACTTTGAGAAAGAGGTAATACCTTCTACCATTTTCTTCATGTTCCATTCTTCTTCTACTCCCTCTTCTTTAGTTTTTTCATTATGATGTAATAACATCAGTATCCCTCATATACTTATATGTTATTATAAATATAAAGCAACCCCATTTCACCTTCTATCCATCCTATGGAAAATAAAATCACTGCGCTGTATACGTACAGAATACCGTCTCCACGCCGTGGTGTAATCTATTTTTCCACCAACACCATACATGGATGGGTATAATGGTGTAAAGAATAACTATACATAGTTATTATAACGTCATACTGATTCTGATATATTTTATCATCCACTCCAATTCATTTCAATAATTATGGGAACAATATCATCGCTCGTGCGTACGTACGGACTACCGACTCCACGACGCGATGAGATTCATTCTCAATGATTAACCATTCATGAATGATTATAAAGTATATATAATAAGTAATCATGAAATATATGACATAATAATCATACTGTATTTATGTATATATATATCTATGTCATCCAATTAATTCCATTCAATTCAATGAGTAAACGAAAACAACGTTCATGGGTACATACGACCTACCGTCTCCATGAATGGTGCATTTCGTTCCATTTATCGATCTGTTATATATATGTATATTCTGAATATATATTATATATAAATCATGTTTTATATTCTGTAATTAAGTAATCATGATTTATGTAATCATATGAATAATTAAAAGTCAAAACACGAGTGACAAATGAAACGATTTTACCCAAAACGCTCTTTAACATGGAATTTACGAAAGAACGGGTAATATAAAGTCATAAGTGAACCATATATGATATCCTAACAATTAATATGAATATATAATAAGTCAATGACATTATTTAAATCATTATATAGGAGGCTGAGATACTTACGAAGCATATCAGACCTAAGGTAAGGGATAATTTTGAAAATCCCATTTTTTTTATCCGAGATTGCTTATACGTAAGTATTTACTGCGGTTATTGTTATCATCCATCTCCATGTTTTCTAAAAGTGTTTTTATGTATGTTTAATAAAATTTTTACCTATTTTGTCTTTTACTACATGGTATGTAAGGAATCTTTCTTTTGTTTATGTTACGAGGTACTTTTTGACTTTTCCAACAAAAGTACGACGAGAATGTTTTTTAGATTATATGGAATGAAAGGATTTTTAATGTTTTATAAAGCCTTGATTTCATGAAGCTTCCTACAAAATATTTCATAACTATTTTATACAAAATATTTTTCTTTTAAAATTTCATGATGTTTTGTGAAAATAAATTGATTTTGAAGAGGAAAGGATATTTTCTTCAAAAATTCATTTCAAGGGTTTTATCAAAACCATTTTCCATCTAAGATGACATTTTTATATGTGTGTATGTTTCAAGTATAATGTCTCTATGATTTCAATGGTTTCACTTTTTCTATGATGAAATGTGATCCATTTTTTATAGATTTTGTTATGATGGAATGATGTTTATGAAACCCATTTTATTCTTTGGGTTATGATGAATGATTTATGTTCATGTTGTGGCACAAGCAAGAATGATTTTATTATGAGATGGGTGAGATCTATATCTTTCTCCAATGCATTGGGTAAAGATTTTTTTCTCATGAGACAGACATGGATAGAACGATAAGTTATTCTGGTTTAGTGTTACAGGACTGAAACGAGGAGTGAACACGATTCAGAAAGGGACTTTGTCCACTAATATGGTCTTGGCACCAATGACCTGGCTACTATGGAAATCAAATCATGTGATGAATGGTTGTCACAATTAAATGTTTTATTCCCATTAAATTTTATCATGGTTGATGGTCCATTATGATATATGCCTTCTGTACTTCCATGATTTATGTCTTTCCTCAATATTTTGATGTATAAATATCATATTCAAGTTTTTGCTTTCAAATGTTTATGGATTGTTTTATGTTCACTATGTTTTCCCTTACTGAGCATTTGAGCTCACCCTATTTATGTTTTATTTTATCCAGGAGATAAAGAAAGGTTTTAGGTAAGGAAACAAAAAGGGGAAGATCGTAATGGGATTTGTTGATGATCTTTCAACATGATTAGAAGATTATATTCCATGTTTCCAAAGAAACTAAAATATTACGATCCTTGTGTGTCTGTTTTTGTTATGTATTAAGTATTCCGCATAAGTAATGTAATGTCCATGTACCTCAAGCTTCAGGTCTCTACAGTTGGTATCAGAGGAAAGGTTTAGTCAACCTTTGGAAACAAGGATGCAAAAACTTTAGTGAGATCCCTAGAGATATTTCTAAGGTATGTCGAGGGATGTCCCTAAGGATAAGTATACATATAGGTTATAGTCCTATACCTACGGTGAAAATCATAGAATTTAACATAAGATGATTAGATATTGATGGTACTCCCCCTTTATTAGGTTTTTTTCCCTAGTATGATTTTTTCCTCTCACAGTATTCTTTTAGGGTTTTAGAAAATGGCTGGAAACTGGAAGATTCATGATAATGGAGGATATGATGGACAATGGAATGATATTCTTCATGAGAAACAAAGAAAAATAGATTTGGATGTCCAAACGCTATTATTATGCCTAATCATCAATCTCATAATATGATCAATAATCTCAACTTTGGTATGTTTCCCGACTTAGATAATAAGAGAAAGATGGAGTTTCATGATTATCATAGAGGAAAGAAAGATCAATTTCCCTCATGTAAAACATGTGGGAAGAGGCATCATGGAAATTATTTTAATGGAACTGGAAGATGATTTGGGTGTGGAAAAGAAGGACACATATCCAGTAAGTGCAAAGGAAAAGGTTTAGTTAACACCATGGACAAGGATAATGGTATTGCTACGACATAAACAATGATTAGATGTTTTATATGTGGAATGTATGGGCATTATGAAAACCAATGCCCTAAGGGAAAATATCATGATGAGAATCAGCATGGTCATACGAGTAGTATTTATGTGGATGATGATGAATAGACTACAAATGAAATTTGAGATGAAAGAAATGATGAAGCTCAGCTAGTGGTTTATGAAGTTAGTGGAAGTATTTTCTGTTTATAAAGAATAATGTATGGTACTATGGAATTAACAATCATCTAAGGAGTGTTACACTATTGTTTTTCCTAATGTATCTGAAAGTATATGTTGAATGGTACCAGAAACCATGGAAGGTTATTCAGATATTTTTGGAAAGTAGATGATATGTGCATAATGAAGGGATAATAAGATAATGAGATGTTTTATTGTATTCATGATCTCATAACTCATATAAGGACTAAGTGAATTTATGGTTTGATTATATTAATTTTTTGGAGATTTTGGTATGGGGAAAGAGTTACCTTTTGACTGTATTCATGCTTTCACTAAGGGTCTATGGTGATTTATGTTTCAAGAGAATATATGACTAAGGTATTCATGTGCTTGGAATGCAACCAAAAAGATATATCTTATGATATATGTGAGATAAACACTTATATTCACATTCTTGGTAGATAACCTCTCTAGGAAATGTTTTCTATATACTATGAGCTTGGACCAAAGAATTTTAGATATGCCTAAATATTGGAATGGATTATGCTTGAAATAAGTTAGTATTTTTTAAGGATAGAACTTTTTTTGATATTATTGATGGGATGTTATAGTAATGTAGTATTCGAAAAAGGACAACCTACAGGACGGGCGACGACCCATCGCGTCGGACAAGGATGTGGGAATCGAACCCACAACCAAAGTGTGACTGGCATTTATCACCTACCACTGGCCTATAGGAAGTCCCTGGTTAGTAGAAACTAGTTTTATTTTATTAAACGTTATGATATATGAAGTATAAGTTCATTTTTGGAATCGTATATGATTAACCTCACCATAGATGGACTTATGTATATTTGATAACTTTTACTAACCTTTTGTTTGAAGCAGATGGAGTGACCCATCATTCTATCACATGATCTATTAACACTTCATGAATAACAAATTCAACTTCATTTGTTTAAGAGATGAAGTAGAAATTGTTCAAAGCACGAACAACAGTGAGATTGTACCAAAATCAAGAAAGTATTTCTTCTAATTCAAATTCCTCAACTTTTGGGAAATCATCTTGAAAACCAAAAATGTTGTCCTAGTGACCCTATATCCGAATAATCATATGGTACCTTAGATCATCAAAAATATATGGCTTTGTGATTGTTGGATTTTTTATAGCCATGTTCTCTACCACTATCCATTAGAACATGATGGTTAGATTTCTCTTCTATATCCATATTTTCACCTATGTTCACCTATGTGGAAACCTAGTGATTAGTTAATTTGGGTAACCGTTATGTTTCATACATTAGTTTTTAAAGTTAAGTTTTGGTATATCATTTTACGGTGTGGGTTTCAATTAAAGAAACTTTCTAGTAGAAAACCATGTATATCCCCGACGAATATCGAGGGCGAAATTCATTTTAAGGGGGGTAGAATGTAACAACCTGATATTTTATGATAATTATTCTTTTTAATTTATTTGATGTCATGTGTTTTATGATAAAACGAGATTATCTTGTGCTATACAGAACACCGTATTATCTTGCAGTATACGCAACAGTATTCTTAGATTGTGTTACACACAATTTCATGTTGGTTTGATAATAGTAATTCTATGAAACATTGAGTATATATATACACACATAATCAATGAATAAATGAAAAATGGTTGGATTTTGTTATAATGAAACAACAAAAATGACTTGCACAACACACAACCCTGACTTGGCTTGCATTGCACGCAATCACGACCTTCCTCGATAGCGTGTGTTGTACGCAATACCGGGTTTTACTAAACAACGATATATTATTATGATATTATTATGAACTAGCTATTATAAATAGTACTAACTATCTTTTGAATTTTATAATATTATTATTCATCTTACTAATTTCCTAGAACATGGTATAAGAACAAAATAAATATTTCGGGTAAAATAAGTATTTTTAAAAAAATGCAGTTTTGCCGCCTTTTGATGGCGCACTCACTTTAAATCTAGTTTTTTGACATTTTTATATGTTCAATTTGAGAGAAATAGAATTCTTCTTTGGAATCAAGAAATAAAAATTTACTTCGGATAAATTTTTCATATTATTCTGGTAACTTTCATATTTTGATGAATAGTAAAAGCACGTTATATTTTAATTTAAAACAACTTTTTTCATCGTAATAAATTATATGGTTAAATTATAATATTTAATGGTTTTAAAGTATAAATAGAATAAATATTTACCATATAATACAATATATGTCTTTAACATTAATTTTACAATGAATTCATAGGTAAAAACATTTCAATCTTTTGCAATGTTATAACTTTTAAAACATGTTTTTATTAACAACAGGAATAATTTTAAATTAATTTATACAAATTATGTGTATTGAATTTTGAAAAATGGATTCCATATTTGGAATCAGTGGGTCCAAATTGTGATAATAATCTACTTTTTATTTTTGGGCATTATGAATAGTAACTACGATAAATTTTATTAACTATCGTTAAAGGTAAATTGGGTAAACATGAGTAAATATAATATTATAAAATTATCCTAATACTTGTATTAATAGAATTGGATGATTATATTTCATCATAAGTCATATTTGGGTCGAAATGGAATCCATTAGAACCCAATTGGATGTGATTAAGACGTTTTGTTTATTTTATATAAAGGAAAGTTAAATATGTCTCACTCAACTTTAATAATTAATGTATTTTTAATATAAGTTTATATAGAATATAAATTCTGTTATAAACACTAATTTTAAATATAAAATGTTTTTATTTATCATGGTAATTTATTTGTAATTTTTAAGAGTTATTTAATTACTTTATTATCTTATACATTAATGATGCAGAAATTATTTATTTAGTGAAAAATCAATAATATAGTTTTAATTGAAATAGTAATGCATATCAAAACGCCCAAAAATCTGCACTAAACATTTTAGCAGTGTATATATAAACCCTAATCATCCATTGGCCTAATTTTTGACCATTTGGATCCTTATTAATGGGATTATGACACTTATAATATTTTATTTTAAATGATTCCAATGTTTTCACCTTCATAATTTAATAAAGATAACAATTTACATGTTGTTATTTTAAGATGATAAATTCGAGTAAAATTATAATTATAAAATATTATATATTTATCTTCATCAAATTATTTTTTTTAATTTTTATGCAACATATAAGCATAATAAATAATTATACAAAAATGTTGTACTAATTATATTATTAAGAGATATTCCAAATAAATGGTATTAAAAATATTAAAATAAATATTATATGAACTATTTAATGTGATCCACAAATTTTCTAGACACATTTGACATGTTTGTAATATATTAAATATTTTAGTTCGAATATAACCATTGTTTAGATTTTATTACAATTCAAATAATGGAATAGTTTCAAAATGGACACTATTGTTATTTTATAAAAATAACATATTATTAAATTGTTTAAAAATCACAAAAATATTTAAAATTTATAAATTTAAATTTATATAGTCAAAAATGTCATAAATTATCCAATTATTGAAGATTAACAACACATAAGTGATTATTTATAACCATTTAAAATTTAGTATTTTATTACCACAAATAAACTTAAATAGATTTAATAAGGATAAATCAAAATGATAAGGATTAAAATAAGATCAAAACATGTAAAAATTTGATTGGTTGATAAAATTACAACCCTATATCATCTAATCATCTAATTGAGTCATATTTTTTGGTTTTTATGTGGGGTTTGAATTTATATTAAACTAATATTCTCGAGGATTCCAAAGGTTCTCTTCTCCTCCCTTATAAAAGGGCACCTCCTCCCTCTCTTCCTCGCACCACATTGAGCCTTCATGCCCGGCCAAACCCTACCAAATTATCTTCTCCACATCCCTAGAAACATCCTAGAGGAACTGGTCTTCTTCAAAGACGATTTTTAGTGCCCTAAGAGAAATTTTAAAGGAGGGACTTTGAGAAAGAGGTAATACCTTCTACCGTTTTCTTCAAGTTCCATTCTTCTTCTACTCCCTCTTATTTAGTTGTTTCATTATGAAGTAATAAAATGAGTATCCTTAATATTATGATATGTTATTATAAATATGAAGAGACCCCATTTCACCTTATATCCATCCTACGGAAAACAAAATCACCGCGCGTGCATACATACAGAATACCGTCTCCAAGCCGTGGTGTAATATGTTTTTCCACCAACACCTTACATGGATGGGTATAATGGTGTAAAAAATAACTATAAATAGTTATTATAACATCATAATGATTCTGATATATTGTATCATCCACTACAATTCAATTTAATAATTATGGGAACGAAATCATCACTCGTGCGTACGTATGGACTACCGTCTCCACGACGCGATGAGATTCATTCTCAATGATTAACCATTCATGAATGATTATAAAGTATATATAATAAGTAATAATGAAATATATTACATAATAATGATACTGGATTTATGTATATATATATATGTATTTCATCCAATTAATTTCATTCAATTCAATGAGGAAACAAAAACAACATTCATGCGTACGTACAGCCTACCGTCTCCATGAACGGTGTACTTCTTTCCATTTATCTATATATTATATATACGTATATTCTGAATATATATTATATATAAATCATTTTTTATATTCTAGAATTAAGTAATCATGATCTATGTAATCATATGAATAATTACAAGTCAAAACACGGACGACAAATGAAACGATTTTACCCAAAACGCTCTTTAACATGGAATTTACAAAAGAACGAGTAATATAAAGTCATAAGTGAACCGTATATGATATCATAACAATGAATATGATTCTGTAATAAGTTACTGACATTATTTAAATCATTATATAGGAGGTTTGGATATGTATGAAGCATATCAGACCTAAGGTATGGGAAAAGTTTGCAAATCCCATTTTTTGTATCTGAGATTTCTTATACGTAAATATTTACTAAGGTTATTTTTATCATCCATGTCCATGTTTTCTAAAAGTGTATTTATGTATGTTTAATGTCCTTTTTAACCATTTTGACTTATACTACATGGTATGTAAGGAATCTTTCTTTTGTTTACGTTACGAGGGATTTTATGAATTTTCCGACAATAGTACGAGGAGAGTGTTTTTTTAACTTATACAGAATGAAAGGATTTTTATGGTTTTATTAAGCCTTATTTTCATGAAGCTTCCTCCAAAATATTTCATGAATATTTTAAACAAAATATTTTTCTTTTAAAATTCCATGATATTTTGTGAAAAGAAATTGATTTTAAAGAAGAAATGATATTTTCTTCAAGAATTCATTTCATGTGTTTTATCAAAACCATTTTCCATATAAGATGACATTATTTCATATGTGTGTGTTTCAAGTATAATGTCTCTATGATTTACATGGTTTCACTTTTTCTATGATGAAATGATATCCATTTTTTTTGTATGGAATATGTTATGATGGGATGATGTTTATGAATCCCATTTTATTCTTTGGGTTATGATGAATGATTTATGTTTATGTTGTGGCGAAAGTAAGAATGATTTCATTATGAGATGGGTGGGACCTATATCTCCCTCCAATGCATTGAGTAAATTTTTATATCTCATGAGATATACATGGATGGAATGGTAGGTTAATCTGGTTCAGTGTCATAGGAATGAAACGAGGAGTGAACTCGATTCAGAAAGGGACATTGTCCACTAAGATGGTCTTGGAAGCAATTACTTGACTACTATGGAAATCATAACATATGCTGAATGGTTACCACAATTACATGTTTTATTACAATTATATTTTATCATGGTTGATGTTACATTATGATATATGCCTTACGTACTTCCACGATTTATGTCTTTGCTCATGATTTTGATGATTAAATTTCATGTTCATGTTTTTGCTTTCAAATGTTTATGGATTGTATTATGTTATCTATGTTTTCCCTTACTCTGAATTTGATCTCACCCTTTTTATCTTTTATTTTCCCCTGGAAATAAAGAAAGGTTTTAGGTATGGAAACAAAAAGGGAAGATCGTTATGGGAGTTGTTGAAGATATTTCAACATGATTAGAAGTTTATATTCCATGTTTCCAAAGACACTATACTATGACGATCCTTGTGTGTATGTTTTTTAATGTATTAAGTATTCTGCAAAAGTAATGTAATTTCCATTTTCATCAAGCTTCCGGTCTATACATGCTAAGGATAGGGAGATGGTGTTACCGTTCTTCGTATGGATGGCATTCAAGTGTTTGAAAGTCAGAGGTGTTGATTACCTGCAAAATCGAGGGCTTGTGGGGATAGTAAGACGGACAAAAGAATCATCATATCGGGGGATTAACAAGGTGGTGGTATGAAAGACCTCTTATCCTAGGTAAAAGGATACCTTTCTCTTTGGGATAAAATAATTTTAACATTTTTACATTTCCACTGCTGTTTGTTTTGGAAAGGGAATTGAATTGTTTCTTTTCTTCATTCCATATTCAATTGTAATTGTTTCAATTACAATTATACTATTACATATTATATAAATAGATTCTATACTCTTTATGCTATAATCTTTCACTATTTTATTACTCTGATTATTGTATCCATTTTGAATACAATTGATTTAAATATTTTATAATATCGTATAGTATCATACCTTTTATATCCAAGACAATTGTGGTTAATTGTATTTTTTTGAATTGAATTAGTTTAAGATCATTTAAACAAAATTCATTAGTATTTAAAAACAATGTTTTTAAACCTAAAATTCACCCCTCTTGTGTTGTTCCATCAAATATAAATATTCATATATATATCAATTCAACACACGCATGATTTATCATTTCAGTTTTAGGCTCCCCCAGTTGCACATTGCTCTTGGAGAGAGATTCATTGTACATTTGGTTGGGACCCATGAGTTCGCATGAAGGTACGTGTTGATATTTATTTATCTCTTCTGTGACCATTTATTTTTATTGTTCAGTTTGATTTTCTTTTATTTTTATTCTTTTTTTCAGGGGAAAAATCATTTCCTACGATTTTTTCTTGGTGAAAGAATCTAGTTTACAACCCATAAGGATCAATAATTCCATTCGGGCCATGCCATGGGCTAGCTCGGGTGACTAGTTTATGGTTGACCTGAGCTGTTTGATGATAGATACACTTAAGATAATTCAAATTTTCTTCACCTACTATTTTTAATGATTTGTAATTAAATATTACCCCAAAGTAACAAAATTTTATGATTATGGGATTCATGACACATAAATTTTTGTTATGTTCTATATTGTACTTATAGTTATGTGAATTTCACAATTTTATGAGATATTCCAGTGTATTATATTGTTTAGAAATGTGATAGGAAGGAATAATGGTATTAGTACTTATAGAAAATGTAGAAATTTCCCTACTGAGGAAAATAATATAGTTGGTACTGGATCTAATAAAGTTATGAGTATATTAGGGAAGATGATTTGGGTTACAGAAAATAATCTTCTATGAATGGTGAAACATATTCCATGGAGAAAATATCCTATGATGGATCACTTTATCTAGAAGAATCCCCCATCGTTTAATGGGATTGCTAATCCAATTGTAGCTAAGAAATGTATTATGTCTCTGGAGAAGATATTTATGTACTTAGAATGCAGGGAAAAGGAAAAGGTTACGCTTGTGATCTATTGCCTTTAAGGTTACACTTATCAGTGATGGTCTATGATTAGTAATACATGGGAGGAAAAAGAAATCAAGATCATGGAATAGAGAATATTTAAATATTATTTTATCAGTTAAAACATTCCTCATGATAAACAAATTTATATGAAGATGATGTTATTTGGCTTAAACAAAAAGGCAGAAGAGAGTTTTTCATATTTATAATATAACATTATAAGGATATCCTGGTATGCTATGAATTATATATGAAACAAAGAGAGAAAGATTGACCACTTATTTGATGTAATTAAGCTAAATATATAAAGGGAAGTAGTGTGCCAAAAATTTTATTTATATGATTAAAGAGTTTTATTTGCTATCAATATTGATAAGGAATTCACCACATCCTTTGTATTTAAGGGGAAAAAATAGAATAAGAGGACCAATGAAAAGTGGAACGAGTCAAAGGATATGAATTGAAATAATGATTTTCCAACATGTGATAATTGAAAAAAAATTCACCTAGGTAAATTCTTGAATGGATTGGGAGTTTGTTATAAGTGTGGAGAAAAGGTTCACCAATAAAAAGAATGAAAAGTAAAATAGGAAAATAAAACTATTCAATGATACAACTAAAAGGATATGTGGCAACATGAAAACATATTCCCTAATAATTAACATAAGATAACTCAAAAGAAGCTAAAGGATCAATCTCAAGAATATTTTTTTGACAAAACTGAAGTGGAGTGATTAATGCACTTTTATATTATGAGCTACGAAGTATGTTGTAAAAATATTTTATTTTCATCATATGATTTATAAAATATGTAAGGAATGTTCTGTAATAATTTTTCAATAAATATTTGAGATCATATGCTAAATCATACCAAGAAATTTTATTCATTAGAATGTTAAACTTTTCAGAAAACACACGATTAAGGTAATGAAAACACTTAATATATTCTTTATGTTGAGATAATGGTGAAGAAATGATTTATTTGGACAAGTGATGAATGCTTTGGAATTAATTAAACACGTGTCCACAATTGGTATATTTCATCACTAATGGAGTTTACAACACGTATGGTTTTAATGAGTATATACCATGACATGTGTCATAAGAAATAAGTATGAATGAATATTTCTAATAATTTCAAATGGTGATTAAAGTTATTACCATCTTTTAAGGGGACACATGATGAAGTTATTAACATGTTTGGAATGTGAAAATTTCAAGATACTTTATATTTATTAAAGGAAAATGATATGTTCATTTTGGATATTCAATGATTCTACTTTAGAAGTGATTGGATCATAATATGTTGGAAATGTTAACCATTTATAAAATTATTTATATCGATCATTGGATAAAATTTTAGTGGTCAATGTACTAGTTCAAAATATGATGCATCATGTGATAAAAGATGAAGTAGAAATAGTTCAAGGAATAATAATAATAAAATATTATGTTCATAGAGACTTATATTTACTTGTATTCAAATAGAGTGAGGGAATTACATAACTATAGAAATAAAATGGGTTTTAAATAGAAATGATTCCCCATTATCAACATTTTTGAAGATATAAATGATATTTATTCACCCCTATGGTTTATGGTATTGTGGTAAACAAAATTTATATGAACATGTTTTCTATAACTCAACATTTAATCATGATTTTTTGGAATTTTTCGACAATATTCATGTTTCTATTTTCCATATATGTTCTCTAATTTGGGATTCTAGTTACGTGACTGCTGTACTTTTCATTCTCTCATATTAAAAAGATGTGATATTAACTCTTTTTATGTAGTAGGTATTTCAATAATAGTTTATATTAAATCCCTATATTATTTTGTTCAGGATTAAATTACTATTATGCAATTTAATTAAGTTGGGGAGAATGTAACTCCTCAAAATTCTAATGTACAACTTTGTATTTGATAGCGTGCATGACATGCATCACCAACAACATAAGGGAAAATAATATCAGGAGACTATAATATATATTTATTATCTTAAATATATTAAATACATAATATAACATTTAATGAACACAATACTGAGTTTTCTGGCAGTGAACTCAAGAGTGACTATCCTCAATTTCTTTCATTACACGTAAGAACGAGTTTTACCAAATAACAATGTATTATTTAAAGATTATTATTTAATATGGTATGATATATCCTAGACATTATGTTAGTGCTTATGAATATTATTAACATACTTATGAGAATTTATGTTATATATAAATAAAAATTTTATTCATTGGTTACTAACTAATGAGAAATGAAAATAAGAACCAAATGGATATAAAAAAATATTATTATTTATAAGCTTTCAAAAGAGTTTTGTTTACAAAAACATAGTTAATTAATATTACTAAATAATTTTAATGAAAAATATATGTTATATATTCAATAAAATATTTTATATATTCATATATTATGCGTAATATGCATAAGATAAGGACAAAACCTAGTTTACACATAAAACCCAATATTTCTATGAAGGCAATTTTATTGTCTTTTAATAGAGAACCCAATTTAAATATGAATTCTGAAAAATTAATTTATTTAATATGTCAAAAAAACATTATATTTTAAATATAAACATAATAATTTGGTTAAGATGAATTTTGGATATATTTCAGAAACATATCATTTTTAATGAATAGTTAAAAATACAGTATTTTAGTTCAAAAATGATTTTTCATCTGATTTATTTATAAGGTAAACAAAGGTTTTATTTTTGTTTTGAAGTATAATTAGATAATATATTTAAAAATTAAACTAATTTAGGTTATTATAATCCATTTAAATTTGAATTTGACAATAAAAATATACTAATATTTTTGATGTTTTTTCATTAAAAACCCATGTTGTAGTCCCACATACGGGATGAATTTTAAACTAATTTCTTCCAATTATGTGATTGTAATTTGGATAAATGGATTATATATTTGGAATCAAAATATTTTAAAATTTATATTGTGGAAAACATAGTTTTTTACCAAAAATATTTTTGAATGTATCTAAAATTAATTATATTTATTAAGGAAAAATGAATCTTAATAAATGACTGAATCATTATCTTTCAAGCCCAAATGACCTAAAAACTAATCCAAAACCCATTGAATAAAATTATATATGAAATAAATCTCTATAATTGATTTTTCTATTTTTTATGAATTTTTATATGTAAGAACATGTGTTCCCCTAACTTGTTCCAAAAATTCCAAGTGAGTCCTTTTCTTTCCCTATAAAAGGCCACCACCTCTCCCCATTCATCACACCTATCAAACCACTTATTTTCTTCAAATATATTCTCAAATATATTCTAAAAGTCCTTAAACCTGATCTTGATGTCACTATTTGGTTATAAATCCTTTTGGTACAAACCAAAACAAGTTACCTGATTAAGAGGAAACGTCTTCTCTTAAGATCTCCAATTTCATTTTCATTATCCACCACCTAATATCAATTTATTAAATCATTATATAACAAAAACTATATCATAAATATTATATGATGTTTTAATGAATGTATTTTTACCTAAACATACACACACCTCCATCCAATTGGTAAAAAACATACTATTTCTATTTACGGTGAACTAGTGCCTCATGAAATAATGATTGTTCAATTTTATTTTACAACCTATCATGGTAAAAATTATGAAGGAAAATATATTTATATTTGTTATATAGGATATTTATAATACATTTATTCTTCTGTATTTTGTATTTAGAACATACCTTTATTCTTTCAATCTTGTATAAATATGATAATTTTGTTTGAGGAACTGTAGACTATAACCCCCTTAAAGAAATATGACTCATTCATACAATACATGGAACACATAAAGGATAGTTTTAATAAACCAATGAAAAATATATAACATAGATATGTTTCTATAATTATAATATACATATAAATCAGTTATTTTTAGTACTTTAATACAATAATGAAATTGAAGTAGCATTCATGCATACGTATGACCTACCATCTCCCTGAACGGTGCACATCATTTATAATATCCAAATATAATTAACTACTATAAATAAATATATACTGATTATATATGATAATTATTCCACGCTTTCTTTTTTTGATAATATTAAACCATGATATAATTAATTATAATAACAAATAACATGTTAAAACTTACTCGAGAAAACTAGAAAATTAACACCTGAAATAGTGAAATTAAAAAGAGTGTTCACAAAAGTCTACTAAAATATTATAAGGAATTAATATATTATATTATAAACATGAGTATTGTGATTGTATAATTTATTAACATATTTATAACCACTATAAAAGAGGATAATGACCACATATATAAAAGGAATGTTAATTTAATGAAATTTCATCTCAATTTACATTTCATTGAGAATTATTTTTTATTATGAACCAAATATTTTTTTTTCAAGGTATATACATAATTTTTCAGGTCATATTAGGAATTAAATTATTCTTATGATATTATAAATTTCATTTAATGTCATATATTTTTGAAATTTATGATTCAAATGTTTTAAATATGTAAGGGACACTTTGGAATGATTAAATATTACTCACCTCATGATTGTTCTTTACAATTATGTTTGAAATATCAGTTTATTTTGTGATTTTTAACCTTATCATGAAGAAATCAATATGTTGTAATAATTTATAATTATAAATTTAATTGAATATATATATTCTCATACAATGGATTTTAGTATTTCAAAAATCATATACCATATTACATACAATGTCTACTTTGATAGTTATTTGATTTTTTTGGGGAAATATTGATAATTATATATTCTTTATTCAATAACGATATTTGACAAGGAATTTTTTAATTATTCATATGCAGAATTTTCTGGACTGGAAATGATGTTCATATCCTTTACTTTATATGGCTTCTTGTTCCATTGACAGGTTCTCATGAGATGAATTAGTATGCCAAATTAAATAGGTTTCTATCCATGGTTCTAAACCATATTGTGAAATGTCTTGACGGTATAGGATTTCATTTGACAGAGACATGATGCTGATTAAGATATAATTTCACACACTTAGTTTTAGATATTATTTATCAATTAAATATTTCATCAAAATATATATGTATGTAGTTCATTCTTAGTTTATTTGTTTATGACATGCATTTAAATTTCTTACCTTTCCATATTAAATTTTTCTTATTTAGTTGTTTAAATGGGAAGTTTTCTTATTTATTTACATTTATATTCATAATGATTCATTATTTATTCCATTGTATTTAACTTTACTGAGAATTTAAACTCACCATTATTATGTTTCATTCCCCAGGTTATGAAGAAGAGAACTTTGAATTATATTTCAAGGATTTAATTTATTTTAGTTTTCTGTGTAGCCTGTATTTTTTGTTTTTCTAATATATTATGTGTATCATGTATGTAATATGGATTTCCAATACTGATAAACTAGTTGGTTCTTTTGGATTTTATTCCTTGTAATCATCTAAATGTAATAATATATTTCACCATCTCTTAGCTTATGAGGTTGGGGCATTAAATTTTGTATTATATCAAATTTTTTTTCCTTGAATGAGATATAGGATTATTAGAAATATATAGTGGACTTGTATTGTTACAGTTTATAGGTACATGCATAAGTTGGAATTTTTAATACAGTAATGTGTGTTTCATCCTCATAATCTGTGCACAACAACTACTAGTAGCTATATACATTTCTTCACTTGTAGAAAATGAAACATTGTTCTGTTTCTTACTAAATCATGAAACTAGTGAATTTCCCAAAATGTTACATGTTCTAAATGTGATATTTCTATCTAAATTATAGCAAAAAAATATTCTTCTAAATTTCTGAAATATTTAAAATTATTTTACTCTATAATAAAACAACCATAAATAGGCTTTACTTTTGTGGTATTTAAAAATTAGTTTGACTGTATTAAAATGATATTCTTGTATATTTTCATTAATACATGCACAAATGAACACACTAAATATAATAACTATCTAGATAGTAGTTAATCATAATAAAAAATCCAATTATACATCTGAATATGGCTTGATCAACTATTTTTCTAGTTTTATCAAGATCCAAATTACCTCTTGTATCCATCAAATTATCACCACCTTTGGTGCTATCCATAGCAAAATATTTTGCAATATATTTAGTGTATTTGGTATTGTTTAAAATTTCCTTCCTTATATTGAAAAATATAAAATCCAAGAAATAATTTCAAATAACCCCTTAAACTCATTTCAAATTTATTTGTCAACATTTTTTAAAATTCAATACACATTGATTTTATTGAATATCCAAAAATAATACCATCAAAATAGATTTGAATAACCAAATTATATTTTGAAATACATTTGATAAATAATGTTGGATTTACTATTCCCTTTGATGAACCTTTAGAAATAAAAAATGAGTAAAGCCTATCATACCATGATGTGGAAGATTATTCTATACCATCAATATTTTTTAAAAATTTGAAAACATTATTTTAAAAATTAGTGTTCTAAATCCATGGGTAATTCAATAAAAAAATCTCAATAATATATCCATTAATAAAATCACTATAGACATCCATTTATTATAGTTTGAAATTAAAATGTTATGCATAAGCGAGAATTATCCTAAGGAGTTAATGTTATTTCATGGGTGAAAAAATTTCTTTTTAGTCAATTTCTTCTTCTTGACTACACCCTTGTGCAACCAGTATATGTTTATTTATAATTATATTATCAGACTCAAAAACCTTTTTCATAAACATCCATTTAGTTACAATGGTAAGAAAGTACATAGATCATTTTACTAGTTCGCATAATTTGTTTCTTTCATACTAATTTAGCTCTTCTTCTATTTCTCGTACCTAAAATTCACCATATATAGATTTAATGATGTTTTTAGGGTTAAGACATGATATAAAGGATTGATGGTTATCCCAGTTTTCTAGAGAATATATATTCAGAGTACCATTACATATATCTCATATAATAATATCTAAATGATGGTCTTTATGGGTTCTAATGGATCGTGGTATAGAATTACCTCATCCTTCGTTTATTTCTCCTAGTACAGTTCAAATAGTTCCTTATTCAGGTTGATTTTTATATAGTGAGTTTTATATAACCCTCTCTAGGAATAATTTATCCACCTATATTCAAGTTAGAAACATAATACTAAAGGTTTTATAAAGAATTTATTGGATCATGTTGATTTGGTAAATCAAATTTTACATGTATACGTTCTTCCAAAAGTTTAGTTATTTTATTAACCACCCTATATGATTTATTGGTGGTTGATTAAACAATGAATATTCATCCATCACTCTTGGATGAAAACTTATCTAAATTCTCATTTTTACTGAGTATAAATACATTTAATCCAAAAACTATAACTAATTAACCTTTGATTTTCTTCCATTCCACAAATCCTATGAAGTTTTCACTAAAAGTGGTCCAATATGAACCTTATTGATAATATAAAATGTCTTATTGAAATATTATTCCAAAAAATAAATAGGCAGGTCATACTAATTGAACATTTTATAATAAAACTCTTGAAGATTTATATTCATTCTATTTAATACACCATTCTTCTACGGAGCCGTAGGAATATAAAATTTATTATTGTTTCCATGTTGTGAGCATAGAGAATAAAATTACTAATTTTAAAACTCATGGCTAGGTTAACCCCCTAATGTATTTATAGTATGACCACTATGATTTTCTACAAATTATGCCTATTTTGAAAAATATAGACAAGCTTCTCATTTTTGAGCTAAAACTAAAACCCATGTTTATCTAAAACTTTAATTTATAAGAACATAAGGATAATGATTTCCATTTAAGATAGAAACTACATATGGTCAAATGAATTTCACATGAACCAACACTAGGGTTTGCGAAGTTATTTTTTTAAAGATATATTATTTCCCTTTTTGACATGGGTTATAGATTTTTTATTTTGATAATTTCAATTTAGGAAGACCCGTATGTAAATATTCCCACATTATATTTATAAGAGATTTAATGTTGCAGTGTCTTAGTATTCTATGAAATAGACTTAATTCTTTATTAAAGGCACATAAATTATAAATTTTTTGATAAAATAAATAATCTATATCAACTACATAAACATTATCAATACGTATAGTTTTAAAAACTAAAATATGTGTTGAATCATAAATTTTAATTGTTTTTTCAATTTTATCATGATAACCATCATCATATACTTTTTAGATTATATGAATATTATACATTAAACCATTAAATAATAAGTCATTAAACATTAATATAAATTTAGAATTACTTATTTGACCAAGTCCTATTATCATTCTTTTGGTGTTTTCACCATAAGGGAATGTCCACCATCCACCTTTATAATACTTTTAAAGCAAGAGTAGTCCATATTCATTTACCATCTAGACACCGTAAATGATTACTAGTAGTGTCCAAGTAGGTTTCATATAAACATTTTAATAAAAAATGATTTCAGTATCCAAATTTTAATGGGTCTATAAATGTTATTAAAAAATTATTTTGTAACCAAAATCTATTAAACAAGTTTACCATCCATCCAATGGCCCGAGGGCCTTCAAAATTTATATTTAATTAAAATAAAAAACCTCTTTTAAATGATAACGGGGGGACCCAATCAAACATCATTGACATAAAACATATCAATACATGAAGGTCTAGAAAAACTAACCAAACTAAAAACATAGAGCAAACCCTGCCCCAAAAATGACCATGGAAATATTTTCATTGGTTCATGGATGAACAAAAATCAAATGTCCTATGTAAAGGTACATGCCCGATTGAATGTCTTATGCCATACCCTATCAAATGTATAAATCTATAAAGCATTGAAATAATGAACAGAATCTATGGAACCTCTTCTGGGGCCTAATCTATGTGGTCATGTCCGGGTGAAACATCATACCAACAAGGCTCACAACCTTTCAACCATTCAACAAAACCAATGAAGCTTAAAAAAACCTTCTTATACCAACCCCACCGTCCTTCTTAGGAAAATCTCACCACCGTAACCACAGAAGTCCAGAAGGTAGTTTAAAGAACAATTGATCAAGTCATCATCACCAACAACTATATAACCCAACCTCACACAAAGAGAATTCCCCTAGTGAGGGTATTATGGTCTTATTGAAATAGAAGCACCGCTCTGAGAATGGATATGCTCTGATCAGATCTGTGATGCTCCTTCACCAGGTTTCGACACAAGCCTCATGGTGAAAAAGAGTGATAAAGGGACCATTGATGTTGAAATGGGATAATTCAAAAACCAGAACCATCCAAAGAGAGGAATCAAAAAATCCCCAAACTAAACGCATGTCAAACCTCACATTATCTGAAACAGAGTAAACTCCCCCTTATGAATAACTACTGATCTGGCCAGAGCCGCACTAGAAAACCGTTGGAAGCACACCTGGTCACACCAAACCAGGCCCACTCCAACACCTGAACCGCTGGAGGGACCACAATAAACACTGAGACACTCTGGGATGACCTTTAATGTACCTCCAAGGAGCGGTGATTCCAACCACATTGTGAATCTATGTCTATGGAATGTTGTGGAAAGAAAAATTCCAAAGATCCACCTAGAAGCATCGCACCGCTGCTGTGGGAGATTATGGCCCAAGAGACGACCTCGCTAAGTCGAACCCACTGCCTTTGCAATAGATCCCTGCCTTAGTAAAGACACCCACACCGGGTCGAACCCACCGCAACCTCGAGTAGATTCTGGCTTCAGAAAAGAAACCCACACCCCCAAATGTAGATCACAACCTGATCTAAGACACCCACGCCGAGTCGAACACAACACCGATATGGGATATCAACAAATAGACACGCCATGTCAAACCCACCGCTGCAAGATGATTCCACCACCACCCCAAAAAGATCCCATCCCAAAGGGAGAAGGAATAAAAAATTCAGGAGAAACACTAGGTTCCACAGAGCCAAAAGGGAGAGGTTGTTCCAAGGATATCTTAATACATTATCTTTAACAAGTGTTATATAAATAGTCAAAAGTCATTAAAAAATATAAAATTTATTAACTCTAAAAGAATATAAACTGCTTATAGAATTTTTATAACTTGAACTATGAATAAATTTATTCGTAAAAATTATCCTTTAACTCGACTAATATTTAATCCAAATTGTGTACACGAGTATGGTATGTTTACCAAGAATCCTAGACAAGGTTTCTTTACCTTTTTAAATCATTCAAGATCCTTCTTGAGTTTTTAATTTTAAATTTCAACTTAATTTTTTATTTTAATAAATAAAATATTTTTTATAAAAATATTTGGCTTAACATTAATAGAAAGATAATATTGTTTCTTTAAATTTTTTTATCTATCTTTACGTTCATTGAAAGATTCATCCAGCATACTAGAGTATATGAATAAATACGTACTGGTTATATTTTCATCATTATTTTCATTTTTATATAGATGATAAATATGAATTGGAGATATAGAGATAATATTTAGTACCTTAGACATATTTATCATAAAACACATGTGTTCTCTATCATTATTTTTATTTTTGATCAAATTAGAATTAGTGAAACTATTCTTAGAGGTGCGCCTTGTATTATATATAGATTTATTTTTTATTTTCTCTTATTCCCTCATAAATTTTCTTATAATTCATATATGTACATCTAGCTTTTATGTGTCCATTTATTTTGTATTCATAATAGGTAACTTCACCTAATTGATATTATTTTTTATTGTTTCATATTTTATCATATTTCCCTCTATTGTTTTTTAAGAATGTGAAATTCTCATATAACTTTCCAATTATCATGGATAGATGAGAAATTTACACATTACTATCCGAAGGTGATTTATCCCCACTTGAAGGGTCTTATTTTTTTCTCTATAATAATTGAATCAAAATCCATGATAGAAACTAAATTTCTATTTGGTTCATCTTTATCTTTATTCACTTTATGTTATTCATAGAAAATAATTTATTCCCCATGAAACACCCATACTGAATGTTTACTTATTCTATATGATCCTCTAATGTAAATAATCGTTCTTCTCCACTAATATAGTAAGAATCACAAGAGTCACATCACGTACACGATATTTTTCTTCAAAACTTTTCCGAGTGTATAAAACTTGTTAAAAATATCATTTAACCTAAGATACATATCTTTAATTGATTCATTAGGTTCCATCTTAAATATTCCATATTTAATATTTTAGGTATTCAGGAAGAACACTTTAATATTTTAGGTTTTTTCAAAGAAAATACCATGTGTATCACAAATTTTATAGGTAGTATAACAAGAATAAATTCTATTAAAAACATTTATCCCTAATTCAATATGTAATAAATTCATAGATCTATAGTTATAGTTATAAGATTCCTTAGTGGAAGCATTCAAATCAGTATTAAACGCTTTAGGATTTTCAAAATTTTCAGCTTATACAGTCCAAATAACGAATTCCATTCTTTCAATTTGTATTTTTAATCTAACCGACATAATTAGTACCATAAATAATGAGACCTATTAGTAGTAGTCCCCTCAATACAATTATTTCCATAAATAGATAAATTTATAAAAAAAATAAATTATTATATTCTAGTAATAATTACATGAAATATAATGAGAAATAAAGTAATTTAATATCCAATGTTGTTCGAAGTGGATAAATCTAGAGGGGGTTAATTGTGTTTCAATTTAAAATATCTATTTAAAATTGATTTAAAAAAATCACTAATTTATTAAAATAAAATAGTTAAATAAAAAGTATAATTTTATAATTTTATTTTTAAAAAATAATCTCAAAAGTTTGATTAAAAATAAATTAAATCAACTAAAAATTAATTAACTTTTGAAACAATTTTACTTTTATAAAACACAATATAAAAATTACATATTAATGAAAACTATCACAGTTATTTTTTTTTTGAAAGCTAAAAAAATTTCTTTTGAAAAAAATTAAAAAACTATAATACACAACAGAATAATGTATGAGGTTAGGTCTCAAATTGATTTATAGTCCTCTACATTAATAAATCACAAACTGCCATGCAGTTTGGTAAAGAATATACTAATCCACAACCTGGATTAGGTTTTACATAAAATTACAAAAAAATGGTAGTCCAAGATAACAAAAACCACTTCTATAGTTCTATGTGTGATAGTCAATGAAAAATAAAGAAATAAATATATTCTATCAATCTTAAATATAGTATTGCATTTTGTGTATAAGAATAAACAAATTATTTCCAACATAGATAAATATGCAAATTAAAAAAGACAGTGAAAGGGATAAAAAGTATGAAGGGTTGATTTTTCTCAATCTGATCATCTTTGGTTGATCAATCATTGTTTCCTTGAAAATATTACACAAATATATAATATTGAGTTAAATAAAATAGCTTTTGGTGGAATGTCTAATAATTTTCTAAGAGTATAATTATGTATATTTATCATGTGCATTATCATATGTTACAACAATCACTTTTTCAAATTATTTTCTTGTATTATTAAAGAGATATATTTCTAAAATTTATCCATTATAGGGTATTAATAATTTTATCCTCATTCACATTACAATCATAAATACATAGACACATAAATTTATGCTCCAATATGTAGCTACTATATATTTGAAAATACCTCATGGCTTATGTGAGACATGTTTACTTTGTCTTCACTTAAAGCATTGTAAATTTGGATCATGATTACTATGCACCTTTAGTTTACATAATTAATTCTTTTTATATTGTAGTTAATTAATTTTTTTAATTCAAGCACCTAGTTTATTGCTGGGGTTTATTAGTTTCTTTATGCGATCACTTGAATTATTTATAAAGTCACTTATATACAATACATGGTCATGTAATTTATTTAGGTAGAAGATTGATCACTTCATGTTATTAGTTGACTAATTACCATGGTAACATAACTAATTTATTTGTTATGTTCAATTTATTAATTGATAGGTTCATTTTTATTACAGTGACTACATTAAACACACTATAAATTAATTACTTAAGATAAATTTACTCATCGGATACATGATAACATAAAATGGTCATGTGGTAGGTTGAATCCTTCATGTGGTCACATGATATTCAATATCTAGTTGGCTTAGTACACATGAGATCAATTGAACTTCAGCATGTGGTCACTTCCACATGGTAACTTTAACATCATAGTCATTTGAGTTTATTCACATGGTATTTTTCCATAGTAGGCTCACTACTTATACAATTTTATCATTTTGGTCAGAAAAATAGATTACAATCATAAAATATGAAATTTATTAGTAACATATGAAATCTTATTTGGAATTATTAAAATAAGGAGGTTCTAGAATAATCTAAAAGGAATGATGTATCTAAGTCAAATTTAAAATTTTTTATTATGTTCCTCTCATTATTCAGTGTATTTAGGGATTCATTTGAAAGAATCTCATTCAATTTCCTTTGAATCAAATGTTTCTTAGGATGTAAATGGTTCGTGTCTCAAATTTAATTTCATGATACATGTTTAATATTCCACACCATTATTTGTTTTATATAGTGTATCCACTAACATATTGTTTTAAAAAATGAAACATGTTCCATTTCATAATATTTTTATATCCATTTCATGACCTTCTTCTCAATATCCTTTTATTATTAAATTAACAATGTTTCCTTTAACAATATCATTTTAAAATAGAAATCAATATTGAAAGATAATCCATTTAGCGAATTTATATACATTTCTCTCTAAAACCCCTATAATTTTATTCTCCTATGTCCATTATTTGGGTTTTACTCATTTTACCCATATTTTATTCCCCCCTTAGATCATTTTTTTCTTATTATTAGGAAATTGAACCTATCTTTTATTTTTAGTTGGGAACATACTTTTTCTCTAGTCCATATGCATTGTTTTCTTTTGAAAATGTCCTTATTTATGAACCAATAATTTATTAATTTTATTTTATACTACATTAAATTAATATAAATGATTTTGAAAATTTGTTATTGTTTTATACAGGGGTTGTTTTTATAAAAGTGTGAAAATAATATTTTTTAAGGTTTTCTTTATGAATACATTTTTCCATTGACTTTTTTATTTTATACGAGTCATTATCTAAATTTTTTTTTCTCCCTTGTTTAAATGATAAAAAAATAAATTATATTATGGTATTAATGAGTTTTATGTTTTATGATCGCATTTTATGATGTAAGGTAGACTTAAATTCTATACTAAGTGTTGGAAAGACCCACAATCAGGATCTACTCACTATTAAGGATCAATCTCTGCTAGGGAATAATCAATTTTATGTTGAGAATTTGGATATGGTTGATTAAAATCCACCACCAGAGATGAGTCACCATTAGAAAAGAAATTTGAAAAAGAATTAAAAATACCTATCACCACCGTGGAAGATGGAATTACATCAGACATTACCTACTGCCAATAAATTTCACAAAGTACTAAGATGAATCACCAGAAAAATGAATCATTATTGAGACATGTCACCATTGAGCATGAACTACCCTCATCCTGAATCACCGTTGGACTGACTCACTTCCAACTTAGGTAATTTCTATAGTTGTATCACTAATAAAAATAGTCACCATCACTATTTCTATTAATTCGAATTAAATAATTATAATGGATATATTATGGAATTTAATTTTGTTGATTGTTTTATTAGTTATTCTTAAACAATTTTAGTTAAGATTAAATTGGATGCCAAAGCTCAGTATGAGGAGTATAAGATCTAGATGATTTATCACCAAATAGTTACTCCTACCTAATACTATAATAATATGTAAAATACTCCCTCATTACAATGGACATATGAAGTGATATGGAATAATAGACAATGAAATGAAAAGAGTGATATATAGAGTGAAACTTTCTAAGATCCTTACACAATGTATCCATAGATACAATAGACTATGAAAGATTTAAGAACATTGAACATATAGTTTGTAACACACCAAAATTATAAAGAACCATATATTCAATAGTGTGTATGACATGCAACACAAAGTGAATAAGGGAATATAATATCCCAAGACTCTACTGTATATTAACTACTTAAAAAAGATTTTATATGTTTCAATGAATGAAACACCAAGTTAGATTGAGTTACACATAAGATTGAAATTCCTTGATATCTTTTGTTACATGCAAGAGAAACCTTTAATGATAGCTTGCGTTACACGCAAAACCGAGTTTTAGTGAAAAATAATATATTATTAAAATTTTATTATTTAATATAATTAGATATGAAATAGATGATACGAATAATATTATCTAAATTATGAAAATATATGGTTTAGATATATATAAAATTAATTCATGGGTTACCAATTAATGTGAAATGAAAATGAGAACCAATTGGATATAAAAAGAAATATTTTTATTTTTATTCTTCGAAAAAAGTTTTTTCTTAATAAACATAATTTATTAAAATTAAAAACAATTTTAATGAAATATATGTGTAAAATATTAAATAAAATATATTTTAGATTCATCTATTATCTTTAATATTCATAATATAATAACAAACCATATTCTTTACATTAATAATCGATATTTTTATAAAGGCAATTTTAATGATTTTTAATGGAGAACCAAATTTAAATACGAATTTTGAAACATTAATTGATTTAAAATTTCAAAACTAAAAAAAAAATTATTTGAAATATAAACATAAAACTATGGTTAAGGTGATTTCTTTATATTTTTATGAAACATATCAATTTTAATGAATAGTAATAAATACCAAATTTTAGTTCAAAACTGTTGATTCAACTAATTTATTTATATGTTTAAATTTTTATTTTAATTGTTTCTAATGTTTAATTAGATAAAAAATTTTCATTTAATAACATTTATTTTATTTTAATGAATTTCACTTTGAAATTTGTTATAAAAATATTAAAATCTTTCAGACATTTTTATTTAAAAACCTGCATTGTCATCCACCATGTGAGGTTAAATTTAAAACAAATTTTTCCACTTATTTGATTTTATTTTGGAAAAATGGATTCCATATTTTTAATAAAAATAATTTATAATTTATAATAATAACAACATTATTTTTTATTAAATTTATTAGTGAAAGTAATTATAATTAATTACAATTATTAAGAAAAATTAATATGAATAAAGGAAAACACCTTTATCATAGGGGTACAAATGACATAAAAACATGTAAAACACCCATTTTAATTACATAATTCTATAAATAACCTAACATTATTTACTTTATTTGGTTGGTTCTGACTTTTTTAGGTAAGAACACGTGTACACCTACCTTTTTTTCAAAAATGCAAAGTTTTTCATTTTCCTCCCTTATAAAAGGCCACCACCTATTCTCATTACTCACACCTATCAAACCACTTATGTTTGACCAATATATACCAAATAGCTTCAAAACACCCCCTATACTGTGTATCCTCTCATTGGTCAGAAATCCTTCCAAGGAATCCTTTTGGATAAAACCAAAAGGATTTACCTGATTTAGAGGTAACATTTTTCCTTAATAAAAAAGTAGGACATATATTAAATATATATGATATTGAAATTTTATTATACATATCTATAATTTAATTTTCACTCTTTGAATACAACAATGAAATCAATGTAATTTCCATGCGTATGTATAACCTTCCTTCTCCATGAAAGTTGCAATAAATTTCTTATATCCAAACATCGTAGATTATTATTAATACATATTTCATGAATACATATTATAATTAATTAATAGTCTATATTCAAGATATGATGAAACCATTATAAAAAATTAAGAAAAAAACAACAAGTCATAACATACTTGAGATAAATAGGCAATTAAAACCCAAAATAGTAAAAACAATGAATGATTGTTGACAAACAGGTAATAAGATATTACAATAAGTTAATATATGATATTCTAAATATGAGTATGTTTTTTGCATAAGTTATTAACATATTTTAAACCACTATATATAAGGATAAATACCACAAGACAAAAGGATAGTTATGGAAAGTGATTGTGTCTCGATTTACATTCCATTAAGACTTATTTGTTATTATGCACCAATTCACATTAATTTTCTGTATTTACCTTATAATAATATGTTATATCATCAATATACTTACCCTCATGGTATTATATGTTTCATGTAGTATTATTACTTCATGGGTATATGACTTAAATGTTTAAATGTGGTATGGGACATATTGGAATATTTAAAATTTCATTTCCTTCAAGATTTTTTTATGATCTTTCAACGGTATTTACATACATTAAAGTCAACAATATTTATAAGTACTTATCCTGCACTAGAGTATTATTGATAAATCCATATATATTATTCAATGCATATTTTTTTATAAGGAAAATTATTCCTTATTATAAGTACTATTTTGGGATGGTATGACACGGGTGGGGGCCAGTTATAGAGAGACCCTTGATGCATCGGTAGTATCATGAGATGAAATAGTTGGACAAATTCGATGGGATTTTACCCAATAGCTAAAAAGTCTTGTAAAATATATTGGCGGTACTTGTTCCATGTACCTAGGAAACATTAAATCTAATAATTATGATTTTCTCTCATTTTTATTTAGTTATTATTCATTCATGATATTTTTCATTGAAATATCTATAGATACATTTCATTTTCAGTTTATTGATTTAGATTGCATGAGTTTTAGTTTCATACCTTTCTATATTTATATTTACTTATCTAGTTGTTGGAATGGCCTGTGGTATTAGTTAGTTACCTTTAAATGTTAATTTATTCTCATTTATTTTTTATTATGTCAATTTTATTTAACCTTATTGAGCATTTGATCCCACCCTTATTATGTTTTATTTCATTATGTTATGAAGAATAAATCATTGAATAAGTGTTCAAGGATGAACTTTATTTAATTTTATTATGTATCATGTTTTTAATTTCTCTTCCCATTGTATTATGGGTATTATGTATATAATCTGGATTTCCAAGATTGCTAAACTGGAAAGTCCAATGATATTTTATTCATTGTAAGCATGCAATTGTATTAAAATAATGCACAAGATCAGGGCATCTAGGGTCAGGGCATTATTGTTTGTATCAAATGTTGTTTAGAAACATCCTTGGTAACTATATTTACAAAACATAGGTTATAGATCACAACCATAAGATAGACATTGAGGATATGTATACATGAACATACTAAAGTTTTGGTATGGTAGTGATTATGTGAGTATTTGTAGAAATACATCATTGACTAGATACTACAAGTATATGTGGTTTTGGATGAAATTTAACTAAGAATAAAAACTCCAATAATTTGTTCATGGACAAACTCGGGGTAACCTGGTACATGCCAACATGCCATACTACACACCTGGTTTGACACACCTGGAGGATACACATAGAATAACACACATTTTATTTACATACAAGTATGAAGTATTTATAAGTAATGATTTTCCCAATGTTTCCAAAGTTTATGATTCTAGGAATTATAATGAATAAATTTATGTTATGTGCTCTATCATATTTAGAGTTATATGAAGATCATAATTTTAGGAGCTAATACAGTATATTATATTGTTTATAAATGGAACCTATAATGAAGAACAATACAAAAACTCATGAAAAATGTTGATATTTATTTTCCAAGGAAGCCAATACTGTTTTTATTGGAACCCAGAATGTTATTGAAATATTATGGCAGATTAATTAGATTATGACACATAACCTTTCCCAGATAGAGTAACCAGTTCCACAATGAGATTATCCGAAGTTGGATTGATTTATGTGGTAGAGGCCATTATCATTTAGTGGGGATACTTCTCAAATGGTAGTTGAGTAATGGATTAATTATTTAGAGAAGATATTAATGGAATTCATATGTGGTGAAAAGGAAAAGGTAACACTTGTAGTATATTTAATGAACAATGATGCAGATCAGTTGTGGTTATTTATCTAGAATACTAGGGAGGAAGAATAAGTATAACTCATGGATTGTAGGACTATTAAGGATAAATTAATCAATAAATATATTCCTCATGATCAGTAAATTGAGATGAATATAAATTTTCTTAGTTTAAAGAAAAAGTAAGAGGTGAGTGTTGCCGATTATAATGCTACCTTTACAAGGTTATCTAGGTATGATATGGATTATATGCGCAACACAGAGTGCAAGATTATCCACTTATATGAAGTACTTAATCCAAATTTTCGAACGGTATTTGGTTATCATAATTTTTTATCATATGAAGATATCATTTTATGAGCCATCAAGACATAGAAGGAAGTCTCAAAAATCTATGATTTCAAAGGAAACTAAAAGAAGAAGAGGTCTTATAAGAACTAAGAAAAATCGAATACATCAAATAAGAATAAAAAGTTCAAGAAATTTCTATTGTGTGAGAAACATAATACGAGTCACCATGGGAAATGATTGAAATGAATGGGAGTTTTTCATAAGTATGGAGAAATGGTTTTCCAGAAAAAATAATACAATGTTGAGAATAAAAAGATTACTATCCGGTGTTATAACTGAAAGGATATAGGTCACTATGAAAATGAGTTACCCATAAATTAAGATAATATAAAACCAAATTATATAAGGGATTAAGGTCAAGAATATGTTGTTGACATAATTAAGTGGAATGATTAATGTACTTATGTATTTGAATATAAGAAATATGTTGAAAAAGAATTTTGTTTTTGATGTTATCATCATATGATTTATGAAATATGTAAGTATTTTTTTTGAGGTTATTTTTTGTTAAGGAATTTAAATCATATAATTAATGGTACAATGAGAAGTTATTTTGTAGAAAGATGAATTTTTTTAGAAAACACATGATTGAAGGAAGAAGAACCCTTAATATGTTTCTGATGTTGAGGTAATGATTAAGAAATGATTGATTTGGAAAAGTGCTGACTACCTTGGAATATATTAATGTATTTTTTTCAATTGTTTTATGATATCATTTATGGAGTTTAAACCACTTTTTTATTTGTGGAATATATCCATTAACATGTTTCTTAGTTAAGTAATAGGGAATAATGCATGATCTCAATAATGTTTTATAGTGATTCTAGTTATTACAATATTTCAATAGGTTACAGGATGAGGGTGGTAACATATTGGGCATGAAATTATTATAGAGATCTATAATGTTGATTAAATACAAATGAAAAGATAATTTTGGAAATTCATTGACTCTTTTTTTGAAGTGATTGAATCATAATCTGCTGGAAAGTTTAACCATTTATAAAATGGTTTAAGATGATCATTGAATGATGTTTTAGAGGTTAATTTATTACGTCACCACATGATGCATCATGTTCTAATAGATTAAGTTGGAATAGATTAAGGGATAATAAAAGGAAGATATTATGTTTATAGAAACATATATTTTTTTATATTTCTATACTTTGAAATAGTCCTTTAACCGTTACAAAATGTTTTGAAACAAAAATTTCATCCAATTATCATCATTTTTGATGATATCAACGAACTTTACTCACACCTATGGTTTATGGTTATTTGGTCAAAAAAATTCATCTAAACATGTTCTCTTTCACTCTCCCGGAGAACATTATTATTGGGATTTTTCTTCCACATCCATGTTCCCATTTCCCACCTATGTTCTCATACCAGGGAACCTAGTTACGTGAAAATGGTACTTTGTTTCCTATGATTTTAATAATATGTTATATTAACCATTTTTAAGTTGTCGGTATTTCAACAATAATTTATTTTAAACACCTATATCACCAAGATAATGTTTAAATTACGAGGACTCAATTTAATTAAGGGTGGGGGGTGATGTAACACTACAAAATTTTGAAGTAAGAACCTTATATCCAATAGTGTGCATAACACGTGACACCAAGTGCATAAGTTAATTTAATATCCTGATACTATACTATATATTTACTATTTAAAATATATTATATATTTTTTAATGCAAGAAACACAGAGTTTTTTTAATTATAAGAAAGATCAACCTTCCTCGATATCTTGCATTACATGAAATAAAGACCTTCCAAGATATATTCTGTTAGATGCAAGACCTAGTTTTACTAAACAATAATATATTATTAAATAATTATTATTTAATATAATAATATATAAAATAAACTTTATAAAAACTTACTTATGAAAATATATTCTTTATATAAATATAGAATGAATTCATGGGTTACTAATTAAATAAAAATTAAAATAAAACAAATTGGACATAAAATGAAATATTGTTATTTTTAGGCTTCCAAAAAAGTTTTATCCTAATAAACATAATTAATTACAATTAATTAATGATATTAATGAAATATAAATGATATATATTTAATAAAATAATTTATATATTCATCTATTTGGTTTGATATGAATAAGATAAGATCAAACCCTATTTTTGACATTAAAAACCTATAATTTTTTAAAATAAATTTTACCACCTTTAAATGGAGACCCCATTTTAAATATAAATTTTGAAAATATAATTTATTTAATATTTAAAAATAAAATTCATATTTTAATTATTAATATCATAAATAGATTAAGGTTAATTTTTTATATTTTTATGAAACATTTCATTTTTAATGAATAGTTCAAAATACCGAATTTTAGATCAAAACAACTTGTTCATCTAATTTATTAATAAGAATAAATTTTAAATTTAATTATATTTAAAGTTTAATTAGGTAATATTTTTTTCAATTAATAAAATTTATTCCATTGGAATCAATTTCAATTAAAAATTATTTATACAAACATGGAAAACTTTTAAATGTTTTTAATTTAAAAACCTGCATTGTTGTCCCACCTACGGGATTAAATTTAAAAATATTTCTGCCATTTTTGTGATTGGTAATTGGAAAAATTGATTCCATATTTTTAATCAAAAAAATTTTAATTTATAATAATATAAATATTGTTTTTGGAAAACTAATTTTTGGAAGTAATTAAAATTAATAAAAATTATTATGGTAAAATGTAGCTTAATAAATGACTAATCCTTTAAATTAGGGAAAAAATGACCTATCGACTTGTCCAACACCCAATGGATGTAAAACAATCATCCATTGAACTACCATTATGTATTTTAGTTTGTTTTTAAGAATTTGTTAGGTAATAACTTGTGTACACCTAACTTCTTTTCAAAAATACCAAGTGAGACCCTTTCCTCCATTATAAAAGGAAACCACCTCTCCCCCTTCATCACACCTCTCAAACCACTTCGGTTTATAAAATATATACAAAAATAGCTTCAAAACATCTCCAAATTGACCTTGATGTCTCCCTTTATTCATAAATACTTCCTAGAAATCCATTTAGTTCAAACCAAAAAAAATTTCCCTATTAACTAGTAACATTATTCCTCAATCTCATTAGTTTTATATCCCATCTACAACCCCTAAAATATTCTTATTATATACCTATATAAAAATTAAATCTTCATAAATATTTTATTATTCTGTTATTCTAGGGTTTTTACCTACACTAACACACACTTATATCCAATAGGTAACGAACATACTGTTTCCTTGTATGATGAACTACTACCTCACGAAATGATGATTGTTAATTTTGTCATTTACCAACTATAATGAGGGAATTTATTATAAAACTTTTTTATATATATTATATATATGATATATGATATTTCTTATTTCTTATTTAGTTATTTCATAAAACATATCTCTATATATTTTGTTTTTTGTAAATACGATAACATCGCTTGTGGAAGTGTGGGCTACCACCCCCTTAATGTGATGTTATTCATTCACATTATACATGGAACATATTAAAATGATAATAGTAAACATTTATTACATGTATTACATAGATATTATACTGGATTTATAATATTCATATGTATAACTTACATTTAATTCTATTAATGTGACAAGGAAATGAAAGTAATGTTCATTCATACGTACGACATACCATCTCCATTAACAATGCATTTCATTTATTATCTCCAAAAATTATAGATTATCATAATTAAATATTTAATGAATATATATGATTATTAAATAATGGTATACATTTTAGATATTACTAAACAATGATAAAAATAATAATATCAACAAACAATAAGTCAAAACATACATTAGAAAACTTGGAAATTAACACCCCAAATGGACAAAATAATGAATGACTTTTAAAAAATTGGTAATAAGATATTATAATATGTTAATATATGATATTATGAATATAATTATGGATATGTAAAAAGTTAGTAACGTATTTTAAAGCACTATACATGAGGATAAAGATCACATGAGAAAACGAAGGTTGAGGTAAGGGATTTCGTCTCAATTTACATTCCGTTGAGACTTATATGTTATTATGCACCAATTAACATTTATTTGGTGTATTTAAATAACATTAACAAGTTACATCATGAATATTCTTACCTCCATGGTATTATATGTTTAATTTAATATTATTCCTTCTTGGGGTTTATGATTTAAATGTTTCAATGTGGTTTGAGAAACATTTAAATGTTTAAATTGTCATTTAACTGAAGATTGATTTTGTGATATTTCAATAGTATTTGCGTTCATTATTTTAAAAAACCCTTATTGGTACCTACCCTCTACTTGGGTATTATTGATAAAATCATATCTTTTATTCAGTGCATATATTTTGATAAGGAATATTATTCATGAATATGATGACTATTTTGGACCGGTATGATATGTGTTGGGCCTGACTATAGATAGACCCTCGATGCGTCGGTAGTTTCATGAGATGAAATAGTTGGAAAAATTAGATGTATTTTTACACGATAGAAAAACTGTCTCATGAAAATTTTTAATGGTACTGGTTCTATGTACATTGGAAACATAGCTTCCAAAAATTAATTATTTCCCTCATTCAGATTTAGTTATTATTAATCCATGAGATTATTCAGTGATGTTAATTAATTTTCATTGATTTATTATTGATTCCATTTTATTTACCCCTACTAAGAATTTGAACTCACCCTTATTATTTTTTCTTTCCCCTAATTATGAAGAAGAAATATTTGAATAAGCATTCAAGGATGTTGTTTATATATTTTTATTATGTATCATGTTTTTTCTCTTCCCAAAATATTATTTATATTATGTATGTAATATATATTATTAATACTGTTAAACAAAAAGGTGTTTTGTGAGATGATTCCTTATAATCATGATAATGTAATAAAATAATGCATCCACTCCAGGCATTTAGTTTGGGGAGCTACCCAATTCCTTTCTCACTTTCGGTAAAAAGGTCTTATGATGCTCTATTTTACTATAAATTTTCGGGAAACAACATGAAATTATTTTCAAGGTAAATAAGATAATTATAAATATTTATTGCACATCAGACAGATAAATATTATCATTTCAAAATATTTATTCTTTCCATTTGTGTTTATTTACTTTATATCCCATGTAGTGTCTGTTTTATTTTGTTTAATAGATTCATAATCTCTCTTAAGTTATAACTAGAACAAAATAGATATCTTTTCAAAATATATTTACAATTTTTTAACCATGGTGTTGTTGAAGTGGTCTTTGGGTATCCTTTGTTTATTATTTTCTAACATTTATTGTAGAAGAGGTACCTATGTAGACAAGACAATAGGATAGTTATTCATTACACCAGATACAGGTTATGGATCCTGATTATTTTATATAATATTCTTGTTAGAAGGTGATTTATAAGTATAAATGATTTGGTCTTGACTTGAGACTGAACATCTTGTATTTATTCTATTGTGTGTTTTTTTCATTTATAACCATTAAAAAAAATTATTTTACACTGTAAATTATAATATTATTTTAATAGTTAATAATAATTAGTTTTTATATAATGTTTTGATTAAGTAAAATTACTTCAAAAGTTAAAATAGTTTTCATATTATTTTAATTAAGTCTTAATAAATCTTTTATAAATATTTTAAAACGATAACAACTTATATCAATCTTCTATTTTGATTAACTTGGATATTGTATTTTTTTAGGGGATTTCCTTTAAACATCACTTTACCTGAAATTTTTATATTGGTTTCTCAATTCACCTCTCTCGAGATACTCAGTATGAACAAAATTTGGTATCGAAGGATTTTCAAAATATTTTTAACTCTGATTTTAGTTGTGTTTTAATGATATTAAATTTCAATCCATTCTAAATTTATTTATTTATATAAATAATAGAAAATAACGTCCTTCTAGTAGAAAAAAATTATTTCATTAATGAATATATCTATGTCAAATGAAAAAAATGAAAATTCATATTAAATGAATGGGATTTGAAATATGGACTGCTATTGAGGATAATTTTTAATTACCTACTACTACTGTAGTTAGATAGAATGTTGCTACTAAAACTAATTATAATAATAATTATGAATCCATGAACTCACTATACAATTCATTATGTGATAAAAAATTTAATATGATATTCTATTATAAAACTACTTATGAAAATGAGATATATTATCTATTTCACATGAAGGGAATAACAACATGAAAGAATTGATATTGAGTACTTATAATATTAAATATGATACATTTAAGAAATAATATTGTGATAAAATTTCTAATATATATCTCAATTTAAATGAAATAGTGAACAAAATTAGTTCTTTGGGGAATCCAGTGTCATGAAAGGACCAAATCGTGTGACTTCTATGTTGTCTTTTAGATACATGGAGAGGGACATAAATTTCAACAAGATGATATTATGGCATTAGTAAGCAGCCATTCAAAGAATTGATAGCGATGATGATGATTTATGGTAAGATATTAAAGTTAATAGATAAGTGTATGATTAATCTAAGAGAAAATCTATTTCATTTGATACTACTACATCAAAAAATAAAGAAAAAATAATAATAAGTTGAATGCTCTGGTGATGATGAATCACCTGAAGACAGTGATGAGGAAATGACCCATTTATCTAGAAGTGTTAAAAATCATATAACAAGATGAGATTATTCACGAAACATAATTACAAGTAAAATTATGATAGTATATGGAATGAAACAATGATAGTAAAAGAGTTGAAAATTCAAATGATATAACCTATTACGAGTGCAAGAGAAAAGGACATGTTATGGCTGACTGTCCCAAGATGAAGTATAAATAGAATTATGATGATAAGGATAAAAAGTACAAAAAATCTAGGAAATCCACCTAGAGTGCCTATGAGGATAGATCTAATGACTCAGGCTCAACTCATGAAGATAATTCTGACAAAGAAAATATGTGATTCATGAAAAAAAAATTAGAGGGGTCTACTGTACCTCTTGTACTTAATTGTGATCATTCTAAAAATGAAAAAAATGATGATGATATATAAAAATGGGAAATGTTTTAATATAGTAATATACATGAAGAAACCTTTAATGAGATTAAAGATAAATATACAATTATGAAGAAACAAGATGATTTATCTACTAATATAAAATATGATCTTGCTATAAATATAAAATATCAATTATTGAAAGGAAATACTATTATAAAATTTTGAAACGACCAACTAAAAATAGATATAGAGGGATTAACTAATGGGAGAGAAAAGCTCACTCAAATTATATGAAAAGAAATTTCATGAAAATATATTACTAGTCGAGGTCACCAACCCGGATAATGAATAATTATTAAGGGCACTTTTGTTCCTAGGTTTAATTCAAGAAATTATAAAGCCAATTTTTTAAAGTGAACCGAATATAGTTATTATTTGAAAATGTTTACAATATTATTATAGGAAACCAACAAAGAAAATATGGGATGAAAATGCTCCCATTACTAAAATTTTTAGACCTATGGAAATATGGGTACCAAAATCATTTTGGATATAAAATTTGTTTTGTTGGGATACCTCTTATGATGATTCTGTAGAAATAGATGGCACAAAGACAAAAAAATATTCAATAAATATTATAATAATTTAATCAATATTCAAGAACTTCATAATGTTTTATGGTGGACTTGTCACATTGTGTGAAAATTTTAAAGGAAGCTTTATTATCCAAGGATAAATTGATAAAACTAATTTTGTATTAATTTTTAAAGTAATTTTTGTTTATGGATTAAAATATACTCTTCTTAACATCTCATAGATATGTGATGATGGATTTAAAGTTATGATTGATAATAATTCATGTAATGTTTCTAGTTATATAAATTCTTTAATATTTACTTCTTTGATAAATCAGAATGCCTATGTTATTAATATTGATTTTTTAAATTCCAAAAATGCTTCTTCTGTAGGTTCGTTTCATATAGATATTGGAAAAAGATACTAGGTCACTGTAATATCCCCTCACATAAAAGGATTAATATAAAAGGGTTTGTTAGGGATCTACCTAAACAATGATTCCATAAAGAAAAAGATTGTAACCCCTATCAAAAAGTGAAACATCACAATATATATTTAAAATTAAATAAAGATGTTTCGACTTATATCCCTCTTGATTTGGTTCACAAGGAATTGATTGTACAATCTAGAGTTTATAGTTTAAATGATAATGACTACGTTTATGTACTTTTAGACAAATTTTCATGGTAAACATTAGAATTTTATATAAATCACACGAGTGAAGATGGATCTCACCTTACCAAATATACTAAATCTATAGAAAACCTAAGTGGAATTATAATTAAGTCCTTAACAAGGGTTAATGGATGTGCATTTAAAAATAAAAACATTGATCACTTTTTTCTCAAAAATGGATATAACTATTAATTTAATGTTCCTAGGACCCCATAGTAGAATGGAGTTATAGAGAAAATAAATATACCACTTTAAGGGATAACTGAAGCAATGCTAATGAATATAACCAAACTATCTATTTTGGGAAGAGGATATGAACACAACATGATATATGATAAATAGATTTTTAATTAAACCTATCTTAAAGAACACCCATTATGAAATTTATAATAGTATAAAGCCCAAGGTTAATTACGTTAGAGTTGTTGGTTTCAAAGTATTTATTTTTAACACTGTGTGTAATCTTAACAATTTTTCCTCCATAGGCGGTCAATGAATTTTACATAGTTTTACAACATCATTTAAATCATATAGAGTTTTTAACAAAATAACCAAGACTATAGAAGAGTCTCTCCATGTCAATTTTGATGAGATATATCCACATGAACCTAAGAATCATTTAGAAAACCATGAGGATGATTTATCCACTTTGAACATAAATTCAAAACCTTCTGATTCTACTATAAATCTTTCATTAAAATCATCTAGTTCATAAAAAATTACAGAACGAGCATAAAAACCTACAGAATACCCAAAGGTGACCAACCATTTTTTATATTGTTACTAGTAATATTAAATACCATAGTTTAGATTCTTTTGTTGTATACATAGACAAAGGTACAAAAACTAGAGCTTCTATAAGGAACCATGTTGACTATGAAGATTTCTTGTCAAACATTGAACATAAGAACATCAATGATATAATTAATGATGAATTATAGGTAATGCATATCCAAAAATAAAATAATCGATTAAAAAAATAATGTTTGGGAACTTTTTATAGTCCCAATGACACTTTGACTATATTTACTAAATGGATGTCATTTAAATTTTTTTTGATGAATCATAGAAAATTGTAAGAAACAAAGCTATACTAGATTCAAAAGGGTATAATCAAGAATATGGTATAGATTATGAAGAAACCATTAAAATTGTAGCGAAAATCGGGTCATTAAATCTCTCATTCCTATGCATCACATATAGATTTCAAACTATATCAAATGAATGTTAAAATTGAAATCTTGAATGGGTATATATTTGAGGCTTTTTTATGAAAAAACCATATGATTTCAAAATCATCATTTTCAAAATAATGTTTTTATATTTAATAAATATTTATATTGTTTAAAACAATCTCCTAGATATTGGTATGATATGTTCAAATATTTTCTTATTTCAAAAGGGGTTTCAAAAGGTATAACTGATCCTACCATTTTTATAAGAAAAAGTAAAAATATTTTTAATTTTTTGAAATCTATGTTGATGATATTATTTTAGGATCTTCTAAAAATTATTTATGTAATTCCTTTTTAATGATGATGAAAAATGTATTTGAAATTCGTTTAATAGGTGAATGAAAATTCCTTATTGGTTTTCATATTTTTTAAAACAAAGAAGAAATTATTTCAAACCAAACTAAATATATTAAATAACTTTTAAAATGATTTAGTTTTGATAGTAATAAGAGTAGTGATACTCATATGAGTACCACCTATAAATTGGACCTTGTTGAAGATTATAAATCTGTGAATCAAACCAATTATATATATATGATTGGATGTCTTCAAAACATTACTGCTAGATGGACTGAAATAAGCTCTCTAAATCTATGTGTTCAGATTTAGGAGTATACAATGAAATAAAAAAATCATAATACACCAAGAAGCTAGAGACACTACCAAATGATGACATATTCTTGGAGTACTGTCAGATGGACTGACATTATGTTTTGTGTGTGTATGTGTACTCATTTTCAAGCTAACCCAAAGGATTCAAACTTAGTTTTTATAATATTGATTTTCAAATACATCATGTATAAAACCAACTTGGGATTATTTTACCCTTTAGGATAAGAATTCCCCTTAGTTAGTTATTCAGATGCTGATTTTTGTGGTTGTATGCTAGATAGAAAAAAGTACTCCAAGAATATGTCATCATTTGGTAGTGTCTCTAGATTCTTGGTGTATTATGATTTTTTATTTCATTGTATACTCCTAAATATGAACACATAGATTTAGAGAGCTTATGTACTCAAATTATGTGGATAAAACAAAATTTTCCAGACTATAGATACCAATATGAACATATCCCTATAAATCCGGAAAACACAAGTGCTATTAATATTTATAAGAACCATTTATCTCACTCTATAAAAAAATACAATGGTGAAATATGTCACTTTTTGAGAGACCTTTTTCTAAAGGTGGATAAAACTCTTGAATATATTGTAACTGAACATCATATTCATGATATTTTCACTAATCAATTGAATTTTTAGAGAATGGAATTCATTGAACATGAATTAAGTGATATTAATCATAGTTAAGTTTAATTTTATAGGACCCACTATTGGAGTTGACCCACTATTACAGTTTACTATATTTGTAGTTTATCCATTGTTGGTGTTTACCCACCATTGGAAACAACCCACCCTTGTAATTATCTCAGAACTGATAATTTCATTTTTCCAATTATTTATTTATTTAATTTTTATTAAAATTAAATTATTATTATTATTTTATTAAAAAATCATAATTCCTTAAATAATATAAATTATACATTTATCTAATTTCAATTATCAATATCTCATGCCTTACTCTTGAGACACACCACAACCCCTTATCTCCTGCCTTTTGGCCTTCCCCAGACTTCATTCAAACCTACTGAGTCGTTTCCCATGGTTAAAGTGAGGATAGCTATATAATATTCTCCCAGAAAATATTATCCATCCAATAAGTATAAAAGAGAGTAAAATTGTCTAGCTATCGAGCTAATGAACCCACAACTTTCAAATCGATTAGTGGTACTAGATAAAGATGTTCATACTGAATGGTTGATATCAAGTAAATTTTTATACTTAATGTTTTTCAATACCAGTTATGGGATGAGTGGTTCTATAAAAATAAGAGACCCTTATATCAATGGTTAGATCACCAGTTCAATCATCATATCAAGTTTAGTTTTGATAAAGATGAAGAATGGGTAAGAAATAGAATTAATGGGCACACAATTGTTTTCCTTTTATGGAATTGGGATATATGTTTGAAAGTACCTCACGATGGGGTTTCAACAACTATTAAGGAACAATTATAATTGACAATGAAACCTTTGTGTATGAGGATGCTTTGGAAGAGTTTACTAGTGATGGGGTAGTAAGAATAGTAGTATCTATTGATCGTGTTTGTTACTTCTGTTTTCTATTTATATTTACTCAACATATGTTGTGTCTGAGGAAATATTATTTCACTACAATTAGTTATCAAGCTGTATATATTTTATGTACTATGAATAGTTGAGAAAAGACTAATCTACATAGACAATTAATGACTCACAAGATGAAGATGTGTAAGAAATTTTCCATGTCAAATTATATAATTTATCCAAAGTTCATTTTGACCATGCTAGAGTCTAAGGAAATTCTTGATAGAGAAGAATAAACATTGGTTAAATTTTGAGGTTTTCACATTAAAAGGACATTTTAAAAATAATGAATATAATATGGAACCCTTAGAAGAGAAAATGGGTTGATGATGTTAACAGGCACTATGATGATTTCAATCTAGTCGATTACCCTTCCTAACTGAAGAATAATTTGGTTCCTAATGTTGAGTGAGATTAAATTGTTGTGTTTTTATAAGGGGAAGTAAAGGATGCCACTGCCTCTAGTGATGAGGAGTAAGAGTTGTCAGTTTTTTTATGTAGTGACCCAGACCTTGATTAGAGTTCACTAACTATTTATTATGGTACTCTTAGTCCTCCTAGATCTCTCACAATCTGAGGGAATATTTTAAAAGAAATAATTGAGGAAGAAGAAAAAAAAGTTTCTAGTAAAGAACGATTTAAGAGAACTTCTAAATATTATAAGGAAAATGTATGTTATGAGAATAGAGATGGTTTAGAATAATAAAACGAAAGTGGATATGATTAATAAAATGGTGATGATAGGTATGTTTATTATGACCATTATGGTCTTGGTGGTCTCATTGGTTTTAATAATATTGAGATACCTCATGCACTTGTTTATTCCCTAAGTGTATCATTGTCTGTAGATATAATGAGATACCTAGTTTATATGGTTATGTGGATAGAGATACATAGGATGAGATGGAGGAATCTATTTAGGGATAGGGTTCCCCATGTCTGGATAGTCATCCAATTAATCTTGTTAATGGATATCATAGTGTGCCTACAACCATTGTATAAGAGGTTTCCAAAAAATCAGTTGATGAGAAGATGGAGAAGGAGCCTACTATTGTTGATCCTTTAGTTATTGAGCATAGTAATGTTTATATATCCATGTATAATTTCACAGTTTTTGAGGATGGTGATAATTTTTCATGCTATGTTAGACTTGGTCTAGAGTACTCTGATTCTAATGATGGTATCAGTCCGCCAAAGCATGGTTTACCTGATATTCGAGAAGAGATAGAGGCAAAGAGATCATTGGTGGAAATGATAGATGCGTCTAAGGACCTATATATATTTTCATAAAAAGTTCCTTCCAATTACGATATAGAAGAGGTACCTTCCATTGAGAGAGTTTTTACACCCTTGTCTACACATAACGTTGAATCTATGCTAGTTGATGTTGTTACCAATGAAGACTTAGAGTCCTTCAGGGAAGGGAATGGTTATGATTTAGAGAGGGTTTTAAAAATTAAACCTCCCTTGGTCAAATATCTTAGTGAGAAATATGAACTATACAGGTTTGATTTTTTGATCCATCAAATCTAGCTCAAGTTGATGCATCGTATTCAAGAAGTGGAAAAGGGAACATAAGACTTGCTTGTGAGATAGAGACTTTTGAGAATATTTATTGGGGAAATATAGACATTCATTGTAGAATGATTGGATGATTTTATAGATAGGTTGGATATAATTCCATGAAAACCTTCCGCTTCCAGTAATCCACATCAGTCTATTGATGTTGAGTTGTTCATATCAGTTGCGAGAAAGGATCTTTGAGCATCTTTGGGTGATTCCCTAGATATCCCCCAAGAGACATTGAGACAGATCTGACATAATAGTGATCATTTTCATATGATGGTTAGAGAATGTATAAAGGATAAAAAAGCAGATAGGTAGTATATTAAAAAAGCCCATGAAGTAATTCATTTTAGGGATTTATAATAAGAATGACTTGAAATTTCATTTCATGTTTTTTCAGAGAACCTTATAATGCCTTCAGTCACTCAAGCCTTCATTGAACAAGTGAATCGCCTGAAAGTGAGAACTTCAAGGCTCAATTTTTAATGGAAGATAAAAAAGACTTTTAGTTCTATAAAAAGGGTAGGAAATATCATTATAGGTTGCATAATTTTGAAGATTTCCATTATTCATGTTTTGGGAACCGCAGTAGTAACTGATGATGCAATTTCAGTCACTACTCATCTCACTCTTATAGCCTATGATACATTGTTTTTCATACTAGGTGTTATCAAAGATCCAAATTCACCAATACATTCTCATTTACATCCCTTTAATGTGACTACTATAGATGTTGTCAGGAAACTCAAACCTATCATTATCTGATAGACCCCTTCTCCGTGTGCTATTCCTATATCCCTACTTGCAGTTTCCTTAGCTTATACTGACGAACCTTTTGATTTTCACAAAGGGAATTGAAATAATCCACTTGATCCTTCCACTCAACCTAAAAACCGTTGATATTTTAGTTTTAGGATTGGATGGGGATTTTTATATGATAGTTATATATATATATATATATCTCTCTCTACTTCAATTCCTTTTCTTAATGGAAATTCATTTATTATTTATATTTTTTTCATTTAATTTCCTATTTTTTTAACATTTTGATAATTTCAAAATGGGGAGAATGGATCTATGGAATTTATTTATTATTTCATTTATCCAATATTTTATATTTTTTCAAGGGTGAGAACATCTTATCCTTGAAACCTTTATTAATGAAATTTATTTTTATGTCATAAATGTTTAATTAATTCCGTTGAAATTATATTTACTTTGATACAATCCTTAATAACTCCCATTTATACTATTTGTTTCTTAATATCTTTTATATCATTTTTAACAAAGTTTGTGAAAATATATTTTAAAAGTAAAAGTTACTAAACACATGGTTTGTTAATTGACATGATTTTTTATCATCAAAATGGGGGAGATTTTTAAAACCCTTTTTTAATGATAAAAAATAATGTTTATTATGATATTAATATGTTTTATGTTTTAGGACATCATTTTGTGATATAATTTAGAGTTGATTTTTTTTCTATGTGTTAGAAATACCCACCTTTAGAATCTACTCATCTTTGAGAATGAGTAACTGCCAAAAATGACCCACCTTTGAGGATAAGTCACCACCGGGGAATACTCTCCATCAGGTTGAAAAATTAGATGAGTATGGGAAAGACCACCATCAAAGATGAGTCAAAATCATAACAAAAATTTGGAGGGCATTGAAAACACAAAATGCTAGAGAGGATTTACCATTGAATAAGACTTACCATAAGACATTAACTACCACAATAACATTTGGAAACATAATGAGATGAATCACCACTTAGATGAGTCCCCATTAATATAGGTCACTTATGAGATGAGTCACCATTGATCATGACGTATCATCATCCTATATCACCATTGTTCCAACTCACCGCCAGTTAAGTAACCTCCAAGGATGTTTCACCATTAAAAAGTGTGAACATCACTATTTCAATTAATTTTAATTAAATACTTCTAATAACTACATTATAGAATTTAATGCTGTTGATTATTTTAATAGTAATTATTAATCAATTTCCTAGGAAATTAAGGAGGATGTAATATTTTTGTATGAGGATCCAATGATATAGATGTTTGTTCTTCAAATGGATACCCATGCATGTTGATGTGATTTTATGTAAAAAACTCACTCATTCCAATGTAAACATGAAGATAGCTGGAATAGTATAGAAATAACTAAAAAGAGTGATGTGTATATGTATACTTTATAAGATAATTACAAAAATAATCATTACTTATGAATGATTTTGAAAGATTGAATATTATCTAAAATATAGTTTCTTTCTCACAGTTAGAAAAAAAGGGATTATGATGTTCTATTTTACAACAAAATTATGAGAAAAAACTCTATATTTTTTCAAGATACATAAGATTATTCCAAATCATTAGAGAAAATTAGATAGATGAACACTATATTTTCTATATATTTTTTATTTACCTTTCTATTTGTTGTCATTATATTTTGAGGGGTTTGTGTTTTATTCTTTTTTTGGATTCACACAGTCTCCTGATGTATAACTAGAATATACTCAAAATTTTCTCAAACTCTATTTAAATTTTTACCCATAGTGTTTTGGAAGTAGTATTTTTTTCACGTGTTTATTATTTTCCCACACTTATTGTGGAAGAGGTTCATGTGTGGCTCGGACACCTGGTTATCTATTCTATATACCAGATCCATGTTGTAGATCCTGATTATTGTATACAATCTTCTTAAAAACTGGTGATTCTCAAGTGATGTGGGTTACGTCTAAGCTTGAGACTAAACCTATTGTATTTATTTCACTATGTGTTTTATTTTGTTTCATTTATAAGAATTGCGCTGAATTCATTTTAATCTGTAAACGAGAACACTACTACAATATTTAATCTTAATAAGAGTTTATATAAGGTTTTTATTAAGTAATTTTATTTCAAAAGTTAAAATAGTTTTCATATTATTTTAACTGAGGATTAATTAGTCTTTGAAAAATATTTTAAAAGATCATAACTTATATCAATATGATCTTTTGATTACCTGGGCTATTTTAAATTTTCGGGGGATTTCATTTAAACATCATTTTAACAGATGTTTTATTCACTTTTCAATTCTCCACCACATGAGATACTCACTATGACCAATAATTTTCATGGTTTCTATAATAAATTATTCTTTTCATAGGATTATAAAATATTTACTTAAAAATGTTTTTTAGGATCAATGATATTTCTTATATATATAGTGTTTTTTACAAAACTCCCAAAAAAATGTTTTATCTAAGCCATTATTTGACATATCACATAGTTGTTAATGAACATTACACAATTGATACCATCAAACATTTTTTCTAGATGGATTATTTTATATCAATATATATTGGATGAATAATCCATCTCAACCTTCGTCTTTCCTAATCATCTTTACTATATAACTTTATTTTTCCCTCCAATACCTTTCTTCTATTAATAGACTATATTTGATTCCTTTGATTGAATTGTGTTTGCTTATATTCTATATATTGATCGATTATTGAAATTATTTTCTTAAATATACACCCATTACCTATAACTAATAAATACTATGTGATTAATTATATTGATTGAAGGTTAAATTACCAAGGTAATTATTTAATATATTTGGATACATTTTTATTTTACATGAGTTTATATTATTAATGATTTATTTATGTGATTACATTTTAAAAGGATATGATACCCATTTTATATTCAAGGGTTAATTATGATGTGAGAAGGGAATGATTTTCAAGTGACACTCATTAGTACATATATTGACGAGAGGGGTCTTATGTCTCCCTCTAATGAATTGATTAAACGTTTAAAACATAGGATATATATATAAGTGAACATGATTTAGTTTTTTGGAAACATGGGTACATGTGTGAGACTCATAAAGGAGATCTATACTTGGGTATTGTTTTGTTTCCTAAAAATAATAGGTGAAAGTTCATGAATCATAAAATTAATTTCATAATAGTTTATTGTTTGTGCCATTACTGAAAGATGTTTTAACGTCTTATAAATTTTCTCCTCACTGTGTTATGATCTCATAGATCATGTATATCGAATTATGTTCCCATAATCTTTTAATTCATATATTATGTTATACCAAGCCTTATTCCATGATTTGTGATATATTATTTGTTCAATATGAAATTTATTATATATCACGATTATACGCATATGCTCTTCTTATATCCAATTTCAATTATTATCGCTTATGTTTATCCTTATAGAAAATATGAACTTTTATAAAAAAACCTGACTCTAGAAACAAAGATTATATAGTTATATTAAATTATTGGATTAGAATAGAATGTTTCCTGAAGGATCCAATGTCTTAGTAGTATTTTAATACTAGATACATACATATTTTTTTACATTAAAGTTAAGGTCATAATTTAAAACATAAAAACTCCATATGATCATTATTTTCTATTTTAGTAGATACTTAAAAATTATACATATTCAACTTCTAGTTGTTATGTGTAAATAACATGATAAGGGTGAACTGAGATTCTTATTAAAGAGTAGCATACATTAAAAGTTATCATATAATAAAAATGAACTAAATAGCATGAAAAAATATAGATAATGATAATATTTCAAAAATAAAATTAAACCGTGGGCAAACTATGTCCATGCAAATAAATAAGAACATTTTTATAATTATGGATCTAATACTGATGGAATCCATAATTCCAGACAACAGAAAAATAACAGCATTCCCTAATGAAAAGACATCATACATAAATGGGAATGACATATTCTAATACCCTAAATAGATTTTCTTGTGATACCTACTAATTCATCAATGGGCTATATATACTAGAAACCCCTATTTGTAATTATGTATAATTTATTCATAATGTGAGTAAACAAGACATTTGAAATCATTCCCTTAAAAACATATTACTTAATCAGGGAAAAATAAAAAGAAATTCATCTATATGATTGTAATATGAAATTTATATTTATCCCAATTCAGTGGAACAAAGTTTCCATCTAGGATAAAATATATAAAATCAATATGAATAATATGGGTTATTGTCAATATAATAGAAAGTACCATTTTAAAAGAAAAAAATAAGGTGGTGGAGAGGGTATTTTATAAGAACAAGGTTATCAAGATTAGAAAAAATTTATTTCAGTAGTTCATAATGATAGAATACTAATGTAATGGAAGTTAAATACAACATTAAGGTTTTTAAAAATCATGGGAATCATTTAAAGAATATACTCTAGAAGTGTCTCTCTAGATGTGTTGTCTTATTCCCACTCATCATACACCAAGTAAAAATTGAGTTAATACTAAACTGATATGTTAAAGTTGATTAAACCGAGTGGAATCATTTCCACATACATTTCCACTTTCTAGTATCTATATATGTATGTAATTTATAAGAAAATCACACATGTTTTTCTTTCCCAAATCATAGATTTTAGGAAATTAGGACAGATTAGTTAACATGTCAATCCAAATCCATTAATGGATATAATTTCATATAGAATATTAAAAACCATGAATAATGAGAGGATCAAGACATAAAATATAAAATGGGTGTTACGTACACAATAAAATCTAAAGCTTGTTATATAACATAATAATTTCTCCAGAAATTGAAATTTGAATCAAATAATCATTACCTTTATTCCCACATAGACAGATGTGATCTAACCTCATATATAAGAAAAGACCTATTTTAGTTACCTATTTCATAAACTTATTAATACCAATATCCTTTATTAAACATAATTTATAATCATTCTCTACATATATATTTGTTAGTTTTTCTCTATTTTTTCAATATTGGGATTCAATAATCATGATATTTTACAACCAGTTTCATAATAGTGACATTTTTATTCATTATTATCCCAATGTTCATCCCTAACAGATCATAAAATGTATTCTAATTTATTATTTATAATTATTTATTATGTTATCATTTCATTTTATGGGATTTTTGTTTATGATCCTTAGAGATGAAATTAGTTATGTGTATGTTTTTATGATTTTTATCAAAAAGATATTGGTATCTTAAATGATGAGTTTAATATTAATATTACCATCCCATAAATAAAATATAAATAATTATTTACTTATTTATTTAATATATTATTAGAAATTATATTCCCATTATCACCCATGATATAAATTTTTTAGAATTGTTCAATTAGGTAGTTAAACCGACCTAAATGAGAACATACCTTAATTAGTGGATGATTATGAACAGATTTAGTTCCAATATCATTGTACCAAAATAATAATGACCTTATATAGTTTTTATTAGTGGTTTATATCACAATTATGAATCATTATAAAAAATTAACCTATATAAAGTTATTATATTTTATGAATACATATTTTTTTCACTTAGATTTCTCTTTTGGGCAGTTGAGTTTACCATGGTTGTTTATTGCTCATATTCTTAAAATGTTTCCAAATTTTTCTATATAGAACATTAATAATTTTATAAAAATATTATTTACTCCGTAAATCTATTTTCATTTCCATCCATGAAATAAAATTATGGATAAATTTGAATCAATCATTACATGGAGGCGGTAATCTGTAGTACAGATCATTGATGGTTACATTTTCCATAGAAGAAGAGAAATACATATTATATTTTAATGTTTAATAATATATAATATATAATAAATATAATACTTATTTATTAAATTTCTTATTGTAATAATTCATGAATGCTTCTTACAGAAAATTTTACAAGACACTTTGTGGGGGCGATACTTTACATACACAAAAACAAATGTCATTTCAGTTTTCCTTAAGGGAAAAGGGGAAAGGTGGTTCGTAGTTATTATGTTATAATTATAAAATTGAGTATATAAAAAAATTATTTTGTATTATAATAATGAGAAAAATAAAATCATAAGATTAATATAAATTAGGTAAAATTTGTACTCACATCGAGGACTTGGGCTTTCCCTTGGATGAATTGTTTGAAAGTGAGAGATTAGGGTAATATCATGTGACTATAATGTCAATAGGGTGAATAGGATTCTATGTTAAGGAATGAAGGTATAGTTTCAAGATGAAATGTAATTTTTTGAGTGTATTGGAGGGGTGGTGAGAGGCTCCATTTATAATTGGTGAGAATAAAATTTTTATAAATATTTCAACATAATATAAAGAGGGAATATTTAAACATTGTCACGTGGCTCAAAACATGTACAATAATGGTGAGCTGTATAAGATAATTTGGATCATCTCTCAAATAATGAAATAGGAACATTTTTTTAAAAAATTTCATGCTCTTTACACATGTATTTATTAGTTTTTATCATTTTCAGTTTTACCATTGTAACTTGTTTATAAATAAGTAAATAATTTTTATGTATAATAATTAAATAAAACATTATACATTTAAAATAATAATTGAAAACATATATCACATTTTTTAGATAAAATTATGATATAAAATAAAAATCAATATTAACATTAGAGCATGTAATGTGCAAAAAACTTTTATAGAAAATGTTTCCTTTTAAACATTCAATTTATTTGAAGTGTAAATTTTAAAAAGTAATTTATTTTAATTATTTTTATTGGATTATTATCGAGTTTATGTGGAATCAAAATGAATCTAATTACAATTTTACCCAAAAAATATTTAATTAAAATAAAAAAAAAAATATTTTTTTTAAAACCATACTTAAGTCCATAAAATGTTAGTCATAAGTTTTCTAAATTCATCATAGTATTTTAAATATGTATATTTTTACATCATTAATACATATTTTACAAATTAATAGGTTTTATAAAAATTTATTTCTTTATTAAAAAGTCATGAAATAAATAGTTTCTTTAAAATCTATATTTTTTACTATTCATCTAAAATTCAATTACATTAGAAAAATACTGAAATTTCAACATTATGATAGAATATACCAATATTATTTATCTAAACATTACCAATTATTTTTATCACATTAATAACATCTAGATAATATTATTACAATTATTTAATAATGATATTTTAGTGAATCCACTACATAACAATACTCATACACTGATTAAAATGTGTTCTTATTTCGGTTTGTTTAACAACCTATAAAGTCAAAGATCTTAATATTTTATCATGGATGATTACAAAAACATAATTAATAATAATATAATATATTTAATAAGATATAATTTTGTATTTATAAATATAAAATGTCAATTTTATTGTTAAATCATTATTAATATGTCATGTTTTTTCCCTTAAACTTTACCAAAATAGACCGTTATGGGTTTCATGTTTACAAAAAATAACTAATACTCCCATGAAATTAACCTGGAGCTTCATAAATAATTATGAAACATATATTATATTACCTTTACTATGTTGGATATAATTAACTCACAAACATGGATTAAGGATTGAAACTATTGTACTGAAATATAAAAGGAACTATTGAAAGTAATAATGACTGATAATCATTATTATATAAAAATAAGTAATAATTATGTAATAAAGTAATATAAATGATAAATATAAAGGGTAATACACATAAATAATGTTCTTAAATAGAGGATTCAGGAGTCTTAGTTTTTTATAATTAAAGTTATATTATATTTGAGGGAGAACGATTCTATGGTAAGGGTTATTTGTCTCAATTTCATTTCATTCAGATATGTTTCACTTTATACACCAGTTTACTTTTATATGGTGTTAATACCACTCAATTGATTTCATATATATTAAAAAAAATTATTGGGAATTTATATTTTATTTAATATCTCAATTTCCTCTCCCTTTTACTCATATGTTACCTAAGTCATAAGTGTTTTTATTAACTCAATTTCCATTTATTGTGTTATAATATTTTTACGTGAAATTAATTCTTAAATAATTCTTTAGTTCTATCCTATGATTTTAATATATTTATTTACTCTTTATTTTATATGGATATACATTTATTTATTTTTATATCCTTTATAAATTATTCTTACCTCATAAATTATGATATATATACGGGTTTTTTTTCTAATATCAATTTTATGTTGAGATTATTTATTAAATAATTATCAACTAAAGAAATCTATTGTTCTTTATCTTTAAAAAATCATGTATTTTATTATCCTCTTTTTATTCATTTTATGTACATGTTTCACCCCCATTCGGATTAAAATTCATCTATGTCAACATCCTTTAATGATTCTTAATTTATATTGGTGATATAATCTAATTCAACCATCCACCTTCTGTCTTTAGATTTATTATGATATTTTTAGTAAAAATTATTATAAAACCTATATATTCCTCCTTAGTAAATTATCTTATAATGAAATAATGATTTTATATTTGTCACACATATGTATATATTTTAATTTATTGACTTGTTGTCCAAAAATGATACAGCCTTATATTGAATTGGGTAATGACTTATATCTCAAAAAAAGATATTTATGGGACTAGGGAGTAAATATAGTTCACCATGAGACTCTATACACTATGGTTTTAGTAGTGATCATAGATATAAGAATGATTTACTATTCATATTTATTTTCCACTTTATCATTTAATATTCTTATTCCAATGTTATGATTTCGTGGGTCATGATTATTGAATCATGTTTCCACACGCATATCTCTCATTTATTTTTATTAATATAAAAGCCAAAAGTAATGATTCATGACTAATAATCCATGTTTTATTGGTTACTGATTATGTAGTATGTGTTAATGCACCTTTATTATATTCTCATACCCAAATATTTATCTTATTCTCAATTATGATATTTTATTACCTCCACTTATGTTTACCAATACTAAGTGTTTGAGCTCACTTTTTCTTATTTTTTTATTCCATAAGAAAATGATAAAGGGTATTATTTATGGTGTTTCTTGATGTTTACCTTATCTGTATATTTTTTAAATGATTTTTAATTATTATTTTATATTATTATGATATTTTGGATTCGTAGAAAAACAATTTCCTTTAAGTGGAAAAATAATGATTTTTTAAAATGCATAGTTTTTATAGAACACTTAAAACTCTAAACCAAAAAGGTATTTGGTATAAAGATGATTTAATATTTTCTATATATCATGTAAGTATGGGTTTTTTATGTAAAATATATTGTAATTAGTATATATCATGTTGTAAGATAGATTTATAGGCCAGCATGTCATCAATTGAGGATAGTTTAAGAGTTGCAAATATTTTCATGGGTTAATAAGTCTTTGAGTGACCATAAATTAAAAGTTACAGATAACCTTTTGAGGTCTTTTATGATAGGGGTTTCTTCTGGTTAGAGACATTATATTTGGATGGGTAGATAATATATTATTAATGTACATATAACATTTAGTGTTGGTATATTTTTTGATTATGAGGTAATTATGTTTATTTGGGCTAAAAGGTTATTTCATTTTTTGTAAAATAACATAATAGTGTACATAACCCTTAGGGATTTAATGTTTATCTAGTTAAAATATGATTAATGTTATTTTGGGGAAATGTTTATTTTTGTTTTGGGACAATTATATAATTAATGAATTTATTTGGGTAGTATGTGATTTTAAATCGATGTGGCTAATATTATTTGATGAATATATATTGAGTATATTACTATGATCAATGTAATCGTGACTTTTGGGTTTACAAATTTAGTACAAAATATTTTATGATTATTTAGGTTATAATATTTTGGAAGAATGATTAAGTTGATTTTTGGCAGAACATATGATTAAGGTTTTCTTGATTTATAGGTTTTTCATTTCAAGGCTCTATTATTTTAATTTACTTCTATTTTATTTCTTATTTTATCATCAATAACTATTATTATTCTTATCAATTTTTTATTTATTTTAATTTAAATAAGAATACCCTTGTGAATGCCTCATATTTCACAATATCACTATTCAAATGGAAATGTTAAATTTCTTTTATAGTTGTTGATTTACTAAAAAATGATTATAACTCCTAAAAGGTATTTCTTTTCACTTATGAATATTTATTTTATCATACAATCCAATTTTCTTCTATTGACCTTTTTTATGTTCAATGTTCCATTATTGGTTTTTTTGATATTATGGGTTTCAAAGTCCTCGTTTACCCCTTAAAATAGAGTAAAAAATGTTTCAATGTATTTATTAAATTCATAAAACCATGCTCATAATGTCTTCTGAAACAATGGAAACTAGAGGATTACATTGGAGTGAAAATTTCATGGATAAAATTTTTATAAGGAGGGATAATCCAAAATCCCAAGTATTAAAAATTTTTTTTTTCTAATTAACATTCCTATAATGAATTTATATTTATTCTTGAAATATTAATTTTAAAAATGATTTTATCACTTTAAAAGATACATATTATCATTTAGATACTAATTATATATTTAAAATTACTATGTTTACATCTTGGCATGAAATATTTAAAACTTGTCTTCTTAACAAGATTTGTTATATTTATATCTTCAATGGATTATTTAATGATTATATATTTTGTAAATGGGTATTCATGTTAATTTTATTAATTCATATTAATATTTTTTAATATAAAATTATTATACATAAAAAATATTTTTTATTTTTAAAATAAAACAAATTTTATTCTTAATAATTATTTTCATGTATCATATTTTTTTAAACGACAAATTTCTCATTTTTAGATCGTTAAATTTAATGAAATCCATTTCTATTATATATAAAAGACTAATATTTATTTATTCAATGATTATTAATTTATTAGTAATATAGATAATATAATTTAATGTTAAAAGACCTATTTTTCAAATAATTATTTTTTTATTTTTCTTGTGTATTTTTATATTAATAAGTAAAATTTATCCATTTTAAAGCCTCATTCTAATAAAATTATTCATTTAAAAAAAATATTTTAAGACAAATTTAATTAGTAATTTATATAATACAATATTTAGAGCACTTAATGTTTAAGATTATTTTTTGTATAAAAACATTTTTGGTTTATATTTTATGTTTTTATATGAAAGTTAAATTTATAAATTTTAGAAATTTAATTTGATAAAATGAAATTTAATTTTTAAATTATTGTATATAATTTATCATATGGAAATTTTTATAGTATATTTTTAAAAATTTTATTTTTTAAGTAAGTAGTAATAAAAAGTAGTGTTTGTGAATATCAAAAAATTCATGAAATCATTATGATATAAATGCAACGTAAAAATTTATAATTATGTTTCTCACATAATAATTTAGATAAACATTATAATAATGTATCTAATAATAATATGTTTAGTTTAGAATCCTCTGTTTTAAATTATGGAACAAAATTTATATTTTATTCTAATATAAAAATATTTTTGATTATTTAAATTTAGTAAAGTGTTTGAACTATTCAATTTGGTTTTTATGGGTTTGAATGTTAATGAAAATTCATTTTTTTTATTCAATGAGAATCAATATTATTCATAGAATTTGTACAAAATAATAAAATAAATGAATATTTTATTCTAAAATACAACCCTCCTCATTTATAACACTACTATAAACTTGATTTTATCTAGAACCAGGGTTTTTCTAACACTACATAAAAGCGTTGTAAAAACCCCCTTTCCTAGTGTTATTAAAGGTGGCCTTTAACAATGCCTATTTAGCATTGTTAAATGGGGTCTTTAACATTGCTAAAAAAAGTAACTGTTAAAGGGGTCCCATTATTAGTGTTTGTAAAATAGTTCTAATTAAAAGGGTATTTAAATGCACATCTAAAAAACCACTCATAATGGGGGTCCTTTATCAGACTTTATAAAAAACATTGATAATGAGGGGGGTATTTGTTATCATATTTTTAGAATCACGGATAAAGGTCCTCTTTATCATCCTTTTTTACATGCGCTAGTAAAGGGTATATTTCAAACAAAAAAACTGATTTTCATTAAACATAACATATTAATATATGAATATATTTATATTATTTAAATATATTATCAATTTTTAATATGTTTTAGATAAGGCTAAATAATAATTTACAAAAAAAAATTATTTAGTGAAAACAGATTATATAGTTATTTAAAAATATTTGTAATTAGTAATTTTATAATTATAATTGAGGGATAGTGATTTAAAACAATTGATGACAAAAAAAACAAAAAAATTACTAAAAGAACTAAAATAAGTTTAAAATTAAACTCAAACTTAAAACAACCATAAATTTTGATCCAGGTGTCTGTTTGGGATCTAACACATATCAAATTATAACCCATAATGAGATTTATGTCCCAAAGGGATGAACTAAAATCGATGATCATTTTCCTACTTTCAGCCTCAAAAAATCCATATAAGGCCTCCAAAACTAATTTTCTAGTCAGGGAACCTAAATATTTTAACATTCGATGCAATTTAAAGAATTATTAAGGAGTTGTTTTTCAATTTTTTAGGCGGGAATGAATTTATTATAATGAATTACATTCATATTGATATTATATCTTTGACATTATATCTTTTTTCATAGTTTACTATTATTTATAATCAAATATATAATAATATATACATATATTTTATATATATATTCACACATAAAAAATTTAATTTTATAAATAAATAACTAAACACATATATATGTAAAATATATATCTCCATATATAATCCTTATCTAAATAAAAACTAATACAAATTTTTAAAATATATATATAAATAAATATTTATCTAAATAAATAAATAAATAAATATATATATATTGATAAAAATATAATGATATATATATAGATATATCATAAAATAAAAAACAAAATGTATAGGGGAGTGGAAAAGGCATTGGTGCATAAGCTAGAGGTCTCAGATTCAAATCTTGATGGAGTTAATAGGAACATGATGGGAGGTGTTATTATCTAAAGTATTGATAAAGTGATGGGGGATGCACTGATATGGGAATGGAAGAGTTAATAAGGGGTGAGGGGGAGCAGGAAGTACAAATAATGGTGGGGTTGGGTTGTGGAAATTTTTTTTATAACTTTTATCAACATGGCCTTTATTAGACCTTTTTTATCACTTTTTAAGGGGGAATTTAATATAGCCTATTAAAAGTTCTAATAAAGGCCTCCTTTATTATCAATTTTTTTAGTGCTGGTAAACAATGGCTTTATTAGTTATTTTTTACCACTGTTAATGGGGGCCTTTAACATTGATTATAAATAGCACTAATAAAGGACCTCTTTATTAGTGTTTTTTCAGTGCTAATAAAGGATTCCTTTATCAGATATTTTTGCAAGCTCTTTTAAATCCAACCATTTAACATCACTTACAATAATAACTCTTCTATATCAATGATAAGGCCCTTTTATGAGTATTGTTAAAGGACGGATTTATAGTAGTGTAAAAGGATCTATCCACTACAAATTCTAAACCACACATTAAATTAGAATTCATCCACATAATATTCCATATTTATTTTCCAAATATCCATTACCTAAATTTTTTATATTATCTTCATAATAAAATTCCCTAATTCCTTAAAAACCAAGATGGTTTCAATGATGATATTTTATTAGAACCAGTAAATAATCTATCATGACCATTGATATTAAATAGGTTGTGTTTGGGTCGGTTTAACCACATACATGGACACATATCTTAAATTTTTTCTTAAAAGGTTATTGAAACACAATTATTTATAATATATGATATCAATTTGGAAGTAATATTTTATTTATGGTTCTATAATTGTAATATTAATATTTATGATATTATTAATATATCATCTTTTTTTATTAAAATTATTGAAACAAGGCCATTTTGGGTTTCATATTTATGAATAGTAACTAAAAACCCTATGAAATTAACCATTGGATTCATAAATAATTATAAAACTTCTGTTGTAGTTCCATTAATATTTTTGGGATGATTATCTCAATAACATGGAATGATGCTAATTAAATTATACTGAAAAAACAAGGAATAGTTGAAACTATTAACAAATGGTAATCAATATAATATAAAAATAAGTAATAATAATAAACTTTTAACATCCCATTACTCCTATAAATTATTTTTTAAACCATATTATGGTTTTCCTTTTTCGTTGTCTAGGTAGGGCCAAAAAAGAATAAGGATGACACCTATAATGGTGAAGTAAGAGTTTTTTTGGAATCTCATTAGAAACTTTTTTTTCTACAGTCTAGTGAGGATTTACATGCCGTGTAATTTGGTTACATGACTTATAAATTATAAAATAATAATGAATATAATTTTATCAAAAGGTGATGGTATTTTCTATGATTTTAGAATTTTTCAATCACATGCCGTGTAGTTGGGTTACAAGTCAAGTAAAGTATAGATTATTGTTTTTTAAAATCCATACTAGATGATTTTTATATTCCTTCTCTCCATTTTTATTTTATATCGACCAGAAATTCTTCTCTAGGCATTTTTTGACCCCTAAAACCCTTCCACGTCATTTTAATCATCAATTGTAAAATGTTGCAGTTGTGGTGTAAATTTTTGGGAAAATATTCCCCCTGTCTCAACATATCACTCTATTTATCTCCATGAATTTAGATAAATAATTCTAGGATTGATGGATCTAAAACCCATGTTAGTGATCCTTGTTTTTGGGTTTAGTTCTAAGATATTATGTCCCTTTATTTTTTAGTGGTTCCATTCCAGGCCTAATGTATTCATGAAAAGTAGGTGGTTCTGTTATAATGGTCAAATTTTATTTAACCTCAATTGGTTTATTTAATCTCACGTTATTATTTAAATTAAATTTATGGAAATTTTAATCATTTGGTTTATCAAAAACCAAATTCCATTGAATTGGGGAGTCTGGATTTTGGAAATTTGGTTTTGGCACAAAAATTTAAACCCCCTCCCCCCCCCAAATTCTAGTGAATTTGGTTGCATATGAGAAATTTATAGAAATTGGTGAAATTTAAATTGTTGAATATAAATTGATAAATTGGTTTGATGGATAATTGTGGAAATTAATTTGATGGAATATATTTTAAATTGTATTTGATAGAAATGGCAAAAAATGGTTTTGATAGGAACCTTTGGGTTCTAACTTGGAAAAAGTATTGTTTTTTATTAAAAATTCATATAGTTTTTGAATGGAAATTGGAATATTTTATATAGAGAGTGGGATTAATATTATTTTAATCTATTATAAATTAATCTCCAATCATTATCATTTTACAAGAGAACATAAAAGCCTTACATAGTTAGTGAGTTATTTAGACTGAACATTATGATTTACAATATTTCAAAACATAAATGAAACATGTCACAAACCTTACATGATGGTGATGAGTCCTCTTTGGCATGAGTTGGAAGGGGATTATATACATATTGTTGTGTTACCATGAGTGTGGGGACTCTATTGCATGAATCTATCATACCTTCATAGTCATGTGATCATGTTTCTCTCTCTTTTTTAAATCCAATTGAATATATGTCACTGTTGTAAACTAATTTACATTACTTGTGAATTACGATAAAATATTTTATATAATAGTGTTTATTTAAAGCAATTTTGAAAAGTGAAACTTTTATAATGTGCCATTTCATTTTGTATAATTCTAGGTGTTAGTCAGTGACCCTTGGAGATCAGGAATACCCTTTGAGCTATGTATGTACCAACTCGATTATCAGGTTACTAGGGAACCCAAAATGGTTTGTTATAAAGTTGTATCTGAGGGATTTCTAACCTTTTTTCTTGAATTCAGTATGCATTATGTAATATTTTTAGGGCATAGGATGTAGTTCTGATTAAGTGTCTGGCCTTATCTCACCTCAATGATCCTTAATTCACTAAGGGTTGTTTGGGAAAGGCATCTTGATGTTTTTCCTAATATTTTTCCTTTTTTCATTTTAATAGAGTGAAATCCAAATCTATTTTCTTATATTTATTGTGAGTAATTTCCCCTGTTTCTCTATTTTAGTATTAATATTCTGTTTTCATTGTTGTATATTGATGTTTTTTTAATCATTCCTATTAGAAGACGTGAGAGTAAAATCGAGGAGGAAGCTACCGCTGAACCTTAGTGAGAAAATCCCATTGTGGATCCCAATCTAGTTGAGGCAATTTAGTTTACTGTCTGGGCTCTAGGAAATTAACAACCTCTATTTTGCTTTTAGTATCTAGATATGGACTCTAGGATCGATTTTATAAAGACTTAATTCCCCATGAATATACCAGAAATGAAGGGTTGAATGATCATCAATAGGGTATGGAATGGTTGAGAAGGATTGATTGTTTTTTGGGTTCTTGGACATACCTAGAGAAATCAATGTGAAGTGTGCCACCATCATATTAGAAGGACTGAGCATGAGATGGTGGTAAAAAAATTTGACAGTGATGAAACATGTGGTATTAGAGTGGAAATAATTAAATTTTATTTTCTCTGACCCGTTATATATAGATTATATGATACTAGCTAAAGCCATTGAGTTTTTCAAACATGAGAGGACTGAAAGGAACATGATAGAGTATGAAAACCTTTTTTCTGAGATCATGCATTTCTCCCCTGATATAGTATCAAATGAAAAAAATAAAGGGTAGAAGGTTCTATTTGGGAATTCATCAGGATATTAATTCTTTGGTATTCCTGATAAATATACCATGCTATGTAGTTGTATTGGATAAAGTGTTGATGGTCGAAATTGACCTGGCTTGTAAGTGAGTGTTATTATTTGTTTCATTTTCTCCTAATGGTAGTGTGAATTCCTCTAAGGAAAAGAGTAATTTTGATTGTTATCATGGAGTTTTTCAACAATAGGAGTTTTTTAAACATATTTTAGTGCATGGAATAGGCCCTCTTGTTTGTTACTAGTGTGGTAAGCTAGGGAATTCAAATAAGTTTCCACTGAGGTACCCAAGAATGATGGATCCGATGGATGCTCAATTCACTTACAATGATTCTTCCATATTTATTATACTATTTTTATTGTAATGAGATACGAAAAACCTTTAAAAACTATGGCTCAATTAGATGCCTCACATGAAAAAAGATTCCATCCATAGACATCCAGAATATAGTTTCTTCATGTGGTGGAAGAATCTCTAGTGGAAGCGGATACAGGTCCAATGACCATGAGAGGTACCATTACTATAGATTCATTGTTAGTAATTTCTCTATTTGATATTGGTGTGTCTCATTCATTAATTTAAACCCATATTTTTGATTATATCAATATCACTATGGAGTTTTTATCTTAGGAAATGGATATTACTACACCCTTTAGTATGAAGATAGAGAAGGGTCTTCGTAGTCCCTCTTGTGTTTTCTCTCTATTAGAATTTGATATTTCATTGATTTTTCTAGTTACAGACAAAAAAAATATTGATTTCATTTTCATGATGGGTTAGCTCATTTCCAATAAAGAGAGAATTTATTGTTATCTTTGACAGGTCTCCTTTAGTACTCCTTGTGGTGTGTGATGTGTCTTTCAAGGAGAAGAGGACCCAAGGTCTAGAAGGGAAGAACCTTCTCTTCTAGAGTTAGGGAAATTCATATATGTGTTTTATTTTGATCTGGAACCGGAATATGTGGGTGGTTATATCCCCTTAGTTGTTGACGAGTTTCCCAACATGTTTCCTTCTATCTTCATTGGTTTTCCCATGATAAGGGGATAGATTTTTATGTTAATTTGATAACTGGTACATAACCAATTTATATTCTTTATTGTAATATGGAGCAAAATAAAATGAATTTGTTCATATCCTAGTTGGAATATATCATAGAGAAAGAATTTTTATGCCCGAGCATGTCAACGTTGGTGGCACCGATTCACATTTCTAAGAAAGATAATGGTTAAATTTTCCTATGTATTTATTACCAAATCTCAATTGAGTGACGGTAAATAAAAAGTATTTGTTTCTTGAATTGATGATAACTTTAATCATTTGAATGTAGATAAGTTTTTCTTGATGATTGATCTTCATTCTGGCTACAATTAGTTGAGAATTAAATAATCTGAAAATTTGAAAACAACTTTTGGGGTAGGTATGAACATTATGAGTATGTCATCATTCCCATTTGTCTAATAATCAATATTTTAGTATTCATAGAGTTGATAAACAATATTTTCCATGAGTACCTTGATACCTTAATGGTTTACATTGTGTTTTAATTCCTTATATACTCTAATCCATGGGGGATCATGTGCATCATCTGAAAACAATTATGAGTTTTCTATGAAATCACCAACTTTTTGCCAAGATTTTGAAATATGATTTATAGATTCGAGAAGTGAAGTTCTTAAGAGAATTAGTGTCAATAAAATAAATATCAATTGAGCCAGATAAGGCGAACTATTCCATGATAAGGTAAAAACTAAAAAATGTATTTGCGGTTTGAGGATTCTTGGTATTAACTATATATTATTACCAGTTGGTGAAGGACTTCGTGAAGTTGGATTCTCCGATGACTATAATAACTCTAAAGGGAGTAATGTTTTCTTGGGAGGATAAATATAAGAATTATTTTTTTAAGATGAATAATATTTTTTCTACTACACCGATGTTGAATCGTCCATAGGCTGGGTAAGGATATGCTATCTTCTTTGATTCCTTAGGTTCATGATTGAGTTGAGTTTTTTTTCAAGGTGATTATGTTATTGCTTATGGATCTCATCATCATAGGCAACACAAGAAGAATTATCCAACACATGAACTTGAACATATAGTTGTGATACATGTGCCTATGATTTGGACTCATTACCTTTGTAGATAAAAGTTAACCATATATTAAGTCAATAAGATATTGAGTTATATCTTCTCTAAAAAATATATCAATCACCTCCAAAGGAGTTTGGTGGAATACATGGAGTCTTTCTATTACAACATCGCATATACCCTAGGGAAAGGGGATATCATTATTGATGAATTGGGGAGACAACATCCAAACTATTTAGTGAAAGAATCATCAAATGAAAAGACCTTTATGGATCTCATAGTATAGTTTCATATTAGAGTCCTAGAATTAGTGGATGAGGTTTCATTGGGAAGTGTTTAGTTGACATCCACTCTTCTCGAATTGATTCTTTATGAACAATAGCTTGATGATGTTTTCAATAAAATTAGAGGCTCTCTTAATGACATAGAGACTATTCTTTGTTAATCATTCTCCCAAGAGGAATTATATTATTTCTTAACCATTTTGTGATAACATATTTCATAAAGAATGTTATAATGATGGATTCTCATAGTTTATAGTGGGTAATGCACATAGGAACCATGTAGATGTTCTATTTCATGTGGTGGTAGTTCTAGGGTCTATGTATGAGATGGGGCATGGTTGAATTTGTTTCATATAATTAAATGTTTCAAAAGGTAATGGATGAACACTATAAACCTTTGAGTTTTATTCAACCACTTCCAGTACCTACTTGGAATTGGGATGATATCTCTATGGGATTTGTAGTTGGGTTGCCACATATCCAAATGAAGAAGATTGTGACATGGGATGTGATCGATAGGAGGTCTAAATCAACACAATTTATACCAATTTTTTAATAAACCTAATTCAACGACTTGGGAAATATCTTAGTGAATGATATTTTTCATTTTCCTCAAGATTCATCTACCATAGTTTCTGATAGATATCCTTGGTTCACTTCATGTTTTTGGAGAGACCATCAAAAGGAAATAGGATCTCAAGTTCGTTTGAGCATTACATACCATATAAAGTCATATGGATAAATGGAAAGATCTATAGATCTATACATATTCTTAATTATATTCTTCAGACTTTGGTTCTCATCATTGTTGGATCATGGAATGATCACTTAGAACTGATTGAGCATTCTTGTAACAATTGTTACCAGTTCATGACCAGAATGGGTCCTTTTAACGTCTTGTATGAATAGACTTGTAAATCTCTATTGTGGCGGTCATAGATTGGTGAATGGTAATTGGTTGGACCGATCTTGGTCCAAGAGAGAAAAGAAAAGATTCAGTTGATTCATTAGTGAATGTTGATAGCACAAATGTGATCAATTCTGATTCTAATCATCATCGCAAACCGTTGGAATTCATAGTTGGTGACCAATTATTTTTCAAATTTTAATCTCAGTTCGGTCATCGACAGCTTGGGAGGAAACAAAAAATTTATCCTCATTTTTTGGGACATTTTGAGGGCGTTGAATCGTTGGTAAATATTCTATACCATTTATCACTTCTGTTGTAGCTGATGTTGATACATGATGTGTTCCATGTATTTAATCTATTAAATTATCTATCTAATCTATCACATCTTCTGAGATGGAGTGATATTGATATTGAACATGATTTATCCATGAATGAATGATCATTCAAGATAGATGATTCTGAAAACATGTTACTTCATGGTAGGATGATACCCGGTTTCATTTTCTATAGTAGCACAGTTATAATTATCATGAGGCATGAGAATAAAAAATATAGTTGAGGGAGTAATGGATTCGTCTTTTTGATATATAATATTGTTGATAGTATTTTTGGGGATATAAACTTTTTATGGTGGGGAGGTTGTAACATCTCGTTACTCTTCTAATAGGTACATTTTGAACCCCATCTTGGCTTACCTTTTTCATTGTTTGGGTATGGTCGAGAAGGAATTGGGAGGACACCTGTAATGGTGAAGTTAGAAATTTGTGTGATTCTCAATAGAAACTTGTTTATTGTATAGTATATTGGGGATTTAAATTGTTTTTAATATGGTTACACTACATGTAATTTATAAAAAAACAATAAACTTGATTTTATCAAATGATGATGGGTTTTTAGAGATTTTGAAATTCTTTAGTTACATGATGTGTAATTGGGTTACACATAGAGTAAAGTCCCAATGTATATTTTTTTACAGGAAGCCTAAATTATTTCTCTATTCCTCTTCTAATATTTTCTTTAATATTGACCCAAGAGTCTTCCCCAAGAAATTTTTTTTCCCTCAAACCCTTCTAAGTTCTTTCAATATACTATTGATCATTATTGTGGTTGTATTGTGACTTTTTAGGTAAGCATTCTCATATTATCGTCATCTTGTTCTTTTTATCTCCTTGAATTTCAATAGATCATCTTCGTATTGATGTATATAAACACCATTTTTTGAATATTTTTTTATGTTGAGTTCCTATATCTTTTGCACCATCATTTTTTTAGAGGATTCCATTACAACCCTTGTGTTTCTATGAAAGGTAGGTGGCTCCATTATGATGGAAAAATTTGATTTAACTTGAATTTATTGATTTAATCTCAATTTCTTGATTTAAATTAACTTTATTGAAAAAACATCAACTATTTTATTAAAATCCGAAATACATTTAATTAGAGATTTTGGTTTTTGGAAATTTGGTTTTGGGCTGAAATTTGAAAAAATACACAATTGAAGTGAATTGGGGTATGTTTGAGAAATTGTTGGAAATTGGTAAAATTTAACTAGTTGAATTTAAATAATGAAAATTTTTTTATTGAAAAAAGTGGAAATTAGTTTGATTAAAATGATTTCAAATTGAATTTAATATAAATTATGTAAATGGTTTTGATAGGAGCCTTTGGATTCTATCTTGGAAAATGGATGTTCTTTATTAAAAACCCATGTTATGGTTTTTGAATGGAAATTGACATATTTGAAATAGATAATGGGATGAATTGTATTATAAATTCTTTTAGAATAAATTTTCGATCATTGTTTTTATACTAGAGAACATGAATGATATATGTAATTAGTGAGTTATTTAGGTAGAATTTTTCGATTTAGAACATTCCAAAACATAAATGAAGCACATCACATCCCTTAGGATCTGGTGATGAGTCCTATTTAGATAGAGTTCAAAGGGGGAATATGTAGATATTTCTATGTCACCTTGTGTGTGTGGTCCCTATATCCTGATACTATCATACTTTTTTAATCATATGACCATGTTACTATCTTGTTTGTATTTTAAATGATTATATGGAGTTGTGGTAAACTAATTTACATTACTTGTGAATTTATATAAACCATTTTTTGTAAAAATATTTATGTAATCCATTTGTGAAAAGTCCCATTTGTTTTAAGTGAAATTTTTTAAAAGAATTTCCTTTTTTTGAACTGTGTTACATCTTATGTAATATATATCATGATTTGTTTAAATATTATTTTGAAATTTTGAAAAAGTTTATTTGAATATTTAATGATATTTAATTGGTTAATTAGATGTTGGAATTGATTATGGAATCTGTAGTGAGACCTTACTAGGGTTTTAGGTCACACACTATCTGTGAATTAGGGTTTTTGTATATTATTTCCTTCTAGGATTGAGCAGAGGTAAACCACCACTTTGTGGTGGCTCTATATATTGATCCATATACATGGTGAATTATTATTTGGTACCTAGGATGTTTTTCCTATTTTTATTGTACTTGTTAGTATTAATTTGGGCTATTTTATCATATTTCAATTCTGGTATATATCACATACCGGAGTTTCCTTTTTATGAGTTATTGACTTTTCACTTTTAGATCCACAATTTTAGTGGAAATATCAATGTCACTTTCATTTTTTTATGATTCCAGGTGCATTTTGTCAACCCATGTAGATTGGAAATGCCCTTTAAGATATGTCTAGACTAGCTCATTTATTAAGTTACCAGGCTACCCGAGCTGGTTCATGACAAAAATAAATTAATATAAGTGGTTAATATAAAACGAAATGAACATGAATAATGTTTTGAAATAGAAAATTAATGATTATTATTTTATTATATAAGATGATAAATTATGTTTGAGAAAGTGGGATTCCAAAGTAATCATTATTTGCCATAAATTTCTATTCCTTGAGACATGTTTGAAATTATGCTCAAATTTACATTATATGATGAAAATACTACCCCACAGACTTATTACATATTAAATAATATTTTATTCTTGGAAATTTCACATTAATATAATCAATCCCTTTTATTGTCCACTAATTCATACATTATCTCTGTTGTAATGGTTTTTATTAACTTAGTATCCTTTCATTAAAATATAATCAATTTTTATTGAACTTAATTTTTATAAATCGGTTTAATTATATCATAATATTATATTATATTGTATTTAATATTTATTTTATAGTGATTTAAATTTCTATCTCGTGATATCCATTTAAAATGATTCTTATCTCATAAATCTTGATGCTCATATGTTTCTATTTTCCAATCTAACTTATAATTAGTAATTGGTTATTACTAAATTCTCAGTTGGGGAAGTTGAATGTTATTATTCTCTAAAACCCCATATATTGTATTCACCTTAGGTTACTCTTGGGTTTAATATATATTTCACCTTCCTTTTGTTCAAAATTCATCTATGTCAATATCCTTTAATATTCACTATGCTATATTAGGGATTTTTTCTAATGTTACCATACACCATATTTATTTAGACATATTATGATCATGTTTTTTAGAAATATTCATGAAACACATTTCATACACATGGATTAATAATAATATGATTGAGTTATTTTTTTTATATATAATAGAAAATTATCGTTTTTAATTATGAGACTAGTGGCTCAAAAGTAATACATACCTCATATAATTTAGGTAAAGATTTATATATCATGAGATGACATGAAAGGGAAAAAGGGGTAAAATTATTCCACTTTGATAATCTGTCTAATATGTGATGATGGTGTTGAAAGAAATACTCAACATAAGAATAAATTTTTTATTATTATGTGTTTTCTGCGTTCTTACGCCACATTATTATTCCTATGTAATGTTTTTATAGATCACGATTGATGAATCGTATTTACATACTCATATATCTCATTTATTATGATTATTCAAAAATACTTATGTCATTATTCAAGACTTACATTCCATGTTTTATTTTTTATGAATTCTGTATGATGTGTTCATGTACCTTGACTACGTTCTCCTCCCCACATGTTTATCTTCTTCTCAGTTGTGATCTTAGATTGTTATCACTAAGGATTATCCTTAAAGAGAATTTTATCTCCCCTTTTCTTATGTTTGCAATACCTAGGAGATTGAACATCTGTATTATGTGTGATATGTATATAAGGTTATGATGTATGGATTATTTTGTAAGTGATATTGATGTTTAACTAGGCATTATTAATTTGCTTTTGGTTTGGTGGAAAAATAATTTTCTTTCGGTGGGAAAAGTATATGTTTCACTCTATATTTTATCTGTCTGGATACTCTAAAACCCTAATCCAATATGTTATTAGGTATGTATGTTATGTAATATTTTGAATAGTTCATGTAATTATGGGATGAATATGTCCAATTTATTTCCCAATTATATAAGTAGTAGAAAAATATGAAATTTCATTGTTATAGTGTTCAAATATATATAGTGGCCCACAGAGCAACCACACCCCAAGTTAATTTATCTATTTAACTTATTTGTAATAGACAGATATGTCATAGTACCCCAAAATATTGCTTAAATACATTTATACCTAAAACCCTCAAAGAATAGGCTGCTAACACCGCAACATCATCCTATAAATTAGTCCAGGAAAGGTGTCCATGGATATTTTATATTCTCCTCCTATAATATATCCAAGTCTATCCAAATGTTTTGGCCCCATATATTAAATAATAATGTAAAATAAAATATTCATGGCCCAAATCACTCAAAAATTTGATAGACACATTAAATATAATTGATAAACCAAACATCAGTGCAATATAATAGGATAAGAGTGATTATATAAGGAATAAATCGAAAATTATAAGAGGAGATTGAACATTCTATCATAAAAATAGAGAATATACCCATATTGTATTTTATTTTACAGCAAAATATATCTTGAATAGAAAATCATTAAGATCCAATATATTTAAATATATATTGAATAACATATCCACTAAAGTCAAATTAAATGATTTATTTATTCCAAAAACCATCTATAATAAACTGGTAATCACTAAGGTCATGGTGAGAATCATCAAACATTTTAGCATTTTTAATAAAGAATTATTTTTTTTGAAAATTTATCCCTTAAATATTTTAATATGTGAAAATAATAAAAAAAATTCTTTTTTGATAATTGTAATTGGGAGTAATTACCGAAATCATTATAAGTTGGAAAATTCAGAGTTAATTTGAATTTCAAGTTTTGATTATGGGGTTTTATAGAGAATTTGGTTTTTGATTCAAATTATAGGGGTTGGGACATCTCAAGAATATGTTTTTGAAAATATTTATTGTTTCAAAAGATTTATTGATTTAGTTTTATGAAGTGGGTCTTGATGAAATATTTAGTTTCTATTATAGACCGAATATCACTATGAAATAAGAGGGAATGTGGAATGGAAAGTTTTTTTACTGCATGGAGGAGTAGACCACACCCTAGTTCAGTGTTATTGAAGTGGTGGGTTTGGGTGAATGTGGTGGATCACACTGTAATGGGGGTGATGCAGTGTGGAAAGGAAGATATCATAGATCACATGTCGGATCATGGGGAGATCATGAAACTTCCTAAGTGATATTATGTAAGGTTAGGTTGTGGGGGAAATGCTACAACACAATCTTGTTGAAATTTCTCTATGAAGCACTCTGTTGAGTTTATTTTGTTTCTACATCTAAGAGAGGTATCATATCATTAAGGCCTTAGTTTACACAATATATGAGATAACAGTAATTATTAGTGTTGATTTGAAGATGTCTATTTCATAATGAACCATTATTCAACACCCTAATTAAACACCTAAGGTAAACCACTACCTTGAAAACCCATTGAGTAATGATTCAATTGATATCTTGCCAAATTTTTTTAGAAGGGGAAGACCCTTCATCTTTCGGTTAATCTGATAATTATTTTTTTGGGTATAAACTTGTGAGATATGATTTGGAAAATCCTATCCACTTTGTTTCTACCCTTTGAACCACCATGATTCCCCTTAGTGATGGTTAATCGAGGATGGGTTTTCAGTATCAGAGCTATAAAATACTATCCATTCCCACCAATATATATATCTTTTTAATACTTCCTTTGATATTGGATGACTAAATCTATGGATTTTAATAGTATTTCATTGGATCAGGGTGGAATCATCTTTAATTAATAGTGATTTGGGTTTTAGTGGCTCAATGATGTTTAATGAGAAGTTATTCAACCCTTTGTTTTCCATTTCAATATAGGAATGTGACCGGTGGATTTTTTATCTTAGTCTCCAACATTGATTATAAATTAGTGTTTTTGGTGTCATTTAAAGTGTATTTATGATAAAATATCTTGATTGGAATATAATAATTCTTAAACACATCATCAATCATGGTCTCAAAGTTACAATGATGCATGGTAATTAAGTAGATAATATTCCTCATTGAATTAAATTAGACAATTGATTAAATATTTATAATTAATTTTCATATTATATAGAAATGATATAGGGGAATATATTTTGGTTATTCTTGGTTCAGGATTGTACATGCCTTTGATTTTAGGTTCAAGGATTTTATGAAGGGTATGGGTGAATCCTAAATTGTTGTATATTCTTTACTCAATACATTTAGTAGATAATTTATCATTAAACACATGTGTTGGAGGATTTAGATACATAAGGCGACAGTAAAAATAACGGAAATGATATCTTTCAATCCATAATGAACACCAATGTGGGTTTGTCTAGGGTAAGAAATGTGATGCCTAGGGGTAGACTAGAGGTGTGTATATGGGTTCTTATGAAGTGATAGCAGTGGAAGTGGCTGATTATGTGAATTTTTGTGACACCCTATGGTTTTGTGAATGGATTTAGTGTCATTGTGATTTGGCATGGCTTAATATGAACATAGGGTTGGATTTTTAGTTGTGTTTGGAAAATGGAACGAGGATCATCAAGGTTATTACGTAACTATAACTTATATTGTGATAGTTGTGGAGGTTGGGGACTATTAGGGAAAGTGATGTTGAGTTTTATGTGATATCCACTAGTTGTGGGCCAAGTATGGTTATATAACAACAAGAGAGATACGGTATGGGTCTTTTAATTCATGTGTTGGGTGTGAAAATCAAAACCATTCTTCTGTATTTATAGATAAGGATGTTTCGTTACGACTAAGGGACCACGGTGTTGTAGCACACCACTAGGTTCTCATTCATTCTGATTTCAGGGAGGATAATAGGAAAAGGTATATGTTCCCCGATTCAATAATACATTCTTATGAAAATGTCATGACTTTCCTAGATATGCTTATTATTTTTTATATTTCTGAAAATAAGATATTTCAATATAGGGTTGGATATTGTACCTGAGAATTAGTTTGTCGATATTACACCACCACGGTATTCAAAATTCTTGACTATTGGGTAGATCACCAATGTGTGGGAGGAATCACATTTACACTATGAAACTAGGTATAGATATATTTTTCATTTCCACTAAAGGGTTTCCTATATTCCTAAGAGTCTCTCTATTTTCCATTCTCCAAAGAACAATCCTCTATGCCAACCATCATGTCCATTTTTTCTTTCCTCCGATGGACTTCCTATTCAACCGGATTTGGCTCTATTTTCTATTACCCAGATGGTATTTATATACTTATGGGTATCGGGATATTTTTTCCTTATCATTATGGGATTCATATGATATGCTAATTTGATATATATATATATATATATATATATTAAAATCATTAGTCAAAGCATGCAGATTTAAGCATTGTGGGGGCCTAATTATCACATGATGAACTAACATGACTAATTTTATGATGCATGTTACTATGTTATTCATATTAAGATAAATTAATACAATATATATGATAACATGGATAATGGATTCATTGATATATACATACTATGTGTTATTCTAAAACATTGGATATGATCCTTAGTACACATACATGCCAAATATTTGTATTTTTGGTAACATACTATACATGTGATTAGGTTGGAGAATTTGGATGATGATTGATAGACTAACCTGAGGTGATACATGGATTTGTCATTTATATTAATCATTATTTTTAAATTTATTCTTTCATTTATTATATATTAATCTATATTGATGTTACATCCATGTTGTATAACAATGTCACCAACATTAGGAAATAATTTTATACCAAGTGACATTGTCTATTACTATTTAATGAACTTTAAATGTAATTTCATGCATTTAATGATATGTTTTATATGAACATTTTTTATTGATTGATATTATTCATTATGGAACTGAGAGTATGGTCTCCCCATGTTGTTTATAGTTTCTTGCTATATGGTGGCACCATATGGAACATACAGAGTCACAGATGAGGGAAAATTTCACTCTGTCTGTAGACAATTGTTAGATTCCCATGCTAGGGTGTTCGAAAATTCTATCATGGAATTCTTTTTGGTCTCCTTACTATTTGTGAACGGAATTTGGTTGTACAATAAAATCAATTATTGTATAGAACTGATATATGGGTGTATAAAATTATCATATAGGGAATCTTTAAGTTACCATGTAAGTGATTTTTGTTGATTTACTTTTGATATTATGATTTATGTATTTATTCAATGATTATATTTTGGGTAAGGTTATTATTAATTATTTTAATCTTGGACTTGGGAGGGAAATTGAAAGTGTTAATTTATCAATCTTAGGAACATTGTCATATTTATAACATGTGTAATACTTATTATAAGAGAAAAATAGTTTTTAAATGTGGTGAATTGTATCAAAAAAAATTCATGAAAGAATTTTTTTGGGAAATAAGATCCAATTAATTAATGTGTCAATAATAATTTATTCAATTTTTTTGAATAACAAAGTTGTGGAACCTGAATCAATTGAGACCATATGGGTGTTTTATGTGTTTATATTGTGATTTGATTATATTTATTCTCAAGGTAGATAAAATCCTTATTGTAGGTAGGTTGGGCATGAGATTTCTTATATTGAGACAGGGAGATAAGTGCAGGGTATGAAATTGTTCCTATATAAGGTTTTTTGGTTGATTAGTTACCCTTGAGTGGATTGATATATTAATTTTTGTTACCATGATATAGTGATACATGTATCAGGATGAGGTGATATAGGTTAGAACTTTGGAAATACTAGTGGTTACACATTTAGTATGGGTAGTTATGGATGATAGATATAGGTTGGTTGATCTCCATTCACATAAGGGATGAATGAGAGAGTTTGGATTGTAAAGATAATTATATGATATAAAATGAGATTGGTAGAAGGGACCATGGATATATTATTTATATGTGGAATTATTCTCAAATGAGTGATATCCACTGTTTGATTTTACATTATTTTTGACTTTTTAATGTTGGAAACTGAATCACTATTTACAATTTCTAATGGATGTGTTGGATTTTTATGGGTGAGTAAAGGTTGGTATTGTCATGTGTTTTTAATTTGGAGCTTGGAGTAATGTTCGAGCCTATTTTTACATGTAGAATAATGTAACTCCATTTGAGTTATGATGGGTTGAGGAGTTTGGGGTTACAAAAATTCACACAAAGTGATAGTTTTTTATATCATCACACCATTTTATTACATAACTTTTCATTACATTTTATGAACAGTGAATCATTAAAGTCTAATGTCTTGGAAAAATGGAAAAATATACATGAAAATATAAAAAATAATTCTAATACACTTTTAAGGATTCATAATAGTATCATCCTATGTACACTTACTAATTCTCATAACCTGTGGACATACACCAAAGGAAAGGTTGAGCAGAAGGCCTAGTAAAGAAAACAAGTGAAAAAAATTACATGTGAATGTGAGCGATATCAATAAGAAGATGAGGGATATTTTAAAGAAGTGATAAATAGGAATATCATAACAATAATAAATTGAATAATAAATTGAAAATTTGGCTCTAATATTTAGTTTATACATTCATGAACCTATCACCAATGTCCATCACCAAGGTTTTATAAAAATTACCATGGTTATTCAGTAAGGTATCATAAAACTCGTCTTCTTTAGAGATTAAATTCTCTACCGAATGCATTAGATTGATATCAGGGAAAAACATTAATATGTAATTATTTACATTTTATCCTCATATATCGTAATAAAAAACTTCATAAATAATACAAATAGAATAAAACAAATGGGTTTTATATCAAAATTGTAATGTTTTAAAAAGAGCTTAAAAACATGATCGTTATGACATCTATAACCCATGGAAAATGAATGAGGGTTTAATGAATGTCATTTATAGAATAAAATATATCACTTTTATGTCTTTATTAATACACATAGAAACTAAATTGGTTTGGGTATTAACATAAATAAAATAACATAATTTCTTGATAAAAAGATAAATAGATTTTGAGACAAAATTTCTGCAACATAACAACTATATAAAATGGTATTAGAAAACATTATATAGAGAGGAAAAAAGGGTAAAACACTCATCAATAAATCATAATAAATTATATGTACAGAATAAAATATCTATAATATCATGGTATGGATATTTAAATGACATACCACATGAACAGATAACCTGAAAGAAAGGAGAACATGTGATTTCTTTTTAGAAAACTCAAAAACCTAACGACATCACATGAGAATTCATAAAATTAGTTGATGAGAGAGGAAAGGGTATCCATTAATTTGGAAATAAAATTTAAATCAATAATAATATAGAATAATATACCCTCACATAATAAAATGGAAACTAGAAGATATACCATAAAGGATGTCAGGACTAAAAGAGGAGGGTGAAAGGTTCCCTTACCTTGAAGAGTAACACAAAAAACATGAATATTGGGACCTTTGGGGGCTTGAGGGAACCTTGGGAGGACTCATTGGGAGGCTAAAATATAATATTTTATTTTATGTGGATTTTATAATGAAAATAATGAAGGAATGGGTTGGTATTTATAGAAAAAGTGAGGGAATATTTTATTAATTTACAAGGGACATCTCATTAGTGGTATATGAAAAACCATGAACTTTACTATGGTATTTTACCATGGTATTGGCCACTTGAGACACCTTATAATTTATCTCATTGTACACAATTAGACCAGAATTATTACATCATTATTATATTATTAACGATGTCATTAAACACTACAAAACTAAAACTGTGTTTTTACTATCCACCGAAAATCAAAACATTTTAAAAAAATCACAAAAATACACCCAAACCTAATATCGATGCTTTGAATTAAAAAATTAACTCTATTTTATGAAAATAGTATTCTAGTTATGAGATATTTAATTTTTATATAAAAACACTATTTACCTGAAAAAATACTAATACTTGACTAATAATTTCTGAAACACTTATTTACTTATGATATTATATCACTTTACCGTTCTAGATTCCTAAATTATATGTATATTTTTTAATCGAGGTTTCTATTCCATTGGTCACATTACTATTCGTAAGGGTAATATTTCTATTCATAATTTACTATTAACAAAAAATCAATTTGATCTTATTAGACTCTAATTTCCTTACCGATCATAACTGTAGAAGGCCTTTTTGTGAAAATAATTTCATATCTATTAATTATTTAAAGTATACAAAAATATTTTATAATACCCTTATTTTGAAATTCACTAATAATATGAAACTTATATGAATTCATCCTTTATTTATTTTGACATTAGAAATCAAAATTTTTACCATAATAAGAAATTAAAATTTTATTTATACAAAAGGATTACACAACGTAACCCATGCCTCGTTACATAGACCCTTATAACACATGCATAGGACTTAAGAGTAAGGTGTGAACTAGTGATAGAATCTTGGGGAGGATCTGAAAACATTCCCCGAGTGGTGATTTCATTCATCTTTGACTTCTACCTTGGGTGATTCCATTCAAGATTAACATGTTGGAGTTCAGCTTGGGCGTGGTCCAGAGAAAAACCCATAGATGCAACCTTCTTATCATGCTCTGATAGATGTACCTCGTACGACCCGAGTCCACTGGATGAGTCCATCGACCCTTCTTTCTATATTAATTAACTAGGATCATTTTTATTTAGAAACAATAATCATAATGTTAAGTGTATAGTTTCCAACGATCATATTGAACAATGATCATATAACAGTCGAATCCCAATAGTCTCATTTTAATTATACTCACTTAATTAATAAATGATATAGTTTTGTGTGTATAAAATAAAATAACACAAAAATTAAAGAAATAAATAATATTTAATAGTTCGGGTCATTATATTCTTCCGCCTTTAAGAAATTTCATCCCATAAATTTTAACTCGTGCCCTCAGAATAGAAAAGGTATGTGTACTTTTTCCTCATAGACTCATCTTGTTCCCACAGGGCTTCTTCACATTTTTGGTTTCCCTACAATACCTTAACAAGGTGGGTAATATTTTTTCATAGAATGTTGTATCTATGATCCACGATCTCCACCAGCTGTTCCACATAAGATAGTTCATGTTCCAGTTGTACCACATCTAGATTTAGTACATGTGAAGGTTCAAGTATTTATTTTCTCCAAAGGGATTTGTGGAAGACATCATGAACTTGTGAGAGATTTTGAGGAATTTCAAGCTGATAGACCACTGCTCCTACGTCATTAAGGATTTAATAGGGGCTAATGTACCTAGGATTGAGCTTCCCATTCTTCCCAAACCTCATGACTCTCTTACAAGGTGAAATTAAAAGAAATAATTTGTTACCAACATCAAACTCTATGTCCCTTCTATGGTTTTAGTCATAGCTCTTTTTCCGACTTTGAGAAACCTTAATGTGTTATTGGATGGCATGAATTTTTTTTTCATATCATTCACAAGATTATTCCCAAGGATATCTCTATCACCATATTCATCCTAACAAGTAGGTGTTCTACATTTCATCAAACATAGTGCTTTATAGGGTTCTATTTGAATGCTCTAGTGGAAGTTGTTGTTGTAAAAGAACTCAACTAATGTGAGATGTTGATCTCATCCACCATTAAATTATATTGATAATTTTATTAGTGTATCCTTGAGTGTTTTGATAGTTCATTCAGATTAGATATTAGTTTGGGGTCGATATGATGTAGTAAAATTCAATTCGGTACTCATAGCATGTTATAGACTTCTCGAAAAATTGAATTTTAAACTTGGTTTATGATCAAATACAATAGAAAGTGGAATGCCATGTATAATTACCACTTATTTCACATAAATCCTAGAAATTTGATCAAGAGATAATTCTTCATGAATAGTGATAAAATGGCCAGTCTTGATCAGACGGTCCACAATAACCTATATCACATTGTTTCCATTGAATGTTTTTGGGAGACCAGTGACAAAGTACATAGTGATATTGTACCCCTTCCATGCTGGTATGGGTAGTGGTTGCAATAACCCTTTAGAAAGTAGTCATTCTTCCTTCACTTGCTGACATACCAGGAACATTGAAGTGTAGTCAGTAGTCTCCCTTTTCATATTATCCCACCAATAATTATCATGAATGTCTCTATACATTTTTATACTTCCAGGATGTATAAGGAACGTAGATCTATGAGTATCATCCATCAGCTCCTTCTTATTTCTAGAATAGATGGAAGAAATAGTCTTGTATGAAATTTTAGTACACCTTCTTGATCAATATTGATCCCAGGAAAGATCCCATCCTTTACAATCTCAAACATCTTTTGCAACAAAGGATCATTTTTATAATATTTCTTGATCTTCTCTAATAATGGTGATTGAGAAATCATTTGGAATAATGTTGATGATATCCCTTACCCTATAATCCCCATGTCCAACATTACTAGATTATTTACCAAAGGTTATATTTGAATCATCATCATAGATAGAACAACTTGTTCATTCCTACTTAATGCACCAATGACTTTGTTTTCTCTTTCAAGATGATAATGAATTGAACGATCATAGTCTTTAAGAAGTTCCAACCAACTTTTTTCTCTCATGTTCAATTCATTTTTTTGTGAAAATATATTTTAAAATATAATGTTCTGTGTATATATCACATTTATCTACAGAAAGATAGTGGCTCCATATCTTCAGAGAAAAAATGACAACAGATAGCTCAAGGTCATGGGTAGGACAGTTATGCTCATGAGCCTTCAAATGTCGAGATGAATAAGAAATTATCTTATAATTATTCATGAGGACACACCCAAGCTCATTAATAGATACATCGTCATAAATAATGAATCCATATCCACTATAAGGAAGAGTTAGCATCGGTTCAGTAACCAATATCCTTTTACGATCTGGGAAACATTTGTCACACTCATTTATCCAGATGAACTTGACCCATTTTCATTTTATCATCATTTATGTATTATAATGTCATGAAATATGTTTGACAGCCATCCTATAATATCCTGCTAAGAAAAAGAAACTGAAAATACCAGTTATTATTATAGGATAAGGCCACTCCTCTAGAACCTTTTTCATTTCATTTTCAACTATTATTCATTCATTGGTTATAATGTGCCCTAAGAAAGAAACATTTTTTATCCAAAAATCACATTTGATAAAATTTACAAAAATCCACTCCTTATTTAGAGATTTCAAAATAACCCTTTATCATCCTTATACTCCTCACAAATTTTATAACATATAAGAATATCATCAATAAAAACTACCAAAATGTTATCAAGGGAGTCCTTAAATAATATATTCATAAAATCCATAAAAATAGCGGGAGAATTAGTCCATCCTAAGGGAATAACAACAAACTCATAATGCCCATATCTTGATTATAAGGATGTTTTTGGAATATATTCTATCTTCAACCTCAATTGATCATAAAAAGATTGAAGATCAATCTTGGAGAAGAATTGATCCCCATAAAGTTGATCAAATAAGTCATCAATTCATGGAAGATGGTATTTTCTCTTCAATGTGATCAGGATCAGTTCTCTATAATCGATGCATAGCCTCACTGATCCATCATTATTTTTCATAAAGAGAACAAGTGCTCCCCAATGAGACAAAATCGGTTGGATAAACCCCTTCTCCAAAATACATTGGTGTTTTTTCTTTAATTCCTCCAGCTCCACACTCTATATCCTTTATGGGGATGTTAATATCTAATGAGATATAGGTAGAAGTTAAATGGATAACTCTACCTCTCTTTCTATAGGAGGTCTGGGTAACTTTTCCTGAAATACGTCAATGTTCACCTAGATGATGGGTACATTTTCTGTCCTTATAATCTCATTTCCTTCTTCTTCTTCACCTATAAAATCCATAAATAAGGATATAAGAGGATATTTCTGAAATAGATCAGGTTGAGATATCTCTCCTTGGAAGATAATTGTTGGTTTTACATCCAAGACTACTGAGATTTCCTTACTTCGGTATTTGATCTTTGCATTATCATTTGAGAGCTAGTCCATCCATAGTATAATGTAAAATTTTAGTATGGTAATGACTAATATATTTGAGATAATATTCTTCAAACTAAAGTAAATACTAGAGTTCACAAACACTGACAATGCTTGTGGAATCCCACCTGGAGTCTTGACTAATTTCTATACTTTTTGAAATTGAGGGGTTGATTCTAAATTCATTGAAAATTTTGTGGAAATCAACCAATGTGTATAACCAAAATCCAAAAAAGTACTTTCTATCATTTAATGAACTATAAGAGTACATACCAACACATAATTTTTCACTTCAACTTCATTAATTATGATAGAAAAAGCACGACCTTGTTCCCTTGGCCTTGCTATGGGTGATGGTGATTCCTCTCCACTACCCTAAGATTTGGATAGTGATAAGAAAAGTTCCCAAGTGGTCCACACTTATTGAATTGGACATTAGATAATTCTTACACCGTCTTAACCTTGCTGTTATTGTTGTGAATTTAAGGATTTACCTCACTATAAAAATTATAGGTGATATGGTCATCTCTTCCAAACTTTTAGCACTTCCCTCTAGCGAGTTGGTAGTTCCTAGAATGCCTTATCCCAAATTTATTAGATGTGGGATGTTGTACTTTCTTGCCTCCTATTCCCTGATCTATTCTCCTACCTATGCTTGGATCCATTGATCTCTTCTTTTCATTTGATTTACGAGACCACTGTGTCTCACTAAACTCCATTTCAACTTTCGCTACACTCTGTACGATCTCCTCATAACTATTATAGTCTCGGTTGGCTAGATTCTTTCGCAGCTGAGGTCTATGTCTACCAAAGAATAAATCAACCTTCTCATTAGGATCCTTGGAAAATCATGAGGTATAATGGGAATGTATTGTGATTTTCATCTCATATATTCCAATAGATTGAATCTCCTTCTACTTCATCTTGAGAAATTCCTTATCCATTTCTGTTCTCATAGAACAAAGAAAATACTTATTAAATAAGATCCCTCTAAACTCTTCCCACTGCATAGCTTCATCCTCCTCTCTTGGCCTCATGTTTTTAATTAGTTCCCACCACTAATCAGCTTCTCCTTCTAAGTGGTAAATAGCCATGGTGAACCTATCTTCTTCTGAGCAACACATCATTTTAAACATCTTCTCAATAGAGTTGATCCACTATTCAACAATCAATGGGTCATTAGATCCATAGTGGGTTGTTGGTCATTAACACATAAAGGACTCAACAAAATGTTGTTCTCATTGTGGTGAGATTGGTATCTCATATTGATTCAAGTCATTTCCTATAATATGAGTCATTTGGTTCATCATTCTGATGAAAGTTTCTATTCCATATTCCATTAGAGGTCTGTCAGGGCAAGGTCCATTGCGGTCACCATTTTAATCGTTCCTCCTTTTTCCTACCATTTTCTAAAATAAATAAAACTTAGTTAGAATATTCTTTTATTTATGAATATTTTAACTATAATTTATTTTTATGACAAAAATATTTATTCTTAAGCATAGTATTATTTAACGATAATTATATTTCTCTGTAAATCCTTTATAATAATTCATAAAAATCTTGTGATTACCCAAAAATATCCCTAGAGAGCATCAAACTAGGTTTATATGAAGGCCCGTTAATGTGTACAAGGATACTTCAAGGTATGTCCCAAATATTCTTGATGGATTTTTCAGACCTAGGTACCTTTGTGCTATATCCACATCCACTTATTCGTATCTAGACATGGATTTATTTGTTCGAAGAACACTTACTTAATATTTCACAAAAATACCAAGAAGTTTTCCTATATTTATATTTTTCTATAGGGTTCTTTCTAATGTTTTCATATCCTATTTTTAAAAAATAACTAAACTATCCTTTGATACCAACTATAGAATCCTTCCTTTTTATTAGATAACATTTAATTAAATTTTACAAACATATGATCATTAAAGTCTAGTGTCATGGAAATAATGAAAAATATACATGAAAACATATAAATAATATTTTAATACACTATTAAGGCTTCATCATAGATTCATACTACGTACAATTACTACATATCATATTCTAGACACAATCATCAATAAAATGGGTGAGCAGAATGACCAGTAAGGAAAACAAGTGAAACAATTTACATGTGATATTTTAGGTTATCAATAAGAACTTGATGTATATTGTAAATGAATGATAAAGAGAAATATAATAGGAATAATAAATTTAATCCTAAATTGAAAATGTTCCTCTAACATTTAATTTAATGGTTCATGAACATATCACCAAGGTACATCCCCTAGGATTCATAAAAATTACCATGGTTTTTCACTAAGGTATCTTAAAACTTATCATCTATAGTGATTAAATTATTTACCCAATAAATTGAAGAGCTATGTGGGTGAACCCTTAATATGTATTTTTTTTATCTCAACCACATATATCATAATCAAACATTTCATAAATAACCCAAATTGAATAAAATAAATGGGTTTAATATCAAAATTGTGGCTTTTTAAAAAAAGTGATTAAAAACATGCCCGTTATTTCATTTATAACCCATGGAAAATGAATGAGGGTTTCTTGTGTGTTAACTCATGAATCAAATAAATCACTTTTATATATTTATGAATACCCCTAGAAACGAAATATTTTTGGGTATTTACATAAATAAAATATAATAATTTCTTGAGATAAAGATAAAGAGAGTTTGAGACGAAATTTCTGCACCATAATGACTATATAACATAGTTTTATATAACATTATAAATTGAATGGAAAAGGGAAGACCACTAATAAATAACTCATAATTAATTATATGGAAATAATAAAAAAATAATAATATCATGGTATGGATATATTAATGACATACCACATGAAAAGAAAACGTGAAATAAAAGAGAATATGTGATTTCTTGTACGAAAATTCGGCAGCCAAACGATGTCACTTAAAAATTCATAAAATTAGTTGATGAGATGGGAAATAGTATATAATTATTTGGATATAAAATGGATATAAGTTATAATTTATAAGAACATACCCCCACATAATAAAATGGAAACTAGAAGTCCAAAAATAAAAGAGTACAGGACTAAAAGAGGAGGGTGATAGGTTCCCTTACCTAGAAGAGTAACATCAAAAACTCAAAGGATAAGACCTTGAGGGATTGAGGGAACCTCGGGAGGACTCCTCGGGAGGTAAAATGACCATATATTTTTCAAGGAGGAATTTGGAATGAAATTAATGAAGGAATAAGTTGGTATTTATAGAAAAAATCTAGGAATATTTTATTAATTTTCAATGGAAACCTCATTAGTGGTATTTGAAAAACCAAGGGATTTCCCATGTTATGATCCAATGGTACTAACAAATTTAGACACCTCATTACATATCTTACCATTCAAAAGTTGACCAGAATTATTACATCATTAATGATGTCTTTAAACACATCAAAACACAAAACTGAAATTTTACTATTCACAAAAAAACAAAACATTTTATAAAAATATCATAAATTAAAACTAATATAATACTGGTTATTGGAATTCAAAAATGAACTCCTTTTTATGAAAGTAATTTTCTAATTATGAGATATTACATTTTTTAGTTAAAAAACTCTTTACCTAGAAAAAATACTAATATGTAACTAATAAATTCTGAAATTGTTATTTAATTATGCTATTACATCACTTCACCATTCAAGATGGAAAAATTATATATATACTTACTTAAGTGAGGTTACTATTCCAGGGGTCACATTACTATTCATAATGTTAATATTACTATTCAAAATTTATTATTCATAAAAATTGTGTTAATCTTATTATACTCAAAATTTCTGACTTCTCACACATGTAAAAGACCATTTTGGGAAAATAATTTCAAATTTTTTGTTATTTAAATTATACAATTTTTTCACAATACCTTTTTTAAAAAATTCACAAATAATATGGAACTTCTATAAATTCAATCTATATTAATTTCGAAATTTGAAATTCAAAAATTTTACCATAATAAAAAATAAAAATTTTATTTATATAAAAATATTACACAAAGTATCTGAGGCATCGTGAAATAGCCCCTTATAACACCTAAATAGGACCTAAGAGTAAGTTGTGCAATGGTGATAAAATCTTGGGGTGGCTTGTACAACATTTCCCCAGTGGTGATTTCTATCAGCTTGAACTTCTCCGTTAAGTGATTCCATTAAAGCTTAAAGTGTTGATGTTTGTATTTGTCTTACTCCAGAGAAAATACCAGAGATGAAACATCCTTCCCAATATCCAAAAGATGGGCTTTGTAAGACCCATGTCTACTGGATGAATCCATCGAATATTTTTTTGTATTAATTAACCATGATCAATTGTATTTATAAACAATAATCATAATGTTAAGAGTATAGTTTCCAATGCTCATATTGACCAATGGTCATATAACAGTTGAAACCCAAAAGTCCCATTTTAATTATAATCATGTCATTAATTAAAGGATATAGGTTTTATGAGTAGAAAATAAAATAACACACAAATTCAGGAATCAAATATTATTCAACTGTTAAGGTCATTACATTATTATTTCTTATGTGTTTTCGGTGCAAGGATTTGTGGAAACTTTGGAAAATATATAATTGATGGTTTGAGGAGGATTGGATAATTCATTTGAAATGATCATTATTTGAGTATATTTGAATTGATGAAAAAGGACTAATGATATGTTTCTATTATAATTACAAAAACAGTTAACAAATTTTTTCTAATGGGTAATGTCTCGATGAAAATACCTTAGGAATGAGAACGTGTTTGAATTTTGAAACACGAAATAGTGGCCTCATGAAGTGATATTGTGAAGATTTTGGTTTGGGCCTCCATGGAAATATATATATGAACTTAAATAATTACAGGATTCCCATGGAATATGTAAGTAAATTTGTAGTGGGGAAAGACATTTTGGTAGAAATTTGTTGGTTTAATGGTTTATTTTAATGAGGGAAGTGAGGATTCATTATGGCGGAGTACCACTAGATGGTGATGGATTAAGAAGAATGTCTCAAATGGAGGGAAATGGGACATTGAAAAATCATTTCATGCTCTCAGTGGAAGAAATTTGTTATAAAAAATTGTGTTCTTTGGAAATGTGAGAATGTGGAAAAGGGAAATTGTGTTTTTTTGATATTGTTTCTTAGGGCAATAATTAAATGTTCTGAGTGTCTATAATATAATAATGGGTGTTAGTTATGGATAAAGGTCATCTAAATATATCAATGGATATTCATGTGACAATTTTAGATTTTTGTACATATTTTACTTTAAATAAAAGCTATGTTGAATAACCTGTCTCACACAAAAACCTAAACTAAAATGAATTCCAATATATTAATGATTAGTAAATTTTTCCATTATAATACATCCATTTAATGTGAGGGTATAAATACAAGTAAATATTTTTGGAATTTATAGGAATGGTGAAGTAATTACATCAATTTGTGGTAGTATTTCATATGATGTTTATTTTTCCAAGCTAGGAAATGAGGTTTCATCACTAGGGTCTTACTTATACAAATAATATATTGAGAATAAAAAAGAGCGAAATGAGACATATAAACTACAATACATATTCAAGATCATGGAATTTATTATGATATCTATACTAGCCGAATGAACAAACAAGACTGCAACTATTTGTTATCTAACCCTTGGATCTTATGTAGACATCATGAAGGGGTTTTTATGTAAAAATTTAAGATGATGTAAACATATACATATAAATGTAAAAAACTATATATGTGTTCTAATTATTTGTAATTTTTATAAGATTTAATTTTTTATTAACATATAAAAGGTATTATTTAATAAAAACGTGTTTATTAATTCCTAATAAATAATTAATCTATTTAAAAAATCAAGAATAAAATCATTTACTGTTCCAAAGACCAAATTTTTAAATGACTATATTTTTTTATATATTATTTATTAGAATTTTAATAATTTAAATTACTCACTATTTAATAATGACTTTAATTATATTTATTGAGATTATCTATAGACCCATATATTAACATTTATTTGATGATTATATATTAGTAAGTAATAAAAATAAATTAATTTTACAATTTAAAATATATTTTTTTCTTAAAAAATTATTTTTTAGGGTATGTGTTATGATATTAAAATAAATTTTTATCATTTTTAGAAATATAAAAAATTAAAATGGATATCATATTTCAAATCGGAATTTATAAATTAGCTAATGAGGTTAATCTCATTATTACGAATAAATATAAGTTACCTAAGATAAAAGTTAGTCCCCATAGTAAATTTTAAATAAGGTAAATGGATTAAATTAAGTGACCATCTTAAAAATAATAACAAAATTATCATTAAATTATTTGCATAAGGATTCATCAAACACCCAAAATCTTATACACCTTCATTTTTAATTTTGGATCCACTTGACTCAAATACTACATTCCTTTTGTATTAACAAATAAGATTTTTTATAAAACTCCAATGGTCTGACTTATTTGATGACCCCTTCACCACCTCACATCTCCTCACATCATATTAATTATAGATCAAAAAATATTAACCAGAAAATATCTCCAATACTATTATCAAAATTTTATTTGCGTTGGTCTCATCAAAAGACCACCATTTTATACATTTAGTAAAGGAGTTATCCCAAGAAGTATGGTGACAACTTAAAATAAATCCTTTTCATTTCTATTTCCACATTCTAACATCTAAAACTTATTATGAACCATAAAATATAATGAAAAAATTATCATTAATGTACTAATTTTTTATAGTATTGAAATATCAATTATCTTCCAGCCACTCATCTATTCTAAAAATTAAATTATTTTCCGTATTATGGTCGGTTCATCGCCATCATGGATGATGTATTTCATTTTTCATCACACCCATACATGGACTATTTAAAAAATGGATTTATTTAATAAATAAAATATTTCTTTATGGGAATAATATTTTGTAAAGAAAATTTGAGAATTATATTAATGATATTAATAATAAATGCTCACAGTAATTTTGACTACAAAAAAGAACATACAAATACATCATTCATAATTTTTATATATTTTGGATAATATATATAACTATGTAAATTTTATATAACTAGAATGATAAATATTTTATAAGACTAAAATTGGGGATATTAAAAAACAATTTTATAACTCCTCAGTCCGAAGTCAACGTAATAAAGCTATTTTCGAAAAGTTGACACTACAACCCCATGTGGATGTTGTGAGAAAAAACTATACAATAATTGAATGATATATGATAACAAATAGGGAATTATCAATGAAATATACATGAAATAGTTCCTTAATGAAGTATTTAATATTAATAATTTGATTATTTATGATATTATAATCACATACCAAGTGAGTTGGGGCTTATAGTAAGGGGTTTTTTACTCAATTTCATTTCATTGTGATGAAATTTTTCTTCTTGAAATCCATTATAATAAGTTGGGTTCCTTTTACCCTATGAATATATTATCATTTATTTATTATTATTTTTCTAGGGATTTACATTTATTTTGTAAAAGATCATTTTTAAATGTTTCTTACGTAATAAATTATGATGTCTATAATAGATTCTATTCCAAATATCTATTATTTTAGAGTTTTATTATTCTATTTATGATCTTCTTTCCATATATCAAATATAAGAACATTAAATTAATACCATATTATTTTAAAGTCAGTTAGGATGAATTTAAGGATTTTTTTCACTATTAATACCTATTTTATCATAGAAATAAATCAGTCTCATAATTTATATGTATTCATTTTATGGATTTATAATAGTTTATAAATAATTATATAAAATATTTCTATAAAAATGAATAGTTTTATTTAACTAAAATACCTTTCCATGAATTAAACGATTCTCTTTAAAAGCTAAATGTCATAATTTTAGAAATTGTTTTGATAAAATTTACTTTATATTTGATATTTGAATATCAAATATATCTTAGAATGAATTTCTGAGATTTTTTTGAAAGGGGTTGTTATTGAGTGAATAATGAAAAATTCAATTTTTGGGGATATGTCATTAAATTTATTTAAATATATTTACATCCATTTTATTAAAATTAATCTAAATATTTATATAGGAATCAGAAATATATTTTAATTTTGATATGTTCATTTCTATTCTTAAAACCCAAATTTTTTTATATACAAATTTACTACATTTTCACACTGATATTAAAATTAATTTATGAAAATTATATGAATTGAATATTGAAAAAATGGATTCCATATTTTTTTATTAAGAGTTTCGAATTAATAATGTGGTCAATCTCATTTTTAGACAACATGAAAATTATCTATGGTAAAATTTTCTGTAATGGTAATGGGTAAATCAGGTTAATTAAGGTAACTAATTTATGATAAGGCCACAAAATTTAATCTTAATTATTATTTGATAAGGGATTTTGAAAGTTATAGACTTATATACGTAATGGAATATTTTTTATACACCTGATTTAATATACTGACCTTTCTAGAGATTCCTTGTACCTATTTTTCATGTACTATTCTACCCTTGTTTTGATTACACCTTGGTTGGTTTTTTCTTTGGGGTTGCTTCAGGATTATTTAGAGAAATTTGGAAACACATGGTGTTGTTCCTGATTATTTAATTGTTTTATAAAACCATTTTGATTGCCTCAAGAAATGGTGTGACAATGTTTTGTACAACAAGAGGTTGAGCAGAGTTTGGCCAGTCAGTGGGGCCTCCCACCCCCAACCATGCACCCTCAAACATAGGGGTTTTGCATAGTTGGATTATGGTTTGTCAAACTATGTGACTATATTGTAGTAACTATTCACCCTATGAGTAGTGTAGCATGGTTTAGTTGAAATGTTTGGAAAACCATGGGTGTCTTCCAAGGAAACCATGCTCATAAAAATTAAACCCTCGAAATTTTTTATCAAAAATTCGGAATCCCCCAGTTTTTACCATAAAATCATTTCGAATCAACATAACATGAATTCATTCACTGATGGAGGCTACTAAGAGGATTCCAAACCCCCTCAAAATTTTTCTGGTGTGGATTGAATATCTTGTGTAAGAATTATGCACAAATATTTTATGTATTTTCTTTCTTATTTGGATTCCCATCCACCATATCTTTTTTTATTATTTGTAGAGTAATTATATTCCATACATTTTCAAGGTTTTTTTCTAGGTTTAGATGGATCTTGTTTATTATTCTTTTAGTACTAGTTCTTTATCCTCTATCTCCTCTATTATTTTGAATTGGACAGCTCAATATCAAATTGAGTGTTACGATTTGGTAAGTGTTCATCAATGATATTGAGGTAGACAGTATAAATTTCAATTCCTAGAGTATTTATTATAAATTCATATATGTAATCGTGAAATTTAAATTTACACATTGAGGAATTTCATTTTGAATAGAATTAAATTTATTTTTTCTATTTGGTAATGAAATTTGTGGAAACATGGGATTTTGAAATTATTTGAATAATGACATTATGAAATTTATGGAATAATGGGATTGAATTTTTTTTTGAATAATGGTATTATGGAATTTTTTGAATAATGGATTATAACCCTAGTGGATAATGGAATATTACTATCGAACCATGGTTTGTGATTTTTTAATTGATGTAAACAACTATTTGTGGAACACATACTACTGATCTAAATACTCTATGGTTCCAGAATCCCCCTTTATACCCCCATGATATATATTTATTTTCTTGAGGTAACTGAGTTGTCTGATAGAGAATGCTACTCTATATATCCACGGGGTTCCAGAATGATGCTCTATAACCCCATCATATGTATGTGAAATTGAAATTAAACAGACCATGACATCCCATTAATGATTGGATTATGGTATTATTATGAATTATATTCAATACTATGACATGTGATGAAACATGTATGGTTAGTTTAGATTTCACCATGAACCCGGGGGGCCTATGTGGTTGTTTCAAGAACATTAAGTGTGAAACCCATTTTTATTATCATTTATTGATTATTTCTTAGACAAATTATTAAACTATCACAAAATGGATATTATTTTAGAAACCATTTAAGGTGGTCTATAGAGTTGTACTCACACCCTACGTGGGACACCTAGTCAGTACTTGAATAGAGTTCATGTTTTCTGGATTGGATAAGGGAACGAGTCCTATATTAGATTGTTGAGTTGGGATTATAGATTTGTAATGGATGAGGGGACTGAACATGATGTCAGGACCCCCATGGGAGTTGTCATCATGTCATTATATTGAACATTAATTTGACACTTGACTCTTATTTGGAATGATATATATATATAATGCTTTGGATTATCATTATATTTTACTATTATGGATTCATCATATGATATTGGATTATTGTTGATTATGGTTTTATCGTAGATTCTATTCATAATCATGTGGTTATTGTTTATTTATTTCAAAAAAATTTCTCATTTTATAAAGAAGGTATAGTCTCAACACATTTTAATTTAGACCCTCACTACTAGTCAATATACTTTGGCATATGGGGGGAGGGGAATGCCTAAGGTTATGTGGAAGACCATCTCTGGGTACTAACACATGACATCAGGTCAGGACAATACAAAGTGGTATCAATGGTGTTTATTTTATTTTATGTTTTATAACAATTTTGGAATATTATAAAAATATACTAGGCTAAGTCAGAACTTGATCATGAGCTCATTTATGGGAATAGGTAACCCATGTTGGGGGAAACCCAAGTACCTTGGGTGGGATTATAGTTCTTATTGTTTTCTATTACACTTGATGTTATTTCACCTTCACTGACATAATTTTTTTGTGGTGTTATTATTTTATAAAAATTTATGTGTGGCCTAACATGGGATGGGAGTTTATTATGCATGACTCATTCAAGGCACCCTGGAATTCATTTTTTACATCCATTATTTTAGGCATGAATGAAAAATAATGTTTTGCGTGAGTTATTTAAATGAAAATGACTTTCTTTTCTTTTTTAATTTAAAATAAATTATTACAACTAATATATTTAAATAGTTAAAATAATAAAAATGTGTTTATTTTTAATAAAATGAGTTTTTGATTAGAAACTTGAAATATGGAAGTGTTTACCCAATGTTAGCCATGAACTAGGTGAGGGGTTGTTGAGGGTTGACATAGTGCCTTAGTTTTGACCATTTGGAGAAATATTGGGGATGAATTGTTATGGTCTTATGTTAATTCCTATTATGTAAATATTTCAATGACGTGTTATGTATCATAATACATATGTTTGGAATTGTATATACATATCTCTATAATGACATTTGTTGACAAAACGACAGGAGGACATGACTAGAAATTATCCTCCATTTACGGATTTAATGGATCTGATAGTTATTGGTGAAGGATACAAAGAGACATCCCATGTTAACTTTTCTGGATTTATGATGTTCATTAATAGATGCCCATAGTGGGTTGTTGGGAATATGTATGACCTGGAACGAGAGTCTCGGTTGGAACATTCCCTAACATTCACTAGAGAGGGTGGACTCGAGTTGGATGTGTTCTGGATTGAGTTTATCTAGATGATCCTAGACCATTTAGATAATATTATGAAGAGGAGAGTAAAATTGGTAACCTATATGTTGCATATATCAGAAAAATTCAGGTGGGATATTAAGAATCAGGAAGGGAAGATAGAGAGAATTGTATGGAAGTATGTCCAGGAGTAGTTTCCCGAGAAATTTTACCAAAAGATGTTGTGGTAATAGTGGGAAACATAGTTTATGTGGTTGACTTAGGGGAGTATGTCTGTGATGGACTATGATGGTCACTTTATTTATTTACAACACTTTATCCGGACATAGGTCGAAGATGAGAAAATTTCTGGAAAAAATTATCAGGATGTACATAAAAGTGAGATTAATCTCCAAGTTAACATATTTGGGTTGAAAAAGTTTTCAAAGGTGGTGAATCAAGTTGTCTTTTCTAAGGGGATCCTGAAAGATGATTCTAGTGTAATAAAGTTGGTTTATACTCGGTGACTAGAAGGTATGTCTTCTGAGTGAAGGAATCATCACTATTAAATCATCAACTCAGGAAATGGAAAACAATTTGTATAGGTGGCAGGAAGAATTACTCAGATCTATAATCAAGAATGTTGCCACAGATGTGGTTGGCAGGGACACACTTGTATCCAATATCCCAAACCACTAGTGAAGTGAAGAGCCTATGGAAATATGGTTCACTTATAGTGGTATTGTAGAAACTCATGACCAATGGTAAATGGTGGAGGATCTAGACAGCGTAAGAGTACTGGAAGGGAGTGTTCTTCCAAATACCAGTCAGGAAATTGGAGTTCTCTTTACCATGGTGGTTAATAAAGTATATGTGGTACTTCAAGGAAAGAGAAATTGTATCAGTAGAGTGGTATAACTCAAGTGACTCTGACTGCAGAATAGATAACAAGGGAATGATAGATGCATTCATTTCATCCTTATCTATTGGATATAAAGGTTTGTCCATCAACAGTCAGATGTACTTTTTTGTAGAATACACACTTTCTAGTGACTGATTTGATACAATATCCAATCATTCATATATATATCTTCTCTACTTGTGAATGGTTTGTGTCTGACAACGTAGTTTGTGAGGGGGGCTATGAAAATAGACACACTATTGGGAGTATGGCTGAGGGACCTCTGTTTATTGAAGGGGTGTTCTCTAGAGGTTGGGGACTATCATTTATATTGGTATCTTTACATACTTGACATGTCAGGTTCTGAATTTATCTTGTGTATGTAATAGTTGTTATCATACTGATCCCACATTGATTGTTACTATTGGAGAGTGACATTTACATCTCCAGAGGGTAACAATTATATTCATCACAGAGAGTGTGATATCTTGGAAGGTCATACTGGACCATTTCATCCTCAATTCAGATATCTCACCACCCACGTTGCAAGTATTTTTCTCCATAATACATGCGTGAAGCATGATGTATTTTCACCCACAGTGGACTAGTTACAATACATAATTTGTTGAGGACTTATCAGGGATTCTACCTAACAGTGATATTGAGTTTGTGATTGAGATCATGCCTAGAGTTGAACTAGTTACTATTACACAATATAGAATTACACCAACATACCATCAAAAACATAAGTCTCAGCTAGAAGAATTTACGGATAAGAGATTTATATTTTCAAGTATGTCACGTTGGATTTATCTAGTTTTTATCTAATAAGTATGATGAGGTGTTGCATTTATGTCTTCATTTTTGGACTTTGAACCAAAGTAAAGTGAATAACCAATATCCTCTTATGAGTACAGATGATCACTTTCAATAGTTCATAGAATCTTGTGTTTTCTACACGATTTACTTGAGATTGGGGTATCATCATTTAAGAGTTAGTTCCTATGATATAAAATATATTGATTTCACAAGAAGGTATGGCCTATTCGAGTTCATCATGATGTTTTCTGTGCTGATGAATGCACCAACTATGTTTTTGGCCTTGATGAATCTAATATTCCACATATACCTAGAACATTTTTTCTTTTTTTGTGTATGAAATCTTGGGGTACCTCAAAACTCATGAAGATCATTCACAACATATTGACATCATCTAAAGTACACGTAGAGAGCATCAGTTATATGTTAAACTGTATATGCTTCAATTCAATATTGATATGGTAAATTTCTTGGGTCACATCATCTCTTGGTAAGGTGTGTCAGTGGAACTATAGAAGGTATAGGTAGTGGTTTATTTGAAGCATACCATGATTTTTTTTATCTATATATTTCTGAGTTTAGTGGGTTATTATCCGAGGTTCATCCAAGACTTTTCCTATTTAAGAGCACCAATTTAAGGCTTTATAAGAAGAGGATAATTTTTCAATAGTATGGATCATGTGGGAATGATTTCCATTATTTTAAGAATCATTTTACTTCCACACTAATCGTGATTCTAATTGAACTTAGTGAGGAACATATCAGTTTTTTTATGCATATGTGGTTATACATGGAGAATTGTTGAAGCAGAGAGATAGATTTGTGGTGTATGGGTCATGAAAGCTGAGGACACATGAATAGAATTACTCTACACATGTTCTTAAGTTAGCTACGTTTGGTTCTACATTAATGTGTTGTAGTTATTAGATGTTAGGTGAAAAATTTAATCTATATACAGATCATAAGATCTTAAGTTATGTCTTTTCATATAGATATTTGAATCTATAAAAGTGGGTATGGGTTGTGTATGTGTTTTATTTTTATTTTGAGCAATATTATACATTGGGGAAGGGAAAGAGCATTGCTGATACATTGAGTTGGAAGAAATAGACTGCGGTTGTTCATGTGTCTAGTTTTGAGTGGTAGATGATGACCTTTCTAGATGAGATTTATATTGAGGTTTTGGAAGGACTTGATAATATGACCTTTATATCCTTATAAGTTGAGTCTAAACTTTTGAGTTGGATAAGGGAGAGAAAGTCTGAGGATACAACATGTTTTTTCTTTAGGGAAATCCTTGATGGAGGAGAGTCACCACCTGATCAGGATATATATGGGGTTGAGTTAATCTATGTCTGTGACAATGAGGTTGTGTCTATAAGTATGCGAGAAGAGTTGATTCCTGAGATTCATTCCATGATGTGGGTGGTATAACATACTTTTACAAAAAATGTACCTTGACCTATATTGACAGTTCTGGTGGCTGGGTATGAAAAGAGACATTTCATTGGTTTTGTCACCATGATACACCTATATGTAGGTGAAGGATGATCACCAATGAATAATTGGTTCTCTAAAGTCATTTTACATTATTGAATAGAAGTAGGATGTTGTTACCATAGAGTTATTAGTGTTTATTTTGAAGAGACCTCAGAAGAATGATGTTATTTTGGTGAATTTGGATGTATTGAAAATGGTAAAAAAATTATAAATATCTATGAAAATAATCCCATTGAGTAGTTAGTGGAGATGAACATTTTATATATATTCTATTTTCATGGTGATAAATATATTATAGTTTCAAACTGTAACTCGCATTTTACTTCAAAATTTTGGAAAGTATTACATAATCCATTGGAAACCCATGTGTTTTTCAGTACAATATTCCACCCAATGATAGATGGAAAATTGGAGTACAACTCATGTGATGGAGGACATGCTGAGATCATGTGTCCTTGACTATAGTGAGTCTTGGTATAAGTGATCAACGCTCATTGATCTCTCCTATTAAAATAGTTATCAGGAAACTATTCATATGGAACCATATGAGGCACTTTATGGTCTACCATGTTGATAACCACTATGTAGGATGAAGGTGGGTGAGTTATATTTTTTGGGAACAAGTCTCATGTAAGAGATGTTGATAAAGGTTCATCTTATTTTAAAATTAATCATTATAGATTAAATTAGATAAATGTCGAATATTGATCGATGTAGAAGACCTCATGAGTATGTATTAGGTAATCACATGATCTTTCGGGTTTCATTAAGACTAGGTAACCTTAGTATTCAATGGAAGGATATGTTAACACTCAGTTTTGTTGGACCTTTTGAGATTTTGGAGAGAATTAGGCAAGTGTCATGCTGGTTGGATCTTCCCCGGTTGTATAGTTCTACACAAGATGTTTTTCATGTGTCACAACATCAGTATTATCACACTGAACCTTATCAGTGATCAGTGTTGATGATATTTAGTTTGAGGCAGATAAATCCTTTTTGGAGAATCTGATTTATGTTGTGGATCTCATTGAGAAAGTTTTGAAAATAAATACCATGTCGATCGTTTGAATATTATGGACGTGTGACCATGTTTATGAAGAATAATAGCAGAGGGAAAACGATATGTGGGATCATTGTCCCAAACTTTTTACCTTGGAATATTAGAGATTCTTGGAAGTACATCTCAATGATGAGATGTTATAATGTGGGGATATTTTAATATCCCGTCCTTTGTGGGGATTCCTTATACAAATTTTTATCTAACAATTTTACCGTTGTTTTGATTATACCTTGGTTGTGTTTCTCTTTGGAGTTGTTTTGGTAGAATTTGAGGAAATTATAATGCTCATGGGGATATTCACATTTTATTCATGGTAAGGATAAATCATGTTCTTTTCCATAGAAAACTATGCACCCCTTTTTGGACCCATAATAGGTGGCCCACAGTTTAACCAAATCATGTGGCATCCCTTACCAAATTGAGCACACTCAAATTGAGGGACTTTTCATGGTTGGAACTTGGTTGTCATACTATGCACCCACCTTGTAAAACTATTCACTCCATGATAAGGGGAACATAGTTAATGAATATGATTTGGAAACCCATACACCTCTAGCTAGAAAACCATTCATATAGAAATTAAAACCCCGATTGTTTTTATAAAAATTCGCAACCCCTTGTGTTTTTATAATGGATTATCTCGGCTAAACCTAACTCAAATTTCACCACTCTTGGAGGATCTCAAGAGGATTACAAGGCCCCTAAAACCTCATCCAATGTGAATCGAATATATAGTGGAAGAAATATCAACAGATCCTGCATTTATTTTCTTTATCATTTATATTAATATCTCTCATAACTTTCTTATCTATTAGAAAAGAATGTTATTACCTCCATTATTGATGGAATAGATATATATTTTAATGAATCTTGTTTCATTGGATAATGTTTTTGGGATTTTATCCTACATATCCTCTTCTGTTTTGAATTTTTCTATTCAATATCAAATTTAGGATTTTAGTTTGGTGATCATTCATCAACAATCTTGAGGTAGGCAGAATAATTTTCAATTCCAATAATATTGATTATAATTGTGTGTATGTAATTATGAATTTGAAATTTCAACATTGGGATGTTTTATTATGAATTTAATTTATTAATTTATATTTACCATGTGATTATGAAGTTTTTTGAATAATGGGATTATGAATTTTTTTCAATAATAGGATTCTGATATTGGTGGAATAATGGAATTATGAAATTTATTGAATAATTGGATTATGAAATTGGTTTAATAATGGTATAAAAAGAGGATTGGAAATAGGTTTTGATTGGGGATCCATGGTTTTTTATTTTATATGAATGATGTGAACCAAGAGTTGTGGGATAGGTAATTCTACTCCAAATACAAATGGGGTGCCAAAATTCCACTCTAAGCACCCAAGATATATAGTTACTTTCATATGATAACATTCTTGGAGAATAGGGAATACTTCTCTAAATAACCACATAGTTTTAGATTGCTTCTATAGGTCCCCATTGTATGATTGTGAAATTGGAAATAAATGTACAATGACGGTCCATGAATGATTGTATTGTACTATTCTTATTATGTACAGTTTAGACTCGAGCATAAGACAAATAAGGTATGATTGGTTCATGTGTCATTGTAAATCCGAGGGTATTTATGGATATTTAAATTATATAAAATGTGAAAATTTTTACTTTACCATTCATTACTAATTTTCTAAAAAAAATTCAAACACTTTAATTGACTGGATATTTTTTTAGACTACATTGGTTGTGGCCTACAAAGTTGTACTCACACCCTGATTGGGCTACCTGATCGGTACCCAAATACACTTCGTGTTTTTAGAACTAGATATGGGTTGGATACCTATGTTTTATATGTAAGTTAGTATTTAGGATCTGTAATATCCAATTTCCTTTTTTCAGGTATTTTATGATCCTGTCATTGGTTTCCCTTTTTCATTGGGCAAGTAATTTCATCATTGAATTGGGAGGATACCTATAATGGTGAAGTCACCAATTTGTTTTATATTCATCTTTTACTGTGTCTTTTTGTTTCATTTGGATGGTAATTTACCTTATATTTAGTAGGGTTTCATGACATGTAATGTCATCTAGCCTCATAATGTTATTTTAATTCACAACGTGAGTCATAAAAATCATTTAATATGAATTTTTTCATTTAAAAGGAGAGACATTTTATGATGTAAATTAAATGGAAATAGGATCATGTTTTCTAATGGATTGCATGACATGTAATTCCCAAAGTAAAAATTTTTATAGTTTCATGTGGGTGTTTGAGGGCCCATTTCTTCTTGCAAACTTCTCTACATGGACAGAGCATTTACCCTAGTATATTTTGGGTGTCTTCCTTCTATCCAATCGATTCGTTCAATGAATAATCAGAAAGGTTACGCTCTTATAATGGAGTTGGTTTCCTATAACCAACTTCTATGTACTTTATGGAAACATTTACTCATAGTTCATAATATTAAAAAACTTCTTATCATGTCATGATTGATCTTCTTCATAACAATGTATGAGATAATTTCCCAAAAGTATCTCTCGCACAAAATGGTTATAGTAGTTCCCCACTTTAATGAGAATCCTAAGGTGTTATGACACTATTCCTAAATATATGATTTATATCTAGATGAAATCCTTTATTGGAAACAAATGATATAGTCTATCAGGGGTGTAGACTCATTGGACATTGAGGAACCTTCTCATGGTGTACTCACTTTATAATATCCAATATGATATTATGTGAAAAAGACCTTCCAGTAGAAAATCCATATTTATATGTGTCATTGGATGTTCCTATCATTAGAAGTGTGTATTGGTCCTTATTAATTATGATTATTATTAATTAATATTTTGAGTCTTGTTCTTTTTTGTATTTATGAAAACAATGATGATAAATGCTCGTAGTGTGGTAGGATACATTATGTGCATCACAATTAATATTACATTAATGAATAATGCGAGGAAGGATTTTTCAGTTATTTTATTTAATAGGATTTTATATCTTAGTACCTTTGATGTAAATGATATATCCTAAATAAATCCATATACATGGAATTCTATAGGCAAGTTTAACATTCGGGAAGTCAAAGAAAGATACATCAAGCACATAGGTTGATTGTACCAACATGCAACCTACTTGATTTTAGATATCAAGATAAAGAGATTATATTACATTGTAAGGATTCATATCATGTATCACATTGTTAAAACATTAACTTATCTTCATGTGGGTTTCTTATCATGTTTCTAAATTATATCCTTCGACTTTAGGCTGCTTCACCTAATGCAACTAAGATAGGGGACTAAAGGGTCACACATTAAGTGTATCCAGAATCATAGATAAATAATATATTATTATTTATTATTTAAAAAGATGAATAAATATTATTCCTATATGTGGATTAATAATTATTCATATATAATTGGTCACATATAAGTATTTATTTGATATTTAGTAAATATAATATTTATATATTTATTAAAAAATATATTATGTTATTTATTTAATAAATATATAGTCATTATTCAATGATTGCTAAATATTATGGAGGAATAGAAGTTTGAGTTTATTGGTCCAATGAGAAGTAATAAATATTTAATACTATTTGATTAAATAATATTTAATTTAATTTTCATGTTAAGATCATGTATAGAAATGATAATAATAATATTTCACATGGGGTTCTGTAGGGCTTAAATAAATAATAAATTCCACTTGTATAATTATTCTATTTTCACCCTTACAATATATAAACCCAATAATATTATTTTATAAATAAGATGATTAATTTTTTATGGTTGTGAATAATGGATTTGGAGAATCCTTTCAATGCCTATAGAACTCCCTTATCCATGAAGACTATCAGTAATGGAGAGTGATCTTCCTCTACCACCCAATCTCAAGTCAAGAGAGATCCAACAGAATACTTTGGAAGCAGTTCATGTAACAACCCGAGATTTTATAAGATACATTAATTTTAATTTCATTCATACCTTCTATTGTACGATACACCAAGATTATCTTGCGCTATACGCAACACCATATTAGCTTGCAGTATACACAACACTAATCTTGGATCGTGTTACACACAATTTCAAGTTTGTTTGATATTAGTTATTCTACGCAACATTGATTATATATATATATATATATATATATTAAATTTATAAATGAAATATGGTTTTATTTTGTTATACGCAACAAAAATGGAGTCTTTCACTATACGCAACTCTGACATGGCTTGCATTACACGCAATAGCGACCTTCTCCAATAGCTTGTGTTGTACGCAATACCGGGTTTCACTAAACAACGATATATGGTTATAATATTATTATAAACTAGCCTTTATGAATATTATTAACTACATTTTGAAAATTATAACATTATTATGCATCTCACACATTTTCTAGAACATGGTATGAGAACAAAATAATTTTTTCGGGTAAAATAAGTATTTTAAAAAAAAATGCAGTTTTGCCGCCTTTTAATGCCGCACCAACTTTTAATCTTGTTTTTGACAAGTTTATAATCTCAATTTTAAAAAATAAAATTATTCTTTGGAATCCGGATATAAAATTTTACCTTGGATAAATTTTTCATATTATTCTGATAACTTTCATATTTTAATGAATAGTAAAAACACGCTATATTTTAATTAAAAACAAATTTTTTCATCATAATAACTTATGTTGTTAAATTATAATATTTAATGGTTTTAAAGTATAAATATAATATATTTTTACCATTTTATATAATTTATGTCATTAGCAATGATTTTACATTGAATTCGTAGGTTAAATAAATTCAATCTTTTGCAATGTTTTAAACAAAAACATGTTTTCATTCGACAACGGGATTAATTTTAATTTAATTTCTGCAACTTCTGTGTATTGAATTTGGAAAAATGGCTTCCATATTTGGAATCAGTGGACCAAATTATATTAATATAATACTTTTTATTTTTATGCTTTATCAATAGTAACAACGGTAAATTTTAATTACCATAACAAAAGGAAAATTGGGTAATCAAGGGTAAATATAATATTATAAATTTTTTTAATACTTGAATTAATACAATTTGATGATTATATTTCGTCATAAGTAATATTTGGGTCGAAATGGAATCCATTATAACCCACTTGGAGGTGATTAAGACCTTTAGTTTATTTTATTTAAAGGAAAGTGAAATATGTCTCACTCAACTTTAATAATTAAAGTATTTTTAATATAAGTTTATACAGAATACAAATTCGGTTATAAATAATCATTTGAAAGATAAAATGTTTTTCTTTATCATGGAAATTTATTTGTAATTTTTACGAGTTATTTAATTACCTTATTATCTTATACATTAATGATGCAGAAATTATTTATTTAGTGAAAAATCAATTATATAGTTTTTTTTGAAATAGTAATACATATCAAAAGGCCCAAAAATCTGCAAAAAACTTATTAGTAGTGTATATATAAACCCTAATAATCCACTTGCCAATTTTCTGACTATTTGGATCGTTATTATGGCAATTATGAAACTTATAATATTTTATTTTAAATGATTCCAAAGTTGTCACCTTCATAATTTAATAATGATAACAATTTACATGTTGATATTTTAAGATGATAAATTCGTGTAAAATTATTATTATAAAATCTTTGATATTTATCTTCATGAAAGGATTTTGTTTTTAATTTTTATGCAAAAGGTAAGTATATTAAATAATTATACAAAAATGCTGTACTAATTATTTTATTAAGGGATATACCAAATAAATTGTTTTAAAAATATTAAAATAAATACAATATAAACTATTAAATGTGCTCCACGAATTTTCAAGAAAAATTTGACATGTTAGGAATATATTAAATATTTTATTTTGAATATATACTCTGTGTAGATTTTATTTAAATTCAAATAAATGAATAGTGTCAAAATTGACACAGTTTTTATTTTATAAAAATAACATATTATTAAATTTTTTAAAAATCACAAAAATATTTAAAATTTAAAAATTTAATTTAATATAGTCTTAAATGTAATAAAGTTTCCAATTATGAAAAATTAACAACACATAAGTGATTATTTATAACAATTTTATATTTAGAAATTTATTACCACAAATAAACATAAATAGATTAAATAAGGATAGATCAAAATGATAAGGTTTAAAATAAGATAAAAAACGTGTATAAATTTTATTGGTTGATGAGAGAAAAACCCTATATCATCTAAGATTCTAATTGAGTCATTTTTGGAGGTTTTTATGTGTGTTTTGAATTTATATTAAACTAATATTTTTGAGGATTCCAAAGGTGCCCCTCTCCTCCCTTATAAAAGGGCACCTCTTCCCTCTCTTCCTCAGACCACATTGAGCCTTCAAGAACGGCCAAACCCTACCAAATACTCTTAAAAACTTCCCTAGAAACATCCTAGAGGTCCTGGTCTTCTTCAAAGACCAATTTTAATGCCCTAAGAGGAGGTCTCAAAGAGCTGCTTCAAAAAAGAGGTAATATCTGTTACCGATTCATTCAACGTTATTTCTTCTTCCAATTCATCTTCTTTAGTTTTTTCATTATGAAGTAATAACATCAGTATCAATAATATACTTATATGTTATTATAAGTATTAAAAAACCCCGTTTCACCTTCTATCCATCCTACGGAAAACGAAATCACTGCGCGTGTGTACGTAAAGAATAATGTCTCCACACCGTGGTGTAATTTGTTTTTTTCAACACCACCATACTTGGATGAGTATAATGGTGTAAGAATAACTATACATAGTTATTAAAACATAATAATGATTCTGATATATTGTATCGCCCACTCCAATTCAATTCAATAATTATGGGAACAATATCATCGCTCGTACGTACATACGGACTACCGTCTCCATGATGCGATGAGATTCATTTTCAATGATTAACCATTCATGAATGATTATAAAGTATATATAACAAGTAATCATGAAATATATGACATAATAATGATACTGGATTTATGTATATATATATATGTATTTCATCCAATTAATTCCCTTCAATTCAATGAGGAAACGAAAACAACGTTCATGTGTACGTACGGCCTACCGTCACCATGAACGATGTATTTCTATCCATTTATCGATCTATTATATATACATATATTTTGAATATATATTATATATAAATCATGTTTTATATTCTGGGATTAACTAATCATGATCTCAGTAATCATATGAATAATTACAAGTCAAAACACAGACGACAAATGAAACGATTTTTCCCAAAACGCTCTTTAACATGGAATTTACAAAAGAACGGGTAATATAAATTAATAAGTGAACCATATAAAATATAATAACAATGAATATGATTCTGTAATAAGTAAATAACATTATTTAAATCATTATACAGGGGGTTCGAATACGTACGAAGCATATCCGACCTAAGGTAAGGGATAAATTTTCAAATCTCATTTTTTATCCGAGATTGCTTATTCGTAAGTATTCACTAGGGTTATTGTTATCATCCATGTACATGTTTTATAAAAGTGCTTACATGTATGTTTAAAGTCATTTTTTACCATTTTTTTACTTTTAATACATGGTATGTATGGAATCCTTCTCTTTTTTTAACCATATGAGGTACTTTTTGACTTTTCCGACAAAAGTACGAGGAGAATGCTATTTTTAACTTATACGGCATGAACGGATTTTTAATATTTTATAAAGCCTTATTTTCATGTAGCTTTCTCCAATATATTTCATGACTATTTTCAATAAAATCCTTTTCATTTAAAATTGCATGGCATTTTGTGAAAAGAAAATGATTTTGAAGATGTAAGGATATTTTCCAAAAGAATTCATTTCAAGTGTTTTATCAAACCCATTTTCCATCTAAGGAGACGTTATTTCATATGTGTATGTTTCAAGAATAATGTCCCTATTAATTACATGGTTTCAATTTTCTTATTATGAAATTATATCCATTTCTTTGATATGGATTATGAGATGATGGGATGATGTTTATGAAAACCATTTTATTTATTGGGTTATTATGAATGATGTATGTTTATTTTGAGACACAAATTAGATTGATTTCATTATGAGATGGGTGGGACCTATATCTCCCTCCAATGCATTGGGTAAAGATTTATATCTCAAGAGATAGACATGGCTGGAACGCCATGTTAAACTGGTTCAGTAATACAAGACTGGAACAAGGAGTGAACTCGATTCAGAAAGGGACTTTGTCCACTAAGATGGTCTTGGCAGCAATGCCTTGGCTACTATGGAAATAAAAACATGTGCTTAATGGTTTCCGCAATCACATGTTTTATTCCCATCCTATATTATCATGCTTAATGTTTCTTTATGGTCTATTCCCTACGTACTTCCATGTTTTATGTCATTGCTCACGCTTTTGAGGTTTAAACATTATGTTCCTGTTTTTAAGTTCAAATGTATATGATTTGTTTTATTTTATCCATACTTACCCATAATGAGCATTTGAGCTCACCGTTTATATGTTTTATTTTCCCCAGGATATAATGATAGGTTTTAGTTAAGAAAAAAATGGGGAATATCCATATGGGAGATGTTGAAGATCATTCAACAGGATTAGATGTTTATATTCCGAGTTTCCAAAGACACTAAACTATTACGGTCCTTGTGTGTCTGTTTTTGTTAGGTATTAAGTATTACACAAGAGTAATGTAATTTCAATGTACGTCAAGATTCAGGTCTCTACAGTTGGTATCAGAGGAAAGGTTTATTCAACCTTTGGAAACTAGGATTCAAAAAAGTTAGTGAGATCCCTAGAGATATTTCAATGGTATGTCTAGGGATTTCCCTAAGGATAAGTATAAGTATAGGATATAGTCCTAGAACTATGGTAAAGATCTTAGAATTTAACCTAAGATGTTAGATATTGAGGGTAATCCCCCTTTACTATGTTGTTTTCCCTAGCATGATTTTTGCCTATCACACTATTCTTGTTGGGTTTTAGACGATGGCTGGAACCTGAAGGAACCGTGTTGATCAATGTAATGGACAATGAAATGATTTTCCTCCTGAACAAACCAATGTTATGGGAGATGGAGTTGAAAATCTGATTACTATACTTACACAAGCTATTAATCATTCTGGACATCCAAATGAGCAGAGAAGGGAACAATATTCTATTGAGTCCTTCATGAGGCAAAGTCCACCTTCTTTCAGTGGGTCTTCTGATCCACTTGTTACTGAACAATGGATCAGTACCACTGAAAAGATATTTTCAGTTCTTCAATGTTCTGAACATGATAAATTCATCTTAGTAGTATATCGTTTGGAAGGTGAAGCTGATCAATGGTGAAATATTATCAAGAATACGAGGCCAAGAGATGAAATTGAGTCCATGGAATGGGACGAGTTCAAGAACTTGTTTTTCAGTAAGTAATTCCCTCATATTCTTCAAACAAATATGGAAAAGAATTCTCTTTAGCTTAAGAGAAGGATGATGAATATTTTGGTATATAAAAAGCAAATTTTACACGAATTTCAAGGTATGCATCTGGCTTTATCATCCAACCTGAAAGTAAAGTTGATCGATTTTTCAGTGGATTAAAACCAAGTCTTTGAAGGGAATTAGCTATAAGAGACTTCAGTAGGTATGATGAAATTGTGCGTTGTGCTATCAAGGTAGAACTGGAAGTTGGTGTAACATATCCATCTCATGGTTTTGACATTAAACAAAAGATGGAGTTCATAGAGAAATCTCATAACAATGGTGAAAAAAAGATGAATGTTTCTTTATGCTCAATGTGAGGAATGAAGCATGGGGGAGATTGTCTTAAAGGGACTAGAGAATGTTTTAAGTATGTAAAAGAAGGTCATCGAGCAGCTGAGTGTTGAAGTAATGGAAAAAGGGTTACTAATGATAAAGAAAAGACTACATATAATTCACCACAAACACTTCAATGCTTCAAGTGCAATGAAATGGGGCATTATGCAAATCAATAACCTAATCCATGGGTTAATGATGATCGACATGAGAAACCACTTAGGGAAAAGGATAAAGGGAAGTCACATGCGATCACTATTGGCGATGTTGAATATGAAAATGATGTGGTGGAATGATTAAGTGTTTATGTAATGGGATTCCAAAATAATGTTGTATATAGTATCGTGGAATATTGGAATATTTATGTATTGGTATATTGTGGTTTTCAATAATTTTATGGTACTGGTAACCATGAAAATTGATTCAAATATTTTGGAAGGCACATGATATGCACATAATAAAGGGATAAAAAGATAATGAGATTTTTGATTGTATTCATGAGCTCATGATTGATATAAGGACTAAGTGATATCATGGTTTGAGTATATAGAATTTTGACAATTTTGGTATGTGGAAATTGTTAACTTTTAACTACATTTATGTTTTCACTAAGGTTCAATGGGTATTCATTCTTCAAGAGAATACTTGAATAAGGTATTCACATGATTTTAATTTGACCAATAATATATATCTTATGATATATGGGGGATAAATGATGGCATTCACATGATTGTTATGTGACATTTCAAGTAATCATTTTCATTATACTATGAGCGTGGACCGAAGTATTTTATTTAAGCCTAATGATTGGAATTGATTATGTTGGACATTAGTTAGTAATGTTTAAAGATAATTTTTTTTCAATATTATTGATGGGATGTTATATTAATTTAGTTTTAGAAAAAGGACATCCTGCAGGATGAGCGATAGCCCATCGCGTCGGACAAGACTGTGGGAATCGAACCCCCAACCGAAGTGCGACTGGCCTTTATCGCCTACCACTGGCCTACAGGAAGTCCCTAGTTAGTAGAAACTAGTTTTATTTTATTAAGCGGTATGATATATGAAGTATAAGTTCATTTTTTGAACCATATAAGATTTATCTAACCATAAGATGGACTTATAACTTTTTCAAACCTTTTGTTTGAAATAGATGGAATGACCCATCATTCTATCACATGATCTACTAACACATCACAAATAACAAATTCAACTTCATTTCATTAAGGGATGAAGTGGAAATTGTTCAATTCATGAACAATAGTGAGATTGTACCATAATCATGTAAGTGTTTCTTTTAATTCATCAACTTTAGGGAAATGATCTTGAAAACCAAAAATGATATCCCAGTGCCCTTATATCCGATGAATCAGATGGTACCTTAGGTCATCACAAATCTATGGCTTTGTGATTGTTGGCTTTTTCATAGCCATGTCCTCTTCCACTCACCATCAGAACATGATGGTTAGATTTTTCTTCCATATCCATATTTTTACCTATGATCTCTTATATGGAAACCCAGTGATGAGTTACTTTGAGTAATCATTACATTTCATACTTTAGTTTTTAAAATTAACTTTTAGTATTCCTTTTTATGATGTGGGTTCTTATAAATAGTAAAAGATTTATATCCCCGACGAATTTCTAGGGAGAAATTCAATTTAAGGGGGGTTGAATGTAACAACCCGCAATTTTATAAGATACATTCTTTTTAATTTCATTCATATCTTCTGTTGTACGATACACCAAGATTATCTTTCACTATACGCAACACCGTATTAGCTTGCAGTATACACAACACTAATCTTGGGTCGTGTTACACACAATTTCATGTTTGTTTGATATTAGTTATTCTACGCAACATTGAGTATATATATATATATATTAAATTTATAAATGAAATATGTTATTATTTTGTTATACACAACAAAAAAGGAGTCTTTCACTATACACAACCCTAACTTGGCTGACATTACACGCAATCACGACCTTCTTCAATAGCGTGTGTTGTATACAATACCGGGTATCACTAAACAATGATATATGGTTATAATATTATTATAAACTAGCCGTTATGAATAGTATTAACTACATTTTTAATTTTATTACTTTATTATACATCTTAAGCATTTTCTAGAACATGGTATGAGAACAAAATAATTTTTTCCGGGTAAAATAAGTATTTTTATAAAAATGCAGTATTGCCACTTTTTGATGGCCCACCCACTTTAAATCTCGTTTTTGACATGTTTATAAGTTCAATTTTACAAAATAAAATTATTCTTTGGAATCAGGATATAAAATTTTACCTTGGATAAATTATTCATATTATTCTGATAACTTTCATATTTTAATGAATAGTAAAAACACGCAATATTTTAATTAAAAATAACTTTTTTCATCGTAATAACTTATGTGGTTAACTTATAATATTGAATGGTTTTAGCATATAAATAGAATATATTTTTGCCATTTAATATAATGTATATCATTAGCATCGATTTTACATTGAGTTCGTAGGTTAAATAAATTCAATCTTTTGCAATGTTTTCAACAAAAACATTTTTTCTATCGACAAAGGGATTAATTTTAATTTAATTCTGCAACTTATGTGTATTTAATTTGGAAAAATGGCTTCCATATTTGAAATCAGTGGGTATAAATTATATTAATAGACTACTTTTTATTTTTGGGCTTTATGAATAGTAACAACGGTAAATTTTATTTACCATTGTAAAAGGTAAATTGGGTAATTAAGGGTAAATATAATATTATAAAAATATCATAATACTTGTCTTAATACAATTGGATGATTATATTTCGTCCTAAGTCTTATTTAGGTCGAAATGGAATCCATTAGAACCCACTTGGAGGTGATTAAGACCATTAGTTTATTTTATTTAAAGGAATGTTAAATATGTATCACACAACTTTAATAATTAATGTATTTTTATAATAAGTTTATACAGAATATAAATGCGGTTATAAATACTCATTTGAATGAAAAAATGTTTTTCTTTATCATGGTAATTTATTTGTAATTTTTAAGAGTTATTTAATTAACTTATTATCTTATACATTAATGATGTATAAATTAATTATTTAGAGAAAAATCAATTATATAGTTTTTATTAAATATTAATACATATGAAAAGGCCCCAAAATCTGCACAAAACTTATTATTAGTGTATATATAAAACCTAATCATCCACTGGACGAATTTCTGACCATTTTGATCCTTATTATGGCGATTATGACACTTATAATATTGTATTTTAAATGATTCCAAATTTGTCACCTTCAAAATTTAATAAAGATAACAATTTATATGTTGTTATTTTAAGATTATAAATTCGACTAAAATTATTATTATAAACTATTTGATATTTATATTCATCCTAGGATTTTATTTTTAATATTTATGTAACAAATAATTATATTTAATAATTATACAAAAATGTTGTACTAATTATTTTATTAAGAGATATACCAAATAAATGGTTTTAAAAATATGAAAATAAATAAAATATGAAATATTTAATTTGCTCCACGAATTTTCTAGACAAATTTGACATGTTAGGAATCTATTAAATATTTTAGTTCGAATATATCCTCTGTGTAGAGTTTATTTAAATTCAAATAAATCAATAGTGTCAAAATTGACTCTATTGTTATTTTATAAAAATAACATATTATTAAAATTTTTAAATATCACAAAAATATTTAAAAATTATAAATTGAAATTTATATAGTCTACAATTTCATAAAGTATCCAATTATGAAAAATTAACAACACATAAGTGAATATTTATAACCATTTTAAATTTAGAATTTTATTACCACAAATAAACTTAAATATATTAAATAAGGATATATCAAAATGATAAGGTTTAAAATAAGATAAAAAAATGTCTAAATTTTATTATTTGATGATATTACTACCCTATCTCATCATATCTTTTAATTGAGTCATTTTTGGAGGTTTTTATGTGGGGATTGAATTTATATTAAACTAATATTTTGAGGATTCCAAAGGTGCCCCTCTCCTCCCTTATAAAAGGGAACCTCCTCCCTCTCTTCTTCACACCACTTTGAGCCTTCAATATCAGCCAAAACCTGAAAACATCTCTTCTCCACTTCCCTAGAAACATCCTAGAGGTCTTGGTCTTCTTTAAAGACAAATTTAATTCCCTAATAGGAGGTCTCAAAGAGGCGCTTCAAAGAAGAGGTAATGTACGTTACCGATTCTTTCAACTTTATTTCTTCTTCCTCTTATTATTATTTAATTGTTTCATTATGAAGTAATAACATAAGTATCACTAATATACTGATATGTTATTATGTGTATGAAACAACCCCATTTCACCTTCTATCAATCCTACGGAAAACGAAATCACCGCGCGTGCGTACGTACGGAATACCGTCTCCACGCCGTGGGGTAATATGTTTTTTTCAACACCACCATACATTGATGGGTATAATGGTGTAAAGAATTACTATAAATAGTTATTATAACATCATAATTATTCTTATATATTGTATCATCCACCCCAATTCAATTCAATAATTATGGGAACGATATCATCGCTCGTGCGTACGTACGGACTACCGTCTCCACGACGCGATCAGATTATTCTCAATGATTAACCATTCATGCAAGATTATAAAGTATATATAATAAGTAATCATGAAATATATGACATAATAATGATACTGGATTTATGTATATATATATTTTTGTCATCCAATTAATTCCATTCAATTCAATGAGGAAACGAAAACAACGTTCATGCGTACGTACGGCCTACCGTCTCCTTGAACGGTGTATTTCATTCCATTTATCGATCTATTATATATATGTTTATTCTAAATATATATTATATATAAATAATGTTTTATATTCTGGAATTAAGTAATCATGATCTATGTAATCATATGAATAATTACAAGTCAAAACACAGACGACAAATGAAACGATTTTACCCAAAACGATCTTTAACATGGAATTTACAAAAGAAAGAGTAATATAAAGTCATAAGTGAACCATATATGATATCATAATAATGAATATGATTATGTAATTAGTCAATAACATTATTTAAATCATTATACATGGGGTTCAGATATGTACGAAGCATATCGGACCTAAGGTAAGGGATAATTTTGCAAATCTCATTTTTTATCAGAGATTGCTTATTCGTAAGTATTCACTAGGGTTATTGCTATCATCCATGTTTATGTTTTATAAATGTGTTTACATGTATGTTTAAAGTCATTTTAACCATTTTTTACTTTTAATACATGGTATTTATGGAATCTTTCTCTTTTTTTAACCATACGAGGTACTTTTTGACTTTTCCGGAAAAAGTACGAGGAGAATGCTATTTTTAACTTATACGACGTGAACTGATTTTTATTGTTTTATAAATCCTTATTTTCATGAAGATTCCTCCAAAATATTTCATAACTATTTTCAATAAAATCCTTTTCTTTTAAAATTGCATGGCATTTTGTGAAAAGAAAATGATTTTGAAGAAGAAAGGATATTTTCCTCAAGAATTCATTTCAAGTGTTTTATCAAAACAATTTTCCATCTAAGGAGACATTATTTCATATGTTTATGTTTCAAGTATAATGTCTCTATGATTTACGTGGTTTCACTTTTCTTATTATGAAATTATATCCATTTCTTTGATATAGATTATGTGATGATGGGATGATGTTTATGAAACCCATTTTATTTATTGGGTTATTATGAATGATGTATGTTTATTTTGTGACACAAGTTAGAATGATTTCATTATGAGATGGGTGGGACCTATATCTCTCTCCAATGAATTGGGTAAAGATTTATATCTCATGAGAAAGACATGGATGGAATGGCATGTTAAACCGGTTCAGTAATATAGGACTGGAACGAGGAGTGAACTCGATTCGGAAAGGGATTTTGTCCACTAAGATGGTCTTGGCAACAATGCCTTGGCTACTATGGAAATCATAACATGTGTTTAGTTGTCGCCACAATTACATGTTTTATTTCCATGATATTTTATCATGCTTAATGTTTCTTTAAGATATATTCCTTACTTACTTCCATGTTTTATGTCATTGCTCAAGCTTTTGATGATTAAACATTATGTTCATGTTTTTAAGTTAAAATGTATATGATATGTTTTATTTTATCCATTCTTACCCTTAATGATCATTTTAGCTCACCATTTATATGTTTTCTTTTCCCCAGGATATAAATAAAAGTTTTAGCTAAGAAAACAAAACAGGAAGATCGATATGGGAGATGTTGAAGATCTTTCAACAAGATTAGATGTTTATATTCTGAGTTTCCAATGACACTAAACTATTATTTTCCTTGTGTGTCTGTTTTTGTTATGTATTAAGTATTCTGAATAAGTAATGTAATGTCCATGTATGTCAAGATTCGGGTCTCTACAGTTCATGAGGCGATCAAAGGTGGATTACACAAGTGAAATAGTCTACTGTAATAGCACCAATAAATCATATGGTGATGTTCAAGAATTTTTGGAAAACATGTGGATCACCTTAAGATGGAATCTACCCTTAATTCTAACAATGCAATAATTTAACAATGTAAAATTGTTTTCAAATCCATCAATGAAGAATGAATTTCAACAAGTTAATTATTTAATTATTTAATTTTTATAAATAATATTTTATGATCATTTACCTAATTCTAGAGTTTTATCCATTGTCTATACTCTTTGATTCAATTCCATAGATCATGACATTTTTCATTTTGCAAATTGTGGATTGATCATCGATCATGGAAAAAATGAAAGTTGTCCCGAACACATAACACACTTATGCTATGTCTGAAATATATAAGTGGTATCATAAGGTCCCATAATTATTTATAATTATTTAAACATAATTTATGATTTATAGATTTTTTATTTTGTTTTTCAATTCATGTTTAATCATTCGTTTAATCTGAATTGTGAGATATGATTCTTTCTCCTTCATTTCCATTTGATCTAATTGATGTGATAAATTTTATGGAAGAAATAAAATTGATGTCCTCATCTTGAGGTCTAAAGGATTCTTTCTAGATAACAAAAGAGTGTATTTTGTGCAACATAAGTTACACATCCTGTAAATGTGATCAATTCATCCGGAATTAGTTCAGTAATTTATTCAATGTGTTTTCATTGATGAAACACGATGTAGTTAATTCTTACCCACTATGTTAACCTATTCATAGAATAATATGGTCAACTAGATTACACACCGATTAGACCACATACATGGCTTGTAGTTCCTTTGAGTCATAAATGGGCAGTCTGTTTTATGCATGACCTACCTAATTAGTGGCCATGTAACTTCGAGTCCAAATAGCACATATTTCCTTTCACATGAAATGTACTCCATTTTTTGAGGTATGTTTTAAAAATATAGTCACTATGCCTGTACCTTAGATAGATAGTGATAGATATACATGCCATTTTGTTTTCCTGAACATTTCGTGTACTTACAAAAGATTACACAGATTTAAAATTTATTTATTATAATGTGTAGTTCTTAAGACATGTTCTTCCTTGTGGTCATTAAGTTCATAGGACATGCCATGTGATGAGTTTTTAATATATATATATATGTATGTTTAATTAATATCTACATTTGTGTTTAGATCTTCATATCATGTGTGAGTTATAATATATTTGTTACTATACATGCATTGAATCATAACACACGAATGAAAAAGCATGTAATTAGTGTAATCATTAAGCTGATAGTACACATCATGAAAGTACAAGATAAGTCATGCATGCTATATGACACACAATTTAAATTGTTTACGAGTATAATACATATTGGGCAGATTCATATGGGTATTCATCATTTTTCATCCAATGTAAATTTAATTTACATAGTTAATTTTAAATAAATTTATTAATTTTTTTAAAATTATGATGGATGACAATACCAAGGAAATTTAGATGAGAAATAAGATAAAATAATTGTTTAATTAAACATAATAATAAATTTACTCGAATGTGATTTATCTTAAATAAAAAATAGTTAGGAATGGAATATTAGTTTTATTAAATGTATAATTTATTGCATACATGTGGATGATTATGAGAATAAACTAGAACATTGTATGATATTGGTTTCATTTAATTTTTTATTAAATTAAATTGTGGACCTTTTGTGCCCTCTCAACTATTATTATGTAATGGATTTGCAACCCAATGTTTTTATTATGTAAAAACCATCCCCCCCCCCCAATTGTGTTTGAGGAAAATCATATGTAATGGATGGGTCTCCAAAGCTAGTGGAGGTAGTTCATATTTAGAGAAGATGTGAAACTAATCCAAGAGAGATACAATGGCACATAGGTGGAAAGCTAAAACATGAACCTTAATTGGTTTCGGGTGTTTTTCCCCTTTAGTGGTTAGTTTACCAATCGATAGATAGACTAACCATTAGTAAATGCTCATGAAAATATATCTTTATTAATTTATTTCTGTCAATTTTCATGGGTATTTCATTATGGATGTTTTGTCACAAACATGTAATTGAATGAAAATAATGAGCATGCAAGATAGAAATAAAATAAATTAGATTAGTCATAAATATTATCTAATACATGCCTAATCACTTGATTAAATCCACTTAATATTAATAAGCATGAAACTAAGACAATTATTTTCAATTTATTCAAACAAGCATGAAATCTTTGAATTATATATACTAATTCAGTGCAACCATCCACTACATTAGTTAAAATAAATCCTACTTTAAATTTCATAACTATTAAATGTTGCAATACTTTTAATTATCTAGGAATTATATCATTATGTTTTGGGTTGTGTTAAATAAGCTCACATCATGTGTTGACTATTGAAGCAGGACAAGGTGTAACTGAGAGGCAATGTTTCAGAAAATCCAATTTACGGATTTGAAGATTCGGGTGTCCACTCAGATAATCAAGGAACATTGAGTTAATGTAGTTAGAATTTGGAATGCCTATATTAACCCATTACTGTTAATTGACCATCCATATTTAGGTTAATGATAAGGTTAATATGGATCCTTTCAAAAAATATTTCTATGCAACAAGATATTCAGAATCCAATAGTGAGGGCTATTGGGTATCAATAAAATTTTGGGACACTAATAAATATAATATTTATCTATCTATATAAATTATATCATATAAAGTACTAAAATCATACATATCTTATTTTTTGAAAAAAACTATAACATGACATCAATCATATCATTGTAATCCGTACTTTATAAGAAAAACCTTCTCACCAGCATAAATTTCCAAAAATGGAAAATGTGTCTATGTGTTATCCTTCACCATGAAGGAAAATTGTATGTGCTGGAAGAACTTTTTCCTGATGCTCCTGGTAATGAGGAATGCCATGAAGTGTTATTTTTATATAAAAAATATTTTAATGATTTTATTAATTTTCCATATTTCATTATATCATCCATGTCTGATGATATTTTGAAGCAACCTAAGGACATTGATTTGTATAACATGATGTGACACCTTCAGGATCTCTATCAAGAGAAAGATGTACAAGAAATGTATGAAAACACCAATGCTTTGTTTATAACCAATATTAGAGTGTCTGAATGAGCTGGGCCTCATGTAGTCAATATTATTTTCTATATTTAACACTTATACATACCAGGCATTAAATTCCCATATGAGTTGTGTATAAATATCATATTTTCATCACTTCATAAGTCCTTCTCCAATTTATTGTTAATTTCAACAAGTGAAATAATGATAAGAGTCTTTAGAAACAACTTAATTTTATTCACTATGGAGATAAAGACATGGAGTGTGATACTCTCACTGTCCTTATGGTGAATTAGAAAATGATGAACAAGTAAAAGGGTCACAATACCTATAAACAATCTAAATATCATAAGCACCATCCTTCCAAGAAGAAGAAGATCTAGAAGCAATGAATTGAAAAGGTGGTAGTATGTTTTGTGTGTGGGAAGTTGGGACATTGGAATAAGAAATTCACATATAAGATAGGGAAAGATAAAGGTTTATTCATTATCAAGTGTAATATTCCATATCTACACATTGGTTATTAGATATAGCTTGTGGTGCTCAAATCTATATCCAAATGTACGAACCATGTAGATTCTGAAATATTTCTAGAGGATATGTGGATCTGAGAACTTCCAATGGAGCGAGGTTTGTTACCCTATACATTAGTGACTTACACCTTTCATTTTGGTTTTAAAAGATTGTTATTATATACCTACGAGTACCAAGAATATAATTTCTATATCATGTATATATGTATATGGGTTTATTGTCAATTTTGTAAATGAAATTTGTTTCATTTATAAAATCAACATATGTTATGGTAATGGAACATTTAAAGAACATTGTTTTTGTATTAAATTATGAAAACTTATTTTGGGTAACTGGTAACAAATCTTGTTCAAATGACATATATGACAACTAGATTTGGCGTCACCATCTTGTTCATTGAAATGAGAAGTGTTTGATAAATATATTTCAAGATGGTTATTTAGACTCCTCTAAGATAAAACCATTTTAAATATATCTTAATTTTTACACCAAAAAATAACTAAACTACAATTTGATGGATAGGTTGAAAGCGCCACAAAGTTTCTAGTATTGGAAAACAATGATGTGAGTGGGCCATTTCCATAAGAGTCTTGAGGTGCATACTCTTACTTAATTAAATTTATTTATGACTTGAGTAGATGTGGATATATATAATTGATGAGGAATAAGTCTATGTACTTTGAGAAAGTCAAGAAATTCATGAATGAAGTTGATAATCATCATGGAAGGAAGATAAAATAGATTTAATCAGATCGAGGTGGTGAATATATTTACCAACAGTTCATATAATTTCTATAGGAGTTTGGGATTCTATCTCAAGCCACTCAACCTTACACATCACAGAAGAATGGTTCTAGTGAAACCAGGAGCCATACCTTATTAGTATGGTAAGGTAAATGATGAGTTATGTAGATCTTTCATTGTCATTTTGGGGATGTGAATTATATACCATGGAAGACACATTAAACTAAGTACCAACTAATGAGGAAAATAGAATTCCATTTGATTTATGGAGAGGAGAAAACCCCATTCTGTCACACATATGTGTCTGGGGTTGTAAAGAATTTATAATCCTTTCTCAGAAATCAAACTACCACCCCAAAGAACAAAGTGTATCCTTATAGGATATCCTTAGGAAACAAAGGGGTAATTACTATAAAACCCCACTTATATAAAAGTGACTATCTCTCGAAAACATGTATTTCATTTGAGGGAGCACATCATCATGAAGGATAGTGGGAGAAATATTTAATTCAACAAAGTTGATGATCATGATACACAATTGATGGTACAATAAAAGATTCCATAGGTCCCCATGGAAGAATTAGTTTCCCAAGAACAAGTACTACGTAGAAGAATCATTGAGGTAATATAAAGAGAGATATATAGTTTTCTAATCACCGAATATGATAACTCATTATTTGTTAACAATGATAAAACAATATCTTACTAGGAGGTAGTTGAGATTTTAGAAGATTCGAGATGGAATGAATCCATGAACTTTGAAATGGATTCCATGTATCAAAACAAAGTTGGGGTACTGGTCGATGTGCTCGTTGATGTAAATTACTTCATATATAAATGGGTATTCAAGACGAAACTAGAAATGGAATGTAAATTAAACACCTATAAAGAATGTATAATATCAAAAGAGTTTAAAAAGATTTAAAGAATTGACTAAGATGATAACTTTTCATCAATTTCTATGTTTAATTATATCATAATTCTACATGATATATTAGCTTACCATAACTATGAGATTTGTTAGATGGAAGTCAAAACTAAAATCCTTAATTAGAACCTTCAGGAAGATGTCTATATGACACTACCAAAAGGGTTTGTGACTCCAGGTGATTCCAAGATGATTTTTTAGTTGTAGAGATCCATTTATGGAATGATGTAAGCTTTAAATTCAGGGAACATTGAATTTTATGAATCAATAATTGAATTTGGTTTCATTAAGAATGAATGTGAGCTGTGTGTTTACAAAAGGTTTAGTAGAAAAATTGGTCATTATCCAAGTAGTATATATTGATGAAATATTACTTAATGTAAATTAAATATCATTCTTATATTCAGTAATGGACTAGTCAAACTAGTGTTTATCAATGATGGAATTAGGTGAAGCGGCCTATATTATAAGGATCCAGATCATTCATGATAAGTCCAAGTGGTTTTCTAGACTATGTAAAAGTACATATATTGACCAGATACAAATTATATTTTGAATAGAAAAACTCAAGAGAGGATTGGTTTAAGTGTCACATGGTCTTCATATTTCCACGAAAATGTGTCCTTAGACACACAAAAAATATAGAATGTGCATAATCAAATATGATTCAGCTATATGATCAATTATGCATTACATGTTCTGAAATAGAATTGATATTTCCTATGCATTGAGCACGGTAGGAATATATAAATCAGATTGGGGAGGTCAGTGTTGGAGTTTTATAAAGTATATTCTCAAGCATTTAAGAAGAAATAATTATAAATTTCGGTTGTATGGAGGAGACAAGGAGATGGTCATCATGGGTTATACAGATAATAGTTTTTATACAGATCATAATGATTTGATGTCATAGTCAGGATAAATTTTCTATCTCAACAAAGGAGCTGTGATTTGGACATTTTCAAATAAAAAATTGGTAGCTAAGGCAACAAAAATGTCAGAGTATATTGTGGATTTAGATGTATCCAAGGAATATATTTGGATTCATAATTTCAGCAAGGATCTTTATGTGGTACCAAGTAGTAAATACCCTTCCACATTTTGTTGTTATAATAATACAACAGTGGCTCTTGAAAAAATCCATAGTCACACCAATAAACAGAAACATACTATATAAGTATCAAATATTGAGGTATTTATATCAAAGGGGTGAAGTTACAGTAAAAAGAGAACCCATGTAAGAGAACATGGAGGAACCCTATATTGAAGGCCTATACTAGTAGAATAATGAGTATCATGTGAGATCTAGTGGACTGAAGTTTGTTAGTAGTTGACTCTAGTGCATGTGGGAGTCTGTTGGAGTGGGTGCCCTAGACCCAACATCAGTATACTTTATGATAACCTGTATTTATATTCTTGAATATTAAAAAACTTTTCATCACATCATGATTGTTTTTATGCATAATATAGTATTTGATAATAACCCAAGAGTAGTTGTTTCACTAAAAGGTCATAACAGTTATCAGATATCAAGAGAACCTAAATGTGCTACCACAATATTCTTAAATATATGTTCTATAGTCAGATGGTATCAATTGAAAGACACAAATGATACTGTCTATTAGGGATGGGGACTCATAGGACATTTAGACACCATCTCTTGGTGTATGCCCTTGGTAATATCCAATAGGATATTATGATAACGTGACTCACCTATAGGAAATATACATTTATATGTGTCATTGGACATTCCTATTTACGGAAGTGTGTACTATTACTTGGAAATTAATTTTATTATTGAGTAATAATATTCACGTACATTGATGTATTGACAAAAACTAAGATGACGAATATTCATGATGAGGTAGGATACGTTGGGTGCATCATAATAAATATTGGATTAATGAATAACATGTGAAAGTATTTGTAACTTATATTCTTTAAAGGATGTTGATAAATCATTCCCTTTAATGGAAATGATATATCGTAAATAAATCCATGTGCATTGTGGTATACAGGAAAGTTCAATTTCTCGTAAGTCAAACAAATAGACATTAAGCACATATGGATGATGGCACCGACATGGAACCTGCTTTATTTGAGATATCATGTTAAAGGGGTTATATTACATTGTACGTATTCGTATGTGGTATCATGTCCTAGTAGGATTAACTTCTCTCTCTATGGGTGCCATGGAATTTTTCTATTTTCCATCCTTGAATATTAGGCTACTTCACCTAATGACAATGAGAAAGAGGCCATGAGTGTCACATTCTAAGTGTATCCAAGAACTCAGTTAAATAATATATTATTATTTATTATTTAGCAAGTTGAATAAATATTATTCCCTAATATGGTTTAATAATTATTCATGTGTCGTTGATCATATATAAATATTTATTTGTTATTTAGTGAATATAATATTTAAATATTTTATGGTGAATAATTCTGTGATATGTATTTAATAAACAAATAGTCATTATTCTAACCTTGGTAAATATTATAGAGAAATTTCATACCAACGTAAATTGTCTGGAGAAAATTAATAAATATTGAATATTATTTTATTAAATAATATTAAATTTAAATCTCAATTTAAGTAAATTTGGAGAAATACTAAAAATAACAATATTATTTTATATGGAGTTTTACATGGATTAAATAATAATAAATGTAACTTGTGAAATAATTTTATTTATACCATTATGATATATAAAACAAATTATATTATTTTTTCAATAATACGATTCAATTTTTTTGGTTGTTTAGAATAGATTTGGAGAATCCTATCAATCCATAGAGATATCCATTATCTAATAATGCTCCCTGGAATGTAGATCATTCTTCCTCCACCACCCACTCTCATGTTAAGAGAGATCCAGGGTAGTGCTTTGTAATCGGTTCTTAAGGAGATCAAAGTTGGATAACACAAGTGATAAGATCTGCCATGATAGCACATGTGGAATCTTATGGAAATATTCATAGATTTTTTGAAAATTTGTGGATCATCATTAGAGGTAATATACCCATGATTCATACAACATATCAATAGAAGTACACATATCAGTTTCAAAATACATCAATGAATAAATAATTCCAACATGGTAATTCGTTAATAAATTAAATTGTTTATAAAAAATATGTGATGATCCTTTTATCAGGTTATGAAATTCTATCCCTTTTCTATATTCTATTATTCAATTCCATAGATCATTATGTTTTTCATCATGCAAATATCATATTGATCATCAATATTGTAAAAAAGAAGATTTCGGCATGACCCATCGTAGGCTTCTATTATTCCAAGAACCTATAAAATCATCTCTCCAAGTAATCCTTTCCTCTTATTTTTCTCTATCTTGTTGCTGGTTATAGCACCGATTATCAAAGGGATTGGTAATTTTTTGGTATTTTCTATAAAACCTTTTTAGTATTTGGTCATTCCTTGACTTCTGTAGGCAAATGTTATAGTTTTCAATCCCCATTGTCAAAGGTGGTTAGGTTTTCTATGATATAGAGGGGGGTGGATCTGTTCATTTGTTCTAATTTAATGAATTTATTAGTGATCATATTTATTCCATATTATTTTAAATGGAATTTCATGGGTTGAAATTTAATAGAGAATGGGATCATGTCTAAAAAGTTTTTATTATCTGAAAATAGAATTATCTTGATTTAAAATTGGAAATTGACTTTCAGACCCTATGGAATATGGTCTTGACCTTTGAATTGTTTTATAAAAATATGTTTATAGTTTTTATAATAGAAGTTGAAAAATTTTTCACTGTGGGAACCTTTGGTATATCAAAAAAGAGACACAAGTAGCCTTAATGTTTGTGACACCACTAAGAAAGTGACCTTTTATATTTAGATGGTCTACAAAAGGCCATAATGATAGTTTCAATCCAAGTTTAATTGTTGTTTGTGCTTGTGATTGTCTAGTATGTATTGTCCCACAGGCTAGAGCCTACTCGATAGATGAATTATTGTTTTTGTTTGTCTATTACATGATAGTTTATTCCATGAATGCTGGGTCACATGTATATTTTCTTTTGGTACCATTACCTACTATATTTCTAGATTTTAAAAAAAATAGCATGAAATTTGTGAAAAACTACATGATGTTTTGAAAAAGGATTTAAAATTGAATTATTTACAAAAACAATCATGTAAAAATGTTTTATTTTAATGATTGAACTTGTGAATTACTGTTATTAGAACATGTAGAGATCTGTTGGTTCTAACCTATTGGGCCTTGATGTTCACACCCTACTTATTCGTGTCGGTGTCTATAGACATTTTTTTTGGATTCCATTAATGGAAAGTTTTATTCATTAGTGATGCTAGTATTATATTTAAGTAGTTGTTTATTTTGGGATAGTTTTGTGATGAATCTTGGTCACATTGATACATGTTTTTTATAATTATCATGTTTTTATGGGTTATCCATTTTGGTCCAGTAGTTTATTTAGTTAGTTTCCTCATAGTACTCTGGTTTTATGTCATGTATTGATGATATGAAAGGGTTTTTTTGTTTTCTCTATTTTACCCCACCCCATAATGGTCTACCTTGACTGTTTTGGTTAGGTCAGGTTGGAATATTATAATTTTTTAATAGAGCCAGACTCAGCATGAAGTGTGTTAGCACTGCTAGAGTTGTTTCAGTGTCTTGGGTAGAGAGGAGTAGGATCAATGAAATTCGGGTAATAGGTGGGGACATGGGATTCAAAAACATACTCTTATTTCTAAATTTGAGTTTCCTTGGGTTTCCAGGAACATCATTACTATGTATGAGATTGAGTGTTTAGGATCACTTGAATAAATTTTATGGGAATTTATTTGATTTATCTTATCTACAATGTATGCAGACATGGTGTTTCTGAGGTTATTTGAATAAAATAAGTAGTAATTTTTTTAGTGACCTATTATTTTAAAATGGTGATTCACTTTTTTCTTAAGACTCATAACTTCTTTAAATTATTATTTTTTTAAAATATAGGTTTGGATTCATTTTCATAGTTTGATGGTTTTAGAATTTTTCTCATGGTTGGTATGTTGTTTTCTTTTGTCTAAAAGACAATTCCTCATAGAGGATATATTCAAAATAAAATAAGGGAATTCATGATGTAGGTTCTACAGGTAGATACTCTAGGGGACCCTTCTATATTTGAATTATCTATCAGTACCATTTAGGCAATTAGGTTAGTGGAGATAATAAACCTAGGATAGACAGTAGACCATTGTTTTGAATTTACCAAGAACCATCCAGCTATCATCCATGGTGGCAATGGAATACAAGACTTAGAGGAGTGGGTAAAATAGAATAATAGTATCATTAACTTTTTTTAAATCTCTTAAATATTCATAGGTTTATTTTTCAAAATATTTTCTTTATGGACCAGGAAGAAGATGGTGATACTCGATTGGGGAAAGCTAGGATGCATGAAAGAGTTACCAAGGTATCGTGAAATAATATTTCTAATTTGTAGTTTTATCCTGATACATTACATACAGAGAACAATAGGTAGTTTCTACATTGGAATAGGGGGATCACACCATTATGGAGAACTCCACCCACTTTGATGAGTTGGTGCATTGGGCATGAGGTATTTTTACCAATGATAACCTGAAGACTTTGTGGTTAGAGATGAGGATGAGGATTGATATTCTATTAATGCCCTTTTTTGGGCCTTATACACATTTTGGATGTAGTGTATAATGTATCATTGGTAGTTGTAGTCATATCTAGGAGGATATTCTTGGATAGAACTTCAATGGGTATAACGATTAACTAGGGTGCTTCTTCTAGCTAGCGAAGACGGTGAAAGTGTGGTCAGTTTTCTACAAGAATAGTTTCAGGGTAATATACATGGAATTAATAGGTTATTTACAACCTGTGTGGGAGGCGTGGTCATACCAGACCTCAATGTACAGAGTCTCCAAAAAAATTTCATCATTGCGGGCGATTTAGCCATTTAAGGCATTTCTCTAATAATTTTTCTCTAGGCAGTAAGGTGAGATCAACTTTCACCATGGGTTTACAGGTTTAGTTTGATGCTTCCAAGGGTGGTGGGTCTCATTCTCATAATAATGGGGATGTAAAAGTTGCTATATCCATATAGATTTACTTATCCAAGGGTACGATAAAATAATTTGAAGCAAGGATATCTACTATTAGAGGTAAAATGTTTATTTCATAAGCTATGCTTATAAATTCATTGATATAGGTGATAATCATCTTCTATATAATAATATTTATTTTACATATTGGGTTTTCGATTGGAGATTATTCCATTATTGTTGGATATTTCCACATATTTGGGAACAAGGTTTCAAATGTCTCACGTCTTAGATGGTGATCATAGTATTTTATTTGGTTTGGGATTTCATAGTGATTGTTGGTGAAATCATTGACATAGTAATTATAATGTACTAGAATGTTATTATAAAGGCCTAGTAGGTTGCTATTTTCATCGGGTTTAGTTCTTATCTACTGATGGGGTTACCCATGTTTTCTAGGGTGAGTTGGACTCCAGATCAGAAAGGTCAGTGTATGTTGTTCTATATGTTGGATTAATCTCATTCTAGTTTCCATGAATGTTTCTTGATAGAGTTGACCCATTATTGGATGGTCAACTACCTTATTTTGTGTATGCATAAAATGTGGGTTTTTCTGAATATTTTTTTCTGGTTTTCCACCATAGAGAGTGGTTGATTTTTACATTGTACTATTACATGGAATGATTCCCTTTTGTATTCCATTTTATTGAATGTCACCTATAGAGTTGTTGGAACTTAAATTCCAACTCGAGGAAATGGATGTTAAAGGATTTATTCATCCTAGCGTGTCACTCTGTGTTTCACCTTTTCTCTATTATATGAATACAGATGAATGTTTTAGAATTTTTTTTGACTATCAAAATTTGTATTGTGTAACCGTTATGAACAAATATCCTTTAACTAGGATTGATGATCTTTTTAATCAGTTAAATGGGGTTGGTTGGGTTTCTAAGATATACTTGTGGTTATGGTACCAATAGTTAAGAGTCCAAGTAGTAGATATACCAAAGATATAATTTCATAGTCTATATGGGCATTTTGAGTTTATGGTTATGCCATCTAGATTCAATAATTTTCATGTTTTATTCATCTATTTTATGAAATAAATCATTCATTGGTTATTGGAATATTTTATTGATGTGTTTTTGGATGATATCTTTGTATACTCTAAGTCAGAGGAGGATCAAAAAGGCAATTTGGATATCATTATCTCAATATTTAAGGAACATAATCTGTATTGTACGCTTTCTATATGTGAGTTTACGATTTGGAAATAGGATTTTATGGGCATGTGATATCTAATAGGGGTAGCTCAGTTGATCCTCTAAAGGGGTAGGCATTTATTTCATGAGAGAAGAATAGAAACATGTTTGAGATTTGAAGATTCTTGGTTATGGAAGGTTACTATAGAAACTGTTTTCATGGCTTCTCCAAGCTCACATATCGGATGACAGCATTAACCCTTAAGGTTGTATTGAATGAATGGGATAACATGTGTAAGAGAGATTTTGTGCAACCAAATACGAGGTTTACTTTTGAAATAATGTTGATTCATCCAGAACTAGGTTTTGGCTATGATGTTTTATACAACGCTTTTGCTACGGGTTTGTAATATTTTTTAATGAGGGGGTAAATATTGTTCCTTATGGTTGCTTCCAGCTACACCATCATGAAAAGAACTACCCTACCCATGATATTGAGTTGGAATCTATTAAGCATGTACTCAAAACATGGTAGTTTTCTCTTTAGAGAGAGTATTTTGGTATATTCTAATCACAAAATCTTGAGGTATATTTTCATTCAGAAAAATATGTATTTGAGACAGAAAAATTGGGTTGAGTATCATCAGGAATCCTTGTTGGATGTAAGTGGTAATTGGGACAGGTGGACCATCGTGACTTATATATTCCCCAGTGGGGGAGAAATATTGAATTAAATGATAGTGATGAGGGACCTGAGCACATGGTGGAGGTATGAGGACACCATGGAATCATGCATGGGGTGTGCTCAAGTATTCATTAATTCCAATTTTGATTCACTATGAGATAGAATAGAAATGTGACTACTACTTATTCTCGTCAAGAGGATCTGGGTGAGATGGTCCACTTGGGGGATAGATGATGCTAAGTATCACCTCTACATCACAGTGAGGATATAGTATAAGTGTTGGTTTATTTATTCCGACCCATTAAGATTTCTTCTGGGGTGGATCTGAAGCAGGTATGACCAGGGGTTATGGAATATTGGTTATCACATTACAACTCGTTTTTTGATATTATGTTTATACACATCCTAAATTTATTATTATTAGGGAATACACTTGTATACTTGAGCACATTAGGTTATTGACACATTGGTGGTGTCCTACTGAGTCTTGTACTCACACCCTACTTGGGAAATTTGACGCACTTATAGATTTCCTGAATGACCTGGTGAATGGTAAGGGAACTATGTATGATGGCTAAGAATATTGAGTATAGAGCTAGGGAAGACAAAGATACACACTAAAGGACTATAAAATTATTTTATTTATCATTTTTTTATTCACTCTGAAAAGGATTTCCTCTTACAGTAGGTTATTTGTTTGTATTACATGTATTTTATTTTAACATTTCTGCATGTTTATTTTGGTTATTTATTATATATATTATTATTGTTTATTGATCCTATAACATGATATTGCGGGTATAGTATCCCCACTGAATGACTTATCACCTAAATTCGTGTTGGAAGGCTCTTGGTTGTGATGAGTGTTGTTATAGATATGATAGAGGTGGTGTAGTTGATCTAGAGGAATTGATCACTACACAATGTTTTCATAACCGTTATATGGACCATCAGAATCAACCACTAGAGTTTGAGGTTTGTGATCAAGTATTTCTTAGAGTTTTTGATCTCTTGGTTCATTATTGTTCATGTAAATAGGTTATGTTGACACTGAGGTTTTTGGTCCCTCTTGAGATCATTGAGATGATGGGGAGGGTTTCATATTTGTTTTTCATACCATGTGTCTTGACTTCAATGAATGAAATGATGTATGTTTCTTAGTTCAGGAGGTATACAAAAGATCTTCCCCATGTGATTATAATAAATGATTTTTTTCTTAATCCCTAAAACAATTATGTTGAGAAAAGAGTTTTGATTATAGATTTCCATGATTAGAAACTATGTGGTAAAATTATCTCCTGGGTTTAGGTACTATAGTAATATGGTCAAGATCACTATGAGATGTGGGAGCAGGAGTCATTGATGAAGCAATAATGGCCTACTCATTTTGAGGATCCATGGTCATGATCTATTTCTAAAGACCATAATATTTTGAGGTGGGTTGATTGTAACACCAAATTACCTTTCTATTACATATGTTTTGATCTTGTCTTTGGTTTCCCTTCTTTGTTGGGTGAGTATTTTCAGCCCGAAATTCGAAGCATTCAAGTAATGGTGAAGTCACATATTTTTTGGAAATTCAACTTTTCTAAAGGATATTTCTACAATTTCCTGGGTAGTTACACGATGTATAGTAGGGTTTCATGGCTTGTAATTCTAGATAGACTAATATTATGGGTTTAATTCATTACATGATTTCTTTACACAACATGTAAAGTTTAGATGTAATGTAATGTGAAAATTTGATTTTTTTTAATTAAAAAGGCAACGTGTTTTTTTGATATAACATAAACAGAAAATGTTTCATGACTTATAATGGAATAAAATCTATGTAATTATTTGAGTTACTATTTTTACAATGTTGTTTGGGTGTTTGGGGGATCAGTTCTTCTCGTAGCCTTATCCACTCAACCAGATCTCTAACCCCATGAGATTTTTGATGTCTTCCTTCCATCTTGTTTAATTCTTTCAGTGATTGATCAACATGGTGAGGAACATTTCCTCTTCAGGTAAGTCATTCCTTTTTGTCTATCTCTCTCTTTGGGGGTTTTGGAACCATTAGTTATAAGAATTGTTAATTTTTTGGTGTTTTCTACCAATACTTTTGAGTCTTTGTCCTATAATTGATTACCATAGGCAAATTTTATGGTTTCAAATCCCCACTATCAAAGGTAGTTAAAATTTATTATACTGTTGAGTCATGTGTATACATTTAATTATTATAAATTTTCCAATTTCTTGTTGTTCGCATAGAGTCCTTGAAATTTAAAATAGAATTGCATGTGGTGAAACTGAAAGGGGAACAAGTTCTCTCTGAAAATAGTTTTGTTCATTGAAAATGGAATTTCCATGATTAAAAATGGTAAATTGACGTTTAAATCCAAAATTATATTAGCTTTTCCTTGAATTTGATTTATAAAATTATGAGCATGGATTTTAAAATAGATATTGAAAAACATTACACAGTGGGAACCGTGGGTATGTGGATATAGAGACACATGTAGAATTAGTGAGTGTGACCCCAATAGATGGTAACCTTTTATATATTGATGGTCTACGGTAGTCCAAAATGTTAGTATAGATCCAAAATTTTTATTATTTTTGTCTCGTTAGGGTCTAGTATGTATTGTCCCATGGTCTAGAGCCTGACTGTTAGCTGCGTTATTGTTTCTAGTTGTTTATCAGATGATAGTTTATTTCATGGATGTTTGATCACATGTATATTTATATTTAGTTATATTTACCTTATTTGTTTTTATTTTTTGAAAATATAGTATATCATTTGTAAATAACTCAAGGATTGTTTGAAAAAGGATTTCAAATTGATTTTTTATTATAAATATTGTAAAATTATGCGGTTTTAAAGCGTGGTATTTTTCGTTATTATTAATAGAACTTGTATAGTTCTTTTGAAGGTATCCTTATGAGACTTGTTTCTCACACCCTAATTTTTCCTATGGGTGGATATAGACATTGATTTTTAGGATTTGGGTAAAGGAATGTGCATTCAGTATTGATTTAGGTTTTCTTTTTTACATTACTATTCATTTTGGGATAGTTTTAAAGTTACTCGTGGTAACATGGAGACTTGGTGTTTAGAATTATAACATTATTCTAGTTTATACACATTGTCTAGGTAATTTTTTTTGGAATAATACTCTATTTGATGTCTTAATTTGTTTGTATACAAAACTTTTTGTGATCTATTTTTCTCAACCCCATAATAAGCTAGCATTGGTGACTTTTCTTGATAGCTATGGTTAGTTTATTCAAGGATGGATCATGGATGAGGGAATCAACCATGATGTTGGGACACACTTTGGTGTTGTTATACTATACTTATTTTGGTTATTCATTTAATAGTTTTCTATTATTTTGAATGACATATATACTACTTTGGTTTATAGTCATCTATTCCTTGTTTTAATTCATCATGTGATGTTGGATGATTTTTTTATTGTATTTTCATGGTAGATATTTATCATCATTTTTATGTTGTTAATTTATGTCCAATGTTGTTCTTAATTGATAAAGAGGGTATAATCTTCCCATATTACAAATTAGAACCCCACTGGTAGTCAATAGATTTTGGTATATGGGGAGGAATTCCAAAGGTCATGTAGAAAACTAGGTTGGGGTACCATCATGTGTCACTTGGGTTTGGATTTCACACTTTACTATGTGTAATAAATTTATAATATTTAAAACATTAGAAGAATTACAAGTGTATCGATCCCCTCCCTTATTAAAGGGAACCTCATATCCTTTATTCCTCACCACTTTTGACCACTCCTACTAAGCCAATACCAAACCAAATATCTCCATGAAATCCCTAAAAACATCCTTGAGGTTTTGTTCACACAAAAATAACAACCTATGGAGGCTTCATCTGTAATCCAACAGAGGTTTTGTAAATAGGAGGTATAATTATTAACCAAGTGTTTCATGATTATTTCTTCTTCTACCTCATGAAAATATTATATATCCATGATGAAATAATAACATTAGTTTATTAAATATACTAAAATGTTATTATTATTATGTTATAATAATTTTATAATATCTTTTACTATCATATGGTGCAAGATTTTTTTTTTGAACATACGTGTAAACTATTACCTCCATGAAGTGATGCGTTTTATTTCCCATCACCACCTCACATAGCTGGTCATAAAGAACAAATTCATAAATATATAATATGTTTATGAAAATATTATAATTATCAATAGATAATTTATTAATTACCTAATTAAACGTTATATCCATCAAAAATTTATAATGTTTTTCATCCATATGTGTGGAATGACACCTCCCCGAAGTAATGTGATTCATTATTCATTATTAATTTTTTTTGTTGGTAATAAGGATAGAAATTATAAGTAATTATTATATTTATAACATTTTTATGTTTATAGATAATTAAAATTGTATATAACTTATTTATTTAACATTTATAATAATAATTAAAACAACGCTAGTGTGTATGTGTGAAATACGACCCCCATGATAATATGTATTTAATAATTAATGATTACCTTCCATGAATGTTTTTAAAAATTAATTCAATATATAATAATAATAATGTTTTCTAGATTAATATTTCATATATTATGGAATCATGTTCCCTTTAATTTTAGTCAACCTACTAATTTCATTTTGGACTTATAAACCAAAATTCCTCAATGCTTATTATGTGAACTTTACGATTTTTGTAACAAAATTAAACATTGTTAATAATTATGTAAAGAGAATAATTATAATGGAATAAACATGTATTTTTTTAAATAATATAAAAAACAAATATATTTAAATTATTAATGAGGGTATACATATGAATTTTACGACTTGGGAATCAAGGTTGGGGACATTATTTTAATAATCATGTTTTAAAATCATCCATCCAAATTTTTTTCTTCCTTGTCATATTTTTAATAAATATTTTAATAATTTTTTTAATTATTCTACAAATGTTGAGAAATTTAATATTATATTATTTTTTAATATATTTACATTTTATTAATGATGAATATTTTCTATAGTTACTTTCAATGAAAATATTTCTCTTAATGTTCTAGGAATTTCATGATTTAAAATGTTTTTCTAAAGAATTAATTTTTTTCTCTCATTATGGAAGAATATAAACTATTATTTCATATGGGATTAAATGCCAATTTAAATATGTTTTTAAATTAAAGATAAGATATATGTGGTTTATTCAATCCATCATTATTGGAAATTTTATATGAATAATGGGTGAGCTTGATATTGATCTAATATAAGGTGAGCCCGATATAGCTCTCTAATACATTGGGTATTGTAATAAAAACATTTCTTGAAAGTTTAATACCATGAGTAATTTGAAATATCCAATTAATTTATTCCATTACAAGGGTTATTTTATGGGTAAATGTAAGGATAATGTCTCAAGGTACTTACATGGTATTCATGAAATTGTTTTGAAAAGAAATATTTCGATTCCAAAATTTATGAAATTGGGAATATATTTTTATGGATGGTTTATGATGTTTTATAAAATTAAAACGAATTTTTTTTAAGTATTGGTATTCAGGAGTATTATTTTTTTCCATGAAACCCATATTTTCATAATATTTTCATTTTGATTATATATAAAATGTTTAGTGAGATTTATTGAGAAATTAGGTTATTTTCTTGGAAAATTATTTCATACCGTTGTCGGAGTTAAATCAAATGAAGAAAGTTGGTCTTTATCAAGAACTAATTTGGTGAAAGAAATTGACCCTATGTGGAAATTTCTACTGTATTGTGTACTTTTTGGAATATTTATAAGAAAATATAAATTGAAAATATCATATATTTGTAATAAAGTTAATTAAATCATACAATAAAGTGTTTATTAAGGTATGGGTCATTATAATTAGTATTATAAGAAATGTTTATAAACATTTAGAGGTTTGGTTGATATTAAAAGTCATTTTAAAAAGATTATAATATATGGTTATTTTATCATGAGATTTATTTTGATGCTTTTCATGTTTATTCACCTAACACTTATATGTTTAGAATGATTTTCCGTGTATGAAAAATGGTAGATGAGTTCAATAGGCATTAGGATGATAACAATCATCTAGATCAGTAACTTGGAATGGTTGAAATTAGAAAAGAGTGATTCATATATATGTTAACTCAGTTGACACAATATGTTAATGGAGGAACCACTATAAGAGAGTGACCTGATTCTCCATAGGATAATATGTCGATTGTTGATCATTTTATAAAACAACACCCTTTGGATTTTAGAGCTTCCCTAAAAGAAGTGAAATATAAAGAATGGATTAATAATTTAGATATGACATTCTATGTTATGGGTTGTTTATAAAATTATAAGGTAACCATTTCAATTTAATATTTTTAAGGTGAAGGTGATCAATGGTGGGTTTGATTAAGAGAACTAAGGAAATTGAAGATATTTATTCGATTAAATGGATGATATTTTAAGATCCATACGGAGAAAAGAAATATCCAATGGTTATTTGAAATATATTGTAATGAAAATTTATATATTTGACTGAAAAATAGAGGGAATTTATTTCTTCTGATGATTTTAATATAACTACTATTTATGCACAATATTTAATTTAATACCATGATTTTAAAATTTATTGATTTTTATCAGGATTGAAACCATATTTATAACTGTATCTTGTTACTCATGATTTTAAAAGTTATAAGGAAATGTTTTAGAATGCTTATAATATTGAGGTAACGTTCTTATACTTTTATAAAAATAAGGATAAGAAGTCCTCATCACAGTAGGAAATCTGGAATAATAAATATTGAACATGTTTTGTATGAAATAGTAGTATTGGTCATAAAGTCTATGTTTACTTAGTTAAATGTGGTTAAAGAAAGTGTCATTATATTTTTAAAGTGGTTATGTGATATGAGTGATTCCCATTTGACAAATGAATTATTATTTAATTCTTATAGTAGTCCATTTTATTGTTTTGGAATCACTAATATGTAGAGATACCTTTAATAATAATTATTTTTGGAAGTTATATAGATTTATATAACTATATTTACTATGAAATGTGTGACTTGTGAATCTGTAAATATTGGGAAAAATCTTATTCGAGGGATGATTTAGGCATTTATATTCCTAAATATAAAAATTAGAATATATCCATTGATTTCATTATGGTATTAACCAATAAATAATGCGATAAAAACATGATTTGGATTATTTTGGATCATTTAAAAAATATGAACCTTTTTTACCTATTTGGGACACCAATTATTTGAATCATATTTTAATACATAATCATAAAGAAAAAATTAATTACATTTATTTATGAACTCCATTATATATGATCATAATCTATGGATTTTATCATGTTTTAAAAATGGGCTTCAAAGTTCGTTGGGTATTGTATTAAAATTTATTGAAACTTTTCATCCTCAATCTGATGGAAAATAGGATTGAATGATTTAAACATTTTAAGATATTATATGAGGATGGTATTTGGATTTTCAATTATTTTTCAATCAAAATATTCCAATAATTTAATTTTCTTAAAATAATTTTTTTATTCAGGTATTCGTATATGTCCTTTTAATGTTTTATATGGAAAAAAATTTAGACTATAGCATTTTGGGAAGAATTTGGTGAGAGGAAATAGTCTAGACTAGAATAGATAAAATATATGGTTTATAAATTAAAACTGATTTAGCACTACATGTATGTATAACATAGCATAATTTTTTTATGAAGATAAATAGATGAAATATAATTCATTTGATTTATTAGACCATGTATTTCATAAAACATCTCATTGTAAAGTGTAATGTGTGTTAGTTAAAAAATAAATATAAACCCATGATTCAATGGTCCTTATGATCTTAATGGAGAAATTGGGATCATTTTGTTACCAAATATCCTTACCTATTATTTTATCTCAAGTACAAGTTGTGTTTCATGTTTATTTAGTAAGGAATTACAGGCTTGATTCATCTCAGGTTTTGAGCACTGAGGTTTTATAGTTAGAAGAGAATATTCATTATGAGAAAAATCCAGTTGAGATTATAGTTCATTGTGTTAAAAAAAATCAATTAGTTTGGTGAAAGTTTTATTTAAAAACCATATGATGGAGGAAGACACATGGGAATAAAAAACTACTAGGGAGAAATAACCTCACTTGTTTAAATATTGAATAAAATTGCTAGGATTAAATTCATTTAGGTGGGGATAATTTTGAAACCTAGTTAGTCCCAAAAATACACAATTTTTTTTATTTTTATGTATTCATTTTTTCCATTCATAAATGTTTTATAGATAATTGTATATTAGTTTTTAGTGAAAAAAATGAATATTTTTATTTAAAAAAATTAATTTTTTATAAATTACATGGATTTATTTAAAAGATAAACTTCATGAATTTTGTAATTTAATTTGATAAAATTAATTTCTTAATAGATTTTAGGATATAAAATATATCATAGGATGAAAGTTTGATATTTTTCTAAAAAATAGTGATTTTTTAGTGAATAGTGATAAATGACTATTTTTGTAATATTATGGTTTCTTTTCAATAAACCATGTAATATAAGGATCATCATTATATTTTGGATTTGTTTTCAAAGTATTATAAAATAAAATTTTTTAAAAATAAGCTATATATTTTCGTTTTAGTCAATATTATATTTTCTTTAGGTATAAGTTCATATTTATTCTTAAGAGCAGAATTTTCTAAAAAAACTGTTTTTTGCTTCATTTTGAAATCTTATATTATAATTAATTTCCTAAAAATAAAAAAATAGAATCTAAAAAAATATATTACTTATGATAAATCATTATTTTAATATTTGATATTTTTTTGAGTTACAATTACTCTCATTTTGAGTAGTAACCACGGTAAAAATGTGTCACCATGGTAAAGGGTAAATCGAGTTAATTAAGGTAAATAAATTTTGATAAGAAAAAAATTAATATTAATTATAATTGGATAAATTATTTATATAATTTCAACATTATATTTGAAATTTTATAAATTTTGTGCCTCTTTACCATGATTATGAAATATATAATATTTAAAAGTTTGTAAAAATTGCAAGCAAGACACTCCCCTCAATAATAAAATGGAACCTCCTATCATATATTCATCATATATTTTGGGAAGTCTATATTGGGAAATACATACAAAAATATCTCCCCAAAATCCTTTCCAATGGATTATAGGTTTTGGTCACACCAAAATAACAACTAAAGTAATGGTATTATGGAATCCAAGGGCCTTTTTCCAGATATGGGGTATAATTGTTGATAAAAAATTTATTTTTTTCATATTATTCTTCATTTAAATATTATTTACCCATTCTGAAATAATAAAATAATATTTTTCCAGATAATTAAATGTTACTATTATTATTTTGTATCCCATTATCATCTCAATTTTCATATTATGAGAAATTAATGCATCGCCCATACGTATGTGTATACAACCACCTCCATAAAACAATTGATTTCATTTTCCATCACCACATCACATGAATGGTTAAAAATATGAAATAATTTAATCTATAACATTTTTATTACATTATTATAATTCTATAAATATATGATATTAATGAACTTTTTACCAATTTTGTTTGTGGGGATTCAATAACATCACTCACCTGTACGTGTGTAATACCACCTCAATGAACCTATTTGATTAATTTTTCATTTTTTATTCACATGTATTACAAGTAAAATATTATATATGATATTTATTTTCTATCCAGTAGAAAATAGGAACATCACTCATGTGTACTTGCGAATGACCACCTCAATGATAAAACCCATTTCATTTTTCACATCAACTTCTATAGACGGTTTTAAAAATATTTATAGTGAATATTTTTTTGTGACAATTAGTATACCCGAGATGATTTAACCATGGTTCTTTTAAACCTTAGAAAAATTATTAGTGTCATTTTAGACTTATAACTTAAACATCCTCAAATAATACATTATGAAAATAACCATTTGTAACTGACCAAATCATGGTAAAAAATAGTGGGATTAATTATAATGAATTTAAATGAAAAAGGTTGTTAAGAAATTTAAAAACTTATATATTTATATTACATAAGAGGGTGGATATACAAAAGAACAAATTGAGACTTGAGGTAAGGGTATTTCTCTTAAAATTATTGTTTTAAATTTTTTCATCAAACAATTTTCAGTCAATTTAAATGTTATTTTATATATTTCATGAATGATATTAATCATGATTAAAGGATTGATATATTTCATTTTCAATTATTTTTTACATTCTTTAAATAGTATTAAATAGAATATTTTCAACATTTTTTGTGTAAATTATTTTTAACCATTACCAAATGTGAAGAAAGAATGTTTCTAAATATTTCCAGTTTAACAACCGTTTATATCCATCATAGACTTTATTCATTATCAATATTTGAATAAAAAATTTATTTTATTTATTTTCAATAAAAATATTTCTCTCTATATTCTATGACAATTTTCAAAATTATTTTCCAATTATTTTTTTCACATATTTACCATATAACTGAAATTGTTATTTCATAGGATCTTTAATTCCAACTCAAACGGGTTTTGTGATTAAATTAAAATCTATATCAGTTTTAATCATGATCTAGTACTTATAAATTATATTTAAATAACAGGTGATACTAACATATCTTTAATGATTTTTGATCCAGATATATCTCTCCAATGAATTTGGTATGGTGATAGAGTTTACTAGTTATATAGTAATAGTAATAAATATGAGAATTAGCAAGTTGGATGTTTCCATTTTATGGATAATTGTATGGATGAATTCATGGATAATTTACTAAGGTACCTACATGATAATATCACAATAGTTTTTAATGTAAATCAATTGATTTAAAAAATTATGTAAATCTCCTAATGTTTTTAAGGAATGTTTATGATTTTTTTTAAAAATAGGTGGAGGGTTATTTTCTAATAAATGTTATTCATGAGTATTAGTATTTTCCAAGAAGTAATTTGGTTTATGATTTTTTTCTTTAAGGATTATATTTTTAAATTTCTACGAAATCTATTGATATATTATGTTATTAGCATCTAAAAGTAAATGAGTATCTGTTCTCAATTTTTTATGACATATAAGGAAAAATGTTGTTATGGAATTTTCCAGATTATTGATGGATTAATTGTTTTTTACTCATTTTTCCCTTAATATGATTTTTTTCTCATGTTATGTTTTAAAATTATTTTCAAATGTATTAAGGGTTTATATAAATGTTTAAAAATTAATTATTCTATTTATTAGAGTTAAATTAAATGAGACAAGTGTGTCTTCTTAAATATATTGTTTTGTGGAAAAAATGGACACTATGTCAAAATTTTCAATATATAATGTAGTGTTTTACATAATTATGTAAAAATATAGATGAAAAAGTTCATGGAAATGTAATAATGTAAATAAATTGTTATAAATAACGTAATCATGGCTTGATTATGGTATGTGTCACAAAAATCCATCCACTATTGATTTATTTTTCCCACACTATGTTGTTTTTAAAGAATCCATTATTTAAAATTTTCATTCTTAGTTTTATGTTCTCTATCACTATATATCTATCAGTTACTATATCCATATTAATATTAAGATACTATTATTATATTTATTATTCCTTACATTTCCTATTTTAAGGATATCTTTGTTTTCATTGTTCCATTCATATCATTTCATATAATCAAATTTAACAAACATTATATGGAAATATTTTAATATCTTCAACAATAAGGTTATTCAATTATAATATCCTAATTTTCAAGGATCAATTATTAAGGAATTTAATTATTAAAATAATTTTTAAAAATAGTTTTTGTTATCTTATCAAAATGGGTTTTATAATTTGAATTATTTATCTGCTTTTATAAAAACATAAATAAAAGTTACGTAAACATTATTAAATTTTTCACATACATTATTTACTATATTCATAATATATATGTTTCAAATACATAAATTCTATTAAATATTTTTGTATAATAATCATGTGTAAAAAGTGGAATGTTTTTGCATTTTATTCTTTTATTAATGGTTTAATTTTCTTTATATTACAATGTTACGAAAAAAAAAATCAAATGTTTTATTTAAACCTATTTAGTTAAATGAATTCCTCTAAATTATTTTTATCAATTTCAATACTATTTCATGTTAAAATCAGTCCAAATATATATTTCATTGAATAATATCTTTCACATAAATTGATATTCTATAAAATAATCCATCAATTTATTATCCTTGTTATTTTGTATGTATGGTGTGATGGAAATTAAATAAATATAAAATAAATGGTCCATAAATTTCTTATTTATTCCATAGTAATCCACTGTTCATAATCATAACCTTTCTTCCAAGGAATTTCTTTTATTAATACCAGGTATTTTATTATTTTGATTAATGTATGTTCACTTAGATATCAATACATAAATTCACTAAAGAAATTAATTTCAAAATCATGTACCTTATATCTATATTATATGAATGACTTATTTTTTATTATCTTAATTTAAGAGTTCTTAGCTATTTAGTTACTTATTTTCTCGGACACCTATTTAATTTCCTTGGGTATTTCATGTTATGATTATTGATAGATATATGTATGTTTTTATGGGGAGAAAACTTGCATGTTCATATTAAGAAGTGATGTGTGGGTCCATAATTTTATATACCTCCAATACATAGGGTAATGTTTTCATCTCATATGATTTCATATATAGAGAATTAATTGTTAACTTAGAACACTATATAATGATGTATTGGAACTACTCCCTGAATTATGAATATTATGTTTTATGTTATATCATTGCCACATTCTTCTGATTCCATGATACTATTCTATCAACTCTTATATTCCAAACAATATATGTTATTATTCAAGACATTTAATCTATTTGTTATTGGGTATCAATCTGTTATGATATGTACATGGAATTTTATTATGTTCTCATACCCATATACACATATTATACTGATGATATTTGAATTTTATCATTTTTGTTTACTCTTATACAGTATTTGAGCTCAACCATCTCATGTTTCTGTTTCCTCGTGTTATAAGGAGGTGTATTATATATGAATTGTCCAGATGGTCAATATGTGAGAATAATTTTATAGTATATTTTAAAGAATTATTATAAAATATGCAATCCTTGGATTAGTGGAAAAATGTCAATTTTATTGTAAAGATATAGATTGTATTAATTTATTGGTTTTCATAATTCTGTAAAACACAAAATCGAAAATGTATAGAGTATATAAGAGACTCTAAATTTTTTAGTGACATTATAGTTATGGAAGGTTAAGTTTATTTTTTTTGATTAAGTTGGAATCAAATATAATTTGTAATGAATATTTTTTTAGTACCAGATGTGGAAGTGTAGGTTTGAATCATCTTAGTTAGAATCAAAGTATGATTTGGATAACATTAGAGGTAAGGATTGTCTCAAATTATTATAATTTTGTACTTATGAATACCACCAAGTGACAATAATTTTAATGTTGATGAAATGTTTAATGGAATAGTTAAGCATTTTAAGTTCTTAAGTGATGGGATTTTAATATATTTAAAGATATGTCGGGAAATATTTATTAGGTTTTAGAACAAAAATATGATCGAGGTCTATATAGCCCTTAGGGTTTGTATGTGATCAGATGACAATGTAATTATTATTAATTGAGATAAATGGATAATTTATTTTAGGAAATTAATATAAGATAACCTTGGGAATTGAGAAGTAATTAGATTTAATGGAAATTTATGTTAGTTTATGAAAAAAAATTAATATATTTCAGAAATCATATATGATTATTATTGATTGATTAATATGAAATTAATTTTTTTGGGGGATAAATATGAAGTAGAATTTTGAGAGGATTTGTTTCCATTATTTATAAGTTTATAACATAGTAATAATTTTATAGTAAATTTATGTTAGTTATTTTTTAGTGATATTGTTGTTGATTTTAATATAGTAAAGATTAAGGAAATTTATTTTAAGATAAAAGTGTTTTAATTTGAACAATAGTAGAACTGAATGTATCTTTGGTAAAAATGATGGTATCAAATGATAAGAAACTTTTAATTGATTTTTATAATTAATATTTTTATTTATTATTATCAAAAATATTGTGGTTTTAATATTTGGTTTAGTACAAGATCATTAAAATGATGTTTAAAAATATATGTAACAGAACAATCCTTTGTCTCAAAACAAAAAATAAGAATATTTGGAAGAAATAGATGTGAAAAATGAAAATCCAGACATATTTACATTATAAGAGAAAAAATATTCTGTTATTATTATTGAAGATTGTGATGATGAATTTTTATTTGAAATTATATCATGAGCCCTAAATCTATTATGAACCACATCAAATATTTTCATCATTGAGAAATTACAATTATGATGAAAAAAAGTTATATATGTGGGTAGAATGTTGAACCATAAGAGTTTAGTGTGTATTTTCTTTTAAATAAATATTATTTTCAATATATTGTATCATAGAAAACACCAAAATAAAACAAACTACAATTATTAATGAGTATTAAATGTTATCATTGAATAGTAAGGTATAGATATCAATAAATCCATTAGGGAATAGATGAAGAAATAAGAGTAAATGCGATAAATTAGTTGGATTTTTTCCTTATGAGGCTCCTTTTTCTAATATAGGAAATGAGGTTTAATGAATTCATTTTTCCCTAGGTTAATATCATGTTGAATTTCAACAGTTACCACTTGAGTGGAATCATCTTTGAGAGTTGTTAAACATTATATAAATCACTATTAGATATATTCTCGATTAATAACCACCCATTACTTCCAATATATTATATCCAACCCTTATATCCTATGAGTTTATCTTGAGGGGTTTCATAAGTAAAAGTTAGGATGATATAAATATTTAATTATTAATATAATAAATTATATTTATGTTATCATTATTTTAATTTTTTATGTTTACATTTTAAATTAAGTATATACCAAAAATTTGTTGATTAATTCCTAGAAATAAATAACCAACATTAAAATTTTGAATAAAATCATTTTATGTTTAATAAACCAATTACAGAGGGAAATTTTATTTTTTTATATATTATGTATTTTTATATTAATAAAAGAAATTTATTACTATTGAATATTTATTTTCAATAAAATATCCAATAGTATATATTTGAAAACAAATTAATACTCATTTATGGGTTTTTTACTTATCATCGAATAAGAATAAATTGATTTTATGCTTCAAAATACATTGTATATGAAAAAAATTTCCTCACATTATGCGTTAATAGATTAATTTTTTTTAGATTTAAAAACTAAATTATGTAAAATTGATTTCTTATGTTTAATCCCCATGTATAAATTATGAAATAAGGTAAATTTCATTTTCAGGCATAAAAATAAGTTACCTGTGGTAAAATTTATTTTCCACAACAAGGGTAAAATAATATAAATGAGTTAATATAAAAGATATGATCAGAAAATATTTTAATAAATAGTCTTTAAATGGGTGGATGAGGGATTTATCAACCAAGATTCATCTTTTCACTCCTAATATTCAATTTTGGATCAACTTGACTTGAATATGAAATTCATTTTATATAAATTAATAATTACATACAAAAAATACACTCCCCTCAATTATAAAATTTCCCCTTCACCACCCACTTCTACAAACACAATAATACTTTTATATTGACAATGATATATTGAAACCTCTCTCCAATACATCTAGTTATATACAATAGATTATTGTCATATCAAATGACCAACCATTAAATCCACAATCCACTTAGTAATGGAGTTATCAAAAGAATTGCTATGAGAGCTTTTAATTACTTTTTTGAATTTATATTTTCTTATTATAGCACCCTAAATATATTTTGTCTATAATAATATAATGAAATCAGATTCATTTTCAAAGTAAAATATTATTTTATTAATGTAATGCCTATTATCTACCTTCTTCTCATCTATTCTAAAAAATAAAATGCCATCTATATTATGGTCGGTTCACCGCCTATATGGTTGAAAATTTTCATTTTTCATCTCCAATTTATATTGACATTTTCATTAACTAATTTAATAAAAAAATTATATGTTTATGATATGTTTAAGAACCTAAAATGACTATTTTAGAGCTATATTAATAATAGTAATAATAAATGATCATAGTAATTTTCACCATAAAAAACAATCATCCCAAGTCATTTTTCACAATTTTAAACTATTTTGGATATTATATACAAATTTATAACTCCTTTATATTAATAATGATAAGTAATTAATTTCATTAAAAATTATAGTGATTATAAAACTATTTTATAACTCCTTTGACTATCATAAAGTGCAAAATTGGTTTATCGTGAAATTTATTAACATTCACGAATAGTTGTTGTACGAAAAAACTATACAACAATTTAATGACATATATTAATAAATGGATATTGAGAAATTAATAATATATTTGAAAAAGGATATTAATAATGTATTTAATCAACTAAATTTAATAATTTTGGATATTATATAGACATACAAAGTGATTTTTGTCTTGATGTAAGAGTTCGTTTTAACTTAATTTAATTTCATTGAGTTATATTGATTCTTCTTAAAAACCATTATAATAAGATAAGTGAAATAAACCCTCTAATTATATTATATATATTTTCTATGTATTTACATTTATTTCACATAATATACTATTGAGTAATATCCTAATTCTTACATTATGATGTTTATGGGGGTTTTCATTCAAAGACTGTATTATTTTTAATTTTTTCATAAACAACTTATCTTCTCAGGAAAGAATCAAATAAAATATTCTGAAATTATTTCCTTACTATATTACATTAATTTATGAATAATTTTTGGTATAATTACCTTATGAATTTATAATAAAACCACTCTATTGTTTTTAAATCTTCCTTTCATGCGATTTTTTCTTAGTGCTACGTTCTCTATCACTCTGTATATCCCAAACTACCCCTTTCTCTATTACTATAAAGCTATAACTATGATATATATTTTTCCATATTTTCTTATTTTTATAGTATATAAATGTCGTAATAGTTCCCTTTATACTATCTCATATATTCAAACATTACAAATATTATAAGGGTTTCTTTTACTATCCTCTACTATATGTTTTTTCAATTATAATTATATTAATATTAAGGGTTCCATTATTTCAACATTTAATTGATAAGGTAAATTATTAAAAGGATTTTTACCTTCTAAAAATAGAATTTGAATTTGACTCATTTCAATGTTGGCAAAGAGACATCAATAAAAGTTATGAAAACTATTTTTAAGATTTATCTTCCATTTTTTTATCCATTATTATGAAGATTTATTTTTTCAGAAAATAATTCAATTACATGATTTTAATAATAAATTTTTAAAATTTACATTTTTACATTTTTTTATTACTTAAAGGAGATTCTTTTCTTATATTTCATTGTTTGAAAAAAAATAGAAATTATTATTTTAAAACCCATTTAATTTCATTTCTTCTTCTGAATGATTTTACACTATATAAATACACTCTCACGTTACACTCTTTTCATGATGTATTTTTTTGAGTAATATATTTCACATGAATATATACTATATCAAATAATAAATTCTTTTATTATCCATTTTCATATCTTTGTATTGTGTGGTGGAAATAAAATCACTATAAGAGAGATGATACATCATTTCATCTATCTTACCTAATCAAAATCTATTCAGAAAAACAAACTTTATTATAATGCATTTCCTCAATTAAAAACATCTATTTCATTTTTTTTATTAAGGGGTTTTCACCTAGATACCTTTATATTGATTGATAAGGTAGATTATTGAAAAAATCATTTACCCTTATTCTATATGATATAAATATCATGTATTAAATTATCTTAAATGATGGGTATTTACCATGATTGTTACTTAATCTTCTTGGATTCCCATTAAATTATGTGGGTATATTATTTTACTATTAATGATGTATTTATATATTTTTTCCTTATATAGAACAGATATACATGTTTATATCATAGTGTGATAGGAATGACTAGAATTATATATCCCTAAATGGATTGAGTAATGTTTTCATCTTAGGAGATACAATTTGTGGTGCATATGTAGTTAATGTAGAACAGTATATTATGTAGTCTAAGAAGGGAGCCTTGAATTATGGTTATAATTCCTTATTTTATGTTAAATCCACATTCCTGTAATTCCATGATCTTATGATATCTACATCTTTATGCAAAAATCCTTATGTTATGATTCATGAATAGTGATCACTATTTTACATGGTTTAAATCTATTATTATGTTTTCTATGAACTTCAACATTAGTCACACACCCATATTATCATCTTATGGTCCCTTGGAATTTTGTAATGTTATTTTTTGGGTTTACTATTATGGAGAATTTGAGCTCAGCCAACTTATGTTTTAAGTTCTACAGGTTATGGAGAAGAGTATTATGTATGAGATATCTATTTGGGTATCATATGTGTAGAGTTTTAGGAGAGGAATATAAAACTAATTTTATGTTAAGAAATAGTTTGTTTCTAAACAAATGTTGGTTTTATGGGAAAGATATAAGTTTCATTATTTAACAGTTTTCATCAATTCTATAAAACAATAAATGTAAAAGGTATTAGGTATATATTTGACTTCATAATTGTAATTGGTGTTGTAATTATGGAGGGTTAAGTTTTTTCATTTTAGTTCGTATAAAATCTAATATTTAAATAAATTTTATTAAAACTAAATATGGGAGTGAAGGTTTGGGTTGTGTCAATCTGAGGAAGTTATCACAATAAAACAAACTGGAATAAAATATATCTGGTGAGGTGGTAAAAAATAGAATTTATATCATATTTCATGAAACACATTATCTTAATAGGGATATCCCAAAATGATATATATTTTTTCGAATAAATCAGTATTTTTATAATTTATGAATCTTATTTGATTTTAAAATTTTTTGAAAACAATTTATAATTAGTGTTTGTGGGATGGTTAAAATAAAAAAATTAATACAAAATAACGAAACATTAAACTAAACAAGAATAAGAAAGAAAGGTCTTGGATCTAGGGATGGTGACTCGGGATCCTTTATTATCCATTTTTGTTGTCAAAATTCCACTAAACATCTCATCCTGTCATACCTTACATATGATTCCTTTCCTTGTGTGTGATAATTAGTATACCTAGGATGTAAGATCCTGAAAATTTATGGGGGTACATCCTTGCTTAAATTTTTGTATAACATCATTAAAATGTTCAATGAAATGTTTCATGGGAGTATGAGGATCATTGTGGGTATCCCAAGGGTTCAATATGTGAATGAGGTAGAATATGGTCCATCTAGTGAAATATTTATGGTTGTTACACAATTAGTGCTAACCATACACCATAATCATGCGTCCTAGAGGGAGTGTTTGAAGGTTGCTAAAACCATGCATAATGGGGAACCAAACCCTGTGGGACTGAACATAGCTACCTTGCATAGGTACTGAATAGTTTTTCAAACTGTTCGGGACTCCAATGAGGTTTTGAAACCTGGCCCCTCTTGGAAAGAGGGTGGTTCATGTTTGTTGCACAGTGTGGCCAACTGCTCTTCCAAACAACACACCTCTTTAAAATATTTTGAATTTTTAATTTATCCCCGTTTGTATTTAAGGTTTCAAACCCAATTCTCTTACAAATTATTCATCCAACATCTCTATTTGAGAATCCAAACACTCCCAAAATTTCAAGAGATTAATATTCCTTTATTTTGAGCTGTATGGATTTCCGTTGGGTGTAGAGTAAAGATCTGAGTGAGCCTAACTCTCCTCTCACCTCTATGTTCTAGAATATGGATTTTATTTTCATTATTATCATTATAAATCCCTAAAACATAAATTTTATTGAAAATTCTAGTTTACTTATTTTAAAGTGGCATGAGTTTGAATAGTATGTATATATTAAGTGAGTACTCTTATATGAACCCGATGCTGGTGGTCTATAAGATATGTCATATAGTCATGATGCTTTTCTGTATGTTGTTGGGATTGGATGTACTTATGCGATCAATTTTGTTTCCATTGTGGGAAATGGTAAATCAATTGATTAAATAATGAATTGAACCCCTCATGGTCCCTTTGGTATTCGTTGAGTATTATTAGATTGGGATAATGGAAACTCATGGGGTGTTCCTCTTCCATAAACATGGAATTAAAAATTTAAAGGGAAAATTGAAGGATTTATGATATATAAATAATGATATTTATGGTTGGTATGTAGATAAGGTATTATTAAATGGAAGCAATGATAAATATCTTTAGTTGGTTAAAATATCCGAAGGCTGGGTGGTGTTTGGAATAACGTGATTGGGTTGAAAGGGTCATCATATGTAAAATGGTAATTGTGATTTATATTTTGAGAAAGATTTTCACATTAATAAGTGGTTTATTAGGGAAGTAGAATGAGGATCCTCCAACAGGTTGGAAATACTGATGCTCTAGGCCCACCGATGTATTTTCTGGGTTTTGATGTTGGAAGGAGGTTTTAAACCCCTAACAAAGGCATGGGGTAAGACTACATGGAATGAGGCTGGAAGGTATGGTTTACAATTAATCATACCAAAGATCCTGTGTATGTTGTTATATATATTGTTTTGACAATTTAAGTATCATATGATGTAGATTACTTGACTCCCCTTCTATGTCATTTTTTTGATTGACATAGTTCAAAGTGAATTTGACGAATATGGGTAACCATTGCAACTAGTGGTAAATTTAAAAAATCCTAACATTCATAAATGAAGAATCATTGTTTTAAATTATTTTACATTTTTTTTATTTTACTTCAACATTCACTATCTATAAATTGGATAATTTATAAACATTTTCGGTGGTGGCCTACTATGCTGTACTCATACCCTTCTCAAACTGACCATGGGTACCTGAGTAGACTTCACTGTTACAAGTCAATACAATGGAAAATAACATGTGCATACGGATTGATTTGGGGATCATGGATGTGAATCGATGAGTTATCAAGAATTGGTGACATGGTCCACTTTGGCGATTCTTTTTCTTATATTTATTTTTTGGGTTCCTTCAATTTTCCACTATATGAAATTACATTTCATATTTACTGTTTTGTTTTTTTATATACAGATTATAGGGGAAATGATTTGTTTTTAAAATTTATTTTTTTGTTGTCTCCCCATATGTCTTATTGGACCCTCACTACTAGTCAAATGTACCAGGAATACATGGAGGTGTTCCTAAGGACATGTAGTAAATTGAATAAGGGAACCAGTTATGGTGGAACCTAAGATGGGGCATTACATATGTTATCTCTTCGACAAATGAAACATTACCTCCTTATATAGTGAAGTCTGATAATATAATCTCAATAAGTTATGTGAGGTCATTATAAAAACTACTCCATTATATGGTGTTTCATCTATGAACCAATCCCAAATCCACCATTATGGAGATTATAATAATTATAGGGGGATACCATGAATAATAAATGAATGGAATGAGAAATTAAAAGAACTACTTATGGAAGATATAAAAAATGAATTATTAATAATATAAGCAGAAAACCATACTCTCTATAATTATCGAAGACCAAATAATTTATATATCAGAAAATTAATCATTTAAATATACTATAAATGGATTTTCTTTGTGTATAAGGATTATTTTTGTTATAACGACTCATTCCATAGGATTTTTCCACGTATATTGCATCCAGTTTGTTTTTCCAAATTTGAACGCCTTTTCAATCTTCTCACACTCTTTGGAATTAAATTCTTAGAATATTCATTATGCATATATCTTTGCATTACTTTCTCTTCTTGGATTAAAAATACATATTTAATAAAAGGAATAAAAATATCTTTCATCTAGGAGAAATATGTTGAAATTTATTTATCTTGAAACAATCAGAATATGTTTACAATAATACTTTTATTAATGATCAATTACTTCCAAAGGATATTCCTGAATATTTACAGGAATTGACAAGTTGTTCACATATGTTTCATGGTTTTTTATTTTTTCATGAACATGAAAAATCATAATATCTACTGGTTCTTATACCTTTACTATAACTGGAGAGATACATGAAAGGTTGTCTAAATTCACCTTATACAGCTCTACGTGTCTATATTTTATTTATACATAAAAACTATATTTTAATTTAAAAGTAAACAATTAACTCTAACTTAGGTGAATGTTATTGTGATGTGGTATTTATATTTGAGTATTTCATCATATAGACACTTCAATAATCAAGATTATATGACACAACTATCATTTAATCTCACATAGATTACTAGGATGCAAGAAATTTAATCTAGCATGGGATCTAGTTGACTATTTTATTATAATGTATTAACATATTTAAATGATATAGTATTTCATAATAGTTAATTAAATATAATTCTATATTTGAAATCCATATTTTAATCCCACATAACATCAAATTATGCATCTTTTTCCTAATTCAATGAATGATTAATTTTATATGAAACTATAGTGGTGTTGTACCAAAGTGAGTTTTTTGAATATGTTTTTAATATATCATTATGTGCTTATCATGAATGTTGCTGAATAAAGTCAGTGATGTTTTATATAGAAATGTAATAAATTTTCCTTACAAATTTTATGAATGTTTCCCCATGAAGGTCATAAAATATTCCGCATAAAATCATATGATGCTTTACTGATATTCAAAGTTTATAATATAGTGAAGATTTCAATGGACTAAAATAATGTTTTTACATGTTTTTTTGAAAAATATGAAGAAGACATTGTTGGAACAAATTTAGTAAAAAAGTGATGGAATGTTATATAAAGTTGTATTACTGAAGTTATCATGATCACACACTGGATGATCAGATAGTGGTTGTCTTGTAAATATATTTGGATTATGCATTGTATAAATTCTAAGATGTGGAGTTTGAAGAAGTGACTATATAAAGACTAATATATTTATTTGACGTTGTACATGTTGAGATGGTATGTGAGTATGATATACTCTATAATAACAAATGAAGGATCGAAATAATATAGATATTGTATGGAGTATCTAATGATGCTTAAAATACAAGAGGGTGGTGAATTGTATACTATTAAAAATTCCATTGGAACATTTAAAGATGGTTTTGTTTAACAAGTTTAAACAATGTAATTCAAAAAACCACTAGTTCTACACACTTTCTTGATTCCAAAAATATGATTCCGAGAATGTTAATTCAGAAATATGGTTCTGGAAAATGAAACTTAATGAAAGTTCACTAAGATGAAGATTCTACCTTAAAGCATATAGCATCTTACTAAATAAGAGTACAAGTATAATAAAGTATAATATATTTATACACTACTCAACCTTACAAATGCATCAGAAAAACCTTTAATAAAACATGTAAATGTAGTAAGTCTTTTAACCCAATGAGTATGGTATCCAACAACCTTGGTTAAAGGACCCTTGATTTATAATTTCATGTAATTCTGTCTTACCCTCACCAAGGTATTCCCTCGATACGAAGATTGGAGTCTGTATTGCTATCCCCACAGTCCCTCAACTTCAAGGTAGTCGGCACCTTTTCCTTCCTAAGAATGGAAGCCCTCAACTTCAAGGTAGTCAGCACCTCTGTATTCTTATCCCCGGAAGCCCTTGATTGTACATAGAAACAATCGGAGTCGGACAAAGAAAAACTGAAAAAGAAGTTCAATATGCATGAAGCAATGAAAGTATCTATCTAGAAATTACTTCAACAGCGTGTAATATCTTGAGTCATAGAACAGTTGTGAACCCTTTCAAATGAGATCCTATTTATAGGCATGACTTCAATGGTCGAATCCCTCCTCCAACGGTCACATTTTTCCTTGATTCTCGGAGGGACCTGTACACGTGTCACTCAAACAACAGTTAGTTAGTAACTGAAAGCACTCCATCATTTTATAACAAAATAAGTGTTTGTAAAATATGGTTACATCAACATTCAGAATTTAAGGAAATATATGCTCGGAGTCAAACCAAAACTGAATTCGGAGACAATAATACAAGGATATTCGATTTCGGTTTTCTAGGAATTCAAAACCTGAACTCTATAGAATTTCGGAGTCTGAATTTCAGGGAAATTTGGAATCTAGATTCACTAGAATTCAGAACCTGAAATTATAAAGATTAGTGTCAGAGTTCATGATAATTCAGAGTCAAAACTCATAAGAGTTCGGAGTCTGTATTCAGGGAACAAAGAGTTAGAACTTGGAAAAGTTCATAACCATAATTCATATTCAGAATTTGGAGTTAGAACTCAGAAGTTTCTGTATCCAGAATTCGTAATTAGAATTTGGAGTCATAACATAGAAGTGTTCGTATCCAGAATTCGTAATTAGAATTTAGAGTCCGATCTCAGAAGAGTTCGTAATCAAAATTATGAGAATTTGTATTTAGAATTCCACTCTCTAAAACAAAATGCTTCATATCTATGTAATTGTGGGATTTCATTGTTTTGGTTTCAATACGAGTTTTACACTTAGAAGAATTATGATATGAGTAATTAAACATCGTATGGATAAATTTCCTTGGGAAAGGAAATTTTTCCTTATAGATGTAAAACACAGGGTAAAAAGAGATTTTCCTTGAGATAAGGTGTTTGTGATTTTCAAAACAAGAGGAATGGTAAAGTCATAAAGAAACCATAATGACTCAACAATCTCCCCAAGTATAAAGGAATGGGAAAGTCATAAGGAAAACCTTATTGACTGAAAAATCTCCCTCTTTTTGGAAAGCACAAACATCCATACGAAAAATAATAAAAGGAATTAGAAAATATTTTTCTAAATTAAAAAAAAACTTATCTCCCCTTTTACATTGAAAAATATGAATATGACTAACTCCTCCTTAGGCTTTGGAACTATAAGGATCGTATTCTAGATTTCTAAAATGAAGATTTTTTATTATCTTGAGTATGGTAATCTTCGTAATGGAAAACTCCCCCTTTGATAAACTACCCCTTAGGTATATTTCTTTTTTACTTATAGTTCTTTTTCATTCTACCCCTTTGTGATTTTCAAAAAGAGTCTGAGGAAATGAAAAGAAATATGCTACCTGATATATTAGTACAAACATCTATAGAAAAACGAGCAACAAAATTTTCCTTAAGATTGGATGAATTTGTTCATGGAAAAAAACAAAATATCGGATTGAGCTATTTTTCTTCTTTTTTACTTGGGTACAAGCTTCTTCACGATGGTTTTCAGCTTCTTTATCACTTTGCGATCCTCCTATGCTGACGTTTTATAAGGCTTTGATCCTATCACCTTGAGTCTTCAAGGATTCTCCCTAATTCCTCAATAGCTCGTCTTGCATCACTAACATTTCTTTAATATCAATATGGAGATTCCATTCATTTTTCCAACTTTGGAAAAGATAATTCAACTTCCCATTTAGATCTTTGACATCCTGAATCCGAGAATTCTATTCAAGATTTATCTTTTCCTCAAATCTATTTGTAAGATCATTGATTTTGTTGTCTTGAGTATCAAAATATTATTTAACATCATTTTTAAAGTCATCAATCTCTCTCAAATCTTCAACTATATTTTTTGACCAGCTCACCATTTTCTTGAAAGATATTCTTTTGGACTTGATAGTTGATATGAAAATTTATGTAATCATCCTTATTAATTATGCATCCATCCATTACTATGGATACAAAATCTGATTTCTGATTCATACTTTGTTGGAGCATCAAGCATCTAGAGTCAATTTTTGGAATGATCGGAATGGTGTCCAATAGCTTTTTCATGGATTGAATGACAAATTCTTGTCCTAGAGATGATGACTCTGAGTCTGACACTCTGCTAGGTTGTGGTTCTTCCTCTAGCTCAACAAGCTTCCTCTTAGAGGTTCCACCAACTTTTTTCTTCCATAAAGAATTTTTTGTTGGTTTTCAACAACCACTTGTTTTCCTTTGTCAGTTTTCATACTAGCTTCTTCATTTGAAGACTCAGGCTCACTCATAGACAACTGAACAACTCTACAATCATCAAGTGTTTCCTTTTCAGCTCTAGTCTCAATATCCTCAGGATGAATATGGTGATGATTATAGCTCTCTTCCTCAGATAATTTTTTCACATCCTCTTCATCTTTTTCATCAACCCCTATAGTATCATGTTTTGATGATCTAGATTGAGAAGTCTGGATTGAATTTTTTTTAAGAACTTTCCTTCGATTGATAATCTTCAACATTATTATCTAAATCATCAGTGCGACTACTGCTTTATTCCATTTCTCGCACTTGTTCACAACTTCTATCTGTTCAGAAAACTTTTATTGAACTTTTTATGGAGACCTAATCTTATTCCCCGATGTCTCAGGTAATGTTTGAACTTGGAAAAATTATGGTACATGAATTTTTTCAGATGCTACCTCAGTATCCTTCAAAAGAGATTTCAAAATCTCTGCCTCCAAAATATTCTTCTTAATCTTCTTCTTTTTGGCTTGCTCCTCAATGTCCTCAGCAGCTTTCTCTTTCAATGCTTTGGCCCTTACAGGGTATAGGCCAATCTGTGGCTCCCCTTATTTCCAGTTTTTCTTATCCTCCCTCTATTTGACAATTACTTTATCTGGATAATCTTTCTACTTCTTGGGCTTTGGAGGTGCGGTTTGAGCATCATTATCTTTAGGGGTTTCACCTTCAGCTACTAATTCATTCAATTTTCGTTTCATTCCATCTTTCCTATATGGTTCAGGTTGTTCAGCATTTTTAAGAATGACTTCGCCTCTTCCACTGGCAGATCATAAAACTATCCTTATTCTGTAGAAATTCCAACATTTAATATTTTCAAAGTTTCATCAATGAATAACATAACATTGCGATTTCTCGGCATGGAACTGTAAGGAATCGTGAATTATTCAAGACACTGAACTATCTACATGGAGAGTAGGGAACAATACATGATTATATATGCTCTTAGATTCCCATTCTTGATATTCTCTATTGTAATAAGAATATACCTCATTAGATTGATCTTCCATAGGTTTACCAAAAAATCTAAGAAATACATATCACTTTTCTTAAGAGTGTCCTTAACACCATTTCTCGGTATGACAAAACACTGAACCCATAACTGTAGGATCTGATTTTTGGTAGACATGTGGGATATATTTTCCGTCTTGACATCTGTAAGTCCAAGACATTGCATTTCCTTCACTTTTACAAAACTCTCGTGAAAATATAGCAGCTTCTGGGAACAAAATTCTACCTCCCATTCATAAGATAACCATACCAAGCTAGAAGCCTTGTTGTATGAAAGTGCATATGTTTTTCCATGAATCTTGAAAGAAATTTTTCTCTACTATCTTTCATAGTGAAACAAGCTAACTCATAAAAGTCTAGCAGCAAATACAGATACACAAGATCTTGAGCCCCTTTCTTAGAAATACAAACACTTTCCCATCCATTGAGTTTGATATTCTTGGAGAGAATGGAGTCATAATTATTGAAAAATATGGATGTACCAACCTTTCCATGTATATCTTCCACTCCGCAATTAGCTTGATAGTAGACATCTCTTGAGATGGAACTTCACCAGACATTCGGAATTGTGAAACTTTGAAAATCCAGAATGAGATTTTATAGTGGGGAAGATCTTTGAAATGTAAAATATTTAAAAACCGATGTGGGAAAACCATCATGGGTCCCCTTTATATAGGCATTGATGCGATGGTTCATCTTCCCATCTGAATCCAATGACTGAGAATTATTCTAAACAGATCTGACAGTTAAAATGATAACTGCAAGGAAAATTTGGTTGAATCTGATCATTTGAGGGTTTTAAAGGAAAACATACAGATTTAAGGAAACCTGAATATGATAAATATTAAAAATACAAAAGAAACTATCAGCAAGTAAAAGGTGATTACGAAAACTTAAGAAAGAATCATACCTTTTGGATTGCTAGGAGGATTGTTTGCATTGTGGAAAATTCTTCTTGAAGGACTTTAGATTTCGAAAAAAAATTAGTATGAAAAGAACATAGTATTCATATCTTCATTACAAAAATCATTATTAAGAAAAATATGAAAAACATCATTAGGAGAAATATGAAAAATAGCATTACGAAAAACATGAAATACATTATTACGAAAAACATGAAAACCTTCTTTTTGAAAAAAATGAAAAACTTCATTATCAAAAATATGAAAAACTTCATTATGAGAAATATGAAAAACTTCATTACTAATAACATGAAAACATCATTACGCAAAACATGAAAAAAATGATCATATATATCCCCCTATAAAAAGATGTTTATTATTGTAAGGATATTTGTTCAATAGAATGATAATAAGGAAGATTACCTTATGTTTATCATTTATAACTTCTATTTAATGTATTCAAATCTATCGGAGGGTATGGATTTTGTGAAAATATCAGCACGTTGGTCTTGCATTCCAATGAATTGAAGAATAATATCTTCATTTTATGTGTAATCCCAAAGAAAGTGATGCCCAATATCTATGTGCTTTTCACGAGAGTGATGTGCGTGGTTTTTACTATCGGAAATTGAAATTGTATTATCCCACAAAATTTATGTTTTGGTAAAACTCATACAATAGTCTGTGTGTGTGTGTTGCATCCACAACACTTGAGAAAAACAACTTCTAGCTGCTACATATTCAGCATCAGCAGTGAAAAGTACTATTGAGTTTTGCTTCTTACATGGACAAGAAACTAGTGAATCTTCTATGAAATGGCAAGTTCCCATATGTCCACATTCAATCTATTATACATCCACCAAAGTCAGCATCTGGAAAACATTTTAAAAAAAATCATTTCCAGAAGTATTAATGATTTCAAAATCCATGGTTTTCCATAAGTAGAAGAAAATTCTTTTCAATGCCTTTAAAAGATATTCCTTATGATTGGATTGATATCTTGCACATAAGAATACTGAAAACATTAATTTTTTATGACTAGCTGTCATGTAATGTAAACTACCTATCATACCTCTAATTTTTTTTTGATCAAATGGTTTCCCAGTATCATCAAGATCAAGTGTGTTTGAGGTACCAATGGGAGTACATATACTTTTAGTGTTGTCATGTCCATACTTTTTAAGAATATCGTTAATATAATTATGTTGGGATATATAGATTCTTTATAGTTCTTGAGAAATTTGAAAACCAAGGAAAAATGTTAACTCAACCATCATTCTCATTTCAAACTCAGATTTCATTAGATCTGCAAATGAATGTGTTAAAGATTGCTGAGTTGAACCAAATATAATGTGATAAACATAAATTTAAACTAACAAATCATTTTTCTTATCTTTATTTATAAAATGGGTTGGATCTGCATTTCCCTTAACATAGTTATTTTGATGAAAAAAAATCATGTAAGCCTATCATACCAAGCTCGAGGGGCTTGTTTAAGGCCATACAAAGCTTTGGTATGTCTAAAAACATGATCAGGATGTTTTGTATCATCAAAACCCGGAGGTTGATAAAAAAACCTATTGAACATAACCATTGTGGAAATAACATTTCACATCCATTTGAAAAAGTTTGAAATTGAATAATACTGCAAAGGCAAGTAAAAAACAAATAGATTTAATTCTAGCTACCAAAGAATAGTTTTCTTAATTGTCTATTCCTTCTTGTGGATTATATCCTTTAGAAACTAATATATCATTATTATATACAATGATTCCATTTTCATCACACTTCTTTCTAAAAATACATTTTACTCCAATTACAATAGTTTCCTTAAGTATTTCATCCAAGGTCTAAACATTATTCCATTAGAATTCATTTAGCTCATCTTGCATAGATTTAATCCAATCTTAATCACCTGAAGCTTCATCAATTATTTATGGATCTAATTGGGAAAGAAATGATAGAGGTTCTACATAAATCCATGATGAACATCTAGTCCTTATAGGTTGATTTAAATAACCAATGATACTATCACTAGGATGACTCTTTAGAAACAACTGATTTCGGTTTTGTAAATCCTATTCATCAACATAGGGTAGAAAATATTCTGGGGTAAATGTTTCAGAAGTATCTTCTTGAATATTTTCATTATCAGAACAATCATCTGTCAAATGTTGATTATCATTTTTTAAAAACAAAAGGATTAGTTTCATCAAATTTTACAATCACTGTCTCTTCAATAGTACACGTGTTTTTATTTGAAACTCTCTAAGCCTTAGAACTTCTGGATTTTCCTAAGAAAATTCCTTCATTATATTTTGGTGTGAATTTATAAAGATTATATTTATTAATCAAGAATGAATACCTTGAAACCATAAACTTCAAAGTAGGAAATTTTAGGTTTTCTACCATTCCATAACTCATAAAGAGTTTGATTAAGAAAAACTCAATTCAAAACTTGATTTATAGTATAAAAAATTGGTTATAGCTTCAGCCCAAAAAAATTTGGCAACAGAATATTCACTCAACACGGTTCTTGTTATATCTTGAATAATTTTATTTCTTTTTTCAACAAAACAATTATGTTGAGGTGTTCTCGGTGCTAAGAAGTTATGAGTAATTCCTTTTCAATGACAAAAAGTTTCAAAATCAGAGTTCTGAAATTTTCCACCATGATCACTGTGAATAGTTTTCAATGGAACGTTTTTCTCATTTATAACATGGGCTCTAAAAATTTTAAATACGAGAAGGCTTCAAGTTTATTTTCTAGAAAATATACCCATGTAAATCTAGGGTAATCATCAACCAAGAAAAATACATAATACTTTCACCCAATACTTCAAGTTCGTGTAGGACAAAAAATATCCATATGCCCTAACTGTAATGTATCAGTAGTTGTGATTTCACCAACTGATATAAAACTTGATTTATGTTTCTTTCCATATTGACAAGGATCAAAAACTTTTTTAGAATCAAATCTAAGCTCTGGTAGAACCTTAACAAATCTTTTCATATAATTTTTTCATATGTTCCTTAGGATACAATGTCTTAACCTTCTCTGCCACAACTAATAATGATCTTCCATTACACTAAGGAAAGGTAGATCGTGGATTCTAAGGTCTTCTAGGTTTAGTGTGTAGACATTATATTGCCTATGGGTAGAAAGAATAACGTCTTCCTTGGAATTGTGTACTAAACACTTTTCAATCTTAAAATTCACAAATTAACCTTCATCATATAATTGTCTTATGCTAATGAGATTGTGTATAAGACCTTTAACAAACAAAACATTTTAAATAAATGTTCTTCAATGATGAACTATGTTACCTATACCAATAATTTCTCCCTGAGAATTATCTTCAAATGTGAATTTTCCTCCTTTCGTCTTTATAATCTTTCAAAATATATTTTGTTACCAGTCATATGCTTGGAACATCCACTACCCAAATACCATATATTGTTGTTGGTAACTTCTCTATTTATCTAAAAATATGAAAAATTTATATTTTTGGAATCCAAACTTATATGGATATGTAATTCATAGAAAGCAATGTTTTTGGTACCCACATATTTTTAGAAATAGAAGCTTTAAGAAATCCTAGATACTGGGTTTTGATTAAGGAACTATTTTTTTCCCAGTGTCCACCACACTGACATTTAGTGCAGAAAGGATCAATTTGTGGAATAAAATAATTGTTACGAATACCATGTTTAGAACTAGTATAACCAAAACCAGAACTATTCCATAGAGGTCGGATTTGGGAATACATTTTTTCAAAATTTTCCTTACCTAAGGTAATGTTTTACAAACACTTCCTTAAATAAAAGATTTCTGATTTCATTTTGATAACCAAGTTCTTTTCTTCCAAAACATTTGATTTTAAACTAGAGTTTGGCTCGAAAACATTTTTCTTAGAAATTATATTTTATAGATCTTTAGAATGTTTATTCTTCTCAAAATCTAATTTATCATGATTTTTTGAAATACATTCAAAATCATCATTTTTCTTATCAAGATCATTAGAAAAATTTGATATTTCCTTAGTAAGAATAGTATTCCTAGAATTTTTATTATCATGATTTTTCATGAGTTTTGAATTCTTAATATTAAGATGTTTGGAAAACCTAGAGACTTCTTCATAGTTAGGTAAATTATTATCTTTATCAGAAGAAGATTCCTTATCAAAAGAGTTATAATATTTACTATCATTTCCATTCAAGGATATATTGGTCATAGATTCATCATTGTGTACCTTATCTATTAAAAAAGAATTTTCAATATGTAGTCTAGATATTTGACCAATATTCTTATGTCTAGAAGATTCATAATCTGAAGATTCATAATAAGAGTCGCCACCACTAGAACTCCAGGTGTCATTAGCTTTCAAGACTATCTTAGCTTTATCCTTGGAATACATATTTCTATTTCTCTTAGAATGATTTTACTCTCTTTCTTTTCTCTTGAGCATGGGGAAATGAGGGCTTATATGTCCATCTCTATTTAATTCATATCATGTGACTTTTGAATCGGTCATATCCTTACTTCCTTTATTCTTATATCTGGATTGAATGATTCATTGTCCAGAAATGTTGTTCATCCTTCGAGAAAGATTTTATAATTCATTCTCTGAAGATTCATTTCCACTAGATTTTGATTGGATAACAACATTCTTAGATTTGATCTAGTAACTCTCTCAGGAGTCTTAGCTTTCACATGATTTTATGTGGTAGTAAAATAAACACTTCCATTTCCATTATTCATCTTTATTTTTTTAGTATCTCTCTTCATTCTAGTCTCATGTTGAAGTAGAGTTCCAAAAAACTCATCTAATGAAATCTGAGTAACCATTATGTTATCATCAATAGCAGTCCTCTTGGATTCTCACTATCATGATGTCTATGATCTTATCAACAAGAGATTCATCATCTAATCCTTTATCACCCATGGATTTTAAACTACTCACAATATTCATGAATCTTTGTAGTACCATAAATATGGGTTCTCCATAAGGGAATCAAAAACCATGATATTCAGCTCTATGCAGGGCTCTTCTTGTTTCAATAACTTTGGATGTTCAAAAGTGAGTAACTTCACATTTCATCCATATAGAATTTGATTCTTCACTAGATGAAATTTGAATATATATATATATATATATATATATATATATTTCTAGTAATAGAATAGTGTAATGTATTTCATACCTTATAATTCAGTTGATATTCATTCTTTTCTTGATTGGTAAAGGTACTAACTTCCTTGTCAGGTATTTTATATCCTACTGTAATCATAAAAAAGTTATCAACTCTAGTATTAATAATGAAAGTCTTCATATGATCTCTCTAATATTCATAATCATTTCCATCAATGATTGGTGGTCTAGTTGGATTGAGATTTTCTAAGGAACCAACATTGATTCCTAGCATCATTAAGAAAATTCATTCCACACAAACTTTTTAATAAAAAAAATTTGTACCAATGAAAATATTCCAAAGAAAGGAAATTGAAGAACAACATTATCTCTATGAAAAAATAATGAATCCAAACTTTACGAGTCTGAAACACTGATTCTAAAAAATATAAGAAGAAGATGAATTCTCTTCTAAATCTAACAGTGAGATTAATTCCGATTGAACCAATCCTCTGATACCAAATGTTGAGGTGGTATGTGAGTATGATATAATCTATAATAACAAATGTAGGACTGAAATAATTGAGATACTGTATGGAGTATCTAATGTTGGTCAAAATACAAGAGGGGGGGGGGGTTGAATTGTATAATTTTAAAAATTCCTTTGGAAAATTTAAATATGGTTATGTTTAAAAAGGTTGAAAAAGGTAATTCACAAAACCTCTAGTTCTACACACTTGCATGATTCTGGAAATATGATTCTGAGAATGTGAATCCAGAAAGATGGTTCCAGAAAATGAAACATAATGAATGTTTAAAAATATGATGATTATACCTTAAAGCGTATACAATATAACTAAATAAGAGTAATAGTATAAGAATGTATAAGATTGTTATACTTTCCTAAACTTTAAAAATGAAACAGAAATAATTTTAACTAAACAAGTAACATTAGTAGGTATTTTAACCCAAAGAGTAGGGTATCCAACAACCTTGGATAAAGTTCACTTGATTTATACATTCAAGTATGTCTTTTTTACCCATATGAGGGTAAGCCATCGATATGAAGATCAGTGTTTGTCTTGCTATGCCTGCAAGCCCTCAACATCAAAGTTGTCGGAACCTCTTTCTTCCTCTACTAGGAAGTCCTCAACTTCAAGGTAGTCGGCAACTCTGTCTTCCGATCCATGGAAGCCCTCGATTGTACACAGTAACAATCGAAGTTTCTCAAAGAAAAAATGAACATGAAGTTCAGTATGTACGATGCAATGAATGTCTCTCTCTAGAAATCACATCAACAACAAGAAATATCTAGAGTTTTAGACCAGGTGTGAACTCTTTAAAATGAGTTCCTACTTATAGGAACAACTTCAACGGTCGGCTCCCTCCTCCAAAGGTAATATTTTTCCTTGGATCTCGGAGGGACCTCTACACGTGATAGTCAAACAACGGTTAGTTAGTAACTGAAAGCATGACAACATGTTATAACAAAACAAGTGTAAGAAAAATGTGGTTACATCGATATTCAGAATGTAAGGAAATATAATTTCGGAGTCTACCCAAAATTGAATTCAGAGTCTATAATACAAGGATTTTCGGATTCTATTTTCTAGGAATTTGGAACTTGATCTCTATAGAATTCTGGAGTCTAAATTTCATGGAAATTCGGAATCTAGATTCGCTAGAATTTGGAACCAGAGCATATAAAGTTCAGAGTCGGAGTTCCAGAGCATTCGGATTCAAAACTCATAAGAGTTCAGAGTCTGTATTTAGGGAACTCAGAGTTAGAACTTGGAATAGTTCTTATCCAGAAATTGTATTCATAATTCGGTGTCAGAACTCAGTAGAGTTCATATCCAGAATTTGTAATTAGAATTCGGAGTCAAAACTCAAAATAGTTTGTATCCAGAATTCGTAATTAGAATTCGGAGTCAGAGCTCAGAAATGTTCATAATTATAATTTTGTGAATTCATATTTATAATTCTGGAGACTATATCATAATTCTTCATATCTATGTAATTATGTGATTCTAAGGTTTTGGTTTAAGTCCGATTTTTACACTTAGAAATATTATGATATGAGTAATGAAACATGGTAAGGATAAATTTTTTTGTGGAATTATTTTTTTCTTTATAGAAGTGAAACACATGGTAAAAAGTGATCTTCCTTAAGATAAGGTGTTTTTGATTTTCCAAACAAGAGGAATGGTAAATTCGTACGGAATCCTTAATCACTCAACAATCACCCCAAGTATGAAGGAATAGAAAAGTCATAGAGAAAACATTATTCACTCAATAGTACATTAGTTTTATTTCAACGTCGATATATATGATTTTCATAATGAGAAGCACACATATAAAATGGGGGTGAAATCGTATAAGAGTATAACATTGTTTTTACATATATAGGTGTAGATTTATAGAAGTATTTGTGTCAATAGAATATCCCAATGATTCATAACTTATTGGGGAAGAATTCAATCAGACTGTGTTTCATCATATGGAGAAGAAGTCACATCAGATTGAGATTGATCCGAATAAAGAGTATGTAGTGTGTTAATTGACAATAAGAGTTCCTTAGAAAAGCCTCAAATTTTTTGTATCTGATGGATTTTCTTCAATTGGAGGATGAAGAACTAAAGTGACTGGAGTGAAGAGCATCGTATGGAGATCCATTTTATGGAGGCCCATTAGTCAGAGGACATATCAGATAGTGTTCAGTAAAAAATATACTGCTAAGGATGTTTTCAAGATAGGTTCTTTAAAAATATGATATTGATAATATCAATGTTTTCCTAATATCAAGAGGATGTTTTATGGAGGTCGTATTCAAACCGTATGCATGAGTGGTGTTATCAATTTATAACTGATGGGAAGAGTAATAAGGAAAAAAATATATTATCATTATATAATTGTAATTATTTTATACATATTAAATATATATATATATATATATATATATATTTGTTCCATTAATTTAACTATCAATATTATTTGGTGATTAAAAATGTATCACATCTTTTCGTGGGGCTGGCAATCTACACATATGCTTTAGCGATGTTTTCATTTCCCAATAGATGTAATATGATATTAAAAAGGGTTTTAACATAATAACTAAAATACTTTAGTATATTTAAGATATTTATGTTATTATTTATGTATTGTTTAAAAAATATAAGTATTTATAAAACTAAATAAACATTAAATAGTTCGGTTAGGACTTATATATTCTTCTCAAATATCTCCCTTTGTAATACAACTTTGACCTTTTAGGATTGGTATTTTGAGAAGATAAATACCTCTAAGACGTGACGTGTGGTGTTGGGGAGGTATTTTTTAAGGGAAATGATGAACTAGAGTTTTCAAAATATGTGAACAAGGGAGGATATTAGGGTTCCTTTTGTAAGTGAGGGGAGTGGCACAGTTGTAATTTTTTAAAAATTTTATATATTATTCCACATTATTGCTGGGAAAGTGGATTTAAAAATATAAATTTTTCAAGATATGGTGAGAAGGGTAAAAAATAATCTTAAAAAATTTAAGATAATATTTTGTGGCCTTATTAGTTAGTTTTTACCTTAATTAACCTAATATACCCATTTCAATTGTGACCCATTTTAAGCATTATTACTATTCATAATGGCCATAAATAAAATTGAGATCATAAAAAAATTGAATCTCTTGATTGAAAATATGGAATCCATTTTCAATTTTTATTTTATAATATTAACATTAATTACTTTTAATATAATTTCTTAAAACAAAATGAAAAATAGTCTTTATAAAATTATTTTTTGAAGAATAAAAATGAGGTTATAACAAAATAAAATAAAATATTGACTTATAAGTAATAATTATGATTATTTTTAATAAAATTAATATTATTTCACATTATCCAAAAATATAAAATATTATATTACTTATAAATTAATTTATTTTATGAAAAATGAAAATTTTAAAAAATTGAAACTATTCACTATTATATAAAAAATAAATCATTTTACAAAAATAAACAAAATTGTCTTATGTTTTATATTATATAATATTTAGAAAAATTTATTTATTTTCAATAAATTAAATTTATTAAATAAATAACTATATCTTCTAAATAAACCATGTAATTCATGGGAAAATAATTTAGTTTAATAAAACAATACATTTTTTATTGATAAATATATAAAATTATATATAAAAAAGTCTGAATATAAATCAATAAAACGAATATTTATAAATAATATTATTTATTTCTTTCAAGGATTACCGGTGTTGTCGCATTCATCCCCCCATGAATTATATCCTTATAATTTTATTCATTACTTAAATAAGTTAAGGAAATTTTTACTCATAGAAATTTATGATTCCCTTGTTTCTTCTGCAATATTATGACCCTTAAATAAACAAATATACTATGTGGATAAAATTATTTCATGATAACATCTCTCTATTATCCATAAATTTGAAAAATATTTTATTTATAGGAGATATTCTCCTCAAACTATACCACTTCATGGCTCAATACATGAGATGCGTCATGCATGTACTTTCATTGCAAAAATACATGAAACACATCATCTAAATGAGCTAAATTAGCATTAAAAATACTCTATAAGAAAATAATCTTACCTTTTCCATAATTTCATTTGGACTAATAAACAAAAAATGTAACTTATTTTTTTTTCTAAATAGAATAACACTTTTCCCTGGAGATAATTTAAGAAAAAAATCACTTGCTACCTAAAATGAGAGATATTTACTCTTATGATATGCACTCTTCTGATTGAAATGAGTAGTTCTCATGCACTAATGAATAATTCATACCTTTTAAACAATAACTTTTACCAATTCTTATTCAATGTTGTTTATCTCACCAAATTTATCCCAACATGATGTAGTCTGACACCGCTTCCCATATATTACCTCAAAAGGTTCCATATTTCTATTATATTAAAAAAATTATTTTATAAAATTTTATTAATGATAGATGTTTATCTCCACTTCCTTGATAATCTAATGATAAATCCTGAAGTACTTATTCCATAGTTTTAATTATTCATTCTCATTGACCATCATATTATGGAAAATAATTTGTGATTAAATTAAATTTAATCCCCAATGAATTCTGAATCCATTTCCAAAAATTTGAGTAAAATATTTTATCGTGATCAGATAAAATGGAGAGGGGAACTTTATATACCCTAAAAATATCCTTAAAAAATTTCATGAAATATGATCCTATGAAATCGTATCTCATATAGTTAGAAAATTCATAGATCTAGTGAAATGTTTCATAGTGGAAGAAATCACATCACTACGTTGAGATGTATTTGGTAATCCAAATAAAAATACATGGATATATTTTACCATTTACACTCAATGATTAGAAATCGTAGAAACAAACCCTTTGTCTGTTTTTAGTCATATTTAACCTACTGAAAAATAAATTTTTTTTTGTAAAAGTTGTAATATATTTCATTATACATTATAACAATAAGTATTCCCAAAGAGCTATAAAAGGTCAAAAATTTCTAAAATAAAAAGATTTTTCTTTTTATGTCCTCATAGTGTGAAGAGGGAATTTATATTAGTTTTTCCCCTTGGGTTTTCTATGTTTATTTTCTTGGAACTTAACTAGCCATAAGAACTATGTTTTCTTAGTGTTTTCACTTGTCTAAGTGAATACCAAATTCAAGTAGTTGAATTTGTGAATTCAAAATTCATATAGATAATTCATGTAGATGTTTATTCTATGTAATAAAATAACATAAATGATATACCTACATAACACAATTGATTAATGTGGCTGATTGTGTTACGTAGATATTTTTTTAAATTCAAATTGTCGAATATGTAACATATATGATTTTGGAATTCACATAGTTAAGTGTGGGTGATCGCCAATTTTGAAATTCATATAGATGGTTGTGTTTTTTATCAAATTTGGGAAATCAACTATTTGATTATGTGATTTAGCTAATATGAAAATTCATGTTTCTTGTTGTGTGGTGTAGTTAATTTGACAATTCACATATATTTAGTAAAATGTTATAAATTTGGGGGATTCTGATTTCCAATTAGGTGATTTGGTTGATTTAGTAATTCATGTAGATAATTGTATGGAATTTATAATTTTGAAAGAAATGCATTGAATTGTGAGACAAAGATGATTTTGGAATTCATTTAAATGATTGTGGGACATGTAAAATTTTTGAATTCACACAACTGATTTTTAGATGTTGTTTAAATATGTAATTAATTTCATATAAAGTCCATTTTTTAAAGTTTAATTATATCCTTGAATTTCATTGATGAAAAACTCCATTAATGATTACTTAGATATATAATTAAATGAGATATATATTAATTTTTAATTGAAATATTATATGAGGTATTAAATCCTGATTTTTTAATATCATAATTATAAAATGAATATCTATATTTTTTTATATCAAAATTTATTTTACTAGAGATATGATGTTTCGTAGAATTTATCTTGGAGTTCTAGAACTCAACGTTCATTGGTATTTCTTCTTCCTATGGTTATTTTATTCTATTTTTACAACCCCTATTTTTCTATAGTGAATTTTTAAAGCTTATTTTTTTATAGGTGTGGGACAATTTATCATTATTCTTATTATATATATGGAATCAATCATTGTGTTCTTTATTTCTGGAGGAAGTATGCACTGGCCTAATGAAGATATTGAATTAGTCTAATTGAATTTGAAATGGTATTGAAATGAAACACATTTTCTACCATTTTTATGTTATTATAATTGGTATTTTACATGAATGATTAATTTTTTGATTATCATGGTTTTTGGGATAATTTTTTTTGTGTTATAGTGATAATGTAGGTGAGCCTTTTTTATGTGATAAATTGATTTCACCTTTAATGAAACAAATAATAGAATATATCTCTCTAATGAATTTGTTTCACATAGAATCCTGGCTGGCGTGAGAATTATCTATTTAATATTGAACTAAAAATAAGGAAATATTCTTATTTAATATAAAATAAGATATATAAAAAGTTCAGTTTGGTGAATATGTGGTGTGGTTGTGTTGTTGTGTTGTATGATGTGGAATAGGTTGTTCTGTGACAATGGTGTTGAGTGGATGGTATTAAGTATGAGTTGGGCTATTAAAGGTGGTTTGTATTTGTGTGGTTGTGGAGTATGGGTTAGATTTTATGAGATGCAGTTTAGATTATATGTGGTGTTAGTAACGAGGAAGTGAATATTATGGGAAATGGTGGATATGTGGAGCATGTGGGCATGAGAAGGTGGGTTGATTATGATAATAATATGGTGTGAAAGTTTAATTGTAGTAAAAAAATTAAATGTTAATGATGAACTATTATATATAATAGGTTGAAATGGATAATGGTTTGAATAATGAATACTTAAATTAAAATGGGAAGTTTTGTTAAATTGGTCGGTGATTAATATGATATAAATTCTCTGGATAAATGAAAATGTTTGGGTTTGAAAAGGTAAATTTATAACATTGTTGATGATATGTGGTAATTGGAATAAATTAATTGGAATATTAATGAATGAGTGGTATAAAATATAATGGATGGGTGAACAAGAGTTAGTGAAAACACAATAATTTGAGAAATGATGGAACTTTTAATTGAAGTGGGACATGGGTATCCTTTTTTGAAAATTACATTTTTTGATGAATTAGTTATGGAATTAATGTTGATTTGTGATGTTGGTGATGTAGAGGATGTGGTTTTGGGGTGGTTCTTGTTGTGTAAATCCACAGGGTGGGCCTGCATGTGAGGCTATAATATATATATATAAATATAATTTCTATTTGCATATCCAAATTTACCCCAGTTGTGTCGAGAACCACGTGACAACACACTAATTTATGGGGGGTCCTAATATCCCTGTGGTATAGATAAATATATGGATACCCCCTCTATCATGATCTCTCTTCTCTGTGATTTTGATATACACATGCTATGATGGTAGAAAACAAAAGTGTATTAGTGGTTATGTGTTACAAGATGATGAGGTGGATCATAGTGGATGATCATGCATAATAGTATGAAAAGATGTTTATTACCTTAATATTCACAATACCCTACTATTATGGGTATGGAAGTTGTAGAGATATGAAATAATTTCCTAGGTGTCTTTGGGATAAGTGCGATATAATGCTCTATGTGTCTTCAAGTGAGGTTTGATGTGATGTCCCATGTGTTTTTGGTTTGGTTGTGATAACCAATTTCACATAGGGTTATTGAAATAATACAGTTTCCTTGGTGTCTCCAAGAAGGATTATATAGATGAAATGGGAGTGTTAGCGTATAGATAATTGGGGTGTGGTAATATAAAATTAGTTGAAAAGAGGTGCATGGTAGCCTTATATTGATAAGACTATTATCATGTTATTATAATTTGGTGAGTTATTTAGTGATCATTCCAATGTGTGGATGATACTGGTTAGTTGACCACCTTATGAGCCATTAGATCAACTATTTTTTCATGATTGAATTAGTATGTTATTTTCATATGTGAATGAGGGAATTTGATTATGATCCTAATATGTATACGTGTTATTCTAAACCCACATAAATAAGAACAATTTTTTAGGATTATGAGAGGACCTCATGGACTATTATTGACATTACTACAACAAACATTGGGTCTATTTCTATGTCATTAGATTAGTATTTTCTTTAGGGATTTTATTTGGAGACTTATTATTTTTGTCGACTTTTTTAAAGAGTTCTTTGATGGTTTTTGTTTCTTTTTTTTATACTATTATATGTAGTATATTTATTTTTGATATCTTATATTTTGATGCTATATCATCTTCAAGGTATGTTCCTTTCATTTTGGAGATTCTTATACCATTGGTCTAATTCTTCAACCCATGCCCTGTTAGAGGATGGACCCAGGGGTCATTATCTCCCTTTCTCCTTTACAATCCTATAAGGGGTACCATTAGAGGGAGGGGGTCATTTAATTCTCCATTAAGCTTAGTTATTCTTGGAGGAATATAAAATGAGGAACTATGACCTTCACGTACCAATTCCTTCTTCAACCAAGAATCACATGGCACAAAGAACTTCTTTTAAAATATAATATCATCTTTTTTATTAACATTAAACTCATGAAAATTTTCCTTCATTAATAAATTTATTATCTCTTATAAACCAATGAATTATTTATAATCCTCATTAATTCATTATTATACATATTACTTCACTAACACTTTATCCAAAATATAATAAGTCTCTATATATAAAATTTCTAGGCTAATAATAATTAAATCATTAACTAAATGACCATGTTCAAGTTATGAAATATTTAATGATGCATTATCATTTCCAATGAAGGAATATGTTACCTTGTTGTGTTTACCTAGATGGTATTGATTTGTGCAATCATAATACTTAATTAATTTTATCCATCTTCTCTTCATCATGCTCAACTCTTCTTGAGTAAATATATAGTCCACAATTTTATAATAAAAAAATATTCCATATTTCTATACTAATAAATTATTCCTCCATATTTTTAAATAAAAAACTAATAATTCGAACTCACAGTCATATATAAAATAATTCTACTAATTGGTTCTCAATTGACGAGATGCCTATGGGGAAGCCTGATTTTTATGAAGCAAGACACAACCAAATCCCTTAAAATAAGAATAAATATAAATTAAAAATTCCACATTTCTTGATGGAAATAATATCAATATATTACTAACCAATAATATTTCAAAATTTTAAAAACATTCATCATATTCATTTTTCTAGATGAATTTAAGTCCTTTTTGAGTTAGCTTGGTTAGTGGGATAGATAACCCATTAAATTTATCAACAACCCATTAATAGTAACACCCCCAAAAATCCAAGAAAGCTTGTAATCTTAGTGAAATTTCTTATTCTTGACCATTATTCCAACACATTTATTTTATAAGGATCATTGTTAATTCCACCATTAGAAACAATATTCTGAAAGAATAAAATTAACTACACCCAAAAATTTAAATATACTGAATATTCTATTAAACATATTTTCATTTAAAGTATACACTAAATCATTAGGTTCTTTTTATGATCTTTATTGCATTTGAGTATACCAAATATGATTAATAAACAAAATTAAAAATTAATCCAAATACTCCAGGAAACATATATCCCTTAGGTCAATAAATTCAATGATTGAATTTGTTAACCCTAATGACATAACACAAAACATATAATAACAATTCTTATTATGGAACACCCTCATTGGAATTTATTTCTCCATACCTTCATTTGGTGATACCGAAATTTGACATTAATGTTTCGAAGATAATATACTCCCTAAAACTAATAAAACAATTCATTTATTTTAGATAAAGGATACATGTTCTTAATAGTGATGTTATTGAGTTATCTATAATAGTAGAATAGTATCATAGAACACTTCTTAATTTTAAAATAGAGAACAACAGAACAACAAGGAGATGTTTTTGGGAGGATGAAACTCTTGTCAAGGAAACCATGTATCTTCATTTTTTCAAATCTAATAATTTAACAATATACATTTGATAAATAGATTATCTAATTATCAAAGCATATAGAACTAATTCAAAAGTAAACTCAAACTCCTTATTATATATGAAACTAGAAAAATACTGGTGAAATACTTCTAGATATTAATTTATTACTAAAACATTAACAAATATTAATAGTTCTCTTTTCCCAAAAAATATATGAAATATAACATTCACTCTTACATATTGTTACTTACTCATCTTCATGATATGTTACCAATGGAAGGAATTCATTATTATATAAAAATGGAAACTCACTGTGAAAAATAAATTCTTTAGTTATGAAATCTCTCTTAAAATATCAAACTGAAAGACAATCCATACTTAGAATAACATCAAACTCTAAAATGGGAATAAAAATAAAATTTTTATGTAAAATTATTCCATAGAGGATAAAATAATATTTTTATAAAATATTATTTCACTTATACTATCCCAAGGTGTTTTTTCCAAAATTCATGAATTTATTTATTAATATAATATTTTAATTTTAGTATTAAATTAACATGATATAAAAGAATATGTGGATCCTAAATAAAAAGGGATATTGAATAGTCTAAATAAACAAGTACTGTACCATTCCAAAATTAATATGAGATAATCACATATAACATAGGTGTAGAAGTATCCTTTGATTCAAATTTCTATTATCAGTATTGATGATTCCTAGATAGTGTATCTAACTTTAGACAATAATTTCAATAATTTTAGAACTCATTCCAATTATATAATTTAACTTGATTCTTTTGATCACCGATATTACCATTACAATTTTTTTAATTATTTTCATGATCCATGTGTATATGATTTTTACATCAGAGATACTTAATAAATCTCATAATGAATTCTCTAGAATTATTTTTTCTACACTTATCATAATATGGAAATCGATTTTTATTACTTTTAGGCTTCTTGGATGAATGAATCCTTATTTCCTACCACATGGATCACTTTTTATCTTTATTAATGTAAATTATAAAAAATTTATATCCACATTATATTTAAAACATATAATTTTTTCATAACTATTATACTCATGAGTTACTAGGGCCATTTGTATTTTTGACATTAATCCTAAGTAAAATCAATCAATTTTACAATCATGGTCCAGAATGAAATTCAGTACATACTCGGAAAATCTAGTAAAATTTTCTTCATAGGTGGAAACAAATTCCATCTATTATTTCATCAATTCTAGGATTTGCCTTGCCATTCCACTCAAAAAAATTTAGGAAAACAATTTTCCATTAAGAGATCTTTAAATATCATCCATTCCATCGAATAATCAAACACCACTATTGATCAGATTCACCATCAAAATCATAAATAACAAGGATGAAAATATATTTTTATGAAAATCCCATTACTTCAAATATATTCTCTAGTGAATTTATCCATCCTTTTGATTTTACCCGATCAAAGTATCCACCAAATGTCATAGGGTGTTGTTTTGTAAAATCATTTACTAATATAACATTCCTCTATAAAAAAATTTTAGTTTATTTCATGGTTTCCACTTTTAAAATCCTTTATCATCTAAGTCAACACTGCTAAAAACTAATCAATTCCAATGATTCCATGATTCTTATTTGAAATATTATTATTCTCTTGTACCTATCACACTTATTCATCATTGTTTCCTCTATAGAAAACCATTCTAATTATACATGGTCAAGATAATAAAATTTATAAATCTAAAAAATCTATCTCATGATAATATAATAATAAATTAGAGTATCATTGAAGTGAATTTTAAAATATTTCTAGCCTCTGAAGTCATCTAAACCAATTCTCTAATACCAAATATAACACCACAGACCCTAAAAACCCCTAACGTCCGGATTTATAACTATGGTTCCAAATTCACAAATTTGTAAGATATTTTCAATTTATGATTTATGGGGATTAGGTAAAATATTACATTAAAATGTTGATATTTATTTACAATATCCATTTTTCTACAAAATAAGTTCTTTATAATCACACAATTACTTCATTCAAGAAAACTCTTATATAAAAAACTATGACATTTTTATCTTTTCTACTCATCGTAAATTCCTATTAAAAATTATATTAAAATATAGGATGTGAAAAATTTTTCAATATGGTACATAAATTAAAATAAACATGTTATCCTATTTGTAAACTTGAAAATTTTAGTTGAATTTTTTTTATTTAAAAATTAACATTTGAGCTCAAATATATGTTTGTTTTACATGAAGACAACTTAATTGATTGTTATATTTAAAAAAATATATCATATAATACTACAAAAAAATCATAAGGGATTCTTGAAAAAAAATTAAATCTCATCAATTTCATTCCATGAAAAATTATCCGAGCACCTTTATATAAAAATGAGAAAAAGATTCCTTAAAAACATAATATCATATGATTACTTTTGAAATTAAAATATCTCCATTATAAAACATTTAAATCCTATCATGTAGGTACCTTGGGAAGTTATATTTATATTAAACATTAAAATAACCCTTACAATGGAATACCCAAATTGAATAATTCTTTTATCTTATATGAGTTACCTATCACCAGCAAGATTTAACACGTTACCAAATTATTTAGAGAGATATATCAGTCTCAAAAATCATTTGAGATATATCATGATCACCCACCATTAGTGTAAATATTCCATTAATAATATAACGAATAAAACACATATATCTTTTAATTTAATAAATAACCCATTTTAATTGTTATTTAATCCAATAAGTAGTAATACTTTTACTTATTTCATAAAGATGAGAAAATGTTTCTATTTCCTTAGAAAAAAAATTAAAAATTAGAAAATCTCGATAATTGTAATAATATATTTTATTTAAAAAAATTAATATTTTAGAGGAATTATAATAATAAAAAATGGATATTATTTTGGGAAAATGTGGTCAATTATTATACATTCAAAAAATTAAGTTTTAAATTTGTTTAAAAATGAAATAACTAACACATTCAGAAAATGTTAAAATAAATCCTTTTTAAACCTCTGTTAAGAAAATATAATATGGTAAAAAATTAAATTTAGAATTCATTTATGAACAAAGGAAAACAACTCTTGAAAATATTTTAATGAACATGATCATCAATGAAAAATATTTTAAAACATTAATATCAACATTTTGAAGGATAACTGCTTAACCAAATTCCCATCTAACTTCACATATCATGTTACACCTGAGTAATAAAATTATATTCGTTTTATACTTTCTTAAATAAAATATTAATTTTAGTTTCATTATTATAATTCATTTGACATTATTTATTAGAATGTTTTATTTAGTTTTTAACGGTTTTAGTTTCATGATCGACATTTTTGTATCTTTCTGTTTATAACCATTAAACCACATCATTATTTTGCTCAAGGAAAGAATGTGTTATGGTCAAATTTCCTATATAATATTAATCATTTTATATTAATAATATTAATTCATTAGGAACAATTTACGAAACTACCATGTAATGTGGTCTTGAAAAATTAACAACACTATTTCATGGAGACAATAGAACTTATATACGCATGAATGTTGTTTTAATTTCTTCTATTGGGTATAATATATTCAATATAGATATATTTAACACTTATATATACATAAATATATTATATATATCCAAATTTTTCATTAGTTATATCATCTTTACGATCCTTATATGGTAAAAATTAAAACTGAATTACATCGCTTCAAAGATGTGGTATTCCACATGTGCACATTAGTAAAGTTGTCAATTTCTAGTGGACTTAATATGTTATATGGAAAGGAATATATTATCAATATATTATCATAATTATATCATAAATAACATTTAAAAAAAAAATTCATTATTTTAACCAACAGTATGACATGATGATGAAAAACAAGACACATAAATTCATAGAGGTGGTAGTCTACATGTACCCGTGAAAGATGTTTTCATTTCCAAAAAGAATTACAAGGATATTAATAATTATTTTAAATTAATTATAATAAAATTTCAGTTTATTTAAGAAATTAAATTTTTTATTTCATAAGGGTTTAAGAAGATTTTATGGAGGTATAAGAAGAAATAAAATTGAACTAGATTGGTTTGGACTTATACCTTCTTCTCAGATATCTCCGTTTGGATTATAAATTAGCCCTTCTAGGATGGGTAATTTTTTAATACCATGACCTATATGATATAATGATGTATTTTAGGGATCATTGTGGGTTGTTAATGGATAATATTGATTTTTCAAAAGGTGAGATGAAGGGAATATAAGAGGTTCGGTTTTATAAGCTACGGGACTGAAAAATATACAATTTTTTCAAACATTTAAATATATAAAAGTATTAGTCATATATAGTGTCTCAAAAAATAAAATTTAGAAGAAAATATTATAATGGTAAAAATAAAAACACAAAATAAAAAATAAGATCATATTTTGTGTCCTTATCACTTATTTTTTACCTTAATTAACCCCATTTACACTTTATCATGGTGAAACATTTTTAACATGATTAATATTAATAATGAAAAAAATGAAATAGAAGTCATTAATAAATTTTAAACACATAATAATAAATATGGAATATCTTTTTAAATATTATTTGTATATTAGTTGAAGAAATTACTTTTATTACTAGTGTACACACAAAATAAAAAATAGTTTTCAGAATGTTTTGTTTTTATGTATTAAAGTGAACCAAATCCAAAATAAAATATAATAGAGGTTATAATAGAGTTATTTATATTATTATAAATCAAAATTTTATTTTTTAACTTTTTAAACAAATGAAAAAATCATGGTAAATTTAAATTAACTTATTTAATGAAAATAAATGAATGTTTTGAAACAATGCTGCAATTTTCACGATTCAATCCGAAATATATATTTTTTAAAAATTAAAAAAATTAAACATAATTTATATTTTATATTTTTATTATAAAATGAATTATTTTTATAAAATAAATTTATTAAATTCAATAAATTTATTTTTAAATAGAACCATGTAATTTAAGGGAAACAATTTTATCAAATAAAACTATACGTTTTTCAAATAATAACTTTTATAAAATTAGTTAAAAATACGATGAATAAAAATTCATAAAATTATTTATTATAACCTATAAATCAAATTTATTTCCCATCTTATTGGGGTTGACACACTTGGAAAGGCTGAAGCATCCCCTTCAAAAAATATCATTTAGATTTGACCTATTTAAAATTAAATCATTTCCTGGTATATATTTTTTCATTCCATAAAAATAGTAATATCTCTAAATTTATTTATTAATAATTGTGTTATTAGTAAGTAACATAGATATTGAGTTGTGATCCTGAGTCAATAATGGTTTCTATGAAAATATTTCAATACACACAAACGTTTTCTAAACCATATAAAAACTTTTTTTCAATGTTAAACACAAATAACTTTACTTCATTAACCAATTATATATTTTATTATAACCCACATTCTTTGTTCTAATAAATCATAATTCAGTTTTTAAAATATAACTACACTGATTTCTAAACTAATATAAAAGGTTTTTCAACATACTGAATTTCCAATATGACATTAATTAAATCTTTAAATAATAGATAATGTCAATTCTTATCATGTTTAATGATGCATTATATTTATGAATCAAGGGATCGACTACTTTATTTCAATTAATTAGATGAAATTAAATTGATCAATCATAATACTTTTTTCGTACTAACTATCCTTGTTTCCCCATGTTTAACTCTTTTTTATTGAATGTATACATCAAACATTTATAATCAATACATATTTAAAATTTTAACCCATAGAGAGTATTACTATAAAATTTTAAAGGAAACCCAACTACAACTTGATAAATCACATGTGTAGGATCATTTTTCTCATGGATTTTCAATTTATGTGGTATATATGAAATTACCCGATTTTTATGAATGAAAACACAACCACGTCCCTTCATTGAATTATCACTTTAAATGAGAAATTTTTTATTTCTTTTTGGAATAGAAAAATTTGGTTAATTAAGAAATACATTTTTTTTAATTCAATAAAATATCAATAACACTGTATTTTTTATTGAGTTTAAATCCCTTTTGATTCAATTTCGATAATGGGATGGATAATCATGTAATTTTTTCAACAACTCATCATTAGTAACCCACTAATCCAAATGTTTTGAATCTCAATGAAATTTTTAGGTTTTTTATACTCTTCTAGAATATTGGTTTCATAAAGATCAATATTTATCCATCTATTGATAAACATTTCCCATGGAATAAAACCATATATAATCCCAATTATTTTTTGATAAATATACCATATAACCTATTTTATATTAATTTTGGAATAAAATTCAATAGATAATTCTCATGATATTCATAAATTTTATAATATAACAAAATTTCATCAATGAACATCACAATAAATTTATCCAAATATTCATGAATAATATATATTCATTATATCAAAAAAATTCAATAGGTTTAGTTCTTTTATATTGAAAGGAATAACCACAACTTTTTAATTTTTATACATAGTATAAAATTGAATTCATGAAAGGTCATATTTCGCCAATTTTAGTTGATTTATTTATATTTGTGGTTAATATTTGATAACCAGTAAGAACCTTCGAGTGGACCAAAGAAGTCATTGATATGATCAAATAGATACATGTTCTCAATAGAAATGTTATTAGTTCTATATAATCAATTAAAATCCTCATATAACCATTATTATTTGTAATATAAAAATATGATAACCCCATGGAGATATGATATGATGAATGAGACCCTTATTAATTAATTCTTGTATATGATTTTTCAACTCTAATAGCTCCACTAAAGCCATTAGTTAAAGGTGAATTCCAATATTCTTAGTAACAAATACCAATTAATCTATAAAATATACCTATCATTTTTTTTGATAAAACCAAGAAAATCCCCAAGAAATAAATATATATATTTATTTACCACTATGAAATAATTTATAAAATTCTTAGTTTTTTAAATTTGTTAACCACCATTTTGGTTTTAATTTACGAGTTATTTAGTGTGTGAGTGTAAATTTAGTAACATTCAATTTATTTTTTACCCTTATATGTGGCATATGGATTATATAAAATGTAAAAATATTGTACCGTTATACATGCTAGTTTTTGGGAGTTTTTTAAGGGTATATCCTCAATTGGATAGCTTGAGTGTGGGTAAATATTCCACTATGAAATAGTAAGGGGTATTCCATGCACTGAAAAAGGGGAATCCCCTATTTAAATAAGTTGGTAAAGGGTAAAATTTGTACTATTTATGGTAAAGATGATGTTTGAAAAAGTTGTGTAACGGTAAACTATACACTATGTAATGGTAAGTCAATGTTTCTAATGATTGTGTAAGGGAAACATATACATTATGTAAGGGTAAGATAGAGTTTCTAAATGTTGTGTAAGTTTAATGTGCAACTATTTAAGGGTAGTTACCTTTATTTATAATTATAAAATATTCTTATTAAATAAGTCTCAATGTATACTCATAGTTTCTAATGGGTGCCTGAGGGTAGTGTTGAGTTGTGTAAGGATAACTCATTCCATAAAGTGGTCATGTAGGGGTAATTAAGTTCAATAATTCAACACTCAATAGGTTCATAAGGGTTTAATCATGTTACCCTTAAATAACACCCTTTTAGGTTAAAATGTGTTTTTAAACATTTTTTCTAATTTTACATGGACATCATGAACCTAAAACACATTTGAAGGCTTTAAATTCCATAAATAATTATAATTTATTATTTATACTCGTTTTGAAGGTTAAAATACATTTAAAAAATAATTTAAACACTGTATATATATATTCATTATTCATTTTAAAGAGAACATAAATGGTAAATTTAATTTATGTTTCTTAATGTTATGGACTTATACAGATATTACGTTCTGGAAAATATATGAACATTTTTTCTTTTGGTTTTTGTTAAATCGCTTGTGTGGCATCACGCCCCTCCTCATTGACCAATGTAGGTGTACGTACATACTTGACATTAAGAGAAATCCCCAAGATTCCAAAGGATGGTAATCAATGCTAGGGGATTCATGAATTGATTGATGGAGATTTTCCCTTGGAAAATAAATAAATCAAACCGATTATGATATAAAATATTAAAAACTCTATGATTCATGATAATAATATAAATAAACTCAAGTAAATACCATAAATATCAAACCAATCTAAAAAAGAGTAACATAATGGAAGACTATAATATTAAAGTACATAGTAGAAGACATAACCAAAAAAACCCAAATACTCCAAAACAAAAATCCACACTCCAACTATGCTCCATGCTCCACTCTACAATACATTCCACGTATCAATATATACCACTAGAAAAGTGTGATACTTATCATTTTTGAAATGTGCCAATAAATAATATCTATAAAAGCACTAAAGTTAAAAATTAGTGATGATTAATTAAACTCAATAGGCTTTCCCCAAATGACTTCACTAACCATTTAATTAGAATAGAACATGTTTTCACATTTATATATACCAATTTATATAATGAAATTGAAAATAATTTATTTCCGAATACAAAATAATTTCCATGGTAAAACAATTTTCTCATAGAAACACCAAGTTATAGGGAAAAATCCATACGAGTCATTTCAACCATTTCATTAATCTAATTTTCATATCCCATTCCATATCATATATCCACACACACCCATACAATAAGCTATGGAAGATTATTATTACCATTGGTAGTGTAACATCATGTCCACACCCTATCCCTTTGATGGTGGTACTTCACAACCATTATCCACCCATAACATCCATGCCTAACCATTTATTCTATCTAAATTCCAATAAAAAATTTTCCAAATCAATTTAATAATTTGAATAAAAACACACTATTATTGAAAACCACAACAACAAACCATTTCAATAAAACTAACCTTTTATTGAAAACATCTTTTGAACCAACCATTCTTATAAAAAACCATTTACTGAATACTCTTTTCCATGAATCAAAACAAAATAAAAATTTGTAATCATTATTTTAAAATAATGTTATCAAAATAACCTTTTCCCAAAACACCCATGTTTTTACAATACCATTAACCATCACCAAATAATGTTACCATCAATATTCTCACAAAAAATTCATAATAAATTCAAAAAAACCAATTTAAAATCAAGATATATGATATAAATTGAGGAGTCCATATTGAAATCACATACCAAAAAATTTATTGAGAAAATAAAAAAGTCTACAGTGAAATCACATGCAACAAAATTTATAGATAAAATTAATAAATACACTTAAATAACCATGAAAATGGATTTACACTCCCAAAAAATTCTATATATTTCTTCCCCTAGCATTAACATAGACAAATATGGCCATTATTATCATAAAGCACTTTATATCTATATTCAAAGGATTATATTTAGGAAACCAAGAGAGAGAGAAGAAGATATCATAAAAACCACAAAAACAACTATAAACAATGTCATACCAAGGGATATGATCTTCAAGACATTAAGAAACACCACTAGATTGATTACAATTAAACAGAGAAGGATTTATTATCCTTTAGGGGAGATAAATATTGGATTAAGGTTGAAATGGAGAAAAATTAAGGGTTATAGGCTAATATCATCCTAGATCCACCTTTTGTGGATTTTTTTAACCATCCTTTAGTTAGCCTCTTGATTAGGAAAACCTTTCACTAACTGCACACCATCATCTGCCTTCAAGAGGAACTCACATAGTTTTCTCGCATGGTTAGATAAACCATGATCCAACATTAAAATATCCCATTATCCCACTTTTCATGGTTTATCTTTAGTGGCCTCTCGATTTGGTAAAACCATGTGTGTACCCATGCATCATTCCCTTAGCCCCACTCACACTATGCATATTTTCTTATATAAGTGTCATTGTTCCAGAAATCATTCTCAAACCATGAACCTTTAGAAAATCCCAAAAAATTCCAAATTTCATGAAAACCATCCAAAAACATCACACAATAACATTACATACAAAAAAGCATAAATAAATGTATATATACTTGAAATTAGGGTGATTCATTTTACATACCACTGGCCTTTTCATCTTTGAAAGTAAAAAAACATCATTTATATAAAAGTGTTCTTTCTATTTATCCTTCACTTTCTTATCCTATCCCAAATTCTCTTCCTAAATATGACTATGTTTCTAAAAAACATATACTAGACTGATGCTTTTCACATGAAATAATTTCTCTTTCCTAGCCAATATACACACTTCCATGTTCACTAATTAAGAATACATATCCATGTCAATGTTATCCAATTAAATCGTATGGCTAAGATTAGGCTTATACTTTTTCAATTGAGATACATGAAACACATTATGCACAACACTAAACCATGGTAGAAATTCCAACTGGTATTTCACCTCACCATCTCATTCAAGTATCTCAAAAGGGACTATGTATCGAGATATAACTCTTCCTACGTCCCAAAATGACTATTTCCATGTTTCGGAGAAGTCCTCAAGAATACATGATCACTCACCATGAATTAAAATGACTGTCAATTATGATCTATATATGATTTCTGATGACGATGTGTGGTCTCCATCTTTTATCTAATCAATTGAATCATCACAATTTTATATTGGATAAGGGTATGTCGAACTAATTAAGTATCACAAATTTCCACTTAACAATGTGGAGAATGAAAAGGATTTTCATACAACGGTTCAAAAGGATCTATATGTATTGTGGCATACTAACTATTGTTATATGATAACTCCACTAATGGTACATTATGTTCCTCTGTACCAATAAAATCCATTACATAAGAATATTGAATGTATTCTTATGTTTGTGTCGTCCTTTTAGATTGGAAATCCATTTGAGAGAGGTACGATGTACTTATAGTAATCTATGTTCCAACAGATTTCTAAAAGGCTTTCTAGAAAGTAGACATAAACCTCTAATCTCTGTCTAACACTATAAAAATTATAATGCCATTCCTCTTTACCACATCACATATATAAGTTTTTAAAAGTCCTCCACCATATGAGATTCATGAAAATGGATGAAAAAATATGAATTTGTGAGCCAATCCACTATCACCCATATAACATAGTGTTTATAAATTGTTCATGGGAAAACTATAAAAAATTATATTGATATCTTCTCTCTTTTACAAAAAGGAATATGTAGTGACAGAAAAAACGTTTTTAGTTGATGATGATATAGATTAACCTAATCACATGTTAAGTATCTTGAAATAAACATAGCCACCTTAATTTTTACACCAAACCACCAAAAATGTTCTTTATATTCATTATACATCATCTGTATTCAATGATGAATATCTCATCCCAATTGGTGGTAAGCATGAAAATGTAGTTCATGAAAATACAAACGTATGACCATCCAATTTATTAATCACAAATCTGAAGTCTCATTCCGCCTTTATCCCTCAATCGTATCTCCACCATTTAGTTTCAACATCAAAGAATTGATTTTAGAATCAAATGTCGGTTCCTATTTCACCATATTCTCCTAATTAAGAAGGAATGAAACTAGGAAGAAAAATTAAAACTCAAATCAGTCTTCAACATCCATGATCATATTGGAAAGGATATAAATAAAAATCGACTCATCTAAAGCCTATTTTTTCCAACTGAGAATATGAAATTTTCCATAATTAACCTTTCACCATATTTCTTTTACCCGATGTAAACATCAAGTCAAAGTTGAACATTTGGAGATACTCAATGAATATTATTTTCCTCAGATTAAAATCTATTTTTGAGAAAATATGTTTCAAAATATTATGATCCATAAACACTATGAATTTACACTAATGACGTAATGATGCCATGTATTAAAAAAATGGACTACGATAGATAACACCAAATCATGTGTTGTGTAGTTCTTATGATGCATGTTTAACTGTCATGTGACATAATCTACCACATAGTATCCTTGAATGATAACAGATCCCAACCTAGATCTTGAAGCTTAAAAAAACACTGTGTACCATAGTATAGATTTTAGAAAAATAAAGATTGGTGATAATGTAAGATAGACATTAATATCATTAAAAGACCAAGGACATTACTTATTGCATTGGAATGGAACATTATTCCATTTCAAAGTTGTCATATGTGAGTAATGTCATGAATAATCACAAATAAATCATCTTCAATAACTAACTGGACCAACAAAATAGTGTATCTCAACGAAGTTCTTTTGGAGGTTTCCAGGAGATATTATCCTCGATCTTTTTTGGATACACAAAAACACCTGTTTCAGAGATTGAATGGCCAAGAAAACATACCTCTTATATCCAAACATTTATCTTTGATATTTTTTCCTAAAATTGATAATCCCTAATGATTCTGAACACTATTTTCAACTGTTTTTCACGAAGTTATCTGGTCCATGAATATACCTATATATCATCCAAAAAACAATACCACAATAGAAACTAAATATCACTAAAATATCATATTCATCAGTTTCATAATGGAAATTGGTTCATTCGTAAGACCAAAATGAATTAACACATATTCATAATGGACATATGTACTCTTGAAAGCTATCTTTGGAATATCATCCTTCCAAACCCGCAATTGGTGATACCCTATTCGCAAGTCAATTTTATAGAATCACTGAGATTCCCTAAATTCATTGAAAATACCATAATTGTGAGGAAGTGGCTACCGATTATTTATCATAGCTTGGTTAACCTTATGATAATTCAGACACAATAGAAGAGTTCCATCAGCCTTTTTGACAAATAAGACCAGTGCTGCCCAAGGAGACATACTTGGATGAATGAACCCTTTCCTCTCTAGCTCTTCCAATTGTATTTTTAGTTCCTTAAATTTTTATTGACATCGGTTAAAGTGGAATGGAAATAGGACTGATAGACTGAAATAAATCAGTTCCAAAATCCACTTCTCGCATGGGATAAATTCCTGAAAAAGTTTTAGGAAAAACATCGAGAAACTGATCAAAAAAATGGTAAATACTCTTATTGATCTCCACCATCAATTCCAAATTTAATGATACCAATTACTATGAGATCATTCCAACTACTAGTTCAAATAAGAACATTTCACCAGACATTACATTAGGGAACTCTTTAATGAGATACCTGACCCCATCATCATTATTAAAACCGACCCTTCAAAAATAACAGGTGATGTAATCCTTGAACACTATCAATCAATCAATACCAAGGATTATATCATATAAATCAATCTCAATCACAGAGAATTCGCATATCTTCTTGGTTCAATTAAATTTTATAACAAATAATCTACACACCAAGGATTTTCATTATCTTTAACCATGAGGATTTTGATGTTTTAACCTTGAAGGGATCATCTCAACTTTTCAGTCCATCAAATCAATAATATGAGAAGAAATAATGTAATGATATTTACTCGCAACAACCAAATATTTAATAATTGTAAAATTTAAAATAATTTTACCTATCATGGTTTATAGTCCAGATTGATCATCCTCAATTACCTTCTCAACTCTATATAATTTTTTGTATAAGGACTCATGTTTTTTGGACAAAAAGTTTGAACATAAGATTAAATTTTTTTAGATTCTCATGAGGGGTAAATTTGTATTTTTACAATAAAATAATATGTGTGATATTTTTTAACCACTCCATTGGTACCATAATATAGTGTTCAACCTAGGGAATGAGTTTTGTGGAAATACGATCTGTTCAAATATTATTAAAATAATTAATATTTAATATTTAATAAATATAATATTTAAATTTTCTTGTAGGCTCATTCTGTAATAAATTTTGAATGGAGAAATTTATTAAGATCTATATTTTCTATTGAGTCTTGAATGGGTATTTTACCCTAGTTGAGACCTAAAATTGATTTGAGCACTGAGGCTGACATATTCCCCATTTTATTCTATTTTTCCTTTCTACTCATTATTTCTTTCCGATTACCTTTCTCATAGTCCCTCCTCCTTATCGGTCATTCATCCCTTATGGATCCTCATTCATGTGACCTTAGAGATAAATATAAATAGGTATAATGATAAAGAGAGAGTTAAATGATGAGTGGTAATGTTGTGAAGCCATCGACGTGCCAAATCATCATGGGGGAGTCTTGGACCATAGAATCGAACGATGATTTGATGGTTTCCACATGAAGGTATTAAATATTTCTGATTTAATGTTAAATCCCTTAAGATATATAATTTTCTAAATTTAAATCTCTATTATTCTTACTTGTGGCTCCATGAGGCTGAATCTGTTGATTTAAGAGTTTATACAGGGGTTTTAGGTGATCTGGAGGTTTTCTTGTTTACGAAAACATGATAAAATAACATGTCGTTTAGGGGAACATTCCAAGTGTTCTTCACATTCATAAAGATTAAAATTAAGGAGTAAATTCCATATACATGTTCTTAGTCGTGTGGATGAGTAAAAAGGCATGGAAACCGGTGTAGGGTTACATGTTCCTGTAGAGTACACAGGAATTCCCCGTGTCAGTAGCACGCCATGTAAAATTTTCTGGCCTAGACAAGTATATGACAAAGATGGTTGAAAAACATGGTAATGTACCCCGTGTTGTGTACACACTATGTACTTTCCTTATATGAAGTATACCTGCAGTGTTTACACGCCCAGGCCGACAAGAGTACACACATATGTGTGAGGTTGAGGGTACACACCATGTATGGTATCTATATACATTGTACTCCTCTCATGGTGCCCTTTGTGGGGTTTTCCCTGTTTTATTCCATGATATCCTATTTAGTAGTAAGAGTAGTCGATTCTGAATAGTTTTATGTAGATTGTGAAGGTGAAACCATGGAGTTGATTGAGGGATTCTAATGGGTATTTTTGGGGCCTTTATATAAATAGAGATAATTTCCCTCTAGTAATTGAATCCTATGGCTTCTAAGAGTGAGAATTTTTATAAAATAATCCATGATCTATATCTCATGAACTATTCTTTAAGGACATCTCTTTTGAGATATGTGCCCTTCTAGCCTATGAGGCCATCATAAAGTGGTTATCTTGGATCCCCATTAGGATTCCTCTATTTATGTTTCAACATTGAGGATCCCATGGAGGATTCTAATATCTTATTACTATATAACATGGTTCTTATGAGGGATTCCTTTTATTAAGGACTATCTTAGGGAGTTCATTTTGGGATCCCTTATCTGTGTAATATTTTTGTGGATCCCTTGTAGGATGCTTCCGTTTTCATACCATTATAAGATCCTATGTATGATTCCTCCACAAATTTTTAAATTTGAGGATCATGAGTATGGTAACAATATTCCTTTTTACCTTAACATTCCCATGTAGGATGCCTATTCAATTCTTGAATGTTTGGGCATATCGGGTGCTTTTTGATTGACCGGCCATGAGTTGTACATTGGTTTTGGATTGATATAGTGTCCGGGTGACACCATAGAATGTAGGCATAACTAGTAAGCCCATAGGTATTTGGTTGGAGTGTTGGTTTCGGTGTTCAGTACACCCTCACCCATTTGGTTATATCTTTGACATAATTATTACTGCTTCAACGATGTTTACCAGAGGTTCTTCTTGCTTAGTGGCTGTTGAGCCTAATGCGAGCTATCATTATTTCTTTTGCGATGCCTGGATGTGCTTCTAAGGATCCATATTGATATGGGTGGGATGCATTTTTACCCCATGCCAGTAATATATACTTATGGGTGGGAGGAAGTTTTATCTTATGCTAGTTATATACACTTATTAGTGGGAGCCAGGTTTACCCTATGCTACTTATATACTCTTTTAGGCAGGAGGTAGTTTTACCCCATGCCAGTTATATACACTTATGGGTGGGAGGAATATTTACTCCATTTCGGTTATATATGCATATGGATGGGAGGTAGTTTCACCCCATGAGACATATATATGATAATGGGTGATATGTAGTTTTTTCCCACGCCAATTATTTACAATTTTGGGTGGGATAGAGTTTCACCCCATTACAGTTATATTTGATTATGGGTGGGAGATAGTTATAACCAATGTCAGCTATATATGCATATGGGTGGGAGGTAGTTTTACCCCATGCTACTTATATACAGTTATGGTTGGGAAGATGTTTTACACCATTCCAGATATATATGATTTTGGGATGGAGGCGGGTTTACCCCATGCCAGTTTCATATGCTTATGGGTGGGAGGCCATTTTACCCTATACTAGATATATACGGTTATGGATGAGAGGTAGTTTTACCCCATGTCAGTTATATATGTTTATGGGTGGGAGGTAGTTTTACAGTATTCTAGTTACATATATTCTAGGGGTAGGAGGAATTCTTACCCAATGCCAGTTATAAATGTTATGGGTGGGAGGAATTCTTACCACACACCATTTTTATTTTCTATATATAAATATAATTCAAGGTCAAGAGACAGTGAGGGTTCTTGGACCTAGATTTGTGGTAGATAGTGAGAGATCCCCTAGAATTGGATGGAGGTGATACGTCTTAATCAACCCCAACACATACATATATATATCTATATATTTATATATAATTTTGACTTAATCATAAATCCTTGCCATGGCCTGATGCAACATACATCGATTGTGATTATTGACCCATGGATCGACTGCTGTTGGTTTTTATGTTATTTTTGCACTTACGCATGAATTTAATATCTATGTATATATGTATAGGCATGTTACTATACATATATACTCTTGTAGATATGGACATCGATGAAGGTACTTTCCGAGTTAACCAAGATTGTGGACTCATGGTTTGTCTATTGTCTCACGTTTGACTTTACATTTCTATTAAGTTGTGACTCATCTATTCTTAGCAGTTACCTTTGTATACACTTATAGTATCACATTTATAGATTTCTTGCTAGTGTGAACAAATGTGATTCTTTATCATGACATCACATGCACCTTGGTGTACGTGTAAACCTTATGTATAGTTTTTCAGGAAGATCATGAATTTCATGGTGGATAGGGATAAGGCTGAGAGATGTTTGTTTGAGAAGATCTCCTCATTAGTTTTTTGATTAGGGATGTGTAGTTCGATAGTGTGTAGATATCGGGTACTTCGTATGGCACGATGTAGTTGTAGAGCCCAATACTTTTAGTTTCAATTTTATTTATACTCCTATATCTGTATGGTCAGCCCAATGGGTGACCATTGTTGTATTGTATGGATAGTTATTCAGGATTTTAACACATTTAATTTATTATTATATCTTTTTCTATTTTAGAAATTTCATGTTTCTTCACTCTTTTTGTTTACTACAATGTATGATACTCAACTATTTCAACTTTTTTACTATGATATTAGTGAATATCCTCCCCACTATAACATCCTAGGCCCTCAACACTAGTTGGCATCCACTAGAGTACGAGGAGGCGTGATTGGGGCCTTATAACACATTAGCTCAGAGCACCAGTTTAGTGACATCTTGGTTGGTACATTAAATCTTGATTTATTCACTCAGTTATTTATTTACCTATTTATATTTACCCTATTGAGTAGTCATGGTATTTTTGGAACAACTATTGATAACTCTATTCTGATGATGGGACTGATTCTACTACCCTCTTTCCGTCAAAGAATATGACGTTTGTGACACATGAGAAGCATCATGAACACTAATTCATGGAGCATAGTGACAATAGTGAAAATAATTACCCATTTGATTTCAACTATGTAATGATCTATGCTGTGATTTACACTCTCACTTCATATGACTACGAGAAGCACATTGGAAATATCCTAGCTTTCTCTATGGCCATAGAGGTGGAGACATAGATCCATTTATCTAATTGTGAGTCATACACACACCATGGAAATATCTTTCCCTCTTTTACTTGTTACCTACATTAGATTTCAGGTCATTTCCCATATGAATCAACATAATTTATCCACTTGTATCTCATGGCAGGCCCATTTCTTCCACAATAACTCTATCCACCATTTCTGTAAAATCAATTATACAGAGCATGATAATATTTGAAATAATTTCCTACCTCAGACATGATTAAAAGATTCTTTCCTCCAAGGATGAACTAGATACAACATTAGTATCAAAATGAACTAAATTCCTAAATTTATCCTCATTCTCTGTTAATTTGAGGTTATCCTCCTTGATGATAATTAAATATATCATTCGTGAAATCATGAATGTATGTGGATATAATTGTTTGTTGAACATTTCCTCTCATCCTGCCCTTCCATGACTTGATCTAATTTTTCCCGAAATACTAAATTAAACCATTTGAACGAAAGATAATTTAGAATATATGTTTCTAGAATGACTTTTAACTCTGCTAGTGTACCGAAGAAATCAAATATTGTATTTATCCTCTTCGAAAACACCTCTACCATCTCTTGTTTAGAATCACCTTGGAAGATGGGTGGATATTGTTTTTTGTACTGGATGAAGTTATCCATTTTCCATGGATCATCCCATCGGTTCCATATATCCATAAATTAGAAATATTGGATAGTAATATGAACAAGATGTTAGTTAACCTATGGCTCATGTGCAACTTCATTCTCAATAGCTTATTCCAGTTGGTTTCTATGATGCCTATATGGTTCCATTTTCTATACTGACAACAAACAACCTATGTATCAATCTTTATCATCTAAACCCTTAATAATTTCAAATTATACCATGTAATACTTTCACAAAATTTGTTTCTAAAAAAATATATTCCCATATTAAACCATTTTTAAAGATTCAACCATGCTTTTGGAAATCAAACCATTTTGAAAATAACAATTTCATACCATTTCAAAATCTCACATTATAAAAAAATATTAAAATTTTCAAAAAATCAATAATTTTATTCCAATACATAAATCATTACACTAAATGAAATACGCACCCCTACAATGCATGACATGCTCGTATCATTGACTAAACCCATGATAGTGAGATAAAACAACTATAAGTGTCTTGAAAAAACTAATGTACCCACCTCCCTAGTAACATGATGTTCAAAATAAAAAATTTAGCTACATATTTTTATTCTATACATTTCAAGTCCCTAAAATCCTACTCCTTTCCCCCATCCCAACTGAAGGAATAAACTAGAATGAATTTCAACTCCTGGACTTATAGAAATGAGTACCACTTGTTAGTCAAGAAGTGAACAAGTAGAGACCACTTATTTCAAAAATATATTTGGATGATCCAAGACTAATACCACTTTTAACATCCAACCCTTCCACATTAGATTGAGAAGGTGGGACGAAATAACATGGCCTTAAGAAACATTCCCACGATTCCCAAGGATAATAATAAATGACAAGGTCTTCGTGAATTGATGTGGGATGATTTTCCATTTGAAAATAAAATAATCAAATCAAACATGTCATAACCAATTAAACACTACATGATGCATGATAATCATATAAAACCTCTCAAGTAAATACCATAGATATCAAACCAAACTAAAAATGAGTACCATAGTCGAAGACTACAATACTAATGTATAATGCAGAAGACATAACCAAAAAAACCCAAAGACTCCAAAATAGAACTCCAAGCTCCAATCATGCTTCATTATCCACTCCAAAATACACCACATGTATCACTATACACCACTTAAGATATGTGATATTTTACCTATTCCCATATATCGGTAAATGATATCAAAAAAAGCCCCAAAGTGCCAAAGTATGGGTGAGTAATGAAACTCAGTAGGCCTTCCACAAATGAATTCCTGACTCACGCTACTAGGATAGAACATGTTAGAATATTTTTATATACCAATTTATATAAACAAATTGAAAGTAGTTTATATCCTAATATAAAACAAGTTCCACGGTAAAAATGTTCTCTCATAAAAACACCTGGTTCTATGGAAATAATCCAAACAATTCCTTTATATCATTTCATTAATCTAATTGGAATTATCCATTCCATATCACATAGCTATAGACACCCATACATGAAACCACATAAGGTTTGTTTTACTTTAGATGGTGGAAAATAACACTTATACCCTATCCATTTTATGGTGGTACATCATGACCACTATGAATCCCTAACCATCTATGGAAAAATATTTAAACCAACCACATTCCCATAAAACCCTTTCCTAACCAATTCAATCATTTGAATAAAACCACAATTTTCTGGAAATCAAAATAATAAACCATTAAAAAAACAACCTTTTCGTGAAAACCCATTTTCAACAAACCATTCCAATATAAAACAACATTTTATTGAAAACCCATTTCTATACAACAAAACCACATGTCCCTTTTAATATCATCATTTTAAAATCATGTTGGCGAATTCAATATTTTCAAAAACACCCTAATTTTTACAATACCATATTATTTCACCAAATAAAGTTCCCATATATAATTTTAGAACAAATTGACAATAAATTTAACACAAAAAAACCAATTTGAAAAAAATACTTCATGTTCTAATTATAGGAGATGATAGTGAATCTACATACCTCAGAATGTATGGAAAAAGCAAAGAATGAAACTAAAACACCAACAAAACTAGGTTGAAAATCCAATGAAAAATCATTAGATATCTTCCCTTAGCATCAAAAAAACTAAATATAATAATTATTGGAATTGGAAACCTTAGATATATCTATAGTGGGCTAGATCTATTAATCCAAGAAACAGAAAATTAGTTCTCAAAAAAACCACAAAAACTACCACAAATGAATAATTACCAAGATAGCAAGATTCATCGCACAAAGAAACACCTTCGCATCATTTAAAATCTTTTAGAGAAAGCATCCTTATCTATTGAGAGGTATAAATATCAGTTTTGATTTGATATGGAGTTAAAAAGAATGTATAATATCCAATGAATACCTATATCCAATTTGTGTGGATATTATTTTTAAACCCTGCATGGTTAGTCACACTATTGGGCAAACCAAGCGCAAAAACATCATCGACCTCTACCTTAAGGTGTAAATCACACTATTAGGTCAAACAGTTCGAAAAAACGTACTGAAAATCTAAAAAATCCCAATATACAACTTTTCATGGTTTCTTCTTGATGGTTACACAGTTTGGAAAAATAGAGTGCCTACCCAGGCATCTTTCCCTTAACCCATGTCCCACTATTCATGGTTTCTTGTAAAAGTTTCATGGATTCCACAAACAGTGCTCAAACTCTTCACCTTTATAAAAACCTCCAAAATCCTCCAAAATTCTTCTAAAATTTCTCTATACATAATCCAAACACATTACATATATAGAAGCCGTAATTTAATGATTACTTACTTAAATCCCGTGGTTTTACATCATGAGTTTGTGTAGACTAGGGACTCCCTTATTCTTGTATGGTGATACGTTTTATGAAAAAAATTTGAGTTCATTATCCATGTTCTAGGCGTGGCTGATCCCTCGACCTCTCTCCTATATTCTGGGATTATATGTAATTAAAAGGATAAATCCTTGGTAAAAATTCCAAAAAATATTTTCATAATCATTTTTTGAAATTATCCTTCCTGTGATTGTTGGAAAAAATTAAAATAATAATAAAATAATAATAACCCAGAGTTATAGAAAATTATAATATGGATTATTATTGTTTGTATCACATTATTCCAGAGAGTGGGTTAATTATGTCAACTGGAATTATAATAATTATTTATTAAATAATTTGTTAACACTTGCTATATCATGAAGAGATAATTTGGAAATTATCTGGGAGACAAAATCTATTTTTGTAATGTAGTATTTTAATTTTTCATAAAAATAAAACAGATGTTATCAATCATAGGAATCCTTGGAAAGTGGTTAGAACTAAAAAATACCAGAATTATATTTAGGTGATGATTCCTTGAAAAACATTTTAGTTATTTATTAATGACATAGAAATATGATGGTCGATACCATTTTGAGCCCCATGTATGATGTTTTCATGATATTTTTGTTTATTCTTAATAACCCATGATTGTTATATACTTGAATATTGGTGTTTATAAGAGGCCGTGATATTTTATTTTATTGTGATTACATGGGTCTATGTAACCACTTGATATTTGTTATTTATCTGGCTTGTTGTTCATTTCTATGATATATATTAGTTATTGTGTTTCATGGCATGGGGAACCATTCCATAGGTATCTGAATGACTAGGTTGTTCAACAATGGTCAGATGACCTTTTAGAGGGGAATCATGATGACATGATGGGAGATGTAGTCTATGGATTATTTAGGGGTATGGGTTGGATCACATACATTCTTGTTGACATGGGTGTAGAACATGTATGGAATTGGAATCCATAATCTTAGTTTTAAGTGGGAATCATATATAGATTATTTTTTATTTATCCATTTATATCAAACATGTCTGGTGGGACTTATTATCAGACGATGATAATGACCACCGTCTAGGTGGGTCATGCATTGTTCTGGATAATGTCCACCATTATGGTGGGGTGTGTGGTATAATGATCACTATCAGGGTGTGGTGTGTAGTTATTCTTTAATAGAGTTACATGGTTTGACTTACCCTAAGACACTTATCGAAAATGAGACAAAACAAGTGGGACCGAGGATCACAGAGTCTTGGTTATAGCATGATGACTCAGCACATGTGTGAAAATATCTTTATTAAAAAATTTACATATGTCATGTCATAATCAATTATGTATATTTTTTAACATTATGTTTTTGGTAATGGTGGTGTCCTACTGGGTGAATTTAATGGCCCTATATTTTCTTACATGACTATTACATCATTTTAAAGACAAAAAAATATAATTAAAAAACTAGGATTTAAAGGTTTAGTGTTCTTGGAAAATTATGATTATACATAACTTTTACATAATAAAACATTAAAATTTAATTAAATATATCTTCTCAAACCTTTAAAAAGATTGAAATCTACTTACTACATTTAATAACCCAAGGATATACATTAAAGAAAGGGGTGAGCTAAAGGCACAGTGAGAGGATAAACAAAGGACATAAATCAATATTACATGGGTTATCATAATTATAATCATAAATGTATAAGAATAATACCATCATCATGAACATGAGGAGAAACAATAGAAAAATTAATCGAATGTGAAATTCATAAAAATGAAACATCATATCATTGTGGTCAAATACCACACATATTTGTGAACAAATATATCATCACGTTCAGAAATAAAAAATGTTCTTAATATTAATATCATTATTGGGAACAAATATATCATCATGTTTACACATAAACACATCATACAATGAGATATATAACAATACCCAAAACATTATAGAGATATATAATTCCGTGCCTATCCATGACATCATAAAATTAACATAATCTTACATGACAAAGAGAACGTATAACAATCATAGTCATAAAATAACCCATGGAAATTGAATGGTTTTCATAAAAATTTCATCAAGAATAAATTAATGAATAAAATTCAGGGATCCCAAATATAAATGTGAAAAGAACATATTTGGTATAATAATCATCATTTGTGAGTGAATACCTAATAACTGAGGAGCATTCAAAATTTGTTTTGGAAAGAAGAGATATTTTGGAAAGTATTTGTACTTTTCATTAAATCGGATTTGAGACATGTACATCCCGGAAAAGAAAAGGTAATAATAACAAAATAAAAATTCTAGAATATTAAAATAATATCCACACTCAAATTTCACATGAAATAAGAATAATCTAATGAAAGGGAGTTCAGGTCAATAATCCACTAACCTTAGGCCTAAATGCATTATAATCATGTACTTAATATCCATGAAAATAAAATTACATTCATTAATTATATAATTTATAAACTATTATAAATTTATTTGATTTATTATAAATTTATTATGTTATTTTATATGCATTTTAATGAGTTATAGTGTTTAATATTGTCATTTACGGAGGGTTTGTTTTCATGCTTTTCATGATCGATTCACTTGTATATAATTATAGATGATCTTTTCAGATTAGAATAATTATATAGAAGTGAAATTATATGATATTAAAGAAAATAAATAATTTTAAATGGTCTCATATATCATTTTTTTTCTGGTATGAGGATGATTCATTTGATAACACATTAATGATACATATTAAGTTTATTTTGGCTGTTTTCCAAACATCATGAACTAATATACTTTTATTTAATAATTTTTGCATAAATTTTATCAAAATAATTTAAAAAGTTATAATATACATATTAAAATATTTTTTCACCGTAATATTTTTTTATACCCATCGTGTAAGATAGTAATTGAAAATGGAAACATTTCATCCACGAATGTGGTTAATCGACACATCATAGATGATGTTTTCATTTTTTGAATAAAATGTGAGGAGAAGAGATTTAATGATTTATATTCCATTTACATAATAAAATTTTACTTTATATATGATACTAGAGTTATCATTCCTCTTTGAATATGGTAGGAAAGGGGAGGATAATAATATAAATTAAATTAAAACAGAGAGATTGAGAATTTTTTCACTGGAATGTGTTATTATTAAGAACCTTTTTATGGAACTTGGGTTTGGTATTTTGTTGAAAGAAGTATATATTGGATGTTATGAAGAGGATTTGGATTTGAATTAGGAATAATTAATACAATATAAAAGGGTTGGAATGTGTGTGGAGAAGATATGGTGAGGGGTGGAGTATATAGGGGAGGATGAGGGTGTTTTTTTATTATTACATTCCTTAGTTAATATTTTTCCTCTAGAGTATCAATAATGTTGATTCACATACCTAAATATAGAAAATGGTTCTAGATACTTCAAACCAATGGGTTCTTATATCATACATGGGAAAAAATTAATGTATTTAATTTATAATGTCAAAAAATATAAATTAATATATTTCACTATTCACAAAAAATTCAACTACTTTAGAAAAAACCAAAAAATTAACCCTAAATTATTTGTTGACATTTATATTTTATAAAAGGAAACCTTTTTATAAAAATTAATTTCTAAATATGATAAATTTATTTTTAAATAAAATATTCAATTATTTTAAAAATAATGATGTTGATATTATAACTAATTTTATGACACATTGAAAATTTAATTAAGGTCTCTTAAAATTGCATTATAATTATAAAAAAATTATGAATATATTTTATTAAAATTCAATTTTATTTAAATCTTTATATTAATTATAAAATTATAGCTAAACTTTTATGTTTTATAAAAATATCAACACATAATTAATCCTATTTTAAAACATTTACTTAGATATAATATGATATAGTTATACCATAATTTCATTTATAAGATGCCTAAATTTTATTAATTCTTTAATAGGTTATTTTTCTATTCTATTGGCTAGATTACATTTCTAATGGTCATATTACTATTCCAATAGTTAGGTGACTATTTTATCAGTATAAGTTTTTTAATTTCTATAAATACAACTTTTTTTATAATAAATTTATGAGAATGATGTTTTTATTGGTTTCTTTATGTGATGTATGTGTTTTATAATTTATAAAAAAATTATAAAAATGTAATTTCTATTAATTGTTTTTTGGTTTGTTACGTTCTTCCCCCTTTGGAAACTTTTTCCTTGAAATTTCTTTTTATATACTAAGGTGAAAAAGGTGAGGATATTTCCCCGTAATTAATTCTTCTATTTCTCATGTTTCCTCATCATAATAATGGTTCCTCCCTAACACTCTGACAAGGATCGTCACCTTGTTTCATATTACTTTGTCTCTGTTGTCCAAGAAAATCCCCAATAACTTTTCATATGAGAGGTCATTATCTAGTTTCACCACCTCCATATTTAGTACATGTGATGGGTCATGTATGTACTTTCATATGAGAGATACATGGACCACATCATGGTCTTCAGCCATATTTTTTGGAAGTGAAAGCTGATAAGAAACTAATCTTATGTGATAATGCATCTCAAATGGGCTAATGTACCTTAGGCTAAGATTCACACTCTTTTGCAACTACATGAATCTCTTTCTTGGAGATATTTTATTGAAGAATTTGTCTCTTATATAGAAATACAATTCCATTTGATAGTTTTACACATAGCTCTTTTACTAACATTGAGAATCCTTGATATGTTGTTGTGTGTCTTGAACCTTCTCTGTCATCTCTTAGACAATAATAGGTCCAATTAGCTTTCATTCATAAACTTCATCCAAAAAAATTGGTGTTATACATCACTTAAAATTCATATCTATTATAGAGCCATCTAAATACCCAATTCAAAACTATTGTTTTATGTGAACACAAACAATGTGATATACTCATCCTATACATATTTGAATTCCATTGAGTATGTACTTATAATTTTTCTGAGCATCTGAATATTCCTTCTATGTTGGATATCATTTTGGGGGTGGTGTGGCATGCTGAATTTAAATTCAATACTTAAATCATGTTGAATACATAACGAGAATTTAGGTATGAAACATGGACCAATATCAGAAATTTTCAAATTTGGTTCTATATATAGCCTCACCACATTTTTTAAATATAACATGGAAATTTATTCAAGAGAGAAATATTCCTAAATAATAATGAAGTGGGTAGTCTTAGTGATTCAATCCACCATAACCCATATTGATTTTTCCCTTTGGTTGTTTTTAGGAAATATGTGACAAAGTTCATAGTGACATTCTCCCATTTCTTTATGGGTGTATGAAATGGTTGCATCATCCCTTTAGACTTATATCTCTTTGCATTAACTTGATGGCATACAAAACATAAGAAGATATATTCCACAATATCCTTCTTCAGATTCTCCCACCATATTTGATCCTATTGAACAAAATAAATCCTAGTAGTTTCAAAATGGATGGAGGAAGATGAGCTATGTGAATTAACTAGTAGCTTCTACTTAACATTAGATGATAATGGGACACAAATCCCAGTTCAAAATAGAATTAAACAATCATCATCATAAATGTATAACTCATGTTGGTTCCCTTCTGTTACTGCTTTCACATTTGTTTTGTACCACCAGATCATCCCTTTATCCCTCTTTTATCTTTTATTTGATAGATGATTGAAAAATAATTTGGGAATGGAAGGATATAGTCCATGATATTATGATTTCCAAATCCATTCTTTGTATATCCTTGAAGACATGGTCTTCCTCAATCTGCATCATTGATAAAGTAGCAATTTCGTTTCTACGAAGAGAATAAGCTACAGTGTTATCCTTCCGAGGAGTACAGTGAATAGAGAAATCATAGTCCTTGATTACCTCTATTCATCTCCTTTTATGCATGTTGAAATCCTTTTGTGAGAATATATACTTGGGGATATTGTGATAAGAATATATGTTAAATTTCTCACTATAGAGGCAGTTCTGCAAGATTATCATAGAAACAATCAATGAAGATATCCCCATATCATGTTTCAGCTCGACTTTCTCTAGTATATTCAACTTTAATGAGGCATAATCTATCACATTATCCTTATAAATGAGTACACAACAGAAAAAGTTCTTTGAATCATCACTGTACATCGCAAAAACTTCTCCTCTTGTTGGTATTGTGGGTGCACGTGCAGTGATTAGCATTTTTTTGAGAATCCTAAATCCTTTTATCATTCTTCCATATGGTCATAATTTTTGCCTTTCTATGTTTACTTAGTTAGTGGGTTAGGAAATTATGTTAAATTCTTAAAAAATGTCGATATCACCCTGGCAGTCTAAGAAAAATATGGATTTCCATGACAAATGCAGGTATGTGTCATTATTCAATTTCCTTTTTTAAAGGTTCCAAAGAAATTCCATCACTGATGATAATATTCCCCATGAATGTGACCTTCCACACTAAAAATTCACACTTTCAGAAAATGGAATAATATTACCTCTTCTTTATTGTTACTTGGACAATCCTTAGATGTTCACCATGTTCTTATTTTCTTTTAGTGTACATGAGACTATCGTTGATAAATGCTACCCAAAATTTGTCATGGTAGTATCTAAATGATAAATTACCCAAATACATGAATATTTTAGGGTAATTATTAAGTCTAGAGGGCATCAAAAGAAACAAATAATTCCTATATGATATTAAGAAATACTCCTTATAAATATCTTCTTTCTACAATTTTAGTAGATGATATCTATAATGATGATCCACCATTTAGAATTACTGGGCTCCTCATAGTATATCAAACAAGTCATAAATCCTTGGATGGGTATGCATGTTCTTTATAGTGATTTTTTACGATCTTTGTAATTGATACATACCCACATTGATCCACAATTTTTCTTTACAAGAAGTACTAGCGCACCCAAAGGCAATTCACTAAGGTTTGTGAAACCATTTCCCATGTGATTTTATAGCTTCTTCTTTAACTCCTCCAGTTCTATATAGACAATCGTATTGGGGCAAATTGAAATAGGAGGGGTTTTAGGTTAGAGATCAATATAGAACTCTACCTCGCTATCTAGGAGAAGTATGAGTAACTCATTGGTAAATGAATTATTGTATTCCATCCTAATGGGAATTTCTTCAAGGTTGGTGATTTTATTTGACATGACCATTTAGTCTAGGTATTCTACTTCATAGGGTATCACCCCCCACACCGTTGAAGGAATTTTCAAAGGATATTCATAATTTTCCATTCATTTTTAAAGGATCATGGGATGAATTATAATATGAAAAGATAATTACTTTTCCTAATATATGATGTGTTATCTATATAATGAGATCCAATCCATGCCCATTATAGCATAAAATTCCAGTAATGGAAGGATTCCAATATTTTCTTGAACAATCTTTCAACATCCACCAATAAGAGAAGATTCCAACACTTGGGTTGAAATGATTTCAGCATTAGGTTTTTTTATAAATATCTCTACATCATGGTTTTATGGATTTAATTCAATAGTTCTAGGGAACCTATAAAATATAAAGGAATGATTAGAACTAGAATCAAATAATACCTTTTCCATTGTTGAGTGAATAGGAAGTGTACCATATATGAATTAATTTTCTTCCAACAATTACGTAACACTGATGGAATAAGATTCCACATTCTCTTTTAGATTTTTTGGCATATGACACTAGTTACCATTAAGGATTCAAGGTTTAGTGCACTATATTACATAATAACCCTTTTCCTGAAAATCTATGAATTGGACCATAGGTGATGCATTAAGAGGTTCCCTTATTTCCTCCATCATATTGGTCAGTTTCGTTATGTCTATCTAACAGTCATGTGATTTGTGGCTTTATCTACCACACTTGATGCATTTCCCCATCCCTTTGACAAAATTCCCATAAGGATTCTTCCCAAATTCTTAACATATGGGTGTTTGGATATTATTTATTCATTTTTCATTTTATCCACAAGCATGAAAATTCACTATTCTCTTATTTACTATATTAACATGGGACCAATCAGAAAAATACCTCTCTACATTGAGGTAACATCTGACCACATCTTCATATCTCCCAAAGTCTTAGATTACTAAATCCTTTAAAAGGTGTGGTTTTAAACAGAAAAATAATCTATCTATTTTTCTATCATTGTGAATAAGAAATCATGAGGAATACCTTGAAATCATTATAAGGGTTTCTCTATAATCTATAAAATATTTACATCCATTTTTCATCATCTCTATAACATATCTCTACATCTTTGTCCAAAGTGTTTGATGGAAATACTTGATGAAAAATATTTTATCAAATTCCTCCCACTCCATATATATTATTTCATACTTCTACATGGTGCTCTTCATCAACACCCATCATTAATCAGCCTCTTCATCTAAATGATAAATGAGATAATACACCTTCTATTTCTACAAGAAGTGGAGGAGAGAAAAGATCATTTCCATTGCGTTTTTTGGATTTGGTTCCCTAGAAACAAATTCTGTGTATTTTATGATAACATTAAATCGTAGTTTTAAATATTAATAAACTCCATTTCACATCATGATTGTAATTCTATGTAACATAATATGTTATAATGTCCTATGACTATACATCACACTATATGTTGACTACAGTTCCCCGCAACGATTACAACCTAGATGTGCTCCATTAATATTCTTAAATATATATCTTATAGACGAATGATATCATTTAAGGGACACAAATTATATAGTCTACCAAGGGTGGAGACTCAATGTCCATTGAGTCACCTTCCCATGGTGTACAACCTTTGTAATATCTAGTGATTGATATTATGAGAATGAGACCCACCAGTATGAAATTCCCAAATAAATGTGTAATTATATATTCCAATATGTGGATGTGTGTATTTATCCATAAAATTTTATTTTATAATAATGATTATTATAAGTCACACAGTTCGACGTATTGAAAAAAACTGTGGCAACATGTATACATGATGAGGTAAGATACATTGGGTGCATCATGAGTAATATTTCATTAATGAAGGATGTGAGAATGGATTTTCTCCTTTTGTTCATTAACATAAGTTGATATCTCATGAACTTTTATGGAAATGATATATCTTAAATAAATCCATGGACATGGTGTTCTATATGAAAGTTTCATTTCATAAACGTAAAATAAAGTGGCATTGAGCACATATGTTGAGGGAATCAGCATAAAACCTACTTGATTAATGATATCATGATAAATGGATTACATTAACAATTAAGTGACAGTATTAGAAATTATTTCATTATATCATTAACTTCTTTCTGAATGGGTTCCTTAACATGTTTCTAGATGCTATCCTTGGACATTTTCCAGCTTCTATTAATGTCAATGAGAAAGAGGCCTAGATCACCACACATTAAGTTTATCCAGAATCTCAATTAAATAATATATTATTATTTATTATATAATAAGTTGATAAAATATTATTCTCATACATGATATCATAATTAATCATGTATTCTTGATCCTGTATATCCCTTCACCAGTTATTTAAGAGAATATTATTTGAGAAGAATATTTACAACTTTTTTATTTGAAGTTTTGTGAATATAAAATTTATTAAATTATTAGTGAATAATGCAGAGATATTTAAATATTAAATAAATTTTCATTATCAATATCTTGATAAATATTTTATAGGAATGAAAGACTGAGTTTTTAGGTCATGTGAGAAATAATATATTTCAAAGATTACTTGATTAAGTAATATTTAATTTAATTTTAAAGTTAAGAATATGATGGTGAAATAATAATAATATTATAATTTTGGCATGTGGTTCTACAAGGAATTAAATAAATATTAAAGGGAGGTTGTGAAAATATTAATTTTAATCTCTAAAAGTATTTAAACAAAATTATATTTTTTGTCTATAGATCTACTTCATTTAGTGATGTGCACAATCACAGTTGGAGAGAATCCTCTCCAGCCCTAGCGATGTCCCATCCATGAAGGATCCCAACAATAGAGAGTGATATCCTTCCCCTTACCACTTTTGAGTCTATAGAGATCACAAATAAAAATTCAGAAGCAATTCTCATGGATATCAAAAGTGAACGGCACAAGCGATATATTATGTTGTTTTAAAACACAAAAATTAACATGGTAACATTCAATGATTAATTCAAAACGTGTGCATAAATTCTAGATGTAATCTAACCATTATTAATAAAACATAATTATGGTTAGATGAATATCTATTGTAGTATCGATCAACAAAAAAATAATTACCATAAGGTAATTTTTATTTAATTAAATTAATCTTAAATAATATGTTATAATATTTTCCTCGGTTCCAGCGGGCTATCCCTTGTTTGGTTTTTATACATTCAATTTCATTTATCATGTCATTTATCATTGTGTATATCTATAATTGATCATTGATCATAGAAAAAATAAAAAATTGGTATGACCCATTACATGATTTCATTGGTCGCAAAACCAAAAAGTTGTATCAAATGGGACACATAATTATTTATAATAATTTTGAAATATTTAATTGATTTATGAATTTTTAATTTAGCTTTATATTAAATTTTTTAAGCTAATTATTGAGATCTTCTTCTTACCCCTTCATTTCTCGAAGATTTAATCAAATATATTAATTTTATGAATGAAATAAAATGAAAAAACACATAAGAACTTGTTATGGATTTTTGATGGATAACACAAGAGTAAAAAATGCATAAACATAACTATACACCATCAAAAAGTGTTCAATGAACCTAGAATTAGTTCAAAATTAATTCAAACCATGTTCATTGAATGCGAACGATGTATTTAATTTTACATTTCGTGTTGGATGGGACAACTTTGTTCACCGTCAACCGAAGTACATGTCATGTATCCCACATACAAGGCATGTAGTCTTGTAATCACAGATGTTCCATGTATTAATTTACATGGCCTACCTGATTGGAAACCATTTATCTCAGAGAGAAAACATTGTGTAGATGGTGAAAATGATGTATACTATAATTTTTCTGAGGCATGACATATATGATGAGTCTGCAGTCATGTGACTCAAATAGATTGTGAAAGACGTACATGACATATAGTCCATTTTTATACGTCATGTACTTATACCAAATTTCATAAAATTAAGATTTATTTACTACACTATGAAAAAATTATCAAATTTTTTTCCTCCAGTCATTAAGTTGATAGGACACAAAAGTGATGGGTTTTAATATATATATATATGTTTAATTAATTTCCCTATAATGTTTATATTTTTATATCATATGTCAGTGGTATTACAATTATTACTGTCCATTCATTTAATCATTACACATGATAGAAAAATCATGTAATTTGTGATACCATGAAGTTTACACTACATTTCATGAATGGAAATGATAAGTCTTTTATTCCATATGTCAAAAAAGTAAATAGTATACATGTATAAAAAATATTGGTTATATTTTTATGGTTATAAACTATGTTTCCTCCTTGTGTTATTTACACACACATTTAATTTTAAATAAATTTATTTAATATGATTAAAATTATGATGTATGAAAATTTCAAGGAAATTTGGACGATAATTAAGATAAAAGATATAATTAATTAATGAATATGATTAATTGATTTGAGTGAGATTTATGTTAATAAATAATGATAACGAAATGAATTATAGTTTTATTAAATGTATAATTCATTGCATGATAATGTATGATCAGGATCCTAGGCCAAGACCTTGGTTTCTCATCTCATGTCTGTCATCTCTCATCTCATTATGTAATGGATTTGTGCCCATAGTTTCTTTTATAAAAACCCCATGTTTCCCTCATCGGTGTGTGAGTAAATGTCTCACCCATGAATAATTTTAAAGGTATTATTCATTAATTTTCTATTCATTATGGGTTGTGGAGGATTCCCATTCATTTTGGTGGAAATGGCGGGTTTTCAAAATTTGGTACAATCGGTCAGCCCATTTTCAGAATTAAAAATAAATTTCGTTTCTTTTATAACTCCTTAATTTTTAACATTTACTCCAATTATGCTTCCAAATTATAATCCCCTGGTATATTGAAACACCCATATCAATTTGGACCCCATCGGAATCCATAATAATGATGGATTTGGGTTTTTTATTACAGTTTTGGTCCAACCTATAAGCCCATTTCATTCTTTAAATTATTTTTTTAATTTTTCTATATATCATTCATTTTGTACTATTTTTGTGGTAATATTACTTCCCAACCAAATCCAAAAACCCATGTCTCACTCTAATTATTTATTTAGATTCTTTTGAGCTCATTTAGATTGCAGATTAGGGTGAAAATTCACATGGTTTCTCAAATCTTCCAGATTTGAGAAGATAATTTGATTCTTTTATAAAAATTTCAATTTTCATTCTTTCTCCCGCATTTTATTCCCCACAAAACCAAATAATACTAATTAAAACATACCTATAATGTTTTTTTCTTTTATATTTAACCTTTGGTGGATTTGGGGTGATTTCTTCAAGATTTTTCATGGTAAGTGATTTCTTCTTGGTTTCTTCCATTTTCCTTAGGGTTTCCTCCCTATTTCATGTAGTTCCAAAATTTAAAAAAGGTAGTTTTAGAACCAATGGGTTTATTTTTTGTAATTTTGGTCAAATTTTGTGGATTAGTGTTGGTTTTTAACCCCCTGTAGTGAGGCGGTGGTGCAGTTGATGTTTCGCACCTTGTTATGAGGGTTTCGAAACAAAACGTAGGTGATTCCATGTATAAACATTTTATGATTAGTTATCTTGACTAATTTACTACTTTTTCATATTTTTATTATTTTTAGTTTGGTGTGAATACTATTTGTGATTTTTTTCGTTAAGCGTTTAATTGTATAGATGAATTTTAGCTTGAAATTGGGTGTTTTTCATGTGTAACTCTTGGGGTATTATTTGGTTGTATTTTATAACATATGAAATTGGTTTAATAAATAATGTTTAGACTGATAATTATGCTTTGGTAGTGTCTTGGTGTTCCATTGGGTTTGAATGTCAGTTTTTGAATGGGTTTTATGTGTAAAATCTTGTTATGTCTCTGGAAAGTGTTTTATGAAAATGTGTGTGTTTCAATGTGCATATTTTGTTTCATTATTAAAGGTTATATTATAATACCTGATAGTGGTTTATTACATCTTTATAATTATTCCAATTATTTTTTGGATTGGTATTGGTGTGATTTTGTCCTTGAAATATGGTTTTGAAATGGGTTTAAGTGCCAAGCTTTGGTATACTCCATAAAATTGTTTTATGAATGATTTCAATGGTTTCATGATTTATGTAAGAGGAGAAACCATATTAGAAAACTTATTTGGATTGTGTATATTTTTAAATAGTCTATTTTAAATGTGAAAGGGGCTGTCATGTGATGTGTATCTTCTTGGAAAATTTTTAAAAAAATGTTTAACAGAATTACTGAACTGTGATAGTTTTGTGAACGTGATGTGGTCTATTTTTTGTGAGTGTGACGTGAAAATAGATTTCTTTATTAAAAGTGTGTTATGTAACATGTTATTGGGGTATTAGTATATGTTTAAAATCATAGGAAACATTTTATGAAATTTTTAATGTATGTGTTGAATTGTGAATGATATGAAAAATGTGTTGTGAGAAATTTTTTTCTGAGTTGGATTTCAAAATATATTTGAATGAAAAGGGGTTTGATGTTCATTTCTGATGTACATATAGGATGTTTGGTTTTTGTGTGATGTGGAAGTTTTATTTTCATATTAAAAATATATTTCATGTCTTTTTTAACATATTTGATAATAAGAGGGAAACACAGGTATCTAAGTGGCTGGACGTGTACTAGTATGCTGTGATCCCATTGGGTTTGGCCTCAGTTTTACATAAGAATATTGACTCTTACAGCACTAAATAAACTATGATTATGATGAGGATTGGGGAACACTGGGTTATGGTTATGTTCCCTACTTGTGTCTCATGAACGATAATGGATATAGTGATGGTTACTCCCACCCAGATACGATGTACCTAGGACCCATAGTGAGCTAGTGCCTAAGGGTTATTTCTAATTTCATGTTCTCATTAGATGATTTACTTGTACCATTTGAATAAGGTATGATTAGATGAAAAATTCAGTATATTTGGAATTTTATTTAAAGGTGTCGATTCTTTAAAATTCATCTCCTGAAAACTATTTTAATTTTTAAAGTTGCATCTTTTAGAAATTTTAACTACCATTTCATGTTTTTGAAAACATTAATGCTTCTTGTAATTGAATGTTTATAATGTATAATATCTTAATGGTGGTATCCCACTAGAATTTTTGTCACACCCTACTTAAATAATTGGTTGTTGGTGGAGTTTTTGATGTTGTTGTCACAGGGTTGAGTACAACTTTTGTGCCTATGGTTCAGGTTTTATCAGACTAATGGAATGCAGTGTTGTGGATATGGCTTGATGAAGGTGACCCTTGGAATGTGGAGGTTCTTGGCCTGACATATATGGGTTTTGAAATTTCTAATGGTCTTTGAGAATTGTTTTATGTTGTCTAATTACATTCCGAAATTTTAAAAAAGTTGATTTTTAAAAAAATCCAAATTGGTTTTATTGGATTCGTTTTCTATTTTATTTTTATAAACTCATGTAAATCATTCCCAATTTATAGTTTATAACACACTGGAACATGTTCCATCCCATGGAGATCATGAACACCCTTCATGCCTTGTTGCTGGCTAGGTTTGGTGCTGGTTTAGTTGGCGACCGGATTTGGTTCGTGATAAAATGTACTCAAAGGGAGGTTCACACTTTTTTGGTCATGTTATATGGGGAACAGTAATGATAGTTTGGATTTAGGATGGTTGAGACATGAAATTACCATTATGGGTAGTGTTCCTAGACAGGGCACCCAGTGATAGAATTCGATTTTCTAGGGAAAGTCAGGATTTCATTGAGTCCTTTGGTTTTCCTGGTTTGATGATTATTAGGGGAAATGAAAGGAGATTTGGGATAATAGTCTCAGTGTGCTCGTAGGGAATAGCAATCCATTTGGAGCCGAAGATATTTACCTAGATCACTCTCCGTTTTGGTGATGTGATTAGCGTATATCAACCATATATATTTCAAAGTCACCCACTATAACTAGTTTTCTCTCGAATTATATTGTTTTCTTTAGTTTTCAAATCATGGAAGTTTGGTTTTAAATAAAAAATGACTAGGTTTTAAGAATTGTAATGTTTTTTGTGAACTTATTTTCTAATAAAGTGGTAATGGTTTTATTTTTGAAATGTTGGAATCGAATTTTCAGATTTTTTTTGAAATGGAAAACAGTGTGTTTACACCGCTTTGGAAACAATGAAATTATGTTAAAGTTGGTTTTGAAAAAGTGTACCCAAGAGAGTTTTCTAAACTATTATACTAATTTTTAATTTGATGAGTTGTTTTGAAATTTATTTATATGACTTGACAGTGAGTATTCATTTGAATTATTGGGATTTTGATTTTTTGGTTAGTTGTCATGAGAAAAATGAATTATTAGTTGATCGTTTTGGTTTTGAAAAGAGGAAAGAATTTTTTTCACCTTTGGTATTTCCATGAGTGACTACATGCACTGGGTTATATGAGATTATGTATGTTTAATTGAATAAATTTATGAGTGATGGGATGGATATGAGTAGGGTTCTTGGTGTGGAATAGAAACATGCATGTCTGAGGCCCATGGGGTACCATTGGTGGATACTCTTACAACTAAACTGTACCTTTTCAGAGAAATGTTTTTAAAGGGAAACATAATGTATTGATGACTGGTTTGGAATGATTTGTATTATGTTTTTTTGAAAATTTTGATGTTGTGGGATTTTTTGAGGCCAAGAACCACTCTTGTTCGAACCATGTTTTGGGTTTTTGTTTGGTTCATAAGCCTGGTTTAAGGGCTCGTTAGTTTTCTCTTCTGAGAAATGTTTTGGTGTGCATTTATGCTAGTTCCCTTATTGTGTATGGATATATTTTATGGCATGTCTTTAAAAATGAACCAACTTGGTTGGGTCCTTGGGGATTCTTGTTGGATATGGTACATCCCTATTAAGGATTAGTGCAATACTAATGTGAAACACAAATTGTTTCATCATTGGAAAATCCTCCAGTTGAACAATATAAGGAATATTTTCTAAGGATTTGTAGAATGATTCTACACCATTTACTTTTTATTTTTTTGGATCCTCGTGTAGGGGGATTGTGCTCATGGAAGGTTTCAAGAGAACGTAGTTTCCTAATTTACCAGATTCGTCCAAGGTGGAAGTAGTCTGGAGTTTTTTGTGGGGATGAGTATCTGGATGGTGTCTAAGAGGGCCTCTAGGTCCTTTTTAGTCTCTTAAAAGGAACGGTTTATGTTAAACCACCAGTGTGGGAAATCTTTTCATGAGGGGATATTATTGAGATTTTCTACAATTTTTTGATGTTTGAAGACATTGTATAAGGTCATCCCGTAATGTATTGTTTCTACTAGTCACATTGGTAATGATTGGTGATGTGTTGTGATGTCGCATGCAAATTGTATTGTATAGGTGAAGTTGTAGAATCTTTTTTGGGTCATTTTTTTATCATAAGTGCATCTATTTTAGGGAAATCTCGACATCCTTTGTTTAGTGGAATTAATTTATATATATTCTTTCCTCCTTCCGTTTCTCATCCGATGAAACAAGGGGTGATGTGTGTGAAAATTCTAAGCCTGTATTTTAGTGAAATATCTGGTTAAGGGAAGATGATTTTGGAGTGTGTTATGTCTAGGTAAACTTTTCTTGGATTGTGGTGTTGTTGTTTATGTAACAAAAAGAAGATGTTCCATATATGGGTTTTCAAAGCCTAACTATGAGGCTGAAGATGCTTCAATATTTTAGGATCCATCCATAGGCCATGTAGTGAAGCTGACGCATGGTTAGGGGAATTCCCAGGTTTGTTCAAACCCTTGTACAAAGTCATATCCTCAGTAATAATGATAGTATTATTTTAAACCTCTGGAGTCATCATCTTGCCTCTATTGTTCCCATTTGTTGGAAAGATGTAGAGGGCCTTGTGCCCATGTTATCTCCCAATGTCATTCTTTTCCCATTTGGTTTTCAATGAGTTTTTGTAGTATGGTTGGGAATTTTTCTAAATAGGATGATTGAACGGTTTGTGAATGGTTAGTAGTAACCATTCCCCATAAAGCCATGAATGTATAAAGATCCACACGATTAGTGCATGGTTCCTCAAACTGTGCGGATTAACTGTGTCGTTGTCCCAACTATTTAAATTTGGATTCTTCCTTTGTCAGCCCATGCTGGTCAATTAAAATGGTTGGTTGTTATGTTGGTGAGACCCACTATGATTCTCATGTATGTTCCTTTGGAAAATTATAATGGAGGTGCACCCCTTGTAGTGAGGTGTTTGTTCGGGCCTCCCGTTGTTAGTGTCCTGATCCTGTCTGAGGAAAATTTGAGTTGTCTCTTAGGGTGGAGAGCCCATTTTTTTCTCCCCATACTAGTAACTCAGATAGGTCGTTGGTCTTGGCTTGGCAGTGGGTAGCCTTTTTCAAAGCAATCTAAATACCTAAATTTTCCTTGAGTAAATTTTTGTAGTTGAGAATGCCCAGCGGTCTGGTAAAAGCAAGGTTTTTGTAACCGTTTTTGTTGTTGTTGTTCATTTGGTTAAATTACTGGAATCTTGTTCTGATATTTTTTGAGGTATTTTCTTTTGCGATAAAATCTAAATATACATGATCATTTTAGGAATTGGTGTTTTTTTGTTGAGTGAGAGTATTAATTCATTGATTGATTAATTGGAGGGGTTTTGGACTTTTGAGGGAATATGCAACTTGGCAAAGCAGTCTATTTTGGCATTTTTGTTGGGTTTTGTTTTTGCCTTCTGCCTTGCTGTGGCTTTCTGAGGGCGGAATGTTTTATATTGGGGAGAATAGTCACACCCATGACCCCATTTAATGGTATTTTTCATTTAATTCCAATTCTTTCTTTGTTTTTGAGGTTTCCCATTCATTTTGGTTGAAATGGTGGGGTTTCAAAATTTGGGCCAAACTGTGAGCCCATTTTCAAATATAAAAATAAATTCAGTTTATTTTTAAACTCCATCATTTTTCAAAATTTTACTCCCACTACACTTCCCATTTGGCATCCCTTTGTATATTAAAACCACCATATCCATTTGGACCTTATATTAATCCATAATAATGATGGATTTGGGTTTTTTATTAAGGTTTTTGGCCAGCTCATAATCCCATTTTCTGTTATAAACTATGTTTTTAATATTTCAATATCTCATTAATTTTGTACTTTTTCGGATTATACACCTCCCAACCAAACCCCAAAACCCTAGGTACACTCTCATTATCCATTTCACCGCATTGTAGCTCATTTGGATTGAATATTAGGGTGAAAAGGCTCAGGGTTTCTCAAATCATCCAGATTTGAGAAGGTAATTTGATTCTTTCATAAACCATTAAATTTTCACTCTTCCTCCCCCATTTCTATCCCCACAGAACCTAATAATTATCATTCGAGCAAACCTATCAGTTTTGGATTCTTTTATATTAAAATTTGGTGGATTTGGGGTGATTTCTTCAATATTTTTCAAGGTAAGTTATTCTTTCTTGGTTTCTTCGATTTTTTTAGTGGTTTCTCCCTCTTTATTGAGGTTCTAATATGTCGAAAAGTTATGGTTAGAACCTTAGGTTCAATTTTATGTATTTTTTATCAATACTTGTGGTTTAGGTTTGGTTTTCACCCCCTTGTGGTGTAGTGGTGGTGTCGTTGATGTTTCACATCATGTTTTGAGGGGTTCGACACAAAAAGGTAGGTGATTACATGTGTAACCATTTTATGATGAGTTATCATGTTTAATTTACTCAATTTTCACATTCTTCATATTTTGTGTGTGGTGAGAAAACAATTTATGATTTATTTGGTTAATCATTTAATTTTATAGTTGTATTTTAGCTGGAAATTGGGTGTTTTCATTTGTAACTCTTGGGTTATTATTTGGTTGTATTTTATAACCTATAAAATTGGTTTACTGAATCTTGTTTGGGGTTAAAATTATTTTTTGGTAGGGTATTTTTTTTTATTTTGTTTGAAATAGGCTCTATGAATGGGTTTTATGTGTAAAACCATATTATGCCTCTTTAAATGATTTTATGAAATTGTGTGTGTTTTCATGTTCATATTTTGTGGTATTATTCGAGGTGATTTTATAATACTTTAGAGTGGATTATTACATCTTTATAGGGATAAATATTATGTTTTTAATGGTATTGGTGTGATTTTTTCATTTAAAGATGGTTTTGAAATGTGTTTTATGTGAAAAGTATGGGTGTACTCCTTAGAATTGTTTTATGAAAGATTTGAATGGTTAAATAATTTATGTAAGGGGTGTAAAATTATTGGAAAACTATTTTTGATTGTGTATATATTGAAATGTTCCACTTTAAATGTAAATGGGGCTATCATGAGTTGTGTATCGTCATTGAAATTTTTTATAAAAATGAATAATCGAATTACTGAAATGTAAATGTGATCTGGATGAGATGTGTGATGTTTTGTGTGAGTGTGATGCAAAAAATTGTTTTTTTATGAAAAGGGTATTTTATATCATGTGAGTGGGTTTTTATGTGATTTTCAACATCTTGAAAAGGATTTTATAAAATTGTTAAGGGATATGTATAATTATGAAAGATATGAAAAATTTATTGTGGGATAATTTGGTGTGAGTTGGTTTTCAAAATCAATTTGAATGAAAAGGAGGATGATGTTCTTGTCTGATGTACGTGTGGGGAGTTTGGTTTATGTGTGATGTCGAAGTTTAATTTTTATTGAAAATTATAATTCAGGTCTGGTTGAACTTGTTTGAGAACAGGAGGGAAACCCTAGTATCTAGGAGGGTGGACATGTACTAGTATGCTAGTGATCTAGTGGGGTTTGGACACAGTTTCATGTAGAAATATTGACACATTAAACACTAAATAAACTATTATGATGATGAGTATTGGGGACAAATAGGTTATTGGTATGTTCCCTACTAGTTCCTCATGAATGAGAATGGATATTGTGATCGTTACTCTCACTGATATATGAGGTACCTGGGACCCACATCATGCTAGTACCTTGGGATTATTTTTGATTTCTTGTGTTCATTAGATTCATTGCTCTTAAATTCGGTATACAGTATGTTTTGATGGAAATTTTAGTATGTTTATTATTTAATTTAATGTTTTTATTCTTTAAAATATACCACATGGAAACTATTTTCATTTTTAATGTTTCATCATTTAGAAAATTTTACAATCATTTCATATTTTTGAAAACATGCATGCTTTTCATCTTTGAATTTTTATCATGCGGAATATCTTAATGGTGTTATCCTATTGGGTTGTGGCTTACACCCCACATAAACCTATTTTTGTATGTAGAATTTCTGATTTTGTTTCCATAGGTTTGGGTATAAATTTTGTGTCTTTGGTTTGGGTTTTAGCGATCCTATGGGATTTAGTGTTCTTGAGATGGATTGAGGGAGGTACCTCTTACAATTTGGAGGTTCCTCGGCTGTCATTTATGATTTTTTACCTTTTTAATGGTCTTTGACCATTGTTTTATGATGTGTAATTAAATTCTGAAATTTTATAAACGATGAATTTGTTTGAAAAATCCAGATTCATTTAATTGGATTCGTTTTTTGTTTTATGTTTATAAACTCCGGTAAATCATTTCCAATTTTCATTTTATGATAACCAAGCACTTGTTCCATCCCGTGGGGATCAAATACACCATTAAGGCCTTGTCGCGAGCAGGTTTTCGTGTCAGTTTAGATAGATACCAGATTCAGTTCGTGATAGTAAAAGTGTATTTAATGAATGAAGATCCCAATCTATTGGAGGTAGTTTATGTCAGGAGATGATGAGAAACAAATCTAAGAGTGTTACATAGGAGGGAAGGTGGAAAGATGAAAAACAAACCTTAATTGGTTCAATGTGCTTTACCCTATGTAAACTGTTAGTTTTTCATCCGATAGAAAAACTAACCATTATTAAATTATCCTGATCGTCCAACTTTAATTTTTTATTACTACCAACTTCCATTTTTATTTCATTGTCAATGATTTCCTCATTCATATAATTTAATGAATTAACAAGCATACAATATATACATAAAATAATTAATCCCATGCATAAATTTTTTCTAATACATGGTTAATCACTTATGTAAATAAAATCAATATAAACATGGATGTAATAGAGAAAATAATTATAATTTTATCATAAAAAATATAAAATCCCACTTAATAAATATTAAGTTGTTATAGCCTTCCACTACATCAGTTAAAATACAACCATAGTTCAATGTTCTTAACTATAAAAAGTAGGGGTTCATTCAATTATCTGGTAATTCTAACATATAATTTTTGGTAGTCATAAATTAGTTCTCATCAATGGTTAACTTCCAATGTAGGACATGGTGTAACAGAGAAAAAATGGATATGGAAATCCAAATTTCAAGATTTTATGATCGGGGAGTCCACTCAACACAAGGAAATATTAGTTAATGTATTTAGAATTTTGTATGACTAACTAAAATCAATAAAGTTTCTTGACCAACCAATGTTGGGGTAATTAGAAAGAGAATATTGATCCATTCTAGTAGAATGTCCAATAAATTGGATTTTTTGAAGCCATTGGTGAGGGATATTGGGTGTTAATAAAACCACCACTACACCATGGCATACACTTAAAACCCATGACACTTGAAAATAATGTTGTTGATAATCATGTTCTTCACCCTGATATACTATACATACTTCAGATAGTTATTGTGTATCTCAATCATGTTAAAATACCATTTTAACAAAAAACACCAAATGAACACCTAGGTTCATTATTTATAGGATTTTAATAGGCCTACATTTATAAGAGTTTTCTAATCAAGGGAATATTTTAGAGGAATCACTTACCTCCCTAATGGAAGTTTTCCAATATAGAAATAAAACCATAATCATCCCAAACCCATAGCCAATATCACCATAATATACCATACCAACAAAACTACAGTTGATATATGTACCTTAAAAGATTATAATCTATGATACCCCACCAAGATACCCCCACTAGGATAGCATGTGATGACCTATTCTAAACATCCCACTTCCCAAACATGGTAACTCAACACAGACCATCACCACTCCATTAGTGAATTCCAAAAACACAACTATACTGCCACTAGGTAATATGTTATGTCACCAAATATCCTTTACCAGTGTTTCTTCAAAAATTACACACCCATATAAATAGGATTATCGAAACTATGTGAAATAAAAGGAAAAGGTGTGGTCATATGCTAAATACCACCTTCATTATCCACTTCCCCTTCTGATCACATGTTCAGAATTGGTTATAGGTGAATCCAGTTACCATATCTACTAGTAGAAACCAATAATGCTCTGGGATATCTCTCAAAGGGGTACTGATGAGGTCCACTGATGTCATTACTATAAAAGAGACATCCACTCGGGGTCCTTAAACACAACTAGTCTGTCAGTCCTATAACTGACTCTCATAAGACATGTTGTCCCTATAAATCATATACATCATTATATAAACTCATAGGGATATAGTTTACAGTCACTCTATTATCATTACAGTTATGAATTTTTATCCCATCTCACTTTCCAATCACTATTTCATGTTTCCTCACTTACAGCCTAACCATAAATTCACTACAATGTTTACTTAACCGATAGTCAAATATTATCAGGGTCGGGGATGCCACCTATCCCCTAGATCCAAAACTATATCAATGCTCCCACAATAGGTTCATTAGTAAAAATTTATGATCAAATACTTAACCATTAGTTACGGAAGAATACCATATATTATAAAAAAATTGACAAGGCCCTCACCACATTTCTTAATTGTTGAAATTTATTTTAATCAAAATAATTTATTAAAATAACCCATTGGGTCAGTATCCCATAAATTTTGGATGAATATAATATTTTAAATGAATAATAAAAATCAATTAAGTTAAATGAGTCAATATTAAATACTAGCTACCATTTACTTGAACCATTCCCTTTTTTTCCAAGTGTTAACAGCTACTACCAAGGCCTGCCCAAACATTTCCCCACCCACACCACATTTGAATCCCCTAGATCAAGCCAAGAAACAAAAAATAATCATTTATAACATATAAATCTAATTAAATATTTAAATTTTAAAAGGTTATAATAGTTGCAAATATAACTAGTATCCTCATCACGTTGAAAATGCTAATAAATGCACAACAACAACTCGCAGTGTGACCTGAACTCATACCAGAAAAAATCCTTAACACACAACTTGTATTCCACATCAAATTTAAATAATATCTAGTGAAAAAAGTAAAATTACAAATAGTGACATAATATGTAGAATCACAATGAAAAAATATACATATGGTATCTCAAAACACCCTAATATTTTTCAAAATAAAATCCCTATAATCAACATAAAATTCAACCACGCTTCTGTGAAATTAGAAAAAATATCTATAATAATAGATCTCGTAATTAAAACATAGAAAGTGAGAGAGATTAGATAAGAGGATAATAGTAGATTTAAAAAAAACCCTTTATTATCGAGAAATTCCAATAAGAATACCACGCCTGAAGGGTTTTATGGAATAGCAGAATGGTGAATGGAATCCAACTCCCATGAGGTGAGGAGTGAAGATAAGAGGGATTACACTCTTAAAAATTATGTTGGAAAATTATAACGTTCTTTTTTTTTAATAGGACGCATGTTTTGGACACACGATTGGACAATCTATTTTCCAATCATGTTGACCTCACATCCCAAGGAATCCCACCTCACATGGTAGGTTATCATAGTATTCCAAACCATTTATCGATCATGAAACACCTATTCAACATTACACATAATTTTTCTAAAACCTTGCACAAATTGTGTGCCAAGCCCCCAAGGGTAATCTATGTTGCATGATTTCCTTTTAAACCTACAAATATTAACCATAAACATGAACTATCTATTTGATCTAACCATTGTCCATTCAAAATGAACTAAAAGGTCATTGATGTTTATGTTGTCGTATAATTACCCCTACACCATGTGCTCATAACTATGATACTTAGAAATAATCTTCCAATACATCAAAAACAAAACCTAAAACTCCTCCAACCCAATTGAAGACATTATATAACTTTCAAGCCCCATTAAAAATAAAAGAAATAATTTAATATATATTAACACTAATAATTCCATATAGAATCTCTGATTAATGAATCATCCTGTCCTCTTATTTGATATTCAAATTCTCTCTTAAATTTTCAACCCATATTGACAAGGAATATTATAAAATTATTATGGTGTATATACATTACATGGATGTATTTTTTCAGTTTTTAATGAAATTAAAAGTATTTATGTATCTATATAACGTTCTATATTTTATTGTTTTTTATTTAATTGTTACCATATAAAAATGGTTCTATTTTCAATATAATTTTGAAATACAGATTACCTATGAATGATAATCCATTAAGGATATTTTTATGATATTTCACCCAATAAAAAACCATCAATTTCTTATGATATGGTTAATATTGATGATTTAAATTTTTTATTATCATTTCATTTCCCCTTTATAAATAATTTAACCACTGTGGGGCGTGTAGAAAAACTATCCCCACTTTTTCTTTTTGATTGTGAATATTCAAAATCTATGCAAACATTATTTTTATGAATATTTTTAACCATGATTTAATAATAAATTAAGTACACTTTATACTATATTAACATCTTAGAAAAAAATTTCATATAATATTTTAATACATTACACATGGAAATTTTTTATAATTTTCAATGGGAACACTTTCTTTCATTGTTACTAGTATTCTCGTTTATAAAGATTCCATTTGGATTTAAAATTAAATTTTAAACGATTTAGATTCCAAATTATTTTTAAAATACTTTTTATTATACTTTTCAATTGTAAAAGTTTGATTTTAAATATAAATTGGGGTTTAAAAAATATATATTCCAATGATCCATTATTGGGGACTCTTTTTAAAATTAAAAGATTTCAATTCACCATTTTAATATTGACTTTTGATTATAAATAATAAATTTATCTTTAATGACTATAAGAATAACATTTTATAAAAACAATTTTATTATTTCCTTTACAAATATTATCATTATTCTTTATGAACATTCCTTTTTATGTTTGAAAAAATCTTATAAATGATTTTCATTATTAATCATTTGGAAAATAAAATGAAATATAGATATATTTCATAAAATTAATAGTTTGATTTTAAAAATAAAATCATGATATTAAAAGGTAATATTAAAAGAATATGTTATGAAGAAAGATATACTCAATTATTTTCTGTTTTATTTATCGATGTATTTAAAATTATTTCCATTTTATAATTTCTTTCCATAAATATTTTCTATTTTGAATTATTAACATTAAAATATTTTATCAAGATCATATAATTTCGTTTTAAAGAAATAATTTTAATGAATTTTCATAAATTTAAAAAAAGAATATTTATTTTGAAATTTATTTATAGAATAATATTAATATGGTGGGTTTCATGTCTGTAAATATCCTTAAATATTCCTTAGGTTTCACTAGGTACATTATTAAGCCACCATAAAAATTCATTCTTCGGATGATTTATAGAATGTTCTTGGAATATTTTTTCAAAAAACCACCTCATTTATAAGGTTTAATTAATTTATTTTTTAAATATGTAAGTTTTCATGTTGTAATGGATCAATTATTTATGAGTGATTATTATTATCATAGGCGAGGTCCAATTTCATCCTATAATATATTTTTTGAGAATTAATATCTCACTATATAATGATGTTATGGATGGAAATTTTGTTTCTTCAGAACATGACACATTATTTTTTTTGTTCAAAGCATTATTTATAGAATTTTTTTGTTCATAACATTAAGTGTGAGAATTTTGGTCAACCAAAATATGAATAAAGTAAAAAAAATTATTTACAACTTGATGCATGTAAATTTTATTTTTTCACAAGCTAATGTGTGGGAATGATTGAATATTATCAAAATGTTATAATTTACCCATGAAATTGTTTGTGCCAAACTCATAATCCATTTTATTCTCTGATGTTATGATGATTCAAGTCATCCATTATAATTAATCATTATATCTTGTTTTACGATTGATGATCCTTGTTTATTAAGACATGATTTCTAAATGTTGTGTCCACAGGCTTAGATTATGATTTTAAACCCACATTCTTGTCTTATGATCAAATATGACTACATAATTATTAACTTTTATATTTACCCTTACTGAACATTTTAGGTATTATATTTTTAATGGTTCCATTAACCAATTTATTATGATAATTATATCTTATTATAACACTAGAATAGTTTCTTGATGTGTAGAATTATAGATAATGATCAAAAGTATCATAAAATAAGTTGCTAATGAACTGTATTTTTAAATGAATTAAACCCAAAATATTGGTATTATGTGATTATTCTGAGATATAAAGTTTAAATTTTTAAAATAAATGCATGTTTTACTTTTGAAACATTACTTATTATTAAAAAATTTTATGCAATGAATGCATTCATAACAATATATCTAAGAACATGGGTTTGAGGTGTATCATTAAGTTTACAACTATATTTCATTATAAACAATTATTATTTTCTAATTAGTCATCATAGTAGAAAAAATGAATGTGATATAGTTCCTACACATCTTTAGATCATTATAAAAATAATTAAAAATGTGGAATGAACCGAAAAAGTTTTTAGAGGATACTAAAATTATGGAAAAACATTATCCAATTAAAAATATGAAAATAAATGATTTTTTTTACTTTTTAAAATAATCTTTTAAGGGATAAAATAAATCATAATCACATGTGAAAATAAACCATTGATCGAATAAAACCTTTAAAAACATAAAAAAATTTATAAAAACTATGTAGGTCTCTTCGGTAAAAATTAGAACCCATGAAAATGAATTTTTTAAATTAAATTTTAGAGCATCATATAACTTATTATTTGAAAAAATAAATTTCTATTAAAACTATTCATAATCATTAAAAACCCATTTTTTCACATTGGTACATTGTATTTATCACCCATTCTCACTCTTGATTCACCCTTATGGAATAAATCATAATCAGTTAATTTCATGCTCCATTTATCTAGAGAGTCAATCATTACCCAAAGTATTTAGGGATATATTTGAGGCCCATCCATAATTATTAATATATTAAAAGAACTATCACTTTAATGAAACATATACTAATTATTATTTTCCAATAGACACTCATTTGATCCCATAATCAAAAGTAAATTTCATCATCTCTTAAAAATAAGAATAAATATCATTTTCATTTGAAAAAAATAAAAAAATAATATGGAAATTGGGAGATGATATAATTTGGATAAAATAAAAAATTAAAGAATAATTTTGAAAATTTATAACAAATATAACTATGGAAAAATAATTTAATGTTATAAATGTTAAAATTTAATTCTTTTCACACCATTATAAAAGAGTTAAAATTTCTCATATGGAAACTATTAGAAATATTCATTTTTAAAATATTATAACAAAATTAAATAATGAATTTAAAACATTAATTAAGTATTAGGAAGAATATTTTTTTTATCAATATGGATAGTTAATGGACTTTTGGGAAAAGAAAACATCAAAATATTTGAAAATGTTGTTTTAAAGAGAAATCCCCAACCTCATGCCCCGACATGACACACACATTTTATAATTTTCAAAATAATAAAATTATATTATTATTTTTTATTTTTTTATTGTTTATTATTTTACTATATTTAATTTTATTTAATTTATGAGGATGAATAATTTAGTTACCAAATCTATTCAATTTACATTGTACATTCTAAGGTTTTTTAGTTTGTAATCTCCAAAATAACTTTGGTGCAATTTCATAGGTCAAAGGAGAATTAATTATATAATATAAATAATCCAAAATATGTTTTAATTATAATTATTTTATATTAAATATAATTTTATAAATATCCATTTAAGGTGGTCATGAAAAAATACATTGTTTTATAAAGGCATTAATCCGAACATGCACATGGACAATGTTTTCCCTTTTCTAATATATTAAAAATAATTATATCACATAAATTTTAAACTCAAATGAATCCTAAAAATATTATAAATAGAACATTTACTTTTTAATTCTATCCATATGACCAGCCATGTGAGTTAGTAATGAAAAATTAAATGAGACATTCATGGAGGCGGAAGTCTACACGTACGCTTGAGAGACAGTTCATTTTTCCAAATGATGGATGAATATGAAGATATATTATAAATTATATATATAGAGTAATAATTATGTCATAAATATCATATATATATATATACGTTAATTATATCATTATAACCACAAATATGAGGTCGTGATGGAAAAAAATACATCGCTTTGTGGAGATGTCAATTTTCCACAAGAGCTATGTTTTCATTTTCCATAGGTTGGAAAGAAAGTGGTGGATTGTTATTACATTAAAATACTAGAATTTATGTATATTAAATATACTTATGTAAATATATAATTATTGTTATAAAATATTTAATAGAGTTATAATATGAAATAAAGTTGATAGAATTTGGTTAGAACTTATACCTCAGGATGAAAATCTTTCTTCAGATTAAAACTTATGAATTTTAGAATATTAATTTTTGGAAGTCCTGGCCCCATATGAAATAGATAAGGATGTTGTGGGTGTATTTGGGGATATATTGGTTGAGATATGGTTCTTATAATGTGTGATGAAGTGAGGATAGTATTTTCCATTTTATAAGTGAGGTGATTGAGACTTTTTTGAATATCAAGAGAATTTGAATATAATAAATATTTTGTTCATGTAATGTGAAACCAATTTGTCCAATTCCATAGATATGAAAATGTATGGTTGAAATACACTGAATAAATTTAATATACAAATGTTTTAGAGATATTTTAAGGTTTATATATTAATTTTATCCCCCATAATTAACCATCTTAACCTTTACCACTATGACAAACATTTATAATGGAAACTATTCAAAATGAAAAAAATAGAACTCATGAAAAAAATATAAAATTATGATCCCAAATTTGAGATCAATTTTATAATATTATTTTTCCTAAAGTGGTAATAAAATATTTAAAAATAGCTATGCTCAATGAAATAAAAATATTTTTTTTATAAATTCCCATTTTATTTATAAAAATGGTATTATACAAAAATAATGTATAATATTGATTTATATGGACCTAATTAGATTATTTTTATTTAAAATATACTTATTTTTCATTAAAATAAAATATAAAACAATAAAATATACTTTCAATAATTGATTAAAATAGAAGAAATAAATAGTTTTATTTTTAATAAAAACATTAAATATATTTTAAAAATGTGAAACATAAATTTATAAGATTAACATTTTACTTTTAAATAAATTTTATTAATATTTAATTTTATGTATTAAAAAAAATTCATAAAAATTAATGTCAATTTTATATCATGATAATTTCATTTAAATGATTTTATCTATAAAATTAGTATTTTTACTATTCACCTTAAATAAAATATTTCAGAAAGGAATTTTATTTTACATGGGGAATGGTGATGGAGATAATGGGAAGAAATATTGTTCTGAATAGTAATGATGATCCCATGCACCTTTAGGTCACATTAGGATCCCTAGACAGATTTCATAATAATTGGGATAGATCTTTCAATATGTGGGAATCTCTAGAAAATAGAAAGACAATAATGGGAAGCTCTAAATCTTGTGAATGATTCATGAAAAAATACCCCTAATAGGAGTAAAGTGTTATCCTTTGTGGGAGTAATATCTAGAATGGATACATCCATATATGATATCGAATCCCCTCTAACACCAAATGATCAAATGATAGTGTATTATCTTTATTGGCTAATCTGAATGCTCTATAATAAAGATCGACATGTTACTGTTCTCTCTTATCGTCAATATTTCTTATTTAATAGGTGTTAAACCCTAGTCTAATATAGGGATCAAATCAAGAATTTATCATTTCTTTGGAAATTCAAAATGAAATTTGATTACAACTAGTGAAGGATACTTTCATATATTCATAGAGAGTAAGGATGATATCATATCTACTTGGATTATTGGTAATATAAATTTTAATATAGAATTTGTATGAATCCCTAAATGTGAATTGAACATCAAACACATAAATCAGTGGGATTTTATTTCAAAAATATGGGCTACAATTCATTGAATAATTAAGTTGTTTTTTTCCATCTGAATTTACTCAATAATCTCACATCATTTATTAGTATACCTTTTAATGTCTATTAGTAAACTTTTATTAAATATCTTACTCCCAATTTTGTAGTCCAAGATGATGAAATTGTAGAAACAAAGCCTCAATATGTGATTAAACTCACTAAAAATGGTAAAACAATTGAGGTTATATTGGTGTACGAATACATAACACCATTATATAAAGTATTTAATATGTTGTGACACTGAATTACTAGATTTAGGAAGATTCATAAGAAAATATGCCTTGTAATAATGCGATATCATTGAAGGATGTTTCTAAAAAAAGAAAAATAGACTATATGTTGTAAAAGGGTGTCCCTTAAAATAAAGTTCATGATGTGATATGTGTAAATCTCTAGGATAAGAATGGGAGCACCCAATATTATCTTGTTTAATAGGAGTAGAATGAGAATAATTCCTCTCATAACATTGAGGATACATGCAAAGAAAGTAACATCAATGAGATTTGTGAAAAATGATCCTCTTAGTGGATGATAATGACATTTCCACCAATATTTATACTGAAATTAATAATATGTTTTCCCTTATTAAATATGAGGAGGTGTAGGATAATTTCAATTGAATTAGATTTTTTTCTATCTAGTTTGATTTTGAAACAGGGGAAAAGTCTCATGGATAAAATATCATAACCCACCAATACTCAAGGTTCTCATCACACAATGACTTAGAATATTTTTTACAATACAATGAATATGGTAGAGTATACTAAAAATACAAATGGAAATCCTCATACTAATAAACACATGTATGGGAACACTCTATAGGCTACTATAAATCTGGATGATGATTCTCTTGATTAAAAACACTAGGATGATAATCCCATGGAATGATATTCTAATAAAGTTGGATAAACCCAAAAGTTAAATGGTGAACCTAAATCAATTGGGTAGGATATGGGGGATTACACCCCTAATAAAAATCAAAATGAAGATCTCTATTATGGGATTATTTGGGTTTATGCATCATTAAAATAACTTGTTCCTTATGGATTTTAATTCAAAATCTTAAATCTGATGTAGTTGGATTTTCTAAACTAAATAGTGATTCCATTGCTAGAATTTACTTTTAAAAAAAATAGGATACCACTTTATTTTCAGGTAATATTATCCTTTAAAAGTCAATATTATTTAGTAATTATCATACTCAGGTCTGGAGAGGACATCTATTTTCATCTCCAGTGATAAATAAATCACTTATAACTTCAAATGGAAAATAATATAAAAATACTATTCTATTGTTTATGCCTTAAATAGATAGCAAAAATTACCCCCATGGATAAAAATCCTCTCCCTATAAGATATAATAAATTACCCATGGACCATAATTAGTGACAAAAATTCTATTATATACCGTGATGAGATGTTAGGCCCTATGAACAACACTATTTCATCATTGGTGTTCTGAATCTGCATTGTGGGTGAAAATATGTTTGAGATAAAAATAGTGGGAGGAAAGTACACAATTTATTGGAATCATCTCAATTGAATGGTATAAATCAATATTGATTGAGCCTTTGTCAGTGGCCATTATTTGAATACATGGGGATCCATTTCTTCTGTTACTAGGGAAGTAATTTATTCTAATAAAAAAACTTTATGGGAATCATTCTCTAAAAGATTAAAGGACAATTTCCCTTCATGTTAAATAACTGTTGGGTACATCACCTAGAATGTGGTAAAAAATTTCATGACACATGGACCTTATTTGATTGTATGTACAATGATTTTACCTTCATTATCAATCAAAAACTTTTGAAGAGGAAAATAAAATATTGTAGAAGAAGTTGTTTCTATATTTTATACTTGGAGATATACCCTCTTAAAAAGGGATCGAACCTCCTTCAATAATGCAATGCTGTAAAAGATTTATCAATAATTTTTTAGCTTGAAATATATGATTATACTAAACTCAATAATATTCTTGAACTATAAAAACATTGAAATAGAATCCTTTAAAGCTAGATAGCACAATGATTGTGAAAAAAATTAAAATGATTCAACTCTCATCAAATGTAATGAAAAGTTTGTAATATTTTATCACTTCTCATGTATGGTGAGAATATTTTGGTTGAAAAAGTACCATTGTAAATCATGTGGTATAAGTATATATGTATATTTTAAATGGTACAACTACTAACTGATATTTATTAGATGGAATCATTCCCATATTGATGACTAGTAAGGAAAATATCATGATAAAATCAATTAAACTTGTATTAAATATAAATGATTATATATTTGGACTTAATACTATATATATCCTTGTCCTAATGTAATAAAAATTTATTTCTTCCAATCCTTTTGGGAAATAATTCATAATAATTTTTAGTGACTGGGGATTCACTTCATTAGGAGATGTTCATTGACTCATGGTACCAATTTTCAATTTCGTTCCCATATAAAAAAATAAAACATTATAATTATATAAATCTATTATACCATGGTTCTCTTGTTGATACTATTCAATAAGATCATGGGATGAAATATCACTAATAATCTTTCTAGAATCTTATTTAATATTATATCCCTGAATCAATTTGGATTAATTAAAGGGAGGAACAATCAATATTTCTTTCTTTCTATATAGAAATGTGTTTATATTATCATGAAGTCAACCAGGGATAGTAAAATTTCTTTAAATCTCTATTTTAATAAATCCTTTGAAATTATGGATTGAGGCTTCATTGGTAATGTTTTAATCATCTTTGAATATAATGAGAGGTTAGTTCATTGGGTTAAAATTTGAATGATTTGTTCACACATTTCAGTTCTTATTAATAGATCTCATAAGCGGTAAATTACATGATGAATATGGGTAAGGAAAGGTGGTCCCCTATCCTCAGTTTTTCTCCATTATAGATGTGTACCATAGTAGTCTTCCCCTTCATACGGTATAAAATGATGATTTATAAACCCCAAGAGATGACATAGGCCTCTCCTCTTCATCAGTAATATTGTATTATGAAGACATAATTCTGTTTTCCAAAGGAGATAAAAATAATATCAAGAATATAAAATATTATATCCTTTACTCTGAAAGAGTCTTTGTATAGGGTATCAATTTCAATAAATCCTTCATTTATTTTAGGAAAAAAGTTCATCTCCTAGAAAATTGATCATCATCAGTGAAATGGAAACATTGGAAGGGGTTATAAAATTTATATACATTAGCAATGCCATGTTTTTAGAAATACCCAGTATTAGATACAGTAATCATATATTGGGTTATATTTTAAAATTAACATCTCTTAAGAGTGGAAATATTCAATCCATTGAGTGAAGGGTTTTATATTTGAAACATATTATTATTTCTATGTTATTTATCCACTAATGATGTATAAATGACCTAGTTTACTTCATAGAAGAATCAACACTTCCGTTAAGAATTTCTATTATTCTAGGAGAAACCATGAAAGTAGGATTGTCACTGGGACATAGAAACAATGTTTCAAGCCTTATATTCTTATAGGAATTGGTATTAATAAACATTATAGTTTCAAAAAATATCCTCATCATCATTTTATATGTTGGATTAAAATGAGAAATAAAATTCCCTAGGCTACCTTAGATCAAGATTTATTTTCATACTAAAATATTAAAACATATGTTATGTGGGATGCACTGTCTAGCCTTCCTTCAAAACATCATTATCCATAGTATCTATGAAATCTCATTTGATGGATAATAATAATAATTCATCTCTTAATTTATCATTTGATTATTGGATCAGTATTCCCTCGGTGGACCAACATGATTTATTTTTTCTAATGGGTGATACCTACAGCCCCATTAATATTCAAATTTATAGCCTAATAACTCTACATGATGTAATCAGATCAGTTGTAAATAATTAAAACATTATAAATAGTAATGGCCTTTTAATCTGGGAACTGAAAACAGATGGCATGCTCACCTCTAAATTTTTTTACAAAAATGTAACTCATTGAAATAGACCTAGTTGGAATCAAACCGTGAACAAAAAATGGATTGTGACTTTAAGAGTCATACTGATTTGGAGGATTTAATTTTAAAATATATATTTATAAACTTTTCTTCAATCAGAATGTATTTCCCTTTAATATTGTTACATCTTATGCCATCAGTTGAAGGATGACATTAATAACATATCTATAAGTTCTGTCATAACCTCAACATTTTTGTTTGAAATATTTTACATTTTCAAAGTTAATATTCCCAAAATTAAATCCATATAGGATCATCATAAATAATTCAGCAGTAATTACCTCTCTTATCATCATTTTAACATTGTTTATGAGGCCATCACTGAATTAGTACATTTCATTTGGAATTTTGGGAATATTAATATCCATGAAAATGCCTCTATTATCGTGAAATATTCTATTGTGAAAATAATTGGGGCAGTGTGGAATGCTTACATCAATTATCATGATTATTATAACAATTCATTAAATAATTTTTCAATTCGTAAAAGAATTCAACTTTCAGTTAACTACAATCGTCTAATGGAAACACTTAGTGTTATATATAATTATCTGTTCATTTTTTGGATCAAATGTTACTCCAATAAATCATCCATAAGAAATCTAGATCCTACTGGTTTTGGACACATCATTAGGGATCATAATGATGATGTCATTAGATATCCTTATGGACCCTATAAATTTACCTCGTCTTTGAGAGATAAAATTATTATTTTGATAAATTAAATTTTTATGGAAATAATTTGATTTGTAACTATTTATGCTCTGAATTCCACTTGAATTATATTGTGCATGTTTTTATAAATACTAACATTCACCTCTCGTGGAAGATGATGGGTTGATGAATAAAATTAAAGGATATTCTCTCATCCATGAGTTATTTTGTTACACATGAAACCCACAAGTCTACATTTCTTACTGAAATCCTTGAAAATAAATGGGTGAGCTACGATGATATCATTTTTTCTAAAACCCTCCCTCACGAACTGATTCCTCTCTTCCAATGAAATAGTTATAAAATTCCATCCTTAAAACTGCTATAATTTGTTTCCTGAAAAAGGAGACGTTCCCTTTACACAAGTTCCCAAAGTCATATTTAAAATTATGGAAAAATATTTATTAAATAAAACTATTAACTATTAAATTAAGAAATTATATAAAATTATTTTGTTAATCTATGATGATTGTGAATCTCTATAATAACTACTTATATATCATAAAATAGATTCATTTTTTGGATTTCATTGGTATTCACATACACATTGGAGGTAAAATGAGTGAAGTTCCTTAGATTCATAATACACCATCATAACATTAAATTTGACCCTAAAAATATGAAGGTGTTACTTGATATTCCTCCCCAAAATTATAGATAGTTGAGATGATTCTAGGGGAATATATTATATATTATTTGCTTCATATAGAATCTCTTATGTATTAATTTACTATTAAACATTTGATGAATGAATTGTGCCCCTATTAGTGGGATAATGTTGTTTTTAAATATTTCAACGATCTAAAGAAATAACTTATACACCCATCAGTCCTGATGACACCCATAAAAGTGAAACCATTAATCCTATATGTATAAAACTTGAAGAAATCATTTGAAACCCTCCTAACATAGAAAAATGGTGTGGGAAAAGAGATTAGTATATATTATCTCAATAAAAAAATGTGGTTTTATAAGAGGGGATATTATAATATTGAGAAGATCCACCTTCCATTATTATTGATAGTTTAAAAGAGAATAAATTATTTACAACACCATGAAGGAATCCTCATCTATCGTATTGATCCATTAAAATACATCCTTTTCTTTCATATTTAAAATAGGCATCAATCACAGTGAGTTTTCATTATAAAAATGTTTGATATCCAATTTCTCTTTTCGAAGGTGATCAATGGACAAGCATTGCTGTATTTACTTATGGTGCACCCAATGAAAGAGAAGTCACATTTTGACATGAAACGTGATAATGAGGAAGTATTCAATATCCATGAAACCTTCCAAAATGAGGGATTCACTTTGATAGTACCTCTATGAAGAAAATATGTTAAAGGATGAAAAATCTAACTCTCAAAAGGGTGTACTTGGTGTTTGTATTCATATTTCGTAAGAATTTGATTCTTCTATATCACTTTTTTGTATTAAATGTATGTCAAAATTATGATAATGTGTACCAGGACCACAATGTAGGCTTGGAAATCAACTTGAAAATACCAAGGGTTTGTTTAGTGATCAAGAAAATTAATTACTTTTATGCTATAAATAAGGAATATTTTATTCCATTTCTAGATTATGTATGAGGTTTGATGGAACATATATAAAATACATAATCAAAATTGGTGCATAACATGAAATATGTATTAATGAAACAATATTGATATGAAGAACCCTTAAATGGATTATAACATTTGAAGCATGATTTAATAAATTAAGTGATTATGTGGAACAAATTTAAATCCATATAAAAAAGGGGAAATACAACATAAAAAATAATTGCCCATTTCACGTAAAAAATTTTCACAAAAAAGTAAACAATGAAGATATATAACCCAATGAAATAAAATAGAGTTATGAAACCTACATAAATAAAGTCCTTACTTTCATGTATATCCTCTTAGTGCGAATTATAATAAATTATGATTTATTATACGTATATATCAGATCCATATTTGTAATTATATTACTCTATATAATTCCATTATAGTATTTAATTGTACATATGTCATGAGCCCCATCCATTAAGAAGTACCCCTCTTGGGATAAAAATGAAGTAAGAGACATAATGAACCCTTGTCCCCCCTCTAGTAGGCCCTGGAAAGAAACTATCACTAAGGGTATAAATATTATAAAAAATCAGAGGCATTTCCTACCATAATAATAGTTGTGTGAGATAGGGTACCAATAAACCATCAAATTCCTAATATAAAATAAAATAAATGAAACCAAACCATCCTAAAATTCATAAATATATATAGATAAAATTCTCCCAAAAAATACCCAAAAAGAAAAGATAACGTTGTGATGTTACAAAGTATCTAAAGACCAAGATGGAAATTTCCAACATAGTCCACAATGCCATCCTAGAAGCCAAATAATAGATTGTATATACATAGAATGTCAATACAAGTATACTTAGTAGGTCCATACAAAAATCTCGTGGGCATATTAAAAAAATAGAATATTAATGCACATATGAGAAAAATATATATCCAATAACCCCTAAGAAGGTCAACCAAAAAATCTCATCATCACTATGGAATTATCACCAATTAACACATCAATGTATAATAACATAAGATTAAGAATAATGATAAGGCTACCCAGTATAATTTTCAACCTAGTTTTCCACTCTCACACCCCAATGATGTAGGTCCCAGATCATTGATATCTTCCTTATAATAAATTCCATCATATCACATCTCAAATGAATACACCAGATCCATCTCATCATGCCAAGAATGATTTGAGAAACTATCCATCACAACCCTACTGAAGACACATGGGATACCACATCACATAATATCTTACCCAAATACACATGACACAATATATCACATCACATCTCGACTACTTTTAAAACTAGAATGGTAGGGTCTCATGATCCTTGTTGACATCAACCTCACTTCCTCTTCCTTCCATAAATTCCCCCACTGTAATCAATCTAATAAAACATCATCAAAATAAATTTTTTAATTTTTTCTATCACTTTTTATGTATGTAAATATCTCATTGAATATATATTAAGAATGTAGGGGAAGTTGGGCAACCATCCTCACCATTTGGTTTTTGAGAATGAATCCCCCATATATAAATATTTTTTTCGATAAATGGTACTAGAAGTGGGTGGAGTTCATATAGAAATCACAAGGACCAAACATATTAAAATATTACCACACAAACTAAAAAACAACAACTTTAATTCCAAACAGTAAACAAAAAACACCATACCCAAAGATACAAGTTACATGCCACATTCGGCCTTTCATTTAAAGTCAAGATAATCTACAGATTTCCCATTACAAACTAGATTAATTCATTAAAGCTGTTAATTTTTTAATATCATTCACTTTATTACTATTTTTTATTTTATTCAAATTAAAAAATGACCACATTTAACTACACTAACATTTATTATTAATGCGTTCATTAACCATTTCATCCTCTTCCATTTCAATTTACCATTTCACTTTTATTCCATCACTACCAGAGAAACTAGCACAACACACTAATAAAACATTTCATTTTTCCATTCTAATAAGCCCCACATTTACAGAATTTAACACCACCACCACTTTTCATCACAACCTCCATACACTAACCACATCTCATAGAAATTGGCACATAGAGAGCATATCTCAAGGAATGTTGAAATACCTACCACATATCAGGACCTCTTCCCCACAATAAATCAAACAATTACCACTAAACATAACAACCAATCCTAAATATTTCACATGTCCTTTATTCAATATCCATTTTTATTATTTCAAGTGGTTTTCATCCCTTTCCACTTCAATATTCGATGGAATTATCATAGAAGAAATAAATCCACCAGGGAAGCTATTTTATTAAATAGATATAATTGGTTATCTGATTACCACATAATTTTGTAAAAAGAAACATTCAATGAGGATTCAATAAATAAAATCCCATATTTCAAAAAATCACTCAACATCCTAAATTTTCAATAATGCCACAAGCCTGTTCAATCAAAATAAAAATAATATTAAAAAAATTGACACTTGATATTTCATTCCCATTCCTCTATACATTTCAATTAATCAATTTATTATCTTCATTAATATAGAGAAATATATCTTCTAAAAAGATAATTTTAGTATTAACCCTATTACATGATACACTAGATGATAAACGAAGGGTCCCCTACCTCAGCAAAGCTTCGCTATCCACTGGATAAGATTGGAACAAGGGAGATTCCACAACTAAGCACCACATTAATAATAATAACTTTACTTTCCAAGAAGACAAAAATATCATAAATATCAGATAAAAAACACAAATCCTAGATATTTATCTTGAAAAACCCATTGAAATTTGAATAAATAAATGAAAAACATAGATGAAAACAATAGGGTAACTCAATAAAACCACTATAGACTGATATTTTTATTCCAAGAGTCAAATCCCAAAAGGGGAGGGTGAAAGGCCTCATGAAATTCCAAATATCAACCAAATAATTGGTAGGAGTGATGGAAAAGTTTTTTGGTTTGAGGGGATATAGGAATTTATATCCAACCTAAAAACCCCATGACACAACATCTAGGGCCATGCCATAGAACTACTAAAAAATGAAGGGACTACGGTGTATGACCCCTCACTATGCTACAACCTTGATTGAAAATGTGTCTCCACTATCTATGGCCACTTATTCACCACATATCTAGAAAACTGGGGAGGTAACCAAATCACAGCCAAAGAAACAATGCCATATACCCTAAAAAGCAGATGAGGAGGTTACAACATAGCCATTTTCAACAAAAAACTACCCCATCGCAAATAAAATTATATAACCACCAAAACAACTCATATGAGCATTATTTGCTGCAAAAAACTTCCACAACATAAATACTAGACCGTATGATGAATCACACCCCTCCTCTCCATAGAAATATTTTTTATTGTATTATATAGCTGAAAACCCTCACCACTATCGAAATCATGTAAAACATCCTCATATTCCAACACAACAAAAATTCCAACAATGTAATGGGTTAGATGTTCTAGTATGTTACATTAGATAACTCTCAAACCATTCCCACCCTCAATAATCAATGCCAATAAAGATAAAAATGGAAAAGACACCCAAACAACCATCCCATGAGATACTTATAAAGAATATCATTATAAGTGAATCACTATCACTAATCCAGAATACCAAACCCAAAAAAATGTTCACTAAATATCTCATACAACAACATTACCACACCACATAATACTTTCCACAAACCACATCTTTCACACATAACCATCAGGAAACCTATTTCAATCTTTACACAACCCAAATAGAAAATTATGATAACCACCACTCAATAGTTCTCCAATAACAGATGTCACAAAATTCCAACTTCTATATAATGGTATTATCTAATTTGGGTGGCACTTACTTAACCTAACATTTTTTATCATTTCAATGTATAATGAAGCATGATTAAAAATCATTTTTACCATTTTATTTTTATTGAATATTTAATCACACATCACATCATAGAAAATAATATCTCATAACTTAAAGATCTTTTAAACCACACATTATAATGAAAAATAATGGAAAAAATAAGAAAATTTTAAATAAACTCATGGTTCTAGGAAATATTCTACATCAATCACTACATAGTTCTCTCCTCTAGGCCACCATGAATCCATAATACAAACCCAAAGGAATGGTATATGCATGAAACATTTTCTCATAAAGATCCTCATTATCTTATCTCTGATCCATGAATGTAATGTCATTCTAGATATCCAACTCTCCCTAGTAAAGGACACGGTAGTAAACATCAGGATACATATAAAGCTAAGAGATGTGAAAGATTTTGTGAACCTGGTCTAGTCATGGTTGATGTAAACCAACTCACCATCAATCCCTAACATCTAGGGAGGACAAACAAATTGGGTGAGAGAATACTCTTCTAGAAAAACCATTTCTACCCATATCATGGAGAATAATTAAAGAGCATGTGGTCCCCAACCTCAAACACCATGGGCCTCGTACTATAATGAACATATAAATTCTATTATTATCATGCTATTTTAATCATTTCATGAACAATTCAAACCTTATCTAACTTTACCACATCATGATTGAGAATATATGACCCCCCATCCTCATCCATATATAATTCAAAATGACATCACTATTCATTCAAATCCTCAAAAGGGGTGATCCCAATGAGAGAATAACAGTTTTTTTATAATAAAACTCATACAAAAGAAAGTGTTATTACTAAATCTAAAAAAGAATTAAATTTATTCCAAAAATATATCCTATAATATCTAGACAGTATAGTTTTTCTTCCAATCTATCCACTGGGTGAAAGGAGTTATTAGGCACATTTGAGTGACAATACCATCTGTCAATCGCATCCAATTTTTTTTAGGTAAAATTAGAATCCTAATATAAGATGATAGAACATTGAAATCTATTCAAACACCCCAACTAATCTATATAACTCCATTCCAAAACATCCACAATGCCTGACTCTTTGATTTCTAGGAAGTGATCCGATTTCAGAATCTGATCCATGATTTCCCATATTGCATCGTAATATTCCTAATATTCGGGTATCTCAGTGAAGAAAAATGCATTGACAAGGCATTGAATATTCACTTTAGAAAATTTAAGCTATATAAGGATCCAATAAGTACATGATTCTCTTCCAATACCTATAAGAAAACCAATATTAGGGGTACAAACTCTACCACCACCCGTTTCAATCCAAGTCACAAAAACTAGGTCCTAAAGTTGTGATACATATTTGATACTCCTAGATATAACAAAAATGGTGACATGTGAAACCCTAAAAGTACCACCCCATTCATTTCCACAAGAACAAACAACCACTCTCGATACAACATATAATTTTGACCATCCACGAACAATCCCACCAAAGCATCACCTTGGCCGACATGATCACAAATCACCTCTACCTATGAGTTTTCCCACTACGAATCCTACACCTACCACATTATATAAGACTACATCTTCTCCTAAAATAATAATCATCTATCATCAACCACCCTTGCATCAATTTGTATGGCTACCAACTCCTATATCACCATCCATGGATCTATGAATTCTAGAATAACATACTTCCACCAATTAATTCTCAAAGAAATGGACAAAACATTTCCTTTACTGAGGTATAATAGATTAAAAATCATAATACTAGATAAACTCTACACTCATTAGTTTATATATCTTTATATTCGAACACCCTAAGTATTTAAAATGGAAAACAATATTCGATAGTATATGTGACATGCACAACTGAACCCTAAAGAACAATGATCATTTAAATAAGAACATTATATCATATACATTAAAATAGTATGTAGGAATATTTTTAACTAATTTACTAAATTTATTTAAAGATATTACCCAGTATAAATTTACTCATAAACAATAAAAAATAAGAAATAATTTTTTTAATAAAAGCATTTGTTTCAAAAATAAATTTTATTGCTTTTAAGAAAAATTATTAAAAATATTTTTTAAACATTTTATATATTATATATTTTAAAATTCACATGATTTTCTCTGTCATCATTTTTATAATAAGATAGGGTTAAATTATTTATTTTTTAGAAAATAAAAAAAATCGTTAATTAGTGAAAATATTAATTTTCATAAAACTATCAATTATTTTTAATGAATTATGTCCATTTATTCTTGTATTTTTGTTCAAATTAAATATTAAAATTATTTATATAAATTAAATTAAATTAAATAAATAAAAATAATATTTATTTTATAATTTAGTATACTAATATTCTTAGGTGTAAAAACATATATTTTTATAGCTATTTAAAGGAAAGAATGTTTCTCCATTTAAATTAATTAAAATAACAACTTATGAGGGACGATTTAAATAATGTGAATAGATTTAATATATATAAAAATTAATTTAAATTCATTTAATTATGATTAATTTTTATATTGTTAATATCTGGTCATATTTTCCTTAAAAAAATAAATTTCTTGAAAACCCATTTTTTGACACATCTATGGGTTGTATTTTAAATTAAATTCTACCACTTTTACGAGTTGAAATAAGAAAAATTGATTAAATATTTTGAAACAGGATAATTAATACTATCAAATATGTTTAACATATTTTTTTACCAAATTGATTTTTGATAACATTAAATTTTAATTGCCACGGTTATGGTAAAAACATCACAGGGTTAAACTAAACTGATAAAAGTTAAAATGTACTAAAACTTATATAATTAATATTTTATATTCATATTTAAACCTTATATTATCTAGGGTTTTAAAATTTTATATTATGGATCCTTTTGTAATGATAAAAATATACGTTTAATTTTTTCTTTTAAAACATTCAATGTGTTTTCTTACCTCCACTTATAAATGGTCACCCCTCTCATAGCCTAATAAAACATAAAAACCCTTTTTCTTGGCCAATACATACCTTAATCATTTCCTACATCCCAATAATCATATTAAATTCCTTTATTTTATTATAAATCCATTCTAAGATGATATTTAGTAAAAACATAAAAAACAAGTCTAAAGAAGTGAATATTTCTTTAACTAAGAATTTTATTTTACTTCATCTTACAAATCCTTAAAATTTTATTAAAATTTTATTATATAATAAACATAGTTTATTACATGTACTTATATGTTTTTATATTAAGGTAATGACCTACAACCAACTCTCCTTCCTTAAATGGGAAGAAACATCATTGATTGTGTGTATGGTGGACTACTACCTCACAAATCGACGTAATTTGTTTTCCATCACCATTTATCTCACCTGGATATAATTATTTATAAAATATTAATATTTTCAATTTTTATTATAATTATACTTATATAATTATTATATCATATACCCCTTTAGGATTTCCATTCTATAGGGAATACCACACCGTCGATTGTTTGTATGGAAAACTACTACCTTATGAATTCATGTGATTCATTTTTCAATTATGATTTAAAATGAAGTTATGTAGGATTAATTTTTTATTAATATATTATTTTTATAAAATATTAAAAATGATGGTAAAGAAATATATTATATAACATATTACCTTACCATCCATTGAAAAAATGATAACGTTGTTCTTGTGTACAACAGAAAACTACCTCACAAAGATTTTCGATTGGTTTTTATTTCCACATCAAATGGTTGGTATATAGAAGGGTATTTAAATAATTAATTTTATATTTATGATATAATTATAACAATATAATGATAAAATACCACTCACCTTATTTCCATCATGATTTTTGAAAAATAAAATCATTACTCATGATTATATATAAACCTTCTGTCTCCATGTGTGTAACATTGTTAATTTTTAAAACCATATTTTATTGTGGTTTTGAATGTATAATTTTTTAATAGGAGTGATAATTATTCCATTATTAACAATTTAGATAATATTAAATAATAATCCTTTTGACCATAGTCAACTTACCAAATTGATTTTTGACATATGAGTTGCTAATTGTTAAAACATTCAACATGAAATTAATTTGATAAATAATTGAATATGACCTGGTAAGAAATAAAATGAAATGATTATTAAAAATTAAAAGGGTTTATAATTAGGTGAAAAAATTACCATAGTTATACAATTCATTAAGATAATGCACTCACATGGAAAATCAGTCTCGAGGTAAGGGATCTTTCTTACCCACTATTTTTTGGGTTACAAAATTTATTTCATTATCTCACTTTTACTCTTTTTAAAGTAATGTAATGCTTATATATTATGTATATTTGACTATCACATGTGTACCTAGATTAATATCCTATAATTTTATGGGTTAATACATGCCTTATGAAAAACTCACAATTTTCTTCTCAAATAAATCTTATTTTATAATGTTACGAGACAAGATTAAGAAACCCACTTATTTTCATGGGTAATTATTATGTTTATGCATTTTGATTTATATCCTTATGTGACACAAAAATGAATATTCATGTACATGAAATGAATGTAATTTGTGGTCTGATAATTTTAAATCATTTCAATGAATTGGGTAATGTTTTTGTCTCATGAAACATCATGTATGGGATTTAGTATTGATCCGAATCAATTACATGCCTTTATAAACGATATGATGTTGTCTTTATAATTATAATTTACCTGTGTTTATGTAATGTTTTATATATTTTATAATTAAAAATGTTTCCATGATCTATGATACAATTTTTCATAGGTTATGATTCAACATTAATACTCATGTATATTCTATTTTATTGTGTCATGTTATACCGTTGAGTCACAAATTATTATTTTTATCATGTTTATTCCATTAATTTTCTTTTATTAGGTCAACATTTTATTTCTTGTATTCCCTAGTTTATCCTATATTGATTTAGAGCTCGAATCTAATATTGGAGCTCAGTATTGAGAATAAAATAAGGATTTATTGTTTTAGTTTCCTTCTATATATTTAGAACCTTGGATTATAAATACACTAAGGATTCATGATACTTGTGTTGTATTAATGTATATTTTTATTTAATAATCATGTAATAATATGTTTAAAATATATATGCTCACTATAGTTAGTTCCAAACACAATTTTCAATTAATCTTTTGAAAATATGATGAGAAAAAATTAATGAGATCCCTGGGGATAAGTATAAGGATAATTCTAATGATAATACTAAATCTAGATAAAAATCATGGATCCATGGTGATGTAAATATTTAGTGGGTTCTAAGAAACTAAAACAGTGTCTAGATTATTAATGTTATGGTGTTTTTATTATAGATTTACCTAGGGTTAATAACTTCAAAAAGGTGTGGTCAGATTGACTCAAGCATTACATGGTTAATGAAAAAGGGCCTTACTGTGAACTTGTTTTGATAAATTGAAGGGATATATTTTCGAAATTCACACATTCATTATGAAACATTATAAAGGGAATAAAAATTCCATTAATATTTTATATTAGGAAATAGATCATTGATAACATAGGTTGAAACTAATAAATTAATAAGTTAACGAATATATGTCATTTATGAGTTGTTCCTTTAATTTTCATTGTTTTTCATGTATGTGATTTATATTTTATATATAATCATCATATTTATAATTTGTTTCAATCAAATGGGTTTAAATAGGGGATATTTAGTCCACAAATATTGTTAGGGGAAATGTTATGACTTCCCAATTGATATTCCCATCCCGATGGAAGTAGGATTTTGGAACATTAGGATAATAATTGATTAACTAATTTATTTTTTAAACCAAAAAATGTATTAGGAGTAATTCCAAAATCACCCCAATAATGTCCAATTTAGAATTAAAAACATTATATAATAAATGCCTCTAAAATTCAGTCGATATTATTATCCTTTAATTATGAAACAATTTATTAACCTAGTTAAAATGATATTATCTATCCATAAAACCTATGAGTAAGAGAATGTTTTGTTTTAATTTTATCATATAGAGACATAATTCGATCAATGGTGGTGGTTTACAAAAAATAAAAATCTTTATAATGATATATAAGATATAGAGAGAATGGAACTTAATAAATTGTTTTTGAACAAAAACGTTCCCCAAACACTTATAATTAAAATATGGTGGTGTTTCATTAGATTCATGAAAAATAATAATGAATCCATTGGGGTATATGAAGAAAACATCAAAATACGTTCAAAATATGCTCTTATATTTTTCATATCCCTTGAAAGTAATGTTGGCATCTCATTTGATTGGATAAATCCAATTCTGTGAAAAAAATATAGTAATTTGAGAGTTCGAATGCTATGAGGAAATATTCCGATGTTCCATCAAAGTTGCGATGGATATTATTTAATATAAAGGATATCATATGGATAAAAAGAAAAAAAATAATGATTAACGATGGTGGTAAGATAGAGAAATATAACAATGAAAAGAAATTCCAACATACCAATTGTAATTTTTTTTGGATGAAACATTTTTTAAATTGTCTAAAGGGGACCATGAATTTATTTAGGTGTGGAAAGGAGGGGTACCTACCAAATGGTTACTGAAGGGATAAAACTACTAATACAATGATAGAATGGAAAAATCTATCCAACCCTAAGACTATTTTATTATTTTTAACTTAATAGAAGAATGATACTTGGAAAAACAATATACTATGCCACGGTTTATTGATGAAAACAAATGATAAAAACCTCAGAGGCTTAAAAATAAAGGGATATCTTATGAAATCACAACTGTAGAGGTGGATTACACCAATGAAGTAATGACACATATACTATTTATTCAATTAATAATAGTGATTATAAATTTTTTTTTCTATGAATTGTTTCATTTCACACATGAATAGTAAAACTACACAAAATCAACCATAAAACATTGATGTTGGTTTATCAGTGTAGATGGTTAATGAATCATTTATATCTTCCTAAGAAAATAAATCATCCTATGTACATATTTGAAGTAATAAATTCATAAAAAATTTGATACTTCCATTTGTGAAATTTTATGTACTTAATGGAATGTATTTTATTTCTTTATATAGAGATAAAAGAAAATTTTTAGAGAAGGAAGCCACCCTAAGAGTCACAAATGCTCCTCTAATTATGTATAAGTTAAATGAGGAGGATTAATCTTCTTTGGTATCACTATTTAGAGAATGTACATTTTTTCCTACTTAATATGACTATCTTTCTCCAATGATTGAGACTATGGAAAAGGTCATGCTTGAAGACATTCCCATTGTTAAGGATTAAACCCATGTATTCCCCAGAGAGTTTCTTGGTCTTCCACCTAGTTGAGATATTGAATAATTAATAAATCTTATACCAAGATATTTTAAAATACCGAAGACCCCTTATAAAATGACCATTGTTGAACTTGAGGAGTTAAAGAAGTAAATCTAGGAGAATTCGTATAAAGGGGTTATAGGCCTAGCTACTTCACAAAGGGGAACACTTATCCTCCTAATCAAGAAGAAATATAATTCAATTCACATATACATTGATTATTGGGAAATGAAAAAAATAGTATAATGAAAAAGCATCCCTTTCCATAGATAGATGACTTATATGATATACTATATGTATCTTAGTATTTTTATAAGGTGGACCTTTTTTTGGATATCACCAAATAAGGGTTAATATGGATGATATTACCAAAACAACCTTTCCAACAATGTATGAATACTTTGAATTCAAAATGATTCTTTTAAAACATACCAATGATCCAAAAATATTCATGCACTTGATGAATAGAGTCTTTAAAGTTTACCAAAAAAACTAGTGGTAATATTTTGAGATTATATTATGATTTACTCCGAAATAGATAAAGAGTGTGAAGAGAATTTTAATACTATTCTAATAGCATTATGAAATAAGAAGATATTTGGAATATACTTTAAATGTATGTTCTAGAGGAAATTATTATCATTCTTACGGAATATTTTCACCAACATAGGGATATATATGTAGCCTTCTAAGATGATGGAAATTGATGATTGACCTAAGACTAAATCTATAATAGAGATTTGAGATTTCCTTGGATTAATTGGGTATTGCCGTTACTTTTAGAGGAACCTATTATGATTGAAGAAACTACTAACCAATATATATTATAATGGATTAATGATTTTATAGTCTAAAGAATGTGAAGAGAAAATTATGGAATTAAAAAATTTGATTATGACTGCACCAATCCTTATACTACCCACAATTGGGGAACATTTTGTGGTATACAATGATTCTTGAATAATGATATTTGGTTGTGTACTAATGTAGAATGATAAAGTGAGATAATATTCTATAAGGTAATTTAATGTTCATAAGAAAACCCATCCCATGCATGCCTAAGAGTTGGCCATTGTGATACCTTCATTAAAGACATGATGAAAATATATCTATAGTGAGAAGTGTGAAATTTATTTAGATCACAAGATACTCAAATATACAATTATACAGAAAGAGAGTAAAATGAACCAACGAAATGGGTTCAAGATGATCAATTACTATGATTGGTCAATCCATTATCATCCAACTAAAGCAAAAAAATTTGCAGATTCCCAATGTAGAATAGATCTTACAATTTTACCAATGATGACAATTGAGAAGGACCCAATTTTAATGGACATAAAAAGGATATATTTGGGAATAGTAAAAGGATATTCATCATACCGTGACCATATAACTATTTAACCATCCATTAATTAGAGGATAACATAGCCCAAAAAAGAGGGTAAGGCAATACAAAAAAGTTAGCGAATTGTCTAGAGTTTTACTTTTCCTGAGATGGGGCAATAAGCTTTGTAACCTATATATGTGTCCCATAAAAACCATAGATGAAGTGGGAGATTCCAGATGATGTGTATAGATCATTTTTACATATTCATCTGGGAAGAACTATGATGTATATAGATCTGAATGAATTTTATTGGTTAGATAACATAAAGAGTTAGATTATGGAGTTAGTATCTTGATATTTGGTATGACAAGAATTCATGGATGAGTGACATAATTCTAAGGGTATAATGATACCATTTCCCATACTACTATGGAAATGAGAAAACATAAACCTAAATTTCATCATAGGAATCCCCAAGAAACCTAGAGGTAATAAATCTATATGGTTGGTAGTTTATCCCCTTACAATGATTGAACATTTAATTGTAGTCAAATAATATTTCCTTCTTGACTAAATCACTATGATATATATAAAATAAGTTGTAATATTTTATGAAGTTCCAATATCCATTGAATCTGATTGATATCTAAGGATCACCTCAAAGTTCTAGAGAATCCTATATTAAGCATTAGATATAAAACATAGTTTCAATACATAATATAATTGTCAAATGGATAATCATCATTACAGAACCATTCAAAATCTTTATGATATACTGAAGTATTGTTCAATGGATTTCAATGGATATTTTCATCAAAACCTTCCCCTAGTAAACTTCTCATACAATAATCACTTCTATTATAGCATTTAAATGTCACCTTTTGAGGCCCTATGTGAAAAGATATGTTTGATTATGATATACAGAAATGGATTCAGATAACATAAGCATATAGAACCTAAAATTTTACAAGAGTTGATTGAAAATGTTCAAACGATTAAACATCATTTAAAATACATTCATTGTTGATTTAAAATCTATATAAACATTCATTGACGAGACCTAGAGTTTGAGGTTAGAGATTCTGTGTTTCTTCATATATCATCACTTGAGGAAGTTTTGAGATTTTTGAAGTAGGAGAATAATAATCCTAGATACATCCTCCCCTTTTATATCTTTGATCAGATTAGAGCTATAGAATATCCACTAGCACTCCCACCTAACCTATATCAAGTATATGATGTGTTCCATGTATCTATCATTTTAATGTATAAACCAAACCCCATAAATGTACTAAATCTACATGTGGTAAAATTAGAGAATTTAATTTCATACATGGAGTATATAGTAATGATCTCAGATCATGGAGACTTAGTTCTACGAAATAAGACAACTCACCAAGTCAAAGTATTTTGGTGAAACAACAAGTTCAAGGAAGAAAAATGGGAACTTGGATAGGTGATAAAGGATATGTAACCTCATGGATTTTTAACTTTAGTATGTAACAAATAATATCCATGGGAAACTTTTTTATAGGGCCAAGAATGTAACACCCTTAGTTTTTAAAATATAAAACTATATTCGATAGCATTTGCGACAGACAATACCGAGATCGAATGAACCACAATTTTTTGAATATGACCATTATAAAATACATGTTAAAATAGAAAATATGAATAGAATATATAATTTATAAAATGTATATAAAGTTACTACCTAATATAAATGTTTTATAAACACTTAGAAATAAACACTTATTATTTTTATGAAAATATTAATTTCAAGAATAATTTTTATTGTCTATTGTGGGAAAAATTTATAATTGATTTTTGAACTCTTATTAATTTTATATTAAAATATTTATATTATTTTTGAAAATTTTTTATGAATAATAACATAAGGTGAAATTTTCATAAATTTTAAAAAATATGAATTTCTATGTGAATAGTGAAAAATTGTGTTTTTTAAGAATTTATAATTTCTGTTGATGAATTAAGACTAATTATTATTATTTTTGATTTAAAATATTATTATAATTTTTTAGTTTTATTAAATATAATTAATTACATTTAAATAATCTTTATACTGTATTTTTGATTAATTTTATACTTAGGATTAAAATGTAGTATTCTGAAAACTATTTTAATGTACATAATGTTTATACATTTTAGTTAGATAAAATAAATAATAAAGAGGAATGATATAAATTAAATTCAAATATCATATATTTTTGAAATATTATATTATATTAATTTAAATATTATTACCCTTCATATAGTTAATATGATACCATCTTTTCCTTAAAAACACATTTCATGAAAAATGGTTTTTTTGACATCTGTGTCGGTTTCATTTTAAATTAAATTATGCCACATATGTAAGATGAATTTGAAAAAAAATATTAAATATTTTAAATTAGAATAATTTATAAAATATAATGGGAAAAATTATTTTTTTATTATATTTCAGAGTGAAAAAAGTAAAAACAATTATGGAGGTTAGGATAAAATGGGGTTACTTTGGGATTAAACTGAAAATATAAACATAAAAAATGACCAATAACATGTTAAATTTAAATTTAATTGTAATATACAAAACTTATATATTATAAGGTTCATAAAATTTAAATTCTTATCATTTAATATTGATAAAAATGTCGGTTAAATTCATCATTTTCAAAAATTCCTAGTACGTCTTCTCTTCCCCTAATAAAAGACTACTTCTCTCTTCCCCTCCTATCTCAAAAAAAAAAATTATTATAAAAAATATTATCCAATATCACCTTCTTAATTAAATACCCCTTTAATAGTAAAATGGTTTTATTCGAAAGAAAACATAGGAACACTTATGGGATAATCATAAAGAATTAGCCCGAAGAAGTTGTAACATCCTTAACTGAGAATTTTAATATGTAATATATTCCAACTCAATAAAATATTATAAAACTATGATGATATACTATCATAAATATATATCATATTTTATATTTTTATTTTTAATGTAATGAGATTAACCAAACCATCCTTCCTTAAATGGTCAACAAAACCAATGATCATGTGTATGACAGACTATTTCCTTGAAAAATGACGTAATTCATTTTCCATTACAACCTTTAATAGTTGGATTTAATGTTTTATTTAATGTTATTATATTTTATTTATTATATAATCACACTTATGAAATCATAATATCACATAATCCTTCTTACTTTCCATTCCATTTTTAATATGACAATGTCTACCATGTGTACGACATAATAGCATATCACGAAGCTATGTGATATGTTTTTCACATACGCTTTACATGAAAGTTAATATAGATTAATTTTATATCAATATGTGATATGATATTATATGATATTATTTATTTGTTATTATTTAATATAAATATAACATTTTCATTATTAATGTATCATTCATTGAATAAATGATAATGCAGTTCCTGTGTATGAAATACTACTACCTCACAAAAAGATGCAATTAGTTTTTATTAACGCATCACATATATGGTATTTGTCGGGTTATTTGAATACATAATATGATATTTATGAAATAATTATTATCCTATAAATATAACATTAAATATTTCATTTTTTCACAATGATCATCGAAAAATGGAAATGTTATTCATGCGTAAGTAGAGCCCCACATCTCCATTATTATAACGTAGTTCATTTTTAATAATCATATTTTATTGTTGATTTTATAAATATCAGTTATCTATAAAATTGAAATTTATTTAATTATTACCATTATTGATATAATTAAATAATAATCTATTTTATCTTAGTCAACATACAATATTTATTTTGGATATATAATCAATTTATTGTAAAAAATGCCCGATGTGAACTTAATTGGTAAAGTAATTTAATATGGCCTGGTTACAAGTAAAATAAAAGGAATAATAACCATGAAAAAGTATCTTATGAAATAAAATAATTAAAATAACTTTATTATTCATGAAGACAAGGAATTTAAATGAAAAATAGAGCTTCATGTAAGGGAACATTCTAACTCATCCTTTTTGGGGTTTGACCATTTTATCTCTAACTCACATTATATATCTTTAGTGTTATGGAAGTTATTATAGATTCTATATATATGTATCTAAAAATTATACATATATTATTATACTTTCCTTTAATTTTTTTATACATTTATTATTACATGTATATAAAATGCATTCTTTAAGGGATCTCTTTTTATTATGTTATGTGACAGGATTATGAAAACCATTTATTTCAATGGGTAATTCCTATGATTATGACTTAGGATTGATATAATCATATAGTATGAATATTAAATTTCATTAAATTAATTTCATTGTTTTGATTAAAATTATACATCTCTCAGTGTATTTTATTATGTTTTAGTCTTATGAGACATCCTGTACGAGATTTGGGAGTGAACATAATCCATTAGGGGACTATTTCCACCATGTGATGTTGTCTTTGATTTAGTCGTGACTTGTTTTTATTTCATGTTTTATGTAATTTCTGATCTCCTTTATTTCCATGATCTTATGATACCCTTGTCTTTTTGATATTCTTACACTTCTCAACTCATGTACCTTTTCTTTCCAAGTATCATTTTACACCTTTGAATAACTTGTTATGCTTCCTAATCATGTTTATTCCGTTACATGGATTTCTATCTCAAACATTTCATTAATTCATTACTTAGGTTATCCTATGAATATTTTTTTATCCTAAATGGATTTTATGATTTTACTCTAGAGTATAAAATAAGGATTCTCGGTTTTAGATTTCTTTTATGTACTAAGAACCCAGTGCCCCAAAGGCACTAGTCCTTTAGGATCCGATTATTGTATTAATGGTTATTAATTTTAAATAATCATTTACTAGGATGTGTTAAAATGATTATGTCTGTATTATATGATGATATGATAATATATACCTTGTTATATTGTGAACTTTGAAAACCAAAATGCGCTCTCCAATGAGATAATGCGACCACAACATGAGTACAAACATGGCCACTGCTAACATTATATCATAAGTGGCCTAGTTATGCGCATGAGGGAATAACTAAATAGACCTATAAGAGATCAAAAAAAATTTCTACATAAATATTCTTCCCAATACCTAATAGAAAGTATAAATAACACATCAAACATCACCCTTACTACACTAACTAGATCACTAGAGCATTGATCATTCTCCGCTTATTTTACTCAGACACTTCTTGGCACTAGTTATTCCAAATAAAATCATGTTATTTATTTAAAAAAGCTATCAAAATGGATACAATATGTTATAAATTGGATAAAAATATTTATAATATCCCAGAATTCCCAAAAAATTAAGATCCTCAACCACATTCATGGGTGCGACCTTAGAAAAATTTTTCCAGAACATTTATAGATCTATGTACACAACTTGATAGGGATACAAATGCCTTTGGAAATTCCCCACACATGTCCTAATATTACACTTGGAAAACATTCCATAGGGCTGGTGGAATTGAAGAATATGAATTTTAGTTATGAGATGATAATCATGCTCCTCCTATGACATTGAGTATACCAATATTCCATCAATGAACATGACTATAAATAGGTCCATAATGTCATGTAAAATAGAAATCATGATAATCAAGAATATATATAGTGCATTCATGAAACTGAATTTAATTTTATCAAAATCAATGTGTATGTATAAAAATTTTATTTTTGTATTTGAGATATCATCCTTCTTCACTCACAACTGGTGATACCCGGACGATATGTAGATCATAGAAAAAGGAGATCCCCTTAGATATACTGAATGATAATTCATCCTTGGAAGAATGTAATTATTCTTGATCATATCTTGATTGATTCTATTGTTGTCTATACAAATCCTCAGACTACCATCGGCTATATAGTATAATAACATTGGAACAACCAACAATGATACACTGGGATAGAAATAATCCTTTTACATTAGATCGTCAATCAAAATCCAGAAATCCCCCAACATAGATGGTTCTATATAATAAAGAGACATTGAAAGAGGTGAAGCACATGGATGAAATTCTATCCCATACTCATCATCAAGTAGAGAAGGTAGCATCATAACCACCTCTAAAAAATCATTTAGAAACAACCTGATATATCCATAATCCTTGACCATTATAGTTTTAGTTGATTGCATAGAAAAATATTCTATAAAATAATGAAGGGACTCCACACAACTAGTTCTAAATAGAAAAATACAATCATTAATAAAAATAAAAAGATGGTCATCCATATCTGAGAACAAGAATCTCCTTTAAAAGAATTTGACAATATCATGCATGAAAAAGAACATTTCTATGCCAATGATGATATCTTATAGCGAGATATACTTCATTAAATATTCCCTAAATAACTTATATGGACCCATTATCTTCATACACCCTTAACACCCATCAAACAATCTTGTATACCCTTTGAAAGGAATAGTCATTCCCAGGGAAACTTGATTCCTATCTATTTATAGACCCATTGACTATACAAGAGTTAGTGAAAAAATAAGAATATGAATATCTATATTTAAAAAAATAAATACAAGGGTAAACAATAAAATTATTGTACGTCAAATTATATATGGCCCCTCGAGAACTACTGCCTCAACTGTATCCAACTAACCACACCCAGATTCTCATCATATCTACTGATGACCGAATTTGTGGGCATGCTATGGTCAAGGTCTCTAAAGATGAGGAATATACTAAGGATGACCAATACCAACCCCATATCCTCACAATAGCGAACAATACTTCCACTATTATTGCTAAAAATGACCTTAATAGTAGGTTCTCATGAGGTTGAAGAAGATACTAATCATATACACTAAACTGGTCTCAAATTTCCAAGGGGAACTAATTCTAAAAATGACCATAAACACAAAAACAAGGTAAATTATATTAAATTCTAGAAAACTATCATGGAATCCATTATCCACCAAAATTATGGAACAAAATATAATGAGGTCTACTTCCCAAAAGTCAAAAACATGATGGACCTAGTTCTTAAGACCACATACAAACAACTATGCCTCTTTTGGAGCCATTATAGATCCCCTCTCATGGAAAACCTCCTTATTATTTGACCATCCATGTAATATACACCTTATTCGGAACATTGAAAAACAGTGGAAACATAAAAAGAGTATCAAAATACTAGATGTAATGATGTATTTACGTCTCAAGATGTTTAAAACATGACTCCTTATCTGAAAAAATATTAAGGGAGAAACATAAAACATAGTAGAACATGATTCATAGCTACCACATAGGCATAATCCCTTTCTGAATAGAGAAAACACCCCACCTAGTCACTTCTTTAATGGTCTATGATCGGAACACTACTAATAAGATCTTGTAAATGTAAACCAATGAATCTTTTACCTCTTTCTAGTCACCATGATACAACAACCACCACCGACATGAATCTCCCCACATATGAATAACTCCCAATGAGACCTAACACTCTAATGGGTCATAGAACAATTTGAATTTCATATCCAGATCCTCCATCCATTTCCAATTTTCTATATTATAGAACATTTCCTCATACATTCCCAAAAACTTCTATTAAAAATGAATACAATGACCTATCCCATGCCTCATACTCCTTTATCGGGTCAATCCTCCAACGATTAACAAAACCAGCCTACAAAACCTCCAATACCTAAACCCTGTGTAGATGATGAAAAAGTGACATAATTGAAAGGGAAAAATTATTTTTTAACCATGATTGTATATAATTTTATTAAGATTAATTTAATTCATTTTTACCACCTAAAACCTCCCAAATAAAAAAAGGACACAAGTTAACTATGATGCATATACCTCTCCTAGTTATCTAATCTAAAAATGGTTCCAAATAAAATAGTAATTATATTGGATCAGAGTCCTTATCTTAGATCATGGGGACCCTAAAATCCAATCTCCATACTAGTCTTATATGGTTTATGTCAGACACCAAGATCAAATTATTTCATTGCCTTACCAACCCATAAATAATTACTATCCCTAACTCTGATCTCCATCCCATCCCTCAAACCTCTATTTGATACCAATATATCATGATCCATCCCAAAAAAGGTACCCATTCTGGGTAAAAAATGAAGAAAGTGATATAATGACCCCTGAGTCCCTGCTTCAATAGGACACAAGTTACTGACAAGCATCGAGGGTATAAAAAATCTCACAAAAATAGAGGCTGCATCCAATATAAAAATAGGATTAAGAGCTAGGATATGAATGGTCAATAAAATCCATGAAATAAAATACGGTAATGCAAAACCAAAACAATCCAATAATACATACAAATATAAAGATAAAATTATCCAAATAATCAAAAAAGATAAGATATGGTAGTAACAAAACTACCACTCCCAATCCCAAGCATGAAATGTAAAGTACGTTCCATAAACCCCTATTTTAAACTTGAATTAGTTTTTATATATGTATATAGAATATACAAGTATATTAAGTATGTTTATACTAGAGAATAAAATTCTAATTAGTGAAAAATCAGACTAATTCATCCACGAGCAAACAACAGAACCAACAACACCGAAGCAGGTCAACAATGTAATCCCATCCTCCCCTAGGAATGATTATATAATAACACATCCATGTATAATAATATAATAAGAAACATATCAATAAGGGTACCACACATATCTTTCCTACAAGGTTACTACTATAAGACCCCAACATTATATGTCATGGAACACCCATCTCTTCCATATAACACACCCCATCTCATCATATCTCTCCCAAAGAGACACGTGATCTCACATCCTGAAAAGTATCCCATATGAAACTGGCCAACAGGTCTCACCTGAAGATACATAGTCAATCACATCACATCACATATCATCCAATTCCATTACCAGAATAGTTGGGTATCATGAACATAAAAGACATTAAACTCATTACCTCTTTCTATCATGAATGACACCCACTGTAAGACATATCATCCAACATCACCATTGTACAGTTTTGACTTATGTAAATAATAGAACATGCATGTTAGTTTCCCCTAAAAGGGAGAGTTGAATGATGGGGTATCCATACATACATCCTAACCACTTAGATGTATGTAAAATCCCCTACAAATATATATATGGGTTTCGACGCATGGTGATGAAAGTGGGTGGGGTGCACATAGAAATAACAAGGTACAAACATGTTATATATATACATCCTCACACAATCCCAACCTATGGGATCAAAATCAGATTACTAACCATAATAGAATATCCCCACCCAACCTGAAAATGCTGATAATTTCATTTCCACCATTAAATTTACAACACCACATAATAAGACAAAACCCACATACCGCATTCCACCTTTCAATTCAAGACAATAAAATTTCCAAATTTACCATTACCAAACAATTTATTTCCATAAAACTTTTCATTTTCAATCCCATAAATTTTATTATTTCATCAAATTAAATTCACATTTAATGACAACCATATTTAATCACACTTCTATTAGTATTTAAGGAATTAATTAACAATTTTGACCAATGCCATTTAAATTAATCATTTACAATTTAATTGAATAACACCCTATTAATATAGTACAAAATATTACACTATAACAAACCATAACCCTCTTCTAGGAAAATAATCCCCATATATATGCTATTTCACATCACAACCACTTCTCATAAAAAGATCTAAACACCAACCACATCCCGTCTTATCTGTCGTATTCCAAATAAATCTCACCGTATTCGACAAATTATAACCACATATCATCACCTCTTCCCCACACACCATTCCAATAAAAAACTACATATCACCAAAAATTATAAAAAATTCAAATATTATTTATTCATAATCCATTTTCAGTTTTAGTAAGGGTATTTCATTACATTCCATTTATTTATTCATGTTCATTATCATAGAATCCATAAATCATATGGGAAAACCATTTTCTAGTAGAACATATATTATTATCCAATTACCATTTATGATGATAATAAATAACACACAACATGGTTTCAATAATTAAAACAATCACAATGAAAAAAAAGACCCCAACGACATTTATTTTCAACAAGGCATCTAGCCCATTCAATCACATAATCAATAATATCAAAAAGATATAATGAATAAAATTTCCTTACACTTCACATTTAACTATCAATAAAATAATTCATTATTTTTATTAATATTGTGTAAACTATATTTTTATAAGATAACATGAGTGTAAAACGTCCCACATAAAACACTAGAAAAAAACACAATATATCATTCCTCAATGAAAATTTGAAATCCACAACACATGGTTGTAAAAAGAGGGTGGCCAACACCAAGAACCATTCATATCATAAATCCCTTACCGACCTATAACACAAAAAATACATCATTATATTATTCAAACAACACCAATACCAAACATTTCCATTAAAAACCCTTTATAGATGAATAACTAGACGAAAAACCAGGCGAGGACTAGAGGTGAACTCACCCAAACCTCAAAAAATTAATAATGGAATTATGGGATTGAAATCCAACATGGGGTGGGTGAATGGAGTCCAAAAAAGAATGAGCTTAACATGAAATAAGATAATTATATAAAAAGTGTTTTGGTCTTTGTGGATTTAATAATTTATACACAGCCTAAAAACAGAATACTATGATGCAACCCCTAGAACCATGTTGTATATATACTAGAAAGTAAGTGGAATATAAAATATAAGAAATCACTATGATACATCGATATTGGGAAAATCAAATTCAATATTCCCAACTACCTCTGTGCCACTGATCGAAAAAACTAGGGAAGAGACCACAATACAACCAAAGAATCTACTCTATAAATCGTTAAAAAATGAAGAGATGGAATTGATGAAACTCTTATAAATCGAATTGCTACACCCAAATGGAATAAATTTCATAACACATACTCTAATATTAATTCACCATAGTGGAAATCTCCTCACTAGATCTACAAGTTCCAATAACGAAACACAACACGCCACGTCATGAATATCATTTTTGTTGGATTTTATAGTTGGAAGCTCTCAACCACTAAAAAACTACTCTAGAATCCCCCTGGAGACACAAAAAAATAGTACTAGTATAAATTATTAGAATGGAAGGTCCATCTTTTTACACCATCCATTAACTATTCCTTATTAAAATCATTATATTATTCAAAACATGTCCATTTTTTATGCACATATTGGTTTGAAGGTAATGATCTATGGAACTTGGTCACGGTTTCATAATTTTCTGAATATCATTAATATAATAAATATAATATTTCCTATGTATATATAGTTTTATAAACATATATAAATGGTGGTTAAGATCAATGAATTAAATCACATCACGGAAATGATAGAATGTACACACACACAACTAAAGTATTTATATTTTAATTGTTGGAAAAATATAATGGTAAATAATCATTGAAATTCAAAAAATTATAATTATATTATAAAAATAATATATTTATTATATATTATATAAATATGTCGAAATTAACTTCCCTGTTAATATGAAATAAAAAATTAATCACGTGTCTTTATGGGGGAGGTAGTCTCCATGTACACATGTGCAACATTATCATTTTACAATGAATAAAATGGTAAAAAGTTATAAAATATTTTATCATTAAAAAATCATAAATATTTTATAAAAATTATATATATCTATTTGAAACATATATATAACCATACTTGAGATATGTTGATAAAAAACGAAACACAATTCATTATAGAGGGTTTAATCCACAAGTATGCTTGGGAGATGTTTTCATTTCACATAGGATGTAAATGGTGATGAAAATGGTGTTTAATATAAACATAATAAAATTATATTATGTTATATATAATTATGATAAAATAGCCATATTTCTATGATTGGTTTTAAGGAGGTACAATAAGAAATATAAATGAAAGATCATCACTAATAGTTATACCTATTCTTTACAAAACCTCCTTTGCATGACACCCTAATCCTTATAGGATAGTCTTTTTTGAAAAAAAAGGATGTAAAGGTCATTTTAAAAAAGTTTGGTAGGGTATTTGGGTAGATAATGGTCATAAAAATGGGCTCAAGTGGTGTGAGTAATTGACAATAGAGGGTTCCAATTTTTAAGGGAGGGGAGTTGCACATTTATAATTTATCTTAAATATTAATCATTTTAAATATTCAACTAAAGGTAACTAAAACAATAATATTTACAATATAATGTGTTATGTTTTATAATACCCTCATACAATAAAAATTTATTTGATATTTTATTACTTTATCACAAAAATTTAAGCTTAATTAATCTATTTGACCATTTTATCGTGGTGACAATATTTTTACAAAGGTTACTGTTCATAATAACCAAAATTAAAATTTAAAAAAATAATAAATTTAAACCTAATAAATACTCATGTTAATTAAATTTTTCAATAATTAATTTTTAGAAGTTGTATAATTAATTTTAATATAATTTCATAATACACAACTAAAAAACTGTTTTATGGGGAAATATATTCTTTAAAAAAATGATCATATACAAAAATAAAATAAAATGATTATTAATATATAATTAAATTGATTATTTATAATAAAATAGATATTTTGTTACTTTAAAACTAAATTCAAAATATCATGTTACTTTTAAATTATTTTATTTTAAAAAATAAATGATAGTTTTTCAAGTATTGATATTCATCCTTATTCACTCAAATATCCATATTAAAGAAAATCTATAACATCACTGTAATTTATTTGTAACCTGATAATTTAAAATTTTATTTCTAATTATTAAATAATTTTTTATATTTTTCAAAAATTATTTATAATATCCGAAAAAATCAATAAAAACATTTTTGATGAAAATTTATTTTTGAACCATATAATGAATTTATTCTAATTCCATGATTAGTAAATAAAATTAAATGAATTTTCATTAATTTGAATTAATATAGTATACCAATTTAATTATAATATTTACTCAAGAGTGATTAATTTAATTTATTATTTTATAAATACGTTGACCACATAAAAATTGATTGAGGAAACAAATATATTTCTCTTCAAATGATTTTATCTTCATTTCTAACCAATTGATAATCAATGTATAACTGATTATTAATTTTATTTTGGAAATAATTTTTATAAATATTTGAATAGTATAAATTGTCTCATCTAAGATTTGTGTTAAGTGTAAATAATGTTATCAAACACAAAAAATTTTATAAATAGAAATAAATATTAAAAAATCTAATGTTGTGACATTCTTCCACAAATTAAGAGTTTTCCCAAAAAAATTTGATCACATTAATTGAAAATAATTATGATATTTCTTTCTCCTAATAAACTTTTCTTGCAGCTTATCTTCCCCAAATTTGTGGTTCACCAAAATACATTGACCATATGATATTCCATGTTTCATAAAGAATTATCTATTATATAAAGAGTATCTATTTATTGTTACTCAAAAAAAATCATCTCCAATGGTATAATCTTTGAGTTCAATACATTTTCAGGAGTATGTACGTACATTCTCAAAAATTGATACAAGTATCAGATCATAATGTTGAGAGAGATTTGTTGGAAAGGCTGAGAGGTAAGTAAAAGTTCTGATACGATTAGAAATTTAAAAGGGTATAATATATATATATATAACTCAACATTCCCATATTTCCAAATATCATAACCTTTTTAAATTCAATATTTATACGTATACATTTTTACCCATATAAAAATCTAGATCATATCGATGATTATTTGCTTAATTTTTCTATCGATACTAATATTACCATATTTATTTTTGAATATATATAACCTTCTCTTTCATTTCCTATGATAAATAAATTCCTAATATTTTTTAATAAAATCCTTAAAAAACATTGGATTTTTATACTTCCCACCATAGTGGGATTCATAAGAATCTATTGGAATACTTGTGTGAATGTTATTACTGTAATAAAAATAAACTAGATGAAGGTGTTGATCCCAAAAAAATAATGAAATTCAATGAAAAGGAAAATATATATATAATAGGCTTTGAAAAATTCACTGTAACTGACAATTTTTCTTTTGATGATACATGATTCTATAGTTTATATCTGTATTCAACACCTAGTGAATACTTCTCTGGAATAGTTTGGTAAAACTCAAATCACGTCAAAATATAATAGAATGTGATACTCTATGAACCCTTACCAATAAATTATTTTATATCATGGAAATATAATCAAGGGATAATTTAACACATCTAGATTTCAAAATAAGAATATTATATTTGATAACATATAAGACATGAAACATTGAACTTAAATGACCCACACAAATATATGACCATCATAACTTATCAGTTAAATTTTTAGGTATGAATTTTATCAACTATATTATTAAATATATATACAGATAATAAAACACAGACACACATAGATATATATATATATATATATATATTGATAATTAATTAGGAAATAATCACTCATTTTTTAATTGACATTTTCTTCTTAAAAAACATTTTCCTCAAAAAATTATTTTAATTGATTTTTGGGAATAAATAGTATTATTAAAATCTATAGGTTTTATGAAATTTATTTTATAAAACTAACTACATTTTTTAAATCATATAATTAAAATTTATTTATGGTTAAATTTTGCGGATTTTATTGAAAATGTTAATTTTTCAATAAATAGTTGAAAATATAGATTTCATAAAAACTAATATTAATTTTCAATAAATTAATAAATTTAAAGTACAATTATAATATGAATTTTATATAATGTAACAAAATTATTTTCTAGAATTTTTTTTTCTATTAACTGTTTTTTAATTATCTTTATACTAGATTTTAGTATAGGTATATTTTTAGGTCTAAAAACGATTTTTTCATAAAATATTTTTAGAGTGCCTAATGTTTCTCCATTTTTAGTAATTAAAAAAACTCTAATGAGTAATAATTTTAATGATATTTATATATTAAAATTACATTTATATATATAATAAGTAATATAATTGTGACTACAAGTAGGAGAGTAGTTGTAAAATATTCTTATACTTGGAACATACATTTCCTGAAAAGCAGTTTTTTCATCGCATCTATAGGTTTAATTTTTAATTTAATTATTTCAATTATGTGAATTTAATATGGTAAAATAGATTCAATATTTAGAAGAATAATATTTTAAATTATATAATATGTTCAGATTAATTTTTTTTCAACATGAATTGTGAGAATACTTACAATATTTAACAACGATTAAGGTCAAAATGAGTTTACTGTGGGGTTAAACTTAAATTATAAGGGATAATATGACATAAAAATATAAAAATTATATTTTATAAAAAAAGTTTTACTTAAAATAGTTCATTTTTTATAATGGTCAGTTATGAATCCTTTTTTCATTTGTAAAATGTGGGTATAACTTTTTATTTAAAAAAATTCCATGTATGGCATCCACTCTTCTTACAAAAGGTCACCAGCTACCATCTCCTATTCATAAATTCATTGCTTTTTGGTTCATCCAGTAACAAGATAAATAAAATACTTAATTCCCTCCTCATTTACTAGAGTCCTTTATCTCATAAAAAATCCAATCTAAAAAAGCTTTACAAAAAAACATTATGAGGTAGTCTGAAGAAGAGGTATCTTCCTTAACCCAGAATATTTTGTGATGTTTCTTTTTACACCTCATTAAAATATTTTTAAACCATGATAAAACAAAATAAAAAATATATAATATAACATTTTATTTTATTATGTATATGGAATAACCTAAACCACATATTCTTTGATCAAATGGGAGAGAAATCATTATTATGTGTGTATGACACACTACCACTATACAAACCAGTGTAATTAATTTCACATCATAATATCATATAAATATTTATAAACATGAAATTAATATTTATACATGATATTAATGGAATATTTATCATTTGAAAAATATAATATATTGTTATAATTTTTACCTATCCACTCACTTAAAAATCATAACGCCATTCGTGCATATGTGTGAACTACCTACAACATGAAGTGATGTGATTATTTTTTTCCTAACCACATCACATTCATTATATATATATACAAGTATATAAATAGTAATAATATAATATTTATGGTATTATTATATTTATGGAAAATAATTTATTACTTATATTATTTCAGTTATTATTGTTGAAAAATGGACATTTTTCTCATGCATATATATATCCTACTATCTATATGATCATAACATTGTTTATTTTTCACAAAAAATTTCACAATTGTTTTTAGAAGTATAATTGATCTTTTAAAATTATAATTATTTCTTATTTATTATTCTTGATATGATGTAATAATTAAATCTTTGACCATAGTCAACATATCAAATTAATTTTTGTCATGTAGCCCGAATATTGTTAAAATTAATAAAATGATCTTAAATGATTAAACTATTTTGTATAGAATGGTAGAAGATAAAATAATGGTAATAATAAAATTAAAAAATTGTTTTAATAATTTATATAATTATTATATATTAATTATTCAGGAATATAAATAACATATGAGATGATTTGGAATGAATTTAAGTGATACATTAACCAAAAACGACATTTTAAAAGTTTTATTGATTTGTTTATAAATTATTATCTTAATTGTCCATGTTCATGTGAATTTTTTATTATAATTAATTTCAATTATTAAATGGATGATAAATATAAATATTACCATCATTTTATTTCATAATTTTTTAAAAAAAATTATCTTTTTAAGGTTTTACCCAAGGGACATTATTTTAAAAAATAATCTTTTAAAGTGTCCCATTTCAAATATTTTTCTTCCATGGCCATATTTTTTCAAAAAAAATTATGGATGTATTTATATGATCATAAAATAATTAAAATGGTATTTTATGTCTTTTTTGACTTCTTATAAAACGTTTATAATGAAATATTTTTCCCAAATTCTGTAACATTTATTAGAAAAGACAAAAGTAATGTTCTATTATAATGTAGATGAAAACCCAGAATTTAACATCCACCATAACCATTAATTTATTTCTAGAATTTTCTTCATGAAACCATGATTTCCTCAAAGAAAAAACCAATTTATATTATTCTAGGAATTTTTCTATTTAAAATGGATTAAAAAAGGGTTTTATGATATATAAAATCTATTTAAAAATTGCGTAAAAGAGTTTAAAAATGGTTTTATAATGAAACGTGAAATAAATAAATGTTTTAATAATGGTATGGAACATAATAATTACATGTGAGAAAGAGGTGACATAAATAAATCTTATACGATGGGTTGATCCCCCTTACAGCTCGTGAAAAAAATGGGTGGTCCTGATACAACTAATATGAATATTGTGTGTAACACCACGTGTTTTTGTGAATTTTATTTAATACATTAATTTTAAAATATTTATTAATTTTTTGAAAATAAAACATTAATTTCACATGAAACCAGCTTGGCTTGCACCACATGCAACCCTAACCTGATATATATTACTCACAACATCGAGCTCCCACGAAACATCATTTTTTGATATAATTATTTAAATAAGATAGTTATAACCTAGCCAATAAAAAAATTAATATGAATTGTAATAAATTTTTTAAAATATTATTTATAATAGTTTTACATAAATAAGAATTTTTTTAATGAAAAACAAATTTTATTGATAATGTCTTTATATGATTAAAGATATGATTTTCTCAAACAAACTAATTATCATGTCTTGAAATGATAAAAATATAATTAATAATAGAAAATATAAAAAATTCAATATAATAAAATATTTTTTTAAATTTTAATGTCAATATTAATATTGGGTGAATTTTTAGTATTTTTCGTAGAATTTCTAATTTTTGACGAATATTTAAAATATTGTATTATATTTAGAAAATATCTTTTTAATTTAAATAATTATTATAAATTAAATTTATTTTTAATGTCATAATAGAACAGTTATACATTTATTAATAAAATTTAGCTAATTAGAGCCGTTTTTATGCTGAAATTAGATATAAAACCTTATTTATCATTTGAAGTATCTTTTTACCTGCCTTCTCACTATGTCTACAGGATTAACATTAAACTTAATTTTACCTATTCTGTGAGTTGAATTTATAAAAATAAACATAAACATTTGTATAATTATGAAATTTATATTTTAATAGGCACATATTAGTGTTTTTGGATATTATGATTAATAACATTAGTAAATATTTTTTTGCCACTCTTAATGGTAAATCAAGTTATTAAAGGAAAAAATAATATTATAATATTATAAAATCTCCGTAACAATTATCATAATTTTATTAGATGAGTGGGTTTTAACTGAAATAAAACATAATATGAAATTATAACTTTTTTAATCAACTTGGGTAAGAATACCGAATTTATTATATTTTATTTAATGATATGTTAAAAATGTAATACAAATTTTTTTGATAAATATATAATTTTTAATATAGTTCGATTAAAAAGATAAATTATACTATAAACTGTCATTTAAAATATAATAAATTTATCATCATTGTGATAATTTATATTTAATTTTTAGAGAAATAATAATTTAATTTAGGGCTTTGACAACAATGATGTTGTAATTTTATTATTAAAGGAAATATCAAATAAATGATATTGAAATACTAAAATAAATATAATGTGACATAATTAATGAAATATAGGAATTTAATAGATAAATTTGACATATTATAGAGATATTATATGTGTTTTTTTGAATTTATCATGTTAATAATATTTTTTGTAAAAGAAATACAATGAATAATATCAAAATTGACATAAATGATACTTTAAAATAAATAATTTTTTATTTAATGATATAAAATTAATAAAAAAACAATAAATAGGAAACATAACTATAATAAGGTTAAACATGTGATCAATTATATAATTAGGGTGATTTGGCATTTTATAGTTACTATATTAACCCTAAAGAGTAAAAATCCAAGTTGTCATGGTAAAATTTAAAGAGGATTACTAAGGGTTAAAGAGAAGATATAAGGTTAATACTGTTACCTAGAAATGTCTAAAAATAGTGTTTTTAGATTATATAAACCAATTATCAGATTATATTTGAAACAACTCATTCTATATCTATTATATGTCGAGAATCAATTTATATTAATTTAATATTTTGAGAGTTCCCAAAAGTGCCCCTGCCCTATCTTATAAAAGAAGACCTCATCCCTCACTTCCTAACACCACCATGGGCATTTTATCTCAACCAAAACTAGATAATTTATTATAACTAAATTCTTATCTAAGTTCATGAGGCTTTGATCATATGAAAAGACCAACTCCATTGCCCCTAGGAGAAGATGTAGAGGTAGATTGCTGAAGAAGATGTAATCTCCGTTTTCAACTATCTCAAGAGTATTTATTCATCTACATACTATTAATGTTTTGTTTAAATTATAAATTAATAACTCCAGTATCATATATATTATTAGATTCTATTATGATTATGTAACAAATATATTCCACCCTTTATCCATATTATGAAAAATGAAATCACCACGCAATCGTAGGTAAGACATACTATCTCCATGTCGTGGTGTAATATATTTTTCATAACTATATTACCAAGATGGTTATAATGATGAAGTGATGAATATATATTAAAATTATAACATGATAATGATTCTATATCAAAATATATACCATCCACACCCATTCCATCACCCAATTAATTAAATGATAATGTCGAATGTGCGAACACAAGACCTACCCTCTCCACGATGCGATATAAATAATTATCCATGATCACCAATATATAATGATTGTATAAATGAATATAATGAATAAATATTTCATATATTAAACTTATATTTTTATTTAAATTGTATAGTTATGTCTTATCTACATAAACTGGGAATTTTAAGATGAAACTTGTATAAGAAAAAGATGTAGTTAACACCTGAAAGAGGAGTAATAATGAAATATTATTAACAAATGGGTGATAATATGATCATATGTGATATCATATTAATGTGATTAAAAAATAAGGTAATAAAATCATTATTCTATTATAAATGAGATTCAGATATGTATAATGGAAATCTAACCTATGTCAAGGGTAAATTTCACAATCTCTTTATTTTACGAGACAGTTTATACATAAGTATTATCTAGCGTATATTCAACATCTATATCCATGTTTCATAAAAAAAATTCTGAATATTTTTTATATTATTCTAAAATTTTTAAAAACATTTTTCCCTATGTATAAATATTTATTAATCATTTTTAAAGGAATCTTTTTTTATTTTGCTAAAGAGGTACTTTTTGTCTTTTCTAGAAAAAGTAAGAGGAAAATGTTTTTAACCTATATCATGTGAAAAATTTTATACACTTTAATGAAAATTTAATGATCTAAATCTTACCTTAAAAATATAGGAGTTTATTTTTAAATAAATTATTTCTTTTAAAATTTCATTGAATATCATGTTAGGAAAATGTTTTCAAATAAGAAATGATAGTTTCCTCAAGAATAGTTTTCACGAGTTCTCTAACAATAATATTCAATCTAAGATAACATTGTTCATGATACATGTTCTTTAATGAGGATATTATTCAATATTTCCATTATTATTCTTTATATTGATGGGTATTTATATTTTGTATTGGTATTCATGAATCACATTTTTGTCCATGGGTTATGTTGTGATTTAAAGATGTTAATGAATCCCTTTTCATTTCATGGTTTATAATATGAAAATTGATTTATGTTCTTGTGGGACAGTTAAGTATGATTCAATTATGAGTTGAGTGGGATCTATATATCTCTTTAATGCATTTGGTAAAAATTTATATCACATGAGATATATATAATGAACTTTTTCCACTAAGATAGTCATTGGAGTGAATCACGGCTACCTAGGTGGTAAGTGAAGTGAACCCATACTACCAATATGGCCTTGAATGAGATTACTTGACTAATTTTTAAATCACTATTATATGATTATATTACTACCACAATTCCATGTTTTATTCATATGATATTATTTCATGGAACTTGTTCATTATTTCATTATGGTCATGTCTTATAAACTACTAATCATTATGTGATGATTCTTGTTTATGATCTTTTATATATCGGGTATGATATTCTATTTCCGTGACCATGTTTAAATTCCCACATTCTCATTATTCTATTTACATATCTTTATTGTTTACCCTTACTAAGAATCTGATCTCACCCCGTTTTAAATTTCTATTCACCCAGGTTATGAAGATATGTATTATTTTTAATTTGTCTATAATGATTTCTATTCAAGAATAACATAGTTGTAGATAATGTAGCTCAATTATGTAACATGGTTTATGTTTTCATATTTCCAATGGCATAATACTAATATGGCCTTTGGGGTTTTTTATATAATGTGATGAGTAATTCAGAAAAGTAATATAATGTTAATATATGAAAATAAATGGTCGTTATAGTCGGTATCATAGAAATGGATTACATATCATTTGGAAACTAGGATGAGAAAACCTTTGTAGGTACCTTATAGTCACATATAAGGATATGTCTATGGAAAATTAAATGTAGAGGAAAATTAAATGTAGCGGAAAATGTCATGTAATTTTGGTAAAGGATGAAGAGAGTTGTTTCCTAGTAATACATCCCTCTCTGGATACTACAAGTGGATGATTATCTAACAGAGATGTACCTAGGGGTAATAAATCTGACAAGCTGTGTTAGGCCTAACAGAATCACTACTTGTTATAAAACATTGGGACATTATCTACTCTTGGTTTGACACTACCGGAATATATGATTCGAGAATTCTCAAACTCTTCCCAAAAAGTTATAAAATTTTTAAATATGTGTTGGCTATAAAAAATCATGGACGAACCTGAGGTGTCATATATTATGGAAGGTTTCATAATTTATATATCTTATAAGTTAATTTTCAGGATTATCTGGTTCCCCATTATGATAATGGTTTCTTTCTCTAAGCATTTGGTTTTAGTCAATAGCTAGACCCTAAAGGGACGACCATAATAGTGATTATGACGGACAAGGAAATTATTTTCCTCCTTTGAAAATGAATGTTGTGGGAGATGGAGTTAAAAATATTATTGTTTTACTCAGACACCTTTATCAAAATATGAATCATGGTGGACTTCTAAATGAGAAATGGTGGGAATTTTCTGAGTCTTTCAGGAGAAACCATCCACAATCATTCAGTGGTTCTTCGAACCCACTTGATTCTGAAAAATTGATCAATACTATAGAAATGATATTCTCTATTCACCAGTGTTCAGAGAATGAGAATGTTATTCTGAGTATTTATTAGTTTGAAGGTGAAGTAGACAAGTGGTGGAATCTTATTAATAATATGAAGTAGTAAGTTTAAATTGAATATATGGATTAGAACATGTTAAAGTACTTTTTTACCAATATGAACTTTCTTCAGATTCATCATACCAAGATGGAGAAAGAGTTACATGAGATTATGAAAATGGATGATGAGTCTTTCATAACTTATGGGGATAATTTTTTTAGATTTTCAAGTAACACTTCAAGAATTATCATCCAACCTTAAAGTAAAGTCAATACATTCTTCAGTCGCTGAAATAATATTCTCATAAGTGTGTTGGATATTAGTAATTTTAGAAGCTATAAAGAGACTGTGCGCTCTTAAATAATGGTTAAAATGGAGGTTGGATACATATACCAATTTCATGGTTTTCACATGAAATATAAGATTTATTTAAATGGGAAACAAAAAACAATGATGAGATAAGAATGTGATTTTCTTTATTCTTTAAGAGTGGTAAGAAATATGAAGGAAATTGTCTTAAGGGGTTTAATAATTGTATTAAGTGTGTAAATGATGTTTATTGGGAATATTATTTCCAAAGTGATGGGAAAAAGTTCACTAGCATTGAAAATAGAGATAATGTGGCATAGAATGACCCGCTAAAGGACAATTGTTACAAATGTAAGGAGAATGATAGTCATTCTAACCAATTCTTAAACTTAAGGGTTGGTAATGATTATCATTGGTAGAAACTTATTAATCCAAGGTAATAGGGTAAATTTCATGCAATCCATATTTTTGATGAGGGACGTGATAATGATGTGGTGAATGGAATAATTTTCATCCACTGTAGAACTGTTTATGTATTATTTGACTTTCTCTGTATAAATTCACGAACAATATGTATATCATTTATAAGGGTAGAAGATTTCAAATGGTTGGGGAGAAAATTGACATATATGATATACATATTGTTCATGAATTCTTTGATGTATTTCCAGAATATTTTCTATGTCTTCAACTGAAATGTGTATTTGAGTTCTTTATAGAGATCATACATAGTTCTCCAATAATATCAAAGACTCTTTATAGAATGGACCCAATTGAGTTCTAGGATTTGATGAAGAAACTCCAATAAAACATTGATAGGGGATTCATTCGGCTGACTATGTCACCTTATGGTGTACAAGTTCTTTTTTTGAAGAAGACAAATGGATCAATGAAACCTTATAATGATTATTTTTAGTTGAACAATATCACAATCAAGAAAAAGTATCATCTTCCCCATATTGATGACATGTTTGATCGAATACGTGAATTTTAATACCTTTACAAGATCGAACATCATTCTGGATATCATAAATTAACAATAAAGAAATATGATGTACCCAAAAAACATTCCGTACATTTTATAGACACTATTATTATGTTGTCATGACATTTGGTCTTACTAATTCCCATTCTATCTTTATGGATTCGATGAATATAGTCTTTAAATATTACCTTGACAAGTTTATGGTAGTATTTATATATGTTATTCTTATCTATTCAATGAGAAAGAAAGATCATGAAGACAACTTTATAATTGTACTAGATAGACAATGGAAGGAGAATCCATATAAAAAATTTACCAAGTGTGAATTTTGGATACAGAAGGTTTCATTTATAAGTCATATAATGTCAATAAAATGTATAATAGTTGATATATCCAAGACAAATGATATTGAACACTAGGCCAGACCAAACATCATGACTAAGATTCATAGATTTCACATATTATATAGATATCATCAATAACTTGTCGAGAATTTATACAGACTATATATTCCTCTGAAAATGATAATTTAGAAGGGTTCCAATTAACTCTAGATATATAAATGTGGGGAATGTTTCAAGGGAATGAAGAGAAGGTTAATTACGGAAAGTGTCCTTATTTTAACTTTGAGTAGATAAGGGATTGTATTCTATGGTGATTAATCCAAGAAAGGATTAGGATGTGTTAATATGATTAATAACAAGGTTACCGCTTATGCCTCATTATTTTTGAATATTGACGAGCAAAATTACCAAACTCATAATATGGTGTTAGGTGAAGTAATTTTATCATTAATGATTTGGAGGAATTATCTTTATTGTGAAATTTGTGGTATATATCCTAAACATGGAAGTCTAAATTAAGTATTCACACAGAAGGAGTTAAACATATTCTAAAGAAGATGGTTAGAGCGGATACAAGATTCCAACTACTCGATACATTACCAACCTGTGAAAGAATAAAATGGTGTCAATGCTTTGAGTCGAAGGGATCATGCTCAGTTTTCTATGATGAGGATCACAAAAGATCAAATATTTCTGTATTTTCAATGGATGAACCAAGAAATCCGGAAGGAAGGGGTAAATCATTGTCTTTTATAATTAAATGTTTATCCCTCAATACTTGTGATGATTAAAGCGGTTTAGAAGAAACTTTTATAGCTACTAAAGAAGTTCAGAATTGTTCTTGAGTTTAACCATGATCATGATGGAATGATAAGGTTCAATAATTGTGAATTTAATCCTTCAATCTATGTTTTCTAGAAGGAGATGTTTGAGAAAGCTCATATCTCTTCATTATCTATTCATTATGGAAGTATAATGATGTATGGAAACATGTATGAATACATATGGTGGGATTACAAGTACATAGATATTGAGATTTTACATCTTTTTCCTTATTATTCCATTAAGTTAAGTCTAAAATAAATATAATATAAGAGGGTGTCTCTTCAATTACCCATACGAAAATAAAAATGGGGGAAAATTTCCATGTATATTATTGTTTGACTCCCCGTAACCTCTAAAGGGTTTAATGATATATGGTTGGTATTTGATCACATTTATATGTAAGAACACTTCATTTCTATCAAATAAGACTTTTATCACGATCAACGTTCTTGGATATACATTTAATAAATTGTAAGGATGAATGGAGTAAAATATTATTCTGTATCTGATCAAGACCCGAGGATTACCTCAAAATTATAGCAAATACTTCAACGAGAACTTGATATAGAACTATGTTTTACTATTTATTATCATTATCATATAGATGTTCAGACTAAAAGAACAATTAAAACCCAATAGGATATGTTGAGATATTATTCTATGAATTTCAAAGGTGGTTGTGATCAACAACTTCCTCCAGTTGAGTTTTCATACAATAGTAAATTTATCTAAAGAATTAAAATGGATCCTTTTGAAAACATCAATGAGAAGAAATGTAGAGATCCAATGTTCTGGATTTAGGTGAAGAAATAAATCTATTGGTACCTGATATTTCAAAAGAGATGGTTGAGAATTTTAGATCCATTCAACAACGTATCACAATATCAAAAAATCAGCTGAAATTTTATTCAAATAACTAATGGTGTGATCCAAGAGTTGATGTTGGGGAGAATTTTTTACTATGAATTTCTCCATGGTAGAATGTTTTGAGATTCAGGAATGAAGGGAAACTAATCTGTAGATATATTATTCCCTTTGAAATTATAGATCGTATCAGTACATTAACATATCACTTGGAACTTCCTCCAAATATATCTCACATCTTGTATGTGTTACATGTATCCATCTTGAGGGTCTACATACCTAACCTTTCACTTTTTCTAAACTTATGGTTCATACCATTAGATTAGTATCTCTCTAACAAATAATAGCTAGTCATAATTTTGGATCATAAATAGAATGTTCTCCAAAACAAGACCCCTAAAAATTGTTCAATTAAAAGAAATATCAAATAAATGATATTGAAAATATTAAAATAAATGTAATGTGACATAATTAATGAAATACACGAATTTTATAGTTAATATATTCATATTTCTGAGAAATTATAACTGCTGGTTTAAATTTATCATGTTATTAATATTTTTTATACAAAATTAATGAATAATATCAAAATTCCCATAAATGATACTTTAAAATAAATAATATTTTATTAAAAGATTTAAAAATTATAAAAAATTAAAATTCATCATACATACTATAATAAAGTTAAATAATTCATCAATTATCCATTTTTGGTTGGTTTTAAATTTTATAGTAATTATATTTACCCTAATGATTAAAAATCCATTTTGTTATAGTGAAAGTTAAAGTGTTTAACTAATGGTTATAAATAAGATACAAGGTTAATATTGTGACCCAAAAATGACTAAAAATATATATTTTTAGATTATATTTCCCCATACTGATTTTAACTTCAAAATAAATCACTTTTGAGAAATTTTGAAATTGAAAATAAATTTATATTAATGTAATACTCTGAGAGTTTCCTAAGGTGCCCCTCCAGTCTTTTATAAAAGGGAACCTCCTCCCTCACTTCCTCACACCACCATGAGAATTATAAATTGATTAAACCCTGAAAATTTATCCTACCAACATTATTATCTAACATTTGGAGTTTCTAGTTTTCTGAGAATACCATCTCTAGTGTCTCTAAGAAAATATATACATCGAGCTCACCGAAGAAAAGGTGATCATCCTTGTCGACTATTTGAAGATTTTTTTATTATACTTCAACTATATTTGATTTTTAAATTCTAAATTAATAAATCCAATATGAACTATATTTTAATATTTTATTATGATTATTGAATAACCAAATTCCATATTTTATGTATCCTATGAGGTAAAAAATCCAGAGGTGTGCATACATACGACCTACCATCTCCACGCCATGGTGTAAACTTTTGTTCATCACCACATTTCTTGGATGGGTATAATGGTGGAACAAGTGAATATATACTCTAATTATAACATAATATTTATTCTAAAACAAAATATATTCCATAAACTCCCAAACCATTTCACAATTAAGTGAATGATATCTTTTATCATGTATATGTACAACCTACCGTCTCCACAATGCGATGCCATTCATTATCAAAGATCACCAATAATTAATTATTATATAAATTTATATAATAAATAAATATGTAATATATTTCGTCAATATTATTATTTAAATGATAAAACAATATCATATCTACATAGATTGGTAATTATACAACATAACATGTATAAGAAAATGAAACAGTTAACAGTTGAAAGAAGAGTAATAATGAAATATTTTAAAGAAATGGGTGATAATATGATAATATATGATACCATATAAATATCATTAGAGAAAATTTTAATAAAACTAATTAATACATTATATAAGAGTTTCAGATACGTATAATGGAAATAATACCTAAGGTAAGGGTTAATTTCACAATCTCATTATTTTTCGAGCTTCTCTATACATTAGTAATTTTTGGGGTATAAATATCATCCATGTCCATGTCTCATAAAAATATTTTACAAAATATTTTTACTATTATTATAAAATTATTTAATTTCATTTTTACCCATGTATGAATATTTTATTAAATGTTTTGAAATGAATATTTTTTCGTTTTCCTAAAGAGGTACTTTTTGTCATTCTAGGCCAAAGTATGAGAATAATTTTTTATCTTATAGGTAATGATAATATTTTTATGCTTTCATGATGCCTTATTATATTGAATAATTTTTAATAATATTACATGTTTATTTTCATAGAAAATGGTTTTTTTAAAATTTCACGCCATTTTATGTAAAGAAAATGTTTTCAAAGTATACATGATATTTTACTCAAGAATATTTTTCAAGGGTAATCCCAAAATTATTTTCAATATAAGATTACATTGATTAATGTTACATATGTTTTACTAGCTATTGTCTCCAATTTTTCAAATATAATTCATTCTATGAATGGATATATTTATGATGGAATGGTGTTCATGAAACACATTTCTTATTTATGGGTTATGTTATGATTGTATGATAATTATAAAACCCATTTCATTCCATGAGTTCTGATATGATAATGATTTATGTTCTTGTGAAACACATATGTATGATTTCACAATGAGATGGGTCAGACGGATATCACCCTCAAATCCCTTGGCTATGGAATTAAATTTCATGAGATAGTAACAAAGGAAATTTTCCAATTAAATGTCCATGTGTGTGAATCATGAAAACTAAGATAGTATGGTAAGCGAACCCTTACCACCATGATGGACATAGAACCAAATCCTTAACTACTATGGAAATAATTATCATATTCTTACGTGACTTCCGTAGATTCATGTTTTATTCCTATGATATTATTTAAGGGATCATGTTCTTTATTTCCTTATCATTATTGTTTTATAAACTACCAATATTTATGATTTTGTTCTAGTTTATGATATTTGATATGTAGGGTTTGATCTTCATTTTTTATTATCATTTTCACATAACCTTATGCTCAAGAATATTTTTACCAATATCCATTGTTACCCTAACTGATCATCTCAGCTCACCCCTTTTTATATTTCATTTTACCTATTTTATAAAGCCATTTATTTTTTTTATGGTTATAGAAATTGTGATTGTTAAGAAGAACCTAGTAGGATATAATGTATCTCAATTATGAACCAATGTTTATGTTTCCATATTTTGGAAGTTACTAGATGAATATGGTCCTTTGGTGCTTGTCTGTGTAATTTATTATGTATTCTGAAAAAGTAATGTAATGTCAATATATGAAAAGTGAGGGTCTATATAGTGATACACACTATAGCGATCCTATGAATTGGGTAATTTTCTATATATTAATATGAAATAAAGTGGGAGTTACCATAAGGCTTATCCTAAGGATTTAACCCAACTCCAGTTATTATTGAATGGGGTTTCAAATGGGTTATGAATATGGTTCTTTATGTTTCTAGAAACGTATTTATTTACATTATAAGAGTTTTACTTATTTTATTTTGAAAAAAATTATGTCTTATTTCCATGTGGAAATGATTTATTTCATTTACACAAAAAATGATATACAAGTAAAAATTTCATACATTTTCATATTTTCAGTTGAATGACAAATTTATATTTTTATTTACCTTATTGAGATATTTGTGCTCAATCTATGTTTTTAAGATACATTAAATAAAGTTTAAGGATGGGAAATGGAGAAAAAGATTTCATGTTAAAAGTTGTGATGATTTGTTTTGAAAAGAAAACATGGTTTATTTTAAAAGTTTTATGTTAACGTGAAAATGGAAACTAATCAAATACTTCCACATTACATTAAATTGTTTTTATATATGAGTTAGGAATTAATTATCTAAGATTTAAAATATAAAAGGTCTTTGGGAATTTAATAAAGTTAATTATAGTCTAAATACACTAAAATATGTAATATTTAAGATGGGGTTTTAATAGTTTGTATCAAACAAATGGTTCATATAACTTTTTAGGTCAGTATTTTATTTGTGTTTAAGAAAAAAAATCAATTATAACAATAAATTTTAGTATTCAATGGAGAATTAAATCTATTTTAGAAAAATATAAATATTTTAATATAAGATAGAATAGTTAAGGTTTTTTCTAAATTTAACTACCACAATAAATGGTTTATTATGGTTTATTTGATATAATCGGACAAACTATTTTTTTTAGTAATTGTATGGATATAGCAGGAAAAATATGAAAAATAGACATGAAGTAACATTTGGTTGTTTATGAACGAGAAACTAGAGAGAACGATAGTTTTGGCGAAAATTAGTTGCAGTTATTATTGACCATCTATCCCGATTTATGATTAATAATGTGATCCTAGGTGATTATATTATGAAATAAATTGGAGATAAATGATTCTATATGTATGTTCAGGTGATAAGCATAAATGTAAATATATTCAATGAATTATGTTTCAATAATGTTAGAATAAGAAACATATAAATGTTTTAATACAATAGTAAGATGTTTTATCTATAGTAAAGGGAGGTAGATCTATAAAGGACTAATATTCGAAGGAAAAAGAAAGAATTTATTTAATGATGAAAAGTGGAAAAATATTATTCACATGGTATCAATTGATTGTTTAAAATGTGGGGAGTTTTGGAATTATTAAATTAGTTTCCTAGGGAATATTTTAAATATTTGATAATCAAGATTGTACAAATAAATTTCTATCAATTTGTAATTCCATTATAGATGAATATAAGGAAACTAAAAATGACATGTGAAAGTTAAGGATTATATCCAATCTTATGTTTTGAAATTGTTGAATTTGAGGAAATAATTCATATTATTTATATGAATGTAGTCTTATGAAATATGATTAAAAGAATAGTTGTCATTTTAAGAATGTTGTTGAAGAAAGGATGTGATTTTTCTCTTGAATATTCAAAAGGTTATGATGATATTCAAGAACATAATGATTATTTAGGTTTTATGTTTCTTTCAAAATTTAGTGAATTAAGAAAGATATAATCTCTTCCTCTTAATAGTTATTTTGTTTAAAGGTTATATTTTAATAAAATATAGTCATAGGATAAATAAACCTTTGGGTTAAATTGTGATTGGTGTTAAGGAAATGATAATAAATTAATATAATTCGATTATGTTGAAAATAATATGTTAAAAAGTGATTTTATTAATGATGATATTATAAAGGATGTTCAACATTATTTTTAGTAATGTTATTAGAATTATTTTAATATAGTTTTAGGAAAAGGAAAAAATTTTGTCCAGGTGACAAAATGTCACATTTGGAATGGCATGTGGATTAATCGCACACCCAAAATGTGACTAGGGTTCATCACGTACCACTAGAAAATGTGATTTTCTAGGTAATATGATATGTTTTGACATAAAAGGTTGAAATATAATAAATAAATCAAATTTTTGGGCATAATTTTTTCATCATACAGATAACCATGTGACTAAAAAGTTATCTACTAATTAGTTGATTAATTATATTTTGTAATAATTTCATGAATTTTGGAACCTTATATGATTAAGGTTGGCTGAAAATTATGGGATTTTATTTTATGACTAAAGGGTTAGTTATCTTTTTGAATCGAGTATGATTTTTCAATGGATTTGTGTTTATTCAATTTATTTATTGAAATGATTAATATATATTGGAAAGTATATCATTAGGGAATATACATTTTTTAGCATGAGAATTTAAAAGTTATTGGTGTTATTTGGAATTAAATTTGAATCACTAATGGAAGAATATGTGACCGAACCATTTTGATTTTAGGTTTCAATATTATTTTGGTATATTTTGAATAATTTTAAGGATAGTTGTCCATCAAATGATCTAAGGTAAACTTTTGTGTGTTATTTACTGGTTGTTGGATAACAATGATTTATTCAATAATATTAGGGTTGATTCATTTCAGTAATTAAATTAACTTTTGGTTTTAGTTAATTTAAAAATGTATTAAAAATGGGTTTTTACTATTTACTTGAATTATGTGATTTATTAGAAAAAGACAGTTTTTCTCTAGGTATAAAAAATTCTTCTATAATAATCATCATTTGGAGAAAAAGAAGAAATTATTGTTGAAATTTATTAAATGATGACATTATTCATTTAAAGTAAATATATTCTCATTAATTTATTATTCTAGAATGTAATAAATTATTGAGCTCAAGGAAAATAATCCTAAAAATGATATTTTTGTACTCTTAAGTTTATTTCAGATGAGATTATGTGCCTTTTTAGTACCACATTAGTTTATTGTTTTCTAGTGGTTTACTTTATCATTTCCATTCACAGTCTTATGATCACTGATCATTAGAAGTGTCCTTCATTATTTGGTTATTATGAGTTTCTTTCATGTCTATATCATTACGTACAACTAATTATTTCGTACATGTAATCATGGTCATCCATTATTCTAGTATACCAATATACAACCCTATGTCTATTTTTATGTTATATTTTTATTAACCATTTTACAATGTGGGATTAACAGAAAGTTATTTTCAAATGTAACAGTATTTTTACTAATTTTAAGTTCCAATTTTTTGGATAAAATTAATTAAGGGTGGATGGAATATAACACCTGGATATTTTAAAGAGTATCATTTTGTTTGATAGCATATGCACCATGCAATAGAGAGCTTAAAGTACCACAAAATATATATCCATTGTTACCATGATATTAAATTTTAGAGTTTGAATAGTATATAGTAACTTATGAAATTTATATAATGGTATACTAAAAATTTATTCATTGACAAATTATTATTAATTAATAAAAAAAATTAATAAACATATTTTTTTTAAAAAAAATAAGATTCCTTAAAAATTATTTATATTTATTTTCGTGAGAAAATATTATAATTAAGTTCCCACATCCCGCCCCATTTCCCAAGATATTCATTCAAAAGGCACTCCATGTTGTCCACATAGTTCATGTGTCTAAGATAATTCTCATTCAAAACAAGGATAACAAAAACAATGTGTCTTTACTCTAAATGAGAGATAGATCTCTTGGAACATGTACTCTTAATCAAGTAACAGATTCTACTAGAGTTCACAAGGATGGTAGTGTTGCCTGCTCCTTTGCTTGTCTCAAAGGTGGGATTGATTCTTCGATTCGAAGAAATGGAAATATTTCCCACATTAAGGCAGATCCCATTAAGGTCTCTGAATAGCTCAAAATGGGTGTGTTCTCAATCATTGCTCGACTTTTCCTTCCCAAAGGTTCACAACCTATGAAAAGTGATAAACTCAATTAACGTATTTCATTGATTTGGTGTTTCACATCATCGAAGTGTGTATCAATTGGTTGAGGATACATTCATATGGTTTACCCCATGGTTGAATTAAAAGTTTGAGCCTGGAGCTTTGATTCAATTTCTCTCAAATAGAGAATTATTCACTTGTGAGAATGGGATAAAAAGTTTAATCCCTTGGAGGTTGGTAACACTACTACTCACATTTGGGTAAGGGTTTTTGAATTAAACTGGATACTCTGGAATCCAAAAATTGTGTATGATATTTCTTTATCCTTATAATTGATAAGGAACTGGAAATTTTCCTCTTTGGCCCCTTTTCTAGGTTTGTGGTTGAAGTTGATCTTGGTTCAACTCTTGTTGACAAGGTGATGCTTGAAATTGATGACGATATTATTGTGCTAAGGATCATTTATGAATAAATTCCTAAATTCTGAAATGACTGCAATGATTTTGGTCAGGACCTATCTTCTTTTTGGTGCTCTATAGTTTTCATATTATGTGCTATGCGTGGTCATAATGTGAATAATTGCCTCGGGAAGAACAAAGCTACCTCTACTTGGAAAACTGATCCACAGTTGTTGCATGAGGATGAAAAAGATTTGTGTAACAATTTGGAAGATATCAACACTGTTTTAATTCTACTGAGAAGGAGGCGTAAGATGATTCTCATGAAGAGGTGCCTAATGTTTATAGAAAGGGCGACAACCCAGACATGACCCTGGTATGTGATTCCTCCTCTGAAAACAAGAAGAAGTATTAGGTTGATATTTTTACAGAAGAAGACATTGTTTACCATTTTGATGCTCCAAGAAAAGGAAAAGACCAAGTAAGAGAAGAAGAATAACATTGTGAGGTTGATCAACAACATTTATAGAAAATGATGGTTTCTTTAGTCAATAAAAAAGGTAAACAAACATTAGAATATGACTCCCCGGTCATATCTAAGGCCTGTCATTCTTCTTAAAATCCAATTTTGGATATATAAGGCTTCCATCTTGTTTATTAAAAGAAGACATAACCCCTGGTTGTTTCACCAATGGTGGTGCATATTGTAGAAGAATGAATGATGCCAGAGGAAAAAGAGGCATCTACTAACAAAAAAATGTAAGGAAAAGTGGATAGCTCGGTTTAAGAGAGCACATATGTTGAGTCACATTATGATAGAATTCAATATCTAAAAATCATGGCAAGTGAAAGAAGATGAACATCAAGAGGTTGAGGATGAGGGTGTGGAAGAGCGGAGTTGGATGCAATTAAAGAAGAAGAACGAAGGCTAACCGAGCAACTGCTGAAAATAATAAGCAAATAGTTTTTATTTTGGGTTTTCCTGGTTTTTTCCGTACCCCTTCTTTATTATTATATTTTATTTTCATTGAATAAAAGAGGCATATCCTCAACCTTTTATAAAAAAATTAATATTTTTTAAATTTTTAATCTGATTAATTACATTTTAATCATATATATGATCAATATTAGTATAAGATTATTTTTTGGTCTAAAAAACATTTCTTTAAAAAAAATTAAAGTTAATATTGTTTCTCTATTTTATTTAATTTAAAAAAACCATAATGATGAATTATTTAAATTAATTTCATATGATATATATCTAGATAATTTGATTAAAATTTATATAATTATGATTACTAGTTATAGAGATAATATAAAATATTTGTATTCTTGAAAAATACATTTATAGAAAAAATATTTTCGCATCACACTAACTTTATAATTTTAAATTAAATTCTGCCACTTCAGTGAATTATATTTTGTAAAATGGATTCCATATTTATAATAAGAACAATTTATATTAGATAACAATCCAAAATTCTTTTTTTAATCAATATTGAAAATAGGGAAAATATTTTACTGTGGTTAAGGTGAAAACAAGTTTACATAGAGGTTAAAATAAAAAGATAATGGATAAAAATTCCTACAACATGTATAAATTATATTTTATGTACATATGTAGATTAAGTAAAAATTAATTCCAGATAATGATCAATTTTTGAGTGTTTTTTTCTAATTAATAGGTATAAATTTTCCATTTGAAAAATACCATGTTCATCTCCCCCCAACTTATAAATGGCCACCCAATCTCCCCTCCTCCTCACAACACCAAAGACTTTCGGTTTGAAAAATTCATAAAAATATTCCATGATTAATTCCATACCTATATCAAAAATTCCTTTGTGTGATCATAAATACATTCAAGGATGGATATAGTTATAATCCTAAAGGGGTGGTCTAATGAAGAGGTATCGTCCTTAACTGAGAATTGTTGTTTAATATCTTCTTCAAACACAAAATATTAGTAAAAACTGAATTAATAACATAATTATATACCGTATTATGAGATTTTATTATTTTAATTTAAGAACCTATGTACGTATTGTCTTTTATCAATTTGGAAATGAAACCATCATTCATGTGTATATCAGACTACTGCCTCGTAAGCCAATTTAATTTGTTTTCCATCATCTCCATTCCTGAATGGTTTTAATAATGAAATTATTTTTTATTTATAATTTTAGTGAAATATTTATCTTTTTTATTATATAATAAGTCATTTTTTTCTTATCTATCCACTGTAAAAAAATATAATGTTGTTCGTTCATACATGTGGACTACTTCCTCCATAATGGGATGTGATTCTTTTTTCATGACTGCATTACATGGATGATATATTTGAGTATATTTTAAAAAATAATATTTTATTTTTGATATGATTATAATAATGTAAATAAAAAATATTTATTACCTAATTTATATATTCATTATTGAAAAATAGAAATATTACTCAAGGATACATATGTCACATTGTCTCGTTGATCATAACATAGTTGATTTTTCATAAGAATCATTCATGGCTAGTTCCAAAATAATAATTTACGTATGAAAATGATAATTATTTCATGATTATCTTTATGGATATTATTTAATAATAATTGCTCTCATCATAGTCAACCCAACCAATTAATTTTCAATATATAAGTTCAATATCGTCAAAACTTCTAATGGGAAGTGAAATGATTAAATAATAATATCGCACAATGTAAGGTATAAAATTCAAGGAATAATAAACAATAAAATGGTAATTAATAAATTAAATAATTGGAAAAATTATATTATTTATTAATATAAATAACATATGTGATGATTTAGACTCAATGTAAGAGACACATTAATCTAAAACATAATTTTTAGTGTTTTATATATTTATTTTTAAAAAAATTATCTTCCACATCCATGTTTCTATAAATTATTCTTGATAATTATTATTAATTATTAAATTAATTTAAAATGCCAGGTTTTACCAAATGTCTTATTTAATAATTTGTTTTAAAAAATAGAATATTTTTAATGATTTAGGATGAGGACATTGTTTTATAAATCCCATGTTAAAGAACCCCTTTTCCATTATTTTCCTTCCATGAACTTATTTTTATGTATATATTTTATAGTTTTATTTATATTCAAATAATATAATTATAAATTAGATTTCATATCTCTTTTTAATTTCTCTCAATGGTTTCTAATAGGAATATTTTTAGAGAAAATTTTGAGTTTCTTTAGAATAAACAAGATAAATATTCTATTTTAATATATATGGAAGAGGTGAATTTATCTTCCAACAGATCAATTATTTTAATTATTTATTATATTATATGAATTCATGTCTTATTCGAAAAAACCCTTATTCTCTTTTTGTGTTTTTGGTATTGAAAGGGGGTTTTCATTGGAAAAGTGTATTTTGATATCTGGAACTATTTTGCATATGGGTTTAAATGTTTTTTCACAAGGTTTTATATGGGAAAATTAAAGAAAAAATGATTTATTAATGATATGATACTTGAGAATTATATATGAGAAATGGATTATCTTGATATAGATTATACGAAGGATTGTTCCCCAATACAGCTTATGAAAATTAGTTGATCTTGATGTAGATTATATGAAGGGTAAAACAAATTATAGATCTCCAATACATTGGGTAATGTTCATTGTATTAATAATAAATATTAGGGATGTTCGAGATAGTTTTTCCTATTGATTTTACTGGGCTCTAATTATTTCTTCAATGTATTTTAAACATATTATGAATAAGGTGCTCTTTGTTTATAGAAATATTTTTTTTACATTCTATGTGGTTTTTGTGTTTTATTATAAAATAGTTTGTTTTATTTAAATGTGGTAATTATTTATTTAATTCATTAAATATACATTTAGTTAAAGGTAAATATTTTATGGGTTTTCATGTTTTTCACTATACTAACATATTTCTTCATTTTTTGTGACACGTACTTTGTTTTTTAATCATCCACCATTTTTAAAATGTTTTTCACATGGTTTAATCATTATTAAAGAAAAATAATAAGTTAAGTTTGATGTCTTGATGATTTTTCAAGAAATTAAATAATTAATTATTTAAAAAGATTTATCTTATGAAAAAATGTATAGTAAATGGATGTGTCCATTGTTAATATTTCGTTTCGTTATTTTTGAGTTATTTTCTAATTCTCAAAAAAGATCTACCAAAAATATATTTTGGAATAAAACAATGTGAATTATAATCTAATGAATGTAGAATATGTAATGTTTTAGGATGGTTCATTATATAGAAAATTATAAGATAGCATTTAAGGGTACTGAATTTTTTAAAATATTGTATACTACCAAAATATCATTTTTCCATTAGATGAAATGCAGAGTTCAATGACGAAATCTGTTGTGTTGTTTTCTTATTTACATTCATGTATGTGAAATGAATGTAAAATACCTTATTTATTTTTTTCTTTGTAATATCATTCTAGTATACCAATAAATAATAGGAATACACTTAATTCTCCTTCTTCATGGTGTTTGATCTGAAATTATCTATGAGATCTCAAATGATCTTCATAAATCTAAGCAGAATAGAGAATGTTGAACTACATCATTAATCAAAATTCTAATTCTTTAAGGATTATATTAATGGGACTCATACTCGATTCAGGAATCATATTTTTTCATCATAATCATGGATGAAGTTAGTAATATTTCCCACATTCTTATATCATCCTACATCCCCCTTCTACACCTTTTTAATCCATACATGGAAATATGGTTGAACAAAAATAAGATAAATATAGTATTTGTCCCCTTTATTCATGATTTTAAGATCCATATTATATAAATCCACATGTATTTGATATATTTGAATAATTATAAAAAAACATATAATGGTACTTCTATCTTGGATCATTATCTTCAATTATCATCATCCTAAGGTAGTAGTTTATTAAGAAATCCAAATATTTATTCAACTAAAGAAATTTAATATTATTTATATTAAACTATTTCAATGTGAATATATATTTCAATAATTTTTTAACAATGTACATGTCACAACTATAACTATGAGGATAATTCTTTTATATTTCGTTATTTTCTATCTCACCAATCATTTTAGAAAAATATAACATTTCAATAAGTGGTAAAACCCATATAATAAGTAATTTCCATTTAAATTCCAAGATATTTATTTAATTTACATAGGCAGTGTTGGTAGAGGATAAATAAAGAACCTGTATTAGATAAGTGCAATATAATAAGGGGTTAAGGAGGCTTGAAATAGCTGATAGAAAGAGAATCTCGTCTAATTAATTTTACACCATCAGGGAGAAATGAAACTGGGATTTAGAAGCATTGAATACTTACCCCACGATACATTAAAGAAGTAGGATATTCAGTCAATTTATTCCCTTGAAACTAGGTTTTAAAAAACCTTATGTGGTTGTTAGTAAAACCCTTACACATCTAGATGATGTAATAGAACATCAATATATAATTAATGGGCTGATAAGTGAGTCATAAATTGAGGTGGAGTCTATTTTTTTCCACCATGATTTAAGTATTATTTTTTCTACACAAGAGTATTCCTTTGAGAATAAAATTATCTGCCACTTGAAGGGAACTTATGTTGCAAAATATTTTGTTATATATAGTATAAAAAATACCCTTTCATCAAGAACTACACTACTACCTCACATGATACCCATATTACATGAGAAATCAGTGTTATGTTTTATACCTATGTGGTGCAGATTCCATGAGACCCATTGACTATGAGTGTTGTTAATCGCTGATATGTGAGAAGTGCTTTTTTTAAGTAGAACGTTAAGGTAGGGACCTCGATCCCAATTCTTGATGTTTCTTATCAAATCGATCATGTGGTTAATCGTGAATATTGCGATGGTACCCCTAAAACTAGGGAAACCTTCATGGAGGGACATATTTTCTTCATTCCATATTCACCAACAACACAAAGAAAGAATTATGAATATGTTATTCTTCTCGAGACCTGAGTGGCCAACTCCCTAGAACAATGGATTGATGTTCGAAGAGATTGTATGTTTCTTTTGAGGTATACCTATGATGTCATCGAAAGAAAGCAACACCAAATGATACCAACACCTTAAAAAATAGGTCATATTTTCTTCCCAATATTCATAGTAACACAAGAACCTAGAGGCAATGTTTATTCCAAGAAACTGAATGTTTTCATAATTTGGTAAGGCCTGATTTCAAATTCACCATAGGAGGAAGTTGATATGGGATGAGAGATCCTCACACAATAGGATGTCACCCAAATTGATTAGAAAATTCATGGCTCTCATTATTCATAAAAAATCATTAACTGAAAAATCCCTAAAGGAAGTGTTTTTTAAAATTCATTTTTCAACTCACAGTTTATCATAATAAGTTTAATAATTTCACAATAAACCTCATCCATTGTTTCATTGGTGAATAATGGGATCTCACATGATTCCCTAAACATGATTTCAGGTGAATGTCACCAAATAATTTCCAGTTTGATACTAACCCAATTGTGCTATCAGAACATAATATACCTTCTCCCCAGTATATATAGGCTATATTTTTAGAGGGCATACATGAATGCGTTAAGAATATTCCTGTTGAAGAATGACTACCTATCTCCATTTTAATGAAATTAACAATTTTTCCTATCATTATCATACCCCTGATAGTATGTCCCTATGTAATATTGCAAACATGTTTTTCATGTGAACACTGCCTTAAGATGGAGAGGCTCTTAACATTGGTACCACCCTTGATTATAGGCTTGGCCATCCTTTCCTATGATACCCATTATTCTTTACATCATTGTGATCATCCCATATGAAACAATATTGGGTGTTATAAATTCCATATAAAACCAATTATATGACCTTGATTATAGAAATAATGTATTTGGGTATTGAATATAGGACATTGTTAACTATTTTTATTCTACCTCAAAAAATAAGAATCTAATTTTCCATTTCAGAGTGGGCCTATGAACCTAGAAATAATATTTTCAATGTGTTTTACGTGAAGTCTCTTTGGAGAGATCGAGGTGCCAAAAAAATCCATTGGAATTCTTCTTCTATTCATGTTTACATTTTTATATAAGGATTCGATCTACAAGCTCGATCATCAATTTGATATGAAAAAGATACTCTTCTTGTGGTAAACAGATTTTCCACTTCACTGGTTGTAATCCTCTATGGTCTTATTTATCCCATTAATGTATATTTCTATATGTCTAAAAAATAAATGTGTCACTAATAAAAATGACATGGGAGACACTCCAAAAGTTATTCTAATAATGAATAGAAAGAATACTACCCTCTAAAATTCATTTTTAATCATCCATCATAGAGTGTCTTGGGTTAGTATGAAAAGGTCGGGGGAGAGAGGGTATCCATGTATTATCCCATAGAATACATTTATAACCCAACATTACTTCCATTAAAATGAATTGAAGATCCATGAGAAGTGAAACAATTATAAAAATACCCACTTCCCATGAAGAGAGTCCCATACGATCCAACACATTTAAAATAAAGATCCACTCAAGTATATCATGAGAGTATTCTTGTCTAACTTGATTTCATTGTCTGATTTGAGTGTATTATGATTAATGTGGCCAATAACATCTTAAGATATACCTATAGAACCCTAAATTTATCTTCCTCTCATAATATTTTTTTTCTTTAGATGTACAGAGTGGTAAGTTGGTTGAATGTATTTTATTGATTAAAAATTTCAACACCTTATAAGGGAATCTTCATAAACCAATGGTTCTGTAACATTGAAGGGAAGATACATAATTAATATTAGGGTAGGAGAACCAGCATGGTGGCATTGGAAACTCATGGAAGATAGACTCCTCAAAAGAAATCATGCACTACCTATTGAAAATATTTTCTCATCAAATCATATGAGGCCCTAAAAAAGGAACCCATAACTCTATTAGGTCCTAAAAGACATGCAGGTTTGTGACTTAATATATCCTCTCAAACATCCTCCTCATATTGATTCATTTAGAAAGTAGTTTTGCTAAAGTTGTAACTGGTCATGGGATTGATTCAATCAAATATGGAGGATCACATGAGTACCCTCCTAGAATATAAATATTGATCACTTATAGTAAATATTTAAAATTCCATTGTGTCATATCATCAACAAAATCCTAATCCTCAATGTATGATCTATCATCCATTGAAATATTGTTTTTGATGATTATTTACTTTTTCATGAAAAATTCAATAATCATTTCTATAATACAGTGTCTTTTCTTAAGAAATTTATACCATGAGTGTTCATATACCAAACATTATTGTTAAACCATCTATTCATCGTGAGAATTCGTTTTTTAATTAATATCTCCAAAAGATTCCTCATTCCAATAATTTTATATTCTTGCTTCCATACATGTAATATCCTTGATGATCGTATGTACATCATGAAAATTTGAAGCTTATATCATTATTTAAGTGTTGAGAAAACCTTTACGGAGTCCTAGTTTATTATGAAAATTGATCAATTAATTATCCGAAAAATTATTCTACCCTGATCCAATCACCATCTGAATAAAACCCAGACTGATCGTCCAAAAATGGGAGAAGAAGATCCTCTCACCCATGTCTTTCTATAGGGACAAAGTAACAAGAAATGGGTAGTGATATGAAATTATAAGGATAATGTGATTTACTTTAGCATTCTGAAAAGATAATATGGTATGGCGGTTAGTGAGGCAGATGTCAAGGATGTACTATCTTCAACAGTGGAATTTCTGGTTGTTGCATATGGTATAGAATTATCCTAGATATCCCAAGTTGAGGAGACCTATGATGAACATGTAAAAAATTACAAACCTGATTTTTGTGGAAATATTCCTCCACTCTTATTATCACATTAATTATCAATAATGTTGATGTTTCCTCCTATGATCCATAGTGAATTTCTTTGCTTGAAGACCCCTAGATCGTTCCATAAGGTTTCCGTTTCTTAGGCATCTCACTTTGTGTAGATAAAAGAGATGGTATAGAGTTAACATCCTAAGGTGATATTTCTAGTCATAAAATGAAAATGGTTCCACCAAATCACCTATAATGTTTTTTCCCAATGATCAAAATATGAGAGTTATGGGGATTAACATGCATGAAATAATAGAAATCAAATTACCTTAAACATATATTAGATATAATAAATAAACATGACATTAAATCACCATAGCACTATATATTTTTTATTTATAAATCAACATGTATCCATTATAAGGGTGATTTTTATATTTTTGAAAAAAAATTATTGGTACAAATGACTGGGTTGAATATGAACCAATTACAACATGTGATGTTCTTATATGGATGATAAGTGAATCTTACTCCTATTCATTTTAGAACCCACATCAGTATTTGAGATTTCATAGGATTTACCTTATTTTATTGGTCTTGTGATTTTATAATTCTAATCATCCTTGTTATTTCTAGGATTATTGAATTTACGTGTATAGTCCCCAAGTTTCCCACATTTAAAAAATTAAACTGTTAATGGTAAATCTATATGAACTCGATTAATCATCATTAGATTTGATGAAGTCTTTATTTTTCCTAAAAAATTGATACCATATTTTTCAATAGATAAAATTTCATCATGTTCATTTAAGACATTTCCTTGAAATCTTCCTCGTATATTCTTAACATGTAAGAAATTGAATATACTTTCCTCAATAGTATTTATAACTTAATTATTATAAGATCATTATTTTTCTAGTATTTATTACATCAAATAGTTTCATGTTGTTAATCAAAAGTTGAGATAATTGATTAAGAATAACCATAAAATTTTGTATTCCATCTCCCAATCCATTTGGATCCTAATGAGGATAGTAATTTAATTGTCCATCATACATATTTTCACATTATTCCCCTGGTTCTAACCATTGAATAAACCAAAATTGTCTATATTAGTATTAATCAATAATAAATAAATTATAAAATCAAATGAGAAAGAAAATCACTTATAATATATTCAAAATTATTAAACATCATCATCATCCAATGCTGATTTATGTTTAGCTTATATTATATTAGTTATTCATAGGTTGTTATAGGTTCTATAATATCAATATTCATAATTAATCATAAACAAAATATGATTTAACCAAATAATATCCACTAGGAGTGTCAAATGAGGATTACTGTTAGGCTTCTTTTATTATAAGCTAGGTAAAGATGAAGTTAATACACCAAAATCATTTCCATTCTTATTACCCTTATGCTAATCTATGATAGATCCTATATTATATTGTTTATATCCATCCATTGATTTAATTTCTAGGAAACTGAACAATATATACTTTACAAAAACATCAATATGTTATCATATATATTGCCTTATCCAGATGCGTTTATACAAGTTATCTCTTCCAAATCTCCAAAAATTAGCAAACACTTATCTACTATAATCTATAGCAAATCAATAATCACAGACATAAATATTAAATAATTTAAGAAGAATATTCAGTTTATATGATGATAATAAACACCCAATAATCAAAATGTTTGTGTGTTTTTGGGGAAAATATACAAGAAAAAAAGTATTACATGAAATATATTAAACATCTCCCACAAGTTTATTCTCAAATAATAAACTTCTTATACATACCACATTTAAAATATTTTTTCATAAAATAGTGAAACTGAAACATAAGGAAGGGGGAGTTTATATTCTCAATAAGGATAAACATAGGAGATATAAATCAATGAAAATAAGTGATAATAAGTTACGAGTAAGTGAATGATATCAAGACCATTTATTATGAAATTAATTACCAATAATTCAATGATCATTAATCTAGAGTTTTTTCCAAAGGCTTTAAAAACATCCAATGAGTGCATAATCATCAATAATCATTTATAATCCACGAGAACAAATCATAAGAAAAAAATATAATTTTATGGAATAAAAATAAGAATATAAAATCATTTCTTTGGTCAAAACACATTATAAAGAATATCAATGAGGATAGATTCCCATATTGTATTTGGTTCACACACCATTCCATCATTTCTATGGGCCAAGATTACCACCAAGACAATCATAGTGGACAACATCCCATTCCAAATGGGGTTTACTCCCCATTTGATTTCACATTACCTCATGATATATCAAAATTTAACCAATGAATTGGTGGTTGACATAATTCTAGGTCCAACCATCACATAATGAAAACCATACATATGTGTTCCAAAATAAAATAAAAATATTTATTATCATATTAGCCATGTAAAAGCAATAGGCTTTATAAATATTACATCATAACCTTATTAAAACTTCGGGAAGTAAGATGTTTCATATAATAAAACATGAAATATAATATTCATAACCCATATGAGAAAATAACATGGATGGAATTATAAGGTAATATCCCCAATTAATTATAGCAACCCTTTAAAGATGTTGATATATATAAAGATCCACTTTTATAAAATTATATTAAATACACTCTGAAATTTACATGAAAACGTCTATTTTCATTTGGAAATATTTAAAAACTTAAAATCATATATAAATAGGTTTCTGATCTTCCTTGAAGATACATCGAAACAATTAAAGAAATAATTATGATAAATTAATGGTATGATATTGGGAAATTCCATTCATGTTGTAAATATTTAAAAGATGACTTTATTTTCACAATTTTTAAAAAAGTAAAAATAGATCAATCAAAAAATATTTTGAAAATATTTCCTTAAATCATTGGTAAATAATATAAAAGGTTCAAAATGAAAATTTTAAATAAACATATTTAACAAAAATAGTACAATAAAATAATATTCTGAGAAATAATATGGAATATTATTATTCCCAACCGAAAAGAAGAAACAAGGATATCTTTTATAAAAAATATTTTCTTGAAAAATTTGAGTTATAAATAGAGGATACTAAAATGAAAATATAAAATCCATATATGAAACAATAAGATGAAAAAATAAATACTTTGTAAAATTTATAGATTATATAATTTCCCTCATTCCAAATCTGTGGTCGACAACCTGAAAAAGAAATTATATTATGACATAAACCCTAACATATTTGGAAATAATTGAATCATAATCCCCTTGAAAGAAATAACATAAAATAAATCATTAAATACCATGAATATAAACATATTAATGATATAATATATCAAACTAATGGTATAGACATTATATAAAGTTAAATAGGTTCATAACATGAAAAGTGTCTCAATGAAACTATTTTGAGATGAGGAGACCTTTAAACTATTATTATATTTGACGTAGGATTAAGACTATAAAGTGATTATGAAAAATATCCACATTAAATAAGTTTAAGTAAACCGTAAAAAATTATACCATATTTCAATCATGAAAGTTTTCATAACATAGTCTATTAATAACTCATATAACCCTAAGAATGGAAAATGAGTTTAGAAACCCCTTACCTCAGGTCCTAAATTTATTCCGACACACTCTTGGTCTCATGTATAATAAATTATAATTATATATTTCTATTATAGAAAAATACTTATTCTTATCCTACCAAAAATAATTATATTATTATTTCCCAGTACCTTCCATTAATAATTATTCATTTAAATCGTTATTCAGGTGAAAACTGGTCTAATTTCCTTGCATTTTCGATTCGACAGTTCTAGTCATTACAAAAAGATCATTATTTAAGAATATCAAAGAGACCAAAAATATCATAAATATTATATTATTTCATTATATAAACTCATATAAATATCCATATAGGGTGGTTAGGAAAAAAATTACAACTGTTTTTGAGGACGGTAGTCCACAAGAACATGCATGGAATATTTCAATTTCTAAATGCTTGGAAAAAAGAAAGGAAATAACGAATAAAAGTTCACGAATAATAATTATGTCATAAATATCATAGATATTAATTTAAAATAAAATTATTTAGAACTATTTTATTTATAAATGGCAAATGAATCATATCTCTTAATGAAATCAGTAGTTCAGTTGTTTACAAGAGAAAAATTATCATTTTCCAATAATGAGAGGGTTCAAGGTAAAATAGTATTTTATATTTAAATAATCATAAAAATTTAATAATTATCATAAATATATATTAAATAAATATATATAACCTTCCTTGAGAGGTGATGATGAAAAATCGAATGCATCATTTTTTGGAGGTGATTGTCCACACATACACATAACAAATGTTTTCATTTCCCATATGATTGAAAAAGGAGATGAAAAATGGGTGTACCATAAATAGAATAACGTTCCATTATACTGAATATAATAATATTATTATAGTATAAAGGTTGTGATTGTAATAGTGGAGGTAAAATTAGAAACAAACATGAATGAACTTGAGTTATATTTGAACCATATCCTTGGAAAAGCTCCATTGGCTTACACCTTGAACATTATAGGATAAAATTTTATTGAGACAAGGACCTAGAGGTTATGGGGATGATATATTTTGAGGGTTGTAGATATATATTGGTGAAGTTAAAGGTTTTAATTGTTGTGTATAATTTAAAATAGGATCTTCCCTTTTATAATGGAGGAAAATGTCACATTCATAATCACTCTTAAATTCTATATATTATCAGTTTATTAATCATGGTATAGTGGAAGTAAAATAGATAACATTTGAATATAATGTGATAAGTATTTAAATCCCCTAATCCAATAAAAAAATATATGAAATTTTGGTAAATTAATATAATGTTTTAACCTAAATATACTCATTTTACCCTTTTAACATTGCTACAATTGTTTTTCCAGTGATACTATTCATAATGTCAAAAAATCAAATTTAATTCATTAATAAATTTAAAAATCTATATAATAAATATGATATAAATATTTCAAAATTCATTTTTGATATGTTTCAAAATTTAATTTTAAAATAACTATAAGAAAGGAAATCAAAAATAATTATCCTACAAAATTATAATCGTAAAAATGACCTAATTCTAAAATAAAATAAAATTATATCACTTTTAAAATAAATTAAATTATTTTTATTAATAGGGATATTATTATACCTTATAAAAAAATCAAAAATATAATTAAAATTTTAAATTAAATTATTTAGTGAAAGGAAAGAACAAATTTATAAATATCGATATATTCACTATTCACTGAAAATTTAATATTTAATAAAAACCCCAACACTACTCTCAAATAAATTTTATTTGATGATTTCAATAATGATATATTTTTTTTCAAATATAGTTTCTAAAAGTGGAGTAAATTAATTATAACAACCATGAAAAAAATATTATAAAAACCATTTTTCAAGAATAAGATTAATTTATTCACATTCCTTGATTAAATTCCAAAATTCAATTAATTTTAATTCATTTAAATGTATAAAGTCTAAAATTTTCATTAAAATCATTTTTAAATATTTTTTTATTTAGTCTATTAAGATAAAAATAATTATTCCATATAATTTTTTTAGTGAATAATATATCTTGTACCTTTATAATATTTTATCTTTATTTGAATTAAAATTTTTATCAATGAATAATGGTTTATTAATTTAATTATGGAGATGATTTATACATATATTTATTTAGTATAACATGGTTCATCTATGATTAATGTTTCATGTAAATAAAGTTATCATTCACTTAAAAATTTTAAATATAAATATATATTAAAATATTATGGGGTGTTAAAACAAACTAAGACCTCAAGTCAAGGAAAAATAATATATTTCACAATTTGTGGTTGTAACACACCATGAACCATACTGATACATGGGAAAAAATATTTTCTATTGTATGTGAAATAGGTAGTAAAACCCATAAATATTATGTTTCCCTCACTTCATGTCACTATCTATGATATACTCTCATAAAACGAAAAGTCTTTGATATGACTTGATGAATTATGGAATCATAATCAGAATACATTACACACACTAAAAACCCATATATCCATAAAAATTATGTCACTCAATAAATAAATATAAAGCATTATTTTCACTCATTTATACTCTGGAAACTAGTGTTGGTTCTAAGAAGTTGCTTTATACCTAGGATGAATCCCCCAACGTTAAAGACAAAATTTTATAGACCATAAATTATATATAACTTCTCTGACAAAAAATATTAAACCTTTATTAAATTTAATTTTTATTAATTCACACATACTAATATGAAATGTTTCTCAAGAAATACTTTGAATATCTTAATAATGGGTTCACAATGTTTAGTCCACAAAATATAAACTGATCAAAGTAAGGCCTCATTATATAAACATAAATTCCAGATACAAGAGACTTATTGCATGATATTAAATTTCAACCATAAAATCCAATGTTCAGGAATATTAAATTCTTGGAGTTAGTTGCTCCATTAAACATTAAACTGCTAGAAACAATTATCCTTATTGTATTATGTTTAAATGAACAATATAATTTCCAATAATCTTACATCTATACTAGTGAGAGTTGTTCCTTGTCATATAAACATGAGTTAAAATGAAAAATAATCCAAATGGAATGATTTTGAACTTCCTATCACATGATCCATCTTACTAGATTGTTGAATTCTTATAGTGGTACATTCTATATAATATGATTCTCTTACATACTATTAATATCTATTTAAAGGCTCTTGGTTTATAATTTTACTAATTCATGTGGATTTATCTTCAATAAACCTATTCTAGGAAAAAATATTTTTCTTTTCTATGCATAAGATCCTAATTAATTAAAGGAGTACATAAAAACAACATGTTGCATGATTTTTTTTCATGATATGTAGTGACAGTGAGATTCTTACTTTGGTCTAGAAGTGAATCACATAGGCTATAATCCATTTGCTTGAGATCTTTTTCCATAAAATTTATTTTACCACAAAATATATACTCCATAATTAATCTATATAGTGACCCACTATTTTTACAAATATTATTACATGGTTTAATACATAATTATCCATGAAATGAAAACCATGGATTTAAAATTATACTATCTTTGGATGATTATGTACATAAATATAATACTAAAACTAAAACTAATATATTTTTATATATCTCCAAAATGATCTTCTGACATACTTTGAGCTTTTACAACTTCATATAATATCTTCAGGGAAATGTGGATAAAAGGGATGAACTACGAAATCCAGTAAGGGAATAAACATCGGAATAAATCATGGAACATGATTTAGATGAAATTACATGATAAAAAATGATTAATCGTGAATAAATATATAAAAGAAAAATATTTATAACATGTAATAATAAAATCATGGAAATATGGGAATGTGGAAATAAAATAAATCATCACATAAACATGAGTCATGGAGACCTACCAAGACTATAACACGTGGTGGAAAAAGTCCCATAATGGATTAGGATTTCTTCACAATCCCAGACGTGACATCTCATGAGACAAAACAATACACAATGAATTATATCGCCCTATATGAACACCCATTATTTTTTTATGAATATGTGTGCTATATTGGATATAAAACATAAGGAATAAATGTAATGGTTACCCATGTAAAGAAATAGGAATCATAATCATGTCATAATGTGTAACCAAAAGGTGTATAATATTTGTATATATGAAATAAGGGATTTAAATAATACTTTGGAATTAATAAAGGAAAAGTAGGAATATATCAGGATAAATTATGTCTAACTAAATTGGAAATAAGAAAGAGAGTTGTTAGGTAACATTAGAAATGTCCAACTAATGTGTGTGTTTATAGAAAAGAATAATTAGCATTAAAATTGGACAAATGCGCAGTTATTTGAATTAAACAACAGATTAAATGAGATTGTTTTTCATGATAATTAGTGTGATTTTAGATAAATATTGATGGATTAAAAATGTTTTTAGAGTTTAAATGAAAATAAATCAGAAAAAGAGAAGTTCCCTTTAACCAAGCTTACTTACAGGACGAATTGAAAAGGGGAACTATAAAAAATATATATTTACCCATAAAATGAATATTAATTGAGAGAGATAAATATTTATGGTAAATATAAATATAATTTAGGAGAATTAAATATGAGTAAATAAGAAATAAAATACAATATAGAGAGAGAAAGTGCACCCAGAAAGAAGAAAATTGGTGGTTCAGAGGGAACCCATACTTTATGTCTGAATGCATTCTGCACATTCACTTAATGTACGAAATAATAAAATTAGATTCATTAGTTAAATAAAAAAGAAATTAGTATATATATTTTTTATTTTTTATAATTTTATTAATTTCATTTCTGACTATTTAGATGAGTTATTGTTTTTAATTTTGTCTTTTCAGAAGCATTATTTTTTATTATTTCATGGTCGGCCTGCTTGTATAAAATTAAAAATGTTCTCATATATGTGAATAATTTCAAATAATCGAAGTTTCAATTTATTAATTAAATTAACTATTTTTAAATATTTACATATATCACAATTTTTGGTATGACGATGATTCATTTGATAAATCATGAATGATAAATGTTTTGTTAATTATGGTGTTTTTTAGATCATCATGAACAAGTTTGATTTAATTTAATATTATATATAGATATTACTTATAAAACATAAAATGTAAATAAAATATACATATTAAAATATTTTTTAATCATATTAATGGTATTATATCCATCCTTGAAGGTGGTAATGGAAAATGAAAACTCAACATCCATGAAAGTGGTGAATTGATATATCACATATGATATTTTGATTTTTATAATAAAAGGAGAAGAGAAGAGATTTTAAGATGGATATTTCATTAATATAATAAAAATATAGTATATATATTTAATTTATTTATTCATTCTTATTTGGATAGGGTAGGTGAGTAGAAGATATGAAAATAATATAAATTATAAGAGAAAGAATGAAGATTTTACATCTTGAATATTGTCTCCTTAAGAACCTTTTTAAGGGACTTGGGTTGGTATTTTTTTATAAAAAAAGATATTGTATGTGGGTAAAATGATTTTGAATATAATTGGTTAGAATATTCAAAATATAAAAGTCTTAGAAGGTGTGGGTTGAAAGGGTTGTGAGGGTGGCATTTATTGGGGGAGGAGTGGGGTGTTTTTTATTTTTATATTAATTAGTGTATTATTTTGGATAAAAAATATTAATAGTGGTGATTTCTATGACTAAAAATAGTAAATATGTCAATAGAGTTAAAATAAAAGGTTGATTAAATCATTCCTATACCATCCATGACAAAAAAATCCATTTATTTATCTTATAATGTTAAAATTAGAAAATTATTGTATGTTCTATTCATAAAAATTACAACTTTTTGAGAAAAATACTAAAAAGTAAACGTATACATTTTTTAATGTGAATATTTGAATAATAAAACGCATTTAATGAAAATATATTTCTAAATATTAAATATTTATTTTTAATTAAAATCATCATTTATTCAAAAAATTAGGAATTAAATATTATAATCGATTTTATGATCCTTTGAAAAATTATTTATTATCTCATAAAATTATTATATAATTATATTAAACATAATATTAGTTTCTGAATATATTTCATGAATATAAATATTATTTTATATCATTATATGAATTATAAGATTGTAAATAAATACTTATGTTTTACAAAAAAAATCATCCCTTAATTTATAATTTATAAAAAATTTATTTCATATACTTATATATAATTATATGTATTTTTATTTATAAAATTACTAAATTTAATTTATACCTTCAGAGGTGATGTTATGATTTTAATGTCCAGATTATAGTCTAAATTATCAGATTACTATTTCAACAGCCGTGTTACTATTTAATCCAATCTTCATTAACATATATTTTAAATTTAGGTTATATATTTAATTTCATCTATAGAATGAATATTTTATTATTAATATTATGTCTTATTTCTGTAGAATTTCCTATGTGTGGTTATTCTAGGAGATCAGGCATATATAAAATTTTCCCATTCTTATAATCTTATTTTTTATTTATTATCCCACTATAATATTAAAAATTCATATAATTTTATTTGATGAATAATGTATCATTATTAATTTTCGATAATGATTTATTTATTGGGTTCTCTAATGATGTATGTATTTTATGACATAATAAGGTGAATTCCATTCATATAATTCTGGGTCATTACATTCCTTATCACTTATGAAATTTCATCCTTGAATTTTTTAACATACTACTATGAAAAAATTTGATGGTATTTATCTATCATAACATCACTTACTTCCCAAGTTGATTCTACACATTTTTGGTTTCTCAATACTACCTTGATCATCTCAATAGTCTTGATAAGTTTAACATATTTTATCTGGTCTAAAATCTTTACTAAATATACGTTATAAGGGTGATAGTTTTCTAGGTGTGCCACATCTTATTTCAGTATGTGTTAAGGAATTGGTTTGTACTTCCTCAAGAGGTATACATGAAATAAATCATGCACTTGATACATGGTTAGTATAAGTGCTAGTTGATAGGACACAACTCTTATATGACCAATAATCTATAAGGGGTCAATGAACCTCGGAAATTAAATTCTTTTCTTACCAAATCCAACGAAACTAATAGATGGAGATATATTGAGTAATACCGTGTCTCCAAACTCAAACTCTATGTACCTTAAATAATTATTTCTATAGATCTTCTATCAACTTTTGGCAGCCCAAATATGCTGCCAGATGATCTTAACCTTTTCTTTTATTTCCTCAACAATTTTAGATCCTAGTATCTTAAGATGAAAAACTTCATCTCAAAAAGAAAGTTTCATACACCTTTTACCCTAAATCAATTTATATTGGGCCCTTTGGATGATCTATTGGAAACTATTATATTAAGAGAACTCGATTAGTGGAAGTTGTTGATCCCATCACCCTTTGAAGTTTTTTGAACATCCTCTAATAATGTATTCCATTTAATAAAAATTCTACATATATTGGACATCAATTGATCATGATAACAGATACATTTGTTAAAATAATTATTTATATCATGTTGGAGGATTTTCCATAACATAACAGTAAATATTAGATAACAATCATTTATAACCAATAATTATACTCCATACAACCTCACCACTTATTTTATTTATATCCATGTGTGTTGGTTAAGTAAAGAGTCCTCCCAAATCACAAAAATAAGATATCACTTTTTATAATGATCCATAATGAACCATATATCAATATTTCCTTTGAATGTGTTGGGATTCCAATAAAATTACTCATAGTGATGTTATCCCATTTAAATTTAGGTATGGGTAATGGTTACATCATCCCATTAGAATTTTTCCATTCATCCTTTAATTGCTGACATACCAGACTCTTTTTTGTATATTTAATTTTATCATTTTACATATTGTCCAACCAATAGTGCTCTCAGAGACATCAATACAGCATAATTCTCCATTGTTGAACAGAGAATGTTGAGCTATGTTCATCATTAAAAAACTATTTCTTTATCTATGGAATAAATAGTGGACATTATCATGCCCCAAATAATACAACTCCTACCTCATTAATTTTGAACTCTGAGGATCATCCCTTTCTTATAGCATCCCTATTTTTCTAAATTTTTACATAATTTCATTGATCAACCATTATATTCTCTAACAGAGATGGTTGGGAAATCATTTTGGAAAGTAATGATGATTTACATTCTTTTATAGTTCCAATTTATATCCATTGAATTTCTAATAATATTGGATCCCTCCCAATTCTCAACATTGATAGTGTTACTATATCCTTTCTACCAAGAGAATCTTACACTTTATTCTCTTTACAAGGATAGTAGTGTATTGATAATTCACAATCCTTTATAAGATCATACTATCTTAATTGGATCATATTAATATCCTTATCTAGGAATATATATTTGAGAATATTATGATTAGTTTATATTCTACACTACTACCCTTATAGATAATGATGAAAAAAATTCTATGCAAATATCATATCAACTAACTGAAGATCAAGTGTGGAATAGTTTTTCTCATGAAATTTTAGTTTCCTTAAATACTTATATATTAATTTTTTATTTTTCAAATGTTAAAACATAATCTGCTATTTTATGAAATGTTGTATACCAGAAACCATTCCCCACTTGTTGGTAGTGTATGTATTGGTGCATTGATAATATAATTTTTCAACTACATAAATATTTATTCCCATTCAATGGTCTATAAAAACTTTAATCCCTTCCAATTCATCTTTGTTTGTGGTTTTGACAACCATGATATGTTCCTCAAAATCGATTCTATTACACAAATAGACCAAGTAAAATGTAGATATTTATTACAAATTTTAGTCCAATACACACCAAAATTGACTTTTTTTATAAGGGTCCCCATATATTGATTTTCTGGTGATTGGATTCACCATGAATGATAATTTCTCCATCTAGAACTCAAATTTACTGTAATTTGGATATAATTTCTCCCTTAGAAAAATCATCATCCCAACATTCAAATGCTCCTCATTTTTCTCTTAACTCATTAAGTGTATCAAAATATAATATATAAATAATAGAAATTTGTTTTAGATTTTATCTCTAAAATATATATTCATTAAATCCTTGAAAATATTTAGATCATTAGTTAGTCTGAAGGGAATCACTATGAACTCATATTGTCCATATAACTTTTTGAATATTGTCTTCGGAATAAAATTCATCTTCACGATTGATTGGTGATATCATGAAAAAGTATCAACCTTATAGAAGTACCTAGAAACATGTGTATGATCAAATAATTAATATATCCATAGAATGGGATACTTGTTATTTATCACTATTTTTTGGAGATCAGAGTAATCAATGTAGAGGTTCAGTGATACATCCTTCTTTTTTAAAAATAAGACCAAGACACTACAATGAGAAGAACTCATGCGTATGAAACGCTTTTCTATATTCTATTTTAACTTTCTTCATCAGGTTTTCCAACTCAATGGTTACCATCAAATAAATAATCTTTGATATGGGTGGATATCCAGTTAAAATATCAATTGACAAAACAAGCTCAGGGTTAAGAGGAAGACCAAAAAAATTTATCAGGGAACATATTACTGTTGTACCTCTCAATGGAAATGTATTCAATCATGATCATATCATTTTTATCAATAATATGATCTATATATGGTTTTCATAATGAAATAATATCCACAATTGAGATGGTGATTCTAAAGGAGATTCAACCCGATCTGTATACTTGTATAGATTTTGGGAATGACTTAGGATGTGTAGAATGATTACACTTTCACAATAATTGTTGTTGGATTTATATAAATTTATCCAATACAAGCCCATTATAGAATAAAACTCTACGATATAGTGTAAGAAGATTGTTTCTGGGAGGTTTAGTCCAAAAACATTAACCGAGGAAGAGTTATATACATTAAATGCAATAATTTCACCATTTTTTGTTCTCATAGATAATTCAACATGCAAATTTTGAGGTGGAATTTGAATATTACTACTAATCTTGAAATATATTAAGTAATGTATAGAGCCATAATCAAATATTATGTCCACTATTATTGACTGAATAACCAAAAAACCTATGACTACAACATTGTCAGGCTCCCCCTTAGTAGTTTTGATATATTATACCCTTCCTTTCCTCATTCGAGGTTGTTCTTGTTGATTGAATCTAACAACCATTGGTGTAAGAAATTGGGTAACATAATCCCCATATTCTTTATAGATTAAACACTACACTACATGATGTGTATTCTATTTGAATCTTCCTTTGTTAATCTAAATTAGTGTGATTATTCAAATCAGTTGGGAAAAAATAGACTATTGAACCACTCTTAAACAATAGAAGAAACTATTAGTTCCATTTAGAAAGTTCCTAGGATGATTCTTCCCACATGTATGACATGTGGGATGTTGGGTTTTATTTCTGTCATGGGATCTTTTACTTGATCCTCCCATATTAAAATCCATTATGCTATATTTATCTTTGATCCCATGATATAAATAAGAGTCACCATTCAACATATAAACCTTTAGGAAACATCATACAATATTCTCATCGTAATCAATGTTTCAAATCACCATGTATTTTTATAGACACAGATTCAATCCTCGGAAATAGTTATGGACCTCACATGCAGTGTTCATGAAAATTGAAGGGGTGTATCGCGCAAGATAGGAAATTTTTTTCTCATATGACCTAATAGATTCATGTTCCTTTTAATTTAGTTCAAGTGAATCCATATCCATCTTTTGGAACTAGAAAACACACCACAATAATTACCGAATACTGCCAATATTGACCTCATAGCATATATCTGGTTTTGGTCTTCTATTAGACTAGTCATAGATCCAGAACAGAGTTACATATTAGATGATATGATTGTTCAATTTTGGGATGGAAAACTGGTTCACAAATCCCATTCATGGAGCTCCCTCATCAAATGTGAAGTTGTGACGGAGGACTCTATGAGTTTGATGAGCTCTGCGACTATCACAATGTTATGATGGAAGCGTGAATGAGTGTAATGGTTCCAACTTCATTACCAAAGCACGATTTTATTTTCGGCACACTTCCAAACATCATAAGACCCCACTTTCCTATAAATATCCCCTCATAACATCATTCAGCAAAGGAGAGACTATCGGGTTGCATCATAGAACTCTCGATTCACGAGGATCATGTGCTCTACAAAGAACCTGTTTCGTAGATCTCGAATTCCCCATTAAAACTTCATCGTTATGTTCTCGAGAGCCTCTCACCAAAGTGAAGATTCCCTTCATGAAGGCCTATCCCCATATTGATGTAATGACCTATAAGGAACATCATGTTCGCAATGAAATTAATCCTTTGATGAGAAATTTCCCTATGAATCAGGGAATCCATTGAGAAACCCTGAGCTCCATGAATCACCATTCTGTTTGAGACCATGATCTCCAAAAATCCTCATGCTCCACTAAACCTCGAGCTCCATGATGCCCTAGATTTTTGCGAGACCCTGATCTCCACGATTCTCCTTCGAAAATCCCTATCCAACGCAAGGATACTACATTTTAACCCACTATCTTATACTACGACCGTTTTACCCCATATAGGATCATTAGCAGGCTGTGGTCCTAGCCCTCTAGGATAGTTTCTTCACTATTTTCATCTACCCCCGTGTAAAATGGACGGTCACACCATGCACTCTTCGAGCCTGGTCGACAAAATTATAAATTTCACACCCACCATCTACCTATTGAATACAATGAATCGAGACACTCCTAAACACTCCATGAAACACCTTGTGTCAACATATTCCTCTTCGTAACTTTCCTATTTCATGATTTGTGATTCTGATCATCAATTCCCCGTGAACCATGAGTTGAACCATTATTATTGGAACTCTTCCAAACCCCATCACCTAGTTCCAATGCTTGGTTAAACCAGAAAGGGCCTCTCTTGTGTAAGTCCCAACACCAGCCATTTCTAGGAACCATATGAAAAACGATCATCACTAAATGACAATTAATTTTATAATAACCTATCATTCAAAAATATGATTCCTTATGCATCAATCCTAAGATTCATCATCATTAGTTGAGTAGAAAACAACTAGTATGGGACTCCTCTTAATATGTAAGATGCAAACCATATTCCCCTAACCAATCATCATGTTAAGATTACCTCATATCTAGAAATGAGACATACCTAACAAGGAACTCATTCATAGTCCCCAGGCTACTCTTCCATTCACATGATGTTAAACATAATCCTTACCCATTGAAATGAACATGGGATTCCCACATGGTGTATCATGAGGAGGATATCCTCATTCTCTCTCCTTAGCCGCACATGAGCAGCTTCCACATGTTATCCCCATCCATCATTACTGCTCCATAGTATCACTTGGAAAACATCCACATGTAAGACTCATCCATCATTGCTCCTCCTTAGTGGCACCTAGGCTTCTTCCACACACACGGCCCATCCACCATCTCTTCTCCTCAGTAGATAATATGCATCTTATATGAATAAGCTCCATCCATCATTGTTGATCCATAGCCACACTAGGGAAAATTCCATGCAAAATCCACATCCATCATATCCACTTCTTTTTAGCTCATGATATGCTTCCACGTGTAATCCTCATTCATAATATTTTCTCCTTTGCGGAACTCAGGTAGCTTCGACTCGTAAGCCCCATCCATCACTGTATTTCCTTAGCGGCACCCGAGCAATGTCCATGTGTAAGACCCATAAATAATTTCCTCTACTTAGAAGAACATGGGAAGCTACCACACGCAATCCATATCCATCATTGTTTCTCCTTAAAGGCACCCAGAAAGCTTCCATGCATAATCCCCATCCATCATTGCATCTCCTAAAATTCACAGGGGAAACCTCCATGCATAAGCCCCATCCATCATCACATCTCCTTAGTAAGACACCTGAAACTTCTATGTATAAGACACATCCATAATTTTCTTTCCATAGAGGCATATAGGAAGCTTCCACACATAATCCCCATCCACCATTTCCGCTCCTTAGTGGAACCTGGGAAACATTAATTCATAATCCATCTGTCATTACTCCTCCATAGCAGCACATTAGAATCTTCCACATTTAATCCCCGTCCATCATCAGAGTTCCTTAGTGGAACATGAAAATCATTTACGTGTTAGCCCCATCCATCATTCATTATCCTTAACATCACTCAGGAAGCTATTGTGCATGATCCCTATAAATCATGGATACTCATTTGCAGTACCCAAAAAACATCCATGCATAAGCCCCATCCATCATTGTCTCTACATAGCAGCACATGATAATAATACAATCATTTGCATCAACCATCATGGTCTCTACTTAGCAGCAAAATGTAATCTTCTATGCATAGCCCCATTCATCATTTCCACTCTCTAGCAGTGCCTGAGCATCTTCCAATCGTAATCTCCATCCATCATTACTACTCCTTAGCGGTACCTAGGAAACATCCACACGTAAGACACATCCATAATTTATGCTCTCTAGCGGCTCCCGGACAACATCCACTTTTACGCCGCACCCATCATTTTTGCTCTTTAGTGGCACATGGGAAGCTTCCACGTGTAAGGCCCATCCATCATTACGGCACCTTAGAAGAACCTACGCCACTTCCACGAGTAAGCCCCATATCACCCCCCACACACATACCATCAGTGACACGTCTATCATGTCAACAAATTATTCTCATTTCTTAGACCAAGAATGAATCACATGGGCATAGAGGATATAAATAACCATGAATACATTCACTAGGGAATCTATCCAAGAGTAAGCCCTAGGTTCCACCTTCATGGTTCACTAACAATGCGTAAGCCCCACACAACGGAACTATAAAGACATTGATTCCCTACCATGGGGATATGTAGGAAGCCTCCAAGGGGTTCAAGCCCGTTATCCATCAGTCCCAACCACTTCCTATTAGTTCACCCTCATTCTATATGATGTTAAACTGTATTCTAGAACTATGTGGGTTTTGGTCCTTTCCTTATATACAAGGTATATAGGAATCCCCCTCGAGGTTCAACACCAACCAATGGTAATGTTTTGTGATCCCTCTTAGGTATGTACCGTCCTGATGTGACATATTATCTTCTTGAGACACATATTCTGGATTTACTTCCATGGGGTGTTCTAATCTAATTGGGCTACTGAGTATGCATAAGCATCAAACTTCATCATACTCCTCCAACCCAGAGTATCCCTCTTGTGATGGGCTTTTAACCATTAATAATCCCCAACAATTCTCAGTGTCACCTTCCCTTATGTACACCCTGATTCTATTCCCCATCCTAAACTATGCAGAATTTGATTCCCTACCATAAGGATATGTAGGAAGCCCCCCTAAGGTTCAAGCACATCATTCATGTCTCATCCTAGTCTCTCCCTTGAACCCCCATTTTTTCGAGATGATCATTCCAATACCTATTTTTCTATTTATTTCAGGTACCATCTATGTCTCCATTCTCATGAGCCACCTCCTCAGGTGACTCATCTCCCATCTTCGAACTATTTTAACATTGATTCTTTCCTCCCAGGTAGGGTACGTAGGAAACCTCTCTATGGTTTGATCCCATCAATGTCATCATCACATCAGTTTCACCCAATTCATCTTATCCACTTCATTAAATCATACATCATCCATCCTTATTCATACCCGACCCACTACATCCTAGTGGGATAACACTATTCATATTGGAAGAAAACCATTAATTAGCTTTGACTATCAACTACATCACCCCACCATTATCAAGGTGAGGTAACATCATCCACATGGGCGGCCTCAGTGCTTAAATTACATTCAACCACATGATTGCTGCTTCCAAAAGAACTTGGACTGCCTCAGGGAATATGTCCCATTCATCCACATGATTGTTACTTCTAGAAGTACTTGTGTGGTATCGGTTCATAATCCCTATTAATCTATATGATTGCTGCTCCTAGAAGTACCCGGGATTCCTCAATGCATAATCCTAATCTATTTTAATGATTTCTGCTCCAAGAATCACCCATGTAGTCTCATTGTGTAATCCCAAAATCATCCATTAAAGCTAGGTGGGATATGATTCCACACCATGGTGATATTTAAGAAGCCTACATGAGTTTCAATACCATTCAATGGTAAACCTTGGTGTCCCCTTCACTGGAAACCACATTCCCCGACCCACCCCTTGTGGTGTCTAGATCAGCCATCGCAGTGTGAAATCTTCTTTTATATGGGACACACCATCCATGGCCCATCCTCTTTGGATGTTATGATCTATCCATATGGTAAAGCTTCTAGATTATCCCATATAGGGATGTACTTCTATAGTCAACTCTGATTAGTTATTGAATCAGTCTGATCTGTCTTTGATAGACATTATACTCACAGTATACCTAACGCTAAATATGTGAAGACGAGGGAAACCTTAATGACATGAATCTAAAATAAGATACCCATGTGATCTTCATGGGATTTCTTAGGTTCCATTCACATGAGAAGACATACTATGAGGTAGAATAAAGGTGACTCGTGTTCAAGATTCCAAAGTTGTTGTGACATTCCTAATGTTACCATCTACTCAGACTGATGTTTTTCCCTATAACGACACCTTGGAATTTCATTACAGAAGCGACATAATTAACCAGTTCAAACAATGATATGTAACTAGGAATGAGTTTCACTAACAAGAAATTAAAAAATGAGGGAGACCTGGACTAGGTGACTAGTTCTATGGAGGAATTGATGGTAGGAGGAACCAACATTCCATCATCCCATTTTCATCAAGGACAATTGATCAAATAAGAAGTGATGGATGATGCTCGCCTTTAAAATGCATGAACATTAGGCCACGAGCAGCATGTCACCAAGACGATGTACTCATTGGTCGTAGAAATAATTATAAACTGAAATGGTGATCCTAAAATGAATATCTTCTCCTTATATAGTGATTAGAAAAAATCTGTCTATAAAATCAGGGAACCAACTATGTGAATCCCCTCTCCTTCATGTGTGGGAGGATGAGTAACAGTGGCTATGAAATGACAAGGGGACATCAGCTCCTCACATAACCCTCTTCCTTCATTGTCCAGATAGGGGGCATCCACCCCCAACTCCATCGGCTCCATGATGACACTACTACCCTAATGGGTCACATCAGGGGAATCTAACACCAAATCCATCGGCTCCTTGATGACTTCCCCACCTTCATAGTCCATGCATGGTGAATATACCCCTAACTCAATCGGATCATCATTAACTCAGCCTCCATCATGTGATGCATAGGGGGATTCTTCCCCCAACTAAAACAAATCCTCCCTAACTCTACCACCCTCATCAGATGTGTAGGGAAAATCAACCACTGACCACATCATCTCTAATGGACCATGACGCCTTCATGGGCCATATAGGGGGAATCCACCCCTAACTCCATCAAATCCTCACCAAATCTACTACCTTCATTGGCCGCGAAGGGGCCATCCTCCACTCAACTCCATCCTCTCCTCACTAACTATTATACCGTTATTATCTTTGTATGGAGAGACTTCATCCTAATCCATCAGGTCCTTGTTGACTCTGATTACCTCATGGTACGCATAGAGGGAATCTACCCATGACTCCATCGACTCCTTTTCAACTCTACCTCCTTCATAGGGAATGTATGAGGAATCTTACCCTGACTCCATCTTCTCCTTGCAGACTCTAGTACCTTCATATGTCATTCAGGTGGCATTTGACACCTAACTCCATCATATTCTCACTGACTCTATCTCATTCCTAGGCAATGCATGGGGCATCCACCCCTAACTCTATCATATCCTCGACGACTCCTCCACCATCATGGGCCGTGAAGGGGGTATCGACACCAAATACATCAGCTCCTTAATGACTCTTCCACCTTCCTAGGTTGTGAAGGGGGCATCCTGTCCTGGCTCCATCGACTCCTCACTTACTTCTCCACATTCATAGGTCATCAAAGGGGAATCCCTACCCCAACCCCATCAGCTCCTCCCCGACTCCTTTTCCTTCATAGGTTGTACTGGGGGATTGATTCACCTAAATCCATTGCCTCTTCACCCAATCCGCTGACTATATAGGCTGCATAGTGGGAATATGCCCCTGACTTCGTCATCTAATCACTGAATCAAACTCTTTTATAGGTCAGGTAGGGGGAAACCACCCCAGACCCAATGGAACTATGCCAACAACCCCATAAACCATTGTGGAGGTGCTCCCCACAACATTATTATCAAGAATACATGAATTAACTACCACCATCATCACCCATTGTGGAGGCCCCCCACACCACTATCATCAGAAATAAAGGTCGTCCCCATCGCTATAATCATCCATTGCGAAGGTCCTACCATCACTACTATAATCATGCATAGAGGTCCTCCCTGTCACGATCATCAGCCACTGTGGATTACCTCCTCACACTGCCACTATCATCTGTCACATAGATCCTCACTGCCCTATCGTCTGCCAGTGTGGAGGTCCTCCCCTTACAACTATTATCTGTCATAGAGGTCCTCCATGTCATTATCATCAACTAGTGTGGAGTTCCTCCCTACACTGCTATAATTAGGCATAGAGGTCCTCTCTATCTCCATCAACATGAATTGTGGAGGTCCTCTCCACACTAAAACTATCATCTGGCATAGAGGTCCTCTCTATAGTTATCATCAACCATTGTGGAGGTCCTCCCCCCGCTGTATCTATCATATCGCTAAGAGTTTTCCCCATATCCATCATCTTCTAATGTGGAGGTCCGTATCACACCAAAATCACTCAACATAGAGATCCTCCATGTATCCATCGCCAGCTAGTGTAGAGGTCCTCCCCACACCACAATCACTTAGCACAACAGTCCTCTCTCTCACCATCGTCAGAAAATGTTGAGGTATTCCTCGCACCACAATCACTCGACACAGGGTTCCTTCCTGTCTCCATCATCATCTACTGTGGAGGTCCTCCACACACTTCTATCACCAATCACAATGGTCCTCCCATAGAAAAAATCCCTCTCTATGATGAACCAAAACTCTGAATGTTTATCATATCTCTGGTCAATTTGATCTCCATCATACCTACATTCCTGGATTCTATGCCTTTCGAGCTCCATCACCCCTTCGTACTGATGTACAAGGCTTCCATTCCTTCTAGGCTTCGTCGCCCCATAGAACCAATTATCTAGGTTTATATGCCGTCTGAAATCTATCATCCCATCGTACTTATTCTCCGGGATTACACTCTTTCTAGGCTCCCTCAACCCATCATACCAATGCTCCAATCTTCCATGCTTTATGGGATCCATCACCCCATCGTATCGACATTTTGAGATTCCACATCATTCGTGATCCATCTCCCCATTATACGACATTCTATGATTTCATGCCTTCTGGGCAGCCTCACCGCATCGTACTGATGCTCCATGATTCGTTGCCTTTTTGGATTTATTGCCATGTCATACTAACACTCATGGCCTATACCCCTCTCAGGCTCTGTCGACCCATCCGAATTTTGGAATAATGTCATACCTTCTACATTCAACCTCTCTGCAACATCTTATGTGGCCTATTCCACCCTTATAAAACTTTGTGTCATCCCAACTACTACATTGTATTAAGGTTAGAGGTCATCCCTATGGCCCCAACACTAGCTCAAGGAATTTTCACCATGGGATAGACCATCTCATGCATGGTGAACATCCATTCTTACAATTGGGACATTTTAGGGTAATCCCATTGTGTGGATACCCCCATATCCCAAACCACCAGAATGAGGTAGAGATGAGCATACCTCTGCTGACACAATCCTCATGGTTTTTCATCCTAGTTACATGAAATTATACTTCACACCAACTATAATCTTGGTCTCATGACATTAAACTAGATGATATTTATTTCAAATCTATGAGACCGAAAAGCACAACAACCATGGTCAATGCTATGAGACCCATGACATATGAACCATGGTCAAAGCTATGGCATCTGATACTTATCCTAGTCACATAAAATTAATCTATACGATGCATCATCCTAACTGTATAATGTTAAAATACATGTATATCATCCTAAACACATGATTTGAAAGTGTAGCTTTACCATGTATAGATCATAGGATTTTTCATACACTAAGCCTTATAGAGATTCACATCCTCTTTTCATGATGTAAAACTACATATTTCCATGAGCTCCCAAATGATGGACTATTGTGAATTTGGCACTAGTATAATTCTATTCCACCCTTGAACAATACCATAGGACCCTCATCCTTGAGAATCATTTCAACACCCTCATTTTGATACACCATATTGACTATCTCAAATGCATTGTGGTATTGATCCTCAAGTATTGGATTCCAAATGGACCCACTCCCAATCCACATCCAACCATCGCATTAGCCCTCTATTTGGATCCCCATCATATTTATATATGAATGAACCCCCTAGAGTAATAGTGGCATGCCACTTTGTTACACCTACCATCATGGGCCAATGCCCCGAAAGAAATCTAGTGATATTTTGAGACAAGTCCTATGTTTCGAACATGGTCAGCTTTTGACACTCATTTGTTCTTACTCATTCAAGGTAACATTGTATGGAATATGGGTTTCAAATATGGGCATTAGATATTCCCCATAAATTCACCACAGTCTTTTTGATCTTGATATTGGACACTAAGATTCACATCGTTCCACCCCCTTATGTTCAGATGGATCCCCAGCACATAGTGGGTTACCCCTCCATGTGTCTTTGCCAATTGAGTAAGCAATACTGTATTAGTGGGATATTCCAGGCATAACATCTCCATGAACCTTTCTATATAATTCCATGTGTTAGAAAAATCCCATCACTACTCCTTGTATCACACACCGAGCATGACTCACATGGGATTAGTAGTTTTGGTAGGATGTTTACTGATATGGTTGAGTGATACATAATTTATTATCTTACATGACGTTAAACTATTGACTGACCCCCATGAAATTATATTGTTGCTCCGTCCAATATGGATGAGGTAAAACTTCTTGGAATCCTCATCTAGGCCACATGATGTAAATCATTATGACATTATGGTCCAAATTCTATGAACTTAACCTAGAATCAGATGTTGTCCTAACAACATGACCTTAAAATGTACTTCATACATCCTCTAAACATGATTTAAAACTATATATTCTAGTCAAAGCATCATGAATATAAACTATATGTGTGTTATCTCATGGATATGTTATGTGGAATTGGTCCTTCTAGGCCTCATTCTTGTCAGTTTTTTCACAAATCCACACTATGAATGTCCATTTGAGAGACACAAAATATGGTTCAAACTCTATGACCTTAAAATAAGAGATAATGGTTTAAATTATCTCTCTTTAAAACAATTAATCATATTCATCCTATATGATGTTAAACTATTCATCTTTATCTCACATGATGTCAAAAAATTATATCATCTTGCTTGATGTGAAATTGTTCATCTTCATCCTTCATGATGTTAAACTGGTATATCATTATGCATTATGTTAAAATTTTTATCTACATCCCACATGTCATTAAACTGTTATATCATCCTCAATGATGTTAAAATGTTTATCTTCATCCCACATGAATTTAAATGGTTCTATTATATGGGATGTCGTTAAACTATTTATCTTCATCCTACATGATGTTTAACTGTTGTATCTTCTTACATGACATTAAAAAAATGCATATTTATTTTTCATTAACATAAACTATTGTATCATCATGAATGATGTAAAACTTTTTATCTTCTTATTGTATGATGATAACCATAAAATAGTGAATATGACTTTTGGTCCAAGATCTATTAGCATAAACTAAGATCTCCCCAGTCATAACTAAATGACAATAAATTTCATTTCAACCATTTGTCCTTACCGCAAGACATTAAACTGCATGGAATCTCCAGAACAATGTATGGATTGATTCTATCCCTCGCAGGATACATATGAACATTTACACATTTAGTGTTTGGGTTCAGACCCAGCTCCCCCATTTCTGGTCATACGACAAGAGGTTGCTTTTGGTAGTGTGTGGTGAGGTGTGGCCCTCTTTGGTAGCCATTAAAATCTAGTTTACAACAACCATTACATTTTCATCACTTAGAAAATGTATACCTACAACAATCCACCCTTATAATATAATAATAAAATACACATCATTTTGATAACTACGTGTGGATTGACTCCCATCCTTATAGGGTACAAGGAATACCCATATGTTTTATCCCCAGGTTTAAACATAGGTTCATCAACCCATTTCCTCTTTTTCTTACTCATCTTTCAAGTCATCTACCTCATTGAACCCCTCACGAACATTCTTTCCACATCATCATTGTTAGATACACCATGGAATGGATCTTAGAGTAATGGATTTTTCATGAACATTATCTCATCATGCCAACAGGCTTTGTGTACCCTCTAGTTGGGTATCCATAATCATTCACATCTGAAAGGCCCCCCAAACGAACTATTATAATGCTAATTTGAATCACCTGCCATCATGGGAAAACATCATATAGGATATCAAAAGATAACATGATATAGGTCCCGCATTATGAATATGGTCAGTTGTTGATGCTCGGTTTTTGATCCCATTTTAGGTCACTCGATGTGGATACTATGTTGCAAACATGGTCATCAATTATCCAACATCATTATAACCAACTCGTTCATGCCACAAATGTTGATCTCAAGATTCACTTTCATTCTCACATCCTTATGTCCAGACAAAATTTCAATACGCTCAGTGTCATTCTTCCATGCATCTTTGTGCATTGAGTAGGTGAACCTGAATCATGGGGTCATCTTTGGCCACCGCACCTCTGTTCCCCTATCATCTGTTCACATGTGTTGTATAGATCTATTCTACCAATTTTTTATCCATACAAAGCATGGATCACGTGGGATTAGAGGTTTTGATATGGTTTATACCAACACGTAAAGTCACACACCCTATTGTCCAAACTCTATGACCATAAACTAGTATTTCAGGTCCCAATGTCCTGACATCATGATTTTAAACTGTGTGTGCTTTACCTTGAGGATTTTTAATGTGGTGTGGAAACCTTTGGTCATCATTCATGTTGGGTCTCTCATTGGTTCCATGATTCATAACTCCTCTTTCCAATCAGATATCTATGAATTTTAACTATGATATTAAAAGTCTGATTTCACATGACATTAAACTGCGTAATATCCTCAATTTTTCTCACACGCGAAAATATCACCCATTTTTTGTATCGTCCCCCTAACATGAAATTTAAATAAATACTCTTGGCCTAATTCATTTTTTTATGGGATATGTATTGACGCGCATACTTCTCGACTGTGGTCCAGACATATCCCCTTTCATCCTTTCAACCCCTTTTAGACTAGGTTCTCCCAACAATATGTGGTGTGTCTAAGATCTTTTTCATTCCTCATTCACATAGGGTTATGATAGTCTCACAGTGTGCTTCATTTGAGAGTAACCCGCCTTGCATTCATCTTGACCATATGTAGTTAAACTGCATTGGATCATACACGCTCCACCCACCCCTTTATTAGAGACTCCATCATCATTAAAATTTGAAAGGACCCCCTATGATCCTGGTCTCATAACACATTGTCTTACCATCCATATTGAGATAATGTCCCAGAGAATCTCAAAAGACAATTTGATTCAAGTCCCATGTTGTGAATATGGTTATCAGTCTACCCTTAGTTTGTTTTTCCCATTCTGGGTCACATGATATGGATACTGTGTTTTGAACATGATCAATAGTTATCCTCAATCATCATTCCACCTCCACTATGTCCCCAATATTTTGTGTTGTAATTAACATTTTCCCTCCCTTGAAACCTTTCGTACATCTATGTACATTATGTAGGAATGTCAGTTTGGTTTGGGTTTTCCCAACCGAAATTTTACCTACATTGTTGTGTACTCTCGTGTGATGGGGAAATATTGATTCCACCCCATATTTCCGACAGCGATCATAGAACATGTAGTATTAGAAGACTTGGTAAAGTAATAACCACATACAAAATTTTGAAACCCCATGGTCAAAGATATATGACCTCTGAACTAAGATCTCTAATGTCTAGAACCTATGATGTTAAACTATGTTGCCACATCTAACAGGACTTCAAACTATTGTGTCCTTACCACATGATGTAAAACTATACAAACATGAGAAACAACATATGGATTGATTCATGCAACACATGATACATAGTGAAATCCATACATCTCAACCACAGGTCCACCAATGGGATTGTATAATCCTCATTCCATTCTTTTTGGACTTGTATCTACTCATAAAAATGCTTTGTGTGGTGTTGAATTCTTCCTACTCATTCACATCGGGTTATGTACTACACCACACATTTATCTTTTAGGGCATCCATGTCCCAGCCATATGACAACAAACTATGTTGAAAACATTATTCCTTACTAAATGATGTTAAATTGTACAACGTATCCACAACTACATATGGCTTGATTCCTTCCCTCATAGGATATGTAAAAATTGTTATACATTCTATCTTCAAGTCCAACCCCAGGTTTATTAACCTCTCCAGACCATCGGCCCCTACTATGGTCAAAACTCTATGACCATAAACTGTGATCCCCTATTCCATGTAACATGACTCTAAACTGTTGGACATGGTCCATGTATTATGACCTTAATCTATGTACAACATCCTGATCAAATTTCCTTAAACTATTCCATGTATCGTTATAACCATGTGACTCAAAACTACATTTCCATCATCCGTATTTTCAAGATGAAAAACTGTAGGAAATACTAGGCCCTCACTAGAGACGTTATGTATCTGGTACTTTTAATATTTTTTATACTGATATGCTCACCCATTGTGCTTTCGTCATGATGGATTAATTTCAATAGTGTTGGACTTTATTTGAACATCCCATACCTCCACCCCATAATTTAAGTGGAATTTATTTTGTATAATCATCCTATTTCACATCTAAAAGGACCCCTAGATGGCCTGGTCTCATGTCACTTTAGCTCACCTATGATCCTGGTCCAATATCCTGAAGTATCACGAACCACAACTTGATACATGTCCCACATTGCGAACATGGTTAGAGGTCGATCCTCATTTGTTTGTTCCCATTTCGTGATAACATGGTAAGGATGATGTGTTTCAAATTTGGTTAGTAGTTATCCTCCATCGTTATTCCACCAACACTATGTTGGGAATTTTGGATATCATGATTCACACATTTCATTCCCCTTTGCTTAGATTTATTCTATTTATCCTGACATTATAACCCTCATGCACTAGAGAATGTTTGGAAAAGAATATCGTCTATCCAAATTCTACTATTATCCTACTTAGACCCCTCTTATTCAGGAAACAACCAATGGTGATCGATGTCCCATTCTGATCCCATCACATCTTACACTATTTAATACTCTCGTATCGGTTAATTATATTATATTTTATCTTGTTTCCCACTCCAATAATGAATCTAGTGGGATTGGAGATTTATATGGTTGTTTCCTCAATGCTTCGAGATATAGTGTACTCTAAGGCATCCATTCTTCTTATATATTTCTTAAGAATGAATTCATCCTCACCGTCATCATCCTCGTTAGACCCCATTATTAGTGGGAATTTTTTGTAGAATAAATCACATCAACAAGATTCAAATAATTCCAGAAATCCAGATCTCATTGTGTTACATGTTTTGCAAGAATCGATTTGACTAGATGTAGAGCCATATTGGAGTTACAAATTAGAAGTATTGTCGTTCAATGATAGGATGGGAAACTAGTTTGTGGAGCTCTATCGTCGATCATAAAGCCATTATGGAAGCCTCTGCGAGTCTGATGAGCACCACGACCACCTCAAAGCTGTGAAAGAAGCCTACATGAGTCCAATGGATTCAACTCTATTTAAGAATCATGATTTCATTCATGTAACACCTCTGAGAGTTGTGATACCCTACTTGCCTATAAATACTACCATCATATCTTCATTTGGAAAAGCAGACACCACCTGGTCGCACCATTACGCTCTCGATTTATAGAGATCATGTTCTCTGAAAAGACCCTCTTCTGTGGAGCAATAATTCTATATGAAACCACCTTTATTAAATTCTGAAGAGCCACCACTCTATGTTTAGATGAACTCTATGGATTCCTACACCCTTCGCAAAGGAATAAGTCCCTATGAGGTAATTAAGGCTTCATAGATCATTTTAGCCTTTGTAGAGCAATCCACGTTCGAATCATGGCATCCTTTGAAGAACCCTAAACTCCACATAGCCTGACGAACTTTGAGACCCTATTCTTTGCAAGGCCCTAACCTATGTGAGATCCTGAGATCACCAAAGCCCTATCCTTTGTGTGAACCTAATATATGTGAATCTACTTCACGAATCCCTATATTCACTCCCATTGGTCAATATCGCAGAGGTTGTGCCCCCCACACCACCACTCGGGATCTATACTGGGCTGCGGTCCCAACCCTCAATCTGGTCCCTTCACTACTTTCACTGACCCCCATGAAAAAAGGACATTTATACCATGATATTTTGGGATGGGTCGATGACATTTTACATTGTGCCCTTCTACGCACCCACCTTCCACCTATAGAATAATATGATTTGAGATACTTAGGTGCACTCTATGAAACATATTGAGTCGACATATTCCTCTCATTATCATTCCCATGTCATGAGTTGAGATTCTCATCATCAATTCACTGAGTACCCTGAGTCGAACAATTCCTCAAGGAACTCATCCAAACCCATCACCTAGTTCCAATGCCGGGATGAACCAGAAAGGGCAATTCTTGCATATGTCCCAACTCCAGCCATTTCTAGGAACCTTATTCCAAACTTTCCTCATTACAAGACATTAAACTATATAATAACCTATCATTAAATAATATTATTCCATATCCATCATGAATAGGATTCCTCATCCTGAGAAGTGTAGAAAACCACAATGGGCCTCCTATTAAGGTGTAAGACCCAAAACATATTCCCCTAAACAATCAAAATGTAATGATTTCTGCATGGCCTGACATGAGAAAGACATAATAGTTATCTCATTGCATAAGCACCACACAACTCGTCTATTAACATGATGTTAAACATAATCCTTACCCCTTGAAATGAACATGGGATGATCTCATGGCCTTACATGAGGAGGATATCATCATGTCCACTCCATAGTAGTACACATGCAACCTACACGTGTAAGCTCCATCCATTATTCCCACTCCTTAGCAGCTCTTGAAAGGCTTCCACACGTAATCCCCATCCATCATTGCAGCTCTTTAGTGGCACATGGTCAACATCCACACGTAAGCACCATCCATTACTGCCTCTCTTTAGCGGTACATGAGTTGCTTCCACACCTAAGCCTCAATCATCATTTCTGCTCCTTATAAGCACACATGAAGCTTCGATAATAATCCCCATCCCTCATCGTCGCTCCTTATCGGAAATCGTGTGGCTTCTATTTGTAAGCTACATACACCATTTTCTCTTCTTAGTGGCACCTGGATATCATCCATATGTAAGTCCCATCCTTCATTGTTACTCCTTACCATCCCCTGGAAAGCTTCCACATTTTAGCCCCATCAATCATTGCAGCTCATTAGAGGCACCCAGGAATCTTCCATACAGGATCTGCATCCATCATGGATTCTCCATAGTGGAAAATGGGTAGCTTCCATGTGTAATCCCCATCCATCATCACCGCTCCTTACTGGAACACATGAAGCTTCCACAGGTATGGCACATCCATCATTTTTTCTCCTTAATGGAACATGAGAAACTTCCACATGTAAGTCCCATCCATCATTACTGCTCCTTAGTAGCACCCGAGAAACTTCTATGTGTAATCCCCATCCATAATTGACGCCCCTTATTTGCACACGGGAAGCTTTCATGTGCAATCCCCATCCATAATCGCCAATACATAGTTTCACACATGGAGCTTCCCTGAATAATCCTCATCCTTCATCCCCACTCCAAATCGGCACACGAGAACCTCTATTCCTATGACCCATCAATCATTTATGCTCCTTATACACACTTGGGAAAAATCCAAATGTATGTCCAATCCATCATGAACACTCCTTAGCGTCACATGGGAAACCTCAACACATAAGCCCCATCCATCATGATTGATCCTTATTATCACATGGAAAAATTCCACATGTAAGCCCCATACATCATTTACACTCCTTATCAAAACCCAGGGAAACATTAATGTGTTGGCCCCATCCATCATTATCACTTCTTAGCATCACTCAGGTAGCTTCTTCTCACCATCCCCATTAATCCTTGCCGCTCCTTAGCGGCACTTGGGAAAGTTATCCGCATAATACCCATCCATCATTGACACTCCTTAGAAATATCAGGATACTTCACCCCCATAAGAAATATCCATCATTGTATCCCTTTTGTAGTACATGAGTTACTTCCACATGTAAGCCCCATCCATCATTTATACTCCAATGTGGAACTTTGGCCGCTTCTATACATAAGCCCCATATCATCCCCGAGGCGCATAACTTCCACAAAACATCCTTATGCTCTACTTCTTCTTCTAGTTTCTCACACCGAGAATGACTCACATGGTCTTAGAGGATAGAAGTGATCATGGACCCATACACGTGGGAATCCATCATGGAGTATTCCCTATCTTCCTCCATCACCGACCACTAACCTTGCTTAATCCCCAAACAACCAAACTATGTGGAATTTGATTCCCTACCATGGGGATATGTAGGAAGCCTCCCCAAGGTTCACGAACATCATCAATTAGTCTTGAACACTACATGTCAATTCACATATGTTCGTCAGGATGTTATACTATATTCTCAAACTAAGGGGTCTTTGATCCTTCTCTTCTATACAGGGTAAATAGGACGCCTCCTTGAGGTTCATCCGCACCCAATTGAAAACCAAGGTGCTCCCTCCTTGGGATATACCCTCATGATGCGACATCTTACCTTCTTGTGACACATCTTCTGGATCCACCTCTATGGGGTGTTCTAATACAATCAGCTTCTTACCATATGTAATCCATTCACTTCACTATACTCATCCACCTAAGAGTGTACCTCTTACAATGGGTTTCTAACCATGTGTAATCCCCAACAAATCTTTGAGTCACTGTCCCTTATGTACAACTAGATACTATGCCCCATCTTGATCATTGTGATCATTGCTTCCTTTCCACAATGGATATGTAGGAAGCCTCCCTGATTTTCAATCCCATCATTCATGTCGCATCCACGTCTCTCCCTTGAACCCATATGTTTTAGGATGATCATTCAGGATCCTCAGTTTCATTTCCTTTGGGTTCTATCCATGCATCAATTAGGAAAAGATGCCCCCTCTTGTGACTCATCAGCCATCTCAGAACTAGATTGAATTTGATCCTGGTCTCCCATGCAAGGTACGTTGGAAGCCTCTATGAGGTGCAAGACCAACACCATTATCTTTACATCAGTTTCAACCCATTAATATCATTCAAATCATAAAATTATCCATCATTTATCCTGATTTTTACCTAGTCCACCACATTCAAGGGGGGTCACACCATTTATATGGATAGTAAGAATTCATAAGCCCCGAATATCTACACCATCACCACACCCTTATCACTGTGGGGGTAAAATAAAGCACATGGGACGCCTTTGTGTGAAATCCCCATTCATCCAAATGATTGATGCTTCAAGAAGCACCCAGAAAATTTTTGTGCATAGGCCCCATTCATCGATCTGATTTCATATCCTAGTTGCACCTGGCCCACCTCAGTGTGTAATGACCAACTATTAAAATTATTTTAACAACTAAAGGCCTCAGGGTAGTCTCAATGAGTATGAACCAAATCATCCATTCAAACAGAATGGGTTTTGATTCCCCGCTATGAGGATATGCAGTAACCCTCTATAAGGTTCAATTATAGACAATAGAAAACCTTGGTGTGCCCTTCACTAGGACCCGACTTCCCTAATCCACCCCTTGTGGTTTCCAGATCATCATTCGCGATGTAAGATCACCCCACTTTTAGACATTCCACCCAAGTCCCATCATCATTGGGTGTTTTGATCCATCAATATGGTAAACCTTCTAGGTGATCCCTCCTACAGAAGTTCCTATATTTTCCACTCGTATTAATGTTATGATCAGTCTGATCAGTCTCCTCAAAACATTAAACTCACAATATACCCTCTTCTAAACATTATAAGCTGGGAAAAACCTCAGAGAAATTACTCTGGAATATGATACCCCTTGATCGTCATGGGATTCCTTGAGTTTCATGCCCTTGAGAAGCCCACCCATGACGAATAATATAGGAGAGAAATGTTCAAGTACTTACAGATGCCCCAACATGCATGGTGTTACCATCTACTCAGACAGAAAGATTCAACCCTATCAAGACCCCTTTTAATGTCCTGAGAGATGCAATGTAATTAACCAGTGTCCACAATGATAAGGCATGGGGAATGAGTTTCACAAACAACATCATAATTTATGAGGGAGACCTGGTCTCGGTGATGAATTACGAGGAGGAATATACAAAGGGGGAACTAGAATCCCATCATCCCATTTCGATCAAGATGTATACATTGATAAACAAGTGATGGATGCCACACGCCTTTGGAAAGTGGGAACATGAGGCCATAAGCAGTCTGTTGTTGTGATGATGTGCACACCGGCTGAGAAAAGCATCGAAAGCACCATCTTAAGATAGAGAGATCAGGTAAAATGTTTATTGAAAAATATTTTCTTGAATCCTTCCCATAAAAGGATTCATATTCTTTGAATCCTTCTCAATAGAGTTAATACATTTTTCCTTAATGAGTAGATCATAAGTTCCACTAAATAGGGGAGACCTTTTTCACATAAAGGATTTCATTGAATATTTCCCTTTCATAGAAGAACGTGGGTGTTCCACACTATTGATGTTATTTTTTATAACTAGATATACTTGAGATAGTACTTTCATTAAGTAATATTATGTTGTTCCCATAAAGTATGTCATCTCATTTGGGAAATCATCACGTTTTAAAAATGGTTTTTAGCATGAGTTCTCTTATTTACTTCCATTAACTCAATAGAAAGAAAAATAAAATATAATTAGATTTATTTAATAATTATCCAATGAATATATAAAAAAACAGTAAAATAAGTTGGAATAACGTCTAAATGGGAAATATAACCTTTCATATAAAACCAAATCTTAAAAATAGGGCATTCATGGTGATAAAATTGTATACGAGGTACTTACTAATGTTTTTAGTCATAATCACCCAAAAATAACTTGACCGTGCTCTGATACAAACTATAAGGAATATAGACTTCTAGACAAATTATTACATGATTTGAAACATAATTTTCTATGAAATAGAAACCAAGGATCGAAAATTATAGTATCTTTGGAAGATTAGGTACATAACTATAAAATATAAAATAACATAATGATATTTTTATTTATCTCCATAATGAGCTCCTAATATACTTTGAGCTCAAAAAACAACCTAGGATTACTTGGGGAAATCATGGAAAATAGGGATGAGTTAAAATTCTAGTATATGAATAAACATGTGAATAAAGAATATAAAATGAGTTATAAGGCATACCATGATAACATAAAAGGAATATATCTACAATAAAAATATACAATAATAAATTATAGAAAGTGTAATAATAAAATCATGGAAATATAGGATTTTGGAAAACAAAATTAATATTACTTAAACTTCAATCAAGGAATACTATCAAGATTATATCACATGGTCGTCATAGTCCCATAGTGGCTTATAATTACTCCCTAATCCCATACATGATCTCTCTTAAGGCTAAACATTACACATTAAAACTGATCTTTATTTGGGTGTACCCATCATAACATGTTCATGAATATGTGTTTCACATACGAAATAAAACATAATGAATAAACATAGGGGTTACCCATGGAATGATAATGAAATTTTAACCAATTCATAAGGCAAAACCAAAGGGTGCATCATATTGGTATCTATGAAAGAATCCATTTAAAACATACTTGAAAATTAATAATGATAATATAAATATAGATAAAGGTAAATTATTTCCTACTAAATTGGATATATGAATAAGAGTGGTTAGGTATCTTTTGAAATGTATCACTTAAGTACGATTTTTGGGAAAACAATGAAGTGAATTTAAATATGATACATGAATAGATGTTTTCATAAAACAAAAAATGAATTGTGGTAGTTTTTCATGTCAAAAAAGGTATTTTAGAAAAATATTACTGTCTTAAAAATGATTATTGGGTGTACATGAACATGGGTGAAAAACATAAAAGTTCCCTTAAATCTGGCTTACTTTTCTGGAGGAAATGAGAATAGAATAATTTAAAATGTGTATTTTCCCTTAAAATAAAGATAAATTGATGTATATAAATATGTTTTGTAGATATAAACATAACTTCAGATATGTATAAAATAATAAATGGGAAATAAAATTGGGTAATGTGATAGAATGCGTAACATAAAGGAAAATAGTGGTTAAGAGAGATCCCTTGCATGATGTTTGAATGCATTCTACAGTTGAGCTTATTATCCAGGACAATCAAATTAGATTCATTAATTAATAATTTAATAAAATATTATATATTTATTTTATTTATTATAATTTTGATGTTCATTTATAATCATTTAGATAAGATATTGAGTTAAATGTTTTCATTCTGGGAGTTTTTATTTTCATGGTTTCATGGTTGGTCCGCTAGTATATAATTGTAAAAGTTCTTATCAAATGGGAATAATGATCCAAAAGTTAAATTATATGGTATTAGTTAATTTATATTTATTTAAATGTTCCTATATATTATATTTTAAACTTTTATTTGGATAATTCATTTGATAAAATGTTAACGATACATGCATCGTTTAATTTGGCATTTTTTAGATAATCACAGAGTAATTTAGTTTTCTTTTGTATTAGGTATATATACTAGTTACAATACCTAAAAATATTATAATGTAGATATTCAAATCATTTTTAACCATATTAATGGATTTTACCATCCTTGAAGGTGGAAATTGAAAATTAAGACTTGTCATCCACAAAGGCAGTGAATTAAAATATCAGGGGAGAAGTTTGTATTTTTAGAATAAAAGTTGAGGAGAAAATATTTTAGGATGGTTATTACACTTATAAAATTTCATTATATATATTATATTTTATTTATCATTATAAATTCTATAGGGGAGGTCAAGAGATGATAAAAAATGAAAATAAATTTGAATGAAATGTTTGATGATTTTACCTCAAGATTATTGTCTCCTTGAGAACGTTCTTAATGCACTTAGGATAGTAATTTTTTTCAGTTTTGAAGATCTTGGACATGGGAAATATTTTTTGGACGAGAATTCAGATAAATGTTGACATGATACATGGATTATAGGGTCAGAGGATAAAGGGCAGTGAGGGATGGTATTTATATGGGAAAAGAGGTTTGTTTTTAATTTTTATATTCATTAGTTTATTATTTTAGATCCATAATATAAATAGTGTTAATAAAAATAACAAATTATGGTAAATTATTTAGTATATTTTAAAAAATTGGTGCATATATCCTTCCTACATAATTCATGACTGAAAAATTCAGGTATTTATCTTATAATGTTATGTACCAAAAATTAATGTATTTAACTATTCACTAAAAAATAAACTATTTTAGAAAAATAACAAAATTTATCCCTATAAATTTTTTATTTTTATATTTAAAAAATGGTATCCATTTTATGAAAATAAACATGTACATATGTGATTTTTTTCCTTTAAAAATCTTCATTTATTTGAAAAATATTGATTTTGATGTTATAATTGATGTTATGACCCATTAAAAAGTTAATTAAAGTATCCTAAAATTATATTGTAATTATAATAAAACATAAAATTAATTTATGAATATTTTTTATGAAAATAAATTTTCTTTAAAATAATTATATTATTTATAAAATTATAATTAATTATTTACATTTTACAAAAATACCAATACTTAATTTATCATTTTTAAAATAGTTATATACTTATACAATGGTATAAATATATAATATTTTCTTTTATAAGATACAAAATTTTTATTTGTGCCCATATAGTGGAGGCTACTATTCTAATGTACAAATTATACTTCCTAATGGTCATATTACTATTCCAATGGTCATGTTACTATTCCAATCGTATAATTTCTGTAACTTCTATAAATACCAATTATTTCATAAATTATTAGTTCACTTCTATTTTATATTATAGTTATACAAATATATGTATAATTTCATCTTCAAAATGAATATTTTACTATTAAAATTATATTTTATTTCTACATATTTGTTAGTGAATGATGTTATTCTAAGGAATTAAGCATATCAAAAATTTTACATTATTATTATATTATTTTTTATTTATTGTCCTTATATAATATTTAGAATTTTTATTTGATTATTTAGTAACTAACGCATCATTATTTATTACTGATAATATTTTTCTTTGAGTTCTCTATTAGGTGTATGTATTTTATGACAACATATTGGAAATTCGATTGAAAACATTCTTGGTTGTTACAATCAAACTTAATTTACATTATACATAACTATATCGATGCATATAATCCTCTCTCAAAAAAATGTATAGTATGATTTTTGTCCTCATAGGATACATAATGATGTCTAAAAAACATATCTTAGAAGCAACCAAAAATTTATTTCGCAATCAAACTCTATCTTCTTCATTGCATACGAGGCTTTAGTAGTTCAATTAATTAAAAAAAACATGAACCCATTTAATTTTGTTAATGATTCATATCTACAAAAAACCCTCTACATAATGTTCTTTGTCAAATTCCGTTAAACTACAAAACATCCATGTTAGTGTCACATGATTACAAACTGCATGATATATTATTCATCCAACATGATTGTTAAATTCGTTAGAGAAATTAATTTTATATAATATAATTTCATTACATGAAAACCAAATCCATATAAGATTCATTATAATATTTTTCCTTTTCAATGAACCGATGCCATGGAAAAACTATCTTTAATAGAAATGATTATAACTTTATGTTTGGACCTTCTCAACTCACTGTTCTATCCATTCGACATCTCAACACCATTTCATTGATTTTTATAAAACCCCCTTAAAAATAATTCATATTTTACTGAAGAATATTTTCCAAGAATAATATGTGGATTGATTTATATTATTTTATGAAATGAAATTAAATCATAATCCCTTATCTCGGATCTTTCCACAATATTTTCCTTTATCCTAGATTTCTCAGTGTGGGAGAATTATCCATTACCATTAAGTTTTTTACATTACCCATATATTGAGAAACCATATATTGAGACTCATATTTCATATCTTTGGTGTGAAGAAATGGATTATATATTGTTTTGTTCATAAAATAAAACTAATTCACCCCTCTGATGAGTGTAACATGGATTGATTTCTATTTAAAGAGTATATTTGAATATTTCTAGATCAGCTATCCCAAGACAACATGTGAATTCGATTCCTAGTTATCCCATATTTATCTTATCCTCTACTATATATGATATCAATATATATAATGATCTGTATAAAACTATATTTGGGTTTATTCCAATTATCATATGGTACATAATTACACACAAACTTCTTATTTTTGTGTCAATATTGAATTTATGATTCCCATCTAAGCCTACACTTCATATTAGTGTAGAGGTTATCCAAATTCATTCAATGTCACCTGTAGTAGACCCAAACTAGGGTTAAACTATTTTATTTTCATCCAAATTTGCATCCATGTTATAAGAAACCAAACCACATGACATACAGCCCATCCTGCATGACCCATAAATTTCTTGGAGTGATCCGTAATATTGGACGTAGTTTTATTGCAAGACAAAAAAATATCTATAAGATACCTTCACATGTGGTTCATTGTCTACAAACCTATTTTAGGATAAAATAATCCCTAATACAAAATAGTATTCACTTTCATTTGGTTCTTCGAAATTCTCATATATATTTCCATTACACAACTCAAAACTGGGATATGGATCATTATACCTATTCCCTTCACAATAGTCATATATTTACTTATAATATTTAACAAGAACTATTTGTTGATTTAATATTTCTATTTTAGGATATATAGTGATTTCTAAATCCTGTATCGTGGGTTGATTAATTTCATTTATCGAATAACTCACAGTTTATGGGAATTATCTATTTTGGTACCATTATATACCTTACTCGTACACCAAGAAACTATATAATGAGACCATGATTTCCTATATTGGGTATTAATATAGTGATTACATCTTGGTTTTCAAATTCTATCAGAATAAAGAACCCCATTTAATAACTATATAGTTCTTGATTTTTATTTTTACTATATATGTTGTGATGCATAGATCTCGCATCCCAAGACCCGCCATATATTCCATGCATAATTCCCCAAGTGTCAAGATCCCTAAAAATTAAATAAATAGGGTACCCATATATTTATCCCATCCTCTCCTAATCTTGAACCAAATATGTTTATATATCATTCCAAAACACAATATTGACTGATTATTTCTACAACAGTGTACTCAGTGACACCAAAACTCATCCTCTCATAGTATTGATCAAAATATGTGTATATATCTATCCAAAAAACAATATTGATCGATTATTTCTAAAATAATGTACTCAGTAACACTAAATAATTTATTTCATAGGTCAAACAATAATATCTATTTTCTATTTAAAACTCAACTTCATCTTAGCGTAGGAATATTTTTAATTCATGTTGAAGCTTCTATGATATCCAAACACTAGGGAAAATATTTTTATTTTCACCCATTGAATAGTAATATATGTAGAAAAAACTATATAAGAACTACCATTGGTTTTATTCATGTTATCTCATGATTCATAGTGAAATATAGATTACCTATCTTAGGAAAAGCTATTGATTATATGTATTTGAAACCCTTATCCCACTATATGGTTTTATCATTCACCATTAACATTTCAATATTAGTCATTGTAATGGGATGAAATATCTTATAATATAAATATTTGGGTTGATTCCTATAATTTCACCATATATATTGATATATAAACAAAATTGTTTTGTCATTCCCACTGATTATCATCCACTCCCACTACCCTTCAATATCCCATAAGAGCCTGACCTTTGTTGTCTTTGTACTAGTGTGTTCCAAACCATTTTTATTGTTGTCATCCAATATATAAAATAACACATATTATGTTTTTGAAACACCATAAACAATTCATGTCAATTGATAGTGAGAATATCTGAGTTAATAAATGGCGCCACATATTGGTAATGATATTAATGATTTATATATAACATATGGACCAGAAGCCAATTTTTTATTGAGGAAAATTTAATTTAACCCCACATTCCCTTAGAAATATTACCATAGAATCTATCATTTAAATCCATTCAGCCTACACCCTCAATATGATTCTTACATTTCATATTTTCATAACTCAAATACCTGAGGTTTTGATTTAGATTATTTTTATTTCATGATTAGATTTGTCAGAGAATCCCTAGATCTTGTTTCCCCTTTGGTTTGTCACATCCCATGCTCATTATTGGTATATAAAAAATAACCATAAACTATATGAACTATTTTCATCCCATGATTTCACACAATTGTGTTGATACCACATTTTTTGGGGTAAATTATACTCATATTTATAAATATGAAACCTAATTTGTAATCAAATCTATTTACACATAATCCATAGTTAGGTCGGTCATAGATCAATAAACAAAAACCATGTACACTCCTTCTCAATGATAGATATATAGATAATGTCCCTTTCTTATTCACAATAGATTTTCACATTTCACTAATCATTTTATAAACCAAATCGTCCTTTATTCAATTCTAATCAACCTTAAACCACATTTTTTTGTATGAGAAATATGAACTTAAACTATTTCTACTCATCCCTATGATCATCTATATTATTATTGGGCTCTTAATTCATGTAGGGGTTTCACTTATACTTCACTATAGATACTTTTTAAAATTATGGTCAATGTTATATGACCTTAAGATCTGGACCCATTTTTCATAAATATATATGATGATAAAAAATTGTTTCATTGTCCAAAAATACAAAACCATAAATTATCCAATGATAGAGACATTGTACTCACCATGTTGAGAATAACCAAAGGGATACCTGGGAAAAGTTGAGTGACTAATTCCATGGAATGGGCCTAACATATCAAAGAAAAAATCATGAGTGTTTAAAAATTAAAATGAAAAAATATTTATTAGGTTGAAAATCCAAAAAGGGTGGTATAAGGAAATGACTAGTTCATTCCCCTCTAATCCTAACCCCATCCATAGTATATGAGACATTTCAAGTAAAAATAAAAAAAATAAGAACCCATGTAGGGACCTCAACCATTCATAAAAAAATTTAAGCTGGTTTTTCTTGTCTAATTATACAAAAAAATTACATCACCCTTTTTCCCATATATATATATATATATATATTTTATAAATGATGGGGCTGAATCCTCATTTTTATAATTAAAAAATAGCAATGACCTCTTTTAACTAGGTAGAGGGAGACCCATTACATATCCCAAAGGCCCAGTGGGCATGTAGCCCATTACATAGCCCGTAGGCCCAAATTTTTGGCCTAAGGCCTATTCTGTGAATAGTATCCCAGCTGTTATAGTACCCGCCGCTGCTACAGTGCCCTGCCACCGCTACAGTACCCACTGATCAACAGTACCACCACTACTACAGTAGCGCTACAGTACTGCTACAGTGACCTGCGCCCCATGGGTTTTGAACACCCGTTTTTCATGTTGGATTACGGGGTGCTTACCACTAAGCCAAACCCCAACTATATATATATATAGATTACTTCATATGATTCATGTGAATTACGTAAAGGTGTAGTTTCAAGGTACATTATCCCTTTCAAGCATTAAAATCTACATTCAAAATCCCCCTTCATTATTTTCACTATAACGTGTCATTAACTACTCTTATTTATCTATTGACTAACCGTAGGTTATAGTTTTTGTAAATGTACACCATATTTGACCCCCCAATATATATCTATGTGTTCAGGTTCCTAAGGAAGTAAAATTTTTCTTTCCTTATCACATGAACCTATCATAGATTATAGTAATGGTATATGTGTCATATATCTAAATCCATCCAAGGTAACACCTTTTAAGGATAATGGATTGATTCATAAACCTTATCATTGACTCATGTGTTTTTAAGGTATTTATTAACCTGATCCATTTTCATATAATGTTTAGATGTATATTGTTTTCATAACATTACACTTTTTTAGTTTAATATATTATCAGGAATCAATGGATATTATAATACATATTTATGAAAATTTACAATGGTTTGAGATGGATTTTTTTTCAATTACTAAACAAAGTGTAAGGTACATCCATATACTCAGAGACTCTTCCTGATCGATTACAAAAATAGAGAATCACATGTTATTTATAGACTACTCTAATAGACATTTGACCAAATCTCTTGTTGGATCAATGATCACTCTTATACATTAATGGAAGGAATAATTATAGTTATAATTGAAACATCACCCTCATCATATAACAGTAGCCTATGAGGCTTGATTATAGTAACCCCTCTAAAATTCTCAGCTTATATGGTGATCCACTTTTCCTTATTATTCAAAAATCATCTAATAATTGATGGATGGGTTTCACAAAGGATACCATTTATATACTAAATTTTCATTGACCATCCCTCAACACCATGCTGAATTAAACCTACTATAGTGATTTTTTACTCTCTTGCATCAATGAAATGAATTTAAATTCCATGACATCCAGGAAAAATGAAATAATTCAATGAAAAGAGAGTGTAAAATCTTTAGGATTTGTCCTGGAATTTGGTTTGTAAATGGAAGGTGGTCCCCTCATATATATAAATGGAAAAAGTATACCAAAATGAATATAACACATCCAAAAATGTGAAAAAGTCATGATATATAGATCTCACATCATCCCCCCACATGAGATCATAATAATTCCCACAAAATGAGTGCACACACCAATCTAAATTCATACATTGGAAAAATTTAAAATTTATTTTGATTATATTAGTGTTTATTTGGACCCATTTGTTTATATGGAGGTGAGGGGTTTAATTTTTCGAGCTCATGTTTTATAAAATGAATAATGGACTCCATTATTTGAGAAGGATGAACATTTTACAAGGGTGGAAACCATTTGGGATCTTATATATTGAAAGAACCTATGTTACATGTCCATATAAAAACTGCACACCCTTCCTTTATTATTCAATGAAGTTCACCCCAACCACTTCAACGCCCATGTCGCATGACAAACACTGTTAAAATGGGTTCCCTGAATGGTTATTTGAAATTATTTGGCTGGGAGGAAACCATTTCCAATATAAAGTCCCTACGACACTTCAACAATATCACCAAAGTGAATGATAGTGTGAATTGAGCTTGAATGAGAAGCTCCAAAGACACCTGAGCATATAAAATCATTTCCTATATCCTAAAATACCCCCTTTATATGTGTCTGGAGTTCAATAAAATGGGAAAATGACAGAAGGCATATATTTTTTATGAATATATGCGTTCAAATAAAGAATTTCTATAATGACCACCAAAATAAAGGTCATTTAACCTCTTAATGATTTTCACCCAAGTAATCCATGTGTCCTTTTTATTTGAATAGTGGTGTATCCAGTGTATCCTTTATTTAGAATGAATAAATCTTAGTGGCTATCCAAATGATCAACCATTCACTAAAGTTTATAAATATGAATGGAATTAAGATTCATAGTTCTCTGTCAATTGGATTCTAGGTCGATTTAAGTGGATCCATACCTATGAAATATTTTATTGAGTTTCCCTCATTGGCACTTACCTAGACACTATTTACACCCAAGTCACCTACCTGGGAACCCATAACCCATGTAACAAACAATGGAACTCCATAACCAAGGCCTCCTTTTTTGGAACCCCATTTCTCAAATCATCTACCTTGGTGACCTCCTACCCATGATTCGTGATATACATGGAAATTTTGTTCATTCAATATTTATAACTTTCAATAGTGTATTCTTTCAATACGTGGTATTAAGCATATCTTGAGATACCCTAAATGAGTGTTTCTCCCTAACCAATAGACTCCTAATGATTTTAAAAATCATGTATCCCTATGGTAATAAGGGTTATAATCATGAGGTAATAGTTTATACCTCCCATAGGTTAAGAAAATAAGGGATACCCTAATTTATTTATAGTTTAAAAGAATACATAAATCTTCCATGCATCAAATCAATGTGCCATACATATAATGGGGATCCATCCTAGTGTAATCCCCTTACCCACTTTCACCAGATTCATATGATAGGGTGAATCATATATGGAAGTCCAATATATTTTATTTCCAATCCCTTCTTCATTGGGTCATATAACACTTGATTCCATCCACCCTTACTCATATAATTATTGAAATATTGGAGGTGAACATACATATATGGGCCTATTACTAGGTGTAAGACTCAACTATGTTCTCCATGATGGTATATAACCCATAATATCATAAAAAAGTTATACATATCATTAAGGGACTTATAGGGGTAAACTTCAACCATACCCTATCATATTTAGTTACCAATAGGCATGATGGAACAAAAATGGATTTTTGTGTGCAATTCCCAAATAAATCATTTCTAGGAACCTTTTGTTGTCAAATCCTAGATATACAAATTTATGTTTCATATCACATATCTAATTATTCATGATTTTATGATTATCATAATTGATCATAGTCACATGGAAATAAAATAAAATACATCATGCATTTAGTTTCATAACCTTAAAAGGGTACCACAATTGTCCTTTCCACACTACCTTAAAAGGTTTTAAGTGTCCCATTAAGCATTATAATGTTTCTATATTCTAAATAACCTCATATATCTTGGTTGGAATCCCATATTATGATACTGATTCTAACTCAAAAACACTTATGGCCTCTCTAGAGAGTGATAAATTCTAGATCACCCAACCATGAAGATTTAAACCACAGTCTAACTAATCATTAGTATAATTTTATAGAGCATATCACAAATACAAATTTATAATTGGATGAATGGTAACAAACTATAAATCCTAAAAATATGGTAACTGGTATAATTACTGGGAATTATTTTGAGAATATGTCTTAAATAAAATAGGGAGTACTAGAATAGGAAATAAAACCCCTCAAGGGATCTGCTGACCTCTCATACACTCAAATAAAAAAAATCCCAAGTGCCACTGATCTGTCATAGTGACCTCATAGATTTTGAAATCTGATACATATTAATTAAAAACACATGGACATGGTGTATTTATGGAAAAATGTATCAGAAATTACATAAAATGATAATTCAATGAATAATTATCTTTTTATAAAATCAACAAAATATTATTTTAAATATTTATTTTCCCTGTAAATCATTTTAGCTTTTAATTTTATTTTCTCATTAATAGAAACTATGAACCTGTAAATTTCAATTTACAACCTCATCCCATATTTTAAAATGATATTACCTTTATAATACTATTTAATATCATGTTCAATCAAAACTACAAATTTTAAAAATTCAAATAGGGTTGTTCAATAGGATTATTTAGCATTGTAAAATAAAAAACATGAGAGTACAAGATATGTTATAAACCCATTAATTGAAAAGTTGGATGAATTTTCCCTATTATAAGTACCCTTAGAAGAAATATTCATTGTTAGTTAATGAAGTGTTATGAAGTATAGGTTTAACATATTTAATTAATTCTTGAAATGTTATGTGGAATATAATAGTCTATTGGGATACCTTATCCACTTACTAGTAAAACTCTAGAATATAGATTTTGAGCATTTTTTTATATCTCTGAAATAATTTTATAATTTGGTATTGGATATATATTTATGATCTTTTATTATATCTATAAAAACCCCAAGTTTCAAATTTTTATCTTCAAATGACCGAGTCATACTGATAATGAAATAAAAAAAATTCATATATAGTAGAGGGTGATTCAATAAAAATTTTCATTTTTTTTTCATTTTTTATGAATGTAGATAATAATATTTAAATAACATGAATGAATAAAAACTGATAAAATTTGAACAGATGAAATAGTGCTATATTTTCTAACAGCATTCATATAGTGGTATAAAGTAAAATTTATATTAATCATTGGGAAAAATAATTGGTAACTAGTTTTATCTCTCAAGGAGGATTCTTTTCAATAACTCACTATTCCAATCATTTATGGTTTTTTTATTAATATTTATAGAACAAATTCAAATTAAAGGGTTTAGTGGTTGTTAAAATTTGTAAATATAAAGTAAATAAAAGAATGTAAATACTAAACAATTGGTAAAAATAATGTTCTTGATCCCATGGTTGGATTATTTGTTTCCTTTATTATATATTTTTGTTTTATAAATTCTACTTGATAGATTATTGGATAAAATATGATCTACCATCCCAAACATCTATTGTAAAATATATAATGTAAAGGATATTCCTTTGGTTCCCCAAATATCACATACTACTATAGTAAGGAATGGTGATCACGTCTCGATTGAGTTTTTACTATCATTTTCAACCTAACTAGAACATATGTTGTTTCATATATTCACCAAAACCCATAATCCATAATATCAATATTTTTTTAGATAATGGATGGAATGAGTATTTGGTGGGGGATATATTTAGTTAAATATTTATTCCATAAAATTTTGAAATTCACCAAAAAAATCCACAACACATCCCTTGCCGCATTATAAATAAAAATAATAATCATTAATAAATGGTGAGTATAAATTTAAGAAATAAAATTGATGCTTTATAAGGTAATGAATATTGTTAGTGCTCAACTATATTCTTTTCTAAAATGGTGATGATGTAAAACAAGAATATAGAGAGAATGTAAGGAGGAGAGGAATTAATTTTCATTCCAAATATATAGAAATAATTATAATGAATATAAGCACCAAAATCATACTCACTAAAATCTGTCTAGATATAATAATTTAAATATATGGGATTCAAAAAATTAAATAGGTAGTAGTGGTATTTTCATTATACATGTGGATTCTCCATGTTAGAATGAATGATTCTAAAGGATTATTCGACATACAAAAATTAAAATTTACATTCTATTTGAATTTATTCTTCATATTATAACCCATTTTAATATTCTATTATTGAAATATAAATAATTTTTAACAAATTAATTTATTTTTTTCTTTTATTTTGAATATGTGGTCAATAAAATATATAAAAATATCTTTTGGCTATGTGAAATCCATAGGTATTTATTTCTTATTCAATTCCTTTTTCTTGAACATCATGATACTCTATTAAATTATAGTAGACATAAAATTATTCTTTATGAATAGTTTAAATCCTTTTGAATTTATTTTCACAAATTTTATTGTCATTAAATATCTTGTGAATGTGAGAAATCATCTCCTTCAATAGTTCCTACACTATAATGGAAAAAATAGATAAAGAATAAATTAAATGAATGTTTTCCTAAATTTACCATGTGTTTCATACGTTGTGGGCAACACCCTATGCTTTTTGAAAATTAAAACCATGTTTAATACCATATGAAATATGCAACACCGAACCCAAATGAATAATGGTTATTTAAATATGACCATTTTAACCCTCTCTATTATGTTTGAATATATAAATATTATAACAACCATGCTCTTTATTACACACTTAAAAATGATTTATTACATTAAATATTAACTTCAAACAATATAGAAGATCAAGAGGTCCAATGTGTTTGGTGATTATGAACATTACATAATATATTAAAATAAGAAACACAACCTCTTTATTGAATTCTTCCTTTACATGCACACTACATTCCCGCGTACTTTGCATTGCAAGGGGTAACATGAGGTCATGAATAAAAAAAAGGTGACATATAATGCCTGGTAAAAGATTAATCAAGGAATAACATGAGGAATACAAAAAATGTTAGGAATTAGGCATATCAAGGGATCATAAATGAAACATGAATATAAAGGCATGATAACATGAAAATTTGGTAATAACAATTAACATGGTGTTAGAATGAACCAAGACTCATTGAATATGGATCATGAATAAAACCTCATTGAAATTGAATTAGAATGATTATAACATAATTTCACTCGACAAATCATGATACTAAATTTTACCCAATGCATTAAAGCGCTATCTGGCAGCACCCTTCTTAAACATTTCACTTCATGCCTAAGTGTGCCACGTGGATCATATAACATAGATTTATAAAACATCATAATTTATTCCACGATAAATAAATGAATAATTAATATATGAAACTATATAATAAATAATTAATTGTGAAAAAGTGTGAATATTGATTATAGATAAATAGGAATTGTATTCACTACACAATGACATTGTCTTGGAAAATCGCGGTGCAATTTCGAGAGCAGAACAACAAGACATAAGAGTTCATAAAAATGTTTGATGAGGGCGGAAGTTGTCTATTATCATATTTACATTAAGTGGATAGTAAGGGGGTCAAATATATACATTTTTCAACATATGTATTGTAATTTATTTTTTGAATACACAATAATTGATTGAATGTAAATGAAAAGAGATAAATCCCTTATGGAATTTTGGCATGGTAAAAGGTGTACTTGGGATGGGTTAATGAAAAATAAATGGGTCTCTAATAATTAAAACATATGGAGGGAAGTTTGGGGAAGGTGATAAATCATACCCCAACATTTACAATTGAAAATAAAATGGAATAACAATATTAAAAAACATGGATTAATGGAGAAAGGAAGGAATCTCGTACATTGAAGAGTGATTCCAAAGGCTTGGGAGGGGATTGAGAGAGGATACATGAGATCATGATGTTCCTTGGTAGGATTATAGGGAGATATGTTTAGGGGTTGGTTGAATTCTGAAGGCTTTGAGTGAATAGTAAGTGGGATCTGTGGTGGGATTATATTAGAAAGGAGAGAGAATTCTTTATTATTTAGGTTTGGGACCACCCAGATTAAACTAATCAAAACCAAAAACCATCCAATGGTTTTTCCCAGGGGTTTTTCCAAATGGTAGTGTAAAACAATAATTTATATGTCTAATGGCCTAAAATATTTAAATAACAGGGTTGCTAATGTGGTGTTGAGTCACACTCTCAAGGAAAAAAATTTAAAAAGATAAAATGTATTATAAGTTTGGAGGGTCCACTAAGGCTTTGTAAAATAAATAAATAAAACCTAAAATTACATTATTTTAATGGTAAAAAATATTTAGGCCTAAGAAAATGTTTATAGTATTTTATTACATCACTATTGGGTCATTATTATGTAATAAACACATTATATATTTAAACGGTATTTAATTTTAACCCAAAAATATGAATGTCTTAGAAAATTATGAAACATTAACCATTTTATAATTTCGACATATTTATACCAAAAATAATATTAATTTTATCCAAATAATTTTCAAAATATGTGAATATTTATTTTTATAATAAAAACTGACATTTATCGAAAATTCATGGGTTTTGACAAAAATAGATTTCAAAGCTCAATTAAAATTAAAATTGCATTAATAAAAATTATACCATAATTTAATCGGAATACAAAATAATTTAATAATAATAATATTTTATTAAAATATATTTAATTTAAAAATCTAATAATTAATCAAAATAGATTTCTTAGTTGAATAGTAACCTAAAATACTACATGTGCTTTAAAAACTATTTACAATGTAACAATAATAAAATTAATAAACATTATTTGTTATATGAAAATCAAATATTAATATTGATAAGGTATTTTTATATAAACCTTTATAATACCCCCTTAAGACTGAAGGGTAAGGTGTGCGATGGTGATAGACTCCTGGGGTGGCTCGAATAGCATCGCTGGGCGGTAATCTCAATCAACTTGCACTTCTGCTATAAGGAGATCCGTTCAAACCTTACATGTTGAAGCTGGTATTAGGCTTGGTCAAGAGAAAAGCCCAATGGCACCACATCTTTTCTGAGATCCGATAAATGGGATTTGTATGGGGAAAGTATACTAGATGAGGCCACTGCTTCCTTTATCAGAGTAAATTGGATTTTTAAAGCCCAATATTTAGACTACTAAAGTAATCTCTATTCAATGACACAATTAGAAACAATCACAATTATAAAGAGTATTTTAAAATCATTAAACATAAAACCATGGAAGTCCATACATTATATAACCATATTACATAAAAATAAATTTAAATAGATCAAGAGGATTTTCATTAATAAATGTTTGAGCCTTACAATATTCCCCCTTAATAAATTTCTCCCAATAATATCCATTTCCCACAATAAAACTGATGTGGAAACTCTTCTTCATCACTTACTCTTATTCCCACGTTTCCTCTTCAAACTTTTGGTTGCGCCACAATACCAAGACAAGGGGCACTGCCTTATTTCATACAACTTTGTCTCTATGACTTAAGATCTTTACTTGTTGCTCCTCATAATAATGATCATCGTATAACTATACTACCTTTGAAAAGACTACATGTTACAGGTCTAGTATGTAATTCCTTAAGAGGGATACATGAATGGAGTCATGTACTTTTTCCATGGTGGGTGGAAGTGCAAGTCAATATGCCACAACCCTAACACGATCGAGAGTTTTAAATTGGGTGATATACCTAGGAATTAAATTCCTGTTCTTTTCAAAACTAATGACCTTATTCCATGATGATATACACAGAAACACCATGTATCCAACATTTAGCTCATGGCCTTGTTGACATTTATCTTTATAACTCTTCTGTCAACTTTAGGCAGCCTTAATATGCTATTGAATTATTTTCATCTTCTCCACCATTTCATTGATCATTTTTTTGTCCTAGAAGCTTACATACACCAACTTTATTCCAACACATAAGTGTTCTACACCTTTCCCCATAAAGGTCTTGATATGGTTCCATTCATATTCTCGAGTGGAAACCGTTATTGTAGAAGAATTCAACCAGTGGAAATGTTGGTCTTATCCCCCTTCGAAGTCCATAGAACATGATTTTTACATATTCCCTTTTGTTTTAATAGTTCTCTTTGATTGGAAATCAGTTCGAAGATGGTAGCCCGTACATAATTCCAATTCATTTCATAGAGAATTTTAGAGACTTTTCTAGAACATCAAGGTGAATCTTAGATCACGTTCACATACAATAGATAGTGGTACTCCATGAAACCTTACCATTACATTTATATAAATCCGTGGAAGTTGATCCAATGGGATGTCCTTTCAAATCACGATAAAGTGAGATATCTTCATAAGACTATCCACAACAAAACATATATCATTGTTTCCTCTGGATTTCTTTTGATGTCCAGTGAAAAAGTCCACTGAAATGTTGTCCCACTTCTATGTTGGTATGGGTAGTGGTAGAATCACCCCCTTAGACTTTTTCATCTTAGCCTTCACTTGCTAATATACTACAAACATTGATGTAAATTCAATAATCTCCCCCTTCATATTGTCCCATGAAAATATTTCTCATAGATCTCTATACATCATTATACTCCCTGAGTGAATAGAGAAGGATGAGCTATGTGCATCATTTTTTTAAATATCCTTCTTTATCTCAAGATTAGATGGTACACATAATTGTGACTGAAATCTCAAAATTCCAACCTTGTCAACCATAAGCTCTGAGGATTCCCCATTTCTAATAGCTTTCAACCTATTCAGAATTACCAAATTCTGTCTTTGAGAAACCTTTATTGTCCCCATGAGGGATTGTTGAGGAATCATTTTAGAATGGATTGATGATGTTCCTCCCATAATGAATCCCATGTCCATCCTCTACAAATCTAAAAATATTGGATCCTTTTCAATTATCATCATAGATAATGATGCATGATCCTTTCAACCTAGAGAATCTTACACCTTGTTCACATTCCTAGGGCGGTAATGGATCAAGAAGTCATAATCCTTGATGAGCTCTACCCATCTTCAATGGTGCATATTAATCTTTTTTTGTGTGAATATATCTGTGAGGCTCTTGTGGTTAGTATATATCACACACTTTTCCCCATAGTTATAATTCCACTATATTTTAGATGAGATGACCACAACTGAAAACTCCAAATCATGTATGGGATAGTTTTTCTCATGGATTTTCATCTACCTTGAGGTGTATGCTATCATATTATCATTATGAATCAACACACAACCTATGCCCTTATTCGAATCATCACTAAATACCACAAAAATTTCTCCACTTGTGGGTAATGTGAGAATCGACACAGCGGTAAGCCTCATTTTCAACTCCTTGAAGCGCTCTTCTCATTCATCACTCGAAGCAAATATTACTCCCTTCTTGGTTATCATGGTAAGAGGGTTAGAAAATCATGAGAAATTTCTCACAAATAATTGATAATATCCATATAACCTCAGAAAGCTACAAATATCCATTACTGATGTTGGCCTCATCCATACCTTAATTGTAGATATTCTATAGGTATCCACATATATCCAATTGCTTGTGATGATATGAACCAATAATGAGACTTACTTCTACCAGAACTCACACTTTAAGTAATTTTCATAGAGCATCCCCTTTCACATGGTCTCTAGTATAGTTCTTGGATGCTCCTCATGATCCTCTTATGTTTTGGAGAATATTATAATATCATCTATAAAGTCTACAAATTTTTTTCTAGGTAATCTCTAATGTCTCTATTCATCAAATCCATGAATATTAATGGATCATTAGTGAGTCTGAAAGAAGTTAATATGAATTCATAGTGCCTGTATCTTGTACAAAAAAAGAATTTTTGGGGATATCATTCTTCTTATCTCTTACATGGAAATATCCCGACCACATATCCACATTGGATAAGTACTATTATCCACATAGCTGATCAAACAAGTCATCAATTCTAGGCAGAAGATACTTGTTCTTTATCATGATTTTGTTGAGATCACAACGGCCAATGAAAATGCACATTGAACCATCCTTCTTCTTGATGAAGAGGACTAGAGAACCCCATGGTGAAGAACATAGGCATATAAACCATTTATCCAGATCCTCTTTTAGTATTTTTTTAGATCCTCATGCTCTTCAAAATCCAGTCCATAAGGATTCTTAGATATTGGGAATGTCCCAGGTTTAAGGTCAATAGAGAATTCAACCTCTCTTCTTGGAGGAAGACCAAGAAATTCCTCAAGAAACACTTCAATGAATTCCTTCACAATAAGCATGTCTTCAAGGATGGTTTCTTCATTGGAATCAATCATATAAGATAGATACGCATGCTTATAGGGTAGTAATATACTTTCTTGAGATAATGGTGCTAAATAATATTCATCTTCCTCCTTGAACTTGTATAGAATTGTGGGTCGATTATCCATATGGAGAGCTATTTCCCTCGCATGACATGTTATGTTGGATCTATATAAGGAAAACCAATCCATGCAAATAACTGCCTAAAATTCCACAATAGGGAGAATGATGAGGTTCAATGGTATGTTCAATCCACAAATTATGTTAAGGGAGGAGTTATATTCATGGGATGCAATTATTTCCCAATTTTTTGTACTCACTGACATCTTTACTTCCATGATTTTTGGTGGTGTTGGGATTTTTCTACTAAACATTCGTGATATAAAATAATGCGTAGAACTAGAATCATAAAGTATTTTCACTATTATTGAATGAATAACTAGTGTACCTATCACCACTTCATTTTATAGGTTCACTTTGGTGGTAGTGATGGAAAATTCTCACCCTTACTGCCTTGGAGGTTGTTGGTTGCCTCCAAAAACACATCGCTTGGGGTAGTAATTTTCATGGTGCCTTGGTTCTTTTTATTTGATGTAATGGACAATGCATTGAGTGTTTAATGGAGTTTTCCTCTCCACTTTAGTAGCCACAAGTTTCTCTTGTTGGTAGGTAATGTCTATGCGCCCTTCTCTTTCACACCCAAAGCATTTCCTCATCCCCTTAAGGAAATTTTTGTGGTGTTTTTTCTCCCATCATTGGAAAGTGGGGTTCTAAATTTTCTTAGCACCATTGGATTTATCCATCAAACTTCAAGAATTTAACTCCACCTTATTCTTCTTATCCCCATGATACTCATTAGATTATCCAATCTCCATTTGGACTTTGAGGCAACATCAAACAATTTTCTCACAGTTGTCGAAGTCATGAATTGACAGGGCATTCCATAGGCTAGCTTTCATCCCACCAAAGAAATGGTAAACCATGCATTCGGGGGTAACGTCAAATCTAGAGGCATATCATGCAAGACTTGTGAATTTTTCATCGTATGATCTGATGGATTTGTCACTTTTTTTAGGTCATGGATGTCACTTTCAATCTGAAGCTGGAGGGTGCAAGAGAAATATTTATCAAAAAATGTTTTCTAGAAATCCATTCATTACAACACCTTGATCTCCTCCTTAGGATTCATATTTTTGATCAATGTCCACCATTGATTGGCTTCACCCTCTATACGATAAGCAGGTAGAAGAACATTCTCTTTTATAGAACATTAAAGGATGGGGAAGAACTTCTTAATGGAGTTGATCAATTGTTTGGCAATTGAGGGATCATATGATCTATTAAAAGCAATAGGTAGTTCTCTCATGAATTTATTGATTGTAACTTCTTCTTAATGGGGGGGTGGGGGTGGGGGTTTTAGTTTCTATTGACCCATGTTTCTATTAAAATCATGAGATAACTGAGTGAGTATCATGTCAATGTTCACTAATCATTCTTCTATCAGATTGGGAATGTCATTAGAAAAGTCATCACATTGGTCTTCACATCCATTATTAGCCCAGTCCCCATATTAACAGCCATTGGCTTGAATAAAAGGAATGTTAGGGGTAACACATAAAGGGTAAACCAAGGTCAAAATGGATGACTCCTAAATTAATATTATTTCTATAACTTATGAATCTATAGGCTTTAATCTATGTTATCCATGATCTACTTTCTAACATATATTTGTAGAGGATTTTTTAAATCCCTTAGTAATGGTTCATAATATGCTTGTGAATTTATCAAAGCATATCCCCCGATAGTGTCTTAACCAAGAGTGAAGAAAGTTCCATTGTCATGTACCAGGATACCCCAGGTCAAGCTTGAAACTCCTTTTCTGAGTTTTCAATCCTATGTACATCTATACTAGATCCGCCTCAACCAACTCGTATCTAGAGAGGGATGTATTTTATTTGAAAAACACTTAATCAAAACTAACTAAAACTTAGGGATGTGTTTATTATACTTAGTCTTATCCCTAATGATTTCACTATGTTTTTATAATCCTAATCCAAAAAAATAACTAAACATATCCTCTGATACCAACTATAACAACCATGCTCTTTATTACACACTAAGACATGATTGATTAAATAAAATCGTCACCTAAAACAACATAGATTTTTGAGAGGTATAGTGTATTTGGGGAATAAAAACATTACATAAGTACATAAAACATGAAATAGACCATCTTTATTGAAAACTTCATTTCCATGACCACGAAATTCCCTCATACTTATCATTGAAAGGGGTAACAAGAGGATATGAATAAGAAAATGTTAGAAATAAATCACAGTAAGGGAGTAAACAAGGCATAACATGAAGAATAAAATACATGTAATGAAATAATCATATCAATATAGTATAAAATAAACATGAACATAAACACATGATAACATGGAAATGTGGAAACAACATTTAACATGGTGTTAGAATGAGACAAGGCTCATTGCACATGGAGCATGAGAAAAAAATCATATCACATGAATAAAGATGAGTAAAAACTCATTTCCCTTGACATATGACTATACTAAACTTTACCCAATGCATTGGAGTGCTATCAGGCCCCACCCTTATCAATCATTTCATTTCATGCATATGTGTGCCACATGGATCATATAACATGGATAATAAAACATCATATTTTATTCCATGATAAAGAAATTTTTAATTCATACATGAAACTATATAATAAATAATAAAATGTGAACAATGGTTAATACCCTTGATAGATAAATGGTCATGGTATTCACTTCACAATGACTTTGGCTTGGAAAAACGTGCTGCAATTTTAGTAGCATAACAATGTGATATAAGAGTTCATTAAAATGGATGATAATAGTGGATAGGGGGTCTCATAATATTTAAATGAAATGGAAAGTAAGGGGGTCATATAGATACACATCCCAACATATGTAATGTAATTTTAATTTTTAAAACAAGATAATTCCTTGAATGTAAACGATGAGAGAGAAATCGCTTACGGAATTTCGGCATGGTAACAGGTGTACTTGGGAGGAATTAATGAGAGAGAATGGGGTCTCTCATCATTAATACAAAAGGAGGAAAGTTTGGCAGAAGCGATAAATTATACCCCAACATTTATAATTGAAAATAAAATGGCATAATAATATTATGAAACTTGGATAAAATGAGACACGAAGGAATCCCTTACTCGGAAGTGTGATCACACAGGATTGGGAGGGGCTTGATAGATGATTCATGAGAGCTTGGAGAGACATGAGAGGATTATAGAGAGATGCGTGTAGGGGTTGGTCGAACTTCAAAGGGTTTGAGTGAAGAGGAAGTTGGATCTTGGGTCGGTTTATATAGGAAATGAGAGGGAATTATTTATTATCTTGGATTGAGACACCACATATTAAACTAATCAAAAACACAAACAAGACAAGAGATTTTTCCCAGGTTTTTTGCAAAAAGGGATTGGAATACAATATTTTATAAGTCCAATTGACGAAACATTTACAATAATAGGGTTGATTATGTAGAGGTGAGTCACACTCTCAAAGAAAAAAAATATAAAAAGCTAAAATGTTTTATAAGTATTGGAGGGTGCATTAAGGATTTGAAAAAAACCTATAATCACATTATTTTAATGGTAAAACATATATTAGAGAAACATAATGTCTATTTTATTTTATTACATCACTATTGGTTAATTATTATGTTATAAAACTGCAAATATAATTAAACAGTATTAAATATTTATCCAAATATTCTACTATCTCAGAAAATTAGGGAAAATTCACCATTGGCTAATTTCGGCTTCATGATTACAAAATAATATTAAATTTATGAAAATAATTTTTTATATATGTGTAATTTTATTTTTAAAATAAAGACCAACATTTATTAAAAATAGATGGGTTTTGAGAGAGACAACATTCAAACCTTAATAAAAATTACCATTTTATTCATAAAAATTATACGATCATTTATAGTCAGTAAAAAATAATTTAACACTATTAATATTTTATTAATATATTATTTAATTCAAAAATATATAATTTTATCAAAATAGATTTCATAGATGAGTATTAACTAAAAATACTATTTGTGCTATAAAAAGTATTTACAAAGTAACAATAATAAAATAAATGTATATTATTTAGTATATACAAAAATAATGAACATAATAACAATGCTATGATATTTTTACATAACCCGTTATAACACTCACATAAAACTGAAGGGTAAGGTGTGCGATGGTGATAGACTTCTAGGGTGGCTCAGATAACATTGCTCTGGTGGAAATCTCTATCAACTTCCACTTCTCCTGTAGGCAGTTCCGTTCGAGCTTAACATGTTGATGATCAACTTGGGCTTCGTAAAGAGAAATCCCAATGACGCCACCTCCATTCCAAGCCATGAAAAATGGGCTTTGTATGGGGAAAGTTTATTGGATGAGGCTATCACATCCTTTTGTGAGTAAATTGTATTTTTTAAAGACTTATAGTTGTAGCAATCATGTGATCACTGTTTAACAAATATTTTAACAACAATCACAATTATTAATGGTATTTTGAAATCCCAAAACATAAAACCAAGGAAGTTCATATGTTATATATCAATCATACAAAATAAGGCATTTAATTAGATAAAGAGAGATTTTCATTAATAAAATTTTGGGTCGTTATGAATATTATTTACTATTTTAGGACATATACATATATATATATTTATATGTCTTAAATATATTGATAAACATATAGAAAATAATCAATCAATTTTTGGTAATGATTTTTTTTCTTCAAAATATGTTTTCATAAAATTAATTAATTAATTATTTATATGAATGAAATATTATTATTATTTTATATAAATTTTGTGAAATTAATTTGGTATAATTATCTTTATTCTTGATATCAGCACATAAAAATTAATCTAGGGTGATTTTTGTTATTTTTAAAATAATTTGAATTCTTCAATGAATATTGAAAAATATTGTTTTTATGTCATTTAATTTAGTATATTATGTAATATAAAAGTACAAATAATATTTAAATTTTATTTAAATTCAACATAAGTATTATTAATATCCATTTTATTAAAATATGTTCATTTTAATTTTATACAAATTATAGTTTATTATAACTTTATTTCTAGGATAAAAATATATTTTTCTAAAAACTTTTTTAAAATGAATAATTGTTCAACATTATAATTAATTAAAATTAACCTAATAACAAATTATATAAATTTAATGTTTAAATTGTGTTTCTATCTTTTCAATTTATAATTAATACAATGACTGTTAGATGTTATAGAGTTAAATTAAATTCATTTTTTCAATAAAAAGAAATTTTTCTAAAAGCACTTTCCATCATGATTTTAGTGTTTACATTAATTTTAATTATTACAACTATATCCGTTTATTATGATATAAATATATTACATATTTGGAATCATTATAATGGATATTAGGTAATAAGGTTAACTTAATTTTTCAATAATATAAATAGTTTCTATAATAAATATTTTTTAGCATAGTAAAAGGAATAAAAAGTTAATTAATATTAAAAAAATAATTTAAAAAAAAATAGAAAAAATTATGAACCAAATATTTATATTTCATTTTCACTAAAATTATTATTATATTTATTCGTTATTGTTCTTAATTTATAAATGAATAAGGAATGAATTTGATAAAATCTATATTTTAATTCAATGAAAAAAGTTGTATTTTTGTGTAATATATAAGTTCAATTAAGAAATTCATTTTAATGATTTAATGGATTTTTGAAATCAATAATATTTTAGAAAAATATTATTATGAAATAATTTTTATAATTTAAATTATCTTATCATTTTTATGAAGTCAAATGTGATTTTTATATGGGTTCAAAAAATATTATTGTCAAAAAAACCCAACATTTCTCAATAAAGGGTGATTATTATTTTATTGATATCTGAACATATTTAAAAAAATAATTTTGTGAAAAGAATATAATTGTTTTGAATCAGAACATTGAAATTATCAAATGGTGATTTTTTTCATAATTATCTGAGACAATCGAATTTTCAGGTAAAAATAAAGTACCGTATAAATATATGTCATGTATAATGTCATCATAGTGACCCTATTGTGGATTAATAAATAGAATAAAAGAAATAAACGACAAAATATATGTATTAAATATAATATTACGTGATTATATGTTTATTTAATTATATTTATAAATCTTTACGAATCCTATAAAACAAATTTATATATTTAATGGTTTTAAAATAATTTTTTTAGAGTATGATTCACTACCACATAAGAAAGTGTATTATTTTATTATTTTCACCCCTTTACATTAAAAAATAATGAAACCCCTCCACCATTTTCAAAATCTATGGGAAAAGGCCATGGTGATATTTTTATTTTTGGATGTTTCCTTATATAGAGTCCAAAACCAATTTTTGGGAAATTATATTTCATTCCCCACTCATATTATATATATATCCACCCAAACTCACATTTATCTTCAAAAAAAATACTTTTATCACCTCCTTAATTTTTCCTACCATCTCTAGATTCCACTCAGGGTTTGTAAAATCTCTCAGAAAGTGTCTCCAATGAATTTGGAGTCAAACAATCAAGTATGATATTTTTACCATATCGTATTTATTCATGTTTCTTTATTATTGTATATCTTCAATTTCTAATTACTAATACATGGAAATATATTTTACTATCCCGATTAGTAACCTTTTTATTAAAAATTATTAGATACCCATTTATCTCTCATTAACCCATTTTTTTAATTTTTACGTGATGCTGTTATACTGCAAAAAGTTTACTACAATTTTCTATTCCAAAATAAATTCTGTTGTGAATACAAAACACATTTCTTAAAAAGATTATTCTCCTTTGTAAAACTTTAAATATTTATATTGGGAAGTAAATGTATGTATTATAGACTTCTTAATAATGTAATGAAATATGATGACGAATTAATCTATGTTGTATGATATATGTGGAAAACATAAGCATGATAATGAAATAAAAGAAATGTGTGTGCTAAAAAAATTATAGATCTCCCGTGATTTTGGTAATATTTTGTCTCATGAGACTTCAATTTGGAATATTTATTGAACCTTATTTATTTATTAGATGTTTTCCATTATAATTTATTGGAAATTATCCTTGACATATGTTTACGATGGAGTGTTTTAATTTTTACCATATTTAGCTAGATTCATTGATGATATCACGTTATATCAAGCCTCATTGTTCATGTTTATGAGTTGCATTATTTTTATCCCCCAGTGACATTACTATTTGCTAAAATGTATAACATTATTCATTTTATTTCTTTACTAGGCATTATAGCTCACCACTTTCTTATGTATTTCCCTTGGTTATCAGATGTAATTTTAAGTGCAAGCAAGATAAGGATGTTTTCAATGAAGATGATGGTTTTTATTTTTTACGATTATTATATATATACCAAATTAAAAAAAGCAACAAAACTACTCTATCTTTCTGGTTTTATTTTGTGCAACCTTAAGTACTAAATCATGAATTACTATTTAATTATGATAATTCTTATCATATAGTGAGTGGATTTGTTTAACGTGGATATTTATAGAATGAGGTCATGTTATTATGATATAGGAATTTAATTTTTAAACTTCATATTATGAATAAACATAAATGAAAATGGTAATCTAACGTGTCTTTCACTTATTGTCAAGCACTTAATTGTAATATTAAAAAGTTAATCTAATGCTGGCCTTATTGTGACCTAGTTAATCTCATGTAGTGATAGGGAATATTGATTTATTCAAAACACATAGTGAATTTAATATTACATAAGATTTTATCTTTATGGTTTAATGACACACAACTCCACATTATTTTCATATAGCCTCATTCTCTAGTATTTTAATATTGAATAAAAATATAGAAGAATCTATTCCTATAAAAATTTATTCCCTCATTATTTAACCTAAAACAACACTTGGAGTTTCCTTTTAATTAAATATATATTTTCATATATATAATATAATTATAAACCACTTAAATTACCCAAATTATTGGTTATTACACATTGATATTCAATAAAAATGAATTTAAAATGCATGGTAATGGGAAATTAAATTCATAGTATTAATGAAAAATAGAATTCATGAAATTAATACATTTTTTATTTATGAAAAGAATATTCCTAAAATAAAAAAAATGATATACATTAAAAAAAATTAATTTTAATGTAAAATATATGAAAATGTGTTTTCAATCATAGAGACTATTTTTCTAGTGTATATTCAGTTTATAGATGTGGGAATCATATGTAGTTATTTTTATAGATTGTAGATTTATTTGAAGGATGGTTTTTGTGGGATAACAATGTGGATAATCCTATAGTAGGGAGAATTATACTATTAATTGGAAAATTGACCCTCCCATCAGGTGGTCAATGATCAATACTTGAGTTATAGAAAGGTAATGTATTATCGATATGTTTATGTGGATTATTTTACAATGGGAGTGAGAGGTATGATGAATCATATATGATTTCAAGACCATACCAGAACCAAAGATTAATTTGGAGAGTAATTACTAATAGTTCATTCTATAGATGATATGTGGGTATGTAATGGTTAATTATATAGAATAAACTTTTTTTCTCCTTAAATATTTTCTATGGGAGGAATAGTGTTGTGTATCATGAGTTGATGATGTGGTTTGGTGGTCTTTATTATTTGGATGTATCCTATGGAAGATAAAATTAGAACTTTTACACATAATTGGGTATTAAGGCATGATTTTTTTTCCATTTTATACTTCATTCAGATGGGGTTTTATGAATGTAAAATGACACATTATGATTTATTTAAGAATACTGGTTAGGATTGATTTAGTATAAATATAAAATATATGTTGTGGAAACCCAAAATTATTATACAAAGATATCAAATATTAATAGGTGAAAATTAATTACATTTCAAAAATATATGCCCAAGGACCCGAATGGTATACAATCACATGAGATTAAATACACTATTTTATTATTTATCAAATGAACTTTAATATCTCCCATAATGATCTCCCCCTTTGGTACTATTCAAAAAAGATAGCCTATATAAAACATTCTTTATAACTTAATAAAGAAGTCATAAGAAATAGAGATAGTATATGATTAGTAAGGATAAACATGGGTAATATTTAAAAAAACAAGATCATTAGGGTTTTATAACTTGTTAATAACATAAGAAAAGCATACCCTTCACGTCAAATATCAAAATCTAATGTCGTGGAATAAATATTGGTAGATTATTAGACCTAAATCATCATGGAATCATATAACATGATCCATGAGAACATAATATTTACCTAAGTTATAGATAGGTGGAAGACACAAATGATTATAACATTGTGAACTTGTATAAATAGAAATCAGTTCACTAATTATGTTAAGAACAAGAAATTAGGCCCTCACATAAACTTCTATACATGCTACCAGGTCGATGCATAACTTTTGGGAGATAGAATTTTTCTCTAGTAATAACATTATGAACTTGTAATCTATTTCATTCATAACATTGTGAACATTTCATCAAGTTCATGTATAACATTTCTAGTATGAAATCATATTCACATATAAAATTTTCAACATGTTATTAGGTTCACAAATAAAATAATTAAGTTATGAGTTTTCAAACATCACCCAATTCATTGTAAATATATCTAGGTACCACCCATAACAAAATCCATACATCTGTGTGCCAAAAGATGATAATTTTTTTTCATTTCATAACCTGTGAAAAGTGAACTAGTTTCATAAAAATTCATTATAATACAACACATGTAAGGAAATAAGTTTTATAAAACTCATATCCCTCATAATCATTAACCATCCATAAAAAGAACAAACTTTATCATTGGATCATATTCACAATTAAAATTACAAAACATCAAAGGATGCCTTCTGAGATGGAGATTGGTATTTAAAGAAAACTAGCTTGTAATTTTTATTAAAGAAAATAAAAGTTCCCTGAAAAAAATATTTAAAACTATAAATTTATTAAATATTTCAATATTAAATTTTCTAAAAAAATAAAATTTATAAGTTAAAATGGAATATATAAAAATCATTTATAAAACATCAAAAAATATTTATTTATTTTAAAAAAATTACTAATAATTTCAAAAATATAATTGATATATATTTTCGAAAATAATTTTTGGAATATATATAGTAATATTAAAAACATCTAATGGTCATGATTATGTAGAAATATATTTATTCGATACATTTTAAAAAAAAAATTCACCTCCCATTTTCAGTAAAAGCCTAATGAGCCATTGTTTAAAAATGACTAGATAATTAATTTCAAAAAAAATTTAAAATTTTTAAAAAGTTCAATAATTACTTTAAATAAACATATAAGATCATTAAAACATTTATTTATTTATTTGAAAATATTTAAGTGGATGAAAAATAGTTTTTGACCGAAGTGTGAAATAACAAAAATTTTCGTTACGAAAATTATATTTGAATCATGCAAAAAGAAAGATTCGGAATAGAAGGGAAATTATGTATTCCTAATAAACCACCATAAAAGAATAAAATTATCAAGTTAAATTAGATATATATCATAATATTCCCTCATCGAATGCAAAAATATAAAAATACCTAATAAACTATGAGGTTATATCATTAAACCCTAACCAATTTTTAAAATTTAAATCGAAATAATCATAAAAGAAAAAAAAATTAATGAGACAAAAAATACTTTGAGAACAAATATATTCATGATTTTACTTATCATAGGAGCTATATATACACATCATTAAATAAGCTAGGTGCCTAATATAACCTATTTCTCAAAAAATATAATAAAATCACTTATCGCATTAGTGACTTTGAAACCGTCAACCCGCGAAAGATAGATCCTCAAATGGATATGTAAATAAAAATAATAATAATTATAATAATCATAAAATAATTTCTTTGGGATTATATACACCACATAAAATTAACCCATGGTGACTATGAAATTTTTCTCATAGAAAATAATAGTGAGATGGAAATCACATACCTTAAGTCCTGACTTCCATTTTACAAATTAAAACCTACTAAATAATAAATATAAGATTATTATAAATATATTATATAAACGCAAAAACACACACAAATATATATATGATATCATATATGATTTAATTTTAAAAATTTATAACTAATTTATTAATAATTCTTGTTAAAATCATATTTTGAGTAATAACGACTTCGTTTTTTTGTGTATGTTTTGAATATATTTTTTAGTCATCTCTCATTGATCATTGTTTCATATTTGTAATAATTTTAACCATGATATATTTATAATTTATTTCTAGTATATAATTTTTTTGAGTAATCAATTATTGTTCCAGATTGAAAATGAAATACACAATTCATGGGGACATTAGGCCAACAAATGCTTGAACGATGTTTCCATTTTTGAAAGGAATAAAATAAATAAAGTAAAATAATATATTATACTTATTGAATAATTTTTATATTATATTTTTACCATATAATAATGAAAATATTCCTTATTAATATCAATGAATTTTGTTAGTGGAAAATGAATCACATCACCTCTAAGATAATAGTCCACCATACCCACAAACGACATTATCATATCACCCACATAATGTAACGTAACAAGGTATATATGATATAATAAATCTAGAATTATATTTATATTAAATATATATATATATATATATTTAATATATCCTTATTTCTATTCATGTAAAAAAATGATAAACACATCACATCATTTCACTTTGCAGTAGTCTACTATACACACAGGTGACGTTTTTGTTTCCAGTAGGATGGAAATTTAGAAAGAATATATTCTATTATAATTATTTATTTAGAATAATATCATAAATATATCATATAAAAAATACAAACATCATTATATACATCTTTTTTGGTTGGTTGTGAGGAAGCAAATAACATCGGGTTGTGAGGCGATAGTCCACTGTACACATGAATGATGATTTCATATCCCATTTGATGGAAGCGTAGATTGATATAGGTTTTGAAATTAACATAATAACATCTATGTAAATATTATATTCTGGGTTTATTATTTTATAATATTTGGAAAATATTTGAAAGAGATTGAAGAAGAAGTATAAAAAAAACACATTGTTAAAAAGATTAACCCTTCTACAAACAACATCTTTAGGATTAAACAATAACCACCCTAGATTGGGTTTTTAATATCACTAGGTTATATGCTACATAGATATTAATTTAATTAATAAATTGGGATAGGTATAAAAAAATTGTTTTATAAGTGTGAATAGGTGGGGAGATGGGGTGGCCTTTTATATGTGAGGTTAGTTGCAGACATATATTTTTTGGAAGGAAAATCGAATACCAAATTTTTTCAAATTCCAAAAAGGCTCTAAAATAGGTAATTAAAAAACATTAGTGGTGATAATGTCTAAATATTTTCATCATGTGGGTGTTATAAAATATTCTAGGTCATTTTAATTATTTTCTTTTCAGTTTAACTCTCAGTAAAGCTGTTTTAACCTCAACTAAAGAAATTAATAATTACTAGTTATTCTAATAATTATATTCAAATATTAAGGCAAACTTATAATAAAATATAAATTATAATTATTCAACATATGAGATCTATTTTTTAAAATTAAAAAAACATAATTGGAAAATTTAATTTAAATTAATGTCACATACATGACAAATAAACAATTTTCCATGGAGACACGTTCTAAAGGATTAAACAAACATTATATCATGGATAAATATAGAATTTTTTATCATTTCCTAAATTATATAAATAGATATATAATTTAGTATTTTTTTTAAATCCATATTAAAAAAATTTATCTTTAAATTCTCTCAATGAAATATTTATTTTTAATAAAAAAAGTATTTTTTCTTATTTATTTGAAAATAAGTATTTAACTTGAAATTGATAAAATTTATACTATGATAATTTTAAAATTTATATTTCAAAAATTAAATTAAATTTTTAAACAATTTTTTTTAATTTTTTCAATTTTGATTAGTATTTTTTAACAAAAATCAATAATTCTTTTTATAAAAAAAGTAATTTTGAATTTCATAAAGGCTTCACCAAAAATTATGTACTTTAATATAAATATGTTATATATATATAAATCCATTATAATAAATATTTAGAAATTGAAAATTCCTATAGATGATGAAATGTTTAATGAATAGGTAATAATGGTCATGTATATATAATATAATTAATATTTTTTTGTGATATGTTAAAACTAAGTGTTCTTATAACACAAGATAAAATTTATGTTACGGTTAATGTAAAAAATTAAAGAAATTAAATTTGTTAAAATAAAAATTTTATAAAATTTATGGGTTTTACATTCTACACAAGAAAAAATGAAGTTTATCTATTAAATCCGTCACTTGGTCAAAAAAATGAATATAATTTTGTCTCATGGTATTTTTAGGTTCCCATATAGCTTCCTCAAGTTGGTGGATTCTACAATAAATAATGACTATGAGAGTGGTCATATTTCATAGATATTTCACTACAAGATTTATAATCTCTAATGGTTGTTCCTTATAAATAATATCATTCTCTAGTAGTACGACCTCTTATTTCTATACAAGTGATGGATCATGTATATACTTCTTTATTATCGTTACCTAGAACACATCGTGAATCCAAGATAGGATCAGTGGAAGAACGAAATGACATGATACAATCCTGATATGATCAATAATTTCAAAGATATAGGTGTACATAAGGATTAATTTTATCTTGTTTGTTCCATAGATAAATTAGTAAATAAACCTTCTCACCAACTTAATATTCTATATCACATCAAAAACTATCAACATAGATTTTCTAAGGAAATTTTTATACTCTTACATCTTTATGAATGGTTATAAGCTTCTATTATATTTCATCACTTATCTAAAGTCCCAAATGTTTCCTATCTATAGGTTCATTCCACTATGTCATAGTTCTCCACCTGTTTCCATAAATGGATTTATAAATAGCCATATAAATTCATTAGTAAATTATATTGTTGTATGATAACTCAATAAGAGGATGGTGTTGATCACAAATACATAGAAATATTTAGATAAAGATCTTTACATGGCCTCTAGGGTTTGAATTATTTTCCCAAAATAACTATTTTTTGGATGATTCCTAGTATTAAAATTTATCCCTCTATCTAGGTCCTATTATTGGCTTCCTCATAACATTGATGTAAATAACAGATACTAATAATTTATAATGTAATTTTGTTCTCAATATAAACATATGACAAACTTAATGTAAAATCTAGAAATCTAATATTGAAAGAAATATTCTATGATTGAAACGGAGTGTATTGAATTCATAATGTGATTAACTACAACCAATAATTACCTCAATAGAAAAGATAAGTTAAACCCTAAAAGTTATTAATACCATTAACCCTATTTCAAAAACTGTAATAGAATTTCTCTATGAATATATTTTCTAGTGAAACATATAGATAAAATTGGTTTACTTACATAATAGTATTTTAAAATATTTTTAATCTTCATAAACTAACTTTACATAAAATGCCAAAAAGAGTGTCAATGACACTAAACATATAGAAAACACAATACATCCATAAAACCATTATGATATCCATAAAATTTATGTTAATATCACATAAAATCATATAAGATTCAAAAATTTAGTTCACACATTATTTAATAAATAACATGTAATCTTATATGAAAATATTTCCATTATAATATTTGGTTTATACTAATACTAATATTATATAAAACGTGATTACATTATTTAATAATTCATGTAGAGGGAGATAATCAATTATAAATGTAAAATGCATGTTTATTAAAGGATCATCAATATAATTTTCATAGGGATCATTCATAATACAAAAAAAATTAGTATCCACAACTAAAGAGGAGAGGACAAGTGTTCCCTTATTTCCATGATTCTAATTAATCTATTATGATTTTATAATATATCCCTTTTTATTTTGTATTTTTTGGTTTTTGTAAATTATCATTAACATTAAGCCTTTTATTGACGAAATTTATTTTCATAATGATTAAACATATTTCACTAGAAGCACCTGAGGGTGGGCTGTTCATTCTATTGGTATTTCTCTATATTTTCATCATTAGCCAAATTCTTCCCATCACATTAGTATTCATCCCCTTGATGAACATTATTTCTAGAAATAAATCATTTAGTAGTTCATTTAAAATAATTTTCTCAATGTTTCCTTCCACACATCAATCATAAACAAAATATCATGTTTTATTCTCCATAGATTATAATATTTTCCATCAATTCTATATATATTTTCTAATCTAAAACATGTGATTGATGGGTAACTCAAATATATATTTCATGAATGATAAAAAATGAATGTTATCTTCATATCTGAAGATTTCTATTATGGATAGCTCCCATCAGAGACTTCTTTTTCAGTCACTGAATAATTGATCAACTTTACATTGAGGTTATATGGTAATACACTAGGATCACCTTCCATGTAGTGTAAAACATTACCCCTAGGTACCATAAAATTTAGAATATTTTATTTCAGCTCATGAAATTCCTTTTTCATTTTCATACAAAGAATAAGAGGGATGTAGGTATTGAAAAATAAACTCTTAAATCTATTCCACTCTATAGAGTCAATTTGATCACATTGTCATGTATTCTTGATAAGGGGAAACCATTGATTTTATTCTCCATACAAATGAAATAGATCCAAAATGACTTTCTCAATCTATTAATATTGGTGAATAGAATCTATATTTTTAGTGGTGTTGATCCATTTCTCAACAAATAGTGGGACAATAGAAGCACTAAAATAATGTGGAAATTTTCTCCTAAAGTATTCAATAGAATGTTTTTTTCATAATATTCTCATTTCGATAATTTATATGATTCTTACATTTAGAATTATCTATTATCATAGAAATTATATTTTGTATTTCCTCTTCATTATTATTTGGTATATCATGAGGGAAATCATTGCATCTTACTTCGCACTACGTATTAATATGGTTCCTTTAGGATGAAACCATTGAATGAATTTAATAACATAGTGTAAGAAATGATAATCATAGTGAGGAACCGCATAATTAAGAAAAATCACTGATATGATGTATAATTCATTAAACATTATTTTTAGTCTATGATATATTAGGATTAACATTAGTCATTCATGGTCAATATTCAAATAATAAGTGATGGTTTATAATGTTTTTGTGAATTTCCAAACCATATCCACTTGGATTATCGAACTAGATGTGTAGAAAAGCCCATTTTCATTCAGTCATTGAAGATAATTCCAATTTAATGTGACATTTTTTGTCTAATTACCCATATGAAACTATATTCTAGATTAACATGTACCTTTAATATCTAGACATGAATGTAATTTCTTGGATACCAATCACACTATAATTTAACAAAATTTTGAAAAATTTTCCGAAATATTGAACACTACATAGACAAATCCTTATACCAATCCCATGAAATATTCTTAGACATATCTAAAGGGATATCACTAACATTTTATTATCATATATTCAAAAATTAAACTAAACCATTCCTATATAACCAACAATTTTATCGTAAGATATTCAAATAGGAATATCACATATTTCTAGAAAAAGAGTTATTATATTTCATAAACACATGACCATGGACCAAATGGTTTAGTATATTTGGAGAATAGGAACACAATATTCTTATTTATTGAATGATTTTCAACAGATCCCTTGAAGATCATCCCCTTTCATACAATTCAAAAAACATACCCTATATAAAACATTTCTTCACAACATTGGAAAAGAAATGTAAGAAAGGGTGAGATCAGATTCTTAGTATGAGTAATCATGGGAAGTATATAAATATAACGCGAGTGAGAGGGTGTGAGAACATAAATATAACATATGAAAACCATACCCTATATAAAGAAAAATCAAATTTTTTTTACAAATAATAAATATTGGTAGTTTATAAAACATTAATCAAAATGGAATCGAATAAAATGAGCTATTAGAATATACCATTGTCATAAGACATTGATTCTTTTCATACAAAAAATTTCATGAAATTATGAACATGATTAAATATAAATTGGATCCTTCATTATGGAAACGACTTGAAATCAAGACATCACATAAACTTATAGGCATGCACGATAATATATATATTACCTTAAGATCATGAAATCCAAATCAATGAATAACACTATTAAAATATAATTAAGTTAATACATAACAATTTGAAATTTTTATTAGGTCACACATACCATTATGAATATGAAATAAGGATCACACGTAACATTTTGAACATGTAACAAAGTTCATGAATAACATATTTTCTTCAAAGTTATATACCTTTACTTATTAATTGAAAGAAGATATAGGTCCCAACTATTACATAATCCATATATATCCATTCCACATGATCATAAAACATCGATTATATCAAAACATGTGAAATGGAGACTATATTCATGAAAATATAATTATAGTATATCCCATGGAAAAAATCAGGATTCATAAAACTATTTTCATCATAAACATCAATTATCTAAAGAAATAATAATTATGGTGTCATTATATCATATCACCAATATAGATTGAGTAACATAAATAGATTATATCTTAGATGTAAAATGTTTTTATAAATTAATTCACCTGGAAAAATTATCGAGGAAAATATAATTACATTAAAAATCACCTTTTAAAAACTATGAAATTTATGAAATATATCAGAAATCATATTGTTTGAAAATACATTTGAAATCAAAAAAATTATTTAATAATCCATTTAAATAATTAATGAGGAAAATATCATTTCAATTATTAATATTACAAAATATTCAAAAAATATTAAGGGATTCTCTTCCATTGAAAATAAAATATTAAAAAAAGGAGGCGATAAAATATTGAGTTGTTATGATAGTGATAAATTCAATTTCTACAGTACATGTTATAATAAATATTCCCTTAAAATATTTCAGTAAAATAAAAAATGGATTTATTCTGAAATAGAAATGAATATTTACTTAAATTTTCGAAAAAAAAATAAAAATAGGGTTAATATGAATTTAAATAATCCTATATGAATAATGATTTTTTAAGTAAATATTTTTATCAAACATGGATATTGAAGAAAAAAATATCAACTGAATAAAGAAATAATGTTGGTTTTATTTGAAAAATATATTTTTTTTAATCAAGATACATAAAGGTAAGAAAATGAATTTAATACATGAATTATTAATAAATGACTATACTCTAAGAAAATTAATTACTCTCTTGAGAAAATGTTATTAATATTCTATTATCTGAAGAATAAAAATAAAAACTCCTGATAAAGGAAGAGATAGTATCATAAAAAACTTAACACTTTTTAAAATTTCAATTATACAACCCATGAAAATATAATACTGTATGAACACAATATATCACGAAAAAAAATAAATTAATGGTATAAAATTTCAAAGGTTCTTTGTATACATCTCGTATAAGATGGTGGATTCATAACATTAATTAGGTCACAATGAAACCAATTGAGACTAAAATCGTTTGCCATATTGGAAAATTGATGTTTTAAAACCCAATGATATATAAATAATAAAATTGATATTTAAATCGAAATAATTATCATGATAATAATAAAATAATAATTTCATGGAATTTATATACACTATATTAAATAAACACATGGTAAATATAGAATTTGTCTCACTCAAAAGAAAAATTATACAGAAATCACATTCCTTAGTTCTTGACCTCCTTAATACCCATTCTATCCTCTAGTATAATTAAATTTTTTTTTTAAATATATTAAAAAACCATACATACCTATCATAACATATATTATTTTATTATGATCTTTTATTTCTAGTTTATTAATAATTCATTGTTATAATCTTGGTTTAAGTAATAATTGATACGTTTTTACGGTATGTTTTTATTTGGTATTTCTGATCATATTAATTAGATTATTTTTCCATAATATACATAATTTTAAAAGTAATTTTAATATAATATATATTTAGTATATATGAACTTTGATTAATATATACAACATAGAGATAAAAAATTCAGTACACCATTCATGGAGATGATAATCTATATGTATACAGGAACTCTATTTCTATTTTTGTAATGATTTGAAATAATTAATGGTAAATAATATATTAACATTGAATAATAATTCATATGTTATTTTATTAAAATATATTCCATAAATTTACCCTTATTATACTCTACGAAATGTGTTCATGAAAAACAAATCGCATCACTTCATGAGGTGGTAGTTCACCATTCACAAGAACAAAATTATCACTCCCCCCCCAGAATGGAATGTAAGAAGATATATGTGATAAAATATTTAAAAAATAATAAATAAATTAAATTACCATATATATTCATTTAATCTTTCCTTATTAACATCTAATTAAAACCAAAATAAAGAATATTTATATCGATTCGCAAGTCGGTATTCCGACATACAAATGAGTGAAATTATTTTTTTCTAGAGGGTTGGATGGTAAGATAGTATAAGTGACCTTATAATTTAAAATTAATAATAATATAAAAAAATTCAAATATAAACATTAAATAAAATACTATGTTGATACATGAGAGTTGATGATGAGAAAATGAATAACATTAGTTCGGGAGGCGATTGTGCACTATACACGTGAATGATGATTTTTTATCCTATTTTAGGGAAGTGGATATGGATATATGATATTTAATTACATAATAAAATATAGATATATATTAGATATTTTTTTTACTATATTTTCATATTTGTAAAATATTTTAAAGAGTTAAAAGAAGAAGGAAAATAAGAATTAATAGTTAAAAACATTACCTCTTATTCAGAAAACCAATATTGGTTTAACTTAAATACTGCCTAGATTGTGTTTATGATCTCCAAAATGGCCTACATGATTTTTTTATCTGGTTAATTATTATGTTTTAGTATGTATTGTATGAGAAAAATTGTTTTAGAAGTGTGAATATGAGTGGAGAGTGGATGTCATATTATAAGTTAGGTGAGTGGCATTTATTTAATGTTTGAAAATAAAAAGTTGTACATTTATTTTATATGAAAAATGATAATATATTTTCCATTATATAATTCAAGAGGATACATGGTCAAAATATTCCCATTAATTTTGTGTTGGAAAAGTTTCTAGGTCATTTTACCACTTATTATTTAAGAATAACCAAATATATACCAATTTAAACTTTAACCATGATAAATAATTTTTAATATTATTACAAATAATTATATTAAAAAAGTTATTGTAAATTATTATATAATATAAATTATCTTTATTAAAAACATTTAATCCAATTTTTAAAATTTTATTCATAGAACTAGAAAATATTAATTTAAAAGTAATCCCATGGATGTGATGAAAAAACTATTTTCCAAAGAGAAAATGATAAAAGGTTTTAATAAAATTATAGAAGTATTCAATATTAAATTGATTGTAACATCCTAAATTTTATTAATAGATATATTTTTTTACTATTTTTAATTTAATCCAATATTAAAATAAAATTTATCATGTAAATTCTTTGAATGGGAGGCGATTTTTTAATAAAAACCATTATTTATCACTATTTATGTAATAATTTGACATCTCACAAAAAAAAAAAAAATTCAACATTAGATAATTTTTTCATTTATATTTCAAAAAAATTATTCATTTTTTCAAATAATTTTTTGATCCTTTCAAAATATTACTTATAATATTTTTTTCTCAAAATACGATAAATAATATTATTTTGAGATAATTGTACTTTCAAAACATAAAAATATATTACCACAAATTAATTACTTTTTTGAAAATATGTTTTATTTATATATATGAATTACACATAATATTTAAAATCTTTTTATTCATATCCATTATTCCCTGTTTAACTGTTAGGAAATAATGTTTTTATTTAAATTATAAAATTAATAGTTTGTTTGTGTTCCTTAAAACATATTTTTAAATGTAATGTAATCTAAAATTAGTGGTTATTATAATAAAATATATAAATTAAATTAAATTTCATAAGAAATGTATTTAATATAATCTCATGGTGTCACATATATGACTAGTAATAATTGAAAAAGGTCAATGAATTGGATTCTAAAAGTGATATCAAGTATTGAGGGATAATCTTATATACTTCTTGGGGACGATAATCCATATATTTTGAAATCTGTAATGACCCAAATTTTTATTAGTGAATTAATTTTAAGGAATTATAATTTCTTGTTATAGATTAGGTGATGTTTGGAAAAAATTTATTCTAATTATATTTCTCATTTTTTAACATTTATAAGAGATGTTTTTTAAGAATTATTGATTGTTTTAATGGATTTTGGGTGTTAGTTTTGTGAGTTTTCCTATGGTGAAGGATTTAATTTTTGATTCATGTTAAAGGTCATACAATAATATGATGTTTCACATCATTGTTTTGATGAATTTTATATGTTGGGGTGGACCATGGAATGGTACAATTCAATTTTAGGGGTTTTATGGGTGCGAATAATAAATCATTTCTTATCAGGGGTGATATGGAATCAAAAAGGGCTGTTTAAGATTATATTATATAGTTATGGTAGACATATCTATAGACTGAGTAATTAAACCATGATGTCTTCTTAATATGTAAGTTTCATTCCACGTCCTTTGGGGAATTAAATTGTGAATAACATTATTGAGTTTTCTAATTCATCCTCTAAGAGATAAATTTCTCTTTAAAGCCTTAGTTCATTCCAAAGAGGGGTTGTCCTGACTTATTGACCCTATTTTAGGGATAGTATTGTTTCTACACCCATTTTTATAATCTAAAATAAAACTAATAAGGAGTAACATTTCACCGTGACCCATTTGGGTCATTCCCCAATTAACCCCTATCTATTTTTAGATGTTGAATGTATTTTATTTTAGGGTATTACCCTTCATTATTTAGTCATGTAGGTTCTCAAGAGATCAAATTTGGTTGACAGTATCTATCATTGTATCTTCCCATTAACATCCGTCAATTTTATTAGTTTTTGATTGTAGGTTGATTCATTTTGATTATTACATGTAGTACGCAACTTCCAATCTATTTCAATTATTTATTCTTTAACTAATTTTTGATGGTTTAATCTATGGATTTATAGATGGTTCCAATGAATCATGTTGGAAAATTCTTAAAATTAATGTATTTATGTTATAGTGGATTAAGAATTCTTATAGAGGATAACTATCTCTTATTTCCCACGCTTTTGACAGAGGTATTTTAGTAACGAGTTTTTATATGTGTTCCACTAATTTTTTTAATGTATTGATATTTATGTTCTATTTCATGATGTTTTTGGTTCAATATGTTCCAAAGGAATAAAATTTTACTTCTACATATCATTTTTCATGGTTGTTAGGTCTTAATAAATATTTTTTAGTTTTCAATGTATATTGACTATATAATTAAATTGGATAATTAATTATTGATTTATATAATAGGTTGTTTCGATAATATGTTGGTCCCTATATCATTGTTCTTCTTGGTTTGGGTTTTTAAGGAGTCAGGTGAGAATGGATTATGGATTATAACTCCATTTTAATGGTAGATTGTCACTTAAATAACTGAACATATGTGATGAATTCATATATGTTACATAATTTTTTTGATAGATTTTAGGATATAGGATAATATTAATGGGTGTGGTGAATACTAAAATTTGGGATAGTCATAGGCTAATTGTTTTAGCAGTAAGATGTGTATAGGTTATTCCACCAAGGTATTTATTGATTAATTTTATTAAATAATCATAATGTGATTAGATAGTGTAGGAAATTTGATGCATATGGTATGACCTGAAGGGGGAATATGAGTGCTATTAAGGTGATATCAGTGATTGTGGTTGATGATATATATTTCTAAGAGACCCTATGGGTTATTTCATAGCCTAAGTTGAAAAATGATTTCATTTAACTTGGTGTTATCGACAGTTTATCTCAGGAGTTGAGTATGGAATAATATCCCATGATCGTTAGTGTATTAGCAGTTTATCTTGTCTGGATATGGATGTTGGGAACGGATAGGGAAGGTTATATAGAGGGATATGTGATATTCGCTAGGAGAGAGCAAGGCATAGACTTTTGGGTAACTGAGATATAGGGTATATGTATTTTCAACCACTTATTCTGTATTAAATATATGCACATTATCTGTATAGATATATATGAGTATTTTGTTTGGAGACTAATGGACCATGATGTAGTAGTATATCCCCATATACTCATTCCTTTTGTGTTTTTGGAGGACCAGGGTAGAGTAATATTACCCATGGTTTCTCAATTATCTGGGTTTCATATTTTCATAACTTTCATAGATTAATTACTTGTATATAATAATTATAATGATGAGGTATTTGGGGATGTGATTTGACATAGACATGGGAGTTAGCGTTTCATGATTATATATCCTATTTTTCTATCTTTATTGAGTGATGAGATAATCATGATAACATGATAGGAACATAGATTAATTTGTGCACTCGTGTTTGGTTTTCTTCTTTTAACTAATGAGATTCACAAGGAATCGAGTTTGGCATTGTATGTCCTTTTCACTGAATTGGATTCTTATACTCTTAGGTCTGGATTTTCATTCCATGCCCATAATGAAATTTCTATATGACTAGAATTCGATCATTTTTTCTTCCCTTTACAGGATTCCTATGGTCTACGCATAGAGATATCTCTTATTTCACTAAATGATATTCCTATGATATGTGGATATGATAGATGTATTACATGCACTAGACAATGTAGGAGGGATATGTTTTATAATAAAATAGGTATCACTTGATGTCCTGATATGATTTCATTCATGTTATATATTTATTCTTGATTTATTTTGTTATACATAAATACAATATATATGTATGCATATAAAAGGGATAAATTTTTGGAACCCTATATAGTTTTTACTCACTTGTTATATGGGTACCTTAGTTCATGCACAAACTGTATATTTTTATTTCTTGTGATATGTTGAAAATGATATTCATCTAGAGAAACTCTATAGAATTTGAGAGGTAGGTGTGATGAGGGAATCGAGTTATTTATTATTTTTTCATTTTGTATTTTATCATTCATTAGTTAATTGTTTTATTTGATAAATGGGATGACTTTCATGTAATATTTTGTAAGAAACAAGGTGACATATTATTATAGCATATGAAAATTTTATTATTTTTCATTGGATGTTAGGTATGATTATTCATTTTAACTCTAATGTTTTATATAATGAATGTTTTATTGGTATATATTATACGTGATAGTACATAAATTAATCCCCAATAACATTATTCATATACTATTTACACTTTTAATTTTTTTTCTTATTGGGGCATACCTAAGGACATTTGTAAATTTATATTAGGTTGGCTGTTGGGTTCAAGGATTGCATTCATATTTTTGGATAGTTACATTATTGGTAAATTTATAACTAATTTATATTTATATAATAAATGATTTTTATCTTAAAAAATTCCTGAACAATTTATATTATTATTTTTGGGATTATTATTTTATTTGGGTGCATAATATTTAAATTCATTTAGTTACTATTAATAATTTAGGATGAATTTATATTAAAAATTTCAAGGAGAAAGTCACACTACGATCCTAATTGATCATCTTTTCCCCATATTTTTTAATCTCACTTATCTCACTAAAATATATTCAATTTCCCTATTCATAAAAAATATTAAACAACCTATTGAATCATATCTCATCATATTAGGGTTAACTATTTTCTATGGTGTTTTTTGTGAGAAAATATATTCATGAGTTTCATTATAGTTTAATAACCCTATGAGGTTAAATGATTGATCTTAATTATTGATAAGGGTGTTCAATTATATTGTGATATAATTCCATGAAAATATTTCTCTAATTAGCTGAGAATTTATTTATCCAGCTACATGGAAATAATTCATATCAACTGGAGTTCGTACATGTTTTTCTTATAGGAGCTTGTTCCTATTGCTCATCTCAATGTAGGGTTTTAACTATATTATTATTATGTCTTTATTTATTTGATCCTACACCCTGAACAGTGGTATCAAAAAAATTCAAGTTAGGTTTTTTCTTCTAAACATGAATATTCATTTGAGTTAATTCTTTAATGAAGAATCATTATATATAATTTATAACAAACTAATAAAAAATTTATAAAAAGACACATTTCTAAATAAAAAATATCTAAAATAATTTTTTCAATATAGAAGATGTTATATGTTATGTATGTTAGACAAAAAATAAATTATTAAAATTATGTATCATTTATTTATGAGGTTTGTACGAGAATAATTGAGATTTAATACTATTGATCATATTACTTTGTTTAACTCTACGTTATTTATAAAAGTCCCATAAATCATGAAGCACATCAAAGATACTACTGATATTAGTGATTTGGGATACCCCGTACTTTAATAATTAATGAATAGAATTTTTTTTAGTATAATAGGTCATCAGACATAGGTTTTTTCATTCATAAAAGAACATGTAAAAAGATTAATTAGAAATCTATAATATTTTTTTTCTCGTAATTGAGGTTATATATATTATGATGTTTTCTTATGAAATAGAGTGAAACATTAAATTGGATTATCAATAATATTCAAACTAGAATACGAAAATGAATTATGAAGTGATTTCATAAAAACAATTTTATTTAGAGTTATGTAAATTGATTGGGAACAATTTTATATATTCATAAAATTAGGGTTTTTAATGACTATGTGATTTATTATATTGTATCATATTATATATGTACCTCCAAACAATATTTTTTTCTTATTTTAGTATTTTAATCAAAAACATGAATTTGGTGAATTAATGGGAGATTAAAATTTATTATAGTGGATATATACAATTTTTTAAATTTTATAAAGTAATCATATTATTGGATAGTTTAAATATCTTGATATTACTAAAAAATCAATTCATTATGTTCATTGGATAAATAGGGATAAAACATATTTCACGATCCTGGGAATGTTTATAACCACAAAAGGATATTTATTTGTAATAAAATTAAAATTGTCGGCTTATTTGTCTTTTTTGATAGTCCATTGATAAGGAAGGATAAATATTTTTATCTTTAAAAAAATTGTTTTAACGTAGTCATGAAATTGGAGGACTGGGTATATGGGAAGGAAAAGACACATACATTCATGTAATTTATGTTTTAATAGTGCACAATTATACGAAATATAAACTATAATATTTTTTTCGTTAAATTAGTCCCAAAATCATTATTGATTTATTATATATTATATTTTTAGGGTAATTTTATCTTATAAGTCATCATATTTCATATTTTATTAAAATAAATTCATAAGCACTCCAATATAAAAAATATTTTTAATTTTAAATATTAAATATTTTCAAATAATATTAATGTCCATTATTTCAATATTTCTTTTTATTAAATTAACGTTTATGTGTTAATTTTATAAAAAAATCAATTTTAATGAATTTTTACAATTTAAGACATGTCATGATATAACCATATACAACCAATTTTTAGCAACTAAGGTAATAACATGTTAAGTACCAATGAAATTTAGGATGTATAAAACTTCAACTATTTTGTATTCTAAATATAAATATTATTTATAAACTTTTCAATACTTAAATTATTTGACTTAATGTTGTTAAATTAATTATTGTATTCATCCATATAATTTAATTTTGAATAAAGAGGATTATGAATGGAAAATACCCATGATCAATATAGAATTGAATAAATAGGTTATTATTGGAATTATAATCATTTCTTTATAAAATAATTAATTAAATCAATTACTAAATATTAAATAACATTATATATATATATAAATATTATATTTTAATATTATACATATAATATTTTATGTTTTATTAAATGAAAATATTTTCGATAGGAGAACCTATATTGAACACATAATAGTTTTTTAGGGGTGTCCAATTGAGTTATCCCAATATAAACAACATTATATTTCATCAATAGACTGTGGGTGAATTTGGAAGAGAACACGGATAACATCATGGTTAATTCAACTTCATTGGTGCCCATGGGTTTCAATGAAGTAGAAATAACCTCTAATTGAATTTTCTCTGAAGAATTCATCATATTCTCATGACTTTTTTTGAAACCCCACAGTAATGTGGTCATGGATTCCCCATTATGTAATCAAGGCTCCTCAAAAGATACCCTTTGATACATTCTAGCGATTTATGAGGCTCAACACAAAACATTGATAATAAAATAGAGTATAGTATCTTTGGGAAAATATATTAAATGATGATGTGTTAAAAATTTGTCATTCCCTGACCCCAGTTACCCAGAGTTGGGGCATTATTACATAACATTTTCATGATCACAAAAGATCAAGTCTCAAAAGAAAGATTAGTTTAGTAGCCCTAGAATCACTAGATACATTCATAAAGTTAACATTACATCATAAAATGAAAACTACAACAACATAGTCTCCATAGTCCACACTCATATGCTCTCATACTATCCCTTCAGGTCATTCATAAAATACATCCTCACATCCTGGAAAAAATAAAACAAAGAAAGGGGCGAGCTCAGATGCTCAGCAAGAATAACAATATAGCGGAAACTTTCATAAATAAGCCTAAACATTTAAGGCAATTTATAACTAAAAAAGTCTTTAAAACATTAAATTTAGAATAATATAGCAGAAATAAAATGAAATAATTCCATTTACTTATTCACATGGATATTCTACTAATCGAATAATCAGATGCACTATACATAACAACATTCATAATGATGGAATGCATAATGCCATCTTATCATAACCACATAGTCAAGGCCTTGTGCCAAGACTACATATAAAATTTTTCCAAGGCCTTGTTCCAAGACACTAGTTTGTCTCTTGAGATCTACCGATGAATCTATGAGCAATAGAGAGATCCACCCGTCACCTACTAAGTCCAATGCATTCCTCATATGAAAATATTGAAACATAACATAAACATTCATATCAAAACTAGCATATGAAATCTCAATACTTTATCCACAAAACATGAATGGTATAAAAATATCACGTCCACAGTTAAGCATAATCCATTCAATACAATATGGAATATTGTATTGTAACAGATTAATCTCAATCGAGAATAATGAAGGATATTGACATAGATGAAAATAATTATCAAAACTATTTGAGAGAAATATCTATATTTTTCATGAAAACATTTAATGGTCGCATAATTATAAAATAAAACATTTAATTTGAAAATATTCTTTTAAGATTGTAAAGGAAGCTTTGATGATTTTATAAGGGTGGAAAATAGCCGCAACCACTGTATATGTTAAAAAAGACATTCTTACATTAATTCTGTCAAAATGGTTAAAAAGGACCTGGTTTGGAAAATGACTGAAAGATTCCTTTATAAATGTCTTATAAAAAGTAAACAATTTTATAAATGAATTTAACCCATAATCTGTAAAAAAGTAATAATGATTTGAAATACATTTTTATGAAACATGGATGTTGATGATAAAAAGGTCCTAGTAGATAATTACGTATAAACAACCTCAGATAATGAAGAGATTGTGAAATAAACTCCTACCTTGTAATTTTACTTGGTTGAGAGTAGAATAACCTCCGGTATAATTGTGAAATAATTTTTATTAAATTATAATAGAATTATATACATTAATATTATATCACATATGATCTTTTAACATTGCTTTGTTTATAAAACCATAGTATTATCATCATTTTGGATATTAACTTACTCGTTTTATTTTATATGTTTTGATACATAAGTCGTGCTTTTTATGAATAGGTTTTATCTTATTCATATACGGGATGATATCAAGTCCCTAAACATTATTTTTAATCATCAAATGAGAATTAGAGTTACATGTATACGATGGGGAATGAATCTCATCGCGTTACTAGAGACGGTAGTCCGTACGTACGGACACGAGACAATATCATTCTTTTGATTTTAAAATAATATATAAATGGATGGTATATAATATATAAAGAATAATTATCATGTTATATTTATTATTTAAATCAATTACACATCATTATCATACCCATAAAAATAATAATGTTTTGAATAACAATTACCCCACGACGTGGAGATGGTAAGCCGTACGCACGCACGTATGGTCACATGTCATTCAAAGGATGGAAAGAATAATGAATATGGATGTACCATATTTATAATAACATCATTGAATATTTATGATACTGGATTTATTATTTTATAATGTAAATAAAAAAAAAGAAGTAGTTGAAGAAGAAAGGAACTTGAATTGGGGGATGTTGAAAGAATTTTTGCGCTGGGCTTGGCCGATCCAAAAGGCTTTGAAGGTGTGAATTAAAGGGAAGTGGAAGTACCATTTTATAAGAGGGGTGAGGGGAACCTTTGGAAAAGCTAGAAATATTTTATATAAAAAATTCATAATCGGTTTCTAATGGATCCAAAGTACATTATTTAAATTTTAAGGTGGTTATGGGTCGAAATACTATCAAACAATAGATTTTAGACTTGTTTGGGTCACTATATTAACCTTATAATTTATATTTATATCTTCGTTAATAGTTTGACATTTACCATATCTCTTTGTATTTTTATATTATATAGTTAATAAACATACTATATACCTCCAAGTGACCACCATGTTGTCCATTAATGATAAACCTTTATTTATATAATTATTTTGGATGAACCGTAGATTTTTTGGAATATAATAGCAATTAATAATATAATATTTGTTTTAAGAACCGTTTTATGTCAATTTTGACACTCTTGGGTATTTTGTTTTTGATAATTTTATAATAGCATTATTACTTCGAAATTTTTTTTATAACCAATATTAATATGTCAAATTAACCTTTAAAATTAGTGTAATTCTTAAAAAGTCTCAAATTACATTTATTTTGATATTTATAATATCATTTATTTTAATATTTCATTACATAGGTAATTACTACCTCACCATTGTGTCATAAATAAATTAAATTATTTATTGTCTAAAAATGATAAACAAAAAAAGATTATGTAGGAAATTATTTTAACTTTATAATGAATTTTTATAATAGAATTTATCTTATTTATAACTCTATATTAAAAATGTTTTAGGTATTAATCATTGATTTTAATGCTTTTAACTCTTCTTTGTATTAAATAATAATAAATGTTCTAATCTAATCCAAGTGGACCTGAATGATTTTTTTTATTCCTAAGGCTGTTTTTGGTCGAGATACACTTATCCAATAGAATTAGGACATGTGTTAGGGTAATATTAATATCATATTTACCGTTAATTACCCTATTTACTTTTAACCGTCGAAAATAAAAGTAAAAAGTTACTATTCACCAAAAATTATTTTTATCTTATTGAACGACATTTTAATCCTTGTAATTAACCATATATCTTGGATTTTCAAAATTCCACTCACAGAAGCGGTAAAATTATGTTTTATGTGAGTTTCCAAATTCTCTTAGGAGGTGGGTAAAAGACGGTGAAAAGTTCAATAAAATTTTTATATATCTAAAATTATTCTAAACTAACTTTATTGAATTTCATTGAAATTGTATAGGTATTATGTATCTATATTGACTTTAATTAAATTTATATAAAATAATTAATTATTTAAATTAATATTCCGTTTTAAACTATAACTCAATGATTTTCACAATTCATCAAAAATAAAATCTTTTAAGAAAAATACAAAAAATTCACCCTATGTTAATTTAGATATTCCGAATTCAAAAATTAAGTCCATTGTGAATGATAAAATATATAATATTTCGAAATGTCAGTATTACTATTCATAATGGCTAGTTTGATTGGTTATAGTGAGTGTTATAAATTGATGTTCCGTACAACACGTGCTACTATATTATTCAAAGATAAGCATACCGTGGAAGCTTGAGGTGTTACATTCTCCCCTCCTTCAAATAATTTCTTCCCCAAAATTTATAGAATACTACCTCATGAAAAGACTTGGGTGGTTCTCCATCATAAGTTCTTCGGGTTCCCACATTTCCTCTTCCATCTTATTAGTTCCCCATAGAACTTTTACCAGATGAGTCATCCGGTTTCTCAGAACTTATTCTCTTGTATCAAGAATCATGACGGGCTCTTCGTAATAAGATGGATCAGGTTACAGTTCGAATCCCTCGTAAGTGAGTACATGAATTGGGTCAGGCATGTATTTTCTCAATAGTGATATGTGGAAATCATCATGAACTTTGGAGAGACTTGGCGACATTTCCAAACAGTAAGCTGGATCCCCAATTCATTCTAGAATTTAGAAAGCTTTTATGTACCTTGGAAACTATTTACCATTCTTACTGATATGTATAACTCCGTTCCATAGAGATACCTTCATGAAAATATGATATGTTACCTAAAATTATGAATAATTCCGTTGGTTATAGGCGTAGCCCTTTTTCCTACTTTGAGCTGCTTTGATGTGGTTTTGGATTACATTTACCTTTTCCATCATTTCCTCCACCAGTTCTGGGCCTACAAGTTTTCTTTCACCAATGTCATCCCAACAGGTTGGTGTGCGACATCTCTTTCCATATAATGCTTCATATGGTTCCATCTGAATACTTGAATGGAAGCTATTGTTATAGGAACATTCCACCATAGGTAAATATTGATCCCACATACCCTGAAAGTGAAGTGAGCATGATCTAAACATGTCTTCTAAGGTTTGAATAGTATATTCTGATTTTCTGTCAGTTTAGTGGTGGTAGGAAGTGCACAAATGATGTTCAGTATCCAGGTCCTTCTGACAAATTTTCCAGAATCATGAAGTAAAATGTGGATCATGATCAGAAACAATCGATATGGGTAATCCATGAATTCTCACAACTTCATTCATATATAGTCTTACTAGACCTTCAAGAGCAAAATCTTTATTTATAGAAAGAAAATGTGTTGACTTGGTAAGACAATCAATAATGAAACATATTGCATCGTTCCTTCTAGGAGTCTTTGGAAGTCCCATGACAATGTCCATACTGATATTATCCCATTTCCACTAAGGAATGGGAAGAGGTTGCATGACTCCTCCAGGTTGTTTCCTTCAACCGTTCAATTTTTGACAAACCATAAATCGTGACACAAAATCAGCAATCTCTCTCTTTATGTTGTCCCACCAAAAATGTTCATTCAATACCTATACATTTTGGTTCTCTCATGGTGTATATAGAAATTGGAACTATGAGCATCGTCCAAAATTTCTCTTTTTAGATCAGGTATATTGGGAACACAACGGCTCTTCCCAAATTTCAAAATTCCATCTTCATACACAATTTCACTCAATCTCCCATTATTCACAGCGTTAATATTCTTTTCAAACTCTTCATCATCGATCTGAGACCTCTTTATCCTTTCTAGTAATGATGCTTTGCCAACCATTTGAAAAATCATTGATCTTTTACCTTCCACGGATATTCTGTAATCCATATTTACTAGATCCATGTATATAGGATCCTTTTCAACTCTCATATTGTTCAAAAATTCATGATCCTTTCTACTCAAACCATATGCCACCTTATTTTCCTTCCTCGGGTGGTCGTGTATCATGAAATCATAATCCTTGAGTAGTTCAAGACATCGCCTTTTCCTCATGTTGAGTTCCTTCTGTGAGAAAATATACATCAAACACTTGTGATCATTATAAATCTCACATTTTTCACCATATAGATAATTTATCCATATCTTCAAAGAAAATATTACAACAGATAACTCAAGATCATGAGTAGGATATATTTTCTCATGAATTTTCAGTTGTTGTGATCCATAGACAATAACCTGTCATTCTGTATAAGGACACCACCAAGTCCATTATTCGATGCATCACTATAAATACCGAATTTCTCATTCCCTCGATGGTAGAGTCAATATAGAAGCATTGACTAATATTATCTTCTATTCTTCAAAACACTCTTCACACTCTTTTTCCCAAACAAATTTAACCCCTTTACGTGTGGCCTTCATTATTGGGTTAGCCAATCGGGAAATATTCTGGATGAAACGCCGATAATAACCTGCTAAACCAATAATAATGTGCACCTTAGTTATACTCGTTGGGGCTGGAAATTCTTGGATTGCCTTGGTCATAAAAGGATCAACAAATATTCCATCCTTAGAGACAATATGGTAAAGAAAAAAGATCTCATGATGCCAAAATTCACACTTGCTAAACTTCCCATATAATTCATGTCTTCTAAGAGTCTTAAGGATAATGTGCAAGTGATTTTCATGGACTTCATAACTTTTGATATATACCAAAATATCGTCAATAAATACCACTAAAAAATCATCGAGATATTCCTTGAAAACTCTGTTAATTAAATCCATGAAAACATAGGGTGCATCAGTCATCCCAAAACGCATTACTGTAAACTCATAATGCTCATACCTTGTTCGAAATGCTATCTTTGGGATGTCTTCCTTCTTCACACACAACTGATGGTATTCGGATCGAAGGTCAATCTTTGAAAATTATTGAGCTCCATGCAGTTGATGAAATAAATCATCAATGTGAGGTAGGGGATACTTTTTCATTACTATTATAGCATTGATTTACATGTAGTCAATACAATACCTCATGGATCCATATTTCTTCTTAACAAAATGGACAGGGGCTCCCCATGGAGAAACATTAGGTCGAATAAATCCTATTATTACTCAATTCCTCTAGTTATTTCTTTAGTTCAACTAATTCCACAGTGGCCATTCTATAAGGGGTCTTCGATATGGGACTTGATCCATGACTTAAATCAGTGGAATACTCAATTTCTTGTTCTGGAGGATGTCCAGGTAAATCATCTGAAAACACATAAACATACTCTCTCACAATAGGTACATGCTCTATTAGAACATTCATTTCCTTACCCACAGTTATTTCATTCTCTTAATTCCCAATAATTGAATTTAGTTGAGCTACTGGGAATGGATCTAGGTAAGAATCAAGAGGTGACGATTCTTCTCTAAAGATAAGGTGTTCTTTATCATAATCTTCAAACATTGTATCCTACTTCTTCTTACAATAAATCTTCAGATCATGGTCCGAAACCCAATCCATACCGAGGATTATATCAAACTCAGTCATAGGAATGATGATGAGATCAACAGATAAGGAACATTTATATGCCCTAATGGGAACAGATCCACAGAACATTGTAGCAATGATACTTCCTATATGAGTTTTAACTAACAACTCCTTTGTTAAATCAAATTGAAAATATCTACTTTTCTTTCAAAACTGGGTTGATATGAAAATGTGCGATGATCCAGAATCAGATAATTCAATTTCTAAACTTGAGAAACCATTAAATTACCTACCACCACGTCTTTCGGAGCTTCTACCTCAGCAGTAGTGATAACATAAGCTTGACCTTGACCCCATGGCCTTTTCTGAGTTAAGTTCCTCTGACGCTTTGGACATTCATTTTAATAATATCCCATATCCCTGCAGATGTAGCATTGAACATTGGTAGCTTCTTTTTTTACCCTTGTAATCATGAGCTTGGTGGCCTTTTACACCACACTTGTAACAGACTCTCATTCCTTTCCAACAAGTACCCGGGTGTTTCTTCCCACATTTACTGTAGGATGGAAAATATACTTTTCTCTTCTTCCCTTGATTTCCTTTTACATATTAATCTACAAATCTCTTCATCACTTGCTTTGCTTTAAACTCGTAAGACTTAGGGAATTATTTTTCTATCTTGATATCACATGTGACAATATCTTCGTACGATGAGAATGATTTTGATACTAATGCTCGATGAAGAAATGTTTTTAACCCATCAAAGAAATGATCAATCTTACATATTGGGTTACGTATATAATCTTTAATATACCTTGATAACCTTGTAATGTTAGCCTCATACTTTGTGGCATTCTCATCCTCATTTTGTCTCAGACTCAGAATTTTCCTTTCCATATCTGCTCGATGGTCACGAGAAAAGTATTCTTCTATGGAAATCGCTTTGAACTCCCTCCATTCCATATGTGATAATTCATCCTCTTCCATTGTGTTTTGAATCATTTACCACCATTGATCTACATCTCCAGTGAGGCGGTAAACTACCATGATAACATTTTCCCTTTCACTACTCCTCAAGGCATGGAATATTTTCTCTAAGGAATTTATCCATTTCTCAACTAATAGTGTATTTTTACTCCCATTGAATGTTGGTGGTTGTTTCCTCATGAAGTGATCTAACATTGATCCTCTATGATACAGATCAGGGTGCTCCATACGGGTATGTTTATTATTCATAACCTGAGTGAGGTGTCCTAGTATGATGATTAGCTGATCAACACCAGTTGCATCACCTGTTACCGAGATTCGGGGCACTATTACATAACATTGGCATGATAAAAAAAGATCAAGTCTCAAAATACCGATTTTTTTACTAGCCTTGGAATCACTAGATACATTAATAAAGTAGAAATTACATCATAAAATGAAAACAACAATAACATAGTCTCCATAGTCCACAATCATATCCCCTCACATTATCACTGCAACTCATTAATAAAATACTTCTTCACACCCTAAGAAAAATAAATCATTGAAAGGGGTGAGATCAGATTCTCGGTAAGGATAACAATATATCCGAAACATTCATAATTAAGAATAAACATTTAAGGAAAGGTATAACTAAAACAAAAGCCTTTTAAACTTGAACTTCAGCATAATATGGCAGAAATAATATGAAATAATTCCATTTACTTATTCACATGGATATTCTACTAATTGAATAATCACATGAAATACCAATAACCATGTTCATAATGATGAAATTCATAATGCCAGACTATCATAACCACATAGTCAAGGCCTTGCGCCAAGACTACACATAATATTTTTTCAAACCCATGTGCCAAGACACTATTTTGTCTCATGAGACCTACAAATGCACCGAGAAACTAAAAAGGCATCCTTCTGTCACTTATTAAGTCCAATACATTCCTCATATGAAAAGTTTGACACATAACATAAACATTTGTATTAAAACTAGCATACAAAATGTCAATAATTTATCCAAAAATCATGAATGGTATAAAAATAGCACATCCATAGTGAAACATAACTCATTCAATACAATATGGATGATTTTATTGTAACATATTAACCTCAATATAGAATAATGAAGGATATTGATATCGATAAAAATAATCATCAAACTTATTTGTGAGAAATATCTCTCTTTTTCTTGAAAAAATTTAAAAGTCACATAATTATAAAATAAAACAATTACTTTGAAAATATTCTTATAAGATTTTAAGGGAAGATTTGACAATTTTATAATAGAAAAAAATAGTCACACTCATTGTATAGGTTAAAAAGACATTCTTACATTAATTATGTCGAAAATGTTAAAAAGGACCTTTTTTGGAAATGACAGAAAAATTCCCTTATAAACTTCTTATAAAAAGTCAAAAAGGTTATACATGACATTAAACCACATTCCTTAAAATATTAATAATGAACTGAAATAAATTTTTATAAATCATGGATGTGGATAATAAAAAGGTCTGAGTAGATAATTACGTATACATAACATCAGATAATGAAGTGATTGTGAAATAAACCATTAACATGTACATTTCCTTGGTTGAGGGTAAGTTAACCTTTTATATAATGGTTAAAAAATTGTTTTTAAATTATTCAAGAATAATATTCATTAATATGATATCATATTTGATTTTTTAACATTTTTATGTTAATAATATCTTAGTATTATCATCGTTTCGGGTGTCAACTTACCCTTTTTCATTTATATGTTTTGTTACATATGTCATGTTTTTTTTGGAAAGGTTGTATCTTATTCCTATACAGGAAGATATCAAGTCCTTAAACATTATTTTTAATGATCAAATGAGAATTTTACGTGCAAGGATATGATAGGGAATGAATCTCATCGCATTCATGGAGATGGTAGTCCGTACGTACGCACGAGCGACAATATCATTATTTTGATATAAAAATAATATATAAATGGATGTTATATCATATATACAGAATAATTATCATGTTATATTTATTATATAAATCAATTACAATTCATTATCAAACCCATCAAAATAAAAATGTTTTGAATATCAATTACACCACGAAGTGGAGACAGTAAGTCTTACGTACGCATGTATGGTGAAATGTCATTCAAAGGATGTATAGAATAATGAATATGGATGTACCATATTTATAATAAAATCATAGTATAAATACGATACTGGAGTTATTATTTTAGAATGTAAATAACAAATAATGAAGATGTTGGAGAAGAAAGGAACATGAAAGAGGGTGGTGAAAACTTTACCTCTTCTTCAGGATCTTCCTTTTGATTTGATCAAAAGGGCTCCTTAGGTTGGATTTATGATCAAAATAAGGCCTCTATGTTGAAGTTAATGATGTTTAGGGAATATTTGGGAAGGGTTTGGCCAAGAAAAATGGTTTTGGAAGTGTGAATTAGAGTGAAGGGTAATTTCCTTTTTATAAGATGGGTGAGGGGCACCGTTGGAAAAGCTAGAAATATTATTTTATAATAAATTCATATTCAGTTTCTAATGCCTCAAATGTTAATTATTTAAAGGTTGAGATGGGGATGGATCAATATCCTTTCAAACAAAATATTTTATATAGGTTTTCGTCACTATATTAACCTTATCATTTATATTTAACTCTTAGTTAAATAGTTCGACATTTACCATGTCTCTTTGTATTTTTATATTATATAGTTAATAAACATACTATATACCTCCAAGATACCCCCAAGTGGTCCATTAATGATACAAAAATCATTATTTAAGTTCTTTTTCCGAACCTTATATTTTTAAGAATAGAATATCAATTAATAATATAATATTTGTTTTAAGAACTCTTTTATATCAATTTTGACACTATTGGGTATTTTGTTTTTGATAATTTCATAACACCATTATTACTTCGAAAAAAATTTATATAACCAATAATAATATTTCATATTAACCAATAATATTAGTGTAAGTTATAAAAAGTATCAAAATACATTTATTTTCATATTTATAATATCAATTAATTTAATATTTCATTAATTAGGTAAATACTACATCACCATTGTGTCATAAATAAATTAAATTATTTAACGTCCAAAAATAATAAATAAAATACCATTATGTAGGAAATCGTTTTATCTTTATAATAATTATTTATAATCTAATTTATCATATTTATAAACCTATATTAAAAAAGTTTTAGTTATTAAACATTGATTTTAACTCATTTAACTCTTCTTTGAATTAAATAATAATAAATGCCCAAATCTAATCCAAGTGGACCTAAATGATCATATATTTTTTTTAAGGTTGTTTTCGGTCTCTATACACTTGTCGAATATAATTATGACATGTGTTAGGGTAATATTAATATCATTTTTACCCTTAATTACCCTATTTACTTTTAACTGTGGTAAATTAAAGTAAAAAGTTAATATTCACCGAAAATTATTTTTATCTTATTGAACCAAATTTTACTCCATGATAATAAATGTGTCTCTGGAATTTTTAAAATTCCACTCACAGAAGCGGTAAAATTATGTTTTATGTGAATTTCCAAATTCTCCTAGGAGGTGGGGAAAAGGCTGTGAAAAAATCAATAAATTTTTTATATATCTAAAATTTTTCTAAACTAACTCCGGTGAATTTCATTGAACATATATAGTTATTATATATCTATTATGACCATAATTAAATATTTATAAAATAAAAAATTATTTAAATAAAAATTCAGTTTCAAACTGTAACTCAGTGTTTTTCACTATTCATCAAAAATTGAATGTTTTCAGAAAAAATACCAAAATTGCACCCTAATCTAATTTCGAAAATCAGAAACCAAAAATGAAATCCATTTTGAAAGATAAAATTTATATAATTTCAAAATGTGGGTATTATTATTCATAACGGCTAGTTCGATTGGTTGTGGTGTGTGTTTGAACTCGAAGTTGTGTATAACACATGCTATTGAATTATTCAAAGAGAAGCGTATCATGGAAGCCTGGGGTGTTACAAAATTCACCTATATGATTTTTTTTCCAATTAACAAATATATATTGAGCACATTATTTACATTAAACAAAAATAAATAAAAATTTATATTACTTTCACATTTCATTTAAAAATTATTAGTGGATGGGGATGAAATAAATGTTTATTAGCTGCATAGAATTTGAAATTGAATATCCCTTTTTCATAAGCTATCCAAAAAAAATGTTATCCTCCAAGAATTTGGGTATTTATGGAGTCAATATAATTTATAAAAAATTCACACTATATTGGAGGACATTAGACTTTATATTTTTTATTTTATTTTGATAGGTATGATGTACTAAATATAAATATGTGTACATTATATGTTGTATTTGAATGCGTTGTGTATGGAAATGGAGGTGGTTCTATAATTATAAGTTAAATTATTCATAAAATTACTCGGGGTTTCAATAAAGTAATAGTTCATAAAATTGGAAACCACCATATAATTACTAAAGTGTATATGAACCCCAAACTAATAGTATTGTATGTTTCTATAAAAGGAATTCATAATGCTTATATAATGGTTAAAAATGTCCCTCTACTACATCTTGGGTGGGATATAATCTTCTTAATTAGGACTTAAAATGACACTATATATTGATTAATTGTTGAAATGTGTAAGAGTAATGCATGTGATGTTATTTGGTTACAATGCAAGAAGCCTATACACTTCCTAATAAACCTAAGAGACACTAGTTTATGTATTCCAAATTGATCGATGTTGTATTGAAGGAAGTTGATATTAGTGGAAAAAATATGATAACTATATCAATGTAGTACTTCAATCAACATTTTTTTGAAATTAAGAATGATTAAGTATTTAATGAATTTAATTAAAAATCCATGAAAAAGAAATTATATAATATTTTTTGAATTCTAATATGTAAAAAAAAGATTTTTTTTGGGATTTATTATTAGGAACTAAAAAGATAATGACCTATAATAACATTATATGTAATGGTTTATATTATGTTATAAAAAGGTTTCTAAATGGTCAACCATGTATAAAAAATAGCTAATGATGATAATTTATGATTTGAAAAAAATTAAAGATTATGTAAGATTTAACATGTTTCAGACCACTTTACTAATTCATGCTTGATAGTAACACAACTCACATAATCAATTTGTTACGAATTAAAGAAATAAAAAGGATCTATTATAATAAACCGAAAGAAAAAATATTTTATAAATTGACAATAAAAAATGAGATAATGAAAAACAAAAAATATACTAAATATAAGAATACCAATAATAAATAAGTATAATTTTCATGAATGAATTAAAAAATAGTTGACCATACCTATGACTATTTATATTTGATGAGAGGTTATAAATATGGATTTTCTATTAGAAAAAAATAACAATAATTTTGTGAATGAATTTTATTAAATCCTTATCATTGTGAGGAATAAGTTATGCAGCTATACTAAGATCTGACATCGAGGTTTATCTCCACCCATAGACAGGGTTAGAGAATGGTGGAAAGACATAGAGATTCGATGTTCTATAAAAATATCTCATTGTTATTTTATAATGTGAATCCTAATGAATGGTAAATTCATCTTAAGATCAAAAGGGAAGTTAAAGTGATTATTTCAAGATAATGAGGAGTGAATATAACATACCATGAAAATATTGAAAGATATATATATTAATAATCAATTTCAAGGTTCTTAGATACCATAAATGGGATAAAATCATTATTAATGAACATTAACATCATTGGATGGTAATATATAATGGTTATTAATTCTGGATGGAAAAAATATATTTTTTGTAATGTCCATCTGATCTGATACGTTAAATAGATATGACAAGCCTCATAAACGAGGAAGGATTGAACATGTCAAGTGTAATACCCCGAATTTGACCTTATCTAGATTACTATTCTAGAACAGAATTTTAAAATGTGTAGATATATCAACAATTATATACAATAAATCATATAAAATAAATGAATATAAATTTTCATAGTAGTAGTCTATTTCACAAAAAAAGTATCAAATTTTTTTTGTTGTAAATGAAAAAAGGGAATGAAATTATTAAATTTACACTGTCTATAATAAACACTCAATAGAGTAATTTTCTACCATATAATGTTATTTAACTTTATTCATGTTTAAAATTTATAAATAAATTCTGAATTTATACAAAAAGCCACCCTATGACAAGCTCTTGACAAGGTTGACACCCATGTGGATATTTTTTCCATATACCATCCCAACATCATTAACTCCATAGACAAACCAATTCCTAATAACTATGTGTTTTAAACATTCTCAAAAAACAATACTATTTGAAAAATTAATTGAAAAATCACAATTAATAATAAAATAATTCCATAATAATATAAAGATAGGTTTGATAACACATTATTCAGACTTATTTCTTTAAGATAGATTCATTTAACATTATATGTTCATCCTCAATTGTTAAGAGAGACATAATAGATAATATACTGTATTTTAAAAATATAGGTCCTATATTGATAATAATGACATATCCAATTATGGAATTTTGGGAAATAATATTTATAGTATAGTCAGAGTGAACATATATGTCCACCATTTAAGAGGAATCAATAATTCAACCATAATATTGTAATAATGATGTAGCAGCTGAAACATGATTCAATAAAAATTTATGACCATTACATTTTGGTTTAACTAGGTTAACAATAAATCTAATTAACATGTAAATAAATAATTAATTTGTTGGTTAGGAATATATTTTTGAATGTAGGATACTACCAACAATGTTGGAAAAATGTATTCTGATCATGTATCTAGTGTTTCTGATAAATCTAGGGGATTTAGATAGTGGTATTTGAGAATATTGATCAAAGGTAACACTAACAGGTATTAAAGAATAATAAAAACCTCTTCATATGTTTAGGAACATATGAATATAACAAAAAAATAATTTAATTTTTTCATATAATAAATTTTAATATCCATGCCTAAGATTTGATTAACAAAAGCATGATCATTCGATTCAATAATTGATTTTTAATGAATTTTATAAAGAATAAAAAATATCATATCATGATACACGAGCAACTTTCTCATTAAATATAGATATAGATAATTCATACTCTATTTTACAACCTCAAAGTAGAAACATGTTCAAAATTTACTCATATCAATTTTTTTCAACATTAATTAAACAAATTTTCTATACCATTGAAATTTTGGTGTCTAGTTGTTCAAAATGAATGTCATGGTAAGTATAAAAGTCAATAAATAATAAATTGGATAAATTATTAGTCACTAGAAAATTAATTTATAGTATTTTACTACTTAATGATTATGGAGTCCTTTGGATAATAATTCTGATAAATATTTTATATTTCTATCTCTTGTATTATCTTTTTTTTAATAAAGATCCATTTACACCATATTACATTGGCACTGGGTGGTTTGTTCAGGATAAGAAATGTATGATTTTATCATAAATAATTTATCTCATCAATAAAAAAATGGATCCTATAATTTTTTTATTTTATGTTAACAACCTTATTATAGGGTTCTGAATTATAACACCCCAAGATTTTGTGAATTATTTTTTTCGAATTAATTTATCATTTTTGATATTTTTCATTTCATGCAACAGTAAAGATAGTTTATTTTATATAAAAGCACTATGTTTTTAATATTTTATTTGGTAGAAAATTTTAATTGTGCTCTATACACAGCAACAGCTTGGCGTACGTTACACGCAATGCTGACTTGGCATACGCTGCACACAACATTGACTTTCTATGAAACATATTTTTATATTATTATTTAAATGAGATAATTATAAATTAACTGTTAAAATTTTTAATTGAAATATTAATAACATATTATGAAATATTTTTTATAATTATTTTATATAAATAAAATATATTTATATCGAAAAATATGATTTTTTATGAAGACCTTTTATAATTAAAATACTGTTTTCTTGAATGTTCCACTTTTATTGTCCTTTTGTGAAAAATAATAAAATAAATTTTAGGAACATTTAAAATTTAATTTTATAAAATAAACATTATTTTTTAATTATTAATATATAATAGAAAACTATGGTGAATTGTAGGGATTTGTTTTGACAAACGACGTTTTTTTAATAGTGAAAACTACAACATTTTAGTTAAAAACTACTTTTTGTTTCAATAATTATTAATGTTAAATTATTTTTTAAATTTGTATTAATTTAAAATTAGATATATAATATACCTATTAATACAATTTAATTCTTTATAATCAATTTCACTTTTAAATTGGACATAAAATCTTATCAAATTCTTGAACAATTTTCTACTTTAAAAACATGTTATTTCATCTTATCTACGGGATTAGTGATATTATTAATTTTTATGATTATGTTATTTTAATTTAGAAAAAACTACGAAAACCATTTTATTAAATATAATATTTATTTTACTGTAATAAAATGTTAATTTTTGACCAAAATGATTATTAAAAGTGATTAAAATTATTCACAGCGATAAAGGCCATATTAAGTTTAATTATGGACTATACCTTATAATTAAGGGCCCAAATTACCTATACCCATTTAAAAAACAAATTTTATTTCCATATTTAGTCAAAAAAATATTTAATTATATTTTTATGTTAAATTTTTATTAATTTTTTTAGGTTAAGCCATGTGTACATCAAACATTTTTTTTGAAAACTTCCAGTTAAGTCGTTTTATTTCTGTATAAAAGTCCACCACCTCTCCATATTCTTAACACCTATAATACCTGTTAATTTTGGAGAATATATTCATAATAAAATTATCCTAAATCATGTATTCCTATTATAAGACATAACTTGGGGATAAGCCAATCCCTGAGAGCCTTTTGGCACAAACTAGAAGGACATATCATATTAAGAGGTAATGCCTTCTCTCAAGTCGTTTCATTTATCTTTCTTCTCGACACCCTTCAACTCACATAATTATATAATTATATAAAAAAAATATAAATAATATACTATGATATTTTTATTTAATACTTTCAACCAACACATAATCACACCTCCATCTAATGGGTAACAAACATTCAATTTCTGTGTACAACGAACTACTTCATCACGAAATAGAATATTATTCGTTTTTCCATTACCACCTACCTTGATCGACATTATGATGGAATATATGTTTATATATGACATATATTTAATTTATTATTTATTTATTCTTATTTATTCCTTTTTACAATAAATAATTTTTTTACCTTCCATTTTTTCCAATACGACAAATTCGTTTGGGGAAGTGTGGACTACCGCCCCCTCAACGTGATATGATTTGTTCATACACCACATGGAATGTATTAAGGACGGTTTACATGAATATATAATATATATATGATATAGAAAATATAATTTATTATATATATATATATATGTATTTTACTTTCAAGCTATCAATATGGAAATTAAACAGAAAGAGTGTTCATGTGTATATATGGCCTACCATCTTCATGAATGATGTATTCCTTTTCAAAATTATATATTATTTAGATTATTATACTACGCATATAATTTATATAAATTCTATCTATATCATGGGTGAAATTCTGGAAATCATGATAAAATTTATAAATATCAGTGATATAACAAATTAAGACACATGTAAATTATAAAGAGAATATTACTTGATGTAAAACATTTTCATAGGATTGTAAAATAGGTGGTATGTCATAATAAAAAAATATATATCATTATATATAACAATATGGTTATCAAAAATATGTATAATAAATTTATATTTATTATACTCTTGGTTTGAATGTATATGATGAGAGTCAAGACACAAGGTAATGAAATTTCATCTCACTTTTCATTCTAGTGTGATACTGGCTATGATTACCACTCTTAAAATTTTTTTCGTGTAAGTAATCCCCATGATTTTATTATATGTATATTTTAAATAATTTATGGGTATTAAAATATCTTTTTTTATTAACGTTCATTAAAGGGGTTTATGTATCAAATGTTACCAAATTGGTAAAAATGATTCATCTCAATTTCCCTTCTTTGAGATTCATGGTTTGATATTTACCTAAAATCTTATTTAGTTGTATATATTTCCATTTTTCATGATCTATAATGAATATATTTCATTTAATGAAATTTTAGGTGACTTTTAAATTCCTTTTTTATATAGAGAATATGATCCCCAGTTACTGAGTTGTAAGAGTTTATTAAGAAAATCTTTTCACTTTTCAAGATTGATTATGTTTATACTTCCTTTGATGAATTCCCATGTTACATATATCAATGAATTAATGAATTTTCTCCTCCTATAGTTATTACTGATACTTTAATGTAGTGATGTAATTTTTACTCTTTTGTACATTTGATATTTATGAAAGTGTTTTAAAGAAAGCTCTAATTTTCCCTCTCTTCGGCAAGAAATTTATGTTCCTTTAAAACCATGTTTTCCAAAAATGGTTTCCCAGAAAATGATATTAATATTATATGATCATTAATATAAAATTTACCCTTTTATATTTTACTAATGTTTTCAATGGAATATAATGTATATTTTTTAACAAGGAAAATTTCTATCCATTTTACCCTTCAAAAGGATTGTTCTTTTTTACATTGTACGAAATGTACTGATTTATCCAACATCATACATTTGCAGAATTATTTTAATGATTAAAGGTTAGTTTTTTATGAATTTATTTAAAAAGATATTTTTATAGAAAATTCATTAATTTTTTTTTCAAATTTCTTTAATACTTTTTCAATAAAAAAGGATTCTAAAATGTTTTCAAACATATTTTATATGTTTTGAAGGAAAATAGATTTGAAAACATTTATAATCTTCTTTAATAAGGTATAATGGAAAATGGATTTGAAAATGTTTTTAATATTTAATTATAAATTTTCTAATTATTTTCAACTAAAATAGTTTACAAAACATTTTCAAGAACTATTTATAAATTATCAAAGTATTTTAAATGAAAATATTTTCAAAACGTTCTAATTACATAATTACAATTTGTAAAAGTGTTATCAAGGAAAAAATTTTCTACAATTTATTTATGATTATTTTATATGTTTTGAATTAAAAAGTCTTTGAATTGATTTTAATTATTTTTTATAAGTTTTAATGGTATTGTCGATTAAAATTTCTATCAAATGGTTTTTTGTATTAAATATCATTTTTCGAATATTAAAGGATTTTTTCCTCAAGAAATATTTTTGAAAAATATTTCAAAATTATTTTTCATTTAATGATTACATCTATTTATGTTACTCATGCCCTTCTTAGAAATTATCTAATGGTCTTATTCATTTCCTTTTTATGAATTGGTTATGCTTAATGTCATGGTATTTATGATAATTATTTATCTCTCATAAGTTTTATGTTTATGAAATCCATTTCTATTTCATGGGGTATATGTTTATGAAATAAATTTATCTTTCATGGATTTTTCTTTAGAATAAATTATTATAAAACCTGTATCTTTTTCCACATGTTATGATAAGATTACAGATTTATAATACCTATTTAATTTCATGGGTTACAATATAAATATTTATGATCTTATAGAATAAGTATTTATGATTTAACTATGATATGGGTGAGACTTATATCTCCCTCCAATGCATTGGTTAAAGAGTTATATATCATTAGATAGAAAAAGATGGTATTTTGAGTAATCCTTGGCCACTATGATGACCATGTGAGGGAACCATGACTACCAAGATAGTATGTAGAGTGAACTCATGCTGATAATTTATCCATGTGAGTGAACAATTATGACCAAGATAGTATGGGGAGTGATACTATACTACCATGATAGTCTTGGAAGAAATACCTTAGATATTATGGAAATCATATTATATACTAATGTGTTTTCCAAAATCCCATGATTTATTCCCCTATTATTATTTTCTAGATTATAATATTTATTTCCTTATGATTCATGTCTTATGAACTACCCTGATTTATTCCATGAGTCATTTATATGATCTTTCATATATAGGGTATGATATTTTATTTTCATAAAAATATTCTTATACCCTTTTTCGTAAGATTATGCTTACATATTTACCTTATTTACACGTACTAGGAATTTGATATCACCCCTCTTCTATGTTTCCTTTCCCTAGGTTATGAAGAAAGGTTTTATGTAAGAATAATAAATATGGAGATATTTATGGGATATGTTTAAGCAATTTCAATAGGACAGTAGATTCTGTTTCCATGTTTCTAAATACACTAAACTATTATAGTCGTCGAGAACATATCTTTGTAATGTAAAAAATATTCATCTAAAATGATGTAATAACAAAGTATGTTATGACATAGTCTCTATAGTTGTATCGATGTAATGGTTTATCCATCCTTTGGAAACTATGATGACAAAACATTAGTGGATCCCATGATATATTTATAAGTATATGTTCATGGATGTCTCTTAGGATAAGTAAAATGTTGTTTTAATGTTTATGAAAATGACATGGTATTATTGTAAAGGTTAGAGTGAATGGTTTCCTAAATATACATCAATGTCAAGATACAACAAATGAATGTCAATCATGAACAAATATACATCGGGGTAACAAATACAACAAGTTACTCCGACAAGTTATTCGAGGACTACCTCTGGGTAATCTGGTACCTCACAATAGACCTTTATGTACAGCTGTTTTGAATCTCCTAGGGGATATGCTTTGGAAATTCAAAAATTCTTCACCAACCATCATGAAGGATTTAAATATAAATTTTATATGAATAACCTAGGATTAACATAGTTTGTCGTATATGATAGAACTTGGAATGATTTAAAAATTCCATAATTAAATATTTTTAGGACTATGTTGTTTTCTACCATGATAAGTAAATCTCATACTATGATTATGGTTTATGTTAATGGAAGAAACTATAATAAACTATATTGATGTGGAATGTTTTGGATGATTTTTTAATGATAAGTCAAGTAGGATGATCACTATAGTGAAAGATGTTGTGATCATAACTAATTAATTTTCAAGGAACATGATTAACAATGTGTACCTTAACCAACTATTAGACTCAGCAGAGAATATAAAGAAGGATTTAGATGAGAGTTTAGGTTATAGAGACTATGTATGAAATAATATTTGGATTCATTTGTGTCCAGAATGTGGAAAGAATCACCACTGTGAATGTCTTAGAGGAATATAAAGATGATTTGACTATGAAAAACATGGACACAAATTAAGTGAATTCAAGTGAAATATGAGTAGTTTGGTTAGAAAAATGAATGATAATATTGTCCTCCCTAAGACATCATTGAAGGTTATGTGTTTTAAATGTGAAATATTTTGTCATTATGAAACTCAATGTCCAAATGGGAATGCTCCTGAAGATGATGAGTAAGCTAGTGTGATTAATGGATACATTGTTGATGATGACAAGACTACATATGAAATGTAAAATGAAAAAGGTATTGCATACTAAGATTAGGTATCACTGTTAATTGAATATGGATGAAGTGGAGGAATCAAATTTTATATGTATTTGGATTAAAAAAATTCAGTTATATGAATGATGAAATATACAACGTATGTTCTACTTATGCTTTTCGCTCAGTATTAAAAAGTTCATGTTGAATGTTCTTGATGGAATGGTGGAGTGATTTAATGACAATGTGATATTTGGACTAAGGAATGTCACCCATTAATATGTTCCTTTTGTTATGATAATGCTGTTATGAATTAGTAAACAAGATGGTACTGATTACCATAGAAATAAATAAGGACTTTTTAATTATAACTCCCCAAAATATTTATCTAATATAATGATTAAATTTTGTTTTTATTTTGTTAAAATTTATTTTTAACTGAACAAAATTTATTAATAAAACACAATGATTTTTATTTGAACAAGACACCGAAGTGTTTACAATGTACCAGGATCACAAGACACCATTATACCCAATAATTTCTATTAAAACCATGTGAAAATTACAGGGATACCGCTAAAAACAACAAGAAACACAAGAAGATAATATGGGTCCTTAGGAGCCTTCATAACTGACAATAGAATGTCCAAATCCCCTGCAGCCTTGCTATGCTCCAATGGAGTGACAGTATCCATTTTCTTCAATTGCCTTGAATTTAGGACACCATAAGGCATGGTCTTATATGTCATAAACTCGACTATTTCCTTTGGATGCCATTGACATCCAACGATTATAATTATAGACTTTTTCCTTTTGGTAAATTATTTGAAATCATTTAATTATAATTTAGTATACCAGATATTTACGTTATTGATTGAAAATTATAAAACAAACTCTAATTACGAACATTAGAATGGAAAATGTATAATATTTTTAACTACGCTTAAATTATTTTGAAATGAAATGAGAAATTTAAACACCGTAAAAATATTTCAAATATGTTGTAAAAGTTTTCATTGATACAGCATAAACAATTTTTAATTTAACTATGCTTGATTGATAGAAACCACATTTTGATATCTATAAATACATGTATAAAAGTTTCATGTGTATATATTAAATTTCAATTCCAACCAATGAATATTAAAAATATAGTGTTTATAATTTTAGATATACTCTTATTTAAAACAAAGTATAATTTAATTTTTACTCTTTAACCTTTCAATTATTAAATAAAAGACAAGTTTTAAATGATAATTTTTATATATTTATCATACGTGTATTAATTTCATTAAAACTTTATAATTTTTAACGATAAAAATTTATTAAAAAAATAGGCCCACTAGGGCCATCTCTTTAGCTGAGCCAGGATAGGTTGCTCATGCTAGGTGGATGAGCCTAGCCCTCATCCGCAGCTCAGGTCGGCCCGAGTGGGGGTGTAGTTTCCCCGAAGGGCATACACGAGCTAATGAGTGCACCACCATGGGCGCGAGACCACGGTGTGGCAGGGGTAGGATGAGGCCTGTGGGGGAAGGTGGGAGACCATGTATAAGGCAACCTGGTGTGTGTTGTGATTTCTGAAAATAAGATGGGAGTCTTAGGATTATAAATAATGTACAGGAGTCTCATCGATTCGATTTGGGACAATAATTTTCATGCGAAACTGGAGATGAACAATAGGATCATGTTGCACACGATTTGGGCCATCAATTTTGATCTGACACTCGATTCTCAGTGGCCTCTATTATCACTGGGTGTTTTTTAAACTATCCAACCCGTCACAGATGTAATCTTGGCTGTCAGAGATTTTTCAAACATCGTGATGATCTAGGGCTGTCTGATCTATCCGCAGATCTAATCTGAGCCGTCTATCACCTTTAAAACCTATGAACATGCCCCAAATATCAGATCAAGGCCAAGTCAAGCCCCAAAGATCCATTCTTTTTTGGTTTTTGTCCTGCATTGTCATCTTCTTCTCCACGTCGTATGCCACACATATAACCTATTCAACTCCCACATGAACCATTTTCTTCCCCCTTAACACTCGTTGTCCCCTCTTCTCACGTGATTTCCACAAAAACTGACCCACTTGTATTTTTATAATCCAAATAGGTCTCTGATCCTATGAAAATGAAAATAAAATATTCTGTGTAAGTATAATATAGTTTATATAAACCCAAACTTTGCACCTCCAAGGACCTCTCAGTTAATTCCACTCAAATCCTTCATGAAACCACAACACGTATCCTCTGAGATCTCCAACATTTTCCGAGCTCCTCCTCCACCTCCTCAGATAATGGTAAGGGAAATTATTATTTTCATTGTATTTGATTCTTGATAATATATGCATATACATGTATACTAATATATATATATATATATTCAACTCTAAGGTTCAATTTAAAACCTTCCTTAAAACCCAACCGAAATCTTCTATTTTGAGTGAAAAAGGTTGTATAAACATAGGGTTGTATTTTATACAGGCAAAACTTATTTATGTACTACATATATACGTATATACTTTTTTGTTTGTAAATGCAGTTTATGAATGTATGAGTGCATGTATGGTCATATTGTTTGGGTGGTAACACTCAAATACCCGACTCTAGATCCTACATATTTTTGGGTTATGAAAACAGGAAGAAATAATTTTCTTCCTCATGCATTATATATATATGAATACCTTATATATATATATATTCAAATATACATGTACTTATGTACAACCTTTCTACTTTACATAAAACCCCATAGTTCTAGATTTATCATTTTTTAAAACTTTGAATTTCAGAGTTAATGAGGAACTACAAAATTCAAGGAGTTATATGTGGTATAAAACATTTATATACTTTACATTCCCGATTATGTATGTTGATATATATATATACTTATAACCATACATTTTTAAAAGAACCTACATGAGGTTCAGTTTCTAGTCCACTATACTTTAAGTTTCAAATATGAGGTGGAATTTTTATATATTTTCATATATATATAAATTAATATAAACAGAATCCATGGTCATGTATAATGGTATAGTTTGTGTATCTTACCTCTTGGACCAGTTTTTAATACTTAGAATTTGAACTTCTAAGATAAATGGATGTTTTATAAAAATTAGGCTGCAACAAACATTGGTGCAAGACCCATTAGTGTTCTCAATTATAAATGTAAGATATTCATGTCTATATAAAAATATATGCACATAAATAGGTTTTTTATGAAGTAAACCATTTAATTTCAGAATACGGTTTAAAATTAAAAAATCCATATAAATTTTAGATCATGTCAGTGTAATTAGGAATTTATGTATTGGTTGTGGTTGAGTTCCTTGGTTTATATTTTTAGCATTAAGGTGTGTTATACAGAAGAATATTAATAGAAATTGTTTGAGCATCTGCATGCTTAAAACCCAATATGAAATGTTTTGTTTACATTTTTATTATTATTTATTTAGTATGAATTTAGATGGAATTAAAATTGGTATTTGATTAATATGGTTTTAAGTTTTTATGTTTTCCATTGCGTGTGCAAAGATCTTCTACTAGTTTATGCATGTCATTGAGAAATTTGTTATCTAAATAATAACTGACATATTATGATTTAGTCCCTTGTCATTGTCATTTATCAAGGCATGAATTGAGAATGAATAATATCTATTCTAAAGTCATAAACTTTTGTTTTAATGAATTATTTTCTATGGAATGGTTGTAAAGTTATTTTATATGATTAATTAAGAAATTTTTTATTTATTTATTAAGATAAATTATGTGATAAGAATTTAATTATTCAAGGTGGTATGGGACACATTATGTAATGTGAAATATGGAAGCAAAAAATATGGGGCACATGAAATGATAAGTAATAAGAAATTTACTAAATCATAGTGGTATGTGCTGTCACACCCCGACCACGGATGCTCTTGTTTTTAATCATTCCTTGGTCCCGATTTGAATTTTTTCTAAGTTTATTTGTGTTTTTGGGTCTCACAATGGTGCGCGGTCACCGCATCGCTAGTGGTGATAGTGCGTTCGGCCCGGGAGTCCGCGTGTTCACCCGACGTTTAAATATTAATTTTTTATGATTGAAATTAATATAATTAGTAGTATTATATTGTTTTAAATATTATTATTATTATTACTATTATTTTATTATTAGGATTTTTTAATGTATTACAATTATTATAGTTTCTATATTATTATTATTATTATTACAACGTTTTACTATCTTTATAAAGTATTATTACCATTATCAGGTTTTTATTTTCTGTTTATTTACTTACTCTATAACTATTATCATTATTGATATTATATTATTACTATTATTATTATTATTATAAAAAGAAAAAAAAGAAAAAAAAAATTAACCCTAGCCACCGCCCCCCGGTTTTCCCCTCCTACGTGAGCAGAAGCTTCCCCCCCCCCCCCCCCCGTTTTTTTCTTTTCCTTTCTCCTGTGTGGCGCCCGAACCGCCCTCCTGCGTGCACCGGCCTCCCGGCCTCCTTGTCAACGGCGTCTCGGCGTCATCCCGCACCAACCCTATCAGGCGGTGACCCCCCTATCCCGGCCTCCTCCGGCGAACAGCCCCAGCGACCCCCAGCCTCCGCCGTCCTCGCTCCCTTCAGTCGTCTGAGCCTCCCTCCATCGTCCCGGCCTTGCACTGCCCCGAACCCGGACATGCCTCCGCGCTGAAAACCCCCACTGCCGCCCCCCTTGCTGGTGGCACACATGCCGCTGCCGTCCTCCCTACTTTGGGGGCCTGACCATCCCATTTCCCCTCCTTCAAACATTTTTTCTTCCCCTCTCCGGCGTCAGCCTCTCCCTGCTCCGATCCGGCGTCTGGTGGCCCGCACCCTCCCTGCTCTTCTCTGGCGATACGAACTCCCTGCTCGGTGCCTTTGTCTTTCCCCGACGTGGATGCATCCCTCTTTTCCAGCGATCACATCATTACACGGTATATTTATTCGCTTGTCCTTTTATCTATTTACTTGTTTGGTTGGTTGTTTATTTGTTTATGTGTTTTTTTGTTAAATCAATGATATCATGTGGAAATTGTTGGTTCTTTTTGTTTGGCTAATTGCTTCACCAGTCTAATTGAGTTGATGTGTTTCGTGGCTGGTTATCTTGGTGCGAATTTAGTTTAAAAAATAATAATTATTGAGGTTGTGTTTGATATTATGTGTGTGTGTGTCAGATATATGTGAAGTTGCGCGTGTCTCATGGGAAATCCAGCTTTTGTGAGGTTTAATATATTTTCATGGGGATGTGTATTTAGTTTGTTTCGTCTATGTGTATCTTGCGTCTTCTATTCTGGTATGTTGGGGTTGTGTGTTGTGAAAATATGTGTTCTTGAGTGAGTTTTGGGTGTGTAAGGCTTTGGGATTCTCTTTGGTTATTTATAAATTTTAAAGTGGTTTAGTAATAGTGTCGAAGGTGCGAGTTGTGTTCTGAAAACGTTTCAAGGTGGTTCTTTCACATTTTTTTCTTGTTTGATTTGCTTTATGTTTGTGTTTTTTTAATTTTAGTTGTTGTGCATTTGTTGCAGCGCGTTGGTGGAATAATTCGGCAACGCTGCGGTCTTTGGCTTGCATGCGCGTATGTGCCTACGTGAGGTGTTTTGCGTCGTCGAGTTAGGTTTGCGAAATTAGGTGAGGTTTTCCTTGTTTCTTACTTAATTTATGTTATATCAACGTTTATATATATATATACACATTTTCTTTGAACGTTATCATTCTTTTGGACTTTTTTTTAATCAGTGTTTACATGATTTAGTTATTCTTTTTTTTTCAGCGTGTTCGCGAGGTTTTTTCATGTTATCGAATTTCCTGCTTGCGTTTTCTTGTGTGCAACTGTGAAGTGTGTCGTGTCATCGCAAACTAGCTGCGAGTCAAGGTAGGTCTCCCACTGCACTTTCTTTTAAATTTTGAAGTTTATTTATTCTTTGACATTTCATTGTTATTAAATAGATTTATAGTAACACTGGATAACTGTTATTAGAGTTGTGACTTTCTGAATTTGAAAACTGCTTACTTCTTTCATCGTATTGAAAATATCCCTCTTGGATAAATTTTTGTACTTCTGTTGTGATATTGTCATACTGGTGTTTAATGAAATGTGCAAGTCCTACTAAACTTTGTTTTGAGATTGTTTTTTGTGTGTATAAAATGACGGGTGTATCGTTTATGGAAAATGGTGTTTTGTTGAAAAATTGGATAGAGGAAATGTTGTTTGGCCTTTAAACTAGATTTTGGAATTCTTCAGTGGTGTTTTGGTTTTCCTTAAACGAAGTATGTTTTTCTGGTGTTCAACATGATGGCATGTGTCATATCTTTTGGAAACTCTTTGATATTAAATGGTTTAAATTTTAATGATGTGACGGCCCGGTTGGCACTTTATTGATTGTGAACTGACTACACACACACATATATATATGTACTTATGGGGAATCTCTACAAGGGGACTTCCCTTCGAGTATTGTCATGTAGCGGTGTCCATGTAAGGGGTAGGAAAGTGAGGTGAGGTGAGTCACGCGTGTGAGGGCCTCCCACTTACACAGTATTGTTAAAACCACCATGGATTCCTGGGCGTCTTTTAGAGAATCGAGTGACGGTTGATGGATAACCCCGATTAGACGGGTTAGTCCCCCCTTGGTAGGTAAGGCCTTGTGGGGCGTGCCACTATTTGGCTGTTAGGGCTGCCAGTTGGTTATTGACTATGGAGTACCATGTCGACAGGTAGTCTAAACCCGAGTACGTCCAGGGGTTTTCTAGTGATGTTTAGGATCACCCATGGTATCTTGATGTTCCTTGCTTGTTTACTTCCAGTTTTTCTTCACAGCTTATACTGTAATACTTGTGGAAATGGTTTTGAAATAAAGATGCATTATTCTATTTGTGCGAAATTTAAAAAAATGTAACACACCATTCTCTTTTAGAATGAATTTGGCACCAATGAAAGGAATTCAACTTTTGAAAAAGTAGAAGAGTAATGTCTCGTGTTTTAACCTTCAGGTGAAATGTTATGAAAGCTTACTTTTATACATTGTAGTTCAAACCTGGAATTTATAGATTCTTTATTTACTGGCAGTGCTTTGGGAATTGTTGTCGGGATCACCTATTGAGTACTTTTTGTACTCACACCTATCTTTTACCATTTCAGTTGCAGGTTTATTTGTGTACAGGTTTTCCTGGTTTAGTCGATTAGTGTTGGAGAGAAGTTGGTTTTCAGGTGGGTGGTGACCTGTGGGGGTCACATGGAGGTATGTTGGTTGTGTAGTTTTTGTTTGTATGTTTTGTTCGGTTTCTATTCTTATGCTAATTCTGGTTTTCCATTGGGCCAAACCGTTCCCACATTTTTACTTTTGATGCCCGACACTAGTTGCCATCCCGGGGGGATTGGGAACGCCCCTCGGGACTTGCTGTGGACTGGCTCGGGTGACCGGTTCAGGGTAGACCCTGGCTGGTTCGTGACAAAATGGTATCATAGGATGTTCTTGTTATTTGGGTCGTCCGGTAGAAGGAGATTAGGGCTGTCGGAACTTGAGATGTAGGTGCGGGAAGAGCGTCGCAAACTCTTGCTCGCACTGATCCTTGAGTTACCAGGGGTAGTCTGAAAATTGTGTCTTTTGACCTCGTTTTTTATTGAGGAATGAAAAAGGAGACGAGTCAGTGTCACGTCACGATTTCACATGGAGTAGTGACCCATGTGGAGTCCGAGTACACAGTTTATGTTCCTCCAAGATGTTGATGCTTACTTGGGGCGTGGCTCACTACCATGTCATCGGGTTAAGCGTAACTGCTAGTTCCTCATTATGTTGATTCTTTGTAAGTTGTTCTATGTTTGGTTCTGGTTGGTGTGGTAGTGTTTTTGAAAATTAATGTTGAATTTTGAAATGGAAGTGTTTTATTTAAAATGGGTTTAAACTGGTAAAGGGGATTTTTAAAATTTAAAGTTTTCTGGTTGCAAAACCGGGTGTTTGCTTGGAATTGGTAGTGAAGTGGTTTGAGTGTGACCCTTGGTTTTCCATATGATTGATCGCATGTGTGCGGGTTTGTGTAAAAAGTGCATGAAAGGAACTTGTCCGTGGATGATGTGTGTGGAATGGATGGACAGGCATGCAACGATTCATGAGATGCTATGGGTGTTTATTTGAAACCAAAGGATTGACCTTGTCTTTCTAAAATTATTTTTGAAATAGGAAAATGATTTTGGAAATTGGATTTTGTTTCGGAAAGTGGACTTTTGGCGTGTGAGCCTGTTGTTGGTATGCGATTATCCTTTTGATTAATATTTGATTGGATGTTGATTTTTGGCTTTGTGTTTTATGTTGTTCAGAGCATGTCGCCCAGAAAGATCCCCAATGTTTCTAATGAGTCATGACCAGTTTCAGGTCCTTCTCGGACGTTGCCTATTATTCGTGGTGATCGAGGCCCTTTAGAAGCAGTAGAGTGGCTTGAAGAAGTGGAGACCATCTTTAGAACATTGGGAACTCCCGAGACTGTTAGGGTTCGTGATGTTATGGGATTGTTTGAAGGTCCAACTCTGGACTACTAGAAGGTGGTTGCCCCACCATCAATGCAAGTCGGAATGACATGGGATGTCTTTAAAACCATCTTCATCCAAGTGTTTATACATGAAGAAGTGAAGGCAAAGAAAAAGGGAGAGCTCATGCATATTTAATAAGGTCAACAGATTGTGAAAGCATATGTTGACCATTTCAAGGAACTAATTGATTTTTCCCCTAAGGTGGCATCACATGAGATCTTAAAGGCCTCCCTTTTTACCGGGGGTCTCCGTCCCAAAATCAAGGAGTGGGTCATCCCTTCTAAAGACCATCCTTTCGAGAAGCTGGTGGAGGAAGCATTTTTAGTTGAGTTGGTGTCCGGAGCGCGGGTGGTTTGCAGTCCAGTGTACCCAGTTGTTCGTGGGGTTTCTCCATCTATCGAGGAATGGATGCCAGAGAAATCTGTTCCTAAGGAGTTATCTCCTTTGGTCCCAGCTCCTGATTCGTTAGATCGTTTAGTGGTATGCTATCAGTGTGTTCGTTTCAGAAATTTGAAGCCATCATGCCGCAACCCTCCAAATATGTGTCATCGTTGTGGCTGTCTGGGTCATTTGGAGAAGTTTTTCAGGAAGCGTCGCTTGAAGAGGACACCATGATTGGAGAGTGTCAGTACCTGACTGTGAGGCAAGATATGCTTCAACAATCAGATCCCCAACCACAGGTCTCGGGGTGAAGCTCGCGCACAGTCAAGAGTTCCTAGGGGTGTGATGCCTTGGTCTAGGTTTTGTGTTTCGTGTTGGCAGTTGAACAATTAAAATCTTTTTGTACTTGTTTTTATGCTGTTATGGTTTTAGTATCATTGTAAGTACGCTATTTTTATATGAAGTAATGATGGACTTGTTCTATTATAATCCAAGAAGACTGGTTTGTGTGGATGTGATATTCTGAATCTTGTGTCTTTATTAAGAGTGTGTTTGACCATTCGGTGGGTTGACCTTGGTTTAGCAATGCTCGTCATATGTGGTTATGTTTCGTGGTTTTCAATGGGTCATGTTTTCAACTCGGTGTCTGGTTAAGTCATTTCCATGGGTTTTCCCTGTAGTGTTGAAGGTCGTTGACTTTGGTCGAGGGTTCAACATTTCGACGAAGGTGTTGTTTTTCACTCGTGCTATAAGAGTTGGTTTAATCCAGTTGGGAGTCCCCGCGTAGACCCCCCCTTTTTTTCCTAGGGTTGTCTACTTAGATGGTAGATTTTTCTCCCCAAGTTGAGCTCTTGTGGTGGGGAGAACCCCTTTCTGTTCTCCCATCAACCTCGGAACCAAGTTTTCTCTTGAATCAGTTGGGTGTGACCTGTGTAGAGTAAGGTCATCCTGATATTCACGGTTTTCTTCGGTTCTGTTAGTTTTGTTTGGGCATAGACTTGAATCTTGGCCGACTTTTACGGTGGTGACATTATAGGTGCAGAAAGTGGCTGTGGTGGGGAGAATTGTCACACCCCGACTGCAGATTCTCTTGTTTTTATTCATTCCTTGGTCCCAATATGAATTATTTCTATGTTTATTTGTGTTTGCGGGTCTCGCACCGGTGTGCGGTCACCGCATCGCTAGCGGTGACGGTGCGTTCAGAATGGGAGACCGCGTGTTCACCCGACGTTTAAATATTAATATTTTTTATGTTTTCAATTAATATAATTAGCAGTATTAAATTGTTATAAATATTATTATTATTATTACTATTATTTTATTATTAGGATTTTTTTAAAATATTACAATTATTATAGTTGCTATATTATTATGATTATTACAACGTTTTACTATCTTCATAAAGTATTATGACCATTATCATGTTTTTATTTTCTATTTATTTACTTAATCTATAACTATTATCATTATTCATATTATATTATTACTATTATTATTATTATTATAAAATGAAAAAAAATTAACCCTAGCCGCCGCCCCTCGGTTTTCCCCTCCTGCGTGAGCAGATGCTTCCCCCCCCCCTCGTTTTTTCTTTTCCTTTCTCCTGTGCGGTGCCCGAAATGCCCTCCTGCGTGCACCGGCCTCCCGACCTCCTTTTCATCGGTGTCTCAGCGTCATCCCGCACCCCCCCCCCGTCTGGCGGTGACCCCATATCCTAGCCTCCTCCGGCGAATGGCCCCGGTGACCCCCAGCCTCCGCTGTCGCGGCTCCCTTCGGCCATCTCGGCCTCCCTCCGCCTTCCCGGCCTCGTACTGCCCCGAAGCCCGGTCGCGCGTCCGCGCTAAAAACCCCCACGGCCTCCCCCCTTGCTGGCGGCACACCTGCCGCTGACGCCCTCCCTGCTTCGGCGGCCTGACCACCCCCCTGCCACCCCTTCAAACCTTTATTCTTCCCCTCTCTGGCGTCAGCCGCTCCATACTCCGTTCCGGCGTCTGGCGGCCCGCACCCTCCCTTCTCCTCTCCGGCGATCTGAACGCCCTGCTCGGTGCCTTTGTCTTTCCCCGGCGTGGTTTCATCCCTCTTTGTCAGCGATCACATCCTTACATGGTAGATTTATTCACTTGTCCTTTTTTCTATTTACTTGTTTTTTTGTTTGTTTATTTGTTTATGTGTTTTTGTTGTTAAATCAATTATATCATGTGGAAATTGTCGGTTATTTTTGTTTGGCTAATTGTTTCACCAGTCTAATTGAGTTGATGTGTTTTGTGGATGGATAGCTTGGTTCAAATTTAGTATAAAAAATAATAATAATTGAGGTTGTGTTTGATATTATGGTTGTGTGTGTCAGGTATATGTGAAGTTGCGCGTGTCTCATGGGAAATCCAGATTTTGTGAGGTTTAATATCTTTTCATGGGGATGTGTATTTAGTTTGTTTCATCTATGTGTCTCTTGCATCTTGTATTCTGGTATGTTGGGGTTGTGTGTTGACCAAATATGTGTTCTTGAGTGAGTTTTGGGTGTGTTAGGCTTTGGGTATTTCTTTGGTTATTTATAAATTTTAAAGTGGTGTAGTAATAGTGTCGAAGGTGTGAGTTGTGTTTTGAAAACGTTTCAAGGTGGTTCTTTAACATTTTTTTCTTGTTTTATTTGCTTTATGTTTGTGTTTGTGTAATTTTAGTTGTTGTGTGTTTGTTGCAGTGCGTTGGCGGAATAATTCCGCAACGTTGCGGTCTTTGGCTTGCGTGCGCGTATGTGCCTGCGCGAGGTGTTTTGCGTCGTCGAGTTTGGTTTGCGAAATTAGGTGAGGTTTGCCTTGTTTCTTACTTAAATTATGTTATATCAACGTTTATATATATATATACACGTTGTCTTTTAACGTTCTCATTCTTTTGGACTTTTTTTTAAATCATTGTTTACATGTTTTAGTTATTCTTTTTTTTGTTGCAGCGTGTTCGCGAGGTTTTTTCAGGTTATCGAAATTACCCGCTTGCGTTTTCTTGTGCGCAAGTTTGAAGTGTGTCGTGTCATCGCAAACTAGATGCAAGTCAAGGTAGGTCTCCCACTGCACTTTCTTTTAAATTTTGAAATTTATTTATTCCTTGTCATTTCATTATTTTTCAATAGATTTATAGTAACACTGGATAGCTATTATTAGAGTTGTGAATTACTGAATTTCAAAACATCTTAATTCTTGCATCGCATTGAAAATGTCCCTCTTGGATAAATTTGTGTAGTTTTCTCGTGATATTGTCAAAGATGTGTTTAATGAAATGGGCAAGTCCTATTAAACTGTGTTTTGAGATTGTTTTTGGTGTGTATAAAATGACGGGTGTATCGTTTATGGAAAATGGTGTATTCTTGAAAACTTGGATAGATGAAATTTTGATTTTCCTTTAAATTGGATTTTATAATTCTTCAGTGGTGGTTTGGTTTTCCTTAAACGAAGTATGTTTTTCTGGTCTTCTACATGATAGCGTGTGTCATGTCTTTTGGAAACACTTTGCTATTAAATGGTTTAAATGTAAATGATGTGACGGCTCGGTTGGCACTTTATTGATTGTGAACTGAAAACACACACATATATATATATATGTACTTATGGGGCATCTCTACAAGGGGACTTCCCTTCAAGGATTGTCATGTAGCGGTGTCCGTGTAAGGGGTTGGCAAGTGCGGTGAGGTGAGTCACGCGTGCGAGGGCCTCCCAATAACACAGTACTATTAAAACCACCATGGGTTCCAGGGCGCTTTTTAGAGAATCGAGTGACGGTTGCTGGATAACCCCGATTAGACGGGTTAGTCCCCCCTTGGTAGGTAAGGCCTTGTGGGTTATGCTAATGGTTGGCTGTTAGGGCGGCCAGTTGGTTATTGACTATAGAGTACCATGTCGGCAGGTAGTCTGAACCCAAGTACATCCAGTGGTTTTCGAGGGATGTTTAGGATCACCCATGGTAACTTTATGTTCCTTGCATGTATACTTCCAGTTTTTCTTCATAGCATATACTGTTATACTTGTGGAAATGGTTTTCAAATGAAGATGCATCATTCTCTTTGTGCGAAATTTGAAAAATGTAACACACCTTTATCTTTTAGAATGAATTTGGCACCAATGAAAGGAATTCAACATTTGAAAAAGTATAAGAGTAATGTCTCATGTTTTGACCTTCAGGTGAAACGTTACGAAAGCTTAATTTTATACATTGTAGTTCAAACCTGGAATTTATAGATTCTTTATTTACTGGCAGTGCATTGGGAATTGTTTTTGGGCTCACCTACTGAGTACTTTTTGTACTCACGCCTATCTTTTACCTTTTTAGTTGCAGGTTTATTTGTGTACAGGTTTTCTAGGTTTAGTCGCTCAGTGTTGGAGCGAGGTTGGTTTTCAGTTGGGTGGGGACCCGTGGGGGTCACATGGAGGTATGTTGGTTGTGTAGTTTGTGTTTCTCTGTGTTGTTCTGTTTCTATTCTTTTTCTAATTCTGGTTTTCCATTGGGCCAAACCATTCCCACCATTTTACTTTTGATGCCCGGCACTAGTTGCCATCCCGGGGGGATCGGGAATGCCCCTCAGGACTTGCCGCGGACCGGCTCGGGTGACCGGTTTAGGGTCGACCCTGGCTGGTTCGTGTCATGTGCACATTGATTTAAAGTGATGAGGAATGCATTGGACAGAGTAAGTGTCAGGTGGGGCCCTCTATATCCCCTCGTTTCATCATTAGGTCTCATGAGACAATTTATGGTCTTCTCACAAGGGATTGAAAAAATGATTATTTATGGTCTTGGCACAAGGCATTGACATTATCATTATGTTTTCCAGCATTAATAATTCCTTCATTATAAAAATAGTGTTGATTGTCCATGTGATTATTCAACTAGTATAATACACATGATTATGTTATGTTATGTCTATAATATTTAATTAACCAGAAGAATATTTGACTAGTAGAATATTATTGGTTAAAGAGCTTATGTACATGAAAATCAGAAGAAGTAAAAGTTATGACAATGTATTTAGGTAGTACTCACAGTTTCTTTAGCCAGTTCATGCTTCTTAGTAGTAAATAATGAATTATATGATTTTATTTAATTGCAAATATGATCATTTAATAATATTAATTATTTAATTATGCACCTGAAAATTCACATGTCATAATTATAAAAGTTAGAATGTATTTCACTAATAATTCAGAATGAGCAGGCCTATAATTGAATCATGTTTCCTTGTAATCTTCTTTTTGTATGCACTTATATTTCTTAGACAAATGTTATTGTATGTTTCATGTGTGAAATTTTTTTTAAGAATTTTTATATAGAAATTTATAGATAATATTTTTAAAAATTATATTGGCTTATTATGTTATGTTTTAAAACCCCTTATAGGGATTTCATATGCTCATCCTAAGTTATTGTAATAAAATTTTCAGGTGACAACTTTTAGAAGAAGAAAAATTTTAGAAGTAGCTGGTCTCCCAAAATCTGAGCTGAATTCAACCCCTTATATGGGAAATGATGTGTAATTTATCAGTGCATGTTTTTTCTGAAAAATTTCACATCCTGTTATACGATAAGGGTATTCACATGTTTGGAATGTGACAAAAAAGTGGTACTTTCTGATATATGAGGGATCAATATTAAGATGACTTCAAAACATTTTTTCTAAAGAATTTCGTTTCTATATTTGAGAAGGGTTATAAGGTTAACCATTCATGAAATATTTAAGTTAAACATAGCTGTATGTAATTATGTATTGACTTTGTATTCAAATCCATAGATAAAAAGTCCATTTAGTGACTAACCTTATTTTAAGAATGTCCATCATATTTATTTTATAAATTATATTAGTTTTTCATTAGAAAAGGAAACCATGTCTGTCAGGTGACAACTAGTCAAGTTTTGGAAGGCCATAGATATTGAACCCATGGCAGAAAGACGATAATGGTTTCATGCCATCCACTAGCCTACATAATGTCCTAGTTTATGTATAACAATGTTTGAAAATAATTATTTTTGGTGAAGTAATGCTGTTATTTTTTTATGTTTTTAGATTAATGTATTAACCATAACGATTTTGACAAATATTTAGAGACAAATGGTTATACTCTATATTCTTTTATGGGAAGTAATATCTAAAAAATCATATTTTAATTCTTTGGGAATGAATGATAATTTATATACATTCATTTCATGAGGTAATGGATTAATTGGAAATAGAGAAAATCACAACAAAATAATTATTCTTTTTCATTATTGGTTAAAAAAATAATTCCTCAATGAATGTATAATGATCAAAAATGAGAATCTGCTATCTTAATACCTTAAATTTGTTTAATCGATTGCCTTTTAAATCATCAAATATTTATGACCCTGAGGATCTTAAATTTTTTTTGATCATTCAACTATTTATGATTTATGAACTCAATAAATACCTATAAATAATTATGATTTTATGCCTTGTCTAATATGTACACTCAACTAATGTTTTCCTTTGTGCAAAACGAGTTTTATGTTACTTTGGGTAATTGTTATGGTTCTAACTTTCCATTTTTAATGGAAAATTTAGAATTAATTTGTGCAATGTGGGTTCTAGTAATGAAATATTAAAGTATTTAACCATTGATGAACAAGATGAATTTCAAAGGTGAAATTAATTTTATGTGGGGTAGAATGAAACACCCTATTAATAGTTATTTTTTCAAATTAATTTATCCTTTTTGATATTTTACATTTCATTAAATACTGAAGATAATTTATTTTATATTAAATAACTATTTTTTCTTGAATTATGTAAGACCATTTTGATCATTCTCTACACTCAACACACACTTGGAAAATGTTACACACAATACCAAATTAGCCTATGATGCACATAACCCAATGTTTATATGAAACATATTTTATAATATAATGATATAAATGACATAATTATAACAAAGCTGTTAAAATTGGTTATATGAATAGTAATAAAAATTTACAAATAATTTTTTATAAATTTTTTATTTTAATAAAAAACATTGATATTGAAATATATGATTTTTGGTAAATTTCTTTTATGTTAAAAATACTATTTTCTTGAATGAGAAACTCTTAATGTCCTTATGTAAAAAAAATTAATTTTAGAGACATTTAAAATTGAATTTAATTAATAAAATCATTTTTGAATTAATAATGTAAAATTTATCATAGGGATAATTTTTGGGATATTTCAGAGAAACACCATTTTTTGATGAATAGTGAAAACTATTGAATTTTAGTTAAAATAACATTTTTTAAATAATTATTAATGTTAAATTATATTATAAATTTTTTATAATGTCAAACTAGATAAATATTAAATCTATTAATACAATTTAACTCATTATAATCAATTTCAATTTGAAATTGAATATAAAATCTTAACAAACATTTGACCATTTTTCTACCTTAAAACCTATTATTTTGTCTCGTCTATGGGATTATCCTTAATCATAATTTTGATTCTAAAGTTTTTTGATTTTAAAAAAGCTGACACACAACATTTTATTGAGCATAATTTTTAATTTATAATAATACCATATTAATTTCTTAAGAAAATTATTAGTAAAAGTGATTAAAATTAATCTTAGTGGGTAGGGCCAAATTAAACTTAGTTAGTGAATAAACCAAAAAAATAAAATCCCATATAACCAATAAACTTTTAAAAAACCTCATTTTCTCTCCATATTTAGGAAAAAACATTCCATTATTAATTTTGGTTTTTTGGTATGACTTTTTTTAGTTAAGGACATTTGTACACCAAACATGTTTTCAAAAATTCCAAGTGACTCCTTTTAATTCTCTTTGAAAGGCCACCACCTCTCCTTCTCTTTCCCAAAACTAAAAAAAAAAAAATTTTGGACAAGAACTTCCAAAAAAACTTCCTATAAATCCTCCATTTTTCTTAGAATCCTTCCCTTGGGACGATGTCAATCCAAGGATGCCTTTTGTGATAAACCAAAATGAGTTACCCGATTAATATGTAACATCTTCTGTCAAGTCCATTCTTTTATTTTTCTTATCCAACCACTCCAACTCACATAATTATATGATTATATTAAAAACTAGTATAAACAATATAATAGGATTTTTTAATGTAAATATTTTGATCTAGACATACAAACACCTTCATATAAGGGGTAATGAACATATTGTTTCCGTTTACCAAAAAATACTACCCCACGAAATGATGATTGTTCATTTTTAAAATACCACATACCATGGTGTCTATTATAATAGAAAATTTTTTTATATATGTAATATATTAAATTTTTTATTTCTTTAAGATTATAGTTTACTTTTTACAAAATATCATTTTAATTTCTATTTTGTGTTAATATGATAATTTTGTTTGATAATCTGTGGACAAGATCCCCCTGAAAACTATATAATTTGTTCACACCCCACATGGATTGTATTATGGATGGTTCAGTGATTATATAAGTTATTTATGATAATATAAAACTAATTTAATATATATATATATATATATATTCCTTTTACATTCATTCCATCAACATGAAAATTAAACGGAAATAACGTTCATGCATACATACTGCTTACCATCTCCATGAACGATGTTTTCAGATTCATACATTTATATTACATGTATTATTATAATACACAAATAATATATACACCAGATATTTATCTCATGATTTAATTTCTGTATATTATGATATAGAGTATAAATACTAAAGATATAACAAATTTAATTTCATGTGAATAATAAAGCGAATATTACCCGAAGTGAAACCTTAATATAAGATTGTAAACAATCAGGTAATATAAGGTCAAAATCAAACCATATAAATTAATTGATATAATAATATGGTTCTTTAAAATATTTATAAAAATTTTATATTTATTATACATGTGGTTTTAATGCGTTCGATGAGAATCAAAACACAAGATAATGTAATTACATCACACTTATTTATTCATGTGAGATATATTCTATATTCACCACACTTTCCTTTTGTGTTGTGTAATTACTACACTAGACTATATTATATCAAAATTATACCTACATTTATGGGTATTAATATATCATTTTTATTAAATTTTACTCATGGGGATTATGTTTCAATATTTACTAAATCCATAAAAATGTTTAGTCCCATTTTTCCTTTCTTTGAGACTCATCTTTTTCATGCCCCTAAAATCCATTTTGTGGTGTGTATATATCTAGTTTACATGTTATATCATAAATATCATTATTTTAAATGTATAATAATATTCATGTTTTTTTTCTTATATAGATAGTATGATCCCATGCTACTATGTTATAAGAGGTTATATAGATAATATCATCTGTTTTTGTGAATGATTACATTTATGCTACCTTTGATAAATTATTTGTTCATTCTATCAATATATTCATGAAATTTATTCTACACTATTTTATCATGTTGTGATTATATTTCTAATATTTTTGTAAATAAGATAATTAAAAATGTGTTTTTAATAAATCTTGAATTTACCCTCTCTTCGATTGGAAATCTATGTTCCTTTAAAACAATGTTTTCTAAAAAGAGGTTCCATGAATATTCTACTAATCTCCTATGGTAATTAAAAAAATACCCTTTTTTCTGTTACCAATTATATCTAAGGAATATTCTTTTTAGTTTCCTATTGTATAAATTTCCTATCATTTTACCATACAGAAAGAATTTTCTTTTTACCTCATACGACATGTAATGATTAATCCTTCATCTATCCTTTGAATATTTATTTTCATGTTTAATGGTTATTTTTTAAGTAAATTTTTTTTTTAAATAGATTCTCAAGGAATATTAAATTCAAAATACTTTCAATATTATATTATATGATTTCAAGGAAAAAAATTTTCAAAAACTTTTACAACTTATATTATAAGTTTTCAAGGGAAATAATGTTCAAAATTATTTAAAGTTTATTTTAAATGTTTTCAAGGGAAAGAAATTTCATACAATTTTCAAGGTTAATTTATATGTTTTCAAATTATTTTTACGTATAATGGGTTTCAAAACATTTTCATGATTTATTTAATGGTTTTTATTGTATTTTCAAGGAAAATAGTTTTTAAAAAGTTTTCAGGAACTATTTACATGTTTTCAAAGTATTTTCAATGAAATAATTTTCAGAACATTTTCAGACATTCTTTTTATGTTTTCAATGTTTTTTCAAGGAAGAAGGGTTTTAAATGTTTTTGAAGATAAATTTATACTTTTTAATTGAAAATTAATTTCAAATTATTTCAAGTCTTCTTTATATGTTTTAAAGGTATTTTATATAAAAATTATTTTTGGATCATTTTCTGTATTAAAAATACATTTTTCAATGAAGAAACGATATTTTACTCAATAAATGTTTTTAAAGATATTTATAATTTTTTTTCCATCTAAGATGACATATTTTCACATTACTTATTCCCTTCTAGGAAATGATCTAAATGTTTTGTAACACCCCAGGTAAATAAAGAATATGACATTTTTATATTTATCCATATTTGTGAATCAAATATAAATATTACTTTATAGGTAATGCTATTCTCGATGTTGTACCCAATACGCAACAACGAGTTTCATTGAAATCTTATGATTCACTATAATAATAAAATAATATTATTTTAAATTGTATTTAATGCCTAGCTATTGTAATGGTGGGAATGAATGTAACTAACTACAAAATGATTATATATGTATTTCAAATATTGTTACTTTCATCCAATAAATGAAAGAGGCTTAAAATGGAAATGAATCCAATTTTAAACACAAATCTTCTAGTATTCTTTAAAAGGTAGATTAACCACCTTTTGATTGAGAACCCTTTTAAAATATACTTTTGAAAATTTTATATGTTTTATTTGAAAAAATAAAATTCTTATTTAGAATCTGGACATCAAAATTTACTTTGTGTAAATTTTTGTTATTTTTCCGATATAGATCATTTTTAGTGAAAATGTTGCATTTTAATTCAAACACTTTTTTTAATATGATTTATGTATATGGATAAATTATAGTTTTAACTAAGATTAATTTTTATTTAGAATATATTTTTACCATTTAATTCAATGGTGGACATTGTAATTAATTTCACTTTAAATTGGACTTAAACTAGTGTCAATCTTTTAATAGATATTGTTTCGTAAAAACACGCTATTTGTTTTGATAGTGGGAATTAAATAATATATTAATTAATGAAACTTATATGTTTTTAATTTTTCATAATAGAAATCATTTTTGAATTCGGAATATCAAATATAGCTTAGGGTGAATTTTGGGTTTTTTTTTGAAAAACTTCAATTTTTGATGAATCGTGAAACACCGAAGCGGTAGCTAAATAAACTGATTTTTAGTTTAAATGAAACATTAGAACTTCTGTGATTTGATTTTAAAAAATCCAACATACATGGTTGTCATTATGAAGTAAAATTTGGTTCACTGAGATTAAAATAAATTTTTTGGTGAATAGTAACTTTTAAGTTTTATTAATCGTGATTAAAGGTAATTAGTGTAATTTAAGGTAAAGATAATGTTATAATAATATTAAATGACCTTTAAAAATGTCCTACCATTATAGGATGAGTCATGGCCGACCAAGACAATCCATGGGTCAACTTGGGGACCATATGGAGCCACATTGTTTGGAAAATGACATTAATAACTTTTTATTTAATGTTAAAATTAAAATTTCACAAACATGTATTGTTTTACTAAAAAAAATTTACATGGGGTTATACAAGTCATATTTTTGACTATAAATATTAACTAGAAACCTAAAAAGATTTAATAAATCATTATATTTGTTTTATAATTTTTAGACATTAAATAAATTAATTTATTTATGACACCGTGATGATGTAGTGATTACCTCATAAATGAAAGATTGAAATAAAATGAGAAGATAGGGTATAATCTAAGTCTTAAAATTGTCACAACCCTATTGTATGGGAGTAGTTTGAATCATTATCACCTTATCCTCGAAATATATCCTTTTGGGTCCATTAAAATACAAAAAAAATATATAAGAAAGTAATATTTTATAAGTTTCCAAGAGTGCCCCTCATCTTCTCTTATAAAAGGCCCCCACCTCTACCACCTTACACACACCTCTATAGCCTTTGGCTCAGACAACCCCTACACATTTAATCTCTCCAAATACTTATATTCATCATTGAAGCCTCACCTTTGGCAGAATTCTCTTCAAGAAACCCTTTTGGTTCAAACCAAGAGGAGTTACCCGATTTAAAGGTAATGTCTTCACATGTGTTATTTTGTTTTATTTTGCTTCTCCAAACCCCTAAACTCTTTTTATTCATTTATTTTGTAACAAACCCAATATCTTCAATATACTAGGATGTTTTTATATGATTTATTAGAGCTACACTTACACACACCTACGTCTAATGGTTAAAAAATATACTGTTTCTGTGGATGGAGAATTAATGCCTCACGAAACGATGATTGTTCAATCTTCTCTTAACACCTTTCATGGTGGCCATTATGATGTAACTGTATTTTATGAATGATATATATGGTATTTATGTTTTACATATGCTTCTATATTTTATATTTAAAACATACCTTTATTCTTTTCATGTTGTGAAAATGCGATAATTTCATACGAGGAAGTGTGGACTACCGCCACCTCAAGTGATGTGACTCTATCATGGAATTCATGGAATCTATAAAGAATGAAATTAATGAACTTATTTGACCTATAAAACATATATATTATACTTTAATTATAACATATGTATCTCTCAATTATTTTTAATTCCATTAATATGACAATGAAATGAAAGTAGAGTGCATACGTACGTACGGCCTACCGTCTCCATGAACGTTGCATTTCATTTATTTTTATCTAAAAATGTTTTGGAATAATATAATGAATATTTACTGGATATATAAGATATTTAAATCATTAATACTATTATAGAGATTATTTACTTATAACTACATGGACAATCATTTTCAAACAAGTTCATTTCTGACTAATGTACCAAACATCAACCAAAACGTCTGATATGAACTCAAATTATTAACCAATTATTATAAAATTATAATATGTGATATGAAGTGAATATTAATCTTTAAAGTAGTACCTTAATCAATTATAATTTGACCAAAGTTTATTATTCATGAATATAAAGAAACAAACAAGACAAGTCGGACTTGAGGTAAAGGATCTAACCTCTCTCTTTCTTTTTATTTATGTCATTTAATTTATTCTACAAGTTCTTATGTTGGAGGATATTAATTTATATAAAACATACTGTAATTTGTATTTTCATATGATTAGATACCCCCTATTACCCTAATCAATTCATTTTAATAATTTTTAAGTGGCGTCGTTAGGCTGCAGAATTTTCGTAAGGGATCCTACCTATTTTTTTCGTTTTAAGTACTCTCTTTTATGTCGTTTCATTTATGCTCATATTTATTATCTTGGGGGATGTTATTTTATATTCCTCTTACTGAAATTTATATGTTAATATGATGATACACCCAATTTTATTTTATCAATCCATTTTTTTGATGTTATAAGTGGCGCTGTTAGGCTGCCGAGTTTTTGTAAGGGATTTTTCATCTCACTTTTATTCTCGTGAGATTTATTCTACATTTTTCACCATTTCCATTCATTGATGTATGTACTTTCAATTATTCTACTCATTGTGTAATATTATTTCATTTATGAGTATTTACATCAATGTTTCATAGTCATTCTTTCATGGGGTGTACATTTCAAAAGTTACCCAAGCCGGTAAGGGAACCTTTCACCCTCCTTTTTTAAAAGACTTCTTTTGATAGGTCTTTAAATTTAGATATTATTATGTTGGAATATGTTCTTATATATCATTATTTATGTAAAAAAAATTTCCACGTGAAGAGATACCCTTTTTGTCTCATCAACTAGTTTTCTAAATTTTAAAGTGACGATGTTAGGCTGTCAAATTTTTACAATGAAACTTCTTAACCCAATTTCGATTTCTTTGCGTTCAAGTTGTAGTTATTGAATATATCATCCTATGAATATGTGTAAATGACCTCTGGTTGTTTGACACTTAATATCCACTTATATTGGGTGTATTTATATTTTTCACACATAATTATGATAATGATTTATCCTTAATTTATGGATACATTCTTTATAAGGGATTCCAACTCATTTTACAATTCTATTGAGACTTCATTGTTGTTATGCACCAATTCACTCTTATATAGTGTATATAATGTCTTTTGGCATATTATATCATGAATCCCTTTATTCTCATGATATTATAAAGTTCTGATTAAATGTTATTCCTCAATTATTTTTATTCAAGTGTCTCTCATTTTGTTAAAAACCCTTTAACTAAAATATCGTTTTAAATGTTTTAATGATTTATTCTTATAAATATTTCTCAATAATATCCATGTTTTCGAAATGGTTTTAGAGATTTATTTATATGGATATTAATGGTTTAAAATGTTAAAAGTTCCAAAGTGGTATGGGAAACTTTGTTTCAAAAATATTTTTATTAAATGTTTTTAATGGTTTTGAAAATGGTTTTTAGAATGGATTCATTATTTCAATATCATAAAATGTTATATTGTTATCGCAAAGTGGGAATTTTATCTTTCCTTTATGCTTAAGTTATGTGCTATTATTATGTTATGGTTCTTGGGCATCGTTTATGAAGACGGGTGGTTCCGTGATAAACTAAGTGCAGGTGAGCCCTATATAGCTCACCAATGCATTGGGAAACATGAAGGGGTTAAACATTATGGTTTCACCGAAGAGATTTATGGAATATACTATTATGGGTATTCCAAATGTAACCATGAGGGTTACTCCCTACATAAGAATGTTATGAATGCCTCAAGTTACCATTATGTCTTATGGTTTCTATGAGTTATTCGTAAATATTATGATTTCATGAGGTATGTTAAATTGATTATGTTTTAGGAGTATAGAATGATTTAATTGATTCTTATTTATACATGGATTGATGTTTTCCTTATGTATTGTTATAACCCTTACTGAGCCTTTTATGCTCATACCACATTTTTTGAAATGTTTTTCACAGGACATAAAGTTGAATAGGGTCAAGGATGGGATGAAGGAAATATCAGCCTATTTAAAACAAGGAACTAGACTTGACTCTTATGTTCAAGAGTTTTTATTTTGTGAAAAAAATAGAAGCTGAGTAGATGTTTCTACTTTTTAATCTTTGAGAAGTAATAGTTATGTCCTAAATATCTAAAACTATAAACCATAAAAGATCCTCAATGTGAATTATTCATTTAATTAAATAATAAGTAATGTTTAAGGTCGGGTCCTTATAGGTTTTGTTCATATCCTTTCTGTGAATGTGTTATTTGTAATGTAATAGTTTACATGAAACCCATTTATGTTTCCAAGGTTTTATATTTTATAAATTTGTTTCTCTTTCATGGGCTATATGTTTATCAAATTCTTTTATCATTCATGATTTATTCTTTTAATGAATTTATTATAAACCTTGTATACTTTTTCATATGTTTTGATAAGATTACATGTTTATAATAGCCATTTCATTTCATGGGTTGTGATATGATTATTTATGATCTTTTGGAACATGTATGTTTGATTTCACTATGATACGGGAGGGAACCATATCTCCATCTAGTGTATTGAGTAAATATTTATATATCCTAATATAGATTAAGATGGTTGTGGGAGTTAACATCGACTACTAAGATGTCCATGGGAGTGAACCATGACTACTGAGGTGGTTTAATGAGTGAATTCATGCTACAAAGATAGAAATAGGTGTAAACCATTTCTACAAATATGGTATGCGGAGTAAACACATAATACCAAGATGTTCATGGTAGTATTTATGGGGATACTATGGAAATCATATTATTTGTTTATGTGTCTGCCAAAATCCCATGTATTATTTCTATATTATAATTTCATGGATTATATTCTTTATTTACTTATTATTCATTTCTTATGAATATATATTATTTATTCCATGATTCAGGTATATGATATTTGATATGAAAGGTATGATATTATATTTTTGTGATCAGGTACTCATAGCCTTATGCAAATAATTATGCTTACAAATCTCCCTTATTTACACTTACTGAGAATTTGAGCTCACAAATTTATTATGTTTATTTTACCATGGTTTTGAAGACTTGTTTGATGTAGGAATAATAATGGTGGATATCTTTAAAGGATATGTTGATGATCTTTCACCAAGATAGATGATGTTGATTCAATGTTTCCAAAGATACTAAACTATTATTTCCATCAGACACATATTTTTCTAATATACATCAAATTAATATAAAATGATGTAATATCCATGTATGTTAAGCATGGGTTTCTGTAAGAATCATTATATATCTTGTTTGAAGAAATATGAAATGAAAAATAATCTCTATTTGCAACACAATAATGAGATGGATGCTGAATAACCCCCTCTAATAATTCTCTAGTACCTGGGTAGTAATTAATAGTAGAAGAGAGATCATTGTTAAAATAATTATCATATTAAATATCAAATTGAGTTTTGGGTTGAGGATCAGGATGAGTATTTTCATCAAAAGACTCATTTTCTATTTATAGATAAATATACACACCCTATAGTGGAGGCTCATGACCATTATAATAAGTGATTATCTTTGTTTTGGAAGAAACTGAATCATGGAATTAAATATCCAAACATATGATACTCTTTTAAAAAAAAGATTTATCAACTCATAGTTTATACCCTTTAACACACTCAGGATGACCTATGTAAATACATTTATTAGATCCAGGTGTAAAATTTCAGGCTTTAGTGTTGTCATATACAGTATATTCTTGTACTCTTAAATCACCTTCGGATGGATTCCACCTATTCAAATGTACATCAATATTTTTAAATATTATAGTGGTGGATGGGAAATAATTAGTTAAGATGGTTGTTTTGATGAATACCTGAAACCAAATAATTTGGATAAACCTACACAAGCAGGATTCCATTCAATGAATTCATTAATGGTTTGAATTTTGTGCAATGTTATTCAATTATATTAGGGATTATTTTTAATAGTTGTGTAGATTATAATACCTATAACTTGGTAGAACTCAATAAAATTGGTTTATTAGAATTCAATAATGTTATATGTTTTTAAGGATTCTATTTCATATATGTTTGGATCTAAAAAGTGGAATTCCACATTTTAATCGCTGTTAAGATGTCTAAACTATTTTTTAGAATATATTTCCATTTTGTATTTCTTAAAAATTCATTAATTATTGTAATAATGTATAATACACCACCTTGGGATGAAATACTATAAGGTCCCCATATATCAAGGTTAATATTCTATAATGGGTAGGTAAATTTGATATTAGAGATATTGAACTCTAATCATTTTGATTTACCAAGGATATAGTCTTCACATAATAGTAAGATACATGACATAACATGAATAAGACCCTCATGTTTGCTCAAATCCATAAGACACATTTCAATAACATTCCATTGGATCCTATTACATGACTTAATATTGACAATAATAGAGAAGAAGGCATAACCAATTTCTTAGGGTTATTTTTCACACTAAATAGAAAAAACTAATTTATCAATGAACCTTTAGTAATTGTACCTGAACATTTGGTAATATAATGCAACCTAAGTTTGATATAATTGAAATCCTCTTAAAATCCAAAAATCATATTAATGAGATATTCAAATAAAGGTTAGGAACCCAATCTGTAAGGAAAAGATCATTTAATGAGTAATTATAAATTTTTACTAAATATTTTTTTAGTGGAAGTTAAAATTGATGCCAAACACAATTGTTAATTTGTAAAATTATTTATTTATTATTAAAGGTTGTTTATTAAAAACTAGTATATAATTAATGATAATAATTAATTAATTAACATTGTTGTCATTTGTTAGTAATTAATAATTAATAAATAATAATTATTTAACAATAAGTATTTTTTATTTATAATCATTTATTTTTTTAAAATTTTATCTATTAGTAATTATTAGTTATTTATAAATACTTTCATTTATTTATTTACAAATAAATAAATTTTAAGTTATTTAATTTTTAGTATCTATTATTTATTTACATATTATTATTTATTAATTGGGTATTTATATATTTTTATGTATATATATATATATACAATGATGATTGGATTTGTTAAAGCACAATCAAATGGTGACACAATGGACTCATAGATCTAATATCATTATCTTATTCTAACTTATGTAGTTTTTTAATCTCCAAACAATGTCTATAGAAGTACCCCAAGAGAAATCTTGAAAACTGATTCGATATTCTAAAAAAGGTATAAATTTTACATAGTTTTTTAATAAAAATGATGAAAAAGGGGATTTCTCAACAACCCTTGTCCTAAGAGAGTCAATAATCTCCAAGAATAAGGTTGGGGTTTGTAGTCACAATTAACCTTGATGTGCTGAAGGGGAGGCTATAATTTTGTAATTTCTATCTAATTGCCCACATAATCCCAGCTAGAGGAGTTGAACCCCTACATATGGAAGATATAAAGTCTATGATAGTTTGATCTTGGGGCTTCTACAAGTGGAAGCATATTCCAATATACTACAATATAGTTTTCTATTTCGAGATACAATGTTCTATTTCTTTGGGACCAATATTTTAAAATATCAATATATGGGTATTCAAGGTATTTATATTGGTCATCACTTTCATCCCACATAGTCAAATATACTCTGATTATATGTTCTATATAAGGCTTTATGAACATATATGGGAATTTTGGCATCCCCAAATTTTAAACGCTTTTCCATCTTGTATTTGTCCACCGTTAAAAGTTAATTAGAATACTATTTAAGGTAGTATGGGTTATTACGAAATAGTAATGGTTGATTCATATATTTTGAACTCCTACAAAACAATTCCACAATCATTGTTAATTTGTGTAAATTTTTTATGAACATTTATTATGATTTCATTCTCTAATTTTATGATTTTTACAAGCTGGTCGAGTATACAATTTATAATTGTAAAAGACCTATAATTTATAAGTGAAGATGAAATGGAATCCTATGACAAATGATTTAGGGGGGAATTTATAGAAACCTATCAAGAATTATGTTCTTTCATGTCCCTTAGTGATTGATGAAAATGATTATTATGAGCATTCATATCATCTTGAGGGTTTGTACAAATTGTTTTATGAAAACAAATTGCAAAATAAGTAAATGATATTATAATTACCTGTAGTTCAGCTTGTTGATGGTACTACTGAGTCCCATCACTAGACTAGTCCCCAATGGTCCCTAGTTGGGATCATGTATTTATTCTAGGTGATGTTTAATAATTAGACAAATGAATGGGTAGTATGATATGTGTGAAATCAGGGTGGATATTATATTGGAGATAAATTCTATTTCTATTAAGAATCATTCAAATTATTGTTCATCAACCATATCCATTCTTACTTCTGATGATGATTAATAATTTTGGAGGGCCGATATTTAATGAAGATATTGCTTATAATTCTAAGAGGACATTTGAGGATGATAACCTTGGTGACTCTTCTGAGGAGTTGGATGGTCAAACTGAAATGGGTAAACAATTTCTAATTGAAAGGATCACATTAATATCAATTGATCATAATATGAAAAAGTAATTAGAATAATATTTATCATTTAAAAAAATTAATTAATATTTATAAACATATTATAAGTGTTTTTAACCCCACAGGTGCACCTCTTAGTCCAAGAAAGAAAACTAAGTATACACAACATGCCTCTTCTATTTTTGTGTCTCCACATGCTATGATGGAGACTTATAATTCCTTTAAATTTATTTTATTGGTTTGATAGGAATCAAATGTTGTCATCATTAAACAAGTGGTTATAAATATTATATAAAATTGTAATACACATATAGCTGGTGATTATAGGTGCATCTGTGTCTGTGGGGGTGGGGGTGAATTATCCCCAAAATTATCATATATAATGAAATATATCTATAATAATTATGAAAAGGAAACTCTCAAATAATTAGAGAAAGAAAATGAGATAAATTTAGAAAGAAAACTCCTCTCATAGGAGCTATTGGATGATAGGGGACCTAAATGTCTAATAAAGATATGTTGAAAAGGTTTAAAATGAAATTCAAGGTCATTTTTTTAAATTGAAGCTCGGTTTTAGTATCCAAAAATGTAATATTGAATTATTTGAATTTTGTCCTATCAATATTGAGGAGAGAGTTTGAGCTAACCCCGGGTTTGATATTGGAGATCTTTTATGTATAAGTATACTATGGATAATTATCAAAATATGGATTGATGAGTCATCATCCCTAGACAAGGCCCTCGAGCAATGACAGTGGACAATTACTTAGAGGTATGGGAAACACGAGTATGGTAGAGTAGATTGTGGAAGTCCTTAAAAGTGATTTTATTTTTAATTGTTATTTTGTTATTGTCAATGACTCATCTTTCTTATTGATGAATGAATGTGCCCTTCCTAAACCCATATCTCTTTTTTGTCTATTTTAATAATAATAAATGACATGGGTACTTGGTTCGATTTCTGAGCCTCATTGAATAAATGTATATATAGTTATATATATATATATATATATTTATATATATTTATATATATTCATATGTATTTATGTATATTTATATATATTTATAGATATTTCTTTATATCTATATAAATATGAAGAAATAATTATATATATATATATGTTCATATGTATATATATATATGTGTGTGTAATTATATTTAATATATATAATCAATATAAAATATATTTATTAATGTTTTTTATAATTTATGGATATTTATATGTGTCTATTTAAGTTTATATATATATATTCACTCAAATATATTTATATATATTAATGTATATTTATATGTGTTTATATATATTTATATGAATCAATGTTTTTTTACAATTATATATAAATATATATATGTGTGAGTATTTATATTTATTATGTGCATACATATTTATATATTTATGTATGTATGAGAAAAATAATTTATTTTTATATTTGTTTATGTATATATATATATTTTGGTCATTTTTTATATTTGTATATATTTATATTTATTTGTGTTTATTTATATAAATTGATATATATTGATATATTTTATGTAAGCATATAGAAATATTATACACAAATATATTTATATGTTTTAGTAAAATATTTTTGTGTATATATACATATAATTGTAATTTAATTGTATTTTTTTTGTAACATTAAATATATTTATTTAAATATATGTGCAATTATGATTTCACATATAATTTTTTATAAATTATTAATATATATATATGCATATAAATCTTAATAAATTATTTTTTTTGTATATTTATAATTTTATTAAATTCTTTTAAGTCGCAAAAAGAAGGTATTGGTTGAGTGCTAATGACATTGTTATATAACAATGAAGTAAGATGTTCAAATTTCACATTTCACATATTTATCCTTTTTTCATTAATAGTGATTATATAATAAAAAAGTACTTTTAAAAAATAACAAACAATGGATATTTGTTGAGGAGTGTTTCTCAAAACTGATGTGAATGAGTTTTTGATGTTTTTAAAAAGCAGCATAAAATGATTCAGAGTACATAATTATAAGGAAGATTTTAAAAAAACATTGAGAAAGGATTACATGCTTGTCTAAAAATCCTCTAAATGTCAAAAAAACCCCTGCATTATGATTTTTTGTCATATTCCCATCTCACAAAATAAATGGTTAATTTTGAATTATCATGTAGTTTTAATAAGTTAAAAATTATACCCATGTACCACCACCTATTATTAATACTTAAAAAAACCTCACCTTATTCACCCTTAGTTAATTCAAGAAAATGATTTCTCATCGGGGCATATAAAAAAGATCTACTTGATTTTAAAGACCATTAATTAGTAAAAATGGGTTTATACATATTGAAAACCTAATCACTATCATATCCAACATCACTATGAAAGGATTTAATATAATAAAAACATTCATTTGATTTTATTTTAGAGAAATCATTTTCGACATGCCTTGGTTTCCAATAAAAAAAAATATAGAACCATTAAATTTAGAATTTGAATGACTATACCAAGCCTAAATGTTATTTTTATGTTTATCTCTACCATTATCTTTTCATTCTCTTGAAATTTAGTCCTTCCTTCAACATTCAACCACTTTGTATCCTCCTTAACATTGTATTGAGTGTGTTATTATCATAATAATAGGGTTGACTTAACATCTTATAAGGTCAAATAATTATTTCCATGCATTATAATATAAAAATAGTCAATATATATGTTATGAAGAAATATAAATAGAATAATCACATGGTATTAATCATTAATTTGGGAATTAATGTTTTAAAAATGATGATTTTTTTTGGAATTAAAATTATATTATCAAATAAAACTTCTAGCTTACTTCTAAAATGTATCAAAATTATTCTTTCTATTTTATAAACCAAATAGAAAATTTTATATAAATAAATATTATGATTTAGACTAAGTACCATCAATTAATAATCCATGTTTGGAATCTTACCCTTTCTTTTCCATCCCCCCTTTCCCCAGTTCCATGGTTCTCTAGGATCTCTGGTTTATTTATTTTTTTCCTTCTTTATCGTTCCATCTCAAACCCTTTTGCATCCTTTCCCCTGGTGGAAGAATCTGTTTGTTCTTCCCCTTCTCTGTCCCTCGGTATCCGTGTTTCCGACACCACTTTGGTCTGTTGCGCCAGTTTTCACAGGGAGATTTGGGATGTGCAGGCTGAGTTTTGTGGGTTTCTCAGGGTTTATTTTCACTTGGTTGTGGCTCTGATAGTCCAAGTTGGCAACTCAGTTGAGGTTGTCCTTTTTTGCAATGCCCTATCCCAATTAGACCATTGCACTAGCTTCTGGTTCTTTCATTGCACTCCAAGTCAGTCTGCGACGGTGGTTTCATGGAAGATTTGGGAAGTGCGGTTCGATTGGTCGATGGTGTTACATGAGGCGCTTCCATTGCTTGCATTATCACGAGCTGTAGTGGTCCTCTTTTTTTTGATGTTTCATGGGATTACTGCTTCTTGATGTATGTGTAGAGTAAAGGGGCCTTCAACAACAGCCATGGTTTGTTTTAGATCTATATTTTTTGTGATGAGATGTTTGTTCCGTTTGGTGGCAATCTCGTTCGATGATGGTTGTTAGAGACATTATTTTGTTTTGGTGCATAGGACAGTGATGTTTTCTTCATTATTTATAGGCTTGGAAAAATATGTTGACTTAGATGGTATCTCATGTTGATGAAGGATGGAGTTGGTACTTTTCCTGATGTGGGTGAACATGGCTCATGATTCCTTTGGGTTTCATGTTTGTTTTTGGATGTTTTTTGTCTTTTGATTTCTATATTCCGGTATCCGTTGTTTTTCTGTTATCACCAGCGATGTGAAGACAATGAACACTAGAATTATGGTATGTTTCTCTTATCAGTGATGACGATAATACCAGTGCGATGACGACATAGACTGGTGACCATGACGTGGACAGTGGTGTCAGTGATGATGGAAATGTTGGTTTCGAGGCTGGAGTGGGATGAGATGGGTGATGAATTTAATATTTTGAATTATGTGTATTTTTTAAAGGCGGTAATGGCAGTCTTGGACCAGGAGTGTTGTTCGATTTGAATTTTGAATTTTGAATATGGTGTTTTTTAGGGTCCGATCTTTCCCCTTAAATGTTCCTTTAGAAAATAAAATAAAAAAATATAGATTTGATAAAGTATTTAAGAAGTATGTAGTCACTACACCAAACTCACTAAAAAATTCACCTCACCAAAAAATCTATCAAATATCATAATTGAGAATTCAATAAAATGTAAAGAATAGAAAAATAGAATGTTCATAATCCTCGAAGTGAAAAATGAGATCAATGTGATTCAAAAAATTGGAACGACATGAAAAGAAGAAACACAAATAATTTCTTTGAATTATTATGAAAATTAAGAACTTATAAAGAAAATTTCTACATATAATAATTTATTAAATTTATCTACTTACATTAATTTATCCACATTTAAAAATGACGTCCCACATATATATATATTAAGTGAAAGCTATAATTGATTTCTTCTTCTTGGATATCAACCTAGTGAATCCTAAGAATTAGAAAACATCTAGACTCTTAGTGAACCTATATTAATCTATCGGAAGATACAAACTTTTAATGGGAAAACTACCTCTAGAGAGACCCTTCTTCTTATATTTTAATTTTTTATCACTCAAAAAGAATGTGACTAAAATTCTTGTAACCAAAATCTAATGGTCTGAGTCTTATAAACATAAATATACCTTATCTAGCAACAATATGCCACTTGAGGACTTATTTCAAGGAAATGACTAGTAAATCCTTAATACCTTGGAAGACAATATTTCATACATATAAAATATCTAATGTCCCTCTATATTCTTTTATGTTCATTAATGTCACACTATGGAATGATATTTACTCAGTCTTTATTAATGTGTTTCCATTATGAATATATACATATGATATTGACATTCCACTATCTTCCAAACCTAAAAATCTATTTCCTAAGGTATGTTTTGGATGAAATGGAATTTCTTGTTCTAAATTATTTTTCATAACATGAAAACCCATATTTTTGGAAAATTGGAATAGACTCTAATTACTATAAAATAATGTTTCACCCTAATAATTCATTATTAGTTTCTTTAGAAAATTCATCAACCAAACTATTTCCATCCTAGATTCGATTACAGTGACATACTATACATCAGTTATACTGATATGGAAAATCCAATTTTTTTGTGATATCTAACTTTTTTTAATTCTTCTATAGTTATTCAGAATTTAATTTTTATCTTATGAATGTCCAAATGAGTAGAAAAACATACCTCAAAATATCTCTATAAAAGACCATATATCATATTAGCCTATATCTTCAGATTCATTCAAATATAGATGGACTAATTTAAGATGCTCTCAATGAATCTTTATCTAGTTTTACAAAAAATTAATTACATCCCCCACTAAAATATAAATTTATGGTCCAGTAAAAATGATCATAAACATTAAAATGTAGACCATTTATCCATAATTAATCATTTCCATGTGTGAAAAATCATATTATATTTTGGGTGATTTATCCTTGGGTAATCTGAAGTGTCCATCAAAACGATTCATTAATGATTTACATTTGGTCATCTAAAATCATTAGATAACCATGTAGATGTTGTCCCTCTATGATAGAACCAATGTATAATTATTTCAATCTCTAATATTATTCATTCCTAAAATATTGTAGTCCAATCTGGGATCTTCAAAATTCAATATTTTATAAAAATCAGTATTCATCTTCCGAATCCATTTTAATTCTGGTTTATAATGTTGAATATAATCTATATATAGTATAAATATAATAAATATCCCACCATCCCACAACATCTAGTAAAAAACTGTCTTTATATAAACTTATGAACCCTTATTTTGACATCAATATGTAAAACATTAAATTCCCTTATTGTGGTGCTCTCTGAATCCTATAATGTCTTTTTTAGTTTATTGAAATAATTATGACTCTCATATTGTAGGAAATCAATATGTTCCTTCATTTAAATTTCCACCTCTATGTTTTCATGATTCCATCCTTACATCCATCTTTTCTAACATGAAATATTTCATTCTTACAAAGATCATAAATGTCGAAATTATTGTATGTTTAACTACCTCTGATAAAATTTCCAATAATTCAAATCATTTATTTTATTCAAATCCATTTTCCATGAGCAGTGTCTTAAAAAAAATCAATCCATTAACTACTCTTTTAATTAGGACACCAAATTCATCTCAAGTGATATTCCCCTTCTAGAAGGTAAATTCAATCCTAGGTACTTTTGTACTATAATGAATACATATAATCGTACATCACTAACTTCCACTATTTGTAATCAATAAGTATTTTTGTGTGTGTTAACATATGTGTATGGGTTGAAAATGTCTTAGTGAATTTGAACTTTTCAATTAGCGGGTGGTTAGTTTTGTGTGTTGTGTTTCAAAATAGAATCCTGAGAATTTTAACACCTTATGGATGCCTTTTTGGAAATGAAATAGAGGTTAAAAGATAAAAAAATGAGTCTATAAGAATTAGAGTAAGGTTCAAGTGGTCTATCATCTTGTTTACAATATCATAATGCCACTAACTAGTTGTAGTATAGAAACCAGTTGGTTGGATCCCTTGGAAGTTTCCTTATTCAATATTAAGACTCTCCAGTGAGGGGAACTAATAGGTTTATGTGGTCTTATAATGTTTTTAAATAATCAATTCCCCTATACAAATTTTTATAGTGGGTTCCCCTCTTCCTCAATGTTTTTGTATATATCTATCCCCCATTCTTCCCTTATCCAATTTCAAACCCCCTCAATTCTGGACTGTTTGTGTTGAAAATATCCATTACTAAAGGTATGCATTTTTATATTTTTCCACCATCTATTTCCCCTTTTATTTTATAATTTTAGTTTCCTCTTGGTTAGGGTTCCTGGATGAATCTATTAGTGAAAGGTGGAATTATCATGATTTGATTGCTCATTTGATCATACCATGAATAGGACATCTAAAGACAACTTCAATACACTATAAGAGATCATTTTGTTGTGATATAACACCATACAGATTTTCATAAGAATTTGGGATTAAATTATATAAATAGGGAGATGGAATTATTATTCATTATTGTGGATTTATCATTAAATGTGGTCAGGAATGTGCTATAGACCAACCGTGGTTGTTTGTTCATGGTTCCCGTGAGGGATCATCACCTGTTGTAAATTTATGTATTTTAACTATTTGGATTAAAATTTTCAATTAATTATAATTATTTTAATTAATTGATTGGTAATTTTTGGAATGTTATACAGTATTTTGTGGATGGAAAATGGCCTATTGAGTGAATATAATGATTAGATGGGTGTGAAATTAGATTTCATGTTTCTATATAAAAGTGGAAGATTATTTTAAGAGGTAACTGGTCCTGGAACATGCCCTATGGAATTTTTATATTTTATTTATGTTTTTCGGAATGTTTATATTTCTAGTGACGTGGTTTTCACATTTTATTAATTAAATGTACTAATTAATTTAATTAAAAACATTAAATTTAAACTGATCTCATGAAATAACCAAAAAACACCTTGGACATTATGGATCCTGTGTATTTGCATGATGACTCTCTAGTCAATGGTAAAGTCCATGTATATATGAGTTATACATAAAACATAGACCCCCTTGAGGGGTGTGAATAGAATGAGTATGAATCATATTACCAAGTGTATGCACCCTTGGTCACCTTCTTAATGAGGTGTGGGCTGAATTTTATTTATGACCAATGTAGGCCTTAAATAACCTTCCTATAGTTTTTATGGAAACTTATCATAGAGGAAAAATATTATTTTATATTTTAACCACATTAATGGGCCAAAACATTACCTATGTGAATCCTTATACCAATAAGGATTTGTGGGCTTGGTCATGGGGAAATTGATCCTTACCCCAAGATGTGTTTTTCTAGGTGGTTATACAATGGGTTGGATGAACTGGTTGAGTGAGTGGACTGACCCCAATGACCAATGAAACCATATTGAGATTGAGTACATGATGTGGGGTGCCATAAATTTCATGTGACATAGGGTACAATGGTATTATTAATAATTAATACCCGACTCTAAGAGGGGGAATCCTATGAATGTTAACAATGACTATAAGTATCAATGTAGAACATGATTATTGATGTGATACATAAAGGATGGTTGGAATGAAACTGACCCTTGTTTGTCACTTAATACAAATGTTGTATATATTATCCTCTCACAAATATTGTGTGATGATTTTAATAGTATATTATATAAGGGATTTGTTATGTTTTAAATTTAAAACACTATTAGGGTTTTGGTTATAATTATTGATATAGAAACACAATATGGTGTGTTCTATAAAATTTCATTAGGAATAATGTAGGTGATACAAAAGAAATCTATCACAGTGGCGATATCTATGATACTATCTAAATATAACATAGGAGGGATGTCTTCCATAATACTCATGGAGGACTAAATATATTTATATTTATGATTATATTGGTTTTAGTTATAAGATATTGGGGCATGTTATAGGGGATTGTGTGCTATTTGAAATGTTGGCTGATTCTCTTGGTCCACTAGGGATAAATTTCTAGGAGCCATTGTATAATGGGAAATACAATTTCATGGATTTGGATTGATATTATTGTCTTTTTGTATTAGGGTTATTTTTTATTTCACCAAGTGAGATAGACATGATTTTCAATATTGATAAGGAATTTTATGTTTTATTGTGTTTTGGATCGTCAACAAGATTCAAATTATTTGGTTAGGATCCAGGATCAATGTGTTAAGAGGAGACTCACCCATCATTATTAGGTACACAGGATTCACATAACATGTGAATTCCCTCTATTGTTATTATTAATGATGGATGTTTTTCTATTTAATGTTTCGATAATAGCATATATGTAATATTTTTGTACATGTTCTTGGGGAAATGTTTATCAAATGGTCCTCCTTAATTAGCTATTTATCTTCTTTGATGGTGCTTAATGTGAATCTATAATTATACACAAAATTATGAGGATAAAGATGCTATCCAATGTGCATGAGAGGTGTAATAACCATATTTGGTCAACAATTTAAAAAAATTCCAATATGATAAACATTGTGTGGGTCGGCTGTATCCCTTTTTTTTACATAAATTCTTAGTAATAACCTATGTGGTGTTGGTACATATATCATGTAATTATAGTATACTTAATAGAGCCACATTAATTTCATTAATATAATATTATCATGGATGGGTGATTTCTTTAAATATATATCCATGTTCCTGGATGAGAATATGACAATAAGGGGAACAATCTTGTAGTTGGATGTTTATTGAGAATATATTTCATGTAGGAAAATGCCGTAGGAATGGGATTCTATATTAAGTTGTGGAAGACTTATAGTGGGCATCTTAATATGTTGGAATCCATGTCACATCTGAGATTGGAGTGTAGGGAATTCTCCATTGTTCTTAGTTTATATGGAAGCTAATTTATGGGCTAGGGGAGAGCCTAGTGACCCTAATGACATATGAAATTATTTTTAATGAGTATATTTACAATTATTAAATATGGAAACCTATTATAGGGGTAATCCTATAAATGTGAACACAATAATATGATTTTGAAAAATTAATGTTGGAGTCCTTGGGATTTTTGGTGAGTAAATCCCTTAACATTGTTATGATATTGGTATTGAAGCTAGACCATGAGGGAATGAGAATTTGAGTTCCTTATTACTTTGAACCTATGAAATACATTATAAGTATAATGAAATTGAGTGTATATGATTTTGGTTCTATTTTTATTCATATGGGAGGTGGTTGATAGATTAATTTTGGAACTAGTGGGCTTCCTAGTTTTGAAGAGGAGATACTAGGGCCCTCCAAGTTGGAAATATATACATGAGGTAGGGGAATTACTGTTAGATTTAGGATAATATCCTTGATATAAGTGAGATGATAAAAATATTAGATGAAACATTAAGGATTCATCATTCTTGATGAGTTTGTAAATTTACAAAGTATGGAAACCCTTATTTTGATTATGTGAGTCTTACGGAGTGGTGATTTGGGTTTTAGATATGGTGATTGGAGAACACACATGTTATGTATTGGGGAAACTATTGAAGTCTCTGGTCATTGGGTGTAGTCTCTACTAAATTTAAAAAAAAATCATGACTGGGGATGGAATAGAAACACAACTTTCCTATATATAGAAATTGCATGTGTTTAGAGGAATTTTCAATTCATTACAAAAACACTTGCATGAGGACCATAATAGTATGAAAAACCAGATTATTATTAATCAGTTAGATATGATTTATTATATAAAACCTTTACTTGATAGAAAATTTAATATTGAGTTGTCTAGTATCTTTTGGGATTAAGAAACATAACATAATTAATTAAAACGTGAAGCACAACATCTTAATTGAAAACTTCCTTTACATGACTACTACATTCCCTTGTACTTATCATTGAATGGGATAACCTTAGGACACACATATGAAATGGGTTAGATATAAAGCCCAAAATGGAGTAAATAAGTCATAACATGGAGATTAAAATTCTTGTTAGGATGTGGGAATATCAATGGAGCATAAAAGAAACACGAACATTAAGGAATGATATAACATGACTATCATAACATGGAAATGTATCAACAACACTTAACATGGTATTAGCATGATCCAAGCACCATTTCACATGGAGAATGAGTAAACCCTCATTGAAATTGAATTATCATGAGTAAAACCACATTGAATTTGATGTATCATGATACTAGTCTTTACCCAATGCATTGGAGCGCTATCAGGGCACACCATTCTTAAACATTTCATTTCATGCGTAAGTGTGCCACATATATCATACAACCTGGATTCATCAAACATAATCCTTTATTACACTATAATAGTATGTGTAATTCATACACAAAAATCCATAATCAATATGTGAATGTGCATAGTGGTGAATACCCTTGATAGAGAAATGGGCATGGTATTCACTACATAATGTCTTTGGCTTGGAATGTAGCGATGAAATCTCCGCAGAATAATAGTGTGACATAAGAATTAACAAAAATGGATGATGAGATAGAAAGGGTTGTCTCATCATATGAACATGAAATGTATAGTAAGGAGTAATATAGATACATGTCGTTAAAAATTTAATGGAATTTAGATTCATAATACAAAAGAATTGCATTAATGTAAATGAGACGAGAGAAATTCCTTATCGAATTTCGCCATTGTAAGAGGTGTTAATGGAAGAAATTAATGATAGTTAAATGGTTCTATAATCACTAAGAAAATTTAAATATGGGAGAGGTTCAAATTAAAACCCAAAAATTTGTAATTGAAAATAAAAGGGCATAACAACATTATAAAATTTGGACCAAAATGGGAACGAAAGAAATCCCTTATGGAATTTCGGCATGGTAAAAAGTGTACAAGAGAGTCATTAATGTAAGAGAAATAGATATATCATAATTAGATCATAGATATTTAAGTATAAATGTGGTCAAAAATCATACCCCAAAATTTATAATTGAAAATAAAAGGTCATAAAAATATTAAGAAACTTGTATAAAATGAGAAAGAAAGGAATCCCATACATGGAAGTGTGATCCAAATCGCTCTGGAGAGGCTTGAGAGAGGATTCATGGGAGATTTTGGTGACATGGGAGGATTCTAATGTTTTATAGGAAGAAAATGGATGAACTAAAAATAATTTTATTGAAAAAAGAAATGGGAACACGGGTGGGTTTATAAAGGAAAAGAGATGGAATTCTTTATTAATTAGGTTTAGGACCCTACACATTAAAATAGTCAAATCCACAAACCATCCCATGGTTATTGCCCACTGTTTGTGATAAAGTGGATTGAAAAAAATATTTTATAAGCCCAATGGAATATCTTCTTAAAATACTAGTCTTGCTTATGTGGAGGGGAGTCACACTCTGAAGGAAATCATTTAAAAAAATAAAATGTTTTATAAGTCTTGGAGGGTCCACTGAGGCAACGTAAAATATATCAGATAAACCTAAAATTACATTATGTTAATTATAAAACATATATTGCTTGAAAATATCGTTTATAATATTTTATGACATAACTATTGGGTCATTATGATTCCATCAAACACATTATATGTTTAAATGGTATTTAATTTGTACCAAAAAATTTGACTATCTCAGAAAATTTTGAAAAATTCACCTCTGGATAATTTTGACATCCTGATTCCAAAAATAATATTCATTTTATCTAAATAATTTTTTAAATATATGAATTTTTAATTTTAAAATAAAACTGATATATATCGATAATTCATGGGTTTTGACAAAACACAACTTTCAAACCATAATAAGAATCTCAATTGTATTCCAAAAAATTATAAGATAATTTCAATTTAATAAAAATTAATTTAAAAATATTATTTCATTAAAATATTATTTAATTCAAAAAATCCATTAATTCATCAGAATATATATCATAATTTAATATTAACTTAAATCCTATTTGTGATTTAATAACTATTTACAAAGTAACATTAATAAAATGATTTTATACTCTTTACTGTGTACAAAAATAATGCACATAATCATAGTTATAAGGTCATTTTACATAACCCCTTATAACACCCTCATAAGACAAAAAGGAAACGTGTTTGATGATGATATACTCTTGGGGTGACTCAGATAACATTGCTCGGGTGGTAATCTTTTTCAACATCCACTTCTCCCATAAGAGGTTCTGTTTGAGCTTAATGTATTGATTCTCAACTTCGGCTTTGACAAGAGAGAAGCCTAACGACACCACCTCCTTTCCGTGCTCCGAAAAATGGTCTTCGAATGAGGAAAGTCTACTGGAGGTGGCCATCGTTTCTTTTTCCTGAGTAAATTGGATTTGTTAATGCCCTATATTTATACTAATTATGTGATCACTGTTTAATAGTTATTTGAGAAATTGTCAAAATTCATGACTATTTTTTTAATCCACAAAACATAAATCCTAATTAGTGAATATAATTTATATAACCATTTTACATTATAAGACATTAAATTATATCAATAGGGTTTTTTATTAATGAAATATCGGGTCATTAAAATCTTCCCCGCTTAAGAAAATTCACCCCCAAAATTTCATATTCCTACACTAAAACATATGTGGGTAAATCTACTTCATCACTTCCTCATATTCCCACATTGCTTATTCAACCTTCTGGTTTGCCCAAAAAAATTTAATGAGAGGAATTATCTTATTTCATAGATCTTTTTTTCTATGGTCTATGATCTTCATCCGCTTATCTTAATAGGATAGGCCATTATCCAATGGTACCAACTCTGCATTGAGTACACGCTAATGGTCAGGTACATACTTCTTCAAAAGTGATACATAGAACACATCAAGTACTTGAGATAAGTTCGGTGGGAGTGCTAGTTAGTAGGCCATTTCCCCAATGCGACCATGGATCTTAAAAGTGCCAATGTACCTTGGACTAATATATCCCTTCTTCCCAAATATGACAAATCTCTTCCATGGTAAAATGCAGAGGAATACCATGTCTTTGAAATCAAACGATAGGTCTCGTTGGTGATTATTATCATAGAACTTCTGTCAACTCTAAGTATCATTAATGTGATTTTGGATTGTCTTAATCTTTTATACCATTTCATCAACCATCTCTGGACCTATGAGATTTCTCTCCCCAACTTTTTCCCAACATGCCAGTCTTCTACACCACATCCCATATAGGGTTTCATAATGATCCATTTGGATCATTGGGTGGAAATTGTTATAGTATGAGAACTCAGCTAGATGGATATATTGATCACATCCTCTTTTAAAGTGTAATGAGAATACTCTCAACATATCCTCGTGTGTTTGGATAATCTTCTCAAATTAGAAATCATTTTGAGGATGATAGGCCTTACTGATGTTCATCTCAATATTTAGAGAATCTTAAACACTATTCCAAAACATAAGGGTGAATCATGGATCTCAATTAGATACAATATATACTGGTACTCTATGCAGCCTTACCATGCCTTTGAAGTATTTCTGTGCTAGTTGATCCACGGAGAAATCCACCCGAATTGTAATGAACTGTGCAGTCTTTGTAAGAAGATCCACAACAACCCAGATAACATTGATTTAATTTGTATTTCATTAGATTTCCAGTAAAAGTTTCTATGTTGATGTTCTCCGATTTGCATGATGGCATGAATAATGGTTTAATCAACCCCTTAGACTTCTTCCTCTCATCCTTCACTTTCAGACATACTAAGAACATTGATGTATACTCAGTGATCTCCTTATTTATGTTATACGACCAAACAAGCAATGGGATATGTCGATACATCATTGTGTTTCTTGGGTGAATGAAGAAATTTGAACTTTGTACATCATCTAAAAGATATTTTTTTAACTTCTGATTCAACGGAACACATAGTCTTGACCTAAATCTCACAATTCCTTCTTCATTATCATTGAACTCTGAGTATTTCCCTTTTCTGATAGTTTCCACCTTTTGAATTCCCTCATCATCATTTGAACGATCTTTTATCCTTTCCAAAAGAGATGGTTGAGAAATCATATGTGAAAGGACAGTATTATTTATGATTCCCATGTCCATCTTCATCAAATCTAAAATGATTGGATCCTTTTAAACTCTCATAAATGATATAACCATTGGGTCATTTATACTTAGAGAATATGTCACCTTGTTCCCTTTACCAGGGTGGTAATGGATTGTGCGGTCATAGTCTTTGATCTGCTCTAACCGTATTAGTTGGTGCTTGTTCAACTCATTCTATGTTAATATATACATGATGATTGTGTGGTCTGTATATATTTCACACTTATCCCAAAATCTATAATTCAACAAATATTTAAAGCGAAGATCACTGTAGCCAACTTCAGATCATGTGTTGGATAGTTTTTGTCATGAAAATTAAATTACCTTGAAGGATAGGTAATGAATTTGTCATTTTTTTGCAACACAAAGCTCATTCCCTTCTTCAAAGCATTACTAAATACCACAAAAAGTTCTACACTTTTTGATAAAGTGAGCATGGGCATAGTTTTATGCCTTTTTGTCAACTCCATGAAGCTCTCTTTTCATTCATCACTTCATGAAATATTTAATCCCTTCAGAGTAAGCTTGGTAAGAGGGTTTTACAATTGTGATTAATTTCTCACAAGTTTACGATAATATCCATATAACCCCATGAAGCTATAGATATCGGTTACCGATGTTGGCCTCATCTATCCCTTAATTATAGCTATTTTAGATGGTTCCACATATATCCAATTTATTGTGATGAAATGTCCCATGAATAAGACTTCCATCAACCAGAAGTCACACTTTCTATAATTTTTATAAAGCTTCTCAATTTTCAATGTCTCTAGTACAGTTCCTAGATGCTCCTCATGATCCTAATTGGTTTTAGAGTATAATATAATATCTTTTATAAAGACTACCAAAAATATATCAAGGTAATATATAAATAATCTATTCATCATGTTCATGAGTATTTCCAGAGCATTAGTGAGTTTGAAAGTCATTACTATGAATTCATAGTGTTATTATCTTGTACGAAAAGCAGTCTTGGGGATATCCTCATTATTCACCCTTACTTGGTAATATCCTAACCTCAAATCCACCTTGGAAAAGTATTATGCTCAATGTAGATGATCTAATAATTAATCAATTCATAGAAGAAAATATTTGTTATTTATCGTGATTATTTTGAGATCATGATAATCTATGGAAATGTGTATTAACCCATCCTTCTTCTTGAAGAAGAGAACTAGTGCACCCCATGGTGAAACAATTGGGTGTATAAACCGTTTATCCAGATTCTCTTATAGTATCTTCTTCATTTACTCATGCTTCACAATAGCCATTATGTACAAAGTCTTGGATATTGACAATGCCCCTGGTATAAGGGAAATTTATAATTCCATATCTATTATAGGAGGAAGACCAGACAATTCCTCGGGTAAACATCAACGAATTCCTTCACAACGTGAATATCTTCAAGGATGGTTGGTTACTTGGACTCATTCATCTATGCCAGATATGTGTTCTAATAGGGTATTAATATCCATTCTTATGATGATCGTTCTAAATATGATTCATCTTCCTCCTTGAACTTATATAGAATCAGGGGTTGATTCACCAAATAGAGAGTGATTTCCCTGTAATGGGATTCTATGATAGCTCAATACAAGGAAAGATAATTCAAGCTGATAATTGCATCAAATTCACCTAGAGAGAGTTTTATGTGGTTCTCCGGAATGTTAATTCCATAGATTGTGACCATAGAGGAGTTTTATTTATGGGATACAATGATTTCCCCATTTTCTGTTATCACCGACATCTTTACTTCAATGATTTTTTTTGTGATGGGATTGTTCTACTAAACATTAAGGATATAAAACAATGCATAGGATAAGAATCAAAAAGTACATTCTCTATTCTTGAATGAATAACTAGCTTACCTATAACCACATCATTATTGGGGCTAACATCGATGGTAGTAATTGAAAAAGGTCGACCACACTGCATTGGAGTTTTCTGGTTCCCTTGGAAAACCCTTGTAGTAAGGAACTGATTTGAAAGGTGCCCTAGTTTTTTACAGTTGAAGCAATGAAAAAAGTTTTGATACTCCAATTTAGCATTCCTCTCCACTTTGGAAGCTGTAGGGTTTTCTTGTCGGAAGTTAATGTTTAGGTGCCCTTCTCATACACAACTAAAGAATTTACTCATCACCATCATGGACTTTTCAAGGTGGTTATTTTGACAACATTGGAAAGTGGGGTGCTGGATGTTCTTAGCACCATTGGTTTTATCCATCGGACCTCAATAATTGAATTCCACCTCACGCTTTATATCCCCATGATACCCTTAATATTCACCGATATACATTTTGACCAAGAGGGAACATCAGACAATTTCCTCATAACTATCGAAGTCACAGATCGCCAGGGATTTTCGTAGTCTAGGTTTCATCCAACAAAAGAAGTGTTCTACCATGCATTATGGTGAAACGAAAATGCAAGAGCGGTATCATGCAATCCTTGTGAAGTTATCCTCATACGCTCTGATAGATTAGACATATTTTCTCATGAGGGAAAAGAAGTTTGTTTCCATCTTATGTTAGAGGGTGCGAGAAAAATAATTTTGAAAATAAATTTTCTAGAAATCCTTCCAGTCCAAAACCTAGATCTCCTCCTCAGGTTTTGTATTTTTTTTTTATCAAAATACACCATTTATCATCTTCACCATCCATAATATAATCATATAAAAGAACCTTCTCTTGTTCGGAACATTTATTTATAGAGAATATCTTTTCAATGATGTTGATCCATTGTTCAAAAATCGAAGGATCAAATGATCCATTAAAAGTAGGAGGAATTTGTCTCTTGAAGCTCTCAATTACAACTTGTTCATTATTAGGGGGGGTTGAGCATTCCTCCTAACCCATGTTTCTATTCAATGATTGAGTTAACTGAGATAGTATCAGGACAATGTTTGTGATTCCCAGTCCCATTGGATTAGAAATATCATTATGAACAATCATCACATCAATATTCACGTCGATTATTAGCCCGTGTCCTCCTATTACCAGCCATTGGCTAGAATAAAAAGAAATTTAGGGGTAACACATAGAGGGTAATAAAAGGAAAAAATGGATGACTTATAAATAATTTTTTGCATTAAATAATGAATCTATAGGATTCAATATATTATATTCATGATATATTACATAACATATATTCTTAATGGAATTTTTTATTCCCTTAATAATGGGTCATACTAAGATTGTGAATTTACTGAATCATATCCCACATGAGTGCCATCCCCAAGAGTGAAACATGGACCATTGTGGTGTATCAGGATACCCCATGTCAATCGCGAATCTCCTTGTAAAAGTTTTCACTCTTAGGTACATATATGCCACAACAGCCTCTACCTACTCGTATCTGGACAGGGATATAATTTTTGATAAACAAATTACTCAATACTCACCAAAAAATAGTGATGTTTTTATTATACTTAGTGTTATCCCCAAGGGTTTTACTAGGGTTTTCTAATCCTAATCCCAAAAATAACGGAACCTATACTCTAATACAAACTATGACAACTCTGATTTTTATTGCACACATAACCATGATTTATTGCATAAAACCATTATATTATTCATCATAGAAGATCAAGAGGTCTAGTGTCTTTGGGTCTTAGTAACAATACAAAACGACTTAAATGGTGAAACAAAACATCATTATTGAAAAATTCCTTTACATGAGCTCTAAATTTCCTCATACTTAACATTTCATGGGATAACCTGAGGACATGCATAAGAAAATGGTGAGATATAAATCCCATTAAGGGAGTAAACAGGGCATAACATGAAGAATATAATAAATTATACGAATTATAAATATTCAGGGAGCATAAGAAAAAAATGAATAGAAATGCATGATATAGGAAGATTATCATAAAATTGTTATGTGGAAACTACAATTAACATAGTATTAGAATGTGCCAAAGATCATTGCACCTTGAGCATGAGTAAAACCTAATTTAATTTTAATTAGATCGAGTAAACCCTCATTGCACTTGATGTATCATGCTATTAATCTTTATCCAATGCATTGGAGTGCTATCAGGGCACAACCTTCTTAAACATTTCATTTCATGCGTAAGTGTGCCACATAGATCATAAACAAGGATTCATAAAGCATCATCATTTATTTCATGACAATTGAATGTCAAATTCAAACTATAAAATAAATATTCAATAAGAAAATGTTCATAAAGGTGAATATCCTTGATAGATATATGGGCATGGTATTCACTACACAATGACAATGGCTTGGAATGTAGCAATACAATTTCGATAGCATAACAATGAAACATAAAAATTCATAAAGATGGTAGATGAGAGAGAAAGGGTTTTCATATCATATGTACATGTAATGTATTATAAGGGGTCATATAGATACATGTAACAACAAATATAACGAAATTTAGATTCATAATGCAAAATAATTTCTTGAATGTAAATGAGAAGAGAGAAATTACTTAAAAAAATTCGGCATTGTAAGAGGTGTACATGGAAGACATTAATTGGAAAGAAAATGGGTCTCTCATTATTCAAATATAAATAGGGAATTATGGGGGAAGTGCGAATTCATACCCCAACATATGTAATTGAAAATTATAGGGCATAACAACCTAATGAAATTTGGACAAAAATGAGAACGGAAGAAATCTCTTACAAATTTTTTTTCACGGTAACAAGTGTCCGTTAGAGACATTAATGATAGAGAAAAAGGTATATAATCATTATAACATAATGATAAAAGAATAATGGTGGTGTTAAATCATAACCCAACTTTTATAATTCAAAATTAAAGGACGTAATAATTTTAAGAGATTTGGATAAAATGAAAAAAAGGAATCCCACACTCTGAAGTGTGTTCTCAACGGCATGAGAGTGGCTTTAGAGAGGCTTCTTGGGAGCTTGGGGTTTCATAAGAGGATTATAGAGAGAGTATGGAAAAGGATGGAAGAAATCCAAAGGATTTGAGTGAATAATATATGGGAGGTTGGGTTGGTTTATATAGGAAATGAGAGGGAATCCTTTGTTATTTAGGTTTTGGACCCAACAAAATAAAATAATCAAAAACACAAACCAAACCATGATTTTTTCCACTATTTTTTGACTAAGGTGAGTGGGAATCAATATTTTATAAGTCCAATGTCCTACATTATTAAAATATTGGGCTTTATTATGTGTAGGTGAGTCACACTCTCAAGGAAATCATTTTAAAAAGATAAAAATGATTTATTAATCGAGGAGGGTCCACTAATGCTTTTTTAAAATAAATCAAATAAAACTAAAATTAAATTATATTAATGGTAAAACATATATTGGCAGAACATAATGTTTATATTATTTTATTACATCACTATTTTGTCATTATGATGTCATAAAACACATTATATATTTACACGGTATTTAATTTTTACAAAAAAATACAATTGTATCCGAAAATTATGAAAAAAAATCCATTGGATAATTTCAACGTCCAGATTCCAAAAATATTATTCATTTTATCTAAATAATTTTTTAAATTTATGATGTCTTCATTTTAATAAGAAAACTAACATTTATCCAGAATTCAAGTGTTTTGACAAAAACAACTTTCAAACCTTAATAGAAATTTCAATTATATTCATAAATATTATATTAACATTTATATTTAATAAACCGTAATTTAGATATAATATTTCAGTAATATATTATTTAATTAAAAAAATCAAATAATTCCTCATTATATTTTTTCATAATTGAATATTAAAAAAAACTATTTGTGCTTTAATAAATATTTACAAATTAACAATAATAAAATGAATATTCATTATTTACTATTTAAAAAATAATGAATATAATAATAGTTCTATGGTCTTGTTACATAACCCCTTATAACACCTACATAAGACCGAAGAGTAAGGTGTGTGATGGTTATAAACTCTTGGGGTGGCTCAGATTACATCACTCAAGTAGTAATATTTATCAACTTCCACTTCTCCCATAGGTGGTTCTGTTCAAGCATAACATGATGATTCTAGACTTGGCCGTTGTCAAGAGTGAAGACCAATGGAGCCACCTTTTTTGAGCTCTAAAAAATGGGCTTCATATAGGGAATGTCCACATGATGAGGCCATCACTTTCTTTTTCTGAGTTGATTGGATTTGTTAAAGCCCTATATTTATACTAATCATGTGATCCCTATTTAAAGGCTACATTAGAAATGATCACGATTCTCAACATTTTTTTAATTAAAAAAACATAAAACCAAAGAATTGAATATGTTTTATATAACCATTTTAAATAATAATACATTAAATTAGATCATGAAGATTTTTTATAACTGAAATTTTGGGTCATTACAAATAGTTTATTCTATTTGGGAAATATTTACAGAATAATCTAATTAATGAAATGTATTCAATATATCTAATAAATATATTCCCCATTACTACTCAGTATAAACATACCCTACTTAAAAAAATTCTTACTAACCTGTGGAAATGACTCATAAGAAATAGAAGGCTCAGAGGCTCAGTAAGGCTAAACAAGGGAGATACATAAACATAATAAGAACATAAGGGTATGTGAATATTGGAGTACCATTTAAAAAAATTATATCAAATATCATAATACCAAGTCGTAGAATAATGAATTTATGATTATAATACATAAATCACAATGAAAGCAAAGAACATGATCCATGAGATCATACCATATTCATAAGACATAGATTTTGGCAATACACATTAGCTTATATCATTATAATCATGTTTGTCACGGGATCAAAAAACATTAATCATATCAAACCCTAGAAAATGAAATGGGGTTTGTAATCATTTCATTATATCATAACTAGTGCAAAATGGACAAGTTTCATGATAATTTCATTATTTAATCATAGCATAACACATTAGAAAAGAACTGGGTTTTAGAAAGACTTTATCATGGTATATCCAGTCAATGATAAATTACTTTATTAAAAATCTTTTCCTAATAAATAATTTAGATAAAAAATAATAATGGTTTACTTCGTTAAAATACATTACACAACATATGTTATATCAATAGATGTCATATTATATAGATAATTATTTTGAAATATCACTTGGAACATTTTTTTGATGACAATAACATTTCTAATTTAGAAAAACATTTTAAATAATAAAACAATTTGAAAATAATTATCTTAGAAAATAAACTTTAGTAATTATATGTGATGATTTAATGAAAACAATTATAATTATGTTGGTAAAATTCATTAATGAGGTAATCTTTAAAACATAGATTCAATTCAAAATTTCAATTAGGCCTAAACATTAATTGTTTGGAAAAGGCACGAAGATTCTTTTGAAAACAGGTATTTAGGAATTTAAATGTGGGAAACAATATCTTTAAAAAATTAATTTAGCAATTTTAAAAACATTTATGGGATTTTTTAAAAAAACAAGGCTTTGGAGGGAAAATTATTTTCATTGGATAAATCAAATAATGAACTTTTTTATGAAAACATTTTTTTGAACTATTTAGTACATAAAAATAAGAAAATGAAGGGAATAATTTAAATATCATGATATAAACATAGGATAAAAAATTTCAGAGTTTTTTTTTGATATATAAAACAATATTTAATCCATGGAATAATATTCAAAAACAATCTAATAGATGATGTTACTGTATCATAAAACCATCACCACTTCGGTAACATTGAATCATTATCCCCAAAAAATAATAAAATGATATGATATATATAATATCAGGATAATAAATAAAATCATGATATTAAATTTTAATGGTTTTATAAATATAACTTTTAACAAATAATGGTGCATTACATACATATGTATCAAAGAAAGAAAATTGGTACAAAAATCCATTAAAACATTGGTAACATTTGAACAATAAAACTATTGAAAGGAAAATCCTAAAATGGATATTTAAATCAAAATAATACTCAGGATAGGATTAATAATTTATATTCTTCTTATGTATAAAAACTACATAGAATATATAGTCGGAGAATGAGGCATGTGTCTCATAAAAGAACAAAAGTGAGATGGAAATCCCTTACCACTTTAATATTATTTTAAATCATAAGACCCTGTAAAGAATAACATAAAATGAAAAGATGAATATCATGAAAATGATAACATTCATGATAAAAATTTTCAATGAGATAGTATATAAAACACAAAAAATAATCAGGTTGTTAATTTTATTATATCTCATAGAAACCAAAGAGACTAGAAATCCCCAACCTTGAGTATCAACTTCCATCATATTCATTTGATCCTCAAGAATAAAAAATATTAATTTATTCTAAATATATTTTAGATACTTAATTATATATATTATAAAATAGTTTATTTTCATATGACCATTTAATGCCAATTTATTATCAATTATGTATTAAAACAATATTTCCGGTAATAAATAATTTTATTTTTGTATATGTTTTAATATTTAATATTCATTACTCTTACATTGATAATGGTTACATAAAATAAATAATACATTTATGACATAATTATAATTTATATACATAAAAATTTATTTTAATACCTATCATGAATGATTTTTTGGAGAAATATAATATATTATGACCATGATGATGACTAGCCTTGTGTATAGGGTGGCATGCTTGAGGTCATGAAGAGAACTAACTATGGGAAACACTGTGGGGAACATGATCTTGAACATTAAAAAGTGTTGTTAGATCCAAGTTATCATTATTCCTTACGATTTGGGAATGGTATAAAAGAAAATACGAAGTGTTTATCCTTGATTATGAGCTCGTGTATAGGAGTACCAAACCCATGTATGTGGGAGAAACCAATCACCTATGAAGGGATTTTTGTTATGATGTTTTCTATTATAGTTGAATATTATTTCACCATAGGTGAATAACTTATTTGGTGATGTGATTATTGTTTTAGATAGTTTTTATATTTGACTCATGGACTCATTAGGCACAAGAGTTGAGTTTCTTGAATTCTTTTAGGCAGTCAAGATTATTTTTCCATGCATCATTTTAGGCATGCACATGAAAACTTGTTTTTGATTACATGCTGAACTTGAACTATTTTTTTTCATTGGAAATTGAAATGAAAATCTGCCTAATATTAAATTATGAATATTGAAAAGTTGTATGATTATAATAATTGGGTTTCTATATGAGCAACCTAATTATTGTAAAATATTTTTACGTTTGTTAACCATGAACTTGGTGTTGGATCACTACTGGAATTTAGCCGTTTCCCAACGGTAGTATACCAACGGTTTACTTAAACCGTTGGTATAGTGAGCCTTTTCCAACGGTTTAACAAAACCGTTGGCAAAGGAAATTTCGGTGGACCCTTTCCCAATGGTTCACTAGAACCATTAGGAAAGGGGTGCTAAACTCCCACATTTCCCAATGGTTCACTGGAACCGTTGGGAAATGTGTGCCTTTTCTAACGGTTTTTATAAACCGTTGGCAAGGGTTTACCCCAAATTCCAGATCGCCATCTCCTCTCCCCATTCGGACAGAGCCCTAATCTATTCGCTCTGCTGCTGTAGCGAACCCCATCCCTCCACTGCTCTCGCGAATCATAACACCAGCACCCCCCATCCCAATAGGTACACCCCCATACGAATAGGTAAAATTTGATCTCAACCATATTGTTGTAGTTGTTTTAATGAATAGATTTTTTCCAGGTGTTGGTGGTTTAATTGATTATTGAAATTAATATCTAAATAGGATATTGTTTGTGTTTGTGAAGACTTCTTTAATGTTTTTGTATTCTATGTTTGGAAGGAGAGTGTTCAAAACATGTAAATCAGAGTTGGGGGAGGCTATCTCGTTTACATGTTTTGGATAATAGATTGTGGGAATTATGGATTGTGTTCAAACCAATTTGATATGTTTTGGATAATGGATTGTGGGGGTAGGGGGTGTCCACGGGTGTGGGTGGGTTGTCCACGGTGGTGGGCGGGGGTGTCCACGGGGGTGGGAAAGGCTGTCCACGGGGGTGGGCGGGGCTGTCTACGGGGTGTGGGCTGTCCTAGGGGTCTTGGTGGGGTGTCCTGGTGGGGGAGGGGTGTGTGGGGTGTCCCGGGGGGTGGTATGTCTAGGTGGTGGTGGTGGGGTAGCAGGGGAGGGGGTGTGGGATGTTTGGGAGGGTGGGAGGGGCTATCTTGGGGGGTACGGGGTGTCCAGGGGGGTACGGGGGTGGGCGAGTTGTCCACAAGTGTGGACGGGCTGTCCACGAGGGTGGTCGGGCTGTCAAGGAGGGGTGGGCGGGCTGTCCAGGGGGGGTGGGTGGGCTGGCCACAGGGGGTAGGGGTGTCCAGGGGGGGTGGGCGGGCTATCCAAGGGGGTGGGGGGCTGTCCATAGGGAGAAGGGGTGTCGAGGGGGGTGGGTGGGCTGTCCACGGGGGTGGTTGGGCTGTCTAGGGGTAGGGGGTGTCCACGGGGGTGGGTGGGGCTGTCCAGGGGGTGTGAGCTGTCCTGGGGGTCTGGGTGGGGTGTCCTGGTGGGGGAGGGGTGTGTGGGGTGTCCAGGTGGGGTGGTATGTCTAGGTGGTGGTGGTGGGGTTGTAGGGAAGGGGGTGTGGGCTGTTTTGGAGGGTGGGCGGGGCTATCCAGGGGGTACGGGGTGTCCAGGGGGGTACGGGGGTGGGCGGGCTGTCCACAAGGTTGGACGGGCTGTCCACGGGGGTGGTCGGGCTGTCAAGGAGGGGTGGGCGGGCTGTCCAGGGGGGTTGGGTGGGCTGGCCACAGGGGGTAGGGGTGTCCAGGGGGGTGGGCGGGCTATCTAAGGGGGTGGGGGTTGTCCATAGGGAGAAAGGGTGTCGAGGGGGGTGGGTGGGCTGTCCACGGGGGTGGTTGGGCTGTCTAGGGGGTAGGGGGCGTCCACGGGGGTGGGTGGGTTGTCCACGGGGGTGGGCGGGGCTGTCCACGAGGCTGGGAAAGGCTGTCCACGAGGGTGGGCGGGGCTGTCCAGGGGGTGTGGGCTGTCCTGGGGGTCTGGGTGGGGTGTCCTGGTGGGGGAGGGGTGCGTGGGGTGTCTAGGGGGGTTGGTATTTCTAGGTGGTGGTGGTGGGGTTGTAGGGGAGGGGGGTGTGGGCTGTTTAGGAGGGAGGTCGGGTCTATCCTGGGGGGTACGGGGTGTCCAGGGGGGTACGGGGGTTGGCGGGCTGTCCACAAGGGTGGACGGGCTGTCCACGGGGGTGGCCAGGCTGTCAAGGAGGGGTGGGCGGGCTGTCCAGGGGGGTGGGTGGGCTGGCCATAGGGGGTAGGGGTGTCCAGGGGGGTGGGAGGGCTATCCAAGGGGGTGGGGGGCTGTCCATAGGGAGAAGGGGTGTCGAGGGGGTGGGTGGGCTGTCCACTGGGGTGGTTGGGCTGTCTAGGGGGTAGGGGGTGTCCACGGTGGTGGGTGGGTTGTCCACGGGGGTGGGCGGGGCTGTCCACGAGGGTACCCTACTAATATGGTTATGGGATGAGGCATGCTTTGATGTGATAACACATTATGTTCTTGTTGGTTTTACATTTTTTCAATAACACATTAGTATGTTTTTTTCACATGTGTAGTTGATACCATGATTATTTTCTTCCTTTATCGTTTACTTAAATGTATTTTCTTTTAAAGTTCAATCCTATTGAATTGTTTATGACAAAATGACTTATATGAATTCTTTTTATAGAATGGGCAGAAGTTGGATGTATGAAACCGATCGTATCTCAAGCGATTTTCAAAACAATTTGGAGAGCTTTATAGATTTTGCATTTCACAATGCTTCAGATAGTGGTCGCATACACTGCCCATGTTCCAATTGTGTTGGTTGACCTTGGTTGAGTCGTGAAGAAGTCAGCTACCACATAACCAAAAATGGTTTTCAGGCAAACTACTTTGTGTGGTATCACAATGGGAAGAAAATGAAATCTCAAATTGGTGATGATCGAAATGAAAGGACTGGAATGGAGAATTTGTTAGATGATCGGTTTCCGTTTATTCGTCATCATGAAAAAGAAAGGATTTCAACGCAAGAAGACGTCGATATGAGGACAACTGATGCATCTAGTGAAAATTATGATATTGATAGGGTGAAAAAATTGAATGATGTTGCCACTACACCAGTATATCGACAATGCGATAAAAGGAAAAAGCAGGAATTTTTAATCCGATTGTTTCATGGAAAAACTATGTATGGGATTTCTAATATAGCAATCGATTACATTCTTACCCTCTTGAAGGATTTACTTCCAGATGATGCAGATATTCCCTCAAACCACTATATGGCATGGAAGTTAGTTGAAGAACTTGGATTTTCCAGAAACAAAAATCATGCTTGCCCGAAAGATTGCAGTTTATTCTGGGAACAAACCGCTGAACGAAATAAATGTATAAAATGTGGCACATCCCGCTGGAAGTCAAAATCTGATGGAACACCATCCCGCATTCCACAGAAAGTAATGTGGCACATTCCATTGATCCCCAGACTCCAGAATATTTTTATGTCTGATGACATATCAATAAAAATGAGATGGAATGATACCGAGAGAAAGAAGACTAATGATGAGTTGGTTCATCCTGCAGATGGATTTTCATGGTAGATATTTGATGCTCGACATCCTGATTTTGCAGCTGACGTGCATAATGTGAGGCTGTGTTATTCATGCGACGGTTTTAATCCGTTTGGACATATGCTTACTTCGCACAGCACATGGCCAGTTTTTATACACATTTATAATCTTCCCCCATGGTTGTGTATGAAAAAATCTTTCACGTTCATGAGTATACTCATATCTGGTCCTTCTGATCCCGCCATTGATATTGATGTATACATGCATCCTTTAATAAAAGAGTTGAAACATCTTTGGGATGTGGGTGTGCACACATATGATGCATGTTCGAAAGACATATTTCAGGTGCGTGCTACGCTTATGTGGACGATCAATGATTTTATGGATTATGCAATGATTTCTAGATGGAGCACGAAGGGAAAACTGTCATGTCCAGTTTGTATGAAGAATACACGATCCAGAAGACTGAAACATCGTTGTATTTTCAGTTATATGGGACATCGACGATTTTTTCCAAATGATCATCCATATAGAATGAACAGTCGAAGATTTGATAATACTATAGAGACCAATGATCCACCTCAGCGTATGTATGGAACTGATGTGCTTAATGAATTGAAAGATTTCAGTTTTTCGTTCGGGAAGGGTAAAATGAAATCTGGAAAGAGAAAGAATGTTTCCACAGAAACCTGTTACAATTGGAGGAAGAGGAGTATATTTTTTTATTTGCCTTATTGGTCAACCAATTTTCTACGTCATTGCATAGACGTAATGCATTTTGAAAAGAATATATGTGAAATGTTGCTTTCAGTTCTTCTAAATGTCAATGGGAAGACAAAAGATGATTTACTATCAAGACGTGACTTGGTGGATTGGGGCATCAGACCATAATTGCATCCTGTGCGTATCAGTGAAAATAAATGGCAACTTCCATGTGCTTCTTATGTGATGACACCTACTAAAAATAACAATTTTTAGAAGTATTAGAGACTATTAGAGTTCCTGATGGATATTCAAGCAACATATCTAAACGGGTCAACAGAAGAGAGTTGAAGCTAAAATCTTTGAAGACTCATGATTATCACGTTCTACTGCATGAGTTGCTTCCAATAGTAATCTGTCATCTTTTTTCCAATAATGTAAGGGTGGGTGTTATTCGGTTGTGCCATTTGTTTAGAGATCTTTGTGCTAAGAAGTTGTCCAAGTCTTTTTTTGCAAAAAATGTTGACAGATGCCCCATTAATTTTGTGTGACGTGGAGAAAATATTCCCCCCATCATTTTTCACATGCATGCTGCATATGACTGTCCATATTCCAACTGAAATACTTCTCAGAGGACCTGTTTCTTTTCGTTGGATGTGTACAACTGAAAGAAATATGTTCACATTAAAGTCTTATGTTCGAAACAAGAATCATCCCGAAGGTTCTATCGTGAACGGTTACTTTGCTCAAGAATGTATGGATTTCTGTTCAATGTATTTGTCTGATCTTACTACAAGAATGAACAGACCAATGAGAAATGAAGAAGAACAATATTAGAAAATTGAACCTAGTTTTCAATCACTTCCTCAAACAGGAGGAATTCCTGGATCATATACATTGAAGACATTAAGCCATGAAGAGCGGGAGATGGCACATCGCACAGTTTTGTTCAACTGTGATTTGTTCGATGACTATATCAGGTAACAAAATTGAATATGTATATCTTACATATATATCTGTTAATCTATTCATATTTTTTATCTACAGGGAACATAAAACAATGATAAATAGGAAGCATCGTTATTTATCTTTGAGAAGGAGAGAGACTTTGCATAGAAAAGAGTTTTCTGCTTGGTTAAAATTGAAGGTAAAAATATTACTGTTTAAATTAATTATTTCAATATTTACTTAAGTTTAACTGTCATTTATATTGCAGGTATTGAGTTTGTCTGTTGAATCAGTCTCTGAGGAAATAAGAGCTTTGGATTTTGGTCCTAATACCGTGGTTCGTGACTGTAAATCAATTGTTATCAATGGGTACAAATTTATTGTCACTAAACGAGCCAAAAACATGAGAACACAACATGATGGTATTATGGTTACTGCCACAACAGATTGTTATGCCAGTGCATTAGATAGTAGACCGAGACTTGAAAATGTGGGTTATTATGGAGTCGTTGATAAAATAATAATATTGGATTATTACTCTCATGGACGAGTCACAATGATGAAATGTCATTGGTTTGATTTGATGACGAGACATGACACATTTATTGATGATTGTGGATTTCGAGTAATTAATATGACCCGCACTCTTGCTACTGAAGAACCATATGTTTTGGCATCAATGGCTAAACAAGTTTTTTATGTCAATGATCAACTTCAACCTGAATTTGGTGTCATAGTTGAAGTAATTCCAAGACATATTTTTGATGATGATGATGATGGAATTGACACTGTCCCTATTGCCATTGGAACCAATCCATTTATTTCTTTTGATGACTCCAATAGCTCAATTGTGAGAGTTGATTGTGAACCTGATGTTGTGGTTGGAAATATATAGAATCATTCATCCATGTTCTCAATTCTTTTGGTTTACCTCGAGTTGGGTTGTTAAGGTTGGTAATATTCATATTTATTTAGTATTGATCACAAATATGTTTTAGTTGACTTGACCGTTATGTGAATTTTCAATGTTTATTGGTTGCTGTTTTATTCGAATTGCATTTTCTAATTTAGAATTGAACTGTATTCAAACCAAATCAAACAATATTTCTAACTTGGTGAACATTACAACTTGTATGTTTTATTAAATTCATTCAAGCTCTTCTAAAACAATTGATAGCTAAATTACCAATGAATCCCCTCATTCCCTCATATATTTAGTTTTTTGGTTTACACATTAATTTTATTTTTCTAATTAATTACAAATTTTTTTTCAAATGCAGGAAATGCAGCCAATTGAAGGGAGAAAAAGAAAAAAAATGGCGGAGAACAATCGTCGGATGGAGGAGATGGGAATTCCACCATTAGTGCCTACAGTGAGTACTTTATTTCAAATATATATATATATATATATACAGAATATATAATGTCATGTGATTAATTTTTTTTGTAAACTTTTTTGTAGGATCCACCATTACGTCGACAGTTATTCGACGAGGAGCCTAGTACTGGTCCTAGTACTCGGGCCGGTGGTACGAGGAGGTTTCGTACCAGAGGTGGACGTAGAGCTGCGCGTGCCCGACTAGACCCTGCCCCTCCCACTGACATTTCAGCCTTCCCACATTCTGATCCCGGTGTGTCGTTAGGGACACACGGGGTATTTAGGCCTCCCATGTTTTCGATACCTTCTGCATCTTCTGCCCCATCATTTTCACATCCCATGATGATTCCCACTCTCCAGTCAGCATCAGGTCATACAGTTGTTCCATCTTCTTTTCCTTCTACTTCTGTCTCTATGAGATTTTATATTCCATCGTCTTCGACTCCTGTTCCACCAGAGGGTGTTCCATCAGGTTCTGTGGATCCGACGCCACTCATTGATCAGACTAGCGCAGGTATATTTATAAAACCCTAACAAATTTTTATAGCAATATTTATTTTCATTATAACATGTTTTGATAAAATATTTGTTTTTCTTTCATGACAGATACATCTATTGACAGGAGGCGGGGGCGGGGCCGTACACGCATGCGTTCGGTGTGGAACCGTCGCACACAGGTTATGGTGGAATATAATGAAGACAATCAGATGGTTGAGAAAACAGGGCAGTAATGTCGGAGTTTTCTGGCGACGCTTGCCAAATACTCCGACATCATTCCCGTCAGCCCGCTGTCGTAGAGACATTTTCCACATGAGGTCAAAGATAGAGCTTGGGCAGAGATATGGGTAAAAAAAATCTGTTGTATTTAATGCCATGAATTATTTTTTTATTTATATGAATTAATATTTTGAATTCAGCTTCGATTTAATTTTCCTGATGGTGAGGGTGCACGACTGGAATGTCTAAAGGATTTAGGCGAGCTTTGGAGAGCCTACAAGCATGAGCTTTATATTGTCTAGCATGCTAGAGTTGGAACTGAGTTAGAGGCGGTACCAGTCATGGATGATTGTCCTACAGAGTAGTATCGTCAGATGATAGCTCTTTGGACGAGTACCCAGTTGAAGGTATGAATTACATTTGAGGTATTTAAATAATAACTTTCAAGTTTTGTATTAATATTATCCTTTGCATTATCGAATTTTATTTAGGAATCATCTGGAAAAAATAAAAAAACATTGATGCAAAAAAATACCTCCATACACTAGGACGCACGACAATGTCGGATCATGAGAGGCAGCAGGTATGACAATTGTTTATAAGTTTTCTTTACGACTTACATTTTCTTTTGTTTCCTCAATTATTTAATCATTTGCTAAAGTTTTTATATAACATTTGTTTTCAATGTCATTGTAGAGGCAAGTACAAAATATTGAAGGATGTGTTCCTCGAGCAAAACTGTTTTGCTCGAGTAGACGAAAAAAGATGGATGTGCTGTCAACGAAGCGACTCAGCAGTAGATTGTAAGTTTTAATCTGTTGATTTTATATTTTAATATCTATTTCGTAACTTAATAATATATTTATATTTGTTAAAGGATGCTTTAGAGGCCCTCGATTCCCAAGAAGCAGACAATTTTGGGTCATCTGATCACTTACATCAGGTGTTGGGAGAGGATCATTCTGGCAGAGTACGCTGTCGACCTAGGATAGCCCCGACGAGGTATTGGCCTGCCTCAGGTACGAGTTGTAGTGCCACCGAGCGGCAGCAAGTTGGGTAACAGGCAGAACAGGATGAGAAAAGGGCCACAGAGACGGCAGAACAGTCTGCTAGGGCAAACAGTGCATTTATGAAATTTATTGAAGTTCTACGTCCAACACTTCCAGCAGAGGCCAGCCCAACGATTGATGAATACATGTCGCCGATACATTCTATATATGGTGCACCAGGTGGTAGTTCTAGTGGTGGTCAGGCCAATGTCCAGCTTGAAGATGATGATGGCGAGGAGTCTGATGCGGAAGAGGAGGGAGATGAGGAGGGCGAGGAGGAGGGCGAAGGCGAGGAGGAAGGCGCTGTGGAGGGTGAGGACGATGAGGAGGACGATGACAAGGGTGATGATGATGATGATGATGGCGATGGTGATGCTGATGTGGGACATATTGATCCGTTATATTTTTGACTTATATTACTGAGATTTGATATTTAATCTATTCTAGTTGTTGGTTTTATCTAGACTCGTAGTATAGTATATGAGTTGACTTATTTTTATATATTGTCAGTTTTTATGGATGTTGTTGTCTTTTAGTGGTTGTGTGTTTGAGAACTCCCTGGACAACCCCCCCTCATTCTTGGACCCTGGACAACCCCCCCTCCCCCTTGGACCCCGAACACCCCCCAAACACCCCCCAGACAGCCCCGCGGACAGCCCCCTGAACAGCCCCCCGTACAGCCCCCAACCCTCCACCCTGGACCCCGGATAGCCCCCCGGACAACCCCCCGGACAACCCCCCACCCTCCCCCTTGGACCTCGGACAACCCCCCAAACACCCCCCGGACAGCCCCCTGAACAACCCCGGACAACCCCCTGAACAACCCCTGAACAACCCCTGAACAACCCCTGAACAACCCCCTGAACAACCCCCGGACAACCCCCTGAACAACCCCGGAAAACCCCCAGAACAACCCCCAAACACCCCCGGGACAAACCCCGCACAGCCCCCCCACCCTCCTCCTTGGTCCCCAGACAGCCCCCCGGACACCCACCGGACACCCCCCCCCCGGACAGCCCCCACGGACAGCCCCCTGGACAGCCCCCCGTACAGCCCCCAACCCTCCACCCTGTACCCCGGATTGCCCCCAGGACAGCCCCCCGAACAACCCCCCCCCCCCCCCCCCCCCACCCTCCCCTTGGACCCCGGACAACCCCCCAAACACCCCCCTAACAGCCCCCTGAACAACCCCATACAACCCCCTGAACAACCCCTGAACAACCCCTGAACAACCCCCTGAACAACCCCCGGACAGCCCCCTGAACAACCCAGGACAACCCCCTGAACAACCCCCAAACACCCCCCGGACAGACCCCGCACAACCCCCCACCCTCCTCCTTGGTCCCCGGACAGGCCCCCGGACACCCACCGGACAGCCCCCCCGGAGAGCCCCCGCAGACAGCCCCCTGGACAGCCCCCCGTACAGCCCCCAACCCTCCTCCTTGGACCCCGGATAGCCCCCCGAAAAGCCCCCAGACAACCCCCCCCCCCCCTGGACCCCAGACAACCCACCAAACACTCCCGGACAGCCCCCTGAACAACCCCGGACAACCCCCTGAACAACCCCTGAACAACCCCTGAACAACCCCCTGAACAACCCCCGGACAGCCCCCGGACAGCCCCCTGAACAACCTCGGACAACCCCATGAACAACCCCCAAACACCCCCCGGACAGACCCCGCACAGCCCCCCCACCCTCCTCCTTGGTCCCCGGACAGCCCCCCGGACACCCACCAGACAGCCCCCCCGGACAGCCCCCCTGATAGCCCCTCCACCTGCCTTAATATCATTAGCTCTGAAATGTTTCATAGCATGATCAACTAAAATCTAATCCATACTAAATATGATATAAAAATATTCTATATGAATTTTCATAAGATTTTAAGTGAAAACAAAAAGTGAAATACGAAAAACTGACCAAACGCATTCGAAATGTGTTGATGCTTTAGGACAACGATCCATGGGCCATATGTGACGTGTACGAATCAACCTCGCCTCAATCCTAGGCGCGGTGTGGTCGGGACCACTCTAAGTGACTTTTTTTATTTAAAATGGACAGTATTTTAAGTACATAGGTAAAACTGACCAAACGCATTCGGTTTCTGTTGAAACTTTAGGAGAACGATCCATGGGTCATATGTGACGTGTACGAGTCATCGCCACCTCAATCCGAGGCGCAGTGTGGCCGACACCACTCAAAGTGTCTCTATTTTGTTTAAAATGGACAGTATTTTGGCCGTTTATGACACCAGAACTGCGTTGTCGGCCACCGCGGGCACATGTCACGTCCGATTGATGTGTCGTCTGCGCGTACACGTCATGAATAATAATTATAATGTTTTACGGTGGTTTCAGGTCAATCCGAGGTCGTTCGCTATGAATTTGACCGTTTGACGCCCGTTTTGGCCGTTTATGACACCAGAACTGCGTTGTCGGTCACCGCGGGCACAAGGAACGTCCGATTGACGTACCATATGCTCGACTACTTCATAAATCACTCACCCATTTTGTCGTCTGATTTAAGGTCATTCTGACTTCGTTCGGCCCATTTGGACCCCCCTCACGCGCGTTTACGAAGCGAGTGCATCACTTAAAATACGAATATTGAGCCGTACTGCGCAAACCGCACGTCCGATTGACGTGCTGTCTGCGCATACACGTCACAAATAATAATTAGAATGTTTCACGGTGGTTTCAGCTCAATCTGAGGTCGTCCGCTATGAATTTGACCGTTAGACGCCCGTTTTGGCCGTTTATGACACCAGAACTGTGTTGTCGGTCACCGTGGGCACACGGCACGTCCGATTGACGTGCCGTCTTCTCGACCACTTCAGAAATCATTGTCCGGTATTTTTCGTCTGATTTCAGGCCATTCCGACATCGTTCTGCCCATTTGGACCCCCCTCACGCGCGTTTACGAAGCGCGCATCACTTAAAACATGAATATTGAGTCGTACCGCGCAAACCGCATGTCCGATTGGCGTTCTGTCTACGCGTAAACGTCGCGAATAATAATTAGAATGTTGCAAGGTGGTTTTAGGTCAATCTGAGGTCATCTGCTATGAATTTGGCCATTTGACGCCCGTTTTGGCCGTTTATGACACCAGAACTGCGTTGTCGGTCACCGCGGGCACACGGCACGTCCGGTTGACGTGCCTTCCGCTCGACCACTTCATAAATCACCCACCCGTATTTGTCGTCTGATTTCAGGCCATTCCGACTTCGTTCGGCCCGTTTGGACCCCCCTCACGCGCGTTTACAAAGCGCGCACATCACTTAAAACACGAATATTGAGCCGTACCGCGCAAACCGCACTTCCGATTGGCGTGCCGTCTGCGCGTACACGTCACGAATAATAAATAGAATGTTGCACGGTGGTTTCATGTCATTCTGATGTCGTCCGCTATGAATTTGACCGTTTGACGCCCGTTTTGGCCGTTTCTGACACCATAACTGCATTGTCGGTCACCGCGGGCACACGGCATGTCCAATTGACGTGCCGTCTGCTCGACCACTTCATAAATCACTCACCCGTATTTTTCGTCTGATTTCAGGCCATTCCGAAATCGTTCGGCCCGTTTGGACCACCCTCACGCGCGTTTACGAAGCGCGCGCATCACTTAAAATACGAATATTGAGCCTTACCGCGCAAACCGCACATCCGATTGATGTGTCGTCTGCGCGTACACGTCACGAATAATAATTAGAATGTTGCACGGTGGTTTTATGTCAATCCGAGGTCGTCCGCTATGAATTTGACCGTTGGACGCCCGTTTTGGCCGTTTATGACACCAAAACAGCGTTGTCGGTCACCGCAGGCACACGGCACGTCCGATTGACGTGCCGTATGCTCGACCACTTCATAAATCACTCACCCATATTTTTTGTCTGATTTCAGGCCATTCTGAAATCGTTCGGCCCGTTTGGACCACCCTCACGCGCGTTTACGAAGCGCGCGCATCACTTAAAACACGAATATTGAGTCGTACCGCACAAACCGCACGTCCAATTGACATGTCGTCTGCGCGTACATGTCACGAATAATAATTAGAATGTTGCACGGTGGTTTCAGGTCAATCCAAGGTCGTCCTCTTTGAATTTGACCGTTGGATGCCCATTTTGCCTGTTTATGACACCAGAACTGCGTTGTCGGTCACCGCGGGCACACGGTACGTCCGATTGACATTCCGTCTGCTCGACCACTTTATAAATCACTCACCTGTATTTGGCGTCTGATTTCAGGCCATTCCAAAATTGTTCGGCCTGTTTGGACCACCCTCACGCGCGTTTACGAAGCGCGCGCATCACTTAAAACACGAATATTGAGCCGTACCGCACAAATCGCACGTCCGATTGACATGCCTTCTGCGCGTACACGTCACGAATAATAATTAGAATGTTTCACGGTGGTTTCAGCTCAATCCGAGGTCATCCGCTATGAATTTGACCGTTTGACGCCCGTTTTGGCCGTTTATGACACCATAACTGCGTCGTCGGTCACCGCGGGAACATGGCATGTCCAATTGACGTGCCTTCTGCTCGACCACTTCAGAAATCACTCACCCGTATTTGTCGTCTGCTTTCAGGCCATTCCGACTTCGTTCGGCCCGTTTGGACCCCCCTCCCGCGCGTTTACGAAGCGCGCGCATCACTTAAAATACGAATATTGAGCTGTACCGTGCAAACCGCACGTCCGATTGATGTGCCGTCTGCACGTACACATCACGAATAATAATTCGAAGGTTGCACGGTGGTTTTAGCTCAATCTGAGGTCATCCGCTATGAAGTTGACCGTTGGACGCCCGTTTTGGCCGTTTATGACACCAGAACTGCGTTGTCGGTCACCGCGAGCACAGGGAACGTCCAATTGACGTGCCGTCTGCTCGACCACTTCAGAAATCACTCACCTGTATTTGTCGTCTGATTTCAGGTCATTCTGACTTCGTTCGGCCCATTTGGACCCCCCTCACGCGCGTTTACGAAGCGCGTGCATCACTTAAAATACGAATATTGAGCCGTACCGCGCAAACCGCATGCCCGATTGACGTGCCGTCTGCGCGTACACATCACGAATAATAATTAGAATGTTTCACAGTGGTTTCAGCTCAATCTGAGGTCGCCCGCTATGAATTTGACCGTTGGACGCCCGTTTTGGCCGTTTATGACACCAGAACTGCGTTGTCGGTCACCGCGGGCACACGGCACGTCCGATTGACGTGCCGTCTGCTCAACCACTTCATAAATAACTCACCCATATTTGTCGTTTGATTTCAGGCCATTCGGAAATCGTTCGGCCCGTTTGGACCACCCTCACGCGCGTTTACGAAGCGCGCGCATCACTTAAAACATGAATATTGCATCGTACCGCACAAACCGCACGTCCGATTGACATTCCGTCTCTGCGTACATGTCACGAATAATACTTAGAATGTTTCACGGTGGTTTCAGGTCAATCCAAGGTCGTCCGCTATGAATTTGACCGTTGGATGCCCGTTTTGGCCGTTTATGACACCAGAACTGCGTTGTTGGTCACCGCGGGCACACGGTACATCCGATTGATGTGCCGTCTGCTCGACAACTTCATAAATCACTCACCCGTATCTGTTGTCTGATTTCAGGCCATTCCGAAATCATTCGGCCTGTTTGGACCATCCTCACGCGCGTTTATGAAGCGCGCGCATCACTTAAAATACGAATATTGAGTCTTATCGCGCACACCGCGCGTCTGATTGATGTGTCGTCTACGCGTACACGTCACGAATAATAATTAGAATGTTTCACGGTCGTTTCAGCTCAATCTGAGGTCGTCCGCTATGAATTTGACCATTTGACACCCGTTTTGGCCGTTTATGACACCAGAACTGCATTGTCGGTCACCGTGGGCACATGGCACGTCCAATTGACGTGCCGTCTGCTCGACCAATTCAGAAATCATTCACCCATATTTTTAGTCTGATTTCATGCCATTCCGACTTCGTTCGGCCCGTTTGGACCCCCCTCACGCGCGTTTACGAAGCGCGCGCATCACTTAAAATATGAATATTGAGCCGTACCGCGCAAATCGCACGTCCAATTGATGTTCCATCTGTGCGTACACGTCACGAATAATAATTAGAATGTTGCACGGTGGTTTCAGCTCAATATGAGGTCATCCGCTATGAATTTGACCGTTTGACGCCCGTTTTGGCCGTTTATGACACCAGAACTGCGTTGTCGGTCACCGCGGGCACACGGCACGTCCGATTGATGTTCTGTCTGCTCGACCACTTCATAAATCACTCACCCGTATTTGTCGTCTGATTTCAGGCCGTTTTGAAATCGTTCGGCCCGTTTGGACCACCCTCACGCGCGTTTACGAAGCGCGCGGATCACTTAAAACACGAATATTGAGCCGTACCGCGCAAACTGCATGTCCGATTGACGTGCCGTCTGTGCGCACACGTCACGAATAATAATTAGAATGTTTCACAGTGGTTTCAGCTCAATCCGAGTTCGTCCGCTATGAATTTGACCGTTTGACGCCCGTTTTGGTCGTTTTTGACACCAGAACTGCGTTGTCGGTCACCGCGGGCACATGGCACATCCAATTGACGTACCGTCTGCTCGACCACTTCAGAAATCACTCTCCCGTATTTGACGTCTGATTTCAGGCCATTCCGACTTCGTTCGCCCCGTTTTGACCCCCCTCGCGCGTGTTTACGAAGCGCGCGCATCACTTAAAATACAAATATTGAGACGTACCGCGCAAACTGCACGTCCGATTGATGTGCCGCCTGTGCGTACACGTCACGAATAAAAATTAGAATGTTTCACGGTGGTTTCAGCTCAATCTGAGGTCGTTCGCTATGAATTTGACCGTTTGACGCCCGTTTTGGCCGTTTATGACACCAGAACTCCGTTGTCGGTCACCGCGGGCACACGGCACGTCCAATTGATGTGTCGTCTGCTCAACCACTTCATAAATCACTCTCCCGTATTTTTCCTCTGATTTCAGGCCATTCCGACTTCGTTAGGCCTGTTTGGACCCCCCTCACGCGCGTTTACGAAGCGCACACATCACTTGATACACGAATATTGAGTCGTACCGTGCAAACCGCACGTCCGATTGACGTGCCGTCTGCGCGTACACGTCACGAATAATAATTAGAATGTTGCACGGTGGTTTCAGCTCAATCCGGAGACGTGGTGTGGCTGGCACCACTCAAAGTGTCCGTCTTTTGTTTCAAAAGGACGTCATTTTAACTGAAAAGCATCAACTGACATACGGAAAACCGACCAAACGCATTCCGAATCTATTGATAATTCATCCCAACAATCCATGGGTCATATGTGACGTGTACAAGCCAACCTGGGATGAATCTGAGTCGCGGTGTGGCCAAGATAAGTCTAGGTGACTCTCTTTTGTTTAAAATGGACACCATTTTAAGTACATACGGAAAAATGACCAAACGGATTCGGTTTCCATTGAAACCTTAGGAGAACGATCCATGGGTCATATGTGACGTGTACGAATCATCCCCGCCTCAATCCGACATGTGGTGCGGCTGACACCACTCAAAGTGTCCGTCTTTTGTTTCAAAAGGACGTCATTTTAAGTGAAAGGCATCAACTGCCATACGGAAGAACGACCAAACGCATTCGGATTCTATCGATACTTTAGCACAACGATCCATGAGTCATATGTGACGTGTACAAGTCAACCCCGTCTTAATCCGAGATGCGGTGTGGCCGACACCGCTCTAACTCTGTCTCTTTTGATTAAAATGGACATGATTATAAATGAATAGAACAACTGGCATACGCAAAACCGACCAAACGCATTCGTAATATTTTGATAATTTATCACAACGATCCATGGGTTATATGTGACATGTACGAGCCAACCCGGGATGAATCAGAGTCGCGGTGTGGTCATGATTAGTCTAAGTGTCACTCTTTTGTTTAAAATGGACAGCATTTTAAGTACATACGGAAAACAGACCAAACGCATTCGGTTTCCATTTAAACTTTAGGATAACGATCCATGGGTCATATGTGACGTGTAAGAATCAACCCCGCCTCAATTGAAGTTGCGGTGTGGTTGGAACCACTCATAGTGTCCGTCTTTTGTTTCAAAAGGACGTCATTTTAAGTGAAAAACATCAACTGGCATACGGAAAACCGACCAAACGCATTCGGATTGTGTTGATACTTTAGCACAACGATCCATGGGTCAAATGTAACGTGTACGAGTCAACCCCACCTCAATATGAGGTGCGGTGTGGCCGGTATCACTTCAGGTGTATGCATTTTGTTTAAAATGGACATCATTTGAGGTAAAAATATATGGTATAGAAAAAACCGATCAAATTATGAATTGAATTTCGGATTCCACATATAATTGTCATCTAAATTTTAAATTGAATTCTATATGAATTATGTACGTTTATAATTACGTTATGAATTCTAATTTAATTGTCATCTAAGTGTGGTCGGGACCACTCTAAGTGACTTTCTATTGTTTAAAATGGACAACATTTTAAGTACATACGGAAAACTGACCAAACACATTCGGTTTCCATTGAAACTTTAGGAGAACGATCCATGGGTTATATGTGATGTGTACGAGGCAACGCCACCTCAATCCGAGGCGTGGTGTGGCCGGCAGAACTCAAAGTGTATGTCTTTTGTTTCAAAAGGACATCATTTTAAGTGAAAAACATCAACTGACATACGGAAAAACGGCCAAACGCATTCGGATTGTGTTGATACTTTAGGAAAATGATTCATGGGTCATTTGAGACGAGTAAGAGTCAACTCCGTCTAAATCCGAGACGCGGTGTGGCCGGTACCACTCTAACTGTGTCTCTTTTGTTTAAAATGGACAAGATTATAAGTGAAATAAACAACTGACATATGAAAAACTGACCAAACGAATTCGGAATCTATTGAAAATTTAGGACAACAATTCATGGGTCATATGTTACGTGTACGAGTCAACCACGCCTCAATCCGAGTCGCGGTTTGGCCGAGACCACTCTAAGTGTATCTCTTTTCTTTAAAATGGACTACATTTTAAATTCATACGGAAAACCAACCAAACACATTCTGATTGTGTTTATATTTTAGCACAACAATCCATGGGTCATTTGTGATGTGTACGAGTTAACCCCGCCTCAATACGAAGCGCGGTGTGGCCGAAACCATTCAAAGTGTGTCTCTTTTATTTAAAAAACACTTCATTTTATGTGAAAACAACAACTGACATACGGAAAACCGACCAAACGATTTCGGAATATGTTGATACTTTAGGAAAATGATCAATGAGTTATTTGTGATGTGTACGAGTTAACCTTGCCTCAATCCGAGGCACGGTGCGACCAATATCATTCCAGATGTATGTATTTTGTTTAAAATGGATATCATTTCTATTGAGAATATATGGTATATGAAAAACCAATCAAATTATGAATTGAATTCCGGATTCCACATATGATTATCATCTAAATTTTAAACTGAATTCTAAATGAATTATGTCTGTTTATAATTATGTTATGAATTCTACTTTAATTATGGATGTGTATATTTTCAGGATGCATTATATGTGTTGGTTGGTTGGTTTGCATTATTTGTATGTGTTGGTTTGTTCTCTATATGTATGCATTATATGTGTTATAGGTACAATAATTGGATTGAAAAATGAATTGAAAACGAGGGCATAATTGGATTGAAAATTGAATTGAAACTGAGGGTGAATGCCCAAAAACCAGACCTGCTGTGCAAATTGCAGGCTGCTGTGCAATTTGCACAGCAAAGCCTATGCCAACGGTTTTCAAACCGTTGGCATAGGCTCTATGTAGCTGTTTTTACCAACGATTCAAGGAACCGTTGGTAAAAACACCCTATCCCAAAGGTTTGAAACCATTGGGATATCCTGTTGAATGGTTGTTTTTACCAACGGTTCATAGAACTGTTGGTAAAAACCTTTCCCAACGGTTTGTAAACCGTTGGGAAAGAAAATTCTCTGTTGATTTCCAAACGGGCCAAACCGTTGGGATAGGTTGATTTTTCTAACCTATCCCAACGGTTCTCTGTAAGCCGTTGGGAAAAGCCTTTCCCAACGGCTTACTTCCCCACGGTTTGCAGAACCGTTGGTATAACATATACCAACGGTTCTGCAGCCTTTCCCAACGGTTCTAAACCGTTGGGAAATGATGGATTTTTAGTAGTGGATGGTCAGGGGTAGTGATAGAACCTCATAATTGACTGTGTGGTGGTATTTAGGGGAATTAATTGTTATACATTATTGTGAGTCTCTCTTACATGTTGTTTTTTATTATGTGAAATGTGTCATAAGGTGAATGTTAGGAATTATAGAGATATTCCTCCCCAAAAATGATTGTTTAAAAGATGATAGGAGGATATGGGTAGATATGATCCTCTAGTAGTGGATCTTGAGGAACTGATTGTGCTGAGTGATGAAGAAGGAGATTAGTTCCTTGAAAACTATAATTTCTTCATGCATTTTATAGAAAGAGAGAAAATGTGGGTTGTGAGGAGTATGTCTAACCATACAGTGGATTTAATGTTAAAAAAACCTCATACTTTTATCAGAGTGGGTGGTCTAGAGCCAAACATGTTTGACATTGAGTCTATCCATACAATACATGAAAATATTTAGACTCCTTCTAAGAAGAGGGTCAATTTGGATTCATTTATTCTATCAGGATTAGGGAATAACTTTCGGTATATTTTGGCTCAAACTGGTTAGGATGATGAAATCATATGGAAGGGCCTCTAGGATAATTTCATAGAGCCCTTTTATCCGGAGACGCTGAGGCCAGAAAGAATGGCTCAGTTCAAGAAATTAACTCATAGTAGTATGTTTAGGATGGAATTTGTTGGATGGTTTACCGAGATTCAATTATTTCTTCTAATTTGGAATGTGGTGAGACTGGTATGGTGAGGTATTTATACAACGGGATTAAATGTGATATTATTTCCCAAGTTATCCTATTAAGGTTAATGAAGTTTGCTGATGTGGTGGATAAAGACTTCATAGATGAGGGGAACCCGACACAGGCTTCTATTTCCGGAAATGTGGTTTCTGATTGATTATTAATTGGTATGTATTCTGAGAGAAGGGGGAATCACTATAAGAATGTTATTTATTTAATGAAGAGTGTTATAGGGGATGGATCAGTTAATTAAGATCTTTCCTGAGTGCTTCACCACTAGGGAAGTAGGCCGTGAAACATTAGAAAGATTTATCCCCAACCACTTATAGAGTGACGAGACTATAGAAATATAGGAAATCTACAATGGTTCTGTAGGAACACATGATAGAAGAGTATTGATGGGGGTTCCAGATAGAAGTAGAGTGCATGATGGGGATCTTATATACCATATTATTCTATCAACTAAATTTCTATTATCCATGGATGTAGATGAGGTGAACATGGTGATTATGGGAAAGAGTGCCTATATAATTGGAGTGGTGAAGCTCAAGGGAGTCAGACTGCACCATAAAGAAAGTGGTGTAGGTCAGTTACCTACCATTCCCCCTACAATTTTGGATAGTGAGGATGGAAAATCAATAGTAAGAAGTATTGTTATTGTAAATTATACATTTTTTAGTTACTTATTTAATATTGGTTCCTCTTATTTATATATTTCTACACATCTTGTGAATATTTTGATCCGGGCGGTGGAATTTGTGAGTGGGGTATTGATTATAGGAACAAATTTGGGGGTAATGTTTGGAGACATCTGATTTTTCAAGGGATTTTCTCCAAAAATTGGGGATTATAATTATCTATGGGATCTCGACATATTGGTTATGTCAGTTTTTATACTAATATTAGGGATTGACTGATGAGTAGAATACGATCCAACAAAGATTATTACCATATTAGTGTGACTTTTACATCGTATAAGGGTAACCATTAAATTCTTCATGGAGAGTGGAATATCATGGAAAATCAAGCATGGCCATTTAATTATAGAACTGGAAAGGTCACAATAAATGTTGAAAGTATATTTCTACGTGATGGAGGATTAATGAATAATGCCTTTAATCATATAGTGGACCAGTTTTTTGATTTTTTTAAAGATATATCAAGGATGAAACATGAGAGAGATGTGGAATTTTCTATTCAGATCATGTTTTGGGATAATCTTGTTTATATTCCACCATACAAAATGTCATTGAAAGAGTTTCAAGAGCTTCATATTCAGATAGTGGATTCACTGGAAAGTAATTTATCTATATGAGAACGTCACCTAGGGGTTAATTGGTGTTTTTTACAAAGAAATATGATGAGTGTTTTTTCTTGGTCATTTATTAATGGATGATGAATTTTATGACTATGAAAAAACATTATCCTCTTCCATGCAACAATAATATTATTGAAAAGTTTAAGGGATAATGTGTTTTATCAATGATTGACATGATATCACTGTATCATCAGCTGACTATTCAGACATCTTTCAAATTTGTGTATGGACAATATGATTTCCTCAGATTTCTATTTTTATTTTAAGAACACAGTGTAATTTTTTACGAAATTCTTGAACAAAATCATCCAACCACATTTGGATCAATTTTTGTTAGTGTTGTTGTATGAAATATTTGTGTAATTGATGACTCATGAAAATAACCCCCAATACCTTGACAGTATCCTAGTATATTGAGAGATAATTTACTATACTCCAAGACATCTATTTTTCAATTATAGATTGATCTGTTACCCTTCTATGGATACATCATCTCAGAGTCAGTTGTGTTATGGGACCCCAAGAACGTTCAAGCAGTTGTACCTTGGGAGTAACCCAAGAACATTTTTATATTTTAAGATTTCATGGTTATGTTAGATATTATTAGAGATTTATCCATGAATTTTTCTAATTTTATGTTCCACATTAATTTTTTTACAAATAAGGGGATAATGTTTTAATGGGTGGAATCATATAAAGATGAATTCCAAGAGATGAAGAATCATTTGACATCGACCCCCATCTTGATCCAACCTGAGCAAGGCGAGGAGTATAAATTTTATTATGATGCTTTTGGGATTGGAATAAGATTTATGTTGATGCAGGGAGATAGAGTTGTTGTGTATAGGTCTTAGAAATTTAGGCCACATGAATGTAATTACCATAATCGTGACCATGAGATGGGTATAAGGGTTTATGTATTGAGATGGTTGGGAAATTATCTCTCAGGAGAAAAGATTATTGTTAATAAATATAATAAGAGATTGAAGTATATGTTTTCAAAATGATAATTGAATCACTGGTAGTGTAAATCGGGTGAGTATATGTATTCATTTTATTTTAATATAGCATATATGAATAGGAATGGAAACCGTATTGATGATTCATTAGGTAGAAAGTATCAGACCTTGGCAGTAAAGGAATCTATTGCTGAGTGGAAGTTGACAAATTTTCTAGTAGAGATGCATGTTGTGGTGCAAGAGAGTCAGGAATATTTGACTCCCATATATGTATCACTAGATTATAAATTTTTTAACCAAATTAGAGAAAAAAATTATGAGTATCTCGAGTGCTTGACATAAAAGTATATCCTTAATGGTGGTGAGTCACCATTCAATTAGGGCATAGATGAGGATGGGATCATCTATGTCGGGAATTAGTTTGTTGTGACTATGATTATTTGAGAAGAGATGGTGATTGAAAATCATTCCTTGAAGTTGTTGGTACATCTAGGTGTGAAATATAGTTCTGTGACGTACGTCGATATTTTGGTGGCAATGCACGAAAAAGGATATAGAAGGGTTTGTGGAGCAATTCTACACCATTAAATAGGTTATGGTTGGGAATCGATGACCTGGAGGTTTATTAGAGACATTATAATCCAGTAATGAAAGTGGGATGAAATGACCATGTATTTTTTGGTGGGTATCCCAATGATTCCTCGGAATAATGATGCAATTTGGGTGATTTTGGATCGACTGAAGTAGGTAGATAATTTATTACTTGTATGAGAGACATACTCAGTGGATCAGTTGGGAGAACTATATATTCGGGGGAAAGATTATTTTCATAGGGTTCTACTAACTATAGTTTCAAATAGTGTCTTGAGTTTTACATCGTTCTTCTGGAAGGGAAAACAAAAGGTCGTAGGTAAAAATGTTTTGTTGAGTACAAAATTCACCACTAGAAATATGGGAAGTCGAAGCATACTATACATTCCCTTGAGGATATGTTGTGTGTTTGTGTTCTAGCCTTTAGTGGGTCTTGGGAGAATCAACTAGATTTTGTGGGTTTTTCCTATAAAAATTGTTTTCATGAAACAATAAATATGGAACCATACAAGTCTCATTATGGTCTAAAATGCAGATCATTCTTATACTGGATTGAGCTAAGTGAGTCTTAGTTTTTGGGACCAAGTCTCATATAAGAGTTGTCAGAGTATGTTTAGTTGATTTGGATGTGTATGGCTTTGGTAAATATTATATAGAATTCATATGACTATAGATGTCGGTGAACCCAAGAGTTTATAGAGGGTGATCGAAAATTCCTTCCCAATTCTCCTATGTTGGGTCATTGTAGTATATAGAGATAGGTTTAGTTGGAGCCTATTTTTGATGGACCATTTAAGGATATAGATAGAATTGGGATGATGGAATACCGATCAGATCTTCTACTAATATGTAGTTCTATACATGGTTTTTTATGTATCATTACTATGGTAGTATCACCACAACCCCTCTCATGTGATATGGGTGGATGATTTTGAGCTAGAGATATATAAGACCTTTAAAGATCATTCTCTAAGTGTGTTGGATTAGAGTGAGAATATGCTATTGGGAAAGGATGTGATATTTTTTCATGTATTGTGGAAACAAGGATATGTGTAGGAGGAATCAGGGGAGAGAGAACTAGATATACAGGCTCAGTGGACTAACTTTTTTTACTTATAATCTTAGAGATGCTTGGAATTAAAGCTTGGGGATGAGCTATTATAAGTTAGGATGATGGTAATATCCTATCATTTTTTGCAGATGACTTAGTATTTATTTCAGGTATTCGTTTTTCCATATGTTTTTTTATTTTACCTTTTGGAGTTCTTGGGTGAAAATTAGAGATCATGGAAAAAATGGCATGTCCACTATTTTCCCAAACAGTGCACCACTACCCATTAAACAATGTGAACCCCAATAGTGGGGGTTTTAATTATTGGGAAATATTTTTTCAGACTATGCACCCTATTAGGATAGGATGTAAACCCCCTAAAAGAAGTTCATGATTAAGGCACATAGTTAGGGGAAGTCATCGACCCTAAGAAAAAAACTATCTGTACGAGATATTAATCCCCTAAAATTATATTTTAAACATTATTTAGACCCCATATTAATCCAAATTTTACCCCTATTCAAAGATAAAATATATTTCAGGAATTTTGAGCTTCCATGATATATTCTAATCCATTTTCCCTCCAATCATCATGATTTCAATCCTAGATTAAAGATCTACACCCCTCCCAGTAAAAGGATATCATCTCATGTGATTTACTTTCTCTTTCCCACACTTATTCCATTTGCTTAAGGATATTTATTCCTATGTTTGTTTATATCTAGATATACTTATGTGTATCAAGATCTAGGATTTTGGATCTTTTTCTATATTTAATGGATTTGATCACTCAATCATGATTTATGGTTTTAGATCCGAATCTCATTTTATTTAATTATTCAACTCAAATTCGGTATTTTCACTAGTATGTGTTTGTCACTGAATTTAGGTTTGTGATATAATATTGAAATCACATCTTCATGATTTTGATTTGATTTTTGTAAATTTTATAATTTCTACATGTTTTTTAGAAATTTAATTTCTTCATTGAATTAATATGGTTATTTAATTAATTAAATTATTGTGAAATTGTGGTATTAGAGGATAAATTATTATTGAATTAATTATGTAATATTGATTTTTTGAATTGAATAATTAATTATTGAATTAAATATGGGATATTTAGATTGTGAATTGAATAAATAGTTTTTGAAACAATTATCGTATATTAAGATTTTGAATTTGATAATTAATTATTGAATTAATTAAGAATATTGAGATTGTGAATTGAATAATTAACTATTTAAATAATTATTGGATATTGGGAATTTGAATTGATTTATTAATTATTGAAATAATTATGGGATATTAAGATTATGAAATCAGATTAATTATTTAATAAATTAATTAATGTAATGATATAAACATGCAATTGATAAATGTGTGTGGGATAAGGAATAAGGATCCAAGTACACATATATGTGACAAACATGTGTGGGATAGGGAATGAGGCTCTAAATAACCATATGTCTGATAAATGAGTTTGTGATAAGGATTAAGGCTCCAAATACCCATATGTGGGATATACATGTGTGGGAAAGGGAATGAGGCTCTAAATACCCATGTGACAATAAGGTGTGGGACCAGGATAGAGGCTCCCAAAACCCAGAGGTTGATAGACATGACGTTCAATGACCAAAATTTTGGGATTACACTATGCTTCCAAATATTTCTATTATAAATTTAAATGAAATGGATATTGAAAGCCCATTTTAATAAATTAAATGTGAATTGATAATAAAAAATGCCCCAGAATATAGAACATACTGAAGTAGGTATTATGGTTTGACTTTCTTCGGGAACCCTATGTATAATATTCTTAAATAATGAATAAATTAATAATGTGCCACATATTTACGTATAAATTATACTTATATAATTATAAACCAATATATATTTTTATTGATTGGATATTGATTTAGATTACTTTGGTTGTTGTGTAATAAGTTAAACTAACACCCTAACTGGGCTTCCTGATTAGTACCCAAACAAACTTTCTGATGGTAGGATAGGAAAAGGAAAATTACCCTATGATTGATGGATAATTTGGGATAGATCATGGATAAGGGAACCTGATATGGTTCAGGGCCTGTTTGGGAGTTTTCAATGTCTTTTCTTTTTTGTATTAATCATTGATAATTGGATTTTACTATTGTATAACATATATACTATTCAGTTTTGATATTGTATCTCTGGTCATTGTCATAATATGACTGTGGTATTGTTTTATTTATTTTTATGATTTTATCTCTTTGTTGATATTGAATGTTTCTTTAGGTGTTTTACTCTGATAAAAGAGTGTATAGTCTCTCCCTGATTGATATTATACCCTCACTACTATTCATATGCCTTTGACATATGGGAAGGCATGCCTAATGTCATAGGGTGAACTAGCTCATGGAATTGATTTTTTTTCCTCAGGCCAAGATTTTAGAATGAGGAATCAAGATGAAGAAACTCCAGGATTTTATGATATATAGTTTTCTATAAACCTTCTTTTGTATGTGGAACCCAATATATGGATGAATCTTATCTGGATTAAAGATTCAGGGTTCAATAATCGTTACATGATTATCAGGGAATATATGAAAAATCCCATTAGAATAATAAAATAGATAGGTGATAATGAATAATCATAAGGACTATGAATAACATCCAAGGGACAAAAACATTGGACATGTAAACACTCCTTATTCTATAAATTTATAATGCAGTTATTGACTTAGTAGGGTAACAAATATATATATATATAATGGTAGTCTAATTAGATATAATACGTAACATAGATCAACAATAAAAATGAGTCAAGTTTAAATGATCTAAGCGTAATAGAAAAAATTAATATAATGGATTTAACATAAACCCTAATATATTTCCCATATGTAGTCAAATAGAAAATTTAATAAAAATAAATGTATTTAATTTTTAATTATACTATTTTTCTAGATGAATATGATAAAAACATTTTCTCGTTACATATACTAATATGAAATATAGCATAAATTGTTATAATGGATATTATTTTAAATATTTTGAAATGATGTTTTTGTTATATATTTATGACATTCTGATTCTATTAGGAAAAAAACATTATAAACATACATAGTACAATTTATTTCATATGGATGTGTGGACTTCAGAATGTGGACATAAAATAAAGCGGACATTTTATAATCATAAATTGTACAACATGTGGTAAAATTGAAATAATATATATAGAATTTAAACTGATAACATGGTATTTATTAGTACCAACAGAAAAATCTGATGAGAATTCATTGGGTTATTGTTGGAGAAACGTTAATTAGTTGGTATTAGAATCATTACAAAACTCACTCAGTATTTTATGGTTACAATTTTACAATTTCTTAAACAAATTAATATTATAGAAGTATGTTTTGTTGAATTGGGACACATTATATTGTAGGATTTGACATTAATTTGATAATATAGATCAAGATATGAATTCATGGATCAATTTCATATTTATTAAAACCTTGAAATTTATCAACAACGAAGATAAGTAATCTACAGGGATGAAATAAAACAGAAATGTATCGAACTTTTATTATATAAATAATTATATATATCACCACTATTTTAATACTATATCTGTATATACTAAATTTTATATATTAAGGTGTATATTAGGAATTAATTTTAAAATCATGTTGATATTGAAATTTAAATGAATTATTATTATAGTTAGTCTTAAATACCAAAACTAAACTTTTATTTTTATTTTCTAATTATTCAGGGGAAGAGATTGTCTAACACAGATCAATGAAATTAAATATAATATGGGCTATTGACTGTTTAAATATGTTATCTGAGAAAACAAATGAGTGTTTTAGTTAATGTGATTTTATATATAAGAGAAAATTTATTGTTGAAAATAATGATATGGGATTTCCAAGTTAGAAATATAAACCATGTTTCCTATATCTATATATAAATTCATAACATCAAATGAAATAATTGAATTTAGGTCTTACAGTAGACATGTATCAAATATCAGGGCTTCCAAAACATACAAAATCTTAGAATTTCTATCTATGAAATTGTATATCCATAGAAATAATCATATCTCATAAGATAATATCAATATATCATAAAATATCTAAGGGAATCTATTTTATCAAGACTGTGTAATGGTTCAATGAAAATAATTTCATTTCTTGATATATCTAAAAAAATAGTTAAAATTAAGGATGAAAATCATAATGCCTTCCCTGATATATGTCTCTATAATACAACATAATAGGCTGGTTACCAAAATCAATGGAAAATAGATTCATTTTCTTATAAAAAGATATATTGGGGGAAACAATGATATATTTTTGGAGATACCAGTACATCATACCTACAATCTTGGGAAAACAAATATCTACTCAATAATATCATAATTTTGATAAGGATGGTAGGATAGTAAATTAATGATAATCCATATTGATATAATGAAATCATATTATCATAAAATACATAATATTCAATTGAAGTACATCAGGACAACTAAATTTCATTTAACTGTATCTCTATGTTTCTTTATAATGATTTTATAAAGTTGAAATGAAGGTGTCTAGGGTATGAAATAATAGTTTATCCTCTAGCTGTTAATAAAAAATAAATGACATGTGAACTACCTATACAGACCCATGGTGATAAGAATATTATATATATATATATATATATATTAATAAAATAAATCAAAAAATTTCTTGATAGTATACCAATTCAGATACTGATTAGTTAGTGTGGAGGATTTAAACAATCCATCTTGGGTTAAATCAACACGTCTCCCCAGTCATTCTTCTAGAAGACCCAAGATAGATGCCCTATTTACTATGGATGGAAACTAGTTCTAGGATATCAATAAATTTGAACATTGGGAATAGTTTAAACCCCAAATCATAATACATTATAAATATTAGAGACTTTGAAACTTTTAGGGAATGAAAATACATTCTATATCCATTCATTACAATAAAAAATATACTAGTTAAAAGTGTCATAAAAAATAAAAAATGTTTCGTCTTATTTATTAAAACATAAAACATCTACTGAATACATAAAAAAAATAAAAAAATGGACCATGACATAAATACATCATGATGACCATAATGGTAATACTAAATATGATGTATACCTAGACGAATATATTGATGCATAGGAACAAAAATTAAATAAGTGAGAAATTCATTTCTCATGTTCCCATTGATAACCGCAATCACTCACTAAATCCAAAATACGTATATCACAAGAACCATGTAATATCAAGTCAAGAAGAAAGACCTGTGAACATGTATATTGAAACAACTCAAGATCTGCATACACAATCAAACACTTGTGTTTGTATGTAATCTATGAAAAAAAGCCTAGTAGGATTTCAATAAAGTGTTTAAGAAATTAATTACATAAAAGGTTTCATAAAGTATTACGTAAAACCCATTTATAAAACGTTTTTCAAAACAATCATAAATAATATAAATCTCGTACTTTTTCTCTTTTTATAAATGATAAGGTAAAGTAATTTTTGGTAACACAAAGCATATCCAAACCAAATCCATAATCGTTAAAATTTTGAATAATAAATAAATCCTTAAAACCTATTTTAAAATAAAATTATTACGAAGGAGGTGGAACCCTCCATATAAAATGAAAACCACCCGTAAAAAATTCCTAATTTGAAGAGTTCCTTATTTAATGAATCAAAAACAAAACATTATTCCTTATTTATAATTATTTCTCAAACCTTCATGTGAATTATTTTAGAAACAAATGCATACAATATAATAAGAAAAAAAATTATAATGTGATATATTAAATAAAGAGGCATAATAAAAAAAACATCAATAAATGAAGAGGTTCTGATAAACCTAAATGATAACTATGGGATATAAGAAAATGTTGATTAGAAAATCCCAAAGAAAAACCATCATCTAATCAATTAATTTTTTTGGGAAAATCGTTAGGTCCTAATGTGAGATGGTCCAAGAAATAATCAATTGAAACAGTCTATTGGAAATATCACATGGTATTATCTTTTCACCATCTAATTATATCCCATAATATAATTGATCCACCATCCCTATAAAGGTCACATCTTTGACTAGGGGTCACAATGTTAGTACAACGTAAATAGAATTACTTAAATAGAAACTGTGGATCCCATGAAATTTCAATAAGGGAGTCGGTAACTCAACATGAATCATGGTAATCACAAAATAATAAACACATACAGCAGACAAAATCTCACCTCCAACACCCTCACATAAAACAACACTTCTCTCAACCAATAAGCATTACATAACCATGAAAAATACCCTACCCATAAAAGGGAATAATTTAATTAAAAAATAATTTTAAAGGGCATAATATTACAATACCACAATCATAAAAAACTCATTTTCATAGAAATACTTTTTAGTTCTTTGAAAAACATTATAAAATAAAACCATGTTGATGATATCCATTGAAAATCAATAAATAATATTCATTACATTAAAACCATATTTTAATCTCTTATGAGTCACTAGATAACCAAACACCCCTTTTTATAAAAAAGACAACATAAAAAATAGGCTTCATGCTTCCAAAATTAAAACAATTTTAAAAATTTCATTTACCATCAATCCCATTCAAAAATATCCTCTTAAATACTTTCACAAACACAGGGTATGGAAAAATATTTTAAAAAAAACATAATAAAATCATTAGAATCCTCAAATCCAAGTAATGAATGTTTTTGAAACATTTAAAAAGCCGCCCATGGGTCATATTTATATATATATATATATATATATATATGTTAATTGAAATTTAGTTTATACATCCGATCATTTCAAAATGTGAGAAATAAAAGATTCCCATAGAAATACCTACATCAGTCAGGCAGAAACAAGTCAACTTTGAGGGAGAGAGTAAACAAACAAAATTAATTGAATCTATAATACATAAAAAAACTAAATTACTAATGATTAGACCCATACTAACCCTTAAATTTGATCTATATAATTATCAAATATTTTAGGTTAAATAAAAAATAAAGGGATGGGGGGAAGGGTAAGGAAAATATTTTTTTGATGGATTTACTATTCAAAATATCATGGAATCAAAGGATGAGTCCATAATCAATGGTAGAATAGAGGTAGAGGACCCTTAATCTCTCATATGCAGCAATAAAATAGTGAAAAATTAAAATTGGAAAAAATAACTTAAAATTGAAATAGTGTAAATCTATAAATTCATAAAATTTATAATTGGGAAAAGAAACATCCTGGTGTGATGTTCTATTCATGGTTTTACACATCTCTTAAGATGAACGATATAATCAGTACCTAAGGAAGTGTCTCGACCTGACCTTTAGCTCATCTTGTTACATCCATTATGATGGTTAACATTCATGGAATGACATAGAACCAAAACAACACCCAATAGATGGACCCAACAGCCTTGGTCAAACTGTGGCTTGACCTCCCTTATAGTGGTACATTCCCTTTCTTTCTGGAAAATTAAAAAAAATTAAAAACCATGAATTTTAGGGCAATAAACCTCTCATGATAAGGACTTATAATTCCAGAAATTTAGGCCAGCTAACACTCCGGTTTTGTTGTGACTCGATGTATTTAAAAATATATAATTTTAGAGGCAACCAAAATACTCCAATATGATTCAAAATGTCCCTCAACTATACAATGGTACAATACTATAGTGACATGTGGGTGTACAATTATCTGCAACATATCACTATAATAGCCAATAAAGTCACTATAAAAATAATAAGAACAAAAGAAACAAAAATATCACAACTGAAACATATGTGACTGAAGGGTTAGAGAAAATTCATGATGTTTTGGTGAAAAAATAGAACTAGTTAACACACTGATTTTCAAATCCAATAGAACTAATACTAAAAAATAACCAAACAACACGAATACTGACACAATCCACATCCATGAAACCCAAGCATCAATGATCACTTGGAACTGAAATATGTCTCTCCACATTTTTTAAATTTATCTAAAATATAGATAATGACGAAAAACACTATTATCAGATATATTTCACTATAAAAAACAAGGTTTTTCAATATAAATTAGTAGATCATTAATATTAAATCATGTATAAATAACCAATCTGAAAGTTGTTTCAACCCCATTAGGTAAGTAAAACTGAATGACCACCCATAATACCCACACCCAATCCAACCAAATCACCATCACTATGAACAATAGTAATAAATGAAACCCATAAATTGAAATAAATCCCTAAATAATAAAAAACACATATGTTCTAAAAACATGACATGAATATGGAGAAATATATCATGGTACCGAGATCTTTGAATACCCAACAATGGTGGGCCAAATATAAAAAAAACCTGGAAACTATCTGATCCTAATCATTATTAATATCATTTATATAGTAATAGTATCAACTAGATACACTACTCCTAGTTATCTCAAAATGTACCCCAGTCTTTCAAAGTGTATTCAATTGAAAGATAATGAAAATCTCATGGATAACGCCACATTCCAATATAATGAGGATTAGCTAAACAATGAGGAATGCTCACAACCAATTCATTCAGTAGGTCAGTAAAGAAATATGTGGGAGATATCAACATAATGAAATAATAAATAATGATATAAAAGAATTAATATTATCTTAACAAAATGTGGAATAGTTTTAAAATATAAAATCACAAGAGTCTCAATAACATGTGAGACTCTACTTCTTAGAAAAATAATAATATGTTACTAGAATAATCTCGACATAGCTAATATGTGGTCCATAAAGAGACCTCACTCATATGAAACATTCTTTCTAAAATTCATTGACCTCTAAAGAGAACCATGTAATCAGAGAATAAAAATAAGAAATGAAATAAAATTAACAATAAGAAAGGATTTTTCAACAAAAAACTCTATTATATGTCTAAGAAGATTCAATAAATAGAAATGTTACAACAGAAAAATAATATGTATTTGAATATAGATCATTATTATAAAATAACATTTTCCATCCCATCAGGACCATTATAGGATTAAAAAATAAAAACCATGAAGCATGATTACATATTTTTCATGTGTTTAATCACCAAAATTAAAAATCTATAAAAAATAAGAGATTAGACGAAAAACACCCATTCCCCTAAACAAGAATGATTCGAGAAAAACTGACTTACTTTTAAAAAACATCCAAAATCTATTAAGAAATTCAACAACCAAACATCTCTACCTGTTATTATTATAACACCTACAAAATAAAAAATTGAAATTAACCACTGCTAAACCATCATATAAAATCCATGATTTCATTATTATAAACCCATTATATTCTTTTATTAAACCAAACCATTCCATGAAATTCCATTTTTAGGAAAATAACGAGAACATGTATTAAAAAAAATCTTTTCTAGAAATAATATTTTCAAAAAACTTTTCATGAAACCGATTTCAATTTTAAATCATTTATATTAAAATAATATTCCATATAGAAACATTTCTTAAATTTTATTTTAATACAAAATCTCTGGAAAAATTATTCTATGAGAGTTAAAATTATTTACCAATTACGCACTAAAAATATGTTTTAACATAAAATAATTTCATCCAAATATAAATTGATCAATCTCTAGTAATTGTAAACTACTTGAAAAGACATCAAATAGAAATAGATGATTTAATAAAAATTTATTAAGGAAGAAAATCTATATAATTTTAATATTCATGTACTGGATGACCGTGAAATTATCGTGTATTAACCTATAAAATGTAATTTTGAATATGATCATGAGCTTTACATGATTGATAAATAATTTGATCAAGAAATTACACATTAATTAAATTATAAATTCACCCCATGATAAATTTAAACCCCCCAAATTATTTAATTTTACATAGAGGGGTTATAAAAATCATCAATATAATAATAAAATTGAATTCCAAGTTAAAATTAAACCTTGATTTCACTGGGAAGCTAAAATCACATAATGAAAGGAGGTGATGAAGAAGATACTCATGACCTACCTCATACGTTTAAATAATTATAGCCTTTGTAATACAGAATCAATATCCCGTGACATAAGGGATCATTAATAGAATTTTGTAATGAAACAACTTAGGTAAACTTAAACCATAAGTTATTCCTGTCATCCATATGGCCTGAGGAAATTTTCTTATTTCCACACACATGAAACTGGATCTGAGGTATCCAATGTGAAAACTTAAGGAAACAATTTATTCCTTGATTCCCAAGATATAAATTGTGTAACATTTTTAGAATACACGGAGACCTAATGGATTGGGAAGACACATTTGATAAGGAGTACTGTATTATCTGTGGTTTAATTTTTTTACTGAAAGGTAATTATTTTTTTAGGTTATATCCATCCCTTTGGTATTATAAACCACTATAGTGGGTTAGTACATAAATTGATCTTTTATAACCTTTACCCAACAATCCATAACCACACACAATTCATAATATAAATAAAAAATTTAAATGTATAATATTTATGTTCTATGGGTCCATTGTGGGAAACCTTATCTTTTGTATTCAAAATATATTAATAAAAATATTATATACTAAAATAATTATAAATTTATATGGGTGTCTAAGAAATAACAAAAAATTAATGTCTCCATATTACATATATAGGATCACAATATTACATATGAAAGCCAACTTTGTATCCTATATATTCAAAATATATCTATATCCCACTTGTTATTACAAATTATTCTTCCCAATAAAATTGGAAAACACTAATGAAAAGGGTTTCACTATATTCATAAACATAATCTACTTCTTCAATATAGTCTTTATTATTTCCATTAAATATTTAGAGACAATTCGTACATCTCAGTCTCTTCATGGAATACAACATCCTATTTTTATAGAATATATTCATTACCATATCTCAAATCATATTGAAGGAAATAAATTTCCATTATATGATTATAATAACTCCAGGAATGTCCAAATTTCTTAAATCAACATCCAATTTTCCCCCAAATGAATATATCTATAAAAATAATTTATCTCACCTATATCTTCATCATCTTATTATTCAAACTCCAATAGGTCATATCCCTGTATCACATTCCTAGTTTTACATATTTTTTTATTTTACACAACATATTTTTCATTATCCTATTTCATATTCCTCGAGTGAGCTTCCAATTTCATTGGGCTTACTCATTACAACTCACTGTATAATAGCATTGATTCCTTCTCCTTCTATTGTTACACTATTTTTGAATATTCTCCATATCATGTGCCTATGAGGCTGAAATATTTTTTTTATTTATAGAATCCATGAATGGAAGACATGGAGAAATTATAGATTCCATCTAAAAATAACTATTATATAATACCAACATTAAATTCTCCATGATATTATATTTCAACTAAAATCATATTCCAAAAATTCCATTAATTTATTTTCCTCCATTCCCTTATCTCATTATATCTAGCAAAAAACATTTCAATTATTAAATAGTGAAGTTAAATTATTATTCTCAAAACATAACCCCACCAAAATACCCAATTTAATCTCTTATGTATATGTAAATTATAAAACACAATATCTCTTATTGAGCAAAAGTATCTCGTTATAGTATGATAGATTTCTATGAGAACTTTTATTGATTCTACATGAACATGTACAATGTTTAAGGAAAATAAATCTTTTTTCATATTAATCTCAAATCACAACTAAAATTTTTATTTTTGGGTCCATGAACTTTAGATCTATCATTTTATTACTTCTTTTTTTGTTTCCATATTTAATGAAATATATAAGTTACCTACTTCATGCATTTGTTTATTATCATACTTCCATATCAACCTGGGTGTTACCTTTCTTAATCATCAAATTATAAAAATCACACATTTTTGTAATAAAAAAAATTATTTAGTTTTTAATTATGTTTATACCCATGTGGATAAACTTCGTACTCATCTCAATTGATGTATTGATTAGAATATTAAATATATAAATTCCAATTTTTCACCACCTATAACTGAAAATTTGCTTTAGTTTGAACGGAATAAATTTGATCCCTATTGGTTACATGTTTTCATAACTTTGAATTTTATAAATTTTATCTACCAAATTCATACAAATAGACTCAAGTTCATATGCAAATATACCATCAAGAAATACTATTTGATTCATATGTCACATACCCAGTAATATCCAATTTTGTTTGACTTACAATTTACACTGTATCAATATCAAACAATTGAGAGTAGTTATATTCTTTAACATAAAGTCTTATAGACTAAATTGAATGTACCATGTTGTTATCAACGTTTTGTATTAAATTAAAACTCCTTAAAAATATCATATTAAAATCAATTATGTCTTAGTAGATTTCATGAAGTCTAAAAAATTGAGTTAAATTCATATGATCTAGTAAAAGTAATTTGATTTTTGGAAATATACAACTTTTATCATTAATAAATGAAGGTTAAAACTTACCAGATGAAATGAAAACTTGTTAAAATTGTTATAGGGAACCCTCAACCATATCAAGAAATTATTTATTCTTTTTTTAAATTTATTTTAGCAACATTGATCCTCTATAACCTTTGAATGGTTACTCCATTCATGGACACTTCAATATTCCATTTTGGTTTGTTTTTTATTCATTAAATAGTAGAATACATGGTGTATACTATATCTATAATTTCATACAGATTTAAACTATTGTGGATAGTAATTATATACTTTGTACTCCTGAATTTTTTTAAAGATCATCTATCCCATCGTCACGTATTTATAAGATAAAATTTTATTCTACGAATCCATTTATTCAAGGAAAGTATCATTATTAACCTACCTTTTTTTGAATCTCAATAATTTTAATTACAGAAAACACCAATTTTATTTCATTTCACTTAATTAAAAATAAATAAAATTCAAGATTCACTTATTTATAGGTCCCCTTATTCCCCCATTTAGATTATTTTTCAATAACAAAAACATTTTCACTCTATATTAAATGTCATTTCTCATCTATATTTCCATGAAATGAAAATTAATGAAAAATTTTCTCCTACTAATTGATATTTTAGGGAAATATTTTTTATTAAAAAATTTATTTGGCTCTAAATGTTCAAAATTTATGAATTTTTTTTACTATTGATTAACATTAACAATGCTCAATTAATTATATGTGAGAATGGTGGAGTGAAATTTTCCTTGATAATTTATATTTCATTACATTTTATAAACCATCAAAATATTTTAACATGCAAAAAAAAAATAGTTCACATTCATGTAATTCGCCACTTTTTATTTAGAAAATCACTCCCAATATAATTTTTTTTAATACGTGATAAAACTGTGATGTAAAGAATAAAAACATACATCATTCTTCAATTTAGATTTCACTATCAATATATACTCATTAAAAGTTTAGGGATTAAATTATGGTACCATATTCATATTTTATAGCTAACCCCCAAGGGATATATTCTATTCTCCACCACTAAAAATTCCCAAAATATATGATACTCGTTGAGATGTTTAATGACTATTGGGAGATGAATTATAATTGACATACTCTATGAACAATAATATTTAAAGATATTTAGAAATTATATATTTAATTATTTGATATTTTTCTTGATTCACCTTAAATTTCATCTTATATGATGTGTAATAAAATAAATATGAGAATAAATTGTATCCCACATATATAATTAAAGAAATGTGATATTAATGAGAACTATTTACGAAACTAGAAAATATAATTTACAATAATATAAAAACACAATTTTTTTCATTCATATAATTATATTGTGTTTATAGATCTAATATTCTTTTGACGTCATGCAATTTTTCTCCAATTAAAATTTAATCATTGTTTAATTATATTTTTTTAATTTTAGAAAGTAGACAAGTTTGATTATTTTCAAACTCCTATAACTTCATATCCTATAACAATTGATATAGAAAATCAGTGAAGAACATTTTTGGTACATTCTCAAACTTCTCCATGGGTGTAAAATCATTTATAGTGTTATAACATTTTTCACTAACAGTAGCTTAGGCCTCACATTTTTTCACATCATTTATTATTGTTTAAACTATTATGTCATGTACTAGTTATCAATTCAGTCTTCCTTGTTATTACATAAAAACAAACTTTTAGTTTTGTTTAACATGCCCTTATTGTTCTACTTGTCTACTTCTTCATAATGACTATCAATTGATCATCTAATAGTACAATATATTTCTTGGATGGATTTTTTTTTTCATCTCTTGTCCTTTAGCATTGAAAGACTTGTATAATTTTCTTGGATCTATCATGTAACCTATCAAACCAAAACAAAATAGCTTTTTTATTATAGTTTTGACACACCTATTTCCTTTCATTACTATATTCGTGGAAATGCATTCATAACTTCATTGATCATTTGATCATGTTCTAATGTAGATTTGTTCATTTTCATAACATGTTTCATTAATGACATTAACCATTTATTAAAAATAACATAAGGTATCAATTGGTTTATTGTGTATCGACCATCCTAATATCAACATCTATATGGGTTTAAAAAATATTATAACATATCATTTCGTTGAAAATTGTTCATCAATGTTATATACTTTATTCCTTGTGAATCGTAATTTTAAACCACATGTTCTATTCAAACATTAGATTGTTTCTATTATTTTAAAGGATTTTAATAATTATATATGATGAAATATTATTCTAAAAATCAATTTACCTATTCCTAAATCTCTAGAAACACCAATATTTCCCTTAGAGATCATTCATTTCTCATTAGGTGCAGAATTTCTATATTATAAACTAAACATTGTATAAGTCATTACATCATATTTTTAGGGTTTATATTAGGGTATAAATTTATTAAATATGACTACATTACAAATTTATGTCTTTATAGATTTCATGGAAAATTTTACCCGTTTATATTTGTACATTTTTTTATTTTAAATCACCATTGTAAATTAAAATAGATTTAGTACAAATATATTTTTCCTTTTTGTGGGGTACCTTCACCAATGTAATTTTGGTGGGTGCTTATCGAGTGGATCTCATGATATCACCGCCACCAATTTGTGTATTCTTTAATTTATGACTCAACTGTGAGGTTTTGGTGGAAACATTATTTCTCACATCCTGCTAGGAAGTTCGAACCATTGCATATTATTGTTTTTTTATTATTATTTCGAGATCAAGAAACATCATTGACTGTGTATTTTTCTTTTTAGTTGTTATAAATATATAATAAAATTTTCTATTAAATATTTAAACTGTAAAATCATGAATATCCCACGTAAATTTAAGTGAACATGCATGTTTTGGCATCTTTTTTAATTTTTATTCTAGTTTTTCATCCTCAATATTCATTTAGACTTTTGGAAATTTCTCCAAGGCATGGTAAACTTTCATGAATACATTATTAAATATTAATTTATCAAATTTAGAACATTTAGAATCATTATAATCTAAATGAATTACTTATTGTGAATGTGCTATTTTTTATTTCACTTTAATATTTTTTTGATTGTGTTACAACAATTATTTATTTTTGAAAATATATACTCTATAGAATCATATTTTATATCTACCTATATCTTAAGATCATGAAGTCCATTAATTTAGTAAAACATGCATGTCCTGAAATCTATTAATAAATTCTTCAATTTTACTATGATTTTATCTAAAATTCACTAGGTGACTGTTGGATTTCATATTTATCCAAACTTTTTGTTGTCTCACTAGAGTAATGTTCTAGAAGATTATGATTACACACACCACTCTTAATTAACTTTATTCTAGGTAATTCATTTTTCATTTTTAAACACTTTATTTCATTTCTATATGATTTATTTCTTTTTGTTATGTATGGTCTTGGATGATTCATCTTAATTATCATTAATAGGGATAAAAAAAATTCTTCCATCTATATGATTACATGAAACAATTCAAATAAGAAAAATATCCTATGTTTTAATTTTTTGATATAAAAATATTACATACAATGAGACATAGAACCATGCTAATTGATTTATAATACTATATTCCTAAATACATCCAATCAGATGGAACCTAGTCTATGATTCTATGTACGAGTCCTAATAGATCATATAGTAAAACATAAGTGGTAGGGTGAATTATGTGGGTTAAAATTATCATTAAAAATTATATAATTTTTCTATTGTGTAAATTGTATCCCATTTTTATTTTCAGACACTATGGTGGGTAAGGACATAAATGTATATTTTTATAATTTACCTAAAAATCCATAATCACCTGATATGTGTGATATAACTTGGAAATCAACACATGTTATTTTTACAAAGATTATCCCTAATAAGGGAATGCCACACCCTATTGTGTTAAAATTACATTGAGACATATTATCTACCATAATCATATTATCAATTAAAATTCATGGCTTGTGATTATCCAAATACCCGTTTCACAAAATTACACAAGTGTTTTAATAATATTGCACACACAAAACAAATACAACATCATTGAACATCATTATACATGTATACTAAATGTTCTTCTATAAACTCAATCATCTTGAAGTAGGATAAAATTAAGTCACATAATTTCACTAAATCCAAATAATAAGCATTCATTCCCACCTTATAGGCTTCTAATTCCTAAAATTATTCAATAACACTTCTGGAAGCTCAATCTCTGTGTAATAGTCTTATTTTTTAACAAAATATATTAAAATTCATCAAATAACTAAAATGGAAGGCTCTAAACTAACGTTATATGATTGTAATAAATACACGATAGTATGATTTTATCAGATAGACTTCTTATTCTTCCTTTGATTAATCTATCCTGTAAAATAATCATGCTCACTCAATAATTATTCTTCACTATATTGAAAACTGAATAGATAGTATCTATTTATAATAATGTGAAATATAATTCTGTTTGTACACACTACATAAGGTAATTTATTTTACGACATTTTTCAATATGTGATTTCTTCACTCAAAACAAATCACATCAATTTAGTAATGATTTTTTCCATTCTATCATTACATTAATTCATTATTTTCTCAATACCATGTGCATGTGTGCATATAATAATTCCTTATTTTATTTCCAATATCCATTAATGGAATACGTTGATATATTATCTAATACATTCCAAAAGGAATATTATAAAATATTTAATTTAGGTTCCATATGATCTTTATTTTCAACTAATGAGATATTCAAAAAAATACATTTAATTTTTTTCTCTGCTTTCATCATTTAATTTTATCAAATGGATATATTTTATTTTATAAAATAGTTGTTTTGAATTATTCATCTAAAATAAATCTTCCATTAAAATATGTACTTCAACCGCTCCAGTTGTACGATACTAACAGAATAAATTTCATCACATGTAGTTTAATATAACTCTCACTTTAGGGTTTTAAATTTCTATTTAAAACCAATATATATTACACTTGAACCCATAATATATAAATAAAAATTGATCATGTTCTCCTAGTTATATTGAATAATAAATGACTCTTTTATATTTCAGACACTGAATATTAGCTATTTCATATTCTTATTTCTATTTTTTCCATATTTAAGGAAATCTGCAAGTTACTCAATTCAATATTGTGTAAACCCTCAACCTTTTACCTCAACTTTGATCTTAATTATCTCATTCATGAGATCAATGACTGACAACTTTAAATCGTGAATAAAATTAACATTTTTCGGATTTACTCTGTTTCTAACCATATAGACTATCTTTGGCATCATGAATATTGATTTATTATTTATATTCATAAATCCAAAACATTTAGTTTTTCACTATGAGGAAGTAAAATTTTTATTTAGACACAATGTCATTTTCTCATTCCCTATAGGTGAGTGCATTGAATAAAATTAAAAATATAATGGTTTCCCTCTCAATTTCATCCACACAAATTGAAATTCATATGATGCTTCAATATAAATTCCTAAATTATGATACACAAGTTGATTCATTTTAGATTCCCATTTTTAATTACCTGAATGTCATGTGGTCTCAAAGTAATACACTTGATAAAAGTTAATGACTCTACCTCAAAGTATAAAATATAGATTAAGTCACAAGTTTTTATCAAATTCATACACATAAGTCATTAACTCCATAACATTAATATGAAAGTATTTGATAATTTATGAAATGGAATTAAGTACTATAAAATGACATCAACTGATATTATAAGTTTAAAGTCATCCAATTTCTATAAATAGTCAATTTTCATATTTGATAAATAAAGTTTCAAATTATTTAAGTGACTTAAAAATATATTCTTTTAGTGCCTCGACTTAATCAACATTATCATAACATCATCTATGATAGTTTCAAAAAAATTAGTAGAAATAATATTCAATTTTATTGGTATTTTTACTCCATTATTTATCAAATTAATCATCCATTATAGGCTTTATTATTCTTCCTTTAAAGATATATTTGAATCTATAAATTGTAACTAAAATTTCCATATTATCTAAAATATTGTATTCATTACTACAAACATTAGTACAACTGTATTTTTCATAAATACCTACAGTCCAATTATTATATGTTTTTGTGATATCCATTGATTATATCCATCTATGTATTCAATGGAAGTACCTTCATTTATCAACATATTATTGGAAACCCATTAATTACTTTTTCATAGAGTATTATTGGTATTTTATTTAAACTAATTGATAAAAAAAATAATTCCAAAATCATACATCGATACCGATCATTGTTCACCATCATTTTATTTTTTTTAATTATAATTTAAAAAAAAAGATAAAATCATTTATATACCTCATATTCAAAATACTTTAAATGAATGGAAAAGGTCTCTCCTCCTAAATGGAACTATAGGGAAGGTATTGTAATGAAATGTTCACCCCCTAGAACTATTTTAAGTAAAATATAAATTCCTTTCCTAATTTTTTCATTCACACTATCTATAATGAATTTATTCCATTAGAGAAGGCCAATAACACATTTTCCATATAAGTGTTCCGTAGATGAAATGGCTATAATTCAATTTCGAATAACCCAATTTTAAAGTAAGAATGATGTTTTGAGATGAAAAGGATGTGTGTGTACCAATAAAATGTGATACTGATTATGATATTCACTTATTTATGGTTTACATAATCTAATATTTCAATAGACCAGCAAATCATGAACTTAACATGAATAAAAATATCAAAAAAGTTTTATCTATGTCTTATTTATTAATTAGTTGTTATTTAATAACCCCTTGATAAATATAATGTATATGATTTATAAAAGTGATGGAAAAAGTGGGAAAACATAATTTTTCAATTTTCAAAAGGGATATCTATATATAAAATTATATATTATAAGATTAAATTACTCTAGCATGATCAATTTTGATAGATATCCCTTTTGGTAAAATTTAATTTCATCACCTTGTCTATTTCCAACCATGTATGATACTAGTAGTGATGTTCAAAATCATTTAAGATTCAAATTCCAATTGAGAAACATCATAATGGACAATCATTTAATATTATTATAGTATATATATTTCATAATTTAGTCCTTCAATATTTTATACATTAAATTCAATATTATATGATGCATATCTACCACAATATAAGAATAAGGTGGTTCATACAGTAGCAATTTATTGTTTCCCATAGGTATGGTAACTATTTTACAACAAAGAAAATGTATTCATTAATGCTATTAAATGATTTGACTACTTCTTATTTAAAATCTCATTGGGATTCCAAATATTATATTATTTTGATATCATGAAAATTTTTCCTTTTCAAATTTTTTATTTATATTAGTCTTATTAACATTTGATACTATGGTAGATTGATTATTTTCACGTTGGTCTAACATCTTATCCTCTTACAACTGGTGTATCCAAATGGTTATGAATGCTTTGTGTACTAGCTCAAACAAATAGTTGGGAGTGGATTTATTTTTCAATTAAAATGTAATATCACTAAAGGTAACTTGTTATCTTCATTTATTTTTATCAATTCATCTTATTAAAATAATCATATGATGAAAATTTTCTAATTAAGGCCTACATTATTGTACATTCCACACACACATTCATAATCTTATAAATATCCCTCACTGATAATTTTATAAATTTTATCAAAAAAAGTATCAATTACCCATCATATTATAATTTAGCTTACATGGATTAATAAAATTTTCATTTCCATATTTCTTCAATTTACATTTACATTCAGTGAAATTTTTTTATGACACTAGATATGGCCTCTCTTACTATAACAATAGTACATTTTCTCTATAATATCTATATCCTTCCAAAATTTCATCACTATATTTACAGATATAATATGTTTATAATCTTTGATATTTTAATATTGTCCCAATGCAATCTCATTTACATTCTTATATTATTTTTTAAAAAATTATTTAATTTTGATTACAAAATCACTAGGGCTGTGAATGGTTGGTATGCACCAAAGTAGCTTATAATAATGGTCATATCCGATTCAAAAAAAATATTTCTATAACTTAAAATATATTATTGAAATAATGATAATTAATTCTTTGTGATATCTTTTTTTTTTCACAATAATTTATATTCTAACATTAGCTTTTATTAACATATCTTTACTGAATCTAACACTTGTACAAATAAATATATTGTGCTAGAATTCAATATAATATTTCTTAATTCGATATAAGAACTAATATAATATAATAAACCTAATTTTTTTCTCTTTATTGGTAGTGTGGTTCTATTGGCACCAAATATATTATTTTCAAAAAAAACTAGATATTATTAGCCATTATTTGAGGGAAACCTTTTTCTGAATATTACAAAATTCACTATTAATGTTTTAGTGATATTTTTATAATTTTTACTCATAATGATTTATAGTTTTTTATCTTAAATCTATACATCCAAAATAAATAGATTTAGTAAAAAAACATTTCATTGTTGTGCAGTTCCAAATTATATATGGTTGATGTCAATTCTTCAATATTGGATGTAATGATAATTTTACCACAAAATTTACTATTCTGTGAATCAATACTCTAATTTAAAATTTTAATGGTAGAATTATTCCTCATAAATTTTACATTAGTTCTATTCCTTGAAACTTCTAGTTTTTTTTCACATTACATCATACTCAAGACACTAAATGTTGTTGGTATATTTTTAATTCTCAACTGATCTGAAGACCAATTCCTATTTTTTTAAAACATTCTAACATAATAATACTCATTCATCATATATGTCTCTTGTCTTTATCTATAAGGGTTTTTATATTATTTTCTTTATCTTACAGATATTCATCACTGAAATTATTGGAGGCATTATTGATTTTCTCTATAGCATGGATCATTTCCTAAAAAATATTTTTATACGCTTATTTTTAATATTCAAACAATTGAGAATATTACTTATGAATTGAACTTATTTCATTATAAATTTTGATAGTTATTTTTTTACTTTAATAATCAATTTTATACTGTTATATAATCTCAATTTATTTTCTATTTTGTCCTCCATTGAATTTAATTATTCATATAGCTATTAATTGCCATCATAAAGTACCTTATTATAAGAATCAATGAATATGAATAACCAAATGGAGAAATATTTCATGAAGTACATTATTTAAAAATAAAATTCACTAAGTGACTCGTCAAATTCCTCTTTATCACAACTTGTTCTTGTTTAACTATAAGAATGATCAATTTAATTATCATTAAACACAACACTCAAAACAAACTCATATACATGTTATTACTTTTTAACTCTTTATATACTTTTGAGCCTATTTATGTTTCCCATATTATACAGTCTTTTACAAAATATTAAAATCAACATTAATTTGGATGGAATAAAATTATTCCATTCTAGGAACTAATTCAAACATTTAAATTCTACAATTTATACAATCATACAAAAAAATTAGACAACAAAAGAAATATCCAATCATAGAAAAAATATTTTTCATTAATTTAATCACATTATTTAAAAGTAGATTATATTATAGGGAACAAATACTCTGATACTAATTGTCATCTGCAATGGATCTTTAAAATAAAAATTTGGTTGAATTAGGTGTGGTAAAATTATATTTACCATATACTAATTCTTATTTTTAATTCATTAAACTCCTTCGGTATTATGAACCACTTTTGTTGATTAAGACATAAATTTTTACTTTTATTCTCTAATCATCAATTCATAAAAACATTGATATTATGAGTATAATTTTTATGCTATGCTCTATTTAAGACATGTATTCTCCTCTATAATATTTTTTATCAACAGAAATGGGTGGCCAAGGATTTTATTTATCCATGTTCATCATTTTACACTTTGGTGTTTATAATATTATACATAAAAAATAGGTACTTCATCCCCAATATTTTTTATACTAATATCCCATCATTTAATAAATGAAACCATTAATCGTTAAGTAGGTTAGTTCAAATGAAATTTTTTTCAGTACTTCCAAAAATTTGAAATACTTCCTCATCATAGAGTCAAATATTTCTATAAAAAATAAAATGAAACATATTCGAGTTTTATCACTATACAAAGTATGAAATTCTTATTAATATAAATTTTTTTACATGCATCACACAAATCAAATGGAATTTCCTCAATAGACATAAGAATATTATAAGAACTCTAAGAAATTTTTCATTTGTAAAATTAATTTCCACTTTATCTTTGACTTCCGCTTTATAGTATAATATGTTAGCTCACTTAGCCCTTGTTCTTATCATTATTCAAAAACCCAAACTACAATATATATTTAGTACATAATCAATTTTTTTATTTCATATACCTCCCATTAGGTTGAAACAACTTCCCCTATAATTTCTTAATCCTTAGGGGAGAATCTTCTTCCTTCCACCAAAATTAGTACAACTCATTCTAAATATGAAATTATAATTATTCCCACACACTTTACATTCTTCATTGGTTTTATTAATATCATGGGCATGTGAAACTATAATAAATGTATTCTTTATTTTTAAATATCAATAAATATAATACATGGAGTATTTCCCCATGTCATTTAAAAAGTGATATCATAAAATAAACTATTTTAATTTTATAATATATCCTTTTTCAAATTTGAGGATATTTCCAAAATACCTTTAATGAATTTTCCACCATTCCCCCATTTCTTTGTTTCATTGTAAGATACATTCTTTTATTCAATACTATGGTTAAATTTTTCTTCCCAAATCATGTTTCTTGTAACAACCCAATTTTTTTCAATGAAAAAATCCCATCTTATATTTATGTCATAAAAACACAAAATAATGGACTACTAAGTGATAAGTGACCTTTAAACATAATTTTTTCACCCCTGTGTTTGGAATTGTGAAAATCTGACATAGACGGTTGTGTTCAAGATGGTTTTTGGAGTCTAATGAAACAAAAATATTTTTTGGTGAATAGTAAAATACCCTTATGAATAGTAACCTACCTTTATGAATAGTAACATGACCCTTATGAATAGTAAATAAGAGTAACCTTACATATGAATAATAAAATAAAATTTAGACATCGTAGAAAGTGATAATTTGACCTTAGTAAACGTTTTTTGTATTTTAAAAGTCATAAATAAATAATTACAATAAATTAACTAATTTAAAAGAATATTTATTTCCACGAAATGTATTCATAAATTATTGAATCAATGTCTAACATTTTTTAGATTATTTTATAAGACCCTAAGTAATTTTTGAAAGAACTATTAAATCAGATTTAATATTAAAGACTGTTTTTTAAGTAAATTATGATTTTAATTAAATATTAAATTCATAATATTTAGAAAATTATTTTTTAAAAATGGACTTCATTTTTGTATTCTAAACGTTGAAAAATGGTTGGGGTAATGTTTTGGTGTTTTTCTGAGATACTTGAATTATTGGGGAATAATAGAATACATTAATTTTCCATATAAATAAATTTTAATTAAACCCCACTATTCTTGACATCACAAGTGATGTAAGCACCCAAATCCCAACCACACATGCCTTATTTACTATTCATGGTCATCCAAGACTCACTATTCCTTGTCATAGGGGAAAACAATAAACTGATGAATTTTATATTAAGGAAACCCCTCTCCCCTCCACTATAAAAGCCATCTTTCACTCCCTCTATTCCTCACACCTCTAAAGCTCCAAGATTTCACTAAACTCTACTCAAACACCTTCCCTGGCCCCTCTCCCACATCCAGAAGCTTCTGGTCTCATAAAAAGACCAATCCTAGCTTCCTTAATGAGGATCTCAAGAGTAAGATTCTAGAGGTAATTTCTCTCCCTCTTCTCCTTTAGTTTCATTTCAAGTTCCTGTTCCTTTCTTGATCTATCCCCACATATATTCATCCAAATTGTTTTGTACCTCCATTATTATACATATAATGTAATTTTATGATTCTGATGGGATTTTATATCACCCCACACCCTTTCCCTCTTCTTTTTTTATTAAAGAAAATGTTGTTCATGAGGTGTTAATTTATCACCTTCAAAAACGACATGCTCTCTTCTTCCATTTCTACCTTCAGATCTGGTCATGAAACCATTTTTATGATTGAAATAGAATATTTTACATGTATTATGTTCTACTTTATGTTCTGGAAATAACGTATGGCTATATTAATAATTGAAAAGTTAAAACAAGTTTGTTCTGATCAAAAAACCGCTCAAATTAACCCAAATAACCATCATTAAATTCTTATCTAATGATTCGTCCACATGGATCTAATATAATTCATTATAAATCATTAAATCTCCTTTAATATGAATAATAACATGTAATATCAGTTCTGGATGTTTACCCATGATCTATGCAAACATCAATTTAAGAATACAAGTGTACCACTCCAGAAAACCATGAAAATGAACATCCCTGAACAATGTTTTTAAACTCTATAAGTCATACAATGGAACATAATAGGAAATAATTATACCAGAATGATCCCTATTATTTTATAAAAGGTTATATAATTTCTAATTAATGAATATAATGCCATTATACAGGACAATAAAGAGAAGGAGGCATTCGAGTACAAGGTAAGGGGAAAACTCGAACCCAATTTTCATCCTTCGGGTTCTCCCTCTTTCACTCCATTTTTGATATGGTTACTCCTCAAAGATCATTTTTTCATCATTCCCATTAATTTTATGGGATATAAATGTTTTTAAATAGTATTTATGTCCAAAAAATGTTTTCCAAAAGAACTCTTCTTTTAAGAACATTCCTTTTACTTCTCACTCCAAGTGGACGGTTCTTGTAACATGTTGGTTATTCCCTCTTTCTTTTGGGAAACCAAAGAATATTAAGGTGTAAATATGAGATGAAACTAATTCCTTTTCATTGGTTAGTTATGTTCATTTATGTTATATGTTCATTGTGGCATGCATGATAAATGATAATGTTATGATGTGATGGGTGCGCCCGGAATTATATAGCACTCCAATGCATTGGGTCAAGTGATGAATATCATGAGTAAATGTGAAATTTTGTGTGAACAAGATTCTATCTTGGTTGACAAGTATTTGTGGAAGTTAACCACTATAACATGATGTTTCATTTTTATGCATTTTCACATTTCAATTCTTTTATTTATGATCCTCTCATGTTCATGATCTTTTGCTTATTTTATGATTATGCTCACCCCATGCTATATTGTTCTTATCTATCCTCTTACATGGCTTCTAGATCACCCCTTTTTATGTATATCCTCAGGTGGCTACATGTACTAAGGAGAGGAAAAGTGTCAATAAGAAGCTAGAGATGAAGAAATTAATTAAATGTTTATGCTTGATGTTGTATCTATTATGTATGGTCCTAGTTTTCCCAAGACACTAAACCTCTAGATCCTCTATGTGTAATATTATTATGTTGTTTATCTTTGAAATTATTTGATATTAATGTATTAAAATGCTGGGTTGATATAGTTGGATCATAGGAAATGTTTAGATAATTTGGGAATTAGGATTAGTGAACCGTAAAGAAAACCTCTAGCATGAGATTAAGTACAAAAATGCACCCAATAATATTTACCTAGGGATACCATATGTTATGTTTTTGGTATACTTTTTTAAACTAATATGTTATTCATGACTTGTTTACTTATGTTTTGTTCTAACCTTTTCTATTTTATAAAATGGTGGGAACAAGGAGAAATCAGGCCAACAACTCATGTGAGGGACAATGCAACAATTGCCCGAATGACATCCCCAATGATCTAGGAGGTGGAGTTCAAAACCTCATGGCGTTGCTTACCCAATTATCTCAGGTTATGAATAATAACCATACTAATGTGGAACTTCATCCTTCACCGAAGAGGGAGAAACTAGATATTGAATGTTATATATGGAAACGACCACCAACGTGTAGTGGGTCTTCCGATCCACTAGGTGCGTAATAGTGGGTCAACTCTATGGAGAATCACTGTTCTGAGATGGAGAAGGTGACCCTATCCGTTCATCGTCTAGATGGAGAAGCCAATCAATGATGGACTTTGATTAAGAACACCAAGCCCAGGTAGGAAATTGAGGAGATGGAATGGGAAGACTTTAAAATTATGTTTCGTAATAAGTACTTCCCATGAACTCTTCACATGAGGATGAAGAGAGAATTCATAGACCTCAAGAAAAAAGGAGAATCTGTCACAACCTATGAAGCAAATTTCACAAGGCTCACAAAGTATGCTTCGGGTTTTGTTATCAACACTGATTGAAAAATTGATAAATTCTTTAGTGGATTAAAACCACATCTTTGAAAGGATCTTGCAATTCGAGACTTTGGGAGTTATGAAGAAGTTGTTTAGTGTTCTCTCAAGGTGGAGATGGAGTTTGGAGAATGGTCCCATGGCTATGGTGATAAGAAAAGAAAATGGAGTTTCAAGCTGGTGGATCTAATGATAATGGTGGGAAGAAAAATCAACAACCCAGATGCCAAAAATGTGGGAAGTTTCACAATGGGAACTACCTCAAAGGGATGGGGAAATGATTCAAGTGTGGGAAATAATGAAACAATGCTCAAGAGTGTCGAAAATACATGAAAAGGAAGTATAATATAGCCGATGAAAGGAGAGAACCACTCGTGGTTCAATGCTACAACTGTTGGGTTCTAGGGAACTATGAAAACCAGTGCACTAAACCTTGAGCTCTCAAGGTTAATCAGCGTCAACAACCACCAAATCCAAAGGAACAAGGGAAGGCTTATGCCATCACTTCAGTGGAGGTGGAGTATAATAATGAATTTGTACAAGGTACTCTTCCTATTTACTCAAGAATGGAAAAAGTCTTATTAGATTCTGGTTCTACGCATTCCATTATATCATGCAAGTTTACTAGAACTATAGAATCGAAGCATCAAAACCTTGAGGAAGAGATATCTGTAAAAACACCAAGTGGTGCAATCATTTCAACCCAAGTGTTTGACTCTTCTCCTGTTAGCGTATTTGGGAAGATTCTTCCGGAAAATCTCGTAATACTTCCCTTGGTGGAATTCGACACTATAATGGAAATGGATTGGCTCTCGTTATATAGATCAAATATCAACTATTGGGAAAATGAAATATATTTCCACATTACAAACCATCCCATGCTCCTCTACAAATGCAAGGAAGATCGTGAATCTCCTTTGAGAAATCCTTCAATGGTTTGGGTGTTGATTCCCTATAAAGAAGCATACCTCTCCCAAATGGTTGAGTCGAAGGAAAGTTCCAACCATGAGGAAATGCCCATCGTGAGGGAATACAGTGATGTATTTCCTTAAGAGTTACCTAGAATTCCCCTAGTTCGTGAGGTAGAGTTCTCAATTGAACTCATACCTGGAGCTACTCCTATCTCGAAATGTCCTTATAGGATGGCTCCTATCGAATTGGAGGAGTTAAAGAAGCAGCTGCAAGATCATTTGGAAAAAGGGTTCATACGCCCTAGTGCATCACCTTGGGTTGCGCCAGTGCTCTTTGTGAAGAAGAAGTATGGAACCATGAAGATGTGTATAGATTATCGGGAACTCAACAACATCACCATAAAGAAAAAGTATCCTCTCCCAAGGATTGATGACTTGTTTGACTAGTTAAGAGGAGATCAATACTTCTCCAAAGTGGATATTCGTTCTAGGTATCATCAAGTAAAGGTGAAGAAGGATGATATTCAGAAGACTGCCTTCCGAACAAGGTATGGGCACTATGAGTATTTGGTGATACCCTTTGAAATTACTAATTCCCCTGCAATCATCATGGATTGAAGAATAGAGTCTTTAGACATTACCTCGACAAATTTGTGGTAGTGTTTATCAATGATATTATCATCTACTCCAAGAGAAAGGAGGAGCATGAAGAACATCTAAGACATGTGTTGGCGACATTGAGAAAGGAGAATTTGTACACCAAATTCAGCAAGTGTGACTTTTGGATGAATCAGGTTACGTTTTTGGGAAATGTGATCACAAGTGAGGGAATTTCTGTGGATCCTTAAAAATCAAAGGTGATTGAGAAATGGCCCAGGCCCTCTAGTGTCACAAAAATACGCAGTTTTCTTGGATTATATCAGTACTACCGACGTTTTGTGAGAAACTTCCCACGATTGTCAAGTCTGCTAACTAAGTTAACAAGGAAAGGGGTAAAGTATGTCTAGACGGAAGAATGTGAGGGAAGCTTCAAGGAGCTAAAGAGAAGGCTGATCACTACACCTGTACTCACACTACCGAAAAGTGGGGAAAGTTTTGTGATATACATTGATGCATCAAAGAAAGGCATGGTTTGTGTACTCATGCAAAAATGATAATGTGATATCATACGCCTCACGACAGTTGAAGATCCATGAGCATAACTACCCAATGCATGATCTAGAGCTGGCAGCCGTGATATTTTCCTTGAAAATATTTCGGTACTACCTTTATGGTGAGATGGGTGACATATACACCAATCTCAAGAGCCTAAAGTATATATTCACACAAAAGGAGATCAACATGCGTCAAAAGAGATGGTTAGAGACAATCAAGGATTATGATTGCTCTATTCACTATCATCCTGGAATGGTGAACAAGGTAGCTGATGCTCTAAGTAGAAAAGAACCTGTTACTCTGTCCATGTTGCGGATTGAGAAAGACCCTATCATTATGGATGTTAAAAGGATGGATTTGGGAATCGTAAGGGAAGGGGATACATCCTACCTTTCCCAAATGATTTTTCAACCATCCATCCAAGAAAATTTTAAGGAATCACAAAGGAATGATGTGGAGATACAAATTGAGGGTGAATGGAGTAAAGGAAGGGAAGCTGCAAGAGTTCCATATCGATGATGATGGTGTGATTCTATTTGGAATGTGGCTTTGTGTACCTTCATCACCCGGGATAAAGAAGGAGATATTGGATAATGCACATAGCTCAACATTCTCTATCCATCCTAGGAGTAACAAGATGTATCATGATCTCCGAGAACACTTCTGATGGTATAACATGAAGAAGGATATTGTGGAATATATATCAAGGTGCTTGGTATGTCATAATGTTAAAGCTGAGCGACCAAATTCCAAAGGTATGATGCAGCCATTGCCTATACCCATGTGGAAATGGGAAAATGTTACTATGGACTTTGTCACAGGCCTCCCGAAGATGTCAAAGGGATATAATGTGATATGGGTTGTGGTTGACCGACTCACCAAGACTGCCAATTTTATCGCTATTCAGGAAGATCTCTCGCTTGATCAACATCCAAGGATATATGTGAAGGAAGTGGTGAGACTGCACGCTGTTCCACTCTCAATTGTCTCTGACCGTGATCCATGGTTCACATCTAAATTCTGAATGAGCCTTCCACATGCTTTGGGTACTGAAATAAATTTTAGCACGACCTATCACCCCAAAACTGATGGCCAGTCTGAAAGGACTATTCAGACGTTTGAAGTTATGCTAAAGCATGCTCTCTATAATTCAAAGGTGTATGGGATCAGCATCTCCCATTGGTTGAGTTCTCATACAAAAATAGATTCCACTCGATTATTCAGATGGCTACGTATGAAGCTCTTTATGGGAAGCGATGTAGAACTCCAACCTGTTGGGATGATGTTGGAGAAAGAAAGGTGCTTGGATTCGATCTTATTCAAGTGATGACAGATAAGGTTCAAGTCATCCAGAAACACATCAATGCTACTCAAAGTCAGCAACATAGCTATACTGACAACCGTCGAAGTGACTTAGAGATCGGCGTAGGAGATAAAGTCTTCCTTCGAATATCTCGATGGAAGATAGTCATGAAATTCAGGAAGAATGTGAAGCTAAGCCCAAGGTACATAGGCCGCTTTGAGATCTTTGAGAACATAGGAGCCGTGGCCTATCTACTTGCACTTCTACCGAATATGGAAAAAGTCCATGATGTTTTTCATGTATCACTGCTGAGTAAGTACATATCAGACCCCTCACATGTACTAAACTCAGAGGTGGTGCAGCTGAAAGATGATCTCTTCTATGTGGAGCAGCCAGTAAAGATTCTGGACTAAAGTGATAAAGTTATATGCAACAAGAAAACCCGTTTTGTAAAAGTGTTGTTGAGGAACCATAAGTTTGAGGAAGCAACTTGGGAACCAGAAGAGGCAATGAAGGAGAAGAACCCTCACCTTTTTGTGTAAAGTGAAATTTCGGGGGTGAAATTTCTTAAGGGGGGAAGAATGTAACAACCCAAAGTTTTTCAATGGAAAATTCCCTTCTTATATTTATGTCATAAAAACAGAAAATAATGAACTACTATGTGATAAGTGACCATTAAACATAATTTTGTCACCCCTATGTTTGAAATTTTGAAAATCTGACATACACTGTTGTGTTCAAGATGGTTTTTGGAGTCTAATGAAAAAAAATTGTAGTGAATAGAAACCTACACTTATGAATAGAATCCTACCCTTATGAATAGTAATATGACCATTATTAATAGTAAATAAGAGTAACATTACGTATGAATAATAAAATAAAATTTAGACATCTTTGAAAGTGATAATTTGACCTTAGTGAACGTTTTTGGTATTTTATAAGTCATAATTAATTAATTATAATTAATTATTTAATTTAAAAGAATATTTATTTCCCTTAAATTTATTCATAAAGTATTTAATCAATGTCTAATATTTTTAGATAATTTTATAAGACCCAATGTAATTTTTGAAAGAACTAAAAAACCAGTTTTAATCATAAAAATGTTTTTTAAGTAAATTATGATTTTAATTAAATATTAAATTAATAATATTTAAAAAATTATTTATGAAAAATGAAATTCATTTTTGTATTATAGACGTCGAATAACGGTTTGGGTAATGTTTTGGGATTTTTCTGAGATACGTGTATTTTTTGTGAATAGTAGAATACATTAATTTACCATATAAATACATTTTAATTAAAACCCACTATTCCTGACATCACAATTGATGTAAGCACCCAAATCCAGAACTCACATGCCTTATTTACTATTATTGGTTATCAAAGACTCTCTATTTTTTGTCTTAGGGGAAAATAATAAACTAATGAATTTTATATTAAGGAAACCCCTCTCCCCTTCACTATAAAAGCCACCTTCACTCCCTCTTTTCCTCACACCTCTCAAGCTCCAAGACTTCTCTAAACTCTTCTCAAACACCTTCCCTTTCCACTCCCCCACATCCAAAATATTCTGGTCTCTTCATTATACTAATAATAGCTTCTTTAAAGAGGATCTCAAGAGGAAGATTCTAGAGGCAATTTCTCTCCCTCTTCTCCTTTAATTTCCTTTTAGGTTCAAGTTCTTTTCTTGATCTCTCCCCACCTATATTCATCAAACATGTTTTATAACTCCAATATTATACATTTAATGTAATTTTATGATTATAATGGGATATTATATCCCCCCACACCTTTTCCATCTTCCTTTTTGTTATTAAAGACAACATTGTTCATGAGGTGTTAATTTATCACCTTCAAAAACGACATGCTCTCTTCTTCCATTTCAACCTTCAGATATGTTCATGAAACCATTTTTATGGTTGAAACAGAATATTTTATATATATTATGTTCTATTTTGAGTTCTGGAAATATCATTTGGCCATTTTACTAAGTGAAAAGTTAAAACAAGTTCGTTGTGATCCAAAAACTGCTCAAATTAACCCAAATAATCATCATTAAATTCTTATCTAATTATTCGTCCACATGGATCTAATATAATTAATTATAAAATCATTAAATATCCTGTAATATCATTAATAAAATGTAATATCAGTTCTGGATGTTTACTCATGATCTACCCAAACATCAATTTAAGAATACAAGTGAACCACTCAAGAAAACCATGAAAACGAACATCCCTGAACAATGTTTTTAAACTCTATAAGTCATCCAATGGAACATAATATGAAATAATGAAACCAAAATGAACCATATAAATGTATAAATGGTTATGGAATTTCTAATTAATGAGTATAATGTCATTATATAGGAAATTAAAGATAAGGAGGCATTCGAGTACATGGTAAGGGGAAAAGTCGAACCCAATTTTTTTCCTTCGGGTTCTCCCTCTTTCACTACATTTTTGATATGGTTACTCCTCAATGATCATTTTTTCATCATTTCCTTTACTTTTATGGGATATACATTTTTTTCACTCGTTTTTATGTCCAACGAATTTTTTTTCCAAAAGAACTCTTCTTTTTTGAACGTTCCTTTTACTTCTCACTCCAAGTGGACGGTTCTTATAACATGTTGGTTATTCCCTCTTTATTTTGGGAACCCAAAGCTTATGAAGGTGTTATTATGAGACGAAACCCATTCCTTTTCATGGGTTAGTTATGTTAATTTCTGTTATATGTTCATTGTGGCATGAATGATAAATGATAATGTTAAGATGTGACGGGTGCACCCTGAATTATATAGCGTGATATGAATGTTTAAATGTGAAGGGTGCACCCAGATTTATATAGTGCTCCAATGCATTGGGTAAACTGATGAATATCATGAGTAAATGTGAAATGATGTGTGAACAAGATGCTATATTGGTTCACAAGTGTGTCTGCTAGTTAACCACAAAGACATGATGTTTCATTTTTATGCATTTCCACATTTCAAGACTTTTATTTATGCTCCTCTCATGTTCGTGATCTTTTGCCTATGTTATGATGATGCTCACCCCATGCTATATTGTTCTTATATATCCTCTTACTGGGCTTCTAGCTCACCCCTTTTGATGTATATCCTCAGGTGGCTACATGTACTAAGGAGAGGACAAGTGTCAATAAGAAGCTAGAGATGACGAAATTAATTAAAGGTTTATACTTGATGTTGTATCCGTTATGTATGGCCCTAGTTTTCCCAAGACACTAAACCTCTGGATCCTCTATGTGTAATACTATTATGTTGTTTATCTTTGAAATGATGTAATAGTAATGTAATAAAAGGCTGGGTCGCTATATTTCTACACAAATCCACACACTTTAATCTTGATAGTAGTGTGAATATAATACAACAAAACATATCTTATAATGCCATTATCTCTCTTTAAATAGTGATATATTTATGTGAAATGTTATGAAATATTCAACTTGAACCAATACAATGACGATATAAACTCACCCTCTTACTATAATATTATTGAATCAAAAATGATATAATGATTTTTTAGGCACTACCGTTTTCAACATGAAAATTTTTATTTGTATTTTCATTTTCATTGTGAATGATATCTAATTGTTCCGCATTTCTAAAATATATAATTTAGAGACCATTCATCATATCCTGTATCTTATTTTCCCCAATTATGATGTTCAAAAGATCTAATTTTTTATTCAATGTTCCCAACTGAATTTCATTTTTTATGTTTAGAACATTGTAAGTAATTTTTGGAATCATAAAAAATTATGTATTTATAGATTCCTAAAACTAGAAATTTTTATTTTCACCTCTAGAAACAAAACATTTCCTAGCTATTGAAGTATTATTCTTGGTCTCTATTAGAGATTATTTTTTAAAAAACTTAAATGTCATATTAAATCTCAATGAATGTCATTCATGAAGACTCAACATCACTTGTAGAATTAAATCGATGTCATATGTTAGGTTTTAAATGATATATTCCCCATATAATCCAATTCTATACGACTGAATTGTCATATTGTCTCTATTTCGACAATTGGATCAAAGTCATAATATCTTCCTCAAATTCATTCAGAATGAATTAAAAGACATATGTTTTAAATAGATCTCTGTAATGAGATAATATTATCAAAAAAATTCATATTACATTCTATGACGTATAACAAAATTTTGTTCATTCTTTAAAAATGATTTCATGACTTACAATCTTCTTAAAGTAATAAGATTTCAAGACTTATCCAATGTCCATATTGGATCAGGAAGTTGTGGAATCTTCCATAAAATAAAAAAAATACTTCATATGGTTCCAAGACATCATATACAGTCTAAAAACACTATCCATTGTATCTGAACATTAATTTAAATAGTTTTAAATGAAAATAATATTTACACTCTTTATCCATTTGTTAATAATTCAATATTAAATTTTGGATGGATTTTTTTCATTAAAGAACAATTTACAGGATTTATAACATAGTTAGTAGTTCACTCTTCTAAAAAAAATTAAATAGTACTTCAACAATTTGTAAACATGTCATTCACATGATTTCCAACTCTCTAATCATCACATGATGTTGTAATTGCCTTTGAATTTTTCCATCCTAGTATTCAAGAGTTGAAACGTTATCACCCAATATCATTCATGTAATTTTAAAATAGTATTTATTTTTGATCTATAAACATTTTTAATTAATAAAATAAAATTCAATCTTTACACATCCATTGGGTATATAAAAGCTTGTATGGATTTTTTGTATACTACAGTCCCATTAATTTCATTAAAACAATAAAAATAATAAACCATCAAAATGATCCCTAAATAATAAAACATATTAATTTATTTTATTAAAACATCTAAATACATATTAATGAATAAAAAATTCCTTTAAATATATAGAAAACAAAAACAAAACCCCCAAATAGAAAAACTAATAGAAAAATGATCCATTATAAATTATTCTATATTAAATCCTCCCAAAAGTAAAATAAAAAATCAGAACATCATGTATCTCTAAGCATATCCATAATATCGACCATGAACTATGAAAAAACTTTCAAAAGAGACCATAACATAGAAAACTATATTTTAAATCACAAGAGAGATTCACACCCACATAGACAATAGTGTGTATAGAGGATATGGGCTAAACAATTCCCTTAAAATTTCACCAAAGAGTCTATGAAATTCACATCATAAAAAACATCCAAAATTATTGACTAAACACAATTGAGAAATTTTTTTAAAAAATAAATCATACCAGAATAAAATATCATAATGTATCTATTTAAAAAATCAATAGTTAATGAAATGTAATGAAAATCTTATCAGGCTCAAATCTATATTATCAAACAGTAGAAAATCACCCAAAGAATTCATTTTGAAAATGTTTGAAAATATAATTGTCACCTTGGTGGAGTAACTCGACACATAAAAATGAAAACTCCATTAAATTTATTTTTGGGACTTCCATGTTTATAGATGAAACACCCGGGTATTTTATGATATATTTATCTTTAAAAATATAATATATTTTATAGACTGCTTTTAAAAAACATCGAGTTTTAGCCAAACATAAAATACCACTGAATTATTATTATAAGAAAATTATATAATTTTTTCATCATTTAATTAAATGATTATTCTAAGTTTATGTTTTTTTTTGAAAAATATTTATCTTTTAGTGAACTATGAAAAATAAATGTTTTTTAAAAACTATCATTAATTTTCATAGAAGATAGTAATTTAAAAGACCCAAAATATTTTTTATTTAAATCTATACACGATCTATTTAATTTAATTTAATTTAATAAATTTCATATAAATCAGCATGTTACCTGATTTTGACACAATTTATTTTTTAGGATTAAGAACACATTTTATTTGAAAATCATTTTTATAATATTTTATAGGATTATTTACCAATTAATTAATTCAATAGATAAGTTTCTAAATTTATAAATTTTATTCCTTATTTTTAGTGAGGATATTATAATTTGGTAAATAGTACCTTTTATTTTTTGACATTATCAATAGTAACAATGGTAAAATTATCACCATAGAAAAGGATAAACGTGGAAATTAAGGATAAAAAGTATGTTGATGTAAATTAAAATTAATTCAAACACATTCATTTATTTCACTGGATGATACAATTTTGTATATAATCATCCAAAATTCTAAAATATTACATTTTTTATTAAACGTTGAATTTTACCTTTATAATAATTAAGTAAAATATAATGTAAACATTGATACATTCTTTCTTTTAACACGTATAATACTTTTTGACATGGATAAAACTAATATAGGATATGTTATATACTTTTTTTCAAAATATGAAATATATATTTTATCTTGGTAATTAATTTTTAAATTTGATTAATAAAATAATTTAAACTAATTATTATTCAATGTTGACCTAGTGCATGTTTCAGATGTTTAAAATCAAGTAAATTACCTTAAAAATTAAAAACGTATTATTATTTTTTGGGTGAGATATTGTTCCCCATGAATTTTATAATGAAATGTAAAATATTATTGATGTTTTAAGGGTTAATATTTTAATTCCATATTTTTTATGATGTCTTTAACGTGATATTAAATTAATAGTTTCAAAAAATGAAAATATTGATTTTTTTTAAAATAATATTTTTTTATATCATTTAAAACGCAACAAAATCATTAACATGGAAAATAAGGATATATTTTGGTGTAAATGTTTCCACTTTTCCATTTATAACAATAATTTATCATATATATATATATATATATCTCTTTAATGTTGAAATAATTATTACTATGGTTTTGGTTAAAAATGATAACCAATTGGATTTAAAAATAATAATGATGAAAAAGATTTCTCAATACTTAAAAAATTGAATTAATGATATTTTAATACCATATTCTCATTATCATGGAATCCGATCATTTTGGAACCAAATACTAGTGAATGAGAGTTTGTAATATATTGATATTTTTTAAAATTATAGGAGTGTCCCTCCTCACACTGTTAAAATGAATCCCCTTCCCACTCTTTCTTACCCTTATTTATGATATATATTTTAAAAAATAGTAATAAAATATATTATTAAAATATTTATCCAATAATAATATGTTTTTTCTTCTTAAAATTAAATTCCAAGGGTCCTTAATAAGGATTACAAAATAAGTCTTCCGAAGAAGAGGTAGTTCTTTATACAAGATATTTAAAATTAATTTGATTTTATACACCCAATAAATCTATTTTTCACATCATAAAATAATAAATAAATTAACACATATTTAATATTATATTACGACTATGGATAATAATTTTCATCTCTTTTATATGTATTGAAAATTGAAAACATAGCTTCTGAGTACGTACAACTTACCATCTCCATGTAGTGTAAATCCATTTTCATCAGAAAATTATTTAGATGGACATAAGTATGAAAATAATTAATATATATATATTATTAAATTATAATTAATTATTATTTTTTAATTATATTATCATTTTTTCTTTATTATATTCGATTCCATATGGAAAATGAGAGTGTATCTCGTATGTATATATGGACAACGTCTCCATGAATCAATGTGACTGGTTATTCTTTTCATCTTTACATGAATGTAAATAATGATATATTTAATTTATATATATATATATATATATGATATCATAATGATATTAAAATTGTGAATTGTTATTTAACTTCTATCAATTTGATCTATAAAAATGTCTAAACAACTTTAATGTGAATATATGACCAATCATCTCCATGAACGATGTAATTAAATTTTATTTTAGTACATTTTATGGATTAATATAAGTATATATAATTAATATATTATATATTTATATCATTATTTATGTTATATTTATACTAAAACCATAATCAATGTATAATAATGAGAACCACTGTACAAAAATTCTCATGGAAAACTATATAGTTAACTCATGGAAATTAGAATTTTAATACGATATTTTAAAAAAAATGTGATTAAATGTTATAAGAAGATATGAAATGATAGTATAAGTATGCATATAATTTTTTATATAATTATTATAAATTATAATTTATTATATATTAGGTTAGATTGCTTTCAATGTAGGAAGAAGATTGGGTAATTGATTTCATCATAATTTCTTATCCACTAAGTCATATTTTTTATTAAGCACCTATTTAATTTTATGTGGATAATATAATAAAATTTTAATTTATTTTACAATAATATATATTTATTCAAGATTATTAATGTTTTAATTAAATTTTACTCTTTTTTTGGGTTACAATTTAATGTTACGGAAGTGGGAAAAGTATTATTTTTACAATTCCATTCATTAGGATTTCTTATATTTTTTAAGGTAATATTTAATCTATCCTACATAAACAACATATATTTTCTTATCTTATAAATTTTTAAGGTATTTATATATTTTCAACCCACTCATACTATTTTTTATCTTTATTCAATAAATATAATATTTAAAAGAAAAAACCAATGATATTTTTCTCTTGGATTGAGTTTATTTTTATTCCATATATATATTTATCATAATTGTATAAAAATACTTATTTTTAATTTCTAAACTGATTTATTAATAATATTTTATGTTATACTATATTTTTAACATGATTTAAAATGGTTTTTTTATAATTTTTTTTCTAAAAGGGTGATTTTGAATTTATATTAGGAAAATTTAAAATGGAAATTTCTTTTTAACTCATCTAAAAATGACTCATTTTCAATAATTCATAACCATATTATAGTATTTATATTTTTATATTATTTTTAAATATTTTCATACAGAAACATATTTTATAAAATCCTATTTTAATATTTTTCTTCCATTTACATTATTTCTCCAAAGGATGTAATGATATTAAAAATCCTTGATTTATGATGAACTAATATTAATATTTTATCTATTATTAATTTTTGGATCAATAAATTTAACCTAAAACATCATGTATCATATGATTGTTGGAAATTATATTTCTCTTATATATCCACATTCATTGTATAATGGAATATAATTATTTTCTAGACCATGTAATATTTCTATATACAATGTTCTTATTTGAATGTTATTAGATTGTCTTGAAAAATGCAGAAATTCCATATTCCCTACCCAATTCATACATTTATTGATAAGGAATATTGTTTATGAATTTAATTGATCATTTAATATAAGATGAATTCCCTATACATTTTGTGATGAGTGGAAGCCATTTATATATAACCCCTTTATCCATAAAAAGTTACCTGAGAAAAACCAATTTGTTTAGATTATTGTATGTTGTTTTGGTTTATACCGAACCACCAATTAAAATATCATGGTGATAGGGCTTGAGGGTAAATATATCATGATGTTTGAGATAATTATTTCTAACATTAAGAATTTCAAGAATCCAGAATTCAATAATTATTATATTTGAGAATAATGCATTGATATTATCCATTGAAGAATTTTATGAGATCTTTATTGATTAAATGTTGCAATTTTTTAGTTATTCAACCTTCAATAATGATTATTTCACATTTAATCATGATAGATTCCACTATATCTAACCCTTATTTTTTAATATGAGCTCAACCTTTATTTGTTCTCCTTTCCCCATGATATAACGAACGATATTATTAATTATAGCTTTGATGTGATATTGTTTCTTATTCCATGTATTTTATATTTCTAGTGTAACTTTAAAATCATGTATGTATCTAGTTCTTCAATAATAATAAAATTATTGATCATTAGTGATGTGATCCCTTGTATCTTATGCTGATGATAAAAAGTTAAAATCAGTCATTGGTTACATGTGATTAAGTGTAACACCCCATTATGATTTCTAGAAACTCCCATATTCTGTATTTATTTACTATCCCAGCATGGGTATATTTTCGGGCATTATAGGTATGATGTTCATTTACTGGATAAGAGAAACTAATGTTCTAGGGTGTATGTTTGTTTGAATTATTGGAATCTAGGTATAAATGTGTTAATGGAAATTAGGGGTTCTCCCCAAGATCAGAGAACATTTTAGGTGCTATAGATTTTTTTTACAGAGAAATAGTCTATTTTATGTTTTATAAGAGATTACAAAATGTATAAATTGATTAGCCACATTATAACATTCGATAATAAGAATAAGTGAATTTGGTTCCTGGAGTGAAATGATTACGTTCCACCAAATGGTTACATATCATGCAATGAAAAAATTAATATTTTTATAAAAAAGAGATAATTTTTTGAGTGATTTCAACATTCGTGAAAGATGTATCTTTTAATGTGATTACACGTCATTTAAATCTCATGAGTTGGGGTTTTAGGGCATCATTCAATTGATTTTCATTTCATTTGACAATGTAGCCTCCCTCTCTCGACCAATATAACAATTGAACTCATTATTACACATTATTAACCAATTTATTTCATTATATTACACTTAATAAATTCCTGAAGATTAATATTTATAGTGTAATTGGGGATTAGGTACATTACATAATAATGTAAAAATGAAAAAATCATTTCTTTGAAACACCACTAACATGATTGCACTAAAAAGAAAAGGGATAACGTGAGGAAAAAAATTAGAAAGGCGTGATCTATAATGACTATTAATGGCTAAAAATTGTGAAATATGAAGAAATTTACACATGTTATACAATATGAATATAAATCAAGCAGAAAATTTATGTGAATCATAATCATGAATGATAATATATGATAATACAAGATATAATAAAGGTATCATGGGATATGTGGAAACAACTTAAAACACTACATCATAAACATAGTCCATGGTTGAATGATAAGAAATCATGACTGAAAAATTTAATAATAGAATTAGGTTCAATCAGTTTCCCAACATGAAATATCATGATATTAAACATTACCTATTTCATTGGATCACTATATAGTTATGGGCACATCCCTCAATTTCATATCATTCTCATGGTTAAGTGTGCCACATAGATCATACTACATGGATTCATTCATCATAATATTTTTTCCAATATCAAGGAGTGTGTAATAAATACATGTACATATTGAGTTAAATAATTATATGTGTATAACATTTAACAGCCTTGGAAGGAATTGGGTATAGTATTTACTATGAAATTGGTTTGGCATTGAAAATCACATTGAAATTTTAGTAGAATAACATCATCACATTAAATTCATAAAATTGGATTATGAGGGAGAAACACACACACACACACAAATATATATATATATCTAATCATATATACATAAAATTTGAATTAATAGGGATATGGAATGAACAATTCATACATCAGGAATTATAAATAGTAGGAAAAAGATAATACTGAAACATTAATAAAAAAAGAAAAGGTGAGGATCACATCATTGAGTGTGTGACTATAAATGATTTTTAGGATGTTATTGAGAGATTTTGGGATCCTTGGGAGGAAAATACATATGTTAATGAGGAGTAAGGTTCTAATTGAATAATTTTTAGTGAAGAAAAATTGGATCTTGTGTGGTTTTATAAAGGAAATTGAGTGGGTATTTCTTTATTATTTCGCAAACATAGGATATTGACTCTATATAATAAAACAACCAATAAAACAATACCAATTCATTTTCAAATGTTTAAAATCAAATGGGAGTGGTTTTTATTGTTATTTATTTCCAAGGGATTGACTTAATTTAATAATTCCATTTCATAGTAGAAGTGATTCATACTATTAAATAAATGTTAATTAAACCTTAGAATATATTAATGGTTTGGGAGGATTCATAAGGGATTTATGAAATTATTAAAATAATCCTAAAATAAAATTACTCTAAGTTTCAAATATATAATTTATTATGTATAACCTTTATATAATTTATTACATCACTTTTTGTTCATTATGATGGCATAATACACACTATATTTATTGGGTATTTAATTATTACCTGAAATTTGGACTTTCTCTAAAAATAATTATATATTCATATGTGGATAATTTGGACAATCTAATTTTAAAAATAATATTAATTTTATATAAATAATTTCTTAAATTTGTGTATTTTCACTGTTAAAATAAGAATTGACATTTATTGAGAAATGTAGATTTTTGACAATAATTGTTTTTGAACCCTCATAACAATTACATTTGACATTATTTATGATAAATTATATTTGATAAAAATAATTTAATAATAATATATAATTAAAATATTATTTAATTTAAAAATTCTTTAGTTCGTAAAAATAAATTCATTACTTGAATTTGAATATTAATAGGAAATATTATTTGGGTTTTATTATATATAAAAAATATCATTTAAAATGTAACAATAATAATATGAAAATGTAATCATTATTATATAAAAAATAATAAATATACCAATATTTCTAGGGTCTTGATACACATAATTCTAATACCACATCAAACACTTTAAGAGTATAGTGTCTAATGGTGAGAATTTGATGGGGTGGTTGAACAAACATGGTTTGGGTTGTGATATCTCTATTCATGAAATTCACATATTAACAGTTTTCATTGATGCCTAATTTGTTGGATCATAGAATTTTCTTATTCGTGGTAAATCTGATATATGATATCCCTCTTGTAATATCTGATAAATGTGATTCATATATTACAATCCTTTTAGATGAGGCCATCACTTCCATTGTCAGTGTCATTTGGATTTGTTAAAACCCTATTTTTATATTAATCATGTGATCACCATTAAATGATATTATTATAAATGGTAATGATTCATAACTATCATTTAAATAGGATAAGATATAAAAAAATAAGTGAATTTGTTTTCTATAACGGCATTATATAATAAAGCATTTAATTAAATTAGAAGGGGAATTTTTTAATAATAGATCGAGCCATTATAGTATCCCCCCATAGAAAAATTCACCCTCAAGATTATCATTTCCCACAAAAAAAATAGTCAAGGTTAAATATATTTCATCAATTTATCAAGTTCCTATGTTTCTTCTTGAAACTATTTGTTTCCCGACAACACAATAACCTAGTGCATTGTCTTATTCAATAGAGCTATGTCTCTACGATTTATGTTCTTCACCGGTTTCTGAATATGAGATATAATTATCTAATGGTACCACCTCCAGATTGAGTAAATGTGATGGGTCTTGTATGTTAATACTCAGTAGGGATACATTGAATAAAACATGCTCTTTTTATTGGTTATATGGGAGTACTAGTCGAAAATCCACACCTATAATGCAATCAAGGATCTCAAAGGGATTGATGTATCTTGGACTAGGTTTTACCTTATTCTAAAATATCATGAAATTATTCCATGATGATATAAGGACGAATACCACGTCTCCAATATGAAACTCTAGGTCTCATTAATGATTGTCATCATAAATCTTATTTCGAATCTGGGTAGCCTTGATGTTCCTGTGAATGGTATTATCCTTTTTCCAACAATTTATCATCCTTTTTAGGACCCAACAGTTTGTGTTTCCCAACTTCTTCATAGTATGTAGGTTCTCTACACATCATCCCTTAAAAGACATTATAGGTATCCATTTGGATTGATGGGTGTAAACTATTTTTGTTAGAGTACATTTCCAAATGAAGATGTTGATCCCCTCCACCTTGGATGTCAATTGAGCATGCTCTAAAATTGTCCTCAAAATTTTGAACAGACCAATTAGATTTTCCATCTCTTTGGGGGTGATAGTACGTTCTAAAGATTATATTAGGGTTTAGAGATAGTTGTAGAATTTTTGTAGAACATGTGGGTGAGTATGTGATCATGATCATATATAATCGATAGAGGTACTCTATATATACATGATTCTTCTCTGATGTATATTCATGCAAGTTGATATATTGAGAAGTTCTACCAAATCATAATGTAGTGTGAAGTCTTAATATCATGATCCACAAATATCTATATAGAATTATTTCATATTGATACATTGATTATATCAGTAAATATTTTCATGGTGATGTTATCCCATTTCCTTGTATGTATGGGTAATTTTTTCATCATCCCCTTGTATTTTTGTTGTTGCTCTTAAAACATCTAACATAGAATACATATTGATTTATATTCTGTGATTTCCATCAACATATTCATCCACAAATAGTGCTCTAAAATATCTTGATAAATGTTTTGTATTCCTCTCTTGATAGAGATGGTTGAGTTATAAGCATCATCCAACAAGACCATCATTAACTCTAGAATTTTGGGTACTTATACTCATGAACCAAATCTCAAACCTCCTTATATATTAATATTGAACTCAAAGGATTTCATTTTTTTAGATAGTACCCAATTCCTTCTAAATTACGATAACATATCTTTGAAAATTCATTAACATTTACCAAATTGATGGTTGAATAATCAATTGTGAAAGAATTGGTGATGTTCTTTCCTTTATGATTCCCATGTCTATCCTTTTAAAATCCTATATTATTAGATTCATATCAATTATTATCATTGATAAAATTTATGGTACATTTATACTTAACATTTCTGCCACATTATTCCCTTTACTACGATGGTATTTAATTAAGAATTAAATGTCATTGATCAGCTCTAGACATATTAATTGGTGTGTATTCATATCTTTCTATGTGAATATATACTTGATGATTTTTTGATCCCTAAACATGTCTCCCTTCTTATCAAATGGATAATTCTTCCATATTATCACTGTGAGATAATTTCATCCAACTCTAGACCATTCATTGGGTTATTCTATTCATGAATGATCAACTGCCATAATGAATAGGCTATGTATTTATTATTTCATATTAACAAACTGAATAATACCTTTTTCGAATCATGGTTGAATACCATGAATATTTCCCCACTTGTGGGTAATGTGAGCATAGTTTTTGTGATAAGTCATATATTAAATTCCCTGAATCTCTTTTTATAATAATCATTATATGAAATCAAGAATCCCCTCCAAGTTAACTCGTTTAGAGTAATTGATAACTATGAGAAATTTATCATAAATATGCAATGGTACGATGATAATAAAACGAAACTATAGAAATATATAAAATATGGTGGTGGTAGCCATCCATAAATTGATTATTTCATTGAAGGGCCCACATATTCACCATTTAATGTGATTAAATTACCAAATAATGACACTTACTTATATAATAGCTCACATTTTCTGTACTTTTCATAAATGAAATATTTTTCATGGTATTTAGAATAGTCCTCAGATGATCCTCATGAACTTCCATGGTTTTGGTGAATATTTGAATATAATAAATAAATACTAACAAAAATATATCAAGGTAATATCCAAATACTCTATTAACCACGTATATGAAGATTGTTGGAGCAGTAGTTAATCCTAATGGAATTACTATGAACAGTTAGTGCCAATACATTGTATGAAAACCATTCATGGGGATATCCTACTTCTTCCCCATAACATGATAAAATCCCAATTATAAATCCAACATGGAAAATTATTATTCTCTACATAATTAATAGAATAAGTCATTAATCAGTATAAAATGTTACATGTTATTTATCATGATATTGTTGAGCTCACAATAATAAATGCAATGGTAGATTGTCTAATCCTTATTCTTATTGAAGAGGATTGGAGAACCACATGGTGAAGCACGTAGGCATATGAAATATTTATCTAGATTATCTTGTAGTTATTTTATATGACCCTATAGTTCCATAATTTCCACTCTATATAGAGCCTTGGATAATGGATACTTTCTAGGTATTAACATCATTGAAAATTTAACCTCTTTACTTAGAGGAAGGCCGAAAAAATTCCATAGGAAACACATTGGTGTATTTCCTCACAATGGGCACTTCTTCAAGGATGATATTTTCATTACACTCAATTATTTGATCTATATACACTTTCTCCTAGGAAATATTATTCATTCTTGAGGTGTTGGAGCGAAATAAGATTCATCCTCCTTGAACTTGTACAAAATTGGGATTCAATATGCAATATAGAGGGGGATTTCTTCTCTTGTAAATTTTTGTCAGCTCTATATAAGAATTTCAAATTGATGACCAACATTGCATCAGATTCAAATAGAGGGAGTATGAGAAGGTTCCATTGGAATTTTTCCCAAAAGGTTTTATAGGGTAGTAGTTTCATATATGGGATGAAGTAATTTTTCAATTTTCTATTTTCAATGGCATATCTATTTCAATGATTTGGGATGATATATAAATATTTTTACTTACATTTCATGATGTGAAAGAATTCATAAAACCAGAATAAAAAATAAATTTGATATTCTTGAATTGGTAACCAGTGTACCTGTCAGCACTTCATTGCTGGGATACACCTTAGCAGTTGTGATAGAAGACTCCCACTCTATCTACCTTGGATATTTTTGGTTGTCTAAAAAAACTCTTGGATAAGTTCATTTGATTTAAAAAGTATCCAACATATGTGTAGTTTAAGAAATGAACATTGTAATAAATATTGAATAGATAATTCATATCCATTAATGATTTAAAGGATTTATTCTGTTGGATTTCATTATCTAGGTGCCCTTACTTCTCTCACATAAATCATTTCATCATTCCGTTTTGGAAATTTCTATTGTCCTTATTTACACACCTTTTAAAATTTGGATATTGATATTTCATAGCACCATTATATTTCTCTATCAGAACCACAAACATTCTAATTGTTATCCCCATTAATTCCATGAGATTCAAAATTCTCTATTTCAAACTGGAGATCACATCATACAATTTACACATATCAATCGATGTCTCAGATCACTAGGGAATTTCATAGACAAATTATTATCCCAAGAAGGAATATTTAATCCTTGAATTTGAGGGTAATGAATAATAAAAATTCAAATCCTACATTTCTTGTGATGTTTTCACTATTTGAACCAATATATTAGTCATCTTTATTTTTGAGTTAATGTAAATCCATTTCAATTTCATAATGGAGAGTGGTAAAATAAAATTTTTCAAAAAACATTTTCCTTAATTATTTCTACCCCATAACACTAACATCTTCCTCAGAATTCGTATTCGTGATCAATGACCACCATTTATCAGATTTTCCATCTATATGATAAACAAACAGTATAACCTTAACAGATTTTGAACATTTAACAATGGATATTATCTTCTAAATATAGTTTATCCATGTTCCATGATTTAGGGATCATGAGACTAATTAAAATATGAAGGAATTTATCATATAAAAGTATCAATAACAACATTATCATTCATAGGGGAATTTGTTAACTCCTCTAGATCCAGGTATATATTGATAACCTGAGTTAGCAGGAATAATATCATCATATTGTTCGTGATTCTTACTCCCATCAGGTTGGGCCTCTCGTTGGGTAATTCATCACATTTCCCATAACAATGTTTGTTTACCTAATTCCTCAATTTTCCATCCATTAGCTAGAATAAAGGTAAAATTAAGGAATATTATCATTAAAGAATTAAATTTGTAAATGGAAATTCAATGACATATTATTAATAACATATAAATTACATTTTTTTCATATGTTATTATTTTCTAGGATTAAATCTATGTTATCCACAATCTATTTTTTAACATATACTATTATGGGAATTTTTGTACCCTTAATATTTGTTCATAATGAGCTTATGAATTTTCTGAACTATATCCCTTGGGAGTTTCAAACTAGTTGCACAGTAAGTCCAATTTTCATACACCAGTTCCTAGTCGAGTCTAGATCTACATTGTTTTTTAGGTCATACCACTATGCACATTTGGGCTAGATCCACATCAACTTATAGTATCTAGACATGGTCGTATTTTTTCATTAAAATTACTCAGTACATACTAAAATTTTTGGATTTTTTCATACATAATACCTTATCCCTATGACTTTATCTAATTATTTCAAATAATAATCTCAAAAATTACTAAAATTTTCCTTTTATACCAACTATAACGACCCTGATATTTATTACAAATTAATACATGATTTATTTAATAATATTAAACATAATACAATCCATAACGTAATGAAATATCATTTATTTTTGAATTAGGTACCTTACGTATCAATTGAATATAGGAAAAACCATCTTTATTGAAATTTTCTGAATCATGCTTGTAGTTAAAACTGTATGGGATAACCTTGGGACATAAAAAAGAAATGTGTTAACTATAAATCCCAGTAAGATAATAAACCTAAAATAACATTAATTTAGTGATACATGTTATAAAATAAGAAAATAATTGGAAAATTAAAGTTATTAGAAACATACACATGAATGATACAACAGGATATAACATGATATCATAAATCCAACATGGGAAATGTGGAAGTACATAGAAACAAAACATCATACACATAGGTCAAGGATAAATTCCAAGAAATAATGATAAACTAATTCCCACAAAAGAAAATGGTTCACTCCCTATCCCAATATGAAGTATCAAAAGACTAAACATTAACTGATTCAATGTAGTGTAATATAATTTTGGGTCCACCCATCACTTTCATTACATTCTCATTATTATGTGCTCTACAAAGATCATACAACATAGATTCACACATTATCATAATTTGTTATATGATAATTGAGTTTGGAATACATAAATATATGTACTAGTTCGATTAATTATAAGTGTATAATTGCTTAATCTTATGATAATAAATGAGTATGGTATTCACTATACAATTACTTTGGAATGGAAATTCATGGTGAAACATTGGAAACATAATAGTGTCACACAATAATTCATAAAATGGTTTTATGATATTGAAAATGGTATTTAATAATTTTACCATCAAAAGGGTAGTAATAGGGACATGGAAATACATATCCCAACATTATAAATTGTAAATAAATAGAATAAGATAATAAAAACTGTTTAATAAAAAAGTGATTGTTGGGATCCCTTGCTTGAGCCTGTGATTAAAAATGCTTTTTAGATGCTTCTTGAGAGCTAGGATATGGCTTGGGAGGACTCTATATAGGGGATGGAAGATTGAAGTCATTCTCCAAGAATTTTTGAGTATAGTGAATGGTATTTTTTGGGGGTTTATATAGGAAATGAGTGGGAATTTATTTATTATTTCTCAATTTTAGTTTTTGGACTCTATATAATAAAATTACATAAAACACAAACCTTCCTATGGTTTTAAACTTTTTTAGAAAAATTGGATTGAATATCATTATTTTATAAGGATAATTCCTAATGTAATAAAATAATACCCATTCTTAGGTGTAATTGAGTCATACTCTTCAAGAAATTTTTTTAAAACCATAAAATATATTAATGGTCATAGAGGATTCAAAAGGTATGTACAAAATATATCATATAATAATGAAATATAATTATTTTTATTTTAAAACATATATTTTTTCATGGATACCCATTATAGTATTTATTAAACAACTTTTGGGTCATTATGATGTCATAATACCTAAATTATATTTCTACAGTGTTTAATTTTAACCCGAAAATTTGATTGGCTTAGAAAATTATGAAAAATTCACCCTTGGATAATATAAATGTTATGAGTACCAAAATAAAATTAATTTTATCTAGATTAATTTTGTAATATTTTTATTATAGCTTTTAAAAAAGTATTCAAAAAATATTGAGAAACACAATGTTCTTTTGACAATAACATTTTTTAAACCTTTATGAAAATAAAATTTTTCTTCATTATATGTTCAATTATATTTGATATGGTTTTCATAATAATATATTATTAAAATAAAAATTATTTTAGAAATGCATTAATTCATCAAAATAAATTACCTAATTTAATTTTAATACAAACTAAAAATACTATTTTTATTGTACTGTATCATAATAATATTTATTTATAATGTAACACCAAAAAGATAAAAATATAATCATTATTCAATAGAAAATAATTCAATACTCATATTTCTAGGGACTTGATACATGTTACTTCATTACATCCGAAAACAACTAATAAATGAGGTGTGCAATTGTGAGAATTTTATTTGGTGGTTTATCATACATGGTTTGGGTCGTGATCTTGAGGAGCATGAACTTCTTACAAAAAAGGGTTTTCTCAGGAAGTTGTTGAATATAACCATGGGCTCGGTTAAGGGAAAAACCCAAATATGATATCTCTCGTAGAATCACTAATAAAGGGGATACAAAAGTTAATATTATTTTGGTTATGATCATCACTTCCTTTATCAATGTCAATTGGTTATTTTAAGACCTAATATTAATGCTAACCATGTTAACACTATTAAATGTCTATATTATCAATTGTATTGATACCTAATGGTCATTTAAATCTAAGAGGATATAATGTATCCAAATAAGTGCACATGTTTTCTATTACCATATTGCATAAGAAATCAATTAATTAAATAGAAAGGGGAATTTAAATAATAATATATCAGGTTCTAAGAAACAGTACTCACCATAGGTGTTTTTTTAGATCTCTTTTACTAGATCATTCATTTGGTGATAAATCATTAGGTTTTTTCCGTGTGCCTTTTCGGGTATGTATTTTTTCTAGTTATTTTTATTTTTATTTGTGGTTGTGGTTTATGTTACAATTTTGTATAGATTGTTGATAAGATGGTAATTTATATCGATGCATTGTAGTTTAATGATGTGCCTTCTCTTTTAAAGGACGATCTTGTGGTTTCCAGTTACTATTGTCTATGGTGGATATGTTTATAACATTTTGAGTTAGTATTTAAAATATAAATTTTTAATTTTAAGAATTTATTATCATTCATGATAAATTATATTGGGTTAATGATTTTTTATAAGTGAATTTTTGTTTCAAAAGATATCTTGGAAAAGTAGATGTTTTATTGGGGTTTTATTTAAAAAAGGCTTTATAGTGATTCCGAGTTATGCTTTCCCACACAATAATGTTGTTTCGATTGGATTTAAAAATATTTTATAAATTTTAATCATGGTTATGAAATTTAATATTATAATCATGGAACATTGGTAACCTTTAATGAGTCGAAATTACAAATCATAAAAATTAGTGGGTGTGGAACAACTAATGGTAGTTGTGTTGATATCAAAAAACTGTGTCAGGACATGATATCATTTGGATCCAAAGATTGACATATTTTATGTATTGTTTATGAATTTATGTATTTAACATTGTTTACTGACCAAATTATAGTGTTCTTGGACATTTAAGGATTTTTACCCCATGATGATTTTTATCAAGAATTAATGATCATAGGATTTTATATAAGGTTGTATCATATTGAATCACATGAAAGAATTTATAGAAAATGTGATTAATTTATAACCTTATGATACATGGATATGATTTATTATTTATCAGTTCAAAAATTTATATTTTTTATTTGAAAATATTAATTTATTTTATGTTAAAAAATGGAATATTATTTTCAAATGGATTTTGATTTATGAAAAAGCTTTGTAAAACTATTTTGTTTTAAAATAATGAAATATTTTAATCTTGATATTATATCTTGTAAAAAAATTTATAGTGTTATCCTATTGGGAATTTATCTCACACCGTACATTTGAGTATGGGATGTTATAGATATTTTATTATAGGATACAGGTAAAGGGAAGTGAATATTATAGAATTTCATCTTCACTTTTTGCATTACCTTCATAGCTGTGTGGTTTGTAGGTGATTATTGGTCACTTGAATATTTTTAATTCTTTATTGTTTTGTTTTTTTGGCACTGATATCATGGTTTTTGGTTGTACCCATTTTTTTATTCTTTGTAATCTTGTTAAATCTCTTTTTTTGGATATATTAAAGGCTTGTTTCAATCGTCTTTGTTTTACCCCACCATATAATGGCTAGCTCGGGTGTATGGCTTGGTTGAACCATGTTGGTTTGTAACCATATAGTTTTAGAGGATGATCATCCTAACATGTGTTATCAATTCCTAAATTTGTTTATATTTCTGAGTTACATAGTAGATATAAACATCATAATTTGGATAGTAAGTTCGAAAAAGGGTCCTTGAGAACATGCTTTCATGACTGAATATGAGTTAACATTGAAGGATTGAGACTTTTACCAGGGTTGGAAATTTGGTTTATAGGTCATTTGAATGATCATTATTGGATGTTTATAGGATTTTGACTATTATTTTTTATATATAATTCTTCATTGGTAGAGTCCATAATTTCTTTATATTTTCATTTTGTAATGCATTGTATTGAACGATAAATTTGGTACTATGATTTGGGAATGATAATTTGATGTAATTAATTATGTATAATGTTTATCAGAAAATTCAATTGATATTTTCACTTTAAAATATTATAGAGGAATTTGTGATACTGGTTTCATAGGAAAGTCCTCTAGGGGAGCCATCTTTGGTAGAAGCTGTAATTCACACTATTTAGACTCTTGGTCAAGTGGGTGTAGAGAACCTAAAACAAGTAGTGGATCATGACTCTAAATTCATTAATAATAATCTACATTACTTCCATGGTGATAATGAACTACAATAATTTAACGAGTGGATTGAGTTGACTGAGAATATCTTCAAATTTTAATGACTTTGGAATACTCAAAGGTGGGTTTTTACACATAAAAGAATGAGAGGTCAGGAAGGGTATATCAGGACTCGATTATGAAACATAATTTCCATGAGGATATTACATATATGTTCTATATAAAAATAAATTTTCAATTATATTATCTGCATAAATTATCTTTGATAAATCCCCAAGTGTTATTTACCATATAACATAGGTATTGTACCATTATGTAGTATTCCAAATGTTTTTCTTAGATATTGCATCTAGAACCAGAATGTTACAGTAATGTATACCTAATGTCTTGGAGGATTGAGTTGTTCTTGTCGTATAATATTCTGTTGATGTTGATTCTCATGTTTTTTCATACCTTTCTTGAGGTTGGTAACAAAGATTCTTTGGATGATGAAGACATGGCTAAAGAGACTGGTTTCTGTGTTGATTCATTTGGGGTAGTTTTTGCCTAAGTGAATCTTCTGAAGAGAAATGAAATCTTAAAGGTAGAATGTTTTTTTGAGTACCAATGATGAGATATTCATTATAAATGAATCATATTGTTTTCCAATAGCGTTGGTGAGATATAAATACCAAGAAAAACATTGTGGACACTCCCAAGACTTTTCATCTTTATAGATGATATAGCTATCTAAAATTATTTTGTGAGAGGATATATCAACATAGTAAGGTATGATAAACATAAAAAAAGGGTTCTTAGGTTCATGAATATAATTCCAGGGGTGGTGGATTCAATATTAAAGATAATGGGGATGTTAATATATTTAATAGAGCGTAGTAGGAGATGATACTAGATAGATTTATGCAGTGGAGTATGCAACAGCTGAATATGAAGTAGGGCTGTATATAGTTAGTAGTATGGTGTTTATTTCATCTTTAGTGATGAAAAATTTGTTTGATACATGTTTCACTCATTAATTTATAACATCAATTTTTTAGGAATTTGTATTGTGTTAGGAACTTATGATGTAGATATTGGATCTTTCCACACAATTGGGAAATGGGTCCGAATAAGTTCTCAAGGTTCCAAAATATTGTGTGATGACAGAACCTTTGAGGTAGGGAGGGAATTTTTAGTTCTCGATCTAGAAATCTAAAACGTGATTATTAGTATATATTAGATGATTATTTTTGAGTACAAAATATAATAATATCTCAATCGGGTACAATCATCATCTATCAATGGGGTCACTCATATTTTTTATGTTTAGTGGGACTATATATTGGTAATGTTGGGCTTGTTGTTCCTTATTCTATGTTAATATAATTCTAGTTGTTGGAGATGATTCTTAATTTAGTTGACCCTTGTTTGGGGGGTTGACTAATTTTTGTTGTGTGCCTGTACCAGATGGTCTTTTTGGGATATTTTTCTTGTTTCCATCCCCATTGCGAGTTTGAGTTTACTATTGAATTTGTCTTTCATATAACATCAATTTATATACAAACTTATCAAATAGAACCAGATAAGTTGGGGGAAATTATGTTCCATCTTGTAGCACAAGTTGATAAAAGTTTTATTTAACCTAGAATGTCATAGTAGGATTTTCATATGCTCTTTTCCAAAAATAAATATGATATCCCAATAATATGTATTGAAAAATAGACGTTAAATAGGGTTTTGGTTAAGAATATATATTCTTCTAAAAGGGTTGATGAATTTTCTACATGATTAAAGGGTCATTATGGTTTTTGAGGATTTACTTTTGTTCAGTGTACCACTAGTTGAGATTTTGAAAAGAGGATATACCTAATACCACATTTAGATAACGATATATGAATTTTGAATTTCTGGTTATTCCAATTTTTCAAAATAATTCCCATCCTATGTTTTTGTATTTGATGCACTAAATATACATATAGTTGAGGGAATATTTTTTTCATTTGTTCATGGATTATGTTATACTTCTATCCAACTCAGAGGAGGATCATATGGACCATTTGGGAATAATTTTTCACACCTAGAAAGAACATCATATATATGGTACGCTTTCCAAATTTTAGTTTTCAATATAAGAGGTGAAGTGTATAGGGAATGTGATATATTATAGTAGAGTCTCAGTGGATCCTAATATAGGTATTTGTTTGTATGTACTAGGAGAAGCCTAGAAATGTGTTTATATTCCAAAATCCATTGTTTTAACTGGTTAAAATAAATAGTTTCTGTTGGATTTATCCAATATTGAATCATTAGTGTCTAATTTTTCCCATCATTTCAGTGGAATTATAATTTTTCAAGGTCATCTAATGATAGAATAATGAGGCGGTCTTCAGTAGTAGTTTTTATTCCTTCATAACCGGGTTTGAGTTATGATGTTTTTTATGAAACTTTAGGTACGAGAATGGTATGTTTAAGGGTGATGGGGGAATGGGGGTTCTATTAAGAATTATAGTTACTCCTTCATGAGAACGAATTAACCTGACCATGATCTATAGTTATATACAATTAATCATGCATTAAAAAAGTATATAATATACTTCTTTTTGGAGTGGTTTATTGTTTATTCTGATCATACATTTTTGAAATATATTTCTACTCAAAGGGATATAATAATTTGAAAGAAATACTAGGTGAAATACCATGAGAATTTTTAATTTGATATTACATAAACTCAAGATAAGTAAAATTTGGTTACTGGTGCATTGAAAACAAATCATTGACACACACCATGAGGGATTATATCAAGGATATGTCTCTGACGAGTTTTTTTTCTAAGATGAATTTGTGAGTAGAATAGGTTGGTGGAGGGGTATTCTTTTCCTTTATGAATGCTGGTGCATCTTTTTATGAATTATTTTGGATGAATTAGGTTTTAGACACCAATTATAATTTTTTATAAAAAGAATTTGATGGGGAGACCTCGGGGATGATGTATCAGTCTCCTAGTGGAACATTATGCTACCATATTATGATGGTTCTTCTATTTTCACTGAGTAATGAGTTGATCGGTAATAAGAAATAGTCTTTTTTCTGTTCAAACAAGTAATACCACGATTTATCATGATTTTAGATGTAATTATTGGTGGTAGGGGATGAGATGGTTGATTTTTTATTTTTTATAGCAGTGCCTTTCTTTCTAGATAATTATGGAAGAAAAATAGATCCCAACTGGTTTGTTGAATCCCTTACCCATTCTGGTATACATGTGGGGTGGGTTTTCCATATACATTTTCATAGGATTTCCATAGACTCAGAGTGGGAGGGATGTGATATGTGTGATCAATTATTAACTTAAGATATCCAAACATTTTCTCACTACATAGGAGATGATGAATGTATAAATTTTTGGGCACTTATATGTGTGATATATTGAAAGAATTTATGCGGTTCACTATAAGGTTGTATTTGTCATGGACCTAACGTTAATGGATTTTTTTGAATGGTTTGATTGATGTGATTGGATACATAACTAGATTAATTATGGTTTATTGTCATTATATTATTGGAATGATATAAAGGGATATCATGGTTCTTAATGATATGCACTGGGCTTGTGTGCTTGATTTTGGAAGAACATGGGAAAATAATTTTCCTTGTGTTAAGATCAAAAAATAAAAATACTTATAAGGTTTCATATATGTGGAACCCTTTAGGTAATTGAAGTGGTGGGAATATAGATGTACTTTTCTATGGGTAGATTTTTTAGAGTAGTCCATAGTGGGTTCAAGTCTTATTTATGACATGATAGCGATAATATAAATGATTGGGAGGATATTGATCATGAAACAGAGTGATCATCAACATTATATGGATTGTTATCATCAACTACTAGACATTGAGGTTAGTGATTTTATTTTTAATATAGTTTAACCTTGAATGGCATATCATAGATTTGATAATCATGGTTTTTTGGAATGAAGGTTTGTGGGCCCCTATAAGATCGTTGAGTGAATGGGAATGGTGGAATGTCAGTTGGAATTTCCATTTAGTTTGAAATTTATAAATGAAGTGTTTTATATTTCTTAGCAAGGGAGGTATATACCATTTCCATACCATGTGATTGGATGGGAGGATATTGACATTGAGACATAGACCATTTTTTGTTGAGTAGTAAGTTAATTTTATGGAATTCTTATAGGATTAACTACATGATAAAATGATTTCCATGGTCCAGGTGTTGTGGTATTGTTGATGATCTAGACATGAGACTTAAGAGGTGGAATTAATGATGAGGAAGTAGTGGCCTTCACTTTTCCTGAATTCAGCAATAAGAGAACTTTCTAGGGGTTGAAAGCATTTGTGGTGGAGATATTGTAAAACCCATTACATTTTTAAGAATTCTTTTGCTCGATATTTTTGTATCATCAGTTTTTGGTGCATTTTTTGGGATTCTCTTGGGTGAGATAATTTTAAGGGTGAAAGGATAACATATCTTTTAAAGGTTAAACCTCATATAATGGAAAAAATAGTGTTTTATAAATGGAAATGTATTTTCTAGTGATTTCAGATTTTTTGAAATTCACATAGTGTAATGGGATTACACAATATGTAAATATCATGAGTTTTTATTTCAGGGAACCATACAATTTATTTTCATTTTATTTGAGAGTGCATCATCTTTATCTCATCTAGATATCACCAATGGGGATATTTGGAGATCTTTTCCCCTTCCAAATTGTTAATTCAGTGATCAATCATTAGGTTTGTTATACTATGACTCTCTAGATATGTGTTTCTTCTGGTTCGTCTATTCATTTGGTTGAGACTGTGATTTTTTCGGTGGTTTTGTTTGGATTCATGATCAAATTTTGTTTTCTACCTATAATTTCCAATTTCATGATGTGAATTATCTTTCGAAATATGTTCTTATGATGTCTAATCATAGTTAAATAAGGTGGTAAGGTTTATACCATTTTGAGTTAGGTGCTTCTAAAAAATCGTATAATTGGATGATTTAATTATTTCTCTTGATAATTCCTTTGGGTTTTTAATTAAATAAAATATTAATTTCATTTCAAATGTTTTTCAAGAGAAGATAAATTTTTTAAAGGGTGATTCATTGAAAAATATTTATTATAATTCATAAATGAATCTTTCATTCAAAAAAGTAGTTTGAATTGGTTTAGTTTATTTTTTAAATTGTTATCATTGTTTTAAAAAATAATTTAATTATCTTAGATATTTGGTAACCATAGATGCCTAAAAATAGACAAACCTAACCATATTGTATGTGGAACCATTAGTAGTTTTTTGTTGTTGAAATTGACAGAGTTTGTAAGCACGTGATATCATTTTTATCCATATTTTATCATGGATTATGTCAGCTTACTTTTCTTGTTTGCATTTTACCATATTCTAGAGCCTAAATGACCGTTTTTTCTAGGGATTTATGATTTTTATCCTAGGGAATTTGTTATCATTGATTATTGGTCATATGTTTTGATATGAGGTTATATCACATAGAATTATATAATGGTATTTCATGGATATGTATTCTATCACCTAATGTGTCTGTATATGATTGCCTATTTTATATATTCTATTAGTCAAATTTGTTTTTTGATAATATTAATAGATTTTAATGAAAAACAAATGGAAATTTGATTAAAAATGGAATAGTATTTATGAAACATCATTGTAAAAAAATTTATTTATAATTGATAGTATTATTTCAATCATGATATTAAAAAATTTATTAAATATGTGGAAATATCCTTCCAGGCCTTGGAATCAAACAATAACTTTTTTATTGGGTGGATTTTGATGTCGTATATTATGATACTGATAAATAAGAGATAATATTGTAGGATGTTGGCTTTCCCTTTTTCATTTCCTTAATATAGGGTTGTTTTGGAGGTGAAAAATGTTCACATAGATATTTTTCATGATTTCTAGTGTGTCTTGTTTGGGCTTGGATTCCATGGTTTTGGGTTTTATACGTTTTCATCTAATTTTTACATAGGTTTTATGGGATAATGATGATATATTCAAGACATGATTTGTTGGACTTTGTTTTACCTCCCTATGTGATGACTATATCGGTTGTATGGATTTTTTGGCCTAGGTTTGTCTATTGCGATATAGTTCGACATTTTGTATTAATGATGATTTAGAATAATCCTAGGGAAATAGATTTCTAGTATATTTGAATAACATGAGAATTATTAAAATCCCTCATAAATTTTAATAACCTTTAACATTAGAGTGATTTTCAATTTTTGGATTAATATTCATATTGATTATGAGATAACCTAGTGTGTACCAATATTTAGTAGTGGAGGGTAAATGAATATTGGAAAATAAAACTTATAGGTAATATAGGGATTTCCATAAGGATGGATAGAATTCAGTTAGAGATGTAACTGAGTAGATCATGGTCATAATAGGGAAGTTGGCTCTTATTATGATGAATTGACTTTCCCGTATGGAGTAACCTATTGTTCAGTAACATGGGTTTCCTTTATTGGATAACGTCATGTGATATCATTCTATATTAAAATGCAACTACTAATACATTGGTATTTAATAAATGGATTAAGTCCCTAAAAATAATAATGTCTTGGGTGGTAATGAATGTGATGTGGTTATTCCGGTAGTGTATTATTTACAAGGAGATTTCTATCAAGGGTTTATAGTGAAAAAAACTAAATAGGTTGAAGAAATAGAAATCATGTAACTTAGTAAATTTAAAAATGATATTCGTCAAGAATTACAACCCCTAAAAATAGTGAGCTAAAATAGTTTGATTGTTGAACACATTAAGGCATAAGGAAGAATAAGGATTATAATATTATGAGGCTAACATTACACGATTACCAAAACTTGCATCATATTAAATATGAAATTTGGGAAGCAATATTGAATGTTTCATCAATGGGTTTTAGCTGATTATTATATTAGAACGAGTTTCTTATTAATTTTCCATATATGATGATATTGAATCAAGTTACACTAAAATAGAGAAATGATTTTCTAGATGTAATGTATTCAAGGGAAATAAAGAATAGAAGAGGTTGATAGAGAAAAAAGGAAAAGGGAAAACATATATGAAGAAAAGAGGAATAATGTAATTTCATTTATGTAATAATTTTGGACGGAAATATACTAGATTGTTATTTAAGGGAATGGGAGATTATTACAATTACAAAGATAAGGTTCATATGTATAATGAAATTAATCCAAATAAAGAATTTACATATATTTAGTGCTTCAAAATTCATGGGATGAGACATTATTCTAAACAGTTACTAGTGAATCAAGGTATGGTAAACTTTTTATCCACTCTAAAAGTAAAAATATTTTATTTAATTTAGGTTCTATATAGTCTTTCACATCTATTTTTTTTTCTACTGGTATCTGTGGCATCTTGAGATTTAAGAAATATCTTATTTGAAATAAAATTAAATTATTTTATGTATTTATTTTTATTCAATTTACATTTTATCTTCATTAATACGAAACACCAAGTTCATCAAGAGTTTTAAAGAACACCAAGTTTCTTTTATAACATTTTTACATCAATGGATGAGTCTTACAAAAGAAAAATATACTATTAATAATATTATTGAACATGATAGTACTAACTTAGTAGTTGGAATGATTGGAGTAAATAGGAATAAATAATTTCGGTGAATATAGTATAAAAATTTATATATAATTAATTGATTATAAATGAAAATAAAAAAAAATTAACTTATAGGAAATATTTTTAAAAACCATTTTATTCCCTATAATGGAAATTTGTTAGAACAAATTAAAATAATTTGTATTTGTAACAGATTTTTATAAAATTTATATTTTTTATTTTTTATTTTTTAAAAATTTATCCAATAACTATTATAGGCATAAAATAAGAGGAAATACAATTTTAATCATTAAAAACACTATTTTTATAGTAGGTACTTTGGCCACATTATAATAGTAGAAATTGTTTTAAAATTTTTTTAACACCTTTATAAATATTAATTTAAAAAATAAAATTCATCTTTAAAAATTAATATTAAATTATTCATTGGGTTAATTTTTTGTACTTTTTTGAGAAGTTTTATTTTTTGATTAATATTTAAATCATTGAATTTTAATTGAAATATGCATTTTCATCTAATTTATATATATATATATATAAATTAAATATCTAGTTGGTTTTAAAGTAAAATAAGAAAATTATAAATAAATAATTCCAATTGAGGAATTTTTAGTAAATTTCACATTAAAATTTTATATAAATACATTTCAAACATTTTAACATTTTTAATTTAAGAAACAATTATTTCTTGTCATCCACCAGATTAATTTTAAATGATATTCTAAAAATAATGTGATTGGAATTTGGAAAATTGGTTAACGTATTTTCAACCAAAATAGTTTTTAATTAAAATAATGTAAAACTAGTTTTTTTGTCCAAAATATTAATGAAATAAATTTAAATTAATTACCTTTATTATTGTAAAAATGGTTTTAGTTATTCAATAAACTGTAAAAATAAGTGAAACAATTACCTAAATACTTTCCCACACTAATTTTCTAGACATATACACAACTTTAAAACTCTACGATATGATTTTTTGGTTTTATTTAAGCCACTTTTTAGGTATAATTATATGCACGCCTAACTTTTTTTGAAAAATACAAAGTATGTTCTCTACCTCACTTATAAAATCCAATGACTTTACCCATTTATTCATACAACTAATTAATTTTTTTAATTTCCAAAAACCAACAAAAATAAACAGAAAATATACCCCTATCATCATAAAATCCTTACATTTTTATTAATGAAATCCATTGAAGTACATTAGTAAAAACCAAAAGTAGTTACCCTAAAAAGAGGTAACATTCTAAAATGATAAATTTTGTTTTATTTATTTCTCTAATACATAAATTATTTTTATAACATGATTATATAACAAAAATAGTATATTAATTTTTTTAAAATAATTTATGACCTATGACATCACACAATTCAATCAAATGAGATACACAATCTCTTTTCATGTGTATGGTGGACAACCACATTATGATCAAACGTCGTTCGTTCCACCATTGTCACCTATAAAGATCAGAAATAATGATTGAAACAAAATTTTTATGATATTTATGATATTTATGAAAAATATATTATTATATAAATATTATATAACACATTCTTTAATGCTTTAAATTTAATGGGAATATGATTACATCATCTATAGATGTGTGCACTAACGTATCCTCAATGCAATGTCATTCATTCACTCTTGACATGGTGTTTATTATGGATGATTTTAATAAACATATATGACATACATAATATATATATATATATATATGATATTATTGGAATAATATTATCTCTATAAATACAATATAACAATTTCGTTCTTACCTTTTCACACACTAAAAAAGTGATAATGTCGTTTGAGGACGTGTGGACTACCACCTCTTCAAAGTGATGTAATTCTTATTTTTTTCATCAATAAATCCAAAATAACAATATATAAAATTATTATTAAATAATTAATATGATAATGATTTCATGATTATTATTTTGGTGATTTTAAAATAATAAGCCATTGACCACAGTCGACCTACCAATGTCATTTTTGACACATAAATCAAAAATGGACAAAACATCTGATATAAACTAAATTGATTAATTTGTTTTATATAAAATTGCAAGAAGTGAAAATAAATTAATAATAAACATAAAATTTTTTCTCAATAATGTAAATAACTAACAAAATTTTATTCTTTACTCAGATAAATGCATATACGAAATGTTGGACTAAGGATAATAGGAATAATTTTAATCTCCTTTCATTGAGGAATATTTTGATGTTATTCAACCGCATTATTTTATAAGTTGTATATAAAGACACGTTGAGATGTCATATAATTTTTTTATTTATTATAATATTATTTAATGTTTTCTTAAATGTTATTCATTCATGGGTGTTACGATTCAAATGTTTCAAAGTGGTATGGAACACTTTGATTTAAGAAATGTATTTTTAGATGTTTAAAGAAAAAATTTCATCAATTTAAATATTCATGATATTATTTTATATTTTTATTTATATATATAAAAATTTTTCAAAAGAAATTTTATTTCTATTTGTAACTTCATTCAATGGTGTTCCAAAATGAATATTTTTATATTTTCTTAAAAAATCGTTTTAATATATTTAAAAATAAAAAAATGAATATAAAATTTAATGTATGTGATTAACACAACCTATTTATCATCATGAACATTATTTGATATTCTTATTCAATTAAAATTCTTAATGTTTATAACATAAAAAGAAACTAATCTTTCCCTTTTTATGTATTTTGTTATGTAAAATGTGTTTTGGAAATGGATTGATTATTTTAATAACATGATGTGTTTATATAGGAGTGAAAATAAAATTTTATGAGTTTATGATTAGATTTAATATTTTATCTATTAGGATTATGTAATGGTAGATAAATAAATTAGGGGTGGTTATTTCATAAACTAATGATGGTTGGGTTTATAAAAAAATTATGGGCGGTTCTGTGATAAACCAAAGATGGGTGGGTTGTGACATCCATACAATTCATTTGGAGGGGAAGTCGATGATATGATTATTCCCTTTTTAAGAGTGGAATGTATGGATGTTGACCACATGGTTATTCTATTTACAAGAATGAAAAGTATAACTGTGTCCCCAGATACCTTTTGATATTATCTATGATTTCTCTGTGTTTTATAATAGTCTTTAGAATACAAAAAAGGTAACCTAAAGGCATATTTTAAAAGGAAAGTATTTAATACTTATTAAGGGTGAAACAACATACATTATTATAAAATTTTCAAGTGTTTATATGTTTTCACAGGATTAATGGTTTTCCATTTTGTGTATTCTTAAGTATTATTTGTATTTGTAATATAATTTTTACATGTTTTTCCCAAGCATATATGGATAGGCAAGGGAATGGAAGCATTCAAGTTGAAAGTCGAGATGATTTTCTACAAAATAAATCATTTTTATTTTAAAATAATTATATTTTTTAAAAGTGGATACTAATAAATGATTCCACTTTGTCATATGTGGTTTTTAATTTAATATTTATGGCATAATTCCCTAAAAATATATAACTAGAATGTGCCTTAAAGGGAAATAATGTAAATTCATAACTTAAACTCAAGATTATTTATTATTTTAAGGATGGGTCCTTTTAGATTGTATTAAACTAATGGTTTATATAACATTATAGTTGGGTTAATATTTGTATAATTTAGTTTTAATATTTAAATTAATGATCAATTTGAGTAGATATATATTTTGAATATCACCCTGTCTCTTCACCTAATGTATAATTTTTAGTAATGGGTTTCTGCAATGAAAATTATGAAGATGTTATCAGAAGGAACTGAGGGAATGATATCCATTTGAATCAAGATTCTGGGATGTTTGGAAATAGAACTATGGATTTTTGTTCTAGTGCTGTCTCATTTTACATTGTTTATAAAGATTGGTCATTACCATGATAGATATAAATTAGATCTACCATAAATGAACATGAAGATAATTGATCATTTTATGAGACAACACCACCAATTATTCATAGATCTCGTGGACCCACAATAGATGAAGGATGTATTAAAGCCCTTGAAAAGATATTTGATTCCATGGGATGTTCTGGTCCGTAAAAAGTAACTCATGAAAATAATCATTTTGAATGGAAATATAAATAATGGTGGTCAATGATTAAGAGTATTAGAGAAAGTGAAGATATTAATTCCTTAGAATATGTGACTTTTAATAATAATTTTTATGAAAAAAATTTTCTTAAGGAAATTTGAATTTTGATGTAAAACCCAATCAGATATGTGAGACAAAATGAGCATGATTTGGTTGTTTCATATGAATACACATTCACCTTTTTTAAAAGGACGGTCCGAAATTTTATCTGTGATCTTTATAGTAGGATAAATCAGTTTTACATAGGATTTAATTTAGGATATCGAAGAGAAAGAGAATCTCGTGAGTTAAAAACTATGAAAAACATTATAAATGTGATGAGAAGGTAGAAATTTGGTTTTAAAATGAACATTTTACCCTTGAAAAAAAAACAAGAGGTTTAGTTGGATGGAAATGAGAAATATTTCATCAAAAATATTTGGAAGAAATGAAACCAACTTCTCATCTTGTGAGAAGTGTGGTAAAACAAATCCTGAAAAATTCATTTCAATGTATGGGAAATGCATAAAATTTTATAATATTGGTCAAATTTACCTTTAATAGGAGAGATATTATGATGTAAGAAAATAAAATCTAGTGGTAAGATGTTATAGTTGCAATGATTTAGGGAATTATTCAGACTTTTATTGAAATTTTATTACCCATGTTTTAAAAAATATGATTAAAAGTAAAATGGGGCGGAAAAATATTTTTTTATTAATAATGTTGATTTTCGGCTAGCTAGTTTAATGATTGAAGTTCCAGGTAGTTAGATATTTTTCAATGGTTAACTATATGTTTAATGTTTTAGACACTCCTTATGATGTTTTATTTAATGAAATAACAGTGTTATTAAGTAATTTTTTGGAGTGAACTACTTGGGTTTATGTTTATGTAAGGATTTACTATTAAAAAAAATGACATTAATTTTTGGACATGAGTTTGAAGATATTTATTACCTTAAGAGTTAATATGATCTTTTATGATTAACATTATTTTCTATGATTTTTATCATAAATCTAATAATTTCATGAAGATAAAATTTATCTTATGAAATTTAAATATGTCATGTATGTATTTTTATTAATATTAGTATATAAAAAAATAATTTCTCATCTCAAAGAAAAGTATCATAAAATATTTTATACCAGTACCTTCATTATTAAAGGGCCAATGTTATTTTAAATGATACAATAATTATATATTTTTTCCCCTTGACATTCCATTGATCATTGAATTTCTTTTGATCAAAGAACTCAACGAATCTAGATAAATATTTATGATTTTTATCCATGCCTAAATATTCATTTCTCATCAATGTTATACTATTTAGAAATATGGAATGTGTTATTTCAAATGACCATATTAACTCCTTTTATTTATGATTTATAATTTGTATTATTGACCATTTTTTGATATGTTCTTATATGCCGAATTTGTCGAAATGAAAACCCACTAATAAATGAGATGGATTTTAATGGGAGAAATTCATTTTTGGGATATAAGATGTATCAAGATGATATTTTATGAAATATATTAATTCAAATTAATTTAAATTATTATATAGATTTTAATACATGTAATGAAAAATTTATCCTTTATTATAAGAAAAACCAATATTATCATACATTTCACATAACATCAAGTTATTTATATAACTTGTGTTACAAACAACGTTGACTCTCATCAGACAAAAATATATAATTAATATTATTATTTGAAATTACAATCACTCATAGAAATGGGAATAGAGGGAATGTATATGATTAACTGCATTTCTAAATATGGTTTAAAATGTATATATAAATAATTAACTTTTTACTTGTTAATTAGAAATGATAATTAAAAGGAAATGTCTTTATAATTAACAATTTTATTTACCATGAAGCCATTTCACAATAATAAATTTAATTAATCAGTATTAGTGAAAGATCATAATTAATATTTTAGGATATATATTCCTCCATATGTTTTGAAATGCATCCAATACATTTTAAGGGGAAAAATTAGAAAAAACCAATTATATGTATGAATAAAATTATTTTTCTAAAAGGATGTTTCTAAACCATTAAATAGTGAATTGTTTTTAAAAATAATTTTTTAATGTAAAATATATTTTATATTTTAAAATGAAATTAATTTTTTTTTATTTTTAATATCAAAATTTAACTTGGTTAATTTTTATTAATTTATATAGAACATTTATTTTTTGATGAATAGTGAAAACAATGAATTATAATAGAAATCTACATTTATGTAAAATATATTAATATGGATAAATTATATTTTCAATTTTTATTAATGTATAATTAGTTTATATATAAATCCATAAATATTATTTAGGTAATTAGAATCTATTTCACCCAAATATTGGATGTAGAAACATTTTAATGAGTTGAAATTTTTTACTTTAAAACCCCATTGTTTCATCCATCTACATGATTGACATTAAATTAAAACTTTCCCCTTATGTGTTTGGAATTTAGAAAAAATATTTATATATTTTTAATCATAAATATTAATAATTTCTAATTATATGAACTTATATTTTGACCAAAATTATTATTGAAATCAAATAAAAATAATTTGAGTGAATATAGTAAAAACGGGTTTACTTAGTTGTTAATGTTTATTCATATAATGAAACATTACCTAGAATATTTTCAAAACTGATTTTACGGATATATCTATACTATTACACTTCTATTTTAAAATTTCATATTTTATGGAAGCCTAATTTTATGTAAAAATGTGGGTACACCAAACATTCTTTTCAGAAATATGATATGTGTCCTCCCCCTCACTTTTAATAGGCCACCACATATCCAATAAGCATCACACATATAAACAAATTTATCTCATAAAAATAAAATATTCACAAACTAAAATAATCAATATTTTTCATTATTGAATCCTCTATTTTGGAATAATGAAAACCATAGATTCCCTTTGGTGCAAACAAAAAATAGTTTCCTGAAAAGAGGATACATTCCTAAACAAGAATTTTTTTTATTTCTTTCTTCACACCATCAATTATTTTTCATTCACTATCACAAAATACATAATTTATATTCAATATAATAAGATTTTTAATTTTATGTTTATGACCAACAAATTCACATACTTATATCAAATGAGGTACTGAATCATAGTTTATGTGTACAAAAAACTAAAGCCTCGTGAACTAAGGCCATTCATTATTCTATTAACACATCTCAAGGTTTTAAATAATAATGTAAATAATATTTTTATAATATAGATTTTTTATTTGTGATGTATTTATACTTAATGAAATATTATATTATGAATACCTTTATACTATCCATTTTTTGAGAGTACGATTACATTATTTTTGGTCATGTTGACTACCACCACCTATAAAATCATTCATGTTTATAAAAGAATAAGGAACACTGATTTCCATTTTCTTCGAATTTTTTTTTGGAAAAAGAATTTTGAAACTGGATTTATTATTATAATTACTCGGAAATTTTTATTATGAGTGAAAATGACATTTTATAATTTTATGACGAAATTCATATTTGACATGTTATTTTTATGGAATGTTACATGGACATTTCATGGGCTGTTGCATTATAAAACAATGAAAGGTGGTTCCATGATAAACCAATAATGGATGGTTATGTAACAATCTTATGATTATTGGTTGTGTGATACCCCTCTAATGAATTGTGTATGGAATTTGACCATATAGTTATTATATTTGTTAGAGTTATATTTATGGAAGTCGACCTTATAGTTACTCGATTTATAAGAATGAAAAGAATTATTATTTATAAAGATAACTTTATGTGTTCTCTATGCTTTCTATGGGTTTTATATTTGTATTATTCTTATAATTAATTATAATCATTGATTTTATTTTCAACAAAAATTATATTATAATTCTTAAGGGTGAAATTCATTACTTAATGATACTTATTTCAGGGTTTTTCAAGTTTTTATAGTATTTTGTATTTTTATTCATTATGTATCACTTAATAATATTATTTATTTCATTCCATGATTTTAAATTTTTTTCATGTGAATTAAGGATTCATAATGGAATTAAAGGAGACATATTTAAAGTCAAGATGATTTTCCATGAATGAAATCATGATTTATTTTAAAAGTATTATATTATGGAAAATGCATACTAATAAGAAGTGTACATATTGTATTATGTTTTTTGTAATGTATGAGTTAAGAACTAATTATATTATACTCTAAACCTAAAATGATCCCCAAGGTGAAATAATTAAATGTAATGAATAAAACTAAACATTATGTTATATTTTAAGGCCAGATCCATATAGTGGGTATTAAATGAATGGTTTAGATAAATTTAGAATCTTGATTTTTATTATTTTCATTAGCATGAAATAATTCACATTATAATTAGTTTTTATTGATAAATAATATAAATATTACCATGATTCTTCATCTACATTATTTTTTATAATGTTTTTCTTTTGGGGAAATAAGGAAGGTGTATTAGGAAGGAATTGGGAGGAAAATATCTTCCTGAATCAATAAAATGATATTTTTTTAAATGGAACTATGATTTTTTTTGTAGTGACAGAAGATTTGACATAGGATATAAATATTTGTGGTTTCTATGAAATATTGAAACTAGATCTACTATATAAAAACTTGATGATCTTGGATCATTTTATGAGACAACATCCCCCATTATTTAGAGGACCAACTGACCTAATGCTAGATGCAGGATAGATTAAATAACTTGAAAATATATTCAATTTAAAGGGTTATTTGGACCACCAAATTGAAACTCTATAAATTTATAATTTTTAAGGTGAATAGATCTAGTGGTGTTCAATAGTTAGGAATATCTAATAATGTGATGATATTGATGCCTTAGAATAATATAAATTTAAAACTAATCCTTGAGAAATATTTTCCTAATTCTATTCTAATTATTATGGAAAATTCATTCTTAGAATTGAGACAAAAAGGAGGATGATTTGTTGGATACATATAAAGAAAAATTCTCCCATTTGGAAAGTTAGTTTCCAAATTTTTTAATGATATTTATTGTAATATAAATATATTTTACTCACGATTCAAGATCATATATCAAATTGAATTGGCTTATCAAGAGTTTAAAATTTATAAGAAACATATTTGATGAACTGAGGAAGAAGATATGTAGAGTTCCGATATTCAGGTGTTACATAAAAATAATATAAATTGGAGGTCCAATTAGTAGGAAATGATAATTCATTAAACAATGATGTTTAGAAGAAAGAAAAACAAATCCCCATATGTTAGAAGTGTGTTAAAAATATTATATGATAATATATTTTAATTGTATTGTATGTTATTTAGATGTTGTAATATATATCATATGGATCATGACTGTAAGGGAGATGATCATTCAAACCATGAAAATAGAGTGAATTTTTTCTAATTACAATGAGTTAATGGATTACACCAATTTGTGTCCAAATTTGATTATCCTTGATGGAAAACATAAAGATCAAGAGAAAAATGGTGTGGCATAATCTTCTTGTACAACTAAAGTTGATGTTGGAAAATCTGGTGTAGTGATGAATGATCCAGGGAGTTCAAGATTTTCAAATATTAACCATAATTTCATGATTTTAATCACTAATTCTGATGTTTTTAATTACGATATAATAAATTAATTAAAGAATAATTCGGAGATATTTTGTGGAATTTATGTTAATTTATTTCTATAGATTCGTGGGAATAATTCCTTTACTTTTTTGGACATATTTTTTAAGGTATTGATAACCATTATAGTTTAAATGATCATTGATGATTAAAATTATTCTTTGGGATGTTAATTATATTTTGGGGAATTTTATGAGGATGAAATAGTGATAATGAAATTGAAATTTACCTTGTATATATATTCCATTATATTCAAAGACTATAAAAAATTTCCTAAACTCTAGAAAAAATCTCTTTAAAAACAGTTACACTAGTACCATCATTTTTTATTTCATAATGGTCTTTTAACTCATCATGAATTTATGGGTTTATGACCCTTAACTTTTCATTTATCATTTACATTCTTTTGAATAATGAACATAACAACTCTCAATAAATATTATTCTTTTCCAACATGTCTAAATATTCATTTCCAACCCATGTTCTCCTACTTTAAATATGAATGTGTTATTCATGATGAACATTGAACATCCTTTTAGTTTTTATCCATAGTATTATTTATTAACCATTTTATTGACATTAATTTCAATGATGTAATTCTCAATAATCAAAATATTTAATAACTAATTTGAATTTTGAGGTCAAAATTTATTTTAAGTGGAAATGATGTAACATTAGGAGATTTAATAAAATATCTTCATTCCAATTAATTTAAATTATTATATATCTTGAGTTACATGTAGTTCAAAATTTATATTTCTTTATTCATAACACCATGTTTATCTTATATTTCACATAAGATCGACTTTCCACCATAACTTGTCCTACACACAAGGATGAGTCTTACCAGATTGGACTATTCATATTATTATTTTACATAATAGTTATCACCTATACATTGGAAATGATAGAATGAATAAAAGTAACAAAAATTTTAAAATATGATTTAAAAAATTATGTATAATGTATTCTTTGGTTATCAAAACAATTATAAATAAAATAAAAACCAATTTAAAATAAAGGAATTAAAAATTAATTTTATTATCAAATAATTAACTTTATCTTAATAAATTTAATTAAAAACTATTAATGATATATATTAATAAAATTTATATAATATATATTCATCTAAATGTTTTTATATTCATCCAATAATTATGATAGGCATAATATATGAAAAAATCAAATTTTAAGCATGAAAATATGTGTCTTTAAAAAAAAATAATTCACCAAATTATATTGGTGAATTTATTAAAAATATATTTTTACACTTTTCTCAATTATATTTAAATTATAAAGTAAAATTATTAATCTGTAATATCAAAATTTACATTGAGTGATTTTTTTTATTTTTCTTGAGAAGTTATATTTTTTGATTATAAAATATGCCGATGAATTTTAATAGAAAAAAGATTTATTTAACAAATTTATTTCTATAGATAATGAATATTTTTAGTTGTATTTTATGTATAATTATTTCCATTACACATCAAAAAATCCAATTTATGTCATTTGAATCAATTTCACCAAGAAAATGGATATAAAAACATTTCAAACATTTTAGCTTTTTTACTTTTAACACCATTGTTTCATCTCATTTTCAAGATTAGTTTAAAATTAAATTATTGAATTTATTTAATTGGAATTTGGAAAAATGGTTTCCATTTTATGAATTAAAATAATATAAAATTCCTTTTGTTCATGTTATATTCTATCAAATTTTTTTATTTAATTACAATAAAATTATTTACAATGATTAAGGTAAAAATTAGTTTACTTACTGGTTGAACATTAATCTTAATGGGAAAATGAAATATATAGATTTATAAAACAAATTTGTTGGTCATATATTGATAATTTTAACTATTTAATCTAATTTAGTGTGTTATGGAAGACTATTGGTAGGTAAACAAATAGGTAAATCAAACTTTTTTTTATAAAAATGCCTTGTGTGCGCTCTCCCACACTTATAAAAGGCCAATACCTCCCCCATTTTATTAACTCCTCCCATGAGTTTAGATCATAAAAAACCTACACAAATGATCTACCTAAATCCTTTTTCTTATCCTATAATCCTAAATTGCTTCAAAATAAAATCCAATTAATTTATTCAGTGAAAACCAAAAGAGTTTCCTGAAAAAATGCAACGTTTTTCAATGACACCTTTATTTATTTCTTTTTCCACCCATTAATTTTTTTAATATCATTATTATATAATTACATAAATGTATTTAATATAATGTGATTTTTTTATTTTATTGGTATGAAATTCCACTTCTTACACTTCCAAGATTTAGGATACACAATAATCATTTATGCGTAAGATAGACTATCGTCTGTTGAACCAATGTCATTTGTTCTTCCATTACAACCTCTTATGGTTATAAATAATAATTGAAATAATTTTTTATATGATATATATTATATCTATTATGCATTTATTATTCTATAAATATAATATAATGCATGACCTCTTGGTTTTTATTTTTTGGAAAAAAAATATAATAGTTTTTGGATATCTGGGCTACGACTTATTTTTTAGGATTTTTTATTTGTATATGAAAAATAAACCAATTTCCTTTTTGGGTAATTATTTATTAAAAATGGGTTTTGAAAATGGACTCGTTATTTTAATGAAATTAAATTATTTCTTATGAGTTTATATGAATTTTTATGGGTTTTTGATGAAGTGTAAGCTTTTACGTGCTATTATTATGTAATGGTTCATAAATATTTGATAGTTGTTTACATTATTAGGCAATTAATAGTTGTCAGATGACGAAAAAATAATGTATGGTTCCATTATAAACCAAGGATGGGTGGTTACTTGATATCCCTCCAATTCATTTTGTATAGAAGTCATCCATTTTGTTATTCCATTTCTAAGAATGACATATATGGAAGTCAACCACTGGATTACACAATTTATATGAATGACTAGAATATTTATGTCCCAAAATACCTTTATATATTATATATAAATTTTACAAGTTTTAAGGTTTTATTATTAATAAAAAAGTGTATAAGATGTTATTATTTTAAATTTATAGTATTTACTACTTCTTATGGGTGAAATGCATTACAATATGATAATGTTTTCATGGGTTTTCCTGTTTTCATAGGACTACGTCTCTCATTCTTTGTGTATCACTTATTGATATTTTTTATCTCAACCCATATTTGTAAATTTTTTTCAATGTATTTAATGAAAGGTATGGGAATGGGTGGACTCATGTTTAGAGTAGAGAACATTTTTCAGGAAAAAATAATTCCTTACATGAAAATAATTATTTTATGTAAAATGGGGACACAAATTAGATGTGACCAATTTGTATTATGTAGTTCTTTAATGTATGATTTATAAACTAATTATATAAAATTATAAAAATGAAAATATCCTTAATGTGAAATAATGTGAAATTTTTACTAATACAAAATTTTGTCTACTTTTTATTTTTGGGATAATACAGTATCATATCACCACCTTAATGATATGAAGTACGGTTTTTAATGAAATTTCATTATGGTTGGGTGATCTCAACTCAATTTTTTGACTACTCTATGATAGATTTTGGTGGGAAGTGATTTGTGAAATGATTTTTCACTGTCTTAAAAAATTTGATCTAATGATGAGAATTTATTGGATCTATCCTTATAGATACTTCATATCATGATATGAAAGAGAAGTCAGTTTTTATTTTCAAAATAAAGCTACAGTAGTCTATTAGTGTGAGGATGAAGTTGAAATTATTATGGAAATTAAATCAATCATATTGGGTGTTATACATATTCGTAATGGGTATTTATCTCTAATGGTTGGGGATATACTCATTATTGATGAAATTCTTATTTTTTAGAGATTGTTGATTTTATTCATATATATTTTCTTATTTTTCCCCTTATTTTTGTAGTTGAATTTTCAATATAATCCAAACCTAATGGTACACCAATTTCAAATACATAATATATAATGACCCTATATAGGTGAAAGAATAGAATAAATACTCAAGGAGATTCTAGAAAAGGGATGCATTTGGCCTTGTACTTCACAGCATGGTACACCTCATATTTTAATTATAATGAAATATCCATCAATCTGTTGTTTATTAATTATCGAGAACTAAAAACCCTATTATTGAGAACTTGTATCATATATGCTATATTGATGATCTATTTGATAAATTATGTGTAGCTCAATATTTTTCTAGTATTGGTCTTCAATTTTGATATTATCATATGAGATACAATAATGAGTACATACCAATGATAACAATCCAAAAGAATCATGATCGTTATGAATTTATAGTTATTTCAATGGTAATTTACAATGATACTTTCTATCTTAATGTATTTAATTGATAGACTCCTTATAGATTACCATGATCAGTTTTCTATTTTATATTTCGAATAAATTATTATATATTTCAAGATAAAAAAATAACACAATGAACATTTTAGTATTGTAATGATGACCTTAGGGAAGGAGAAACTATATTTCATATTTACAATGTTTGTATATTTGAAAAAAAAATTATCAATAAAGGGTTATATAATTTATTATAAGGGATATCAAGGGATCCTTAAAAGAAATATGCTATTGGGAATTCTCCTAGAACAACAACAGTAATTTATATCCATAGTTTTCATAGGTTTGATGGACAGTAATGATCCTTTTAAGAGATTTATCACTACTATATAACCCCCTCACTAAGTAAACTTAGACGGGTTATTAGTTATATTCCATAAATTATTGGGAGGATAATGTTAAATATTTCTTGATAAGGTTGGTCAGTTCGCCTATTATTATATTACCATATAATAGAAAATATTTTGGTGTACATACTGATGCATCAAATAGGGGAATACAATGCGTCATTATATAGAATGACATGGTGGATGTTTATTACTCATTCCAATTGGAAATTCATAGTAAAAATTTCACAAATAATGATTTATAATTGGAAGAAATATTTTTTCATTTAATTTATTGGGACATTAATTTTATAGTGAATGGTTTATCATATATACTAATAATAATTTCTTGATGTTTAATTTTACATATAATGAGTTGAATATGAACTAAAGAATAGTGTTAGAGATTGTCAATGATTATGAATACATATTACATTGCCACTATGTGAAGTTGAATAAGGTGTATGATGATCTGATATTGATAAAAAAATATATTTTTTTCCATGATGAATATTTAAATAGATCTAATATTTATGGATTTGAAGAAGATGGCTATTTAAATCTTGAAAAATGTGATAAAAAATTATCCTCCTCATATGAATGGTAATCTATCCATACATGAAAGGATTAAAGAGGCACATGAAAAATAATTTAAATTATAGAATAAAGTTATAAATATTACTGAGTTTAACCATGATCATGCTGGATTGAATATGATTAGTAATTGAGTATTTTTTATTAATACGAATGTCGAAGAAGAATATATTGGATAAAAATAATATTTTATAATTTTCTATAAATTATAGAATTATAATGTTATATAAATATATTTAAGAGTATTTATTATAATATAGAATTAAAATTAACATTTAAGAGTATATATCATAATGCCTAGAGTTTAATCATTTTAAGCCTACAAGATAAAAGTCTAAATATATTTGACCACCATTATCAATACCAGAATGGAAATCAGAAAATATTACCTTCTATTTCATCATTATACAATCCAATATATATATATAAGGGGAACTATTCTATTTTAATTATTTTATACTAACTTATCAAAAAAATACATTTTCATGTCATTGTATAAGATTTATATCTCGATTATCATGTCTTGTTATATGTTGAAGTAGTTATGAAATTACATGGAGTATAACACTAAATCCTAAATGATTGTGATATGAGGGTTACCTCGATGTTTTAGGTAATCCTTTAATAGGATATCGATAATTAATTCAGCTTAATTATTTTTTTTATCATCCTCAGATTCATGGACAGTCAAAGATGAAAATTCAAACTCTATAAAAAATATTGATATATTTTTTATGGATTTTAATGGTAGATAGGATATACAACATCATTTGGTTGAATTATTTTAAATAAATGGCTTCCAATGGAGTATTAATATTGATCCTGTTAGTGATATAAATAGAAGGAATTGCATAAATATGATGTGTTGGGACATATATGGTATGATAATGCTATTGGGAGATGATATTTAGAATGAAATGATAATTATGGTTATATCCATTCAATGAAACACAATGGTATATTTGAGTTAAGGAAATTATATTATAAGAATAATTTGTGAGATATTAATCCAATGTTGGTGGAAAGGTAATCCAATGAATATATTAATTTAATAAGGTTCTACGATTTGGAAAATATGGAATGCAGAGTTAGATATATTTTTTCCCTTCGTAATCCTTGATCGTATCGAGATGGTGGCTTCTCACATGGAACATCAATAAAATATATATAATGTTCCTGATGAGTTCTATATATATATTTAGAGAAAGAATATATATAATATTTTGAATGTACTAAACTCATTGTTTGTATCATTAGAGAAAAATTTATCTTGTGAGGAACAATTGGTGTATATTTTGGATTATATAGAGTAGCTTCTATGAAGTCATGACCACTATTATTGTAATATTTTTAGAGAAACCATAAATTTGATGAATCTATATGTGAAATTGATAATGTGATAAGGTTGAAGTATCCTTAGTTTTTTTTTGGACTGATATAATTTCAATGGATAAAATTTCATAAGGGAGTCAAATGAAATACCACAAAAATCTATGATATATATTTATTTTAATAAATCTAATTTCCCTAAAAGTTTTCATTAAATGCATCACTAAGTTTAAATGAAGTGAAAAAATATATTGAATTATTATTATAGTAATATTATTTCATTTTATTGATCATTTAATTGTTAACATTGATTGACATTTTGAGGTTGTTCTTAAATGATTTATTTTTCAGTGAATTCTGAAAAATAACAAAATTTATGTTTTCATATATTTAATTTAAATGAAATATTTGAAAACTATCACTAAATTTTTTATTTAGTGTGACATAAAATATATTTTATTTAAAATATTTTATTTAATTTCATTAGAGAAATAATATTACTAAATTTTTATATAAGTTAATATCTAGGCTTACAACACATTTTTATACAAAATTAGTTTTCATCAAATGTTATTATTCTTAATATATTAATATTTGGAATATATATAATATTAATTTGATAAAATTCATTCCATGTTTGGAATCATGAGGTTCAAATTTGGTAAATATGACATTTTTATTTTTAAACATTATGAAAAGTAATTTTGGTAATATTTATCACCTAATTAATGGGTAAATCGCGTAGTTAGGGTTAAAAATTAAATTTATAAGGATTAAATTTTACTAAAAAACAAGGATTTATTTCATTTCATGAGTATAATTCGTCCATAATTATCCAAAAGTTCAAAATATGAATTTTTTTCAATTTAACTCTTATTTTTAACTTCATAATATATCAGTGAAGGATAAAGTTAAAATTGTCACTTTCATGGTTTTAATATATAAAATATATTTTTATAGACCTAAAAATAAATTATGTTATTTTATAAATGGTTATTTTAAATATGAATGAATTTGTTTATCAAGTTTTTTCCATTTTATTAATAAAATTATTATATTAAATTCGTATGCAGTGGGGACACAATGATTTTGATAGAAATTAAAAAAATCATATAAATTATATAAAAAACACTAAAAGTAATATTTATAGAGCAATCAAGACTGAAAAAACCATAAAAAATCTTTTATGAAATTTTACATCTTTGAGATCTATGTTTTTATTCATAAAATTATTTTCCAAGGGTTACTAATACCAAATCAAATTTAATTATACTGAAAAAGTAATAATAGTCATTACTAAATCATTCATAATTATTTCTTATTAAACAACCAATAAATATGTTTTAAAAATTCTAAAATAATAAAACTAGTTTCATAAATATAATAATATGTTTTATGATAATGGGAACACAATATTTTCATATCTTTTTCATCTTATTTATAGTAAAAACACCACTCAGGAAAATGAAAGAATTACCATATCTACATAGCATTAAAAATATTTTTCCATCAACACTATAGGACATAAATATTCTTATGTAATTGAAATATCATATATATCTCATTTCCTCCAAATATGTTAGAAAATAATAATTTCACAAAGGCATATGTGTGGAATACCAACTCCATGAAGTAATGTGATAAAATATTAAATTATTTATTACATGGATAGAATCAAATATAACATGAATTAATATCAATATATATCTGATTCTACAATGATTATATAATGTGTAATTGTTATTTACCTTTCTTTTCTTCCCACATTCGAAAAGTGAAATCGATTTTTGTGCCCACATGCAACTTATAGTCTCCAGGAATGGTGTAATTTATTTTTCAATATTTACTATTTAAGGATAACTCTATATATATATGATTAATATATATATTATTTTTATAATGATGAAAACTCAATACATTATGTTAATATAATCAATATATATGGAAGTAAACAACCAAAACAAAATTATAATGATGAAAAAAAATTTAACACCGTAAAATGGTAATTTTAATAACAGATTATTAATAAATGATTTTTAAATGTTATAAGTGGATCATATATGATATTATAATTATTTAAATGACGATTTTATAGAAATTTAATCATCTAAAATTTATTATATTGGAGGCTATATCACTTTCATAGAAAAATGAACATGATGTAAGAGATTTTGTCACAATCTTCACACTATCGATACATATTTAGTATTATGAACCTATATAACTTTATGGGGTATATATACAAACATTTTTATATAGTAAAATTAATATATATTTATTTTTGATGATTAATTTTTCTATATTTTTATATTTTTTCATGGGTATTCAATTTTTATTTTACTAGGAAAGTAAGATTTTATTTTACAATCACATTCTTATAAATTTCTTATATTTTTCATTGAAGGAATGTTGAAATTCATACTACATAAAATGTATATTTTTTCTTATCCATTGGATATTTATAAAGAGTCAATATATTACACTAAATTTTTATATAATTAAAACTTGTATCGGGAAATGCAACATTTAAATGAATATTTGGTCTTATTTCACTTTTTTTATCCGGGTTCATTTTTCTACAATGTCTCAATGTTCAAAATTCCATTACAATTTTATTAATAAATCAACAGTAATAGTAATAAAATTTACTTATAATCTTATATTCTTACATTGTTTAAAATTAAAAAAATTTATGATTTTTTGAATGGGCCATTTTCAAATTTTTTTTATAAAAATTAAAATTGAAAGTTTATTTTAATTTATATGATACAAATAGATTTTCTCTCCAATTAAAATGTTTTAAACACATTATCATATTAAAAAAAATTTATGTTATTAAAAAGTAAAATATTTAATAAAATATATTTTTAATATTTATCTTCCATGTTCATTTTATCTCTAAAGAATATTATTTTCTTAAAAACATACATTTATGGAAAAATTTCGATCAAATTTTATCTCTTGTTATTTTTCTGCACATGAACATTCTTTGGAAATAATAAATTTTATATAATCATTAGAAAATGAAATTCTTTTAAATATTAAAATTTTTAGATTAATGGATATGATTATTTCATAAATTGTTTACTATTTCTATATATGATTTTTTATAATGAATGTTACAAGTTAGACAGGGGAAAATGATTTTCTATATTATTTTCTAAATACAATTTTTTTTGACCGAGAATATTATTTATGAATTAAATTTATTATTCAATATTTGGGGATATCATTATATATTAATTTACTAGTGGGGATATATTATAGATATCCCCTATATTTATTGATAGTTATCAGAAGAAAAAAAAGTTGTATTGGATTATTAAATTGTAGTTTTGATGTTGTTGGCGCTAAAATATTGCACGAAAGGAAGGGACGAAAAAGAAGGCTGGCGTGCTGCCTCATGAAGCACACCCGTGAAGCACCGCCGCGAAGCACCCTCGTGAAGCTCCTGAGGCGGTAATCCTCCACGAACGCCTTTGACGTCTGCGAGCCGCCACGAAGCTCCTGAGGCGGTAATCCTCCGCGAACGCATTTGACGTTCGCGAGCTGCTGCGAAGCTCCAGAGGCGGTAATCCTCCGCGGACGCATTTGACGTTCGCGAGTCGCCGCGAATCTCCAGAGGTGGAAATGCTCCGCATACGCATTTGATGTTCGCGAGCGCGCCACGAAGAACCGAAGGCGGCGCGCGAGTTCTGCTTCGCGGCGCCCCTTCCCTATAAATACTGGACTCCCCCTGAGTCCCGGAGGACGGACAATCCGACATTTCGGCTTCTCCTCTCCCGAATCGCGAAGCACACTTTGCCCCGGGAATCATGAGCTCTGCGAGGTACCTCTACTTCGCGAGACTCCTCTGCATTGTCTCGTTTTGAGCCCCTCTTCCGAGAGGGATGCCCTTCGCGAAGCTCAAGGGCATTCGCGAAGGAAGGGGATTCCCAAGGGAACCCAGGCAGCCGCGAAGCGTTCATTCTTCGCGAAACACCCATCCCATGCAAGTGATCCCCATGCTAAGGTAGGATCGCTACACATCGCGAAGCACACTGCTTCGCAGGACCCTGCTTCGCGAGGCACCCCTTCTTCGCGATGCAGTGCTCCGCGAACACTGTTCCACTTCGCGAAGCACCTTCCACTCACACCTATGCCCCATGCTAAGGCCAAGGCACTCCACTTCGCGAAGCACACTCCTTTTCTTAGCAATAACTCTTCCCCTGCAACCCTCCAGCTTTGCAAGATGTGATTTCAAAGTCCCATGGACAATACCACCAGTAGTGTTGCTTCGCCTAATGTTTCTTCACATAGGCACGCTAACGGCTATTGCTTCTTCGCATAGCCACGCTAACGTGGACCCCTCGATGGTTCGTTCCACACCCCCCCTTTACCATGGCCTTACTGGTACCTTCCCTTCCCCAAGGACCAGAAGGTACCGGTTATGTAAGTCCTAGGGGTGTGGAGTGAACCCACCTCGTCCGAGCTGTAGGACGTTAAACCACCGAGCACCACGTCCTCAACACATGACGTTAAAATGTGACCCAACCTCATCTCCCTCACGAAGGGTACCCCCAGCTCGAACATTCTTTACACCACTCGTCTCCACGGGAATGGAATCACCCATTCACATGGGATGATATCCTCCTTGTCGGAGTGGCGTATGTTCGTAGGATAAGGGCGACCCTAGTCCCCCGACGGATGGCTGCACCTCTGCATCTCCATACTTCCCCACTACCAAGGCCAGTGGAGGGCGTGATAGGGAACGAGGCATCTTCCACCATTGGACCAAGGTCCATCTTTCCCGCGCTTTTTCGCACCATGGGCCTCCATCCTGGAATAAGTCCCAGCACCATGGGCTGCCTAACGCATAAGCTCTTCTTAGCTTCTCACGGACGCATCCTTCGTGACGTGATCGTCAGGTCCTTGCAACCTCTTGTTTCTCACACCGAGCATGACTCACGTGAGCTTAGAGTAAGCATCAACCCTAACCCCCATCTAGTGAACTACGAGGACTTTGATCCATGTCAAGGCATGGTACGTAGGAAGCCTCTATGAGGTTCAAGCCCACCCGTCACCTATTCGCATCGAGTTTTACCCCCGTCCAGCATGACGTTAAACTGCACGTTTCGTCCCGAATGACGTTAAACTGCCTACCCCTCTTGTCCCGCACGACGTTAAACTGCACACCCATCTGAACTACGAGGTCTTTGATCCATGTCATGGCATGGTACGTAGGAAGCCTTCCAGAGGTTCAAGCCCACCACTCATTAGACCAAGGTCCATTTTCACGTCGGTCCACCGACAAAGCCCCATATGAACTACAAGGTCTTTGATCCATGTCAAGGCGTGGTACGTAGGAAGCCTCCACGAGGTTCAAGCCCACCAATCATCCAATTCACGTCGGGTTCTATCTATGTCCAGCACGACGTTAAAATGCAATTCCAGTCCGACGGAAAGCCGTCGTGACTAACCCGAACTATAAGGTCTTTGATCCATGTCAAGGCATGGTACGTAGGAAGCCTCCATGAGGTTCAAACCCACCATCCGGTCGTTCCGACCTCATTCATGTCGGTTCACCCCCGTCCCACATGACGTTAAACTGCATTCCCCAATCTGAATTACGAGGACTATGATCCGTGCCAAGGCATGGTACGTAGGAAGCCTACCTGAGGTTCAAGCCCAAATATCATTGGCCCAAACCGTCTCCTAGTCGGTGTGCCAGGCCCCCCATTTTCAAGCCCATTTCCCATTGGACCAAGGTCCCTCATTTACGTCGGTTCACCGACACCCAACGCCCATCGTTTATTCACGTCAGGGCTCACTTTCGTCCCGCATGACGTTAAACTATATTCCATCATCCTCCTGAACTATGGGAACTTTGATCCATGTCAAGGCATGGTATGTAGGAAACCTTTCCAATGTTCAAGCCCACCACTAGTGGACCCACGGGTCTACTCTCACGTCGGTTCACCGATGAAACCCTTTGAACTACGAGGTCTTTGATCCATGTCAAGGCATGGTACATAGGAAGTCTTCCAGAGGCTCAAGCCCGCCACTCATCGGACCAAGGTCCACCCTCACGTCGGTACGCTGGTGATGCCCATCGGACCAAGGTCGTCCCTCACGTCGGTACGCTGACGATGCCCATCGGACCAAGGTCCACCCTCACGTCGGTACGCTGACGATGCCCATCGGACCAAGGTCCACCTTCACATCGGTTTATCGACACCATCTCGAACTATGTGGACTTTGATTCCCTGCCACAGGGATACGTAGGAAGCCTTTTCAAGGCTCAAGCCCAACTTCACCATCGCCCCCTGCGATGATCTCATTTCATCCCCCTTCCACTTCATTCATCAACCTATCACCCGTCCTGATTCTCGCCCGGACCGTCTTATCCCGGTGAGACCATGTCAGTACGCTCTTCTTTATAGCTGCCCACGGGCTGGCCCCAGTATCTACATCCCTTCAAAGAAGGATCCCTCAATCCGATCTATCCTAGATAATGCTATGGTTGGGTTGATCCGTCTCCGCTAGACGTTAAACTGGCGGCATACCCTGTATTAAACAAGGGAAGCTGAGGAAAACCTACGATATGCGTCCATTGCATATAATTCCCCGCGTTCGATGTGGGATGCCTCGGGCTTCCACGCCCTCAAGAAGCCTTGTGACCAAGGATAGCAGACAGACATGCCAGGTACCCCAGCATCCAGACACGCTACTGATGCCTCAACGTGACTACTCCCCTGACTGAAGGTTGATTCCCTGACTGGACCCCTTGGAATGTCCCGACGTAAGTAGTGTAATTAACCAGCGTCCATGGAAACATGGCACTGGGAAGAGTTTCATGAACTACATATTAAATCTATGAGGGAGACCCGGACTAGGTGACGAGTTCTGAGGAGGAATCCGCAGGAGGAAGAACCGACATCCCATCATCCCATTTCGATCAAGGAGCAGACGTCCCTGAATAAGGGGTGAATTCCACCCGCCTTTGGAAAGCGGGAATGCGGGGAAACAAGAGTGTCGCGCATCCTCCTTCGCGGATGGAGCGGAACGCGCGCGCGCGCCCCGGCGGAAAGCATCAGAAATAGAAATGGTGAACCCGACGTGAAACTCTTCTCCTCAATATTGGGATTAGTAGCGTTCGAGACACCAGTAGATTGACGTGTCACCAGATCGATATATCCAGTGCCTGGTCCCGCTAAGCAAATAGTGGGCATGTCGTGAAACTCACCGGATGTCGGGGTAATAGAACGTGGGGCACTCCGTTTTGCAGCGTGTTGGCGTGGATCCTTCTTACAGACGTGGAGAATGGAAGGACACTGGGGCACTGGCTATCAATACTTTTCCACTCAGTACTGATGAGTTGATCCCTTCGTTTCTCAGGAACCAGGTTGCTGTTACAGAGACGCGATCATCGTCCGCTCCCCGCCCACGCAGGGGCAGGGGAAACACCGCCAAGACCACCCCACGTAGCGCCGCTACCACCACGACGGCCACCACATCACGGAATACGGGGCGCCCACGTCCCCTTTCCCCATCCGAGGTCATCCAGCGAACAGTGATCAACAACCTCGTGCGCAGGTACGAGGAAGAAGGGGTCATCCCAACCCGGGATATGGCCCGCCTGGACCTTGAGGCCTCCAGGCCCCACCGTCAACGCCGCCCTAACAGGTGGCGCAGGGAGCCCCTGCTCCCCACCCCAACATTCAACCGTTTCGGGAGCTTTTCTCCGGAACACCTTGATGACTCCTCGCCTTACGCTGAAGTGGCGGGCGCCGTCCGGCTCAGCCCGCTCAGGGTCTCGACCTGATGGCTCCAGGAGAGAGCTCCCGCCCGGCCGCATCAGCACCGCCGTCCGGCCCCGCAAGAAGAGCAGGCGGGCTACGTCCCTGCACCGCCTGCACCAGTTCGCCTGACCCGGCGTCAGCGCCGGGCCCGGGCTGAGGACGCTCGCCCGGGCGCGTCAACGTCGACAGCTACAGTGGCCCGAGCCACCGCCGACGTGTATCGTGAAGCCCCTACATATACTGAGTAGGGGAACTCCTTCACCCAACTAGGATTGAGACCCCAACCGCCCCACGGGCAGGCTGGGTTGACTCTCCGAGTTGCAGGCCCATGTGGTGATCGCCGCGAGCTAACAGACGGTAATGTCACCCCGTACGGAGGTCCTCCCCGTACCACTACTCCACAGAGCGTGGGCCTTCCCCGCTCCGAGGTTCGTCATGGAGGCATGCCTCGTGCTACCCCCATCCCGCAGGAAGACCTGCCCCGCGGCAGTGACGCTCTGTGCGGAAACATTTCCCTCGCCCACTATACAGGGTATGGAGTCCATCCTCCTTCCACTGACCGCCAACCTGAAGGCACCATCCAGCCGGTCCCTCTCCAACGTGGGGGCCCTCCCTACGTCCTCTCTGCAACCGGCAAAGGTCCTCCTCGCCCCAGCAACTCGAGGAGTGAAGGTCAGCCTCTCTCCACTCGCATAGACCATGGAGGTCCTCCCCATGCTCCTGTCGGTTCCAACTGAGGCCCCGCCCACATGGGTACTGTTCATGGAGGTCCTCCCCAAGTACCCTTCGACATTTCCCCCGGTGCCCCTCGCACACCGGCTATCTCGAGTGGGGGCCCTCTCCGCCACGGCGCCAGCGCCGCCCCGAGGCTGCCTAATAGGGATCAACACTGTCCCGAAGAGCCTCCCCGGGGCAGAAGAGCGGGTCGTCGCTGCCACAAGAAGAATCCTGGGAAGGCCCAGGTGGAGATCAGACCCACCCGCTTCTCCGACTCGGAAGCGGAATGCGGTTCAGTGATGGAACCTTTTCCCCGCTCCTCCGTATCAAGGACTGGGGCAGGAACCAGACACGTTAGCCTCGTTCTCCCGGAATTTGAGGTCCACTAGATTCCCATCTCCCTCCACAGGTACAACCAAGAGGAAAGAATCTTGGGAATTCCGCAGGTCTCGACCACGCAATCACCGCCTCTGTCACCAGAAGAGCCCTCTACCTCTACCAGAGATCACGGAGAGTTATTTTGGGGGCCAACAACGGTAGAGTGATGACACGACCTGTCGCCAGTAGCCGCGGCTCCCATTTTGGAAGTTGTGGTTATCAGCCCGTCGTATCGTGACATCGTGCCTAGGTCACCTCACTCTTCGGAGGATGGCCCGGAATTCGGCGGCCAGTTAGCTCGTTTGCCGTAATCTCCACCGTCGAGCTTACTATCCCAGAGATCTTCCTCGGTACCGTTACCGGTCCCTCAGCCGCCCCTGGTTGACGAGTGGGGCAACATAGGGCCAGACCCTGAGTCCGAGCCCAGGATCTTCTGGAGTATTCTTGCAGCGGATTACTTCCCGGAGATGTTCTGGCCGACGGCGGCGCTGAATTTCCACATACCAGAGTCTCTTACCCCTGAATAAGTGGGGTGCTTTTGTCGAACCCTATGGGAGACACACTTCCGCTTCCGTTATGAACAGGTAGTGTACCCCAAAATTCGAGAGCACTTTGAAGAAATCGGCGAGCAGTTCCGCCTGATCGATGCGGCCGCACTTCTTGTGGCCCAGCACCCTGAGTCGCCAGGCCACCAGAGCACCTTTTAACGAAAATGTGTTCAAATTCTTAAAGCACTCCGCAGAATCGTTAGGGAAGCCACCCCCATGTGCAAGTCTGTGGTTGGGAACACTATGCCTCTCTCCTCTTTGACCCTATCCGACGGCATCCCGATTCACTATGCGGCATCGAAGACATGCCCTCAGGAGGGGTCACAGTCCACATGGTCGACGTTGTGGATAAGGAAGATGAGCTTGAATTACTTGATGGAGACTTACCACCCGAGGGCGTACCGCCGCTGCTCGACCCATCAGGGAGAGTTACCCGTCAGCAGAGGAACCTGCTAGGTCTCCCCATACCCACCGAGTCGCTGGTACTCGGTCGAAACACCGGCAAGGGTAAGGAGCACATCGGAACAGTCAATCACTCCAACCCTTCTGCCTCTGTTCAAAAAATGGACGAGGATCCTGAGAAAGCCACGTTACGCCAGCAGCTTGCTGAGCAGAAGAGGCTGGTTGACGAACTCTTGGCTGAGCGCGCCACAGAGCAGCGACCCGACTATGGTGATCCTAGGCCGGGGCAGTAGGGGCAGGAAAAATTTCCCCCCGGTGAGATGCCTCCGGGCCACCCTGATCATGCTACTGCCGCAGACAGGGCAGAAGCCAGAACTTATGGCAAGAGGGCGCGATACGTCTCACCAACCCCCCCCCCCCCCCCGAGCGACGGGGAAATCTGAAGAATCCAATCCGGGTTCCCCCAGTTGCCCCGCAGGTCGTCCAGCCAGTTGACCCACGGGCGGCCGAAGCCGACTACCGTGTTGAAGATCCTGGCAATGCACTTGTGGTTAGGGATCCCCGTCAAGACAGGGAAACTCATCTGGAGGATCTGATTGCGGCACTCACTGCCCGCCTCGAAGCGTTGGAAACGAGGCAGGTGGCGGTCCCACCGGATGGCAAGCCTTATCCCGCGTCGGTGGATGATATGCCCGCACCTCCGGGTTTTGGGAACCCCACTTTCTTGACTTTTAACGGGACAGGGGACCCGCTGTAGCACATGGCTCATTTTTCTTCCAGGTGTGGCCCCATGCTGGGAACTCCGGCCCAGCAAGAAGCTGCCAAGCTCCGATGTTTCGTACATACATTGGAAGATCCGGCATTCGTCTGGTACAGCCAGCTCCCTATCGGATCGGTGACCGGTTGGGAGGATCTTCACCGGCAGTTCTTATACCAGTTCAGCTCCACCACACGAAAGACCATCATCGTGGACCTCTTCAAGTGCAAGAAAAGGCCTGATGAGCGGGTCGCAGACATCATCTCCCGGTGGAAGGGACTTACGTATTCCCTCAATATGCCACTGACTTAGGAGCAATTACTGACGATGTGTGTGGGGAATGTCAAGACAGAGCTGGTACCCTCCCTGATCACCCAGAACTACCCTGGAGGGTTCAGAGATATCTCAGATAAGGCTCAGCTCCTTGAGGAAGCCCTGCAATAGGCTAGTCAGGCGCGTTTGTTGCCCCATATGATCCCAGCCAGGAGGACCGCCAGGGCTGAACCCGCCGCGGTGGCTCAAATAGATGCCCTGAGGCAGCTGGAGTAGCTGCCGGCGACACCACCCCCGCAACCCCGCAGAGGTCCTCCACCTCAAGCACAGGCTCCTGCCCAGCAGCGACCGCCTCAGAACTGACAGGTTCCCCCGCGCAACGCGCCACCGCCACCTAGGCGAGTCAATCAGGCGCCGCCTCCTTGGAAGGCCCCTCCGGCCCCTCGTCAGGGCCAGGCCCCCAGGGCCCCCTATCCGGAAAGAAGGTACCAGACCTATTTGTTCAACGAAAATCAGGTCCCTGGCTATTTATGAAGTGCTCTAGAGCAAGGGATTGTGCGTCTGCCCGAGTGCAGAAGGCCGGCAGAGGCGAATCTCACAGATCACCCCAACTACTACCCTTATCATCAGATCCTGGGGAACACCCTCAAGCAATGTTATGTGTTTAAAGACTGGCTTCAAGACCAGGTCAATAACAACGTAGTCAAGTTGGGCCCAGCACCAGCGCAAGTGGCAAGTGTCTTTACAGGATCAGAGATCGGCAGCGACAATGAAGGTGAGTGGCAGCAGGTCCCCAACCGCGGATCCCAGAAATATGACGACTGGATGGCTCGAAAAACCGTCGTCCGTGCCCATGGAATCATCCGGGCGTGCCTGAAGCATTCGGAACATTCAGAAGAAGTAGCTGGTGCCTCCGCGTCATCTTCACAGTCGGCCTCTTCACAAAAGGGCAAACAGCGGCGACGCAAGAAGAAGCAACGCCACCGCCGGTGCCGTCGTCGTCCCGCACTCTCGGCGACTTTATACCCCCTGAAATGGGGATTCCTCCCAGAATCCACCCAGCGGTGGATGACTCCTCGAGCGATAGCCAAGGGTATGCTTCAGTTAACACCGTGGAGCTGGTAAAGCCCTATATGACCGCCGACGAGGGGGGACGCCAGGCAGACCTCCCCAACATTTCCAGCCAACGTCAGCGTCAGCAGAATCGCAATCGCGCCGGTCATCGAAGTACATCTGCAGGCACTTTTGGCCAAGCCGTGCACGCTACCGAGACCAGGCAGCAGGCTCAGCGTAGATCTTAGCATGTGAAAACCCATTTAACACCCTCGGCTCTACCTCCACCTATGTTCGTGCTATTGGATCGGGGGGAGCCGCCTTGTTTGTATGACAATCAGTCTTTCCCGGCTACAGGCCAGCCTCCGCTATCCGATCCTAGTCCGGTGACTACTCTTCAGGCTTCTACTAGTAGGCAGCAAGATGTACCCAGTACTAGTCAATTGCTGGTTCATCCAGCCGGACCCGCTGTGCCTCCAAATGCCGAACGACCTCGTGTAAGCAGAGGCTCATGTTTGGCACGAAAGTACGATGTTCTGAAGAACCTGGTCGGCATTCCGGCGAGGCTCTCTATCCTTGAGGACCTTCTCCTATCATCTAAAATTCATGAGGCACTTGCCGAGGCCCTAAGTAGCCCCCTCCAGTTCGAGACGGAGGTAACAGCTGCAGAAGCCTTCCATACCGAGACGATTGAAAACGCCGAATGTCAGGCGGTTATCTCGTTCTCCGGTGAAGATGAGGACCCTCCTATACAGGGGCACATTCGCCCGTTGTACATCACTGGCCGCTTCAATGGTGTGGAAGTCCGCCGCTGCCTCTTTGACACAGGTTCCAGAATCAATTTAATTCTGACCCAGACGCTGCGAAAGCTGGGTCTGTCCGAAGGTGATTTAACTCCCTATGACCTCAGAATCTAGGGATACGATTGGACAGAGCAAACCCCAGTCGTCAAGATCCGCCTGAAGACTCATTTCAGTGGCTTGATTGCCAGCACCGAGTTCATGGTTGTCTCTCTGGACACCGCCTATGACGCATTGATGGGTAGGCCATGGCTCCATCTGCATGCAGCGGTCCCTTCGTCGTATCACCAATGCCTCAAGTACTCGCTAAACGGTCGAGTAGGCGTGCTCCAAGGAGACGCGTCCCCTTTCGCTTCTTGTGAGGCCCGCTATCTGGATGCGGGTTATTACAAAAGTAAGGACAAGCAAATCCTTGTAAGCGAGGATGAACCTGCCCCGGTCACAAGTGAACCCTGGGCAAGCATGGATGATGCCTACATCCTCCCGATCCACCGGTTGGAGGCCACGACCCTCGACATGGGGCAATGTTTTGTTGTTTCGGGTACGCAAGGAAGGCATGTTCTCGTGTCCAAGCAACGATGGAAAATCGCCTCGTACTCCTACATCAACCAGGCTAAAGTCATCTCGGAACCCCCTACCCATGTACGGTACCGAGACATCAAGCTTATGACAACGGCGGTGCGCCATACGTGTCTCTTCCACCGGGCTGGAATTAACCGACTCAGGCCGATACGTCACCACTGCTTTGATATCATCAAACATGGCCCTTTAGGCCGAAGGCCAGATGGGATATGGTCGACTGCCTTCATTGCTATGGTCTCAATGGCAAGCGAGTCTCCCGATGTGATGACCACTGCTGCCCAAGCTGGCACCAGCTGCCCCTTGGAATTTGACAGCCCAAAAGTATCTTTTGTCGCAGGAAGTCCCCCAACGGGTGGGGAGGAAGACCTGGAGGATGCTCCCCCCGCCTTTGAAGAAGGCGTCTCTACCACGGTTGATGAACTGGTACAGGTGATCCTTGGTAGCGAGGCAGATCTGAAACCCACATTGATCAGTGCAGCCATGTCCCCCGAGGAGCGGCAGTAGTACGTAGACTATCTCAAACAGCACCGTGATGTGTTTGCTTGGAGTTACAACGAGATGCCAGGGCTAGATCCCCAGGTGGTCGTTCACCATCTGGGCCTCCCGGCAAACCATCGTGGGTTTAAGCAGCCTCCCAGGAAGATACACCCTTCTCATGGTGCTATGGTTGAGGCCGATGTTGACAAGCTAATCAAGGCCAACTTCGTCGAGGAGGTCCAGTACCCCAAGTGGCTTGCCAACTTTGTCCCAGTCAGGAAGAAGAATGGGCAGGTCAGAGTCTGCATCGACTTCCGCGATCTTAATCGCCACTGCCCAAAGGATGACTTCCCACTCCCAGTGACGGAGCTGTTGATTGATGCCACGTCCGTGTTCCAAGCCCTCTCTTTCATGGATGGGTATTCCGGGTATAACCAGATCTGGATGGCCCCCGAAGACGAGGAGTCTACTGCCTTTAGGGCTCCCCAAGGTACCTTTTGCTACCAGGTTATGCCGTTCGGGTTGAAAAATGTAGGTACCACCTATCAAAGGGCCATGCATCGCATATTCAAGCCGATTCTCGGGACATTGGTGGAATGCTACGTGGATGACCTTGTAGTCAAATCATGCCAACACCAGGACAATCCCAAAGACCTAGATAAAGTGTTCAGTTTCCTCTGTTCCCGTCACCTGAAGATGAACCCACTGAAGTGTGCCTTCGGGGTCACCTATGGGAAATTTCTGGGCTTTGTTTTCAGATACCGAGGTATCGAGATCGACCCGGAGAAGATCAAGGCCATCAGCCAAATGCCTCCCCCAAGCAACATTCAGGAGCTTCGAGGCCTTCAAGGCCACTTAGCCTATATACGCTGATTCATCTCGAATCTGGCCGACAAGTGTAATCCCTTTTCCCGGCTCATGAAGAAGGGCACCACCTACGAATGGGATGAGGAGTGTCGAACCACCTTCGTGGAAATCAAGCAGTATCTGCTCCAACCTCCGGTCTTGATGCCACCAGTCTCCGGAAAGACGCTGGTCCTTTACATGACCGCCTTGGAGAGATCCCTCGGTGCGCTGCTTGCCCAGAAGAATAACGAGGGTACTGAGAATAGTCTCTACTATCTCAGCCGCATGCTTCTCGATACAGAGATCAGATACTCCCCTATCGAAAAAATATGCCTTGCGCTCATCTTTGCCGTGCAGAAGTTGCGACATTACCTGCAGCACCACGTGGTGCAATTGGTCTCCCGGGTAGACCCACTGAAGTACATCCTGAACCGTCCCATGCTGATTGGCCGACTAGCACGGTGGGCAGTGATTCTCCAGCAGTTTGATATCAGGTTTGTACCTCTGATGGCCATTAAGGGACAGGCATTGGCAGACTTTTTATGTGCCCATCCAACCTCTGCGAATCAATCCATGGACCTAGATTTCCCTGATGAGACGATCCTCTCAGTAGATCATGCTGTCCTGTGTTGGCAAATGCATTTCGACGGTGCCTCCCGGAGCCCCACCGGTAGGAGGCTCAACGATCCCAAGATCAACAGAGTGGGCTTGGGTATTGTCTTCATTACCCCAGCGCAAGCCGTCCTGCCATACTTGTTCCTATTGTCAGAAGGCTATACGAACAACGAGGCAGAGTACCAAGCTCTCATCACCGGCCTCGAGTTGGCCCTTGAGATCCATGTGCCCCATCTACATGTGAAGGGGGATTTTGAGCTGGTAATCAAACAAGTTAATGGAGACTACGTCGTCAGGAAGCCGGAGCTCGCACTGTTGCTGGAGTACACCCTCCGCCTAATGGCCCAGTTCTCTTCTCTACCAGATGCTACCCATGTCCCACGGCCACATAATGGCCAAGAAGACGCCCTAGCTGGCTTAGCCGCATCACTCGCAGAACCCGAGCACGATGATTTGATCATATATGTGGCCCACCAGAGAGTCGTTGCCCCTGCCACCCAAGAGGACCATGATAGCCTGCGGGTAAGTCATCTCACCGTCGGACCCTCCACATCAGGGGTCCCGGCTTCGTCAGACCCAGTGGTTGAAAACACCCCCGACTGGAGAGCACCTTTTGTCGAGTATCTCCAAAATGGTCAGCTCCCGGACGAACGGGCCGAACACGAGCGAATCTGACGCCGCGCGCTGCAATTTACCCTCCAGAGCGGCCCTAGTCTCGAACAAATCCTTTATAAGTGGAGTTTCGATGGTGTCCTTCTCCGTTTCCTCCAAGGAGGGTAGATACCTCAAGTTATGCAAGTGGTTCACGCTGGTTCCTATGGCGCCCATAAAGCTGGGCCGAAACTGTCCCATTAAATCCGGAGGTTAGGATACTTTTCGCCCTCTATGATCCACGATTGTATTGGATATGCCAAGAGATGCCACGCGTGCAAAGTACACGCCAACTTCTTGCATCGGCCGCCGGAGCCCCTCCACCCCACCAAGTACTCTTGGCCATTTGCGGTATGGGGACTTGATGTAGTGGGACCGTATCCACCGGCAACAGCCCACCAGTGTAGGTTCATCCTGACTGCTACAGATTTCTTCTCCAAGTGGGTAGAAGCAGTTCCGCTCAAAGAGGTCAAGGCCCGTTCCATCGTTGACTTTGTGAGCTCCAATATTATCCACCGGTTTGGAGTCACTCACGCCGTCCTCACCGATAACGGAACCAACTTCTGAGCAGCTGAATTTAAGAAATTGTATGCTAAGTACGACATCCGGTCGAACCATACCTACCGCTACCACGCGCAGGCGAATGGACAGATCGAGGCGTTCAACAAGACCCTCTCTAACATTCTACAGAATATGGTTGGTCAAAACAAGAAAATTTGGCCGGGAAAGCTCCCCAACGCCCCCTAGGCTTACCGGACGACGACTCGCAACTCTACCCAGGTGACCCCATATTCCCTGGTGTATGGAGCGGAGGCCGTCCTACCCATTGAGATCCAACTACCGTTGTTACGCACTGCAGTTTATAACCACCAGACATCAGATGAGGTAGCCGAGATCCGTTTGGCTGAATTAGAAGCACTGGACAAGAACCGGCTTTGTGCCCTGCACAATCTGGAAAGGCATCAGGACAAGATAGCGAGAGCCTTTGACAAAAGGGTTCTTCTTCGCTCTTTTCTACAAGGCGACCTGGTACTGGACCTTCGAGCGCCAATGATTCCCGGTAGGAAACTGCCTAAGTTAGAACCCAAATGGGAAGGGCCTTATATCATCCGTAAGGTTTACCCCAATAGAGCATACTCCTTGGTGACCACGAATGGAGAGCGTATAACCCCTCCCACCAATTCCAAATTCCTCAAACGATACTTTGCCTAGGGAAAAAAGGTCCAGCACGACCCTAAACTGCGAGATGGTCCCGCACGACCCTAAACTGCATCCCCGTCCTTACTGCAAGACGTTAAACTGCAAGTCAGTCGGGCCTTCCGGACCGAGGCTCAGCCTCAGGCCCCTTGGCCTCCTCAGGCCCACGGCCCCCGTCAAGCGATACTTTGCCTAGGGAAAAAACGGTCATGCACGACCCTAAACTGCAAAATGGTCCCGCACAACCTTAAACTACATCTTCGTCCTGCATGACGTTAAACTGCAAGCCGGTCATGCCTTCCTGACCGGTGCTCAGCCTCAGGCCCCTTGGCCTCCTCGGGCCCCCAGCCCCGTCTTCACCGCGAGACGTTAAACAGCAAGCTGGTCAGCTCTCCCTGACCGCGGCCTGGCCTCAGGCCCCCTGGTTTTTCCCTGATCTATTCTCTTGCGGGTTTGTACAGTATGGTGTAGGACTACGCCCTCATTCACATCAGATTACTCGTCATACCATAAATATCCCCAAATGAGATGCTTTTTATCGTCCCGCATGACGTTAAACTACATTTCCAGAACTACGTATGGCTTGATTATCATCCTTATGAGATACGTAGGAACGCTCAGACGCCTCGTCTTGAGCCCAGCACCAAGCTTTTCTCTCCCACTAACCCCCTGGGAATAGTTTTCTTTGGAGGATCTTTGTATAGCAGGGAGTAGGCTTTCTTGGCCCCACTTATGCAACCATGCTCACACAAGGATTGTAAGGGTCGCACCATGTGCCCACTCCCGTTCTTCTATCCTCCCACGTCCTCACCGCATGACGCTAAACTGCATGGACTTCAAGAACTACATATGGCTTGATTCTCATCCTTATGAGATACGTAGGAATGCCCGGACATTTCGTCCGTTGGCCCACCCCAAAAGCCAAAATCTTCCCCTCGAGTCAAGACATGGCCGGGTGCACACTTTTTCCCCAACTCACATCGAGAAAGCCTCGACCCGGCTGCACATCCCCCCCTGGAGGTGTTTTCCCCTTTCGTGGATGGATACAACTATGCTTCACCCACTCCTTGACTGGGATTCCATCATTTTTCACAAATGGAGGGACCCCCAAGAACGGCCTGGATATAATTCCCAAGGGCTCTCCTACCGATACGAGCCAATGCCCCCGAGGGTTTTCAAGCAACTAGCCGATACAAGTCCCGCGTTGCGAATTTGTTCAGCGGTCGACGCTCATTTGTTGCTCCCATAACGGGTCACCATAGGAACGATGTGTTTCGAACATGGTCAACAGTGTCCTGGATCTTCGAGTCCACCCCGAGATGTCCCAGACATCGAGTGCAGTGATTCATTCTGCCCCATCCCGAGGTGACGAACTTCCCCCAGGTGGTGCTAGCGATCGGGCCCACGACTCTGATTCCTCATAGGGGTGTATGGTGTGATGTGGGACTATGTCCTCATTCACGTCGGGATCATGTACCATGTCGTATTCCCTCCCTTTACGAGGCCCAACCTCAGGCCCCTTGGCATCCTCAGGTCCCCGAACCTCGTCCTCATGTAAAACGTTATACTGCAAACCAGTCAGGCCTTCCTGACTGATGCTTAACCATCAGGCCCCTTGGCCTTTCCGGGCCACGGCCCAGGATTCCTCATCGGGGTGTACGGTGTGATGTGGGACTATGTCCTCATTCACGTCGGGATCTTGTACCATGCCGTACGCCCTCCCTTTATGAGGCCCAGCCTCAGGCCCCTTGGCCTCCTCGGGTCCCCGACCCTCGTCCTCATTGCAAGACGTTAAACTACAAGTAGGTCAGGCCTTCCTGACCAATGCCTAACCATCAGGCCCCTTGGCCTTTCTGGATCACAACCGAGGTCCTCTCTTATAGGAGTGTACTGTGTGGTGTGGGACTACGTCCTCATTCACGCCGGCTTCTTCGCCATACCGCACATTTCCCTTGTTTAGGGGTATATTTCTCCCCTTCTCGTCCAGTATGACGTTAAACTACATATAGAGAACTACGTGTGGCTTGATTCCCATCCTAATGGGATACGTAGGACCACCTGAATGTTTATGATTCGGGTCCAGCCCCATCTCTCAGGAATCCTCATCCCATCTTGGCCCCTTGGCCTATCCTTCCTCCATGAGAGGATTATATGGTGTGGTGTGGGATTATGTCCTCATTCACGATGGTCTCGTAATGACCACGCCATGTACCTCTCCCTACTAACCTGTTTTGCCGATCCCTTTTCGGCAGTTCACCAATGTGCCTAAGAGTACTCTAGTTTATTACCTGGAACGTGAAGCTCTACTTGGACACGTCCGCACCCGCTTTACAGGCTTTGTGTATCCCTGCATCAGGGATTTCGGCATCTTTCACGCCCGGAGGGACCCCCAAGAATGGCCTGGATACAAAAGCCCAAGGGCTCTCATACCGTTATGGGCCAATGCCCCCGAGGGTTTCGGGAAGCAAATCGATAAAATCCGGTGTTGCGAATATGGTCAGCGGTCGATGCTCGTTTTTTGTTCCCAACTCAGGATAACACGATACGGACGCTATGTTTCCACCATGGTTTACAGTTTTCCTCTATCGCCACGCCAACCCATTAAGCCCAAAATGTCGGGTACACGATTCACACCCTTCATCACTTCATCATGTCCAAGAAGAGTCTAGGAACTCTTGGTAAATTTCCTCTGTGCACGTCTGCGCGTTGGGGGAACAAGCTACATCAATAGTGTCCTTCAGAACTCTCTGCTGACTCCCCTTTGATGGACACCCCAAGTATTGCGATGAGGATACCCCCCTTGTTTCCCACACCGAGTTTATCTCACGTGGGCTTAGGGATTGGGTTGACACCTGTGCTTACTCAGGGAGTTGTCACCCTCCACGGTCTGAGCTCTAAGACCATAAACTATTATTCTCATCTGGAACTACATTCAGTGTGATTCCTATCTCGATAGGATACGTAGGAATGCCCAGACCACTTGTCTTTGGGTCCAGCTTGAGTTTAGCAAGTTCACCTATCTGGTCCTGCCATTGGGACCCCGACCACGGGACCGCGTGGCGTAGTGTAGGACTACGTCCTCATTCACGTCGGGCTTGCAATAGCTGCACCACGCGCACCCCGTCCTGAGAGTTTTCCCTCCTATTCCTTGTCCCGCATGACATTAAAAGGCACCCTTCAGAACTACATGTGGCTTGATTCCCTTCCTCATGGGATACGTAGGACCACATGAATGTCTAGGATTCGGGTCCATCCCCACCTCTCAGTGATCTCCTGATCTCCTCTTCACCTAGGCCACTTGGTCTGTCCCTCTCCAAGAGGAGGATATATAGGCATGATACAAGGTTTTGGGCACCGTGCCCCCCTTCCCCCAGGAATCTGCCATCCCTCGATCACCCTCAAAGTTGAGTCCCTTGACTCCTTGTAGCTATCAACCTATGTGTTAAGAGTACTCTGGTCTAGGACTAAGAGTGTCATATTCAACTTGATCAAGTTCCACCCACTTGTCGAGCTTCGTGTCCCCCCCCCCATTCGGGCTTCCATCACCTTTCACACCCAGAGGGACCCCCAAGAACGTCCTGGATACAACGCCCAAGGGCTCTCCTACCGTTACGGGCCAACGCCCCCAAGGGTTTTGGACAACAAATCTATAAAATCCTGCATTGCGAATACGGTCAGCTGTCGATGCTCATTTGTTTGTCCCCATTTCAGGCTAACGCGACAGGATGCTGTGTTGCGAACTTGGTCAGCAGTAATCCTCTATCGTCACGTCAGCCCCTTCAGTCCTCGAATGTTGGTTGCATGATTCACATCATTTTCCAACCCATCATGTCCAGGTGGAATCTCGACACTTTTGGCGTTGTCCCTCAGTGCTCCTTTTCATGCCAGCGGCAAAGCTGCAATATGGTGTCCTTCGGGGCTCCCATGGTCCGAGCTCTACGACCATAAACTAAGATCTATTCGGGACTACGTTCAACATGATTCCCATCCTCATGGGATACGTAGGACCGCCCAGACGCCCTGTCTCCGGGTACAACCCATTCAGGAAGCCAGTCTCTCCCCCTGTTTCACCTCTATATAGGCCCCTCGGCCTAAGGTTTCCCTCTCCGAATAGCGTACAATCGATGTGGGATCAAGTCTCCGTCAATTGTGTTTTATAACACTATGCACATTTCCCACCTAGCATCGTCTTTGCTACGTCTGCACTGCATGACGATAAAATGCATGCTTGGTCCTATCATATGACCCTAAACTGTGACATTATCGTCCTGGCCGCACGACGAAAATCTGCACCGCATTGTGGTAACCTTGTTGTAGAGGACATCACGTTGGGTATTGGCTACATGCCATACCATTTTTCTACGCCCATCGCGGCTTGATCTTTGTGGTGACATCACAACCTACTATTCTAGGCCTGTCTCTTCACAAAAAAAAACCATTCACCATAAAGAACAAACAAGATACATCAAATTCTGCTTCTTTTAGTGCAAGGGCCACGCCCGAACTCCCCTTTTCCCATGACACTGGTATCCTACCGTGTCACCCTCCAGAACTATGTATGGATTGATTCTCATCCTTTTGAGATACGTAGGAGCGCCCGGGCACTCCCCGCGGGCCCAGCCTAACCTTTGTGTTCGGTCCCTCGACCCGAACATTTCCCCAGAGAACGCATGGTGAGTAGGGCTTAGGTCCTCCTTCACGTCGGGTCTTTTACGCCATGTGTCCCCTGTTCCCTTTACCCATTTATGGTCAAAGGCACCCTTCATAACTACGTATGGCTTGATTTTCATCCTCATGAGATACGTAGGAGCGCCCGGGCACTTCCCCACGGGCCCAGCCTAACATTCACATCCGGTCCCTTGACCAAAACCCTTTCCCAAGGAGGTTGCGCAGTGTGATATGGGGTCGTGCCCTCATTCACGTCGGGTTGTTCACCGCACCGTACACACCTCCTATTCCCATTCACGCCAGGTGTTTGAGTTACTCCACCATGTGCTTCTTATGTTTCTTCTCACCCATGGTCCGAATTCTACGACCCTAAACTAAGATCCCCCCAAGGGAAAAGAATCTGCTCCCTCTCTCTAATACGTTTCGTTGCCGTATTCAGATGTGTTTTGACAAAGAGCCCGAAGTGTGGAATTTTCACAAGGAATTTCCCCTCATCCCATGACCAAGCTTCGTGAGCTCGCTATTTGGATCCTCATCCTCTTCCACATCCAAAAGTACACCCAGACGACATGGAAACTAGGCTTAAGGGCTCTCCATGAATGATGGACCTAAGGGCCCTTCAATCGTTTCGGGCCAACGTCCCTACAGATATTGGACAACAAATCGATAAAATCCCGCGTTGCGAATACGGTCAGCGGTCGATGCTCATTTGTCTGTCCCCATTCTAGGCTAACGCGACAGGATGATGTGTTGCGAATATGGTCAGTAGTTACCCTCCGTCATCACACCGCCATCATCATGATCTGAATATCGAGCTCCATGATTCACACATTTCCACTTCCCCATGTTCAAGTGGAATTCCATCATACTCGGCTCTTTCCCTTCACGCATCTAGGGGCGCCACAAGATCATGTTAGTGTCACTGGGCCGGGATTCACCGAGCGTCCCTTTTCCCTAACCTGCCCCTTTCTGTGTCGGGAAATTCCCACCACTACTGCTTGTTTCCCACACCGAGCACGACTCACGTGGGCTTAGTAGTTTTGGTAGGATGTGTACCAACACGGTCGGGCTGCTCATCGACCTTCATGACGTTAAAATGCGTTTCCAGAACTACGTATGGCTTAATTCCCATCCTCATGTGGTACGTAGGAATGCCCGGCCACTGTGCTTCGGGCCCACCCCAATACTCACTCTTGGTCCCTCAACCTGAAGAGTTTCCTCCAGGGGTATGTGGTGTGATTTGGACTCCAAGTCCACGTTCACGTCGGTTTTATATCTTCCGTGTCACACACTTCCCTTTTATTCCACATCCTATCGTATGACGTTAAACTACTGGAGTCTATGTGTCCTCAACGCATGACAATAAACTGCGGTTCTACCCTGAACAAGTTCAGGATGCCCCAATATCCCACAGGGAAGTGACAGATCCCCTGGCCAGAGAGGCCCTGTCCCAAAGAAGGAATGATCCATGATCAAACCGATGCGCCCATCTGGCGTACTCCCACAATGGTAGTGTAACTACCTAAGTGTTGGATTCTGTTCGGACAGACCATCACTCCATATTACATGCTTTGCGTGCCCCTTATTCGGACCCTCTTCCTCTTTCATGTCTGAAGGAACCCCCTAACGGCCTGTTCTCATGCCGCATCGGCTCACCTACCGTCCTGGGCCAACATTCCAGAAGACCGGTCATACCTGGAAGGACCCCCTAACAGTATGGATGTTTGAACTATGGTCCGCCTACTGTCCTGGGCCAACGTCCCGAAAGATTGATCGATGACAAATTGATAAAATCCCGCGTTGCGAATATGGTCAGCGGTCGATGCTCATTTGTTGTCCCCATTTCACGCTAACGCAGTAAGGGTACCGCTTCTCCTCCAAGGTTAACGGTTGTCCCTTATTGTCACGCCATCCCCACAGTGTTCCGAATCTTGGGTATCGTGATTCACATTTCCTATTTTCATCTGTTTGGACCGATTTCAGCGCCCCTGGCGTTGCCCCGTTCGTGCATAAGAGCACGTTGAAGAAACGGTAATTCGGCTATCCTGAAAGTTCCTTCTCCCATCAAGCCTCTCCCGTCTCTCAGAAATCCGGACTGGTAATCCGAACCTCGGACATCAGGCTCGACCCACGTGGGCTTGGGGAATTGTCGCCAAACATCCCACAAATATTGTAGGGATATAACAAGGCAATTCAAACAGTGGAAATCGTGCGCGCTACGGCATTCAAAACAAAAAAAAAACTTTTTGAAGCACAAAAGTACCATTGAAAGGTATATGGGTTTGTTATAATACTCTGGGGTTAACTTCCCCCATGGATGGGTTGACCCCGTCAAAAGAGCTTTGCAGCTCTGCCACCCGTTGACTTGTGGCATCCAAGGCTTGCTGCCACTGAATCAGCTCCCGCTCCTCCTCTGCAGCGGTGGGGCGCAATTCGTTAGTCCTAGCTTTGGCCCTCTCCACGCCAGCTTGAAAGATAGCCATCTCTACAGAGGTCTGCCTCACATGCTCTTCAGCCTCTGCCAGTTGGGCCTTCAACCATGAGACTAGCTCAGATTATGCGTCAAGAGAGGCTAAAAGCTCGTCTGCCCGGGTCTGCATCTGTTGAACCTCACCTTCAGCCTCCTGGAGCTTCTTAATGCTGGTCGCTTTCCTCTACTTCCATCCCACTCTGAGCCCAAGATCATGCTCCTAGATCTTCTCATCCATAAGATCTCGGATGAGTGTGTAAGGACGTTGGGCATCCACTCCCCCAGCGCACAGTTCGCGCAACCGCGAGCGAAGCCTATCGATTTCGGCCAGCCATTGTGCTTGGGGAGTGTCCTTGATAAAGAGCGCGATCATCTTCCACGACCGGCGGCGGACTATGCTACTGTCTTCCTCGTCGGAGGCCGTTTCGTCCCAGTCTGCGCGATTAGCAGGCTCGTACGTGGGATACCCCCGCAGAAAATCCTCGGCAGGATCAACATCCGGTGTTGAAACCAGTGCGACACCTGGCGCCGAAGCAGGTGCAACGGAACTGGGACCGACCGATTGATCCTCTTCCTCGGAGTCCACCTCAATATGTTCGGGTACGACCCTGCTGGTGGTCCCGCCAGTGACGATGTGTGTCACAGCTTGAGGAGATGGAGGGACTATTGCCACCATCACCGGCATGCGCCTAGGTGGGACGCCACCAGACATACCAACCAGTCTTGCTACAGCAGCCCACGCCAGTCGAAGAACTATACGACAATGAGGGACATAAACGTTAGTTGGCATGGTCTATATGTGACAACGAGGAGACCGGTGGAGGAGACTTACGGAGATCGACCTCCGATCACTGCTCTTGAGCCGGTACTGACGGGACCCCGAGGTGAGGCCCCCCATATACTGTTGGAAGGTCTGGAGATTCCAGAGGAGCCACCTCGGGCGCCCTCGTCCCACCAGACACAGAACTGGACGCAGCCATAAGCGCGGGTTCTGAAGGTCCCGCATCATCACCCACCAAGGAGCGAGAACAAGGCCTGCAAACAAGTTCCTCCGGCATGGCTCAAACATTGGTGAGAAGTCCACAGTGACCCAAGAACAGATCGTGAGGAGAGAAGTTCAGAGTGCTACCTCGAGTGCCTCCACGAAATCATCGGATTCTGAGACTCGGTCTCCGACCTCACCCTCCTCCAGCGGGCTCCCTCCTCCAGCCTCATCCTCCCGAGAGGAGTCCTCTGATTCTTCCGGCAGGGGGAAGCGCTCCCTCAGATCGACAACCGATAACTATGGGGGACCGTCTGATTCAACAGTACCCTCACGCGGTCTATCATTGGGTGAGGGACACAACTGGAGTGGACGTAGTCCTCCAGCACTTCCAGGTACTATTCTTCCTCCGCCGGATATGCCATGAATCCAGCCCAAACTCGGCCTATACCCGGTAATTCCACCCCGAGGCAATTCAGGTGGGCCCATATCTCAGATGGGATGAGGAATTTCCGGTTGACATCCCAAATTTCCCAAGCTTCCGGGAAGACGACATCCTCTGCCATGTCAATGTGACTCAGGTGCTTCCCCAGAGCCTGAGTGGATATCCTGCGAAATCCCCTTGGTGGCCGCCCCTCCGGATGACCCTGCTCTTCCGGAATCACCGGTACCACCGCTACTGCCACACCCTCGGCCGGTGCGGGTCTCGCCGCCATGGCAGCCCCGCTACCGCGAGTGGCCCTAGCTGCCCTCCGACCCCAACCTCGAGATAGAGGAGGCCCATCGTCACCAACCCGGATCGTTGGCTGCTTCAGCATCTCCCCTGGGTAAGCAGCCTCCCAACTAATGGCGTACTCTTTCACCAATCCGAAAGCGGCGGTGGATGGAGGCAATGCAATCCACATCTTTCCATCTTCCCATGTGAACATGAGTCATAGCTGCCTCATCACACACGGGTGCTCCTCGTGACGCACCTCCCAGTAGACCTACGGGGTCAGCCGCTGGAGACACCGGAACTGCCTCGCAAACCGATGCGGGGTGTACGGTTCCCAGAGCGACTCACGATCTATTCTTGCCACCAAAACTCCACCTCGGAAGGCCAGAAGTTAAGCTCGATGCTCTTCCGTTCCCCGTCAGTCATCAGTAAGCATCCCCGTCGGCAATGGGGAAGGGTTGGAAGTTAAACTCATCCTCCCTCCACACCCTATTCAGCACCATCGGAAGGGCCAGTTTGAACGGGAAGCTCCCGACCGCGTTCAGGATGGAGGGGCGGAAGTTCGATCCCGGCGGAGAAATGGGGTTTGGATACTAGTAAATCCCCCTGATATGTGTTGTGATCAACCCATACAGGAGGTGGAAGGGCCCGAATATCCTTGGCGGCTTTTTGCCCTCGCTAATATGCCGCAGCATTCTGTACAGTTTGGTGAGCATCGGAATCCCCAGATTGATCTGCTGCCCCATGGCCAACATCGACGCCATGATAAACGAGCTGGGCCGTACCCCCATGCTTGCATCTCTCTCCGGTAGGATCCAACCACAGATGAGAGCCGCGATGAACGCCGCCAGCCTGACTATCGGCTGTTGTTCAGTGCTGACACTGAAACCCCATGTCTTCCATTGGCTGTCCTCCAAGACCCGCCAATACGAGTGCCCCTTGCCCCGTTGGGCCTCCCTTGGACAAGTTCGAGGCCTCGGAGGGAACCCTCGATTCTCTGGGAAATTCAGGAAGCATTTGAACCATCTCCTAAAATGGACATCCCTCACTGCCTCCTTGTCCTCTCTGGGGACAAGTTCCATCAGCGCCGATGCCAGTCGCGGAATTTGCTCCGCATCCCCCCACACGCTGACAACGGGGAGGAATTCGTCATACATGGCCCCCAAGATTGGGACCCCATGAAATCTGGTGCACATCCCACAGGCTGATGCCCACCTCCCCATGATGCAGCTGGAAATTTTTGGTCCTAGATGACCATCTACTCAGCAACTCCGGCATTAGCTGCTTCGGTTGGTAAATGTGGAATTGGGAGGCCCATGCCGCCTCATACAACCCCACTCTCCTCAGCTCGGCCCCAAACTCCTCGCATGAGGCGCCTACCCAGTAGGCCCAGGCCCAGTCATCAGTAAAGTTGCCGCCCTGGCGCAGGTCCCACTCATCGGACCATCACTTCTACGAATCCTGCAAAGCCGCCTTCAGCATGGTACGGTAGAGGGGAGGGGAAGTCTCCGGTTGCAATAGATTCCCGTCAATGTCGTTCACATGGTTGTAGAGACGGTCTGCGGTAACGGGTGTGAAGTCCTCCCGCGCATGACCATCGGCCGCCCTGAACCATTGGTGCTGGCACCGTGTGCTCCTGAACCAGTAAGCTGGTTCATCCCTATTCGGCTCAGGGATAAAGACATCATCCCTCAGCCCGAAACCGTATAATGGCAGTTTCTTGCACAACAAATAATCTTTCTGACCCTCTGGGAGTAGATCTATCAAAATAAGTGTGGTCCGAGTGGCTCCGGATCATCTCCCCCAAGCCTGGACAGTTGGCCATCTCATCCCGGCGAGCAGCATCTGCAAGGACCCCCAATACGACCTCTTGATGGGCCATTTTAACTCTGGCCCTCAGAGAAGAATTTTTTCCGCTGGATCGCGAAGCTCGATCACGAAGACGAATCGCGAAGCCGGATCGTGAGTATCGGTCACGAGACCAAGCCGCGAAGTTTGGCCAAGGCCGACAAGCAGAGGTTCGTTGGCACAGACGCGGAGTCGGAGACCCGTGGTTCGCCGCGAAGCTCGATTCGCAGAGGGCTGTCACGGAGTACGCGGAGCATCGCGAAGTCGAGAGCACAAAAAGACAAGGAAAGCACGTAAAGACAAAACAGGTCGACCCCCCTATTTATAGACGGTGACCACGGAGCATCGGGGCGCGCCTCACCCGTGCGGAGCATCGCGGTGTGTCCGTATCTGTGGCCCCGGTCAGCACCGCGGGCCCCCTTCGCGAAGCCGCTTCGCGAACCGCCGGTAATTTTGGCGATTTTCCCTCAGACTTCGACCCTTCACCCTCCGCGGCTCCAAGCCTGAGGGGGGGCATTTTTTGGCGCCAAAATATTGCATGAAAGGAAGGGACGAAAAAGAAGGCTGGCATGCTGCATCGCGAAGCACCGCCGCGAAGCACCCTCACGAAGCTCCTGAGGCGGTAATCCTCCGCGAACGCATTTGACGTTCGTGAGCCGCCGCGAAGCTCCTGAGGCGGTAATCCTCCGCGAACGCATTTGACGTTCATGAGCCACCGTGAAGCTCCAGAGGTGGTAATCCTCCGCGGACGCATTTGACGTTCGCGAGCCGCTGCGAAGCTCCAGAGGCTGTAATGCTCCGCGTACGCATTTGACGTTCGCGAGCGCGCTGCGTTGCACCGAAGGCTGCACGCGAGTTCTGATTCGCAGCGCCCCTTCCCTATAAATACTAGACTCCCCCTGAGTCCCGTAGGATGGACAATCGGACCTTTCGGCTTCTCCTCTCCCGAATCGCGAAGCACGCTTTGCCCCAGGAATGATGAGCTCCGCGAGGTACCTCTACTTCGCAGGACTCCTCTGCATTGTCTCGTTTTGAGCCCCTCTTCTGAGAGGGATGCCCTTCACGAAGCTCAAGGGCATTCACGAAGGAAGGGGATTCCCAAGGGAACCCGGGTAGCCGCGGAGTGTTCATGCTTCACGAAACACCCAACCCATGCTAGTGATCCCCATGCTAAGGCAGGTTCGCTACACATCGCGAAGCACACTGCATCGCAGGACCCTGCTTCGCGAGGCACCCCTTCTTCGCGAGGCAGTGCTCCGCGAATACTGTTCCACTTCATTAAGCACCTTCCACTCACACCTATGCCCCATGCTATGGCCAAGGAACTCCACTTCGCGAAGCACACTCCTTTTCTTAGAAATTCCTCTTCCCGTGCGACCCTCCAGGTTTGCACGAATTTATTTCAAAGTCCCATGGAAAATACCACCCGTAGCATTGCTTCGCCTAATGCTTCTTCGCATTGGCACGCTAATGGCTATTGCTTCTTCGCATAGCCACACTAACATGGACCCCTCGATGGTTCGTTCCACACCCCCCTTTACCATGGCCTTACTGGTACCTTCCCTTCCCAAGGACTAGAAGGTACCAGTTATGTTAGTCCTAGGGGTGTGGAGTGAACCCACCTCATCCGAGCTGCAGGACGTTAAACTGCCGAGCACCACGTCCTCAACACATGACGTTAAACAGTGACCCAACCTCGTCTCCCTCACAAAGGGTCCCCCCAGCTCAAACATTCTTTACACCAATCATCTCTACGAGAATGGAATCACCCATTCACATGGGATGAGATCCTCCTTGTCGGAGTGGCATATGTTCGTAGGAGAAGGGCGACCCTAGTCCCCTGACGGATTGCTGCACCTCTACATCTCCGTACTTCCCCACTACCAAGGCCAGTGGAGGGCATGATAGGGAATGAGGCACCTCCCACCATTGGACCAAGGTCCATCTTTCCCGCGCTTTTTCGCACCATGGGCCTCCATCCTGGGATAAGTCCTAGCACCATGGGCCGCCTAACGCCTAAGCCCCTCTTCGCTTCTCACGGACGCATCCTTCGCGACGTGATCGTCAGGTCCTTGCAACATCTTGTTTCTCACACCGAGCATGACTCACGCGAGCTTAGAGTAAGCACTGACCCTGACCCCCATCTAGTGAACTACTAGGACTTTGATCCATGTCAAGGAATGGTACATAGGAAGCCTCTATGAGGTTCAAGCCCACCCGTCACCTATTCACGTCGAGTTTTTCCCCCATCCAGCATGATGTTAAACTGCACGTTTCGTCCCGCATGACGTTAAACTGCCTCCCCCTCTTGTCCCGCACGACGTTAAACTGCACACCCATCTGAACTACGAGGCCTTTGATCCATGTCAAGTCATGGTACGTAGGAAGCCTTCCAGAGGTTCAAGCCCACCACTCATTGGACCAAGGTCCATTTTCACGTCGGTCCACCGACAAAGCCCCATATGAACTACGAGGTCTTTGATCCATGTCAAGGCGTGGTACGTAGGAAGACTCCATGAGGTTCAAGCCCACCCATCATCCAATTCACGTCGGGTTCTATCAACGTCCAGCACGACGTTAAACTGCAATTCCAGTCCGACGGCATGCCGTTGTGACTAACCCGAACAATGTGATCTTTGATCCATGTCAAGGCATGGTACGTAGGAAGCCTCCATGAGGTTCATACCCACCATCTGGTCGTTCCGACATCATTCACGTCGGTTCACCCCCATCCCGCATGACGTTAAACTGCATTCCCCAATCCGAACTACGAGGACTTTGATCTGTGTCAAGGGATGGTACATAGGAAGCCTCCCTGAGGTTCAAGCCCAACAATCATTGGCCCAAACCGTCTCCTAGTCAGTGTGCCAGGCCCCCCATTTTCAAGACCATATCCCATTGGACCAAGGTCCCTCATTTACGTCGGTTCACCGACACCCAACACCCGTCGTTTATTCACGTCAGGGCTCACTTTCGTCCCGCATGACGTTAAACTGTATTCCATCAACCTCCTGAACTACGAGAACTTTGATCCATGTCAAGGTATGGTACGTAGGAAACCTTTCCAAGGTTCAAGCCCACCAGTAGTGGACCCACGGGTCTACTCTCACGTCGGTTCATTGATGAAACCCTTTGAACTACGAGGTCTTTGATCCATGTCAAGGCATGGTATGTAGGAAGTCTTCCAGAGGCTCATGCCCGCCACTCATCGGACCAAGGTCCACCCTCACGTCGGTACGCTGATGATGCCCATCGGACCAAGGTCCACCCTCACGTCGGTATACTGATGATGCCCATCGGACCATGGTCTACCCTCACGTCGATACGCTGACGATGCCCATCGGACCAAGGTCCACCTTCACATCGGTTTATCGACACCATCCCGAACTACGTGGACTTTGATTCCCTGCCACAGGGATACGTAGGAAGCCTTTTCAAGGCTCAATCCCAACTTCACCATCGCCCCCCTGCGATTATCCCATTTCATCCCCCTTCCACTTCATTCATCAACCTATCACCCGTCCTGATTCTCGCCTGGACCATCTTATCCCGGTGAGACCATGTCGGTATGCTCTTCTTCACAGCCGCCCACGGGCTGGCCACTGTATCTACATCCCTTCAAAGAAGGATCCCTCAATCCGATCTATCCTAGCTAATGCTCTAGTTTGGTTGATCTGTCTCCGCTAGACGTTAAACTCGCGGCATACCCTGTGTTAAACACGGGAAGCTGAGGAAAACCTCAGATATGCGTCCATCACATATAATTCCCCGCGTTCGATGTGGGATGCCTTGGGCTTACATGCCCTCGAGAAGCCTTGTGACCAAGGATAACAGACAGACATGCCAGGTACCCCAGCATCCAGACACGCTACTAATGCCTCAACGTGACTACTCCCCTGACTGAAGGTTGCTGCCCTGACTGGACACCTTGGAATGTCCTGACGGAAGCAGTGTAATTAACTGGCGTCCATGGAAACATGGCACTGGGAAGAGTTTCACGAACTACGTATTAAATCTATGAGGGAGACCCAGACTAGGTGACGAGTTCTGAGGAGGAATCCGCAGGAGGAAGAACCGACATCCCATCATCCCGTTTCGATCAAGGAGCAGACGTCCCTGAATAAGGGGCGAATGCCGCCCAACTTTGGAAAGCCGGAATGCGGGGCAACAAGAGCGCCGCGCATCCTCCTCCGCGGACGGAGCGGAACACGCGTGCGCGCCCCGGTGGAAATCATCGAAAACAGATGTATACCTACACATATATACAATTGCCTTGTCATAAAGCATTACAATTAAATATATTAGGATGTCTGATATAAGTAAATGCAAAATTAATAATTTTATTCACTCTAAATATTGTTTTTATTTTCCAGGAGGTTACTTAAATTATATTATCCGTGTGTATATTTTTTTCTAAAGTTATTGAATAAATGAATTTTGTTTTCATTTCTTTAACATAAAATAGTGATTCTGCATTATTTACTTAGGATAGATTTTGTTGTATATGATGCGTACTAATCCTATGATCTCAGCCATTATATTTTCCTCTACCTTGGATATAATGAATGATTGTATGAATAATATAATGGATATAATAATTTTTCTTATAATATGTATTTTAAATTTCCAATGTAATATGAGAATCATGTATATAACTGGTTCTCCATGTCTACAAACCTGATTAATACTTGGTGATGTAATTATATTTATATTATGTAAATATAATAAATTATACAGTAAATCTAGGATACAAGGTTTAGTGTTTCTACAATAGATTTAAATTTAAATATTTTTTATTCTTCCAAATTCATTCTCAAACCATATTCTAAATAATGAATGACATGTAAAAAAAATTATCGAATGAAACAATAATTATCTACATTATTTTAAAATTAATTATAATTAAATATATCAATTAATGATAATATTGAAAAAAGAAAATAATAATAATAATAATATATAGAAAATGTGTATAGTGAAAATCCCTCAAGAATATCCATTATTTAATTAATAATGATTCTGAGAAATTACCTAGGTAATAAAATGATATTGTCATTGACATACTAAATAGAATATATCTTCTTGTATTATCATAATTTCTTACTCATCCAATATATGATTAGTTCTTATATGTTAACCAGGGTACTATCCCAATCCGAGTTACATCCAATACTAGGGGTCATAGAATTAGTGTGGCATAAATTGAATACCTTCATTACTTACTCAAGTTACCATGGAATTTCATATATAGAGTGGAAAAATAAATAATAATCAATGTAAGTAAAATAATTAAAAAAGACAAAATCTCATATCACCTACAATAGCCTCAAAATAATATACCATTTTAGAAAAATTAATTATCACATAATTAAAATAAACAAGCATTATTTAAAAGAAGAAAAAGTAGGTATAATAAAAAATAAAATGGTGCACATAATTAATGATTTATAATATTAAAGAAATTAATTTTTCTAAAAATTCATCTTTTATTTTCATAAATTGCATAAAATGATGCCAATTTGGAATCATACATTTAAAAAAAATCAATAATACCCAAAAACATAAAACACTATGTTCCTCTTTAACAAGTCACATAAAAACCAAAAATACCATTTTATGGAAAAAATGTAAAATGTGGGTTACCTCCATTAGAAATGAAAAAAGGGGTAAAAAATATCATTTATCATAAATACCATTCTTATAGAGCCTCATAAAATTTTTCATAAAAACTATACTTGTATAAATTTTTATTTTACAATAAAAACAAGAAATTACATTAAATAATACATTCTCTAAAAATAAAAACATGGAAACATTTAAAATAACATCATTGATATTATTTATAAATATAAATTTATTATAAGTTTATTTTAGATAATCCATGAATTTTATGTCATGTGAAATATGAAAATCACATAGAAACGCACACCTTAATCTAGTGGAAACCACACAACATCAAAATAAATTTACAAACTAAGTAATGAAAAGATATTTAAAATCCTTCAACAGCAAAATTAAATTGATATATCCAATACTAAGATATAAAATTTTCCAAAAATATTATTAGGGTTTCTCAAAGAAAAGGATCCAAGGTGATTTGATGATGGCAAAAGAGAAAATAAAAAAGTAAGGATTTAAAAATGGCTTGTAATCTGAGAAGGAGACCATGGTATAGAGGATAAAATATAAGTTACTATTTGTTGCCCCCATAAACATATTAGTAATGATAGAGAACTGAAAATAGTTCTAAATATTTTAAAAAAAGTAATGAGTTGGATCCCATAGTTTTTTGGGGGTGTCATAAGAACACAATTATTGGTATTAAATTCAATGATTTATATGGGTCAGATTACTTGGATAGTGTACCATGTATTTCTTTGTCTAAGTAAATAAACACACAAACATCATACGGCACATGGTTTACATTAATTAAACAAGTGGATGTTAATTGTTGCTATAAATGGAAGATATCCAGAGGGGAATAACTATTCATGAAGTTTATATATTTCTTCTTTTAGTTTTTTAATTTACATTTTTAATAGTTTTTATTTAATTACCCTTCAATTAAAACCTATCTATATTATCATAGAGGGAAAAATATATTTTCATGTTCAATATATATGAAATATTTAGTTTATTTCCTATAATTTTAAATAATTTAATTATTTATATATGATTTTAACTCTTGGTTATTTTAGTGTGAATGTTTAAAAGTTGGATGTGGTGATTACCCCTCTTCCTATGCACACAAATTCATTTATTCTAATTAATTTAAATGATCTTACATTAACACAGATTAGCATCATGTTATAGCGAAGGATAGAATTTTGGGGAGTGTGTACGTTCATGAGCAATGTGATGTGGTGAAATATCGTGGAATTTCTAGTAGAGTTTAGTTGGTAAGATTAAATATATTTGATCATGGTGTATGTAACACCACAATCTTCCATGATACTCTTCTCTTTGAATAATACCGTAGCATGTATCATATGCAACTTCGAGTTCTAACACACACCACAACCAATTAAACTAGCCGTTATGAATAGTAATACCAACTTTTTGAAATTTTATACATTTTATCATTCAAAATGGACTTCATTTTTGGATTCAGAATATCGATATTAGATTAGGGTGAACTTTTGGTACTTTTCTAATAACCTTCATATTTTTTTGAATAGTGAAAATTACTAAATTATAATTAAAAAATACTTTTTTAGTCGAAATAATTAATAGAGATAAATAATGAATTTGAGTTGTTTTAAATTATATTTAGAATATATTTTTACAATTTAATCAAATTTTGGTCATTGGACATAATTTCACATTTAAACCGGACATAAACAAGTGTCAATCTTTTGATAGTTATTGTTTCTTAAAAACACGCATTTTGTTTTATCAGCGGGAATTAATTTTAAATTAATAAATAAAACTTTTATGATTTGAATTTTTTAAAATAGGATTCATTATTGAATTCAGAATATCATGATTAGATTATGGTAAATTTTTGGTATTTTTTCTGAAAACATTTAATTTTTGATGAATAGTAAAAACCACTAACTTATAGTTTAAAACCGAATTTTTATTTAAATAATTATTTATTTTATTTTAATTATTTAATGACAAAATAGAGACATAATACCCATATAAGTTCTATATAATTCATTGTATTTGTTTTATAATAATTTTAAATATATAAAAATATTATTGAACTTTTAACCGTATTTTACCCACCTCCTGGGAGCTTTTGCAATTTCACATAAAACATAATTTTACCATTTCTGTGAGATTAATTTTGAAAATCCGAGAGACACTATTAATATAAAGGAGTAAATTGTGGTTCATTGAGAGGAAAGTAGTTTTTGGTGAATAGAAATCTTTTACTTTTATTTACCACGGTTAAAAGTAAATACCGTAATTAAGTGTAAAAATGATATTAATATTACCCTCACACATGTCCTAATTCTATTGGACAAGTTTATTTTTACCAAAAACCACATTAGGAAGAAAATATTATCATTTAGGTCCACTTGGATTAGATTAGGACATTTATTATTATTTAATTCAAAGAAGAGTTAAAACAGTTAAAATAAAATTTTAATAACAAATGTTTTTTTAATAAAGTGTTCTGCATTAGATAAATTCTATTATAAATATTCATTATAAATCTAAAAATATTTTCTACATCATGGTATATTATTTATAATTTTTATACATTATATAAATAAATTTATTTTTGACACAATGATGATGCATTAATTACTTTATTGATGAATGAATCGAATAAATGGTATTATAAATATTAAAATAATTATAATTTCAGGGTTTTTATGACATACACGAATTTTATAGCTGAATATTACATGTTATGAATGATTAAATGTATTTTTTTTGAATTAATCATGTTTTTATTATTTTAGCAAAAAACAAATACAAAATAGTGTCAAAATAAAAAAAATAGTTTTTAAAACAAATATTATATTATTAATTGATATATCGGTCCTAAAAATCTAAGGTTCGGCCCAAATAATTATATAATAATATATATGACATTAATTAACCAATTTGGGTACTATTGGGAGTATATAGTATATGTATTAACCATATAGTGTAAGAATACAAGAAGACAAGGTAAAAGCTAAATTATTTAACGTAGAGTTAAATCTAAATGATAAGATTAAAATGGTAACTTAAACATGTCTAAAACTTATTGGTTGAGTTTTTTAAGAACAATACCCACCTTAGAATTTACATAATCAACTTTGGATCCATTATAAACCGAATATAAATTTATTATAAAATAATATTTTATATTTTTCCTAAGGTGACCCTTACCCCTCTTATAAAAGGGAACTCCTCCTTTTCTCTAATTCACACCATCTATGCCATTTGGATCGGCCAAACCCAAACCAAATGAACTATAAAATACCCTATATTCATCCTAGAGGCCTTATTTTGATCAGAAATCCATTTTATGGACCCCTTTTGATCAAATAAAAAGGAAGAACCCGAAGAAGAGGTAATGATTTCACCACCCTCTTTCAAGTTCCTTTCATCTTCCACTTCCTTTTTCTTTGTTGTTTACATTCTAAAATAATAACACCAATATATTATATATTATGTGATGTTATTATGATTATGGTACAACCAAATTAATTATTCTATAAACCATTTTAATGACATGTCACCATATGTGCGTACGTACAGCTTGTCGTCTCCACGTCGTGGTGTAATAGTTATTCAATACATTATTATTTGTATGGGTATAATAATGATGTTTATTTGATGTAAATAATAAATATAAAATGGTAAGGATTCAGTATATATTATATACCATACAATTATATATTATATTAAAATCAAAATAATGATATTTTCGCTCATTCGAACGTACGGATTACCGTCTCCACGACACGATGAGATTTATTTCCAAGTTCACCATTCATCGACGATTATAAAAATATATATTACTAATAAGAATGTAAAATATGACATAATAATTCTACTAGAGATATATATATTTATATATATGTGTGTTTATGTACTTACATATATCTTATTCACTTACTTCTGTTCAACACTATATGAAAACGGAAACAGCGTTTATGCGTACGTACGGACTACCATCTCCACAAACGTTGTTTTCCATTTAATATATAATTGTATTATAATTATTTTATATTCTAAATATATATGATAAATAAATAATATTTTATATTATTGAATTATTTAAATCATGATCCAAGTGATACAATCTAGAGTGAAAAGTTAAAACATGTACGATAAAGAAAGCGATTATTACCCGAAATATTAATATAACATGGAAATTATTATTAAATGGCATTATACAGTCATAAATGAATAATGTATGATATAATAAATATTAATTTGGTTATGGTATAATTTAACAACATACTATAGTCTCCATACAAGTGGCTAAACGTACCTTCGACAAAAGGAAAGTTCAAGGTAAGGGGTTATCATCTGACTCCTTATTCCCATGAGATTCATGCCATTTTTCCACTATTACCTTTTCTGTGGTGTATGTACTACCCATAATAATATTTTTTCTATAATAAAAATTAATTTATGTGTATTTGCATATTCATTGTATGATAAATATTTAATGGGATGTATGTTTCGTAAGTTACCAAATTGGTACGTGTTTATTTCACAATCTCTTCATTATCAGAGGTTGTTTATACATAATTATCTACTGGGACCTCCTTATCATCAACATCCATATTTCTTAAAAATGTATTTCAAAACATTATTACTATTTTAAAAAATATGGGTTAAAGTAATGTATACCCTTGTTTTACTTTTTATAAGAAGTTTATAAAGGAATATTTAAGTTATTTTCCAAACAAGGACCATTTTAACCTTTTCAACAAATTATGGTAAGACTGTATTTTTTTAACTTATAAGGCAGGTGTGGATATTTCCCACCGTTGTAAAATATATGAATATTCCCTTAAAATATTATAATAATATTTTCTTAGTAAATGTTTTCTTTTAAAATTATTTGAATTTTAAATGTTTTAATGATTTATCTTTCAATATATTTTTAATTAATGTCCATGTTTTAAAATGATTTAAAGGATTTATTTATATGGACATGAATGCTTTTAAATGATATTTCTTTTCAAAAGATTGAAATTTGTATGGGAATCATTTATTCAAAAATATCTTTTAAATTATTTCCTTTATAAATGTGTGACTTTTCAATTATTTCAAAAAAAGAGATATTTCTCTCAAATAGTTTTCATTTCATCTATGTCAACATCGTTTGATAGATTTTTTGCTTATTTGAAGTTGATTTATTATGATTCAAAACATCCATATTGTATCGAAGGTTTTGTTATAAGTTTGACTATGGATGTGTTATTTTTATACCATTCTTGGTTTATGGAGAAAGTATTGACATTTCATATGTTAGTTTTAATACGAATGTTTATGTTATGTTTAAACCTATTCATATGTGGAATGCATTGGACTTAGTAAGTGATGGGTGGAGCCTGCTATAGGTCCTTGATGCATCAGTAGGTCTCATGAGACAAACTAGTGTCTTGGCACAAGGCCTTGAAATAATCTTATTTATAGTCTTGGCATGGGGCCATGGCTATGTGGTTATGATAGTCTGGAATTATACATTCCATCATTATTAAAGTGGTTTTTGATATTGCATGTGGTTATTCGACTAGTAGAATATCCATGGGAATAAGTAAATAGAATTATTTTATTTTATATTATCCATATTATGCTGAAGATCATGTTTAAAAGGCTTTTGTTTTAGTTATACATTGCCTTAAATGTTTATGTTTATTTATGAAAGTTTTCTGCTATATTGTTATCCTTACTGAGCATCTGAGCTCACCCCTTTCAATGTTTTATTTTTTATAGGATGTGAAAAAGTAATTTATGAATGACCTGTATGGATAGTATGAGGGGATATGAAGACACTATGTTATAGTAGTAGTTTTTACTTTATGATAGAATGTAAACATTAGGAATGTATCTAGTGATTCCAAGGCTACTAAACTATTCGGTCTTTCGAGACATGATCTTTTGTGATCGTGCCAATGTTATGTAATAATGCACCGACTCTGGGTAACTGGGATCGGGGAATTACATTTGGTATCAAAGGATGTTTAGCAATAACCTTAGAAGCTAGATTTAGATAAACTCTGATTAGAGCACATAGACCTAAGATGGACTTTGAGGGTTAGTTTAGAAGAACTTCCTAGTATTTTGGTATTGTAGAGATTTTGTGTGTTTCCAAGAAATACATCCCTGTCTGGATATGTGCAGGTAGAGGCGGCTCAGGAACAGATGCACATTGGTGTAAAACCCAAAAACACTGCTTTGAGCTAGACTCTTAAGAGAACTGGTGCATGACAACGGGCCTTGCTGCACTCTTGGTTAAAACACTCCCGGAGGATATGCTTAGGATAATTGTCATTTTCGTTACAAACCATTATAAAGGATTTATGAGTATATGCATCCTAAAAGAATAGATTTTTATGAATATGGATTATATTCATTAACTGTTTAATTTATTTTACATGTTTTACATGTTTGGGATTAAGAATTTTTATTCATAAACTAATCTAGTGTATGTCATTGTTTATAAATGGCACCCAGTAGACTGAATGAGAACTCCAGCAATAGGCATGATCCAAAGTGTAAGAAGGATCATATCATTCATTTTCTTAAGCCATAATTTTGAAAGGAAATATTCTACCATGTATTATCATCATATGAAGAAATAGTTTCATGTGTTTATAAGATAAGTAATGAATTCTCAGAGTCCAATGGATTTGAAGGGAAGACAGAGAAGAAAAGGATGGTAGAGAGAAGGACAGATAAATAGAAGAAGGTAAAGAAGGATTTTACCATTTTTTATAACTATGGAAAGAATCAACATGGAAAAACTTGAATGGAATGGGAGTATGTTATAATTGTGGAGAAAAAGAACACCAAGTACTTGACTGCAAGTGTATGAAAATGGTTTCAAATGTACAATGCTTCATCTACAAGGAGTTTGGACACTACACGAACCAATGTCCCAGTCATCAGACCATGACAAAAATGATGTTATTGGATAATAATCATGTTATGATACTACCACAAATGAAGAGGGATGGCTTCTGTTCTTATGTTGATATTTTGTAATTATTTAATTCAAGTGTTGTATCAATGATGCTCTGTAAATAAATAAGGATTGTACTACAGTAATATTTCATTATGGATTTGATTTGTTATGGTAATAAGAAAAGTTACTTTATAACGAGTTAAATTTTTTGAAAATTACATGGTTGAAGGAAAGAAAATCCTTAATATGGTCCTAATATTGAGGTACTAATTTTGGAATAAGATAAGGTTAATTTGGGAAAATTATGTTGGATATTCTTAAATACCTTGAAACTGATTAATGATTTTTAATCGTTGGAGTTTTCAAATTTTTGTATTCAAGTAGTGTATCCATTATTTTATAACGAATAAGGGAGCATGAATGTAATCAATAAGGTTTTATGGTAACTAGAGATGTTACCATGTTTTAAAATAATTCATGGTGAAGTTGTTCACAGGTTATTACTTGGAAAAAAGTTTCTTCATTGTGTTTAACTTCCTTATAAATTTTCGATGGTGAGTTTGGATAGTAGTATTTTGGATAAGTCTAAAGGTTGGAATGGATTAAGTTTGAAAGGTTATTTTTGGATTTTTATAAAAGGACAACACACAGACCGTGTGACAACTCGTCGCGTCAGACAAAGCTGCGGGAATCGAACCCACAACCATAGTACGATTGGGATTTATCGCCTACCACTGGACTACATGAAGTCTGTGGATTGTATAATGTAGTTTCTTTTTTAAATGGGTCTAATATGTGTATTATACATTCAATATATTTGGAACCCTATACGAATAGGATAAATAGAGTATTTTTGAGTTGTATTATGTTTTGTAGTGAAAGATGAGTTTGTGGTAGAAATTTATTAATGGATAAAACTCTAATTATAATGTAAGTATATATCCTTATGATCTTAGACAATCTCATAAATAAATTCCTCAAAATTAAGAAAAGGAACTTTGAAAAACAATGTTGTCCTAGATGGTACCTTAGATCATCATAAATTTATGGCTTTAGGGTTATTGGCCTTTTTATAGCCATGTTCTCTACCACTCTCCATCATATATTGATGGTTAGATTTCTCTTCCATATCCATATTATCCTACATGGAACCCTAGTATGTGTTATTTTTGGTAACCGTCATACTTACCACACTTTATTTTAAATAGAGGCCTTGTTAATCCATTTTTCGATGTGGGATTTCAACTAAAATATTTTGAAATGTCAACACCAAGTTTCCAATACCGAGCATAAATTTAGAGGATGCAATTTTTTGAAGTAGGGGATAATGTAACACCCCAAGATTCCACGGTATGCTTCTCTTTGGATAATACAGTATCGTGTGTTGTACACAACTTCGAGTTCTTACACACACCACAACCAATCAAACTAGCCATTATAAATCGTAATACCCACTTTTTTAAATTTTATACATTTTAACTTTCAAAATGGACTTCATTTTTGGATTCGGTATATCGAAATTCTTTTGGGGTGAATTTTTTGTACTTTTCTGATAACTTTCATATTTTGATGAATACTGAAAAATAGTAAATTTTAATTAAAAACATATTTTTTAATCGATATAATTAATAGTAATAAATTATGAATTTGAGTGGTTTTAAATTATATTTAGAATATATGTTTACAATTTAATCAAATTTTGGTCATTGGACATAATTTCACATTTAAACCGGACATAAACAAGTGTCAATCTTTTGATAGTTATTATTTCATAAAAACACACTTTTTGTTTTGACAACGAGAATTATTTTTAAATTAATAAATGAAAATTCTATGTTTTGAATTTGGTAATATATAAATTATTATTTAATTCATAATATCAAAATTATCTTACGTTAAATTGTTGGTAATTTTCTGAAAACATTTAATTTTTGACGAATAGTAAAAAAACATCGACTTATAGTTTAAAACTGAATTTTTATTTAAATAATTATTTATTTTTTTATAATTATTTAATGTCAAAATAGATTCATAATACCTATACAAGTTAAATGTAATTCATTGTAGTTTGTTTATAATAATTTTAGATATATAATAATTTTATTGAACTTTTCACCGTTTTTTACCCACCTCATAGGAGCTTTTGCAAATTTCCATAAATATTAATTTTACCTCTTCTCTGAGCTGAATATAAAAAATCCAAGAGATTCGGTTAATATGAAGGTTAAAAATGTGGTTCAATGAGGTGAAAATATTTTTTGGTGAATAGTAACTTTTTACTTTTATTTACCACAGTTAAAAGTAAATAGGGTAATAAAGGGTAAAATGATATTAATATTACCATCACACATGTCCTAAGTCTATTGGAAAAGTTTATCTCGACAAAAAACAACCTTAGAAATAAAATATTATCATTTAGGTCCACTTGGGTTAAATTAGGACATTTATTATTATTTAATTCAAAGATGAGTTAAAAGAGGTAAAATCAAAGTTTAATAACTAAAACATTTATAATATAGGGGTTTTCATAAGATAATTTTGATTATAAATATTAATTAGAAAGATAAAAATATTTTCTACATATTTTTATTTTATTTATAATTTTTAGACATTATATAAATAAATTTATTTATGATACAATGATGAGGCCGTAATTACGTTATTCATGAAAGAATCAAATAAATGGTATTATAAATATTCAAATAAATATAATTTCAAAGTTTTTATGACATCCACGATTTTTATAGGTAAATATGACATGTTAAAATTGAATCAATGAATTTTTTTTGAATTAATCAAGTTTTTATTATTTTATCAAAAAACAAATACCAAATAGTGTCAAAATTGACATAAAATAGTTTTTAAAACAAATATTATATTATTAATTGGTATAATGGTCCAGAAAATCTAAGGATCGGCCAAAAGACATATATAATAATACAAATGACATTAATGAACCAATTGGGGTTAGATTGGCAGTATATAGTATGTTATCAATCACATATTGTATGAATACAAGAAGAAACGGTAAAAGTTAAATTATTTAACTTAGAGTTATATCTAAATGATAAGGTTACAATGTTAAACTAAACAAGTCTAAAACCTATTGGGTGTGTTTTTTTGACCTATTCCCAACTTTTAATTTAAATAATAAACTTTGGTGCCATTAGAAAACGAATATGAATTTATTATAAAATAATATTTTATGTTTTTCATAAGGTGCCCCTCACCCCTCTTACAAAAGGGCACTCCCCTTTCTCTCTAATTAACACACTCTAAGAATTTTGGCTCAGACAACCCCTGAGAAAATACCCTCTAGAATATCCTCCCTTCATCCTAGAGGTCGTAGTTTTATCAGAAATCCAACCTATAAATCCCTTTTGATCAAATCAAAAGGAAGAACCCGAAGAAGAGGTAATGATGTCACCACCCTCTTTCAAGTTCCTTTCCTCTTCCACTTCCTTTTTCTTTGTTGTTTCTATTCTAAAATAATAACTCTAGTATATTCTATATACTGTGATGTTATTATAATTATTGTATAACCACATTCATTAATATAGCGACCCATACTTTATATACATGTTTAATACTTCAAAATTGAATCATACTTATTACAACATATAAAAAACCATGAATGGACCGTATAGGTATAGTGTCATTAGAAACTGAGAAACATAAACAACTGGTTCATAAAGAATCTACATTGTCTCCCATTTATTTCATCATATCTATACTCCCTTTTCGGAATATCTTACTTAATAACCATCTACCCGACCTGGGGAAAGAAAACATACAAAAGGGTGAGCTCAAATGCTCAGTAAGGGTAAAAAAAAGAAATATCAATCACATCAAATTCATAAGAACATAACATTTTGGAAATCTTACTCTACAAAAGAGATCATAACTTCATAACATGGGATAAATAATGGCAGTGAAATGTAATCCCAATAATCATAACTTAAAACATGATACATTGTTGCATTCACACATAATCATAGAGAATCCTTTCTTATTAGTCAAAATCATTGCCAAGACTATCTTAGTGGAAAAATTCCATTTCTGAACCGAGTTCACTCCTTGTTTCAGTCCTGTTTCACTGAACAAGTTTAACCTGTCGTTCCAGCCATGTCTATCTCATGAGATATAAAATCTTTACCCAATTCATTGGAGGTAGATATAGGTCCCACCCATCTCATAATGATACCATTCTTATGTATGCCATAAAATCATAAACCATACATCATAGCATAACCCATGTAATAAAAATGGGAATCATAAACATCCTTATATCATAAAACATTTCATATAAGATAAAAGAATTCATAAAAATATTTCCATCACAAAATAATCAAATAAATGTAATAATAGGGATAGAAACATAACCCTATATTGTCTTAGATGTAAAATAATTTTGACAAAACACTTGAACTCCATTCTAGAGGAAAATATCATTTCTACTTCAAAAACATTTTTCCTTTCATAACATGTCATAAAATTTTAAACTAAATGAATTTGATTAAAAAATAAACTTGAAAACTTGTAAAGGATGATTCTTGGAAAGAATGTTTTAAAAATCAATTCATGCCGTATAAGTTAAAAAAACATTCTTCTTGTACTTTTGCCGAAAATGTCAAAAAGTACCTCGTATGAAAAATGACAAAAGATTCCTTTCATATATTTTACTAAAAACTCATCAAAGGGTAAAATTGGATTTAAAAAATTGTAGGAGGATATAAATAATATTACATATTGAGGAAAAATGGATGTGGATGATAAATATTCCCCAGTAAATTCTAAAGTATACACAATCTCGGATAAAAACTGGGATTGTGAGATTGTCCCTTACCATAGGTCCGATTTACATCGTACGTGTCTGAACCTCCTGTATAATGATTGAAATAATCTTATTGACTTATTCTATAATCATAATTATTGTTATGGTATCATATATGGTCATATTATTAGCTTCTTATTAGTAATATATCATTACTAGTTCTTATTCGGGTGTTTATTACTTTTTGTTCTTATGCGTGTTTTGTCGAATAAATTTTTATTCTTCTATTTAGGTTATAGATACCTCATTTACAGAATGTTATTAGTTTAATATATATAATATTTATTCATTCAATTCATTTTTATAATCATTATGCAATGATGATCATGTAGAACGAATCACATCACATCGTGGAGACGGTATTCCGTACGTATGCACGAGCGATGATATCGTTCCCATGATCGTGGAATTGTATTTGAGTGTATGTATACTATTTCAGAATAAATACCACTTTAAAATAATCATATATAGTTATTTATTTTCACCATTATACCCATCCATGTATGGTGGTGATGGAAAATAGATTACACCACAGCGTGGAGACGGTATTCCGTACGTACGCACAAGCGGTGATTTCGTTTTCCGTAGGATGGATAGATGGTGAAATAGGGTTGTTTCATACATATAATAACATATCACTATATGAGTGATACTTATGTTATTAATTCATAATGAAAAAACTAAAGAAGAAGAAGTGGAAGAAGAAATAAAGTTGAAAGAATCGGTAATGGACATTACATCTTCTTTGAAGCTCCCCTTTGAGACCTCCTCTTAGGGCACTATAATTGGTATTTGAAGAAGACCAGGACCTCTATGATGTTTCTAGGGAAGTGGGTAAGTGACATTGGAAGGTATTGGATGATCTTGAAGGCTCAAATTGGTGTGAGGATGAGAGGGAGGAGGTGCCCTTTTATAAGGGAACAGAGGGGCACCATTGGAAATATAAGAAATATTAGTTTATATTAAATCCCAACCCCACATAAAAACATCAATAATGACTCATATCCGAAGATTAAATGATATAGGGTTGTAATCTCATCAAAAAATAAAATTTAGACATTTTAGTAATTTATTTTAAACATTATCAACATGATTTAACCTTATTTATCAATTTAATTTTATTTGTGGAAATAATATTCTAAATTTTAAATTATTAGAAATAAATACATATGTATTGTGTATTTTCCATAATTTTACAAATTATTACATTTTCAACCATATAAATTTTAATTTATAATTATTAATATTTTTGTGATTTTTTAACAATTTTATAATATGTTATTTTTATAAAATAACAATAGTGTCAATTTTGACACTATTCATTTATTTGAATGTAAATAAAATATATACAAAGATATGTTTGAACTAAAAGATTTAATAGATTCATAAAATGTCATATGTTTCTAGAAAATTAGTGGAGAACATTAAAGAGTTCATATAATATTTATTTTAATATTTTTAAAAGCATTTATTTGATATTTTAATTATTAAAATAATTTCAACATCACTATTGTGTTATAATGAATGATAATTATTTAATCCCTAAAAATTCTAAAGAAATATCTATGATGTATATAATTGTATAAGACTTCTGGAAACTATTCATGTTCTAAGTTTCATTATGTTTATCATTAAATTAAAATTATTATACTTATAAAATTTAAGAAAGTGACATGTTGTCACATTCTTTGGTTTTAATAATAATTAAATTATTTTCATGGAAAAAAGTCCATTAAATGAATCTAATCAGACCCTTAGGTGATATGGGTCGACATTTAGTCATCAAATAGGATTTTTTCAGGTGTTAGGGTAATTTTATAATCTTATATTTACCTTTAATTACCCGATTTACCTTTAACTATGGTAAATAAAATTTACTATAGTTACTATTCATAATGCCCAAAAATAAAATGTAGCCTATTAACATATATTGGACCCACTGATTCAAAATATGGAATCCATTTTTTACAATCCAGAACATATAAGTTGTAGTAATTAATTTAAAATAAATCATGTTGTTAAGAAAACGAGTTTTAGAAGATAAAACATTGCCAAAGATGGAAATGTTTTTATCAATGAATTCAATATGAAATTAATGCTAATGACATAAAATATATTAAATGGTAAAAATATATTCTATTTATACATTAAAACCATTCAATATTATAATTTATCCATATAAATTATCTCAACGAAAAAAGTTGTTTTTAATTAAAAATTAGCATATTTTTACTATTCATCAAAATATGAAAGTTATCAGAAAAATATCAAAAATTTATCCAAAGTAAATTTTTATATCCTGATTAAAAAGAAGAATTCTATTTTGTCAAATTGGAATTATAAACTTGTCAAAAACAAGATTTAATGTGGGTGCGCCATCAAAAGGCGGGAAAACTGCATTTTTTAAAAAATAATTATTTTACCTGAAAAATTTATTTTGTTCTTTTACCATTTATAAAAAATGTGTAAGATATATAATAAAATTAAAATTTTAGTTAATACTATTCATAACAGCTAGTCCATAATAATATATCATTGTTTAGTGAAACCCGTTATTGCGTGCTACACTCGCTATCGAGGAAGGTCGCGATTGCGTGTAATGAAATCCAAGTCCGTATTGTGTGATGTGAAAGATTCCTTTGGTGTTGCGTGTAACATAAGACATAAAAAGAATATTTCTCATAAAATATTTGGGTGTTACATTCTACCCCCCTTAAAATGAATTTCTCCCTCGAAATTCATCACATCATTACAAATAAATGAGGATACCTCGCCCTTATCATATACTCAAGTTCCCATGTAGCTTCTTCTAATTGGTGGTTCCTCCATAAAGCTTTCACCAAGTGAGTGGTCTTGTTCCGTATGTCTTTTTCTCTATGATCCAGAATCTCTATTTGTTTATCTTCATAAGAAAGATCTTGCTCCAGCGATACAACTTCTGAGCTGAGTACATGTGAGGGATCAGGTATTTATTTTCTCAGGAGAGATACATGGAACACATCATGAACTTGAGAGAGATTCGGTGGAAGCTCCAATCGGTAAGCTACCTTCCCAACACGATCCAGAATTTCAAAAGGACCGATATATCTAGTGCTCAACTTTCCCTTCTTTCCAAATCTCATGACCCTCTTCCAGGGAGATATTCGTAAGAACACTTTATCACCCACTTCAAACTCTAGGTCTTTTCTTCGGTTGTCGGCATAACTTTTTTGTCGACTCTGAGCTTCTCTTATGTGTTGTTAAATAGATCTGACCTTTTCTGCCATTTCATCAGCAAGATCAGGTCCTAATAGCTTTCTTTCCCCAACATCATCCCAACAAGTTGGAGTCCTGTATTTCATTCCATAGAGAGCTTCATAAGGATCCATCTGAATACTAGAGTGAAAGCTATTATTATAAGAAAATTCCATCAAATGTAGGTGTTGATCCCAACCACCATTGGAATCTATAGAGAATGATCTCAACATATCTTCTAGAGTTTGAATTTTCATCTCAGACTGACCATCTGTCTGAGGATGATAAGCAGTGCTAAAACTCAACTCTGTATCCAGATTATGCTGAAGACTTCGCCAGAACATTGAGGTAAACCTCAGATCCCGATCAGATATAATGGAAAGTGGTACTCTATGAAATCTTACCACTTCCTTTACATATATCTTGGCAAGCTGATCTAGAGAGAAAACCTCTCTAATAGCAATGAACTATGTAGAATTTGTAAGACGATCATCTATGACCCAGATAGCATTATTGACCTTGGATGTTTTAGGACGTCCAGTGGCAAATTCCATAGTGATGTTTTCACATTTCCATTCTGGTATGGGTAATGGTTGTAACATCCCATTAGACTTCTGTCTCTCAACTTTAACTTGCTGACAATCCAAGCATCAAGAGACATATTCAGCAACATCTTTTTTCATGCCATCCCAGCAGAAGTACTCTTTCAGGTCCATATACATATTCATGCTTCCAGGATGAATAGAGAATGAAGAACTATGAGCCTCATACAACATCTCCTTCTTTAATTTGGGGATGGGAGAAACACAAAACTGATTCCTGAACATTATTATCCCATCACAATCAAGGATGAATTCAGGAACATTTCTCGCCTTCTTTTGTAACTCGACATCTTCTTTATGTGCCTCTTTATTCTTCACATGTATATATGGTTGAATATTCATTTGAGAAAGATAATATTTCTCCCCTTCCAATAAAATTCCAAGATCCATCCTTTGTAAATCCATAAATATTGGATCTTTTGTGATCCTCATCATGGATAAGCCAACATGGTCTTGTCAACTTAATGCGTATGGTACCTTGTTTGCTTTCCTAGGGTGGTAATGAATTAAGTAGTAGTAATCCTTAATCTGCTCCAACCATCTTCTTTGACGCATATTCAGCTCCTTTTGTGTGAAAATATACTTTAAACTTTTTTGATCAGTATAAATATCACACCTTTCACCATAAAGGTAATGCATCCAAATCATTAATGCAAAGATTACCGCAGCTAACTCCAAATCATGAGTTGTGTAATTTTACTCATGGATTATCAACTGTCGTGAGGCATAAGCTATCACCATATCATTTTTCATGAGAACACACCCCAGTCCCTTCTTGGATGCATCACTATAGATCCCAAACCATTCTCCACTGCAAGGTACTGTGAGCACAGGTGCACTGGCTAACCTTCTTTTTAGCTCTTTGAAATTCTCTTCACATTCCTCTGTCCAAACAAACATAACTCCTTTTCGAGTCAATTTGGTGAGTGGGTTAGATAAACTTGAAAAATCTTTCACAAAACATTGGTAATATCCATCCAAACCATGAAAACTTTGGATCTCTGTTAATGTTGTTGGTCTCAACCATCATTCGATAACCTCTGTTTTTGCTGGATCCACATATATTCCCTCTTTTGAGATTATGTGACCCAAAAATGAAACTTTTTGAAGCCAAAATTCACACTTGGTAAATTTGGCATAAATCTTATCTTTTCATAGGGACTTCAATACAATTCTCATGTGATCTTCATGTTCTTCCTTGCTCTTTGAATAGACAATAATATCATCAATAATGACTACCAAAAATTGATCAAGATAGTCTCTAAAGACTCTATTCATGAGATCCATGAAGATAGCAGGGGCATTAGTAAGACCAAATGCCATCACTATAAATTCATAGTGTCCATACCTTGTACGGAAAGCCGTCTTTGGTACACCCTCCCTTTTGACCCTAAATTGCTGATACCCTGAAGGAAGATCAATCTTGGAAAAGTATTGAGCTCCGCGTAGTTGGTCAAATAGGTCATCAGTGTGTGGGAGAGGATATTTGTTCATTATAGTGATCTTGTTAGGTTCTCGATAATCAATACAGAGTCTCATTGATCCATCTTTTTTATTAACAAACAGAACAGGTGCTCCCCAAGGTGATGCACTAGGGCGAATGAATCCTTTATCAAGATTCTCTTGGAGTTGCTTCTTCAATTTCTGCAACTCAATTGGGGCCATTCTATAAGGTGTCTTTGAAATAGGCAATGCACTCGGTACGAGTTCTATTGAAAACTCAACTTCACGATTTGGTGGAATACTTGGAAATTCCTCCGGAAAGACATCATCACAATCCCATACAATGGGCATATTATTAATCGTGAGTTTCTCTCTAACCATTTGAGATAAATAACTTTCATTTAGTGGAATCAAGACCCATAAGATAGAAGCAATTTCTACGTGATGGTTATGTTCATCCTTGCATTGATATACGATCATAGATTGATCTAGAATATGAAATGTGACTTCCTTTCTTTGGCAATTGATATGAGATCCATATAAAGAAAGCCAATCCATACCAAGAATCACATCAAATTCCATTATAGGAAGGATCACAAGATGTGCAGGAAGCACATTCCCACAAACTTCAATCAGAGAAGAATTGTAAACTTTTGATGTGACTGTTGTTCCATTAGGAGTTGTCACAGCCAACTCAACAACTAATTGTTGAGGTAATACAGCGATACCCTTAGAAAATTCTTCAGAAATAAAAGAGTGGGTGGATCCAGAATCAAATAAAACATTTCCTACTTTAGATTGGATGGTAAGTGTACCTCTCACCACTTCATTGTCGTACTCCACATCACCGATAGTAATTACATGTGACTTTCCATTGTCTTTGTCTTTAAGAGTTTGTTGATGTTGATCATCATCATCAACCCTTAGATTTGGGCATTGACTGGCATAATGCCCCATATCATTGCACATGAAACATTGATGTGTAGTAGGTTCATTCTGTGTATCCCTTTTTTGTTTGCATCATTAGACATCTTCTTCCAATTATTTCGACATTCAATTGCCTGATGACCTTTTTTCCACACTTATAACATTTTCTTGTCCCCTTAAGACAATTTCCTCCATGTTTCTTTCCACACTTTGAGAATAAGGGAAAACTCATCTTTTTTTTAGTGAAGTCTTTATATTTTTCTTTGAATTCCATTTTCCTCTTCTTATCAAACCCATGTGACTGATTGGTTACACCAATCTCCATCTCAACCTTGAGAGCACATCGAACAATTTCCTCATAGCTGTGGAACTACCTTATGGCTAATTCCATTCGAAGACTTGGTTTTAATCCACTAAAAAATCGATCGATCTTACTCCCTGGTTGGATAATAATTCCGGAAGCGTACCTTGCAAGTCTTGTAAAATTTCCTTCGTAGGTACCAATGGATTCATCATCCTTTTGCTTCAGTTCAAGAAACACCTTCTCCATCTTTGTTTGAAGAATACGAGGGAAATACTTATTGAAATATAAGTTCTTGAACTCGTCCCATTCCATGGACTCAATTTAAACCCTTTTCCTCATATTCTTAATAAGATTCCACCATTGATCAGCATCACCTTCAAAATGATACACTACTAAGATGACTGTATGATGTTCAAAACATTGAAGAACTGAAAATATCTTTTTAGTGGTACTGATCCATTGTTTAGACACTAATGGATCAGAAGACCCACAGAATGAAGGTGGAGGCTACTTCATGAAGGATTCAACATAATTTTTCTCATTCCTTTGCTCATTTGGAAGTCCTGTATGATTCATAGCTTGAGAAAGTTGTGTGAGCATGGCTACAAGATTTTTCATTCTAGCTCCAATGACGTTTGGTTGCTCAGGGGGATAATCATTGCACTGTTGTCACATTCCGCAGAAACGTAGTTCGTTCGGGTTCCAGCCATTGACTAAAGCCAAGAATAATAGTGTGAGAAACACTAATTATAATAGGAAAACCACATAATCAAGAATAAAATTTCACACTTAAGGTCTTATCATAGGTTGTTCACGGCCATTTCTAAAACACTAATATTATGTTATATGTTTATACATTTCCTTAGGTTTCTTACTAAGGCTTTCACGTCCTAGTTTCCAAAGGTTGACTATACATTTCCTCTGATACCAACTATAGCAACCCATACTTTACAAACATGGTTAATACATCAAAATTGAAGCATACTTATTACAACATATAACAAAACCATGAAAGGCCTATATAGGTATATTGTCTTTAGAAAATGGGAAACATAAACAACTGGTTTATAAAGCATCTACAATGTCTCCCATTTATTTCATCATATCTATAGTCCCATTTTGGCATATCTTACTTAATAACCTTCTTTCATACCTTGGGAAAGAATACATACAATAGGGTGAGCTCAAATGCTCAGTAAGGGTAAAAAAAAGAAATATCAATCACATCAAATTCATAAGAACATAACATTTTGGAAATCATACCCTACAAAAGAGATCATAATTTCATAACATGGGATAAATCATGGTAGTGAAATGTAATCCCAATAATCATTACTTAAAACATGAAACTTTGTGGAATACACACATAATCATATATAATCATTTCTTATTAGTCAAGACTCATTTCCAAGACTCTCTTAGTGGACAAAGTCTATTTCTGAACCGAGTTCACTCCTCGTTTCAGTCATGTTTCACTAAACTAGTTTAACATGCCATTCCAGTCATGTCTATCTCATGAGATATAAAATCATTGACCAATGCATTGGAGGGAGATATAGGTCCCACCCATTTCATAATGATACCATTATTATGTGTGCCACAAAATCATAAACCTTACATCATAGCATAACCCATGTAATAAAAATGGGAATCTTAAACATCGTGATATCATAAAACAATTCATATAAGATAAAGGAATTCATAAAAATATTTCCATCACAACATAATTAAATCAATGTAATAATAGGGATAGAAACAGAACCCTATATTATCTTAGATGTAAAATAATTTTGATAAAACACTTGAACTCCATTCTTGAGGAAAATATCCTTTCTACTTCAAATTTTTTTTCCTTTCTTAACATGTCATACAATTTTAAAATAAAAGAAGATGATTAAAAATAAACATGAAAAGTTGTAAAGGAAGAATCTTGGAAATAATGTTTTAAAAATCCATTCATGTTGTATAAGTTAAAAAAACATTCTTTTCGTACTTTTTTCAGAAAAGTCAAAAAGTACCTCGTACGAAAAATAACAAAATATTCCTTTCATATCTTCTACTAAAATTTCACCAAAGGGTAAAATTGGATTTAAACAATTGTAGAAGGATATAAATAATATTACATATTGAAGGAACATGGATGTGGATGATAAATATTACCCAGTAAATTCTGAAGTATAAACAATCTTGGATAAAAATTGGGATTGCGAGATTGTCCCTTACCTTAGGTCCGATTTGCTTCGTAAGTGTCCGAACCTCCTGTATAATGATTTAAATAATGTTATTGAATTATTCCAGGATCATACATATTGTTATGATATCATATATGTTCATATTATTAGCTTCTTATTAGTAATATTTCATTACTACTTGTTATTCGGGTGTTTATTACTTTTTGTTCTTATGCGTGTTTTGTCGAATAAATTATTATTTCTCTATAGGTTATAGATACCTCATTTCCAGAATGGTATTAGTGTACTATATATCATATTTATTCATTAAATTATTTTATATAATCATTATGCAATGAAGATCATGTATAACTAATTGCATCACATCGTGGAGACGGTATTCCGTACGTACGCACGAGCCATGATATCGTTCCAATGATCGTGGAATTGTATTGGAGTGTATGTATACAATTTAAGAATAAATAAAACATTAGAATAATCATATATATATATATATATATATATATATTTTCACCATTATAACCATCCATGTAAGGTGGTGATGGAAAATAGATTACACCACGGCGTGGAGACGGTATTCCGTTCGTATGCACGCGCGGTGATTTCTTTTTCCGTAGGATGGATAGATGGTGAAATAGGGTTATTTCATACTTATAATAACATATCAGTATATGAGTGATATTGATGTTATTAATTCATAATGATACAACTAAATAAGAAGAAGTGGAAGAAGAAATAAAGTTGAAAGAATCGGTAATGGACATTACCTCTTCTTTGAAGCGCCTCTCTGAGACCTCCTCTTAGGGAACTACAATTGGTCTTTGAAGAATACCAGGACCTCTAGGATGTTTTTAGGGAAGTGGGGAAGTGAAATGTTCATGGATTGGCCGAGCTTTAAGGCTCAAATTGGTGTGAGGAGGAGAGGGTGGAGGTGCCCTTTTATAAGGGAGGAGAGGGGCACCTTTGGAAATATAAGAAATATTAGTTTATATTAAATCCCAACCCCAATTAAAAACTTCAAAAATTACTCATATCCGATGCTTAGATGATATAGGGTTGTAATATCATCAACCAATAAAATTTAGACTTGTTAGGAATTTATTTTAAACATTATCAACATGATTTATCCTTATTTATCAATTTAATTTTATTTTTGGTAATAATATTCTAAATTTTAAATTATTATAAATAATTACATATGTGTTGTGTATCTTGCATAATTTGACACTTTATGACATATTCGACCATATAGATTTTAATTTATAATTTGTAAATATTTTTGTGATTTTTAAAAAATTTTATGATATGTTATTTTTAAAAAATAACAATAGTGTCAATTTTGACACTATTCATTTATTTGAGTTTAAATTAAATATATACAGAAGATATATTCAAACTAAAAGATTTGATAGATTCATAAAATGTCATATGTATCTATAAAATTAGTGGAGCACATTAAATAGTTCATAACATATTTATTATAATATTTTTAACACCATTTATTTGATATTTTAATTAATAAAATAATTTCAACATCACTATTGTGTCATAATTAATTATAATTATTTAATCCCTAAAAATTCTAAATAAACTCCTATGATTTATATAATTGTATTAGCTTTCTGGAACTATTCATTTTCGATGTTTCATTAAGTTTATCACTAAATTAAAATTATTATACTTATAAAATTTAAGAAAGTGACATGTCGTCACATTCTTTGGTTTTAATAATAATTAAATTATTCTCATGGAAAAAGTCCATTAAATGAATCTAAGCCAACAATTAGGTGATATGGGTCGACTTTTAGTCATCCAATAGGATTTTGGTAGGTGTTAGCGTAATTTTATAATCTTATATTTATCCTTAATTACCCGATTTACCTTTAACTATAGTAAATAAAATTTACCGTAGTTACTGTTCATAATGCCCAAAAATAAAAAGTACCCTATTAACATATTTTGGACCCACTGACTCCAAATATGGAATCCATTTTTCAAAATTAAAAACACATAAGTTGTAGTAATTAATTTAAAATAAATCTCGTTGTTATGAAAACATGTTTTATAAGTTAAAACATTGCCAAAGATTGAAATGTTTTTAACAATTAATTTAATGTGAAATTAATGCTAATGACATAAATTAAATTAAATGGTAAAAATATAATCTATTTATACATTAAAATCTTTCAATATTATAATTTAACAATATAAATTATCTCAATGGAAGAAGTTTTTTTTAATAAAAAATTAGCGTATTTTTACTATTCATCAAAATATGAAAGTTATCAGAACAATATCAAAAATTTAACCAAAGTAGTTTTTTATATCCTGATTCAAAAGAAGAATTTTATTTTGTAAAATTGAACTTATAAACATGTCAAAAACTACATTTAATGTGGGTGCGCCATCAAAAGGTGGCAAAACTACATTTTTAGAAAAATAATTATTTTACCCGAAATATTTATTTTGTTCTCTTACCATGTTCTAGAAAATGTGTAAGATGAATAATAAAATTCAAAATGTAGTTAATAAAATTCATAACGGCTATTCCATAATAATATATCGTGGTTTAATGAAACCTGATATTGCGTACTACACCTGCTATTTAGGAAGGTCGTGATTACGTGTAATGCAAGCTAAGTCCGTATTGTGTGCTGTGAAAGATTCCTTTGGTGTTGCGTATAACATAATACATAAAAACATATTTCTCATAAAATATAAGGGTGTTACAATTACTCTATCCACCCTTGGAATGAAATGTCACCATACTTGCGTACGTACGGCTTACCGTCTCCACGTCGTGGTGTAATTGTTATTCAATACATTATTATTGGGATGTGTATAATAATGATGAGTATTTCATGTAAATAAAAAATATTACATGATAATGATTCTGTATATATTATATAACATCCAATTATATATTATATTAAAATCAAAATAGTTATATTTTCGCTTGTACGTACGTACAGATTCCCGTCTCCACGACGCGATGATATTCATTTCCAAGTTCACCATTCATCGATGATTATAAAAATATATATTATTAATAAGTATGTAATATATGAAATAATAATTCTACTAGATATATATATATATATAAGTATTTATGTACTTACATATATCTTATACACTTACTTCCGTTTAAAACTATATGAAAACGGAAACAGCGTTTATTAGTACGTATGGACTACCGTCTCCATAAAAGGTGCTTTCCATTTCCTATATATGTATGTTATAAATGTTTTATATTATAATTATATATGATAAATAAATCATGTCTTCTATTATGGAAGTAGTTAAATCATGATCTATGGGATATAATCAAGAGTGACAAGTTAAAACACGTACGATAAAGAAAGCGATTATTACCTGAAATATTAATATAACATGGAAACTATTATTCCATGGGTAGTATAAAGTCAAAAATGAATAATGTATGATATCATAAATATTAATATGGTTCGGGTTTAATATAATAACATACTATAGTTTTCATACAAGAGGATAAACGTACCCTCAACTAAAGTAATGTGAAAGGTAAGGGGTTTTCATCTCACTCCTTATTCCCTTGAGATTCATATCATATTTCCACTATTACCTTTTTTGTGGGGTATGTACTAATCATAATTGTATTATTTGTGTAATACACATTAATTTATGTGTATTTACATATTCATTGTATGATACCTCTTTCATGGGGTGTATGTTTCGTATGTTAACAAATAGGTAAGGGTTTATTTCACAATCTCTTCATTATCTGAGTTTGTTTATACGTAATTATCTACTAGGGCCTCTTTATCATCCACATCCATGTTTCTTAAAAATTTATTGCAAAACATTTTTACTATTTTACAGAATATGGGTTAAAGTCATTTATACCCTTGTTTTACTTTTTATAATATGTTTATAAAAGAATATTTGCATCATTTTCCAAACAAGGACCTTTTTTACCTTTTCGACAAATTAAGGTATGAATTACTTTTTTTAACTTATACGGCTGGTGCGGCTATGTTCCTCCATTGTAAAATCTTTGATGAATACCATAAAATCATATAATAATATTTTCATATTATATGTTTTCTTTTAAAATTTTGTTACTTTTAATTTTTTTAAAGATTTATCTTTCTAGATATTTTTAATTTATGTCCATGTTTTCAAAATGATTTTAAGTATTTATTTATATGGACATGAATGCATTGAAATGACAATTCTTTTCAAAATATTCAAAGTGGTATGGGACACTTTGATTCAAAAATATATTTGAAATTACTTCCTTTATAAATGTGTGACTTTTCAATGATTTAAGAAAAAGAGATATATCTCTCAAATAGTTTGCATTTCATATATATGAACATCATTTGATGGATTTTAAGATTATTTGAAGTTGATTATTTATGATACAAAACTTCCTTATTGTATTGATGGTTTTGTGATATGTTTGACTATGGATGTGTTATTTTTATACCATTAATGTTTTATGGAGAAAGTATTGACAATTCGTAAGCTAGTTTTAATACGAATGTTTATGTTATGTTTAACCCAATTCATATGAGAAATTTATTGGACTTAGTAACTGACAGGTGGAGCCCGCTATAGGTCCTCGATGAATTGGTAGGTATCATGAGACAAACTAGTGTCTTGGCACAAGTCCTTGACAAATTCTTATTTTTATTCTTGGCACGAGGCCATGGCTATGTGGTTATGATAGTCTGGAATTATGCATTCAATCATTATTAAAGTGGTTATTGATATTGCATATGATTATTCGACTTATAGAATATCCATGTGAATAAGTAAATAGAATTATATCATTTTATCTTTTCCATATTATGCTGATGTTCAAGTTTAAATGGATTTTGTTTTAGTTATACATTTCCATAAATGGTTATGCTTATTTATGAAAGTTTTCGCTATATTGTTATCCTTACTGAGCATCTGAGCTCACAACTTTCAATGTTTTATTTTTCCCAGGATGTGAAGAAGTAATTTATAAATAACCAGCATGGATAGTATGAGGGCATATGAAGACAAGGTGTTGTTGTATTAGTTTTCACTTTATGATATAATGTAAACTTTATGAATGTATCTAGTCATTTGAATGCTACTAAACTAATCGGCCTTTCGAGACTTGATCATTTGTGATAATGCCAATATTATGTAATAATGTTATTACTCTGGTTAACTGGGGTTGGGGTGTTACAGTGAAAAGTTTTACCTTATTTTTTAATAAATACTGTTTTTAAAAATATTTTAAAAGTCCCTATCATAATTTAATTATCAAATTTTTTTCATTTTCCTAGAAACTAATATTACTCAATGAATGCCTCATATTTATTATTAATTATAATTAATTTTGTATTCATTATTAAATAAAATTGATCAATGATGAGATTCAAAAAATTAAATACATATCATAAAAGGAATACATAATATTAGTATGATGTATGATATTTCAATTTGATTTATATTCACAAGAATTAGATAAGGTGAAACTTTATGAGTTTTTGAAGGAATAATAAATTTATTTGGATGAATTAAAAGACAAATAAAATATGATTTATATATAATTAAAGAGTAACATAATATTAATTGTAGTACTCATTTGATTATATGATGTGTAATATTAATCTATGCATATAATTTATGTGGAAAATGTGGTAGAATTATATGTTTCATGTAACACCCAGGTTTCATTTATAATATGTAAATATTTTATTCCAATGAATACAGAACAAAGTTGACATTTATTTATTAAATAATTTCACTAAAACCTACATATCAAATTTTTTTAATAATAATTTTAATATATTAATTAAAATTTCTAATTCATCATGCCCAAATTATCATTAGTTTAATTTTTGAGATTTGTCGAAAATAATGGATATTCAGGTGATTATTGAAAAATTAAAATAATATAATAATTTCATTATGCTGAAATTATAATGATATAATAATTGATTTACGTTTATAAAAATTTTTTAGAAAAAATATACATTTATTATTTACAATAATTTATCCAAAAATATAATTTTGAACTTTCTAATCTATATTTGAAAATTTAAAATTCTAAGTAAATTTTTTATTCAATTTGAACCACTTTTTGTTCATCAGTTTTAATAAAATGTTCACATGGTTAATTTTGGTTTTGGATTTCATTGAAATTAAAATATTTCAATTTTTATGTAAAAATATCATTTTAATCCATTAGTATCAATGTTATATATGATTTTGGTATAAAATCATTTTTTTTATGAAAAGAACATTTTCCAAAAATAGAGGGTTTCATTATAATTTGAGAACATATATTTTGAATAATGTTTTACACATATATAAATTTAATTTTATAAAATGGAATAAATATTTTTAATTTTATCAATTAATATTATATATTGATTTTGGATTTATTTTATTGGTCATATCGAATAATAAAAATGGTAATAATTTATAATTATATTGTTAGGGCTAAAAATAAATTAATGAGGGCATAAACTAAAGAGGTAGAAGTAATAATAATCTAAAAAATTGTGTAAATTATATTCAGTGAATATATTATATCCTGATATAATAAAATAATCCAAATTAATCACATTTTGATCAAATTTTTTATGACAGTAACATTATTTTATTTTAATGTTCTTTATATTTACATGTTTTCCACCCACACCACATATATAGTGATCTTTATCTTTACACATCTGCTACAGTATTAACCAATTTTCATTACCAATATTATTGAGAGTCAATATTTTCATACATAGATGTTACCCCATTTTTATGAATATTCCTTACATTACCCAAACACATTCATGATGACTGTAATAGTTTAGTGATTTTGGAAACATGGAAACACAAATAATTTGTCCATAAGGGAGCATCATTGTCTCCCACTACATTCTTCAGAACTAGAATATGTATAAGAAATGTCACAAATAATAAATATATTCATAACATGGGAATGTTAATCATAAGAATATTTGAGCATAGATGCATAGTGATGGTAAAAAAAGGAGATATATAAGCATAACAATAAAATAATGTTATGAGAACATTAAAATAACATCTGAAAAGAATTTCCTACATATCAAAGATCATAATATTGAATCATTTTATTAAGTTAAGTGGTTTTTTAGAAATGAATAAAAACAAAATCATAGAACATGAAACTTGAGAGCATAACGTTAGAATAAGATGTATTTATGGTATACACATAAGAATAGAAAATCATTTACATATTGGGAAAGGTTGGCTACAAAAGAAATAATTGCCCAAAAATTCCTTTATTACACAAATTTCTCTCCTCAATACAGCACATTCTTATAGAATATGGTTCATTCCCCTTTCTAGTCAATTCTTACTATAGCGGGTTCGCTCTTCATTCCAGCTTGTCTATCTCATTAAATATATAAATCATTACCCAATGAATTGGTGAGAGATATTGGTCCCTCCAATAAAATAATAAAAACAATATTTATGTGTTCCACAATATCAAAGAAATTCATCATTTCATAACCCATTAAATGAAATAAGTAAAATAAAAATTTCATCATATCATAAAATTTGGAAAAGATGTATGTTTTATAATGATTTAATTAAAGAATAACCTATTAAAATGATCATGTTTTATAAATATTTCTCTATATTAAATCCCATGGACCTGAAAAGGGATTCATAAACACCGTGAAATAAAAAAATAAACTATAAAAAGTTGTTATATGAATGGTATCCTTAGATCATACCCTCATTATGTCATAGGTTAAAACAATCAATGTAATATTAAATGGAATACATGTTTGAAAAATAACTTAAAACATTTCTTGTTGGAAAGGACCTTTCAACCAAGAAATTATATTTTAAAACATAAATTTTTAAAACGTATTTATTAAAATAAAAAATTTAAAAAATATATTAGAGTCTTTGATGTTATTATTGGACCTTAGGTCAGAAAATTATGCTCATGTCATACATAATAAAATTAAAATTCTTTTCCATTATTTGTAAAAACGAACTGAACAGTGTTTTTTGAATATAATATTATCATTTCATTAAATTCTGTTAAAAACATTAAAAAATATTTAAAACATTATTTTAAAAATAATATGGGCTTAATAAAACATTTTTTTTATATTTTTTCTAAATTATGGTTTTGAAATGAAAAGTATTTTTGGTTGAAGAGATAAATTTAGTTGCTTGTTCTTTAAATAAATTTCATAATTATACTAATAGGCCAATACTGTTAAAGTGGTACCATTTATTTATAATATAATTTATTCATAAAAATAATAAAATTCATGATAATTCATGATAGGTAGATCATGAGATTTTATCATTGGATACTTGATCACAAATAATGACGATAAATGATGATATTTTTACATAAAATCATTAAAACATAGATAACTTGAAATCATAAAAACCATGAAAAAAAATCATAAAATGAAACATAAAATATCATTAATTTTATTTAATTAATGATATTCCATGTATATTTCACAGTATAGACACGTTATCAATGAATATTGGTGCATAGAAAAATGTATGACCCAAAGAATTAAAATTGAGAAATAAATTCATTACTACTTGAGAATGTTTTCAATTGTAATCCTAATAAAATAATAAAATTATTGAAAAAAATTACTAATAATTAAATGAGTTTTATTTATGATATATAATTCTCACGGATGTATATAAACCACTAAAAATAAACAATTGGTGAATATGAAATAACTCTATAATAAATAAAAATGAGGCTATAAATCTCCTTACCGTAAGTCTTGACATCATTCATACTCATGAAAAAATAATTTAAAATAAATAAATGTTAATTATAAATATATAATGGAAACATATGAATATATATTATACCACACATGACATTATTTTGACTTTACATTACCTTTTTTTAAACATTTCTATGTTAAGGTTATGTTTATGATAATAATTGATTTCTTTTTGGTATATTTTTTAATTTATTATTCATGGTCGTTTTAATTATATAAAAATATCATAAAATACATAATTTAATCCAATATTTAAATTTAATATATATTATTTATAAATTTATGCATTTAAATCATATAATATATAGTGATTGGAAATGAAATGCATTGTTCATGGGTATGGTAGGTCGTGCATACGCATGAACACTATTTTTCATTTTCTTGTTGGTTTTAAAGTATGAAAAGTAAATGATATATTGTCATTAAAGAAATATTTTTTATTTCATATATATAAATTATTTCAAATTAATCTATCCTCAGTACATTCCATGTAATGTTTGAACGAATCACATAGCATTGGGAGGTAATAGTTCTTCGTGCACAATGAGGACATTATCATATACCCAAAAAATGGAAAGCCTGAAGGTTTCAATAAAAAAAATTAATGAATTAAAATAACATAATGGAAAAAAATATATCCTGCATTAAAAATAATTATTTCATCATTACAATCCTTTTAATGTGGTAATTTAATAATTAACAACATCAGTTCAAAAGGAACTAGTTCGTTGTACACTAGAATAATGATTTAATAACTTATTTTAGAGAAGTAAGGATTCTAGTAGTCCATGAAATTATCATAAAAAATATATTAATATTAAATGTAATAAGGTTATTATATAATTAATATATTATAACAAATCTAGGTGGGGGTGAATAAATAAAACAAAAGGATCCAAAATAAACTATTCATGAATATAATATGTTTAATAATTTATATATTTAAATCCAATAGTTTTTATAGATGTTTATATCCTAATTTTACCATTATCATTTTTGATTGACCCTGTGGTAAACCCATTTTTACCTTAACAATTGAAATATATTTTTACTACATTCACTAATTATTTTTTGTGAAAAAATAATATAACGTTATTAGAAATTAATAATTATTCTGATTTAATATATGGAAACCGTTTAAAAAAATTCTAATCATATAAGTGGTATAAATTAAATTAAAATTAATCCCACAGACCTGATGAGAAAGTGGGGTTTTAAAAAGAAAATAATCAATAGTTTACATCATTTTTATGTTCAATTTTAGTATGAAATTGATTGAAATGATCTAAATTGGATTAAAATATTTATAATTGAAATATTTAAACTTTAAAAAACTAAAATATAATATATCATTATAATGAAACAAAATTACCATTCATTTTACAATTGAAACCTAGAATTTTTCACTATTAATTAAAAAATGAATCCTTTCATAAGAATGAAAAAAACTCACCTTTAGATAATTCTGATATTATGAATTCAAAAATAATGTATATTATATCAAATTAATTTTATAGTTGCCTACAATGAAATAAGAAATCTTTTTTTGAGAAAATTTAATTTTCATACATATAAAGGTTTTACAAAAAATTATGTATTATATTATCATTATGATTAATTTATATTAAAAAATATAATTAATATTTTAATTTTAGTTATTATTATCCATGGTTCTAATTTCAATGGATAATTTTTTTATCGTTCATATTGAACTAACTAAATTAATAACATATCAAGGTTATGTAATAAGTATGTGTTGTGTGCAACACATGATTAACTTGGTGTTTCATATGATGAAAGATAAACCAAGTTTATTATGTATAGAAATCCATCAGGGGGTCATAATTTTTTTTTAAAATAAATCCTAATAAAACGTAGTGATATATTATACCCTCCTTAAAATGAATTTCACCCATGAAAAAAATCACTACAATATTAAAAAATGATGATAATTTTGCCTTATCCTATCTTTATGTTCTCATGTATCGTCCTCAAATAGGTGGGGTGTCAAAAATTACATGACCAGTTGAGTGGTCTTGTTTCATAGAAAATTCAATGTATAATCCTAAAATCTTCACTAGTTATTCCTCACAAGAAAGATCATCCTCTAACAGTATGAACTATATGTTCATTCCATGTGAAGGGTTGGGTATGCACATCTTTAGGTGAAGTACAATGAACCCATCATGTGCGTGAGATAGGTTTGGTGGAAGCCCCAAAATATATGATACCATACTAATGTGATCAATAATATGAATGGTATGGATACACCTATGGCTTAGATTCCCTTTCTTCATGAATCTCATAACCTTCTTCGATGGACTAATTCATAGAAACACCTTTCAACCAAGATCAAATTATATATTATGATGGTAATTTTCAGCATAAATTTTCTACCAAATCTTATATGAATACATATATTCATAAAGTGATATAACCTTATCTACCATATCTTTAACTATATCATCACCAATATATTTTTCTTCTTTAACTTCATTCTAGAATGTTGGAGCATTACACTTCCTTCCAAATTGGGATTTAAAAGGATATATTTGAATTATTGATTAAAATATATTTTTGTACGAAAACTATATTAGACGAATGTTTTTATCCCAACCAACATTTATATAAAAATAATAAGAACATATCATATCCTCCAGGGTTTGAATTTTCATATCTAACTATTTAGACCATAATTTTTTCTTATTAGATTTTGGAATATTTCTAAACATGTTTATAGAGACAGAAACTAAGACGACATGAGAATCCAAGTCCAGGTGTGCCTAGAATAAATTTTATATAAATATTAAATATATTTTATACTATTCACATGATGGAAACAAGATATTTAGTAAAATATTACTCAGATCAAAAATATGAGTGTATGGTTGAGTCCGGAGTGTGACGTTTACCCTATCCAAGAAATAACTTTTGTCGGTGCATATCATTCGTAGAAAAATCCACGGAGGTATTTTTCATAAATAAAAGAATTAAATTTAATTATCTTTCCTAAAATTCTAAATTAAATAACTTTTGAACATTTCCTCTTATTAGAAATCCATGATCGCAGTTGAGTTTAGAATGGGTGTTTTAAACTAAACACGTTCTAATTTGAGAGATCATGGGAGGTTCAGATTCCGCGACCCCTGGTGGTTTCCTATAAATATGTTTTATGGGGAATAAGGAAATTTTGACTCGTTTCACCCATATATTCCTAAGAATCACTCTCCTCTCCTTCGTATGGTGAATCGACATCTAATATATGGTGGATCATGATGAAACATCAGATCTGAGTAGATCATAATGTAGCGAATGCAATGATAGATCCAAAATCTAGGTAGGACTCTTCTATCAGATTCTATATCCGTTTATTTATTTATTTATTTTTAATTTGGGTTTTGATCATTTTTGTTTATTTTAATACTTTTTTTGATGGCCATACTAACACGACCATCAACCATTTCTATTTTGGAATGATCGTTATTTGTGTTCTTCATTTGTTCATCATGTTCTTCATTGATAAAATTTTCTGCAAGATAAAAAGACATTAAATCATCCAAATGATCATAGATATGTGATGTTTGTGATTCAATTATTCCAGATCTACGATGGTTTTTAGTTTTGGGCACCGGATGAGGGGTTGTGGTGAGATGAAGTAGAGGCTACTTTCGTCACATTGAAAAATATATGAAACTTGAAGAAGAGCACATGATAATGTAGATCAGGATCAAAGGATCCCATATCTAGTCTTAGATTTGTTTTCTAGTCACTAGAGTACTATTGCTGGTTTGTATAATGAGGGGATGACACAGGTATCACGAGGCTTGGCACCAGTAGGTAGTGGTGTGGCAGGATGCAGGAAGAGCCGGCATGGAGGTTGGCTGACAGAGGTGGTGGAAGAGTGCTAAAGATTGGTTGTGGAGCACCGCATAATGATGGCAGGGGCAGAAAGTTTCCAACCACAAGAACTCCCCCCAATGGATTTAGAAAAAAATAATTAAAAATGATAATAATAACAACAATATTATTATTATTAATAAAATGGATAGACTTTTGTAACTTCCTCATGAGGTGTGCAATTCATGCACTATCATTGGTAATGTGTGCCTATATTCAATGCAGTTTTTTAATACCATTGTTGGGTACCTTTTTCTGAATCATGGAGAATCTCGAAAAAACACCTTAAAAATAATAATTATTATTATAATAATAATAATTTACTTGATATGTTGATTCTAAGGAAACTCCAACAAGGGGCATTTGATTATCGTAGTGTCTACTGTAAATGACCCAAAATTTAAGAGGGTCCTTTGGAGGCCATTTCGTAAATTTTAATGTTTTAGTTTCATGTATCGATTTCATCATACTCCTAAATACATTATTATTATTATTATTGTGGAGGATCTTTGTATCGGTCCAAAATTCTACATACGATGTCTGATCGACGCACTGTTGGCGGAATGACAACCTTGAAATTAAGGAATATGTTACAAGATTAATTACAGGTTCATTAAAAAAATCATGGCATGGACCCCACAAGGCCAGTTTGTGTATTTGTGGTGAAATTATAATTTTTCACTGGGTGTCCACTTTGGATGAATGAATAGAAGATCCTGTGTGTTTTCTCATGAGATTCGCATTGGTGCAATCTATATGATGTGTTTCTGGGTTACAGCATGGGCCCCATGAAGCCTAATTTATGTGCAATGCTTAGATATGCAGCTTCTTTACATTGTGTATGATTAGAGTGAATGAATAGTTGATCATGTTCTCTTTACTGAATGGATCACAACAGTGTGATCCATTTGGTTATCTAGAGTTATTTTAGGAGTCATTCTAGTAAAATTACATTTTCTATTTGGACCAATGATGAGCTTCATGCTCTTGTTGGCCTTCTATTCAGATGTTCTATGTACATTGGGAGCATACTGGAACGCCTAGGGGTACTTGTTCATTGTTTGGTATCCGATTATGGGTAGGGGCATGTCAAGGAAATTAGATGGGGTAACACAATTTGTGGGACACACACGTTCCATGTACCACGTGGAGAATCCTCTATCACTTGTCCTCCTTCTTTTGGACAAATATTATTTCCCATCAATAGCCTATCCTTGGTTTTTTTAATGTAGAACATAATGGTTCCCAATGTGGTGGCATTCAAGATATGATGTGAGATGTTCTAGAAATGACACCTATCAAGTGATGTATGAGTATAATTGTGATCCAGTGATAACTTCAGGGACATCTGTGTGGCATCCCCCAGCTAGGTTGGACATGGGTCCTTGATGGAACTATATTGGCATCCTCCACCCAGTATTGACAAGTTTCCTCGAAGGCACTAGAGTGGCGTCCTCTAGTTGGACTGGGCATGGGTCCTTGATGAAACTAGAATGGGATTCTTCTTTAAAGGCTGGGCATGGGTCCTCGACGACAGTAGAGTGGAATCCTCTAGCTCGGATGGGCATGGGTCCTAGATGACACTATATTTTCATCCTCTAGATGGGCTTGAAAAGGGTCCCCAATGAAATTAGATTGGATTCTTTTTGTTGCTCTGGGAGTGGTTCCTCAACCTACTCTAAGTGGAATCTTCTAGTCAAGCATAGAATGGGTCATTGATGACACAAGAGTTACATCCTCTAGTAGGGATGGGAAAGGGTCCTCGACATTGAGTCATGACTTCTTGATTATGCATATCCGTGACAAGAATTACATAAATATTACTCTTGAATCAAGAGTAAGAGTGGTGATTTCCCCCACCGAGACCCATCCTTGTGATGTGACCTATAACCATGTAGGAGAGATAGAACCTACCAATGTAGATAGTATCAAGGTGTGGTGTTTATGCTCGTTTAACATGAAATTGAGGTTAGATGCAAGGGATGTTAGGAATCGATGGTGGTTACTTCTGAAACTATTGGAGAATCTTTTCTTAGGATGATCTTTCAAATGGATACCCTCTTACTCTCTCAGTTGGTATTATTTGACAATACACACACACACACAGAGATTTATAGATATATATATATCCTATTATATACCCACTCTATGGTTATTTTTTACTCTTCTTCCATGATAAGAAACGATTCTTGGGGTATGCCACATGATTTCTGTTTCTATATTCACATGGTTGGACAAGTCTCCTCTCCAACTATAGGAAGTGAAGACTCGATGAGAACTTCATCTTGTCACCATGTCGAGATCCTTTTGTTTGGATGAGTTTTATTTATTTCTTTTGTTGGGATGAGTTGAACTATTTTATTGCACTATATCTTTTCTAATTATTTCCTCTTTATTGTAACTCTTACTTATCCCCCTTCTCCTTTTTGGGGCATCCTATTGAGTATTTTTAGACTCACCCCTCCATTGGGTTTCTTATATGTGATTTTCCATTTGTAGACGATGGATATGTTGATCATGTATTTATAAGAGAATATGGATAGGGGTGATTGGAAAACATATGGTGTTCATATCTTGGGATCCATGAGTAGGGCTCTATAAAATATCTTACATTTTAGTTACTTCTTGGTCATGGAAATTTTCTGGTTGGGTGTGTATTTTTTCCATTCCCTTTCAGTATACTTTTATGTACTTGTACTAATTAAAGGATTATAAATATTTGGTTTCTATTTTATAGTAGTTTTGTACCATTTTTTCATTTTCCTTTGAACTTTTTCACTATATTGGATGAATGTGTGTGTACAGGAACATAAGCAATGGCCTTCATATGTTGTTGTGCCTTATGTGTTAGTTACTGCCCCCAAGACTATAGAGGTAAGCTTGGGGTAGTTGCATATTGAGCCTCAGCATGGGTGTGGTCTGGAAAAAGTGGTATCAGAGTTGGTAAAACCCTTTGGATGTTTTTTATGTTTCCCTAAAAAAGTCTTGGTTGGGTTTAGGGAAATATAGGCAATATGTATTGAGAATAGCTGTTAGGCAAGGAAGTCCAATTATGGTGTGAAGACCAATGTAGCCATTATATATGACCTTGATTACCCACTTTTTGACTCAATATACTGAGAAATGTTTTGTAGGGATCTTTGGTACATGCATCATATAGAATTGAGTCCATGAAATTTCTTCTTGGGTGAACTCCCTATTATGTTTTATATATAATTATATGATTATCTCACCATGATACACTTTTATAACATTGATGAAGCCTCAACCAATATAGTTAACTATGATACTAGCTACAGTTGAGGATTATGGTTTTGTGAGAGAAAATGCATATGTTCAAGGTCCATCATGAGATCCCCTTACGACATGTTTGAAGGTAGAAGCACATCCATCCATTGACCAGTGGATAGTCTTAGAAGAGCTGGTTGAGGACGTGCGCTGGTTGAGCACACTCCTCATGTTCCAACATCATATACCTCTGAGGTTCTATGGTGGTCAATACCCTCAGGCAGTGGAGTTTTGGATAGAGTCTTCTGGTAAGCTATTTGAGCTTTTTTGTACATTGAAATATCAGATGGTGGCTATGGCATCTTGTGTTTTTAATAGATAAGTCGGTGTCAGTAGAGCATGGTTACTCAAACGAATGATGAGTCATTACTATCGTGGGATGACATGCAAAAGTGGTTCTGTGATGAGTTCTACCCTTTCTTCTTACAAATCATTTGGATTTAATAGCCTTTATAACATCATCAGGGAGGTATGACAGTGTGTGAGTATGCGACTAGGTTAGCAGACAATTCATGCTACTCCCAAGACATGATCCATGATAGTAACTGTCTATCCTAGAAGTTGGAGTAGGAACAATACATGGAGATCCATGTAAGCATAAAACCCTTTAGTATTCCCACATATGACAGGGTCTTGGAGAGAGCACTGGTGACAATGATCATCCATTCAGTAGAACACTAATTAACTCATTTTGTCCATGGGTGTGACAAAGATGAGATGCCAGTTGGAAGGGCCTCGACATAGGAGGCCTTTCCATGATCATATTTAGGAACATTGTCCGGGATATCATATAGCACCAAGAAATTCTTGTGGTGTTTGGTGCTATGATTATGATAGGTGATGTGCAATGTCACAAGTATACCTGACCATACATGATGATATTTCTAAGAAGATAATAAATGAACCTCCATGGTAGAAAACCCAACATGATCATGGATCTCCCAGTCAGGGACAGGGTGGTCCCTGGGGAGGTGGTTCTCGTAGGTGATTAATAGGATTTATGGTTGGTGGAAGATGAAAAAGATCCTTCTACCACCACTAGGCAGCCCATGTTAGGCTCTAGGAGCTGGTGTCCTGGGATGTAGGAAACAACTTGTTATGGATGTCTAGGATCCTACATCGCACAAGATTATAATAGGTTCAATCTATTCTTTTTATACCTTTTTAATTTGAACTTGGAAGACACTATGTGAGGTTTTATATTCACCTAAAATCATTCATGAGGTTTTATTCGGGTGATGTGGGGCATTAGTGTAGCTATGTTTTTTGCTGTTCAATTTTGCTTTGAATTCCAAAAAAAGAGGGGTCCTTACCCCACCGGTAAATGTGTTTTGACATGAGAATTACCATGGGGGAGAGTCAGTTCCACATAAAGAGGACATTATCAAGGTGTGGGGGATGAGTCCGTATAAAATATTCATTCATGAAGGGTTTGTGGTGTGGAGTATCATAACATGTCCTGGCATTACCAAACGAAGTTTTTTATCTTGACCTCCTTTTGATTGGTATTCCATTAGTGGGTGTGGAAAAGTATCTAGTTTGGGGATTAAACTCCTTCCATTATAATTGATGACATGGGGGTGTTCCATGTTCATTATATGTCTTGATTCTCTAGGTTTTAAGTGTTTACTCACCTTCCATGTTTGTTGGTACCCTTTCATGCTCAACGTCAACATTGATAAAACAGTAATAAGGTACAAGTTGAGGTGATAGAGACCAAATGAATTAGACTACATGACTCACTACTTAGTTCTGGTAGTAGCATTCTACCTTCTAAATATGTGGAGACTCAACCTTCTGATAGAGAAATTTGTGGGTTTTTTATACCACCAGTTCTTTATGTACATCTCCACCCATAGAGAAATAACCCTGAGATAGCGATACTGGGTGAAATTTTAGTAGGATTACTACTTCGAGATAATTTATACTAAAAGATGTTAAAATTAATAAAAGATTCCATAGTAATAAGCCCTAGGATCACCATGTGTAGGACATTTCAAAAAAGTTATCTTCCCACCATCTAACACTAGTGGATTCAGAGGGTACAATTTTTCTTCATTATATGGTGTTGGCACCTTCTATTCATGAGCATGTGATAGAGTCCAAACTGTGAGAGATTGACTGAGAGATCTTGTCTGAATCAAATATCCACATGCGACACACTAGATAGATATTCTAAAAGAGGGAATCAAGAGGCCATGTTTCAGAGACAAAAAGTGGTTCCAGTTGTGATGCAGGTGAAGGATGGGCATCATGTTCCAGTGAGTTGTTGTATCCTCATGAAATATGTGGTTTGAAGTTGGACAGAATATACATGAAATTTTTCACAGGACTTAAAAACAAAGTGAAGGGTTGTGACACCATCTGATTAATAATATACCAAATCATGAAGTCGGTGAACTTCCTTGTGATCAAGAATTAGAGTTTGGTGGAGATTTTGGGGCGGTTGTACATATGGGAGATTTTCTTCCTTCATGGAAGACCCTCGAAAATTTCTTTGATCGCGATGTGTCGTTTACATCATAATTATTGAGAGGACAACAAGAGATGTTATAGACCCATCTTTAGATGAGTAGTTCCTCACCCCTAGATCAATGGGCTGATCAAGCACACTAGAATGGTGTTGTAGGATTTGTTGAGGGATTGGATGTTCATTTTTGGCCGAGAATGAAACATATCCCCTAGATGTTTAAGACTAGTCAAAGAGATGGATAAGTTTATTACCACCTTGACCAACCCCACATCACAAGAATGGGTGCACAACGTTTTCCACATGTCGTAACTGAGACGATACGTGTATGATACTATGCACGTCATCGATTGGAGAAAAATTTATGAGGATTGTCCACCACCCTTGGGTTACATGATGTGGCATCACAAAAACATTCAAGCCAATTCATGGGAGTGAATGATCTAGGTGTGAGCTCAGTATCCCGAGTTGTTTCCCTTTTTTTTATCGAAGGAAAATTTGAAGGAGGTAATTATGTAAAGATAATTTTTTTTCATTCAAGACATTGGAATATTTATAAAAATATTTTTAGAGATAGGCACTGAGACGGTGTGCGATTCCAAGGCCTAGAATTCCCAAAATAAATTTGATAAATATATTATGTATATTTTATACTATTAAAATTATGTAAATGTGATATATATTAAATTATTGTATGGATCAAACATAATAGGGTACAATTGAGCTTGAAGAGTGTCATTTACCCAAGGGAGGACAAAACTTTTATTAGTGTGGGTCATCTATAGAAAAATAAATAGTGGGAGTTTTTTTAAATCAAATAATAAAATATAATTATTGTATTTCAAATTCTGAATCAAATAACATTTTACTGTGACTCATATTGGAATCTTGTGATTTCCATTTGGTTCATAATGTGGTGTTTTACCTAAGTGTGACCGAAAATGTTAGGGTGTTGGAGGTCATAATTCTACGATCGCTCGCAGTTTCATATAAATATGTTTTTAAGGGAAATGAAAAAGGGTTTTCTAATTTCTTACATGAATCTCGGTGAAGATCAATCCTCTCCTTCATATTGAAAATTGACATCGGTTCTTTGGTGGATCAATATAGAACTTAAAATTTGAGTATATTAGAGTGCAAAGAATGTAATGATAGATCGAAAATACATGTACGTTTCTTTTTGGGGATTATTCGTCCCCTAATTGATGTTTATGTTATCAAATATCTATTTTGGTCATTGTTTTTACTTTGAAAGCCATTTTCTATGGCCGTAATAACATGTCCATTGACTATTTCAATTCTGGATCACTTGGTATTCTTGTTCGTCATCTGTTCTTCACATTATTCACCAACAAATATTTTAGAACATTAAAATGACATACGATCATTTAGTGAAGCATAGATATACGAAGCTCATGATCCAAGGATTCTATAACTATGATAGTTTCATGTTTTGGGAACTGAAGGAGGTGCATAAGAAAGTATAATAGGTGATTACTTTTAATCACTTGGAAACATATAGAAAACATCAAGCAGAGCATGCCGTCGTGTAGATCAAGATTTGTGGATCCCAAATCTAGTATTATATTATTATATTAATCACCAGTGTGTTACTAGTGTTATTTAGAAATAGTTAGTGGTGTGGGTCTAGTGAGACAAGACTCTAGTAGGTAGTGCCATGGTGGGCTGCTAGGGGAGGAATCCTATGTGGCATAACAGAGGCTAGTTGAGGCAGTAGCAGAGCACCGCGGGATGGCGGAAGAGTGCAGTGGGACAATTAAGGGGGTAGGTGGCCATCCATGGGATCACCCCCATGTAGTATTCAAAAAAAAAATTAAATATTATAAAAATAAAAATAATATTAATAGTAATAATAATAATTATTATTATATTATTATTATTATTATTAAAAGGTTAAATCGGTGGTAACATCCCCGTGGGGTGTTCAATTCACGCATCATCAGTAGCAATGCGGCTCTTTCCTTGATGTGGTATTTTTAAAACCACTGTTGTGTACCTTTTTCCACCTCAAGGAGTGGGTAAATAAAATTCCAAAAATATAATTATTATATTATTCTTTATCTTCCAACACATATTTGAACGTAACTTTTACATGAAGAGTCTGCTTAAGGGTATATCGGCAAAAGCGTGACCCACTTTTGAGATAGACATTTTCAGATACGTGTGAAAATGTTTATATTTTAGATTCATGGAACGGTTACCTGCAATGACTAATAATAATAATAATATAATTATTATTTTTGATGATCACTCTATCAGGCATAACATCTACATACAATGTCTGATCAACACATCGTCAGTGGATTCATGACCCTAAAATTGAGGTGGATGATTCAAGACTGATTGTGGACACATAAAAAGAAATCAAGGCATGGGTAACAGGAGGCCCAGTTTGGGCGTTTGTAGTGAAATATTACTTTTTTACCAGGTGTTTATTTTGGAAAAATGAATAGCCGATCCCGTGTGTTTTTCTATGAGTATCTCAGTGGTAGAAATCAAATTTTGTGATTTGGTATCAAGGTGTGGGCCCCATGAATCAGAGTTCATGTGAGATGCTGAGAGATGCAACTTCATCACTAGGTGTCAAATTTAGTTGAATAAATAGTAAATCATGTGAACTTTTCAGCAATGACCACAATAATGTGATCCATTTGGTTATCTGGGGCTATTTTTGGAGGCATTATATGAAAACAATGTTGTTACCTTTCAACCAATGATGAGCGTCGTGTTCTTCATAGCCTTCTGGTTACATGTGCCATGTACTTTGGGATCACACTAGCATGCCTAGGGGTACTTGTTTGTAGTTTGGTACCTGAGTATGGATAGGTGTACTATCAGACTATTAGGTGGAGACACATTCCTTATGGGCCCCACACACGCCATATACCGCATTACAGATACTCTATACCTCATACCTGTTATTTTATCAGATTTTTTATTTTGAAAAGCCTATCCAAAGTGATTATCTGTTATTGAGCATGATGGTTATCTTCATTTTTGAATTTCACGGTATGATGTGACATATTCTGTGTGTGATGAATTTCAGGTGACTACCGATGACAACAATGACCAGGGAACGACATCATGGACTTCAGAGTGGCTTCTTCCTTCTGGGCTGCGCATGGGCCCTCGACGACACAAGAGTGGCATCCTTCACATAGTATGAGCATGGGTCTTCGTCGAAACTTGAGTGGATTACTTAAGCTGGGCTGGGCAGCGGTCCTAGACAAAAATAAAGTGGAATCCTCTAGAGGGGCAAGGAATGGGTCCTCGATGACACTAGACTGCCATTCTCCCGGTGGGTTGGCCTTGGGTTCTCAACAACACTAGGGTGGCATTCACTAGCTTGTCTGGGCATGGGGCCAATGTCACTAGAGTGGAATCCTCTAGCTGGGCTATGAATGGGTCCCCAACCTACTTCGTGTTGAATCATCCCACATGTATAGGCATGGGTGCTATGTGAAACTAGACTGGAATCCTCTAGATGGGTTGGGAAAGGGTCCTCCACATTGTGGCGATAACTATTAACTACACAGATCTGTGTCAATATATAATTTGACATTACATTGGACTCAGGAGTAATACGAGATATTTCCCCAATGAGATGCATCCATGTGATGCAACCTAACACTATGCAGTTGAGACAAACCCTCCAAAAGCAGATAGTATTGAGGTGTGGTGTTGGATCCCATTTGAGTTGTAGTTCAGGGATAAAATTAGGGATAATGGGAATTTATATTGGTTACTTCTGGAACTATTGGTGAAAATTTTCCAGGGCTAAGATGTGAGATTGACATACTATTACTCTCTCGTTTGGGAATCCTTGACCGAGCATAAACACACACACACACACACGCAGAGATATATATATACATACATATATATATATATTCTATTTCTATACCCACTCCTTGGATTTTGGTTACTCTCATTACAGGAGAGGAGAAGACACATCGTGTATGCCATGTGCATTCTGTTTTTAGCTTCTCAGGGTCAGACAGCTCTACACTCCAACTATAGGTAGATATGAATATATTAGAACTTCATCTTCTCACCATGTTGAGTGCCTTAAGATTTCATGAATTTTATTCTTTCTCTTGTTGGGATAAGCTTCACTCTTTCATTGTACCTTGTCCTATTTACTGCATTTCTCTTCAATGTATATCTAATTTCACCCCTTCACCATTTTGGGGCGTTGTCTTGAGTATTTTTATACTCACCCCTACATGGGATTTTCTCACACATGTCATGCCACATAAAGACACGAGTATTTAGATCGTGACATCAGAGGGGATCATGGATACAGGTTCATGGACCACATATGGTGGATGAACATTAGGTGACAAGAGCAGGGAAATCTCAGTTGTTTTCCATTTTAGTTACTTTCAGGTTGTTTCACTTTTCTAGTTGGTCATGTAGTTTTCATGTTTCCCTTCCATTTTACCATTATGTACTCATACTGAGTAGAGGATGATGCATGTTTAGTTTCCTTTTTATTTTAGTGTTGTATGTTTTTTTCTTTTCCTCGACACATTTTCATTGAGTTGGATAAATGTGCGTGTACAGATTTTTTGGAAATGTCCTCCCTATGGTGTTGTGGCTTCGGATCCAGTCACCACCCCATGGACTATAGAGGTGGGCTTGGGTTAGTTACGGATCAGGCCTCAACATGGATTGGGTCATGATATAGAATGGCTATCTTTTTTAGCATAATATGTATTACTGAAACTCAATTACATATAAAGATATTTTTTATTACATTTCCAACACTTTTATGTAAACCTAAAATCCTGATTAGATACAACATAATGTTATACTAAATGTAGCCTTAAAACTTCATTAATGTATATCCTATAAAGAATATATAGAGATATGTTTTAATTAATAGTGATGATGTGTGATTACTTAGTAAGGGAAACTAAAAAGAATACTACATTATTCCCTTTAGATATTTGGAGGATTCAAAAAAAAAATCAATTATTTTTTTCATTTTCATTCTCATATGAGTAATGGATTCAAAATCACCTTATACTTTTGCCTCTCATCCATAACATAATGATATTCCAAAAAAAAGATACAAAATCTACGAAATCTATTTTCATTCCATACCATAATAAATAATCTTTAAAATATCTATAAATTTTTATACTTCTAGTATGAATAGGTAATGAAGATAAATGAGATGCCTATAACACATATCTATTCAAATATATTTTGTATATAACGCATAAACCAGTTTTAAACCTTATAATTTTATTTGGATCTTGGTTAAAGTCAAAATGAATTTCTCACCTTCTATTTCACCTCTTTATCTTTCTTATGCACATTGTTAATATTCACTTTGATTGATGGGTGAATATTCAATTGAGAAAGATAATATTTCCCCCTTCCAATAAGAATTCAAGATATATCATTTTAATATATAGAAAAATTTGAATTTTTTTTATCCTCATAATACTTAATCTATGATGATCCTTTCGACTTAAAGAATAATACAACTGGTTTATTATCCCAGGGTGGTAATACATTGAGCAGTCCTAATCATTAATCAGATCTCACCATCTTCTCTGGTGCATGTTAAACTCTTTATTCATAAATTTATACTTAGATATTTTGTGGTCAGTATATATATCATACATTCCTATGTAAATATAATAAGTCCATAAATTTAATGAAAAAATACCACCTCTATGTCAAAATCATGTTTTGGGTAATTTTTATCATAAACCGTCAATTGTCTAGAATTAGATAATCAGGATAAATTCTTCACAAGTTGTCAATATTATCCTAATATTCCAAGAAACATATGGATCCCACCCACTGTGTTAGTTCTAGGATAACACTCAATAGCATCTTTCTTTGATGGATCAACCAATTGAACCCTTACCGATGTATATTAAGTAAAGGGTGAACCTTTTACATAAAAAGTTCACACATTGTAAATTTTTCAAATAGTTTCTCCTTCAATAGTGTCTTTAGTACAAATATCAAGTGATCGTCATTTTATAATTTATTTAAATGATATGTATATCTCTTATAAATACTATCCCAAACATATAAATGATATATATGAAGACTATATTCCATAAACCCATGATGTTAGAATGGGAATTATTAGGACCAAATGGAATCAATATTTATTTGTAGTTTCCATAACTTCTATGGAATATCATCATGGGTATATAATCCTTATTAACTATCAATTAATTATATCTATAATGATTGAGAATCAAGAAAAATCATTAAATTATATACAGTTGATCAAACAAATCAACAATAAGTTGAATGAGAACTTGTAATTGTTGATGATCTTATTCAACTCTGGATAATCAATTCAAAGTCACATAGATAAATCACTATTTTTAACAAAGAGAAAATTTTCACACTAAGGTTACACACTGAGTCTAATGAATTGATCTTCATGGTTTTCTTGGAGCATCTTCTTCAATTTCAATAACTCAATCATGACCAGTCCTTAAAGAGTATTTGAAATTGGTGTGTCACTAGGTATGAGTTCTATTGAAATCTATAATTCATGTTTTGGTGGATGAATATAAAATTAATCTAGAAGGACATCAAAAAATTACCAAACAATAGGCATATCATTGATGGCATGTTTCTCCATACCCATTTAGAGAAACACCCAATAAGAATTGGAATTAAGACTTATATAATGTATGTGACCACCACCAAATGATCGTACTTATCATCACATTGATAGATGATCATATGTTATATTGTAATATCAAAATTTAATTTCATTTCAAAAAAAATTATGAGGGATTTATGTAGATAAATAAAATCCATTCCTAATATGACATCAATTCCAACGAGATATTGATTGAAAAGAATTATAGGAAGCATGTTTCCACCAATTCCAATTAGAGGGGATTCATATACATGAGATGTTATCATCACACCCTTAAGGGGTTTCATTTATAATTCTACATATAATAATTTTTGGGGAATCCTTATACCCTTAAAAATTCATTACATATGAATTAATGGGTTTATTAAGAGTTGAATATTACATTAGTAGTTCTAGAGTGGATGTTAATTGTATATTTAACCATATTATTATAACATCCCTTATCAAAAACACTGAATGTATGATATTTCCCATCATTTAACTTCTTCCTATCACTTTAGAAAGAAATATCCCAATAAACTAACCATACACAATTAAACTATTTTGTATTCATCTTAATAAAATATTCTCTATCATCTCTACAACAATATTATAATAAAACAAATATCATCATCTTATCTCTATGGTTTTTAGTGTTTCCTTTGAACTTCATCATCCCTTTCTTATCAAAACCATGAAAATGATATGTAACTCCAACAACCATTTCCACCAGGAAAGAAAATTTTTCAATATCTTCATAAATATTTATGTCTAATATGGATAATTACCATTAGATAATTGGTTTTAATCCACTAATGAATCAATCAAAATTACATTCAGGTTGAATGATAATCCTAGAGGCATTTCATTCATGTCTTCAAAACATACCCTTATATGTACTAACATATTCATCATAATTTTTATTAATTCAATAAACTCATTCATCATCACTATATTAAGATGATAAGTAATTTAATTTTTGGAAAATATTTCTTGTAACTAATCATAATACATGTAGAAAATTTCATCATATTGCCTCATATTTCTGATAATATTACACCATTGATCGATATGACATTCCAAATGTTAGGAAACCAAAATTAATTTTTAATTTTCAAAATATTTGATAATGGAAAATATAATTTCAGTGTTACTAATAAATTTTTCTATAACTAGTGGATCAAATGTTACATCATAATAAAGTTGATGATGCCTCATCAAGGACTAAAACAAATTGTTTTCTATCATTTTCTCATTTGGTTGTTCAGTATGAGTCATAGTTTGAGAGATATGTGTTATGATAGAAATGATAATTTTCATTCCAACTCACGTTACTTTTGCATCATTTGGAGAAAGTTCATTTCATTGTCTGTCACACTCATCATTAACATAGTTCCTTCAGGTTCTAGCAATTGACTATAACCATAAAGCATAGTTTAAGAAATAATAATCATGATGGGGTAACACATAATCGTGAAAATTAAGGTAAAGGTTTTCTAAATCATAAATCTATATTTAATATATTAATACTTAAGTTTAAACTATGTCATTCATTTTTATCCTTTATTAAAATCACTCATAATGGTTCAAAAAGTTTTTATGAATTTCAAAATCATGTCACACAAGATTTTCAAACTAGTTGTGTTGCAGAGCCTATTTTCTACAGAAGTTCATGATCGAACCAAGCTCAATATAGTGCATTCATGGTTATTAATTCTAACAATATATGTGTAAGATCCACATTTACTTGGAATATCTAGACACAAATTTAATTTCATGGAAACCACTAACTCAATCCTTTAAAAAGTTATATGAAAGTTTCAACTACTTTAAGTCATTCATAAACTTATCCTTAGACATGTCCTTAGGGGTTCCACTAACATTTTATCATCCTATTTTTTAAAAAATATAACCCAATCCTCTAATACCAAATATAGAATCTTATTGTTTTAATATATACATATTGCATAATTTTTTATGAATATTCATTAAATCACATAAATACCAACATGAGAAATGTAATATTTTAGTGGCTTAGGAAATATTGAAACTCAAAAAACTTCTCTGTAATTGAGCTATATAATCTACCACTATGATATTTACAACTATCACCCTTCATAAAAATATCATAGAAAATACACATCTCTAAAACTAGGAGAAATGAATCAAATGAAAGGGTTGTCATAAATTCTCAATAAATGTATAAAATAAAGATACGAAAGTATAATATAAACATAATTGTATGATAAAATTTGAATAATAATTTAAAATAATACCATGCATATCAAATACCATAATATTTAATCATGTCATAATGATTATTATTTCATAAGATATGAATCATAAAGAAGTCAAAGAACATTATCCATGAGAGCATAACATATTCTGAATAGATGGATTTGTGGAATACGCATAAGCATAGAAAATGATTTCTATTTTGTTAAATGGTTTCTACCAAGGCCATCTCCATCTAAAAAGTAATTTACATACCACAATAACTCCTCATTTAGTCCTTGTATTATTGAAGTTGGTTCACACCCTAATCTAGCTCAACCATACTCTACCAGTTTCACTACCCATTCCATCCATGTCTATCTCTTCATATATATAAATCATTTCCCAATTCATTGGAGGGATATATGGGTCCCACCTATCAAATAATGAAAACCATATTTATTTTTTTATAAAATATCCTATGAAATCATCATATCATAACTCATGAAATGAAATATGAATCATAAAAAATTCATTATTTCATAACTCTTGGAAATGAAATAGTTTTAGTAATAATTACATTATAGAATAACTCATGAAAATAAGAGTGTTTCGTAATCATTTCCCAATGGTATAACACAAGAATTATAAATGTGATTTATAAAAATCATGAAACCAAAACATGAACAATTAATATAAATAATATTATTGATTATATTAGATCATATACCTAGTAAGTAATAGTTATCATTACTATAGTTCATCATTGAGGTAAGTGTTTTTTAAAGATCATGTAAAATATTTCATAGGGAAAATATTCCATCGGCCTAAAAACACTTTTTAAAACAAAAAAACCATTAAATTGTTTTCAATTAATAATAAAAACGAAAAATTATAATTAATATTAAGATATATTAATTTTCACGATGTTGTAAAATTTCAGTCATGACGTACAAGTAAAAATTAAGGTTCATTTTACATTAATAGTAGAAATGAAAAAGAGATATTTTGTGGAAAATTTCATGAATATTACATTCAAAATTATTTTTAAAAACTATAACTATGGATAAAGATGAGCTTAAAAATCAGTCAGGTGTAATAAAAAAATTTGAAAAATGATTTTATAACACATGTTTTTAAGAGAAAATGTATTTTTTACTAAAGAGACAAATAAAAAAGAATTTAAAAAAAAAAATTCTTAATTCTACGAAGTACCAAATTGTAGGAAAATTGTTAATATAAATAAATATACAATAAATGATTATAGTTGAATAATATTCATGTGAATTATTGATAGGTAGAACATTATATTTTAATATTAGTTGTTTGATCATAACTAATCCCAATAAACGATGAGATTGTGGCATAAAATCATTTCCAATGTGGTAACCTTGATTCATAAAAACATTATGGAAGAATATAAAAAAATATAAATATAACTACTAGGAATAAATTAAAGATATTCAATTTTAATCATACAATATATGCACATTTTGAATTAATATATGTTTATAACATAACATATTTCTCATTGAATTCAAATTGATTCAAAAAATCACATACAACCTTAGTAACTTTTGGATAATAATCCATGTGAATTTGTAACATAAATGGAAAAATTAATTATCCTGAAATGAGGCATATACCTGATATATCCTTTCAAAAGGTATTATATACACAAAACAAAAGAAACGATTTTTTAATATTGAATAAGTCTCTTATAAAGAAATTTGATACTAGAAATCCTCTTATCATAATTATTGAATTCCACCGCAGTCATTCAATCATCATGTACAATAAATATAAGTTTAGTATAAATCAATAAAATATATATATTTTTACAGATGAAATCATATATTAGTTTCTTATGATTTAAATTAATGGTTTGATAACAATTCCATGTCAAACTTATGTTTTTTCTAATAACTTCTTTTCTTTTTGTACATTTTTTGTCTTGTTATTTTTGGTAATATTACATAGATCATGATTTTATAGTATAACTAATGTAAACCATCACATAAATAAAATATATATTTATTATATATGTATAAATAACAATTTATAGTAATTAGTGATATGAAATAAAATTCACCATTCATGGAGAAGGTTGGTTGTACGTATGCATGAATGAAGTATTTCATTTTCCTATCATTTTGAAAGAAAGAAAAGATAATAATATATTATTATTAAAGAGTAGTTAATATTTCACATATATGAAATCTGCATATTTCACATATCATTAATACATTCCTTGTAAAACATGAATGAATTCCACTGTTTCCTGAGGCGGTAGTCTACCATATATAGAAACGATGTTATGGGATTCCCAAAAAATGGATAGCACGAAGCTATGCATGATATAAAAATTAAGAATTAATAATAACATCATAAATAGCATATATATCATGTTAAAATAATAAATCCATTATTATTACTTGGTATGTGGTGAAGTAAAAATAATAGAAATCATTTTATGAGGGGGCAGTCTGTTGTACACACAAATGATGATCTTGTAACCCATTTGATGGAAGTGGAGATGACTGTATTTCATGGAATTAACATAAAAAGTAATAGTTTGTTTAATATAATTATGTTTTATATAAAAATTAAATTGTAATAGTTATAGGTGTGGATGATGAAATAAAAAAACATGAATTGAAGAAAGTTATATCTTTTTCGTGTAATCTCATTATGTTTGCACTCAATGCTTTCCTATGATATATTTATTCCAAAAATAAGAATGATAGATGAGGTAAAAGAATTTTGTATTTTATATGGGTAGGTAATTGTAATTAAAAATATTTATGAAATTTTTAGGAATATAAGAGATATGGTGGCCACTTATACGTGGTTTTATTTGAAAATAGGTAAATTTATTAAATATAAAATTCAATTGATATTTTTCATTTCTAAAAATGGTTCATAATGTATCATTGTAGAACCTAATAGGAGGAATGGACTAAATGTGTCCCAAAAATATTTTTAGACATGTTTATAGGTTAATTTTACCCTTATCTATTTATTTTAACCTTAGGTAATCCCATTTTTACCATAACCATGGTAATTAATTTTTACTGCATTCATGTTTCATTTTGATAAAAATTTAAATTGTATTTATTAGAAACTATAAATTAGTATATTTCAAAATATTAATTCTATTTTTCAAAATTATAATAACATAATTTAAAAAAATTAAAATTAAATTAATATTATATATGTGATGAGAAGGAGGGTTTTAACAGTTAAAATTTTCAAATGTTTACACTGTTTTTATTATACAATTCATAATAAAATTTCTTCTTATTAACTAACTTGGTTTAATTTATTTATAATTGAACTAATTTAATTATAAAAAAAATTAAAATACATGTTACCATTATAAATAAATGAAACGAAAATGTATTTTTCAATTATAACACAATATGTATCAATATTCATTAAAAAGATAATTTTGAAAAAAATCCTAAAAATTAACCCTATTATAAAATTGACATTTTGAATTAAAAAATTATGATAATTTTTTTCAAATAAATTTTAAAATTTGATTAATATTAATATTATTTTTATTTACCAAATAAGTAAGAATCCTTTCATTGAAAAAATATTATTTTCATACATATAATGTTTTTCTAAAAAAATTTATTTTTTGTTATAAATATGTATCCCTTATGTAAAACCATTATAACTATCATTTTAAAAGTATATAATATTATTCATGTATCTATGGTTAGATGATTGTTTTCTAATGGTATGATTTAAATTACTATATTAATAGTATATTATGGTTTTTCTAAAACATAGTGTCGTGTGTAGCACAAGATTAACCCAGTGTTTCACAAAACACAAGTTTAACATGGTTTATCTTGCATTTATATCCATGAATATAATTTCAATTAATAAAAATTTAATAAATTCATAAAAATTTAAGGTGTTGCATATACATAACAATGAAACTCTCCGAAATCCATCCCAAGGTATCATATCTATTGGTCTCACAAAAGGATAAATATTTTAGTGATTAAGGTGTATTCCAATGGATATCGTCTAAAGAAAAGTTATAACTCTTAACCAAATGTTTTCATGTTTATTTATTCCTATACAGTATTAATATATATATATATATATATTATAAAATAAGATATTTAGTAACATAAATATACTTATATGTAATTATGGTCATAGAAATATATTATATAAAATATATCAAATTAGATATTGTAGCGTCCCTCATGTGTAATTATGAACTACCATCTCCAAAAATAAATGTATATCATTTTCAATCACTATCATTAATGGATGAATCAAATAATTTTTTAAGTTAAATATGTTATATTTTTAAATATTTATGTATTTATAGATATAATATATCATCTAAATTCTTAAAATACTATCCATTAGAAAATGATATCATCACTTAAGCATCTTTGTAAACAAACACATTCATGAAGAAATGTGATTTTTTATTTATCTCATCCTTACAAGGATGGTTTTAAGTAATTATTTAATGAATATATATGATATTTATGTTATAAATATTAATTTATATGGATCAATAAATATATACATCCTTTCTATTCCAGCGATTAAGAAAATGAAAAGGTAGTCATGTTTACATACACACTACCACCTCCAAAAATTATGTATTTAATTTTTTTAATACCAAATTTAATAGATAGTTTCAAAGTAGAAAAAAATTATTAATAATTATATTTATAAATTATGGACATTTTTGAGAATAAGTAACCATTTTTATCACACAATTACTATTGTAAAAATAAGAAATTTATTTAAATGAAATTGACTGAACAATCTAAAATGTCAACGTTATCAAAGACTATACAATGAATGGATGTTATATGGTTATAAAATAAACATAAAAATATATTTAATCTTATAATATTTTAAATATAAAGTATTTAATAAATTTAATGTTACTATTCATGAGGATATAATATGAGCTACCATGAATAAATCCAAGGTATGTGTTTTTTTGACACAATTAATCTCTTCTATGACATATTTTTTATTATACAAGAAATTTATTATATATCTTGTAATCCCAAATCCACTGAAATATAATGCCATGAAATCCACTTTATTCAAGGTATTTTTTAGTTTTAATTTGGTTTTTTTCTTTTTGGGGTGTTTTTATTCAATTGTTAGTTAATCCACAAATATTTATTTTACATGCTCAATCATAGTGAATGCATTTTCTTATCTCCGTCGTAGTTATTTGTTCTTTATTTTCATCTCCATGCCTCTATATATTTCTTGGGAAAATAAATTTACATTATTCTATGCTTTTTAATATTTATATTAAAATTGATGTGAATTTCTTTCTAAACTAATTAAATAAATTTATTAAATGATTAATAACATTATTTTAAAAGAAAGACACTAAAAATTAGTATAAAGAGATTTTTAAAATTTAACTTACATTTTACTCTATAATTTACAAAAATATTTCTTTTAATTAAATCATTCATTACATATAAACTAATTATTTTATATAATTATTACAAAGTTATGTATTATTCTTTATTGTGATCAATCACATGTAAATATAGCCTCTATCCCTCTCCATTATAAATTGGAAATTTTTCTAATCCCCTATTACAATATTTTTTGAATGATAATAATATTGAGTGTCATTTAAAATACCTCAATGTCGTCTAACCATATACAATTATTTTATATTTCATTAATTGAAGGAAGATTATTAAAAATATCATTTCATTTTCATTTGAAATCTTAATCTTCCATAATGTTGACTTTATAAAAATATTTATTTATTTATAAGTCATATTTAATATGTACTAAATAATGGTTTAAATATATAAGTAATACATTGGACATTGTCATGAGACTTATGGATCACCATAATCGATATCCCCTTAATGCATCGATATGTTTGATGAAACAAGTTGTAATCCAAATTAGTTGGGTATCTTGTATATATCTACCCAATAAATAAATTCTTTTATCCCAAGACCATGATGGAATTATTTACCATGTCTTGTCTTGAGGCCATGGTGTCAATATCATGACTTATAAAATTATACAATTCAATAACTAGGATTTAAATTATTATTATCCTTGTAATTTTTATAACGTTATTCTGGAGGGATACATTTTGCAACACTCTTTCTTAATTAATTGATTTTTTGATTATTATGCACTATTCCATATTATTAACTATTTATTTAGTTATGATATTTTATAATATAATCTTTCCCTTTCTAAGAATCAATATTTATCCTTTATTTGATTTTCTTTTTATAAGATATGAAAGAGAATTTTTTTTTTCAACATCGCAATTTTTTATGGAATGTTTTTATTTTCAAATTTAATTAATAAGTTATATATGTTTTTATTTTACCAAAAATTCTATATTTATTAATCATTCATTGTGTTAACATTTTTATTATTAACAACCTTAATAAAATCAACATCAAATTTGGAATAATATATTTTTAATTATTTCTTTTGGAATCAATAAAGTTTAATAAGAATCATGGGAACTAGAATCTAGAGGAATATATAAAGCTCAAGAATTAATATAAACCCCTAGAATATTCAATATTTTTTGGTTTTTATATTATGGATCATTTTTTAAAAATATTGATCAAATTAAGTGTGTGCTATATTTAGAGCTAGAACAAAATGAATGAAATGTAAATTATGTCCACTCCCATACTTAATATAGGTATCACCATTATAAACATTTTAATTTATTAGGTGTTTGATTAGATTTGATCACTAATATAATGGAGAAACTAACCCAGATTATTATAAATAATGATTTTTATATAGATAAATATATTGTTCCATATTGTGATTCATCCTTCATGGATAATATTATGCAATATATGTCTAAATATTTTAATGTAACTAAAAATCCAATTGGTAGCTGAAAAGTAAATCATATCACTTCAAATAATATTCCATGATTCAGGAAGTAATGAATGTGAAAAGGTTATATTGAAAACATGGTTTTAAAGAGATATGATGATCAATGGAATTAATTATTATGAAAAACATAACATGTTTATGAAATAGGAAGTATAAAATGGTGATCATTAAGACACATATTATTTATGAAATAATTTTAGTTAGAGAAATAAGATAAAAATAAAATACATTTACTTAAACAAAACTAAAAGAAAAATTAGATTATATAAAAATATGTTATTGGCTTCAAAATATTCGAAAGATATCCAAAAAATAAATACAAAATCCAAAAATAAATACCCTCTATTTCCTTGATGAGATTAATGGGTACCTCCATCAGGATTTGTCTTATCAAATGTTTTCATCATTTGAGGATACAATATCACCTCCTATCAATAAAAATATGTAATTCTATAAGTATTATATATTCAAATAAAATGAAATAAAATAAATTCCATGTTTATCACAATGAAAAAAAATGTATCAATGAAAAATAAAATGATGGGAATTAAATAATGTGATAATTTTAGAAAGATAATTCATTTTATATTCTTAAATTAAATTAAATTAAATTATATGTTAATAGATATGGTACACTTTTCTCATAAATGTAACGTAAATAAAAAACCTATACTATCTAGTGAATCAACTATTGGGATATAGAATATTATTCAAACTAATTACCCAAGCATAAAAGGAACCTACTGTAAAAGATTATATGGGGGATCGAGATTATGAAATTTCCACAGTTGGAGATGAAGTCCTTAATTAGATGGTAGAATGATCTATTATCATAATATGAAATTTTGTTAATTAATTGTTGGATTTAAAATCTTTAAACTCATCTATGCCTTTATTTTTTTCCATGAAATGATAATTATTTATTATCACCCTATATAGGGAGATTTCAATTTGGACTCATAAGGGAATTATTATTTCTACAGGGATATGTTTTTCAGTCCTTAATGTAATTCATATATATACCATGTAAAGAATATTGGTTGTTATACGTATGGATTACTTTTATATAATCCTTGGAATTTATTGGATTTAAATGTAAAATATTAAAATTTATTTCCAAGAGAAGTATACTTTGATTCATGATGGTTATGGGGAATACAATGACTTCGTATGGGTGGCATCGTCATATATATCATATCTATATCCACCTAAGATAGATATCATTAATGAAATTATAAGAGAAAAATAGTATATAGAACCTATTTATTGGAAATCTATAATTAACATTGAATGTATAACTGTTCTGATAGAATATATTAACTTATTCCCTAATGTTTTACATTGAAATACATCATGGAATGAACTTGGTTTTTTGTTCAACTAGTCTGTGATGTGAATCTATTTGAATCTATATATAATTTATGTAAGAGTATTAGTTTACATGAAGAAACAATAACATTATTTGTGTAATAATTGATTAATTATCCCCAATTTTTCACTTTTGGGAGCCTTAATTATTTTTTAAGAAGAAGGATGGACCAATGAAGTTGTGAATTGATTATTAGGAAATCAATTTTATGATATAAAGAATAAATATCATATATCACACATTGATGACATGATTGATCAACTTGAAGGGTCTCGAAATATATTAGAGAATGATATTTATTTTGGGTGTCATCAATTAAGAGTATGGAATATATTCCAAATATGAAACTTTGTATGAGGTGTAGAAATTATGATATTAAAGAAATTCTATTTGGATGGAATAATACAACCTCTATTTTAATAGATATGATGACAAAATTTTTCAATAACAATATTTATAATTTAATTATAGGATATATAGATGATATATATGAATACTCAATAAGATATTAAGAGCATAAAGTCTATTTGATAATAATTCTTGATACTCTTATAGGATATGAGTTATATGGGAAATTTTGTAAGTATGAATTGTTGATTCATGAATATTTTTTTCCTGGCCATGTTATATCTAAGGATTCAATATTATTTGACACTTTAAAGAAAATATTAGTGGCAAATTTTTTTAATCCAATGAACATAATCAAGATACATATTTTCCTCTTATTAGTATGTTACAATTGAAAATTCATTTAATACTTTTCCCAATTAGCTAACCCATTATGCATGTTGACACAAAAATGGGTTTTGTTATTATGTTTAGAAGAATATTAATATTTTTTGATGAGTTAATGAAAAGATTAGTTGACTAACTAGATTTTATATTGTGACAGGGAATGAGTATATTTTTTGTATATAGTGTTGTATCAAATAAATTACTCGGATTCATAATTATTTATATTGTCTAAGTTATTTCAAATGAATCAAGAGAGTTAAAAATCCATATATGGAGTTATCCACCCCAATATCGTGATTTTACACCCATAATCATTTTCTGTATGGTATATAGGCGTCATCACTATAGTGATATATGTGAGATATACACATATTAAAAAATTATCCAAAATCATTTAAAAAGAGGATTAAGAAGAAAAAAATATATTGGTTATTGATAATCAAGTTATATGATTCATCAATACACTAGGACAATGGGAAGGAAAATTAGGTGGATGATGCATTGAGAAAGAAGCGTCACCAAGTTATGCCAAAAATGAGGATACAAACAGATCATATATTCATGAATAATATAAGGATTAATATGACAATAATTAGGGAATGGGAAACATATGACCTTTTTAAAATTATTTCATAACAATCATTACTATAGAAGATTCACATCTTCATATTGATGATAAGTGTCTAACAAAATTAAATACATGAAACATGAGAAATTGGGATTCTATATATTTGAGGATGGTGTGATGAAATTTATAAATCCACTACATATTGAATCAATACCTAATTTTTAGTTCGAATTACATGATAAAGATGATAAAACAAATTTCACTATACAACTTGGTAGAACTAATGTGTTAAGCGATTTAAAGGTATTTTTTTCTAGAAAATACAAATTGGTAAATTTATGACTATATATCAAGGTTATTGGAATGTCAATAGGTAAATGATGCATGAAAACGTTTGAAATGAGTCATAAAATTTCTCCCCATTCATAAATATAAGTGGGATGACATTACTATAGAAAATTTTACTCAATTTTCAAATATAATAATAATTAATGATTCCATATGGCTTATTGTTGATGGACATACTACGTACACACATTTACTTACGGTATGGGGGATATACCTCTTATGTGCATTAATGAACAAAATATCAATTATGTTGTGAGACATAAAAGTTCATATTTTTTATTGTATATAATTAGGATCAATAGTGTTCATATAAATTTTTAGAGATCATTATGAAATCTCTCTACTCCATTATACTTTTGAAAAATACTATTCTTCCAGAGATAGTTGGAATGTTTTAAAGGACTATCGAGATATCAAAAGATATGTTTTGAACATTTTCACATCACATTAATGGTATTTAGCATCATATTTTACCTTTGGTGGAACATCAATATAATAATATATTTTATTCAAAAAGTAAAATAGAACCTTGTTATGATTTTTCCGGGAATGTCTTTAAAATCCAATTTGATGGAATAATCCTTGTGAATTGAATCTTTTGGGACCATAATATATTGTGGAGATAATAGTGGGAATAAAATAATCTGGGTCATAACAAGGATGATCAATGTGAAGAGAATATATATGTAGATAACTGATCTAAAAATATGTAATTTCAGGTAAGATATTTTTTCTCCTTCATGTTATATCATTAGAAGGGTGTTGTATGATTTATAAAATAATGGAATTTAATTCCTAGGTGTATCAAACCATCAAAGACATTATAAAGAATTTTATTTTTTAATTTTATTTATGAAATGACACCCATTATCTCTAATGTTCATAATATTTTCCATATCCCATCACATAAGAAGTATATTCCAAATAAAATTCCTTTACTATTCATTAAATACATACAATTGTACCCTAATTTATATTATTGTGAAGATACTATCATGATTTTTAACACTATAGAACATGTGTTATGGGAGCCAATGACTTGACATGAAAAAGGTACTTTGTAGGTAAAATTATTATACATGATTTTTTTTACAAAATCCATTTTATACAATAAAAAATTGTTTTCTTTTAATGAGTTTTCATTATCTTTTGACAACATATCATAGAACCAATTTATATCAATTAAAATAATTTATCTTATTAAATTAATTCAATATTTGAAATAAATGTTATTTTTGTAGTTAAATAGGTCAAACTAATTGGTGTTCATAATGAATAGTAACCATGGTACAAATTTATACCTACAACAAGGGTTCAACAATATTTAAGATGGGGTGAAATACAAGCTAAAAGGGTTATAATTACATATAAACTATTATAAATGCTATTCTTTGATTTTATTTTAACCATATAACATCAAAATTTTGAATTTTTTCTATTATGAAGTATGATTCCATGACAATGAATTTATTATATATTAAAGTTTTTATTATTTATATGTTTTCTACCCAACTCTCTTATAACAGTGAATTCAAACTCCTCAGTTATCGAATCTTCTTTAGATACTTACCATATAAATTACATTCCTACATACTAATCCACCATCACTCCCGACTTCCTAGATAAGGTGATTGAAGAACTTCATATATATATGTTACATTTTGTTAGATGAATACTTTATATATCTCATAAAATTACATGACCTATATTTGTAAGGTTGTAATGTCGTTAGTGTATAGAAACATAATCATTAGATTTCATGAAATATCTTCAATATCTATAATTATTTTCTTCTCTCATAGTAAAATTCTTAGACATACCCAATATTAAACCTTTCATCATAACCTGTCAAAAAGAAACAAAATAATGATTATTATCATGTTCACATTAATTATAAATATAGAAGATGTCAATGAATGATAATTAATTAGCATAAGGTAATAATAAAGGTTTGATTACATGATAATAATATAAAATTTTCATACCAAGTATGTTAATAATTGATCATATAATAAGTTTTCTTCATAATAATAGACATTTTTCATAGGAGTTTAGAACCAATAATAATTAATCTTCATAAATTGGAACATATCATAAACATAATAAATATGCTATTGGGTTACAAATAATCACATGAAATCATTTCTCTTGTCATGGATCACTACCAAAGCTATCTAAGTGTATTAGGTTCAATACCCATTCCATCATTTCCTCAGTTAAGGATCACTCCCAAGTCTACCATTGTGAACACACTCCCTTACATAACTAGGTTCACTCCCTATTAGGGTCTATATTATATCATGTGATATCATTCACTACCCAATTCTTTAGAGGGATTTATAATTATAGTTCTACCAATCATATAAAGAAAAACTATATAAATTTATTCTAAAAGATCATAAAAAATTACTCAATTTATCATATCATATCACATGCTGACAAAAGGAATCCTCCCATAATTTCATCAAATCATCAGCCATTAAATATATATTGGTATTGTAATTATTATGTCCTTTGTTAATAAGATAACACATTGAAGATAAATAAGATTCATAATGATTTCACCATAACTTAACTATCCCGTGGAAATGAAATGGGTTTCATAGAATCATACGTAAATAATCATAAGTCACCCATTTAATTAAAATGGATGGTTTATAAAGTTCATATTCCCTATTAAGATAAAAAAAATTCTCATTGTGTCATGAAATATATAGGAAATATAATTATAATATAAAACAAACATTTCATTGAAATTATGGGAAATACTTCTTTTTTTATTATTAAATAAAAAATAAAAAATATAAAAATATAGAGAAAATAATTTTCATTGAAAATAACTTTAGATACATTTAAATAATTTTTTATAGAATCAAATTAACATGATAATTAGAAAACTCATTCATTTCATAAACATTAAATAAGAATATTATTTTCACATTTTTTAAAATATAAACAACAACATGTTCCTGAATTTTTTTCATGTGGTTCCTCTTAAACCCTTATAAATAAAATACAATATTGAAAAATTTTAATTTTAAAAAAATATCACCGATAAATAAAATCATCCATTAAATAATTTTGAAGAGTCTAAACATAGATTAAATAGTTTGTCGACAAAAGGGGAAATAAGGACTAATTTTTTTTAAAAAAATTTTATCCATTCATTTTAAGTAAAAAAATATGGAAATATTAGAATTGCATAAAAATAATCAGAATAACTAGAGTATAATAAAATATATCATATTTAATAGAGAATATACACATAATATCCTTTAAATAAAAATTATAATATATAATCTAGAATTGAAATGAAGTGGTAATATTAACTTTTACCTCAAACTAATCATTATTTATATGAATTAAAACCTAATTATTAGTAAATATAAATTTATTATTGTAATATTTTAGTAACATATTCACACATAATGTAATATCTATCATTCCATAATAATTTAAAATTTTCTTTAGATTAACAATTTCATTATTTAAATGAACTTTTAGGTAAATATTGTTATGTTTTCCATGATTATTCCATTGGGATAGTTTTGATACATTAATATAGAAAATAGTTTCATCTTATAAATAATAATAATAATGAATTAATTATATTAGTTATTAATCATATAAACATTTATATCTACTCATATAATATGGGGATAAAAAAATTTCTACATCAGTTCATGGAGACTGTAGTCTCTATTTAGGCACATGTCATGTTTTTGTTTAGTGATGGATGAACAAAAGAAAGGTAATTGACAATTCACTATTAATAAATCATTATTATATCATAAAAATCATAAATATTTATTTAATCTATCATTATTACGATCCATTTAAAATAGAAATCTAAAATAAATCATATCATCTCATAGAGGTGGTAGTCTAAACATATGCTTGAGTGATGTTAAAATATATAAAAAACAGGATTAGTATGAAGGTATATAAGAAATTATAATTAAAAAATAATAAATATTTAAAAAATATCATTTATATTAATTAATTAATTATTTATTAATTAAATCCATCAATCTGTTTTGGTGTTGGAAAATGATTCATATCACTTCTTGGAGTTTGGAGTCCACATATATGTACAAGGAATAATTTTATTCCCATTTCCTGAATATGATGTGGAATTTTCCAAATCATTATAAACAATTTAATCATATTTTTGATACATGTGAAATAATTTCATTATTTATACAATATACTTAGAGATTGTAGAAGAGGAAATAATCTTTAAAAGAGTCAAGTAGGACAGTTACATATTGTTTGAGATTCTCCTTTGGCCTACAGAATTTTCCATATTATGATGGTCATAGGGTAATAGAAAAATAATAAAAAATTATTGGAAATAATATATTGTTGTTTTTCTATTGGTATAGTTATATCATGAAGGATCAATGTTTATGAATAAGGGAATATAAAGGTTGCCTATTATAAGAGTGGGGATGGACACCCATAGAGTTACTTATAATATTTAAATAATATAAAGTTTATTTACATTCAATGTGGTAAAAAATAGAGAATTAATTGAATTTAAGATTTTAATTGGTCTATTAATCATAAATTGGTAGTATTGTGACATGTTTACATGTAATTTTTACCCTTTATAATTAGTTTTAATCGACAGTAAACACATTTTTACAATAACAATGTTGATAATTTTTTACTAATTGTTCTATTCAATATATAAATAATTTAGTTAAAAATACTATAATATATTATTAATTATAAATAAAAAGTTTTAATATATTTTACAAGGCACAATTTCAATAATTGATTGAAATTCAATTTAAAATATGTTGACAAAATAAAATAAAATTCTTTTTTAGAAAAATAAATTTTAAGAATAAAGATGAATTTAGTCTTATATAATATATAGTAAAAACTAATGGAAGAAAATTAAAACTTTTTTTGGTAATATAATATATAATTATTTGTAATTCACTCATATGCTGTGATAAGTAAAAAATTTTATTACATAAACACATGGGGTGCATAAAAATTTATTTTAGGTAAACATGTAATTTAAAATTAATATTATTTTATTTTAATTTATATTAAACTACAATCTATGAAATTATTATTATTTCTACGTAAAATATAATTTATAATTATCTAGTAATTCTTATTTCTACTCTCAAATCCAATCACTAGGCTATAACTACCACGTAAATAAGTAATATATCAATAGTATAACAAGGTTTATTAAAACCTAAGGTTTTGTGTAAACCAATATATCAACGAAAAGAAATCTATCTAAAGATTAATATATCATAAAATGTCAGTGTGTTTCACTAGATGTATTATTCTCACAAAATGATCATTCATAGAAATATTATACTTTAATCTAAAAGAGTTTTTCTATAAAAGAAGTATAACTATCAACTATGTGTTTTCATGTTTATTTGTTGTTCTACATCATTAAAATATATTGTATCCATCATAAAATAATATTATTAATATTATAAATAAAATTATATTCAATTATTATTAATAAAACTATTCTCTACATCATTCCCATCAAATGAGAAATGAGAACTTCATTTGTGCATATATACAGACTATCATCCCAACAAATTAATGTAATTAATTTCCCATTATCACATTTAATAAATGTTTATTATGATATATTTATGGTATATTTTTATAATTTTTATAATATAAATATGTTTAAAGAAATATAATATATCTTATACCTTCATACTCTTCTATTGGTTGGAAAATGATAATGTTTCTTTTGTGTATGTGCATATTACCACCTCCACAATGTGATGTGATTTATCCCTCATATCCAACATACATAGATGCTCTTAGGATAGATTTATTGAATATATATGTTATTTATGATACTAATATGATTCTTCAAATATTCTTTATTTTATATTTTTTTCTATAATACCATTATGATAATGAAAACACCTTTATATATATCTGTGAACTACCACCACCAAGAATGACATATTTAATATTTATATTACCACCTTTAGGGTTTTGTTCTACCATACTGAAAAATTAATATGAATTATATTCAAGACATTATTAACTTTCTACGGATGAAGAAATTATTTTATAACACCTTTGACTAGATTCAATATACCAAAGTAATTTTGACGAAATTGACTGAGCATCCTTATGTGGTTAACATAAGAAAGAACTATAGAATTAATTGATGGATTATGAATATAAATTTCCTTGAATTGAAAAATATATGATGGAATATTTTAATGAAAAACGTATTTAAAAATCATTATTTAACTATTAAGGATAATATAACATGTCTGACCAAGAAGGAAGCGAAGGTAAGATTTTTTAATCTCTATTCCTTTCTATGGATTCATAGTTTTGATTATGCAGCATGTTTATTTTATATGGTGTATATAATACCCATTAGAAATATTATATGACTAATTCCTATTTAACAATGTTATATTATATTCTAGTTAATTTTTTATCCTTTAAGGGGATTTTATTAACATTAATTTGATCATTCAAGGTTTATTTTATAGTCTTCGAGTTATTTTTGATTTTTAATATTTAGAATTACATTGAAATAACTATATACCACAGATATTTGGAAAAAATTATTTTTCTAATTTATTAATTATATCTAGGGTAATTTTTTTAATCTAAAATTTCTTCTCTTTTTTACTCAATTACTGAAATTTTTTTGTTTCAGAAAACCCAAAATAATTACATCTTTTAGTTCTGAGAAAATTTTCATCCAGGTACATTCTCTTAAAAAAATTGGTATTATTTTATTAATAAATTATTCTTTCTTAATATATATATATATAGGTATGATAAAATTTTATAATACCTTTTACTTTCTTTGCAACGGTTTTAAATGAATCATTTCAATGTATTCTGAATTACTCATTTTTAAATTTTTACAAAAGTTTGGAAGGAATATTTTCGGATTTTTATAGTGTAAATGGATTTTCCAAACAACAAAAAAAATTTAACAATTTATATACATTTAAAATACTAAATTATTTTTAAAAGAAAATAATTTTTAATTATTCTATGGTTTTTTAGGTTTCACATTAAAAAACTCTTTTTGAAAAGGTTGAATTTTTTTATAATTCTTTTTGAATTAATTTTTACAAAAAATATAGGAAAATTTTATAGATGGTTATTTTTTATTTTCAATTCTATTTTCTTCTAAAATTACCAAAATAAAGTCTTGTATTTCGAATGTTAATTTATGTGGAATTGATTTCCTTCCATCTTCAATTTCAAATATATGATCTATACCATATTTTGTAATCATTAAATTTATTGTGAACATGTTCTCTATCACCCTCCGTTATTGATTTGACATTATTTACCTCCTTCATAAACATCATGTTCTTATCATGGATACATTTTTTAATTATTTATACTACTTAAATATTGTATTAACTATAAAATATTTCAATATAGAGTGTTAATTCAATTATAATTATTAAAAAGATTATTTCATTTTTTTGGGAAATATTTTTTTATTATAGATTTAATAAAAATTTATTTTCATTGATAAGGAAGATTGAGTATTTATAATATTATTTTTTCAATATATGAGAAATTCATTGGTTATATATAATTCATGGTGGAGTCCTAGTTATATATATCTCCTTAATGTATCAACATGACTGATGAGATAAATATTTAGCCACATTAGTTGTGTATTTTGTGTGTAATTACATAATCATAAAAATTTAAAGGCATAAAAACATTAAAATAATGTTCACGATGTTTAGTGAACTTGGAAATAATATCTTGGAATTTGACCACACACATACCCTTCGTTATTATATCAATTATTATTATTTATGTGAATCTTTTGTTTACACGTACAATGGATAAATTTTAAATATAATGTTATTTATTTAAATTATTAACTGTGTTCTATCCTCTGTCTAATATTGATAAAGGCTTATCTACACATTATAGATTCAATTGTATTATTTCTTATACTAAGATGGTAATCTCAAACTTTAGTTCTTTTACATTCCCTTGGATATAAAGAATAAAACATTGAAGACGTTGATGAAGAAAGAAATGTTAGCATTCAATATTTCTATTTTATTATTAACTATTCATATTGTTTATTAATATAGTTTTCCACGGATTGTAATATTATTCATAATTCATTATGTGACCCCTACGTCTTTTAGTAATGTAATAATGTGAACACTGACTCTAGGTAACTAGCCTCGAGGATGTTTCACTTAACATATTATTTTTCTTACCTTAACTGTGGAGGAGGAAAAGAATGAATATATATTTCTCTACCTTCCTATAATTTTTTTTAGGATAAAGATAAATATTATTTTATAGTCAATGTATATATTAATTATCATGATTATTTGGATTAATACATTTCATATTTTCTATAAGATTAATTACACCATGATACTCACAACATTAACAATGTAGAATTGGATAATTTACACCTTGATCTAGAGGTTGATGATGACACCACCAATAACATGATTTATTTTTAGAAATTCATATAGAATTATGATATACCAACTACACTAAAAACATACACTTGATAGTCATAGTGATTGTAAAAAGAGCTTCTACCATATGATATAGTGAGAGAAATTTTTTTTAAAATTTATTTTTGTCTTATTTAATTATAACTGAGTTGTAAATTACACCTAATTCTAAAACATCATTGACTCAATATATTATTGGATAATTATAGGGAGTGATGAATAATAATAAAATCACAAAAAATAGTTGTGGTATTATTTTCTGAAAAAGAGCCACTACTCACAATTATGTCAATAGTCATTTCTCAAAATCATGAATATAGCTCAAAAAATGAGAATATAATTTATAGTTAGGGTTATGTGAATTGTTAAACTAATATCCATTAGAATATATCTAAAGTTATGATTTCATTAGAACCTTATAACCATTTATCCTAGTTATTTGATATATTAATTATAAAGGAATATAATTATAGTTAATGTAACTATAAAAATTTCACTTAGTACCTCATGAGAATCAACCTATAGCCACATCCTTGTGACATTGTAATATGGTTTCTATATGGATATCATATTTCCAATGTCATAAAAATGAAGCGATATGATATTTTGGAAAATGTAGTAGGATTATATTAACATCCCAAACTAAATCACAATTTCTATGATAGAGTGACACATTACGACATTCACATCTCCCTATATGAAAGAGAATGAAATTTATTGACGAGGGACTAAAAAAGAACAAGTGGAGACTATTCCCTCAATGAAAGGTAATATTCAGAATAAAAATTAAAATAAATAATTAAATGTGTTACAAATAGAAGTAAAATGGATAAGATTGATCATATATAAACAACATCTACCTATTATATAAAAATAATCCATGGTAGAAAACTAATAAACCATCCCATTATAAGTCAATTACTAACAAAAAAAAAGATTAAATTTAACAAAAGACATTATATTAAAACACCTACAGTATAATGTAACTAAAAAATATTCCCTCAACATCCATATTTTCTTTTCTAGAAACATGATTATTTTCAATTATTAAAACCTTGAATATAATTTCTGCATATAAATCAATTTTACCATGTTTATTGTAATTATTATCCTCTTAGGATACTTAAAATTTATCATTAACATAATTTATTAATTTATATTAATGTGTATGGAATGAAATAAAAGTAAATGATGAAGTAAAAAAACACATTCCTAGTTATAATGTGCTAATAAGACTCCCACATACCTATGCTATACCTTATTTGGAATAAAGAATGAAAATAAATCATTTTTTGTTTTTAATGAAAGTCATAATAATCCATATGTATAATTTAATACTTATACCTCACTATACTACCATTATGACTTAGTTCAAGACACATGGTCATCATTACCACTTGTAGTGTTAGGTCCAGGATTTAGGGAAATCATATCCTTCCATCATTTAATCAAGATCCATCCATAATAATCACATTTAAGGCTACCCTATATCTAATGGATTATATAATCCATGAAAGGTACACCAATTTATTTTTATACAATCTATCAAGAATCTATGGGCTATATATATGTACATACACAATCCATAATTAGGAAGTTCTTCATCCACACCAATACACACAAAGTAATGATATATTATGAGATGTATAATAGGCCAATAAAACTAAAACACATAAGCATATCATGTTAATAGATTTGTCACAAAAAACCCACACATGAATAAGAATATCATAGCATAATGTTTTATATAACTATCATTACATGGAAATGATCTTCTGACATTAATTGTATTGAAACCAAATGTCACATTTATTCCAGTATAAACACTCTCAGACATGAAAAATATGTAAAAACAACCCCATACAACCACTCATGGATTTGATAGAAATTATCATAAATGATGTACTTCAAAACCACTAGTACCTGTTTAGACATTCCCAATGAGATCTCAAATAACGAAATGAGCTATATTAATATTATAATAATAATACCTAACTATAATTCATACCTTATTTTTCATTAAATAAAATAATACTCACATTAGTTCTTTTCTAAATTCCTATCTCAGTCCATGGGCTTCTATATTTGTAGTCTATTCCATGTAGGAGTGAGTTGATCTAGAAAAAAACAAAAATAATAGAGGGAAATGATCTATTACATTAAAAAACCTATGTCCATCATATGTAGATCCCTTGGAATTTCTCTCATGATTTATGTAATTCTCTATAAACATGCAAATTTTTCTCAAGGTATAAGATCACTAAGAACAAGAGGAATAATTAGCTGGTTTGGTTAGTTTTGAGTTCAAAATAGGAATTTTTGGTTTATTTTATTCTTTAGGAATTGTTTGGTCACTCATTTTGTCAAACCATAAACAAACGATGTGATTCTCAGTACCTATTCACTGTTACCTTTTACTATTAACATAATTTATATAATTCATGTAAAAATAATGAATTTTATTCAGTTCTTTGTCATATGTTTAGCTAATGAGCATCCCATGAATATTTATAATCATTATAGAAACAGGTGACTCTTTTTTCCCATATCCAATAAAACAAATATTTTCCGAGGTAAAAATCAATGGTTTCTCCTAACCATGCCCAAATTTTGCCCTCTATAAAATTCATTCAACACCATAAAAACCCATATAAAATCATTCCAATTATTCACCAAAACAATTAATTAATCAAAACACTTAACGAGGTACTAGATTAAAGGCACAAAAAAATTATTGTAGATTCATTACAATCTCACATTCTATGGGAATGTCATCATTTAGAATTTTTTATAGCGTTCCTTATTGAAAAATATAGCCACTACACAATCACATTTTATTCCTGCACCTATGCCACATATTAGATATGTTTGTTCTTATATAAAACTCAATCCTGATACATATTTTACTCTCATAGTCTATATTATCTCTCTTCAATAATATTATATAATCATTCCTTTAAAATTTTATATTACTCTAACTCAAACTATTTTATATCTATAAAATATGAAGGGTATTGATCATACATTTTACGATGATATGCATTGAAAAAATCGTGTCTATATCAATCCTAAGTAGGATGATCCAATTGGTATGATATAATCTCAATCAATTTCATTGGACCAAATATTCATAAAAAATTAGGTCGAATTTATCAAGCCTCTTCAATCACTGAAGCCCAATTGAGGTGAAACCCACAAAAAACAAGTTCAACCAATATAAACAAAAAATTTATCATCATTATTCTACATGAGAACCCTCCTATCCCGGAGCAGTAACCAACTACTTCCTAGTCGACATAACATTCTAGGAGTTATCCTATATTATAACCTTCCAAATAATTTCAATCACACTAACTTCATTCCATAAAAATGGAGAATGACATGACTGATCATAAGGATCCTAAAAAATCTATATGTAAATGATGACTAAAAAATTTTATTATATGAAATCATTGACAAATACAAAAAGCCATCCCATTTCACACTAAGTTATTGACACTAACCCTGAGACTATCCCCATAAATATGGATTTTCCTATTTGGGTTTTCATCTATCAGAGCCTGATAGTTCGAAAATAAACATATCATTGAACACATAAAATTAGGAAATCTTGTAAAAATCATAATGTAATATGAGATTCTTGATCTGATATGAAAATCAAAGGAACTCTATTTAAAAATAATATCTTATTAATGTATAGACTATCCAAATCTTCCTAGAATTGATTTTCATGTCGACGTAAGAAATGGGTATACATTTTATAAAGATCTATGCTATCATAAAATGTAACATAACCAATAATAGTCCAAAAAACCCTATATCAACGTTTATTTCTTCTTCATATAACATACCCAAAAGTAGATGAAAAGGATTAAGTAAACCAAATTTCCATTTATGTTCCACATTGATCCTATGTTAAGTGAAGTAATGATTGATGTTCCATATTATGCACCTTTTTTCCCTTGCCTCTAGGATCAAAGTTGTATATTGATATTCATCTAAGCCCATTCAAGATACACAACCCATTTATAGTTGCTTGAGTCCTTAATTAACTCCACTATCATAGAAGTATTAAGCAACACACCACCATGGAACTAACAAAGTTTGTTTCATTTAATGACTATCTTGAAATAATTTCATCTCCTATTAACCTCTTCACCATAACTAAACAACCCAAATATGTCTTTTTACTAACATTGACCTAATAAACTAATGATAAAGTGTTAACCTAGGGTTCACAATATATTGAATCTTGTTATTTATATATATACACCTACATTTAATGAGTATATTCATCAAATTCCACTTTTATATATATTTCCTAATTCCCAACTCATATTTATTTATTTTATGATAATTATCAACCACATTACCTTTTAATTCGACCTATGACATCTCAAAATTGAACATCTATTGATACATAATCCAATGTATCCATTGATTATTCAGTTATTCTTTTCATAAATTAAGTTATATGATATTATAGTCTATATAAAAATGAAAAGATACCATTATAGATATAATCATGATTACACTTCAATGAATGAACAACAATAACATAATCTAGGTCACATGTAGGGTATTTTTAGTCATGGGGTCATAGCTAGAGAGAGCCATATGTAGCTACCCAATCATTCCGCATTTATAAAACCCCCCAAATAAATTATAGGAATAATTTTTAAAAATACAACCAATCCTAGGTTCTTGTAGATACATTGATGGAGCTTATGTAACATTATTATTCATCCCTCAGTTGGCCTCCTCACATTGTTCATTCCACGCGAACATTTCCCCTTGCATGGAAATTCTGGTAGTTGGTGTTTCTAAATGGGATAATCCTAAGACAAACTACATATAATACATAAATGTTTTAAGGTCACTATGATCCTCAAACATTTTATAAGGATTTTTAATTATCTCACTACCTCCTCATTCTCTAGATATACAAGAATACAATTCTCAATGAAAACATGCATGATAAAGATTACCAATTAGATCCAAATTAACACATGGGAAACATGGAATGAAGTTAATTCACTTGATGTGTACTAAACATGATGTTCAATTTTTTCATTCATTATATGATCTCAAAATATACCAACAGGTTTCCTATAAACCCCATGATAATGAAATCTTGTTAAGGGTGAAATGTTTTATTCATGAGGACCATTAAAACTAAAATAAAATTCATCAAACCAAAATACATCATAACATACTCATATAGGCAATATTTTCTCCTAAATAATATCTTTTTTATATACTATTATCTAAACTATAATTAGAGAAATAATAATTCTAAATCATTTTAAATTATCCACTATGTTTCCATAATTTGATCAAAAAAATCATTGATTTTTTCAAAATGGATACTATATCTTTAATTGTACCGGATTCAATTTTTTAATCCACAAATATCCTTAGGAAACCATCCACCATATTAGAAAGTATAACTAGATTACCCCATGTGAATGTGATTGGACAAATAAACCAACTCATCTTTCATCCTTGAAGATTTAATTTCAAAACATATCTTCCAGATAGTTCAACTAGATATAGAGGATCGTTATAGTTCATTAATTATGATAAATTTAAATCTGAATCTTGATTACTCTCGAGGGGTTCTAGATAAATCATCATGGAGGGTGTATATATATTGGCCAACTATTGGAGAAAAATTGGATAGAGATGTTACATGATATTCCACAAGTACCATAATAACCACTTAGGCATTAATGTTTCTGATTTGATTAGGTTATAGTTCTATTATACCTTACCAAATATCACATTATATGGAGGTGAAATGTTTATTACATTATAAGGATGTAAATTTCACCATTCTATGAAAAAAATCGATATATGATCTTAATTGATTCAACCAATCCATACCCATGAAAACATCAAAATTCATCAATTCCAAACCTAAAAATACCACATATGTTTATACTATACAAACACTATTGAAAATCATGGACCTCTCTTTGAACTATTTATCCACATTCTGAGAGAATTATTAATATAAAATAATTTAGGAGTAATAATATTTGTGAATCCTAAGGAGAATAATTACATATTTAGATATAAAAGGGTTTGAATATATTAAATTAAATATGATAGAATAGAGTATAAATTTAATTAAAACTATATCTCAAACTCTCAACAACTCCACCATACCATCAACCAAAAGATTATACACTTTATGAAATCTACTCATATAGGATCTATGACCTTATACATATGAACCCTCACTCACCTGATTCACTAAAACCTACTATGTATTTAACTAATTCTAAGACCCATTACAATATCCATATACTTCCAATATATGTGTTTTCTTGAATCCCTATGACAGATTATCCCAACCCTACCAATGGACCCAAAGTCTTCTTGATATTTTAATGATAAACCGATCATGAAATTATGAAATATATATGATGGTGATGTCAAATTTTAAAACATTAAAAACACTTCCTCTAATGACATAGGTATATTTTGTAGTACTATTTAAAATTTCCGTAGTTAAATTACTAAGAAACACATCCTACCATAGTGGGAGCGACAAAAAAATAATATAATCCATCTATATATCATCACCTTGGTGAATATCCTAAGACAATATCATTTTCTTTATAGATAATAAACTCATAAATATTACTAGTTTAATTGATATAAAACTTATTTATTTAGAATGGAAACAATGAAGAAAAACCATCCAGGGGTCTTGACCCCATTCCTTCTGCCCTAAACTCGATATCCACTAAATCCACCTAGGTGGGGCACTAAATCAACTGATATAATATTTACCATATATGAAGAGGAGGATGCGAGTATATCATAAATTTAAGTGAATAATTTTAATGGGGAAATTTTAATAAAATACATCAGAAATAAAACACTAAAAAATTTTATTTCTCATGATCTAAATATTCATTTAAATTGAATGAAAAAATTAACGATTTACAAATTTACTATTTTAAAAAATAATATCAAAAATATTCTTCAAAAAAATATAGATATTCCTAAGAATAATATGAAAGGATCCTTACTTCTTTGGTATGAAAAGGTATCTGTGAATCTAACAAAGTATGGTAAGGATTTCATCCTTTTAAGGGACAACATTAATCTTAGTTAAAGTTAAATAGGGTTTGAGAGTTTCATTTCAACAATCAAAAAAATTAAATGAAATGTTATCCATCAATTTAATAAAACAAGAAATTATTTATAATAAATTTCTTGGATACTTCTAGGATTCCAAATTATTGTAAAAATTTCTTCAATTAGTGAAATGTTTCATTATATTGTAAATTTTTTCAAATGTTCATCTCCTCATTGTTTGTAAATTTTTATCTTTCAAATAATTTTTCGAGATGTTATGTTTCTTTTCATGAAGTGGTCTCATGTCTTTTCAATAACACATCTAATAAAAATCTGTATAATTATTATTTTTATATATAAAAAATGTTAATTATTCCTGGAATATACACTTGTATTTCTAGCCAAGTTCACAGTTAGTGAACACTCACCATGTCCTTAAATGATGTTCAAATTATAATCTATCAACTATTTTTAGGGAAATTACACAATAAATAATTTATTCCAAAACAACATCAATATAAAAATGGATCTATTTATTCATAAACCACATCAACTATTTAATTTCCACTACCTTCTCATTGGATTGAGAAGTGTAGCGTGTGATATTGGGCCTTAGTAAACATCACAAAGAAATTAAGGTCTTGTAATAAATTTAATGGAATTATGAAAATTTGGGGGATTCTATTTTCATTGAAAGATAATCATCCAAAATATATATATAATAAAAAACAAAACCCCTTTATTATTCATGTGTACAATTTATAAATATAAATACATCCTAATAGATAAATCATATGAGTGTAGATATGGAATCGATGTTACAAACTCATGGAGTACAAAAATACAAAAACAATACAAAACTCCCAAGTGACATCAACCAACAATACCCACCATGCTCCAAGATCTAACTCCACATTCCATTCTCACAATATCACTAAGAATCACTATATAACTAGGATACCATTAATTTCTATATTCCTTGATACATAAAATCTTTAAATCCTCATCATTAACAGTGATTGGTGGGGTCATTATCTTTGTTGGATTCTCCAATAACATCCACACTCACCCCACTATGAAAAGACATGTTGGAATACAATATATAAAACAATTTTGAGAATAAAATATAGTTTCTATAAAAAACATGAACAATTTGAAATTGAAAAATTTGGAATCATAAAACCTTTCCCATTTGTTTGGCCTACCCATAACCATGTCTTGAAACACAAAAAAATTATTTCATACCCAAGTGAATGTTACATTCTCATGATTGGTCTCTCATATATATAATTACTCATCACAAGGTGACGAATACCACATGCTACTAAGGCACACGTCACATCTGCATGGTAACATATAATGAATATAATATCATAGGAACTATCTATACCAAAGGCCATATAAATAAATTCCACAAACCATCTTTTCCATTACTCATTTCAAAAAAAATTATCATTTATGAAAACAAATAATTTTATAACCATCATTTATCAAATAGAATGAAAAAGGGTTTTCTAAAAGCCATCCAATTTTCCCAAAACATTTATAATCCAATACTAAATGATATTTCAACAAATAATAACAAAAGTATCCACCAAAATATAACTAAAAAAATTCAATGAAAACTAATCCTTTATATTCTATACCATATGGATAAAAGAGATAATACACCACTAGACGAAATTTGGTTAATAATGAACATCATAAAAAACTCTAGATATAACCTAATATATACATTCCATCAATAAATATAATGAAACAACAAAAAATTCAGATAATGTAATATCAATATATTTAACATATATTATAAATATTTTTATTTTATAAATTAAAATATATATATAAGAGGAATGATAAATAATGATGAAATTTTTGGAATTCAGGCCTCCAACATGTTTCGATTTGTCTAAGAATATCATACAGATCAAAGGTAAAAGTATCAAAACTGTTGATAGATATATTAAATTTCATTATCAAATGATTAGGTGACTAAAAAAATAATTTGGGAATAAAATCTGATTTTATTCACATTATTTGGATTTTCAAATATACATCTCACTATTAGAACACAAGACTAGGAAATTTATGCACCAACTATGTGGTGCCACTATATTAATACAACCCTTCCCATGATTATATTTCTTGGTTAGAAGAGCCATGAGACACCCATTAATTTCTCTATAATTAAACTTTCATTATTTCCTCTAGGAACACACATGTTTTGGAAAAACTATGTTCCATCCTTTCACCTACCCAGTACCCAATATTTCTCCTTCTATAGTTTCTTAGAGATTGATTTTCTTTTCTACCATCCATGACCTAACCATGATCCTATAAAAAATTATTCAAAATTTCCCAAAACCAAATTTTTAATCCCAAATATAAATTTTTAATTTGAATAAAAATAAATGAAAACTGGTTCATCTACTAGAAACCATGGGTAAAACAGTCTCCCCAAAATTGGACTTTACATCCCCATAAAGCATTAAATTCCTATTTACCTAGAAGTTTTTGGGCCAGTGATCTAAAATTTTATTCTTATGAACCCATGTTTCTTTATAATCTAACTATGATTCTATAAAACCTACTCTAATCTATTTCTTTTTTACACCTGATCTTCTATTTCTTATCCACAATCCATAAATGTGAATAAGTACACATAAAATCCAAATCATGGTCAACATGATCCCACTAAATCGAATGGTATAGAAAAGGATGTTACTTTTTTAACAAAGATACATAAACCATATTGATCACAGAAATAAACCTTGGTGAAAAAAAAAATCGATATTCCAAATCAAAACTAATTAATGTATCTCAAAATTGCATATATATCAAGGTGAAAACATTATTATTTAAAAAATTGAAGATTAGCACTTTTAGGATGTATTTTCAAAAATACATGTCCACTCACCTCAAATTTAATTGTCCATTGATGATGATGAGTATATGTTTATGATTAATCGAATCTACCTTCATCCTATCATTGATAAACATCAACTTATCTATTGTATTTTTCACATGGAGGGGTACAATTAGTAAACACTAATCTATTTACCCAAAAAAATAGATAATGTTAAGGTTGATTTTATAATTCTTGTAAAGGAGACACATGTATCGAGGACAAATACCATTTATTATATGATAACTCAACTGAAGTCATATTCTCCACCCAATGGCCACCAAATCATATCACATAAGAAAATGGTGTGTATTGAAACTTTTTATGACATTTTCAGGCTATAGATTCATTTTTGGACGATAAGCCATACTCATTGTAAAATATGATACAAAGAATTTCTAAAAGGATTTCTAAAAAAGATGTAATCTGGGGTCTCAATAAAATACTACTGAGTCTAGAAATTAATGCAACTTTATAGCTTCCTTTATATAGATTTTGGAAAATTCATCCACGATATTATTTTAATAAACATGGATTAAGAGAGACAATATTGTGAGATTATCTACTATCACCCATATTCTACCATGTTTCCTAACCAAGCATGGAAGGACTTTTATACGTTAATATATATTTATCACCACTTCTATATAAGAAATTATAAATAATACAATATACCCACAAGTTGTTGATTCTCTTTTTGACATGATGATTTTTGACATACATTAAGACATAATCTACAACATCACTAATAATGTGAAACTAAAAGAGTTTTGTTTTCAATGCTCTATTCATTTTATGAATACCATGCTGATTAAACCATTTCAAATAGTTGTATTCATTTTGCAGAAATTATTGATACGCCAAAAGTAATATTATATGATCACTAAACTGAAAAACTAAACTCGTATTTTGTTTCCAACCCCTAATAGTCTACCAAACCTTTACTTTGAAGCTCATAGTAACAAATTCATTATCATATATCGATGAATTCATACTTTCTTAACCAAATCAGAAAAAAATTGAGATTTTAAAGACAATAGAAACACCATAATTATCATATGACTTCTTGGTCAAAGAATGCACCACAGTTTTATATTTTTTAGTGTCTATATAGAGTCTATGTAGAACATTTATTGATTATACACCCATATGTGTTTCAATATGTTTAAATAACTTTTTGATAAAATTTGTTTCAAACATATATGTTCTTTTAACATTATGAATTTCATGGTAAATAGGTAATGGTACCAATACTTCCATGCATGGAATACAATATCCAAATCCAAATCATTATTTTAATAGTTCTTCTCATGAATCCATAACTAAAATAATCCATAAGAAACAACATGATCTCCCTATCTAAGTATACATCCCATCCTAGATCCTGATGAATCAAAATAGGCTACATAGATGCATATTTTCCCAATTAATTTGAGGATATATGTTGTTGTATGTCAAACATTATGTTTTTTATATAATTTATGATATATATTAGTCCATTGGAAATGAATTTCTATTCTATTCAAAAACGGAATTAGAGATTACAAAGAAGAAAAATAAAGTATCAAACATCTATAGTACCCTATTAAACCTTGTAAAATATGTATTTATAAAAATTATTTTTTAGCTTGCAATAGATAAAAGATACTATATTTTAATGATCTATTGATACTCATTTTTTTAGAAATAAAATTGGTAAATTTAAAAACCAATTATATCAATAAATCAAACATTCATTACAAAGTATACAAATAATGATCCCTTAAGATACCCAATATTGTATCGATGTGTTTCTCATGATAAAATTTTTTCTTATAAGATAACATTACATCATCAAAAACATGTACCACAAATTATTCCAAATTCATATGAAATATTATATACATAATTTCCATTAAAATAACAATTTGATATGTAATACCTAATGTAGTAATGAAAAAACACAATTGTCGTAGATACATATAAATTTTGTGTTCATAATATCCTTATTTTGAAGCCACAATTGGGGATATTCCATGTACAATTAGATTTTATAGAATCCATAGTCTCCCTTAAACTAATAAAACATATAATAAATTTGTTTATGTTAATAGTGATTCCTTATTAAAACCATGTTTATATTATGATCATCCATAAAAATCCTATTTTTTATCAACCTTTTTCACAAATAGTGATAGTGATAAATAGAGAGACATTCATAGTGAAATGAACCTTGTCCTTTCTAATTCATCTAAATGATCATCCCATTATCCCAATTTTTTTATATCCTATAAACTGGAAGTGAGATAAGAATAGTCCTCATTATAAGGATAGTTTTAAGTTGTACTTCTCTTTTGGATAGAAACATTAATAAATTTTCAGTGAAAACATCATTAAAATATTCAAATAAAAGATGTAGAATCTCTATTTTTAATACATTCCATATATTCGAAGGTAATTTCATCCAACTAAGAAGAGATGGTTCCATCCAATAGTTCGAAATTTCTTAATAAACATGCATTTACATCCCAATCTCTTCTAAAGATATGCTCAACACCATCTAGATATGTAAAAATAAAAATTTGTTCTTAAATGATGATGTGATGCTTAAACAATTTCAACCAATTTTGTAAATATAATAAAGTAATCAACATAAATGTCCTAGATATATAAATCCAATTGAAACTAAACCAAATCGATGTATTTATGTTATTATTTACACATAAAGGTTCTCCACTATCTTTATCTTTGACGATTTTGATGTTTCAATACAAAAGAATCTTCAAAACATGAAAACCCATATGATGAATATCACAAGATGAATTAAATTAGGGTTATTCACCCGTAAAAAATAAATATTGCACAAGGCTGTAATTAAAATGAATCATACCTATCACCAGAGAAGTACTAGATTGATCAACCATTTTCACTTGATCACCTAAAAATATTTTCCTACTCGGTGAACCTTTCAATTTGTCATACCATTCATATTTCATAGAATGAGGAGTCATGATTTTCATAGAATCACCTTGGATTTATTGGTTTGAATTAAGGGTAATATATTACTTCACTCATCGAATTAAAGAATAAGATGACTAAGAATAATTAGATGTGTCTCTAGCACCCTAACTTTGTTAACTGGGATGGTAGGTCTAATGATAACCCATATGGATATAATAATGACAATATCTAGGTTTTGTGGTACAATACCACTTCATTTGGTATAAATATACAACGAAACCAACATAGATTACCTTTTATTGGAGGAAAGATGATTAATAATTCCTGGTATGATCCAGATGTGAACTACATCTATGGATGTAGGTTTCCCTCTTCTACTTCTCCTTATATTTGAGTTCCCACCATTTACCATAGGAATAAGTATAATCCATACCACTATATTTTCCATGATATCACATTATTCCACCATTTCTTAATTTTTAAATATAGAATAATCCATTATACAAAGAATAAAAATATTTGAGCCAAATTGCATCCTTAACCCTAACTCAAAAATGAATTTCAAATTTTAAAAACATATGGTAAAATAGGAGGAAAATTTGACTAAATTCATTAATTTATATATATAGTCTATCACAGTGAGGCCTAATTTCATAATACTGAATATGCCTATTGTTATAGAAAACTAAATTGTTTATGGATAGAATTTCTTTAAACAATTATTCAAAATCCTCTCATGTGTGTTCTTGATAATTTTTAACACAAATAAAATTTCCCACCATAATGATCTAAAATCCTCTAGAATATATAATTCTATAATAAAATTTAACTCTTATTTTTTCCTAAAGAAATTTAGGACTTAATTCATCTGATTCAATGATTCATATTTTTTTTTATATCAAAATACACCCAAAATATGGGTTGATTATTAGTTTGGAACTAAATCCATGTGTTCACAAGAATTATTATTCATTCCTATTTCAATTATCTATTTCATAAAAAGCAAGGACAATGTGATGGTCCAACTTTTTGTTCACCTATGGTTCAGGTTCAACAACATTTTCAGTAGCTTTCATTGTTTGATTTATACAATGCGTACTCATTGTCAATAACTATAACTTAAAAAATTTCTTTTTGTATCACTTTCAACAAAATAAAGGCTTATCAATTTAATTATACCATATCCATGTTTATCAAAAAATATAATTTCAAAAATTAAAAATTTATTTTTATTTTATTCATTTTTAAATAACTAAAATAATATTTTTCAAAACGTACATATTCACTATTTGAATAAAATAAACTATTTTTTCATTTTAAAAACTATATGAATCAAAAGGAAAAATCAATTATTATTGGAATGTTTCACTTTTACTGCACATTATGCAACTCTCATTAGTTATACCCATGGTGATGAGGTTAAAACTCACCTAGAAGTGTCATAAAACATGCATATACCCAAATTCCATTTTAAAAAAATGATGTTCACTATAAAAATATAATCTTTGACTTTTTATGCTCTAAATATAATGTAATGAGAATCCTCTCCCCTCATTGCCATTCAAAGTGAAAGATATATAAAATTTCTAACTCAAGTAAAAAACAAAACTAATATCATTTTTGTAAAAAGATAGATGGACTGACCAATGATGATATCATTTGTAATAAATTTCACCTCCAAATTTTATTGAGAAGTGTATGGTGTGATACTAGACATTTGGTGACAACCCTAACACTCAAAAAGGTATGAATACACACCAAGGGGTCTAATAACTATCGGGGGGATGATTTTATATTTAATTGATGAATATCCATAACATATAATCACATAAAAATAAAACATCTATATAATTCATTTTCACATTATATAAATCAAAACATAACTGAATCAGTAAACCATATCATAGGAGAGTCTAAAACAAAGATACATTATCAAAGAAAAGTAAAAGACCAAAAAACTCAAAACTCCCAAGTGACATCAACCAAAAACACCCAACACGCTCAAATAATTGACTCCACATGCAATGACCATTCTGATAAGAGGAATAACTAAAGGACTGGGATACCATGAAATTACCTTTGAATCGATTAATTATATCTATAGATGTAAAATAGTGCCTATGTTGGGGGGTTCAACTAATCTTAGATGGATTCTCTAATGACTTTCCAACACACTCAACTAGGAAATGAAATGTTATCACAAATTATATAAAATTGTTTTATGTTATAAATACATTTTATGTCAAAAATATAAAACAATTCTATGGGAAAAATATTCAATCATATAAAAATTATCTTTTTTTTATAATACCCATAACCATGCCTCCATAAAAAAACTATGCATGACTTGGTTGTAGTTCAATAATCAAGAGTGGTCTCTCATATACCGTCCAAAGCATCACCAGATTGTCAATACTAAGTTCTCCAATTGCACACACCCCTTAATCATAGTCACATATAATAAACAATTAATCATTCCTACAATATATTTAAAAGGCATTTAAAAACATTAAAAAAAATTTATTTCAATATCAATATTTAAAAAAAACCATGTGTAATGTCCCAGAAATTTCAAGGAAATTTTTTTCTTAATTTCTCTGGGATTTTACAAGAACGCAGTTTCTGACAGCACCTGATTCCGAGGCATGGTGTGCCCGGAATCAATTTCCAAAGTTCAGCTTGGGTACGTTCAGTGAACGAAAGAGTGGGTTTTTCTAACTTTTGAACCGATGCTCGGAATCAGAATCCGAGGGAACCGATGAACTCGCAGCACCGGTAATTGCTTAAGGGGACCTTAAGCACAGATGCATTTTGTCGCATGAGGTGGTTAATTTTTGGGAATTCGATAAGTCTAAAATAAATTGTAATGTTACAATTTATTTTAAGTGGATGTTAATATCTCCATAGAGAAGTTGGATGTTGGGCCACACCCCACCTAACTTCCCAAGAGAGGGTATGACCAAGGGTGGTGGGGTCCGCACGAAACCCCAACCCTTCACCTTCTCTTTAACTCCCACGATATTTCCCCATTTAACACCCCTTGGGTTTAATTGTATAACTCCCCAACCCTCCCATTATTTGGGTAACTCCTTCTCTCTCTCTCTCTCTCCCTCACAACTCATGCCAACTCACACTTTAATTAAGTTGTTGAAATTCTTAATCAGTTTAGTGTTTGAAATTTGAACTTTTTATGCATGGCATGGTTAGTATAAAATAAGAGAGAAACCTTATTTTATTTTTGGTTGGGTTGTGTGGTGATTTTGGGTGAAAAAGCTCTTGATTTGTGAAGAGCACTTCATCTCCTTCGTTGAAGAACACCGAAACCTCCGGCGAGGAATGACACACCCTTCCACGAAGGATGACGATGCACTATCTATCATATTCTTCTTGCGACAAGAGATGAGACATCAATTCTTCTTCAGGTGCGCTTCTACAACGACGGAAGCGACGAACACCAACGACTGTCGTCACTCTCTATTCTTTCTTCGAAATCTTGTTCTACCGCGATGTTAGAATTCCACGACTCGACGACATGTGACGTCAATTTCGAGGTATGGGTTGTTTGCTTTTGTTCATGAGTTATCCTTTTCTGTTCTTTGTCTATATATTTGGGCCTCTTGATATCAACTTAAGAGAAGGAGGTCGGACCACACGAACACGGCCGAATCTCCTCCTCCATTTGTTGGTGTGATGTTGCGGTTCGAAAGATGGTGGCTTGGTGCAAAGGCACCGCGTGGAGTCATGGAGAAATATGGAAATGATGCGCGCCGCCGTCGCATCGTGCCGTTGAGCCAAAACGAACCTGCGGCTGGAGTCGGGCCGCACCGAAGGGGCGCGGTGTCATCGCGCCGCGCCGAAGAACCACGAAGACACCGCGGCCGGAGTAGGGCCGCGTCAGAGGTGTGCAGCGTCGTCGTGCCTTGCCGGTCGTACAAGGCCACGGCTTGAAGCTGCGGCGGTGCAAGGCTGGGCGGTTGGAACCGCTGGCCGCCGGCACCTCGGAAGGACGGGACCCCAGCGGTCCCGCCGCATCAGCACCGTCCAGCGGTCCAGCGGCATCTACACTGGCTGGCAAGACTAGGCCGGCCGGCTTCCAGGAACCAGGGGTCGTAACCCCCAGCTGGCCGAAGGAGCGGCCCCACTCTACGTGGGGTCCGCGGCTTATCAATTCAGGGGGGGAGGCAGCGCACTCCCCCCTGTCTGCTCAGCTCGGATCGCTGAGCTGGCCACACGGCCGCGCGAGTGCGCCATGACGGGCCGCTCCCAGCCCGGGTCGTGCTGCGCCCAAGCCGCGCCGCGTTGTGCCCTCTGGGCCGCCCAGGGGGGTGTCGGCCCGGGTCGGTCCGGGATCGAACCCCCTATTATTGGGCAGTTTTTGTTCAAACTCCCCATATCTTGGGCTACAGACCCCCGATCTACGCACTATCAGTTGACATTCGATCCTTGGATCGAGGCGGTCATTTCGGTATATTACACTAAAGGTTTTGGATAACATTGGGTACGGCCGGGTTGGTTCGAGCACGAAACCAACCGGGCCCTCGGAGCGGAAACGCTTATAACATGAGCTCTGGACATCCGATTGACATGACGTTGACTTTGTTGGGTTCCTCTTGATGAGACCGAACATTTGGCATACTTCACCTAAGGTTTGGATGTAGTTGGAGTATGGCCGAGTTGGATTGTACCTGAAACCACCCGGGCCCCTGGAACGGAAAAGCCGATAACTTTCAGACCGGACGTCCATTTGATGAACCATGAGCGGTGTTAGTGATCTTGTTGAGAAACGGTCTCTATGAGTATACCCTATGAGGGTTCTGGGTATAGTTGAGATACGGCTAGGTTGGTTCGCACACGAAACCCACCGGGCCCCTTGGACGAAAATTCTAACAACTCACAGACCGGGCGTCCGATTGACGCGACGACTGTTGCATTGAGACCCCTATGACGAGGCGGTCCTTTTTTATACTTCTTCGTGGAAATTTGTGATACTTGGAGTATCGACCTGTAACTCGTGGAGAGGACCCTCTCGGAGACGAGCGTACGGAGTACGAAAACCGTGTACCTGGCTGAGACCTGAAGACTGCTTGTCCGACTCGAATCGGAGTGACTTGTATAGCCCAGTGGGGAGCACTACTGTGTTTGGGTGGCGGACCCCTAGCGGGGAGAACTACTGAGTTTGGGTGGCAGAACCGTGGTACTCGACAGAAGGAGTACCTCTGCATGATATTAGGGGGGTGCACTACTGTGTTTGGTTGGCAGACCCCGGCGAGAAGCACTACTGTGTTTGGGAGGCTTCCCACGGTACTTGACAGGAGGAGTACCTCAGCAGTCATAGGTTAGTGAGAATTACCTCGGATTCATGACAGGATCACTGTACTCGACAGAGACAGGGCTCTTTAACAGTTATGGTTTCGATAATGAATATCCTGGCTTGAGCTGAGTCTCTGACCTTTATGTTTACCTCATTATTGAGATGGGTCACCTGATATCTTAGGTATATGATTGGGCATATATATAGGTAGAGGTTATCCGTTGATTTCATAACCTTTGTTTTTCCTCATGATTGAGATGGGTTACATGATAACTTAGGTATAAGTATGGGCTTATACCTAAGTTAGGGTTATCTGTTGAGATCCTTCTTTGTGGATATCCTAATTGGTTTTAGTGAGACCTTGAGGATCTCGGGGTCCCTTCTGAGTATCGTATACTCACCCCTACATGGGATATGCCCGCATCTCATTGTGTTGGTTGCAGACGACGGGCAGCGCTGACGGAGGCCGAGTGTTCGAGGACTGGACAGAACCCGGTGGTGGACTTCACGACGAGAAGATACTCGGAGGCGGTTGACAGGGGAGAAAGTTATGGAGGCTATCTGTACCTACCCTTCATGTAGGATCCGTGGTGGACGATCCAGGATATGTGCTATCTGGACCTACCCTTCAGGTAGGATCCATGGTGGATGATCCAGGAGCTGCGCTATCTGCAACTACCTTTCAGGTAGGATCCAAGGTGGACGACCCAGGAGATGCTTCTATTCTTCCAGCTGTTTGTCTTTTCTGTTGTACTTACATTCAGTTATAGCTGTAGTTTTTAGATGGGTTTTTATTCTAGCCCTTTTTACTTTTCATCACTTTCTTTTTTACTTAGTGTATTACTTCTCCTTGTACTCTGTGGTGTTTTTTTACCTTTATTAAGGCAAAGCCTTCCCAGTTATCGGGATTTATTCCTTGGTGTTAGTCGCCAGCCCATGGCCTATGGAAGGAAGGCTTGGGCTAGTCACGGCACGGGCCCCGAGGATGGGTCGTGACACCATGAATGAAAAATCCATAATTTTAAGATGATTTTTTTCAAAATTATAAACCACTAAGGATTCATAATATCCATGAAAATTTAAATAAATTTTCCAATCAAAAACACTGTGGGATTTTCACCAATAATTACAATATTATTTTCAAATAAAATTAGATAAATAATAATAATTAAAACCATTCAATCATATTTTAATTAAAGTAGAGATAAGAGATAAGGCTCCAACCTCACAATAGTCAGTAAAAAATAAAACAACACACACACAAAACTCAAGATATGGTATTCGATCTCCTATACTAAAATCAATCAAATTATTAAACATAAATATTACCATAAAATAACATGTAACTATCCAGAATAGATTAGATATAGGATTTATGGAGGTAGATGAAGGTTTTATTAATGAACAGTGAGGAATAATGATAACTTATTTATGAATATGGGCATCCAACATGCATCCATTATCCAAATAAACAACCCCAAATAAAATGAAAATTCCTCTAAAGCCTTTAGAGTAAAATAAATTAGTTTTATTGAATGATTTTGTGACTAAATAAGGATTTAGGATTAAAGTTGGTTAGATAATCATTTTTTCATGTTTCTACTATATTTTTCATGAATGTGTCACATGATTTTAAAAAAAACCTGATAACGGTGCAATGATACTATCTTAATCCAACCCTTACATGGTTTGATCATAATGTAAGAAAACCAATTTACCGACTTTAATTTTTCTTAGTGTCAAGATAAAAAATTTATCTTGCGTGCATTCATGTTTTTTCAAAACTATTCCCTAACCATGCACTAGCCTAGTTCCCACTATCTTCATCTTCATATTTTTTTAGTGATTGTGCACCATTTCTACTAATAGTTCATAAACTGTTCAGATATAAAAATTTATCCAAAACATTCCAATACACTGCATAAACTCATATAATAAAACCTCATTATTATATTGAATCTAAATATATGAATAAAGAGTCATGATCAGGAAACCATATGTGCTACAAACTCTTCCATACTAATATTTTTAGATTTCATCATATTCATAGACATTTCACTATTGTTATTAGAAAAGTTACATAATCATAAAATACTAAAATTGTCTAAACCATCCTCTGATACCATCCACAATATTATATACATTACATATGAAACTATTACATAATTTTATATCAAAGTTCAATAAATTTCCGAATAATACATTTATAAGGATCATATAGATTTAGTGTCATTGGAATAATTGATTTATATATAAATTGGAATAAAAACATTTTACACCACTGCAAAATATGTTATCCACAACTATCACCATTAATAAACACATCAATAACAAAATTATTGTTTATTTTCTAGGGAAAATGAAACATAATAAATAGTGAGCTTAATTTATTTGTAAATGTAAACATGGGAGTTGTAAATGATAATTTAATCCAAAAATGATCATATGTTTTTTAATACATAATCATAATATTTTTAAATGAACCTAACAAAATATTGAACATAAATATTATTCATGACATAAATCATGGTATATAATAAGACCCAAATCATAATGAAATTAATTAATATGAACCTTTAGAATATATCGTAAGCATTAAATATAATTTTTGTCATAAAAATAAGAATTTAAATAATTTATATAGTTAATACCTACTCATAAATATATCATAGGTAATTTAGTTAACATTATATTCTATAATATCCTTTTTCATTCTTCCCTCCAATGATTATTATAGAAGACAATATCTATAAATAAACCGATTTCACTTCCCATTATATATCATATTATCTTCTAAGAGATCAATATATACCCATTAACATAAAGGGAAATATAATATTGGGCCCCCCCATAAAAAAAATTAACATCATTATTTCGGTTATAGAATATCATTAAACATTCATCATATCATTATTTCAACATATCCTAACATGTTAAAAGGAAACATGTTTTATAAATACATTTTAATTTCATCAAGTATATCCCAAAAAAAATAATTGTTTTCATAAAAATACAATAAATATAACAACATAATATGCAATGAAAATATAGGGATAGTATCATTTAATTATATACCAATTAAATAATTTATAACATCATCATATTTTATATTTTATCAAAATTCCTCTTTCAGGATCACTGAGATCATTTCATATAGAAAATTCCACATTCATTTTGAAATCACATATTTAATATTAATATTTTTTAATTTTTATGGATAATTATCTTTAAAAGAAACAAGGAATATTTTTATGGATCCTTCCATTAAATTAATTATCATGATAATGTGAAATTAAAATGAAATAATGTATATCAAAAGTGATATTATTTTTACTTTTTTATTAAAACATTCATAATTTCATTTATCAGATCACACAAAAAATGTTTATTTATTAAAATTTTTTAAATAGAATTACAAGGATAAATGAATTTAATCCATTTTAGGAGAGTAATAAAAATTTTAATGAAAATATTTTAATCATAAAATGGGCATGTAAAAGAATGATTCATCCCCAAAAATTAAATAATTTCACTTTTTCTATAAAAAGAATAACAGTAATTCTATGCACATACGAGTGAAAACTGGTAACATTTCATGAAAATTAAATTAATAACCAATTGATAGTAACATTAATTATTTTTATTAAGAAATGAATATATATTTTAATTTATTTTAAATTCAAGCATAAATAATCCTAGATATAATGAGATTGAGTCATAAATCCCTTACCTCTATTTAAAAATGCTTTTTATGAAATCCAAAAAAATTATAGTAATTTTAAATTTATTTTAAATTAAAAAAAATAAATTATTATAATATTTTATATGATCTAATTAAATAATTTCAACATGTGTTTTTTAATAATTCCTTTTTAAATTGTGATTTCTTTTTGTCGGCTCTATCATTTCTCCTGAGAGATTCATTTTAATAGGTCGAATAATTATAAATTGATAATGGTTTCATTATATAATGAATTTTATTATTGATGTAAATATTATCAATATTTACAATATATATACATATAACTAAAAAATAAAATTTAGTTGTGGGAAAACAACGTCCACCATTCATGGAGATGTTTGGTCATATATATTCTTGAATTCAGTTTTCATTTTCTAATGGAAGTAATATATGTATATATATATATTGTTTTATAATTCAAGAACAATAATTATTTCATGACTAAAATATATACACATTAAATATACCCTTACTACCATGAAGATAGTGATAAATAAAAAATTAATCACATCACCTCATAGAGGTGGTACTCTATCCATATTAATGAGAGATGTTATTTTTTCAATATACTGGAAGGTAAAAATTCAGATATGACTCTATAATTCCCAAAAAAATAATATCATAAATATAATATTTTATAATTAATCTTTTCATATTCAACATCAATGAAATGTGGTGATGGATAATGAATTGTGTCACTATATTGAAGTGATAGCCCAGACATACAGATGAGATGAACATTCACAAACATTTTAAGGAAGAAGTTGATGAATAAATGATGTTACATATTAATAGAACCATTATAGTTCATTTAGTTTAATTATGTTATTATTTTTTAAGTAATACCAATTACATAGTGGGTTATCACTTTTTCTATTGGCTAAGATGATTACCTCTTATTGTCTTGGCCTCCATTACATCCTCTCATAAAAAAACATGAAATGGTATTTTAATAAAACGAACAACACAATATCATGGATGAGGATGTTTATTGGTTAGTTTGGTAGATTTTTATTGTTCAATATGGCTTAATTTGGTGTAAATTATAGAAAATAGTGGTGTCCTTTTATATGTGGGAGAGTTGACATAATAAAAAATTCCTAAATGATTTAAGTATAATAATGTCACGAATAAGTAAAATGAAACCAATTTATTAGAGGATCAGATATGGTATATGGGTAGGTTTAAATATGTACATGAACTAGTATTTATAAATTTATAATTCTTAAAATTATCCATATCATTTAGTTCAGCCACATTGTAATCTCATTTTACCCTAAACAATAGTAAATAACACATTTGTAATATTCATTATGGCTATAATTTTAGTTAACCATGCCAAATAATATATTTTTTATTATAAAAATTGAATATATTTTATAAATTTCATTTCCTATAAATAGAATTATGTAATATAAAATTTTTACTCTAAGACATTAATAAAAGTGGTTTTCTATGATTTTATTTCATATGTATAGAATTTTTTCATAAAAAATCCTACAACAAATTGATTACAAAAAAATATTTGGATTATAATTGCAGAGGCCCTATTTTTTCCTATAAGTTATTTAAATATATTAATAAATATGAAAACAGGTATGGTTTGAGATGGTGAATTATTCAGAGGCACAGTGAGCTTGACAATAATTTTATATAAATATTAAAATATATTTTATATCACACATGGAAAGTTTTTGAAAAAAAATCTTTTTATCTCCGAATTGGGGCCTTTGATAAAAATTTACATACAATGTTTGATTCTAGAGAATAATATTTAACCTATATGGAACATATGATTTTTAGAATTAAATTACTATTAGGGGAAGCTGTTTCAAGGTGAATTTAATTTAAACAAATAACATATTAATTTAATTTAATTAAAAGAACAAACCCATCAATCCCCTATAAATAAGCTACTATGATGAATAATTAGTGTTAATAGTATAATTCTGTGAACATTCATAAGTGTTTCCAACCATTTTGTGTTGTTCAATTGATGTTGGATAATGACTTCCAACCATATCATAGTGAATTGAGGCATAATGAATGTAACTTGTCTTCTCAATCATTAGAAACTATGTTATTCACCAAAAAACAAACCAATATCAATTAATAGAACAATTTTTTATTTCCCCCATTCTAAAATAATCAAGAATGGCATACATAATTATACTAATTTCTATAATTTACAAACATTCACATGAGCCCTAAAAACTATTAATTCAAATTATCTCCCTCTTATGACATGTTTCTCACACTGGATTTCCCTACATGAACTTTTTTCCTAATAACGTTTGAAAAAATTCTTGTTATCTATTTTTTATTTTTTTCTGAAATATTTCTTTGTGTACTTATTTTTAATAATATGATATTGTAGTTCAAATGTTTCGTGCATGGTTGAGAATGATTGAGCCCGAATATTCATGATGGACTCTAGAAAACAGAACAATTTTTTATTTAAGGATGAATAATACAGATCACATAATTACTGTGATGGATTTTTGTTTTTGATATCCAAATAGGAGGTGGATATAGCATTAGAGAACTATTAGGGGTTCTAGACTTCTTGTGGGAAAACATGATTCTAATTTCCTACTAATGGATGGACATAATTTATACCATAAGGATACTTCCTCTGATTTTGAATTACAATTAGGTGAAACCATCTACAAAAATGGAACAGAATAGTTCTTCATGAAATATTTGTAATTCTGTAGAAAAACATTGCAAAAAATAGTGTAGTTTGGTTAATAGATGGTGTGTAGACCCTTGGCTATGAAGACTATGGTTTAAATGTTATTTGAATATCACCTTCTTTGTGAAACCCCCAAAAGACGTGTCAATTAGTTATGGTGTACCAATGTGTACTCAGAGAGTACAAAAACATGGCCATGGACAAGTATAAACTATATAATATAACATGGTTGTTTACACATGTATAGATTGACAGACATGGTTAGGAAGGAAAAGTGAGGCCTTAAGTGGTCTTGATATACTGTGTGGAACCCCTAAACATCATACAATTCTACAGTACTCATTTACATTTCACTTTCATGGAAATATCCATGTAAATTATAGAGAACTGACACACCGTATAGACCCATTACACACCATGTACTTCCCTATTAATCTTATAACACTCATATTTCCATCATTTGGAATCATATTTTTTCCTGAGAGTAGCCTATCTTGAGAATCATTTTTTATATAATTCATTTATATATTTCCAAGTTTATGTTTAGATACGATGCATTATTTTATGATATTTATACTTCATTAGATGGATCTTGATGATGGTATTGATTAGACAGGACCATCAAAGAGTTGTACACCACTTAAGGACTAGGATGTGGGAATATATATACCTATCAGTGGTACCACCTTGATGGACTTGTATTCTAATCCTTTATCCATATTTTATGAGGTACACCTAATAAACTAATGTGTGGATTTTCAATCTATTTTAGTGACTGGTACCCACTAAACAGACTAGGGTGTGATTCCTCTGTCTACCTACTAAGTGACACCCCATAATGTACTAGGGAGTGGGTCATCTACCTATTGAGTGGTAACCCCTGATAGACTAGGTTGTGTTTCATATATCCATTTATTGAGTTGATCTCCCTCATAGACTGGGTTGTGGTTCCTTTATCTATTTACTATGTTGTAACTCAACGATGAACGAGGCCATGTGTCCATCGTATAGAGACTGTTCTGCATCGACTGTGGATTATTGTGGAAAGGTGTGTGTCCTCATTAGAACATAATTTTTGAAACACAAATGATACCCTAGTAATCGATGATAGACCCCTAGAACTAAGGTAATAATATATTCATATATAGGGTTGTGAGATTATGATTCCATATCTCCCTCATATGGGTTTATGTTATGAGAATATATATATATATATATTGTTTCGGGATTTATTTTCCAATGTGATTTGGGGTTGATTTTACTTCTTCTGTCATGTATCCTATTTCTCAACCTCTTGTTTTTAGGAATCCTACATGGTCAGTACATACTCACACCTATGTGGTATTTTCCTGCAAGTTCTATGTCTTATGTAAGTGTTAGATAGGTCAGGGGATATTATTGAGGAATATAGAGATACTTGGTTACATTTGACCATAGATGGCGGTTTGAGATTAAATATCCAGATGTAGGATCTATCATCCTTTTATTCCTATACATATTTAGTTTGGTAGATCTTTACTGGATGGGCATGTATTTTTCCCAATAATTTTTGAATATCATTTTCACACACTTTATCATTTCCCTAGAGGTTATTACATGAATGCTTTTTACTCATTATTGTTCACTATTTTATTGTTAATCGAATGAAATTAGGAATGGATATTTCTGGGTGTATGTGTATAGGTACTTTGGCCCAATTCCTCATAGTTTAGTTATGAACTTTAACATTGGTATCTTTCCCATAGCCTATGGAGGTGGGTTTGAGGCAGTTATGGCTCGACCATCCCCTGGCCAGACATGCATTTCTATATTCCCCAAAGTATTATGAATAACAGTTCATGAGATGAATAAAGTTACAATATATATTAATTCTTATCATTATTTACTACAAGTATACATAGGTGGGATTCATTCATTCATCTAATCACTCTTGGTGTAAGAGTTTCATCATAAAATTGAGACATTATCCTAACATATTTTCCCTATGTTTAATGTAGGGATCACTTATTAAATCATGTTTATCTAACAGTATTTAAATCTATCATTTAGTAGGGATATTTTATTGTGGCATTATAAAGATAGACATGATTAAAAATTGTGGTTGAGAGAGATTTCATGGAAGAGAAAGTGGGTTTTTTGAAGATGACGTGGTAACCTTTTACCCATTAGTTGGTGATTATATCCCTTGTCACAACGAGCTCCTTAGGTATCTAGGTTCTTTCATTCATGGGGAATTATATGGTAATCTGGTCATAGGATGCTCTAAGACGTCATATAATGGGGGTATTGAGTTTTAATTGAATTTCTCTTCAGTACAAATATGATATCTTCCATGGGATATTAGATGTACCTTACTAAGCTATGGGAGTTAGGGGTGAAATTATAGGAAATTCAAGGGAGGGGTCTTACCAGACCCAAAGTGCCCCCTTGGATGCTCTATTATTTTTCCTGAAAAAAGGTAGATGATAGATTATGTATTTTTGTTGATAATTATATTCGGAAATAATCCATGATAAAGAACAATTACCCATTTTAAATGATTTATTATTTATTTGAGCATCTACAAGGAATGAAACATTTCTCAATGATTGATCTCAGGTCTGACTACCACCAGTTGAGTGTTCATGAGGCTAATATTACAAAGATAGTATTATGATGTCACTACAGACACAGTGAGTTGATGTTGATTCCTTTTTGTTGTTTCAAATTCCACTAATTTCTTTATCGATTTGATGAACAATATTTTACAACCATTGGTTGACCAACTTAGTGTCGTCTTGATTGATGAAATACACATATACACTTCATCAAAGAAGGAATATGTAATGAACTTGAGGATGATCAAATAATTTTTTTGGGAGAACCAAATTTATAGTAAGATTTTTTTTGGGAATTTAGGAACCATGAGATTCATATTCCAGAGAATTTAATTTTTGAGTATATATTATAATGGTACACATCGAAGATTGATGTAGTTGTTATAGAAGAGTTGTATAATATAATGTTGTATGTTCTGATTTTTGTTGGCGTGGAGGGGTACAACATGAGGTTAATTAATTATATCTCTTGGATATAATCCCCTTTTAATGATGTAACCTGAAAAAGGGTTTTTATTTACATAGACTGAGCATTACCACCGATCCTTGGAGGAGTTCAGGTTTACGGTAATAAATAATCATGTTTTGAGGCTAGAGGAAGAGGGTGTGGACTTTTAGTGTATTGTGATTCCACTAGAGATTCTCTTAAATGAATGATTATTAAGATGATGGTAGTTATCATATTTGGTTTGAGAAACATGATACCCCATTAGTATAGTTACATAAATCACGACCTAGAGTTAGCAGCTATGAACTTATCTCTGAGGATGTAGAGACACTATTTACTAGAATATTTATTTTTTACTCTTACCATCACAGTATCATGTATTTATTCCCATAGATAGTCATGTACCATAGGTAGAGTTATTGGTTGGATTTCTTACATAACATTGAATTTGATATATTAAATTGTTCTCTAATGGGAAACATAGTAGAATATTTTTATATTAGTATTTCACTTTCTCACCTGGTTCAGGTGGTGTCTGAAGAAAGATATTTTTTGTCGATGCCCCATGTTGATCTGGAGGGTTCATCTTTACTTCAGTTTATGGAGATGACTCATTTTTTACATTATCTTGTATGGGGGCTCAATTGGGATGCATTGACTATTAGATCCAATGTGAAAAGACAATTTCAATAGATTTCACAAAGGATTCTCTAATGTAGAAATCAAGTCATACTATTATAGGTAAGAACTATGTTTACCATTGTGTTGTGAGGGGATGTCAGGGGGTATTTGCACACTTCTCATAAATATCTTCATCCCAATGTAGCAACGGTATATATTAACCACCATAGGTATTTTTTTTACAATAATGAGGTGAAGTGTTACTGTGTTCATATCATACTGTTTCACATATCTGCATGTTAAGGATGTGTACAAGGTTATGGTATCTTTTCTAAATCCTCTTGAGATCCTAGAGTCTAAACGGGAAGAAAAATACATGAAATTTGTGATAGTGATTCTATGGATACAGAGACACCACAATTCCATCTATGTGATAGTTTATGGACTTACCAATTCTACACAATTCCTTTCTATCAAGTATCATAGTTTAGTGGAGAGTTTAGGGAAGCTGTGTGTGTGCATGGGATCATTGGCCTTTATGGGTATCTATTGAAAATAGTATTCAAGTGTGATGCAAAGTTTATTTCACTGTTTCGGAGAGAAATGAAAGATTCAATCTAGACCCAAATATAGATGAGTATTTATTTTCAACCCTTTATGGATGGGTAGGATCAGTGAACTGTCTATAGGATTATTGATATGATGAGTGATTCCATGATAAAAATTTTTCAGATCTTATTGGATCAGTTACACTTTGTGTATTTTTTATATAATAATACATACCTCTTTTCTATTGGCATGACACATTTTGAGGCCCAAAATGGGATATTATACATGTCACCATTAGGATGAACTATGATTAATTAGGCATCCCATTTTGAGACATAGATGGTGATAGTGATAATGGAGAATGTTCGGGTAATCCACAAGTGGATGAGGGTGTCCCATAGAAGTCATAAACCTTACATAGATTGCTTTCATGGGCCCATAGAGTTTTAGTAGGGAGAATGTGTCTTCAATAGAGTCTAAATATGATAAGTATTATAGAAATTAATCTGGTTGAGAAATATTTCACCAATATTCAACGGTCTATTTGAGGTCCCGCAAAGGGTTGTCCTGGTTAATGACCACATCACCTTACCCCATAGTTCGAGTGGATGCATGATGTATTTCTTGTGTAATTTCTGATGAGATACTTGAATGATCCTACCCAAAATATTTACTAGGGAGTGATTAATATTGATGAAAAATGCACCTTTACAAAGTACCAAGTGGAGATTAAGTATCAACATGAGAGTATCTTATGTGAATGGAATATTCCCTTGGTTCATGTACTATGGAAACATGGGTTCATGGGGGAGAGAACCTATGAGTGGGGAGAAAGATGCAGGTGTAGTATCCACACCCTCTTTCATAGTCTATAAATTTCAGATACAAAAATACTAAGACATGGAATAATGTAAATACCCTATATTTCTATTGTAATAATTTGGAATATATTAATTATTAATTTCAATGGAAGGCGGTGGGTCGACATGTCATTACCTATCATAGTGATCACATATATCATTTTATAAAATATATTAAAACATATTTTAATTCAAAGGAATTTACATTATTAGAAATAATGTGATATCTCTTAAATAGAGTCTCTAATTGGAAATATGATACCAATGTTCAATATAATGCGCTTGATTTATCCCAGATGTGACCTAATAATCTTGGTGTAGGATTTTCATTTGTGACAGCCATATGTGGGTTTATTTTATAAAAATAAATAAATTATTAATTTACTTTTATTTAAATGACCTGAACCATTTATTAAATATAAATGACATGTTTTGAAAAAAATGAATAGTTTTTTTCTCATAATACAATGATTATTGAGAGGATGTTCCAATAGTTCTTCATTAGAGGATTGAGATTGGATGATTACCAACAACATGATAAATTTTAGTCAAGGCGCAACGAGCACAACATGTATTCTCCATCATTAACAACTTCATTCTTTAATAATTTATGATTTAATATCATGGTAGGTTATCCCATATTTTGAAATTACACATTCTCTTACTATTCAATCATTGTTAAATTAGTTTCATTGATTTTGAGTGTTTCTATCCATTACATGACCCCTACTAATTGTTGATTCGAATTATCTTCCCATTATTCTATGTTTTTCACCCTGGATTTCCCTAGATTCCATTTTTTTCCAATAAGTACATACCAATTATGTTTATGACGAATGTTATGGTGATTTTATCCAACCACTCTTCAAATTCTTCAATATGGGCATACAGGGACACAATTTTAGTTTTTTGAGTTGTCATAATCAAGATCAAACACTCGAATTTGTGATGGATTATATTGTAACCATCATATTGTCGATTTATGAAAAAATAGATATGTGTAATGGGATGTTGGTGATGGATTAATGGATCCAATATTTAAATCTATGGGGGTGAGGACATGGTATATTCTTCGGTGACATATTAATAATATATGGGGAATCTAGATTTGTTTTTTTGGCTAATGGATTGAAGAATTAGACAACATAAGGTGATCTTTCATCATGTATGGTAGTGAAAAGGGTAAAAATAGTGGAGAAAAGGATGATATTTAACTTTCATTTGTGATATAAAATTATTTGAAAATGTTGACTTCATTCCATATAATCTGAAGGTCACATGGTGTGTAGACTAATTGAAGGGACTACTAGGGTTTTTGGGAATGTAAAATATAACACATTGTATGGAACCACCACATGTAGTGAAACATGGGGGTAGAATCCTATATTGTAATAAATTATTTCATGGACATGGGAACAACCAATAATACACCATGTATAAGAAAATGGCCTGATACATTGGAAAAACATAATGGACATGGCCAAGAGAGCATAGGTAGGCCTTGGGTTGCAAGTCACACTGTGTAGTTCCCCTAAATGTTGTGTAATATTAAATGGCTAGAAATGCATGTACTGGTGAGGAATCAACACGGATGTTGAGTGGTCCCACATGTCTTGTGGAACCTTGACATTCCTTATACATCCCATTAAAATTTCTAACTCGTGTATCTCCATTATTGGGACTTAGATTTTCGCTAGTCAATTACCCATTTTGATTGAATTTGTTTTTGTATAACATGGTGGTGGAATTCATATTGTGTTCCAATTTATAATGTTATATTTGATGAGAATTATGTTTCATTAGATAGAGCTTGATTATATAAGTGTTTGGTTAGGATCATTAGTTTATTGTACCCCTAACATACTACAGTGTGGGTCCATTATCTACCTAATGAGTAGTACCCCTGGTGGATTAGGGAGAGGGTCCTCTATCTATCCGCTGAGTGGTACCCTATTTTGGACTTAGTATCAGATCATCTACCTATATATTTATTGCACTGAACTGTGGAAGACTAGGGAATCAGTCTAATATCTACTAAGTATGTGGTACCGCCAAATAGTTTTGGGCATGAGTCTTCTATATACTGGGTGGTAACCTCTAGTGGACTATCGTGTGTCAAATTTATCTATTTACTTAGTGGAATCCATAGACAGACAAGGTCTTGGGTCTTATATATATATTTTTATTGGAAACCCCTTGTGTACCAGGGTATGTGTTCCCTACATAGATACTGCTCTCCCTCAACTATGAGACATAGTGAAGAGATGTGGGTCCTCCTCAACTCATCCTCGAACATGAATGTTAGATTATTGGAATAAATGATGGGACAATAGTACTATTGTAAGACTCATTTTATAGTCTATGATTTTATATCATGATCCCTTTCTTTATTATATGGGATTGTTTTACATTTATATATATATATATATATGATTTTTTGGGCATCATATTCCAACATTATTTGGGGTTGTGTGGATTATTATATCATGTGTAATATTACTCACCATCAAGTTTTAGGGAATCCTAATATTTATGTATATAATAAATCCTATAAAAAATTCTTGTCCATGTCATGTATTATGAAGATGAGTTACATGTTGGTTGTGATCACCAAGGATTATAGGGATACACTAGTGAATTAAAAAGAATAAGGTGGTCAAGGAATTGTTTTCTGGGGGCAGTATCTCTCAACATTTCTTTCCCAAAAAATTTCATTTTGGGACATCTGATTCAGTTGGGTGTGTATTTCCCCCTTTACATTTCATTTTTTTCTGATGCACTCTTTTTTTCGTATAGGTTATAACATGAATTGGTTATACTCCAAATGTTTCTATCATTAATAATTATTCATACACAATTATTCTTGGAATATGATAGTTTTTTATTATAGGTTTTTTAAGAATAGACCTCCCATTATATATATTCCTTTCCATGTTGGCCATCAAAGCCTAGCCTATAGAGTCATGCTTAGGGTTTTTGTGGCTAGTCTATTTAGCTACTAGGAGGACCCTGGTTGGTTGGGTCATAAAATTCAAAATATAATTGAATTAATTATTTCTTGGAATAATTTAAAAAAAATAAAAAAAAAATTATATTTTCAAAAAAAAAATATGTTTTTCAATAAAAAACATTATTTTTAATTATTTACTTAAAAATCAGCATGTTTAGAAAATTCCCAAAATTTTACACTAATATAATTTTCACATGATGATTTTAAAAATTATATTCTTTTTTCATATTAATTTTTAATAATAGGAAAATATTAATTAGATAATACACTCAAGAAAATATATAAATACAATTTTTGAGAGAAAATATATTTTTGAATCATATAAATAATTTACTAAATACTGGACACTTATATATCAATATTTTTCATTTATCTAACAAAATTTTACAGATTTTTTTAAATGTGTTTATTAATATTTATAAAACAAATTTAATCATTTTTTATAATTGTATAATATATTAATGATCATTTGGAATCAATGTTACATGTATCCCATGAAATTTAAGAAATAAAATTTACTTGAATAGAAATAAATAATATTATTTTTGGATATTGAAAAATATGACTCTTAAGTTCTTTCCAATATATGGTTCCAAGATGATATAACGATATGTTTTCCTTAGTTTTTGTGTATTTATTTTTTATTGTTAATCTCTATACCTTTAATAAATACATAATAAGAGATGTTTTTTTATCACTATATACATGCACAATAAATATATTGATTTGATATTCATTTTTAACATAATCAATGTTATAGTGAAAGAGATTTAACATTAGGAGGACACATTAGATATAGTTACTGGGTGATTTATTTAAAAATTTGAAAATAAAAGATAATTTTTTATCACTATTAACTTAATAAAAAATATACTGACTAGGTTATCCGAATAATAGTTTTTAATAAACATGGTGAATGGTTTATAAAAATAGATAAAACTAATAGATCATTCACTGGCTTTTTACTATATTCATAAAAATTATCACAAATTAATAAAAAAATCATAATAATATATATCATTAAAAGATAATGAGGAATCCAAAAAATTAATAATTGAATCTTCTATGAAAAATGTTTCAACTATGCCATTTTTCTCACCAATCTTGATAAATCACTAGAAAAAAACACAATAATATTCGACACCTAGCACATGTTTATCAATACAGGTCCTCCCTTAGTATGATCTTTGATCCCAAATAATCACATATCTTTCTCAGTTCAAAAAAAAACACTAATCAAATAATTATACATACCAGAAGGCTGAATCAGTTGTTTCTTATGTCATAAATGTGATTATTATCATTATTAAAGGATTTGTTATTGCCTTTGTAGCACCAAAAATATAATAATTATCCCTTAAACCCCTAATATCATAACAAAACAATACCATACTATACTTTCTAGATAATTCATGTCAATTGGTCTAAAATCATTGGTGTTTTGTTGATTTATATTTTAAACACAATTTGGATTTCCCACTTTAGAGTAAGAGGTTTTTTTGTGAAAAGATATTCAAATTATTATTCTGAGAGTTAGATATTATAATATAAATTCTAGTGGATATGCAGAAGGAATAGGGAATTTGAATAGTGCTTGGGTGGGTATTTCAATTTGTAGTCTTAATTCAGAAATTTTGAAATGGATTTACAATGTTGGATGATTAAAATAAATAATTTGTCTATATAATTTGAGATGGTGTTTTCTAGGGGCTTATAACAAGACTATATAGAAAAAATGTAAAAACATCAATATAAAATATAGAGGGATCTATATGAATGTTCTTTTTTTTAAAATGTGTGGCTAAGCTAGGATAGTTGATAGATAAACACCTCCTAAATGACATGGTTGGTAGATGGTTTGGATAACCAAGAGGCCTATAAGAAATTATATAAAATAAAAAATTATTATGAAGCCCCTTTTACATTTAATGTTACCCCCTTCACCAATCCTCTCTTACATATGGTTGAACTATGATATTATCCTCTATTATTCCTCTTCATCCCCATTCTATTAGGGTTAATTTTGATAGAAAATAAGGGCTTTTGAGGTGATTTTATCCACAATATTCACTCTTATATTTCTATCCATCAAGTTTCCCCTAATTTGTGATGTCCTAGTATCAGTTTTTAGGATGATTATATTTAATAAAGGATTATTTTTACTTATTGTATTTGTGTTTAAACATATATATACCGATGACAGACAATGATCAAGAACACATTTCATTATTATCAGTTTAAATAAAGGTATATACAAATATTTTTTTAAATCATTTTCTAATTAAGTTTTATTAATGTGGAAATAATTTTGGATAATTAAATAAGATAATTTTGTGGATAATTATCTGAGTTTTTTCAATATTCTTCAAGATCCAGTTACATGAGGATTTCACCAATAATTAATTCACTTGGACATTATAGGTTGTTATTACAATATAAATTAAATTTTATACATAATATGAAACTTTTATAATTAATTAGAAATAATTTTAATGATTGGTATATTTAATTTTTTTGATATATATTTGTTGTTTGGACATGTATATGCTTGTTCAAGAGGCATTGGGACGTATTCAAAAGTAAATGACATCAGTTTTGATAGCTGGTACCTTAAATATCATCAATGGTAAATTATTTTTTTTAGGTTTTCACATGACATCTGGTGTTTCTATTATGGTTTATTTCTATTTAATTAATGTCATTTGTTAAAAAAGAAAAATTCCATAGATATACATATCATTCAACGAAGACAATGAAACCTCAACCACATGATGGGTACCTCAGTTATATATAAGCAGAAAATTTATTTTAAAAATATATCTTATGGTACTAATGAATCATAACGTATAATTATTTGTTGATATGATATAATGTTATGGACCAATAAATTGTTCCTTTAGATACCTCCTTATAAGATATGGTGTTAGAAATTTATTATTCTGACCATATAGTCCATAAAAAGAACAAGTAATTCCTCATAGCATTGGGAATGATGGAAAAACAGTAGGGAGTGATCTCATAGACCTCTATTAGATGAGTACATAAGAAGGTATTCCCTTATTTGAATTATGGATTGGTTATGTCAGTTGGAAAATCAAGTAATACTGATGAAGATAGATAAAAATTCTATAATGTCTGTACTACGAAAAAAGTGTGAGTGACTCTATTTGGTTGAGGAGGATGTAACATGATTTTGATGACAAATAGTGATGATACCCCCACATAATAAGGATCACATCTTGAGTAGATAATATATAATTATGGGGTCCTTTTTGGGTCTCATGGATATGATTTGACCTAGGGGATATGAATGGGTGGATATGTTTCATGTTGACACGAGTGTCAGTTGCTATAACTACTAGGAACCAATGATATCCTAACGAAATCTACTTAACATGGACTTCATGTACTAGCTCACCAGGTATCTATAGATTCCCTAAAACATGTAATCGATTCATTAGGGCACACCCATGTGTCATAATGTTTCATCTAACTAATGACTACACCCGCAATCCAACATATATTCCTTACAATGTTCTTTTTCATCACTCATACACACCCTAACAATCTTCACAGAAGGTCAACCATCATGATCACTACTCACAGCCAAGGATTATTACATTTGGATTTATAATTAGGTACGGTCCTAAATAACAAAGGTGGAACTCTTTTACATTATTTATACCATTTAGGCTTTTAACACATTGTCAATATGGGGTGTTACATTCTCTCCCTGGATAAATTATGTCCTTGAAATTTTCACTCCAAATCGAAATATAGGGGGTGTACTTGAAAAATCCCTATGTAAAAATTCCATTTTGTAGAAAATATCAATAAACTATTTAGATTAAAAGTGAAAAAATAGATTATGATGGTCCCATTTTATAAAGCATACTATGATTATTTATAGGAGATATGGTAATGCAAGAGAAAAGAGAAATAATATGGACTAATATATGGAAATAGAGATCATTTCCATGGATCTTTTGACCATAATAACTCTTTTACTGGTTTAATGAACGCTAATTTCTCAGTAATAAATGTAACAGAACAATATTTTTTTATTTAAATACCTTTTCTATATTTTAGGAATTATTTTACAACCTATACTAAAAAAATTAGGAAATCATATTCCTTAAAAAAATATAATATCACCCTCATATACTTCCAAAAACTCAGTATTCAAGATGAATATTTAATTCATAGAGTATCATAATCTACTTATAAATATCACAGAATCAAGAAATTTATAATTATGTATTCCTCCTACCATTAGAAATTATGAACACCAAAAATGGTTTGTACAAGATAATTTAATTCTCCAAAAAGAATAAATATTTATATGAATAAACTTCTTTAATCTCTAAAATTAAATAGGTATAACCAAAGACAGAATAGATCATATAATAATTAATTGTCCTTAAAAACAATTAAATATTCCATACTAATATATAATCCCATAAAATAGTGGGATTTGATCACATGATCTTCCATGATAAATATAATATTTATCTCCAATTTATTTAAATCACACATAAAGTCTCATTCGAAAAAGTAATTTCAACAATAACATAATCTCAATGATAGATTAATAATTTGTATAAGTCACCTGATTCAATATAAATCTATAATAAAATATTACACACATCCAAAATAAAATCCTACCATTATTATTAAAATAAAATTTTGCAGCACCATATAAGGTTCCCTTAATAACATTTATTTCCAAAATAGCTTAGGATAAAATTTTCCCCCAAATTATAACAAAACATATTTACATAAAAATCGGAGATAATAAAAAACCTAAAATCTTCCAACACCTTTAAACCTATGTCTACTACAAATATTTTCATTTTTCCTCAAATATCCATCTTACTATCATAAACATAAGGGTTACATATAACTAAATCAATTATCAACAATTGATAAATATGTTTTAATGTATTTCCATTACATATATCATAAAAATAGGGTCCTATATGAAATAGAAAATGTGATCATCATTTTTAAAATACAGAGCTCCCATAAGCTATTTTCACATCACTAGATAACCCATGATAATCTATATTTTATAAAATAATTTCAAACCACATTGTTTTTATTCTAGTTGTTATTTTTTATACATAATTAATTTACTTAAAATGCACATAAACAGAATTTCTTATCTCATTAGAACTAAAAAATCATACCATTAAATGTATATTTGTTATATCATTTATGTAATGTTCAAGACTAATTTTCTTACTATCATAGTCCATGTTCCATGTCATACCACACAGGTAACTCATTCCAGATCCTATAAAGAAATCAAAAAAAAATTACCTCACATAAAATATGATTGGGGATTACCTCCAAACTTTTGGTTTTAGTAAATCTATATTTCCTACAACCATGACTGTTTCTTACGATTTTCATCTTGTGACACAAATTTTGTGGGAAGACCCATCTCATCATTCTATACACGATGATTAACTTCATAAAAACTTATAAATTCATGTGAAAACTATTTTATTTGTAAATGTGGTTTCAATCCTATGTAAAATATATTAATTGTATTATCACAATCTAAAATAAAATATAACACATACTTGGCCAATGCCATGAATATTTATTCATATGTGGCCATATAATCATAATTTTTTTCTCAATTACTATTTTTTCCCTACTGTGAGATAACTGGTTTTAGATAAATATTTATACAAGAAAATATTAATAAAATTTTCCCATTAAAAAGAATTGTGTTAATATTTATATGATATATTATAAATTATAGACCACTATGGATCATCTTCATCTTAAAATTATTAATGGAAAGTGATAGATTTTTATGTTCTAAACATCTAATGACATGAAACATCTCTCCAAAGAAATGATCCATCATTCGGTTACCACATGGCCATATGATGCAATGAATGATGCGGTATGTAGTCTCATAACTTCTCTACTAATGAAATATTTTTCTATTGTAGATAAGGTTTCTCCCTATCATGGATTTTATAACTATTTATTTATTGTTTCAACTAATATATCATTGTAATAAAATTATCTGCTCTAATTCCTACAATATCAAGATATTGATTTGGGAGGAAATCCTCATTTCATTTCCTTCCAATTATAAATGTTCTATTTTAATTAATGAACAACATTATAAATAGAGATAGTTTAGATGGATAAATATGATGATCTGAAAATACTTTGTACATTTCACTTAACTATAAAGTAATATATTTAAATGGAATGTTATAAACATTATTATAACCTATAATTTCATATAAATATATCTCTATACACATAATAACAACTATGAATTATTGAACACACAAAAACCCCACCTTCACAAGGTCATCAGTTTGTAGCACACAAGGTCCCACCAGTTTGCTCTAGACATGTGGTCCCCTCCCTAGGTCCCCCCCACATGCCTGAATATGTATTCTATCTAATGACTAACCCTATATGACAAATCATGTTATTTCAAGATGTCTGGATAAAAGGTTATTCATGATGAAATAATAAATATCATTTAGTCCTTTAAAAATATCATTATAAGGTGTCATAGTTAGTGATGTGATCTATATTTGTGTGACATCGAGTGTCACAACAGTAATTAAAGATTAAAGGTTCGAGCATGATTCAGCTATTGTTAATGTGATAGTTCAAATAATTTATAACCATACCATTGTTTAATGGGTAGGGTTTTATAGGATGGAGAACCCATGTTTTAATTATTGTGTTATATTCTAAGGGATTTTATAAAAAATTATTTTTTATTACATGACATGTTACATTAGTGAAAGGTTACATTTAAATATTTCTACATGAAGGAGATACCTTGAACGAATCCAATGATATGGAGTTTACATCTGATGGATATGGATTCTATTAATACACCCCTAGTATCATCATATTAGTCTTAACAACATATGCATGACTTATATACAAATTTGGTTCTTGAAATTATTCATATGTAGAGCTCCAAGGATTATAATTTTTATTTAGAATTATAACTACATTGGATTACTATGTTATTTCCTAGGATTCAATGCTTTCACATGATGTGTTTTGACATATTGAGTACACCATACCATCCAAATTCTGTTGATGATATTAAAATATAACAAAGTCACTACCATTGATATGGATTTAAACATGTTGTGATGTTATGCCTTGGATACAACCTAGGAATTATATTTAGATATTGATATGATTGTTTTAAATGGTTAATCCCTAGGATATTATTTTGATCTTGATGTGATGAGATTACTTGGATACTCATGTGGAGCTATCCATGATCCTAATGCATTAACATAACTAGGATACTCCCCTAGTATATTTCTATATTCTTTATATTTCATGAAACATAGGAATCTCTACAATATTTGGATTTGTGCGTAATACTTTGAGATAACTAAGATACTTATTTTTACATAGTATTTAAACCTATTGTAAGAATGTTCATATAATCATAGGTTCTTACATGTATCCCCCATGGGATATATATCTTTCTAAAATATATTTTGAACTATGTAATTAAGTTATATTGGATCCTTGAAGTCAAAACATAACACAAGGATCAATAGTTGATATTTTATTATCTATGGGTACTATTTTCATTTATTTTGAACATATCATGGGTATATACATTATATATATATGTGTGTAATTTTAGGAACTATATGGGTGTTTACCTATTGAGTTTTACTCAATCCACTATTTGTTGGACATGGTAATTATGAACCTAATCACACCTCATTATTCATATGATTTAGAATGCTAGAGGCATAGACTGTATCACTCAGCTAGATGGATTGGATTGATTGATGTGAATTTAGTGTGATGATGATTAAAGATGATATTATAACCACTTTGTATTATTATTTCACATTATATTTCATATATATGGTAATATGAGTGGGTAAGTAGTCATGATATATTAATTGAAACAATGAAATTTATATTTGATACAAAATTTTAATTTTAGACAATTTTATAATTTCAATTTTGATAATTATACATGATTCACAGTTATTTCCAACTATTTTTATCACTCAGATATGTGGGTTTTATTTCCATATTTTAATAATATTGATCCCTGATGTTAACTATTATATTATAATATTTGAGGAGTCTCAGCAAAACTAGTCTCAATATTGTATCTGTGATCATGAATTGAGGCATCTGAACATATAACATCATGTATTTTGTATATTACTAACATAGTATTTACCGAAAACGATTTATGGTGTCTCTGATATTTTAAGGGTACTCAATGATGTGCGTAATTAAAATGATCCACCTGGGAATGTTCAAGTTTCCATTGATGTGAGATTTTTCTTCATTATAATAAAAGTAATAGTAGATAATTTTTTAATGATGATCTATGTTTTTTAGATATTATTGTTTTTTATCATGGACCATAAGAAGTAATCTTTTTTGTGTGCATCATATTTTTTCTTGTACGACTATCATGTCACTCATGTTACTATTGGTGAATGAAATCTCAAATTATATAGGCCTTTTCTATTTAACAATTCAATAAAAAATCATATATTTCATCCACATATGACATGTTGGTTTGATTCTACGAATCGGAAAAATAATATTTATTCATCCAATTATAGTTCATGTGGACTCCAAATTGGTATTCTCTTCGATGTTGGTTATATAGTCCATACGTATAAGGGATGTATTGGGATAGTTGTGGGATGATTTGATAATTTTATGAAATTACAATTAATCCCTTATTGGTAATTATAGTAGTGTTTCTTTCAACCCAAAATGGTTCTATTATTTTATGTTTAATCATTACATTATATAGTGTTTTCCCATATTTCTTCTTTGTGTAATTCTATATAACTAAACTATATAAACATTGATCATTCAACACAAGTCATATTGTGATTATTACATTATGTGTTTATTAATGTGATCATGGTCCTCAATGGGGTAGTCTGGTATGAGCATCCCAGTGATGATTACCACCCTGTAGTGTTTGAGGGATGGACATATGCAAAATTATATATAAATATATATATGAAATATATTGATTTTTTTTTTGAGTGTGAGTTTTCATTTGATATTTTATATGAGGGAAGGGGGTTCCCATTTATTTTTTATCTATATGTGATATGTTTTATTATTTATGAGGTAGATCCTAATGCATTTGATATGTGATAAAGTTTATAGAAGATCAAAGTGATATGATTGGCAAGAAGGATATTTGTAGGTATTGTTTAGATGAGTTATGATTGATGAGGGTAATCTGAGAGAGGTGTTATAATATAATTATGACTTTATAACATAAATTATTCATTTGTATATAATGTATAATTGAATTTAAAAATATTATTTTTTAACATATATATAGTATTCATATGTAATATTCCAATATATTCCATTCGGTAATGCCATATGAGTGGTAGTGCTTTTTTACCAGGTTTGAATTTCAAGGTTGGGATAGGTTATATTACTAACACTATTAATTCATGATGATCTTTTTGTTTTGTGGTAAGGCTTTATGTAGACCCCTATTATTTTTAGAATGAAAATCGATTTAGGAGGGATCATGTAATATTCCTCATCATGGAGGAGGTGGCATGAATATATGAAAAATTTTCAAGGATACATTAAGTAGTATATGAGTTAAATAATGTGAATCATTGAATGTTTCTTATGGATGTAATGATTGGATTGATGAGAAAGTCCGTGAAGTGATTCAATTTGAATGATAGGGAGAGTTAAAATTAGGTTACAATTGAGTGTTGTTTGTTTTGGTAAAAGAGGAAGTTGAGAAAAATTATAAATCAAATATGTATGATGTATCATGATATGTGCATAAATGATTATATCAGATTGTTTTTTTAGAAATTTTGTATAACAATAACGTTTTTGAGATGGTCGGTGTGCCCATGTTTTCGATATAATTTTGATGATAATGTCAAATTTTTCATTATGGTGGTAGATGACATCAACAATGGATTTGGGTATAGTGAAAAGGTTAATCAGGGTTTGATCCAAGCATGATATTCATCAAGATCGATGATAATGGCATGGGAGGTGTGAAACATGTCTGATATTATAAAATATTGAGATAATGATTGTGGGGATGTTTAAGGAAATCCATATATTGAGAAGTGAACCACTGAATATTGGTTGGTGACACAATGGTTATAGGAGTAATATTGTTGAAAGCGGTGAATAATATTCTTAATGACTTGGGAATGATTAAGGAATATATATTAATGATAGAGATTGTGTAATATTGGGATGACCACTTCAAATCATTACATAAAATAGCAGATTGAATATGGTCAACTGTAATTGAATTTTTTTATTTGTAGTGATATGAAAAGGATACTCCAGTGGTGATTTGTATTTTAACAGTTGTGGGGAGATGGTTCTTGTAACGGTGGGGTCATGAATGTGTGAGATTATTTAAGGGATAATCGATTATGATTTTCCATACTCGTTCGTAGTTGGATATTATTTAATTTAGCTATTGTTAAATATCATAATTGATATTAAGATGAAGTATTGCATGGATATTTTATATTTTCATCGAGAATGGGGTTGATTAACATATTATATGGTGGTGATTTTGATCAGATATGTGAAAGTACATGCATGTATAGTACAAAAGTAGATTAATTTGGTTAGAAAATGAATCATCAAAATACACTAAATTCATATTCAGGAATTCCATGATGGGGTTTATATGGTAAAATGATTCCTTCAGCAGTTGAGGCATCAAGTCTAGGAAAAGGCATAACACATAAATGGATGTATAAAAATTTTATTTGGTATAGTTGGTCAAGAGTGAATTTGACAATTTTTTTTCTATATAATTGTTTTTATTATGAAGAGAACCTAATTTTGAGTATTTTTGGATGAAATGAAATTAATTTTATTAAGAGAGTTTGATATTTCATGGCACCATGAATTGGGATCATCCATTATGAATAAAATCATAATGCGAGGAGCACCATATGATTGTAAATGAATTCGAAAAAAGAAATTGGTGTCATATGATAGGTAGTTATAGTTGAGATCGATATGAATATTAGTGATGGTAATTGGAAGCTAGCATAGACTTTTATGAATAGTGTTCCTACTCGTTTAATGTTTTATAGTAGAATCTCGTTCAGCATATTGAGATAGATTGTGGTAATTCAGTGTGAGTTAATGATTGTGGTAGTTTAGGAATGATGGTTGAAATAAAATTGAGGATTCTAGTAGATTATATGTTCTATTGTGGTTCAGAAGTAAATCCACCTTTGTCTATTTGATTAAAAATTTTAGAGGTAATTAGCCATTTTGAATTTTGAGGAGGGGTTATTTTGATGATTTTAATTTATATTGGATGTCTAAGAGTTTCATATTATCAATGATTTTTTAGTCCGTGGTTTGGTAGTTAACTCAGGTGCGTTGGATAGTTTTTTGATATTTATGGGATTTTGTTCGAATTTAGAAATTTTTTGTTGTTATCTTCCATACTACAGGATTATCAAACTATTAAGGAATACTAAAAAATGATTAGTAAAAGGTGTAATTTCTTATGGGTGCGGCCCATAGTTAGAAAATTGTTATGATGAAACCATGTGAAATTGGGAAAATCATCTTAATACAGATTTTCTATGAAGGTACCATTTTTTTATAAGCTCTATGGAAAAACCATATATGTTGGGAGCTTGAGGAAGTTCCAATAATTGGGATAGAACACAGATTAGGAAAATGTGTGTCCAATTATATTTAAATAAAAATATTGAAATTTATTTACCATTACATGTGTTCTTTTACCATTTAAGAATATTTCATTCTCTCTCGCATGAAATCTAAACAAGAGGGTATCATCTCTCCATCGTCTGTGATAACCACATAGGGTGGTGTTAATTTTGATAGAATTTAATAGTTACTAAGACTAGTCTCTCACATACCAATTCATTTTTTATTCAATTAAATAATTTTAGTCTATATATTATAGAATATTATAATATATAATAGTGATTATTACATCAAATAATCTTGGAATCTCCCTGATATGGGTGGGGATTTTCTCAAAATGGCTATTAGGTTTCCTCAGATATCAAAAAAACCATTCAATATTTTTTTGGATAATCATAAAAAATTTATGATTACTAAATTTTTTTTTCAAATATTTGTAAATTAGGAATAGTTCAAAATATTTTTATTTTGTATTTTTGTGGCCCATAACTGAGTCCATGTTGGATGTTGTCCATACCATATTTATTACTGTTTCAATGAAAAAAGGTTTTCCAATGATATTTTATAATTATATTCTTATTTAAATTAAATTATAGAAGTAATTGTAAAATTCAATAACTAATTATGATAGTTGTTATGGGTTAGACCATAAAGTTCAATAATGTTTATCTTTAATAAATTCGATATGTTTGATAGCTTGTGATGTAGGTTACACCATATGTATTTGAACAATGAATCATTAAAAATGTAAAATGATAGAAACAAATAGTTAATTTTATGAAATTGATAATATAATTTTTTTAATACTAGGTAATTGAATTCATGATATTTATAAGAAAATACAATGAACTATAATCTAATAATTCATGTAATGAATATTTTGTTTAGAAATACTATTTTTATAATATATGTTTTATTAAATAAATATTTTTACATTTTTTATCATTAAACATATCAAAATATATTTTTCAACTGTATACAATAGTAGTTTTTATTCATAAATTTATTATAAAATGGAATGAAAGGTAGACATAATATATTTAATATAAAATGATATATTATTCAAAAAACTATTATTATGTGAGAAATGTTTTTTTTATGTTCACAAATTAAATTAATAATAATTTATTGGTACTATTAATGAACTATGTAGAAAATGTATTTTATTACATTAATTAATATTTATCTTATGGTTGTTACAAGGAAATGAATTATATTAAAATCAATAGTTTCATATATTTATTTTTTTCAAATAATAGTTTTAAGGATTTCGGTAGTGGATATAAAAATAAATTTTGTGTACCTTGAGAAACCTAATCATGTAAAATTGATCCCATTTTGTTTGAGAAAATAAATATTTTTTTAATGTGGTTAAAATAATGTTCATGCACAATAAATAATTATAATTCTTATTATTAATCACCAAAATATTGGTTAAAACTGTAAGTGAGGGTGTTAAAATTTTTATAAGGTTTCAAAAATCAATAAAATATTTGTAAATCAAATTTTTTGAAACCATTATAAAATTAAATTGATAAAATAAACATAATTTTTTAACATATAATTTAAAAATATTTGTGGGTGATGTTTTGGTACTTTTATGAAAGGTTTTAATTTTTTATGAAATGTAAAAAATTTAGTTTTAATTACAAACGAACTTTTAAATTATTTTATTTATAATTTTAAATTTTTTGTAAATTTTTTTTATTTTTAATTGGTTAACATATCACTATTTTAATTTATTGTATTTCATTGTAATCAATTTAATGTTGATATGTAATATAAAAAATCTGTAAACAATTGATGATTTCTCCTTTAAAACCCTTCTTTCTCATCACGTCAATAAGATTAATTATCAAAATGTATTTTTTCAATTCTGTTATCAGAATTGTAAAATAAAGATCCATATTTGGAATTGGAAGATTTTATAGTGACTAATAATTCCAAATTAATTATTTTTACAAATCTTAATTGTGAATACAATAAAAATTATTTATCATGGTTAAGTTGAATATGGGTTACTAAGGGGTTAATCTATAAATATAGTGGTAAAATTAAAATACAAATTTGTCAAAAACCTATTATTGAAATTTTTCGCCCATGATACCAATTATATTTTATAATGGTCCATTTTGTACTCTCGTCACATATAAAAAACGTCGGTGTAATTCTCTCTTTAAAATATTTTCATGTTATCCGCTCACCCCGCATATAAAAGGCCACCCCTATATTTCCTTGATCACACATTCACACCTCCATGGTTCACACAAGACCTAGATAATTCAGTTCCAAAATTCAATAAACACATTAAAAATTACTTTTTTAAATAAATACTAAAACATTGAATGATTTTGGTGCATCCCTAAGTAGAATACCCAAAAAGAGGTAATGTTTCTCAATGAATGTTTTTGTTTTATTTCTACCTCAAACCCAATAAATTATTGTTATATAAATTTATATAATAACAATTTTATAATACTTATAATTATATATCATTATGTTATGTTTAATAACTAAAACCACACACACATCCATCAAATAGATTATGAAACCACCAATCGTGTCTACAACATTCTACTGCCTCTCAAACTAATGTAGTTTGTTATTTAATATCCACATACCAAAGTTAAAAATAATGTTAGAAATATTATTTATATATAATTATTATTATTATATTAATTAATTATTCTTCTGGAATTTTTATGTCATACAAACCTTCATTATTTTCCTATTTTGGGAATATGATAACATCATTCCTCTGTATTGTGGACTAAAACATCATGAAAAGATGTGATTCATTCATGTTATATATTGAATGTACTAATAATGGGTTTATTAGTCATATTTTATATATTTGATATAAAAAATATTTGGGAATCATAATATTTCATTTAATTTTCATTCATTCAAATTTTCCTTAAAATGGAAAAAATGACCATACGTACGTACAACCTACCATATCCATTAACACTATAATTTATTTTTATTAACTAAAATCTATGTATTACTATAAATAATTACATAATAAATTGATATGATATTTATATTTCCATTTAAATTATATATATAATGAAATCATGAATGAAAATGAGGACAAAAAATAAAAATTCAAAACATATTTGAAAAACAAAAGTAGTTATTACCTGAGAGATAACATTAACATGGAATTGTTAATAAAAGTGAACTTAGGGTCGTAAAAAACTAAAATATGGTATTATATATATGAATATTTTTATTTTAAATATTTATAATAATATTATATTTTATTATACATTATGTTTTAAGGAGTAAGATGAAATTTAGGACTTATGATTAGGGTATTCTACTCTCACTTATATCTCAGAGAAAATTAGTCCATATTAACCAATAGTTTATTTTGTGTAGTGTATATATATCCCTATGAAATGAAATATCATGAATTTATATAATTTAATTAAAATTAATCTTTCCATTGATGTTATTATTTCATGGGTATTATGAATCAAAATTTACTCAAGTAGTGAGATATTTTTGTCTCAATTTTCCATCTTTGAGATGTATGTCATGTTATACACAAATACTCTTCCATGAGGTGTATATATGACCCCTATGACATGTAATATAATGAATTTTTTTATAGTCAGAATATTTTATTCTCCATTTTATGTTATTTATTCATGTGGTTTATTATTTAAGGATTCCAATGTATTAATGATTTTATGATACAATCATATCATTTTTCTGTATTTGTTCTGATCAAGTTTCAAATATTGAAATTTCATGATCAAAATACAAATAGATCTCATAAATTTTATTCTAATATACATATTCATGATATCTCTAGGTAATTTTATCATTTTATACAAATTGATATTTAATATAATTAAGAAAATGTTTTTAAGAAAGTTATTCATTATTTCTCTCTTTGGTAGGAAATGTTGTTTCTTTCAAAACAATGGTTCTAAAAAAAAATTCAAAAATGTTGTAATATTTTCTTATGATATTCGGAAGAAATTTTTATAAATTTTTAAACTATTTTCAAATAAAATTTGAATATATTTATCAATTAATTTACAAAATCAATAGCTGTTTGTTTTTTTCAGAAAATTTGAATGTAATATCTTTTGCAACATTTATGACCTGAACACAATATTTCAACATCATGACAAAAAATTTATTCAAATATACCTTTATAGTTTTTGAAAAACTATGATCAAATAAAAATGATTTAAACATATTCAATGTTTTCCAAATCAATTTTTTAAGTTAAAAATATATTTTTATCAGGAAATGAATTATATGATCTTCCAAAATTATTTTCCATACCTGATGATATCCATTTGTGTTACATATTCATTAATAGGTATATTATCATAGGATACCATTCTTATTTAGTCTTTTAATTTTTTATTGCATTATATTTATGATAACCATTTCACTTCCATGGGTTATTTAATAAATAAATGAATATGAAAAATTATTATTTTCCTAGGTTTTTGTAGGAAGAAAGGAATATGAAACATTTCCCCTTTCAAAAGGATATGATATTATGAATAATTTACGATTACCATTTCATTTCAAGTGTTTTTTACTGGATGAATTCTTATGATCTAACAAAATACCAAATATTGTATTCAATATAAGATAGGTGGGACTTATATCTCACTTAAATACATTGTTGAAGATATATATAGCTCATAAGATATACATGGTTTGAATAGGTAGTGAACCTAGTAAAGAAAGATATGGCTTGAAATTGGATTAAATATAGTTTAGTAAGTAAGGGATATAATGTGGAGATATATTTTATAGTAACAGAATTAACCCAATATGACTTTTTTCAGAGTGATTTTCGAAAAATATTTAAATGAATCAATTTGATAATGTGAATTTTACAAATCTATAAGTTATTCTAATTTTATGGGATCATGAATCATGTTTATTGATTCGCATATCATTCATATATTTTGATCAAATAATTTTATTTAGTGAATCATGGTTTTTTTCTTTGATATTTAGGGTTTGGTTTCTAAATGTTATGGTTGTGTTCTTATGCTCTTATGTTTGAGTAATGACTATATATCTACCATGTTTACCCTTAATGAGTATACGAGCTCACCCATTATTATATTTTTTATACTTTGGTTATATATATATATATGTATTACATTTGATATTTATAATAGGGGTATTAGTTAGATAGTTCCAGAGGGGAGATGATGTACTTTACCTATGGGCCAATTTTGGTGTTTCTTTTATTCAAAGACACTAAACTATTAGCATCATCGGGAGTGTGTTTGTGTAATGTAATAAATATTAATATAAATGAAGTAATATATATTCATGATAAACCTTGGTTTATATAGTTTGTATTATATTAATGGTTCAGTTATCATTTGGAAGCTCGGATGTGAAAACATTTATGAGGTCTATAATGACATATTTATGGACATGTCTAAGGATGTGTTGATGAATATGAAAATTTCCTTTATTTTTTGTTTAAGATAGAGTGAATGGTTTCTATGAAATACATACCTATCTCGATTGTACATGTGTATGTGGCTCTGTAATATATGTATGCATGTGTAATAACCCAAAAAACGTTATATTGAGCAAGAATCAATTGATAATGGGTACAAAACAATGGGTCTTAATGAACACACAGTTAGTAAATCCTAGGGGAGATGATTTGGAAAGTCACAAAACCCTTTTGAACTATAATTAATTGACTTTATATAATATTACAATTCATGACCTTGGAAAAAATGGTTTTATAGTGTAAAATAGAAGTTTCCCTAATTTAGACATCCTGTAAGTTATTGTTCATAACTATGTAGCTACTCATTATGACTATTGTTTCTTTACTATGATTTTTTGTTATATTAAATTGATATAATAATAATGAACATTGTTAATGGCGATTTCAATAAATTATTAAATGATTGTCCATTTTAGAGTCTTGATTTTATAGTATCAGGAATGAAAAAATGTTTATCTATGCTCACACAACGTTCTTGAGATGTGAATCAGATTGAACATCCAAAGAAGAAAACGTGAGAACAATTTTTTGTTGAGTCCTTCACAAGGAAACATATTGATTGATTTATTGTATCTAATGATTTAATAGTTACCTAAAAATGTATCAACACCACCGAAAAATATTTTCCATTTTCCAATGTCCAGAACATGAAAAATTCATTTTTAATCTCTACAGCTTATAATGTGAAAAATATAAGTGGTGGGAATTTATCATTAATACGAGGAAAAATGATGAAATTGAATATTAGGATTGATATGAGTTCATGAATATATTTTTCAATAATTAATTTCATCATTATCTACATATGAATATGGAGAAGGAGTTCTTTCAGTGGATGAAAAATGATAATAAATATTTGGTAATTATAAGGATAATTTTACCAGAGATGTAAGATATTCTATATTAATTTTTATCCAACATGAAATTAAGGTTTATGGATTATTTAGTGGATTAAATATAATTATTTGAATGGTGTTATACTTAAGAGGCTTAGAAAGATATTAAGAGAATGTTCAATGTTTTATCCAGATTGAAATACAGGATGGTGTTATGTACCTATCTCAGTGAGTTGATAGGAAACGAAAGATGGAATTAAAAAGAAAATATAAAAACCATGGAGAGAATATGATGATATTTCCATTATATTCAAATCACGAGAAATATTCATGGAGGATATTTTATTAAGGGTACTATAAAAATTTATAAGAGTTGAAGTGAAAGTCATCAATCATTGGATTTACAAAGTAATGGGATGAATTTAGATAATAGTTATAATAGAGGGATAGATGTATAGAATTAACATACCCCACTTGAACACTTTAAGTGTATGGATAATGGGAGTTATTATAAATAATTCCCAAACCAAAGGGATAATGTTAATGATCTAAGTTATAAACATCTTAATATGAAGGATAAGGGGAAATCACATTCGATAACTATTTCTGATGATGGGTGAGTTAACAACATGGTGATAGGTAAACATACGATAAAATCTAGAACTAATAATGTATTATTTGAATATCAATCTATCCAATAATTTAGATATAATAATTTAATAAGTGTATAACTATTCTAGTAAAATTATTATATGTATATTTAAGAGTGAAACCCCTAATGGTATGTTGATCACATATCAAGTCTATGATTCCTCTCTAGTTGATTCTACGGAAAATTTTCTTCATGGAAATAATTTCATTCTTCCTATGGTTGAATTTGATGTAATATTAGGAAAGGATTGGTTTTCTCTATATAATTCCCACATTAATTTTCAATTAATGTGAGTCATGGTTTATATTCTAAACCATTTTAGGATCATCTATCAATATGGTGGTGGGTATGAACTACTAATGCATATCACATCAATTATATTAGTCTTTTTACCCTTTATGATATAGTGTTTATCTCAAATGGTTGTGGACAAGATCGATATATATGATATGTTTCTTATTTATGAATTTAGTTATGAATTTATAGAATAATTTCATATCCTTTTCGAAAAAAATATGATAAGTTTTCAATAAAAGTCATTACTGATACCTCACCAATTTCAATTATTCTCTATAAAAATAAAATGATAGTGTTGGATTAATTGAATAAGAAACTACAAGAAACATTTAACAAGTTATTTGTTTCGCTGTGTATGTCTCCTTGGGGTGAAATTTTAATCTTTGTTTAATAATCTATATGGATCTATGTTACTCTAAATTGATTATTGGGATTTGAACAGGATCACAATCAAGAAGAAGTATCTTCCTTCCCATGTTGATGATTTTTTATCAACTATAATAAGATCAATATATTTCCATGATTTAACTTATTTTTTGGATATCATAAATTCAGAATAAACAATGAGGATATACCATTGAGATTATTTCATACAAGTGATTGACATGATGAAAATACAGTGATGCCTTCTGGTACTACTAATTCTTATTCCATCTTCATAGATTTAATGAAGAGAGTCTTTAGAGATTACAATGATCTTTTTTGGGGGGTATTAATAGATAGTATTATTATATATTAAAATAGAAATAATGGTCATTATTATCAATTTCTAATTGTACTAAAGAACATACAAAAGGAGTAATATATGAAAAAAATTACAATATTTGAATTTTGGATGAAAAATAATTCGTTTTTTCAAATAATCTCAAGTAAATGTATATTAGTAGACCTATAAAATATTATGGATATTGTGTGTCGTACGAAACCAAGTGCCTTGAATGAGATCCATAGATTTCTTGTGCTATATTAATATTATGGATGGATTATAGAGAATTCATCACAACAATATAATCCTTTGACTAAATTTACTTAAAAAGAGCTATTCTCTTTTGGATAGATTGATATGAGGAAAATTTAAAGGAATGATATAGAAGATAGTTATTTCTTATTTTCTAACATTAACCTATAGTGTTTAAGGGTTTGTAATATATAGAGATACATCATATAAGGGATTTAAATTCATTTGTAAAAATAATTCATTTTCATATTTTATTCCACACAAAAATAAAATATTTACAAGAAGAAATACACAACTCGTGATTTGGAGTTTGATGTGGAAATTATTTCATTAATCATATAGTGGCATTATCTCTATGTTGAAATGAGTGATATATATAATAAACATAAAATTTTGAAATATATATTGACATAATAGGATTTTAATATGCCATAAATAATGGTTAGAGATTATTAAATATTATAACTACTCACCAAATTACCACCATAGGAAAGAGAACACGGAAGAAAATATTTTTAGATGAAATATTCATGATTTTTTATCCATGATAAGGATAAAAATGAAATAATATTTATAGATTTCAAAGGATAGATCTTGAAATCCAAAAGGATGGGAAAATCGTATCTTTTCCAATGAAATTTTTATCCTTTGATTCATGTGAATATTAAATAGGAACAAAAGGATGTTTTAGAGATCCAAAAGAAGGTTAGAAATGTTCCTTAGTTTAACATTGATCATGATGGAATGATAAAGGTCAATAGCATTGTATGAGTTCAATATATACTATATTTGATGAATTATTTGTTAGATGATGTTCATAGTTCTCCATTCTCTATTCCACCAGGAAGTAAAAAATATTAATAGTGATTTCATAGAATACATCTTGTGGGAGGGAATGAAGAGAGATCTTATAAAGTTCATATCTCGGTGCTTGGTATGCTTGCAAGTTAAGGATTAAATAAAAAAGGATAAGGGGATATTAACTCCATTACCCACACCATAATAGAAAGGAAATAAATATAACCATGGATTTTGTTGTTGGACTCCCCAAAAATTAAAATGGGAATAATTATAGATGGGATGTAGTTGATCACCATAATAAGATAGAACAATTAAATGATATATCAAACCATCCTTCTAAAACATATAAATTACTTCATTCTTTCAGAATAAAAAACACAAAACAAAAACACATCCCTAAAGACCCAATTAGTTTAGTGTCGTTAGAAATATAAAAACATGGAAACCTAAAAACTCTATTATATGTGAGCTACATTATATCCCACTAGGTTCTCCATGAAGAACGGCCTTCTTAGAAAATAAATAAATAATACATATATTCATAACCTGGGGAGATGAAAAATAAGAAAGGGTGATATAATAGTATAAATGAGGGTATTCAAAAACGATACTTAATCATTATCATTATAATAAGGGTATGAGAACATGGTCATAACATTAAGTGATAATGCCCTATACATCAAATAACATTATCAAGAGTCATAGAAAAAATATTTGTAGTTTAGAAGACATGAATCATATGGGAATGAAGATAATAAGACAAGAAATCATAAGATAGGTATAAGATATAAAATTATGGTAGACACATAGGCATATAAACCGATTTCCATAGTAGTTGAGGCATTTCTGCCCATGTCATCTAAATAGGATGGGTTAACTCCCTAACCCATCTTCGTAGTCTAGGTTCACTCCTCAGAACTTATTAAAGGAAATATTCGTTTCCTAATATAATTTATTTCCCCATTCTTGACATGTCTATATCATTAGATATAAATTTTTACACAATTTATATGATATATATAGGTCTCATCCATCTCACAATGAAATAATACATATCTGTGCCACTAGATCATAAACATTCATCATATCATAACAAATGAAATTGAATGGGTATCATAAAAATTTCATCATATCTTATGTCACGACCCGTCCTCGGGGCTAGTGCCATGACTACCCCAAGCCCGCCTTACATAGGCCAGGGGCTGACGACTAGCACCAAAGGCTTAAATCTTGATAACTGTGATGGCATTGCCTTTATAAAAGTAACAAAACACCACAGAGTACAAGCACAAGTAAAACACTAAGTACAAAGAATGTGCTGAAAAGTAAATGGACCAGAATACAAACCCAACAGGAAAAAAAGCTACAACTGAACAAAGACAACAGTTGGAAGAAAGGAAGAAGCTCTTGGGTAGTCCTCCTCAGATCCTACCTGAAGGGTAGGTACAGATAGCGCATCTCCTCAATGCACTCTCCCGTCAACATCCTCCGTGTGTCGTCTCGTCGTGATGTCCACCTCTGGATACTGACTCGTCATGTGGTCCACCTCCGGGTACTGACTCGTCGTATGGTCCACCTCCGGGTATTGTCTCGTCGTGTGGTCCACCTCCGGGTACCGTCCAGTACTCGAACACTCGGCCTCCGTCAACACTGCCCGTCATCTGCAACCAACACAATGAGGTGCGGGCATAGCCCGTGCAGGGTTGAGTATAAGGATACTCAGTAGGGACCCCGAGACCCTCAAGGTCTCACAAAAACCAACAAGGATAACCACAAAGAAGATCTCAACAGATAACCTCTCCTTAGGTATATGCCCATACAAATACCCAAGTTATCAAGTAACCCATCTCAATCTTGAGGTAAACACAATGGTCATAGACTCAGCTCAAACCAGGATTTTCATTATCGAAACCGTAACTGCTGAAGAGCTCCGTCTCTAGGAGTATAGTGATCTTGTAATGTCTCCGTGGTACTGCTCACCAACATATGACTGATGAGGTACCTCTCCTGTCGAGTACCGCGGGTCTGCCACCTCACACAGTAGTGCTCCTCCGCCATGGGTCTTCCACCTCACATAGTAGTGCTCCCCCTCCAAGCCTACAGAGGTACTCCTCCTGTCGAGTACTACGGGTCTGCCACCTCACACAGTAGTGCTCCTCAGCCATGGGTCTGCCACCTCACAAAGTATTTCTCCCCACAAGGCTATGCTAGTCACTCCGAATCGAATCGTACAAGCAGTCATCAGGTCACAGCCAGCTACATGGTCTCCGTACTCCGTACGCTCGTCTCTGGGAGGGTCCGCTCCACGAGCTACTAGTAGATAATCTAAGTATCTCAATGAACTGCCTCGTCATATGGGTCTCAACGTGAGAGACGACGTGTCAATCGGACGCCCGGTCTGTGAGTTACTAGCTTTTTCGTCTCCGAGGTCCGGTTGGTTTCGTGTTCAAACCAACACGGCCGTATCACAAATATACACCGAAATCTAATAGGTTATACTCAAAGGGACCGTTTCTCCACGTGATCACCAACGCCGTTGACGGTTCGTCAAACGGACGTCCGGTCTGAAAGATATCAGCTTTTCCGTTGCAGGGGGCCGGTTGGATTTCAGGTGCAATCCAACCCGCCCACTATCCAACTGCATCCAAAACTCTTGTGAAGTATGTCAAAAGTTCTGTCTCATCAAGAGGAGATCAACGAGACATACGGCGCGTCAATTGGACGCCTGGTCTGAATGATATCATCTTTTCCATTTCAGGGGCCCGGTTGGATATTGGGTGCAAACCAACATGACCGCACTCCGACGGCATCCAAACCTCGAGCGGAGTAAGCCAAAAGTTCTGTCTCGTCAAGAGGAATCCAACAAAGTCGACGGCACGTCTATCAGACGTCCGAAGCTCAAGTTACGAGCGTTTCCGCTCTGAGGGCCCGGTTGGTTTCGTGTACGAACCAAGATGTCCAAACCCAAAGTATTTCTAAACTTTGAGTGCAATATGTCAAAACGACCGTGTCGGTCCAAGGATTGCATCGCCGCTGACGGTGCATCGATCGGAGGTCCATAGCCCAGGATATGAGAAAAATACCAAAAAGGTCCGAAAACGGGGGGTCAGGGCCCGTACCGACCCGGCCCAACCCCCCCGGGGTCGGCCCGAACCGGGTCGACCTGACTGGGCGCGATCTAGCCCAGTCTGCCCAAGTCGGCCCGGCTCGGCCGGGTGCCTCGCTGGCTCGGCCAGCGAGCCGGTGCTCCACGGATGTGGCGCGCGCCGCGTCCCCCATGGATCCCGAGCGGCCGCGAGATCCGCCAGCTCGCCGCCACGGCTTCATCCGTGACGGTTTATCCAGATGGCGCACCGGGGTGCCGCCGCCTCCGGGCTGCCGGCCTGTGCCGGACGCCGCCTCCGGACGCCGGTGGTGTCCGCGGGCCACCAGAGTTGCTCCGGTGGTCTGTTTTCAATTTCGCCTGCGCCGATGCTCATCCCGGGCCCCGTTCTTCACTACGAAAACATCAAATCGTATCTACGGCCCATTCGGTCAGTGCCCGATGATCCACACGTCAAAAGAAACAACTGCAGAGTCTTCTATTTGCCTTCGCGAACCCAACTACGACCACACTTTTGTTCGGCCTTGACGGCGTGGCGCGACGGCTCCGCGCATCCTTGCCGCATCACTTCAGGTTCCCGCGCGGTGTCATCGCACCGTGCCGCCATCTTCCGAACCGTAACATAATCAACAACAAGGGGGAGGAGGTTCGGCCGTGTTTGAGCGGTCCAACCTCCTCCCGTTATAATGATAGCAATCAGACATCAAATAAAAGTCGACGTACGACAAAAAAATATTTCACGGTAAAATCAATAATCCTCAACATCAACCTGCATGAACGAACGATTCGCGGATCAACCTGGAAATGGTTGTTCCACGCTCGTCGTTCTTTTCTCAAAAGATAAGAGAACACCAAATAAATTTCCCTACCTCGAAATTGACGTCACACGTCATCGAGTCGCGTAAGTCGAATGTCGGGGTAGTCGGGTGTCGCGGAAGAAAGCTATCACTTCCGTCAGTGTCGGAAGAAGAAGGATAACATTGTTGTTGGCGTCGGTCTCCATGGTCGGCATCTCTTTCCTTGTCACGGAAGAGGAAGAAAAAGGATTGGAGAAAACTTAGAGCGTTCTTCGCCAAGTCGGAAGGTCGTTCTTCATTTGGAGATGATGTTCTTCAGAAGAGGGAAGAGCTCTCTCCCAAATTCTCTCACACAACAAAACTCACCAAAATATAAAATAATGCCTGTCCTTATTTTATTGTTTTTCCATGCATTCATACTTTTTAAAAAAATTCAAACACTTAGTTAAATTAATTGAATAGGATTAATCAATTAATTTAAGATGTGTTTTGGCAAAATTAAACGGGAGAGAGGGGAGAGTTACACAAGTTAGAGTGGAGATACAAAATTTAAGAGGGAAGTGAGTTATGGGAGGTCAAGGGGGTTATGGGAAGATCTAGGGGGGTTAGGGTCTCATGTGGGCCCCACCTCCCACATATCCACACATGGGAACTTGGGTTGTTGTGGGTCCCACCAACAACTCTCCATGGTATAATTTAACTCCCTTGGTTAAAAAAAATAAAATTGTCCACAATTTTATTTATTTCTTCCTTAAACCCCAAAAATTTAACTTCTCCCCCCAAGAAATCGCACCTACTGTAAAAGTCCTCTTGAGAAAATACTGGCGTTGTGAGTTCATCGGTGTCCTCGGATTTCAATTCTGAGTACCGGTTCAAAAGATTGAAAAACCCGCTCGTTCGTTCACTGAACGTACCCGAGCTAAACTTCAGAAATTGATTCCGGGCACACTGGGCCTCAAGAATGAGGCGTCGTTATAAACTACGTTCTTGTAAAATTATAATGAAAATTAAGAGAAAATTTCCCTTGAATTTTACGGGTCTTTACATTACTCCCACCTCAGGGATTTACGTCCTCGTAAAGCTTTAACACAAACTAGGGATACAAAAGCGGTACTGAGCACGCATCTGAGCCTCCCGCTCTCATGTGCTCACCTGGAGGTTCCCGTACTGCCAGAGAAAGCGCACTCGAGGAATCGTCTGTCCTCGTAGGATCCGCTCCTATTGATCCTCGATCCCCACTGGAACCTCCGCATATGTCTCCCTGTCAACGACATCCAACTCTCTGAGGTCGATGATATTTGAAGAATCACGAACGTATCTCCTCAGTTGAGATACGTGGAAGTCGTCATGCAGTAGGTGCAGCTGAGGTGGATGCGTCAAGCGGTAAACCACTTCGCCTACCAAGATGAGGACCTAAGAAGGTCCACTAGACCTTAAATATAACTTGCCGCCTTGGCCACATCTCCATAAACCTCGTCGAGGTGAAACCCGTATAAGGTCGTGATCGTCATCCTCGAAATCTAGAGGTCATCAATTCCTATCAGCATAAGGCTTCTGTCGGCCCTGTGATGTCCTCATACGCTCTTGGATGACCTGGACCTTCTCTAGTCTCACAAGAGCTACTATGATGTCTTCTTTGCTGATAAGAGAAGTCTGGTCTCATCCCCTGGATGAACCACATTCGTTGCCTAATACAGTCAATCTGGACATGAATGATGTATTCATGCCATGGAAGACGTCGTAAGGCCTCGACGTTACTACCAAGAGATCCAAATGTCACTCTCACCTCTAAGGGTCGAGTCACACTGTCGGCATCAGTGTGAGGTCACTGGGTCTCTTCAAGTAGAAATCTCAAAAGTGAGGGTCAAGTCAACAGTCTTAACCGGGACCACTCAGTACCAACCAAACAAAAGAACATGAAAGAAAACTTTAAAAAAAAGGTAAGTGTCCTTATATTATTGAAACTCATGGTACAAAGACAAAAATGTAACAACAACAACATGGGACTAGATATAAACCACTAGTTCCGCTCCTGTCCACTCGCTTCCAGAGCTCCGTAGTCATAACCTTCTGCTACCTGAAGCTGAGCTCTCCCATGTCCACATGTTCCCTGCGGTAGGGGTGGACCTCCTGGTTGTGGCGATGGCAATAACTCGAAGCGTCGTCCACCTCCAGCTGCACGGCCATCTCCCCTCCCTTGGCCTTCAACTCCTAGTGGTCTGCCTTGATCGAACCTCTGCCTCTGCCAGGGAGGTTCTTCATTTAACTGTCGGCCATCTGCATGGCGGGTGGGACAGTCACATGCCATGTGACCAATCTCGCCACAGGAGTAACACTACACGGTAGGTCTAGCTCTGTCATTCCCCTTAGTGCCTCACACTACCGACCCCGAGTCACACGGTCGACCACCTATAGGTATAGTCCTCTTGGACCTCTTCGTCATCTGTCTACTGCCTGCTACAGAAGATTTTGCCGCATGCTGGCTAGTGGTGGGTCTTGCTGCTGGAGACTGCTCAGCACGGAAACTCTCCACTAAGAGGGCTCTCTCTAATACCCCTATCTGCGTCGGAATGCTCTGAGAAACAACAGAAGCTCTAATCTCTCACTTGATCCCCTGCTCTAATATTCGAGCCCTAAAGAATGGGTCCCGTACCATATCTGTGGAGTAGCGCGAGAGGTATGTGAACATCGCTGAATATTTCTCCACTGTCATGCTGCCCTACCGTACCTAAAGTAGCTCCGGTATACGCACCGCTCGAAGGGTTGCTGGTACAAACTCTTCCCGGAATAGTCTCTTGAAATCTGCCAATAGAAGTGTCTCATCGTCATGCATCTAGAGCATCAGGATCCACCATCTTCCTACTGCTGCCTGAAGTAGGCTGGCAGCAAGGATCACCATGAAATCTGCTGGCGTCCCCACTAGCCTGAAGACTCTCACCACAGCCTCCAGCCAATCCTCAGCCGCCTCCGGGTCCGTCTCTCCCCTGAACCTGGGTGGCCTCTGGCGCTGGAACTCTTGTAGTGCACTCAAGTGACGTGCACCCTCTGTTGTTGGGGCTGGGGGAATCAGTTTCCCAACGGGTAGTAGTACCGCTGGTGCCTCCACTGGTGCCTCAATTGGGATAGGGCCACATAATGAGGCCACGTTGCTTGACGAGCTATCAGTACTGTCACGACCCGCCCTCGGGGTCCGTGCCGTTACTATCCCAAGCCCGCCTTCCATAGGCCAGGGGCTGGAGACTAGCACCAAGGCGTAAATCCCAGTAAATTGGGAAGGCATTGCCTTTGAAAAGTAAACATCACCACAGAGTAAGCAAGCGGAAAGTAAACACTAAACAAAAGAAGAGTACAACTGAAAGTGCGGAAATGTAAATGGGCCAGTATACAAACCCAAAATGAAAGTAAAGTACAACTCGAAAGGGAAAACAGCAACTAAAAAGTAAAAGCCGCTACTCCGAGCTGTCCACTGGAAATCCCACCTGAAGGGTGAGTACAGATAGCTCCTCTGCTCCACGGGTCCCGCCGTCTGCTCCGTGCACGTCCCGCCCAGTGGTCCACCTCCGGGTACCGTCCCGCTGTGCAAGCCGCAGCTAAGGTCAACGCTGTCCGTCGTCTGCAACCAACACAACGTAGTGCGGGCAAAGCCCGTGCAGGGGTGAGTATAAGCTACTCAGTAGGGACTCCGAGACCCTTGAAGGTCTCTCAAAATCCACAAAGGATAAACCACGAAAAAAGGTACAATCACGAAGTAACAACCGACACTGCTTAGGTATATGCCCATACATATACCTAAGTCATCAATTAAATTACGCTCCAACCTCCGAGCCCAAGTACAACTCAGTCCACGCAGGAAAGTATACGTATTCCACATAGGAAAGCAAAACATAATCCACATAGGATTGCACAACACAATCCACACAGGAAAGCAACAGGATTCTGTTTACACAGGTATACTTCTTCAAGGACGATAAAGATGATCACTGATCCATCTAAGTCGTCGGACCCACGAAGGATCGATAGGTAACTAACCCCCGCAATGACCCACACAGGATCGGGCCCACATAGGACCTGTAGGCGCTGGCTCACACAGAACCGCTGAGCGCAAGGACCCACACAGGACATGTAGCACTGATCCACGTAGGATCGCTGAGTGCTGAAGTCGTCGTCGTCGAATCCACACAGGATCTCTGTACTGTCGTCGTCGCAGTCACAGTAGCAGTAGTAGTCGTAGCAGTCGCAGCCAGCACTAGGGTTCCCGCACATAGCAAGCTCGTTCGGAGGGTCCGCTCCACGAGCCGAGAGGCTGATACATCAACTGTCACGAAGACCAGAGTTGATGTATCCAAAAGTTCCGTATCGTCAACAAGAACTCAACGCAACAGACGGCGCGTCGATCGGATGCCCGGTCTGAGAGTTATTGGCATTTTCGTCTCCGGGGCCCGGTTGGTTTTTAAGGCAAAACCAACCCGACCGTACTCCACATGCGTCCATACCTCGGGCGGAGTATGCCAAAAGATTCGTCTCACTAAGAGGAACACAACTCGACTGACGGCACGTCAATCGGACGTTCGTAGCTCAAGATATGAGCGTTTCCGCTCCGAAGGCCCGGTTGGTTTCGTGAACGAACCAACCCGGCCGAACTCAAAGTAATCCGAAACCTTGAGTGCGATATACCGAAACGACCGTCTCGATCCAAGGATCGCGTTTCCACTGACGGTTCATCGATCGGAGGTCCGAGGCTCATGTTATGGGTCAAAAACCAATTCTGGTTCGAAATGGGGGGGTTCGGGTCCGGGCCGACCCGGCCCGACCCCCCCCCCCTGGGGCGGCGCGGCGGGCGGCGGCGGCAGGTGGCGGCGGTGGGCGGTGGCGGGCGGCGGCGCGGCGGCGCGGCGGCGCGGGGAGCCGCGGGGAACCGCGGCGGTTGTCGCCGCGAGGAGGCCGCACGCAAGCGGGGGCTAAGCCCCCGCTTCCTGGAAATTCGGCGCGGCAATTGCCGCGCCCCTTGATTGAAACCGCCCCCACGTGGGGGCCGGTTGAAGTTAAACCGGGGGGCTGCTGCCCCCCCTCCTTTAAAGAACCGCCCCCCTCATAAAGAGGGGGGTTTTATGCAAGGGCCGGGTGATTAATTCCCCCGGTTTTTAAGCCTTCCGGCCGGCCAGCTGGCCGGCCGGTTTTCTCAAACCGGACCGGAAATTCCGGTCCCCCCTTCGGCTTCCGACGCCGGCGGCCCGACCGCCGGTCTTCTCTTTCCGCCGCGGCCCGGAACCGGCCGCGGTCTCCTCGTCCCGCCGCGGCCCGGAACTGGCCGCGGTGTTCGTCGTCCGGCGCTGTGCGACAGCACCGCGCCCCTTCGCCGTGCTTTGATATTCATTCAACGCGGCGCGACGGCGTCACGTTCTTGTTGTTTCTTCCATGGTGCGCGCGCGACGGCATTGCGTAAGTTAAACGAACAATTATCCGCGTGGTGGGACGTCACCACGCCACCTTGCTTCCGCCCGCAAGAATAAACAACATGAACGATGGAGGGGGGGTTCGGCCGTGTTCATGCGGTCCGGCCCCCCTCACGTTAAACAATAACGCAACTTAAAACATTCAAAAGTCTCATGTTTGACATGCGAAATCCATGATCAAGAAATGGAATAAATAAATATTGAATCAACAACCCCTACCTCGGGTATAAGGTTCGAGGATTTGTCAACGTTCCACGGAAGACGACGTCGCGGAGGTCGGGCGTCGCGGAAGCCGTTCGTCAAATCCGATGACGAAGGGATGCGTTCGAAGAGACACGTCGTTGGTGAAACTTGTACGCCGACGAAGATTGTCCGAGGAAGAAGCGGTGTTCTCTTTCGTTGACACGGGAGACGAAGAAGAGCGGAGCGGCGTTCTTCGTCGGAAATTGAGCGTTCTTCGTCAAGTCTTGAGGAAAGTCAAATAATAAAGAAAACAACGAACTCAAGAACCTCTACCTCGATAGTCGCACATTGACGTAGTCGTGGAATATCAGTGTCGATTCCTTTGACGTCGGAGGAAGAGTCGTTGTCGATGGCGTTCGTCACGGAAAACCGTCGCGGAAGAGATGACGCGGAAGAAGTACGTCGCGTCGCAGATACGGCGTCGCGGATGGACCGTGCTCTTCGGCGGAGAAGTTCTTCGTTGAAGAACGACGTTCTTCGCGTTCTTCGTTGAGTTTGAAGAAGAAGAAGAGCTCTCCACCTCTCAATAAGACAAACAAAAATCCCAAAATAAAATAAGCTACACCTTATTTTATTTTCACTTTTCCAACCTTTCAAAATTCAAAAGTTGAATTCAATACATTAATTAAATCTAGAGTTGACAAAATTAAGTGAAGGGAAGAGTTACATAATTAAGAGGGGGTTTAGAGGGGTTAGGGAATTTGAAAAGAATTAGGGGTTCGTGTGGGCCCCACCACACTTAATCCTCCCTAGGGAGGTTAAGTGGGTGTGGGTCCCACTTCCAACCTCCTTTGATAGGTTTTAAGAAGTTATAATAAAATTTGTTCTACACAAATTTTATTTAACTCAACTAAAAACCCCAAAAATTAACTTTCAACCCGCAACAAACGCAACTCCCGAAAAGGTCTCTTTAAGCAAATATCGGCGCTGCGAGTTCATCGGTGCCCTCGGATTTCAATTCCGAGCACCGGATCAAAAGTTAGGAATTCCCGCTCGTTCGTTCACTGAACGTACCCGAGCCAAACTTCGGAAATTAATTCCGGGCACTCTGGGCCTCGGAATCAGGTGCCGTCTGAAACCGCGCTCTTGTAAAATTCTAAAGAAAATTAAGAAAAAATTTCCCTTGAATTTTACGGGTCATTACATTACTCCCACCTCAGGTCTTTACATCCCCGTAAAGATACATCAAAACTAGGGAAACAAATGAGGGTACTGAGCACGCATCTGAGCCTCCCGCTCCCATGTGCTCTCCTGGAGATTCCCGTGCTGCCATATGATGCGCACAAGAGGAATCGATCGCCCACGAAGGACCCGCTCCTGTCGATCCTCTATCTCCACAGGGACCTCCGTAAAAGTCGCCCCATCGTCAACGTCAAGCTCCCCATGATCAATGATGTGCGTCGGGTGGTGCACGAATCTCCTCAGCTGAGATACGTGGAAGACGTCGTGCACCCGGTGCAACTGAGGTGGTAGAGCCAGGCGATAAGCCACCTCACCAATCCTACGGAGAATCTGGAAGGGTCCGATGAAGCGCAGAGATAACTTGCCGCCTCGGCCAAATCTCCGAATACCACGTCGATGTGAGACCCGCAAGAAGACATGGTCGCCATCCTCGAACTCTAGTGGCCTCCGCCTCCTGTCAGCATATGACTTCTGTCGGCTCTGAGCTGTCCTCTTCCGCTCCTGGATGACCTGGACCTTCTCTGTCGTGGCCTGGACCATCTCCGGTCCCACCAGTGCTGACTCCCCAGGGTCTGTCCAGCACAAAGGAGATCTACATGGTCGGCCGTACAACGCCTCGTACGGTGTCATCCCGATGGTGGAGTGGTAGCTGTTGTTGTACGCGAACTCCACCAAGGGTAGGTGGTCCTCCCAGCTACGACCAAAGTCGAGGACGCATGCGCGGAGCATGTCCTCGAGAGTCTGAATGGTCCTCTCCGTCTGACCATCCGTTTGAGGGTGAAAAGCTGTGGTAAGACGTAGCTGTGTACCGAACGCCTCCTGTAACCCCTTCCAAAGCCAGGAAGTAAAGCGGGCATCTCGATCGGAAACGATAGATGATGGCACGCCGTGGAGCCGCACAATCTCCTGAACGTAGAGACGTCCTAAGCTCTCCACTGAGCCCTGCTCTCTGATGGGTAAGAAGTGTGCCGACTTGGTGAGTCGGTCAACAATCACCCAGATGGAGTCGTGACCTCTGGAAGTGCGTGGAAGTCCAGTCACGAAGTCCATAGATATGCCGTCCCACTTCCACTCCGGAATCTCCAAGGGTTGTACCAAGCCTGCTGGTACCTGATGCTCTGCCTTTACCTGCTGACAGGTGAGGCATCGAGATACGAACTCTGCTACTTCCTTCTTCATGCCCGGCCACCAGTGCTGTCATCTGGGGTCCTGGTGCATCTTCACCACTCCAGGATGTACCGCTAAAGGAGAAGTGTGAAACTCTCTCAGTACTTCCTCTCGCAGAGCGACATGCACCATGGTACGTCCTCTGAAAAGGATGTCGTGCTCTGCTCCAAGGGAGAAACCATCAGGTGCCTATCCCGAGGATATCTGTGCACGTCGTGTCTCACAGTCAGCATCCCCACGCTGTGCCTCCCTGACCCGCTGCAGTAGTGGAGGAGTGACTGTGAGAGACTGAAGAAAGGATGCTCCATCTCTATCCACGAAGGATATCTGCAAAGAGGCTAGCTGCTCCGTCGCCTCCTTAAGTAGCTGAATGCCCGTCCTCCTGCTGAGGGCATCGGCTACTACGTTCCCCTTCCCAGGAGTATAGACTATCTCAAAGTCATTGTCCTGGAGGAACTCGAGTCATCGACGCTGTCTCAGGTTCAGGTCCTTCTGCGAGAAGATATACCTGAGACTCTGATGATCGGAAAATATTGTAAAGCGCTCGCCCATCAGATAGTGTCGCCATGTCTTCAGAGCGAAGACTACTACTGCTAACTCCAGGTCATGGGTAGCATAGTTCTGCTCATGCGGCCTCAACTGACGTGATCCATAGGCGATCACTGCCCGCTCCTGCATCAGAACACATCCGAGTCCGGTCCCTGATGCATCGCAGTAGACTACGTACCCTACTCCCTCCTCAGGCAACCTCAAAATAGGTGCGCTAGTCAATCTCTGTCTCAGCTCTTGGAAGCTATGCTGACAACTGTCTGTCCACACGAAGGGTTTTCCCTTCTTCGTCAAAGCTGTGAGTGATGCCGCAACTCTGGAGAAGTTCAGCACAAATCTCTGATAGTATCCAGCTAGTCCCAAGAAACTCCGAACCTCAGTCACGCTCCTGGGTGGCTCCCATGCTAACACAGCCTCAATCTTCGCGGGATACACTGCAACTCCCGCCTCAGAGATAACGTGACCCAAGAAGTGGACCTCACGTATCCAGAACTGGCACTTCGAGAGCTTACCATAAAGCTGGTTCTCTAGGAGTGTGTCTAGAACAACTCGCAAGTGATAGGCGTGCTCCTCCTCTGTCGTAGAGTAAATCAGGATGTCGTCGATGAAGACCACGACAAACCGATCGAGGTATGGCTGAAAGATCCTGTTCATGAGAGCCATGAACACTGCTGGAGCATTGGTTACACCGAAGGGCATAACCATGAACTCATAGTGGCCATACCGACATCTGAAGGACGTCTTCTGCACATCCTCGTCTCTGACTCTGAGCTGATGATAGCCTGACCTGAGGTCTATCTTCGAGAACCACCGTGCTCCCTTGAGCTGATCAAAGAGGTCATCAATCCTCGGTAGCGGATACTTGTTCCTCACTGTCACCTGGTTCAGGCGACGATAGTCAACACAAAGTCGCAAACTCCCGTCCGCCTTCTTGGCGAACAATATCGGGGAAGCCCAGGGTGAAACACTGGGTCGGATGAACCCCTTGCCCTGCAAGTCCTCCAACTGTACCCGTAGCTCTCGAAGCTCGGCGGGGGCCATCCGATATGCTGGAGTGGATATCGGGGTTGTCCCGGGGTATAAGTCAATATAAAAGTCTACCTCCCTACGAGGAGGTATCCCTGGAACGTCGTCGGGAAAAACGTCCGCAAACTGATCCACCACTGCAGGAAAACCAGGACTCCGCACGTCAACTGCTCCAAGGATAAGGCTAGCCAACTGATGAGTGATGGGCTGTCCTCTCCTCCGCGGAAGTCCATCCTGTGATTCTAAGGCTCCCTTCTCGCCGGTGAAGGTGAACCTGCTCCCGTCGGTGCGTACACATCGCACCTTGCGCCTAAAACAGTCAATCTGTGCATGGACCGTAGACAGCCAATCCATGCCCAAGATGACGTCGCAAGGCCTTGACGCTGCTACAAGAAGATCCCAGCCGAAGCTCTCGCCTCCTAGAGTAAGCTCACACTGCCGGCACCAGTGCGTAATCGTCGAGTCTGCTCCCGTAGGAGTCTCTAGCCGTAAGGATCGAGCCAACGGCTCTGTCGGAATCTCCGAGCTCCGAACAAGGGCAGCGGCTATGAAAGAGTGACTCGCTCCTGTGTCTATAAGAACTACAGCAAGGGTGGAATAGACACAGATAGTACCTCGAATCATCTCGGGTGTGCCATGGTCGTAGGCCTCTGCTGCCTGGAGCTGTGCCTGTCGCTGCCCGCCAGCTCCCTGTGGTCGGCGTGGACCTCCTGGTGGTGGTGGTGGTAGAGCCTCAAAGCATCGACCACCACCAGCTGCTCGTCCAGCTCCTCTGCCTCGTCCGCCTCCTCCCTGCGGACCGCCACGGTCGATCCTCTGCCTCTGCCTCGGTGGTCCATCAACTGTCTGATGCTCCTCGGCACAACGGGTCGGGCAGTCACGAGCCATGTGGCCCTGCCCGCCGCACGAGTAGCACTGTCTGCCTCTCATAAGACTGGCTCCGCGCTGTGTGCCCCGCACTGCTGAGCCAGTGCCCTGAGATCGTCTGCCCGAAGGTCTGGTCTGTCTGGACCCCTGAGTCACCCGTCGACTGCCTGCTGCAGATGACTCTGCCACGTGCCGCCCTGCGGTGGGTCGCTGTGCTGGTGTAGACTCAACAAGGAAGCTCTCGATCAGAAGGGCCCGCTCTAGTACTCCTCTCTGAGTCGGTATGCTGAGGGAGATCAGCATTGCCCTGATCTCGTGTCTCAAACCCTGCTCGAAGGTCCGGGCCCGGAAGAATGGGTCCCGTACCATGTCGGTCGAGTAGCGTGAGAGATCGGTAAATCTTGCCGAGTACTGAGCGACCGTCATGCTGCCCTGCCGCAGCTGTAGAAGCTCCTGGATACGCACCGCACGAAGGGTGGCTGGGACGAACTCTGAGCGGAAGAGGCTCTCAAAGTCCGTCCAAAGTAGGGATGCCTCATCGTGCACCTGGAGTATCAAGCTCCACCATCGTCCTGCTGCTGCGTGTAGTAGGCTCGCAGCGAGGATCACCATGAGGTCTGCTGGTGTCCTCACTAGCCTAAACACTCGAACCACTGCCTCCAGCCAGTCCTCTGCTGCCTGGGGATCCGTCTCCCCGCGAAACCTGGGCGGTCGCTGTCGCTGAAACTCATCCAGTGCGCTGAGGCGACGTGCATCGTCAGCGGCTGCTGCTGGAAGCATCGGGGGATCGGCGGGTAAAGCTACCGCCGGTGCCACTACTGGAAAAGGGACCTGTACCGAGGCCTCGTCGCTCGGTGGGCTGTCGTCTCGCTCGACTCTCGGAACCCTAGCTGGCTGCCGTCGTGGGGCCATCCTGAAAAGGAAACAGGTGCGCCACGGTCAGAACAGTATACCTGGTGAGCTGATATAAGTAATCACAAAGAAAAATTTGAAACACACACGCAATCAATGTTTTCGTGCATTAAGTCGGAAATCAGAAGTCAGGGTCCTGGTGTACGGATACGTCGGCCGCCGCACCAACACTGGACTCCCTGGACTGATATCCACACTCAATATGCTAAACATTATTGCTTCACATAGAAAAGATCAGAGTTCGCGGTAGAACAGAACTCCTCTGATACCAATTTGTCACGACCCGCCCTCGGGGTCCGTGCCGTGACTACCCCAAGCCCGCCTTCCATAGGCCAGGGGCAGGTGACTAGCACCAAGGCGTAAATCCCAGTAAATTGGGAAGGCATTGCCTTTGAAAAGTAAACATCACCACAGAGTAAGCAAGCGGAAAGTAAACACTAAACAAAAGAAGAGTACAACTGAAAGTGCGGAAAAGTAAATGGGCCAGTATACAAACACAAACTGAATGTAAAGTACAACTCGAAAGGGAAAACAACAACTAAAAAGTAAAAGCCGCTACTCCGAGCTGTCCACTGGAAATCCCACCTGAAGGGTGAGTACAGATAGCTCCTCTGCTCCACGGGTCCCGCCGTCTGCTCCGTGCACGTCCCGCCCAGTGGTCCACCTCCGGGTACCGTCCCGCTGTGCAAGCCTCAGCTAAGGTCAACGCTGTCCGTCGTCTGCAACCAACACAACGTAGTGCGGGCAAAGCCCGTGCAGGGGTGAGTATAAGCTACTCAGTAGGGACCCCGAGACCCTTGAAGGTCTCTCAAAATCCACAAAGGATAAACCACGAAGAAAGGTACAATCACGAAGTAACAACCGACACTGCTTAGGTATATGCCCATACATATACCTAAGTCATCAATTAAATTATCCTCCAACCTCCGAGCCCATGTACAACTCAGTCCACACAGGAAAGTATATGTATTCCACATAGGAAAGCAAAACATAATCCACACAGGATTGCACAACACAATCCACACAGGAAAGCAACAGGATTCAGTTCACACAGGTATACTTCTTTAAGGACGATAAAGATGATCACTGATCCATCTAAGTCGTCGGACCCACGAAGGATCGATAGGTAACTAACCCCCGCAATGACCCACACAGGATCGGGCCCACACAGGACCTGTAGGCGCTGGCTCACACAGAACCGCTGAGCGCAAGGACCCACACAGGATCGGGCCCACACAGGACCTGTAGCACTGATCCACGTAGGATCGCTGAGTGCTGAAGTCGTCGTCGTCGAATCCACACAGGATCTCTGTACTGTCGTCGTCGCAGTCACAGTAGCAGTAGTAGTCATAGCAGTCGCAGCCAGCACTAGGGTTCCCGCACATAGCAAGCTCGTTCGGAGGGTCCGCTCCACGAGCCGAGAGGCTGATATATCAACTGTCACGAAGACCAGAGTTGATGTATCCAAAAGTTCCATATCGTCAACAGGAACTCAACGCAACAGACGGCGCGTCGATCGGACGCCCGGTCTGAGAGTTATTGGCATTTTCGTCTCCGGGGCCCGGTTGGTTTTTAAGGCAAAACCAACCCGACCGTACTCCACATGCGTCCATACCTCGGGCGGAGTATGCCAAAAGATTCGTCTCACTAAGAGGAACACAACTCGACTGACGGCACGTCAATCGGACGTTCGTAGCTCAAGATATGAGCGTTTCCGCTCCGAAGGCCCGGTTGGTTTCGTGAACGAACCAACCCGGCCGAACTCAAAGTAATCCGAAACCTTGAGTGCGATATATCGAAACGACCGTCGCGATCCAAGGATCGCGTTGCCGCTGACGGTTCGTCGATCGGAGGTCCGAGGCTCAAGTTATGGGCCAAAAACCAATTCTAGTTCGAAACGGGGAGGTCCGGGTCCGGGCCGACCCGGCCCGACCCCCCCCTGGGGCGGCGCGGCGGCGTGGCGGCGCGGCGGCGCGGGGAGCCGCGGGGAACCGCGGCGGTTGTCGCCGCGAAGAGGTCGCACGCACGCGGGGGCTAAGCCCCCGCTTCCTGGAAATTCGGCGCGGCAATTGCCGCGCCCCTTGATTGAAACCGCCACCACGTGGGGGGCGGTTGAAGTTAAACCGGGGGGCTGCTGCCCCCCCCCCCTCCTTTAAAGAACCGCCCCCCTCATAAAGAGGGGGGTTTTATGCAAGGGCCGGGGGATTAATTCCCTCGGTTTTTAATCCTTCCGGCCGGCCAGCTGGCCGGCCGGTTTTCTCAAACGGCACCGGAAATTCCGGTCCCCCCTTCGGCTTCCGACGCCGGCGGCCCGGCCGCCGGTCTTCTCTTTCCGCCGCGGCCCGGAACTGGCCGCGGTCTCCTCATCCCGCCGCGGCCCGGAACCGGCCGCGGTGTTCGTCGTCCGGCGCGGTGCGATGGCACCGCGCCCCTTCGCCGTGCTTTGATATTCATTCAACGCGGCGCGACGGCGTCGCGTTCTTGTTGTTTCTTCCATGGTGCGCGCGCGACGGCATTGCGTAAGTTAAACGAACAAATATCCACGTGGTGCGATGGCACCACGCCACCTTGCTTCCGCCCGCAAGAATAAACAACATGAACGATGGAGGGGGGGTTCGGCCGTGTTCATGCGGTCCGACCCCCCTCACGTTAAACAATAACGCAACTTAAAACATTCAAAAGTCTCATGTTTGACATGCGATATCCATGATCAAGAAATGGAATAAATAAATATTGAATCAACAACCCCTACCTCGGGTATAAGGTTCGAGGATTTGTCAACGTTCCGCGGAAGACGACGTCGCGGAGGTCGGGCGTCGCGGAAGCCGTTCGTCAAATCCGATGGCGAAGGGATGCGTTCGAAGAGACACGTCGTTGGAGAAACTTGTACGCCGACGAATATTGTCTGAGGAAGAAGCAGTGTTCTCTTTTGTTGACACGGGAGACGAAGAAGAGCGGAGCGGCGTTCTTCGTCGAAAATTGAGCGTTCTTCGTCAAGTCTTGAGGAAAGTCAAATAATAATGAAAACAACGAACTCAAAAACCTCTACCTCGATAGTCGCACGTTGACGTAGTCGTGGAATATCGGTGTCGATTCCTTTGACGTCGGAGGAAGAGTCGTTGTCGATGGCGTTCGTCGCGGAAAACCGTCGCGGAAGAGATGACGCGGAAGAAGTACGTCGCGTCGCGGATACGGCGTCGCGGATGGACCGTGCTCTTCGGCGGAGAAGTTCTTCGTTGAAGAACGACGTTCTTCGCGTTCTTCGTTGAGTTTGAAGAAGAAGAAGAGCTCTCCACCTCTCAAGAAGACAAACAAAAATCCCAAAATAAAATAAGCTACACCTTATTTTATTTTCACTTTGCCAACCATTCAAAATTCAAAAGTTGAATTCAATACATTAATTAAATCTAGAGTTGACAAAATTAAGTGAAGGGAAGAGTTACATAATTAAGAGGGGGTTTAGAGGGGTTAGGGAATTTGAAAAGAATTAGGGGTTCGTGTGGGCCCCACCACCCTTAATCCTCCCAAGGGAGGTTAAGTGGGTGTGGGTCCCACTTCCAACCTCCTTTGATAGGTTTTAAGAAGTTATAATAAAATTTGTTCTATACAAATTTTATTTAACTCAACTAAAAACCCCAAAAATTAACTTTCAACCCGCAACAAACGCAACTCCCGAAAAGGTCTCTTTAAGCAAATATCGGCGCTGCGAGTTCATCAGTGCCCTCGGATTTCAATTCCGAGCACCGGATCAAAAGTTAGGAATTCCCGCTCGTTCGTTCACTGAACGTACCCGAGACAAACTTCGGAAATTAATTCCGGGCACTCCGGGCCTCAGAATCAGGTGCCGTCTGAAACCGCGCTCTTGTAAAATTCTGAAGAAAATTAAGAAAAAATTTCCCTTGAATTTTACGGGTCTTTACAAGTACGAACAACTCTCAGGGCTCTAGCTGGTCTTCTGCGGGGAGGCATCCTGAAAGAAACAAACATGACACTGTCAAACAATTTATACTTGGTGAGCTGACCTAGTTTGAGATGACTTTTAAAAACTTCTGGAAAAACACACGCAATCAGTGTTTTCGTGCACAATGTCGGAAATCAGTTGTCAGGGTCTTTGTGTATGGATACGTCGGCCGCCCGCACCAACACTGGACTCCCTGAACTGAAGACCACACTCGGTAACCTTAACACTATAGCTTCACAGAAATAAAATATCAGAGTTATAAGTTCTGCGGTAGAACCGACCCCTTTGATACCAATTTGTCACGACCCGTCCTCGGGGCCCGTTCCGTGACTACCCCAAGCCCGCCTTCCATAGGTCAGGGGCTGGCGACTGGCACCAAAGGCGTAAATCCCGATAACTGGGAAGAAATTGCCTTTATAAAAGTAACAAAACACCACAGAGTACAAGTGGAAGTAAAACACTATGTACAAATAAATTGCTGAAAAGTAAATGGGCCAGAATACAAACCCAACTAAAAAAAGCTACAACAAAACAATGAAAATTTCTGGAAGAAAGGAAGCAACTCCTGGGTCATCCTCTTCGGATCCTACCTGATGGGTAGGTACAGATAGCGCAGCACCTCAATGCTCTCGCCCGTCAACCTCCTCCATTTGTCGTCTCGTCGTGAAGTCCACCTCCGGATACTGACTTGTCGTGTGGTCCACCTCCGGGTACTGACTCGTCGTGTGGTCCACCTTCAGGTAATGACTCATCGTGTGGTCCACCTACGGGTACGGTCTCGTCATGTGGTCTACCTATGGGTACCGTCCAGTCCTCGAACACTCGGCCTCCGTCAGCACAACCCGTCATCTACAACCAACACAACATGGTGCGGGCATAGCCCGTGCAAGGGTGAGTATAAGGATACTCAGTAGGGACCCCGAGACCCTAAAGGTCTCACTAAAACCTACAAGGATAACCACAAAGAATATCTCAATAGATAACCTTTACATATGTATATTCCCATACATATACCCAAGTTATCAAGTAACCCATCTCAATCTTGAGGTAAACACAAAAGTCATAGACTAAGCTCAAACCAGGATTTTCATTATCAAAACCGTAACAGCTGAAGAGCTCTGTCTCTGGTAGTACAATGATCCTGTCACGTCTCTGAGGTACTTCTCACCAACCTATGACTACTGAGGTACTCCTCCTGTCGAGTACCACAGGTCTTCCACCTCACACAGTAGTGCTCCTCCGCCATGGGTCTGCCACCTCACACAGTAGTGCTCCCCCTCATAGCCTATAGAGGTACTCCTCCTCTCGAGTACCGCGGGTCTTCCACCTCACACAATAGTGCCCCTCCGCCATGGGTCTGCCACCTCACAAATTAGTGCTCCCCACTGGGCTATGCTAGTCACTCTGAATCGAATCGGACAAGCAGTCATCAGGTCACATCCAGCTACACGGTCTCCGTACTCCATACACACGTCTCCGGGAGGGTCCACTCCATGAGCTACTAGTAGATACTCCAAGTATCTCAATGTCCCATGAAGAAGTACCTCAATGAACTGCCTCGTCATAGGGGTCTCAATGCGACAGATGACGTGTCAATCGGACGCCCGGTCTGTGAGTTACTAGCTTTTTTGCCCCCAGGGCCCGGTTGGTTTCATGTGAAAACCAACACAGCCGTATCTCAATAGACGACGTGTCAATCGGACGTCTGTTCTGAAAGATATCATCTTTTCCGTTTCAGGGGCCCTGTTGGATTTCAGGTGCAATCCAACCCGGCCACTATCCAACTGCATCCAAAACTCAAGCGAAGTATGTCAAATGTTCTATCTCATCATGATGACATCAACGAGACAGACAGCGAGTCAATCAGACTCCCGGTCTGAAAGATATCATCTTTTCTGTTCAAGGGGCCCTGTTGGATTTCAGGTGCAAACCAACCCGACCGCACTCTGATGGCATCCAAACCTCGAGCGTAGTAAGCCAAAATTTTTGTCTTATCATGAGGAATCCAAAAAAGTCAACGTCACGTCTATCGGACGTCTGGAGCTTATGTTATGAGCACTTCCGCTCTGAGGGCCCTGTTGGTTTCGTGTACGAACCAACACGGTTGAACACAAATTATTCCGAAAACTTGAGTGCGATATGTCATAATTGACCGTATCTGTCGAAGGATTTCATTGCCGCTGACGGTGCGTCGATCAGAGGTCCGTAGCCCAGGATATGGGCAAAATACCGAAAAGGTCTGAAAATGGGGGGTCTGGGCCCGTACCGACCCGGCCCAACCCCCCTGGTTCGGCCAGAACAGGGTCGACCCGACTGGACGCGACCCGGCCCGGCCGGCGTGGCCTGGCCCGGTCCGCCCAAGCCGGCCCGGCTCGGCCGGGGGGCTCGCTGGCTCGACCAGCGAGCCGGTGCTCCACGGATGCGGCGCGCGCCGCGTCCCCCCTGGATCCCACGCGACCGCGGGAACCGCCATCTCGCCGTTGTGGCTTCAGACGAAGCGTTTTCTCCAGGCGGCGCGCTGGGGCGCCGCCACCGGGGGTGTCCGCGGGCCACTGGAGTTGCTCTGGTGGTCCGTTTTCAATTCCTCATGCGTCGATGCTCATCCCAGGTCCCGTTCTTCACTGAGGAAACATCAAATCGTCTCTGCCGCCCATTCCATCAATGTCGGACAATACGCATGTCAAAAGAAACAACTACGGAGTCTTCCGTTCACCTTCGCGGCCCCGACTACAACCACACTTGTGTTCGGCCTTGACGGCGCGGTGCAACGGCGCCGCGCATCCTTAACGCATCACTCCAGGTTCCCGTGCGGTGTCGTCGCACCGTGCCGCCATCTTCCAAACCGCAATATAATCAGCAACAAGGGGGAGGAGGGATGGCCGTGTTTGTGTGGTCTGACCTCCTCCCGTTATAATGATAGCAAATGGCCATCAAATAAAAGTCGACCTTTGGAAAAGATATATGTCACGGCAAAATCAATAAACCTCAACATCAACCTACATGAACGAACGATCCACGGATCAACCTGGAAATGGTTGGTCCACGCTCGTCGTTCTTTTCTCAAAGGATAAGAGAACACCTAATAAATTTCCCTACCTCGAAATTGACGTCGCACGTCGTCGAGTCGCGGAAGTCGATCATCGGGGTAGTCGGGTTGTCGCGGAAGAAAGGTATCGCTTCCGTCAACGTCGGAAGAAGAATGAGAACGTTGTTGTTGGCGTCGGTCTCCATGGTCGGCATCTCCTTCCTTGTCGCAGAAGAGGAAGACAAAGTATTGGAGAAAACGTAGAGCGTTCTACGCCGAGTTGGAAGGACTTTCATCATTTGGAGATGATGTTCTTCAGAAGAGGGAAGAGCTCTCTCCCAAATTCTCTCACACAACAAAACTCACCAAAAAATAAAATAAGGCCTCTCCTTATTTTATTATTTTTCCATACATTCAAACTTTCTTTAAAAATTAAAACACTTAGTAAAATTAATTGAAGAGGTTTAATCAATTAATTAAAAAATGTGTTTCGGTAAAATTAAAGAGGAGAGAGGGGAGAGTTACACATGTTAAAGTGGAGTTACAAAATTAAAGAGGTAAGTGAGTTGTGGGAGGTCAAGGGGGTTATGGGAAGATCAAGGGGGGTTAGGGTCTCGTGTGGGCCCCACCTCCCACATATCCACACATGGGAAGTTGTGTGGTTGTGGGTCCCACCAACAACTTCCCATGGTAGAATTTAACTCCCTTGGTTAAAAAAAATAAAATTGATCACATTTTTATTTATTTCTTCCTTAAACCACAAAATTTAACTTCTCCTCCCAAGAAAACGCACCTACGGTAAAAGTCCTCTTAAGAAAATACCGGCGCTGCGAGTTCATCGGTGTCCTCAGATTTCAGTTCCGTGTACCGGTTCAAAAGATTGAAAAACCTGCTCGTTCGTTCACAGAACGTACCTGAGCTAAACTTCGGAAATTGATTCCGGGAACACCTAGCCTCGGAATCAGGTGCCGTCATAAACTGCGTTCTTGTAAAATTAAAATGAAAATTAAGAAAAAATTTCCATTGAATTTTACGGGTCTTTACATTACTCCCACCTCACGGATTTACGTCCTCGTAAAGTTTTAACACAATCTAGGGATACAAAAGCGGTACTGAGCACGCATATGAGCCTCCCGCTCACATGTGCTCACCTGGGGGTTCCCATACTGCCAGAGAAAGTGCCCCCGAGGAATCGTGCATCCGCGTAGGATCCGCTCCTATCAATCCTCGATCCCCACTGGAACCTCCACATATGTCGCACTTTCATCGACATCCAACTCACTGAGGCCGATGATATGTGAAGGATCACGCACATATCTCATCAGTTGAGATATGTGGAAGTCGTCATGAACCAGGAGAAACTGAGGTGGATGCGTCAAGCGGTAAACCACTTCGCCTACCAAGATGAGGACCTAAGAAGGTCCGCTGATCCTCGGAGATAACTTGCCTCCTTGGCCACATCTCCGTAAACCTCGTCGAGGTGAAACCCTTATAAGGTCGTGATCGTCATCCTCGAACTCTACAAGTCTCCAATTCCTATCAGCATAAGGCTTCGATCGACCCTGTGCTGTCCTCATCCGCTCTTGGATGACCTGGACCTTCTCTAGTATCACAAGAGCTGCTATGATTTCTTCTTTGCTGATAAGAGAAATCATGTCTCATCCCCAGGATGAACCACATTCGTTGCCTAATACAGTCAATCCGCACATGAATGATGTATTCATGACATGGACGACGTCGTAAGGCCTCGAAGTTACTACCAAGAGATCCAACTGTCACTATCACCTCCAAGGTTCGAGTCACACTATCGGCATCAGTGTGAGGTCACTGGGTCTCTTCCAGTATAAATATCAAAAGTGAGGTTCATGTCAATAGTCATAACCGAGACCACTCAGTACCAACCAAACAAAAGTACATTAAAGAAAACTTTAAAAAAAAGGTTACTGTCTTTATATTATTACAACTCATGGAACAAAGACACAAATGTAACAACAAAAACATGGAACTAGATATACACCACTAGTTCCGCTCCTGTCCACTCGCTTCTGGAGCTCCGTAGTCGTAAGCTTCTACTGCCTGAAGCTGAGTTCTCCCATGTCCACCTCTTCCCTGCGGTTGGGGTGGACCTCCTGGTGGTGGTGGTGGCAACACCTCGAAGCGTCGTCCACCTCCAGCTGCACGTCCAGCTCCCCTACCTCGGCCTTCAGCTCATAGCGGTCTACCTTGATCGAACCTCTGCCCCTTCCTGGGAGGTTCTTCATTTATCTTCCGGTCATCTGCATGGCGGGTCAGACAATCACGTGCCATGTGACCAATCCCACCATAGGAGTAACACTGCATGGCAGGTCTGGCTCTATCATTCCCCTTGGTGCCTCGCACTACTGACCCTGAGTCACGTGGTCGACCACCTATAGGTCTGGTCCTCTTGGACCTCTGCGTCATCTATCAGCTACCTACTACAGAAGACTCTGCCGCATGCCGTCTAGTGGTGGGTCCTGCTGCTCGAGACTGCTCAGCAAGGAAACTCTCCACTAAGAGGGCTCTCTCCAACACCCCTGTCTGCGTCGGAATGCTGTGAGAAACAACAGAACCTCTAATATCTCGCCTGAGCCCCTGGTCGAAGGTTCGGGAACTGAATAACGGGTCTCGTACCATATATTTGGAGTAGCGCGAGAGGTCTGTGAACCTCTCTGAATACTGCGCCACTGTCATGCTACCCTGCCGCAGCTGAAGTTGCTCTTGTATTAGCACCGCTCAAAGGGTAGATGGTACAAACTCTTCCCGGAACAGGCTCTCGAAGTCTGCCCATAAAAGTGTTGCCTCGTCCTGCATCTGGAGAATCAGGCTCCACCCTCTTCCTGCTGCTTCCTGAAGTAGGCTGGCAGCATGGATCACCATGAAATCTGCTGGCGTCCCCACTAGCTTGAAGACTCTCACCACAGCCTCCAGCCAATCCTCAACCGCCTGTGGGTCTGTCTCTCCCCTGAACCTGGGTGGCCTCTGGCACTGGAACTCGTGCAGTGTGCTCTGGCGACATGCACCCTCTGCTACTGGGGCTGGTGGCATCGGTGGCCCAACAGCTAGTAGTACTGCAGGTGCCTCCGCTGGTGCCTCAACTGGGATAGGGCCATGTACTGAGTCCACGTCGCTCGGTGGGCTGTCAGTATAAACAACTCTTGGGACTCTAGCTGGTCTTCCACGGGGAGGAATCCTGAAAGAATCAAACATGAAACTGTCAAACGATTTATACCTGGTGAGTTGACCTGCTTTGATATGACTTTTAAAAACTTCTGGAAACACACACGCAATCAATGTTTTCATGCACAATGTCGGAAATCAGTTGTTAGGGTCCTGGTGTATGGATACGTCAGCCACCCGCACCAACACTGGACTCCCTAAACCGAAGACCACACTCGGTACCCATAACACTATTTCTTCACAGAACGAAAATATCAGAGTTATAAGTTCGGCGGTAGAACCGACCCCTCTGATACCAATTTGTCACAACCCGTCCTCGGGGCTCGTGCCGTAACTACCCCAAGCCCACCTTCTATAGGCCAGGGGATGGAGACTAGCACCAAAGGCATAAATCCCGATAATTGGGAAGGAATTTCCTTTATAAAAGTAACAAAACACCACAGATCACAAGATGAAGTAAAACACTAAGTATAAAGAATGTGCTGAAAAGTAAATGGGACAGAATACAAACCCAACAGGAAAAAAAGATACAACTGAACAAAGAAAATAGCTGGAAGAAAAGATGCATCTCCTGGGTCATCCTCCTCGGATCCTACCTGAAGGGTAGGTACAGATAGCGCAGCTCCTCAATGCTCTCACCCATCATCCTCCTCCATGTGTCGTCTCGTTGTGAAGTCCACCTCTGGGTACTGACTCGTCCTGTGGTCCACCTCCGGGTACTGACTCGTCGTGTGGTCCACCTCTGGGTACTGACTCATCGTTTGTTCCACCTCCGGGTACGGTCTCGTCGTGTGTTCCACCTCTAGGTACCGTCCAGTCCTTGAACACTCGGCCTCCGATAGCACTGCTTGTTGTCTGCAACCAACACAACGAGTTGCGGGCATAGCCCGTGCAGGGTGAGTATAAGGATACTCAGTAGGGACCCCGAGACACTCAAGGTCTCACTAAAACCAACAAGGATAACCACAATGAAGATCTCAACAGATAACCTCTACTTAGGTATATGCCCATACATATACCCATGTTATCAAGTAACCCATCTCAATCTTGAGGTAAACACAAAGGTCATAAACTCAGCTCAAACCAGTATTTTCATTATCGAACCCGTAACTACTGAAGAGATCCGTCTCTGGGAGTACAGTGATCCTATCACGTCTCCAAGGTACTGCTCACGAACCTATAACTACTGAGGTACTCCTCCTGTTGAGTACCGCGGGTCTGCCACCTCACACAATAGTGCTTCTCCGCCATGGGTCTGCCACCTCACACAGTAGTGCTCCCCCTCATAGCCTACAGTGGTACTCCTCCTGTCGAGTATCATGGGTCTGCCACCTAACATAGTAGTGCTCCTCCGCCATGGGTCTACCACCTCACAAAGTAGTGCTCCCCACTAGGCTATTCTAGTCACTCAGAATTGAATCAGACAAGCAGTCATCAGGTCACAGCCAGCTACCCGGTCTCCGTACTCCGTACGATCGTCTCCATGAGGGTCCGCACCACGAGCTACTAGAATATACTCCAAGTATCTCAAAGTCCCACGAAAAAGTATTTCAATGAACCGCCTCGTCATAGGGGTCTCAACACAACATAAGACGTGTTAATTGGACGCCCGGTCTGTGAGTTACTATCTTTTTCGTCCCCGGGGCCCGGTTGCTTTCATGTGCGAACCAACACGGCCATATCTCAACTGTACCCCGAAATCTCATAGGGTATACTCAAAGGGACCGTTTCTCCATGTGATCACCAACGCTGCTAATGGTTCGTCAAACGGACATCCGGTCCGAATGATATCATCCTTTCCGTTTTAGGGGCCCGGTTGGATTTCGGGTGCAATCCAACCCGGCCACTATCCAACTACATCCAAAACTCAAGAGAAGTATGTCAAAATTTCCGTCTCATCAAGATGAGATCAACGAGACAAACGGCGCGTCAATCGGACTCCCGATCTGAATGATATCAGCTTTTCCGTTCCAGGGTCCCTGTTGGATTTCGGGTGCAAACCAACCCGACCGCACTCTGATGGCATCCAAACCTCGAGCGGAGTAAGCCAAAAGTTCTGTCTCATCAAGAGGAATCCAACAAAGTCGACGGCACATCTATCAGATGTCCTGAGCTCATGTTACGAGAGTTTCCGCTCCGAGGGCCCGGTTGGTTTTGTGTACGAACCAACACGGCTGAACCCAAAGTATTCCCAAACCTTGAGTGCGATATGTCAAAATTACCATCTCGGTCCAAGGATCGCATCGCTACTGATAGTGCATCGATCAGAGGTCTGTAGCCCATGATATGGGAAAAATACCGAAAAGTTCTGAAAACTGGGGGGTCTGGGCCCGTACCGACCCGGCCCAACCCCCCCTAGGTAGGCCCGAACCGGGTCAACCCGACTGGGCGCGACCCGGCCCGGTCCTCCCAAGCCGGCCCGGCTAGGCCGGGAGTCTCGCTGGCTCAGCTAGCGAGCCGGTGCTCCGTGGACGCGGCGCGAGCCGCGTCCCCCCTGGATGATGCGCGGCCGCAGGATCCACTAGCTCGTCGCCACAGCAGTTTCTCCAGGCGGTGTGTCGGGGCACCGCCGCCTCCGGCAGCTGGCGCCGCTGGTGGTCCGTTTTCATTTCCGCCTGCGCCGATGCTCATCTCAGGTCCCTTTCTTCCCTTTGGAAACATCAAATCATCTCTGAGGCTCGTTCCGTCAATGCCCGACGATCCGCACGTCAAAAGAAACAACTGCGGAGTCTTCCATTCGCCTTCGTGGCCCCGACTACGACCACACTTTTGTTTGGCCTTGACGGCACGGCGCGACGGCGCTGCACATCCATGCCGCATCACTCCAGGTTCCCGCACGGTGCCGTCGCACCGTGCCGCCATCTTCCGAACCGCAACATAATCAACAACAAGGGGGAGGAGGGTCGTCCCTGTTTTTATGATCCGAACTCCTCCCGTTATAATGATAGAAAGAGGCCATCAAATAGAAGTCGACGTACGGCAAAGAGATATTTCACGGAAAAATCAATAAACTTCAACATCAACCTGCATGAACGAACGATCCGTGGATCAACCTGGAAATGGTTGGTCCGTGCTCATCGTTCTTTTCTCAAAAGATAAGAGAACACCAAATAAATTTCCCTACATAGAAATTGACGTCGCACGTCGTCGAGTCGCGGAAGTCGAACGTCTGGGTATTCGGGTGTTGCGGAAGAAAGGTATCACTTCCGTCAACGTCGAAAGAAGAAGGAGAACGTTATTGTTGGTGTCGGTCTCCACGGTCGGCGTCTCCGTCCTTGTTGCGGAAGAGGAAGAAAAAGGTTTGGAGAAAACATAGAGCATTCTTCGCCGAGTCGGAAGGTCATTCTTCGTTTGGAGATGATGTTCTTCAGAAGAGGGAAGAGATCTCTCCCAAATTATCTCACACAACAAAACTCACCAAAAAATAAAATAAGGCCTCTCCTTATTTTATTATTTTTCCATGCATTCAATCTTTTTTTAAAAATTCAAACACTTAGTTTAGTTAATTTAATTGGTTTAATGAATTAATTTAAGATGTGTTTTGGAAAAATTAAAGAGGAGAGAGGGGATAGTTACACAAGTTAAAGTGGAGTTACAAAATTTAAGAGGGAAGTGAGTTATGGAAGGTCAAGGGGGTTTTGGGAAGATCAAGGGGGGTTAGGGTCTCATGTGGGACCCACCTCCCACATATCCACACATGGGAAGTTGGGTGGTTGTGGGTCCCACCAAAAACTTCCCATGGTAACTCCATTGGTTAACAAAAATAAAATTGTTCACAATTTTATTTATTTCTTCCTTAAACCCCAAAATTTAACTTCTCCTCCCAAGAAAACACCCCAATGGTAAAAGTCCTCTTAAGCAAATACCGGTGCTGTGAGTTCATTGGTGTCCTCATATTTCAATTCCGAGTACCGGTTCAAAAGATCGAAAACCCCGCTTGTTCGTTCACTGAACGTACCCGAGCTAAACTTCGGAAATTTATTCCGGGCACACTGGTCCTTGGAATCAGGCGCCGTCAGAAAATGTGTTCTTGTAAAATTACAATGAAAATTAAGAAACAATTTCCCTTGAATTTTACGGGTCTTTACATCTTAACCTACAGAATAAATATAGGTTTTATAATAGTATTATTTAATCATAAACCATAAAAATATCTTGGCTTAATAACCACATTAACCATGAATGAGAAATATGTTTAATGAAAAAAATGTCATTAAATGAATAAACCATTCGGATAAATAATATATACGGAATCATTGGATAATAACCCTTGTAAGGAATAGGTAACACCATAATATAATATCTTATGCGAAAAATATGTTTTAAAGACCATTTATAACATTTATTGAGTTAACTATCTGGTTATATATTTTATAACATATATCATTTTTGGAAAACATTTTCATACAAAATATCTTAGAAGACATAGAAATGATTATTTACAAACAATTTTAATAATGATTAAATTAATTAAAAAAATTAAAATCATTTTCATTGGAAATTGTTTAATTATTTTTTATAAAACATTGTTTTTTAATAAAATAGATTTGCATCCAATGAGAGAAATATAGTCGGGATTTCTTGAAAACATGCTATTAATTATTATAAGTACAAAATAGTAAGAAAATAGTATATTGCATGGATGTATCATTAATAACTAATGGATAAAAATTTCATGAGACATATTGATATACACATTAAAAAATTTCATCAATGGATGTTTGATCATAAATAATATGGATAAGTCATTTCAGCAGTGGTGCAGTGGTGAAGGTGAGTAGCATACAAATTCTATTCTTTGAGTGGTGCATGGTTTGATTCATGGGAGCCTTATATTTGTTGAATTTCTACCTCCCCCAATATCCACTCATCATTTTGGGTCACTCGATCCCTGATTGGGTGGGTGAAATGAGGTGTATCCCACATGAGAGATTTATTGATGTGTCAATCCACCACCAATCAGGTTCTCTCCCTTGAGGATTCTCTTCCATATCACCTAGAAATGAATCCTTCATGGATTTATGGAGTCATATTTGTATTATTTTGTGTTTACCATGTTTGGAGGGTTTCTTAATATGACACATCTCATAATTACCGTTTGAAGAATAAGATAAATAATCTTAATAAAAAACTATATTTTTGTAATACACTTTAACCACTTTTGTAACATTGATTTGTCATACACATGAAAAATAAAATTACAAGAAGATTAAAAATATAATAAAAATAATGATATTGAATATAAAATAGTTCAATGTTTAGTATATACACATTGTAAAAGAATATTTGTAAAAAACATAACATCTGTCTCAAAAAAAAGGAAATTGAGACAAAATAACAATACCGATATGGTATATTTTGAATCATGAACCCCAAGAAAGAGATATAATACAATGAATGTTTAAATAACCATAAAATTAAGGATAATATAAATAGAATATATTCCTAGTAAGAATATACACCACACATAATAAATGAGTGGTGAATGTGGGAGAAGTCACATTGAAATAACAGTGAGACTAGAAATCCCCTTACCCTATGTCATTACTGTCATCGTACTTCTTCATAAATCTTGTATAATAAATATAAATAAATATAAATATATTAAATATTCATTTTAAATTATATAATACTATATATTTTTTTCATGTGATCTTTTGTTACATGTTTATGAAAAATTCCATGTTAAAGTTACATTTCATGTAATTGCCACATCGTTTTTCAATGGTGTTTTGATTTATTATATTTTTTGTCCTCCTATTTATCTTATTATATCCATAATGTATAACATCATATAAATATAAAATATATTTAAAATATATATATTTATAATAATATATAATAATATTAAGAGAAAATGAAATACAACGTTCATGGAGATGATTGGCCAACCGTAAGCATGGAAGTTGTTTCCATTTTCTTATCATACTAAAAAATGAAACTATATCATATATTAATATAAATGTATATAATATAATTATATTATAATTTTTATTTCATATATATCATGTAATTTTATTAAACTAATCATTAATACATTCCATTTAATGCGTGAAAAAATCACATCACTTTGCGGAGGTGGTTTTTCACACATCCACAAACGAAGTTATTGTTTTCCCATAAATTGGAAAGAAAGAAGGTATGATTATATTAAAATATAATAAGCATAAATATATAAATAATATCATATATAGTGTATAAAAATATTAATTCCATAATTATTAACAACCACGTATGATGGTACTGAAAAAATGAAGGATATTAGTTCACGGGGTAGTAGTATGTCATCCACACGGACGATGACAATGTATCCAATATGGAAAAAGTGTAGTTGAGTATTGATTTTGCACTTATCATAAAAAAAATATCAATATATTTATCATAATGAGGTTATAATATGATAATTTAATATGAAATATCGAAGTTGTTTAGAACGAAATAAAACCAAAGTTCTTTTTTATGGGTGTTACTTCTTCTTTGTGTAACTCATTTTGGTTTTCGCCAATGCTCTTGCAAGGTTGGACTTACTCAAAAATTGAGGGAAATATGATTAAGGTATGGAATTTTGGAGGATATGTTGATAGGTTTTTTTTTGAAAAAGGCCTTGGGAGGTGTGAATATGTGAGGGACATGGGTGAGTTCCATTATTATAGTGGAGGAGTAGTGGTGTTAATGTAAATATAAAAAGTTAAATACTATTGAAAGGTATAACCTACATCATTTGTCTCCAATAGTATTAAAAATTTAATTAAATATAGTATATGTCATAAATATGTACATAAAATGGTTTTTGAAATGTTTAGGTCTATATTTGTGCCATAGGTTCATTTAATAACAACTAAGTAATCTTGAATTTACCCCAATCACTATAATTAAATTTAATTACTTCTAGTTTTATTCTTGGTAAAAACTAATTTCAACTAATTATAAATTATATGATCGAAAAATTAAAAATATGGAATCTAATTTTCTATATTCTTATCACAAATTTGGTCGAACATAAATTAAAATTTATAATGTAGAAGAGATTAATCGATATATATTTAAACTAATCAATTTCAAAATATTGAAATGTTTTTATATCCAATTTAAATGTGAAATTTGTAAAAGTTACCTATATTGGTTTAATTTATTAAAAAATTTACTAAGAAATAATTAAAACAAAATTAAATTATATTCCACCTATATAAATAAATTAGTTGAAAAGGATGCTTTTAATCAGTATTCATTATTTTTCACTATTCATCCAAAAATGATGTTTTTTGGAAAAGTCCCAAAAATAACCCCAATGATATTTTGAAATTAAGAAATAAAAAATTTTATTTATGTTATAATATTCAATTTATAAATGTTTATAAAATTAAATTTACTATTGTTTAAAAAAGACATAAAAATAGTTCTTTTGAGAAAATATTATTTTTCAATAGACATAAACTTTATTGTAAAATATATATTACCTTATCAATGTGTATTATTTATATAAATAGATTATGAATAATGATTAATTTTTTTTATTTGTATTCATATTAATATGTTTCAAGACCAGGTTTTAACTATCTCATTTAAATAATTGTAATAATAAATTGATATTTTGTTGAGACAGAGCATTGCATATAATGAAATCGAAGTCGATGTTGCATGTACTACAATAATAACATGGTGTAGCATATAATAAAAGATTAACATGGTCTAACAGGTAAATAAATAAAAAAATGAATTAAATTCATTTGAAATAAATTAAATAGAACTCATGGTGTTATATTTTCTCCCCTTAAAATGAATTTTACCACCAAAATTCATCATTTTCAAACAAAAAAATGTGGTAACGTTGCCACATAATTTACACCAGTTCCCATGTAGATTCCTCTAACAAGTGGTGTCTCACCAAAAAAATTCCTAGGTGACCGGTCAAGTTTTACATAACATTCGTTGTATGATCCAGAATTTCAAATTGTTATCCCTCATAAGAAAGATCATTCTCCAATGGTATGAACTCTCAGTTAAGTACATGTGAAATCCCAGGTATACACATACTCATGATAAATACAAGGAATATATCATGGACATTAGAGTTGTTTTATAGAGGTTCTAAGTGATTGGATACCATCCTGATATGATTAATAACCTCAATGTGACCGATATACCTATGTCTTAGTTTGTATTTCTTTCTAAATATCATTACCTTATTCCAGGGTGTGATTTGTAGAAACACCTTATCACTAATTCCAAATCATATATGATTCTTATGGTTATCATAATAACATATTTTCTAAATTTGAGATGTGTTGATATATTACTTAATAGTTCTAAACTACTTATAAATTTATTACACCACCTTAGGTCCTCATATCTTCTATTCTCCATCTTCTTTTGAGAATTTTTGATATCTAGATTACATTCCATATAGGTACATATAATGATCTATCTGGATTATTGAGTGAAACATATTATTATATGAAACCTCCATACGAGTAATAATTGGTTCCTAATAACCATTGAAATATAGTGAACTAAATATCAATATATCATATAAGGATTGAATTTTTATTTCAGACCTACCATGTGTATGTGGATGCTAAGCAGTGATGAAACTCAATTTTTTCTCAATTTCATGATGAATACATCTTCATAACATTGTGGTAAACCTCATTTCTGAATCAGATGTAATAGAATAAATTACTCCTTAAACCTTACAACATATTTAATTTATATCAAGTCATTCAGATCTAGTGAGAATTATTATCTGATAGAGATAATGTGTGCTGACATTGGAAGGCAATAAACTACTAACCATATAAAAATAAACCCTTTATATGTTATCAAGAGTCTAATGAATAAATATATAGTTATTTTTTCTAATTACTATTCATGTATGGGTAATGTATGAAACATCCCCTTATAAAATTTTCTTCCATTATTAGAATTTAGTAATATCGATCATAGAGATTGAAACTCCAAGATATATATATTAATTCCATACCACTATAATAGTTGATTTAAATCTATATATATATTAATACATCCAAGATGAATAGAGAATGATGAAATATGAGTTTCCATTGACATATCCTTCTGTAAGTATGGTATGGATGGAATATATACATCATTACCAAACCTTATCATTACACAAATATCAGTACTAAACTCAATAATATTTTTGACCTTCTTCAACCACTCTACACTTCCCATCAGTGCATTTTTTATATTCAGATTGATAGATGGATCATCATTAAATTAAGGATGATTATATTTTCCCATTCCTTCAGGATTTATAGATCCATCATTTATAAATAAATAAATATTAGATATTTTATAATACTCATCAATGATAAACTATCACAATTCTTTTGACTCAAAGCATCAACAACCTTGTTCACCTTCCCATGGTGGTAATGTATTGATTAGTAATAATCCATTATCATCATTAACCATATTCTCTATAGAACGCTGAAGTATTTATTTTTTAAAATATATTTCAATCATTTATGATTTATATATATATAAAACTTGTCTCAATATTGATAATTCCTCTATATTATTAATGAAAAAATTACAATGACTAACTCAAATAAAAATTTATGTAATTTTTTTCATGATTATTCTATTTTCAGGTGGCATAGGGTATAACAATGACTTTCTATTTAATAACACATACCAATCCCTTCAATAATAGATCTATATAGATTGCATACCATTATGCAATATAAATTAATGTAAGAAAAGGTATTCTAACTATCATTTACATTAGTTCCTTAAACTTTTCATCACATTTATCTTTTCAGGGGAGGTTGACACCCTTCTTAGTTAACTTGATCAGCAGATTAAATTGTCATGATAAATTCTACAATGTTTTTCAATAATACCCATTTAGTCTAAGAAATCTATAGATCATAGTTACCATGGTTGTTATGGGATAAAAATAAATACCATTTGTCTTTTATAGATGTACTATTATACCCTATCTTGAGATTATGTGACCAAAATACCAAAATCTCTACAGCCAAAATTCACAGTTTGTAAATTCCACTATAAGTTTCTCATTCCATAGTGTATTTAGTAGAATTATCAAGTATCATTCATTCTCCTTATTTCTATTTGAATAAGTAAGAATATCATCAATAAAGAAAATGTCAAACTAATCAAGGTAAAATAAAAAAGACATTTTTCATCAAATCCATCAAGATAGATTTGGAATTTATAAGACCAAATTTAATCATTTCATATTCCTAATATCCATACCCTATTCCTAATAACAACTTGTTTATTTCCTCTTTCTTGACCTTAAAATGATTATATCATGAATGAAGGTTGAACATGGAAATGTATGGATCTCAATTTAGTTGTAAAAATAAGTCGTTAATAAGGGAAATATGATACATGTTCTTTATTGTGATCATGTTCATCATCTAATAATAAATTCAAAGTATTAATTATCCAAAAAAAATTCACAAAAACTATAGGTGCACCCTAAGATGAAAGACGTTTAAATTCAGAGTCATAATACCCCCTGAAATATTTTGAATACTCATTATGAAGGAAACAACATATTGTTTTTACCTTATATTCTCATTCTCAACTCTTGAATGATTCATTGTTACATCCCAGGTAAATAAAGAATAGTAGATTTTCATTCTTATTAATACTTGTGAATTAAATATTAATTTTACATTAAAATGGTTTCTATATTCGATAGCGTACCCAATATGCAACAATGAGTTTTTTTATAATCTTACGTTTCAAACAAATAATATAATATTATTATTCTAATGAGTCATAATACCCCCTGAAATAATGTTAATGACTCATTATGAATTAAATAACATATTGTTTTTACCTTATTTTCTCATTTTCAAGTCTTGCATGATACATTGTAACATCCCAGGTAAATGAAGAATAAGAGATTTGGATCTTTATTAATATTTTTGAAATAATTATTAATTTTACATTAAAATGGGTTATATGTTTGATAGCGTACCCGATATGCAACAATGAGTTTCTTTGAAATCTGACGTTGCAAACTAAAAATATAATATTATTATTCTAAATGGTAGTTAATGCCTAGACATTGTATTGCTGGAAATGAACAAAACTAACTAAAATATTATTATATATGTTTGTTAAATGTATTTAAATTTATCCAATTAAATGATAGATTCTTAAATTGTGAATGAATCTAATTTTAAGCATACATTACATTAAAATGTGGTTTAATAAGGTGAAAATAATGTTTTGGTGAATAGTACCATTTGACTTTTATTTTCCGTGGTTAAAGGTAAAAAGGGTAATTCAAGGTAAAAAGAAAGTTATAATAATTTAAAATTACTTTAACACTTATCCTATCATTATTTGATAAGTAATGGCCTAATATGGTGTTATATAAGTAATCCTTTTGACTATAAATATTAATTGGAAATATAAAAATATTTCCTACATCATGGTATTTTTTTGATAATTTTCAGACATCAACTAAATTAAATTATATATGACACAATAATGATGCCGTTTTTACCTCATTAATAAATGACATAAATAAATAAAATTACAATGATTAAAATATTATCCAAAACCTGTAAAATTCTTATTGGATGATTTTATTTTGACCATGAGTCATTTTATCTTCAACTATAATGATTTTTGGACCTTTAGAAACCGAATATCAATATATAATAAATTAATAGTTTCACACCTTCCAAAAGAGCCCTTCCTCTCCCTCATAAAAGGAGACCACATTTACCCAATTACACACACCTCTCAAGCTATTAGGTGCATCCAGAATCTTCCCAATTAAGCTCCCTAAATCCCTCCCTTCCTCTTAGAAGCCTTACTATAGGCATAAATAACTTCAAGAAGTCCTTTTGGTAAAGCCAAAGGAAGATATCCAAATTAATGGTAATGGTTTCTCTTAACTTATTTTCATTTATTTTACTTCTCTAACCCCTAAACTATTTTTATTACTATCTTTTATAGAAACACCAGTATCCTAAATATATTAGGATGTTGTTTTGAGAATTATTCAAACTACACTTACACACACCTCCATCAAATGGGTGAACAACAAACTATTTCTGTGGATGGAAAACTAACGCCTCACGCGACGATGATTGTTCGATTATCTCCTACCACCTATTATGGTGGCCATTAAGATGGCACTATATTTATATATGATATATATTATGTTTTTGTTTTCTTTATGCTTATGTATTTTTCATTTATATCATACCTTTATGGTTTCCATTATGTGTAACACGATAATTTCATTTGAGAAGTGCAGACTACCGCCCCCTCAAAGTGATATGACTTATTAATGCCATTCATGGGACTTATAAAAGATGTAGTTAATTATATTATATGATATTATACTAGAATTATAATATATCTATGTATCATTATGTTTAATTTCATTCAAATAAGAAATTGAAATGGATGTAGCGTTCAAGCGTACGTACGACTTACTGTATCCATGAACGGGGCATTTCATTTTTTACCTCCAAATGTTATGTAATATTAAATACACGAATATACTGAATATATATGATATATATGATATCTAAATCAGGTATATCATTCTGAATAGAATATAATATTGACCACATGGACAACATGTAAATATAAGGTTTTAATTTTTGACTCATGTACAAAATATCTACAAAACTACCATTATTAACATGAATGATTACATAATGTATATAAAATTATATTAGGTCATATAAAAGGGATAATAATCTTGAAAAATTTTCTTAAAAATGTATAAATTATCTTTAGTTTATTATTCAAGAGACTAAATAACAATCGAGTCATGTCAGACACGAGGTAAGGGACTTCATCTCAATCTCCTTTCATTGAGGCATATTATGTTTTAATACACTACTTTCTTTTATACGCTCTAAAAACACCATTGTCTTTTCAAGGGGAATATTTTTCTGTGAATAATTTTACTAAACGAAAAAAGGAATGTTTTTTAAGGTAAGCAGTTACAATGAACTTTCTGCCGTCACGAGTATTATTTGTTCTTTGGATTCAATAAAAAGTCATAATGCTTTTTTATGCAAAATAAATACCATATATTATTTTTATGTGTTTTGGTATTAATAATTGTTTTGTTATCAGATTATTTTATGTGAATATATTTAAGTGATATATTGTGATTAAAATGTGGAAATTTTTTCTTTCCTTTATATTTGTTTTATGTGTTATGATTTTATAATGGTACATGAACATTTGGCAGGTGGTTATGTGATAAACCAAATTACTGGTGGTGCTGTGAAAACCATGATCGGTTGTCACATTATAACCTCCAATGCATTGGGTATAGTAGTCGTCCATATGGCTCTTCTAATTAGTTACATGTGTGGATGATGACCATATGGTTATTCCATTTAAGTATGTTTATGTCCCAAGTTACCTTTATATGTTATGTGTTCTTTATATGGGTAATCTTCTGGTTACAAAAGGTTATGTAGTGATATTTTATTCAGTGAAGAGTATTTAAAAATTCATAAAGGTGAAAATTATTACTTATGTTAGTGTATTCATGGTTTACATGTTGTTTTAAAAAACTATCAGTTTTTCTTCTTTTTTTATCCCATACTATGATTTTTATGCTCATCCTAAGTTATTGAAATTTTTTTCATAGGACATAATGTGGATTATTTTCATGGATGGGTTAAAGGAAAAGTCATGCTCTCTTAAACCTGGAACTAGACATGACACTTTTTTTAAGAGTTCTTGTTTTGTGAATAAAATTGAAACTAAGTAGAAGTGTATACAATGTATTTGAAATAAAATGTAATAGTAATGGCCTAATTCTCTAAAACTCTATACCTGAAAAGATGCTCAATGTGAATTATTTTTAAATTCAATATTATGTAATGTTTTAAGGACGAGTCCTTATAGTTGGTATCAGAGGTCAGTTAAGAGATATTTCTGAGTTAGGGTATTGTTAAATAAATGTCCATAAACTAATTTATGGTAATATTTAAATGAAATAGCATTTACATATTACCATGTTGCCTCATCAAAGATATTTTTATGTTCAAAATGGTTTTCCCCAGAGGAAACATGGCATCAATGTTAGGACGAAATCAGGATGAAGAAAACCTTCTAAATCAGCAACCATAGATGGTTGGAATCAGAACTGAACAGTTTGATTCCATGATGGAATAGTTGACTTAGGCTATAAATGGTGGTGGTATCCATGAACGAGATCACCTAGATCACCCATAGAGTAACATGTCAGTAGTGGAGCATTTCATGATGCAACATCCCGCATCATTCAGAGGATAATCTAACCATGTGCTACAATAAGGGTGGATTAAACAACTAGAGAAAAAATTTTATGTCATGAGATGTTTAGAACATAAAGTGGTTAGTCTTCCTATTGACCATTTTTAGGTTGAAGCTAATCAGTTGTGGTCGATGTTGAAAAATATTAGGGATAGTGAGGTTATTTATGCTCTTGATTGGGATGAATTCAAAGGTATGCTTCTTGAGAGATATTCTCCTAAGGTGGTTCATCTTAGGATGGAAATAAAATTCCTGGAATTGAGGAAGTAGGATGACTCCGTGGCTACTTATGAAGAAAAATTCACTCGACTGGCAAGGTATCATCCGAATTTCATACAAGATCTTGATGGTAAAATAAACAGTTTTTACATAGAATTAAAGCAAAATTATCTAAGGGATTTAGGTTCTTGTGAGGTCAAAAGTTATGAAAAACTTTTTCATTGTGCGAAGAAGGTGTAAATGGAGTTTGATGATGTTGAGTGGTTTTTTGAAAAACAGTAGAATAAGAGGTTGATGTGGAAGGCAAAAGGGAAGAACTCTTTAAAAAAGTATGATGGTAAGAAACATATGTTTACAGTTTGAGAAAATTGTGGTAAAAATCATGTTGGGTAATGTCTTTTGAATTATGGTATGCGCTACCGATGTAGTAAAATGGGACCTCAGGCATGTAATTGCAATGAACATGATCAGGGTAATGATAAGAGAAAATATGATTTGCAATCAGTAAAATTTTTTAAGTTCAATGAAATGGGTCATTATGAAAATGAGTGTCCAACAAAAGAACTCAACTGATGGAAAATAACCTGACTACAAGCACAAAGGGGTTGTGAAATCCTTTGGAACTACTTCAGTAGATGTTGGGACATCAAATGAAGTTATATCAGGTACAATGTTTGTTTTTTCAGATTATGCCAATGTGTTGTTTGATTCAGGGACAACACACTCTTTAATTTCTATGATGTTTTCCAATAAATTTGGAATTCCAACTCAGGATATGAATACAAGACTAATGGTAAAAACACCGAGAGGAAATGTTGAGACAAAAATTAAACATAATAACTGTCATGTCCTTGTGTGCTGGAAGAATCTACCTACAAACCTTATTGTTTTTCCTCTAGTAGAGTCTGATAATATTTTGGTCATGGATTAGTTATGTGGTTATCATGCTAAGATTGACTGTAGAGCTAAAAAGGTTTTATTTCAAAAATGTTTACAGTTTGTGTACAAGAATGAACCATTTCTTTTGATAATATATCAGGATTCTGAGAAACTAGTAAAAGATAGAAATTAATGTTACCTTGCTCATATTATTTAAAATATAGAAAGTGTTGAGATTAATGATGTGGTAGTGGTAAATGAGTATCTTGATGTTTTTCCTGATGAGTTTCCTGGTATTATACCAGATCGGGAAATTGAATTTACTGTTGACTTAGTTATTGATGCTTTGCCAATTTCAAAACCCCTTTATCGAATGGCTCAAATTGAACATTTAGAGTTAATAATGCAATCTCAGGAGTTATTAGATAAAGGTTTCATTCGACCTAGAACATCACCATGTGGTGCTCTTTTCTTGTTTGTTAAAAAGAAAGATGGTCAATGAGACTTTTCATTGATTATAGATCATTGAATAACATCCTTGTTAAGAATAAGTATCATTTGCCTCATTTCAATGATTTCTTTGATCAGCTCCAAGGAACATAGTATTTTTCGAAGATTAATTTATGGTCGGGGTTCCATCAGTTGAAAGTAATGGAAGAATACATTATGAGGACCTCATTTCTTACTAGATATGGCCATTAAGAATTTTTAGTTATGCCTTTTGGTTTAACAAATGAACCTAATGTATTCATGGATCTTATGAATATAATTTTCCATGAGTTATTGGATAAGTTTTTGGTTCTGTTCATTGATGATATTTTCGTTCATTATAAAAGTAAAGAGGAGCATGAAATTAATTTAAGGGTTGTCTTTCAAACCATAAAAGAAAATAAACATTATGAGAAATTCAGTAAGTGTGAGTTTTGGTTGAAACAAATTTCTTTCCTTGGTCACATTGTTTAAAAAAATGGAAAAACGGTTGATCCTGCTAAAACAGAAGTTTTTGAAGAAAGGTTATAACCCACAAATAAAGTCGAGATCCTTGTTTTCTTTGTTTGGCAGGTTATTAATGTAGGTTTTTTGAGAATTTTTCAAGGTTATCTAGTCCAATGACTATGTTAACTTGAAAAAGGTGTTAAATTCATCTGGACAAAATTATTTGAGGATTGTTTTCAGAAATTGAAATGAAGATTGGTGAATGCTCCATTTTTGGGACTGCCTTCCGGAAATGGTGACTTTGTTCTTTATAGTGATGCTTCATTGAATAGACTTGGATGTTTCCTTACGCAGAATGATCGGGCAATTGCTTATGCATCACATCAGTTGAAACCTAATGAGTTAAATGACCCTACACATGATTTGGAATTAGCTGCTGGTGTTTTTACCTTAAAAATATGGAGGCATCATTTGTATGGAGTAAAATGTGAAATTGATACTGACCACAAATTTTTAAAGTATATATTCACAAAGAAATAATTGAACATGAACGAGAGGAGATTGATGGAATTAATCAAGGCTTAAGATTTCATGATCCATTACCATTTGAGAAAAGAAAATAATGTTGCTGATTCTTTGCGTCGAAAATGAATTGATTCATTAACCATGTTACGTTTGGAATAAGAAACTTTGGTTTTTGATTTGATGAACATTGGTATAGATGTTTTTACTGCAGGAAATTCTTTTGTTTTGTTTTAGGTGTCAGTGAAATCATATCTATCGGACAGAATAAATAATGCGCAGAAAGAAGACAATGTGTTGAAGATAAAGTTAGAGTTGGTTGAGAAGGATTAGTTGCCTAATTTCAACGTTGATAATGATTGTGTTTTGAGGTTTGGGAAGAGATTATGTGATACTTGTGATTCAAAGTTTAAGAGTGAGTTGTTATGTGAATCTCATAGTTCTCCATTTTCATTTCATCCTAGTAGTACTAAGATGTACAGAGATCTTCAAGAGTATTACTAGTGGAATGGAATGAAAAAAGATATTGTTGATTTTAATATGAAGTGTTTGACTTGTCAGCAGGTTAATGTAGTGTGGCAGTTACTGAAAGGGATTCTTCAGTCATAACCAGTGCTAGAGTGTAAATGAGAAAATTTATCCATGGGCATTGTTGTGGGATTACCATAGACATCTCGAGGTAATAATGCAATCTGGGTTAATGGTGATCGATTTACTAAATCTTCTCATTTCCTTCCTAATCGAGATACATTGTGTCTAGATCAACATTCTCGGTTTTATGTTAAAGAGATAGTCAGGTTTCATGGAGTTCCCCTCTCCATTTTATCTGATCATGATTCCAGGTTTACTTCTAACATTTGGAAAGGCCTTCAGAAATAGTTGGGTACTGAATAAATTTTTAGTAAAACTTTTCATCCTCAATCATATAGGATATCAGAACGAAAAATTCAGACATTGGAGGATATTCTATGTGATTGTTTACTATATTATCAGGGGAGTTGGGACCAACATCATTATTTGGTTAAATTTTCTTATAATAACATTTTCATTCCAGTATACAGATGGCTCCATTTGAGGCATTATATGGAAAGCGTTGTCGAACACCAGCTTTTGGGGATGAAGTAGGTGAAAGGAAGCTGATGGGACCAGAATTGGTTGATGAGATGGTAGAAAAAGTTCACTTGATTCAGAAGCAAATGATAATAGCTCATAGAAGACATAAAAGTTATGCGGATAACCGGATGAAGGATATTTGTTTTGAAGTAGGTGATCATGTATTTCTCAAAAAATTTCCATGGAAAAGTGTAATGTATTTTGGTATAAAGGGAAAGTTGAGTCAGAGGTTCATTGGACCATAAGAAATCCGAGAGAAAGTTGGATTAGTTATGTACCGATTAGATTTACCTCTATGTTAATCACAGGTACATAATGTTTTTCATGTTTCCATGTTGATAATGTATATTCTAGATCCATCTCATGTTTTGAGTCCAGAGGTAGTTCAGTTGAAAGAGAATCTATCTTATGAAGAACAAGCAGTCCTGATTCTTGAACAAAGAGAGAATTTGTTGTGGAATAAGGTAATTCACTAGGTAATGGTTTTTTGGAAAAACCATTTGGTTGTAGAGGCAACGGGGGAATCTGAAAATGCTATGAGGGATAAATACCCCCACTAATTTGATAAGGGAATAAAAATTGCAAGGACTCAATTTCCAATAGGGGGGAAGGATGTAAATTCCTAGGTAAATGGAGAATGAGATATTTTCAAATTTATTAATATTTTTGAATTAAATATTAATTTTACATTAAAAGGGTTTTTATGTTCTCTAGCATACCCGATACACAACAACAGATTTCTTTGAAATCTAAAGTTGCACACTAATAATATAATATTATTATTTTTAATGGTAGTTAACTCTTAGATTTTGTATTGGTGGGAATAGAAAAACATACCACAATATGTTTATAGATGTTTTCTAAATGTATTTACATTTATCCAATAAAATGATAGTGGCTTTAAATGTCAATGATTCTAATTTTATGCATAAATTACATTAAAAGGTCGATATAGCTCTTTTTAATGACTAATTTCATTAAATCTAGTTTTGTTCACTTTAATTCATTCTATTTATCCAAATAAAATCCTTCTTTATAATGGGGACACCAAAATTTACTTTCTGTACATTTTTTAAAATTTTCTGATAAAATTCAATTTTTAATGAATAGTGAAAAATTTTGAATTTTAATTCAAAACTGTGTTTTAATATAATTTATTTATATAGATAGATAATATTTTTTATTGGTTTAAAAGTTTAATTAGAATAAATTTTTATCATTTAATCCAAATATGTTCATTGAAAATAATTTCACTTTGAAAGCAGACATAAACAAGTGTCAATATTTTGATAGTTATTGTTTCTTAAAAACACGCTATTTTTTTCAAACATGAATGAATTTTAACCTTATTAATGAAAATTCTATGTTTTTAATTTTAAAAAATAGACATCATATATGAATTTGGAATATCAAATAAATATTAGGCTGAATTTTTGGTTTTTTTCTGAAAAATTTCAATTTTTGATTAATAGTTAAACCACTTAGTAGTAGTTAAAAAACTAAATTTTTCATTTAAATGAAATTTTACCACTTCTGTGAATTGAATTTCTAAAATCTAAAATAAATGGTTGTTATTAGTAAGTAAAATATTGTTCAATATGATGAAAATAATTTTTTTTGAATAGTAATATATGACTTTTATTTTCCGCGGTTAAAGTTAAATAGGGAAATTCAAGATAAAAAGAAACATATAATAATTCAAAATTACCTTAAAACTTTTCCTAACATTAATTTATGAGTAATGGCCGACCATGGGAATACTTGGGTCTATTTGGGTACCCCATGTAGCCAGTTATGGATGATAATGACACTTTATATTGATTAATTTAAAGTAAAGGCAAAAATGAAAAAACAAAACTATTTTAGTAAATTTATTTTTATATAGTGTTATATAATTAAACCATTTGACCATAAATATTCCGTGTAATTATAAAAAGATTTCCTACATCATGGTTTATTTTTTATAATTTTTAGAAATCAAAAAAAAAAATATATTATTTATGACACAATATTGATGTCGTTTTTAAATCATTAATAAATGATTTAAATAAATAAAAATATAATGATTAAAATATTATCCAAGACCTGTCCAATTCTTATTGGATGTTTTTATTTCGACCATTAGTCATCTTAGCTTTGACTCAAATTATTTTTGGACATTTAAAAACCGCGTATCATTATATAATAAAATAATAGTTTCCCACATTCCTAAAGAGCCCTACTCTCCCTCATAAAAGGAGACCACTTCTAAACAAATCCTTACACCTATCAAGCCATTAGGATCATCCAAAATCTCCCTAATTAATCTCTGTACATCTCCCTCTTCCTCATAGATGCATTACTTTATATAGAAGGCAGTTTATGAAGTCATTATGGTTCAAACACAAGGAAGCTACCCAAATTAATGGTAATGGTTTCTCTTAACTTATTTTCTATTATTTTACTTCTCCCCCTAAACTATTTTTATTCCTTTTTTATAGCAACCCTAGTATCCTCAATATACTAGGATGTTTTTATGAGAATTATTTAAACTACACTTACACACACCTCCAACTAATGGGTGAAAAACATATTGTTTATGTGGATGACAAACAAACGCCTCACGGGACGATGATTGTTCGATTATCTCTTATGCCTATCATGGTGGCCATTATGATGGAACTCTATTTACATATGATATATATTATGATTATGTTTTCTTTATGCTTCTGTATTTTTCCTTTATATAATACCATTATGGTTTCCATTTTGTGTAAACACGATGATTTTATTTGAGGAAGTGCGGACTACCGCCCCCTCAAAGTGATATGACTCGTTAATGCCATATGTTCGATGTATAAAGGATGGAGTTAATTATATTATATGATATTATACTGGAAATTATAGTATATATATGTATGATTATGTTTTATTTCCATTAAAATATGAAATTGAAATATAACTAGAATTCATGCGTATGTACTGCTTACCATCCCCATGAACTGTGCATTTAATTTCAAACCTGAAAATGTTATGTAATATTAAATACATGAATATACTAGATATATATGACATATATGATATTTAAATCTTGAATTTCATTCTAAATATAATATACTATTGACCACATGGACAACTTGTAAATATAAGGTGTTTATTTTTTACTCATGTACCAAATATCTACAAAACGGACATTATTAACTTGAATGGTTACATAATGTTTATAACTTGATATTAAGTGATATAAAAGGAATAATAAAGATGAAAAGGGTTCTTAAGAAAGTATAAATTATCTTTAGTTTATTATTCAGGAGATTAAAGGACAATCGAGACAAGTCGGTCAGGAGGTATGGGACTTCGTCTCAATCTCCTTTCATTGAGGCATATTGTGTTTTAATACAAGACGTTATTTTATACACTATATAAACACCCAAGAATTTTGAAAGGGAATTATTTTTCTATGATGTGTTTTACTAAATGTCAAAAAGAAATTATTCTTTTAATATATGCAGTGACAACATCATTTCCGCCGCCACAAGTATTATTTTTTCTTTGGCTTCCTTAACAAGCCGTAATGTTTTTTTAAGGAAAATAATTACCATATATTCCTTAACGTATTTTGGTATTGAAAATGGTTTTGGTAAAGGATTCCTTTATATCAATATATTTAAGTGATATATTGTGATTAAAATGTGCAACTGTTTTCTATCCTTTATATTTTTTTATTTGTTATGATTTTATAATGGTACTTGGACATTTGATGGGTGGTTAAATGATAAACCAAATGACAGGTAGTTCCATGAAAACAAGGATGGGTGGTTACGTTATAACCTCCAATGCATTGGGTATGGAAGTTGTCCGTATGGCTATTCCAATTAGTGATATGTGTGGAATTCGACCGTATGGTTATTCCATTTAATTATGTATATTTCCCAAGTTAACAATATATGTTATGTGTTCTTTATATGGGTAATATTTTGGTTATAAAAGGGTACGTAGTGATCATTTATTCTTTTAAGAGTATTTACTACTTCGTAAAGGTAAATAGTATTACTTATGTTAAAGTATTAATGGTTTACTTGTTGTTTTGAAAAACTATCAGTTTTACTTCTTTGTTTATCCTTTAATAAGATTTTTATGCTCATACCTTGATTTTGAAATGTTTTTAACATGACATAATGTGGAATAGGGTCATGTATGTGATCAAAGAAATGTAATATTGTCATAAACATGGAACTAAAAATGACTCTTTTTTAAGAGTTCTTGTTTTGTGAAAAAAATGGAAACTGACTAGAAGTGTCTACATTGTATTTGAAATAAAATGTAATAGTCATGGTCTAATTCTCTAAAACTCTAAACCTGAAAGGATCCACAATTTTAATTATTTTTTTAATACAATATTATGTAATGTTTGAAATTTGGGTCCTTATATTCACAACATGAGAATGTAGGGTGAGAAAAGAAATGATATATTTCATTTTATCTCCTATAAAAGTTAGATGTTCAGGAGGATAAATATTACATTTTCAGATGCAATCAACAATAAAACAATTACATCAGGTTCAACCCAGTGACTAAAACAAAAAATCATAGAGTAAGATGTAATTTTCATAGTGGATAACCCTGTAATCATGAAAACCCACTTATATGATGTTTAAATTATTACATTGTCTTTCATCAATACCACCTTAAGGTTATCCTTGGTTATTCATTGGAAAATTCCATTTAATTCCATTATGATGGATCATAAAGGGTTTGTGAATTTCTTAATAATATCCCCCCTGGAGTGTCAAACTAGATGCGTATTATGGACCTTTGACACGCACTAGTTAATGATCAAGTATAGCTCATTACATTATTTTTGTAGTTATTAACCAAATAAACATATGTTCCAGATCCACATCCACTTGTATTATCTATATAGGGATATATTTATTTTAAAATTCTAACTCTATCCATTTCAAAAAATATATATCATTTTCTAATAAATTTTCTCTCCTATGGAATTATCCTTTGAAAAATGTCATTAGGGTTCCCACCAAGGGTATTTTCATCATAATCTATAAATGAGAACTAAAATTTTTCTATGATACCAAATATAGTATCCCATGTGTCTTAGACTTATAGAATACATATTTTTTTGTAGAATAATTAATACATTACACAATGACATGCCCAATGATCATATTAGTTTTGTGCTTTTGGAAGCCTTGAAACATAATCACTAGTACATAAGTGAGATACATTATCTCACACTAGGATATATATGATTAGAACCCGTCTTAGAAATATCATACATAATAAAAATCTTCGTTACAAAGGGAATGGAAACATAATAAAGGGTGATCTCATATTGTCAGTAAGTGTAGACAAGGGAGATATGTAAGCATAATTGTGAGCATAAGGGTATGAAAATTTGATGATAAAATTGGAATATCCTAACTTGAAAATACAAGATCATAATAAAGATTCAGGCCCTAAATATTGTATTTTCATAACACATGTTCCCTAAGGGAATCAAGGGCCACAAACGTAATAGAATAACAAAATAAGATATCATAGAATTTTGGCAGACACAGAAATATATAAAATGATTTCCATGATAGTGAATGAATCACTGAAAAGGACATTATAATAGAATACAATAACATCCCAAAACATCTTATTATTCGAGGAATACTTCCAGGAAAATATTATATGTTGTAATCCTTTAATTATTTGAGTTCATCCCCATTCCAGTCATGTATATCTCATGAGATATAAATTGTTACCCAATGAATTATATGGAAATATTTGTCCGAGACATATCATAATAAAATCATACAAATGTTTGAAATTATATTATAAAAATTCATCATATAATAACACTTGAAATGGAATAAGTATCATTATTTATGTCATCGTATCATAACCTATGGAAAATAAACATGACTCATAATCATTTAATAAAAAACATCCCTCGAAAAGAAAAGTGTTTCAAAATAATATAACCAGTATAAGATAAATGAGTGTCATGAACAACATTTCATAAAAGAATAAATTGTCTAGATAAATAATAATAATATCATTGGATATTATCACTGGTAAAGAATATATAACAACAAAACATGACATCTAATATGATTATTTTGAATGATTATTTTGAATATTTCTTGAGGAAAATATCATTTCTTCTTTAAAAAATTATATTTGAAACAGTATTCATTTTTATCAATATTTTCATTTAAAATGTCCTTTAAATTTTATAAAGGAATAATTGAAATTAATTTTAAGCACATTTTAAGAATTTGTTTTAAAAAAATCATTTCCATGAAAATTAAAAAAATATAGAACATTTTAAAAAACTTAGTGGTTCAATAAAATAGATTTCTGATCAATGGTAGAAATATGGTCAGAATTTCATACAACTAATTCATTAATTGTCTTAAGTAGAAAAGAAGAAGAAAAATGGATCAATTACATTTATATACCATAAAGAACAAGAGGATAAGAAATTTTATGAGAGTTCTTGCAACATGGATCCTAATATTTCTATAATGGAAGCATACTCAAAATCAGTCCCAATAAAGGATGAGACTACAATAGTAAAATATTACTACAATGTAAACATTTAATTATAATCCATATAAAATAATCAAAATAGATGAAGCTGAAAATATCATAACTATAATTTATTAATTATACAAAATGTCATATAGGAGTATATATACCTTGTAATAGAATATAGGTTCATAACATAACATGTGTCTCAATGAATAAAATTTGAGACAAAATTGTCTCACTAATTTTGTACCATTTAAACCATTAACCCCATGAATGAGAGATAAAAAATGGATATTTAAATTAATGTTAAATAAATTATAAGATTCAAATAATACATTCAATGTAGGCTTATAAACCAACCATAAAATGAGTGGTGAATATGTCATAAGTCTCAAAAAACAATAGTGAGACTAGAAATCCCATTACCTTATGTCTTTACTATCTTGTTACCGATTTAAACCTAAAATATAATAAATATAGGTTTATTATAAATATATAACACAAACATATTACATTATATTATACCATATTTTATTACATTATGACCATTTATTACTTATTTATTCACAATTCCTTGTTAAAGATACTATTCGTGTAATAACTGATATGTTTTTCACATGTTTTTTGATTTGTTTTATTTTTGGTCTTAATAATTATATAAGGATATAAATAATTTCAAACATGATCAGAATATAACATTTATTCAATATATATGAATTTATAACAATATATAAAATATATAAATAGAAAATTAATTACTTATTTCATGTTGATAGTTGGTCATACGTACACATGAATGATTATTTCCATTTTCAAATCTTATTGAAAGAAAGATAATATATATTTAAATATTATATATATGTATATTGAATAATTACGGTATCATTATTAGTTCATATTTAACACATATTTTTATTAATCCAACCGTAAATTAATTCCATGTAATGCGTGAATGAATCACATCGCTTTGAGGAGGCGATAGTCCACACATTCACAAATGAAGTTATAATATTAAAAAAAATGGAATGCATGAGGTTAATTGTTATATAAAAACTTAATTTGCATAAATACATCAAGAATATAATATCCAAAAAAATTGGATGAATTAGCCTACATTACCTGTAAATACGCACACATATCAAAGACAAAAAATGATGAAATGTAAAATAATTGAATGGATGCTAGGATATAAATTAGATCCCACAACAATGTAAGAAAATGAAAGTACTGGAAGGTAAATTGAAAAAAACAAGCCCGCTATAAAGAGTCTGTAAACATAAGTACAAGTTGAAAGTAAAGGGTATTGGGAATGCTATCTGAATGCTATATTAACAAAAATCAATCATTATAGTCTCACTATGCATCTTGTGTACTAGATCAACCATGGAATACATCAAATGTCAGATCTTTTAGGGAATACATGACACGTGTGGGTAAAGCCCGTATAGGGGTGAGTATAACAATACTCAGTATGAAACCCTAAACCCAGAAATAAATATTATAAAAGAAAGTACATTCAAATCTACAATGGTATATGTCTACAACACATAAAACATGAACATACGTATTTAATCAAGAGATACTCCACACCATATGATGGTCATAACAATCTATAGGCCACATGATTCAGTTCAAAGCATGTTCCTTCTAAGATATCTCATTCCTCAAGCCATCATATCAGCATATACACTAAGAGAAGAGGTATAGATCATTTGGGCCCTACCCAAAGGGATTGAATTGGTCAAGTAAGAAAATGATACAAAGATTGGGGATCACTCCCACAGTCACTAGGGGATTTTACATACCCAATATTGATCAATCCACTATATATGAGATTACACTTAGAACTACTGGGGGATATAATGGACCCTACCGATGCAGCCTTCTATATAGAGGATCAATAATAAACTCAGGGAGGTTACAAAAATTCAAATTTCTCTACTATGGTGGATAGAGTATCACACTCTAGTATTGGGGAGGGATACCATACTCTCTGTAAGATTCAACCTCTAGAGGTTATTACAATTCAGTGATGTGGATGTAATGTCGTACTGAACCATCTAGGAAAAAAATACCAGAACGCTCTCAAACAATACTGTTCAAAACAAAAAACATAACATTTGACTTATAATACGATATTAATGTTAGGGTTTTGACACCATATACAACATGTCGATTGGATTATTTGATTAGGAGTTATGGTCGTTTTTAATGAATAGGTTAACAGACCTGATAGGGTTTATGAACCAATCGCTATGGTCGACCGATCCAGGTCAATATCCATGGTCTAGCTGCATAATAATTCCACCTACATAACGATCACTACAACTATAATCACTACACAGATGGTCGAACATCATGGTCGGTGCACCTAAAGCATGTTGATCTTTTGTGGCCCCATAGACAATTTTCACAATCGACCATCATAGTCAGCTGCCACCAGGCTCTAACCCAGGTCTGGCCTACCCGCCATCCTGACCCGACCCACTAACCCAACCCATCCCAACCCACCATCTTAACCTGAACCACCTGGTCTAACCCAAACTGCATCAGAGACATCACTATGAATCCACCATCGCTACCACCAAGTCTTTTTTCCATGTCTGATGATGTCGATATTGTAGCCGCCATTGCCACTCTCGGCCACCCATGGCTCTGCCACCCTCACACACTTCCCTACCGTGCACTACTACTGGCTTCCACCTTCGTGATGATGGTCCCTTATGTGGACCTCTATGACTATAATACTCAAAAAAGAAAAAATTATTTGATCTGAGCTCCTTGGGTCTCGATCTACAAAGATCTGACCTCTGTTTTCGATTAACCTCAAATATTGGGAATAAATCGTGTTCGGAACCAAACAAAATTGTGGCTCCAAGAATAGTGGGGTTCCATTGGAGAATAAGATGATGAATATAGAGAAAAAAATAACATTGGGGAAATTTAAAAATAATTAGGAGGGACAAACCATGATCAAATTTCATGTTCATCTCAGTTCATCACTATTATAACTGTAAATGAATCCAAGTAATTCTCAAGAATCAAATACCAATAAGTCTTAAAAATAACCCATCCTTAAATTATGATTGATATGTAAGCTATTCAATTCATGGATTAGTCCATGTGGGTCATGTTATTTCAATAATGGGAATGGAGAATCAAAATAGCACATCCTACCTCGATTTGGATTAGTCAATGATGTAGAAAAGTCAGCGTGTCGCTGTCAATAGTAAATCCTTCCTTATTAATAAGAAGGTATTTACATGGATCTCTATCCATGATCCTACAATAGATAAAGTATTATATAACTAACACTATAATTTGGAAATATTGATTCTTTTAAAATAAAAATGGTGATGTTTCAATGATATAAAATAAATTATTTTATTTATTTAAAATTCTCATGAAACTTTTTCACAATCAACCCATACATACAAATTTTAAGTCGTAACTAAGGTAAATTTCCCTTTCTAAACTCAATTGTTCCCTCAAATTTCAGATTACGACAAATGTTTAAGAGAAATTACACTTTTTTCAAGAAAAACATTCCTAGGTGGTACTAAAAAATTAATAGTTTTTAAACATTTGATTCGGGAACTCCAGGACTGGAAATCTCACTCTTTCTTAGTTCCCTTTCTCTAAATATATCCATATAATATCTAAAAAAAGTACCCCAAAAAAATATGATACGTTACAATTATAAACCATGAATGGTGGTATTGGATGAATGAATGACATCTGTTTGTGAGGTGATAGTCTGTCGTACACATGAAAAATGATTGTGTATCCCATTTTGTGGATGTTTGTGTGATTTTAGGTCATAACCATAATAATAAAAGTTCGAATTATAATTATGATACTTATCTTATTAAATTATAATTTAATAATAATATTTTAACGGATGGATAAATGAGTAATGTAAAGTACTTGTTGAATTGTGTTTCCTCTTATTTGGATAGCTCATTTGGTTTTTATCCAAAGGGCTTCCTTGGTTCTCTTTCTTCCCAAAGTGTTTCCTCTATAAAAAAGGGAGAAAATTTTGGAGGACATTTCTATAATATTTAGATTATCCAAAGGTCATTAGAGGTGTAATATGTGTATGTGTGTGTGCCGGGGGGGGGGGGAGATCAATTTTTATTTATGATGAGGAGTGACATTCTTGTAAGTATAAATATAATCATTCCTGAGAGGTCTCTCTCCAAACATATTCCAAAAATAATTGTCCATTTTCAATCCAAGGGAGTATATGGTCGAATAATGTAAATAGAGTTGAATTTGGACAATTTTACTGCCATTTTTAGAATTTATGTTACATTTTTATCCACTAAGTAATCATATTTTTACGTTAATCACTATAATTAATATTAATTACATTCCCTTATATTTTTGGTCAATTTTTTTTCTTAATATAAATCGTAATTTATTTTTAATTAAAATATGGAAATATTTTTTCAAAATTCATATCACATAAGTGGATAAAATTAATTTTACATCAATCACATGGAAAAGATGAGAATATTTGGTTTACAAATAAAAATGGTCAGATGATTGATATTTTTTTATATCCAATTTCACTGTGAAATTTATTCAAATAATCTATATTGGAATAATTTTTGTACCATTGAACTAATTATACTATAAAAAAATTAAAATATTATTTAAATATATAAATAAAATATATTATTGTTAGTTTTCAATTAAAATTATTTACTTTTCACTCATCATTAAAAAATGATTTTATTTTAGAAAAATTTCAAAAATTCACCCTAAGAAAATTTTATAATTATGAATTCATAAAATGAGTTCATTTTTATCAAATTAATATTTTAAGTGTGTATAAAAATAATTTTATCATTGTTCACAAAAATAAATGAAAAGATGTTATTTTGAGACCGTGGTATTTTACAAATCATATAGACATTACCAAAAAATTATATATTTAATTATCAATATATTTTATTTATGTGAAACTTTTAGAAATAATTTTAAAATGTTGGTTGTTACTCTTAATAATTTTTCTATAAATTCTATGTCATAACTATCTTATTGAAATAATTATAATAATAAAAATTTGTTTCGTATAAACGTTATGTTTTTTTACTACAAGAAATGCCTATGTTGTGTGTAACACATGATTAAATTTGTGTAAAATAAAATGCAATCATAATTTAATGTATCATGTAATGAAATACATAAAATAAATTTATTTTATTTTAATATGTACAAAATATTGAGGTGTTAAAATGACTATTATAGAAGACTTCTCTTTAGATCATATTTCAAATATATATAATAATTTTTTTGTGAGGTATCACAGAGTACCAAATTAAAATTGTATTTTATGATGATATAATTTTTAAGTCATTGTTATAGACAATTATGAGGTAAGATATATATATATTTCTGTGTTTTAGAACTACGTATCATCCTCAGACAAATTTTTTTTCTAAATGAATAATTAATACAATGAAGGATATTTTGAGATATTGGTCATAGGATGTAAAAGCTAGTGGTGTTCAATACATTCCATTTGATTAGTTTTCTTATATAAATATATTTAACTCAAACATTTAGATTTTTCCTTATAAATCCCTTATATATATAGAAATGTAGATCTCTAATGTGATTTATTGATGTTAGGGAACAAAATCTATTGGGGTCTCAAATGCTTAAAACATTATATAGAAGGTTAGACCCATTCAACAACACATCAAGGTAGCAAAGATTCAGATAAAATATAATGATAATCGCTGATATGATATTGAATGTGATGTTTTGGAATAGGTGTTTCCAATAATTTCAATATGGATTATTGATATGAGATTTAGGAAGAAAGTGTAACTAAGACATATGTTTATTAGTACCTTTTAAATTATTGATCATATATAGAAAATATTATATCACATGTTATATATACTGATCCTCTCTAATTCTTTTGATATTTTCCATGTATATCTCTTGAGAAATTAAATAACTAACCCACCACAAGTAATAAACATTTAGACGATGCCACTAGACAAAAATCATTCTTATCATGAAATAGTAGTTTAGATTCAAAAACATATAGATAATGTTATACTATAGAAGACCACTCAAATGGTTAATGTTTTGGGCAAAGCATCTAGTTTTAAGATGAAATGTTTGAACTTTATGATATTATGAGGAATAAGTATATTCATTTTTTTGGTATTAGTGTGGTGAATTTTGGGGGTGAAATTGTTTATGGGGTTTGGGATAATGTACCCCCAGAGGTTTTATGAATTAATTTTCTTTTGAAAAAATATGTTTTCATCGATGAATTGTTTTATATGAAACCTCAAGTATATTATTGAATTTTTTAGAACCCTATGTTATCTTTCACCAAAATCAAGTCTCATTTAGGCTGTGTGACACAAGATACTAATTTTTAACAAAATAATAATACCTTAAAAATATTATTCAAATTTCACCATTATTAAATAGGTGTTAGAAATATAAAATATAACATTAATTAATTTTTTTAATATTAATTATAATAGTTTAACATAAATGGAAAATATTGATAACAAAATACTTAAATTTTTGTAATGAAATTATTTGATGGAAAATATATTGTTCTCAAAGAAATGTTTTTTATTTATTTTGTGGACAATAATAAAAATAATTTATTTACAAATTTACAAAATTAATATGATAAAATAAATATCATTTTTTGAATTTATAATTTTAAAATTATTATCTGGTGATTTGTTGTTGGATTTTTTAGAAATCATTAATTTTATAATTAATTGTGAAAAATACTAAGTCATATGTGAAATCTATTGTTTTTTTAATTAATTTATCATGATAAATTATATTTACTTATTTAAAAACAATTAATTAGTTCAATTATACATATATTAATCCATTTTATGTACTTTTAACCATTTTATCATTTCAATTAAATATTAAAAAATTGAAATTTTTTCAACATTTTCTATTTAAAACCCAAAATTCTCATCACTTTTGTAGTATTAATGTTTAAAATATGTTTTACTAATTTTTTATTGGAATTTGAAAAAATGGAATCCTTTTTTGGATATTGGTATAATTTTTTATTTCTAATAATTATATGTTAATTTTTTACCTAAATAAATTGTTAATGCGATAAAAAAATATGGTAGTTAAGGTAGAAATGTGTTTATCGAGATTTAAAACTAAACATATAATGATAAAATTAACCAATAAACATTCATAAAAACTTTTAAATGGCCATATCAAATTTATTAAACATATTATGACTTCAAATGGAATTTTTTTATCATTGTTAAATTTGAATGATGTGGGTAGAATTTCTTCTTAAAAAAATTTACACGTTTTCCACTCACCACAATTATTAATGGACTATAAATATACTCTCTTACTAACACCTTCCCAGCAATTGATTTTTTACAATACCAAATCATATAAATTACAAAAAAATTTAACCAAAACATGGAAGATGTAACATGGGAAAATTCCAAACAAGGATGTATTTAAAGGAAAACCTAAATATGTTACCCCAAAAAATGATAACGTTCATCCAAAAACATTTTAGTATTATTCATTTATCAAACACGAGAAATTATTTTAATAAAATTATTATATAATAACCTATGTATATTCTATATACTAGTTTTTATAATGTTAATTGTATAAAAAACTACAGACATTTCGACCCAAATGTTTATAAAATAATCATTCTTGTCTATGATGGAATATCTCATCCCAAACTGATATCATTTTTTATATTACCACCTATCAAGGGTGTGATAATTATATAAATAATTTCAATATATAAAATTAATTTTATTAATGATATTATTATACTTCTTGAATTGTTATATTAGACATAAATTCATTTTTTTCATTTTTTTAAATGCTATAACGTCATTCTTTTATATGGTGGTCTATCACCATGTGAAGCAATGCGACTCTTTCATGCATTACATTGAATGTATTCATAATTTGTTTTATAAAAATTAGTTGTATATATGATATAATAATTATTATATAATGATAATATATCTCATGATCATATTTATTTTACCCCCATAAGAAAATGTAAAATAACATTCATGCATACGTACATCGTACCATATACATGAATGGTGCATTTCATTTACTATTTATAAATATTATGGATAACTCAATATATATATATATATATATTGAATATATATGAAATTTAATTCATATTTTACATTCTAGAGATGATGAATCCATGATCAAATAAAGAAGACTAAGAATAAAAATTCAAATACCTATACGAAAAAATAGTTTTTACCTGAAACACAACATTAACAAAGATTAGTTAATAAACGGGTAATATAATTTCATAATAAAATCATTTATGGTATGATATACATGATTAAGGTTAAATGATGTATTTATTATAAATATAAATTCATTATAAAAAATGTTTTATTGAGAATGATGGAGGCCATGAATTATGTTAAGGGGATTATATCCTACAATTTTATTTCTGAGATACTTATGCCATATTATCCATTGGTTTTATTTATGTGATGAATATAATTTAATATGAAATGATATGTCAATAATACACATTATTTCGTGAAAAATAATGTTTCTATTTATGTTGTTATTTCTCAGGGACAATAATTTCGTTTTAACTCAATTTTCGTTCTTTGAGATATAAGCAATACCAAACACCCATACAATTTTATGATGTGTATATACATACCATTTGACATGTGATATCGGTAATTTATTTATCCTCATTATATTTTAATCGAAATATTATTTTCTCCCATGATGGTGTTTAAAATTCAATTTTACCAAAGTGGCACTAATATTATGTAATAATCAAATTGTTTTTTAGGACTATATATATTCAATTCATTAATTTTTAAATATCATTATCTATCTATCATTAATTCATATGAAATTGTTAATCCTATATTAATTCGTGATAACATCATATAATTCTACAATTTTCACGCTTTTTTACTTATGATAATATATATATATATATATCTGTGTGTTTTAATAAATTCTGACATTATTAATCTCTTGGATAAAATATATTTTTTACTCTAAAACACTGTTATTTATAATTTTGTATTACACTATTATTATTTTCAAAAACATATTTATAAATATGTTTTTTTTTTGGAAAAAAAAATAAAGGTGTCTTTATGTATTTTTCCGAAACAACACTTTCTTGTTATTTAGAGGTAATTAGAATGAATATTTTATTAACATGTACAACATGAACAAATTATTCCAATTGCACGACCAACCATTAAATAGACAATTATTTTATAATTTTTCAATTTTCATTAAAATGAAAAAAAGATAAATCTTTTATTCTGTTTTAAATTTTTTTTACATATATGAAATGAAATTTTCCTCCTGAAATGTTTTAAATGATCATTCAAATTTATGTCTTATATAATTTAAAAAACATTAATTTTACCTATGACTTACTAAGGATGTGATATAATGATACAATTCATATTATTTATCTTAATTGTTTATTATTTCTACTGCATGATGTTTATGAAATCCATTTGTCTTCCATAGGATATACCATAAATAAATTCTTATAAAACACTCTTATTTTAATAGTTTATTTTATGATGAAATGATTAATAAACATGTATCCTTTTAATTGATTCTGATATAATAAATTTATTATGATAAGAATTTCATTTCATGAGTTCTTATATTTTGAATGTTTATGATATTTTTGAATTCATAAATATGGTTTTCAAGATTAAATGGATCAGACCAATATATCCCCACAACGATTTGGGTGATGATTTATATATCTCATGAGATATAAATTAAAAAAATGGGGGGTCAACCTTGTATATTATTTTATGGTATTATCAGAATTGAGGATAAGTTTAATGTCATAGACCCCATTTATTTGTTTTATCTAATGAGATATTAATGTCAATACTGACAATTGTGGGAACCTTTTTTTGGGTTGAAGTATATGTAAATTTTTGATTTGACATAAATTATTCTTTATATTTTAAAGAAATAAGTTTAAGGTATGTATAACCTTTAAGGGTTTATATGATATTGGATATTGAGGTAATTATTGAATCATAATATTTATCATATAGATAACCTTTTGATTTAAAATTTATTTGGTGACTAATTGAGTGCTCTTTTTAGAAGAATATCACTATATTTTTGTTCTTTTATGCTAAAATGACTGATGAATTTTTTTTTAAATACTCTAATTTTTTTATTTATATAGGTTATTTACAAAATATGAATATTTATTTATAGAATTATAGAGTTTGAATTTCGAGTATTTATTTTAAATTTTGGAAAATATTTAATTATTTCATCACAAAAAAGTTAATTGACTATGTGTATTATCTTAACTTCAGCTAACAATTTGGGTTTTGATTAATTTATCATGTTGAAAGAATATATTTGTATCCTTTTATGGATAAGTGATAATTTATTTGTATATATTATTTCATATGTAATAAAAAATTATTCATTAATACACATTATATTGAGAAAAATATTAGATTGAGGTGGAAATAGATTAAAGGATGAAATTTCTCTTATTATGCAATTATATTTCCTCGTGTCCTTATGCTATATGGTATGGAATTATTAAAATATTGGAAATGAATCTTGAAAATGAAAATTTTATCCCATTACATTTCATTAGAATGAAGTGGTGGTATTTTTCACACATCATTAGTTTATAGTATTGTGTTTGTTACCTTTCTCGTGATCATTCACAAACACATTATCAATGATATCTATCACACTAAATCATTATTTTGGAAATAAATTTTATTCCATTTACATATTTTCACTTCCCATTAATTTTTTCGTACATATAATCCATTTTATGTTTTGTACTAAATTTACATAACACATAATTATCTCTCTTATCAAGTGGATGTTTCATTAACCTAGTATACGATTTTTGTATTAAAAAAATAAAAATGAAAAACCATTAATTGTATAGATAAATTTTATATTTCTCAGATGAATTTCGTAATTGTGGGTTGGGGTAGAATATAACACCCTTTAATTTTAGAAAACACAACAATGTTACATATCATTTAAGATACAAAACTCTGAATGTTGATGAACCATAAAATATTATTATTTTAATACGATTGTTCAAACATAGCCATTAAATTAATTTCTAGGAATAGTTTTAAATATTTTATAAAATATATATTTAAATATACATTAAAGAATAAAATTATTGTTAATTTTTATAAATATTAAGTGAATATTTAGAAAAGTAATTTTACTTTTCATAAATATGTTTTCTAAAATAAGATATTTATTATTTTTTGTAAGAAAAATTATAAAATTAATTTATACTGGATTTATAAAATGTATTTAATAAAATTATAATTTTCTAATTATTCATAACAAAATTATATTAAGAATAAATTTCAGGATTTCATTGAAAATATTTATTTATCAATGAATAGACAAAAAAACATTTTTTATAAAACTGTCATTTCATTTAAATAAATGAAAAAATATTAATGTTCTATTGTGATTTTAATTTAATTTAGGGTTACATATAAATTTATTAGTCATATTTAATCTAATTAAAATTTTTTTTATCTTATTCAAACTATATTTTAGTATATATATTTTAAAAGAAAATTTTTATTAAACAAATTTGATGTGGAAAATGGATCTACATTTTTAATTATTTAAATAACCTCTAATGATTATTTTTTTGTTCTAATTTAACATTTTATATCTATAAATATGATATGAAATTCATAAAATGATTATTATTATTCATAGAGTTAATATTAAAAAATTAGATGCTTAAAAAATACATTTCCTGAAAACCCACTTTTTCATCACGTCATTGGGTCTAATTTTGAATTAACAACCTCCAATTATATGAATTTTACCAAAAAAATAGATTAAATATTTCAATTCAATATAATTTAATAATTTAATAATTTTATCATCATTTTTTGTAATAATTAATATTAAAAATAGTATAAATATTTAATTATAATTTAAGTGAAAATAGTTTTATAGGGGTGTTGAAATAAAATGACAGGGGTCAATACAACCTAAAAGATATGTAAAATCTTTTTTAATTCAATATGTTTATTTTAATTCATTTTATGATCAATAATGATCTATTTTGGAGACATATTTTAGGTAAAAAATGTGGTTATCACTTTTCCATTATGAAAAACCAATGTATGCCATTTTACCAACATAAAAAAGGCCACATCAATCCTCTCCTAATAAGACCCTAAAAACCTATTGGTTATTCCATGACCTATTAAAATAACATAGTTAAATTCCTACCAAGTTAAAATCTTCATTTGGTTTATTACATATAATTTATATTTTTTAAATATGTATAATGATAAAGGGGTGGTCCGGAGAAAGGGAATCATTCTTAATAGATAGTTTTTTTATTCACCATCATCAACATCCTTCAAATAATATTAATCACATATTATATATAATACAGAAATATCCAATATAATTTAAATATATTTTGTAAATTTTATAACACAAAACAACCTCCTCTTTTGTTTTCATGGAAATAAAACCATCATTCTTTTGTATACATATTGCCACCTTACAAACCAATGTAATTAGTTTTCGATAAAATTTTCATATGGAAATTTATAATGATCAATATATATATATATATATATTATTTTTTAAATATTTATACTTCTATAATTATTATATAACATATAACATCCTATTTTCTATTCCAAGGTGGATACAATTGCGTCACTAGTGTGTGTTGAATAACACCAGCTCATTGAGCAATGTGATTCTTTTTCACTAACTATATTAATGAAAGGTAAAAAAAATTATTATAAAGTATATATGTTATATATATATATATATTACTTAATTATTATATTCTTGAAAATTTAATTTTTCTTTAATTTTAAGATATCATTTACATTTTACATATTCATTTACAAAAAAATTATAACGCCATGCGTGCTTACATGTGGACCACTTACTCTATGAAGAGTTGTGATTATTTTTATAATAAATAAATAACATGGTATATATATATATATATATATTTAATGAAATAATATGATATTTAATATATAATTTTGATTTTATAAATAAATAATTCTTAACAACATCCCATAATAATTATTGAAAAAATGGAAATATTACTCATCTGTACGCATGCCCCACTATCTCCATGCTGGGAATATAGTTCATTTTTCAAATTCATAATTAATTATTGGTTAAATAAAATATTTTAGGTATATATATGATATATATTTCAAGAATATAATTCTATAGATATTGAAATAATGAAAACTTCCACCACGACCAATGCACCGAAGTATGTTTCAAACATTGAAACAAATGTCCATAAAAAATGACGTGGATTTAACTTGGTAAGTATTTAAATATTTCATTAAAATAAATGAGATAAGTATAATATGTTAACATTTAATGTATTCTTATGAAATATAATAGTTAATATATTATAATTATAATTGTGTCAATATTCGTAAATAGAATGGTGGATATGATGTAAAGGAATTCGTTTAATTTTCACATCATTGAGTAATATTTAAATGTCATGATCCGAATTTATTTTATATGGTATTTATAATGAATATATTAAATTCAATATCATTAATCTATAATACAACATTTTATTTTTTGTTTCAATTTAATTATTTTATCCCACGGGATTTGACATGAATGTTTCCAAGTGGTAAAGAAATTCATATCTCAATTTATTTTTATTAAGTTATATTAATATTTATTTGTATTATATATTCTATAAGTAAATATTTTATTAAATTTATTAATATTTTATTTTATTTTATTTTAACATTTTTATTTTAATGTACATTTGATATAAATAAATAATTCATTTATTTAATCTAAAATTCAATGATACGATCATTGTAAGATTCGGTCATCTCAAATTATCTTTTGTTGAGACATAATTTTTTTACATAAAATGATATTAATTTATGATTTTTATATACATTAGTTTTGATGATGTTCCCTTCTATATGATTCCCATTTCCATATTCATTAATTCTAAGGATATTGGATCCTTCTCAATACTTATCAATAATAGAATTGTGAGGTCCTTTCTACTCTGAGCATCTTCCACCTTGTTCACTTTTCCATGGTGGTAATGGATTGAGTAGTCATATTCTTTGATCAGCTGTAACCATATTCATTGGCTCATGTTTAACTCTTTCTTTGTGAATATATACTGGAAGCTTTTGGGGTCCATATATATTTCACATTTCTCCCCAAAGAGATTATTCCTCCAAATTTTTAATGAAAAGATCACCGCATCCAACTCCAAATCATGTGTTAGGTAATTCTTCTAATGAACATTAAATTGCATTGAAGCATATGCAACGTCTTTGTCATTTTTCATCAACACACATCCTTTGCCCTTCTTCAAAACATCACAAAATGCCACAAAAATTTATCCACTTGTGGGTAAAGTGAGCACTGGCATAGTGATAAGCCTTCTATTCAACTATGTGTAGCTTTGTTTACATGAACCACTCCAAGAAAACATTCCTCCCTTCTAACTAATTTGGTAAGCGGGATGGACAATCATGAGAAATTTCTCACATATCGTCGATAATGTCCAGATAACTCCAAAAATCTACGGATATATGTTACCGATGTTGGCCTCGACCATCCCTCTATTGTAGCTATCTTGGAGGGATCTATAGATATCCCATTACTTTTGATGATATGGCCTAATAATGTGACCTCTTTCAACTACAACTCACTCTTTCAATACATTACATAGATATTCTCCTTCTTCAAGGTCTCTATTATAGTTCTTAGATTCCCCTCATGATCAACCTTGGTGTTGGAGTATATTAGAATATCATATATATATAATACCACAAATTTGTCGAGGTAATATCCAAAGACTCTATTCATCCCATCAATGAAGATTTCTAGAGCCTTAGTGAGTCTAAGAGGCATTAATATGAATTCATAGTGTCTGTATCTGGAATGAAAAGCAGTCTTGTGGATATCTTCCTTCGTCACCCTTATACGATAATATTCCGACTGCAAATCCACCTTGGATAAGTATTGTGATCCATGCAGCTGATTGAACAATTCATCAATTCATGGGAGAGGATACTTGTTATTTATCGTGATTTTGTTAAGCTCATGAAAATCTAAGCAAAGGCACATTGATCCATCCTTTTTCTTGACGAAGAAGACCGATGCACCCCATGGTGAAGCACATGGGCATTGAAACCCTTTATCCAGATTCTTCTGTAGTTGTGTCTTCAACTCCTCATGCTCCATAATAGTCATTCTTTATTGAGTCTTGAATATTGTTAACTCCCCAGGTATAAGATCAATTTAGAATTCAATATCTCTTCAAAGAGATGACTAGTCAATTCCTTGGGAAACACTTCAGCAAATTCCCTCACAATTTTCATGTCTTCTAGGAAGGTTTGTTCCTTGGACTTGATCATCTAAGTCAGATACACATTCTCATAGGGTAGTAATATCAATTCTTGAGATGAGGGAGCTATAGAAGATTCATCTTCCTCTTTGCACTTATATTGAATTGGGGGTCGATTCTCAATATGGAGAGCTATTTCCCACTCATGGAAATTTTTGTTGTCTATATATAAGGAAAGCCACTCCATGCTGATAATTGCCTCAAATTACACTATAGGGAGTATGATGAGGTTCTCTGGGAATTTAAATCCACAAATTATGATAGGGGAGGTGTCATATTCATGGTATGTAATGACTTCCCTATTTTTCATACTCATTGATATCTTTAATTCCATGATTTGTGGTGGTGTTGGGATTGTTCTACTAAAAATTTGAGATATAAAATAATGTGTAGAACCAGAATAAACATTTACATTTTCGATTCGTGAATAAATAACTAGTGTACCTGTCACCACATAGTTTTTGGGGTTCACTTTGGTGGTAGTGATGGAAAAAGATCTCCCTTTCTGCCTTGGAGGTTATGCGTTACCTCCGAAAACCCTAGGCATAGGGAACTGATTTTAAAAGTACCCTGGTTCATTGTAGTTGAAGAAATGAACAATGTGTTTAGGGTCGAGTGGAGCATTCCTCTCCACTATCTCAGTCTAAGGTTTTTTGCCGACAGTTAACATCGTGGTGTCGTTTTCTTCCACACCTAAAGTATTTCCTCATCCCATTCATGTAATTTTTAAGGTGCTTCTTTTCACACCTTTGGAAAGTGGGGTTCTTGGTCTTATTAGCACAATTGTATTTATCTCTCGAACCGCCAAAATTGAATTACACCTTTTTCTTCTTATCCCCATGATACCCCTAAGATTATTCGATCTTCATTTCGACCATAAGAACACATCAGTCAATTTTCTAATAGAATTCGAAGTCACAGATCGCTAATGCTTTTCATAAGCTAGGATTCAGCCCACCAATGAAGTGTTCAACCTTGTATTCGGGGGTAATGACAAAGACAAAGGCGTATCGTGCTAGCCTTGTGAAGTTATCTATGTACTCTCCAATAGATTCGTCATCTTTTGCTTCATGGAATGGATATCTCTTTCCATCTTAAGTCAGAGGGTGTGCGGAAAATATTTATCAAAAACCATATTCTAGAAATCCTTTTATTCAAATGACACATTCTATTTCTTAGTCTTCGTATTTTTTATCAATGTCCATAATTTATTAGATTCACCCTCTATATGATAAGTATCTAGGAGAACCTTCTCTTGTTTAGAACATTTACGGATGGAGAAAAACATTTCAATGGAGTTGAACCATTATTCAACGATTGTGGGATTATATGATCCATTAAAAGTAAGAGGCCTTTTTCTCATAATGCTCTCAATAGCGACATGTTGATTATTTGGGGGAGGTGGTTTAATTTTCCTCTTGACCCATGATTCTACTCAAATCCTGATTTAAATAAGAGAGAAGTGTTACATTGTTTGCGATTCCTGCTCCCATCGGATTGGGCATCTCATTAGAAAAATCATCACATTTATCTTCACATCGATTGTTCGCCCGAGTCCTCCAATTACCATACATTCGCAGAAATAAACAGAAAGTTAAGGGTAACAGATAAAGAGTAATCCAATGTCAAAATGGATGACATATACATTTCTTTTATTTCCTTAACTTATGAATCTGTAGGCTTCAATCTATGTAATCCATGATCTACATTCAAAAATATATTCTTAGGGGAATTTTTTTCCATTAATAATGTTTCATACTAAGCTTGTGATTTTACAAAAGAATATCCCTCGGGATTTTCGTAACCAAGAGTGTAGTATGGCCCATTCTTATGCAGTGGTTCCCTTCGAGTCTAGATCTATGTGGTGTTTTCAGGTTTTACCCCTATGATATATCTGTGTTAGATCTGCCTCAACCTTCTCGTATTCAAACAAGGATGTATTTTATTGATAAATCACTTACTGAATACTCAAAAATACTTATGGATGTTATTATTATTGTTATTCTTATCTCTAAGTCTTCACATGTGTTTTCTAATCCTAATCCCAAAAATAACTAAACCTACCCTCTTATACCATCTATGACAACCCTACTCTTTAATCTCACACGGAATCATAATTTATTACATAAAACTAACTTGATACAACATAGAAGATCAAGAGGTCTAGTATCTTTTAAAATTGCGATAATTAAATAAAAACATAAAACATCAAATACATCATATTTATTGAATCTTCCTTTACATGACCACTACATTCCCTCGTACTTATCATTGCATAGGATATCTAGAGGAATTGAATGAGAAAATGGCGAGCTATAAATCTGAGTAAGGGAATAAACATGGAATAGAATGAGGAATATATTATATGTTATAAAACATGTATATGAATGGAGTACCAGAGAACCATTAACAAAAAGGCATGATAATGTATGACAATCATAACATGGAAATGTGGAAGCAACATTTAACAGGATTTTAGCATGATCCAAGGATCATTGCACATAGAGCATGAGAAAAACCTCATTTCACTTGAATTACAATTATTAAAACCTCATTGCACTTGACGTATCATGATACTAATCTTTACCCAATTCATTTTAGTGCTATCAGGGTTCACCCTTCTTAAACATTTCATTTCATGCATAAATGTGCCACATGAATCATATAACATCGATTCATTAAACCTAATAATTTATTCCATGATAAATAAAATTTGGAATTAATACCTTAAACACTATAATGAATAAGTAAATGTGCATAATGGTGAATAACTTTGATAGGGAAATGGGCATGGTATTCACTACACAATGTCATTGGATTGGAAAATCACTGTACAATTTCAGCAGTGTAACAGCGTGACATAGGAATTCATAAAAATGGTTTATAAGAGATAAATGGGTGTCTCATCATATGTAGATGAAATGGACATTAATAGGGTCATATAGATACATGTTCCAACATATATAATGGAATTTATATTCACAAACCAAAATAATTTCATGATTGTAAATGAGGAGAGAGAGATTCCTTACAGAATTTCTGCATGGTAACGGGTGTACACGGAAGGAATTAATGAGAGAGGGAAAGGTCTCTCATCATTTCAAACATAAAGAGGGAAGTACTTGGGAGGTTAGAAATCAGACCACTAAATTTTTAATTCAAATTAAAATGGTACAACAACATAATGAAATAGAGAAAAAAATAGGAAATCAAGAAATCCATTACATGGAAGTGTGATCCCAAAGGCTTGGGAGAGACTTGATAGAGGCTTATTGGGAGGTTGTGGAAACATGGGAGGATTCTAAAGAGAGTAGTTCAGAGGTTAGAAGAACTCCAAAGGCTTTGAGTGAAGAGTAAGATGGATCTTGGGTGGGTTTTTATATGATAAGAGAGATAATTCATTATTATTTAGTTTTGGGTCACCACATATTAAACTAATCAATACCACAAACCATCCCATGGGTTTTCCCATTTTTTTTGAAAAAGGGGAGTGGAAAACAATATTGTATATGTTCAATTGTATAAATTCTTAAATATTGAGGGTTTTTATGTAGAGGTGAGTCACACTCTCAAGGAAATTCATTTAAAAAGTGGAAATGTTTTATAACTCTTTGAGTGTCCACTAATGTTTTGTAAAATAAATCAACCACACATAAATTCAAATTATTTTAATGGTAAAACAATTATTGAATGAAAATATGATTAATATTATTTTATTACATCACTCTATGGTCATTATGATCTCATAAAACACATTATATATTTAATCAGTATTTAATTTTTACAAAAAATTTGACTGTCTCAGAAAATTATGAAAACATTACCGTTGGATAATTTTGACGTTCGGATTCCAAAAATAATATTCATTTTATCTATGTAATTTTATATATATGTGAAATTTTACTTTAAAAATAAAAACACACATTTATCAAAAAATCATGGGTTTTGAAAAAAATAGCTTTCAAACCTTAATAAAAATTACAATAGCATTCATAAAATTATAAGATCATTTAAATTTTATAAAATTAATTTAAAAATAATAAAATTTTATTAAAATATTATTTAATTAAAAAATCTATTAATTAATCATAATAGATTTCATAAGTTGAATATTAACAAAAAATACAACTTTTTCTTTAAAAACAATTTACAAAGTTAAAGTAATAAAATGAATGCTAATTATTTATACAAAAATAATGTAAATATACATAGTGATATGTTCTTATTACATTACCCCTTATAACACCCGCATAATATTGAAGGGTATGGTGAGTGATTGTGACATACTTTTGTGGTGGCTCGGATAACATCGCTCGGGTGGTAATCATTATTAACATCCATTTCTCTCGTCGTTAGTCCCACTCAAGCTTAACGTGTTCATGTTTGTCTTGGGATTGGTCAACATCAAAGCCCAATGATGAAACCCCCTTTTTGAGCACTGAAAAATGGGCTTCATATGGGGAAAGTATATTGGATGAAGACATCGTTTTCTTTAATTGAGTAAATCAGATTTGTTAAAGCCCTATATTTATACTAATCATGAGATCACTATTCAACATCTATATTAGCACCGATAACATTTCATAATGGTATTTTAAAAATCAAAATCATAAATCCAAAGAAGTTCAGAAAACATTTTACATAATGAGATATTTAATTAGATCAAGAGGTATTTCCATAAATGAATGTTTGGGTTATTACAATAAATTCTTATATTCATATTTATTCAATGGATACTTCCCAATTTCCTTCCACTTAGACTACATTTTATTTTTTTATTAGTAGAACAAATGATCATTTACAAACTCAATTTCAATATTCTCAACACAATAAACATATTTTTCCTGAGATTTAAATTTATTATATGGGAATTGATTTCCTTATATTTGCTTCAATAATGAGTAATAAAATTTATTTAATACCATTAAGAAATATAAAATTGTGATCATACCTTGTCAATCAGGTGAATATTTCTTAATATATATCCACTGAATCTTCATTATTTTAACTCAATATTGAGAATTTATTTTCAATCCTATATCATACAACATTTGGAAAAATTTTCATGAGAAAAATATTTTTAAATTCATTCCTTTATAAGGAATAGATATGTTCTCTTCTCGCACTATTATTTTTCACTGACCAAAACTATGAATAATTTCCATAAATATTACATTTTACAGAATTACTGTTATATTTTCTAAAATAAACTTCGAATAAAATAACATTTCTAAATATTTAATCCATATCTTAGCTAATAAAGTTCTAGATGAAACATTGAATTCAAGAGGGTGTTATTTTAATAAATTCTTAACTATAAATATATACCCCTGTGTTAAATGAAATTCCTCCCTAAATGAGCTGTGACCACCATAAATTGGATATATCATGGGATCCATATGAGTAAAATAATACTTATTTCCTATTTAAACTATTGCTGGTCTCTAATTTGAAAGGTTATTTTTTACGTTGTAGAATCATACATTAGCTTCATACTCCCACTATAGAAAATCATTTTAAAAATACATTGACTAGACGATGAAATGTTGTAACCATGAAAAAATTTCTCATTATAACAATAAATTAGAATATATTATGGGTACATAATTATATAAATATTACTTCTAAAATTACTTAAAGTGCAGTCTGATGAAAACTATAATGATTGTATACTTATCGAACCCATGATTTTTCTTTGAAAATGAATTAATTTCATGGAATTCTGAAAAACCAGTTCTTATTTAGAGTTTAGATATTTAGTAAATAACTAATTCATATAACCTTATTCATTATTTTGTATACAATTCAACTATTTATTTATAGGGAACATAGATTTTGGATCAATTAAAAGAAATATAAATTTCTATATATTATTTCAGTGTCTATATGAACCATAAAAATATCAAAAAATTATAATAGAAAATTAATAATAAATATCTAAAAAAGATTGTCTGAAATACCATAAAATTTCCAATGGCTACATAATTGAAAATAGGTAATATTAAAATTGTTATTTAAAATAAAATTCACTTTCATTATATTTTTTATTTTTATTTTAAAAGTAAATTTAATTTTTTTAAATTTAATTTATATAATATAAAATTAATTTTTTAATTCCTCAAAAAATTTCATAGAATATATTTTTTTGTTTCTTCTAATAATATTGAATTTCAATTGAAAATATGGGTTTTATAATAATTATACCTTATTATGATTTTTTCAATTTGTAAAGTTTTCCTAAAAAATTAACGAACTTTTTGTGTATTAAAATATTTATTTATGGATTAAAATTATTAATTATAAAATATTCTTCCATATTATAATTCATTAACCATTATTTTTTAAAACTATATTAAAAAGTTACTTGAAAAAAATTATCTTTGGTATTTTATTTTAATTATGCCTTTAGAATATGAAATTCAATTTTCAGTAATAGTGAAAAACACAAAACATTTATTAGTTCCATTATTAAGAAATTAATTTTAGTAAAATTATTAATCACGATAAATATATATTATCTATAAATATAACATAATAACTTTATATTTTGAAAAATAACTATATTTATGTGATTAGGATTATTTATTTGTATGTTCACTTTTCAAATGCTTGAATATTAATTTTTTATATTTATTTTTAAATTTAAAATCATAAAATAGATATTATTTAAGACATTAATTCTTAATTTTTATTATAAATGATCTTTACTATGATGAAAAATTAATTACCATATTCACTGTAAATTTTTGTAAAAAGATAAAATTTAAAAAATCAACAAAATATGCCATAACATATCTGAAAATGAAAATATGAGAGGATTTTATATTTTATATTATATCAAAAATATTTTTTCCCACTTTTGAGTATTCAAACTTTTAGTAGTGTCGTCAATTTGTTTTGAATATTTTGTGTATTTACCAAAGTTCCAATTTTTGCCTCTTATAAAACAGTACCGCTTCTTCCCTTCAATGTTAAAATTTATAATATATTTATACTATAAATCACTACATTAATATTATTTTAATAATTATATTAAATAACAAAAATTTACATGTTAATCATATATATCGTAATCCCATAATTTTCAAATTAAAAATACAAGGAATGATCATGTCTCCACTGTATGTATTAATCTATTATTATGTTTTCTTATCATAATATAACTCTTTAAAATATCATATATCAATATTAATATAAGGGAAAAAGTATAATTATTATACCATGTTTATGTTATATTAATTTAATAACCCTTAATTATTTATTTCCATACACTTTGAAATTCAAAATAGTATCATTATACCATTGTGGAAACTGTCACCTCTACGAATCGACATTATTTTCTTATTAATTAATACATTTAATGCATACATTGGGACTACAACATTGATGATGAATTGTTTTATATTTTTTATATAAATTTTCCTAAATATTATATAAATAATAAAATATTGATCAGAATTATAAATAAACAAAAATTATAGAATTGTACTCATTTTTCAGTGATATTATGTCCAAAAAACACCTCATTAATCATACTCACAAATTGAGTTAAAACATGTTTATGTTTGGGTTGATTTAACAACCTCCAAGAATAATGGATTAAGAAATAAATATGTTTAAAAATGGGAACAATAATTTTTATATAATATATTAATAAAATATATTTTATTATTTTGTTCTGGAAATAGCATATTATTCATTTCATTTATTAATAAAGTAATTGTATTTTTCTTAGCTAAACAACACCACAATAAGATTACATCAATTGCATTTTCACACCCACAATAGGAAGAAATATATGATAATAATATATATATGATATAAATTATAAATTATTATATTTAATATAAAAATGTATGCTCCATTATAATTTTATTATAAAAAAATATTTTATTTTTTGGGATGATTACCTCCTACACAAAATGAATTTGGAATACTAAATGCGATATCATTTAAATTACTATTCCTTTATAAACAGTTATAATTTATGAACCTATTATTATTTAAGTGGTGAGTATTCTGACTAATTGATATTAAATATAAAGTATTATTTTATATTTATTTTTTATTTTGAATATTTCTATTCTATCCCATTTCGTGGGGCTTGGATTTAATTTTTACATTAATTATAATAATTTATTCTCAATAATTCCTTATTTAAGACATATTTTATTTTATTGATATATTTAAATTTATGGGGTATATATATCACTATTTTAGATACTATATCATTAAATAAATTTTATTTTAGATAAAATATGTTCATTTTTAATCTCCTTATTTCACAAGTATTTGATTTAAATTTTCCTCACATTGCACGAGGTTTCCATGATTAAAATTTCTTCCTTAATCATAATAAATATTTTTGAGTATTCTATTTCATTATTGATCTATTATAACATATAATGATGTTTATTCTAATATTTTACGTTCAATTCTTGGGAAAATAAATTTTTACCCAAATGTTTTCTACCATAATGATTCTAAGGTTTCGTGAAAACACATTTTAGTTATGAATAATTCCTATTCCTTTTAATGGCCATTCCATAAATATCAATTTTTACATCCTTACAATTCTCTATGTTACCTAGAGGAAAATGTTTTTATATCTAAATAATCCTTTTCATCTCTTTAATTAGTTTTAATTTATAATTTTGTAATCATTTTATTGATTTTGGTTTACATTATTGTTATTTTAAAAGGTTTAAAACATATATCCTTCTTTGAAAAAAGTATTTTTATCATCCACCATAAATTAAATTATAGAAAAAATAAAATCCCATTTAATAATAGATTATTTTTTTAATAAAATAATAGTTTCCATTATGTTTTCAATTATTTTATAGATAACATTATTATTTTTTGTTTATTTTATTAAATATTATTTTGAAAATATTTTTTTTCAATGTATTTTCCCTTTTCATATTTCATATTATTTATTTATTTTAAATTAAAAATTATTTAACACATTATATTAAGGTGTTAAAAACTAATATATTTCCATTATTTTTTTTGGAATGTAATTATTTCATTAAAATAAATTTATTTAAAAGAACTATTTTATTTTTATTTATACATACCCCCTAGTGATTATATTTTACAAATTGTTATTTAATCACCCAAAAAATTTTATTACGGTAAGATTAAATTTTGGAAATATTATTTTTGATATCCTATGATATTATTAATTAATTTATTTTGATTAATTTGGGTGATAATGTTTTTTATTTCAAACGATTTAAGTCATGATGTTTTTTTATACAAATTGGACGTTTTATGAATCACATTTTGTATTCACTGATTTTATCATGTATTGAAAAATAATACTATATTAATGCCTAGGAAACCCAGGTATTGGTCCCATAAACATTGGAATAGGGTATACTAATGTGTTGGGTGGTCGTTGACTTTTCTAGAATTTTTACAGACCTTTACTGAGTGTTTCCGGAAATCGTTGGTATATGTGGTCTATATAAAAAATTCTCAAACCATTGGTACATGTGGACTATTACAATGGATTCAGAACCATTTGTATCGGTAATACGAAATACCTATACCAATAGTTTTGTAAACCACTGGTATAGGTAATTGAAGAAAACTCATCTTGTTTTGAACAATAGACCATATATTTATCTCCCTATGATTTAACCAGTAAGCTACAATGATTTTTTGAAACAAACTAAAAAAATATGTGCATTTATTTATATATATTTATAGATAAATTAATTTATGATTTTTTCAATTTTATTTGATAATGTAATTCGTTAAAAATAAAATTACATATACTAACGGTAACAACCCCTAAATTCTAAAGTAACAAACAAATATTCGATAGTGTGCATGACACATGTTATCAAAAATGTAAGGGAAACTAATAGCATAATACATTAAAATATATATAATATTTTAATTATATTTTATATATTCTCTATGTGGTAATTCACTTAACACCGAGTTACCTTGTGCTACACGAAAGAGCGACTTTATTCATAAGCATATGTTTACGTCAAGACTATGTTTTACCAAATTAAAATATATTATTAAATATAATAATATTTAAAATTTCCATAAAATTACTAGTCATGAAAATGGGTAATCTAATTTATGAAAATAAATACCCAGAAATTCAGTCAGAGGCTAACCGCGGACCATTTTTTAAATTAAAAGAAATTTTCAGTAAAGAAAAACAGTAGCCCAAGAAAAAAAACTAGAACCCATCAAAAACATACCCATCGCCACACCCATGATTGAAATCATCCTCCGTAGTGGCCGATTCCCATTCCGAGCTTTCATAGTGCTTTAGGAATTTGGCATTCTTCCTCCCCAAATTCAGCCGCTTCAAAGAAATAAATGCATTAGAAGATTTCATACCCATACTTAGACCTGCACCGCCTCCCTTTGTTGTTGACCACCTTGTGGACATCGGCTTTGGAAAAGTGGAGTAATCCTTCCTTGGCCGCCTTTGTGGTGAGGCAGTCCTCGCCTCCTAGTTCTCAACATTCCCCCCCTGGACAATGTTGTTATATGAGGGCTGCATCAATCCACCATTATTTTCTTTACCGCCATTTAATGGAGAACCTATTTTAAATATGAATTATGACAATAAAATTGATATAATATTTTAAAATAAACATAATATTTGAAATAAAAATAGAAAAATTATAATATCTTGAATGTTTTATATTATACAGAAATATATAATTTTTTAATAAATATTTAAAAACACTAAAATTTAGTTAAAAACGTATATTTCATGTTATTAAATAAACTCAAATTATATTTGTAATTGGTTTTATGTTTTAATTCGATAATATTGATAAAAATTAAAAAAAATTATTTATTAGAAAAAATTTCACATTGAAATTGACTATACAATCATAGAAAACTTTTGGACATTTTTCCTTAAAACCCCACATTGTCATCCCCTATACGGGATTAAATATACATTAATTATCTCTAAATATATGAATTGAATTTGAAAAAATTAAATAAATTTGTTGAATAAAAAAAATATTAATTTATAATATGACCAAATTTGTTTAAAAAAAATATTAGTGAATTATATTAAAATCAATTTCAATTATTAATGTAAAATTAACCTTAATAAATGACTAAACCATTATCATAATCGCCAAAATTACCTATATAGTTTTCAAAACCCACATTATATCAATAAATTGGACATTAAACTTCAATTATTGAGTTTGGTTAGTATTTTAAGACATTGGTTAGGTAAAAAAGTTGGTAAAACCAATTCTATTAAAAATACAAAGTGAGTTCTTTTCCACCTTTGTACAGGGACACCACCTCATCCAATGACTCACACCTCTCAAAACACTTAGTTTCAGACATTATTGGCCTATATAGCTTTCAAATATCCCGAAATGAAATCTTAACATCTAATTTTTGGCATAAATCCTTCAATTGAAGCCTTTTGGTAAAACCAAATGAAGTTACCCAAATTAAGAGGTAACAAATTCTCTCAAACTATCAAGTATCCTTTCCGTACTCCACCCCATAATATATCATTATTCACTGATTATATAACATATATATTATGTCAAATATACTAGAATTTTTTTATAATAGGGGTTATACCTAAACATTACCACATGCCTATTTAATGGGTAACGAGTGTACTGTATTTGTGTACAACGAACTACTACATCATGAAAAGATTATTGATCCTTTTTTTCATTACAACCTATCATGGTGGAAAATATGATATAATCACTGTTAATATATGATATATATGATAATTATTATATATTTATAAAAATTTAATCCTTTTACAACACATACCTACTATAGTTCTAATTTTCCATTAATACGATACCATCATCTGAGCATACGTGGTCTACCTCCATCTTGGATTGATGTGATTAATTATTGCTATACATGGAACATATTAAAGAAGAACTTAATAAAAATATGTTACATATTAAAATATATATGATAATATAATTATAATATACATATGTTTCATTTATTTTTCTTTCTTTTAATATGATAAATAAATTAAATATGTGTATATGCATATGTTTGACGTACCGTCTCCATGAGAGGTGAACATAATTATTTATCTCCATGTGTTATGGGAAATTATAAAAACATATGAACGGAATATTTAAGATAAATATGTAATATTTTACATTCATGAGGTAATTAAATCATGATATATGGAATATGGACCATGTGTAACATGTCAAAACATACTTGAGAAAACTAGTTAATTAATGACCACAATTTCTAAAATAAAGAACGAGTGTTAACAGGAGAATAATAAAATGTTGTAATAAGTTAATAATATATATTATAAACATGATTATGTTTCTATAAGAAGTTATTAACATCCTATAAACCACTATACAGAGGATAAATACCACACAACTAAAGGAATGTAAGGTATGGGATTTCATATCCATTTACATTCCATTAAGACTTATTTGTTACTATGAACACATTTACATTTAATCAGTGTATTTACTAACCATTAACATGATATATAAAAAATAATATTACTCATTATATTCTATATTTAATTTAATAATATTCATTCATGGGGTTTATGGTTTAAATGTTTCAATGTGATATGGGACACATTAGAATGTTTGAAATGTCAGTTCCCCCAAGATTAATTTTATGATCTTTAAATGATATTTTCATTAATTATTGTCATCCACTCTTACTGTTACATAGCCTCTCATGAGGTATTATTGATAAATATATTTTCATTATCAATATGGATTTTTTTAAATCCACATTATTTATTTTATATATGTGGAGTTTTTTAGAATAGTATGAAATAGGTGGGTCCCATGTATAGATAGCCCCTCGATGGAATGATTCTCTCATGGGAAGAATAAGATATCCAAATCAGGTGTGTTTTTACCCATTATGTTGTAAATCAACTTTTTAAAGGTCATTTTTATAATTTCACCATGTAACTAGGAAAAATGGAACCCACTAATTAATCTTCTTCCTCATTTAGATTCAGCTATTATTATTACAAGAGATTTTTTGTCGACATATCTATGGATATATTTCATGATAAATTTGTTGACTTATATGGCTTGAGTTTCAGTTTCTCATCTTTCAATGTTGATAATTCCTTATCATGTTATTTTAATGGCATTTGTTATGAGTTATTTACATTTCCATGTTAATTAATTCTTATTGATTCATTTTTTCTTTTACTTGTCTTGCACTTTTATAGAATTTATAGTCACCGTTATTGTTTTTCCATTCCAAAGGTTATGAAAAAAATCATTGAATAATTATTAAAGGATGATATTTATTTATTTTTATATTGTATTATGTTAATATTTTATATTTCCAAATTTATTATGGGTATCCTGTATGTAATCTGGATTTCCAAAATAGGTAAACTGATTGGAAATTTGGGATATGATTCCTTGTAATCATGTTAATGTAATAAAATAATTCTATGACATTGTGTTTATGAGTCATGTCAATATAGTTGGTATCCGATTATTTTTTGCAACTACCTTTTCAACTAGATTTAAAAAACATTTACTAGGGAAACCAAAGAAAACATATACATTTAGGATAAGTATATAAAAAATTAATAATTTTTGTATGGTATTGATTATGTGGTTTTTCATAACAATACATCCTTATCTAGAATCTAAATGTTGTTGTTGTTCTTTCAAAGATGTTCCTAGGAGTAATAACTCCAACAAGGAGTTTTACGATGGATAGAGGGTAACCGAGTAAATGACAAAGTTCATTTTTTGCACCAATATTTAAACATTATTGGGATATTCATACGATAATTCATTATTTCTTCATGTACGATTATGACCCTAAAGTAAACAATGTTTATGATTATAGGATTACAGATGCCCAAATTTATTTTATGTGCTATAAATTAGTTAGATTTATACATTGTTCACAAATTTATGAGATTATCTAGTGTATTACATTGTTAAGAAAAGTTACATAGAAGGAAGAATGTTGTTAGTAATAATGAAAAATGTTGGAATTCCTCTACTGGGGAAACAAATATAGGTGGTATTAAAACTGATATTTTTAGGGATATATTTGAGAATCTTTTTTAGGTTTTGAAAAGTTACATTTCCGAAATAGGAAAATCTATTCATTGGAGATAATCCCATATAATGGATCACTTTTTTTTGTAGAAGCCCCCATTATTTATAGGGACTACTAATTAAATTGTTGATGAGAAACAGATTATGTCTTTAAAAAATATATTTACATCCTTAGAATACAACCAAAATAAAAAGGATACACTTTTGGTATATTATCTCCAGGGTGAAATTATCAAGTGGTGGTCTCTAATCCAGAATAACAGGGAGGAAGAAGAATTCAGCTCATGTAATCTAAAATTTTAGAGACATATTCTTCCAAAAATACATTCCTCGTGATAAAAAATAATGTTGAAGAGGAACTTCTTTAGCATAAATAAAAATAACGAAGGGAGTGTTACAGATTATAAATATACCTTTAATGGCTACATAGTTATGATATATATTATATAAGAAACAAAGATGGAATGATAGAAAAATTATTTGAATGACATAATCCATATCTCCAAAGACTGTTATTGTCTCAAAACATTTCATCATACTATGAAATACTTTTTTGTGCTGTCAATATGTAAAAAGAATAATCAATGTCATATGGATTAATGAGAAACCACGAGAAGAATAGTTCTAATGAACACTATGGAAAAGGGAATGATTCAATGAAGTTAAAAGGAAATATGGATATTACATTATGTGATAACTGTGGAAATAATAACCTTGGTAAATGCTTAAAAGGTTTTGTATTTTATTATATGTGTTGATAAAATTGTAACTAGGAAAAATAATTCAAAGGAAAGAAGAAAAAAATGCATCTATACAATTCTACAATAACTTGGGTATGGGGATCCACACAAATGGACTCCCCATACATCAATAGAATGTACCTCATAAAAAGTTAGGGATCAAGGTCAAGCATATGTTATTGGAAATATATTAGTGGATTATTTAATGTACTTCTATATTTTTATCTATAATTTTCTTATATAAGTGTTTTTATGATACCCTTGTTATATTATTGAAATATATTAATAATTTTATTTAGTAATTTATCACTAAGGATTTATGATAATATATTGAATGGTACTAGGAAAAGTTATTCAGTATAATGTAAAACATTTCAAGAGAAAGCCAACCATTAATATGTTCCTAATGTTTAGAAAATTATTGATAAATTATCGATTCAGAAAACTTCTGAATACCTAGAAACTAATTAATGACATGTTTAACATTGTTATATACTATATTTAATAGATATTAAAACACTTATAGCTTAAATTAATAGAACCAATAACACATTTCTTACATGAGGAATAAAGAAGAATGGATGGTTTTTATATATTTTAATGGTGATTCTATTTATTAAAATATTTCAATAGGATACATGATTTTGTTATTCATATTTTTGGAACGTTGAAATTTAGATTTGATTTATATTTATTAATGGATAATGATAATATCATCTTTGAAATTCAGCGACCATATATCTGAAGTGTCAGATCATAATCTTTGGGAAAATATCACCATTTATGAAATGGTTTATGTTAAAAATTGGATGATATTTTTAGGGGCAAGGTATTACTTCTCCAAATAATATATATTATTCTAATAGATGAAGTAGAAATAGTTCTAGGTATAATAAATTGAAGTAATTATGTTTCTTGAAACAAATATTTACATATATTTTAATAGAGCGAAACAATTATTCATGTCTTGGATAAATGGCCTGGAAACCAAAAATGTTTTCCTAGTACCTTCGTTTATAAAGAATCATATGGCCCATATATTATTATGGATTTGGGGAACTAGGATTGTTAAATTTCTTAAAACCATGTTCTCTATAACTCTAAATCATAACATGATTGTTTGATTTTTCCTCTATATCCTTATCTCCGTTCCCCACATGTGTTCTCCTATTATGAAAATTATTTATGTGATCATTATACATTCCTTTATTTTTTATTTTTTATTTGCGATTTTAACACATTTTATGATGTGGGTATTTTAATAACATTCTATTTCAAATACCTATATTTTCAAATTCATTTTTAAATTGTGAAGAAACATTTTATTTAATGTGGGAAAAATGTAAAACCCCTAAATTATAAATTAAGAACATCATATTCAATATTGTGCATGATTCATGACACCAACCACATAAAATAAATTAATACCCCCAAATATTAAAATATATTTACCATTTTAAATAGAATATATAAATTCAATACTTTATAACTCACTTAACATTGAGTTTCCTTGCGTTACATGATAGAACGACCTTCTTTAGAAGACTACATTACATGAAAGAACGCGTTGTATTGTATTACGATAAATTATCAAATATAAAAATATGTAACTTAGACATTAGAAATATGGTTATGAAAAATAGTAACTAATTTAGAAAAATGATGGATTTACTAAATTTTTTAATGAATTCATTCATTATAAATTATCTATAAATGAATATGAACCCTGGTCGAATATAAAATAAAATATTATTATTTTCCCAAAGTTAGTTTATACTAACATATATAATTGAAAAATATTATTGAGAGATAGTGACATATTATAAATATAAATATATCATATATTCAATATAATATTTTTTAAATTTAGCCAACAGATTTGTTTAGCATAAGGTAAGAAAAAACAAAATATTATACATAAAAAACTATATTTATATAAAAACAATATTATAGCCTTTTAAGGGAGACCCCATTTTAAATATGAATTTTGAAGCATTAATTTATTTAATATTTCAAAATAAACATAAAATTTTAAATAGAAGCATAAAAATTTTGTTAGGGTGAACTTTTTATATTTTTCCAAAACATATAAATTTTTATAAATAGTTAAAAATACTGATTTTTATTTTAAAATGATTTTTCAAATAATATATTTATAATGATAAATTATATTTTTATTTCATTTAATATTTTAATTATATTATATTTTTATCATTTAATTAAATTTATTTCATTAGAATCAATTTAACTTTAATATTTAATATAAAAACATAGAAAATATTTGTACATTTTTACCATAGCACTTTGCAATGTAATCCCATCTGTGGGAATAAATTTAAATAAACAATTTTCAGTTGTATTATTTTAATCTGAAAAAATTGATTCTAAATTAGAATTAATTATAATTTTTTATTTATTGTATGGAAAACAATGTTTTTGAAAAAAAAATTATTAGTCAAATTAATTAAAATAATTAATATTATTATTGTAGAATTAATCTTAATAAAGGCCATAACTATTTAATTAATAGCCAATGTGACCTAACTGCTTCTCCAAGAACCAATTTCATGGAAAGAAATCTGAAATTAACCTTCCATTATTGTGTTTCTATTTGTTTTTATAACGTTTTTTATGTTAAAACATGGGTGCAAGTAATTTATTTTCAAAATAACATTTGAGTCATTTTCCTCCCTTATATAAGGCCATCACCTCTCCGCATTTCTCTCACCTAAAAAAACCACATAGGTTTGGAAAATATATTACCATATAAATTCCCATAATCCCTCCACTAAACCATTAATCCTCCATTTTTTCAAAATTCATTATAAGGATTTCATCTAGAACAATCCAAATGAAGATTCCCGATTAAGAGCTAATGTCTTCTCTCAAGCAATGTATTTTCATTTCCATTATACACCCCAAAAAATATCATTATTCCCTAGTTTTATAACAAAATTATTATTTTCAATATACAATGATGTTTTTATATACTGGTTTATACCAACACATACAGACACCTCCATCTAATTGGTAATGAACATACTGTTTCTTTGAATGAAGAACTACTCCCTCATGAAATGATGATTACTAATTTGTCCTTTAACGCCTATCATGGTGTATATTATGATGAAAAATATGTTTATATATGATATATATCATATTTATTATTTATTTACATTTCGTTATAATATTTAAAACACCCTACATTAATACTTTTAATTATGTGATAATATAATAACATCGTTGGGGAAAGTGTGGACTACCACCCCCTCGTAGAGATGTGATTCATTTGTAGTATACATGGATTTAATGAAGGGTGGTATTAATAAAAATATGTAACTTATATAACATAAATGTGATACTATAATTATAATATACATTTGAATCATTTTTTCATTATTTTAATATTAAAATTAAATTAAAGTAGTATTCATGCGTACGTATAACATACCATCTCCAAGAAAGTGCACATCATTAATTTTCACAAAATACTAAAGCCAATTATAAATAAATATGTACTGAATATATAATAAAATTCTTTCATGCTTTAATTCTGAATATTATGAAATCATGAGCTAAGGAATAAGAAAAACATGTAATAAATGAAAACATACTTTAGAAAACTAAGAAATTCAAACTATAAATAGCTAAAATAATTAATGACTGTTAACAGGAAGGTAATAAAATATTGTAAGAAAGTAATATATGATATTATAAACATGATTATGGTTTTGGTATAAGTTTTTAAAATATTTTAACCCACTGTACAGTAGGATTGAGACCACACCACGAAAGCAAGGTTAAGGTAAGGGATTTTGTCTCAATCTTAATTCGATTGAGAATAATTTGTTATTATTAACCAATCTAATTTTATTTGGTGTATTTAATAACCTTTAAAATGTTATATCATGAATATCCATACTCTCCTGAAATTATGTGTTTCATTTAATATTATTCATTCCTAGTTATTATGATTTAAATTTTTATTGTGGTATGTGACACATTAGAATGATTAAAATGCCACTTCCCTATGGTTTGTTTTTATTGCTTTTTCAATGGTATTTATATTAATTAATATAAAAAATATCTTTGGGTACATTGAATGCACTATGGTATTTTTGATTAATCTATATTCTTTATTCAATATAGATATTTTATAAGGAACATTATTTATTTCATATATAAGGAATTGTTTGGACTGGTACACCATTGGTGGGTCCAAGTTATAAATATCCCCTCAAGGAATCCGTATCATTTGAGATGAATCTTATTGAAAAATAAGATGGGATTTTACCTAATATTTTGTCAACTATTTTTTGAACGGTCATGATGCTAAAGAAAACATATACATAGGAAACATGTTTTCCAATAAGTAATCACAAACTACATTTCTATCCAGTGATTATTCACGCAAGATATTTTTAATCGACATATATTGGGATACATTAATTTTTTATTTTATTGGTTTAGATGTATTGTTTTATTAGTTTATTTCCTTTCTATATTGGTATTTATATATATAGTTTTTTTAATGGAATGTGTGATAAGTTATTTACTTTTCCATGTTTAAATACTCCTATTTATTCATTATTTCTTCACCGTCATTTACCCTTAATAAGTATTTGAGCACACAATTATTTTGTTTCTTTTCCACAGGTTATGAATATGAAATATTTGAATATGGGTTTAAGGATACTATTTATTTATTTTTATTATGTATATTGTTTGTATTTCATATTTCCAAATGTATTATGGCTATCTTATAAGTAATATAACACTCCATGATAGCTAAAATAATTGGACCTTTGGCACTTGACTCCTTGTAATATTTACAATGTAATTAAATAATTCACCTGATCCAAGTTTCTAGGTTGGGGAATTACACCATCACTTTGAAAAACCATTGGTATTGGTATTTTGAATTCTTTTTCCTATACCAGTGGTTATGGAAAATATTTTGGTATATGGTCTTTTAATATAGGCTATAACATTGTTTTTAGAAAAAAAATTTGTATAGCTGTCACATGTACCAATGATTTTGGAAAAACCATTTGTGTGAGGTCCTTTCATTGCAGCTATACAAATAGTTTTTCCAAAACCATTGGTGTATGTCCAGTTTCATTGACTAATATAAAAAGTAAAATATTTTTATTTTCATGTTGATGGAACCCCTTCAATTAATGGGGGATCGTTATGATTTTTTATGATGGTTATTTAAAACTTATTTAGTGATAATAAAAATTGGTCTTCCATATTTACCTCCAATTAATTGGTATAAGTTTATGTGTTATTATAATAAAAGGGTATACATGTGGGTTTATTTCTACCCAAAAGTTACATAAAAATTTTTATCCTAAGATAATGGGGACTATATTAAGATTTATCCCATATTGATGAAGTACATTAGAGTATTCATGTGAAAACATTTTATAAGACACGATTATCCAAATCCTAGGTTGGGATGTGAATAGTTTTTTTTATTTTCTAATGCTTAAGGTTGTTCTAAATTTCTAAAATATTCATCCAATTTAGTTAAAAAAATTGATGCATTTAATTTCCATGAAAATCCATTTTTCCATGATTATCTATTATATTAATTTTATTTTACTCATTTATGTCATGTTTACCTTCTATATGATATTTGATATCTACTTGAGTCGTGTAATATCTTATATAACTTTATTTATTTGGTATTTATGATATTATGTCATTATAAAATGTGTTAATATTATAATATAATTAATTTGGATATTTTATTAAGAAATTTATTTCATCATCATGTTTTCCTCCATGTTAACAATCTATTACACCATGATAATTTTTTTTATTACAGGTTATTTTAGCTCCTAACATTATTATTTATCTAATCTCATGGTTATCAAAATGATAATTTTATTTGATATTTTCAAATAATTGTGTTTAAAGAGTATAATTATAATTCAATTTCCATATGTTTTGTAAAAAAATGATTATATAGCTAACATATAACAAACAAAACCTATTAGTTCATGACTTCTGTAACTATTTGTGATATTTAATAATTCAATAATGATAAAAATGTGTTATTTATAAAATTTTATTTTTTGATAATATAGTCTGTATGATATGAATTGTTTAGTAATTTTTGGATATTAGTTTTTTCATATTTCAAAATTAGTTGAATTGAAATTAGTGTAAAAACTAGGAAAAAGTCTATAGGATAAGTAAAGTATAGGATAACATCAAAAAATATTTGTAATGTATTATTTAGTTAAGTTCACCTTGAAATATATCACATTATTTATACTAAATGTTAATCCATTTTATATGATATATATTTCATGGGGTACAAACCACAAAGATAGATTATCGAACATTTACCTAATCATCACCTGGTTCATGATAATGAGGAATAACTACTAAAATTTTGGAATCTCCAGTCTGTTAATTTTGATTATTAACATTCCCTTAAGAACTAATTAATATGGGTTTATAATGTTAAGGAATCAGGATATGATATATAGAAGAACCTGACATAAAGAAATAGAGATAAACGAAGAGTGATTTAGGTTGATCTATAAGGTAATATGTTGTTTTCCTAGTATAGTGTAAGGTATTTTAAGTAGGGATTCTCATAATAATTATAATTTTTAATAATTTACCACTCATGATTAAATCATTTAGTTTTAGTAATGTATATTAGAAGAATAAAATAGGTTAGGAATTGATGTTCCAAACAATATAGTAATGTAAAACTAAGTGGGATACAAGATGCTATTGAAATTATTTTGGTTACACTCAGAAAATAATGTCTAATTTTAATAAATAACCTCTTTATATCCAAATAGATGAACTAACATTAGAATATAAGGATGTAGTTTTACAAATTATAATGTTTCATTGATTGTGAAGGAAAAAAATTTATCATCCTACATGTCTAAAAATTGATAAGAAGAACCAAATGTATTTTTTCATACTAATAACAATGTGTTTTATCTATTCAAGGAATTTACCTCATGATCATGGTCTTTGATATGGGTTGAAGAATTGGACAAATGAAATTTATGGGAATAATTTACAATTCTACAAATTTCATTAATTTATCAATTATGAAAACCCATTCCAAAACCCAATAACTAATATGAATAAGAACAAAAAAAATTCGAGTTCAAGGAAATTAGGGATATCAAATATTATCCAAACTAATAATTTATTTAATGAAAACATCATGTTAAAATATTCACTCAACATCAATTTGGGATTTTTGGAAATCTAATATTAATATAGTCCATGGCACCTTTATCGTCATTTGATTTTTTCCTAAGAGCATCAAATCAACATCGGAATTATTTTATATTATCTTTTATTATTATTATATCAATTTATGATGATTATGCTAATGTTTTTCATGAGATTCTTATTAATTATTCTATTAGGAGAGTTTTATGTGATTATTTACATCTAATAACACACTTATCATGGATTCCAAATCATTTTATAATCATTTTTAGTTTAAAGAATGTTGATGAAAAATCTAGAAAAGTTATTTCATTACTATGATTTTGATACATATTTTGGATAGATTTTTAGAAATAATTGTTACAATGAAACCCAATATTTCGATATTCCTCATAGGAAGGAATAGATCAATATCATTTTTTTAACAGAAGTAGTAAATTTGTAGTCAAATCTTGAAATGACTATAAATTCATATAAATATTACAGGAAACCTTAACTGTATATGTTTCAAGTTATAATTATAATTTTTTGGATGAAATTTTGTAAAGGGGGTTGAATATAATAACCCGAGATTTTATATCCATTAAAATACAAACTCTATTCTGTAACATGTTGTAAAAATCTACAACAAACATAAATAACAACAGAATAATATTAGGAAATTATTAATAAGTGTGTAATAAATATTATGTTAGTGGAGAAAAAAATTAAAACTAAAATAGTTAAAGGGATTTAATATTTAAAATGGTAATTTTAATTAAAATATATTTTTTATGTTATTTTCTTTCAAAACATAAATTTAAAAAAATTTATAATTTATAGTTTATTAAATAAGATTAATTTTTGAATACTTCAGATCTAAATTAACATAGAATTATTTTTTGATCTTATTTTGGATTGGTATAATTTTAGTTGATATTTATTTTGTAAATTATACATTTTATGATTTATTCATTATATAAGATTATAGTGTAAAATTAAATTAAAAATTATATTAATAAAACATTTATTTATGGTGTAAATTTATGGATTTGAAAATATTATTTTAACATAAAATTCAATCTCCAATATTTTTTGATTTCTAAACCTAAATGAAAATTTAATAAATAAACAATTTTTTTTCATATCATCTAATTATGTATTTAGATGGTAAAATTAAATTTTTAATTTTTATTTAAATCATCATAACATTTATTTCTTTTATAATAATTCAATTTATATTCTTAAAATTAGTACCCCATATTATTATGTATTATAAAAAAATTTAATTGTGATAAATCTTATTTTTTAAAAAAATAATATTTCATCTAATTGTGTAAATTATAAATTTAAAATTTTGAGAATTTACAAAAAAATAAAAGTTAAAATTCATTAAAATTTTAAATTTCAATATTAAATTTATAAAAATTTATCCAATATTTATTTTTATCATTAATTTTATTTTTGATGGTCCAAAATTAATTCCCAAGTTAAAAGTTTATATGGATAGAAGGATAATAGTTAAATTCATAAGCCATAAATAACAATTTCATTTTCATGAAATGAATGTCTATAATTTTTTTAGACATTATAATGTATTTCACCCCATTTCTCTTGAATTTTGAGTTATTTACCCTGGAATAACTACCCTACATTGTTAAACCCTGATGATTATTGTCATAAGTTCCCCTTCTCTCATTTTCGAAATTTTTTCACCTAAACTCATAAAAGAGGAACATAACAATCATTTTACCCCTCAAAACACTACCATTTTACTCTCTATAAAACCCAATAATATATATCTTGAATCATGGTAACTAATTTTATCATATTCCCTTCAATTTCAAGGGAAATTCCAATGAAAAATAAATTCTCAAATGAAATTATTATTTTATTATTATTTTTCCTTCATTCCATAATTATATAAATATCTTATAGCTTTAATATTATAATTAAATTTGTACCATTATTATAAATATATGTTTTTAAATTAATGCTACAGCAAATAGATATTCATTTTTGTTGAAATTAGAAAACAAAATAACATTGTTGTAGTGTTTTTTGAACTACACCCTCGATGAATTGATTCTATTTTTTTCATTAACTCCCAGTATTGATGTTCATAGTAATGTTAATGTTTAAAAATAATATATAATATAACATAACAATAAATTGTAAATTTCAATTTAATGACAAATGTAAATTATTCTCAAGAATTAAGAGACGGTAATTCTATACATGCATAGGTGGTGAATCTTTCCATGATGATTAAACATTTATTATTTCCACTATATCTTCATAAATTTTTATAAAAATGTAAAATAATAGCTCAACCAAATATATAAATTAAATTTATATAATTATATAATTTTTTTAATTAAATAATGTTAAAATATACACTTTTTTATATTTACATTCCAAGCATTCTATAGAGTGTTCATGTTTGGGTTGATTTAACTATCTATACAAAAAATTATTTTAAATCCAATTATGGGTTCCTATGTGAACATGAATATTAATTTCCATATATTATTTTGGTAAAATAATGTATATAATATTTTTCAAGAAATATAATATTACATATTTAACTTTTTATTAAAAACTTTTTTTAATATTGGTTATGAATGTTATTCGACATCGTTTCAAATTTATTTGAAACTAAAGGAAGAAATATAAAAATAAATAAATTATTACATTAAATTTTCTGTATTAAATTATATATAGATGTAATGGGTATTTAATAATGTATCTAATTAAATTAGTTTAGTTATTCATGGAATCAATCATGCTCATTAAAAAATTATGGAAGAAGGTATTGGATTTCATCTCATTTTCCATTTATGGTGACTCAGTCTATGTTAATGAACCAAAAAATTTTATATGTTATGTATACAACTAAATTTAAAAAAATATCATGAATTAATATTTATTCATGTTATTATACTTTTAATTACATTTAATTTCTTTATGTGAGTTTTGATTAAATTTTTTTTACAATTTCAAATGGGTTTCATCTGAAAATTTCATTTTCAAGACACATTTTCATTGATGGTTACAATTCAGTTTATGTTGTTTGTATAAGTTTTATATGACATAAAATAATAGGTGTCGTGAAGCGAATTTGGATGTAATCGGAAAAGGAACCATACATGGTCTGTGACAAGGCCCAAAATGTGATCACGATCCCCATGGGCTTCCAAAAGTTCCCAAGCATCATAGAAATAAAATTGGGAATGATTTACCCGAGTTTATAAAAATAAAATGACTAATGAATCCAACAAAACAAATCTGGACTTTTAAAACAAAACCATCATTTAATAAATTTTAGAATTGAATTAAACTATTTAAAACAGTGTTCAAAGACCATTACAATGGTACACACCCAAAAAGGATAGCCCAAGAACCTCTAAATGACAAGAAGAACCACCATCAATAAATCTCCACAACACTGAGTCATGATATACCACTAAAAACCTGAATAATTGGTACAGAAGTTTTAACAAAACCTACGACCAAAGAAACCAAATCTACATACTCCCAAGGGTTTATTTAGGGTGAGATACAAATCCTAGTACAATACCACCAATAATATATTCCATGCGATAAACATTCCATGGAAAAAAGATTGTAGGTTTTCATAACATGAAATGCCAATAACAACTGAAAAAAGGGACATTAAATAAAAATTGATTTTAAGTGGGATAGTTTAATGAATCAACACTTTTAAATAAAATACCAAAGCTACTGAATTTTCCCACCGAACACACCATATAATGATGGTAAACATAAATCATTTAGCGATCATAGGCAACATAAACTAACCTCTAGTAAATTGCTCATTGTGGGTCCCCGATAATTCGTATCTTGGTGAAATTAACTATCATAATTCCTGTTCTCATGCACACAAGACACCATTAGGGAGAATACCCATAACCTAGTGGTTCGAGAAAATCATCATTATCATGTTTTAGTTATTTTTTTCAGCATCAAACAAGCTATGTAAAACTGAGGTCAATCCCCATAGGATCACTAACATACTAGTACATGTCCACCCACATAGATACACAGGTTTTACACTTGTTCTCAATCATATTCAACAAAACATATAATATAATTTTTACATGCCATTACCCCTTCCACATCCCACATTCACCAAAAATAACACAAGTATTTCATAGAAGTCACATAATAACCATATATATTTAAATGCATTTTGAAATCATACTCACACTAAAATATACCCACAATACTTTTCAAATATCTTTAATGATTCAAAAAATCCTTTAAAAATGTTCTAAACCCATTCCATGATTTTCAAAATCACATAAAATCCTACACACATTTCATGTAATACTCATTTCACCGTCAAATTCATTTTATCATCAATCTCTCACGAAATATCCCAAAAACATGATTGGCACGCACATCACAATTTAATAAAACACTTCAGCAATTTATAAGGTATTCAAAAAATATTTGACATATAAAATCACTTATTTACCTTTCAAAAAACACATATTAATTTAAAAAAATCACTAAAACAATACAGCTACGTCACATGTCCACTTTTTTTAACTCGCTAAATAAATTTCAATTTTCTTAAAACAAACCCAAGGGGTATAGCCTTGTATTTCACAAATAAACCATTTCAAAACCCTATTTCAAGGCCAAAATCAAACCAATACCAATCCAAAATAGGATTGGAATCCCTTTCAACATTTATTATACTACTATAAATTCTTATAAAACTACCACAATTAATACCACAATGACACATAAAAATCACACAATTCTATAAAACAATTTCAAGAAGTATAACAATTTTTTACCCATAAAAAGAATTCAGAAATCCAAATTTGAGGCCCACACGACAATAAATCATGACCAACCAAGAATTGGAACCCCCTTTAAATAACATATAAATATCATTAATATTTCATAAAACACCACAAATGATATCCCATGAGTTAAATTTGAAAAACACACCATATGAAAAAAATGTAAATATATTACTAAATGCTTTACTAATGCTACCAAAAATGGTTTTCTCACCACACAAAATAGAGTAGGAACATGATATATTTATCAAAAATTCAATAAAAATCTTCAGTAATTATTTAGACATAGAATATCCTCTAGAATGTTCAGAAAACCTCAAATATTTTGGCGAAACATCAACCACACCACCGCCTCACCATAATGATGTGAAAAGAAACATAAAAGCACATGATTTCACCAAAAGGATTAAAGTTAAACCATAGGTAAGGACCTTAGATCCTTGAAATTTTAGAACTCATGAATGTGTGATTGAAACTCTATGTAAAAGGAAGAAATCCAAAAGAGAAATACTTACTTTAATGATTTTGATGTTTTCCCCGTCAAATTTTCTGTTAGAATTGAGTTCCATGGGGGTGATATAGAGAATGGAGGATGTCCATGGAGTTAAGGCACAAAATTGGTAAGAAATGTAATGATTTGGGATTATTCTAGAAGTTTAGAAATTTAATTAAAAAGAAAAGTTTAATGACCAGTGCAACTTAGCACGGTTTGGCGACACAGTTTAATATATCGTGCGACCAAACAGTGCGTCCTATTCAGGCCACCCAAAAAATTGAGGTGTTACCCCAATTTAAGGGTTTCCAATGGGAAACCAAATGTGGAATGGTAGGAAACAATAATGGAAAAATGTCCCATGATAAACAATCATTTTCACCCCAAAAATCATCCAACTCAAAGGTACAAACCACCTTAACAACTTACCCCCCGAGTGGTGCCACTAGAAGTGTCACAAAACCAACTCCAAATCACCACAACCTAATAACATATTTTAGCAAAACGTGGCATTCAATTAGCATAAAATACCCCAAGACCAAAGACATTTATCATTAATACAAGATGAATCAAAATTTCAAACCCATAACACCCAAAAACCAAGATAAACTGAGGATTTAAACAAACTATGGAATTGAAAGTCCTAGGGTGAAAATTATTCCCACTATAAAACATTTTACTCAATGAAATCCACAACATGTTCAAAGAAACAACCTAATCACACTGAGAAAACAAGATGGAATCCCTTTCCATGTTTCACCCCCAAAGTCCAAAACACCAACTATGATCATTTAAGGAAGTAACACTCTCACAAAAAAAACCCTTAACTACTTTTTTGAAAAAATTAGGCACATCGAAGCATTACTCCAAAAATAAAACAGCTGAAGCTATATCTGAAAATTATTCAAGCAATTTACCCAAATGAGAAACAACATTGAACACTGTTACAATTACCTTGCATTAACTAAATCATAGGACGCTCTCATATCCCATCATTTACCCATGGAATATGCTTGTAGTTAGATTTATCTGAACAACACTACGAACTGAAAATCTAAGACCAAGGAAAAATATTATACACTACTACAAGGAAACAAAAATGGTCTCTCCCCCATAAGAGAAAACCTTAAATTTACAGAGATAGATTCATGACACTAACCGTGGGACACCCGAATAGATTACCCGATATAAGTGGTAGACTTATAATAGACATTTCCAAATGAACACAAAAGCAACTCTTAGTTGTTCTCCCCACCATAATAAAAATACTTCTTAATCGACTGAAAAGGGCTGGCACAAGAAGACCAAAAAATTTAAAAAGATGATATGGACACATGATTAGTCCGCATAGATTAGGAAATCACGTGCTAACCATGGGGATCATTATGCCTGTATGGATTTCGGGCACACGTTCACTAGTCGTCATGCACAAACTGTGTTCCCAACCTGTCTATCCAAATTTCAAACCATTCTCAAAAAATACAATGGAATTCAAAAGGAAAAATAATGTCATTGGGTGAAAACATGGGGATGAGGCCCTCTATATATTTCCACTGAACTGGAAAAATAGTATAATGATAACAACACCAATGGTTTAAAATATTCCCATATATTCTACTATGGATAGAAATTTGTATAAGAGTTTGAACAACCCTGGTATTTCTCCTAACTACAAGCCAGCTTCACTACGAGTACTATGGATATAGACCAAATCATTGAAGTATCTTCGGATGCATAGTTAGTATTTGTAATCCCACTAAATGATACTTCTTCCTTCGGTACAAAAAACAACTACACCACAACCCTATGTGGGTTTACCCAAACACAGAACAATAAAACATTCACTTTACAAAAACCCGACATTTCACTAAAACAAGTGATTCGATGGCGCACTCACATCACCCCTTATTTCCTCAGACGATAAATAGATAGATAAATGGATATATAGAAACACCTCAATATATATAAAGGATGTCAAGATCTCTCAAAAGAATACACACTTATAACAAAACAAATACACACAAATTATTGTAATACTTCGCCATTATAATCAAACAATATTGAAACATCAGAACGGGTCCCTGAACATGTCTAATGTTACTTATAGAAACAATACATGGAGGGGGGACTTATACACCATCCCCAAACATCATAGAATTCCAAAAAGTTTCCATAAAAGTCACTTAGGATGATATTTCCCACACTGGTGGTTTCACATGAATACCTTCTTCGAAGAGACTGTGAAGGACCCATAGGCCCTCTTGGACACTATCCTTATACTCATCCACACTAACAACCCCATTCCACTTCCACCTTCGACAAATCAAGTAACATAAAAATCTAAGGTCTCCCTCTACCTTCTACGAGAACATTATATCTACAAGAATATCCAAAAAAACTAATAATGAAAATGGTGTAGACTCAACCTTAATAGATTGAGAAAAATATTTCTTATATATAACAACTGGAGGGCCATCCAATGTTGAAAAAATCTGGGTTTCACTTCATTCAAGCATTAATCCTTAATTGGGGCATACCTTATCCAATTAAAGAACCCAACTCCACAACCAATCGGGTCTATTGGTCAAGAAATACAACAAACCTGGTCTAGAAACGCAGGGGAACCACTATAAATGTGTCTCAAACAAATCTAAGAAGAGACCATTAACCATACCTTTATCCCAACTTACTGACCAAACACAAACCCAAACATGGATCAAACAATAGGGGTTCTTAGACTCAAAATATCCCACATCATCAACATTTTCAAAAACACATAATACATACCATCCCAAACTAGACATCAAGACATAATATTTTCCTTTAAAATCATCTCGTTGAAAATTAATTGTTCAATGGTTAGCATATCAACCAATAGTACCTCATGGATCTCACACATGTATGGTTTTTTGCAACACCAATCACCCTCCTCATATCCATCTCGACAATCTTCTAGTTGTTCAATTAACCATCCATCATCCCGTATAACCTCATTCATGTGGTCTGTCATATAAATACCGAAGGATAAAACAAAAATTCATTTCACATTTCAAAACCAAAAAAATCAACCAATACATAATTTTTCTAAAGACCTCTAACCATGATATCAAAATCCCAGTTTATAGCTTATAAAATATATCAGAAAGAGACAATCCTTCAAATGATAACTCAATTTATTTATATTCAACTCAATTTCAGAACATCTCATCCCATTAAATAACCATTCAATAGTTTATAAATCTTTATTTGGGACACATTTTCAAAACCATCTTTAAAATAATTTCCTAAATTCAAAAGAGGGGTAAACACACTATTTTCTATTACAAAACAATTCAGAAAATTCAGTTCCATAATATAAAAAATTAGACCATTACTTATTTATTAGAAAAACATTTCACAAAAACTCTATTATTCTTAAAAGTCATTTTATCATTAAAATAAAACTTTAATGATCTGAAAACTAAAGGATATAAGATAATGTGAGAGAAAACTAGTTTTGTTGGGTTACTTGGACATATGGTTGGTGACCATACACCAATCACTTCACCGTCACAGAGATTATTCAATAAAATTATACATGTCTACATATGGAATTCTAGACCCAGCGGGATCCTTGAGTCCATTAACCCAAACACTCTTTTTGTTTCCTAGAATCATCATAAAACCATGAAAACCAAAGGAATCATAAAAATCCCAACATCCCATAGAAAATATAATTTTTTCATGGGGTGTGTTGGCCATGCACAGTACCCAAAACTAGAATGTCAATTCCAAAAAATCCATGCTCCAAATTATCTTGAATCTTCCCAAGATAACATAACCCAAAGAGAGTGAACCTCCATCTAATACCATTTTGTCATGAACCGAATCTGGTCGCCATCAAAGCTGAAACCATACTCAGCCCGTGACAATGTATGAAGGGCTTTCTTAATCCCCAAAGGCTGGTAAAATTTCTCAGGAATCATAAAATGAAAATTTGGAACAATTTACCTGAGTTTGTAAACCTAAAACCACTAATGAATCCAAAAAAAATTTGAATTTTTCGAACAAATCCATCTTTACCATGTTTAAAAATTGAATTAATGAATTTTAATAAAATTTAAAATACCATTAAAAAATTAAAAAACAAAAAAGGACAGCCCAAGAAACTCCATATGGAAAGAAACTCCACCCTCAAGCCATCTCCACAACACCGTATCACGATGGACCGCTAAAAACCCGGACCATTGGCACAAAAGTTGTACGCAAACCTACGAATAAAATATCCAAGTTTACATTCACCCAATGGTGTAAGTATGGTGTGGTCCAAACACCAGTAGTATATCACCACTAATATATTACAGGTGATAAAAATTCAAAGATGAATATCTTGCATGTTTTCATTACATGAAATTCTAGTAACAATTTTTAAAAGATGTAACATTAAATAAAAATAGTTTTCAAGTGGGATCCTTTAAAGTATCAACACATTTAAATAAAACAACAGAGCTACTAAATTTTCCAGCCTAAAAAACCATATTCCAATGGTAAATATAAATCATCATCTGAGACCAAGCAATGTGAAATAACCCCTTTGAACTAGCTCGTTATGGGTAATAGGTGCCTCAGATCTCGGTGAAAGTACCCATCACAATATATGTTCTTGTTCACATGAGCCACTAGTAATGAGCATACCCATAACCTAGTGGTTCCCCAAAAACATCATCATCATGTTATTGTTAGTGTTTTCAGCTTCAAACATGCTATGTGAAACAGAGGCCAACCCTTCACAGGATCAATAGAATACTAGTACACGTCCACACACGTAGATACCCAAATATCCCTATAATGATAAAACAAGTTCAATAAGAAATGAAATATAATTTTCAGCTTAAAATACAAATTATATATAAAAAAATTTCTAAATACCCCACATTTATATCACACGAGTCACATAATTCACTTATCCATTCAAATGCATTTGGAAATCATACTCACACCAAAATAGCTCACACCACTTTTCAAATATCTTTTACTCTTCAAAATATCTTTTAAAAAATTTCTCTAAATACTTTCTATGTTAGTCCAAATCATATAACATCCCACACACATTTCACATAATACCCTTTTCACCTTCAAATTCATTTTATCATCAAAATCACAAAAAAACCCATAATCATTTTTCACACCCACATCACAATTTATTAAAAGACATCAGCAATTTAGAAAAAATTCTATAAATGTTTGACATCATAAACCACATTTTTACATTTCTAAAAACCCATATTAATTAAAAATTTTCACAAAAGCACTATATGTACATCACTTTCCCACATTAATTAACTAGATAAATCAGTTTCAATTTTTAAAAAACAAACCCAAGGTGCATAACCATGTATTGCACCCAAAACCCATTTCAAAACACTCTTTCAAGGTCAAAATCACACCAATACCACTCAAAATAAAGAATTTTAATCCATTGAAGTATTTATTAGACCACTCTCAAGTGTTATAAAATTACCTCAAATAATACCTCAATGATACACATGAAAAGAACAGATTTCCATAAATCATATTCAAGAAGTATAACAAGGTTTTATACATAAAACCCATTCAAAAACCCAATTTTTTGGTCCAATGACACTAAATCATGACCAAACCTGAATTGGAAGCCCCTTTTGACAACTAATAAATCACTTTCATATTTAATAAAACAAATATAAAAGATATCACATGATTTACATTTTAAAAACCCACAAAATCAAACATAAATGTAACTTTAATACTATATACATTACTAATGATTCCAAAAATAGTTTTAGCAACACGAAAAATGTATTAGAAACATGATAAATTAATCATCCAAGAATGAAAACTCAAATATAATTAATTACACATGGAATCACCTACTAAATGTTATGAAACTCTTAAATCATGGTGTGAAACATCAACCACACCATCGTCGCACCATAAAGAAGTGAAAAGATGCCTGAAACCTCAAAATTTCACAAAAAATGCTCATAGTTAAACCCTAGGTACGAACCCTTGATTATGGAAATTTTAGAACTCATAAAAGGGTGAAAAACCCCTAAGAAAATTGATGAAATAAAATATAGATGGACTTACTTTCATGATTTTTTATGTTTCCCCATCAAAAGCCTCATCGAAATTGAGTTCCAATGGTGAGAGAGAGAGATTGGAGGCTTTCTAGTGAGGTAGGGAGTGAAATTGGAATGAAATTAGTGGATTTGTGTTTATTCTGGAAGGGAAAATTGGAATTATAAAAATATTTTAATGACCTAGATGACATTTCACGTTTTGGCTGCACAGTTTAGTATACTATGCGGCCAAACCGTGTGGTCTATTCTGGCCACCCAAAAAGTGTTATTTTAACACCAATTTAAGGATGTTAAAGGGGGAACCTAAGGGAGAATGTTAGGCCATCAATAGGGGAAAAAATCCCAAGAGAAAACATCATTTGGTCCCCAAAACTCATCCAAATCAAGGGTAAAAACCAAATCAACATGTTACCGCACAAGTGGTGCCACTAAGAGTGTCACAAAACCAACTCCAAAAAAACACTACCTAATACCATACCTTTGAAAAAAGAGGAGACCATGTATAATACAATACTCCCAAGACTACGGTCATAGATCAATAACACAAGAGGAACCAATATTTGAATCCTTGAACTTCCAGAAACCAAGAGAATGCTATGAACTCAAAGATGATTTGAAACAAAGCATGGTTTTGAACATCTGAGTGTGACGTCATGATTTATATTTTATTTGTTATAAATTATTTTAATTGTTAATATCTCTCTTTCATGTGTATTTTATATAAACTCTCCTCATATTATTATAGGTTTTCAGGACTCAAATATCACACTTGGTTAATAATCACTCTTCCTTCACTATAATATTTTAGGATTGGCCTATTATATCATATTTTTATACAATGTTATAGCTTCAAAATTTTCTTATGTAAATAGTAATTCACAACAGTGTATTCCTCCTTGATGACTGAATGGATTGATGAAAATGTATTTTTTTATGTTTATGTTTATTTCCATTTAATATATTTGTATCAACTTACGAGTATATACATCTCATAAATGATCTCTTTGACCTTTTAGAAACTAATTCTCCTTATAAAAATTAATCAATTTTCTTCCATTTAACCATTTAAAATAATGTTCTTGTGATTATTTTTTCATGATTATGGATTTTAACAAGGTTATTTCAATATGTTCTAGAGAATTATACATACATTAAATATAATTTTTATTCATCTTCCACTCCATATTTTTTTATGAAAAAATTTATTTTGTTTTATTGGTTCTAATATTAATTAATCATTTTAAAATAAACTATATTGAAATTAGTTTCAATTATTATACTTAATTTTTCTTTTTTATGATGATTCTATTATTAAATGTTATTTCAAAAGATAGCCTTCATCAATTTATTAACCTTTTTATTTATTTAATTTATTAAATATGTTCATGTATATTTAATTTATATTAATATGTCATAATCCTTCAAAATGACTATATATCCCTTCAAAAAATTATTGAATTTAATTTTTATGTAAATATTTTAAATGGGTTTTTAAGAAATTGTTTTACTTTACCATCTACATTCCACCCAAGTGTTGTATTTTTAAAAATTATTTTTTGAACCCACTCAATATGTTATTATGCTACTATTTTTTTCTTTTAATTATATTTTTCACATCATATATTTTCATTGCTTCTTGTTATGTTATTATTTTCATTGATCACGTTTTTTTTTAAATTTATTAATTAATAGAGTTATTTTTTAATATTTGAATGTTTTATGGAACCCCCCATATATTTTTCAGTTGTTTATAATGTATGGAAGATTCAAATTTGGAAGTTTATGTACCCATTGGGTCACTTGGTTTCCTTATGACATGATTATGATCAATATTAATTTTAACATGTATGTATAGAAATTGATGGATATGGTGCAATATTGCCATAAAATGTGTATGTTTTGGTTCATGTCTACAAATGGTAAATGAGTGTATTTATAAAAATCCTAAATGTATATTTCATGATTTTTCTTATGCATATGAGGTATGATAGATGATTTATCTAAATCCAAGGAGGTACATGGGATGATTTATCCCAAGAAAATTTGTACACTGGAGGATTATTTTATACCAAATTAGGTTCATATATTTTCATTGATATAATTTTCACATGCTTATGGTTATAGAATATTTCCATGGTTTTCATCAAATTTTTTAAATTTTCTTGATTAATTTTATTTCCATGATATAAAATGATTTCATGTTTATAAATTACTTATAATTTTTTCCAAACATTTTGCTCATTATCCCATCTTATATGATAGTTGTGATCTGGTAGACCTAAGTCACATCAATAACAATTAATTAGTATTTTTATAAGATCTTATTTTTCTATAACATTTGTTATTATTATTATCATATAATATTTTTTTCCTATTATTATCTAATATAATTCTCCACATTTTCTCATCTATGTAAATGATCAATTACACTAAGATATATTTTTTCCCTTATTAATATTTGGATCTCTAATCATTATAATGATTCTAATAATTATTTTTAGGTGTTTCATATTTCATGTGAGGTATTTATAAATGGATCTATAGAGAAATTTTCATTACTGTAGTAATATAAAATATTTATTTACATACTCCCAATGAAAATAAACATATTTTTGCTTGGGTTCCTGGAATATTTGTGATATTTATTATATAAATATTATAATCAATGGATTATTTATATATGTTATCACATGTCACTATTATGTCCATTTTAACAATAACATCTTTTATAATGAAACAAGTCATACATTGACGAAAAGCATAATTATTTTCATATATAATTCATCATTATTTTCATATATCCTTTAAATTTTTGAAATTTTTTTTAAAATGTGATATTTGAATAAAGATCTATAATATAGACATATATGAAGGAGAAAATAAATACAAAACATGTTAGTACTTTTAAAAATCATGGGATCAAATAAGTGTGCCTTCCATTTACATAATAATCGTTGAGATTAAATAATAATTTAATTAAACCTATAATTGGATTTATTACCCATTAATTTTCATTAAAATCATTAAAATATATCATAATGGAATAATCATAAACATACATGTCTCCAGAAAAACATGAGAACCAAATTAAAACAATTTAGAAAAACACACATTTTACCCTTAGTGGAAATAATTATACCATTGTGAAAAAATCATTATCTTAACTAATGCAAATAAAATTCTATAAATAGTTGAAAGAAGGAATTAAATGATAAGTTGGATACTTGGGGTATAATTATCATATAATAACTATAATATATATTAAAAAACACCCCTACAAAATTAATAAACAACTCAGTTATTTCCAATGTATTTCTATAGGGAACATAAAAATTCCCCAATGAATTTAAAACCTATATCGAGAAACAATATTAACATAAAAAATTTTTAAGGACAATAAGAAACATAAAACACATATAATATATCATTTTAATAATAAAATTATATTAATTAATCCAATTAACGGATATAGATAATAACTATTTGGCCTTAGGTAAAATTAATGAAAAAACTCATTTTCACTATGACTAATGAAAAAAATTCCAAACATAATAAGAAATAGGATATTATTATAAAAAAAGAAAAATATAAGTTAAATCATCTAAATAATTAATTTCTATGATGGATAAAAATTATATCCATGAATTTTACATTCAACAAAAAACCCCTAATATATTGAAATATTTTTAAAAATCACTTTTTTGGAAAAAAATAAAATATACTTATTTTAAACCCTTGATAAAGAAATTAAAATATGATTCAAAATGAAATTAAAAATAAATTTTAAACTTTAATAAAAAACATGAATCATTTTATAGAACATGGATATAGAGTGAAAATAATACAAAAACATTAATAGATTTGGAATAAAGTGTTGATGAAAAATAGTTTACCCCAAGTATGAATTTTCATGCATATTATTTATTTTCTCGAATATTGTTTTTTAATTATTTATATTATTAAGAATATTTTTCAATTTTTAATTCTATTTATTATAATTTTTTTTTTATTACCATTGAATAATTATAACAATACCTGTCATTTTCACTCCATACTTTGTAATGATGTTTGGTTCGAAAGTCCTAAATCACTTAGGTATGGTGACTATTGTCAAATGAAGCATTATTATTTCATTTATAGAATCATAATATTTTAAAAATTAAAAATTATATATTTTTATTATAAATTTAAAACTATATTTTAATGGTAGTTACAAATATTTGACTATATTACTACTTGAAGATGGTAGTCTGTACTAACACATGAGTAACTTTTCATATTTTTTTGCAAAAAATAAAATAAAAAGAAGACAAGTATTATGTTTTCACTAAATAATTATAATTATATTATAAATAAAATTTTATTTTTTTTCATCCACATTTATATATATATAGTCAATGTGATTTAGTTACTAGAACAAAACTACATCTATTCTTAAGGTGGTAGTCTACATGTAATCAAGAGTGATGTTTTTATTTTACATTCAATAGTAATGAAATAATTTGTAATATATATACCACCATAGAAATAAATTTATCTCATTTATATCACATTGTTTTATATTTATGAATTATTATGACCATCCATCACAGTAGGGGATGTAAAATAAAAACATCATCTCATGAGGTGGTAGTCCACACTTATACATGTGTGATGTTTTTAATTTACATTAGGTTGATACCATAATGAAAAGGGTTATAAAATAAGCTTTATAACATTTAAAAATATTTGAAATCATTATTATATAATAATAAAATTGACATAAGATGTCACAAACCAAGATGGGTCTCTATCCAACAGGTTCCCAAACCAGTCCATCAAAATGATTTAAGGGATTTCCCTTCCCTAACGAGCTATAACATGTTCGGGGGTATCCGGAATAAAGGGTTGGGAATGATCTATTTGATATTAGAAACATAAAACAATAAAAATAAATAAATAAACTGAATCCAAATATTCAATCGAAACAACCCACAAAAAAATCAGAATCGAATTACATGGTTCTAAAACAAACCCAACGAGGAAGAAAACTAAAAATGATAATCATGTTTGATACAAATAACACCTCTTCAAATGGGATCATCTCCCTTAATCCATCTCTATAACACCTAACCATGGAAGAAAATTAGAAACTCAAACCACTGTCTCCAAAGACAATGAACTTACCAATGTTAAACATTAACAAGTCTACTTACACCCAAAGGTGTACGTAAGGTGTGAGACAAAGTCCAATAGGTTGAGAACAAACATGATTCCATAATATAAACTTTTTAATAAAAAATAAAACTCATTCATGATTTCATAACACTAAAATTCTAGTAACTATTTGTAAGGGATTCAACATTAAATAAAAACTGCCTTCAAGAGGGAAACATTAAACAATGATTAATTTTAAAGAAAAAACACTTGATACTAAAATTACCAATTGAACACAATTTCTTCCAACATAATGGACATCATAACTAATGAGTAGTAGTCATGGGAAACACACCAAATAACTGGATAACTGTGGGGCCCTAGGTACCTAGTATATTGGTGAAATATGTCTCAGAACCACAAGGAATTATGTTCTCATGCAAAAGACAATTGGAGGGAACACCCAAATAGACAAGTCGTCTCTAACGAATCATCAATATTTAGTTATTGATTTCATCATCAATGCCACTATGTGAAATCCAGACATAGCCACTATTGAATCAATAGCATATTTTACCTAGTCTGCCCACCTAGTTACCTGAGCATCCCTTTTTGTTCTCAACCAAATTCCAAATTTTATAAAATAACATTTTCACATAAAACTCCATTTCTTAATCATGCACATAATAATTAGTACCCAAACATGTTTCACAATTACAATGTAGTATAATAAACCCTTTAGAAAATTTGTTAAACAATTTTGAGAGGGATTACATGGATTTACACAAAAATTCCATTCAAAATTCACAATTTAAAGACAAAATCCAACCAATACCATAAAAAACAAAACATTCAGCTATAATACCATTTTAAAAATAAATTGAAAAAATTTATAAAATGGCTTCAAATAACACAACATGGGATAAAAATAAATTCCACTCAATTACATGTAAAAATGCAATATTAAAATTAAAGGCTTAATCAATGCTACAAAAAATTGTTTTTTCACAACACTTAATATGCATGTAACATGATAAATATTTTAAAAAATCATCAAATAATGTTTACCCATAGATCAACCAACCATAGATGTAAAAACCCCAACAATTGTAGTGATACATCATCTGCACCACAACTGCAACCAAAGCAAGTGAAAATGAGCCCCAATCAAGAATATTGAACCAAGAAACTCAATATTAGACCCTAGGGACGAAACCATAGGTGTTGGAAATTTATAACCATAAGAAAAATGTAATATACCATAAATAATAGGAGAAAAGATGGTGGCAATCTACATTCATGATGATCCTTAAAGAATCTCCCACTAAGACCACTTAAAAATATGTGTACCAAGGTGTCTTGAGGGAATATATGGATGAAAGGGTCGATTAGAGAAGTAGAGGGGTGAATTAGGTTTAATTCAAGAAGATAAAAATTTTAATAACAATATTTTCAGACCTAGACATGGCACATGTTTTCAACAAAATTTAGTAAACTGTGCGGCTAAATGTAGGTTTGGTTTTGTCCATCCAAAAACCTCCCTTTCTCATCAGAATTCAAGGGGGGCCTAGTGGAATAGATAAGTCAAAAATAAATGTGTAAATACCTGATAAGAAGGTCACATATGTACAAATTCTCCCCACCATGAATACATTACGCCCCGGAAGGTTATCCATGAGCTTGATTGAAAAAACATGAACTTATACTCTTTCTAAAACAATGAATTCCACTCCGAAATCTTCTGAAAATAAATACCATGATATATAAAGACACTAAACAATGTAATATTCTCTCATAGAAGCAATTTATCTTGGGAATCCACTATTAGCACGTGTCTTTCAAATACTAATAAATGGTTCCCTATCACATACTCTTCCTAACTCATGATATGAGACTAATCCAGATTATAAATCTCTAATTGGGAGACATAGAATACATCATGAATTAATGAAATATACGAAGAAAAGATAACATTTATGATGCCTTTCCAATCCGATTAGTTATCTCAAAAGGTCTAACATACCTAAGTGTCAACTTTCCATACATTCCCAAATGATTGTGGAACAAATAATGTGCCAAATTCAAGAATAACCAATCATCTATAGATAAACCAAGATCTTGATGCATTTTGGAAAAATAATATTTGATGTGTATTTGGGATATTAATAATCACCAACTGATCAAATTTATCTTCTTAGATGTATTTTGTAAAAGGCTTAGCCCTAGAATTGAAGTCTCACCCACATCATCTCATCATAGAAGGGAATGAAAAATCTGACCATAGGGAACGATAAAAGGAGACATTGAAATTGATAATTTATATGTTATGTTATATGAAAATTAAACCAACCCCAAATGTCTATCAAAATCACCTCTGAAATCCAAAACACATTCACGAAGCATGACTTCTAGAATCTGATTTACCTGCTCTATCTGACCATCCATTTTAGGATGGAATAACAATATCATCACAATCTTTGAACCCATATCCTTGTGAAGGTCATCCCCAAACCCAGAGATTAAATCAGGGTCTCTATCTATTAAAACTACGGACAAAACACCATGAATCTTTAACACCTATTGAATATACAACCGGCCCAACTCAATGACTTTAGTTATATCTCATATCATAATAAAGTTGTATGTATTGGTAATATGATCAATAACTACCCAAATGGAATTATTAACCTATGATTTATGAGGAAATCCAATAACAAAATCCACAGAGAACTCATCCCAATTCAAGGAAGGAATAGAAAATGGCGAAAGAAAACCAGAGGGCCTTTGGTTCACTTCTTTTACCATCTTACATGTGTAGCACCTCGATGTTAAATCATGTACATCATGTATCGTACATGGACACCAAAACTATATATGAAAATCATAATATATATCAGCATTCCTAGGGTGAATGAACCACTAAGATTGGTGGATATCTAATATCACTACCTTACTTAGAGAAAACAACACCACTGAATGGCCCTTGAAGCACAAGATCCCTTAGGCAGATAAACACTAATCAGTATTTGTCTCCCCACCTAAAAAAACAGCATATACGGTAGAAAAAACTCATCAGTAGACTGCTCTCACTGAATCATATCCAAAAAATAATGATTCTACTAAACACTTTCCAATAATGCACCTCCATTAGGCTCTTGGGTCTGTACATGCATATGAGTAAAGAGTCCCATTAGAGTCCACTAATCATTAGACTTCCTAAAATCATACACTGTCACTTTTCTACTCAAAGTATCAACCATAACAATACCCATAACTGGGGTATAGGTAATCTCATCGATGGCCTATTATAAAATCTCAATCCAATGGTGTAGCCGTAGTTTAAGAATCTTATGTGAGAAGTTATAGGCTATGCACTTAGGAAGATAAATCTTAAAAGCATGAATCAACACTTCTAAATCCATGTCATGGGTTGGGTATTTCATTTTATGACTTCTAATTCGGTGAGAGCCACATGCCACCATGCAATCACCCTTCATAATCAAACAATCAAGACCCATACATGAAGAATCACAATAAACTACCTAGGCCGCTCTAGATTTAGGAATGATCAACTTCGTGTATTTTGTAAACTGCCAATTTAAACCCTTGAAGGATGCCTGAAATTACGGGCCCCATTCAAACTTTACCCCTTTTAGGGTGAGTGTGGTTATGGGTGAGGAAAGCCGAGTAATTCATGAAAAAACCACATGTAGCAACCTGCTTGGTTAGGGAAACTCTTGATCCTGAACACATTCTTTGTCTTCTCTGATGAAATAACAACACTGATCTTTTTAGGGTCCACTAAAACCCCCTATTTTGAAAATAAATGACCTATAAACATCCATTCCCTGATCAAAAAAATTGAACTTGAAAAACTTTTCATAATGTTAATTATCCCGTAGAGTGACCAAAACGATATGTAAATGATGCATATTCACCTCCTCATATCATGAATAAAAAATCATGTTTTCCATGAATAAAACAATGAACGATTCATGATATTGGTGGAACACCCTATTCATGAGCACCATAAAAACAATTGGATAATTTGTTAATCTGAAAGGAATGAATGAGTACTCGAAGTGGTTTTACCTACTTCAGAATTCTTTTTTTGGATACTCACATATCTCACCATATCATGGTTGTAAAAAAACACAAATTTATTTTATTAACTGACTATTCTCCCTTGAAATGATAAAAAAAGACATCAATTTGGGGAAAAGGTTCCATGTTTTTCTTGGTAACATTATTCAGCTTATAGTAATTGATGGAAAACCAAAGGGAACCTTGGTCCTTATTTTAATAAAGAATAGAAGAATACTAGATAGAGATGCTCGAGTAATTTAATCCTTTGGATTCCAAGCTGTCTAGAAATATCATTAATTCCACAAACTCAATGGGGGCCACGCGATACAAGGGAAGAGATATAAACTATGTTTCTGGTGCCAAATTAATTGAGAACTCCACATCCCGCTATGCGGGAATGCCTAAAAATTATCCTGAAAGTCCTATTGTAACTCATCCACAACCTGAGGTAATCCATCCTCTAGAGAACTACCATCATCCTCCATTTCCTGTGACAATAAAAAATTTTATGAAAAATATGGGATTATTGGTCCCACAAGACCCAAACAAGGATCCCATTCCCCAAGAAAAACACGAGGACTCCCATCAGGTTCCATGAAACTCATCCACCACTTATAGAAATCGATATCAAATTGAAAGTTAAAAAAAATCCAGGCTAAATATTACATAAAAAATACCCATATCAAATACTAGAATATCCCATTCCTTATCAACTCCTAACATAAAATGCTCACATTATGGGAACCCATGAGTTTCTGCTTATTTTTACCCAACATGGCATCACTAACTCCATCAAAAATGAAAACATCTCGATTGGAAAATTTAATAGATTCAAAATATGGACAGAGATAAAAAAGAAGCACCAATATAAAAGAAAAAAAAACAAATATATAATATGAATTCAAAATGGAACCTTGAATAGTCAAAGGCCCTGCATATGATCCCAATGGTTCTTAATCCACTACATGATGATTTTTGGTCTCTTCCTAAGAATGAATGATCTCATATTTTTATTCCATGAACTGGAACTCCCCCTAAGATGGACTGTTCCATCCACCATGACCACCAAACAGATATCCCACCATATAGGGTGACTCTAACTAAACTGACACCCCCTGTAATCCACAGATTTATCCCCTCATAAGAGTGGATGTGTCACCTATCAAAATCACTACATGTTCCCCATAACTCCACATTGATAACATGTACTTGGAGAATTTGTACATGTATTTCGGGTGTTCCCTACCCAACCACAGTAGTGTAACACAATAGACCTTTCATCAAATGACACAAACGAAAAATTTATGAGAGGATGACCTAAACTATCGCCTACCATATTCACCTGATCATCTCTCTTATTTTTCTTCTCATATTAACCACCACTTACTATCACTGGTATTGCCACAATGAAACCAAACCTCACCTTGTTATCAATTTCTACCATAAAATCGAGATCAACCACCTATGTGTAGGTTTTCAACTAAAACATGTTGAATTAAGAATATATCATTTTCCATCATCCCTTTTCAAACCTCTGAGCCTTTATCTTCTGATTAGAGACTATATCAGGGGAATATTGAAGTAGGGCAACAAAGAAGTTTTTATACTCTTTCACTGACTTTTCACCTAGATTGTGGTCCATAAAATCCCATGTTCTATTATAGGTGATGAACTCTAGACAATACTTGTCATTGATGATAGACTTGATGTACTTCTAGCTCATTTTCTATTGCTTCACAATTCGAAGCACTGATTCCCACCACATATGACTAGCACTATCTACCAGAAATGAAGAACATTTCACCATGACCCATTAGTTGTGTCAAGGAATTTGAACATGTGCTCTATCTTCTCAAGACACTCCTCAGCTTCATGAGGATCAATGTCACCTAAAAAAGTTGTACGATTTTCTTAAGAAACTCTTTGTCTTTGTGCTTCCATGGACTATGTCCATCTTCTATAAATGAAACAAGATAAGTATCCAATATCTTCCCTATAGTCTAGATATCCTAGACTATATCATTTACCAACCTCCAATTATGTGGTGTTGGAGAACACTCTTTGGATTCCTCTCATCGGTGTATGTGAGATTTTTGATGAGGCATGTTGCAACAAAAATAAATAAACATAAGTATAATAATTAGTACAGGAGTTCTAAATCATTTTAACAACAACATAAAATATATCTGAATCAAAATCATCACAACAATGAAATAAATTATAACTTTACCCCCCAACCACTGTCTACATGTAGTTTACAATCTGCACATCCAACCTATAAGATTAGTCAAACATAAAAATCAACTTCCCTAGAGACTCGAGGTTTGTTATTAACGGTGCTATAAAAGAACCCTACTCACAACCAGAACTCTATTCCCGGATAGTCCTAGTTCATGTATAACTAGACTCATCCCAAATAATATTACCCAAAGAGCATAGCTGGTTCTGATACCATTTGTGCACAAACCAAGCCATGTATCCATCCATTCAACTCCCGACCCGATCCATGGAATGTTCCGAAGGGTGTTACCTAACCCCATGCACTGGAAAAAGTGATCGAGTATCATAAATTAATGACTGGGAATGATTTTCCTAAGTTTAGAATCATAAAAAAATTAATAAATAAACTGAATCTAAAACATAAAAAATCACACCATAATCATAATTTAGTATTGAATGAAGTTGTTCAAGAAAAAAATTCCAAGAGGGAGAAAACTAAAAAGGAAAATCATGTCTTACTCAATTACCACCACAGGATAAGTGAACATCTCCCCGATGCCATATCCACAACACTGTGCCATGGATTAAAGCTAGAAACCTAAAACACCATATCCAAAGACCTAGCAATTACTAGAGTAAAATATTACCAGGTCTACTTAAACCAAGAGGAGTAAGTTGGTGTGAACCTATTAACAATAGGATTACATGAAATAAAATCAATGATATAAGCATAATATAAAAAGATAAAAAAACATACATTTTTTCATAAGAGGGAAATTTGTGTAACAATTTTTAAGTGATGAAACTTTAAATGAAAAACAATTTCTAGAGGGAAACATTAATGAATAAAAATTTCTAAAGAAATTTCTTTTCTTAAATTACCAACAAAACAATCCATATTCTGATTCGAAGTACAACATAAAAATTTAGAACTAGTCATGGGAAACACATCTAATCACTATCTACCTGTGGGGATGTAGATAAATCATATCTCGGTGAAATATTTCTCAGAACCACAACCAATTTCATTTTCATGTATGATAAACTAAAAGTAGACAACCCAATGGCCTAGTGGACTCTAAACAATCATCATTATTTAGTTTTTTGTCATCATCAATTCTTCAATGTGAAACTGATCCATAACACATCTAAATCAATAGCATACTTGTCATAGTATTCCAACTTAGTTACATGAGATTCACTTTTTGGTCTCAACCATGTTCCTAATGTTACAAAATACCATTTTAACATTAAAACTACCTTTCTAAATCATACACACACCAAATACCACTCAACCATGTTTCTCATCCCTATTGTAGTTTAATAAACCATTTAAAAATTTTATAATTTTTTTTGAGAGGGATTACAAGCCTTTTCACACAAACTCCATTAAAATATAATTTTTTAACGACAAACACCCACCAGTACCTTACCAAAACCGAATTGTAATTTCTAAATCCATTTAATAAATCAATTTAAAAAATTTATAAATTGTACTCAACAAACATAACATGGTTTACTCATGAAAACAACTCGATTAAATGTATAAATGAATCTTTAAAATTAATGTCATTATAAATGATATAAAAAATGTGTTTCTCACCACACATAATAGGTATGAAACATTCCAATTATTTTAGGAAAGAAAATAAAATTCATTGAAGAATGCTTACACATGGAACCACCTACCTTGGATGTTAAAAACCCCAAAAATTGGAGATAAACTTCAACCACAAAACAAGTGAGTGAAATTGAGCACTAATCATGATTATTTAACATAGAAACTCAATGTTAAACCCATTGGATGAAACCCTAGCTACTGGAAATTTATATCCTCCAGAAATAGGGATGTAACCCTAAAGCGAAGGAAGAAGGGAGTGGTAAATACCTTCACATTATGATCCTTAATGTTTCACCCACTAAAACTACTTCAAAAATAGGATCCAAGGGTTCTTGAGGGATATTTGATTCCATATATGGTAGAAAGGGTCGAGCAGAGAAGGACACATATGCATTAGTTTTAATTGAATAAGGATACAATAGCTCATAATAATTTTTAGGCCCAATATCATGAAGACTATTTTTTCAAATGGTTTAATAAACCATGCAGCTAACCGTGTGCCAGATTCTGTCCCCCCCCAACCTCCATATCCCTCCAAAATTCAATGTAAAATCTATGGAGAAATTATAGGCAAAAAATAAAAGCTAAAATACTAGAAAAGAAGTTTCTAGATATGGATTATGAGGTACCAAAAATGTAAACAGATATATAAAAATAAAATAGTTAGTAAATAAGTATACCACCTCTTCTAAGAACCTACATAGGGTTATACATTTATCTTTCCTTGGATGATGTTATGATCAAACAATGACCACTAAATCCAATTCATGGATATTGTTAAGTTATTTTCCTAGATAATTTCCATATAATATTCTTTTTATTTATTTAAAATAGAGGGGAGTTGGTGTCATAGTATATGTAAGAGAGATGCCACCATTTAATTTTATTAAAAGAGTAGAATATATTAATGCCTTAATTAGTAATAATGGAACCAAATTTAGTAAGTTTTTCATAGAATATATTTTCTGGTCGATATATTACAATACAATACAATTTGGTCAATTTTTTGTAATTTTTGTCATTAAAATTTTATTTTAAACCCTTTTAATATATTTTCACTCTTACCATGTGAACAACATTTTTTCATCAAAAGTTACAATTTACAGTGGAAACAAATGAGGTTGATCTATTTAAAATATATGAAAAAGATGATTAAAATATGAAATCAATTTTTAAAAATAAATTCTCAAAATAGAGTATTATTTAAAATTACATTCAGAATACCTAACATGATAAAAATGATTTTCTAAATAAACACTTTTATGTATAAATATTTTTTCATAGAAACAATTCATTATAATATTGATTCCAATGGAATTGATTGTTTTTTCTTTTATAAAAATAAATTTATTAAAATTTAGAATAAATACGTAGTAGAATATGAATTAATATTTTCATGAACAAAAAATTTTTTTTATTAAAATTATGTACTTTATATCAATCACCAAACAAATAAAATTTTTACGAAAAAACTCAAAAGCTCATTGTAATATAATTTTAAATATTTAATATAAAAATTATAATATTTTTAATAAAATTCAAATTATATAATTTAAAAATTTGTTTTTTGAACAATGAATTATAATACATGTATTTGAATTTAATTCAAATAATGTTGTTTTTCGTTAAATGAAGACATTAAATATTAAATTTATAACAAATTTGGATCTATGAAATATAATTCATGAATAATAATATGGAATAAAATTCCTCTATTTTGAATATAATCTATTTGTAACACATTAATTTAATGAATATAATTTTTTTCATTGGTTTTTATTTCTATCATGATCACTCAATATAAATTGACAAGATAGATATTTATACATTCTCATTTCCACCAAAATAGATATTTTTATAGTGTAATGTATATATTTTATTGGTGGTTGTTGGATTTTTTGGGTAGTTTTTTTAGGTTATTATAAGTTGTGTGGATATCAGATTTATTTAATTAAGAAGTTGGTGGGTTCTATTTTTTCATTTCTTGTTTTTATTTTTTGATTTATCATAACTCAATGAGGTTATGTATGCATTCGAAATTTTTCATGGTGGATACTATAATGTTTGGAGTTATTTTGAAACAAATGTTCATGGATTACAATTATGTGATTAGTTTTCTAAAATCAGTAATCATGCTTCATTATTATAATCATCCCCTTTTTTATAAATTTCCGTGATTTTTATGATATTTTGGGATATGCTTGTTAAGATTTTGAGGGTTTTTTGATGAAGGATCAAAGGAAGCTTCATTCATTTGATTATTATTGTAGAGGAGGTTTCTTTTATTATCATTGGCATGCTTATCAGGGAAGGGTAGAGATGATAAGGATTATACATGTTTCATTTTTAATATCAATTCTTATTGAATTAATTTCTGTAGTTCATACACACTTAAATTGTGGGTGTTTAAAGTGATTATGAATATTTAATTTCAATACTAGTATATTAATAGAATGTGTTTATTTGTATTTATAGTGAATTTTTTTACACATTCGACAAGTGATGTTGCATTTGTCTGAATAAACATATGTTTTAAATTAAATGGAGTCTGGAAGAGGTTTCTAATTCATAAATTGGGTATTGTGGATAGGTGTGGATAAAAACGGATAAAGTTTTGAGGTTATAGTTTTTGGAGGTGGGTTACATAAGGTTTTTGTTAATCGGGTGGTTCTAGGATCTTTGTTCCTCATATTTATGAGTAGATCCTCTGAATTTTGAATTTGAATATATTATTGGATCATTGTATATCTTTTCAATTTTATTTTTTTTTATGATCCTTATAGTGCCCATGAAATTTATTTTGAAATATTCTAAAAAGAACATTATAATTTTTTAAACGAACAACATATCTTATTTCTCTAGTGAATATATCTATTCAAAATCATTTATATGATATTAATTAAAAAAATTAAGAAGAAATAAGAATAATTCAACCTACAAGTGTATTTAATGGTTGGGTTAATTTCAAAATTCTTGACAAATATTCCCATCATGTCATTATGCTTCTGAACCATTTGTTAAACTCTACAATTGAAAAATAATTATATATCTCATTGACCATTGGCTATTAATATAAATAATCAGGTACATCAAGTATAATTGATACGGAATATTCATTATACACATATGAAACTCTATATGGATCTAAATATTTCATAAAAAATTTATAACAATGATAATTATTATTACTAGTTTTAACTCATTTTCCATTCAGGATGAAAAATTTATCCCAAAAAAATTTAATATCACTAAATCAGAAATCTAATTATAAAAAAAATGATATTATTATTAAACATTGATACCTAAAATTTGGATAAGTCATCCAAGAATCATTTTAATACATAATATATATCTATACATCTATATTAAAATATGTTATTGTGAGATTATTCATAATTTATATTATCCCAGAAAAAATTATGGTGTGGTTAAGGAAAAAATGTATGGGTTTGAATTTATTATATATTTTTATCTTGTAATAAATTAACATATCCATTTTTCCCACCTACAGTTTGATGATCAATAGTAAAAATATGATTATTTAAATATTCTATAGGAAAAAAATTATCACAATAAAATATCATTCCTATAAATATCAATATTAATAACCTAACAATATTCACTAATATAACTATAATTAACATCATGATCTATATAATTATATATTTTCTCTATTTAATTTTGGTTTTCACCCATAAAATATTTCCCCACCACAATTGGAATATCCATCAAATTATTGAAATTGTTTCTTCCAGTTAGAATTATTATATTCAAATGTACATTAAACTTATATAATATAGTACTCAAAACACTCACAATTTTTTTTACTAATAATGAGGTTTATTGGAATATTCATCCTTCAAGAGAGATAATTTATGTTGAATAAAATAATTAAAACCATACAAAAAATTACAATTTATCATTTTATTCAAAAAAAATTGAATCACCTTTATAACATTTCAAGATAAATATATATATTTTTGTTCAATATATATATATATAGTATGTATATATCATGAAAATTTAAATTAAAAAATTCCCCATCAAATTAAAAACTATAGTATGGATAAAAGTATTTTAAAAATTATTCTATTTTAATAATTATTTCAATGAAAACATCTAAATGACAATTCTCCTTGACAAAAATAATATTACATCTAAAGCCTTAGTATAACCATTATTAACTAAATTCCTATTATAAAATTTCCAACCATTATATGAAATATTTAAATCAGTAAACATATCTATGGTTTATTTCTTTTATCCATTAATTATAAACTTAAAGATGGTGTCTCTTCTTCCCAATGGAGAAGATACATCTATATAAATCACTGATACATATTTCACATAACAAAAATTATCTTTTTTTTAATAATAAAATATCAAAATTATTAAAAATAAAAAATATATGTATAAAATATCTATGTGATTATTAAATGTGAAATAAAATTTCATATCATCTTTTATACTACACTTTAAATGATCTGAATTTTCTATATTTGAGAAATAAAACTAAGGTAAATATTTAATAATCGTGTACTTTCTAAAAATATTTGGATGGTTTGATTGATTAATGGTTCAATAGATTTTTATTTTTGTGTATTAGAGATAAAGGGATTAGGTTTCAATGGATTTAATTTAATGGATATAAATTATATTATATCGAACCATATAATGAAATAAAAATAAAATACATGAATTTGAATGGTTAAATTGAACATAATTTAATTAATTTAAAAACCCATTATCCCCAAATATATAAAATAATCAAAAATAAAACACATGTTTTAAATACAATAAAAATAATAAAAACTTTGAAATGATAAATATTAATATATATTAGGTTTTAAAAAATAATTTACATATTTCTTTTTATTTAATTATATATGTTTATTTAACATGGTTTAAGAAATATGAATTATTCAAGTATTTAAAGAATATTATATATGAATTTTCATAGGATAGGTAAAATTAAAATAAATTATGTGGAAGATAAAAATAAACATAAAACCACTAAAATAATTTAAAACATTAATAAAACAAATAATAGAGGTTAAAAACAAACCAAAAACTCAATAAAAAATAAAACTATATAATATTTTATGAATTTTGGTTGTTTAAAATGGTTTTGATAATGGAATTTTTTATGTTTTTTTATTTGTTATGAATATGTTATGTTTCTTGGGTATTGATTACGTATACAGGTGGTTCAATGATAAACCTAGGTTAGGTGAGCCCGAGATAGCTCTCCAATGCATTGGGTAATGCGATGGAGGTAAACATGAAAGTTCCTCCATAGAGATTTAAGCAATATATTGTGATGGGTATTCCAAATGTAACTCCCTACATAGATAAGATTGCTACAATGTATGTATGATATGTATGCCACAAGTTACATATATGATTTATGTTTTCAATTTTATTCATAAATCTTTTTATTTCATGAGGTATGTTAAATAGATTATGTTATGTATGTAATGAGGATATAATGTTTTAATTCTTTATTTTATAACCCTTACTGGTCCTTTTATTCTCATCACATGTTTTGAAATGTTTTTCATAGGACATAATGATTAATAGGGTCAAGTATGGGATCAAAGAAAAGTCATGTTGTCTAAAACATGGAACTAGACATGACACTTTTTTTTTCAAGAGTGTTTATTTTGTGAAAAAATTTTAACTGAGTAGAAGTGTCTACTTTTAATCTATTAAGATGTAAAAATTATGTCCTAAATCTCTAGAAATATAAACCTGAATATATCTTCAATGTGAAATATTCTTTTAATTAAATATTATGTGATTTTTTAAGGCAGGGTCCTTACAGTTGCTATCAGAGGTGGATTTAGATAATTTTAAGAGATAGGGTATTGTTAAATTAATATCTATAAATTAATTTATGTTATCATTGAAATGATATATCATTTACAGATTACCATGTTGCTTTTCCTAAGGTATTTTTTTGTTCAGAATGGTTTTCCACATAGGAAACATGGTAGCTATGTTGGGATGACATAAGGAGGAAGACAACCATCCAAATTAGCAACCTGAGATGGTCAAAATTAGAACTGAATAGTTTGTTGCAGTGATGGAATAATTGACTAAGGATATAAATAGTAGTGGTATCATTTCATGAGATCGGCTATATCAACCATAGAGGAACATGTTAGTAGTATATCATTTCATGAGGCAACATCCCTCATCATTCAAAGGATCATCTGACCCTGTGTTAGAAGATGGTTGGATTAAAGCAGTGGAATTTTTTTTGATGTCATAGGGTGTTCAAAACACCAAAAGTTTAGTCTTTATTTTTATCGATTTGAAGGTGAAGCTGATCAGTGGTGATTGATGGTGAAAAATATCATGGATAGTGAGGAGATTGATGATCATGATTGGGATGAATTCAAAGGTATGTTCGTTGAGAAATATTTTCCTAATGTGGATCAACTTAGGATGGAAAACAAATTCCTAGAATTGTGGTAGGAGGACGGAACAGTGGCTACTTATGAAGAAAAACTCACTCCACTCGCAAGGTATGCTACGAATTTCATACAACATATTGAAATTAAAATCAATAATTTTTACTCAAGGTTAAAGCCAAAGAATAGAAGGTATTTAGCTTCTCGTGAGTACAAAAGTTATGAAAATCATGTTCGTTGTGTGGAGATGGTGGTAATGGAGTTTCCCGAAGATCAGGTGTTCTTTGAAAAACAACAAAATAAGAGGCTGAGGTGGAAAACGAAATAGAATAATTCTTCAAAAAATTCTGATGGTAAGAAACATAAGTTTATAGTTTGTGAAAATTGTGGTAAAAAACATGATGGGGAATGTGTATTGAATTTTGGTAAGTGATACTGATGTGGTAAAATGAGTCATAAGGCATGTAATTGTACTGAAAATCATCAAGGTAGAAGTAAGAAAAAAATTTGATTAACAATCAAAAAAATGTTTCAAGTGAAATGAGAAAAGTCATTATGAATATGAGTGTCCAACTAAAAAATCAACATAGGGAAAGAAGCCAGACTACAATAGAAATTGGTTGTGAAAACCTTTGCAACTACTTCATCAGATGCTAGGCCATCGCATGAACTAGTATCAGGTACATTGTTTGTTTTTTCAGATTATTCAAATGTATTATTTGATTTAGGATCTACACATTCGTTCATTTTTTAGAAATTTTCTAGTTAATTGGGAATTCTATCACATTATATGAATACAGAACTAATCATAAAAACACTTAGAATAAATGTTGGGAAAAAAAGAAATTATAATAACCTTATGTCCTTGTGTGCTGGAAGAATCTACCTACAAATATTATTGTTTCGCCTCTAGTATAGATTGATGTTATTTTGGGAATGGATTAGATTTCTATTTTTCATGGTATGATTTACTGTAGATCTAAATATGTTTCTTTTCAGAAAGATTTTTAGTTTGTGTACAAGAATTAACCCTTACTTTTTATAACATATCAGGAAGCTGAGAAACTAGTAAAAGGTAGAAATGAAGGTTACATGGAAGATATTGTTGAAAATAAAGAATTTTTTTAGATTAATGATATTCTAGTGGAAAATGAGTCCCATGATGTTTTTCCTGATTAGTTTCTTGGTATTATACCAGATAAAGAAGTTGAATTTACTCTTGACTTAGTGCCTGATGCTAAACCAATTTCAAAAACCCCTTATGGAATGGCTGAAATTGAACTTTTATTTTTAAAGAAGAAATTTCATGTTTTATTAGATAAAGGTTTAATTTGACCTAGGAAATCACCACGAGGTTCTCCAATCATATTTGTTAAAAAAATATAGTTCAATGAGACTTTTCATTGATTATACAGCATTTAATAACATCAGTGTTAAGAACAAGTATCCTTTGTCTCATATCAATGTTTTTTTATTAGATCCCAGGAGCTCAGTATTTTTCAAAGATTTATCTGAGGTTAGGGTACCATCAATTTAATGTAAAGGAAGCAGACATTCTGAAGATAGCATTTCATAATAGATATGGCCATTATAAATTTGGGGTTATGCCTTTTGGGTTAACGAATGCACCTATTGTATTCATGGATCTTATGAATATAATTTTCAGTGAGTTCTTGGAGAATTTTCTGGTTGTGTTCATTGATGATATTTTTTTTTCTAAAATTAAAGACGAGCATGAAAGTCATTTAAGGGTTGTCTTGAAAACCATAAAAAAATTAAAATGTATTGGAAATTAAGAAAGTGTGAATTTTGGTTACAAAAAATTTCATTCCTAGGTTACATTATATCGAAAAATGGCATAACTTTTGTTCCTGCTAAAAGAAAAGTTGATGAAGAATGGCCAAGACCCACTAATATAACTGAGAATCGTAGTTTTCTTGGATTGGTAGGTTATTTCTGAAGGTTTATTTAAAAAAAATCGACGTTATCTAGTCCAATGACTAAGTTAACTCATAAAGGTGTTATGTTCATCTAGACAAAAGAATGTGATGATTGTTTTCAAAAATTGAAAAGAAGATTGGTGAATTCTCCTGTTTTGGCACTACCTTCCATAAATGGGTAGTTTTTTATCTATAGTGATGCTTCGTTTAAAGAACATGGTTTTGTATTAATGAAGAATGATCAGGTAATTGTTAATTCTTTACATCAGTTGAAACCTCATGAGTTAAACTACCCTACACATTATTTGGAATTAGCTTCCCTTTTTTTGCTTAAAAAATTATGAGGAATCAATTTTATGGAGTGAAATGTGAAAAATATAATGACCACAGAAGTTTGAAGAATATATTTACTCAAAAATAATTGATCATGAGATATAGGAGATGGTTGGAATTAATCAAGGATTATGATTTCACGATCCATTACCATCCAAGAAAGGAAAATAATGTGGTCGATGCTTTGAGTAGAAAATGTAATTATTCATTAACCATGCTACGATTAAAAAGAGATACTTTTTTTTTTATTTGATGAACTTTGGCATAGAAGTTGTTGGTGTGGGAAATTCTCTTGTTTTGTTTCAGATGTTAGTGGAATCATCACTGTCAGACAGAATTAAGGGAGTGAAGAAATAATACAATGAGTTACAGAAAAAGGTAGAATTGGTTCAGAAGGGTATGTTGCGTGATTTTAACATTGATAATGATTGTGTTTTAAGGTTTGGAAAAATATTATGCATGACATATGATTAATTGTTAAAGAATGTGTTGTTATGTTTAGCTCATATTTCATTGTTTTCATTTCATCTTCATGGTACTAAGATGTACATAGATCTTCGAAAGTATTACTGGTATGATGAATTGAAAAAAGATATTGCTTATTTTATTGTGATGTATTTGAATTGTTAGCAGGTTAAAGCATAGTGGCAATTAACGAAAGGGATGCTTCTGTCTTTATCGGTGCGAGAGTGGAAATGAGGAAATATATTCTTGGACATCATTTTGGGATTACCAAATACATCTATTGGTAACAATGAAAACATGGTTTTTGTTGATCGATTGACTAAATCTACTCATTTTCTTTCTATTCAATATACTTTTCTCTAGATCAAATTTCTCAGTTGTTTGGTAAAGAGATATTCAGGTTCCATGTTGTTCCCCTCTCCATTGTATCTGATCATGATCCTAGGTTTACTTCTATCTTTTGGAAAGGCCTTCAGAAGTCATTGGATACTAAATTAAATTTTAGTACAACTTTTTATCCTCAATCATATGGGCAGTCAAAACGAACCATTCAGACCTTGGAGTAAATGCTACAATCTTCTTCACTGCATTACTAGGGAAGTTGGGACCAACATATTTTTTTAGTTGAATATTCATATAATAATAGTTTTCATTCAAGTATACAGATGGATCGATTTGAGGCATTATATGGAATATGTTGTCGAATTCCATCTTTTTGGGATGATGTAGGTGAAAGAAAGATATTATAACCAAAATTTGTAAATGATATGGTAGAAAAAGATCATTTGATTCAGAAGAACATGAGAATAGCTCAAAACATGCATAAAAGAAATGTGGATAACTGAAGGAAGGATCTATCTTTTGAGGTAGGTGATCATGTCTTTCTCAATGTTTTACCATGGAAATGTGTGATGCATTTTGCAAAGAAGGGAATTTTGAGTCCAAGGTTCATTGAACCATATGAATTCTTGGAGAAAGATGGACCAATTGCATACAGAGTGGCTTAAACCCCATGATTATCTCAGTTACACAATTTTTTTCATGTTTCAATGTTGAGAAAGTATATTCTGGATTCATATAATGTTTTAAGCCCAGAGGTAGTTTAGTTGGAAGAGAATATCTCATATAAGGAACAACCGGTCCAGATTCTTGACCGTAGAGAGCATGTTTGGTGGAATAAGGTAACTTTTTAGGTAAATGTTTTGTGGACAAACCATATAGTTGAATAGGCAACATGAGAATCTGAATATGTTATGATGGATAAATACCCCCACTTATTTGATAAGTGAATAAAAATTGCAAGGAATAAATTCCCAAATGGGGGAAGGATGTAACATAAAAAGTTAATAAATAATAATACATTTGAATGTTTATTAATATTTGTGAATTAAATATTAATTTTACATTAATGGTGATTCTATGTTCGATAGAATACCCAATATGCAACAATAAGTTTCTTTTAAATCTTACATTTCACACTAATAATATAATATTATTATTTTAAATTGTAGTTAATGCCTATCCATTGTATCGGAGGGAATGAATATAACTAACTAAAATATTATTATTCATGTTTGTAAAATGATTTTACATTTATCTAATAAATGTTAGAGGCTTAAAATGTGAATTAATCTAAGCATAAACAATATAATATTTTTTAAAAGGTCGATTTAATGCCTTTTGATGGTGAAACCTTTTTAAATATAGTTTTGGTCGTTTTTATATGTTCTATATGAAAAATTCTAATTATTTTTTAGATTAGGGACATACAAATTTATTTTGGGTAAATTTTTTGTATTTTTATGAGAAAGTTAATTTTTAATGAATTGTGGAAAATACTGTATTTTAATTCAAAAGTTCCTTTTAATCTAATTTATTTATATGGATATAATATCTTTTTAATTGGTTATAATGTTTATTTAGAGTATATTTTGACTAGTTAATCAAATTTTGGATATTGGAATTAATTTCACATTGAAATTGGACATAAATAAGTGTCAATTGTTTGATAGTTATTATTTCATAAAAACATGCTTTTTTTGACAGCGGGTATTAATTTAAAATTAATTTCCGCCACTTCATTGTTTTGAATTTAGAAAAATGGATTGCATATTTGGAATAAGTATGTCCAAATTGTGTAAATAGGTAACTTTTATTTTTAGACAGTTTAAATATTTACTTCAGTAAATATTTTATTCACCTTGATTAAATGGTAAATATATTAAATAAGTGTAAAATCAAATTTTATTATAATATTAAATTACTCTAAAATGTTTTATAATCCTATTGGCTGATACATATCCGACCATAGGCATCATTGGGTCGAATTTGGGACCCCATAGAGCCACATGTGAGTAAAAATGACACTTTATATTAATTAATTTAAAGCGAATAGAAAAATGACATAAACAAATATCTTTTAGTAAATCAATTATTCCATGGGGTTATATAAGTTAACTTTTAGAATATGAATATTATTTGGAAATATAAAAAGATTTCAAACATCATGGTATTTCATTTATAATTTTTGGGCATTAAATAAATTAATTTATTTATGACAAAATAATGATGCAATATTTACCACATTAATAAATGATTTGAATAAATAAGATTATATATATTAACAAAATATCCAAAACCAATCTAATTTTTATTAGATTATTTTATTTTGACCATGACTCATCTTAAATTTTATTTTAACGAGTATTTGATTTTTTTAAATCAAAGATGAGTTTATAATAAAATAATTATTTCAAACTTTCCTAAAGAGACCCTCCGCTCCCTTATAAAAAGCCCTCACTTATAACCCATCCTCACACTTCTCAAGACTTTGGCTCATAAAACAACTAATATAATAATCTCCCAAGATCCCTATCTTCATCCTAGAATCCATTAAATACATTATTTTCTTTTATATGCTTTGTAAAAACATTGAATTTTCATTTCATTCAAAAGTAATCTTTCTCTACGAAGCGTTTTATTAAATGAAAAAAAGAATGTTTCTTTTTAAGTTATGTGGTGACAATGACCTTTCCACCGCTGTGATTATTATTTGATCATTGGATTCCTTAACAAGACATAATGTTTTTAAAAGGAAATTAAATACTATATACACTTTTACATATTTTGGTATTGAAAATGGTGTTGATAATGAATTTTTTAATGTCAACATATTTAAATGATATATTGTGATTAGAATGTGGAAATATTATCTTTATTTTATGTTTATTTTATGTGTTATGAATATGTTATGTTTCTTGGGCATTGTTTACATATACGGGTGGCTCCGTGATAATCCTAGGGTAGGTTAGCCCGAGATAGCTCTCCAATGCATTGGGTAACATGACAGAGGTAAACATAAATGTTACTCCTAAGAGATTTAGGAAATATACTATGATGGATATTCCAAATTTAATTCATACATAGCTTTGATAGGTACAATGTAAGTATGATATGAATTCCACATGGTACCTTTATTAATTATGTTTTCTATTTTTTATTCAGAAATCTTATTATTTCATGAGGTTTTTAAAGAGCTTATGTTATGTATTTAATGATGAAGTAATGATTTCTTTCATTTTTTTATATCTTTTACGGAGCTTTTTATGCTCATTCCATGGTTTGAAATGTTTTTCAAATGACATAAAGATGAAAAGATTCAAGGATGAGATCAAGAAAAAGTCATGATGTCTAAAACATGGAACTAGACATGACTCTTTTTTTCATGAGTTTTTAATTTTCGAAAAAATCGACACTGAGTAGAAGTGTCTACTTTGTAATCTTTTGTGTTGTAATATTTATTTCCTAATTCTCTACAACTCTAAACTTGAAAAAAATACTAAGTGTGAATTATTCATTAAATACAATATTATGTAATTTTTTAAGCCCAGGTCCTAACATTTCCATATATAGAGACCACACCATTCATTCAAATTTCAGAATCATCATAACTATTAATAAAATATACACTGCCATATATTTTTCTAATGTGTTGTATAACTGTTTCACTGTGGGTATTTTTGAAGTCATAATCAATATGAAATATGTTTTTAAAAGAATATATATTTTTAAAAATAAATAAACCAAATTTATAAATAGTAATTCTCAATTTATTTTTATACCTCCACTAATATTTTTAGTTATGTGTATATCTAAAAACTACTTCCTTGTGATCTATTTCATTAATTATTATGAATTTTTTTCCTTTTATTTTAATGTTATATGTGTTCTTATATACATTAAAATTTATCAATTTTGGAATATTTATGGACCATAATTCATAAAGGGTATTTATCGAACATTATCAAACCAGACACTAGTTCAGCCTATAGACAGTCATTGTCATGATTTTTTGAATAAATTAATTTGAGGATCCATTAATTGAGAGTATTTCTTTCCCTTATCCATCAATAATCTATTATTCATTCTAAAAATAAATCATCATTAGGTTTATGTATCAATATACTAATGTATTATTCAATACATTTTATCATATTCCTCAGGATCTATATTATTTAATTCATTTTCTTTATATACTAGAATATTATAATTGCACATCACACATGATATTAAAAACTTATCAAAAATTCATGAACATATTAAAATATAGTGAATTAATTTATATAAAATAAAAATATTTTACATTTTTAAAGATTTCATGAATGGTCATGATGTACTTATCTTCATTTAACAATATATATCTTATTAGACTACACACATTCAAATGAAACAGCTCATGTTTTTTATTTGGTTGTATTTTTATTGTCTTCTAGTTCATATTGATTATCATTATTTTCTTTCATGATTCAAATTTTTTGATATTTCATGAAGTTTAATTGAGTTATTTTTCAATAATTTATACATGAAAATCTTATCCATATTAATTTTCCTAAATTTGACTTGTCTCTTTTTACATTGTTTATTTTCATATATTATTCAAATGTAAAAAAAATTATTGTAAATTTGTAATAGATTATGAATTATTCATTATATCATTATAAAAAATTATTCTACACTGATCATATCATGGGAAAATAATTCATTGTTATAATTACCTCATTTTTATTTTCACAATGTGGAGTAATTCTTAAGATATGGTTCTTCAACTCATTGATAAAAACAAAATCTAGTGATTTTTTATTAACTATAATTGTGTGATCATATTCGGTGATGCATTATTTTTTAATGTAATTGCGCCTCTATTATTAATTTAGAGGTCATTGAGAATATTTTTATTATTGGTAATATGGGGTGAACATCCATGATCATGTGTATGAAGCTTCTCCCCATTTCCTTATTTATATATATCATGATCACTATTTTCATTCTATTTATTTCGAATCAATTTTATAGATTGGTTGTGATAATTTTATTTAACTATTTTAATATCATTTTAATATGCTTTTTGGTGGTGATTTTGGTTTGTTCATTATTTTAATAATTTTCACAGAGAAAATCATTATAATTTTCAAATTCACATTCATGATTAGATTTTATGTCATTTTAAGTATTTTAATATTAGGATGAATTAGCCTATATTTTGTTGGTAAGGGGAAAATTATACTATCACAAATACTATTCGTGTCTGTATAAACTACAACTTCAACATCTTCTTTTAATATGGAATCACCTTGAATAATAGATAATTTCCTCAAAAACTATATATTTTTTATAATGTAGATTTAGACTTAGTTGTTTTTTTAATCTCTAGAATAGTTTATTTATTTAATTACTTAAATTTTTCATCGTTTTTTTACTCAATATTATTCTCTTTGAAGACTTCATTTTCTTAAAATTTATCATGAACACCATAAGAATTCTCAATGTGATATTTTACTATTTTTGGTGGTGTAATAACCTTATTCATCACAATATCATTTCTTCTACCATTTATAATACATGAATACTTATTAAAAATAATTTATTATGGTATAATGGAATAATATAAATGTTTGTTGGTAGACTAATAATATTCTTTTGTGTCCTTTGATACTGAATATACTTCATTAACATATGTGTTTATCCCTTTCATGTATTTTCCTCATGAAATTTCAATAATCATTTTAAACCATGTTATGAATGTTTAATATATAACGTTTTAATGACATTGATTATGGATATATAAATAATTTTATCCCTATATTTCTGGTATTTCAATGAGATATCCATATTTCATGTGAACTCAATAGGAATTTTATAATGTTTTTCAATTTATATCATTAAGAATTTTTCTAGAAGAATAATTTTTATTTTTCAATTACCTATTCATTATTTAAATATTTTATTTATCATTAATTCATTAAATGAGTCCCATAATTAGATGAAATTACATAGTTGTAACCTTCTCAATAGCTGGTTATTTTTCATTACATCCTTATTCATTGTTATATATTGTATCAATTCCAATGTTTTATTTATCCATATAGGTTTTTATCCATTAATCCCTTAAGTTCTATTTCTTTAGCCAACTTCACCGTCATAGTATATGGATTCTCACTGGTTATACTGCATATATCAAAGTTCCCATTAAAGTCCCCCAGAACACCCTAAGAGGGGAGGGGATGGGTGAATCAGGGTGTAACACCCCAAGCATCCCTAGTACACTTTTCTTTGAATAATACAATAGCGTGTGATGTAAGAAACATCGAGTTGAAGCACATCACGACCTAACAAACTACCCATTTATGAAGAAGATATAAATATTAATAAACAAATTTTGAATTTTATATATATCCCATATAATTTTAACATTCATCTTTTCTGTTTCTTATACATAATATAATGAAAAATTGCAATTTTTCAGAAAAAAGAAGTATTTTTAAAAAATGCAGTTTCATCTCATTTTAATGTAGAACACTTTCTAAATCCCACATTTGACACTTTTATATTTTCAATTTGACGAAATTAATGTATTATTTATAATATGGACATAAAAATATATTTTGGATAAATATTTGGTGTTTTTTCTAATAAGATTCATATTTTGACGAATAATGAATGATATTAAATTTTAATTGAAAACAAATTTTTTAATATAAATAATTTATAGTATTAAATAATAAATTTGAATGGGTTTCCAGTATAATAAGATTATATGTTTATCCATTAATCCAATGTCCATCATTAGAATTAATTTGACTTTTAAACCGAACATAAACACATATCTATCTTTTGATTGTTTTTACTTCCCAAAAACCCACATTCTGGTATTGACAACAGTAAATAATTTTAAATTATTAAATGTAACTATAATGTTTTAATTTGGAAAAATAGACTTCATTTTTGGATTCAGAATATCAAAATTATATTCAGGTGAATTTTCAATATTTTTTTTGAAGACTTTCAATTTTTGATGGACAATGAAAAACACTCCGTTATTGTTTAAAACACATTTTTTATTTAAAAAATTATTTATTTCATTTACATTTTTTATGAAAAAAATGGATACATAATACCTATTTTAGATCGATGTAATTTATTATCACTGTAGAAGCTGGGAATATTCCCCTGTTTTGGCCTTCAGATCACCAATTTGGTCCCTGAGTCCTTTAAAGACTTTGAGCCACCAAGACCTTCGAGTCAGTAAGGCCTTCGGTCCACCTCAAGGTCTTTGGGACACCGTAAGTGTAGATGTAAACAAGACAACCTAAAAAGATCAAACTTCAGAAGGAGGTGGTGCAAGGAGCTTTCACCATAACATAAGCTAAACGGATTGCAAGATTGAAAGGGTCTGGCTACTACCATTGGGATAAGAAAGTGCATGCATGGGAAAGCATAGTTGAATAAGCCAAGCGAAGGTGAAGAATTGATTTCATGATGAAGATGTGGTGGATGAGCAGTTTCATGTATTTATTTTAGGTTTAAATTATTTTTTGAAGCCTAGAGGCAATGAATTTTCTCTAAGGCCTATGGTGCATGTAATAATAATTCCTACAGGCCTTGAAAGGGATACACTCACCCCTTGAAAGGTGGATTATCAAAAATCAATAACAAAATGAAGGCCTTCGTGCCATTAGAGGAGGTTAAATTCCAGTTTTAATAACTAAAAAAATTTATTATAAGGTTATACATAAGATAATTTCAACTATAAATATTCATTAAAAATCTAAAAATATTTCTAACATCCTAGTATTTTATTTATTATATTTATACATTATATAATTAAATTTTATTTATGAAACAATGATGATACAGTAATTACCTTATTAATGTAAGATTTAAATACTTGATATTATAAATATTACAATAAATGTAAATTGAGACTTTTGTTGAATTACACAAATTTTATAGGTTAATATTAAATGTTAGTGTAGATTCAATTTATTTTTTTCGATGAAATCAGAATGTTATGACTTTCATGAAAACCAAATACTAAATAATGTCAAAATTGACAAAAGTGGGTGTTTGAAAGAAATAATGAATTATTCAATGATATAATAGTAATAAAAAAATATGCTTGAGGGAAAAGACATATAAAATAATAAAAATGTCATTAATTAACAACATGGGGTTCTCATTTCATTTTATAGTATGTTTATAAACCATATAATATATAAATACAAGAAGACATGGTAAATATTAAACTTTATTACCTATAGTTAAAACTAATAGATAAGTATAATATAGTAAATTAAACCTATTAAAAGCCTATTGGTTGAGGTTTATTTGACCCAACACCACGTTATCTGCCAAATAGTTTTTTTGTGCCATTATAAACCGAATATGATTGAATAATAAAATAATATATCAAGGATTTATTAAAGTGACCCTCACCTCTCTTATAAATGTATAATTCCCCATCTCTCAAAATCATGCTTAAATTCCATTTTTCTTGATCAAAACCGGCTCAAATATCTTCCCAACTACCTTCAATTTAACATAGAGTCCTTAATTTGATCATAAATCCAACTTATAGAGCCCTTTTGATCAACTTATAAGGATGCACCCGAAGAAGAGGTAATTATTTAATCACCTCTTTAAATGTAATTTTCTTCTTACACTTCCTCTTTATTTTTTTCATAAAATAATAATATCACCAATACCTTCTAAAAACCGTGATGATATTATAAATATGGTAATATCATATTCATTATTATATCCATCCTATTAATAACAAAGTCACCATACTTGAATATGTACGACTTATCATCTCCAAGTCATGGTGTTATTTGTTATTCAACACTTAATTATTTGATAGGGTATAATAATTAGTATAATTGATGTAAATAATAAATATAACATGTTAATGATTCTGTATATATGAAATACTATCCAATTATAGAAGATTTCACCGTTAATAAAATGGTATTATTGCTCTTGCATACGTAAAGATTACCATCTCAATGAACGGGATTAGATTCATTCCCCATCATAACAATTAGAAAATAAATATCATTTTATGATTAAAAAATAATATTAAAGAACATATTATCATTCTAGATATGAATCAAATACATCTTATCCAAAACATACATGGCGTATGTAACAAAACAAATAAAGAAAAATGAATCAGTTAACACCTCAAGCAATGATACTACTAAAATATTATTAAAAATGAAATATTAAAAATCATATATATGTATATCATTCATGTATAATTCAATAACAATTATTTTACCATTATATAAGAGGTTAACGTACCCTCAACTAAGGAAAATAACAAGGTAAGGGGTTTCCTATCTCACTTTTAATTCTGTGTGGTTTCTAATGATTACCACATATTTAATGGATGCGGTGTATTATGTATTACCATTTGATATATATTATAATTATTATATTTATATTAATGTTATTATGTGATTAATTTGGTGGTTATTAACTTTTGGTCATACGACTCGACTGATTACAATTTGGTAAGGGGTTTCTATCTCACTTTTATTCATGTGAGATTCATGCTATATTTTTCACTATTTCCATTTTTGTGGTGTATGTACTTCCCATTATTGATTAATTTGTGTAATATATTTTAATTTATGGGTAATTAAATCTTCATTTTATGATACATAATTAATTGGATTTATTTTTCATACGTTTCCAATTGAATAAGGGAATTTCTAATTTTAATTTCCACTCATTTGGCTTTACGTAAACTTCATTGATTATTTTACTCAAAGATTACGTGTGAAATAAATATTTATTTATTAATATAATAATTTCCAATCCCCTTTGTGTGGATACACTTTTGATACACATAATCACTACATTGATAAATTCTCAATTCATAAATATAAACTTGAGAAGAGTAATCTTAACTCAATTTTGATTCATTGAGTTAAATATACAAGTCATTGTAGTTGTTTTTACTAGAATATGTAGGAATATCCTAATATTTAATTACCCTGAATATGAGATAATGTTGAGTGTATTTATATTTTTGACACAAAATTATGTCATTTATTTATCCTTAACTTAAGGATATGGTTTTTATGAGGTATTTCATCTTAATTTACATTCCACTGAGACTTATTTATTATTATACGCCTATTCACTATTATATGAGGTATATATTGTACATTGACATAGTATATCATGAATCAATTCACTCTCATGATATTATAATTTTTTAATTACCTAAATTATTTGTTTTTAAGCATATCTTATTTGGTTAGGAACTCTTACTAAAATATCATTTTAAATGATTTAAATATTTATTCTTATAAATCATTCTCATTAATGTCCATGTTTGAAAAAGGGTTTTAAGGATTTATTTAGATTGACATGAATGTTTTAAAATGAAAATTTATTTTATATGTTTAAATGTGGTATGGAACACTTTGATTCAAAAAACTATTTTAACTGATTCTAGATACATACTGATACTTTTAGATGCTTTCAAGAAAAAGAGGATATTTCTCTCAAATAGTTTTACTGGTTATTTTCCATCTATGTCAATATCCTTCATTATTCATTATTGAGGTGGATTTATTGTAATAAAATCATTCAGAATGTATTTAATGAGTTATGTTTGACTGTGGATGTGCTATTTATATACCATTCATTGTTTTTGGTTAATATATTAAATTTTTTTATGCTAGTTTTAATAAAAATATTTTTGTTATGTTTCAACATTTTTATATGAAGAATCCATTAGACATACTATGTGACATGTGGATCCCTCTATAGCTCCTCGATGCATCAGTATGTATCATGAGATAAAATAGTTTATTGGCACAAGGCATTGACAAAATAATATTTAGTAGTCATAACACCAGGCCCTGACTATGTGGTTATGATGTATGACATTATGCATTCTATCCTTATAAAATTAGTTGTTGGTAATACATTCTTTTATTCAATAAGTATTATATCCATCTGAGTAAGTAAAAGGAATTATTGGATTTATATTTTCCATATTATGCTGAAGTTTTGGTTTAAAAGTATTGTGTTTTAGTCTTATACATTTCCTCAAATGTTTATGCGTATTTACAAATGTTTCTGCTATATTATTATCCTTAATCAGCATCTGATCTCACCCCTTTATATGTTTTATTTTTTTCTCGGATGTGAAGAAGTTTATCATGATTAACCAATAGGAATAGGATAATAGTTATGATTGTGTTCAAAGGGGTAATAATGTTGTTTTTCATTATTTCATGATGTAATGTAAAACATTTGTATGTATGTAGTACTTCCAAAGATACTAAACTAATCGGTATTTTGGGAAATGATATCTTGTGATCAATCTAATGATATGTAATAATGAACCAATCTAGGTAAATAGGATTGGGGGATTACAATTGTTATTAGAGGAATATTAGAACAAACCATGAAAAATAGATTTAGAAAACAAAACTCTGATTAGAGAACATTAACCCAATAAATAATTTGGGGATTAGTATATAAGAACATCATTATTTTTTTGGTAATGTAAATATTATGTGCGTTTTCCAATAAATATATCCATGTCTGGATACGAACAGGTAGAGGCAACTTTGGCACAAATATACCAAGGGTTAAAACCCAAAACACTACTTTTAGCTAGACCCGAATTAGAACTGGTACACGACAACGGGACTTGCAACACTCTTAGTTACGACACACCCGGGGGATATGCCTAGGATAATTCACATTTTCTTTACTAAATGATTAGATGGATTTTAATATAAGATAAAAATAAATAAACTGGGAATATCCTATGGTTTTTAGATTTAAAATAAGGTTTCATGATATTCTATACATGATTTTATTACTATTGTTACTCACACAATGCTTTCTAGTTTTATTCAATGGCTGGATTCCAAGGAAGTCATAGTAACATTGAACATGATTTAAAAGGTAGAAATGTAGTGGAAATGAGAAATGAAATGGAATGTTGATTGGCGTAAAACAATTCATGTTTATGGTGAATCATTTTTCAAAAAATTCAACAACAAAAATATTAACCAACTCTTGGACTCAACAACGAAGAGAAAGGTGATGAATGATAAGGGTTCCAACAGTGGAGACCATGTGGAAAAGAAATCTCAATTTTCATCATGTAGGAAATGTGGATAGAGACACTCAGGATAGTGCCTCAATTGAACAACAAAATGCTTTATGTGTGGGAAAGAAGGAAATAATGTAATGAATTGGTGAGGAAAAATGATGTGAATTATCGAAGAAAATACAAATGATCCTAATAATCAATATACATTCATTTTCCATAATATTATCGGACCTATGCATTACATGAGTCAATTCCCTAATATATAGGATAACCTCTTGGTCATGGAAGAACCTATGTGTAAATAAATGGATGGATAAATGTTAAAAAAATATCACTGCACTTCATTGATGGGATTAATTTGGAATAATTTTATCGTGTATGTGTAACCCTACAGTTTGTTATATGAAAATTCTCATTGAGGAAAAATTATCTTTTCTTTTGGGAATATAGTTATAAATAACCATTTGAGTTTATATGATCTTTGCATTTGAGGTATGTACAGTTTACAAATTTTTTGGATGAAGCTGCGAGGTATGGGATTACATTTGTGGTTTAATTTTGTTATGGTTATTTTGAGGAATTTATATCATTATGGGAATGTTATAAAATATAGTTTTTTATGATGGACAAAATTCATACCGTGTGACAAACTATCATTTTGAACAAAGATATGGGAATTAAACATGAAACCAAAGTGCGAATGTGATTTATCGCCTACCATTGGACTACATGAAGACCATGGTTTCTTTGTATAATTCTTTTTACTTAAATTATAGTATTGATGAATAATAAGTTGATTTGGGATCATATGTTTTATCAAATAGATATACTTAGTATATGAAAATGATTTAGTGATTAGGTGATAAATGTAATCTTTGATGATGTTCACTCAATTTGGAACAATATATGCCCACGGAAAATAGAATACAATGGGATTTCATATGAGGAGTAATGGTGAATTTTTATCTTTGTATTTATTTTGGATTTATATCAATTTGGTTTATTTATGGAAATTATTAACCTATTATAAAAAATATGTTATTTGGATAATTAATTTTATGTATGTGACATTACGAGTAGTCGATGATATTTGGAGATACAATTTAACTTGGAATACTATTTAATCAAATTCTCTGGTGTTTTGGGAATAAATATTATTTTTTATTATATTTATGGATTTTAAGAACAGTTGTTTTTTGAATATAATTTTTGAACATTGGTTATTTTTGGATTGATTTTAGAAATTAATAATAGTATTTCTTTCTCTAAAATATTATTCTTTCTAGGGATCATCTTATCTTGTACTAACATTTTTTGTTTTGGTTAATCACTAAAGACAATATAATCATATAGTTAATCCTTTGTGGATTATTTGATTCTCTATAAGTTGATTCTATCACTTCAGGCGTGGCCAAGTCATCTTGAATACACATCGTTCGGAGTGAAAATTAGTTTATGGTAGAAATTAGTTAAAGGATGGAACCCTACTTATCATGTATTGTTTTATCGCTTTTTATATGAAAAAAATTAATTCTTAAACCTTAGGGAAGTGATCTTAAACACAAAAATGTGTTATCGTAATACCTTACGTTAATCATCATATATTTGCGGCTTTGAGACCCAAAATATTCCATTCACATGTTTTTTTTTGATGGCCACAGTCACTATCTATAAATATATACATTTTCCTCCAAATATAAATGCCATCAATGTTCCCCTTTTTATAATCCTAATTTGGTGTTGGATTTTTTATTTTTCATTCCCTCCTAATAAGACTAACTTTTATTAACCCTATTTTTGATGTGGGTTTTCCTACAATGTATTTTCTATTTTTTTATCCTTTTATTTAGGAGGAACAATTTAAAATTTAAAATATTCATTTTATCTATGGATGGAAGAATGTAACACCGAAATCTTCAACGGTACACTTCTCTGTGAATAATACAATAACATGCAATGTACGTAACACCAAGTTCAAGTGCACCATGACCTATCAAAATATCCTTTTAGAAATCGGTTATGAATAGTAATAACCACATTTTGAAATTTATATATATCTAATATAATTGTAAAATTAACCTTTTTTGTTTCTTATAAATAATATAAGGAAAACTTCAATTTTTCAGACAAAAGATGTATTTTTCAAAAAATTGAAGTTCTTCCACCTTTTATTGGAGAACACTTTCTAAATCCAATATTTGACACTTTTATATATTCATAATGAAGAAAATAAATTTTCCTTTTGACGAAGGGCATCAAAATTTAGTTTGGGTAAATATTTGGTGTTTTTTTGTTAACCTTCATATTTTGAAGAATGATAAAAGATACTAAATTTTAATTGATAAAAATTTTCAAAATAAAATTAATTTATAGAGTTAAATTTTACATTTTAATGGTTTTTAGGTATAATTAGATTAAATTTTTTAATTTAATCAAATGTTGTTCATTGGAATTATTTTCACTTTTATACCGGACATTAATACATTTCAATCTTCTGATAGTTTTTACTTCTCATAAACCTGGTTTCTGGATTTGGAAATGGGAATTTATTTTAAATTAATTTATGAAACTTTTATGTTTTTAATTTGGTAAAATATATATCCTTTTGGAGTCATAATATCCAAATTATCTTAGGGTGAGTTTTAAGTATTTTTGTGAACACATTCGATTTTTGATAAATAGTGAAAACCACTACGTTATTGTTTAAAAATGAACTTTTTATTTAAATAATTATTTATTCTATTTAAAATTATTTTATGTAAAAATAGATACATAATACCTATATTAGTTCAATAAAATTTATTAGATGAAATTTATTATAAAATTTCAGGTATAAAATTGTATTGAATATTTTAACGTCTTTTTCCCACCTTCTAGGAATGTTAGAAAATATACATAAAATGTAATTTAACCTATTATATTAATGGATTTTTGAAAATATGAGAGGCATGGTTTACATCAGTATCTAATACGTGGTACAATAATATAAAAATAATTATTGGGGAATAGAATATTTTGAATTTTATCTACCATAGTTAAAAGTGAATATGGTAATTAAAATTAAAAATGATATTAAAATTACCCTAAGACAGGTCATAATTCAATTGGATAAGATTATTTCGACAAAAATAAACCTTAGGAATAAAATATGATCCTTTTGGTCTACATGGTTTAGATTAGGAAATTTATTATTATTTTATTTATAGAAGTGTTAAATGTGTTAAATTGAAATTTTATTAAGTAAATCATTTTAATATATGGTTATTCATGAGATAGTTTTAGTTATAATTAATCATTAGAAGGATAAACATATTTAAAACTTCATGGTATTTTTATTTTAATGTTTATACATTATATAATTAAATGTATTTATGAAAAAATGATAATGCAGTAATTACCTTATTGATGAAATATTAAAATATATGATATTATAAATATTAAAATAAAAGTAAATTGAGACTTCAGATGCATTAAAAAATATTCTAGGTTAATATTACATGTTAGGGTTGATTTTTTTTAAATTATCATATTGTTATGACTTTGACAAAAACAAAATACTAAATAATGTCAAAATTGACGTAAATCAGTTTTTAAAACAAATACTATATTAACAATTGATATAATAGCCCTAAAAGTATATGTTACAGACAAAGAACGTATATTATAATACAAATTTCATAAATGAACCACTTGGGGTTCTCTTAGTATTTTATTGTAACTTTATTAATTATATAATATAAAAATATAAGTATATATGGTAAATGTTAAACAATTTAACCAAGTGTTAAATCTAAAAATAAGGTTTACAGGGAGACCTAACCCTATCTAAAACCTATTAGTTGAGAATTTTTCGACCCATTCCCACCTTATCCTAAAAATAAATTGTTTGGATCCATTATATACTGAATATGATTGTATAATAAAATAATATTTCAATGTTTTCCTAAAGTGTCCCTTGCCTCTCTTATAAAATTATACCACACCTTCTCTCAAAATCAACCCTCAAAAGCCATTAGAATTTGCACAATCCTACTCAAATATCCTCCAAAATACCCTCATTTCAACCTATAGTCCTTATAATTATCAGAAATCTAACCTAAGGAGAACTTTTGATCAAATCAAAAGGAAACACCAGGAGAAGAGGAAATTATTTCATAACCTCTTTCAATGTTATTTTCTTCTTCCACTTCCTCTTTCATTTTTGTTTTCATACCAAAATAATAACTCCATTACCTTATACATAACTTGATGTTTTTATAAATATGGTATAAAAATATTCATCATTCTATACATCCTATGATTGCCAAATTTACCATACATGTGTACGTACAACTTACCGTCTCCATGTCGGGGTGTAGTTTGTTATTCAACCATTAATTATTTGGAAGGTTAAAATAATGAGTATAATTAATTTTAAATAATAAATATAACATGTTAATGATTCATTATAGATGAAATACTATCCAATTACATATGATTTTACCATTAATATAATGATATTATCGCATTTGCGTACGTATGGATTACCGTCTCCACGAACGTAATGAGATTCATTCCCCATCATAACCATTCAAGTATAATTATCATTTTATGATTTAGAAATAAGTTTTAGGAACACAATATCATTATGTATATGAATCAAATAAATCTTTTCCATAACAAACATAACTTATGTAACAAAACATATAAATAAAAACGACTAAGTTAACACCTGAAAAAATGATACTATTGAAATACTATTAACAAACCAATATTAAATGATAATATTTATGTACATAGTTCTTGTATAATATAATAAAAATAATTCACCATTATACAGCAGGTTAATGTACCCTCAACTACCAAAAAGTACAAGTTAAGGGGTTTCCTATCTCACTTTTAATTCCATGAGATTTCCTTTGTTCAACACTTATTTATTGCATGTGGTGTATTGTTTACTAACATTTGATATATATTACAATGATTATATTTATATTCATTGTATTATTTGATTAATTTGGGAGTTATAATAATTTTATTATACGACTCAATTGATTACTACTTGGTAAGGGGTTTTCATCTCACTTTTATTCCCATTAGAATCATGCTATATTTTACACTATTTTCTTTTATTTAGTGTATGTACTTCCCATGGTTGTATTCTTTGTGTAATATAAATTATTTTATGGGTATTTATATCTTTTTTTTATGATGCTTATTTCATTTGATATGTGTTTCCTATGTTACCAAATCAGTAAGAGAATTTCTTATTTCAATTTCCTCTTATTGGGTTTTATGCAAACTTCATCAATTATTTTACACCCATATTATGTTTGAAATCACTATTTATTTATTAATTTCCACTCCCCATAATGAGGACATAATTTTTATACACAAAATAACTCCATTTCTAAATTACCATTCCATCAAAATCAACATGATAAGAGTAATCTTAACTCAATTTCCATTCATCGATTTAAACATCCAAGTCATTGGTGTTGTTTTTACAAGAATATGTGTAAATGTATAATTATTGATTTACAATGAATATCCCATCACATTGAGTTTATTTATATTTTCCACACATATTAATGTCATTGAATTATCTTTATCTTAAGGATATGATCTTTATAAGGGATTTCATTTCAATTTTCATTCCATTGAGACTTCATTACTATTATGCACCAATTCACTTTTATATGGTGTATATATTGTACTTTTACAAAGTGTATCATGAATCCATTTCTTCCCATTATGTTATCATATTTTTATTACCTCAATTAATTTTTTATGCATCTCTTATTTGGTTAGGAACTATAACTAAATTATTATTTTAAAAGTTTTAAATATTTATTCTCCTAAATCATTCTCATTAATGTCAATGATTGAAAAAAGGGTTTTAATGATTTATTCAGATGAACATGAAGGTTTTAAAATGAATATTTCTTTTAAATGATTCAAAGTGGTATGGGACACTATGATTCAAAAATCTATTTTTAACATATTATTGATAAATGGTGAGACTTTTAAATGTTTTCAAGAAAAAGGGGATATTTCCATCAAATATTTTTATAGATTATTTTCTTCTATGTCAATATATTTCATTATTCTTGATTGAGGTTGAATTATTATAATACAATATTCTATATTGTATTGAATGAATTATGTTTGACTGTGAATATTCTATTTTTATACCATTAATGGTTTGTGGTTAACATATTAACATTCTGTATGCTAGTTTTAATACGAATGTTTATGTTATGTTTTAACCTTTTCATATGATGAATTCATTGGACATAGTAATTGACAGGTGGAGACCTCTATAGCTCTTTGATTCATCATTTGGTCTCATGAGACAAACTAGTGTTTTGGAAAAATGCCTTGACAAAATCTTATTTTGTAATCATAGAACAAGGCCTTGACATTGTGGTTATGTTGTCCGACATTATGCATTCCATAATTATGAAATTAGCTATTGGTATTACATGCGATAATTCAACTAGATGAATATCTATGTGAATTTGTAACTGGCATTATTTGATTTATATTTTCAGTAATATTCTTATGATTAAGTTTAAAAGGCTTCTTTTAGTCTTATACAATACCTTAAATGTTTATGCTTATTGATTAATGTTTCTGCTATATTGTTATCCTTACTGAGCATCCGAACTCACCTCTTTCTATGTTTCATATTTTCTAGGATGTGAATATGTTTATCATTATTAACCTACAGGATTATGCTTTAAGATATGAATGTGTTCAAAGAGTACATAATATTGTTTTTCATTACATCATGATGTAATGTAAAACTTATGTATGTATGTTATACATCCAAGGCTACTAAACTAATCTGTCTTTCAAGACTTGAACCCTTGTGATCATGCAAATGATATGTAATAATGCCCCAATTATGGGTAACTAGGGTCAGGGTGTTATAATTGGTATTAGAGGATGTTTAGTACAAACCATGGAATCAAGATTTAGAAAAAATATCTAATAGGATAACATTAATGAAGGATAGACTTTGGGGATTATTATATAAGAACATCCAATTATTTTGGTAATGTAAATATTATATGAATTTTCCAAGAAATACATCCATATTTGGATATGAGCTAGTAGAGATGGCTCTAACAATGATGTACCTTGGTGTAACTCCCAAAAAAACTGCTTTGATCTAGACTCAAATGGGAACTAGTGCACGAAAACAAGCCTAGCTACAATATTGGTTATGAAACTCCCAAGGGATATGCTTAAAATAATTCACATTTTCGTTAATAACATATTTGAAGGATTTAAATATAAGATTAGACTAAATAACCATGGGTAATCATAAGGTGTTTTAGATTGAAAATATGGTGTCATGATATTCTGTAAATGATTTTATGACTATTGATAGTCACACAATGCTTTTTATATTTAGTCAATGGTTGGGTTCCAAGGAAGTAATATTAACATTGAAAATAATGTACAAGGTGGTAACGGTGGTGGAAATGAGCAACGAAATGGAATGTTGATAGGCGAAAACTATTTCATGTTCAGGCGGAATCATTTTTCCAAAAATAAATTCAAAAATATATATATTAACCAACTCCTATACTCAACAAAGAAGAGAAAGGTGTTGAATGATAAGAGTTCGAGCAGTGAACACCCTGTAAGAATGAAATCTCAATTTCCATCATGCAGGAAATGTGGAAGAAGACAACCAGGATGGTGTCTTAATGGAACAAAGAAATTCTTTACGTGTGGGAAAGAATGACAAAAAGTAAAGAATTTCCATGGAAAAATGAACAGTATTATGGAAGAAAAAAAGGATCCCAAGAATCCATTTACAGTCGTTTTCCATAAATGTAGGGGACTTGTGCGTTACCCGAGTCAATGACCTATTCTACAAGATAACATCTTGGTTATGAAAGAACCTTTGTTGAAATAAATGGATGAAAAAATATTTTAATATATTAGTGATCTTTGTTGATGGGATTACATTGGATGAAATTTCTCTTGTATGTGTGACCATACAATTTTTTATATATAAATTCTATTCGAGGAAAAATTATCTTCTATATTGGGGATGTAGTTATTAATAACAATTTGAGTTTATATGAATCTTAAATTTGAAGCAATTACAAGTTATTAATTTTTTGGTTGAAGATGTAAGGAATGAGATAACATTTTTGGTTTAGTTATTTTATTGTTATTTTGTGGAATGTATCTCATTTTAGGAATGTAATAATATATAGTTTTTGAAAAATAAAAACACGCAGACCATGTGACAACCTGTTTCATCAGACAATGCTGCGGGAATTAAACCCACACCCAATGTGCGACTGAGATTTATCAACTACCACAAATCTACATGAATTTCTGGGTTATTGTGTCCATTTATTTTTAGTCAAATGATTGTATTTATAAAAAATAAGTTTATTTGGGATCATATTTTTTGTAAAATTGATATCATTAGTGTAGGAAACTGATTTGGTGATTACGTGATAAAAGTTATTTTCGAAGACAATTTCTTTGTTGGGAACACTATATGCCTATGGAAAATAGAATATTATGGAATTTTATTTGAGGATTAATGGTGGATTTTTATCTCCGTTTTTATTATGGATTTATTGTGATATGGGTTATATATGGAAATGATTAACCTATCATAATGAATAATAGATCAGGTAAATTATATGTGACATTAAGGGTTGTCGATGTTATTTGAAGATACAATTTAATGTGGAACACTACGTAATAAAATACATTTATTATTTGGGTTTCTCTCTTAGTTTGTATTATATTGAAGGATTTAAAGGACTTTTGTTTATTGAATGGTATTTACTAACCTTTGCGTATTGTAGGTTTAATTTTAGAAATTACGATTAGTATTTATTTCTCTATGTGATTAAACTTTTTAGGGATCATTTGATATTGTACTAAGCAATTTGTTTTTTGATAATCTATAAAGAAAATGGAAATACATAGTTCATCCTTTGTTGATTATATTATTATTTATAAGTATATTCTAGTACTCCGGGTGTGCCAAGTCATCATAAATACTCATCGTTTGGAGTGAAAAATAGTTTGTGGTATAAATTATAAAATGGATGGAACTCTAATTATAAAATATTTTTTTACTCATATTCAATGAAACATTTAATTGTTAAACCTTAGAGAAAGAATCATAAACATAAAAAATGGGTTATCCTAATACCATACGTTATTCTTTATAGATATAAGGCATTGAGGATTCAATTTTCCATTCACTTGTTCGTGATTGATGACCTCAGTCACTCCCTGTAAATATTTACATTTGTCTTCCAATTATAATTATGACAATTTTCTTTTATTCTAAAACCTAATTTGGTGGTGGCATTTTTATTTCCCTTCCCCTCTTATTAAGACAAAAAATTTTAACCCACTTTCCAATGTGGGATTCCTAAAAAGTTATTTTATATTTTGTGAACCATATATTTACGAAGATAAATTTCAAATTGTGAGGACACGATTCATTTAATGATGGAATAAATTAAAACCCCATGCTTCCACGGTATTCTTGTCTTTGAATAATACAATAGCATGTGATGTACACAACACCGAGTTCAAGCGCACCACGACCTATCACACTAGCCATTTAGAAAGCGTCTATGAATAGTAATAACCACATTATGAATTTTATATTAATCCTATATAATTTTAACATTCATATTTTGTGTTTCTTTGATATAATATTAGGAAAAATTAAATTTTTCAGATAAAAGAAGTATTTTTAGAAAAATGCATTTTTTTCTCTTTTTAATGGTGCACCCTTTTTAAATCCAATATTTGAAACTTTTTGATGTTCAATCTGATAAAATTAAATTCCTTTTTATTGGAAGGACATAACATTTTATATTTGATAAATATTTGGTGTGTTTATGATAAATCTCATATTTTGATGAATAGTGAAAGATACTTAATTTTAATTGAAAACTACTTTTTTAATGAAAATAATTTATAGTCTTAAATTATATATTTAAATAATTTTGAAGTATAATTAGATAATATTTTTATCATTTAATTAAATTTTGATCATTGGAAGTAATTTGACTTTTAAAAAACATAAACATATATAAATCTTCTCATAGTTTTTACTTCTCAAAAACCCGCTTTCTGGTTTTGACAATGGGAATAAATTTTAAATTAATTAATTAAACGTTTATATTTCGAGTGTGGTAAAATAGAAATCATTTTTCTATTCAAAATATCAATATTTTTTAGGTTGATTTTTTGGTATTTTTCTATAAACATTCAATTTTTTATAAATTGTGAAAAACAATACATTATTGTTTAAAAACTGAATTTATTTAAATATTTATTATTCTTATTTAAATTTATTTTATGTAAAAATAGATAAATAATACCTATATTAGATCAATGTAATTTATTAGAGTCATATAATAAAAAAATTATATGTATAAGTTTTTATTGAATATTTTAATGTCTTTTACCCACCTTCTACGTACGTTAGCAAATTTGCTTAAAACATAATTTAAACGATTCTATAAATTTAATTTTAAAAATAATATATACATGGTTGAAATAATTATGTAATATGTGGTTCAATGAAATAAAAAAAATTTGGTGAATAGTAACTTTTGAATTTTATTTACCACGTTTAACAGTAAATAGAGTAATTAAAGGTAAAAAAATGATATTCTAATTACTCTAACAGAAGTCATAATTCTATTGGATAAGTTTATTTCGAAAAACAATCAACATTAGGAATTAAAAATGTTTTTCTGTTCCACTTGGTTTAGATTAGGACATTTATTATTTTATTTTTAAAGAATAGTTAAATGTGTTAAATCCAAATTTTAAAAAATAAAAAATATTTAATATAGGGTTATAAATAAGATAATTTCGACAATAAATATTAATTATAAAGATAATAGGATTTAAAAAATCATGGTTTTTCATTTATATTTTTTTAACAATATATATTTACCTTTATTTATGGGACAATGATGATGTATTAATTACCTAATTAATGAAGGGTTTAAAATTTTATATTATAAATATTAAAATAAATATAAATTGATACTTTTGATGAATTACAAAAATATTCATGTTAAATATTACATTTTATAGCTGATTTAATTTTTTTATTTCGAATAAATCATTTTATTATGACTTTCACAAAAACAAAATACTAAATAATGTCAAAATTGGCATAATGAGTTTTTAAAACAAATACTATATTATTAAATGATATAATAGTCCAAAAAATATATGATTAGGTCCAGGGACATATATAATAATATAAATTTCATTAATGAACCACTTGGGGTTCACGTTACATTTTATTGTATGTTTATTAACCATATAATATAAAAATACATGGAGACACAGTAAATGTTAAACTATTTAACCATGACATAAATCAAAATTATAGGATTAATATGGTGACCTAAACCTATATAAAACCTGTTGGTTGGGAGGTTTTTGAACAATACCCATCTTACCCTAAAAATAAAACCTTTTTGATACATTATAAACCACATATGATTGTATAATAAAATAATATATGAATGTTTTCTTAAAGAGACCTTCACATCTCTTATAAAATGTCACATCCTCTTCTATCAAAATCACATCTCCAAATCCACTTGGATCGATCAACCCCTGATCAAGTATCCTCCCAACTATACTCACTTCACCCTACATGCCATTCATTTATCATGAAGCAAACCTAAGGTGTCCTTTTGATAAAATCAAAATAAAGCACCCGAATAAGAGGTTATTATTTCATCACCTCTTTCAATATTCTTTTTTTCTTCCACTTCCTCTTTCATTGTTTATTTCAGAAAAAAATAATAAATCCAATTAATTTTATATATAGTGATTTAAATATAAATATGGTACAATAGTATTCATTTTTTTATCCATCCTATTAATGACGAAGTCTTTATAAGGGCGTACATATGGCTTATTGTCTCCATGTCGTGGTGTAGTTTGTTATTCAACACTTAATTATTTTGAAGGGTATAATAATAATTATAATTGATGTAAATAATAAATATATGATGTTAATGATTCTTTATATATGAAATACTATACAATTACATATGATTTCAGCATCAATAGAATGGTATTATCGGTCATGCGTACGTATAGATTATAGTCTCAACGAAAACGATGAGACTCATTCACGATCATAACCACTCAAGAATAAATATCATTTAATGATAAAAATTAAGTTTTAGGAACATAATATCATACTTTATATGAATCAAATACAACCTATCCATAATAAACATGACATATGAACCAAAACATATAAAGAAAAATGAATCAGTTAAAACCTGAAACAATGACACTACTAAAATATTATTAATAAAGCAATATTTAAAGATCATATATATGAATATGGTTCTTGTAATTTTTAATTAAAATTATTACAACATTATATAGGAGGTTAACTTAACCTAATCTGAAGAAAAGTACAAGGTAAGGGGTTTGTTATCCCACTTTTCATTCCATGATATTTCCATTATTCGTCACTTATTTATTGCATGTTGTTTATTGTGTACTGCCAGTTGATATATATTTTAATGATTCCTTTTATATTCTTGGTATTGGATGATTCATTTGGTGTTTATAAACTTTTTTTCATATGACTCAATTGATTACAACATTGTAAGGGGTTTAAATATCACTTTTATTCTAGTGATATTCCTTCTATATTTTCCACTATTTCCTTTTTGTGGTGTATGTACCACCCAGGGGTATATTCGTTGTGTAATATAAATTAATTATAGGTATTTAAACATTAATTTTATTATCATCCTTTCGAGGAATTTTTGTTTCATAAGTTACCAAATTAGTAAGGGAATTTCTCATTTCAATTTCCACTCATTTGGTTTTACGCAAACATAATTGATTATTTTAATCCATTAATATGTGTTAAATCACGATTTATTTATTTATGTAGTAATTTACAGTCCCCTTTCTTTGGATATAATATTGATACACATAATCACAAAATTTATAAATTCACAAGTCATTAATATGAACTTGATAAGAGTCATCTTAACTCAATTTCCATTCATTGAGTTAAACATCCAAGTCATTAGTGTGGTTTTTACATGAATATGTGTGATTTTCCTCTTATTTATTTACCATGAATATAAAACATTATTGAGTGTATTTATATTTTTCACACATAATTAATTCATTGATTTATACTTAACATAAGGATGTGGTCTTTCTAAGGGATATCATATCAATTTACATTCCATTGGGACTTCTTTGTTATTATGTTCTAATTATCTTTTATATGGTGTATATACTGTACATTAACATAATATATCATGAATCCATTTATTATAAAACTATAAAATGTTTTGATAACCTCAATTAATTTTATTCAAGCTTCCCTCGTTTTGTTAGGAACTCTAACTAAAATATCATTTTACATATTTTAAATAGTTATTCTTCTAAATCGTTTTCATTAATGTCCTTGTATTAAAAATGGTTTTATGGATTTATTTATATGGTCATGAATGTATTAAAATTAAAATTCCTATTAAATGTTTCAAAGTGGAATGGGAAACTATTATTCAAAAATCTATTTTTAACAGCTTCTGAAAAAATAGTGAGATATTTAAATGTTTTAAGGAAAAACAAGATATTTCTCTCAAATAGTTTTACTGGTTATTTTCATCTATATCAATATCCTTCATTATTCTTGATTTTGGTTGAATTGTTATTATAAAATCTTTTATATTGTATTGAATAAGTTTTTTTTGACTATTGATGGGATATTTTTTTTACCATTCATGTTTTTTTGTTAAAATATAAACATCCCATATGCTATTTTTTATACGAATGTTATTGTTATGTTTTAACCTTCTCATATAAGGAATGCATTAGACTTAATTAGTGATATGTGGAGCCTACTATAGATTCTAGATGCATCAATAAGTCTCATGAGAAAAACTAGTGTCTTGGAATAAGCCTTTAAAAAAGTCTTATTTATTAGTCATGGCATGAGGCCTTGAATATGTGGTTATGATGTTTGACATTATGCATTCCATCATTATTTAATTTTCTATTGATATTACATGAGATTATTCGACTTGTGGAATATCCAAGTGAATAAGTAAATTGAATTATTTGATTTATATTTTCCATTTTATGCTGATTTTTAAGTTTAAAAGGCTTTCTTTTTAGACTTATATATTGCCTTAAATGTTTATGATTATTTTTGAATGATTCTGCTATATTGTTATCCTTAACGATAATTTGTGCACACCCCTTTCTATGTTTTTTTCATGATGTGAAGAAGAACATCAGGATTAACCTGCAAGAAAAGGCTAAAGGATATTAGTGTGTTTAAATGGGACATAATGTTATTTTCCTTTATTTCATGAAGTAATGTAAAACTTATGTATGTATTCAGTACTTCTAAGTCTATAAAACTAATCTGTATTTTGAGACTTGATCACTTGTGATATTTCCAATTATATGTAATAATTCTCCGACAATGGGTAACTAGGGTCAGGGCATTAAATAGGGTCTCATGTTTAGCTTTTTAATGTTGTGGATCTTGTTACCATGTTGGTTGGAACATATTAAATCTGTCAATCAAATGAAAAAAGGGTGAAAAAACATCGCTTTTACCTGTTTCACTGCATATGTCTACGTCGAAGGAGCATACACAGACAGTAAGTCGGTCCTACCTAAATACACTACTATTTACTAGTTTGAGTATTAAAATATTCTCTCACAGTCACTCTATTCTAGGCACACTACCTTTATAATGGTTCTAGGATTACTTACTACGTCCCTTAGATCACTTCCCTCGACTCCCCCCAGCTCGCTGTCTTAAGTTAAGTCAAACTCTGTCTATCGACATGTAGGTTGCTTTAATATATTTTCATTAAAGTATTTTTTTATTTATCATGAGACACTGATTACATTGAAGTCACAAATTGATGCACTTGAAAGCACATAAGTACATAACCGGATATTCATAATATTTATTCATCCTACACTGATAGTTGTGCACAACACCTACCATGTGCATGCAAGATCTTACAAGTGCGTGCAATATATTATTTTCATGGATAGAAACAATTCACACAACTAAAACCTTTACATGAAACTTTAAATTTTATGCACAACATGAAATTTTTCTCAGAACATTAAATTTTTCAGGAAACATAATCTTTTCTATGCTACTTCCTTTATGAAAAACATTATATTTTCTACACAACTTCAACATTTCATCACAACTCCCATTATGGGAATCATTTACTTTTTTCTCAAAAATTGTCTTTTTGTGCACAACATTGTCTTTTCTATGATACATTAACATTACCACGCAAATCCCTTTACGCACAACATTGTCTTTTGCACCAACTTGAACTTTTGCGTGTAACTTTATATTTTCTACGCAACATTACATATTTCATAAAACTCCATTTCTCACAAATTATACACATATCAGATTTCTTAACATCTCTAATTCTTTAGTCGTATTAAATGAGGGGGGTCACCTCTTATTTATCGGCATCACTGAACCTCACAGGAAAAACCCGAAACAGAAGCATTAACAAAGCCAACACTCTATGTCTGTGTGAGAAATGGTCGGTGTAGAAAGCAATAGGGGAAGCTGAAATTGGGTTCCAATGTTTTTGAATTCGTAAGTACACCAAATCTATTCTGTTACTATTTCACATATGCATTACATGTCTGGAATGTATTCCTTCACCTCATAACACTGAATTCTCATCGTTTCACAAAATCAATACATGTCTAATTTAATCCTTCTCCCCCATTGAAAATAAAACCCAAACTCAGTAATGGATCATTGTATATCTCAAAACAACCCTAGAAATTATCTCCCCCGTAAACCTACATCAATCCATAAACAGATTAAAGATAGTTAACATAACTGGAGAGAGGGGAATTTCATAACTTCTTTATGCAATGGGAGGTGCTTAAACACCGAGGTTCAATAGATGTTTATAAAAAACAGCCACTGACAGTGGCTTGGTCAGGATATCAGCAAGTAGCTCATCATTTACCACATGATCCATTTTAATCACTCTTTGTTCATCTTTTTCCAAGATAATGTGATATCTGGTTTCAATATGTTTTGTATGATAATATTAAACAATATTTTTTTGTAAAATTTGTTATGCTCTTGTTATCACAATAAATCCCCATTGGTTGGTTCACCTCATCACCAATATCTGTCAGTTGTTTCTTTATCCATAGCATTGGAGTTCATTCATTCATAGCGGAGATATACTCAGCCTCAATGGCATTTGGAGAAGTATATTATTGTTTCTTTCTCATCCATCTAACACATTTCTACCAAATATAGAATGCTCCAACACTGGTGGACTTTATGTCCACTACATCTCCAGCCCAATCAGCATCATAAATTGATGATATGTCACTTTAAATTTTTGCATAAATGTATATCGCATAATTATGAGTACCTTGAATGTACCTCATGATATTTTTACTGTTGTCATATGTTCTTCCTTCAGATTACTCTGAAATGGGGATTTTAAGCAAGTCGTAATAACAATATCTGGTTGTGACACCATTAGGTATAGTAGTATTCCAATAATCCTCTGGTACGTGGTTGGATCTACATAGGTCACATCAAAATCCTTTCTCATATTAGTTCCAACTGCACTTGTAGTTGACATTGGTTTGGATTCATGCATACTAAATTTCATCTGTTGCTATCTTGAAAACTTTTCTTGCGAAATGAAAGTGTAATTATTCTTTTGAAACACCTACAACCCGAAAAAATATGTGAGGTACCTAATAATAGACATTTCAAAAAAAGTCATGTGATTGGAAAATTTATCCACTGATTTCTTCCTCAAGCCACCAAATATAATGTCATAAATTAAAACTAGAAACATGAACTGATCAATCAGAAAATTCATTACCTATAGATTGTGATCCACTCCTCCTCTTTTGAATTCATGATTATTGAGATAAGAATCTGATAGCTAATAACATTCCAGTGGTGCTTGCTTCAATTCAAATAGTGCCATCCATAGTTTACAAACCATTGTTTCATCAGTTCCATGATGAAAACCCTCTTCTTGTTTGATGTTGACTTCTTCTTCAAGAACATCATTCAAGAATGTTGTCTTGAAATTCATTTGACATATTTTATATACTCTATGGATTTTCATGGCATGAAAAAGCATGATTGAATCCAGTATATCCACTAGAGAAAAGAATTTTTTTAACATTGATACCTTAAACCTACAAATATATTGTACATACAAGTCATTCCTTGTTTCTGAAAACACTTCCACTCTCATTAAACTTGTTCTTGAAAAACAAATTTGAATACATCACATTGTAACCCTTGGGTATCATTACTAGGTCCCATGTTTGATTCTTTTCAATCTGATCTGACTCTTCATCCATGGCTTTCTCCCATGATTCATAAGTTGTAGCTTTTTCAAATGAGGATGGTTCCACAACTTTAAAAAAAATGCAGATTGTCAGTTATTACGCATTATACATGTTTGTGTGGGTTTAGTCCAATCTACATTAATGATGGATTGACCAATTTATGTTTTTTAATTCCTCCTTTGATATTCAACCACATTCTCTTCAGCCAAGGTTTTCTCGTCAAATTATTCTTCGGATTCAACATCATAATGTGAATCCTGGGTGTTTTTTACACCTTACACTATTACAATATTTGAATTTACTCTCCATTCACTTTATGCCTCATTTTATATCTCATCATCATATGAAATCCTTTAATAATTTTTAGGTTTCTCTTTAAGGATCTTAACATCACTGCTTTCCACAATCACTCCTAATCTCTATTTAAAAAACTAGTAGGCTTTACTGTTCATTGAGTATCCAAGGAAAATTCCATCATCTGCATTGTAACCATACTACCCTTGATTCCTTTCTTTATTTCTAATGATGTATTTACATTCAAAACATGAAAAAACTTCAATTAGGTCTTCGTTCGATGACACAATTCAAATGGAGTCTTCGTATCACAAAAATAAATCCTTGTTTGATTTTCAATATACACTACATCTTGAATAAAATCTTTCCAATAATGTCATGAAATAAAAATCTCAATCAGAATAGTTATTTCCATGTTCTTAACCTCTTGATTCCTATGCTCAACACCACCATTTTTTTGTTGAGTTATCACAACAGAAACATCATGTTTTATCCCATTCTTATCTAGATAATTTTTAAATTCAATTGACTTGTATTCTCCTCGATTATCAGATCATAGAAAATTGATTTTTTTTTTCAGTATCATTCTCGTTGATTCATCGATATGTTTTCATGCAGTCAAGTGCATTTCATTTCTTGTGTATAACCATTACACATATGCTTCTACTGTAATCATCTATGAAATGGACAATGTAAATTTCTCCATGTGTTCTGGAAACATTTATCAATCCACATGCATCTGTATGAATGAGATCCAAAAGATGTGTTGCCCTTATCTTCTTTGAACTATATAAATTGCAGACATTCTTCCCCCCTCAATGCAAGAATCACACGAAATTTCGCATTCACGCTTCAGTTTGGGAATTTCTATGACAATATTCAGTATTAATCATTTTTCCATGCCTTTTGGAATTATGTTCCCCAATCTATAATGCCACATATTATTTTCTTCCTAAATAAACATATATAAAATGTTTTCTTTACTATCAACCCGATATAGGTTTCCTTATATTATTCATCCCTTCAAAAGTGAATTTCTTATCTTTCCATTGATATTGCATACATTCATATTAAACGTATTTATAATTCATGTGTCAAAGAGTTTACTCATGTTGAGGAGATTATGACATAGGACACATAGATAAAGGAAGTCAATTTTATTTAACTCTCAATTAGCCAGTCCAGTACTTCCACATCCATTTAATTTCATAGCTCCATAATTACCAAACACTACTGTTCCATCTACCCTACTCTTGAAATTTGTTAACAGGTCAGCATTACCTTTCATAAAAGATGAACAACCACTATCTATAATCTAGGTGTTGTATCTTTTTTTAGCTTTGGTGGCTACCTCTACATGGTTGGATTTGTCAATTTTCTTTTTTCCATTCCATGAGACATTGGATTGAGTGTAGAACCCTGATGGCGTTTCAATTCTATCTTTTGATTACATGGGTTTTTCATTGTCGAAATCTTATTACAGATGAGTAAACCTGTTTGTAAGACAAACACTGTCATGTTGACGTTCTTTGAATTGTTTTTAACACTTGTATGAGTTTTCCACGTCCCTCCTCTGCCAGCAATCAATAAATTTAGTACCAAAGTTATAACAATGAAAACAATATCCATCTAAATATTTTCTTCTAAAAGAATTAGGTTATGAAATTTTCTCCTACATTGAAATACCATATCTTCTCAATTCAAATAGCTTCTTGCCTCCTCACAATAAGACATGATATGTCCCAAATATCTATAGAACTAACACATCATGAGCAGATATGACTTCTCACCTATGTTTATCGTCATTCCATCTTCCGTGGGATAATGGTTTGAGTGACACTTATTTCTAGAGGCTTGAGGATATTATTCTGTTCTTATTTTAGATTATATTAGGGTTTCATTTTCAGCACTCCATGTGAATTTTCTAAAGGACCCACTTTTAGCATACCTTTATTTTGGTCACCATTATTTGTAGCATTTGATGATTCGGTCTCACAACTGATTCCACTATTCCCCATGTAAGTGGGTATTTGATCAATCAAAATATTTTCCACTCTATTAGAGCCACGTTTTTCTCTATCCAATATCCTAGAATATGAGAACCTTCCGAACTGTAAATTCTTTCTTCATGCTTTTGAAATTTATCCACTCTCAAGGTTACACATAAGAGTTACAACCTCTTTATTAAGACACTCTATAGTCAGGGAATTCTCTTCTAGTCTAGTGGTGGGGTCCTTGATGGCATTTTCTTTCTCTCCAATTCTCAGCTTCATATCCACTACATCATCATTTCTTTCCATGATTTTAGACTGTACATTCACAAATTTTTCAATTTGTTCAATTTCAGCTTCGAGCTGATCAACATATTCAGATGATTCTTCTACAACTGATTTACACTTATTTAAACTTTTAAATTTTATCTAAATATTACTAATAGCATCATTAAGTTTCATCTCATGATTGGGACTAGTTGTCAACTGAATTTCTCCACCATTATCTTCTCTTTATTTCAATCGTGGCCATCATGGGTGCATGGTTACCAGTTTTAAATTCCAATGCGTCTTCTTTACATAAATAATTATCATCATCTTTATCTTCATAAAAAAACTTCTTTGTTAATTTATTTTAATATTCTATGTGTCCCTTTTTGAAAAAACATTTCTACGACATCTCAATGTTTTCATCTTTTCTATCCCCATCATCAGACTTTCTTAAGCACTGAGAGGAAATATACCCTACTTTTCCAAAAAGAAAGTAATCTAGAGGAAACTTCCCTTTGAATTTCACTTTTACCTTACGAAACTTTATGGTAGTAAGAGAAATAATTAATTTTATTCATCATATTAACCATGAAAATATTTTTGAAATATTTTTTTTATGGCATTGAATGCTATTTCCTTTCTCACATAAGTCGTAGAATATTCTAGTTTGACTCACATTTCTTATGCCACCAGGCTACTTAACAGATCATCTTGATAATGTTTTGAAAGATATATTTCATGAAGGGATGACACCTTTTAATTTTACAGGGGTGGAAGTATTATAAATATTTTCATTATGATGTCAACGACTTTGATTTATTCTCCTAGACCCAAAATTCCCTCAACCACTTCAGTTATTCGATTGAAGGTTTATTCATTCTCATCAAGATCAATCTTCAGATCATCAATACTATTGTGTAGGATTTATAGTTTTCAACCCCATCACATTTCTATATCCTTCAAAAATATTTTCAATGTTTATATTTCGTAGACTATGGTGAGGTAAAACTCGTTACCTTTAGATAGATCTGATTAGAAAGGACTGTGGTGAGAGAGTTATAAACTTTAACATATGCTTCAAAAAATTACTATCTTCATCAGTCATAGACAGCCCTATTGGATAAGTTACATGTATACCCTACACAATGTAAAATAATACTTCCATTCCCAGGGATCATGATGAGATCTCATTATGTTCTTCCAAATCTGAAAAACTCTTCCATCAATGAGTGAGACTCCCCTAACACTAGCTGAATTTTCTATGACTATATAAGACAGATCAAACTCCAGCAACCTCACTCTGATACCACTTGAAGGACCCTATAACACCTTTAGAGGTGAGGGGTGAATCACGGTTTCAACTTTTTCTTTTTAACGTTGTGGTTCTTGTTCCCAAATTTGTAGGAATAGGAAAAATATGGAAAACAAATGAACACCGGGATATGACACATCACATTTACTTGGTTCAACTCAAAGGGCTACGTTCACGGAGTATATTCCGACAATGTGTCAGTCATAACTAAATCCTCTAATCTCTACTAGTTTGAGGATTACAAGATTCAATCATAGTAACTCTGTACCAGGCACACTACATTTACAAAGATTCATGTATAGCACATTGCATCCCTTATATCACTTCCCATGACTTCCCATAGCTCACTGCCTTGAGATAGTTGAAACTCAATTTATTGACATGTAGGTAAATTAAATATATTTTCATTGAATTCTTTGTCTCTGATCATCATGCATCTCTTCTTGCATCGAATTCTGGGATTGATGCACTTGAAATCACTGAAGCACTGAACTGGACAATCAGAATATGTATTCATCTTTCTCTGACTATTGTGTACAACACCTACCATGTGCGCACGCGATCTTACTTTTTTTGTGTAATTTTTTTTTTCCCACAGAAAAATATTTCATGAAAATATACCCATTAAGTGAAACATTAAATTTTGCAAACAACATGAACATTTACGTGAAACTTTAACATTTCTATACAACTTAAACTTTTTTGTACAACTCCATTTACAAGAAATGTTATCTTGTGTGCACAAAATTAACATTTCATCACAAATTCAACTTATCCACGCAACTCCTTTTATGCGCACCTTTATCTTTTGTGGAAATCTTGAAATTTTGTGCACACCTTTAGCTTTTCTACGCAACTTCAATTTTCCCATGCAACTCCCTTTTCGCACAACTTTTACGTGCATCAAAACTCAGATCTTCTCTAAGTCATCAAATTTACTAAATGATGGGGTCATAGATTCTTTATAGGAATCACTGATCCCCATATGCAAAACCCACCATTCCACACAAACCTCTCATTCTGTGCACAATTCATTTCGAGTAGGAATAGTTTTCCATACACATCATTGGAATTTTTGTGCACCTCCTTCCTTTGTAATTTTTTGACATTATGGTCCCAACACATTCCATATTCGCATGTTTCCAAAATACCCACAATATTACAAGCAAAAACCTTTTCCTAACACACATTTCTCAATTTTTTGATTTTCAAGCCAAGAAAATTTGGAAAAGATAGGGAAATGATGCCACCTTCAATACTAGTTGATCGATGTAGGCTTTTTCATTGAGAACACCATTCAAGAATGCTGTATTGACATCAATTTGATAAAATTTATATCCTCTTTGGATTTACACGATATGAAAATTCTTGATTGACTCTATTGTTTCCACTAGAGAAATGGTTTTTTCAATATCGACTCCTTCAAGATATGAATGTCCTTTTCATACCAATTGTGAATTGTTTCAAATAACACATCTATACTCATCAAACTTGTTATTAGAAATACAAATTCTTCCAATAACATTGTGACCCTTGGGTATCTTGACTAGATCCCAATGTCTGATTATTTTCAATCTGATCTAACACTTCATTCATGGCTTTCACCAAGGATTCATCCTTTACAGTTTCTTCAAATGAGGATGGTTTTATAACTGACAGAATTGCTGATTGTGTGTTATATCTCATTCTCCTTATCTATGTGGATGAATTCCAATCCCAAAAAATGTTGGATTGATCAATTTCTACTCTTCAATTCCTCCTTCGATATTCAACCAAATTCCTTCCATCCATGGTTTCCACTTCAAATTCTCCTTCTAGTTCCATATTAGGATGTGAATCCAAATTTTTTTTACACCATATTCTATTTTGGTATTTTCATTTACTCCATATTCACATTCATTCTAATTATATATCAAATAATCATATGAAATACTTGAATCATTTTTGGTTTTATCTTCAATGATATTAACATCGCAGCATTCCACAATTCTTCCTAAGGGATGCTTGAAACCCTTGTAGGGTTTTCTGTTCATTGAGTATCCAAGGAAAATTTCTCAATCATCATTGTCTCCATACTTTCCTTGATTTCATTATTTTTTTTCTAATGAGTCATTTACTACCAAATACATGAAATTACTTCAAAGAGGGCTTCTTACCAGGCCACAATTCATATGGTGTCTTCATATCACCTATATGAAACCTTGTTCGATTTTGAATATACACTATAGCTTGAATGACCTCTTCTCAGTAATGTCATGGAATACGACTCTCAATCAGTATGGTCATTTCAATTTTGTTCCCCGGCCTATTCCTTCACTCAACATCTTCTTTATTTGTGTAGTTCTCATATTAATAACCTTATGTTGTATCCCATTATTCTCATAGTAATTTTAAAATTCAATAGGCGTATATTCCCCTACATTGTAAGATCCTAGAACATTTATTGTTTTTCAGGTATCATTCTTGGTGATTCCCAGAAATGTTTTCATGTAGTCAAGAACTTTTTGTTTCCTCTTTATAACAATTACACATTCCATTCTATTGTAATCATCTTCGAAAATGATGAAGTCCCTTTTTTAATGTGTTCTCGCAACATTTTTTAGTCTACATACATCTATATAAATAAGATCAAGAATATGGAATTTCATTTTATTCTTTGGATGATAAGAACTGCAGACCATCTTCCCTCAAATGAAAGCATCACAAGAATTTTCACATTCACTCTTCTGGTTGGTAATGTCTATGAAAATCATCAGTTTTAATTATTTTTCTATGTCTTGTTGATTAATGTTCCCCAATCTCCAATGCAACAGATATTTTCTTCCTCAATATCCATTTATGGATTTTTTTTCTTTATTGTCAACCTGATATAGGTTTTCTTTCTATTTTGCATCCCTTGATAAGTAAATTTCGTATATTTCCATTGATAGAGAAGACTTTATAATTAGAAGTAACTATAAGTCCATATTCACATAGCCGATTCACACTAGGGAGATTATGAAGTAGGCCATCTACATAAAGGACATTAGTTTTCTTTAGATCTCAATTAGCTATTTCATTTCTTCCAATACCTTAGATTTTCAGATCTCCAACATTACCAGACTATATTTTTCTATCAACCCCCTTCTTGACATATGTTAATAGGCCTACATTTACTATCTTATGAGATGAACAATAGATATTTATAATCTCGCTGTTGTTTATTTTTGTAGTTTTGAGGGCTACCTCTAAAATGTAGGATATCACAATTTTCTTCTTTTCTTTCCATGATACATGGAATTGATTGTAAAACATTGATGTCCTTCCAATTATCTCTATTATGTACATGGGTTCTTCATAGTCAAAAATTGATTCTAGAGGAGAAAACCTATATTTAATAGCAACACTATCTTGTTGATGAGCTTTGACTTCTCTTGTATTCCGGTATAAGGTTTTCAGGTCCCTCCTATACCTGTAATCAATGGACTTAGGACCAAAGATAGAATACTATAAACATTATCCATAGAAATTTTTTCTTCTATAATAATTAGGATATGAATTTGTTCTCATTTGTTGAACTCACATGTCTTCTCTATTCAAATAGCTTCTAGCCTCTTACCAAAAATAATTGGTATGGACCATATATCCATAGAACTGACACATAATTAGATGAAATGTCTTTTCACTTCTATTTAACCTCATTAATTCTTCCATGGGATAATAGTATGAGTGCCTCTTTTTTCTGGAGGCTTGAGGATAGTTTTCTATTATTCTGTAAAATTGAATTTGGGGTTTCCTTTTAAGCACATCATGTGACTTTTCTACATGACCCACTTTTAGGTTTCCTTTATTTTGGTCACTGTTCTTTACTACATTTTTCGATTCATCCTCACAACCAATTCTTATATTTCTCATATAAGTAGGTATTTGATCATTAGAAATCATTTTCAACTCAATTAGAGTCACGTTTCCCTCTCTCCAACATCTTATCATATGAGAACCTACCAAACTTTATATTCTTCCTTGATTATTTTAAAATTGATTGACACTCATATTTACTCATAAGAGTAACAAATTTGTCCTATGGACCCTCAGTAGTCATGGAATTCTCTTCTAGTCTAGAGGCGAGGTCATTGATGACCTTTGAATATTCTTCAATTATCAGCTTCAGATCCACTACATTATCATTTATTTCAAGGATTTTAGACTATAATTTTACAAATTCTTCCAGTTGTTCAATTTCAAATTTGAGCTGTTCAACATATTCAGATGATTCTTCTACAATTGATTTCCACTTATTTAAAATCTAAAATTTAATCGTAAGCTCACTAATATCATCCTTAATATGAAAATTATAATTTTCACTAGTTTTCAACAAAATTTTTCCATCATTATCTTTGATTTTTGAATAGAGTCCATTATGGAATCATGATTTCGAGTTTCAAGTTCTATTACTTCTTCTTCATAGAATTCATTATCATAATCTTCCTCTTCACAAAAAAATTATTATTTTGTACTTTCTTTTCAGATTTGAAGTCTCCATTTTTTAAAAACACTTTCTGAGGATTCTCACTTTATTCAGCTTCACTATCTTCATCATCAATTTTTCTTAAGAATTGAGAGGCAATGTGCCCATCTTTTCAACATAGAAAAAATTATAGAGTTAAATTCCCTTTGAATTTCCATTTTACCTTTTAGAACATCATTAAAATTAGAGAAAGAATTTATTTTTTCTCATCATCTTCACCATGGCTATCTTTTTAAATTTTCAGTTTCTCCATGGATTTGAATTCCATTTACTTTTTCACTAGAGACATAACATCTTCTGGATTGACCCTCATTACATATTCCACTGGGATTCTTAGTAGATCATCCAGAAGAAGTTTGGAAAGATATCTTTCCTCAAGCCCTGACACCATTGCATTGTACAGGGGTGGAAGTCTTCTCAATATTTTCTTTATGATGTCAACGTCTTAGATTTCTTCTCCTAGACCCCTAATTACCCCCAACAACTTCACTTATTCGATTGATGGAGTCTACATTCTCATCAGGATTCATCTTCACATCTTTAATCCTATTGTGGATGACTTGTAGTTCAACCTCCTTGACTTTGATATTTCCTTAATAATTATTTTCATGTTTATACCACATGGAATTTTCTATGGTTAATCTCATCCCCTTTAGATAGATCTGATTAGAAATTACTATGGTTAGAGCATTCTTCACTTTAGTATATAAATCAATAATTTTCCCATCATTATTAGTTATAGCCAACCCTATCGGATTAATAACATATATACCTTGCATAGTGGAAAATATAACATCAATTCAATAGGATATTAGATAATATCTCATTATATTCTTCTAAATTGTACAATCACTGCCATCATAGATAGGGACTCCCAAACCCTGGAAGATTTTTTCATGATGGTATAAAACAGATCAGACACAAGAATCATCACTTTACAACCACATGAAGAACCCCAGAACACTCTGAGAGGGGAGGGTTGAATCAAGGTATCAAAATTTTCTTTTTAATGATGAGGATATTGTTATGATGATGATAGGAACATGATAAATATGTAAAAAAACAAAATCTAGGATATAACACATCACTTTTACTTGGTTCACCGCAAAAGGATACATCCAAGGAGTATACTCCAATATTCTGTCTATCATACCTAAATCCACTAATCCTTACAAGTTTTAGGATTATATGATTCGGTCACATTAAACTGTTCTATACACACTGCCTTTATAATGGTTCAGTGTTAGCTCATTGTGTCCCTTAGATCACTTCTCTTCACTCTCCCTAGCTCGCTGCCTTGAGATAAGTACATCTCAGATTATCAACATGTAGTTATATTCAATAGATTTGCATTGATGTCTTTGTATCTGTTCAGAATGAGACAATTCAAGCATTGATGTACCAAATTGATGCACATGAAAGAACTGAAGTACTGAATCAGATGTTTAGAACCTGAATTCAAACTACACTAACAGTTGCATGCAACACATACCTTGTTCACACATGATCTTCAATTTGGGTGCCATATTTTCTTTTCTTGTGGAAAAATATTTTATCAACTACACCATTTATGATAGACATTTACTTTTGTGAGCAACTTAAACCTTTTTCACACAAAACTAACTTTTATACGCTACTTCAACTTTTCATCGAAACTACCTTTACACAAAACATTAATATTTTCATGAAACATGAACTTTTGCGGGTAAATTTAACTTTTCCATGCAAAATCAACTTTTTGATCAAGTCCCTTTTGATGCTCAAATCTATAATATTCTCGATTACTTAATATTTATTGAATGAAGGGGTTCACCTCTTTCTTGGAAAAATTTCTTGACATCCAATCATAATTGACAACAAACACAAACCTAACTCCATTTATTGTATAACAATTGTCGTGGTTTCAACACCCATTTCTTTTAGTAAACATTATAATGTTTTGATATAGTTCTATCTTGTATATTTTTGAAAATATTTATGATTTTTCATCATCTTAAAAAAAATTATTTTATTTCGAAATAAGATGAATAGTTTCTAGTAATACCATAATGGAAATTCACAAATAGAATATTACCTAAATATTTACCTTTTAACCATTTAATTCCATTTGAAAATAATGATATGAACTCATAAACGATTGTAAAATATTTTTCATAATTTAGTTATATTTCATTATAATTACATGGTTCATGTTATTTCATGACTTAAAATTCATTAAAACCCATCTCATTCAGCTATTTTTAGTTTCTTATTAAAGATGGAAATATTAAATATTGATATGTAATAATGTCATTATTGAGTATGAAAATGGGATACTCATCCATGTTTTCATTTTTATAGTTCTAACATCTTAACATGAAATTTTTCAAGGAGGATTATCATTAGGAATTCCCACATAACAGAATTTGTAGTAGTATTTCTCTATATTTGAATCAAGTTTAAAATATTGTTTAACTGAAAACATTTCATCAACTATTTTAACATATCAAATTAATTTTATTTAATACAGGTTCATAAGTTTCTAAACATTACATATTAACCTTTTTTATCCCTCATGTATTTCACAGAGTTTACGCCCAATTCACATGTTTTGTATATTGTCATGAATCATGCCAACCCATTCTATTTGAGGGATGATTGTATCACATTATGTAATACCCCATCATATTATATATTCATGTAATTATATAGAGTATATTCTATATCAATTTACATATAATTAAAACCATTGTATTTAATGTAAGAAAAATCATGGAAAATAATAAATGAGGAAAAAAATATAATATCTCTATTAAAATAATATCATTCAATTGAATAAAATGATTCCATTGTTTTGATGATATTAATTGACATCATATAACCATTAAATGGAAGAAATATATTGTGAATAAAACTCAAGTGAAAGGTATATTACTTTATACAAATTTGAAAAAATACACTATGTAAGTCTTGATAAAATGATAACTTGATTAAAGTATATGCATCTCTATTTCTATTTAATAATTACTAAATTAGAAACAAAAATAATACTGAAAAAATGTATGAACAGAAATTAACATAAATAACCACATTAGAATATGACACTGCCAATATTTGGTGATTTAATGGTTTCTCAAAAACAAATCTCAACTAGTATAATGAATAATATTATGGATAAATGGATCTCATAGTAAATAAAATGTTAATAAGTGAAAGATATAGAAAGAAACCATATGTTCAAAAGGATAAATATCAGGTTCACTAACTGGATTTTTCATGCATATAATACTTGGTATGCAGTTGTTTTTATCCCAACACCCATGTTAACATTTTATCATCACCAAATTCAATGGGTGGGATTTAAAGATGAATTATAAATGCAATTAATAGATAAAAAATTTAATAATTTCGATTATTGTCACTTATAATTATTCCAATTTCCTCCAAATATTGAATTATATATGAACGCATGTTTTTCTCCTCAATTGAAAACACAAACCTTCTAGGACACACCAAGAAATATGAGGCTAAAGATATTTTTAATAATTATCTCATTGAAAACTGAAACACATCACTTATTTATAGACATTATACAATGATGAATTGACTTTCCTTTTAATTACTTTTTGGTTATTATACATATATTTTCAATGTAAAAGAATCTCCTATACTCATTATCTTATGTCATATCAATTATCCAAATATAACATCCCCTTGTATCATCATAAAAATATGTATTATGCTATATGTGGTACAATAAATGTCTTCCATGGATTGATGTACCATGATAATTAATACAGATTAGGTTCTACTATAATTTGACTTCAATATGCTTCTCACATAGATTTATCACTTCTAAAACAAGATATAGCACACCCGTTTGTTGCATGGTTACACATGGAAACATATTGTCTTTTATTTTACATTCAACAAGTATAACCTAGCAATTATTCATTCTTTTCTATCGGAATTTTCATTTCCATCCCTAAAATTTAAAACTACCATCATAAATAAAACATTTAAATTTAATTATATGATAAATTTTAAAATAGTAAATGTGTTCAATAATATTATCTACATATAACCATGATATAAATTTAAAAATTAGATATTTATGCATGATAGTTACAAAAATTCATTGAATTCGAAAAAATTAATATAATTACCACTCCTATAAATATTTTATAGAATCAAACAAAGGGAACATTTAAAATGAATGAAAATCATTTAGAATACCTAAAATTATTAACAACATTGTTTATTGTTTAAAAAAGTAATATTAATTAACATATATTTTTGTGAAATATGAATTACTTTTTCATGAAGCATTTGATAAATGGTTATATTTTTTTAATAATTGGCTTTTATCAATTTAAATGGAAAAGGATATGAATAATAATAAAAAATATTTGAATTTGATAACTCTATTTTCTAATAAAGTAGTTTTTCATTCTATTTTATTAATTCATTCAAAAAAATTATTAAAAATTATTAAATTTAAATTATAATAGATTTAAATATTTTTAAATTTATGTTTAAAATATTTAATTAAGATTATATTCTGTGTATTTTAATAAAAGGATTGAATGTTTTTTTAAAAAAAAAACATTTTTAAAAAAAATTATATATTTTTATTTTATCAATATGTATGTGCAATAAGAGCTCAAAACACATTTAATTTAATAAATAATCTATTAATGGTATATGGTGACTCTTTATAATATATATATATATATATTAAAAATCTAAACTCAAAATTTTTTTGAACTAAATTCAACATAATAAAAAATCCTGATTATTCAATTAATTAATTACCTTCAGTGTGAGAATCATTTTCACATTCCATGAAATCCCCATAAAATTTATTTGACATATACAAATATTTATTCCTTTAAATTTTATTATTATCATAACTATATAATACACATAAATTTTATTCTTTAGAAACACACTCCAATATAATTTTTTTATGCATTTTGTGTACTTATATTAAAATTTAATAATCAAAACAATAGAATTATTATTTATTAATACGATTTAAAATATTAAATATTAGAATGGTAAAATTATATAAAGAATTCATTGATAAAATTTTCATTCATATTAATTGTTAAGGTTGCTAATTAATTACCAAGGTAAAATACAAATCAAGAAAATTATAAATAGTTAAATGAAAAAATTAATAATCTCAAATTTTACTCAAAAATTAATGTTTTTGGTTTTTTAACATTGAATATTAAAATCACATTGTTTAAATTTTTTATTTTTCATCCAAAGATCCCTTCTATTTACTTATAAAAAGTTAGAAATTCCTTTACACCATGAAACACCACACCCAAAAAAATCATTGAAACACAACCAATTTTTTCTAATTATAACCTTATAAAATTATCAAATTCTTCTTTTCAACATTATTAATCATAATTCTCTCATTTCAAAGGATAATTTTAAATAAAAATCAAGAAACTAATATAAGTATTACCAACTAATAATCATTTATTCATAACTATATTAATATAAATTTATTATATCCATAATAATATAATTATATTTTATTCATTTTTATACTATAGAGTTCCAATATTTAGGGTATTATAATTGTATTGCCATTAATACAATATAATAAAAATATAAATCATTGTTCAGGTGTACATGAAGACTACAACCGCCACGAGAAATGGAATTCTTTTTTCATCACCATATGTAATTTAAAGGTCAAAGAATTGTTTAATGGATGAATATTATGTTTGTGAAATCATTAATTTTTATAATGAATCATTGAACTCCTTACTAATGATATTATTGAAAAATGATTGTCATTAATTAAATTATTCAAAATGACTTTACTACATGCATATTGATCTCTATTTTTATGTTTTCATGATTAATTATATTCAAAATACCATTATTTTCATATAGGATATATGACAAAAATAAAAACTATATAATTACACTATTTTTTTATAATAAAATTAAAACAAGACTATCTCATAATCATACATAAATCAGAGTATGTTCAGGTTTGTGTCAGTAAAACCACATAATTTATTAATGCGATAATTTTATGTCATGACATAATCTAAGAAATTTTATACTAGATTAATATTATATAAATATATATCTATTTATATTTTTTTATAATAGGTTTATATAATCATTTAAATTATTTATTTAGGAATCTACTTTTCTTCCATATGGATCACTGAAATAAGATTATTCATGATTCAAATTTCATCATACTGAAATGAAATTATAACATTAAAAAAATTGTGACACATTTATTATAGTTCCTTATATTATCATATGGTGTTGGATTTTGTAATAATAGTAGATACCAACATGGATTTTATAAAACTAGTTCAATTAGATAATGATAACATACATTTGGTGTATAATAATCTTAAAAAATAGCTATTATATATATAATGATTGTTAATGAGTAATATAAATGTTTTTAGTTTAGTATAATTTTGTTGGGTATGTTTATAATGATCCTAATTTAATAATTCATGACATTTTCTGCATGAACGAAATGGATCCTGAAAGATGAAATGGTTTTTAAAAAAAATTATCTCCATGAGGAATTATTGTTTTTATGAACATAAATTAATTTATCTGGATTATAAGATATATATTGAAAATATAATATAATTAAAAATATCTAAATTATGGTATTTGAATTATAATTATTATCCCTATCTTCCAATGTGATTTGAATTGAGTGTTTCGAACGTACTATGAGTTTTATTGAGCATATTTCTGATTCTTTGAGACATAATTCAATTTGTGAGCTATGTTTTCTTTGTATGGGCTTATCAATTTCCACTGATATATTTTTATCACAATCAGTTTATACTATTTTATTTACTTTCCAAATCATATTCTACTTTTCATGTAGCTATTTTTTACCAAGTAAAAAGATTTTTGGTTACTCGACAATTTTCCATTGAAAAATGATTTTTATCTTCAAATTATTTCACACAAGTTTTATATATTATGACCTATTAGAATATTTTATGATATTTAAATTATTCACATTTCTACAACATATAACTTATTTTTTTAAATATTTCATTCTTATATGAGTATGATTCTTGTAAGTGATGTTGAAAAATCAAGTCTAATTTCCCCGTGTTATATTGTTTCTTTATGAACAAATTTCTTCTATTCATCTGTGATCTGACAAATATAATTTATGATAATGTAATTTCACGACCACTATGGGAAAAAGAAATTTTAAACCAAAATAATGTTTTTAACTCATTTTGTGTTGTCTGTTTAGAATAAATTATTTTTTGAAATAAAAAAATCTTTTCATTTATCGTTCATATGTTTTCCTTCCTCTCAATATTTTTATAAGATAAATATAATGAAATATCAATGATAAATTATTTTTCATTAATTTTTATAATTTATGCTTTTCCATTATTTTTCACTTCATCTATTTAAAAAGTAATTGTGAGGTTACATATAAAAATATCTTTCGCATCAAAGTTAAAAATATATTCTAAAACAACTTTTATGATTTCACATCCAATTACATTTTAATTTTAAAAAGGATTCAACATAATAGGGATTATATATAACTATTTATACAATAATAAATAATTATATTTTTGTGGAATTATCTAATTATACCGAACAACATCATTTAGTATCCCTTCTTTGGTAGTACTGTTCAGGAATTATTATACATGTATGTTTTCACCTAGTACAAAATCATTATATATTTACATTGAAATAAAGGGATATGTTATTTTCAAATCATCACGATTCATTCCATAGAGGGATTGGGATATGGTTTTTTCATCATGGGTTAATTCATATACTCATTGATATATATTTTGTGAATAACATAATCAACAAAATTTAAAATCGTTGATTTTTTCCTTGATTGTATGATATTCTTTTGAAATGCAGAAAATTATTGGCACGGTGTATTTTTTTATTTCTATTTAGATGATGATTAGACTATTTACCATCAAAATTATATCATATGAGGTTTTATGATCATGTTATCACATTTATTTTCATCTAGAAAATTATTTCCATTCCTAATGATTATTTACTATTAAGAAGGGAGGATCATGTATATTGATATGAATGTTTTTATTTAGATAAATTCTCCTTAGGGAAATGTTTTAATGTCCTTGATTTAATTTTTAGTGAATCCATTGTATATAACCAGCTTCCTAGTTTGTCTTGTAATTACACAAAACATGAATACATATATATGTCTCAAGATACCAAACATGTTTTGTGATTGGTGTATACAACTTCCTATAATTGTAATGGGTCTTATCATAAGGCCTTTACATCTTGGTATGCCTGCCTGAATGGCCCGAAGGCCTTCATTTTTTATTGATTTTTGATAACCCCTCTTTCAAGGGATGAGAGGGAACCCTTACAAGGCCCGTAGGCTCAGAGATTACATGTCCCGTAGGCTTAAGAGATTACATGACCCGAAGGTCTTTAGAAAATTCAACCAGACTATCTATAAGGAACTGCCCCTCCCCAGCATCTGCATCTTGATAGTAGCTCTCCACCTTTTCATGACCGTCTAGCTAGGCTTGCCGGGCAAGCACAGGCTGGTACCGATGGCATAGCCATACCCTCTCATTCAGACAATCCATTTGGCTCTGCTCTGGTGAGTGTACCTACTCTGAACCCTCTTCTGGGGCTACTCCTTTTTTGTAGTGTGTCTGGGCCTTCATTCCTGTGGACCGAAGGCCTTGGGGTGTCCCTAAGGCCTTAAGGTGGCCTAAAGGCCTTGAGAATCAACTGTCCTGAAGGCCATGGGTGGCCCGAAAGCCTTGCAGGACCAGAGAACCAAACCAGTGGCCCGAAGGCCCAGATGGATGAATAGTTCCGGCTGCTACAGTACCAGACAATGCCTGCTACAGTACTGCTACAGTAAACCGGAAATATTCCTCCACCACGATTTGATCCTGGGTCTCTTGGATGCACCTAGGGAGTCCTCACCAACTGGGCTAAGGCTCTTGTGCTGATATCTTGGTGTGGTGTTTAGAATTATAAATTCCAATAGTATTATATAAAAAGTTGAATGTTTCCATGTTTTCTTTTATTTTTATTAATATAGTGTTCCATTAGTTTAATGTTTTTTGTTTCCTCATGTTTTTTTAATTATACGTAACATAATATAAAAGAAATTTTTTTTCGTTGATTTCTAAAATTCATGTTTACCCTCAATAGAAATTATAGCTCACCCCCTCATATGTTTCTATCTACCTAGGTTATGTATAATTTTTGTAAATGTTATATTCCTAGAAAAATAAAAAACAAAAAATAATGTATTATGAATGTAGAAAACCCCTTATTGATATCATTAGTTATAATTCTTGAATTAAGACCTAAATGAGTTAGTTTATAGTGAAGATTGGTTACCAGGGGAATTTTACACCTAAATATCGTATTTTCTACACCGAGGTAAGAAGATTCATGTAAAAAAATTGATTTATTAAATTGATTTTTTAATTAGTTTATCATGTAATTTAATTAAATATTATGGTATGTAATGTGATTATTGATGAATTATTTTATTTACGAAATTTTTTTATGTTATCTTACTAATTAAATTAGTGCAGTTTTAGTTTTTGAAAATTCTATTGTGCGCCCGATTTATATTTTTATCAATTTTTATTATATAGAGTCCATTTTTAGTAATAAACCATATGGAGACATTTATTAGTGTTTTATAAATTGTGAAAATAGTTTATTTGTTTGTGCAAGTGGTGAAAATTGAGTTTTTAATGGTGGAAAATAAGTTTTGAATAATTTAGACATGAAATTAATTGTAAAATGACTTTACATGGAATATATTAATGTTTTCTTGATGTAATATTTTTTTCTGTATTGTATTGGACTATTCTGTGTGGTTTCGGGTTTCCACTGCCTCTCTAGTGAGTTTTGTCAACTTTAATGGAGCACCCACACAAGTAAACAGGTATGGATTTATATATATATCTGTGTGTGTGTGTACATATATATATTATAGGTACATGATCCATTATTTCATGAGAAATACATGTATCAGGACAAGGGTATATATATATATTTATATAGGTGAGTGTGTGCTAGTAGCAGTTTCTTGTTAAAAAGCACCATGATCCAAATGTTTGGTTTAGTTTCACTCTGAGGGGGTTTCTCTATTCATTTCACTTTAATTTGCATTCCATAATTTTATTCTTTTTTTAAAAGATTGTTTTATATATATACAATATACACATTATATGAAATTTGGTTTCATTTTCTAGAAATGATTATTAATTTTTTTAGAAATTTAAAGGCATTTTTAACACCCATTTGGTCAGAAGTGACATTTCCTGAAATGTGATTTTTAAGTGGTTTAGAATTGGTAATGATTTTTCCAAAAGGAATCCTAAGGTATCTATGTTGGAGGACTAGGATTAGTATGCTAGTTTATTCAAAAGCGGTTCATTATAGTTTCGTCTAGTAATATTGATGCTTCAACACTAACTAAACATGTGATGGTATTAGATACCACTAGGCATTGGGACGTGATTCACCCTAGTGGCTCGTGCATGATAATTTAGTTGGACATGGTTTCTATAACACATCAGTTGATTAAGGTTTATATACCACATTTCACAAAGGTAAGAGGTTCAAAGGTTCCCATTTGTGCTAGTTACCTATTGGGAATGATCCTGGTGATCTTTTATGACATGGTTTTTCTGAAATGATATCTATTTTTTTACTTTGAGAATTTCTCCTTCTATGTAAAATCTATGTTTTTAATTTGAATAATTGGCCTTTAGTTTTGGAATGTTAACGCATGTTTGGAAACTATTTTGAAAATAAATTTGAATAGAATCACTTTCCATTAAAATGTAAACTTGTGACATGAATTTAAAAAGAAGGAACAAAAATATTTTATGATGTCTTATGTTCAAACTAGCATGATTTGATTTCTTATTAGAGGTAAGTGTATATAGTGTTGTTTTATTTTGGAATTGCTACTGATCATATCGATACTCATGCCAAAATTATCTATCATTCTAATGTTCTAGTTTTTGATCGCTGTTGCACCGAGCATGTTTCTATGTTTGGTGGTAACCCATGAGGTCACATGGAGGTATGTTTAGCTTCATATATATTTTTTAATTTCCACTACTAATATTTAACTATTTTACTCAGTTAATATTTATTTTTTTATTTATTTGTGTTAAATTTATTGGGTAAATGTTTACCAATCAATTGTTTGGTACTCGGGCACTTTTTCCAGCCCGTGGGGATCTAGAATGCCCCTCAGTACATAACATGTAATGAGCCAGGCACCGTGTAAGATAGCGACACGACTTGGTCATCATAATATGAATCATTGGAATCTTATTATCTTTTGGATCATGTTACTTGGGAAGATTCTAGGTAGTCCAGGGTTAGTATTGTTAGAATATGATGCATGGGTTACAAGTACAGTTCCTGGCTAGTACACCTCATGACATGACATGAGATACCATGATATTTCAGGTTATATCTATGTTCCATGGTCCATGTGGTTGCTTGTTTTTTTGAAAAATAGATTTGGTTAAATGGCCTTAGTGACCTAGAAGGGCTTAGAAAGCCATGCGGACCAAGGAGACATCTACCTGGAACACTCTTAGTGATGGTAGAGTGATTGTCATATAGCCTCCCAACATATGACTGAGTCACCCACTGGCCCTATTTTTATATGGTTTTGTCTTGTGACGTCTTGTGTTTTGGTAATTTTTTTGTTGGATGTTTTGAGTTTTAAAACCTCCTTTTTAACAATGTTTCGGATTTATGTCTCATCAGCGATTTGGTTTGAAGTGGTTGTTAGTGGTCTCTTTCATGATGAGATTCATTAAGCCCTTGTGGTGGTTCCCTTTATGTGTTTGGTATTTTTTGTGGTATCTTCTGGGAAAAGAGACATAAGGATTGGATCCTTGACTTTTCCTTTTTTTATAGTGCACATCCCTATAAGGAATTGATATATTCGAAATCCAGCCACAGGTGAATCACCATTGCCAGACCCTACAGTTTATCAACATATTGACTTTCCACTTGTGATTTGGAAATTGAGTCAACTTAATAACCTTTTTGATTAAACAGATCCTCTTATAATGGATGAGTGATTGTGGATAGTGGAAAGATACTATTATTTCATAAGATTTCTGATTATTCAAAGGTTAAGTTTGGCATCATCTGGTTTGAAGGTCCGAGCCTTGTGCGGTGAAGGCAATCCAAGTAAGGAATGGTAAAAGTTGTCTTGGTTGTTGGTGTTGGCCATGACTGAAAGGTCCCTTGGTCCTCTTGTCTAGTTTAAGTAACTGGAGGTTTGTGTTATGCCACCAATGTAGAATGTTTGGTCGTAAGTTGCGGTTATGCTAGTTTCCAAGAATCACATGATGTTCAGAACTCCGTTTAAGGTTTTATCCCTAGTAAGGGATCTTAGGTTGTAGTGTATATGTTCAATGGCATTCTGAAGTGTCATGTTCTAGCCAAAACAAGAAGGCGTATGTTTTGAGACATATAGAGAGCCTCTGATTTACCCTACGTGTGTGTTACATTTGATGAATTATGAGTTTTTCTATTACTTGTGAAAGATCATTTTATGTTCCCTTCCTTTGGATGTCTCTTATACGATGTTGAAAGGGATGATACATGGGAATATTTTATGTCATTATCATTGTGAAATTCTATGATGGGAAAAATATATCGCTGAATTTGTGGGGTTCAGTGGTGCTGCTTTGCTTTAGGTTTGGTTGAATGCGGTACCAGAGGATGAAGTTTCATTCAGGGGCATTTTGAAACATTACTGTGAGCCAGGAGAAGCCTAAATAACGAGAGATTCATCCTTAGGTCCTAGAGTGAAGACGGCTCGTAGTAAAAAAACCCAGCGGTATAAGAGGTATTAGTTTAATGTTTATATTTCTCATTAAAAATATATTCAATTTAATTACTATGAAGTTATTCATTCTAATGGTAACATTTGGGGGAATGATGTAGAGACCCGAAACTTGATGTACATTGACATTACATTACTTTTGCGGAATACTTAGTACATAACAAAAACACACACACAAGGACTGTAATAGTTTAGTGTCTTTGGAAACATGGAATAAAATATTATAATCATGGTGAAAGATCTTCAACATCTCCCAATAAAGATCTTCCCATTTTTTCTTACCTAAAACCTTTCTTTATATCCTGGGGAAAAGAAAACATAAAATGGTGAGCTCAAATGCTCAGTAAGGGAAAACAAAAGAAATATCAATCACATCATATTCATAAGAACATATCTTTTGGAAATCTTAACCTATAAAAGAGATCATGATTTCTTAACATGGGATAAATCATAGTAGTGAAATGTAATCCCAATAATCATAACTTAAAACATGAAACTTTGTGGCATACACACATAATCATAGAGAATCATTTCTTGTTAGTCAAGACTCATTGCCAAAACTATCTTAGTGGACAAAGTCCCTTTCTGAATCGAGTAACCCTCGTTTCAGTCCTGTTTCACTGAACCGGTATAACCTACCATTCCAGCCATGTCTATCTCATGAGATATAAAATCTTTACCCAATGCATTGGAGGGAGATATAGGTCCCACCCATCTCTTAATGATACCATTCTTATGTGTGCCACAAAATCATAAATCATACATCATTGCATAACCCATGTAATAAAAATGGGATTCTTAAACAACATGACATCATAAAACCATTCATATAAGATAAAGGAATTCACAAACATAATTCCATCACAACATAGTCAAATCAATGTAAAAATATGGATAGAAACAGAACCCTTTATTATCTTAGATGGAAAATAATTTTGATAAAACACTTGAATTGAATTCTTGAGGAAAATATCCTTTCTTCTTCAAAATCAATTTCTTTTCACAAAACATCATGCAATTTTAAAAGAAAGAGATTTTATTGAAAATAGTAATGAAATATTTTGGAGGAAGGTTCATTAAAATAAGGCTTTATAAAACCGTAAAAATCCGTTTTTGCCGTATAAGTTAAAAAAAACATTCTTCTCGTACTTTTGTCGGAAAGTCAAAAAGTACCTCGTATGAAAAAAACGAAAAAAGATTCCTTTCATATCCTTTACTAAAAACTCACCGAAGGGTAAAATTGTATTTAAACAATTGTAGGTGGATGGAAATAATATTACATATTGAGAAAACATGGATGTGGATGATAAAATACACCCCAGTAAATACTAATGTATAAACAATCTCGGATAAAAATGAGATTGTGATATTTCCCTTACCTTAAGTCCGATTTGCTTCGTAAGTGTCATAACCTCCTGTATAATGATTTAAATAATGTCATTAACTTATTACAAAATCATATTCATTGTTATTATATCATATATGGCTCACTTATGACTTTATATTACCTGTTCTTTTGTAAATTCCATGTTAAAGAAGTGTTTTGGGTAAAATCATTTCATTTATCGTAGGTGTTTGGACTTGTTGTTCTTGACATTATTATTACTTATATCATGATTTACTTACTTCCATAATATAAAAAATGATTTATATATCATATATATTCAGTATATATATATATAATAGATAGATAAATGAAATGAAACACACCGTTCATGGAGACGGTAGTCCGTACGTACGCATGAACGCTATTTTCGTTTCCTTATTGAGTTGAACAGAATTAAGTAGATGACATTCATATATATATAAACATAAATCCAGTATCATTGTTATGTAATATATTTAATTATTACTTATTATATATACTTTATAATCATTCATTAATGGTTTAAAGTGGAGAATGAATCTCATCGCGTCGTGGAGATGATGGTCCGTACGTACGCACGAGCGATGATATCGTTCTCATGATCGTGAACTTGTGTTGAAGTGTATGTATAATATTTCAGTATCAATATAAATTTTTAATAATCATATATAGTTACTCATTACACCATTATACCCATCCTTGTAAGGTGATGGTGGAAAATAGATTACACCACGGCGTGGAGACGGTATTCCGTACGTACGCACACGCGGTGATTTCATTTTTCCGTAGGATGGATAGAAGGTGAATTAGGGTAGATTCATATTTATAATGACATATAAGTATGTAAGTAATACTGATGTTATTACTTTATCATGAAACAATTAAAGAAGAAGAAGTTGAAGAAGAAAGATATTGAAAAGATCGGTAATGGATATTACCTCTTCTTTGAAACGCCTCTTTGAATCTTCCACTTAGGGAACTAAGATTGGGATTTGAAGAAGACCAGGACCTCTAAGATTATTCTAGGGAAGTGGAGATGGGATTTTTGCAGGGGTTGTCCGAGCTTGAGTGCTCAAATTGGTGTGAGGAGGAGGGGGAGGATGTGTCCTTTTATAAGGGAGGAGAGAGGCACCTTAGGAATATCTCAAAATATTATTTTATATTAAAGTAAAAATCGGTTTATAATGGTTCCAAAGGGTCTTATTTCGAATCTAAAGTGGGGATGGGTCGAAATCCTATCAACCAATAGGATTTAGACAAGTTTAGGTTATTATTTTAACCTTATCAATTAGATTTAACTCTAAGTTAAATAATTTAACTTTTACCGTGTCTTTTTGTTTTCTTACACTATATGGTTAATATACTTACTATAACAAGACAAAAGAACCCCAAATTATTTATTATTAATATATATATCCTTATTTAAGTCATTTGGTCGAACCTTATATTTTTAGGAATAAAATAACAATTAATAATATAATATTTGATTTAAAAACTATTTTGTGTCAATTTTGAAACTATTTGATATATGATTTTTGTGAAAGTCATAACAGAATTATATGTTCGAACCAAGTTTATTAAATCAACAATAATATATCATAGTAACCTAGAAAATTAGTGGAATTCATAAAAAGTCTCAAATTACATTTATTTGGGTGTTTATAACATCAGTTATGTCAATATTTCATTAATAAGATAATTACTACATCATCATTGTGTCATAAATAAATTAAATTATTTAATGTTTAAAAATTACAAATAAAATACCATTATGTAGGTAATCTTTTTAGCTTTCTAATTAATATTTATAGTCGAATTTATCTTATGTATAACCCAATATTAAAAATTATTTACTTATTAAACTTTGATTTTAACTATTTTAACCCTTCTTTAAATAAATTAATAATAAATGTCCTAATCTAATCCAAGTGGGGCTAAATGGTCATATTTTATTCCTAAGTTTGTTTTTGGTCGAATTACACTTATCCAATAGAATTAGGACATGTGTTAGGTAATAATAATATCATCTTTACCCTTACTTACCCAATTTACGTTTTACCGTGGTAAAAAAAAGTAAAAAGTTACTATTCACCAAAAATTATTTTCATCTCATTGAACCACATTTTAGTACTTGATATTAACTGTGTCTCTCGGATTTTCGAAATTCCACTTACAGAAGCGGTAAAATTATGTTTTTTGAACAATTCAGTTTTTTTAACTACCACTTAGTGGTTTCACTATTCATCGAAAATTGAAAGTTTTCAGAAAAATACCAAAAATTAGGCCTAAGCTATATTTGATATTATGAACTCGAAAATGATGTATATTTTACCAAATTCAAAACATATCAGTTGCATTAACTAATTTAAAAATTAATTCTCGTCGTCAAAACAAATAGCGTGTTTTTAAGAGATAATAACTATCAAAAGATCGACACTAGTTTATAACTGGTTTAAATGTGAAATTACATCCAATGACCAACATTGTATTAAATTATAAAAATATATTCTAAATATACTTTAAAACCACTCAAATTAATAATTTATCACAATTAATTATTTCTATTTAAAAAGTTGTTTTTAATTAAAATTTAGTAATTTTCACTATTCATCAGAATAGGAAAGTTATCCGAAAAGTACCAAAATTTCACCCTAAGCTAATTTCGATATTCCGAAACCAAAAATGAAGTCCATTTTGAAAAATAGAATTTACAAAATTTCAAAAAGTGGTTATTACTATTCATAACGGCGAGTTTTAATAACATTTTAATAGCATATCGTTGTTTAGTAAAACTCGGTATTGCATACTACACATGCTATCAAGGAAGGTCGTGATTGCGTGTAATGAAAGGCAAGTCAAGGATGCATTCTGTGCAAGCTCCTTTTGGTGTAGCGTACAACACAAGACATTAATGAATTTAAAAAGAATATTTTTCATAAAATCTCGGGGTGTTACATTCTACCCCCCTTAAAATGAATTTCGCCCTCGAAATTCGTCGAGGTTATAAATGGTTTACTATTCAAAAGTTTCTTTAATAGAAACCCACATCGTAAAAAGGAATACCAAAACCAATCTTTGAAAACGAAAGTATGAAATGTAACGGTTACCCAAATAAACCAATCACTGGGTTTCCACATAGGTGAAAATATGGATATGGAAGAAAAATCTAACCATCCTGTTCTGATGGAGAGTGGTAGAGAACATGGCTATGGAAAAGCCAACAATCACAAATCCATAAATTTGTGATGATCTAAGGTACCATCTGATTAATCATATATAAGAGCACTAGGACGACATTTTTGGTTTTCAAGATCGTTTCCCTAAAGTTGATGAAATTAGAATTAGAAGAAATACATTCGTGATTTCGGTATAGTCTCACCGTTGGTCGTTCTTTGGACAATTTCCACTTCATCACATAAAGAAATGAAGTTGAATTTTTCATTCGTGATGTGTTAGCAGATCATGTAATAGAATGATGGGTCATTCCATCTGTCTCAAACAAAAGGTTTGAAAAGTTATAAGTTCATCTTATGGTTAGATTAATCGTAGATGGTTCCAAAAATGAACTTATACTTCATATATCATACCGCTTAATAAAATAAAACTAGTTTATACTAAACAGGGACTTCCTGTAGGCCAGTGGTAGGCGATAAAGGCCAGTCGCATTTCGGTTGTGGGTTCGATTCCCACAGCCTTGTCCGACGCGATGGGCTACCGCCCGTCCTACAGGTTGTCCTTTTTCTAAAGCTATATTACTATAACATCCCATCAATAATATCAAAAAACGTTTTATCCTAACTTATGTACAACATAATCCATTCTAATCTTTAGGCTTATCTAAAATACTTGGGTCCAAGCTCATAGTATAAAGAAAATGATTACATGAAATGTCACAGAACAATCATGTGAATGCCATCATTTATCCCCCATATATCATAAGATATATCTTGTTGGTCAAACATGTGAATACCTTAATCATGTATTCTCTGGAAGAATGAATACCCATTAAACCATAGTGAAAACATGAATGCAGTTAAACGTTAACACATTCCACATAGCAAAATCCTCAAAATTCTTTATAATCAAACCATGATATCACTTAGTCCTTATATCAATCATGAGCTCATGAATACTGTTAAACATTTCATATTCTCATTTTCCCTTCATTATGCGCATATCGTCTTATCTCCAAAAATATCTCAATCACTTTGAATACCATATTAGACCAATACATAAATATTCCAATACTCCATGATACAACATTATTTTGGAATCCCATTACATAAACACTTAATCATTCCACCACATCGTTGTCATATTCAACATCTCCAATAGTGATCGCATGTGACTTCCCTTTATCCTTTTCCTTAAGCGGTTTCTCATGTCGATCATCACTAACCCTTGGATTAGGGCATTTATTAGCATAATTCCCCATTTCCTTGCACTTGAAGCATTGAAGTGTTGGTGGTGCGTTCTCTGCAGTGTTTGCTTTATTCACATCATTAGAAACCCTTTTTCCATTACATCGACACTCAGCTGCTCGATGACCTTCTTTTCCACACTTAAAACATTTTCTAGTCCCTTTAAGACAATATCCACCTTGCTTCTTTCCACACTTTGTGCATAAGGAAACATTCATCTTCCTTTCACCATTATTCTGAGATTTCTCCTTGAACTCCATCTTTCGTTTCTTATCAAAACCATGAGATGGATATGTAACACCAACCTCCATTTCTACCTTGATAGCACAACACAAAATTTCTTCATAGCTACTGAAGTCTCTTATAGCTAATTCCCTTCGAAGACTTGGTTTTAATCCCCTGAAAAATCGATCAACTTTACTTTCAGGTTGGATGATAATTCCAGATGCATACCTTGCAAGTCTTTTAAAATTCGCTTCGTATATACCAACAGATTCATCATCCTTCTTCTTCAGCTCAAGAAACTCCTTTTCTATCTTTGTTCGAAGAATACGAGGGAAGTACTTACTGAAAAACAAGTTCTTGAACTCGTCCCATTCCATGTACTCAATTTCATCTCTTGGCCTCGTATTCTTGATATGATTCCACCATTGATCAGCTTCACCTTCCAAATGATATACTACTAAGATGACATTATCATGTTCAGAACATTGAAGAACTGAAAATATCTTTTCAGTGGTACTGATCCATTGTTCAGCAACAAGTGGATCGGAAGACCCATTGAAAGAAGGTGGACGTTGCCTCATGAAGGACTCAATAGAATATTGTTCCCTTCTCTGTTCATTTGGAAGTCCAGAATGATTCATAGCTTGTGTAATTATAGAAATAAGATTTTGCACTCCATCTCCCATAACATTTGTTTGTTCAGGAGGGCAATCATTGCCTTGTCCATTTCATTGATCAACACGGTTCCTTCGGGTTCCAGCCATAGTCTAAAACCCAAAAAGAATAGTGTGAGAGGAAAAAATCATGCTAGGGAAAACAACATAATAAAGGGGGAGTACCTTCAATATCTAACATCTTAGGTTTAATTCTATGATCGTTAGCGTAATTATAGTACTATAACATATACGTATACTTATCCTTAGAGACATCCCTAGACACACCTTAGAAATATCTCTAGGGATCTCACTAAAGTTCTCGCATCCTAGTTTCCAAAGGTTGACTAAACCTTTCCTCTGATACCAACTGTAGAGACCCGAAGCCTGACGACATGAACATTACATTACTTTTGCGGAATACTTAGTACATAACAAAAACACACACACAAGGATCGTAATAGTTTAGTGTCTTTGGAAACTCGGAACATAATCTTCTAATCGTGGTAAAAGATCTTCAACATCTCCCATAAAGATCTTCCTTTTTTTACCTAAAACCTTTATTTATATCCTGGGGAAAAGAAAACATAAAAGGGTGAGCTCAAATTCTCAGTAAGGGTAAACAACAAAAATATCAATCACATCATATTCAAAAGAACATAACATTTTGGAAATCATAACCTGCAAAAGAGAGCATAATTTCATAACATGGGATAAATCATGGCAGCGAAATGTAATCCCAATAATCAAAACCTAAAACATGAAACTTTGTGGCATACACACATAATCATAGAGAATCATTTCTTGTTAGTCAAGACTCATTGCCAAGTCTATCTTAGTGGACAAAGTCTCTTTCTGAATCGAGTAACCCTCGTTTCAGTCCAGTTTCACTGAACCGGTATAACCTACCATTCCAGCCATGTCTATCTCATGAGATATAAAATCTTTACCCAATGCATTGGAGGGATATATAGGTCCCACCCATCTCATAATGATACCATTCTTATGTGTGCCACAAAATCATAAATCATACATCATTGCATAACCCATGTAATAAAAATGGGATTCTTAAACAACATGACATCATAAAACCATTCATATAATATAAAGGAATTCATAAACATAATTCCATCACAACATAGTCAAATCAATGTAAAAATATGGATAGAAACAGAACCCTTTATTATCATAGATGGAAAATAATTTTGATAAAACACTTGAATTGAATTCTTGAGGAAAATATCCTTTCTTCTTCAAAATCAATTTCTTTTCACAAAACATCATGCAATTTTAAAAGAAAGAGATTTTATTGAAAATAGTCATAAAATATTTTGGAGGAAGGTTCATGAAAATAATGCTTTATAAAACCGTAAAAATCCGTTCGTGCCGTATAAGTTTAAAAAAACATTCTTCTCTTACTTTTGTCGGAAAGTCAAAAAGTACCTCGTATGAAAAAAACGAAAAAAGATTCCTTTCATATCCTTTACTAAAAACTCACCGAAGGGTAAAATTGTATTTAAACAATTGTAGGTGGATGGAAATAATATTACATATTGAGGAAAGATGGATGTGGATGATAAAATACACCCTAGTAAATACTAATGTATAAACAATCTCGGATAAAAATGAGATTGTGATATTTCGCTTACCTTAAGTCCGATTTGCTTCGTAAGTGTCTGAACCACCTGTATAATGATTTAAATAATGTCATTAACTTATTACAGAATCCTATTCATTGTTATTATATCATATATGGTTCACTTATGACTTTATATTACCCGTTCTTTTGTAAATTCCATGTTAAAGAAGTATTTTGGGTAAAATCGTTTCATTTATCGTAGGTGTTTGGACTTGTTGTTCTTGACATTATTATTACTTATATCATGATTTACTTACTTCCAGAATATAAAACATGATTTATATATCATATATATTCAGTATATATATATATAATAGATAGATAAATGAAATGAAACACACCGTTCATGGAGACGGTAGTCCGTACGTACGCATGAACGCTGTTTTCGTTTCCTTATTGAGTTGAACGGAATTAAGTAGATGACATTAATATATATAAACAAAAATACAGTATCATTGTTATGTAATATATTTAATTATTACTTATTATATATACTTTATAATCATTCATTAATGGTTTAAAGTGGAGAATGAATCTCATCGCGTCGTGGAGACGGTAGTTCGTACGTACGCACGAGCGATGATATCGTTCTCATGATCGTGAACTTGTGTTGAAGTGTATGTATAATATTTCAGTATCAATATAAATTTATAATAATCATATATAGTTACTCATTACACCATTATACCCATCCTTGTAAGGTGATGGTGGAAAATAGATTACACCAAGGCGTGGAGACGGTATTCCGTACGTACGCACGCGCGGTGATTTCATTTTTCCGTAGGATGGATAGAAGGTGAATTAGGGTTGTTTCATATTTATAATAACATATAAGTATGTATCTAATACTGATTTTATTACTTTATCATGAAACAACTAAAGAAGAAGATGTTGAAGAAGAAAGAAATTGAAAAGATCGGTAATGGATATTACCTCTTCTTTGAAACGCTTCTTTGAATCCTCCACATAGGGAACTAAGATTGGTCTTTGAAGAAGACCAGGACCTCTAGGATTATTTTAGGGAAGTGGAGAAGGGATTTTGGTAGGGGTTGGCCGAGCATGAGTGCTCAAATTGGTGTGAGGAGGAGGGGGAGGAGGTGTCCTTTTATAAGGGAGGAGAGAGGCACCTTAGGAATATCTCAAAATATTATTTTATATTAAAGTCAAAATCGGTTTATAATGGTTCCAAAGGGTCTTATTTCGTAGCTAAATTGGGGATTGGTCGCAATCCTATCAACCAATAGGATTTATACAAGTTTAGGTTATTATTTTAACCTTATCAATTAGATTTAACTCTAAGTTAAATAATTTAACTTTTACCGTGTCTTTTTGTTTTCTTACACTATATGGTTAATACAATTACTATAACATGCCAAACGAACCCCAAATTATTTATTGTTAATATATATATCCTTATCTAAGTCATTTGGCCGACCCTTAGATTTTTAGGAATAAAATAACAATTAATAATATAATATTTGATTTAAAAACTATTTTGTGTCAATTTTGACACTATTTGATATATGATTTTTGTGAAAGTCATAACAGAATTATATGTTCGAACCACATTTATTAAAACAACACTAATATATCATAGTAACCTAAAAAATTATTGGAATTCATAAAAAGTCTCAAATTACATTTATTTGGGTGTTTATAACATCAATTATGTCAATATTTCATTAATAAGATAATTAATGCATCATCATTGTGTCATAAATAAATTAAATTATTTAATGTCTAAAATTTACAAATAAAATACCATTATGTAGGAAATTATTTTAGATTTCTAATGAATATTTATAGTTGAATTTATCGTATGTATAACCCCATATTAAAAATTATTTACTTATTAAACTTTGATTTTAACTATTTTAACCCTTCTTTAAATAAATTAATAATAAATGTCCTAATCTAATCCAAGTGGGGCTAAATGGTGATATTTTATTCCTAAGTTTGTTTTTGGTCGAATTACACTTATCCAATAGAATTAGGACATGTGTTAGGGTAATAATAATATCATCTTTACCCTTACTTACCATATTTACTTTTTACCGTGGTAAAAAAAGTAAAAAGATACTATTCACCAAAAATTATTTTCATCTCATTGAACCACATTTTAGTCCTTGATATTAAACGTGTCTCTCGGATTTTCGAAATTCCACTCACAGAAGTGGTAAAATTATGTTTTATGAACAATTCAGTTTTTTTAACTACTACTTAGTGGTTTCACTATTCATCGAAAATTGAAAGTTTCAGAAAAATACCAAAAATTAGGCCTAAGCTATATTTGATATTATGCACTCAAAAATGATGTCTATTTTACCAAATTAAAAACATATCAGTTGCATTAACTAATTTAAAAATTAATTCTCGTCGTCAAAACAAATAGCGTGTTTTTAAGAGATAATAACTATCAAAAGATTGACACTAGTTTATAACTGGTTTAAATGTGAAAGTACATCCAATGACCAACATTGTATTAAATTGTAAAAATATATTCTAAATATAATTTAAAACAACTCAAATTAATAATTTATCACTATTAATTATTTCTATTAAAAAAGTTGTTTTTAATTAAAATTTAGTAATTTTCACTATTCATCAGAATATGAAAGTTATCCGAAAAGTACCAAAATTTCACCCTAAGCTAATTTCGATATTCCGAATCCAAAAATGAAGTCCATTTTAAAAAATAGAATTTACAGAATTTCAAAAAGTGGTTATTACTATTCATAACAGCTAGTTTTAATAATATTTTAATAGCATATCGTTGTTTAGTAAAACTCGGTATTGCATACTACACACGCTGTCAAGGAAGGTCGTGATTGCGTGTAATGAAAGGAAAGTCAAGGATGCATGTTGTGCAAGCTCCTTTTGGTGTAGCGTACAACACAAGACATTAATGAAATTAAAAAGAATATTTTTTATAAAATCTCGGGGTGTTACAAAAGAGGTGTGGGCATGTCAAATCCATTTTGTGATATCTATAGTTGAAAGAGTCACTCTTTTATTATATAGGTAGGTATGTATTATTTTCATAAACTTTAGTTCCGATAACCTAGTGGGTGCAACTCTCTCTATGGATTTCCATGTATGAACAACCTTGTAAGTCTGTTTTGATTTTTCTTTGGGATCATCTGAATTTGGTAGGGCATGTGGAAGTGGTACATACTATATTTTCTTCAAGTGGATTGTGAAATTCATTAATAGGTTCCCTTTTGGAGATATATTATTTGTTTGGGATGTTATCAAGTAGGCCAACGATGCGATCTCATGGTAGGAAATTCATGTTAGGCGGGTTGGTGAGTTCTAATTGTGTGGAGACCCACCATGGGTCATGCAGAAATTCCACTGGAGTAAAATGATGTTATTATATCCCTCATGGTGGGATGATTGTTCATGCCTCCCCCTATTGGTGTCCTGGTTCTATCTCGAAGATTAATTTGTTTAATATGTAGGGGATTTGATTAACAATTATACTTCTTTACAATCACACACTACGGTTCGGCCTTGGATCGACCTCTCCTTTCTCTCCCGCGGATCCTAGGGTTTCTCCTTTGTTATTTTGTTTCTTCCCTCCCCGGCTCTCTCGTCCTGTTTCTCCTCACTTTGAATCATCCCTCCGTCTTGGCCGGCTCGGCATGTCGATGTCGCCGTTTGTGAGACTTCATCGACAGAGGCAAGTTTTTTTTTCCAGAGGTGACTTCTTTTTCATTGTGGTTGACGACAGATCTGGAGTGGCCTAGGGAGGGGGGGGGGTTGTTTCTTGTTTTCTTTGTGTTGTTTTTCAGTTTTGATGGTTTTTCCTTAGTGGTTTACTCTTGAAGCTGGTTGCGCTTATGTTATCGCTGCTACCTCTTCCCTCTGGGGATCTTTCTTCGGAGGTCTCGGGTGCTCGATGTGACGGTCTCATGGAGTTATCTCCTTTTTTTTGCGTTGCGCATGGACTTCTTCATCTCCGACGGTCTAATCCAAGGGCGTAAGACCTGATTCACTAGCACACTCTACGGAGCGTCCAAGGGTTTTCCCTTGGTGATGAGTTGTTGTGTTGTGGCAGTTTTTCAACTGGTGGAGGTCGGCATCTGAGCTGCGGCGGTGGAGTGAGATTGAGGGTTTCTGAGGGTTTTCTTTAGTGGTTAGGGTGGATGTTATGGGGTTTCCCTTTTATGTTTGGATTTGTGATTGTCTGTGGAATGCGTGATGCTTTTGGTTCCATGATTCTGTGAAGGAGACGACGGGTTCTCACTGGCATTACTACGGATGGTTTTTGTTCAGTGGCAGGTCCGGTGTGTCTCGTCGGCGACCTGGACGGAGGTGACATTGTGATTCACGAAGGCTTGCATCTCGAGTTCGATGTGGATAGTAATGTGATGCGTCTGATCGGTGACGCAACAATCGAGTGACTACAGTTTTTGATGTCGGAGTGTGATAGGCCGGGTGTCGAGGCTTGTGGCTCAAGGTGATGATAGAGGTGGAGTGTAAATTTGAAATTTTAATTTCAAGTTGATTTTTTAAAGCATGGATTTTGAGTTTCTGTATGGTTACCGGTTTTCCTTAAACCATCTTTGATAAAATAAAAAAAAATGATTTGCAGCCATAAGTAGGGGAGTCCACATGCTCCCCCCTATGTCTTTAATTATATTTTGTTCCTGGTTATTTTATTTGTGATGGTTTGTCTCATTCAGAGCCATCTTAAATCCAATATCATCTTCAGAGTAAACTTTGGTATTAGAGAGCACCAAAAGGTTTCATTAAATTAAGATTATGAGAGTATTCTTTGGGATTTTGATGGTCATGTTTTTTGTTTTAGGCCAGTGTTGAGGGTTTAGTTTGGTGATGTATGATGTAATTTTTTTATGAGGTTTTATTTCATGTTGTGATTTTTCACAATTCATTGATCGAGTAACTAGATATGTTTAAACTCTTGGGGGTGGCTCATAGAGGGTAGTCCATTTTTACCTCCCGAGTTTGACATGTAATCCTTTTTTCTTTCTACTCATAATCATGTAATTTTTTCATTTGTTGTTCATTAAATAATCTCCTTTTGTTGAAAGGGATTACACGTTGTTTCATTTGAATCAACATTGGTAAGGATTTCTGTGTGAGAAAAATAATAGGGTGGGGAGATTTTTCACACTTGGGCTTCTAAAATAATAATATTTTAGTATTTTATCTGGATTTGAAATGTTTTTCCATGGTGGAGGTAGATCCCAATTGATGTTTTGTGTCTTTGTTGATAAATGAATGTCTGGGATTAATGCTGTTTGGCACACTGGCAGGGCATAAGAAAAGCCATGAGTGTAGAGACCCGAAGCCTGATGTACATGGACATTACATTAATTTTGCTGAATATTTAGTACATAACAAAAACACACACACAAGGACCGTAATAGTTTAGTGTCTTTGGAAACTCAGAATATAATCTTCTAATCGTGGTGAAAGATCTTCAACATCTCCCATAAAGATCTTCCTTTTTTACCTAAAACCTTTCTTTATATCATGGGGAAAAGAAAACATAAAAGTTTGAACAGAAATGCTCAGTAAGGGTAAACAAAAGAAATATCAATCACATCATATTCATAAGAACATAACATTTTGGGAATCTTAACCTGCAAATGAGATCATAATATCATAACATGGGATAAATCATAGTAGTGAAATGTAATCCAAATAATCATAACTTAAAACATGAACATTGTATATATACACTACCAATATGTTTTGGTCAGGATTGTGGTCCTTTTAATGGATATTATTATTTCAATAATAACTATATTACTTATTTTCCACTTAATAAATAATTTATGTATCATTAATGTATCACCATTAATGACAATTATTTAATCCTTAAAAATTCTAAATAAATTATCATGGTGTAGTTAATTTTATTAGCTTCCTGGAGACTATTCATGTTTGATGTTTTATTATTTTTATCACTAAATTAAAATTATTATACTTATATGATTTAAGAGAGTGACATGTTGTCACTTTGTTTGGTTTTAATAATAATTAAATTATTTTCATGGTCAAAAGTCCATAAAATGAATCTAATCCAACCCATAGTTTATATGGGTTTACTTTTAGCCATCCAATAGAATGTTGGCCTATGTTAGGGTAATTTTATAATATTATATTTACCCTTAATTACCTGATTTACCTTTAACTAAGGTAAATAAAATTCACCATAGTTACTATTCATAATTCACAAAAATAAAAAGTAGCCTATTAACATAATTTGGAACCACTGATTCCAAATATGGAATAAATTTTTTCTAATTCAATACACAAAAGTTTCAGAAATTATATTAAAATTAATCCCGTTGTCGAATGAAAACAGGTTTTTGTTTAAAACATTGCAAAAGATTGAATTGATTTATCCTACGAATTCAATGTAAAATCAATATTAATGACATAAATTATATTAAATGATAAAAATATTTTCTATTTATACTTTAAAACCATTCAATATTATAATTTAACCATATAAATTATTACAATGAAAAAAGTTGTTTTTTCATTAAAATATATTGTGTTTATACTATTCATCAAAATATGAAAGTTACCAGAATAATACGAAAAATTTATCCAAATTAAATTTTTATTTCCTGATTCCAAAGAAGAATTTTATTTTGTCAAATTGAATATATAAAAATGTCAAAAACTAGATTTAATGTAGGTGCGCCATCAAAAGGCGGTAAAACTGTATTTTTTGAAAAATACTTATTTTACCCGAAAATTTTATTTTGTTCATATACCATGTTCTAGAAAATGTGTAAGATGAATAATAATGTTATAAAATTCAAAATTTAGTTAATACTATTCATAACAGCTAGTTCGTAATATTATTATAATAATATATCGTTGTTTTGTAAAACCCGGTATTGCGTACAACACACGCTATCGAGGAAGGTCGTGATTGCGTGTAATGCAAGCCAAGTCAGGGTTTCGTGTTGTGAAAGAATCCTTCGTTGTTTCATATAACAGAATCCAACCATATTTCATTTATACATTGAATATATATATATATATATACTCAATGTTGCGTAGAATAACTATTATCAAAATTGTGTGTAACACGATCCAAGAATAGTGTTGTGTATACTGCAAGATAATACGGTGTTGCATATAGCGCAAGTTAATCTTGGTGTAGCATACAACACAAGACATTAATGAAATTAAAAGAATATTTTTCATAAAATCTTGGGGTGTTACAATGAGGCTTCACCCATGCACTGTGCGCCCTTCTTGATGCATAGATAACAAATTAATGTATAAAATGAATGACATTGTGGGAATAAAATAAAAATAAAAAAACAAAATGAATTTATTATCATTTTAAGTATAATAATGATAATATTATTATTTAATAATAATATTATTATTATTATATTCATTCATATTGTATTATATGATAATTATAACAACTCCTGCCAATACTATTGAGTTTAGGTTTTCTTTCATTTAAGTTTTATTTTTCTGTTTCTTTTCGTCATTCATCTATATTTTTTTCTTCCCTCCCCTATTCCTTCCCCATTCCTTTATCACACTGTGACTCTTCTCTCCAACCCTACCTTTTGTTTCTTTCCTCCTCCCCTTGGACTATCCTTTGGCTGAAGCTCCTCCTCACTCTGGCGACCCTCGAGTCGGTGCCACCTCTCTTCGGCAACATTGAACTAGTGCTCTGATCCCTTTCCAGCCTGCATCGTGCCACCTGGCCCACCCCTTGAACAACCATATCTTTCTCGGCCATATTTTCTACATGGAAGAATTCCATCATCACTCCCCTCACTCGACTTTCTTCATGGACCCCTCTCCCTATTCTTGTTCTGCATTAGTAGTTTTTTTAATTTTTTTGGATCTTGGGATTGGGATTTTTGTTGTGTATGGTTTTATTTTGATATCATTGGTTTGAATTCATAAATTACTTTCTAATAGAGTTTTTTTGCAAAGACAAATGGGTGAGATTGTAATTTCATACCTAAATGTCAGAGTATCTACACTAAGGTAGGTGGTTTTGCAAAAAAAAAAACAATTTTTATGAATTAATTTTCTTATTCAATTCATTTAGCATGTTCTTCAATTAATATTTTTTGATCGAATTGTGTTTATTGATGAATTATTATATTTTATTAAATTATTATGGTAAATTATATTACTAATTATTTTTTTGTAAAATTAATTTTTGAGGAATTTAAAATGCATATTATTTATTTTTGTACCTTGTTTTATGATATAGAGATTTTTTTGTAAAAATACATATTAAGTCATTTTCATTGTTTTATGAATTGGGAAAATGTTTTATTTGATTGTGAAAGTTGTGAAAATTGAGTTTTGATGGGTTAGAAAGTAGTTTTAAAGATATTTGATATGAAATTTATTTTAAAATTGACTTAATGTGGAAAAATATATGGGTTCTTATTGTTATACATTATTGTCTAGTGCATTGGACTGGTCCGTATGGATTCGGGATTCCAATGCCTCTCTAATGAGTTTGGTCAACATTACCAGAGCACAGATGTATATAAAAAAGGTTTGAATATATATAAACACATATATCCTCTTAGTAATGGTTCCCCCATGTCATGGGAAATACATGCATCAAGTCAAGGTTATTTATAAACTTAATCTAGTGTGTGCATGCCAGTAAGACCTTCTAGTTAGAAAGAGCCGTGATCCAAATTCTTAGTTTGGTTACACACTAAGGTAGGTCCCCTATTCCAATTCCATTAATTTTAATTGCATAATTTCATGATTATTTTAGAAACATATTTTATATCTATTATATATATCCATGATATGAAATCTAGTTGTGTAACGCCCCGACCCTAGTTGCCTAGAGTCGGTGCATTATTACATAACATTGGCATGATCACAAGAAAGATCAAATCTCGAAAGACCGATTGGTTTAGTAGCCTTGGAAGCACTAGATATATTCATAAGTCTTACATTACATAATAAAATGAAAAACTACTACAACAACATATTGTCTCCATAATCCACACTCATATCCCCACATAATATCCCTGTAGGTCATTCATAATTTACTTATTCACTTCCTGGGAAAAATAAAACATAGAAAAGGGGTGAGCTCAAATGCCCAATAAGGATAACAATATAGCGGAAACTTTCATAAATAAGAATAAACATTTAAGGCAATGTATAACTAAAACAAAAGCCTTTCAAACTTGAATTTTCAACATAGTATGGAATAAATAAAATGAAATAATGCCATTTACTTATTCACATGGTTATTATACAAATCGAATAATCACATGCAAAATCAATAACCACTTTCATAATGATGGAATGCATAATGTCAGACTATCATAACCACATAGCCAAGGCATCGTGCCAAGACTACAAATAAGATTTTTTCAAGGCCTTGTGCCAAGACACTAGTTTGTCTCATGAGACCTACCGATGCATCGAGGAGCTATAGCGGGCTCCACCCGTCACATATTAAGTCCAATGCATTCTCATATGAAAAGGTTTAAACATAACATAAACATTCGTATTAAAACTAGCATAAGAAATGTCAATAATTTCACCATAAACTATGAATGGTATAAAAATATCACATCCACAGTCAAACATATCACAAAACCTTCAATAAAATAAAGAAGTTTTGTATCATAATAAATCAACTTCAAATAATCTTAAAATCCATCAAAGGATGTTGACATAGATGAAATCAAAATTCTTTTTAAAGAAATATCTCCTTTTATTTTGAAATCATTTAAGATCCATATAAAATAAAACATTTTCTTTGAAAATATTCTTATAAGCTTGTAAGGGAAGCTTTGAAGATTTTATAACGGCGGAAAATAGCCGCACCCGCCGTATATGTTAAAAAAACATTCTTACCTTAATTCTGTCGAAAAGGTTAAAAAGGACCTTGTTTTGAAAACGACGGAAATATTCCTTTATAAACCTCTTATAAAAAGTCAAACAAGGGTATAAATGACTTTAACCAATATTCTTGTGTATAATAAAAATGTTTTGAAAAACATTTCGAAGAAACATGGATGTGGATGATAAAGAAATCTCAGTAGATTATTACATATAAACAACCTCGGATAATGAAGATATTGTGAAATAAACCCTTACCTTGTACTTTTCATTGGGTGGGGTAGGCTAACCTCCTGTATAATGGTGAAATAATTGTTATTAAATTATACAAGAATCATATATATTAATATGATATCATATATGATCTTTTAATATTGATTTGTTAATAATATCTTAGAATTATCGTCGTTTCAGGTGTTAACTTACTCATTTTCTTTTATATGTTTTGTTACATAAGCCAGGTTTGTTGTATCTTATTCATATCTAGAATGATATCAAGTACTTAAACATCATTTCTAAATCATCAAATGATAATTATACTTTAATGGATACGATGGAGAATGAATCTCATCGCCTTCGTGGAGACGGTAGTCCGTACGTACGCACGAGCGACAATATCATTCTTTTGATATTAAAATAATATATAAATGGATGGTATATCATATATACAGAATCATTAACATGTTATATTTATTATTTACATGAGTTACACATCATTATTATACCCATCCAAATAATAATATATTGAATAACAATTACACCACGACGTGGAGACGGTAAGCCGTACGTACGCACGTATGGTGACATGTTATTCAAAGGGTGGATAGAATACTAAATACGGTTGTACCATATTTATAATAACATCACAGTATATATAATATACTGGAGTTATTATTTTATAATGGTAATAACAAAGAATGAAAAAGTGGAAAAAGAAAGGAACTTGAAAAGGGGTGGTAAAAACATTACCTCTTCTTCGGGTTCTTCCTTTTGATTTGATCAAAAGGGCTCCTTAGGTTGGCTTTCTGATCACACTAAGGCCTCTAGGTTGTAGTGAGGGAAGTTGGGAGAGTATTTGGGCAGAGTTTGGCCGAACAAAAAGGCTTTGAAGGTGTGAAGAAATGAGAAGTATGACTTCCCTTTTATAAGAGGGGTGAGAGGCACCTTTGGAAAAGCTAGAAATATTAATTTATAATAAATTCATATTCGGTTTATAATGGCTCCAAAGTTGATTATTAAAAGGTTAAGGTGGGGATAGGTCGTAAAACACTCAACCAATAGAATTTAGACAGGTTTGGGTACTTATATTAACCTTATCTTTAAGTATTAACTCTAAGTTAATTAGTTTTACTTTTACAATGTCTCTTTGTATTTTGATATAATATGGTTAATAAACTTACTATATACATCCAAGAGACCCCCAAGTGGTCCATTAATGATGAAACTATCATGATATAAGTCACTTGGCTGAGACTTAGATTTTTAGGAATTTAATATCAATTAATAATATAATATTTGTTTTAAGAACTCTTTTATGTCAATTTTGACACTATCCAACAGTTGATTTTTGTGAAACTCATAACAGATTTATTACTTCGAAAGAAGTCAATTAAATCAATCCTAATATATCATATTATCCTATAAAATTAGTTTAATTAATTAAAAGTTTCATATTATATTTATTTGGGTATTTATAATATCAATTATTTTAATTTTTCACTATTATAGTAATTAATTAATCATCATTGTGTCATAAATAAATTAAGATATTTAATGTCTAAAAATTATAAATAACATATCATTATGTAGGAAATCGTTTTATCTTTCTAATGAATATTTATAATCTAAAATCCAACATATATAACTTTTTGTAAATATTGTTTTTCTAAAAGATATATGCTTGTGTCATTTTTGTATTCATTTTAACTTAATTAAAATAAAGTGTCCTTATCACCTACAAGTGGCACCATGGGGTCCCAAAATCGACCCAAATATGCCTATGGTCGAAAATTTATCAACCAATAAGGCTAGTACATGGTTTAGGGTAATTTAGTATTATTATAATATTATTTTTTAACCCTTATTTACCGGATTTACCTTAACCATGGTAAATAAAATATTTACCGCAGTAATTATTCAAAATGTCTAAAAATAAAAGTTACCTATTTACACAATTTGAACATCCTGATTCCAAATATGGAATCCATTTTTCTAAATTCAAAACATAGAAGTGGCAGAAATTAATTTAAAATTAATTCCCGCTGTCAAAACAAAAAGCGTGTTTTTAAGAGATAATAACTATCAAAAGATTGACACTTGTTTATGTTCGGTTTAATTGTAAAATTATGTCCAATGACCAAAATTATTTTAAATGGTAAAAATATATTCTAAATATACTTTAAAACCACTCAAATTCATAATTTATCACTATTAATTATTTTGATTAAAAATGTTGTTTTTAATTAAAATTTAGTAATTTTAACTATTTATCAAAATATGAAAGTTATCCAAAATGTACCAAAATTTCAACTTAGGCTAAATTCGATATTCCGAATCCAAAAATGAAGACCATTTTGAAATATAAAATATATATAATTTCAAAAGGTAGGTATTACTATTCATAACGGCTAGTTTGATTGGTTATGGTGTGTTAGAACTCGGTGTTGCGTACAACACACGCTATCACATTATTCAAAGAGAAGCGTACCGTAGAAACTTGGGGTGTTAAATACTACCCTCCTTCAAATAATTTCGTCCTTTAAATTTCTGGAATACTTATCACATGAAAAGACTCGGGTGGTTCTTCATCGTAAGTTCCTCGGGTTCCCATGTTGCCTCCTCCATCTTATGGTTTCTCCACAAAACTTTTACCAGACGCGTCATCCGGTTTCTCAGCACTTGTTCTCTCGTATCAAGAATCTTGACGGGCTCTTCGCAATAAGACAGATTGGGTTCCAGTTCTTATTCCTCATAGGTGAGTACATGCGTTGGGTTAGGCATGTATTTCCTCAACAGAGATACGTGGAACACATTGTGAACTTTAGAGAGACTTGGCGGCATTGCCAATCGGTAAGCTACAGCCCCAATTCGTTCTATAATTTCGAAAGGTCTAATGTACCTGGGACTCAATTACCTTTCTTACCAAAATGTATGACTCCCTTCCATGGAGACACCTTCAGGAAAACATGATCACCGACTTGAAATTCCAAATCCTTCCTTTGATAATCGGCATAGCTCTTCTGCCTACTTTGAGCTGCTCTGATGTGATTTTGGATTACCTTCACCTTTTCCATCGTTTCCTCCACCAGTTCTGGACCTACAAGTTTTCTTTCACCGACGTCATCCCAACAGGTTGGTGTACGACATCTCTTTCCGTATAACGCTTTATATGGTGCCATCTAAATACTCGAATGGAAGCTATTGTTATAAGAAAATTCTACCAGAGGTCAATATTGATCCCACATACCCTGAAAGTCAAGTGAGCAAGATCTCAACATGTCTTCTAAGGTTTGAATAGTCCGTTCTGATTGTCCGTCTGTCTGAGGGTGGTAAGCAGTGCTCAAATGAAGTTCAGTATCCAGGGATTTCTGAAGACTTTTCCAGAATCTTGAAGTAAAACGGGGATCACGATCAGAAACAATCGATAGGGGTACTCCATGAAGTCTCAGAACTTCATTAATATATAGTTTTTCTAGACGTTCCAGGTGTAGATCTTCTCTTATAGCAAGAAAATGTGCTGACTTGGTAAGACGATCAACAATAACCCATATTGCATCGTTCCTTCTAGGAGTCTTTGGTAGCCCCATGACAAAGTCCATCGTAATATTGTCCCATTTCCACTCCGGTATGGGAAGAGGTTGCATGACTCCTCCAGTTTGTTGCCTTCCAGCTTTCACTTGCTGACAAACCATACATCTTGACACAAAATCAGCAATCTCGCTCTTCATATTGTCCCACCAAAAATGTTCCTTCAAATCTCTATACATTCTGGTGCTCCCATGGTTTATAGAAAAATTGGAACTATGTGCATCATCCAGCAATTCCCTTTTTAGATCAGGTATATCGGGAACACAAAGTCTCTTCCCAAATTTCAAAATTCCATCTTCATACACAAAGTCTCTTAATCTCCCATCATTCACAGCTTTAATCTTCTTTTGAAATTATTCATCATCGGTCTGAGTACAATTAATCCTTTCTATTAATGATGGTTTGGCAACCATTTGAAAAAGAAATGATGTTCCGCCTTCCCTGGTTATTCCCATGTCCATCTTCACTAGATCCATGAAAATTGGATCCCTTTCAATTCTCATATTGTTCAAAACTCCATGGTCTTTTCTACTCAAAGCATCTGCCACCTTGTTTGCTTTCCCCGGGTGGTAGTGTATTGTGCAATCATAATCCTTGAGTAATTCAAGACATCTCCTTTGCCTCATGTTGAGTTGTTTTTGTGAGAAATTATACTTCAAACTCTTGTGATCAGTATAAATCTCACATTTTTCACCATAGAGGTAGTGCCTCCATATCTTCAAAGCAACGATCACAGCTGCTAACTCGAGATCATGAGTAGGATAGTTTTGTTCATGAATTTTCAACTGTCGTGATGCATAGGCAATAACTCTATCATTCTGCATAAGGACACAACCAAGTCCTTTCTTCGATGCATCACTATAAATTAGGAACCCATCATTCCCTGATGGTAGAGTCAATATAGGAGCATTGACTAATCTTTTCTTCAGTTCATTGAAACATTCTTCACACTCTTTTGTACAAACAAATTTAACCCCTTTACGTGTGAGCTTAATTAATGGGTTGGCCAATCGGGCAAAATTCTGGACGAAACGTCGATAATAACCTGCCAAACCAATAAAACTGCGTACCTCAGTTATACTCATAGGTGCTGGCCATTCTTGGATTGCCTTGGTCTTAGAAGGATCAACAGAGATTCCATCTTTAGAGACAATATGGCCAAGAAAAGAAATCTCCTGAAGCCAGAAATCACACTTGCTAAACTTACCATATAATTCATGCCTCCTCAGAGTCTTCAAGATAATGCGCAAGTGATTTTTATGATCTTCGTAGGTTTTGGAGTATACCAAGATATCATCAATAAATACCACCACAAATTCATCGAGATACTCCTTGAAAACTCTATTCATAAGATCCATGAATACAGAGGGTGAATTAGTCAATCCAAAAGGCATTACAGTAAACTCGTAATGCCCGTACGTGGTTCGAAATGCTGTCTTCGGAATGTCTTCCTTCTTTACACACAACTGATGGTATCCAGATCGAAGGTCAATCTTTTAAAAGTATTCAGCTCTATGTAGTTGGTCAAATAAATCATCAATACGAGGTAGGGGATACTTGTTCTTTATCGTTATAGCATTGATCTCCCTGTAGTCGATACATAACCTCATAGATCCATCTTTCTTTTTATCAAAAAGAACAGGGGCTCCCCATAGAGAAACACTAGGGTGAATAAATCCTTTATTACTCAATTCCTCTAGTTGTTTCTTTAGTTCGACTAACTCTATAGTATCCATTCTGTAAGGGGTCTTCGATATAGGCCTTGATCCAGGAATTAAATCAATGGAAAACTCAACTTCTCGTTCTGGAGGATGTCCAGGTAAATCTTCCGGAAATACATCTACAAATTCTTTCACAACAGGTACATCCTCTATTTGAACATTCCTTTCCTCACCCGCAGTTATTTCATTCTCTTCCTCCCCAATAATTGAATTTAGTTGAGCTATTGAGGGTGGATCTAAATAAGAATTAGGTGGTGACGATTCTGCTCTAAAGATAAGTTGTTCCTTATCATTATCATCAAGAATTGTAACCTCATCCTTCTTACAATAAATCTTCGCATCATAGTGCGAAAGCCAGCCCATAGCGAGGATTATAACAAACTCAATCATAGGTATGACGATGAAATCAGTAGATAAAGAACATTTATGTGCTCTAATGGGGACGGATTCACAAAACATTATTGCAATGATACTTCCCTTAGGAGTTTTAACTGACAACTCCCTTATTAAATCTTATTGGAAATATCTAATTTTCTCAGCAAACTGGGATGATATGAAACAATGTGATGATCGAGAATCAAATAATGCATTTGCTAAACTTGAGGAAACCATTAAATTATCTGCCACCACGTCTTTCGGAGCTTCTACCTCAGCAGTAGTGATAGCATAAGCCTGGCCTTGATCCCTTGGCCTTTTCTGAGGTAAGTTCTCCTGACGCTTAGGACATTCATTTGCATAATTCCCCATCTCCCTACAAATATAGCACTGAACGTTGGTAGCTTCCTTCTTCCCCTTGGAATCACGAGATTGGTGGCCTTTTTCACCACACTTGTAACAGACTCCCATTCCCTTCAAGCAAGTACCAGGGTGTTTCTTCCCACATTTACCACAGGATGGATATTCAACCTTTCCCTTCTTCCCTTTATTTCCATTCCCAGATTGATCAGCAGGTCTCTTCTTCTCTTGCTTTTCTTTAAAGTCATAAGACTTAGAGAATTATTTTTCGGTCTTGATAGCACATGAGACAATGTCTTCATACGACGAAAAGGATTGTGAGACTAATGCTCGACGGAGAAATGGTTTTAACCCATCAAAGAAACGATCAATCTTACTTCTTTGGTTATATATATAATCACCAGCGTACCTTGCTAACCTTGTAAAGTTAGCCTCATACTTTGTGACATTCTCATCCTCCTTCTGTCTCAGACATAGAAATTGCCTTTCGATATATGCTCGATGGTTGCGAGGAAAGTATTTTTCTAAAAACAGATCTTTGAACTCCCTCCATTCCATATTTGATACTTCATCATCTTCCATCGTATTTTGAATCAATGACCACCATTGATCAGCATCTCCAGTGAGGCGGTAAACTGCCATGATAACTTTTTCCCTTTCACTGCTCCCCAAAGCCTGAAATATTTTCTCTAGGGAAAATATCCATTGCTCAGCTACTAAGGGATTTGTACTCCCATTGAACGTTGGTGTTTGTTGCCTCATGAATCGATCTAACATTGATCCTCCACGCTGCGGATCAGGGTGCTCCATACGGGTAAGGTTATTATTCATAACCTGAGTAAGTTGTCCCAGTATGGTGATTAGCTGATCGGCACCAGTTGCATCACCAGCTCCACTATAATTATCTTGAGCAGGAGGGAAATCCCTACATGTTGTGCATGCATTGATACAGTTTCCATTTCTTCCACTAGGCGATATTTCTAAACAATTGCATAAACTAGATCAGTTTATGAATCAAAATACATTATCCCATTCTTATAAAACACTTAACATAAATTGAACTATTTATGGATATAATCCATAATCATAAGAATGTTTTCTTTGAGAAAGTATATACTCATAATCCCTTAAAAATTATTTGTAAATAAAATGAGAGTTATCCTAAGCATATCCCCCGGGAGTGTCGTAACCAAGAGTGCAGCAAGGCCCGTTGTCGTGCACCAGTTCCCGTTCGAGTCTAGATCAAAGCGGTGTTTTCGGGTTTTACCACTAGGTACATCTGTGCCAGAGCCGCCTCTACCTGCTCGTATCCAGACAGGGATGTATTGCTCGGAAAACTCACAAAATCCCTACAATACCAAAATTCTAGGAAGTTCTTCTATACTAATCCTCAAAGTTCATCTTAGGTCTACGTGCTCTAATCAGAGTTTATCTAAATCTAGCTTCCAAGGTTTGTACTAAACTTCCTCTGATACCAACTGTAACGCCCCGACCCTAGTTGCCCAGAGTCGGTGCATTATCACATAACATTGGCCTGATCACAATAAAGATCAAATCTCGAAAGACCGATTGGTTTAGTAGCCTTGGAAACAATAGATATATTCATAAGTCTTACATTACATCATAAAATGAAAAACTACTACAACAACATATTGTCTCCATAATCCACACTCATATCCCCACATAATATCCCTGCAGGTCATTCATAATTTACTTCTTCACTTCCTGGGAAAAATAAAACATATAAAAGGGGTGAGCTCAAATGCCCAGTAAGGATAACAATATAGCGGAAACTTTCATAAATAAGAATAAACATTTAAGGCAATGTATAATTAAAACAAAAAACTTTCAAACTTGAACTTTCAACATAGTATGGCATAAATAAAATGAAATAATGCCATTTACTTATTCACATGGATATTCTACTAATCGAATAATCACATGCAAAATCAATAACCACTTTCATAATGATGGAATGCATAATGCCAGACTATCATAACCACATAGCCAAGGCCTCGTGCCAAGACTGCAAATAAGATTTTGTCAAGGCCTTGTGCGAAGACACTAGTTTGTCTCATGAGACCTACCGATGCATCGAGGAGTTATAGCGGGCTCCACCCGTCACATATTAAGTCCAATGCATTCCCATATGAAAATGTTTAAACATAACAAAAACATTCGTATTAAAACTAGAATACGAAATGTCAATACTTTCACCATAAACTATGAATGGTATAAAAATAGCACATCCACAGTCAAACATATCAAAAAACCTTCAATACAATATAGAAGTTTTGTATCATAATAAATCAACTTCAAATAATCTTAAAATCCATCAAAGGTTGTTGACATAGATGAAATCAAAATTCTTTTTAAAGAAATATCTCCTTTTATTTTGAAATCATTTAAGATCCATATAAAATAAAACCTTTTCTTTGAAAATATTCTTATAAGCTTGTAAGGTAAGCTTTGAAGATTTTATAATGGCGGAAAATAGCCGCACCCGCCGTATATGTCAAAAAAACATTCTTACCTTAATTCTATAGAAAAGGTTAAAAAGGACCTTGTTTTGAAAACGACGGAAAGATTCCTTTATAAACCTCTTATAAAAAGTCAAACAAGGTTATAAATGACTTTAACCCATATTCTTGTAAATAATAAAAATGTTTTGAAATACATTTCGAAGAAACATGGATGTGGATGAAAAAGAAATCCCAGTAGATTATTACATATAAACAACCTCGGATAATGAAGAGATTGTGAAATAAACCCTTACCTTGTACTTTTCCTTGGTTGGGGTAGGTTAAAATCCTGTATAATGGTTAAATAATTGTTATTAAATTATACAAGAATCATATATATTAATATGATATCATATATGATCTTTTAATATTGATTTGTTAATAATATCTTAGAATTATCGTCGTTTCGGGTGTTAACTTACTCATTTTCTTTTATATGTTTTGTTACATAAGCCATGTTTGTTGTATCTTATTCATATAAATAATGATATGAAGTCCTTAAACATCATTTCTAAATCATAAAATGATAATTATACTTTAATGGATACGATGGAGAATTAATCTTATCACGTTCGTGGAGACGGTAGTCCGTACGTATGCACGAGCGACAATATCATTCTTCTGATATTAAAATAATATATAAATGGATGGTATATAATATATACAGAATCATTAACATGTTATATTTATTATTTAAATTTGTTACACATCATTATTATACCCATCCAAATAATAATATATTGAATAACAATTACACCACGACGTGGAGACGGTAAGCCGTACGTACGCACGTATGGTGACATGTTATTCAAAGGGTGGATAGAATACTAAATATGGTTGTACCATATTTATAATAACATCATAGTATATATAAGATACTGGAGTTATTATTTTAGAATGGTAATAACAAAGAAAGAAGAAGTGGAAAAAGAAAGGAACTTGAAAAGGGGTGGTGAAAACATTACCTCTTCTTCGGGTTCTTCCTTTTGATTTGATCAAAAGGGCTCCTTAGGTTGGCTTTCTGATCACACTAAGGCCTCTAGGAGGTAGTGAGGGAAGTTGGGAGAGTATTTGGGCAGAGTGTGGCCGAATCAAAAGGCTTTGAAGGTGTGAAGAAATGAGAAGGAGGAGTGCCCTTTTATAAGAGGGGTGAGGGACACCTTTGGAAAAGCTAGAAATATTAATTTATAATAAATTCATATTCGGTTTCTAATGGCTCAAAAGTTGATTATTCAAAGGTTAAGGTGGGGATAGGTCTAAAACCACTCAACCAATAAAATTTAGACAGGTTTGGTTACTTATATTAACCTTATATTTAAGTATTAACTCTAAGTTAATTAGTTTCACTTTTACAATGTCCCTTTGTATTTTTATATAATATGGTTAATAAACTAACTATATACAACCAATCGACCCCCAAGTGGTCCATTAATGATGAAACTATCATTATATAAGTCTCTTGGCTGAACATTAGATTTTTAGGAATTTAATATCAGTTAATAATATAATATTTGTTTTAAGAACTCTTTTATGTCAATTTTGACACTATTCAATAGTTGATTTTTGTGAAACTCATAACAGATTGATTACTTCGAAAAAAGTCAATTAAATCAATCCTAATATATCATATTATCCTATAAAATTAGTTTAATTCATTAAAAGTTTCATATTATATTTATTTGGGTATTTATAATATCAATTATTTTAATTTTTCACTATTATATAAATTAATTCATCATCATTGTGTCATAAATAAATTAAATTATTTAATGTCTAAAAATTTTAAATAAAATATCATTATGTAGGAAATCGTTTTATATTTATAATTATTATTTATAATCTAAAATCCAACATATATAACCTTATTAAAATATTGTTTTTCTAAAAGATATATGCTTCTGTCATTTTTGAATTTATTTTAACTTAATTAAAATAAAGTGTCCTTATCACCTACAAGTGGCACCATGGGGTCCTAAAATCGACCCGAAGATGCCTATGGTCGAACATGTATCAACCAATAAGGCTAGGACACGTTTTAGGGTAATTTAGTATTATTATAATATTATTTTTTAACCCTTATTTACCGGATTTACCCTTAACCATGGTAAATAAAATATTTACCGCAGTAATTATTCAAAATGTCTAAAAATAAAAGTTACCTATTTACACAATTTGAACATCCTGATTCCAAATATGGAATCCATTTTTCCAAATTCAAAACACATAAGTGGCAGAAATTAATTTAAAGTTAATTCCCACTGTCAAAACAAAAAGCGTGTTTTTAAGAGATAATAACTATCAAAAGATTGACACTTGTTTATGTTCGGTTTAATTGTAAAATTATGTCCAATGACCAAAATTATATTAAATGGTAAAAATATATTCTAAATATACTTTAAAACCACTCAAATTCATAATTTATCACTATTAATTATTTTTATTAAAAAAGTTGTTTTTAATTAAAATTTAGTAATTTTCACTATTCATCAAAATATGAAAGTTATCCGAAATGTACCAAAATTTCACCTTAGGCTAAATTCGATATTCCGAATCCAAAAATGAAGTCCATTTTGAAATATAAAATATATATAATTTCAAAAAGTAGGTATTACTATTCATTACGGCTAGTTTGATTGGTTATGGTGTGTTAGAACTCGGTGTTGCGTACAACACACGCTATCACATTATTCAAAGAGAACCGTACCGTAGAAACTTGGGGTGTTACAAGTTGTGGTTGTAATAAATTATTATTCCCTTGTTTTTAAAATTGAAATATTTATAGTGACCATTTGGTTATAAGTGAATTATCTTTTAAACTGATTTCCCAAGTGGATTTGAATTGGTAATGATTATTTATAATGGAGTATATCATTTAGGCCGATTTAGTTATAAAAGTTTAATGACATGTCTGGTTTCCCCAAAATCACCAATGTGATTTCCAGGGATGGGTTGTGGTGTGAACTCATGGTCAAATTTTGTGTTGACTTTCTTGGAATAATTCCATTTCTATATTAATGGGTTCAAAATTGTTTTTAAATAAATAGTAAATTGGTTGTTCAATTGATCTTTTAAATAATTTTTTAATCTTTAATGTATAGGGTGATTATGTAATCTAAAATAATGACTATTCATTGTATATAATTAATCCTATTTTCACTTTAATATTTGTTTGTGAAAATGGAAAACCCCTCTGGAGGCATGCCATGCTTTTTAGTAAATGATGTGTATGTTTAATTTTTGGATTATGATATGTTCTTACAAAATTGGTTTGTTCATATTTTTTGTGATGCAAACGGGGGGTGGGGGGGAGTGTTCACAATGAGGGAATCAATGGTTAGATGGTGATTGAATTTTTAATTAAAGATAATAACATGTTGATGTGTATGTAAAGTCCCATAAATATAATGGAATTTTTTTTCTTAAATTGTTAAGAATTTTACGAGTCTGTGTCTTCTGACGGAACTTGATTATGAGGACTGGTGTGCCCGGAATCAATTTCTGAAGCTTAGTTCAGGTACGTTCAGTACATGTACATGCGGGTTTTTCTATCATTTGAATCGGTGCTTGGAATTGAAATCCGAGGACACAGATGAACTCGCAGCGCCAGTAATTTCTTAAGGGGACCTTTACCGCAGTTGTTTTTTATGCGGGTTCAGTATTAAAAATTGGTGTTTAATTAAGAAGTTAAATATAATTGTTAGAACAATTGTATATATCTATGGAAGTTAATTCCTCCCATGGAAAGTTATTGGTGGGGCCCACACCCACCAAACATTCCATGTGTGGATATTTGAGAGGTGGGGCCTACACGAGCCCCAACCATTCATCTCCCATAACTGTCTTCAAACTCCCCAATTATTTTCCCATCCTGTAATGCGACAACCCCCCCTACCCTTAATTATGAGAACTCTTCCTCTCCCTCTATCCATTTTTAATGTTTTCCAACACATGTTAATTAATGAATTCTAACTCTTCAATTAATGAAATTAAGTTCTTTGAATTTTGAATTGAATGTGTTAAAAAAAATAGCATTAGCCTATTATTTTATTTTTGGAGAATTCGTTGTGTTAAGGAGAGTTGGGAGTGTTCTCTTGAGAGAGAGAGAAAAGTATTCTTCTCCTCAATGAAGAATAGTTTTCTTCTCCGACGAAGAAAAACAAACATCAATGAAGAACGACTCGGTGAAGAAAGCTCCACGATTCTCCACTCCTCTTCTTCCTCTGTGTTAGGGGAGGATACACCGACGCAGGGAACTCTCCAACGATGATGGTTCATTCTTCGAAGTTGATAGAGCAACATCACTTTCCACATATATGAAGAACAAACCTTATTCATGGTAGGGGTTTATTCATTTTGATGTGTTTATCTCGTACCCCGTTCTTTGTTGGAAATCATTTTTTATTTTCAGCCAACTGCTACCACCTAACAAGAAGGGCGCAGGACGAACACACACAGACCGAAGACCCCCTATAGTATCTTTTGAATGCGATGGAAGTCATGAAAATAAGGTGGTGATGAACGGGAGTGGAGGTCATGCGCTGACCGCGTGCGGAAGAACCATGGCCCGCAACAGTGGGCCGCTCGACCGAGGAAGAACCGACCGGCCATAGCCGGCCGGGATGAAGGGAGGAACCATGGAGCCCCACGATGCCACATTGCGGAACACCGCGACATGTGTTCCGCGGGTCCCTTCGTCGGGACAACCAGTCGGCATGTCGGCCGGTCGGGTGAAGGAGAGCAGCGACGCCGGGAGGGCACCGTGCAGGAAAAACCGCGACCCGACCATGAGAACCGCTTGTGCAAAGAAGGCCTTTCGGCTTTATCCATATAGTTAGGGAGGGTGGCGCCGCTTGGTACCGCTAGTTCGGGGAGGAGAGGGGCCACACCCTCCACCTCGGACCGCTGGGCCCCCTCGGGCCGAGCCGCAGCCGGGCCGTGCCCTACCGAGCCAGACTGGGCCGCGCCGGGCTGGGCCATGCCCCTCGGGCCAAGTCGCACATTACATCGGGCCGGTCTGACACCCCTGCCAGGACAGTCCCGCCAAAACTAGGTTAACTCAATGCGTCGGCCCACTGGGGTTAACGGGTCGGGCCCATTTTCCCTTTAAGAGTGAAAATCATAAAGATCGCGCATTTGATCGACGCGTCATCTGTGGCACTGGGACCCTTACGATGAGAAAGTCCGTTTGCGATTCTCTATGTGAGTTTTTGGTGACATTGGAAAATGGCTGTCCTTGGAACGAGCATATTTTCAACTGGGCCCCTGGAACGAAAAAGCCAATATATCTCAGACCGGGCGTCCGATTGACGCACCATCAATCGTATTGAGTTTCCTTTGAAGAGACGAAACTTTGGGATACATGAACTCTGAACATTTATATAGTGGATGTACCTAACCCCTTTCTCTTGATGAGAAGACCCTCCCAGAATCAAGCGTGTTTTGTGCATGAACCATAGAGCTTGCTGTGACGACGATGACTACTGTGCTGGGATCCTCCGTGGGTTCGATGATGAAGACTTCTGTACTTGGAACCTCCATGGGTTCAGCATCGGTGAAGACTGTACTTGGATACTCTGTGGGTTCGGCAGCTATGACTACTGTACTTGGATCCTCCATGGGTTCGGCAGTGGTGACAACTTTACTTGGATGCTTCGTCGGTTTGGCAGCGACGACTTATGTACTAGGATCCTTCAGGGGTTCGGAAGAGGAGATGATTCAGAGGCTACATCTAATCATCTCCACCCTTATTCTTGAGCAGTATACCTGTGTGAGATTAGACTTGACTTTCAATCATTATCATTGATGTGATTGAATTCTTTCCTATGTGGACTGGGTTGTGCTTGGGCTCAGGAGTTGGAGCCGAACTGTAATTGATGGCATAGGTATATGTATGGTAATAGACTTAAGTAGAGTCGTTTGATACTTTGTGATTGTATATTTCCTTTTTGGTTTATCCTTCGTGGATTCTGGGAGACCTTCTGTGTTCTCGGGGTCTCTACTGAGTATCATATACTCAACCCTGATGGGCTCTTCCCGCACTACTTTTTATTGGATGCAGATGAGGGAGAGAACTGATCAAGATTGTGGTTTTTGGATCTGGACGGTACCTGGGTGTGGACCACTTGGCGGGACGTACACAAGGCAGACGGTCGGACCCGAGGAGTTGAGGAGACCATCTGTACCCACCATTCAGGTGGGATATCTGGAGGATGACTCAGTTGTTTCTACATTACTTTACTACTGTTGTACTTTCTTTTCAGTTGTACAGTACTCTCAGTTGGGTTTGTATACTGGACCATTTACTTTTCAGCACCTACTTTCATACTCAGTTATACTTAGTTCTTGCATCATATTCATACTCTGTTGTGTTTGTTTACTTTTATAATGGAAATTCCTTCTTTTTTACCAGGATTTATGCCTTTGGTGATAGTCTAAAACCCCTGGCCTATGGAAGACGAGCTTAGGGTAGTCACGACATGGGCCCCAAGGACGGGACGTGATAAATTGGTATCAAAGGAGTATGTTCTACCGCAGAACTCCAGACTCTGTTAATTTCTTCTCTATTAAGTAATAGTTTTAAAAGTATTGAGTGTAGTTATATGTCCAGGGATTCCAGTGTTGGTGTGGTGGCTAACGTATCCATACACCAGGACCCTGATTTCTGATTTCTGACTCAGTGCATGAAAACATTTAATGCATGTGTGTTTGAAATGTTTTCTTTGAGATTAATTTGTGTCAGCTTACCAGGTAAACTATTTGACCGTGGAGCATCTGTTTATTTTCATGATGGCCCCACAAAGGTAGGGAGCTTGGGTTCCGAGTTACGTGCGATATGGTATCCCAATGAGCGACGAGGCCTCGGTGTAGGGCCCCATTACAGCGGAGGCACCAGCGATACCACTACTCGCTAGGCGATAGATACCACCGACCCTAGGAGTAGATACTGTACACCGCTTGAGTGTGTTTCCTGAGTTTCAGTGAAAGTGGCCGGCCCGGTTCTACGCAGATACGGATCCTTAGGCATCTGAGGATTTGTTGAAGCTATCGTCAGAGTCTTCATATTGGTAGGGACACCAGCTGACCTTATGTAGATCCTTTCCATGAGCCTAATAAACGCGGCAATAGGTAGATTGTGGATATTGATTCTCTAGATGAATGATGAGGCATCTCTACATTTAACTGACTTCGAGTGTCTCTTCCGCTTAGTTTTTGTTCCATCCACCCTTTGTGCGGTTCAGATTCAGCAGTTACTACATCTGCGGTAGGGTAGCATGACAATAGCTCAGTACTCGGCGAGATTTACTGACCTCAGACACTGCTCCACGAACATTGTACGGAACCCTTTCTTTAGATCCCAGAACATTGAGTAGGGAATGAGGCATGAGATCAGGGCTTTGATGATATCCCTCAGCATTCCGACATTGGAAAGAGTGCTGGAGTGCGCCCTTATTGTGGAGAGCTTTATTGCTGAGCTGAAGCCAGCAGCGAGACCCACAGCCGGGCGACACGTAGCGGAGTCTTTTGCAGCTGACAGTAGACAGATGTTGCAGAGGTCCAAGAATACCAGGCCATTAAGAGGGTGACCCCAGGATAATGGTTCGAATATGTAGGGCACGTGAAATAAATCCAGCCATTCGTGGGGCAGGCAGTGCTATGAAGGCGACATGCAAGGTCACATGGCTCGGGACTGCACGACCCGCCATGCGGACGTTCAGAAGGAAGTAGAGGGACCTCCCAGGTAGAGGCATAAGTTTGACCGTGGTGGTCCATAGGGAGAAGGCGGACGATGAAGTGGAGATGGCAGAGTATCGGGTGCTAGACGACGATTTGAGGCACTACAACCAACACCACCAGGAGGACCACCCCAACCATAGGGAGCTAGCAGACAGGTGCATGCTCATCTTCAGGTAGTCAAGGCCTACAATCGCGTCTCACCATAGATGATTCGAGGTACTATCTGTGTCTACTCCATCCTTGATGCTGTACATATAAACACATGAGCGAGTCATTATTTTATTTCCACTTCCCATGTTCGGAGCTCAGTGATTCCGACGAAGCTGTTTGGTCGATTTTTATGTCTAAAGACTCTTACAGGGGCAGACTCAATGATTACGCACTGGTGCCGGTAGTGTGAGCTTACTCTAGGTGGCGAGAGCTTCGGATGGGATCTTCATGTTGCGGCGTCAAGGCCTTACGAAGTCATCTTGGTTATGGATTGGTTGTCTACAGTCCATGCTCAGATTGACTACATTAGGCGCAAAGTGCGGTGTGTCCGCACGGATTGGACCAGGTTCAACATCACTGGTGTGAAGGGAGCCTTTGCAGCACAGGATGGATTTACGCAGAAGAGAGGATATCTGATCACACATTAGTTGGATAGTCTCATCCTAGAAGTTGTTGATGTACGGAGTCCTAGTTTTCTAGTGTTGGTGGATCAGTATGTGGACGTTTTTCCTGACAATGTTATTGGACTACCTCCTCGTAGAGAGGTAGACTTCTACATAGACATATACCCCAATACAACACCGATATCTACTCCATCATATCGGATGGCTCCCACTGAGGTTTTTGAGTTGTGGGTACAGCTTGATGACTTGCAGGGAAATGGATTCATACGACCCAATATTTCACACTAAGCTTCTCTAATTTTATTCACCAAGAAGGTGGATGAGAGCTTACGACTATGTGTCGACTACTATCGCATGAATCAAGTGACCGTAATGAACAAGTATCCACTCCTAAGGATTGACGACCTCTTTGATCAGCTCAAGGGAGCACGATGGTTCTCAATGATAGACCTCTGGTCAGGCAATCACCAGCTCATAGTTCGAGATGAGGATATGTAGAAGATGGACATTAAGTTTCAGTTTGGCACCTATGAGTTCATGGTTATGCCCTTCTACATAACCAATGCTCTAGCTGTGTTAATGGGTCTCATGAATAGGATCTTCTATCCTTACCTCGATCATTTGGTCGTAGTCTTCATCGACGACATACTGATTTACTCAACTACTGAGGAGGAGCATGCCTACCACTTGCAGGTTGTACTGGACACACTCTGAGAGCACATGCATTAAGGTAAGCTCTCGAAGTGCCAGTTCTAGATTTGAGAGGTTCATTTCATGGGACATGTCATCTAAGAGGCTGGGGTTGCAGTGGACCTAGTGAAGATCGAGGTAGTACTTTCTTGGGAGCCACCCATAAGCATGACCAAGTTACGGAGTTTCCTTGGTCTAGTTGGGTACTATCGTAGATTTGTGCTAGACTTCTCCAGAGTTGCATCACCACTTTCAGCATTGACGGAGAAGGGAAAACCCTTTATGTTGTCAGATATATGTCATCAGAGCTTTCAGCTGCTAAGGAAGAGATTGACCAGTGCACCCATCTTGAGGCTACTGGAAGAGGGCATAGGATACGTGGTTTACTGTGACGCATTAGGTACTAGACTCGGGTGTGTCCTGATGTAGGAGCAGGAAGTGATCGCCTATTGTTCACGTTAGTTGAGGTAGCATGAACAAAACTACACTACCCATGAACTGGAGTTAGCAGCAGTGTTTTTCGCATTGAAGATGTGGCGACACTATCTTATGGGTGAGCGCATTACAGTCTACTCTGACCACCAGAGTATCAGGTACATCTTCTCACAGAAAGACCTGAACCAGAGACATTTGCGATGGATCGAGTTCCTCTAGGACTATGACTTTGACATAGTCTATACTCCTGAGAATGAGAACGTTGTGGCTGATGCTCTCAGCAAGAGATCAGGAATTTAGCTACTTGGAGAGGCGACATAGGAGCTAGCCGTGTTGCAGATATCCTTTGTGGATAGTGATGTAGAAGCCTTTCAACAGTCTATTATAGTCACTCCTCCACTCCTTCAGTGAGTCAGAGAGGCACAAAGTTTGGACGTTGAATGTGAGACGTGACATGCTTAGATATCCACAGGGCAGGCGCCTGATGGGTTTTATGAAAGAGTGGAGAAAATCATCCTATTCAGGGGACGTACTGTGGTACCAGTTTCATTACAGGAGAAAGTTCTAATGGAGTTTCACACTTCCCATCTAGTGGTATATCCTAGAGTGGTGAAGATGTACCAGGATCTCAGACGATAGCACTGGTGGAAGGTAATGAAGAAGGATGTAACAATGTTCGTTTCACGATTCATCACTTGTCAGCAAGTGAAGGCGGAGTACCAGGTACCAGGAGGCTTGGTACAACCCTTAGAGGTCCCAGAGTGGAAGTGGGACAGGATATACATGGATTTTGTGATGGGGCTTCCACGTACATCTAGGGGACATGAATCTATTTGGGAGATCGTAGACCGACTCACCATGTCAACCAACTTCCTATTGATCAGAGAGCAGGGCTTAGTAGAGATCTTGGGACGCCTCTATGTTCAAGAGATCGTACGACTTCATGGTGTGTCATCATCTATCATCTCCGATCAAGATGCTCGATTTACATCCCATCATTGGAAGGGGTTACATGAGGCTTTTGGGATGCAGCTATGTCTAAGAACCACCTTCTATCCTCAGACGGATGGCCAGACGGAGAGGACCATTCAGACTATAGAGGACATGCTCCGTGTATGTGTCCTTGAAAACAAAAGCTACCACTCCACCATTGGGATGGAACTGTAAGAGGCAATGTACGTCCAACCTTATAGATCACCTCTATGTTGGACTGACCCTGGGGAGTCAGCACTTGTAAGACCAGAGATGGATCAGGCTACGATAGAGAAGGTGAAAATCATCCAGGAGCGGATGAAGATGACACAGAGCAGACAAAAGTCCTATGCTGATAGGAGATGGAGACCACTAGAGTTCGAGGATGGTGACCACATTTTCCGACTGGTCTCACCTCGACTACGACTACAGAGATTTAGACGGGGCAAAAAGTTATCTCTTCGTTTCATCTGACCATTCCAGGTCCTCGGTAGGGTAGGAGAGGTAGCTTAACTCCTGGCCCTTCTAAATCAGTTGCACTGGGTGCACGACATCTTCCACGTATCTCAGCTGAGTAGATACTTGCATGACCCGTCACACATCATCGATCACGGGGAGATATAAATCGACGATGGGGAAATATTCATGGAGGTCCTGGTGAATATTGTGGATCGACAGGATTGGATCCTACGTGGGCAGTCGATTCCTCTGGTGTGCATTCACTGGCAGCATGAGAACCTCTAGGAGAGAACCTGGGAGAGGGAGGCTCAAATGCATGCTCATAACACTCAATTTTTCTCCTTATGTATGTTGTACTTTTATAGGGACATAAATACCTGAGTTGGGAGTAATGTAAAGACCCAAAAATTTAATGGAATGTTTTTTCTTAAATACTTTGGAATTTTACGAGTTTGTGCCTTCTGAGAGCACTTGATTTTGAGGCCCGGTGTGCCCGAAATAAATTTCTGATGTTTTGTTCGGGTAAGTTCATTAAACGTACGTACGAGTTTTTCTATCATTTGAACCGATGATCAGAATTGAAATATGAGGACACCGATGAACTCACAGCACCGATAATTGCTTAAGGAGACTTTTACCGCAGTTTCTTTTTATGCGGGTGGAAAGTTAAAAATTGGGGTTTAATTAAGAAGTAAAATATAATTGTTAGAACAATTTTATATATCTATGGAAGATAATTCATCTAATGGGAAGTAATTGGTGGGGCCTAGACCCACCTTACTTCGCATGTGTGGATATTTGAGAGGTGGGGCCCACAAGAGCCCCAACCATTCATCACCCATAACTCTCTTCAAACACCCCAATTATTTTCCCTTAGTTTAATGCGACAACCCCCCTAATTATGAGAACTCTTCCTCTCCCTCTCTCCCTCTTTAATGTTTTCCAACACATGTTAATCAATGAATTATAAATCTTCAATTAATTAAATTAAGTTGTTTTAATTTTGAATTGAATTTGTTAATAAAATAATAGCATTAGCCTATTATATTATTTTTGGGGAATTTGTTGTGTTAAGGAGAGTTGGGAGAGATCTCTTGAGAGAGACAAAAATGTATTCCTCTCCTCAACGAAGAACAATTTTTTTCTTCGTCGAAGAACACCAATCTTCAACGAAGAATGACTCGGTGAAGAACGCTCCACGATTCTCCAATCCTCCTCTTCCTACGCGTCAGGGGAGGAGACACTGATGCGGGGAACTCCCCAATGACAACGGTTCTTTCTCCGATGTTGGCGGAGCGACCTCGCTTTTAGCGTCTACGATGAAAAAACCTTATTCGTGGTAGGGGTTTGTTTATTTTGAAGTGTTTATCTCATACCTCGTTCTTTGTTGAAAATCATTGTTTATTTTTGGCCGACTGCTACCACCAAACATGGAGGGAGCGGGATGAACGCACACGGCCTGACGACCCTCCGTAGTCTATTTTTATCGCGATGGAAATCATGACAAGAAGGTGGAGATAAACGAGAGTGGCGGCCGTGTGCAGAAGAAATGCAGACCAGAACCGTGGGCTGCTCGACCGAGGAACAACCAACCAACCATAGCCGGCTGGGCCGAAAGGAAGAACCATGACGCCCTACTGCACCGCGCTGTGGAAGACCACGGCCCGCGTTTCACGGGCCTCTTCGGTGGGAGAATTGGCTGGCCCGTCAGCCAGCCAGGTGAAGGAGAGATGTTGTGCCAGTAGGGCACCAAGTTGGACGAACCGCGGCCCGCCCATGCGGGCCGCTTGCGCAAAGATGAGCGGCCAGCTTCAGGTGCCCGATTATGGAGGGAGGCGTCGCGTGGCGTCACCAGTTCGGGCAGCAAGGGGGTCATGCCCCCCCCCCCCCCCCCTCGAACCACTTGTCCAGGCCATGATGGGCCTCATTAGGCCGGTCCAACACCCCTTCCATGTCGGAACCGCCATAATTGGGTTAACCCAACCTGTCGGCCCACTGGTCGTAACGGGCCAGGACCGTTTTTCACTTAAGGGTGAATATCCTAAAGACCGAGCATCTGATCGACGCGTCGTCTTCGGAACTGTGACCATTACAACGAGGCGGTCCTTTTGGGATACTCTATGTGAGTTTTTGGAAGAAATTGGAAAATGGCCGAGCATGGAACGAACTTATTTCCAACCGGGCCCCTGTAACAAAATGGCTAATATCTCTCAGAACAGGCTTCTGATTGACACGTCGTCGGTCTCGTTGAGTTCCTTTTGACGAGACAGAACTTTGGGATACATCAAATCTAAACATCTTGACAGTTGATGTATCATCCCCCTTTGGCTCGAGGAGCGGACCCCCCCTCCCAAATCAATCGTGCTGTGTGTGGGAACCCTAGATCTGGCTCCGATGACGATGACTACCATGCTCAGATCTCCCATGGGTTCGATGACGACAACGATTGTATATGGATCCTCCATGGGTTCGGCTGTGGTGACGACTATACTTGGATCCTCCGTGGGTTCGGCAACAACGACTACTGTACTTGGATCCTTAATGGGATTAGCAGCAGTGACGAATGTACAAGGATCCTCCATGGGTTCAGCAAAAGAGATGATTTAGAGGCTACATCTATTCATATCCACCCTTCATGAGTAGAATATCTTTTTGATCAGAGTCTTGACATTCAATCATTATCATTGATGTGATTTACTTCTTTCTTGTGTGGACTGGGTTGTTCTTGGGATTGAGAGATGAAGTCGAACTGAAATTGATGTCTTTGGTATATGTATAGGCATATACCTAAGTAGATTAGGTTGATACTTCTTGATTGTATCTTACTTTGTGGTTTATCCTTCGTGGATTCTGGTAGACCTTCGGGGGTATCATGGTCTTTACTGTGTAACATATAATCACAAAAATTAGTATGGGATATGCCCGCACTAATTTGGGTTGGATGAAGAAGACATACAACACTCACCGAGGTGGAGGTTTCTGGAGATGGACGGTACCCGGAGGTGGACTACATGGCTGGACGTACACTAGGTGGACGACAGAACTTGAGGAGCTGAGGAGACCATCTGTACCCACACTTTAGGTTTGATATCCGAAGGATGACTCAGTGGTTACCACTTTACTTTACTATTTTTGTACATTATTTTCAGTTGTACAGTACTTTCAGTTGGGTTTGTATACTGTCCCATTTACATTTAAGCACTTACATTTGTACTCAGTTTTACATAGTGCTTACTTCACATGTGTACTCTGCTATGTTTGTTTACTTTTATAAAGGCAATGCCTTCCCTTTTTCCAGGATTTATGCCTTTAGTGCTAGTCGCTAGCCCCTGGCCTATGGAAGGTAGGCTTGGGGTAGTCACGGCACGAGCCCCGAGGTCGTGTCATGATGGTGTGTTAGTTCTATGAAAAATCACAACCAATTGAAAGAGAGAACATGGAAGGCCTTAGGTATCTAATTGGGTGGACTATGACTAATATGCTTGATGATTCAAAAGTGAATTCTCTTAGTTTAATATATCAAGATAGACACTTCAACACTAACTAAACATGTGATATGATATTATACCACTAGGCCTTATGATGTGATTCTCCCTAGTGTCTTATACATGAGAACACATTTGGTCATGGTTTCTATACACATCAATGGGACATGGTTTTTATACTGAATTTCACTATGTTAAGATGTTCCGACTGTATTATTTGTGATAGTTACCTACTGGGTATGACTATGGTGCTTTCTTATGACATGGTGTTTGTGAAATTATTTCCATTTTTGTTTCATGAAGCTTGTTTCATTCTTTATAGAATCTATGTTTTTAATTTGAAATATTAGCCTTTTGTTTTGGAATATTAATTCATGTTTGGAAACTATTTTGAAAATATTGTGGAATAGAATCCCTTTCCATAAAAATGTAATCATGTTACATGAATTTGAAAAGAATGAATCAAATATTTTATCTTATGTATTATATTCAAACTAGCATGATTTGATTTATTATTAATGGTAAGGGCACATGGCATTGTTGTACTTTTTTATTCCGAATGAGAATCTCTATGATGGATCCTACTTTATTTTTCAATTTGAGGTTAAAATTTTGGATTTCCCTTAAAACGAGCATTTTTTCATTTTTCGTGGTGACCCATGAGGTCACTTAGATGAATATTTAGCTAGACATCATTGTTTTAATTTCTACTGTTATAATTTTACTATTTTTCTTAGTTGAATTTTTTTATTTAATTAAATGTCTTTATTTTATTTTTTAAATCATTCCCAAACAGTTTTTTGATACCAGGGTACTTGTGCCGACCCGTGGGACAAGGAGCACCTCTCAGGCCATTCCATAGATTGTGTTGAACATCAGGTTATATAGTGAGTCATCTTGTTTAATGACAATGATGTAGATAAATAAATGTATCTTGAAAAATCTATGTTATATAACCTAATAAGGGTCCATATAAAAATGGACCAAAAATAAAATATACCCATATTATGATGGAAACCAATATTTTTCATGTTTTACTTATTGTACCAAGGTTGATGTTGTAACTAAATTTAATTTTTTAAATTATTAGGTATATGAATTACTGAATTTATATTCCTTGATGTGATTTTTGAATATTCTAATTATCATTGAGGATTTTTGGAAAAAATTAAGGGGAATTCTCAAATCGTTTTTCATTAATATAATTATATTATATATTAAATGGTTTCAATATCCATTAGATGTTATATTTTAAAAATGATATAATTTTAAAAAATAATATTGAATAACATGTAATGGCTATGTGGATAGATCATAGTATTGATATTCTCTTGATTTTGGGGATATATAGGGTGGTTTTTTTATTGAAGAGTCATGTTTGATTGTATCAGGATCCTTGTGATTTATAAGTGATTCATGATATCATTTGTGAATATAATCACATTTTTATGATTATGATACAAATTTACTATTTTGGGGCATTATAAATATTTGTTTTACACCATTTGAGGGTAAAATATATATTCAATTAATTAACTAATATGTTATACATTAATGTTTATTAACAAAGTGATGAAATTATATATGGAAAAAGTATTTTACGAGGAATATATTGATAGGGTATATTCATTCCATTGTATGAATGTACGAATTGTTAATATTGTTTGAGAAATGATATATAACATGCTATATCCTAAGAGAATTCGTTAGGTGTAATATTAGAGGTTATACGCAAAATGATGAATTTATTAAAAACCCCCTAACATCATGTTACTTGTATTCAGGTACTACTTGACTTATCATTTTTTCATGCTTTTTTTGGGGTTTGTCTCGAGTTGGTTTAGGTGGAATGTTATAAATTTTGGAAATTTCAAGTTTATGTTCAGTTGGCATAGAGTTTTCTCAAACCATAAAACCATGAAATAAAAACAATAAAACCTAATGTATTGTGTGTTTAAATTTTTGGAGAATAGTATGTTATATCGTGAATCCACCTAGTTGATACTCTGCACCCCATTGGAGGGTCACACAGTTTGAGAAAATGGTTTTTATAATCTTTCTTCAATGCCCACCAAACCAAGAATATAAAACATTTTACTTATGAAAAATAATTTAAATTTATTTATCCCTATATAACCTTCCACTTGTCCCTAACTCAAGCATAAATGAATTCATAGATCTTGGGTTCATCCAATAATGCCTTTTGGATCATTCAAAACTCATCCTAGGAGTATAATATCACAACAACCCGTTTTTGATCCCTCTATGGTATGTGATCTTCTCACATTCCTTCCCTCTATATATCTATTTGTTTCATCCTTATGGAGTGTTATTTAATTTTTTTCGTTGATCTAAACTCTGTTTTTTAATCTTGAATCTTTGTTGGATTTCTAAATCTCCATTTTCTTCATTCATTATTGGAAATTCCTGCTATAGGTAGTGACTTCTTTCAGCAGGGTTAGAAAAACTTGATTTTAATGAGATTTTCAATGTTATAATCCATTTATTTTATTGATTTAAAGTATATTTCATTAAATTGTATTATAAAAACACAATTCTATGTGAATTTTTATTTCAATTGATTACGAAGTAATTTTGAGGAAAACCCCAATTTTTAAATATAATTGGAATTGGGGGTTTTATTTGGAAATAGATTGAAATTGGAAAATGATTCAATAACTAATTATAGAAAATAGATTAAATTGATTTGTTTAAAGCCTGGGATTTTGTTAATTAAAATACAATTAAAATTTGAGAAATCTATGATTTGGCATTGAAATTGATTTGACATATTGAAATTGGCATGGTGAACCAAAATATTGATGTGTTTTAAGATGAATATATGAAAATATGATTGATCTAGTTATCCCTTAAGTGAGAGATAATGAAATTTTTTCATATGTTGTAGATTATCATAATTTACCCTTAAGTGGGAGTGGAGGTAATTTTATCTTATATGAGAGAAGATGTAATTTTACCTTAAGTGTTAGTGTGTGTAATTTTCTCTTAATTGGGGTAGGTATGAATGGGTTTAATTAATAAACATTCCATTAATATTCAATAGCTTTATTCATTCCTGTCAATTTATATAATTTGTTTTCAGCATAATATTTATTAATCCATTATAAGAAATTTTTTCATATTTTGAATTGATAATAATGTTTTTAATTAAATATGAAATTGTACATCCATGCCTATTTTTTCATAATTGATAGAATTTTTTGGTATATTTATAATGAAATCTTATTTTAAAATACTTTCAGAGACACTATTGGTTTTTTGAGCTCACACCCTTCCATTTTTTCGATTAATAGAATATATTCTTATGTAATGTCCGAGTAAAGGGAAAGCACCTCTTGGAGGAGGTGGTTATACTTGACCCTTTGGTCTTGAAGTTTTGATACATTCGGAATGGTTGAGTTTTATATCTTTATTTGATTACATGATATTATAATTTTTGTGTTTTGATATACCTATTGCTTTCTAGAACTATATTATTAGCAATTTTCTCTGAGCATAATGATATATATCAGTTTCAACCACTATATATTAAAAAAATCATAACCACATTAATCTTATATGATTCTATATACATGTATCCAACCTATGGGGATATGGAATTCACTTTATGATATGTTAGAACTATCTTGGGTAGCAAGGAACCAGGGTATCTAGTCATCTTCGTGATAATGTGGTATCAATGGTGATGGTTTTTCTTCATGTCATGATTCTAGAATGATGTTGTGAAATCTTGTTAGTAATTAGGTGGTAGTTGTGAAAGGAATTTCTGGAAATATGACATCATTATGAGCCTTGAAAATCCATGAGTGGATTGGGAAATTTATCTTTATGAATTTTTGTAGTCATTTATCTCAGTTTATATTGGATAGGTTATAATCTAAATCCTATTTTATTATCTGATAAAATTAATTTCCTAGTTTTTCTAGTTTGATTCTTGATCTGAGTAAACTGATGTTGCCTTCAATGTTTTTATTGATATTGAGTAACATCATGCATCAAACATGAAGTTTGAATAATATTTTCGAGGAATCTACTGGTAAAAAATGTTAATAAAATCCACCCAAGGACTATAATCAGGGTGAGATTATTGTGTGTGTTTTCAAATGGGTTGGTATATGAAGCTGTTCCAATTCCCGATCAAGATACACTTGTGGAACCATTGAGGGAAGAATTCTAGAGTCTTTATTTAGAGTTTATTATATAAAATGCACAACAATTCCAAGGCTCTAGTAATCTTCAATAGGATGGGGATTGGATGATAAGTATTTCACTTTTATTTAAGTTCATGGAGAATCTTGATGTTATCATGGTGAAATTATCCAACTTTATACAAGAAAGACCTAGCTTGAGATGGTGGGACATGATTATGATATATAATAGTAATATGTGTTTCCATTATAAGTATATCAATGGTTTTTTCACCGAATATTTGTGGTAATAGTTTGTGGTGTTATATAAGGCTATATATTTTTACAAACACGAGTAGGATAATAGTATCATGAATAAGTATTCAAACTGATTCACTAATCTTGTGTAGTTTTCACCAGATATTGCATCAAATGAGAAGGTTCAAACATAATGGATCAATATGAGATATAAATCTTATAATATTTGTCACATTTTATTGAAGAATATATCATGTTATAATATTTTGTTAGCTAGAGCATTGAGGGTGGAGAAAGACATGGCTAGTAATTTAGGGTTAATGGGAGTTCATTTTTACAATAGTGGAAGTTCTAGGAGTTCTAATAAAGGGAAGTGGAAGCGTGATGAGTATCATGGTGTGTATCGATAGAAGAGTCGTTCTAAAACTTCTACAATTCTTGGAAGAGACCCATTGAATTTCTTCTATGATGGAATGTCTAGGTAGTCAATATGGGCTTTCATTGAAAAAATCAATCTATATTGTTATTATTTATGATGAGGTCACTTGCGAATGTTTTCTCATAAATATTTTCATGACTTAATGGAATGATATCATCAACACCATAAATTACTATGGTGTAACCAGATGCTTTCATATCTAAGGGGTTCCAACCACAAACATCCAAAATGATGCTTCTTTATTGATTTAATGAGTCTATAAATTATATAGACATAGTTCCAACAACTATGGGAGGAAATATTAATATTTATACATCATTAGTTAGAGATTTAAATGATAAAGGCGCACCTAATTTTATTATATTTTCTAATATTGTGAATATTCTAATTAATCACATATATATTTTATCTTATGTGATGGATATAACAACACCCCTTAGAACTAAGTGAGGGCATGGACTCTGGTGACATTCTTGTATGTTCTGTTTAGAATAGGATGATCTTACATAGGATTCAATCTTCTTGATTAGAAACCTCTTGATGAAAAAAGTTGTATGGATGGGATCATTGATTATAAATCCCTAATTTATTTTTATCTTTGATGGGTCTCATTTACTATGAATGATCAAGGGTGTCATGTCATTGAGGAAGAATGGAAATCGAGGTCTAGTAGATTTGTATATTATTTTTTAGAGTTAGAGAAAGTGAAATTACCATTCTATTTTGATCTAGATCGATAAAATTTGAGTGATTGTCTCTCCACATTTTCCTTGAGTTCCCTGATGTTTTTTCATTTGTCTTATCTGGGTTTGAATTGGTACAAGGGGTATAGATTTCTAATGATTTAGTACCAAGATCATTGCTTTTATCTGGACATTTTTACCACTTGGTACTAAATAAAAGAATGATTTGAAAACATACTTGGATGATATTTTAGAATAGTCTTTAGAAAACTGAGTGTATTACCATGCATGGTACCTATTATATTTGCATATAAGGATGATGGGTCTCTTTTCATATGTGTTGATTACTGAAAACTCAACTGATTTACAATAAAGAACCAAAATCCAATATTAAGGATTGAGGACCTATAACACCCTAGGTAAATATAGAATATTACATTTTAACATTTATCCATATTTTTGAATAAAATATTAATATTACATTAAGGGGGGCGCTATGCTCGATAGCGTACCCAATACGCAACAACGAGTTTCTTGGGAATCTTACGTTGCACTCTAATAATAAAATAATATTATTTTAAATGGTAGTTAACGCCAACCCGTTGTAATGGCGGGAATGAACAGAACTAACACGAAATGATTATATATGTTTGTCAAATATTATTACTTTTTACAATAAATGTTAGAGGATTAAAAATGTGAATGAATCCAATTTTAAGCGTAAACATTCTAATATTCTTTAAAAGTCCGATTAACTGCCTTTTAATGGTGTACCTCTTTTAAATCCACTTTTTGAAAATTTTATGTGTTATATTTAACAAAATAAAATTCTTCTGTAGAATCGGGACATCAAAATTTACTTTGTGTAATTTTTTGGTATTTTTCCGATAAAGTTCATTTTTTAATCAATAGTGAAAAATGTTGTATTTTAATTCAAAACCTCTATTTAATATATTTTATTTATATGAATAGATTATCTTCTGAATTTTTTATAAAGTGTAATCAGAATAAATATTTACCATTTAATTCAATAGTGGTCATTGGAATTAATTTCACTTTGAAATTGGACTTAAACTAGTGTCAATCTTCTAATAGACATTGTTTCTTAAAAACACGCTATTTGTTTTAACAGAAAAAATTCATTATTAAATTAATTAATGCAACTTAGGTGTTTTGAATTTTGTAAAATAGACATCATATTTGAATTCGAAATATCAAATATATCTTAGGGTGAATTTTTGGTATTTTTGAAAAAAACTTCAATTTTTGATGAATAGTGAAACCACTAAGTGGTAGTTTAAAACATGTTTTTTCATTTAAATGAAACTTGACCACTTCTTTGGTTTTAATTTCAAAAATTCTACATACATGGTTTTCATTAGGATGTAAAATGTGGTTCAATGGGATTAAAATAATTTTTTTGGTGAATAGTAACTCTTATGTTTTTAATCGCTATTAGAGGTAATTAGTGTAATTTAAGGTAAAGATAATGTTATAATAATATGAAATGACCTTGAAACATGTTCTACCCTTATTGGATGAGTCATGGACGACCAAGACAATCCATAGGTCAACTTGGGGACCCCATGGAGCCACTTGGGTATGAAAATGACATTAATACCTTTTTATTTAAAGTTATAATTAAAATGTCACAAACATGTGTTGTTTTACTAAAACAATTTTTACATGGGGTTATATAAGTCATATGTTTTACTATAAATATTCATTATAAATCTAATATGATTTCCTACATCATTATAATTTTTTTATAATTTTTATACTTTATATAAATTAATTTATTTATGACACTATGATGATGCAATGATTAACTCGTAAATGAACGATTTAAATAAACTGAGAAGATAGGGTGAAATATAAGTCATACACTTCTCACAAACCTATTGTATTGGTGGATTTAGAAACCTTATCACCTTATCCTTGAAATATATCCTTTTGGGACCTTTAAAATCCGAAAATAAGTTTATAATGAAGTAATATTTTATAACTTTCCAAGAGTGCCCCTCCTCTCCTCTTATAAAAGGCCCCCACTTTTACCACCTTACACACATCTCTCAAGCCTTTTCCTCGGCCAACCCCTGCCCATTTCATCTATCCACATCCTTCTCTTCATCATTAAAGCCTCACTTTGGGCAGAATCATTTCCAAGGATGCCTTTGAGCTCAAATCAAAGAGAGTTACCCGATTTAAAGGTAATGTCTTCCCTTGTGATCTTTTGTTTTATTTTGATTCTCCAAACCCCTAAACTCTTTTTATTACTTTTTTTGTAACAAAACCAGTATCTTAAATATACTAGGATGTTTTTAGAAGAACTATTCGAGCTACACTTTCATACACCTCTGTCTAATGGTTAAAAAACATACTGTTTCTGTGGATGGTGAATTACTGCCTCACGAAACGATGATTGTTCAATATTCTCTTAACACCTTCAATGGTGGCCATTAAGATGTAAAAATAATTATATATGATATTAAATATTTTTATGTTTTCATTAAGCTTATGTATTTTTCATTTATTGCATACATTTAGGGTTTCCATTATGGGTAAACGCGATATCCTCATTTTAAGAAGTGCGGACTACCACCCCCTCAAAGTGATTTGATTCGGTAATGCCATATGTGGGACGTATAAAGGATGGAATTAATGGTATTAAATATGATATCATACTGGAATTATCATATAACTTTATATCATTATTATTTAATTTCATTGAATACAAAAAACATGAAAGTCGCGTTCATGCATACGTACGGCTTACTGTCTCCATGAACGGTAGATTTCATTTCTTATCTCCAAATGTTATGTAATATTATAAGTACATATATATAATGGATATATATATAATATATTACATCTAAATTATGGATATCATTCTGTAATTATAATATATATATCTCTCATTTTGTTTTAATTTCATTAATACGATAAAAAAAATGAAAGTAGCGTTCATGCGTACGTACGACCTACTATCTCCATGAACGGTGATTTTAATTTTTATTATCTCCAAATGCTATGGAATAGTATAAAATGAATATATACGGGATATATATGATATTTAAAACATCAATACTATTCTGGATATGATATACCTATAACTACATGGAAAATGCTTTTCCAACAAGTTCAATTTTTACTCATGTACCGAACATCAACAAAAACGTATGATATGAACTCACTTTATTAACCAATTTTTATAAAATTATAATATGTGATATGAAATGAATTATAATCTTTAAATGAGGTCCTTAATAAATTATAAATTGACCAAATTTTATTATTCAGGATATTAAAGAACGATTGAGTCATGTCGGACATGAGGTAAGTGATCCTACCCCTCTCTTTCTTTTTAAGTATACTCTTTTATGTCATTCCTTTTAAGCTCATATTTATTATGATTGGGATGTTATATTATATTAATGTTACTGTACTTTTGATGTTCATATGATGGGAGATCCTATTTCCTCTCATCAATCCATTTTGGAGGTTTTGAGTGGCGTCGTTAGGCTGCCGAATTTCCATAAGGGATCCAACCTCTCTCTTTCTTTTTAAGTACTCTCTTTTATGTCATTTCTTTTAAGCTCATCTTTCTTATTTTTGGGGATGTTATTTTATATTCATAATACTTTAATTTTTATGTTCATATTAAGAGAGACCCAATTTTATCTCATAAATCCATTTTTTAAAGTTTTAAGTGGCACCGTCAGGCTGCCGAGTTTTCATAAGGAATTTTTCATCTCACTTTTATTCCCGTGACATTTATGCTACGTTTTCCACTATTTCCTTTGAGTGGTGTAAGTACTTAAATTTATTATACACTTTGTGTAGTATAATTTCATTTATGGGTATTTACGTCTTCATTTTATGACCCTTCTTCCATGGAGTGTATGTTTCGAAAGTTACCCAACTCGATAAGGGTACCTTTCACCCTCATCTTTTTAAAAGACTTCTTTTGTTGGGTCTTTTAATTTACATATATTTATGTTGGGATATGATCCTATTGATATAAATTTTATTTCCATGTGATGAGATTCCTTTTTGATCTCTCATCAACTCATATTCTGAATTTTGAAGTGACGTCATTAGGCTGTCGAATTTTGGCAAGGGAACTTCTTAACCCATTTTTTATTCTTTGGGAGAAACTTGCACTCCTTGAATATGTTGTTCTATAAATATGTGTTAACAACTTCTGATTGTTTTAAACTTAATATCCACTTATATTTGGTGTATTAGTTTGTCACACATAATTATTTAATTGATTTATCTTTAATCCAAGGATACCGTCTTTTTAAGTGAATCCGTATCAATCTCCTTTCATTGAGGCATATTTTGTTTTATACACAACATTCTTTTATACGGTGTATAAACCCCTTTGACTTTTACAATTATTCAAAAGGAATATTTTTATATGAAGCGTTTACTAAACGATATAAGGGAATATTTTGTTTTTGTCGTTCGTATACGGCGATAACAACTTCTCTGCCACTGTGACCCTTATTTGAGTTTCGGCTTCCTCTACAATCCATACTTTTTTTAAATGAAAAATAAATCCCATGTTTTAATTTGGTTTTATTTTGGTATTGAAAATTGTTTTCATAATGTTTTTATTTCAACATGTTGTATTTATATCTTGTGATTGAAAAGTGAAAATGTTATGTTTCCTTTATGCATGTTTAATGTGATATGATTATGTTATGGTTCATGGGAATTATAATGAAGATGGGTTGTTCCGTGATAAACTAAGGGAGGGTGAGCTCGATATAGCTCTCCAATGCATTGGGTAACGTGAAGGGGTTAAACATTAAGGTTTCTCCGAAGATATTTTAGGGAACATACTGTGATGGGTATTCGAAACGTATCCAAGAGGGTTACTCCCTACGTAAGAATGTTATGAATGCCTCATGTAACCTTTATGCCTTATGATTTCTATTATTTCATCATTATTTGATGAGGTATGTTAAAATTCCTATGTTATATGAGTAAAGTGTGATTTCATACATGGACTAATGTTTTCTTTTCGTACATTTATATCCCTTACTGGGCTTTTTATGCTCATCCCATGTTTCTGAAATGTTATTCACAGGTCAAGGGAAGGGTACATGTTATGATGATAGTTTCAAGGAAGTGTCAAGAAAGAATCCATGTTTTATTTTAAATATGTTTCCGTTGATGGGTAAAAACGAATACTACTTTTATGTAACCAAATTTTTTGAATGTGGAATGTAATTCATGATTTATGATCTAATTCTCTTATAAAATAAACCTGAAAAGATCCTCAATGTAAATTGTTCATTTAATTCAATATTAAGTAAGGTTTAAGGCTGGGGCCTTATAGTTGGTATCAAAGGCCGGTTTAGATAACATTAGAGGTTAGGGTATTCTCTAAGAATAAGTGACATTACCATAATGGTTAGGATTTTAGAAAGAGTCCTAGTTTTAGATAAAGTGATTGAGTAAGTATATCTTAGTATTTATCTTCCTCATTAGTACATGATGGTTTTGTTGATATACTCACACTGACATTTCTGTTTTTAGTGAATGGATGGATCAATCGGGCACCAAAGTGACAATAGGTTTGATGGAAACTGTAGTGGTTCACTGATTAAGAGACTAGATGAAATGGGGGATTCAATGAGGAATCTCATGGTTGTTCTAAACCAACTATCAAGGAGTCATGATCAACCACTTGAACCATGGTGAGTTCTCTAATGCATCATGTACAAGATGACCAATCGATGTGGAAGTTCAGGTAATAATTATAAAGGTAACCGTTAGAGTTTATATGATCCTTACTTTTGTGGTAATTATGGGTTATTATATGTTATGATGGAAAATGAAAGGCATGAGATAAACTTGATTTTAAAATATGTTATGATTATTTTTGAAGATTTTATCTCATTTTGGGGAATGTTTTATGAATTATATAGTTTTGGAAAAAAAACAACATGCAGACTATGTGACAACCTGTCGTGTCGGATAAAGCTACATGAATCGAACCCACAACCAATGTGCAACAGGTATTTATCGCCAACCACTGGACTACGTGAAGTCCCTGGTTAGTTTGACTAATTATTATTAGTTAGATGATTTTAGGAATCAATAGTAAGTTTATTTTGGGTTATCTATGGAAAGGATTAACCTACCATGGAGGACATGTGATTAGTTTAATTACTTTTCAATATGAGAATTTAAGAGAAACTGATGTTATTTGGAGATAAAAGTTAATTTTTACCTTAGAAGACTATGTGATTAAATCCTTCAAAACATTTTGGTTTCAATCTTAGTTTGGTTTACTTTGAAGAATTTTATGGACAATTTTTTATCGAATGGTCTTCGTTGAACTTTGGGTTTTTTGGACAAATTTTGGAGATTAAGAATAGATTTTCTTTTTATAAAGGATTATACTTTTGTGGATTATCTGATCTCATCATAACAATTTTGGTTTTGGTTTTTGTCTAATGACATGGGAAATTTATAGTTCTATTTTGTGGATTAGGTGATTCTCAAGAATTTGATTCTAGTACTCCTAATGCGAACAAGTCTTCTTAAATACTTGTCTTTTGGAGAAAATATGAGTTTGATTAAGGAATCTAGAAAAAGTTGAAAGTCTACGTAACAAGTAAGGATGTTTCATTATGATTTAGTTAACCTCAAAAATAAATTCATCCATGAAGAGTAACTTAAAACAAAAATGTTTTTTGATGACTTTTTCTACTAGGGAATCAAATACCATTTAACCCATCACAAGTTTGTGATTTTCCTATGGTTAACATTCTCCTAGAAATGTTTACTATCACTCTCCCTGAGAACATGAACCTTTGCTTTTTTCTCCATATCCATGTTTTCTTACACGGAAACCTAGTATGGGTTAACTCGGGAGACCTTTTTACTTCTCTTTCTTTATTTTAAAGTGATTTTTTTAATGACTCTTGTTCCAATGTGGGATTTTCAATGAAGTTTCCAAGCCCAATTTTAAAATTGCGAGGATGCAATTCCCAAAAGGGGCGAAGGATGTAACACCCTAGGTAAATAAAGAATATGACATTTTATCATTTATCCATATTTTTGAATAAAATATTAATATTACTTTAAGGGGGACGGTATGCTCGATGGTATACCCAATACGCAACAATGAGTTTCTTGGAAATCTTACGCTGCACTCTAATAATAAAATAATATTATTTTAAATGGTAGTTAATGCCTAGCCGTTGTAATGGCGGGAATGAACAAAACTAAATAATAAATGATAATATATGTTAGTCAAATATTTTTACTTTTTACAATAAATGTTAGAGGATTAAAAATGCGAATGAATCCAATTTTAAGCGTAAACATTCTAATATTCATTAAAAGGACGATTAACCGCATTTTGATGGTGAACCTATTTTAAATACACTTTTTGACAATTTTATGTGTTATATTTGACAAAATAAAATTCTTCTTTAGAATCGGGACATCAAAATTTACTTTGTGTAAATTTTTGGTATTTTTCTGATAAAGTTCATTTTTTAATGAATAGTGAAAATGATGTATTTTAATTCAAAACTACTTTTTAATCTATTTTTTTATATGATTAGATTATCTTATTAATTTTTTTTAAGTGAAATTATAATATATTTTTACCATTTATTCCAATAGTGGTCATTGGAATTAATTTCATATTGAAATTGGACTAAAACTAGTGTGAATCTTTTAATAGACATTGTTTCTTAAAAACATGCTATTTGTTTTGACAGCGAGGATTAATTATTAAATTATTTAATGCAACTTATGTGTTTTTGATTTCTTAATATAGACATGATTTTTGAATTCGGAATATCAAATATATCTTAGGGTGAATTTTTGGTATTTTTCTAAAAAACATCAATTTTTGATGAATAGTGAAACCACTAAGTGGTAGTTTAAAAAATGTTTTTTCGTTTAAATGAAACTTTACCATTTCTGTGGTTTGAATTTCAAAAATAAAACATACATGGTTGTCATTAGGATGTAAAATTTGGTTCAATGGGATTAAAATAATTTTTTTGGGGAATAGTAACTCTTAAGTTTTTAATCGCTATTAGAGGTAATTAGTGTAATTTAAGGTAAAGATAATGTTATAATAATATTAAATGACCTTGAAACATGTTCTACCCTTATTGGATGAGTCATGGACGACCAATACAATCCATGGTTCAAATTGGGGACCCCATGGAGCCACTTTGGTTGGAAAATGACATTAATACCTTTTTATTTTGAGTTAAAATTAAAATGTCACAAAAATGTGTTGTTTTAGTAAAAAAAAATTACATGGGGTAATATAAGTCATATTTTTTACTATAAATATTCATTATAAATATAAAATGATTTAATACATCATGATATTTTTTTTATAATTTTTAGACTTTAAATAAATTAATTTATTTATGACACCGTGATGATGCAGTGATTACCTCATAAATGAACGATTTAAATAAAATTAGAAAATAGGGTGAAATATAAGTCATAAACTTGTAACAAACCTATTGTATGGGTGGATTTAGAAACATTATCACCTTATCCTAGAAATATATCCTTTTGGGACCTTTAAAATCCGAAAATAATTTTATAATAAAGTAGTATTTTATAACATTCCAAGAGTGCCCCTCCTCTCCTCTTATAAAAGGCCCCCACCTCTACCACCTTACACACACCTCTCAAGCCCTTGGCTCAGCCAACCGCTGCCCATTGCATCTCTCAACATCCTTCTCTTCATCAGTGAAGCCTCAGATTGGGCAGAATCCTTTCCAAGGAAGCCTTTGAGCTCAAATCAAAGAGTGTTACCCGATTCAAAGTTAATGTATTCTCTTGTGATATTTTGATTTATTTTGATTCTCCAAACCCATACACAATTTTTATTACTTTTTAAATTAACAAAACCAGTATATTAATTATACTAGGATTTTGTTATAAGAAGTATTAAGGCTACACATTCATACACATCTGTCTAATGGTTAAAAAAAATACTGTTTCTATGGATGGAGAATTACAGCCTCACGAAACGACGATTGTTCAATATTCTTTTAACACAATAAAATGTGGCCATTATAATGTCACTATATTTATATATGATATATAATATGTTTATGGTTTCTTTAAGCTTCTGTATTTTTCATTTATTCCATACCTTTCGGGTTTCCATTATGTGTAGACGCGATATCTTCATTTTAGGAAGTGTGGACTACCGCCCCCTCAAAGTGATTTGATTCGTTAATGCCATATGTGGGACATATATAGGATGTAATTAATGGTATTAAATATGATATCCTACTGGAATTATAATATACCTTTATATAATTAGTATTTCATTCCATTTAATACAAAAAGAAAGAATGAAATGAAAGCAGCGTTCATGCGTACTTATGGATTGCCGTCTCAATGAACGGTACATTTCATTTCTTATCTCCAAATGTTTTGTACTATTATATGTACATATATATAATGGATATATATGTAATATATTACATCTAAATTATGGATATCATTTTAGAATTATAATATATATATCATTCATTTTGTTTTAATTCCATTAATACGGAAAAAATGAAGGTAGCGTTCATGCGTACGTACGACCTACTGTCTCCATGAACGGTGCATTTAATTTTTTTTATCTCCAAATGCTATGGAATAGTATAAAATGAATATATACTGGATATATATGATATTTAAAACATCAAAACTATTCTGGATATGATTTACCTATAACTACATGGAAAATTCTTTTCCAACAAGTTCAATTTTTACTCATGTACCGAACATCGACAAAAACGTCTGATATGAACTCACTTTATTAACCAATTATTATAACATTATAATATGTGATATGAACTGAATAATAATATTTAAAGGAGGTCCTTATGAAATTATAAATTGACCAAATTTTATTATTCAGGAGATTAAAGAACGATCGAGTCATGTCGGACACGAGGTAAGGTATCCTACCCCTCTCTTTCTTTTTATGTACACTCTTTTATCTCATTCCTTTTAAGCTCATATTTCTTATGATTGGGGTGTTATTTTATATTACTCAATCTGTAATTTTTATTTTCATATGTTGGAAGATCTTATTTCCTCTCATCAATCCATTTTGGAAGTTTTGAGTGGCGCGGTTAGGCTGCTGAATTTTCATAAGGGATCCAACCTCTCTCTTTGTTATTAAGTAGTCTCTTTTATTTTATTTCTTTTAAGCTAATATTTATTATGTTTGGGGATGTTATTTTATATTCTTAATAATTTACTTTTTATGTTGATATTATGAGAGACCCTATTTGATCTCATAAATCCATTTTTGGAAGTTTTAAGTTGCATCGTCAGGCTGCCGAGTTTTCATAAGGGATTTTTCATCTCACTTTTATTCCCCTGACATTTATGCTACATTTTCCACTATTTCCTTTGAGTGGTGTAACTACTGCCCATTATTATAGACATTGTGTAGTATAATTTCATTTATGGGTATTTTCATCTTCATTTTATGACTCTTCTTCCATGGGGTGTACGTTTCGAAAGTTTCCCAACTCCGTAAGGGGACCTTTCACCCTCCTCTTTTTAAAAGACTTCTTTTGTTGGGTCTTTTAATTTACATATTGTTATGTTTTAATATGATATTATTGATGTAAATTTTATATCCAGGTGATGAGATACCCTTTTTATCTCTCATCAACTCATTTTCTAAATTTTGAAGTGACGCTGTTACGCTGACAAATTTTTTCAAGGGAACTTCTTAACCCAATTTTGATTCTTTGGGATAAACATGAACTCCTTGAATATGTCGTTCTATGAATATGTGTGAATAACCTCTTATTTTGTTACACTTAATATCCACTTATATTTTGTGTATTCGTCTATCACACATAATTATGTAATTGATTTATCCTTAATCCAAGGATACCATCTTTGTAAGGGAATCCGTCTCAATCTCCTTTTAATGAGGCATATTTTATTTTATACACAACATTATTTTATATGGTGTATAAAACCCTTTGAATTTTATGATTATTCAGAAGGAATCTTTTTATACAAAGCGTTTACTAAACGAAATAAGGGAATGTTTTTTTGTCATATGTATGCGGCGATAATGACTTCTCTACCACCGTGACCATTATATGAGTTTCGGTTTCCTCTACAAGCCATACCTTTTTATAAATGAAAAATAAATTCCATGTTTTACTTTTCTTTTATTTTGGTATTGATCATGGTTTTCATACTGTTTTTATATCAATGTGTTGTATTAATATCTTGTGATTGAAAAGTGGAAATTTTATGTTTCCTTTATGCATGTTTTATGTGATATGATTATGTTATGGTTCGTGGGAATTATTATGAAGACGGGTGGTTCCTTGATAAACTAAGGGTGGGTGAGCCCGATATAGCTCTCCAATGCATTGGGTAATGTGAAGGGGTTAAACGTTAAAGTTTCTCTGATGTGATTTTAGGGAATATACTTTGATGGGTATTCCAAACATAACCAAGAGGGTTACTCCCTACGTAAGAATGTTATGAATGCCTCAAGTTACCTTTATGACTTGTGTATTCTATGATTTATTCATGATTTGATGAGGTATGTTAAAATTACTATGTTATATGAGTAATGTATGATTTCATACATGCACTAATGTTTTCTTTTCGTACTTTTATATCCATTACTGAGCTTTTTATGCTCATCCCAAGTTTTTGAAATGTTTTTCATAGGTCAAAGGAAAGGTGCATGTTATGATGATAGTGTCACGGAAGTGTCAAGAAATAATCCATGTTTTATTTTTAATATGTTTCTGTTGATGGGAAAAAATGAATACTATCTTTTATGTAACCACTTTGGTTGAATGTGGAATGTAATTCATGATTTATGATCTAATTATCTAAAACTCTAAACCTGAAAAGATCCTTAATGTGAATTGTTCATTTATTTCAATATTAAGTAAGGTTTAAGGTTGGGGCCTTATAGGACCTGTTTGACTAGTTTGAAGGGGGGAAGTGGTTTTTGAATATTTATATTAAATTTAGTTATTACCAGTTCAGAAAAATTGAATATGAAATTTGAAAAAAAAACCATCAAGAGAATGTGAGAAAATTATGAGTATATTTTTCAAGCAATTTGGTACAACAAATTCTCTTACAGTATTTATGGATTTGGTGAAGAGGATCTTCCATGTGCATTTTGATATCATGGTGGTGACTTTTTTTTATGAAATCTTCATTTAATGTATGTCCAAGGAAGATCATTTATGTCAATATATTGGAGCTCTATAATTGTAGATAAATCACTGACCATATTCCACGAAATCAAGAAGAGATATCTTGATGTGGAAAGTGATTTTATTGGGACATTTGGTGTTAGAACATGGTATTTTAGTTGATATAGATAAGGTGAATGATTTTACAAAATTTTAACAACTATGGAATGTTTTCATGATATAGAGCAGATTTGGTATAGATTTATAAAATCATTGGATAATAATGGATTTCATGAATTTTTGTTATCTGAGGACCAACATAAATCAAAAGGCACTGAATATTTATTGGGACGATAAATGCCATAGTATATTTTTTGATGTGAGAATTATATTAACATCTATGTTTTTTTGACTCTTATAAGGACCAAGTTGGGATTTGAGGTTTTCTATGTTGTGTTTCGATTGGGTTTGGGTTTCATACTTGTATAGGGTGATCATGTCATTTCATATTTCAGTCAAAATCTCTTTATATAAGGTAAGAATTATAATTCTCATGGTCCTGAAATCACATCTATGATATATTCAATTAATAGTCAGAGGCATTAACATTTCAAACAATGGTTTATAATTTATTCTGACCAAAAAACATTGAGTAATATATTTTCGTAAAAATAATTTAATCTCTTCTAGATGCATGGTTGGAGTACATAAAATCCTTTGACATATATATCTCTTATACATTGGGGAACGATAATTTCATTATAGATTAATTGGTGGGAATCATATGACGCATGGCGTGATATAATCATCAGATATTTAGAACATGATGTGACTTTTTTAACTATTCCATATTGGATTTAGAGAGATAGGAGAATATGTTGTTTTTTATAGTGTTCCAAAGACATCCACTATTCATGAGATGATCATTAAAAATATAATATTAGTGATTAATTATGTATCATTAGTGACTCTATTTATGTTGGGGCAACCACTTATAAGTAGTTGTTCTCCACAGAGGGTGTTCAATGTTTTTAAAAATTATTTATTGATATGGTACCAAAAATAAAAAATGGGAGGGTTATTTAAATAATTCAAAGTGGGATATGTACCCATGAACCATGATTATTTTCTATGACCTGTGAATATAATTCTAGTGGCCAGATATGACACTGGACATTGTTAAATTATCCCATCATTGTTATGATTTCTAATATTTGATGGTTGTTCATTCTAGAACTTCCAATTTTAGTCATCAACAAGAAATGATGGCTTTTAAATGAAATGGGATTTCTATAGACTGTGTGGTTGGGTTTCCAAATATCGAGAGTGGTAAAAATGAGATATGGGTTGTGATTTATAGGTTGCAGAATCAGATAACATTTTACCCAATATATATATATAATTAAATATGAGGATATTGGAAATATATATGTTAAATAGACTATTCATTTTCAACGATTTATATCTTTTATAGTTCCTAATAGATATCATTGTTTTACTTATCTCTTTGGGAGAGTCCTCTAAGTGGCACTAAAATCATAGGTTTGTTTTTGTATGGAAAACCATCTAAATATGGATGTAAATATAGATAAATATATATAGATATTTGAGGATATGTTATGTACCTATTTCGTCATCATTGGAGGATCATTGGAAAACCATTTTGGATTGGTTGAGTTCATTAATAATAATAGTTACTATTTCATGATCATAATGACTCCATTCAATTCCATTTATTGATGACCCTATAATTTTTCATTTTGTTGAATGGAGATCGGTGAAAGCTACTTGGTTTAAATATTCATGGTTTAAGATATGACAGTAAAGATTAATATAACTTATTAATAATGTTAATGATATGTAGCAGGTATAAATCTATTGTTGATCATCATCATAGAACTTTGGTGTTTTATTTTGGTGAGAATGTTTTCGAGAATGGTTCTCTTCATTTAGGTCAATGATGACCAAGAAAGAAAGAGAATCTAAGTCCTCATTATATGGTACCTTTTGAGGGTTTTTATATGTTGGGAAAAGAGTCTTACCATTTAGATATTTCACATAGTTAACATCCAAACATAGCATGTTCCATGTATCAAATCTACAAAAATATAATTATGATCCATTTAAAATTTTTCTGCTAGAGTGTTCTTTTTGTTGAGTCTCATATTTATTGACTGAGAATCATGTTAGGTTAGTTGATTCAATGTTAACTGTACTTCATGGGAGTACGGAAAATTTTTTATGAGTTCTATGCAATCATTTTTTAGATATAGATGAGACATGGGTGGAATAAGCCTTGATGGGTGAGAAATGGACTCATATATTTTAGATGGAATATTTTTAATAGGTTTTATGGGGTTATAATGTTTCTATTATATAGAGGATGAAACATAATGTTACTGGTTTTAAGGTACTATTATACCACTAATTCTTTCCATGCTTTGGTTGTGGTTATTCTGTCATTTATTTAGGTGGAATGATGAAAAAATTTGGGCATTTCTTGGATGTTCATGTTTTGCGCACGTTTTTTCCATACTGTGTGCCCACTCAAGGGAAAAAATGAAACCCTATATAGTATGGGTTTTAATGGTTGGTGCATATTTTGATAAACTATTTTACCACCAATTAGAAATTGTGTCTTTTTTATACGGGTGCATAGTTAGGGATCATGGGTTTTCGAAATGTTCAACCCTTAGTAACCATGCACATGAGAAGTTTTAATTTTTAAAATAAATTTAAAATTTCAAAAAACCCCTATAAAATATTCCACATGACCATAACTCAGTATAACATGCACTCATGGGCCAGGGGAGCTTTCATGAACCCCCTTTTCTCCTCTAAATCCCTTCTTTAGTGTATCAAATCATGGTGAACCTCGTTCGATCCCTCCCATGTAAGTGATCTTTTCCAATTCCCTCTATCCCCCTCTCACATTATTTAAATCCTATAGAGAGTTATATAATTCACTTGTTGATGGATCTATAATACATTTTTATTTAATCTTATATCTTGAATGGATTTCTATGTATCTGTTTTTGTCATTTGTCATTGGCAATTCCCATTATGGGTGATGTGTTTTTTACCATGAATAATGGTAGGTGGGTGTCTTATGTTTTTCATTTTTATCGAATATTGATTTTGTATATTTAACCTAAATTTATTATAATTTAATTATTTAACCCCAATTTTATGAGTCTATGGATTTTAATTAATTAGAAATTGAATTTGTGGAAAACCACAATTTTTAATTGGAATTGGAATTTGGTGTGTGATTGGGAAATGGTTGGAAATTGAAAATTGATTTGATAAGTGATTTTAGAAAATATCGTAAACTGAATCTATCCAAAATATGATTATTTTTATTTTAAAATGGAATGAAATGATGAAAAATCCATGATTTGGTTGTGAAATTGATTTTTTGAAACTAATATAGCATAATTAAATTTTAACACGTTTTAATTTTTTTTTCCATTTCTTATAGCAGAGTTTTTCCTTAAGTGAGAGATGATGTAATTTTCCCTTATTTGTGATATGATTTTAATTATTCTTTAAGATGGAGTGTAATTAATTCTAAATTAAGTGGAAGAATAATTTATTTTCCCTTAAAATTAATCTTTACCGATTTCATTATTCATGTTTGCCTATTTATATAAACTATTTGGCATAATATGTTCATTGATAAATTATTTGAAATTCTTATATTTTATCAAATGAGAATAATTTTTTTCATTTTAATATTAAATTTTACTTCCATGAATATTTTGGTTAAAAATATAGTGCATGATTTGATTTATTTATTATGACATCTTATTGTGGAACACCTGGTGAGACCCTACCTAGATTTTGAGCTCCACACTACCTTTTCCTTGGGGAGTATATAGATTTCCTACTCTTAGGATGGAGTAGCAGTAAATAAAGTATTAAAGGATGTTGTTTTTCTTGACCCTTTGGTCTAGGAGTGTTGATTCCTTTGTGATGTTTTAATTTTATCTTATTTGTTTGAGTACTAGATGATACACTATTTGGGTTTTTTTGAAGATGTTGGTTTCTAGTAGAATCTTTATTGGGAATTTTCTTTGAGAAAAATTATGTGTATATTATTTCAACTTTATATTTCAAAAAAATATACCCACATTGAAATTTTATGATTCAATTAAGAAGACTCCAACTGATGTGGATCAAGAATACCCTTTGGTATATGTCTATGTCGAATCAGGTGTAAATGTTCTTGAGAAACTCATCTATTTCGTGACAATAACCATAATATATATTCTTTAATGAGTAGTAATGTTAAATTGGAAGGTTGAAATGTTCGATAAAGGGGGAGAATGGAATACCTACATATTTTAGTATACGATTGAATTTAAATAATTAAATGTGTTTAATGACATGAAACACATGTAGAACCAAATCTAGAAAAGAACATGATATATTTATGTGTGACATTTATAATTTATTAATTATGTTATTTTTATAGAATATTTGTATCAACCATTTTATATTTTTATAAAATAATATGAATTCTCTTTTTAATATTAATTAAATTAAATTGGAATACTTTAAATGTACAATAATATAATTTATTATTTAGAACAGTATTTTTCCAAACAAAAATATTTTTATTAATATTTGTTTCTTATTAAAGAAACAAATTATTTATGATTATATTTTTTTGAAAATAATAACATGATAACACCAATTTAGTTTCCAAAATATATGATATAATAAAATTGGGAATTAATATTTTAAAATTTCGTTTTCTAACAGAAATTCATTTTAAAATTTTCTTTTTTGAATTAGATTTATGTGTTGTAAAATTTTAACTCATAAATATAGATATAATTTGATGATTTATAATAAACATATTATCCTATGATAAAAATTCAGTTTTTTCAATAAATATTGATTTTAAATCGAAAATACGGTTTTTTTGAAAATTATATTATTTATGATTATATACATTCGATTTCATAAACTGAATGTTTAAAAACTATTTAATAGAAAAAATCATTATTTAATTAATAACAATAGTCATTTTAAAATATTATTTGATCTTAAAATTATTTTCATATCCTTTTAGAATAAATCTATAATTTTATCTTAATAAAAACAATTCGGTCTTTTCTTTGAGTAATTTAATTTCAATATAATATTTTGTTTTGAAATTACATGAATGGGTCATATAATATTTAGTATTTATAATAATTGAATTATATCATGGGAATTTATAATTTTAATAGTTACTACTCTCACATAAATTGTATGGTTAAAAATAGTATTTTCAAAAAGAAAATTTTATACATTGGTAGAAATAATCTTAAAAATAAATATTCCAACAATAATAAATTTTATTTTATAATATGATTAAATAATTTAAAAATATTTTAGGTAAAATAATCTTAATGATTCAATGTAACTTTTTTCATGAATATTAATTAATGATGATAGAAAATAATTACAATTGTAATAGTATATTTGGGAAAAGTTAAAAATTATAATGATAAAAGCATCAAAATAGTCAAAGTCATTTCGCAAATTAGTGGTGGAGGATATTTTTTTTACCACTAATCATATTTCCCCCTTTTTAAAATTTTAGTGTAATTGACCAAAGAATAATAAATTCCATATTTTTTAAATGTTAGTGTTCAATAAAAAAGTGAAATTAACTACCTTAAAAAAAGGCAATAGTTCATCCCCATTATGCATCACATTATGTAGATGTTTCACCATTAAAATATAAAAATGATTCCTACAATAAAATTAGCACTTGTTCAAATTATTATGATCACCATTATTTATCATTAGTCCTTCTTTTATAATGAAAATTCAAGGGAAAATTAAAGTACATAGTGTGAGTATTATAAACAACATATATTTTCTTTCTATTTACCATGTTTATAAATTTTTCTATATATAAAAATATCATTATATATATATATAATTAAAATATCTTGATGCTAATTTATTAATTTAATTATGAAATTATATTAAACTATCCCATCTATTATGGAAAATAAAATTATTGATCATGTGTATAGTCAGACTACATATTCCTTAAGAAAAAGAATTCAATTTTCTTCAGAAACCATAATTGGTGGTGATTCTAATTTTTAAAAGTGTAAATATTATTTTTATGACATAAATTAGGTTTGGTAAGGAATAATTTAACTACCTATTAATGATGTGTTCTTTAAAAGATTATGGTTAATTTAATCATTTAAAATAAGCTTACATAGGAAAAAATATAATGATATATATGTTACACATGTAGATATTACATCAAAATTTAATAATATTAATTATAAAACATAACAAAATCACACCTGGACCATATAGGTTTATTGTCATTATGAACTGGGAAATATAAAAAAATGGGTTATAAGATATCTACATTGTCTCTTCCTTATTCCTTCATATCTAGACCACTTTTTACATATCATAATATTACTCTTCTTCACAACATGAGGAAAAGATACCTAATAATTGGTGGGATTTTTTGCTTTTTTTGTGTAAAAAAGATATATATATCAATCCTATCATAACCATAAGTCATAAGAACATAATATTCGAAAATCATATCCCACATATGAAAGAGTGTGATATCATTTCTTGGGATAAATCCAAAAATTTTATAAACAATTAATCAACATATTCCCTAAAGCCTCAACATAATTCATTGAACATTTGGAATAAAAATAAGAATATAAAATCTTTTAATATTAGTCACGGCTCATTTCAAATACCATCATAGTAATGAAATTTAATTAATGAACTCAGTTTACTTCCCATTCCAACCCTATATTGCGGAATTTAGTTTATTTACCATCCCAACCATATCTATATGATGATATACAAATACTTACCCAATGATTTAGTGGGACATATAGATCCAAATAATCTCATAATGAAATAATTCTTACATGTTCCCCAAAACATAAATTATTTATCACAGTATAACCAAATAAATAATATGGTTTCTTAAACATCGTTCCAACATAACATAATACATATAAAACGAATTGATCTCATAAATTATATTATTAAAATAATAAAACATATTAATATAATGGAAAATATACTTGAAAAATAAACCTATTAAATAATAACACCATAGAAGGAAAATAATTATTATAGATCATTTGAAATTTATTCTAGAGGAAAATATGATTTTATCTGCAATAACATTTTTGTTTCTCAAAACACAACAAAATTTAAAGGAAAAAAATGTATTTAAAAATATCTATGTAATATTGTAAAGCAATATTCATAGAAATATAATGTTATGAAAATGTAAAAACCCATAATTATATATAATATAAAGGAAAGCATTCTTCTTCTACATTTTCGGATAAGTCATGAAGTACCTTGTCTCGAAAAATTCCAAAATTAGTTTCATATTATTTAATAAAAATTCACCAATGGGTAAAATTGACATTAAAATATTTTATCAGAAAATATATAATATTAAGTATTTCGGAAACATGGGACTGAATGATAAATATATCGTAGTATATACATACAAATAAACAATTTCCAATAATAATGAGATTGAAAAATTATCTTTTATCATAGGTATGATATCTATTGTATGTATCTAAACCTCTTGTATAAGTATATTAATATTTTCATGAGTTATTATGATATCATAGTCATTTTTATGATATCATAAATGACCATATTATCATTTATTTGTTAATAACATTTCATAATCACTCTTTATCTTGGTATAAATTACATCATTTTCTTATTAATGACTTGTCGAATATGTTATGATTTTTCTTCATAAGTTATAGTTATATTATTCTTGAATAAAATAAATATATCATATATCATATTTATTAATTGTATATATTTATATAATAATTATAGAATGGATATATTTTATAATGAATTGCTTCTCATCATGGAGACGGTAGGCCATACGCACACATGAGTGATGAAATCCTTCCATTAATTATTTAAGGGTACATAAGTGGATGGTATATATATATATATATAAAATAAATATGTTGCTTTAATAATTTTATATAATTATTATTTCCATTATTATTCCCAGCCATGTATAGTAGTGGTGAAAAACATATTACACAATTGTGTGGAGACAGTAAGCTGTATACACACATGAATTGTAATTGTTTTTCATAGGATGGGTCGAAGGTGGAGAACGGTTGCTCCATTAACATAATAACATATCATAATTTTGGCGATACTATTTTTATTACATAACAATGTAAACAAAAAAATAATATTAAGTATGAGAGTAAATTATCAAGAGAGTGTTTGTACATGATATTGCCTCTTCTTTGGTGATCTCCCTCTAAATATTATCTTAAGGCCAATTAAGTTGTTCTTTTGAGAGGGGAAGAACCTAAAGAATTATAATAGGGATGTTTACCATGGAAATGGGAATGTGATGGAGACCATGAATGCTCAATGAGTTATTAATAAATGAGTAAGGATGATCCTTTTATAGTTGAGGTTGAGGGAACCTTTTGAATTTCCAAAAAATATTAATTTATTATAAATTTTAACCACATCCAAAAACCTATAAATTTTCATAGTATCAAATATGAGATGATATAGGTTTATATTATTGTCAAAAATAAATTTTAAACATTTTTTTCTATGAATTTTTACCTTAAAAGTTTAATTAACAATTGGTTATTCTATTTAATTTTTATCTTATGAAACAAATATTTATAAACTAAAAGGGTAAAAATTTTACTCATTTGTTGTCAATATAGACATAAATGAATAATTTAAATAAGTTTAAAACATCTAATAATTATTATATATATTTAAAAAAAATTATGATTTATAAATAATTTATTAATACATTATTATGATAAATAATCAATACTGTTAATTTTGATACTATATAATTAGTTGATTATTAAAAAAATAAAGATAAAAAATTAAATTCAATTTTTTTTAACATGTTCATAATAAGTCAAGGTTGAATATAAAATTATTTGGAAATAATAATTATCCAAAATTATATTTATTTTAATAATATTATTTACATATTTTCATTATCTCAATTAATTAAATAATTATATTGTAATGCCCCAACCCCAATTTCCCAGAGTCGGTGCATTATCACATATCATTCGCATTATCACAAAAGATTAAGTCTCTGAAGACCGATTAGCTTTGTAGCCTTGGAATCAATAGATACATTCATAAATTTTACATTACATCATGAAGTGAAAAACAACAACAACATCTTATCTCCAAAGGCCCCACTTATATCCTTATACTATCCATGTAGGTCATTCATAAAATACTTCATCAAATACTTGGAAAAATAAAACATAGAAATGGGTGGGATCAGATGCTCAGTAAGGATAACAATATAGCAGAAACATTTATAAATAAGAATTATCATTTACGGCTATGTATAACTAAAACAAAAGCCTTTTAAACATGAACTTCAACATAATATGGAAATGATAAAATGAATTAATTCCATTTACTTATTCATAAACATTTGTAGTAAAACTAGCATATAAAATGCCAATAATTTATCCACAAACCATGAATGGTATAAAAATAGGACATCCACAGTCAAACATGACCCATTAAATACAATATGGAAGATTTTATTGTAACAGATTAACCTCAATAGATAATAACGAAGGATATTGAAATAGATGAAAAAAATCATCGAAACTATTGAGAGACGTATCCACCTTTTCCTTGAAAACATTCAAAAGCCACACTATTTGTGAAGGAGCCATTTAAAAATAGATTTTTGAATAAAAGTGTCCCACACCACATTGAAATTATTTAAAGAAATATTATTTTTAAAACCATAATGTCCGTATAAATAAATCCTTAAAACTATTTTTAAAACATGGTCATTAATGAGAAATAATTAGAAAAATAAATCTTTAAAACATTTAAGAATGATATATTAGTTAGAGTTTCTAACCAAAAGAGAGACACTTGAATACAAATAATTGAGGTAATAAAAACGTTTTAATATCATGATAATAAAGATATTCATTATATAATATGTCAAAGTACATTATATACACCATATAAAAGTGATTTGGTTTATAACAGCAAATAAGTCTCAATGGAATGTAAATTGAAATGAAATTTATTATAAAGATAGTATCCTTAGGTTAAGGATAAATCAATGACATATTTATATGTGATAAATTTAAATACACTCAATATTATTGGATATTTATTGTAAATCAATCAGAGTAAATTCACACATATTCTTGTAAAAACAGCACCAATTAATTGGATATTTAACTCAACAAATAGAGATTGAGTTAAAATTAATTTTATCAAGTTCATATCGATGACTTCAGAAATTATCAATGGATTGATTATGTGTATCAAAATTATATCCACGGAAAGGGGAGTGGAAATTATGGCATAAGAAAATTAATAGTGATTCCACATTTATTCTTGGAGTAAAATAATCACTGAAGTATGCGTAATACCCAATGAGTGGAAATTAAAATTTCAAATTCCCCTATCGATTTGGTAACTTACGAAACATACACCCAAGAAAGAATGATCATAAAATGATGATGTAAATTTCCATAAATTAAATAATATTACACAATTAATACAATTATGGGCATTACACACACCACATGCAATGAATAAGTGCTGAACAATGGATATCTCACGGAATTAAAAGTGAGATAAGAAACCCCATAGTTTGTAATTGTTTCTTTGGTACATGGTAGTTTAACCTCCTATATAATGGTGAATTAATTATTAATTAATTATAAAACAATAATATAAATTAATATGATGTCAGATATGATCTTTTAACATTGATTTGTTGATAATATCTTAGTGTTATCGTCATTTTGGTTGTTAACAGATTCATTTTCATTTATATTCTTTGTTATGTGAGCCATAATTGTTATGGATAGGATGTATCTTATTCATATCCAAAATTATATCATGTCTGTAAACATTATTTTTATTCCTCAAATGATATTTAGTCTTGAATTGATATGATGGGGATTGAATCTCATAGCGTTCATGGAGACGGCAATCTGTACACACGCACGAGCGACAATATCATTCTTTTGATATTAAAATAATTTATAAATGGATGTTATATCATATATACAGAATCATTAACATGTTATATTTATTATTGATATGAATAACACATCATTATTATACTCATAAAAATAATAATATATTGAATAACAATTACACCACGACGTGGAGACGGTAGGCCGTACGTACACACGTATGGTGACATGTCATTAAAAGGATGTATAAAATACTTAGTATGGTTTTGCCGTATTTATAATAAAATAAAATTATATATAATATTCTTGAGTTATTATTTTATAATATAAATAACGAAGATAGAAGAAGTTGAAGAAGAAAGGAACTTGAAAGAGGGTTGTGAAAACATTACCTCTTCTTCGGGTTCTTCCTTTTGATTTGATCAAAAATGCTCCTTAGGTTGGCTTTCTGATCAAACTAAGGCCTCTAGGTTTAATTTAGGTAAGTTGAGAGAATATTTGGGTAGGGTTTGGCAGAACCAAAACGCTTTTATATATTAACCAATAACATTCTTGTATGGCATCAAAACATTCAAATTATATTTATTTTATCATTTATAATACTAATTATTTGATTCTTTTATTAATAAGGAAAATACTGCATCATTGTTGTGTCATAAATAAATTTAATTATTCAATGTCTTAAAATAATAAATAAAATACCATTATTTAGTAAATAATCTCATCTTTATAATGATTATTTATAGTCAAAAATAGAACATATATAACCATATGTAAAAACTGTTTTTCTAAAAGATATTTGCTTTTGTCATTTTTGTATTTACATTAACATTATTAATATAATGTGTCATTATCACTTACAAGTGGATCCATTGGGTCTCGAAATCGACCCCAGAAATGCCCATGGCCGAACATGTATCAACCAATAGGGTAATGACACATTTTAGGGTAATTTTACATTATTATAATATTATTCTTTTACCCTTGTTTACCAGATTTACCCTTTAACCATTGTAATAAAATATTAACCGATGTAATTATTCTCAATGTCAAAAAATAAAAGTTACCTATTTAAAAAATTTGGACCACCTGATTCAAATAAGGAATCCATTTTTCTAAATTCAAAACACAGAAGTGGATGAAATTAATTTAAAATTAATCCCGTTGTCAAAACCAAAAGCGTGTTTTTAAGAAATAATAACTATCAAAAGATTGAAACTTTATTATGTCAAGTTTAAATGTTAAATTATGTCCAATGACCAAAATTGTATTAAATGGTAAAAATATAATCTAATTATACTTTAAAATCACTCAAATTCATAGTTTATCACTACTAATTATTTTTATTAAAAAAGTTGTTTTTAATTAAAATTTAGTAATTTTCACTATTCATCAAAATATGAAAGTTATCCGAAAAGTACCAAAAATTCACCCTAAGCTAATTCCAATATTATAATTCCAAAAATAAAGTCTATTTTGAAAGATAAAATTTATAAAATTTCAAAAAGTTCTTATTACTATTCATAACAGCTAGTTTGATTGGTTGTGGTGTGTTAGATCTTGAAGTTGCGTACACCACACGCTACTGTATTATTCAAAGAGAAGCTTATTGTGGAAGATTGGGGTGTTACATTTTACCCTCCATCAATAAATTGAATTCTCACAATTTTTAAAATTGTTCTTGAGAATATATAATGGAAATTCCCACATCGGAAAAAGAGTCATTAAAACTATCACATTAAAAAAAGAAAGAGAAGTACAAAGGTCACCCGAGATAACCTATACTAGGATTCCATGTAGAAAAACATGTATGTGGATGATAAGATAAGTGTCATGTTCTGATGGAGAGGGATTGGAAAACTGATCAGGAGAAAGTTAACAACAAGAAAACCACAAACTTGTGACGAGACAAATGGTCATTAGTTTCCAAGTATTAAAAGTAAACGTATACATTTTTTTTATTTTAAGTTACAATACATAAAGGTGAGGAATTAATTTCTGATATTGATCAAGAAAATAATGATATATACTTACTTTTTAAGTAAATTTTCAATCATTAATAAGTTTCTACTACTAACTAATTTTTAAATGATTGTTATTCAAGAAGACTTAGTCACACTCGAAGAGCTAGAATAAACTTCTTATAGAATCACATGATCCATGAAGGGTAAACTACATATTTACCTTTCCTTTGAAGATTAATCTAAACCAAAATGGTTCGTATAAGATCTGATTACCCCCAAAAAGGATATTCCATTAGATAAAGAAACACTAATCTTAATTTCTAAAATTAATCCAATATTACCCCAAAGTTATATAAATAGAATTCAATAAACAATTGTCCATGAAATCCTTAAATATAATCCAAAATAACATTGAAACCGAAAACATATAAGACTTTGGTTATGTAGTCTTCCACATTTAATTGTATCTCCAAATGATATCAACTACTATAAAAGACACATAATTAACAGTAATTAACCAAATAACATATTCTCTATTATAGGTTAATCATTTCCACAAATAACCCAAATCATTATAAATCCACAATAAAAACATAGATAAGAATCCAACATTACTCCTCAAATAAAATCCCATAGTATTCACTTTTCCTTTGGCATATAGTGTTCCCAACAAAGCGAACATCTTCTAAAATAACATTTATCACTTAATCACCAAATCATTTTCCTATACTAAGGGTATTCCTTTGATATGACATAAGATCCCAGATCAACTTATTATTGATCAATAAAATCATTTATCAAAAAATAATTAGTCACACAAACCAGGGACCTCAAGTAGTCCAGTGGTAGGTGAAAACTCTCAATCGCACTTTGGTTGTGGGTTCGATTCACACAGCTTTGTCCAACGAGACGGTTTGTCACATGGTCTGTGTGTTGTCCTTTTTCAAAAACTATATTTTATAAAATTACCAAAATGAGACAAATTCCTCAAAATAACCATAAAAAAATTTGACCCAAAATTCAATCTCATACCTTACATTTTCATCCAAAAATATAATAACTTGTAATTGCCTCATACCCAGTGATCATATAAAACCAAATGGTTATTTATAACTATATCCACAAGAGAAAATATAAGTCTTCTTCAAATATCATTCCCACATGGAAAACTGCAGGGTTACAAATACAAGAGAATATTATCCCTAAGTAATAACATAAACAAGGAACACTAACAATTTTAAAAATTTCTCTAACCATTTATTTCCTCATAGCTCTTCTTCGACCGTAAAATATCCTATAGAATAGGGAATTCACTCTTGTAATGGCCAGGTCCCCTACATTGATGGAAAATGACTGTAAATGGATTATTGGGAGCATTTTTATTTTCTTCTATAGTACTCTTCATTTTTCCTCTAAAATTCTTCACATTATTTCCTTCTTTCCTACACGTAAAGAATTTCATTGTTCCATTGAAACACATTCCCGGGTGTCTCCATCCACATTTACTGCATGATAGAAATTGAGGATTATTTTCACTATGGTCACCACTAATGGAGCTCTTATCTTTGACCACCTTTCTCTTCTTTGTTGAGTCTGAGAGTTGATTAATATATATACTGTTGAACATATTTTTTGAAAATTGATTTGGCATGAACATGATATATTTTACTCCTATCAACATTCCATTTTGTTGCACATTTCCGCCACTGTTCCCACCTTGTACATCATTCTCAAAGTTACTATGACTTCCTGGGAATCTATCCATTGACTAAAACCAGAAAGCATTGTGTGAGTAACAGTAGACATAAAATATTTTAGAGAATATCATGACACCATATTCTTTATTTGAAACACATTAGGATTATCCAAGTTCAATTATTCTCATCTTATATTAAAATAATTAAAATCAGTTTGTAAAGAAAATGTAAATTATCCTAAGCATATTTCTCGGGAGTGCTGTAACCAAGAGTGTAGCAAGGCCTATTTTCGTGCACCAGTTCCTGTTCAAGTCTAGCTCAAAACGGTGTTTTTAGGTTTTACCCCTAGGTACATATTTCCCAGATCCACCTTTACCGGCAAGTATCCAAACAGGGATGTATTTCTTTGAAAACTCACAAAATCTATACAATACCAAAATTCAAGGAAGTTATTCTATACTAATTCTCAATGTCTATCATAGGGCTATATGCTCTAATCAGAGTTTATCTAAATCTTGTTTCCAAGGTTTGTACTAAACATCCTATGATACCAACTGTAATGCCCCGACCACAGTAACCCAATTCGGTGCATTATTACGTATCATTGTCCTGATCACAAAAGATCATGTCTCGAAAGGGCGATTAATTTATTAGCCTTGGAATCACTAGATACATTCATAATTATTACATTACATCATAAAGTGAAAAACTACAACAAAATCTTGTCTCTATAGACCACACTCATATCCTCATACTATCCCTAAAAGTCATTCATAAAATACTTCTTCAAATCCTGGGATAATTAAAACATAGAAATGGGTGAGCTCAGATGCTCGGTAAGGATTACAATATAGCAGAAACATTCATAAATAATCATAAACATTTAAGGAAATGTATAAATAAAACAAAAGCCTTTTAAAATTAAACTTCATCATAATATGGAAAAGATAAAATGCAATAATTCAATTTACTTTTTCACATAGATATTCTACTAGTGGAATAATCAAATGAAATATCAATAACAACTTTCATAATAATTGAATGCATAATTCCAAACTATCATAACCACATATTCAAGGCCTTGTGCCAAGACTGCAAATAGGATTTGTCAAGGCTTTGTGCCAAGACAGTAGTTTGTCTCATGAGACCTACCAATGCATCAAGGACCTACAGCAGGCACCACCCGTCACTTACTGAGTCCAATGCATTCCTCATATGAAAATATTAAAACGTAACATTAACATTTGTATTAAAATTATCATACTAAATGTCAATACTTTATCCACAAACCATGAATGGTATAAAAATAGCACGTCCACAATCAAGAATAACTCATTCAATACACTATGGAAGATTGTATTGTAACAGATTAACCTCAATCGAGAATAATGAAGGATGTTGACTTAGATGCAAATAATCTTCAAAACAATTTGAGAGAAGTATCCCCCTTTTTCTTGAAAACATTCAAAAGTCACACTATTTGTCACGAATCCATTTAAAAATAGATTCTAGAATCAATGTTTCCTATACCATGTTGAATGTTTTAAAAGTAATATAAATTTTAAAACATTAATGTCCATATAAATAAATCTTTAAACCCATTTTTAAAACATGGACATTAATGAGAAATATTTAGAAGAATAAATCTTTAAAACATTGAAGAATTATATTTTAGATAGAGTTTCTAACCAAAAGAGAGACACATGAAAACAAATAATTGAGGTAATCAAAACATTGTAATATCATGAGAATAAATGGATTCATGATATATTATGTCAATATACATTATATACACCATATAAAAGTAAATTGGTGTATAACAAAAATGAAGTCTCAATGGAATGTAAATTGAGATGAAATCTCTTATAAAGACTGTATCCATAGGTTAAGGAAAAATCAATGACATAATTATGTGTGAAAAATTTAAATACACTCAATATGATTGGATATTTAGTGTAAATCAATAATAGGAAATTTACACATATTCTTGTAAAAAGAACACCAATGAATTGGATATTTAACTCAACAAATGGAGATTGAGTTAAAATTAATCTTATCAAGTTCATATAGATGACTTGAGAATTTATCAATGGAGTTATTATGTGTATCAAAAGTATATCCACATAATGGGGAGTGGAAATTATGACATAAAATAATGAATAGTGATTCCACAAATAATCTTGGAGTAAAATAATAACTGAAGTACGCGTAAAGCCGAATGAGTGGAAATTGAAATTTCAAGTTCCCTTATCGATTTGTTAACTTACAAAACATACACCCATTAAAGAAGAATTATAAAATGATGATTTAAATACCCATAAATTAAATTATATTACATAATGAATACAATAATGGGCAGTACACACACCACATGCAACAAATAAGTGGTGAAAAATTGAAATCTCATGGAATTTAAAGTGAGACAAGAAACCTCATATATTGTAATTTTTCATTGGTTGAGGGTAGTTTAATCTCCTGTTTAATGGTGAAATAATTTTTATTGAATTATACAAGATTAATATACATTAATATGATGTCATATATGATCTTTTAACATTGATTTGTTGATAATATCTTAGAATTATCATCATTTCGGGTGTTAACAGATTCATTTTCCATTATATTATTTGTTATGTGGGCCATATTTTTTATGGATGAGATGTATTTTATTTATATACAGAATTATATCACGTATCTAAACATTATTTTTAATCATCAAATGAAATTTAGTCTTGAATGGATATGATGGGGATTGAATCTCATCGCGTTCGTGGAGATGGTAATATGTATGTACGCACGAGCGACAATATAATTCTTTTGATTTTAAAATAATATATAAGTGGATGGTATATCATATATAAATAATAATTCTCAGGTTATATTTATTATTTATATTAATAAAACAACATTATTATACTCATACCATTAATAATATATTGAATAACAATCACACCACGACGTGGAGATGGTACGCCGTACGTACGCACGTATGGTGACATGTCATTCAAAGGATGTATAAAATACTTAATATGGTTGTACCATATTTATAATAAAATCAAAATATATATAAGATACAAGAGTTTTTTTTATAATGTAAATAACAAACAAAGAAGAAGTTGAAGAAGAATGGAACTTGAAAGATGGTGGTGAAAACATTACCTCTTCTTTGGGTTCTTCCTTTTGATTTGATCAAAAAGGCTCTATAGGTTGGCTTTATGATCAAAATAATTCCTCTAGGTTGATTTGAGGGAATATGAGAGAATATTTGGGATGGATTTGTCTGAACCAAAAGACTCTGAAGGTATGATGAATTGGATAGAACTGGTTTCCTTTTATAAGGTGTGGTTGGGCTCTTTAGAAACAACTTAACTTATTGATTTATAATAAATTCATATTCGGTTTCTAATGGCTCAAAAGTGTATTATTCAAATTAAAAGGTGGGTATGGGTAGAAATCCTTTCACCCAATAGATTTTAAACAGGTTTGTGTCACTATATTAACCTTATCGTTTATATTAAACTCTTAGTTAAATAGTTTGACATTTACCATGTCACTTTGTATGTTTATATTATATGGTTAATAAACATACTATATACTTCCACAAGACCCCCAAGAGGTCCATTAATGATACAACTATAATTATATAAATCCTTTCTTCGAATCGTAGATTTTTAGAAATAGAATATCAATTAATAATATAATATTCGTTTCAAAAACTCATTTATGTCAATTTTGAAAATATTTAATAATTGATTTTTTTAAAGTCTTAACAAATTTATTAATTGAAACCAAATCCATTTAACAAATTTTAACATGTCATATTAACCAATAAAAATCTTGGATGGCATCATAACATTAAAATTATATTTATTTTATCATTTCTGATACTAATTATTTTATTCTTTCATTAATATGAAAAATATTGCATCATTGTTGTGTCATAAATAAATTTAATTAATCAATGTCTAAAAATTATAAATAAAGTATCATTATGTAGGAAATAATTTTATCTTTATATTGATTATTTATGGTCGAAAATATAACATATATAACCCTATGTAAAAACTGTTTTGCTAAAAGATATATGCTTTTGTCATTTTTGTATTTACTTTAACATTATTAATATAAAGTGTCATTATCACTTACAAGTGGATCCATGGGGTCCCAAAATCGACCCTAGAGATTCCCATGGTCGAACATGTATCAACCAATAGGGTTATGACACGTTTTAGGGTAATTTATTATTATTTTAATATTATTATTTTACCCTTGTTTACCAGATTTACCCTTTAACCATCATAAATAAAATATTTACGGAAGTAATTAATCAAATTGTCAAAAAATAAAAGTTACATATTTAAAAAATTTGGACCACATGATTCAAAATATTGATTCCATTTTTCTAAATTCAAAACACAGAAGTGGCAGAAATTAATTTAAAATTAATCATGTTGTCAAAACAAAAAGAGTGTTTTTAAGAAATAATAACTATCAAAAGATTGGTGCTTGATTATGTCCAGTTTAAATGTGAAATTATGTACAATGACAAAAATTGGATTAAATGGTAAAAATATAATGTAATTATACTTTAAAAGCACTCAAATTCATAATTTATCACTAATGATTATTTCGATTAAAAAAATTATTTTTAATTAAAATATATTAATTTTCACTATTCATCAAAATATGAAAGTTTTTAGAAAAGTACCAAAAATTCACCCTATGCTAATTTCAATATCCTGAATCCAAAAATGAAGTCCTCTTTGAATGTTAAAATTTATAAACTTTCAAAATGTATATATTACTATTCATAACAGCTAGTTTGATTGGTTGTGGTGTGTTAGATCGTGAAGTTGTGCACACCACACGCAACTGTATTATTAATAAAAGAGAAGCGTAACGTGGAAGCATGGTGTGTTACATTCTTCCCTCCTATAATAAATTTATTTTTAAAGTTTTTAAAATTGGTCATGGGAATATAATGGAATGTCCCACATCAGAAAAAGAGTCAATAAAACTATCACATTAAAAAATGAAAGAGACGTACAAAGGTCACCCAAGATAACCTATACTAGGATTCCATGTAGAAAAACATGTATATGGATGATAAGATAAGTTTCATGTTTTGATGGAGAGGGATAGGAAACATTATCAAGAGAAAGTTAACAACAAGAAAACAAAAAACTTGTGATGGGACAAATGGTCATCAGTTTCCTAGTAGGAAAAGTAAACGAAGAAAAAAAAATTGTTTTAATTTAAATTACATAATGGTGAGGAATTCATTTCTGATATTGAATAAGAAAATTAAGATATATACTTAATTTTTAAGTAAATTTTCATTATTTAATAAATTTATACTACTAACTCGTTTTTAAATGTTGAGTATTGAAGAAGACTTGGTCACACTAGAAGATCTAGAAAAAAGTTCTTATAGAACCACATGATCCATGAAGAATAAAAATATATTTACATTGACTTTAGAGATTAATAAAAACCAAAATTGTTAGTAAAATATTTGATGATCCCCCAAAAGGATATTCCATTAGAGAAAGAAACACTAAACTTAATTTCTAAAATTAAACCAACAATACCCCAAAATTAAATAAATAGAATTCAATAAACAATTTTCCTTAAAATCATTTAACATAATCTAAACTACTATTGAAACCCACATCATAGAAGAATTTGGTTACGTAGTCTTCCAAGTTAAATAGTATTTCCAAATGACATTATCTAATATTAAATTCACATACTTAAAAGTAATTAACCTAATAACATATTCTTTATTATAGGTTAATCATTTCTATAAGTAACCCAAATCACTATAAATCCACAATAAAAACATAGATAAAAATCCACCATTACTCCTCAAATAAAATCCCATAGTATTCTATTTTCCTTGGGCATATAGTGTTCCCAAAAAAGCCAACATCTTCCAAAATAACAATTATTACTTAATCACCAAATCATATTCATATACTAAGGGTATTCATTTGATATGACAAAAGATCCCAGATCGACTTGTTATTGATCAATAAAATCATTTATCAAAAAATAACTAGTCACACTAACCAGGGACTTCACATAGTCCAGTGGTAGGTTAAAAATCTCAATTGCATTTTGGTTGTGGGTTCGATTCCCACAACATTGTCCAACGTGACGGGTTTCCACACGGTCTGGGTGTTTTCCTTTTTCAAAATTTTTTTTTATAACCTTATCAAAATGATATAAATTCCTCAAAATAACCATAACAAAATTTAACCAAAAATGTTATCTCATTCCTTGCATTTTCATCCCAAAATATAATAACTTTTAATTACCTCAAACCCAATAATCATATATAACCAAATGGTTATATATAACTATATCCACAAGAGAAAAGACAAGTCTTCTTCAAATATCATTCCCACATGGAAAACTTCAGGGTTACAAATACAAGAGAAAATTATCCCTAAGTAATACCATCAACAATGAGCACTAATACTTTTAAAAATTTCTCCAACCATTTATTTCCACACAGCTTCTTCTTTGACCATGAAAATATCCTATAGAATAGGGCATTCACTCTTGTAATGGCCAGGTCCCATACATTTATAGAAAATAACTGTAAATGGATTATTGGGAGTATTTTTATTTTCTTCTATAGTACTCTTCATTTTTCCTCTATAATTCTTCACTTTATGTCCTTCTTTCTTGCACGTAAAGAATTTCTTTGTTCCATTGAGACACTTTCCTGGGTGTCTCCTTCCACATTTCCTGTATGATGGAAATTGAGGATTCTTTTCTCTATGGTCTCCACTGATGGAGCTCTTATCATTAACCACCTTTCCCATCATTGTTGAGTCCGAGTGTTGGATAATATATATGTTGTTGATCATATTTTTGGAAAATTGATTTGGCATGAACATGATATCATTTACGTCTGTCAAAATTCCATTTTTTTGTTCATTACCACCATCGTTCCCACCTTGTACATCATTATCAAAGTGACTATGACTTCCTGGGAATCCAGCCATTGACTAAAACCAGAAAGCATTGTGTGAGTAACAATAGTCATAAAATCTTTTAGATAATATCATGACACCATATTCATTATTTGAGACCCCTTAGGATTAACCAAGTTCAATTATTATTGTCTTATATTAAAATAATTCAAATTTGTTTATAAATAAAATGTAAAATATCCTATTCATATTCTCTGGGAGTGTTGTAACCAAGAGTGCAGCAAGGCCCGTTGTCGTGCACCAGTTCCCGTTCGAGTCCAGCTCAAAGTGGTTGTTTCGGGTTTTATCCCTAGATACATCTGTTCCAGAGTCACCTCGACCTCCTAGTATCCAGACAGGGATGTATTGATTTGAAAACTCAAAAAATCTATACAATTACAAAATTCTAGGAAGTTATTCAATACTAATTCTCAATGTCTATCTTAGGGCTATGTGCTCTAATCGGAGTTTATCTAAATCTAGTTTCCATTGTTTGAACTAAACTTACTCTGATACCAACTACAACAACCCAAACACAATGACCCGATTCAGTGCATTATTATGTATCATTGTCCTAATCAAAAAAGATTATGTGTTGTAATCCCGATTAGTTTAGTAGACTTGGAAACACTATATACATTCATAATGATTACATTACATCATAAAGTGAAAAAATACAACAAAATCTTGTCTCCATAGACCAAACTCATATCCTTATACTATCCCTACATGTCATTCATAAAATACTTATTAAAATCCTAGGATAAATAAAACATAGAAACTGGTGAGCTCAGATTCTCGGTAAGGATAACAATATAGCGGAAACATTCATAAATATGCATAAAAATTTAAGGCAATGTATAACTAAAACAAATTCCTTTTAAACATGATATTCAGCATAATGTGGGAAAGTTAAAATGAAATAATGCCATTTACTTTTTCACAAGGATATTCTACTAGTAGAATAATCAAATTCAATATCAATAACCATTTTCATAATAATGGAATGCATAATCCCATACTATCATAACCACATTGTCAAGGCCTTGTTCCAAGACTATAAATAAGATTTTTCAAGGCCTTGTGCCAAGACACTAGTTTTTCTCATGAGACCTACTGATGCATCGAGAAGCTATAGTGGGCTCCACCCATTACTTACTAAGTCCAATGCATTCCTCCTATGAAAATATTGAAAAATAACCTAAACATTTGTATTAAAACCAACATACGAAATGTCAATACATTATCCACAAACCATGAATGGTATAAAAATAGCACATCCACAGTCAAACATATCTCATTCAATACAATATGGAAGATTGTATTATAACAGATTAACCTCAATCGAGAATAATGAAGGATATTGACATAGGTGAAAATAATCTTCAAAACTATTTGAGATAAGTATCCCCAATCTTCTTGAAAACATTCAAAAGTCACACTATTTGTCAAGAAGCCATTTAAAAATAGATTTTTGAATCAAAGTGTCTGATGCCAATTTTAAATATTTAAAAGTAATTTTAATTTTAAAACATAAATTTCCAAATAAATAGATCCTTGAAACCATTTTTAAAACATGGACATTAATGAAAATGATTTAGTAGAATAAATCGTTAAAACATTTAACAATTATATTTTAGTTAGAGTTTCTAACCAAACGAGAGACACTTGAATAAAAATAATTGAGGAATTCAAATATTTGTAATATCATAAAACTAAATGGATTCATGATATACTATGTCAATGTACATTATATAAACCATATAAAAGTGATTTGGTTTATAACAACAAGGAAGTCTCAATGGAAGGTAAATTGAGATGAAATATTTTTTAAAGACCGTATCCTTAGGTTAAGGATAAATCAATGGCATAATTATGAGGGAAAATTTTAAGTACACTCAATATTATTGGAGTTTTAGTGTAAATAAATCAGAGGACATTCACACATATTCTTGTAAAAACAACACCACTGAATTGGATATTTAAATCAATAAATGGAGATTGAGTTAAAATTAATCTTATCAAGTTCATATCATTGACTTGAGAATTTATAAATGGATTGATTATGTATATCAAAAGTATATCCAAAGAAAGGGGAGTGGAAATTATGACAAAATATAATGAATAGTGATTCGACACATAATCTTGGAGTAAAAAAATCACTGAAGTACGCATAAAGCCAAATGAGTGGAAATTGAAATTTCAAGTTCACTTATCGATTTGGTAACTTAAAAAACATACACCCATGAAAGAAGAATTATAAAATGATGATGTAAATATACATAAATTAAATTAAATTAACACAATGAATACAATCATGGGAAGTACACACACCACATGCAATAAATAAGTGGTGAACAATGGAAATCTCACGGAATTAAAAGTGAGATAAGAAACCCCTTATGTTGTAATATTTCCTTGGTCGATGGTAGTTTAAACTCCTGTATAATGGTGAAATAATTTTTAATGAATTATAAAAGAATAATATACATTAATATGATGTCATATATGATCTTTTAACATTGATTTGTTGATAATATCTTAGTATTATCGCCGTTTTGGGTGTTAACAAATTTATTTTCTTTTATATTATTTGTTATGTGAGCCATATTTGTTATGAATTGGATGTATTTTATTTATATAAAGTATTATATCATGTATCTAAACATTATTTTTATCATCAAACGAAATTTTTGCTTGAATGAATATGATGGGGAATGAATCACATCACGTTCGTGGAACGGTAATCCGTACGTACGCACGAGCGACAATATCATTAATTTGATATTAAAATAATATATAATTGGATGGTATATCATATATAAAGAATCATTATTATGTTATATTTTTTATTTATATTAATAAAACATCATTATTATACTCATAAAAATAATAATATATTGAATAACAATTACACCACGACGTGGAGAGGGTAGGCCGTACGTACGCACGTATGGTGACATGTCATTCAAAAGATGCATAGAATAACTGAATATGGTTGTACCATATTTATTATAAAATCACAGTATATGTGAGATACTAGAGTTATTATTTTATAATGGAAATAAAAATGAAATAAGAAGTTGAAGAAGAAATGAACTTGAAATATGTTGGTGAAAACATTACTTCTTCTTCGGGTTCTTCCATTTGATTTGATCAAAAAGGCTCCATAGGTTGGCTTTATGATCTAACTAAGGCCTCTAGGTTGAAGTGAGTGATGATTAGAGAATATTTGGGAAGGGGTTTGCCGAAGAAAAAGGCTTTGAAGGTATGAAGAATTGGTTATAAGTGGTGTCATTTTATAAGGGGGAGGATGGGCTCTTTAGGTAAAACATAACGTATTAATTTATAATAAATTAATATTCGGTTTCTTATGGCAAAAAATGGATTATTAAAATTCTATGGTGGGGATGGGTCGAAATCCTTTCATAAAATAGATTTTAGGAAGGTTTGGGTCACTATATTAACCTTATCATTTCTATTTAACTCTTAGTTAAATAGTCTAACATTTACCATGTCACTTTGTATTTTCATATTATATGGTAAATAAACATACTATATACATCCATGAGACCCCAAATTGGTTCATTAATGATACACATATCATTATATAAGTTCTTTGCCAGAACCTTATATATTTTGGAATATAATATCAATTAATAATATAATATTTGTTTCAAAAACTCATTTATGTCGATTTTGAAAATATTTAATAATTTATTTTAGTTAAAGTATTAAAAACATTATTAATTCGAACCAAACCCATTTAAGAAATATTAAAATGTCATATTAACCAATAACATTATTTTATGGCATCAAAAGATCCAAATTATATTTATTTTATCATTTTTAATACTAATTATTTCATTTTTTCATTAATAAGGAAAATATTGCATCATTGTTGTGTCATTAACAAATCTATTTATTCAATGAATAAAAATTATAATTAAAATACCATTATGTAGAAAATATTTTTATCTTTATAGTGAATATTTACAGTCTAAAACATAAGATATATATCTCTATGTAAAAATTGTTTTTCTAAAAGATATATGCTTATGTCATTTTTGTATTTACTTTAACTTTATTAATATAAAGTGTCATTATCACTTACAAATTGATCCATGAGCTCCCAAAATCGACCCAAAGATTCCCATAGTCGGAACTATATCAACCAATAGCGTTAAGACACGTTTTAGGGTAATTTAATATTATTATAATAATATTATTTTACCTATATTTATTGAATTTCCCTTTAACCATGGTAAATAAAATATTTACCGAAATAATTATTCAAAATGTCTAAAAATAAAAGTTACTTATTTAAACAATTTGTACTCCTAGATTCTAAATATGGAATCCATTTTCCAAAATTCAAAACATAGAAGTGGAAAAAATTCATTTAAAATTAATTCACGTTGTCAAAACGAAAATCGTGTTTTTATGAAATAATAACTATCTAAAAGATTGTCACTTGCTTATATCCTGTTTAAATGTAAAATTATGTCCAATGACCCACTTGGGATTATATGGTAAATATATAATCTAATAATACTTTTAAATCAATGAAATTCAAAATCTATAACTATTAATTATTTCAATTAAAAAAGTTGTTTTTAATTAAAATTTAGTAATTTTCACTATTCATCAAAATATGAAAGTTATTAGAAAAGTACCAAAAATTATCCCTAGGATTATTTCAATTTTCCAAATCCAAAAAAGAAGTCCTTTTTAGAGATAAAATTTATAAAATTTAAAATAGTGGGTATTACTATTCATAACAGCTAGTTTTATTGTTTTGGTGTGTTAGAACACGAAGTTGCGTACAACACACACAACTGTATTATTCAAGGAGAAGTGTATCATGGAAGCATGGGGTGTTACATATATCATCAATTTTGTGTAATTGTTTAACATATATATTTAAAAAATAATAATAAAAACTAATATACAATGAGAAAAATAAATCTTCTATATATTATAAAAATAATTACATTCTATTATATCTTCAGAATAATCCTATATTGAAAATGAAGAATTAATAAAAAAATGAATATGAAAACATTAATATCACAAAGAATTAATTATTATAAGTTTCATATTCATTTCTATATATCTCCAAATGGAAATAACTACACCCATGGATGAATATGGTGAATATATATTTGACCAATTATATTAGTTCAAGATTTTTTTCAAATAATGGTTATTATCATTTTAATGAAATTTATTTTATTGATTTCTCTTCAATTAAATAATTTCTGCATTATTAATTTATTATAAATCATTGAAATTATTTATTAAAAATACATTTCCATGATAAATGAAAAAATATTAAATTTAAAATTAGTATTTATAATCAATTTTTTTTATAACATTATATTAAAAATGATATAGTTATTAAAATATTATTATGACATATTTAACTTTTCATTAAATAAAATAATTTAAATGTCATAATATCATCTTAGTGGCTTCCAAATGATACCATTTAACCCCATTGATTATTTATGACAAAAAAATATTTTAATTAGATTAGGAAAATTGTTAGTGTACTTTTATAACATTATTTTTATCATTAATTACCCGATTTACCCTTCTATCGTACTCATAAAAAATACTAATGTTGCTATATATAATTCCAAAAAAAATAAATATTTCTATAATTTGGAAGTCATGATTCTAAATATGGAATTAATTTTTCAAAATTAAAAATATATAATTTGAATTATTTAATTTAAAATTAATCTCATTTTAGAAAAGATATATTGATTTTTAAAGAGTTAAAACATTATAAAATATTGAACTGTTTTTACATATAAATTCAATGTAAAATTAATATCGATAACCTACATTATATTAACTCATTAAAATATAATATATTTATACTTTAAAACCATTAAATGTTATAGTATAACCATATAATTCATTTCAATGGAAGAAGTAGTTTTCTACTAAAATTTAGTATATTTTTATAATTCATCAAAATAAGTATGTTATCAAAGAAAATAACAAAAAATCATCCATAGTAAATTTTTATTTAATGATTCAAAATTATAATTTTATGGTTTCATATAAAAATTATCAATATGTGAATATTTTAATTTAAAATGGGTTTTCCATAAACAGGTGGTTAAATTACATTGTTAAAAAAAATATAAGTTTTTATATATAAAATAAGATTTATTCATATTATTTGACTAATATATCATTTGAATGAATATAAAATTATATTATAAAATAAATAAAATATATATTTCTTTAATTACATTTACTAATTATAATAAAATTAATTTATTAATACAAAATTTGAATATTCACTTTATATTTAATAGATTTTGTTTAAAAAATAATTGGTAGCCAAAGAATTCACCCTTTGCTTTCAATATTTGGATATATTTATTATTGTTAATTTAATTAAAAAGTTAAAATGGTCATTTTATACCAATGACATATCCTGGTTTGTTTAAACTCATGATTTCATGAAATGTAGGCTGTTGAAGATATTAAATTATTTAAATATAAAACTTCCTAAAAACATCATGTTGTTTCATTATACCGATTTAAAATAAATTTCATCCATGAAATTCATCACATGGATTCAAAAATATGGGAATACCTCTACCTCATCTCGTCCTCAAATTCCCACATAACTTCCTTTAAATTGGTGGTTCATCATAAAACATTAACCAAGTCTGCGGTCTTTTTTCTAGAACTATTTTTCTATGATCTAGAATATCTATTGGCGGTTCATCAAAAGAAGGATATTTCAATAGTGGTAAAATTTCCTTGTTTTTTACATGTGAATGATCAGTTATATTCTTTATTAAGATAGATACATAGAACACATAATGAAAATGAGAGAGATTCGGTGTACATGATAAGTTATTTGTTACTATCCCAATATGATCTATAATTTCAAATGGGCTAATATACCAAGGGTTGACCTTCATTCCAAATATCACTACTCACTTCTAGGGAGTTATTTGTATGAACACTTTATCAACCACTTTAATCTCTAGTTATTTTCTTTGGTTGTTAGTATATATTTTATTATCGACTACGATATTCTCTTATGTGATGTTGAATAGTTATCACCTTCTCTACCATTTCATCAACAAGAATAGGACATAATATCTTTCACTCCAAAACATTATCCAAGAATGTTCGAGATCTACACATCTTTCAATATAGGGATTCATAATAAGCCATCTGAATACTAGATTGAATGTTATTATTGAAACAAAATTATAATTAAGGTAGGTGTTGATCCCAACCACCCTAGAAATGTATAAATCAAGATCTAAAATATTTTATAAAGTTTAAATTTTCTACATAGACTGACCTTCTATCAGAAGATGATTTGTTCTAATGAAACATAACTCTGTATATAAAGACTGCTGAAGAATTATCTAGAACATTGATGTAATCCTTAGATTCTGATCATAAATAATTTAAATTTCTACTCCATAAAATCATACCACCTCATTTACAGATATCATAGAAACATAATGAAGAGAAAAATAATATCTAATATAAATGTAGTTTGATATCTTCTTAAGGAAATCAACAGTAAACCATATAGATTTACGGCCTTTATTTGTTTTGGGAGGTCTAAAGAGAAATTACATAGTGATATTTTGACATTTATATTATAGTATGGGTAATGGTTATAACATCCCTTTAGACTTATGTCACTCAGTCTCAACATGAATAAAAATTATGCACCGAGAGACATACACATCAACATCTATTTACATTGATCCTAATAGAAATAATCTTTTAGGTCCTTTTAAATCTTTGAGCTTTTAGGATGAACAGAGAATGAAGAAAGATGAGCCATATCCCATAAATCATTCATTAATCCTCGTATGGGAGGAACAAAAACATAGTTCTTGACCCTTATTACTCTATCACAATAAATATTAAATTTAATAACGTTCCTAACCTTTTTTTAGCTTTACATATTCCTTATGAACATCCTTAATCTTCACTTGTATAGATGGTTGGACATTAATTTGAAAAATATAGTAGTTATCCCCATCCATTAAAATTTCATGATCCATCATTCACAAACCCATAAACATTGGTTCTTATCTGATGCTCATAATGTATATTCATGGATAGTTCTTTCAACTCTTTGCATCTAACTCCTTGTTAATTTTCATAGGGGGTTAATATATCATGTTTTCATAATCATTAATCAAATCAAAAAATCTTGACTGGCTTATATTTATCTTCTTTTTGTGAAAATATATATTAAAATGTTACTATCAGTATAAATATCATAACTTTTACCATTAAGATAATTTCTCAATATCTTTAATGAACAGATTAACAAAATTAACCCAAAATCATAATTTTGGTATTTTTCCACATGGACTTTCAATTATCCTGGGTAATAATCTATCACCAAAACAATTTTCATGAGAATACATCCCAACCCACTTTGGATGCATCACTACAGATCACAAACCATTCTGGACTACAATGTAGTGTGACCACAGGTTCACTGGCTAACTATATTTTTAACTCTTTATAATTATCTTAACATTCGTCTATCCAGTGATCAAAACACCATTTCTAGTCTACTTGATTAGTGAATTATATGGTCGTGAAAATTTTTTCCCAAAAAATCGATAATATCTAGCAAAATCAAGAAAACATCGGATCTAAGTTACTATTGTTGTTCTATTCTGATGATCAATAAATTTTATTTTTTATGGATCTATAGATTTCCCCTCACTTGAGATTACGTGACCAAAAAATGAATCTTTTTTTAAACCAAAATGTACACATTGTACATTATTCATAATGATTCTACTTTCATATGGTACTTAGTAAATTTGTCAACTTATCATCGTGATCTTCTTTTCTCCACAAATATACCACAATATTTTCTATAAATAAAACTAATAATTTATAAATATAGTTTATAATGACTCTATTCTTTAGATCCATGATGATATGGGGCGAATTAGTAATACCATAAGGCATAACTACAAATTCATAGTGTCCGTACATTTTACAGAAAATCATCTTTACTATATCCTCTTTCTGGATAGTTATTTAATGATATAATAAAAAAAGAACAATCTTGGAAAATTATTGAGCTCTATATATTAGATCAAATTGGTAATCAATGCGAGGAATGAGGTATTTTTTCAGGATATTGATATTCTTATGTTCTCAACAATCAAAGAATATTCTCATTGATGCATCTTTCTTATTGGAAAACAAAACTGCTGCACCCCAAGGTGACGCAGAAGGGAATATGAACTCTTTTTCAAGATTCTCTATGATTTGATACTTCAATTCTTGTAACTAAATTTGTGCCACTAAATATGGTTATTTTCGAAATAGTAATATCACTTGGTATGAATTATCTTGAAAACTAAACATCATTATTTAGTGGAATATCTAAAAAGTATTTCAGAAAGAAATAAAAAAACTCCTATAAAATAGGTGTATTCCTAATGGGGAGTTTCTCCCTTGAAATTTAAGCTATATAACCTTAAATTATAAGAACCAAGACCCATATGATAGATGAAATATTAATTGGAAGGTCATATACATAATTGAATCTATAGATTACCATTAATTGATCTGGAATATTACATCCCCTCATTCAAAATTGATTTGAGCTCTATATAGAGAATGCCAATCCCTTTCAATAATCACATAAAATTACAATGAAGGAAGGGTCAGAATATTTGATGGAATCACATTCACAAAAACCTCAAATAGAGAAAATAATAAACTTTTGATGCGACCATTGTGATATTTGGAGTTTTCAAATCTACCTCAACATCTAATAGCCGATCTTATATGGTGACACACTTAGATAAATCATCAAAATTTAAATATTGGGTGGATCCATAATAAAATAAATATTTTTTCATCTTTAGATTGGATGATAAGTATACCTTTTATTTTTTTATCATATTCCAAATCAATAACAGTGATCACATGTGACATGCCTTTAACTTTTCCATTAAGATCTTGTGAACATTGATTACCATCGATAACCCTAGGATTTTGGAATTATTTAGAATAATTCCCCATTTCATTTCACTTGTATATATGAGGTTAGTTGTATGTTTTATTTGGTTTATTCACATTTTTATACATAATTTTACCATCACTTTGGCATTAAACTACCCAATGACCATTTCTCCTACACAAAAAATATATTATAAGATGATTATGATAATTTTAATCATGTTTTTTTGAAAATTTATGATTCAGGGAATACACATCTTATTTTCAGTGTGGAATTTATATTTTATCTTGAATTCCAATTTTCTCTTCTTATGAAACCTATTGGATATATGGGTTACTCTAATCTCCATCTCAGTTTTTAGAGAATATCGAACGATTTCATTATAGGTATTGAAGTCCCTTATGGATTATACACATTAGAGACTTAGTTTCAATAAAGTAATTAATAGATGAATTTTACTCTAACGTTGAATAATAATTCCTGAAGCAGACCCTGAATGTCTTGTAAAATCTACTTTGTAGTTACCAATAAATTCATCACCATTTTTCGTAAGTTCACAGAACTCAATCTTCGTCTTTGTTTGAAGAATACATGGAATGATTTTATTGAAAAAGAAGTCCATGATCACTTCCAATTCCATGGATTCAATTTCATATCTTTATCTAATATTCATTACAATATTCTACCATTGATCAGCTTAACCTTCCACATGATAGACTCCCAAGAGGAATTTATCTTGTTCTAAACATTATAAGATTCAAAATATCTTTTCAGTGGTACTAATCTAGTGTTCACGAATTAGTGGATTAGAATAATCTATAAAAGGTGGACATTTCCACATAAAAATACCTAATAGAATACAATTCCTTCCTTTTTTTAGTTTGGAATATATATATGATTCATATCATGGTAATGTTTTGTGATCAATGAAGAATGTTTTTTCATTCCATCTCCCATAACATTCAGTTTATTAGGTGAAAATCATTACATTTATCATTACATTCAACAATAACATGGTTCCTCTAGGTTATATGCACCGACTAAAAACAAGAATCATTGTATGTGAAACACAAATTATAATGGGGAAACCACATAACCAGGAATAAAACATCCTTTTAGGGAACTTTAGGTTTTAGACTAGGTTATTCATTATCATTTCTAAAATACTAGGATTGTAACCTATACTTTGATATATCCTTAGGGTTCTTACTAATGATTTCTCATACTAGTTTCTAATGTTTAAATATATCATTACTCTGATACCAATTATAATAACCCATAATTAACATATATATATATTAACTCTAAATTTAATAGTATTCATTAAAATCATAACAAAACCATGCAAGGACCATACACGTTTAGTGTCATTATAAACCGGGAAACATACACAACTAGTTTATAAGACATCTACATTTCCTACTGCTTATTCATTCATATCTTGACCCATTTTTTTCTCATCTTACTAATACACTTCTTAAAAAGCATAAGAAAATAAAAATAAGAAAGGGTGGGCTCTGATTCGCATTAAGGGTAAGAAATGGATATATCAATCATATCCTAATCATAATACAAATGAAAATAACATTTGAAAATATTATCCTACAAATAAATGATTTTGATATCATGTCATGGGAGAAAACATAAAAGTTCATAACGAATCAATGAAAAAACTCCCAAAAGTCCTAACAAAATACACGGAATTTTTTTAATAACATAAACATAGATAATCATTCCATATAATTCATTCCTTATTGTGAAGACCGTTATAGATGACAATGTCTATTACTGAACTGAGTTTACTTCCCATTCTAGACCAATATTACTGAATTGAGATCATTTACCACTCCAAAAATTTCTATATCATGTGATATAAATATATAACCAATGAACTGAATAGAGATAATGGTCCCAAAAATCTCATTATTATATCATTCTTACGTGTTACTTAAAAAAATAAATCATTCATCATATCATAACTGAATGAATAAAATGGGTTTCTTATAAATCATTCCATCATAACATAATCCAAAGAAAACAAATGGTTTTCCTAAATTATATTATAAACATAATAAAATATAGGAATAATAGGGATATAATACTTGAAACATAATCCTTTTAAACAATTCTATATTAGATGGAAAATAATATTTATAGAACACTAGAAAATAATTTTGATGAAAATATCATTTATTCCTCAAAATCACTTTTTCCCAAAAATTCAACAAAATGTTAAACCAAAAAATTTAATTTAAATAAATATTAAATATTTTAGAGGATAAATTATAGAAATATGATGTTATGAATATTTAAAAACCCATCATTATGTGGAGGTTAATTGAAAAAATTCTTCTCGTACTTTTGTCGGATAAATCAAAAAATACCCAATATCGAAAAAAGATAAAATATTCCTTTCATGCAATTTAGTAAAATTTTAATAATGGATAAAATTTACATAATTTGATTTATGAATATGAAATAATATTACATATTTTTTTAAAGATGGACTTCGATTATAAATATACCCTAGTAAATACTTATGTATAAAAAATATTTTATAAAAATTATATTGACAAATTATCCCTTACCTTAGGTCTGATATCAATTGAATATATCCAAACATCCTATATAATGAATTAAACAATGTAATTCACATGTTCTAAAATCTTATTGATTTTTATGATATCGTATATGTTCATATTATCATCCATTTTCCAATAACCTTTTATTATTACTCGTTATTCGGGTATAAATGACTTCATTTTCTTATGAATGTTTTATCGAATAATTTCTTATTATTCATCATAGGTTATAGTTATATTGTTTAAAAATTATATTAATATAATATATATAATAGTTATTAGTTATATTTATTTATTTATAATGCATTAATGGAGATCATGTATAATGAATTGCATTTCATCGTGGAGAGGTTAGGTCATACAAACGCATGAACAATGACATCATTCCATTAATAATGAAATGGTATGGATATTGATGTTATATATATTGTTAAATAATAATTATCAATTTAAAATAATCATACCCAGGAAAGTCTGAACTAGGCGAAAGCCTGATCCCGCAAATTTATTGATGAAAAAGTGCATGTAAAGACAGTAGAAAAAATAGACGTTACATTACATCAAAGCCATAAGCACCCCTATCTCCATCATGAGATAACTCATCATCAGGGTCAGCTGACTTTCATTTAGGAGACTCATATTTTCGCATCATCTAAAGATACATCTTTTTCGTCCGCAGCATTTCTTCAAACAATTTCTCCTTGATTGGCTGCTTCCCACTGGGCCCTTTGTCCCTCTTCGTGGACCCTCCTCTTTTTTTACCACTGTACCCATTTACAATGACAGTTTCTTGTGACCCTACATTCTTGTGTGAAGACCGTGTCACCATTGATTTGGTTAGGTCCGTATAGTCTCTCATTGGCTTCCTCCTACTCTGAGTTTTTTCCTCCACTTCCTTTCTTAGGGTCTCATGAATTCCATTCTTAACAGCATCCCTGTAGGATGTTTTGTTACTATGGGGCTCTTGTTCATATTCAGAACTATCCCCCCACGTCTTTTTATGGGACGAAGGAGGACTGACATTTCTATCCTTCCCACCATCCATTTGAGGTATCATGATTGTGTCATCATCACAGGGGCTTTTACATTCCTCACTCAATCTGCCCAGGCTAACATTGCCCTCTTTCTCTCCAACTTCCTCTGCCATATCAATCTCCTTTGCCTCATTTGCTTCAACATCAACCAGCACTACAAATTTGTTTATAGAACAGTTAAACAATTCATTAGGATTTCCCTGCACCATGACATCAAATGTGTTCCTCTGTTCAGACACCAGTTCTACATGTTTATAATTGTCCTTCATCAAAGCAATCCCCCTGCCAATGTACTGAAAGTCAGTGTTTGATCTCTCTGTCTCATGCTGAACCTTGGATTCAGGATTCATAGATCCTTCCATATTATGTAGATCTGAATCTTCTGTCACCTTCATATGTGTGTTAGACTCATTCAAAGTTTATTCCCCAGGCTGAGACATAGCCACTCCAGTTTTTCCCAGTTGGGTTCCCCTAGCACCATCCACGGGAATCTGCCCAGATCCAGCAATCAGAGAGGTTCCATTCATCAAACCCCCTGATGATATTTCCTGCTCCATGATAGCAGTGACAGCCGGATGAGATTCATCTTCTAGGTGTTGACCTGGGACAGGACTATCCAATGCTGTGCAGGCATCCACTCTTCGTGTAGTTGTTCCACTCTTTCGACAATCATCCCTCTCGTGCCCCTACATATGACAAAAGGAGCAGAATGGCATCCAAGACTCATAGTAAATCTTTTGTGCATACCTGTACTCACCCTCCACCATGATCTAGACAGTACCAGGTGGCTTCTTTGAGAGATCCATCTCCACACAGATTCGTGCAGATGCAGGGTTACCCATGGAGGCAGTCCTCTGATCAGGGCAAATGAAGCGCCCGATGGAGTTGCCTATCGACTTCAGAAGCCTGAGGTTCTGGAACGGGATAGGAATTCCCTGCAACTGCAACCAGATGGATTGATTTGCAGAATCCCGATTCATATGATGTTCAAAAGACCACCGAATAAGATGGAATGGGGAGGTTTTCCTTGGTCTAGACCATGCTCTCCCCAAGTCATCCTCATTAGAGAAGATGATGAGGATCTGCCGAGGCCCAAAAATCTAGACCGACGCCAGATTCTTTAAACGCCAATCTTCATTCACCATTTTCCCAAAATCCTCAATAAAAGGGCGACGCCGCACAAACCATGCGATTAAGTGTGTGGAAAGCATCGAAGTGGCTTCAGAAAAATCTCGAACTGAGATTGGAACGATGGGCTGACTAGAAATGCATCCTGGAACCCTCATTGCTACCTGTATCTCAGGCAAGAAACAACCAGATTCAAACATACCTCTATTTCCGAAACCAGAGGACGAAGAAACCCCTCCCCCCACTGCGGGAGGAGGGGACACACCAACCGCCATCAGCGATCTAGGTTTTCATCTCGATCCGCCATCGGGGGAGGCCTCAGGAGCATCGGGAGCGGATAGAAGGTGGAATAAGATATTTATGGTACCATAAAAATATCTCAGTATATATGTTATAATGGAGTTATTACATAATAATGTAATCAACAAAGGAATAGAATGTATTAGAGGAAATGATCTTGAGAGAGTCAGTAAAGGAGATTACCTCATATTCAGTGATCTCCATCTTTATCTACTCTTAAGGGAAATAAAAATTGTATTTTGAGAAGAAAAATACCTATATAATGGTAATATTGATGTTGAGAAGGGTAATGGGTATATTATGGTTGAACATGAAGGCTTAATGAGTTGTGAATAATTAATGCAGTATGTTCTCTTTTATAGTTGAGGTTTGGGAACATTTGAAATATCCAAAAATAATAATTTTTAATAAAATATAAAAATATAAAAAAAACCTAAAAATGTATTAGTTAATAATATGATAATAGATAAGGATATAATTTCAAAAAAAAATTAGAAATGTTTTCAGGTCAATTTATGTATTATATATTTAAATAACTCCTAGAAAATCAATATAATTTTTATGTAAGGTAAAAAATATTTAAATATTCAAAGGGTGAAATATATATTTATTTATTATAAATATGAACTTAAATGAATAGTTTATAATATTTTCAGCTTTTAATAATTACTATATAATTTAAAAAATATGATTTTCAAATAATTTAATAATAAATTATTTTGATAACAATAAATAATGTATATTTTGATACTGTAAAATTATTTAATAATTAAAAATATTTTGATAACTAGTTAACAATGAAACAAATGTTTTATTGTATTCATAATTGTCAGGGTCATCTATAAAATTCTTTTTACATGTCAATAAAATAAAACTATATTTATTTTAATATTTTGGATAAAATTCCTTTTTTATCTCTATTAATAAAATAATTAAAACATCATTTTTGTGTAATTATTTTATTTAATTATTTGTCGAATTAAATGGAAAGTAAATTACTTTGATGAAAATTATCCTTAAATATATCATAAAAATACTTATAGTAGAATTCATATTCTGAAAAATCCTAAATAATTTTTATTTATTTATTAAAAAATGAATGTGACAAATTTAACATCACTTTATATAAAATGTTATAATTGTCATAACATTTTCCATACGGATCCAAAAGGTCAATAAATCTAACCTTGGATAAATATTGTTTTTATTTACTCGAAAACTAATATTTTTTCATGTTTTATTGTTTTTAATGGTTATTATCATTTTAATAAAAATTATTCTATTAATTTTCGTCACTTAAATAATTTTTTCATCCTTAATGTATAAGCTATAATGGTTCTTTTGTTTTTAAAAACTAATTTCCATGACAATGAAAAAATTTATATTTAAAATGAGTTTTTATATTAGAATTTATATTTTTTTTTTCATTATATTAAAAATGATATAATAATTAAAATTCTAGTAAGACCTATTTCACATTTCATTAAATTAAAAGAATTAAAAATCCTAATCTCATCTAATTTGCTTCCAAATATAAAATTTCATCCCATGTATGATCTATATAGTCAAAAACCCATACAATAATATAAGGTCAAGTGTTACGGTAATTTTATAATATTATTTTAACCCTTAATTACCGAATTTATCCTTTTTCCAAATTAATAAAAAATATCAAAGTTAGTATTCATAATACCCAAAAATAAAAGAAAGCTATTTACATTATTTTTACCTGTTGATTCAAAATATGAAAGGAATTCTTTAAAATTCAACATAATGACGTTTTAGTAATTAATTTAATATTACTCTCATATTCGAAATGAGAAAATAGGTTTTTAGATTCATAATACTACAAAATATTGAAATGTTTTTACATCTGAAATAAAGGCAAAATTAATGTTAATTACCATAATTATATTAAAAGAAAAACATATAATATATTGTTACTTTATAACGATTAAATAATATAAATTAACTATATAAAATATTTCGATGAATTTTTTTTTCTCAATTTAATTTTATTATATTTTTAATATCCATCACTACATGAAAGTTACAGAAAAAATATCAAAACCTCGCCCAAATAAATTTTTTATATCTTTATTAAAATGAATAATTTTAGTGTATCATATAAATATTATTATTGTGTCCAAAATTTAATTTAAAAAGGGTTCACCAATAAATGGTGTGAAAATTACCTTTTTGAAAAATATAGTTTTTTATAAATAAAAACCCAGGGATCGATATTCTGTGACTAAAATATCTATTATAGAAATATAATTTTTTTTCATGTATATAACATATATATTTTATTAATTTCATTAAATACTTTTAATTAACCTATCATAGTAATAAAAAAATACAAATATTTATTTTACATTTAATTGGTTTATATTTTTTATAAATAATTGGTTGCCAAATAATTTATGCTTGATTCTCAAATGTCAATTTTATATATTTCTTCTAAATTATGTTATAGGTTATAATGTAATATTATACCAATAGAATCTAAGGGTTTAATTTTAAATTAACAATTTCATGCAATGAACGCTATTGAATAATTAAATATATTTATAGAACAGTTTTTATAAAAACTTACACGGGTTACCGAAAATAAACATATTTTATAGGTAATAAATATATATAAATTATCATCCCTTATTAACCCATTCTTATTTGGATATACCACACTAATCAATTTTATATATTATTATTATTTTTATAATTATATTGCAACAAAACAATCTCATTACCATCCATAAATCATGGGGGATCATGTTTGTGTTGGATTGACCACCATTTCGCATAGTATTATACATTTACATCATGGATGACAATGAGATGTTATTTTATCATATAATTTGAAATCAATATATAATAAATAGTTGATTGTTTTATTATTTTTTCATTTTTTAACTCATTAATTATTAAAAATCATTTTTCATTAAAAATAAAAGAAACATGATACATATCGATTTCATCTTCACAGTTCGTAAATAAATGTGATATGAAACAATTTATTGATTTAGAAACTATATTGTAAGAAAAAACATTATTACATTATATGATGTAATTGTCATATAAATTTTAAATGTAATATACACCATCATGAATTTATTTTAAATTTGTCTACAGCGATTAAGGTTAATTACTCCTATTGGAGAAAAAGGAAAAGACTATATTATATATATTTATCATAAATTAAGAGTATAAATTAATATAGTTATAAATAAGGATATTTTTTATGTATTTAATAAACACAATATAATTATTTATGACAATTAGTGAAGAAAACAATGGATCTTGACTAAGGATACAGTGTTTATATCTAATTCATTTCATTGGTAAGTGATTGGTATTTTTCACTTAAATTCATTTATTTAGTGTATATAAGTCCTATTTGAAATATTATAACATCAATTATCTTTTATTCTAATTATTTTATGTAAAATTAAAAGACCTATCTTTCAAATGGTTTTTATTTTAATGATTTTGATGTAGGAAAGGCTTTCGTGGTCTCAATTCTAATTCATTGATATAAAAATACATTTTATTCAACAATTTCTTTACATATAAAACTTAATAAACATGGATATATTTTTAAATTAAAGTTTTTATTACACTATATTAAACTTCTAAATCGTGTTTCTTTATTTATGTGGATATTTATTCAGTTTTCCATTGTATTAAGTATTTTTTTAACTCAGCATTCAATTGTTTTGTTGTGTGTTGTTCTCTTGATCATATTTCATAGAAGTTGGTTACATTATATAAAATTATTATATGATGAATTGTTTTATTTATTCTTTTTTATAACACATAATAACCACTTTTAAATTATATCTTTCTCTGAGGTCAATGTTTCTTATAAGTGATATTGACCAGTCAAGTCATTTTCCGTGAGTTCTAATGATTCTTTAAGAACTTGTACATCTAATATTTGGTTATCCCATAGTAAAAAGAATTTCTAAGGTCAATTGTTTACCATGATTGTGTAGAGATACAATATTAAAAAATAATATTTTTTTACACTTTTTATAACATGGTTTATGAGGAATTTATTATTTTTGAAGATAATGAAATGAGTCCATAATTTATATTTCAAATGAATTTTCCACATCTCTGTTTTACAATTGATAAAAAATATATACATTCAAGGAATAATTATAGAAAAAAAAATTTAATGTAAATTTTACATTTATTTTTCAAATTAAATTTTTAAAAATACATTTTGATGTTACTTGTAACATCATCAATCATGAAAATATGACAAATATATTCTTAAGTATATTTTTTTATTTTAGTAGAATTACCTATATTATTTACAAATTAATTTTAACTAATAGTGTTTTTGTTTCATTTTGAATACTATAATATATATTTATCTATTGTGGGACTAAAACCTTGATTAAAATTATTACCATTCATACTCTTTTCATTTATGTTATCATTCAACTACTATTTTTCATGTATCCTTTTATTTTATTTCAACATTTTTATTGATTTATTTTATTAAACTGGTGATATGTTCATTCAAAAAATCATATTTATTTCTATGTATGGGTTATGATCATGTTTTTCAATTGTTGTATTTTTATTACACTCATTGACTTATACAATGTAATCTCCTCATTTTGAATAATTCAGAATAAATAATTCTCACATAAAAAGAATATTATTCAACTTAGATGAGGAAAATTGTTGGACTTACAAATATTATTACACTAATAAAAAGTATTATTATAATGTTTAACCTTCTACCTTATTTCTCAGGATGTGTAAGGATCATTTTATATCTTGTGTTGATATAATGATAAATATAAACTACTATATTGGTTGACTAAGAATTGATATTTATTGTTCTTTATTATAGATATTTCCATGTTTTTATTTAATGGTTCTTAAGGGAATACAATTAATTTTCTTATTAAATATTATGGTGAATGCATTGGACATAAATAGTTAATTGGTGTTTGAAAACAATTTATAGCCCTTCTATAATTTGGGAGGTCTGAAAAGAAATAAAAATATTCGGTTTTGTTACATATGTTTTCTCAAATCCATGCATTCATCCACAAAATTCTAACAAAATTATTGAATGAAAATTTATATCTACTAGAATTAATCTCCCAAAACAATTACATTGATATAGTTGTTTCCTTAGTGTTTGGTTCATCAAGTATGTGGTTTTCAAACTCCAAGGCTTACTTATCCCAGGACTGAATGTACTGCTCATGTCTAATATTCCCATTTTTGGAACCCCCAATAAAAATCAAGTTCATCTTTCTGATCCACGAATCATTATTCTCATTGAGATAGACCATTAGTGACCTATATATAATTTTAGTTGTTTCCCCAGTAGTTTCATTGAGAAACAAAACTTTTTCTACCACTTCATCTTCCAAACACATAACTAGTTCCATGGATTGATCACATACACCACATAACTTATCCTGAAGGATGGAATCATGGTATATCCATTTTTTGTTCGTGTGCTTTGATGATTGTGTCTCCATTGAAGGTGGTAAATAGGAGTATTCCATTCTCTCTTTACAAATACCCTTCTGAATCTGGCTTCTCCTTGGGGATCTATTTCCATTGGAGTCATTCTCGCAAACCCAATAAATAATTTTTACTTGTACTGAGTTTAGTTCTTCATATGATAATACTACCTCATCCATTCCTTAAAATATATTTCCCAACTTAACCAAATGTTTGATCAATGTGTTAGAATCCTCTATATTTTCAAATTTGGCATGGTTAACCACATCTTGTATATTCCCCTACACTCCTTCCGTTTGTAGGGCACCACTTCCAGATCCCAGAACCCCCGTAGGCAATGCAGTATACAATACCTCTGTCTAAAAATCCCCAGTTTCTTTCTCATCACATCATGCCTCCTATTTCACATCAACACTACAAAAATTCGATTGGACCTCACTCCTCCCAGCACTATTCTAGATGAATCCATCACATGAACTATAACCATCATTTCAAGACTAGGCATAATATCCTGAAGGGACTACCAGATCCTGACTCAGCCTATTGAATATATTAGTGACATTTATATTAGGAGTGGTCCCCAATACTTACATCTGCTTTCTTGAAATATCTTAATTACTAAAATAATAATCTTTTCCAATATTTTTAACTGACACTTCACCAATAACAGTTGGATCATTTCCATCAAAATGTTTTCAGACAGAGGGTCCATCCATATATCGCGGCACCTGAACCTATTCAAAACATGGGTTCATAATCCCCTTGCACATTCAAGACTCAATTTTGTGTCCTAATTTCTTACATGAGAATCAAAAATGGAACCATGACTCAAACACAAGGATTTATTTGTACCTGAACTCCTCACCCACTACAATCAAGAAGGGGTCAACATGAGGCTCAGATAAATCAACTTTGACACAAATCCCAGGAGAAATTGGATGACATACAACCCTATTCGGACAATCCAAACCAAGATAGTGTCTATGAAAAATACCAATCATACGGGGATCAAAAAAAATTTAAAGGGAAGAGGGAGATTCGAAAATCTTACCCAGACATTATTTTTTTGTGAAACCCACTTCATATAAACATTTTATAACTACATGAATGGAAGAAATCATTCTACATCATATTTCCATGGTGCAGTCAACCATGCAAGAATCATGTCATTCTTAGATAAAAATAGAATCATTATCCTTTTGTAATCAAGAAACCCTATTTTTTCTCCTTGTTGCAATCCCCCTGAGTCAGAGATCAATCAGTTAAAGATGTCCCTCAACAAAAAATTACTTTTGAAGAAAAAAATTAACATCTGATGAATCAAAGAAGATGTGTTTGTGACTTCTGAAGTTGAAATCGACAGTTGTGTTATTTCCCATTGAAATTATTATATTCATATTAATTTTTCAAAATCCACATTAGATTCTACAAAAAAATCTATTATAATAGTGTATATATTTTATGATTTAAACCATTCCTAAAAATTTATATATATTTTTACAACCATCACAACATTATATATCCTCAAAATAATCGATGACAAAGATTTCAATAATTATAACATGTATACAACTAAAAAAAGAATTAAATTCCTCAAAAAACATGTATTTTATTCCCACTAATATGACGGTTATTTAGAATTTAAAAATAATATAGTAGGGTGTTTTTTATTATTATCAAACAAATGATATTTAAAAAATTAAAATAAAAAATATGTGTCTGTGGAGATCAGCAAACAACAATCCCTTTTATTGTTTAGTTTGTGAGGACACATGAATTGTAAATTCAAAATAATATAAATTATCTACCAGGATTCTATAAATTCATTTAATGTCATCTTCACATATGAATCAATATATAGTGGTATACAATTCCTCATACAAGTCTTCGTAAATCTTATGGGGTAGACCACATAACCTAACAAATTAATCAAATATAACGGGGCATCACATCCCCCTAAAAATAATAATCAATATTATATGGAATAAAATCCTTCTTAAGATACTCAATAGATTATAAAGGGAATTATTTTCCAAAGAACACTCTAAAAACGTTGGGTAGTACATCCCTTATATCAAACATAGTTATATGGGTAGTCATCCCACTCAAACACTTATTTGAAATATGGTTGGACACACCCATCCACCTTCCAAAATAATGAGAGATTATCATTACATAAAATAAGGAACTGAGTGAAATTAATTGTAATTACGTATACAAAATTACCAAGAATAGAGACGAATAAATTTTTTCCCAACATAGGTGATCGATATTAAAAATAGGTGACCATTCAATATGGATATCAATTTTTCATGATCCAATTTAGGTAGTTTTCGGGTCTCACCAAGATTTATTAATTTCCAAGAGTGGGTGACCACTAAATCGCACCATGAGGTGATGATGTCACATTTTAGTGGATGAATGAAAAATAGATTTATAGACTCATAGGAGATATTTTACCTTGTATGGGGCTCCCTTATAGAATTAAGAAAAGTTCATGAAACATTCATAGAAAAATTTTCGTCAATATTATTTGAATGAAAAATTTTATTGAAGAGTGAATTACACATTGGAATTATAATGTCCTCTGTTTGATCTATCCATTTGGTTACTATATAGTTTTTAAACGATATATGATTGCACTATCGAATTTATCACTATACATGAATGTTTTGTATTTTTGTGAGAGGTGGTTTTTAGTGTAATGGATTTGGGATTTGGAACATAAAAGGTAATTCCATTGAATCTATATCATGTGAATTTTTACCCTTATAATTATTTGATATATAGTGTGTAACATCAATTCTTTCATGGAAATTTTATAAGTATATTATTATTTTAATTACAGTTTATTATTCAAATACAATATTCAAGTATTTTAATGATATGTGGAGTATAATACTGGGTTAATGTTAAAATATAATGTTTATGCATGGTACTTATTTATTGAGTGACCCTTTATAGCATAACATAAAAAAAGGATCATGTGAGATCATTTCTGTTAACCATTTTTAAAATATTTACATTAATATTTTTTTGATCCAATATGAGAATCGTGAATCAAGGTATATAAGGAATGGAAATAAAAATATTGTCTTAATGTGTTCTTATGGAACCATGATTAAAGTACCAACTACTTAAATATGAGGAAACTAAGAGGATAATCATGAATCAATAAATATAAGGAAACAATGAGGATAATATTAACACATGGTTGAGATTGGATTTACAAAATCATAATCATTTCCACTCTATATTGAAAATATAATGGAATGACTCTTGATTTTTCCTTGGGGTTCAATGATGGACATAGAAGAGATTAGATAACCATTTGAGACGAAAAACAAATCATCTATCCAAACAGGTGATGTGAGTGTCCATCTTCTATGGTATCGAACATTGGTATCAATGGGAGTATATCTTGAAGACATGGGTTAAATAAGATCCTAGAAATAGTATATAGCTGTGGTGGGAACCTAGATAAGAGTAATGGGAGTGGTTGTCACTTAGGTAATGGTTAGGTAATAAGGACCTCTTAGGTTGGTGGTCTAGGTTTGGTGGCAGTCACAAAGGTTGAATGGGATAAGTTGCCATGAACTAAGTAATTAGATCATAGAGTGGTAAGTTTTCAATGTGATTAAGACCAATTTAATAATAACTCATGGTATTATACACCGAGGTGGAATAGTACCCACATGATCCAGAGATAGTTTTATTTAGTAATTAGGTCCCCCTCCAAATAATAACTTATATGCATGAACTTCTCTATCTATTTCCTATAGGATATGATTTAAAAATCATTAAAAGAATGAATCTATACTTTCAAGGATGTTGGTTCTCTGGTATAGTAGTCACTTGAGTATACAATTTTTCTTATATATATAAAATGATACGATACATGGTAATTTATATCCATACATTTTCATTGGTTCCTATCAATGGGTAGTGGCCACCCATAACTACCATTGAAACCCTGATGTGGATCTTGGAATGCTTAATTGTTAACATGTAGTGGGGCCTAATAATTTTATAATGTGAGGTTGAGAACATGAGAATAGACAAAAATATAGGAAAACATGTGTTGTAGGGAATATGAAGCATAGGATGAAAGGTAGTGTGAATCTATTCTCTAAAAAAATTACATCAAAATGCATACCACAAACAACTATAGGTTACAGTTCATGTTTTCTTTTTATCTCAATGATATGTTAAATCAATTTATTTGAAACCAACCACAGCCTATTATTCACTATTATAAATGGAATATGCTTTATGATTCCAAAATGTAACAATAATCCAAAAAAAATGTGGAACTGTATTTTTTTAAACCTTTTCATCATAAATAAAAGAAATATAGGGACTACTCATTATGTGAAGTTGTTGGCATAATTTCAGTATTGTAAGAAATATATTTTAAGTAATTCTATCACTTTATATATATATACAATCATGTATTAATCTGATATCAAATTTTTTACTCATTCAAAATTTTCATCCACCACACTCAATAAATCAACTCAAGTCACCCATGTAATGATCATATCCTAATAAAATGCATGTCATAACATTATTGAGTGACATAAATAACAAATAAAAAAAATAATATAATAAAATACAATTGTGGTTGATATTACATATCATACTACTGAAAATAGAAACATAGTTTTCATTTAACCCATCCCACCACTAATGAAACAAGTTGTGTATTTTACCTGACATATTATTATTTTAGAAAAAAATGATGGAATTTTATAAAACTGATAAGAGTAACATTATCTACTATAAATAATGATATACATTCATAGATTTAATATGACATCATTATTCGAGAAACTGACATATATTTCTTATGGTTGTTCCCAGAATAGTAAAATCAAAATGAAAAAATGTTACATTAATTGATAAAAAATTTGAAACATTCATAAACTTTATAATATCAGATATAGAAAATCATCCTTCTAATATCGTAACACCTAGATATGATCCATCGTGTCCCATCATTATCATAGAATAGCATGACTAGTAATTTTCTTTAATATCTTAATTCTCATAAAAATTTCTACAACTATTTTTTTCATCGCTTCACGAAACACATGACAAGAAACCTCTTAGATAGGTAAATGAATCATTTATTTTTTGGATCATTACAAGCCTAGGATCATTTCCCCTCCTTAGTTATGAAATATTTGTTATTATACCTCATTTGATACATCCTTAGGTATCTTGAACCATTAATTATGGTTATATACAACTCAATGGGTATCATATCATTAAACAAGTACTCATATATTACATTACATTTGGTCTAAAATATTATTTAATGTATAAAAGGAAAAGAATCAATACAATTTCTTAAATTTTACTATCTATTTTCTAATAAATATGATATCCCACACAATATACAATTTTTTCATGATGTCTTATATTACACCACATATAATTTAAAAAAATTCACCAACTCATATGAATGTAGTATTAGGGATACATAGATCATGTTTATAAATATTATACATTTTGATACATTACCACTAAAATTAATTCTTATATAATCATATATTATAAACTAAACACCTATATAAATATATATTAATCATGGATCAATTTAAATTAATTTAACACCTAATTAATTAGTTATATAATAATCTCAATTTAATAAAAAATTAAATTATTAGATAAATTAGGAGTATACATCATTAGGTCGGGTAATGAATCCAAATTCTCAAACAACAAGATGTAGTTTTCTATCTATTCTACCCAAAGGAAAATTAATTTTTAATTAAATTAAATATTAATAAATCATATAATTTATCAAATATAACTGAAATTTATACATAAATTAACAGAATAACAACCCTCTAAATTAATATTTTAAAACCTGATGTGTTCATCCACTCTTGGGATCCTCTTGCCTTTATATGCGTATGACCCTTTGTTTTTATTTCGATCTATAATTAATTAATAAAATATCAACTAAATCCCTCATTCATGTAATTTAATATTATAGGGAACAAGAGAAGGTAACAATATAAGAAACATAAGGTTGATATCTATGAATACAGACTTTGAAAATGATTTTAATTTATCCACCTCTAAATAGAATATGTGCATAGAAGGGGTTAGTGAGTATTATAGATCCCACTATTCATAGTTGATTTAAAAGATAAAATAATATAGAAAGTGTTCAAATAATATGTGAAATTCATATTTTTTTACCTTCCCAAAAAATCAAAACTCTATTTACTAGTTACCCAGTCCACACCCACAAAGGGCTTAGGGATACCTACTAGTTGCTGTCTAAACCAAAATAACATATATTATATAAAATGGTACCTGGTTTTACATATGTGAATGTCAACATCATCTTCCCATTATTTCAATACTATTATTATCCTATTTAGGGCATGATGGTACTTATTTTTCTAATATAATAGCACAACAACCTTCTACCCACTACTCAATCATAACAAATAGACACATAACCTTCAAGAATGTCCAAATCGTAGACATATAAGGTTTAAATTATCATAATGTCATATAAAATTTATTAATTTAAATATCACCATAGCATAATTTCTAATAATGTCTAGAAACATCCATTTTAATGAGAAAAAATTTCATAGATTTCCAAAAATCCTATTATTTACACTTCACATTCATATGAAGTCTCCTTGTGAAACTCATAGATACTAATTGGTCTCTAATATCAATATACTCTATAGTGTAAAATATTCAAGTTGTATATCATAAATCAATCTGTTCTTATCTTTTAATAGTTTAATCACTATCCCATATACAAAATACATTTATTTGTCTCTTAGTCCCATAATTAATCAATTGTTTAATCTCATCACTCACATGAGTAGATCACCTCTTTTTATCCATTCACTATTACACTATGGATAATAGTCCAAAAAGGGTGTCTCCTTCTCTAAAAAAACAATTGTATTGTTAGAAATAACATCATTATAAAGTGTCATATGTACCTCATCCATCATAAAGGATTTCCTGTATAAAAATCTAGTGGAAAACAACAGCATGATAGACACTCTTTCAAAGCATGAAAATATTATGTATGTTGTTGGTATTTTTTATATTAACATCACTATTGTTATTTGTTTTATAGATGTTTATAATAATTTTATGTCAATAATTTAGGATATATATCAATGATAAAATTAAATATCTCTAAAAATTATTATTCAATAATTCATTATTGTGTTTGTCTAGTGGAAAGTACATAATAAGATACAATTGAATGAATGCATCAAATTATTTTGTATTATTGATAAAGTAAAAAAATATATTGTTAAATGGTATTATTTAATTACAATGTATTTAAATCTATTTTTCATGAGAACAATATAATATAGTACAAATAGTGAAATGAAAATTAATTAAGTGATATATCATTAACACGATATGTGAATATATTATTTATTTAGTATTACAAAAAATATAATTTATTGGATATTCCATATTTATTTAAGGAATAAATATATATAAAATAATTAGGAGGTTTTGAATCATCATATATGAATAGAGAATAAATATATTTTTCTTTATTAGATTGGTTTTTAATTTTGATATTAATGATTTAGATTATTAATGCAGTTTATAATGTAAAATTGGTGGATATGATGGATTTTTTATGGTGCATAAAAAACATATTATAGAAGAAAATATAATTTGAAATTTATTTATAGGTTTTAGTTTACCAAAGTCTTTAATGCAATTGAATATTGATTTAGAATAAAATTTTATGGGTGAATTTTAATTAGAGAGTAGATTGTCGGTTATTTCGAATAGAAAATGGAATATTATTTTGATGAAATAATATAATGAAATTATATAGGTAATTGTGAAATGAGAATTTATCGGATTTAATTTTATACTTTATCCTTATTAATTATTTTTTCATGAAAAGTCAATAGTGGATTTATAATAATTATTTTATAAATAAAGGAGTGGATTGGAATTTTCTACTCATTTACATGATTGATAATGATATAATTTTCTATTATATGAAATAAGAAAATAGAATGAATGTTTGGAATATTATGAGACAATATTTTATGAATAATGTATAATTATTTTTATATATTCTATTAATATAGGTAAACTATTTGTTTATATTAAAATACCTTGGAATCATATACATTGATGTTCATATATCATATGTGTTAATTTTGGGTAAAATATACTTTTACAGCTCATGATATTGTTGAATAGGTTATATTCCAGACTATAGAACTTTTACACAATACCACTTCTTATTTTATACATTTTTATTAGATATTTATATGGGGTCATGATAAGTTTCATTAGGTTAATTACACATTATGAAGGACTTGTAACCTTACAAAAAGAGTTTAAAAAGATATAATTGGCAAATATTATGAGTATAATATATTATTAATCTCATAAATTATTATTTATATATTTATCATTCTGATTTGTATCAATGCTTCATCACCTATATATTCTTTTTGTGTGGGTTCATGGAAATTACATTGAAACCACATCATGGTTGGTGTCTCCAATATACTCCTTCCATAGGTTAGTCATTATATGATTTATAAATGAATTTTAATAAGACTATTAAATAAGAGTAGTTTTTCATAAGTAAATATATTTCTATTGCAAATCATATTTTTATTAAAAATTCTGATTTGGGGAGGAATGTTAGTGTCTATGTAAATTAAATTAAATTTTTATTTCTTGATCAATTTTCAAAGAAGCAATTTTAATAATGTATTGGATAAAATATTTTTCATGGATGTGTAATGTTTTAATATTCATAATAAATATTAGTTTTTAATGATTTCACGCAACTAATTTAATTTATATAATGGGCATATCTTTTTATTTTTCCACAATAAGGGGCATTTGGTTAGTTTTAAAAAAACGTGTAATGTATTTTCATTTTATAGTTTTACTATTATATAAAATAATATGGTATATGTTATTTCTCATAATAAAATTTTAATTTATTAGTGGAGTATTACCTTTTTTATATATTTTCATGTTTTATATCATATAGACATTGTGTGTATTGTCATGCGATGAATTTTTTAAATAATTAAAAAAATCATTTGATAGTTTCTATTAATATGAATTAAACATCTAACTACAATATTTCATTTAGAGTATTATGGTTAATAAAATACTTTGATAAATATAATTTTAATTGGTTTCATGTTTTATACATAGGGGTTTTAAATATTATTATTAATGAATAGTGAGTTTTAATAAATTATGTTAACCCTTGGTAGTTCACATTGTAATGTTGGTCACGTTTTTTTCATGGGAGTTTTCCACTATTTCCCATAGATATAAGAGAATATTCACTTACATAAAAAAAATTAATACATAGTGTTTATTATTATTATTGTAAACCATTCATTAAAATTATTTAATTTAATTAACAAATCATATTATTTTTGTAGTTTTCGGTGAAATTCATATGAGATTAGATTCAACTAATTTATGTGCACTTTTGTAGACATGTCATGAACGTTTTTATAAGATTTATCATAATGGGATATTTCATTTTTCATCATTATGGTTAAAACATCCCCAATCCACTTCACCTCAATTATACATAATTCATGTGCAATGGGCGTGCCTCTTTAATACCCAATGGCTAATGACCAATAATGGGGGACTAAGTGAAAAGTATTGAGATTCTAACCTCATTAGTATATATATATTTTATTCATTCAAAAAAGAAAAGAAATATTCCATTCACAAAAATGAAGGACCGTGGAAGTCATTATTGATAAAAGACTCATACAATTAATAAATCATTGAGTCTAAAACAAAATGAATATAAATAATTATGGCTAATCATATTAGGATAAAAAGATATACTATAGACATGACATAAATGGACCACTACAAAGTAATGACAACGATTGAAAATAGATAAAACCTAGTACCAGGTCATGATCATTCACTACGTTATGGAATATACCATGATCCTGATCAACCATTTAATATATATATATTTTACTTTAATATACTCCAATAACCATTAATATTATATGTGAACACACATGGCGAAATCATAGTGTTAGTATAATATAGTGGGCCACCACTAATAGTTTCTATAAATATATCTAGTTAATAATGTGAATATACCTTTTGAAATAAATGGGAGTAATGTCAATAAGAAATGAAAATAATAATACATAAACAGTTAAAGTGTGATAAACAATGTGAATCAGGTTTTGATCATTCATACATTAGATAGTGTCATGGTGCATCTAAATATGCAACACAGTCGTCTTCTAGAAAATTGATTAAATTTCCTAGTAAATTTGAATGAACTCCTACCAAACTATGGTTATTGAAACCTATAAAATATGTCTCAATAAAATATTGAATCACCAATCATGGCTTGGTACAAAATTTTAATTGTATAATTACTCATGGAAAATATTGTTTGGACAAGGTTTCCTCTCTTGATGTGAACTTGTAATCAATAACATCATCATCATAATTCACATAATATATGTTTTTATTTTATACATATAAATGACTCATGTATTGGAAATGTTGTTGATAATATAAATGAAAAACCTAAAAAATAATGTACAAGAAAATGTACACAAAATAAGTTATCAAGAAGGAACATTGTCATAAAGGATGGCTACATGTCTTCTTTTATTGTTCATTATTTATAGTCAAAATTATATGTAATAGTATATTACATTATATATGTAATAAAAATACCTAGGTTTTTCGAGATACATAGAATGATTAATAGATCTATTTCGTACCCCAAACCTCACCTCTTATAATTGTAAAGAAAGATAAAAACACCACTATAGAGGTCATGAAAAATTCTTTTAACTGACATAATAAAATATAATATTATCATTAAACATAGAAAATTATATCATATAATTATTATTCTATAGTGGTGATAGGGAATGGTTATCTTGTAGATGATATAATGAATTTGAAAGTTATTTCATAGAGTTGTGGAACAACTCCTCTCTCTGTCCAAAACACTCCCCCACCAAAAATAACATAATAACATAAATAATTGAAAAAAATAAATTAAATACACTAATAACTCCTCCAATAAAGTAACAACTTATGTTAGTCTGCAACGATATGAGTTCAATATATAACATTAATTGTTGATAGCTAAAAGTAGGGTAATGAGGTTGAATGAGAGATATAATTATTTTCATTAAAATATAATAGAGTTTATTTAGAATGTAGTCCATAATAAAAACAGGGAAAATTAATATAAAATTATGAATAACATTATAAAAATATTTATCATGAAATGATTCATGAAATAAATATTTTTAGATCCATGAATTTTATCTTCTTTGAAAATGGTCAACCCTTTATGATTCATTGATTTTGATTTTTTATAATGTTTCCTTGTTCTAATGATTTCATCCACAACCATGATTTTATATTTAAAAAACAATATCTTCTAATATTTATTTTTAATTAAAATATCACAAATATTATAATTTATGTTACCACTTATAATTGGTTGCTTGATTTTCAATGTGTTATCCCAATGCATGGACTTCACATACAAATTTTTGATATAAATTTCATCAAATACATCGTGTTTCCAATTATTACTGTAGTTATGGAATAATTCTTACATAGGGGTTAAATTTATTATATTTTCATGATAAATATCCATAGTATATATATGTAATTCTTATAGAGTCTGAATTCAGGTTTCAAAGCACTGATAGTCATGTTTATAAATGTTGAATGAAGCATACATAGAGTAATGGATATTTCGTAAGAAACGTGATTAATTTTCATAAAATGTCAAGATTATTCTTTGTAAATATTGATTGAAACATTTATACTGATTAAAATAAATGATTGATATGTTTGGATGATTATAAACACTACAGAAATATATATATAAATAGAATGTAATATTTAAAAAATATCATAAATAGTGAGGGAAATTAAATTTTGGATATATTTATGTAATTCAACTTATATATAAAAAAACTGAAACCTAATAACTTCTTAGTTTTCATTGGAAAATACTAATTAATCATAAATCAATTAAATGTTTCAAATCAACAAAGATTTATCATAATAGAATCATTGAAATCCTTAATATTCAAGGTAAAAAATCTGCCATTATTGGATATATTAATTCCTATACACATACAAATTATAATCCTATGAAATCATATATAATAATCAAAAATAAAATATTTCATGATATAGTCATCATAACTTTTCAATTCTGAACTCTATTTTATTATCCTGACTCATTAATGGAATTAAATTATCATATTCCTCTCTTATAGAAAATACCATTTAATATATTGTTATTTCTCATATGATTTTTTTTCGTTACTACCTTTATGTATAGATAAATTCATCCAATGATTCAGAAATATATTTTATATAATTCATATAATATTTCTTAATTTTCATATTCTGAATATTTTATTTGAATAATCACATCAGATAGTAATAAATATTATTCAACCGTGAAAAAATATATTGGTTTATTCTGAGGCTCAACTATTGGTATGTATTAAATAAAAATTGACATATAATGGACTAGGTTATGGTACTAATATGATGTAAAATGTTTGATATAGTTTAACTATAATAATTGTTCCCCCTCACTCATTTATTTTTTAATTAGACTTCCACGCATCTTGTTCATTTATTTGCTAGTATATACCTTGAAATTTTCTACATAAATGATATATTTATTTACTTCCCCACCACCATTTATTTATTTTTTCATCTCTAATTAGGAAATGTAATTTTTGGAAGAATTAAATTTATGGGGGAAATAGAGGAAACACATAATGCCTTCATAGTGGTGACTTTTAAGCCTAGTTTAGAATTAAATTTTTGAATATCCTCACATTATCCAATAATAAAATTATTAAAAAATTATTAATGACAATATGGTACATCATTTAACTAAAACTATTATGTATAACTATCCAGGTCCCTCCTGCATATTAGAGTTCACTAATATTTGTGATATTATTCCTGAATAAAAATAGATAAATTTAAATATGATATACTGTGGCTACTGAGCAATATTGTCCCTTCCATGCAAGGGAATAAAAATAGTTACAAGTAATGGTGAAATTTAATATAGATTTCAACATAATATTTTTCTACATAAATAGTTTTTTATTTAAATTTTAAACTATTCATGAATTCTATGTTTAATGAACTGTATGAAATTTGAATATTCTAGATTTATCAGCATGCCTCATGTCTCTCAAGAAAAATATAAATGAAATTAGTATGAAAATAAGTTTCAAAAACCTTTTAGGTTACTAGTAACTCATATTTAACTGTTAATATTTAAATATCAAGAAAAATTACTACTTCATAAATCATTTACACTCATTTAAAATCAAATAATATAGTTTCCTTATAATCACTAATTTGGAATTAATTTTAATCAAGTATCCAATCGAGCTCAATGTTCTGAAAATAATTCCAAATTCTAAAACAATTTGATAATTTTATTGGATTAAACAAATTCCTATCGATATAGGATGAAAATCTCATCCAAACATTCATTAAAATATCTTTTTTATTAATAAATTATCTTATGATATTTTTTATCATAATTTTATTTTTTAATAAATAATACAAATTGAAATGAATGATAGAACTAAATGTTTTGGTGTTTAAGGTAGTGGGTGATGGTCTTAATTGATTTTTACTGAATACATGTATATAAAAGAGAAAAAAAAGATATCAAAAAAATTAAAATTTATGAAAATGAAGAGAAATGGTAAATAAAATGCTTGAATCTAGGTTTACCCCCTTGTTGAATTATGGTTCTGACTGTCACCTAAAAGGAAATAATAATTTTCACCCAAAATCATACTTTTGTTGGGACATTATTTTGCTAAACACCTATATTAAACTCCTTACACATTTATTTTTATTTTGTTTCTATAGGGATATATCATACAATTTATATCTAAAAAAATCAACACCCTATGGTATTTGGAAAACCTAATGTCATGGACTATCACTCTAAAATAAGACAACGTTATTGAGTTTAGTTGGAAGATTAATTTCTAAATGTGGGGACTATATATTAAGAATATAAACATTTATTTAATTCACAATATATAAATTAACATAGCATAAATTTTATAATATTTTTAAAAAGGGATTATATTAGAAATAAAAATAAGGTTCTCATGAAAATTGAAATATGTAGGAAATTATAATAATTTATGAATGACATAAATGTTTAAAAGACTTTTTTTCTAAAATATCTAAGAATATTCTGATTAAAATAGGCATTAAATATTATATATTCTAGTTATAAATATTATTCCTAACACATCTAGAACTACACAAAATGTTACAGTAATGAAAAAGATGACCTGGACTTTTAATATAATAACATATTTTGTTTTGATATTTGATTTGAGTTACCCTGAAAAAATGATATTTTATTTTCTTATAGTAATTCGATTTATGTTATTAAAATCAGTATTTATAAAAATAATATTCGATGCATAATATCAGTGATCAAAAACATATATTAAAATTATCATTTATCATAATTATATATGCTATTTGATTAAAATATCACCAAGTTTTAATGTTTACATATAAAATTATGTAATCAATGAAATATTAAATTTTTTCATTAATTTTTGTAAGGTAAAAAATTAAATAATAAATAGAAATTAAATTAGTTTAAATGTTATAAGGTTACAAAAATCCATAAAACACTCATATCTGAATAAAAGTTCTTATTGGGAGGAAATTTCAGACCCACACTAATTATATCCTACACTTATCTAAATTTTTTATTCATTGTCAATTTAATAGTACCTTTAAATTAAATATTAGGTACATGATACTATAATTTTTTTAATTCCATTCACTTATTTAAGGCTATCAATTTCCCTAATTTATCTCTCATCTATTAATATAATTTATAATTTAAAATAAAACACTATTCTCTACTAAGAACCCTAAAATATGTTGAAATTATTTTATTGAAAATTCATTATCACAAGTATTTCATTTCTATGGGTAGAATAAAAGAAAATTTAAGTTTTTAATGTGATTATTATGAAAAAAATTAATTTAACACTTAATAGACATCAACATAATATATTAATTCAAAACTAATATAATGATAAGAGTATAATTATTATATTTCCATTTTATTATATTAATTGTATTAAAAATATTTATTCATTTATCCCATCTACTAAGTAATTTAAATTCATCGATTGTTCATACGTATGAACTACCACCAATTTGAGCAGAGATATTAATTTTTAATCCTCATAGAAAATTAATGGTTATAAGAATGGTATAATGTGTAAATATGATGATAATTACATCATTGGGGTTTTTGATAGACACAATTGATAACTATACATTTTATAATCTATAATGGATAATTTCAAATTCAAAACATTAAACCATGCATTCTAAGGGAATATTTTTATTTATGTTAATAAATATTTTATATATATTAATTATTTTTTAATGGATTCTACAGTTTAAATTTGTCACATAAATAAACACTAAAAAAGATCATTATTTTTATAATATAATTATATTAAAAAAAACCATCTTCTCCGGATTCATTAAATCGAGGTGTGTTCATGATTGGATTGGATGAACTACATAAAATAATGATGATTTAAAATTATATCAAGAACATCCATGGGAAAATAATTACTGTTGAAATATAATATATATGTTTAAATAATTTTTTTATAAATTATATTAATATATAATTCATGAATTAATAAAACACCCTTTAATCGATAAGAATCGTTAAAAAATCCTTCTTACTGATTTGATCATCATGGATAAAGAGAATAAATATCATGAGTGGAATTTTGAAAATCGCCAGAAATTATAAAAAATACCATGTAGTAAATTTAATGACCTATTAATGATGATATATTAAGAAATAATTAATATATACTACATTTATGAAACTATTAAAAACCAAAAACAATATAAACAAATTATGTGAAAATAATGATAATTAGTATTGAAAATGTGTTCTTATAACTAGTCTAAATGAATATGGATATGTGTAAGGTTATTAATTAACTGATAAATATACATAATTACTTATACATGATGTTAGGTAATCATTATATAAGTGACGAACATAGGTAAGGGTTTTCGATCTCAATTTCCAATCATTGGTATATATTTGGTAGTATGAAACAAATATCATTTTTGGGGCTTTGATACTACATATTAATGTTTTTATATATGTAAATTTCTTTTTTAATATTAATTTATATTCAATTTTTCACCCATTATGTAAATTTATTTATTTAATTTCTACATAATTCATAAGAGGTTGTTTTCCGTCGCAATTTCCTTATTTGGGAGTCATGTAATATTCACAAATTATTATCTTCTTTGTGGTGAATAAATTAACATAGAAGACTAATTATCATATTTCTAATTAAATTGATGTTATTTTCATGTGTTTATAATTATTTAAAACCTTAGTTTATTTTATTAAAGAGATAAAAACTGCTGTAAATATCAATATTTTCCATCATGGAAAATTATTATTTTCTCTCTATAAATTTATAGTGTGTGAAGATTCCTAGAAAATACATCCCAGTCTAGATATTGGAAGCTGGATGTGGTTCAAGAACCTATTAAACTATGAGTAATAACAATAAATGGGATTATTGAGAATTGGATAAATGACCACCCTGATGCATGATGACTAGGATTAAGAAAACTCAATTAGATATAAAATCTGATTGTTATTTTTATTAATATTAATATAGAATTTATAATCCATGATGAATTATTTTACATATGTTTTCCCGTGTATGATACTATTGAAAACTATTTCATTCGATTACTATCTATTATAGATAATACAACAAATTAAATATAACCATAAAATTATATTTATTTTTAAATAATAATACTTTTTTAATCATACAACATATCTCCTATGTTGATTGTGGGATTTTTTATTTTATATATTGATTATTATATTGAATGGGGAAGTAATGAATTTTTATTTTTCTATTTATTTAAATCTATCTATATTTATTCATTATGAGGCTCTTAAGTGTATAGAATGAATATTTTTAATATATTATGGAGAATGTATTTTAATTTTTTAACTAATGCTTAGATCCCAGAATTAATTATTCCATCAATGCATCGATAGTTATGATGAGGAAAAATCATATGGGTTTTAGTTTACAACTCTCGTCGTAAAAGGATAGGGTCTTGGAAACATGGAATTGGAAAAAGTTTTTTATTTAAAACATTATTTATTAAATCAATATGAGAATAATTATTTTTGATATCCACGTTTTTATTTATAATTTTGGTTAAGGAATTAAATCATATTCAGTTGATTATGCCTTTATTTTGAGCATATTATCCCTCTATATCACTTTGGTCTAGTTTATTTTATGAATTATTCAAATGTATGGTACTCCATCATAATAATATAAGACATAACTTAGTTTTTTCATTACATAAGTATACTAAAGGATAAATATATATTATATTCATAGAAATTAAGATGGTATAATATGTTTTACTTATTATGTTGATGGTATATGTACTGAACCAACTCGGTTCCACTAGAGAGGACACTCGAATTGCCCCATTACATGATATAGGTGAAACATTAAAATAGAAACTAGACATGAATATAAGAAAAATAATACATAAAAACATATTATAATGTATAGAATATTTTTATACCACAAAATAAATACATTTAAAAAAATCTAGGATAATCCATAATATTATTTCATGTCCCCACATAACCAGAAGTCACCTATAAAGAAAATTGGATTGAAATCAACAACCATAAAGGAATCCCTAATGATAAACGATTCTCTTCCCTATACCTGAATATTAAAATACATGACCATAGAAACATATAGGGTGTGATCCAAAGCCCGGTATGATACCTCTAATGTTTCTAGAAAAGGATTATTATTTATAATGATATTATTATAGACCTTCAAAAAATTAAAATATATTTTTATAAAACCAAAACATTTTTAAATTAATTTATATTTTTCACCTTTGGTTTCCAAAAAAGACATTCATATTATAAAAATATTTATATGACACACGTAATTCATAAACAAATAAATAATATCCATTCATTAAGAGGTAAATAAGGAAAAACCATTAAACAGCCTATCATGTAATGTAATGTGATGAAACCTTAAATGAAAATCTAGGAATAGTATTTCTTGAAAAAATAATCATACGATAATAAAAAATTAATAAGAAATTTCAATAAAGGATCTATACGCTTGGACATTGTACACTATACATTAAAAATCCCAAATAGGCATGAATTGATTGTAACAAATATCAAGTCCTACCAGTTGACATGAAAAAAGGATACCTTTTAATAGTGAAACACACATTAAGGATACTCGTGTCACTTTCCTTGTGCACCCAAGGTTACTAGTGTGCAATTACACAAATATATTTCAAAAAATGATCAAAATTTTATAAATGGTTTCAAAGCATAGCCCATCTACTTCTGTGTTTGAAAATCCCTTTCTAAATCATTCAAATCCATTTTCATAAAAATTTTCCTTTTGAAAACATTTTAATTTTCAAGAAATGTTTAGAAATCATATATTAGCTCAAAAAAACTAATAATCCAAAGTAATGTATAAAAACAACATTTATTTCATTAAATTAACCAGTTGTATAGATATTGCTACATTAACACAATTGAAACCTATATTCTATTAAAAATGATGAATAGAAACAAATAGAATGACCTCTAAATTAATTCCACGATACTCAAAAAGATTGACAGGAAACACTATCTTATCACAAAAATTTCAATAAAAAATGTAGCTATAACTCATGGTAATGTAGTCGAATATTATTTCTTACCTAGAGAGATGGTAAAAACTTAACCTTTTGATTAATTGTCAAATAGACGATCTGAAAGGATGATAGGTCTATATTGTTCTCAAGGGAGTAAACACTTGCTAAGGGGAGAAGGATACAAAAAATATATGAACCCCAAAACACACAAAAGACACCCAAAAAACCCATATCATTCATATTTACATGTAATTTAATATATTAAAATTCCATGTAATTATTAGGACTTAAATAGACTAAATAATGCATCTATTTTTATTCCTATCACAATATTTTTCATTAAATGAAATGTTCTGATTACCAAGAGTCTAATATTATTAAAATTTATATCTAATTTATGGGTTCTTTCTAGAATCCATTACACAATATACTCCCATTGAAGAACATTTAATTTCTTATTCAATAGAAGAAATTGTTAGTTAATTATAAACATTCAAAAAATCACTTACTTAACAACTACAAGATTCATCCCAAATCCATTTTGGAAATAATAAACCAATGAATATGGAACAATAAAATATAGTTTAAACCATTCCTGATATAAAGTTAATGAATAATTATAGTCACTGCATCTTAAATTATTTCTTTCTCTAGAATTCCCTCAATATCTGGGATCTACAAAAAGATAAAGTCTCTTCTCTATCACCATTAAATCTTGATCCCACATCTTGTCAATATCTTATCTGAACTACCCCAATTCAATGTCTATGGGGATCATTTTATAAACAAATAAATTATAATAGCATTCCATAACATAAACTAGTTTCTCAAAAAATGTGGTATCGAGCTCATAATGAAAATCCTTCCATATAATCACATTGGAAGGATCTGGTATATACTTCATTAACTAGGAAACAAGAAACACTGTGTGGATAGTTATCAATCTAGATGAAAATGGAAACTAATAAGACAACCTACCTAGTTATCCAATGATCAAAAAGGTTCCCAAAAACCACAGTGAGAACATACCATTCCGTGCATAATAATTATTTCCCATGTGATGTTATACACTAAAAAATAATTTATCTCCAATGTCAAACTCTAGTGGCCGATGTCGATGATCTAAAAATATTCATCACAACTATTTTACATGATCTGTCTCCTCTATTTCAATTAAACCATATATACCATGTCTAAATAATCATTTAGCCAATCCAAGGACTACTCTAACAAATCCTCTCAAAAATAGGGAGATATACATTATCACCCCAATAGATATTATAATGGAACCATATTAATCAATGTTTGATAACTATTTTTTTATTAAAAATTCATCTAAAGGCAATTTATTATATGAAGATCCTATAAAATGAAGAGCACAAGCACATAAACTATACTCTAGATCCTTGATAGCTATATCTGCCTATCTATACTTCTGTAGATGATAATAAATTCTCAATTTTATCTTGGAACCAATCATTTCTTTTAATATTATCCAAAATCTCGAATAAGAATACATATCCATGTCATAAAAATTGATTAAGATCACCCCAATAAGTATAACTATATCTTGGACGTACAAGTCCCCATGACATTCCACTTTCCCCTTCTACATAATATGTATTATATGCTTTTATTTCTTAAGTTGTTTAATGATCACCCATATAGTCTCCTTCCCACTAAGTGTACATTAAATCCAATTTTGATATATTTTTATATCTTATCTAACATCGATAATAGACTGGGTAAGGGATGAAAAAACCTTACAAGGCTATGGTGTCACATCACAATTATAAGAGAATTACGGTGTTAAGATAGAAAATACAAAATATATAATCTCATTCCCTTGCACTGATACTAAATTATTTTGTCATGATACATCATAGTATCCCCAAGGTGAATAGAAAAAAATATTGGTTTACACTATCCAAATATTATTTCATTAAGGAAAACAGAACAACTTTCCTACTATGGAGGCATATGTCTCTTATGGTAGACTAAATCAACTCCCCTGAGGTCTCCTCTCCATAAATAATTTCACTAAAGCATTGAAACACAGTTTCCATCACCTTTATCTGTTGAAATCTCTCAACAATAGATGATTCAACTTTCATCGATTCCAAGAAACACATATCCACCAATATCTTATAGTTCATTTTGCATCCCACTAAACAATATCATTAAATGTTATTCCAAAAACTATTCTTTCAATGATTTTTATGGTAATTTTCTTCTTAATTCATCAGCAACCTCATTCCCTTTCTCATGGGTATAACAAAAATAAAAATAAAAATTATAAGGATACTCCACCTAATGTCTCGATCACAAATTGATATCCCTATGAATAAAAATAAAACTCATTCTCTTCTGAATAATATATACCATAAAATGATACCCAAAAAGAATGTTATTCCTTGTTTTGAGTCCACGAATTACCACTTATAACACAATAAAATTGGTAGGGTAGTTCATCATGTGACAATATAACTAGTGACTTCCATAAGCCACAAAATTATTCTCTTGCAAAAAGAATCATCCAAAACCTATACTATGTGAGAAATAGAAGACATCACTACCCAATCCCATCTCTATAATAAGAAATAATGATTCTAAGTTAAACCTTTTCTTTATCAACTCAATTGATATTTGACACTTGTGATTCTATTCAAAAGTTACACCCATACTCTTTAAATATATAATCTACGAAACAATCTTAGAGATGTGTTGAACATATAAATCATTTATATTAACCATCAAAACCAAAGAAAGTTTATATCTCAAAAACATTTCTAGGATGATACTTGGATATTAGTCATTGTAATTTTTCAGAATCTACTAAGATGCTTCTATGAGATATCATATTCTCCAAAAAAATCACCCCTCATATCCAAAACACACAATTTTAAATCATACCATACATATGATTTTATTTCATGGTAGGAAGAATTATATCCAAATGATCCATATGTTCTTTCTCTAACATGGAGTACAAAAATATCATCTACGAGAAAAACAACAAAAGAGTCCATGAACCGATGAAATATCATGTCAATCAATGAAATGAACACTGAAAGAGAATTAGTGAGACTGAATTCTGTAACCAACAAAATAAAAATTCATATATCAATTCCAAAAATATTTCATAGTTATATCCTCTTATTATAATATAAGCTGATGACACCCTAATTGCATGTCAATATTTTTAAACTAATGATCCCAAATAGGCTGATCATTTACATCATAAATCATTGGAAAATATTATTTTTTTCTTCACGTTCACATTATTCATCTTTATAAAATATAATTAAAATTCTGAGACACCCATATACCTTTTAATAAAATAGGATTAGAGTATCCCATACTAACACAATATGATAAATAAATCCATTAGCTTCTTGGTACTCAAACTATAACTTCAGTTCCATGAATTCAATAAATTTTATATGGTTAGATGATGTAGAAATGTTCATATTAATATAGAAAAATATGATTCGTAATAATGACATATCTTAGTGGTAAAAACCAACAAAAATTCAAGAATGGCCTCAGGGTACTAAAACAAAACTATGGGAATATGACCACCCATAAAAGGGTCAACTAAATCAAGAAACAGCCCAAAAATCTATTACGCAATTAACACAAAATAAGAGAAAATAGAAAATTACCATCCAAATATAGAGTCCCACTCTCATAAGAAAACATGAGTTTCCTCATCGGTAGATAAGTACTGATTTTATAGATATAATACTCTATCTATTTCTTAAAAATGATGTTACAATCCATATAGATAAATAAGTCTTGCATGATAATATCAAGAAGTAGAAAGACCACACCACCTTAAATACATAAATCAATACCCATCACATAGTATATATATAACCTTCTTTATAACTCTTTCTCAAAGGTAATTAAGGATTCAAGAGGAATGTAATTTTTTTTGAATAAAACCCTATCACTTCAAATAACTACGATGATATCAAATAATTAATGAACCTAGTATAAAAAAGGAGGAGCCAAATATTTCTAGATAAACAGAATACCTCTAAAAGTAGTTATCCACACATCAAATTCATTGTAACGCCCCAAACCTAGTTACCCAGAGTCGGAGCATTATTACATAACATTGGCATGATCACAAAAAATAAAGTCTCAAAAGACCGATTAGTTTAGTAGCCTTGGAAATACTAGATACAATCATATGTTTTACATTACATTATAAAATGAAGAAGTAGAACAACATAGAATCCATAGGAAACACTTATATCCCTTATACTATAACTACTGGTTAGTCATAATATACTTCTTCACATCCTAGAAAAAATAAAACATAGAAAGGGGTGATCTTATATGATCAGTAAGGATAACAGTATTGCGGAAACTTTCATAAATAAGCATAAACATTTAAGCCAATGTAAGACTAAAACAAAATCATTTTAAACACGAACTTAATTATAACATGGAAAAGATAAAATAAAATAATTCCATTTACATATTCAAATTTATATTCTACAAGTAGAATAATCACATTCAATATCAATAGCCACTTTCATAATGATAGAATGCATAATGCCAGAAATCATAACCACATAGTCAAGGCCTTGAGCAAAGACTAAAAATAAAATATTGTCAAGGCTTTTTTACAAGTCACTAGTTTGTCTAATGAGACCTATCGATGCATCGTTGAACTATAGAGGTCTCCACCCATCACATACAAAGTCTAATGCATTCCTCATATGAAAAGGTTTAAACATAACATAGACATTCATATTAAAACCAGCAGAACAAATTTCAATACTTTATCCATAAACAATGAATGGTGTAAAAATAGAACATCCACGGTAAAAAATATGACAAAAAATTAAATAAAATATATATGTTTTTTGTCATAATAAATAATTTTCAAACATGATTCAAATCCATCAATGGATGTTGACATAGATGAAATCAAAAAAATAGAGAAATATCTCTTTCTATTATGAAATATTTTAAAAGTCATATAATTATAAAAGAAATAATTTATTTTGAAATTATTTTTATTATCTTTTATGGGATTCTTTGAGGTTTTTATAATGGTGTAAAATAGTCACACCCACTGTATAAGTTAAAAACAACATTCTGTCCTTAATTTTGTAGAATAGATCACAAAGTACCCTGTTTGGAAAACAACAGAAAGATTCCTTTCAAAAACATATAAGGGAAAATAAGGGAATAAACCACTTTAACCCATTTTATATTAAATAGTAAAAATGTTTTGAAATACATTTTAAAGAAACATGGATATGGATGATAAAGAGGTCCTAGTAGAAACATACGTAAAAACAACTCAAATAGTAAAGAGATTGTAAAATTAACCCTTACCTTGTATTTTTCCATGGTCGAGGGTAAATTAACCTTTATTATAATAGTTAAATCAATGTTATTAGATTATACAAGATCTATATACCTAAATACGATATCATATATGATCTTCTAATATTGCTTTGTTAATGATATATTAGTAGTATCATCGTTTCAGATGTTAACTAATTCTTTTTCCTTAATATGATTTGTTACGTAAGTAATGTTTGTTATAGAAAAGATGTATCTTATTTATATTTATAATTTTATTATTTATTTAATCATTATTTTGAATCATTAAATGAAAATTAGTCTTGAATGGATACGATGGGGAATGAATCTCATCACGTTCTTGGAGACGGTAATCCATACGTACGCACGAGTGACAATATCATTATTTTGAGATTAAAATTGTATATAATTGGATGGTATATCATATATATACAGAATCATTATCATGATATATTTATTATTTAAATCATTTAGACTCATTATTATACCCATCCAAATGATGGAGTGTTTGAATGATAAACTACACCGCGACGTGGAGACTGTAAGTCGTACGTACGCACATATGATGAATTTTTCATTCATATGATGGATAGAATAATTATTGAACAAAATTTTACATACTGATATAAACCATGTGTCTAGGAATTTTGAAATTCAACTCACAAATTCTGTAAAATTATGTTTTATACAAATTTGCAAAAACTCCTAAAAGGTGGGTAAAAGAAGGTAAAAAGATCAATAAAATTTTTCATATATAAACTTATTATAAAATAAATTCAATGAATTACGTTGAAAATATATAGATATTATGTATCTATATTGACCTAAATCAAATTTAAATAACATAATTAAATATTTTATTAAATTTTCGGTTTTAAACAATAATGCAGTGTTTTTCACTATTCATCAAAATTGAAAGTTTTCAGAAAAATACCAAAAATTAACCCTAAGCTAATTTCGATATTCCAAATCCAAAAACTAGGTCCATTTTGAAAGGTAAAATTTTTAAAATTTCAAAAAATTTGTAATATTATTCCTAAAATCTAATTTGATTGGTTGTGGGGTGTTTGAACTAGAAGTTGTGTAGAACACAAGCTATTGTATTATTCAAAGGAAAATGTACCGTGGAAGCTCGGGGTGTTACATTCCTCTAGTGCATACTCTCCTAGATAAAGTCATCTAACCATAGACTTAAGTCCATCTATTTTAGCCTATGGATTATAACCACTTCCAGTAGAAGCATCTGAATGAACTTGGGAACCTTTGTTGAATGTGTACCCAACCATACTTCCCTGAGATATCTTTTCACAACAACACAATAGATGGATAATTCATCCAAAATGATGGCTTTTCAAAGAATCCTCCACATATATAGGATGGGTAGGACTTATCCATAAACATTAGGATTATAAAAATATAATCTAATCTATTGGATCCCCTAAAACAAGTCATGAAAAAAATCATCGTCGTTGTATTTACTTTTCATTCTTATAGATAGTGCATATCTAAAAATTGAACCAACTAACGCTCCACCATAAAATATCTTCCTAACTATGGTTTCCTTATATAATTATTCCTTTTCAACTAAATTTTAAATTGACTAATGTCAATGAGTATTAACATTGACCAAATATCATGTCCCATTCTAACCTCAAACATATTAGAATTTTGTTACTCATTTGTGACAAGAACTACTTCCATATGAACAAAATCATTATAATGGGTAAAATACTATATAATGGTATCCACCACCTTATTTATTTTCTAGATCACTCAAGACTTCACCACACACAATGTCTTAAGATATAAATGTCGGTTAAATAGTTTCATGACATAAGCATAGGTAAGAGCATCCTAAAACATATCATACACAATAGTATCCCACCAACTCCTTCCCAACAAATATATCTTATATGTGATAAAACATACCAGAGAGTATTAATTATACATCAAGAAGTTGAATATCCATTATATATGGTCAAGAAAATTCTCACATCACTTATGTCTATTTTCAACGCAATATACGAGTGTATAGTGCATATTAAATTTCATTCCATGATGCACTACGAGTCTTGGGATCCCGACACCCAATTGGGATAGAGTTTTAAATGTGAAAATAATAACATCAAAAAATTTAGGGTCCACTGGATAATTTAACTTCATAATTTTTTTAAACATCATATCTTTTATTTGTAATATTTCATTCTTATATGCATTCACTAAAAATATATAACAACCAGTTAGACAACATCAATTTCAAAAAATCATAGTATTATCATCAGGTATTGATAAAAATTCATTATAATGTAAAAAATTTAAACATAAAATGAAACACCTTACATTAAAAAGTTCATGATAGTTTAAATAAACCACCCATACATTTCATAAAAATGAACAGAAACACCAAGTCTCAAACCAAGTAAAATTCCCTGACCACCCATTGTAAATTGGTTTCAGATACTAGTCCCCTTTTGAACTCCTACTAGTTGAATTATGACACTACTAACTCCTTTCGACCTAATATATGATAACAAAATATTACAGTTCTAACAAAATGTAGGCTATGCAATCCCTTTGATACAAAATTGTAATAAATCGACTCTAGTAAACATGAAATGCCACTTAAACTAAACCATCACCTGATATAGGTAATATATGAAACCAAAAATTAGTCATGAATATAAGAAAAAGAAGACATAAAATCATAGTACAAAGAGAAAAAATATACTCTATAAAATAAAAAAAACTTTATCTAAAATTGGTCAATGCATAATATATTTCCTGTCCCCACATGACTAATTTTCACCTCTAAACTAACAAAAAATGAAAACAATAACGATAATGGAAGACAACATGATATAATTTTATCTTCCCATTACCCAAATACTACAATACAAAATATAAAACATCTTAATGGAATAATAAGTGTGTGTGAAAAACTTTATTAGGATACTATTATAGTTTCTATATATGTTATACAAGCATGAATGAAATAGTTCAATATTTTAAATCAAAAAAATTTTATGAAAAATTTTAAAAAATAAAAACCATTTTTAATCCAATTTAACTTTTCTTAATTATTTTTCACAAGATTATTTCATATTATTGAACTATAAATATGACAAGTATATGTTGTAAAATATGAAAAATCATATCCATGAATCTAGAGGTACACTATTAATCACATATCCGTGAAAAAACCTATCATGTGAAGATTTTTGAAACAGACTCATTTAAAAACCTATGAGAAATAGCCTATAATAAAAAATATATATATGATAAATTTATATAAATGATAAATAACCTCAGATATGGTATCTATTCATTAATGATCTTTGTAATGGACATAAAAAATCACAAAAATGCATTCACTAGATTAATATAATATTGATTCATTCAAGTCGATATTGAAAAAGGTTAACACCAAGTGGTTAAACACACATTAAGGTTACCCATGTATCTTTTCCAATTCTCCTAAGGTTCCTAATGTTCAATATTCAAATTCATTTTATAAAACATGATCTCAATTTTATAAACCACTTTCAAATCCAAGACAATTTGATTTGGTGGTTTAAAATTTATTTCCAAATCAATGAAATCAATTATAAAATAAAAACCCCTTAATTAATGATTATTATTTTCCAAGATATCATTTGATAACATTTATCACATAAAATTAATGAATACCCCAAGATAATTTAACAATAATGAAATGGAATTCATCATATTAACTCATTTTATTGAAACACATTTCTCCACAATGTAGAAACAAAACATTTTTCAAAAAAAGTTATAAAAAAATAAATAACCTAATTCTAAAGAAAATGAATGTCAGGAAACCAAAAAGGATCCCTAGAAAAAAATATATGTCCACAAATATCTCAATCAATAATCAAACCGAAACTCATGGAAATAAAAGAGACAAGTATTTATTACCTTGAGAGACAAAACACACCAACCCTAATGACAAATCGTTGAATAGATTATCCTGAAGAAAATGATGCCACAAAAATCACCTAGGGATGGAGATCTGGAAGCGAGATGAAGGATGTTAAAAAAATATAATTCCTCAAATACTATTACAATTTCCAAGAAAACATTATCCATAACATTTAAATGGAATTTAATACATTTACACATCTTGTAATCCCGGATAATTTGATATGATGAAAAACCTATATTCTTTATTCAAAATTTGATATTATTTATGACATGATGTGTTCCCTTGAAAATGTGTATAATATTCTTCTATTGTGTATCAAATTTATTGGTTCTTTCTAAAATCCATTACATGGAATGTTCTCCAATTACAGGATGTGTAATTTCTTAGTGAACAGAAGAATATATTGGTTTAGTCAATAAATTAAAACTAAACCATAATTCCATTAATAAAGGTAACATCTAATTTCATTTTCTGTATTTCCCATCCTATGAAAAAGGAACAAATGAAAATAATAATAAAAAGGAGGTAATTCATCATTAAATTGTAACATATGTTTTAAAATGTAATATATATATCTATATATTCATCTATGAATATGAAACAAAATATATCCTAATTATATCTTTTTTACAAAATATTGTAAATTTTATATAGGATGTTGGATTAAATTATTTATGATATTACAATTTGTTTCATAGAATGTTTATTAAGAACATTTTTGTATCATTTTATCAGAAACATTTTTGACAGGACATGTTCAATAAATAACCATTACGATATTTAGGATTCACACCAGGAAAAAAAGGTATTTTATATTACCAGTCAATATCATGAGATAATTAGGGGTATATGATTATAGAAATATGATGAGTTATATGAGAAATCAGAACCAAATAAATACATGTATTCAACACATGGATATCCCCCCTAAGAAACATGATGATAATGGATTTTATTCCAGTATGTTCCTAACCATTTTAGGGAACTTGACATAGGCTATGACAAATAATGTCTCTCATATAGAGTGACCCACTGATCCACAACATGGTATTGCAAGGTTGGACTACATCACTTCACACTATTATCCATAATTCTAAAGATTTACTCTTCAATTTTATGATGGACATTTGATCCAGTCTATAGAGAAGATCATTGTCTCTTACATTATAATACAATGGAAATTGTTATTGAGGTGGTCTATAATCTGAAAAGAGATATGGACCAATAGTGGATTCTAACACCAACTAAAAAATAGTAAAATAATATAAATAGTAATGTATGAGAATCCTTAATGGATTATTATATTAAAAAATACATTCCTCATGGTCATAGTGTTTAATTGGAATGTCAATTCAACAATATTTTTTTCTAGTTTGAGAAAAATATTTCTGAAACCAGTATAACATTAAATGGTAATATATAAATGGTAAAAACTATGTATGTATACTAGATAGAAATATTGATCATTTCTATTTTAGGTTAATGTTAATACTTTTAAGGTATCTATACTCTCAAAACATTTAAACATTAGATTATATAGTTTCGACTGATATTAACATAAAAAAAGAGTTCTTTATTATGTAACTATTCAACTGAAATTATAATATAACGATTCAATTTTAGCATCATTAGATCAAAATTGTGTAAAATGAGATGAATTTAATGATGTGACTTCTTAACTATGAAGAAATTAATAAGAAATACCCTCTATCATGTTTGGGGGAACTTTAGTTTTTTATATGTATGATGAAAAATCTGTCAAACTCATGAATCCATGGTAAATGTAAAAGTTGTTGGTGTTAACTGATTTATCTGTAGAGTGTAAAGAAATTATGGAAACCATTTTTCTAAATGTCCTTGTAATTTGTCCTATAAATTTTCAAGGGAGAAATGTTTCCTCATTTTGTTATTATAGATGAAGTATATTATCCTAATGATGTTTTCTCATGTACATTGTTTATAGAATAAAATTTATAAAATATTTAATATGATTCTCGATCTGAATAAATCATTTTACCATCTATGTTTTTTAAAATCATTCGATTCTTCACAAGAAACATTGTGAGGGATTTATTACATAATACAAAAAATATGAATATTGTATTAGTAAATATATTCCTTAAATTTTTAATTAGGTCTCATTAGATTATATTTTTTCAAACATGGTTATTATTATTATGTTTGACATTGACAATATATTTTTGAATGATTCTATTTTGATTAATAAAGAGAAAATTAATATATTAGAGAAAAAAAGTTCATTTAAAGATAGATAAGAGGAACCACAAGCCATTATTGGGGAAACTACAACATCTAAATCCTATATGCATCCTCCAATAGTAGCTCTCCATAATGAAAATCATTGAATATTGTAATATCAATAATGATCTATAGATAAGTATGATATAAAAATAATGGTCTATGTAAATATGATACAAAAATTCATGAATTTTTTTATATAAGAACTACAAGTTCCTCCCCCAGAGAGTGGATTTGAGTTCTCTATTGGACTCATTCCTCGCGCATGGTAAAATTTTAATACACCTTATATATGTGTAGTAATAGAGTGGTTTTTGTTCAATAAATATATTTAGTAGTAAATTTATTAGATAATTATAGCCCTTACTATTTCACCATGGGGATATCATATCATATTTTTTAAAATTATAGACTATTCTGTGAGGCAGTGCATCAATTATTGGGAGATAATTACTGTTATTTTTAAAAGGATATAAAATTTTTCATTTAATTGGTGTCATTTTTATATAAAATTTTTGTATACAAATAATTTTTGATGATCAATCTCTACTCTATTTATCCAAACCCATGGTATATAAATTATAAAATACTTTATATTGCATTTTAAAAAAGGTCTATACTGTATGTGTTTTCTATAATTCACATCTCGAAGACTTAGAAAAAAAATGTCTATATGGATATAATTAATTGAGTTTTCATATCAATTATGCGGTGTTTAGTAATGGTATATTGATATAATTTATGAACTAGGAATATCTTTAGAGTTATTTAAAAAAATTATGTAGTCCCTCATAAAGATTGATATATATGTGAAATATGGTAAGCAATATTTTTAGTTTAATGAGGTTTAATTTTTTGGTAATACTTACTCCAACAATATAATATCTATTAACTATTAAATCACAAAGATATCTATGTAATGGTCTAATCTTGAAAACCTTACTAAAATGTGATGTTTCCTTTGATTAAAAAATTACATTTAATTGTATGTTCATGATTTTTACAGATTTTACAAACAATTTTCCATGTTTACATATAAAGGGATTGAATTAACAATGTTAGGGGAATGTGATTAATATTTTTAAGATCATATTAGGATACCAATAAATACATAATTTTAAAAATTACAATAATGTATGGAAGGATTTGTGATATACAATGATGCATCCTAGAAAAGATGTTGTTATGTACTTATGGAACATGATAGACTGATAACATATGTGTTTTGGAAAATGAAATTCTATGAAAATTACTATCCAACTCATTACATAAAGTTGGAATCAACAATATTTTAATTAAAAATAATCTGACACTTACTCTATGGTGAAATATTTTATATATATATGTGGGGAAAATGAGTTTAATGTTTATCTTTTAACTAAATAAGCTCATAATGATAAAAATAAGATGATTTGAACTATATAAAGAATATGATTAATTGTTACACTACAAAATTGTGAAGGAAAAAAATGCATCTAATGTACTGAGTTCGATGGGCCTTGGTGTTCTGATTATGATGAGTACAAACATGGTTCATATATATCAGGATCCTATAATGATGGATATAATGTGTTTATGGATGTAGATTGATCATTATTTTTCCAAGACATTACTAAACCATCCTTATAAAATAATATGGATAAATCATATTAGGATGTAGTGAACTTATAGAGGAATATTAAAGTATTAAGTGACTGAAGACATACATAATTAAACTTTTGTGAATGAGATTTAATGTTTTGTAATAGGTTAATTTTTCTAAATATACCAGAGTTGAAGAGGGAACTACAAGATGAATATAATTTTGGAAATATTATATATATAGTTGAATCAAAATGATTTATAGATATTTTAGGGAACTTGTTAGGTTTTTATGTTAGAATTTTTGGAATTCTGGTTGTGATTCTAGAAGATTATAATTAAAGTAAGTAAAAACTAAATGACAAAATTTTATGGATTCATGGAAACTATGTATATACCTATATAGAATTGGGAAAAATTAAATATATAAATTAAAACTAGACACCCAAAAACTACAAGGAATAGTAAAACAATATGGTTCATTATTAATAAATATAATAATTCACATAATTTTCTACAAAAAATTGAATATCTACCCCTTTAGTGTAGTGACCCTAAATCCAGTCACCTAGAGCCAGTGTCTTGGTTTATTAAATTTGTGTAACATAAACTATTTTCAAAACAAAGGACCAAATACATTATTATTCTTGGTAAACTAGGAACATATATGATTCCCATATGAATTTTGAAAATAAATATTATAACAATTTTTTGAGAATAATGTTATTCCCTATAGTATATCCTTTCATATCAATAATTTTAAGCATCCTATATTCATAGGAATGTAATCTAAATAATGGTTATCTAAAATGATTAGTAATGGTATAGAAAAACAGAAGCTGTCTAGAAATAATTAGAAAAATAAATAAGGGAAGGTACATAACAGTACACACTTGCAATTTAAATTATATGATTATAACGAATGGATAAAGAATAATCAATATCAAAAGTTAAATAATTTAACAAATATTTTACATAATCAGTAAAATGAGAATCTAATGAATCCATATATAATATCATGGTGAATATATCATGGATAATTAATTTATTCATAATTAATATAGATATTTAAAAAACTCAAAACACATTCAATTTACTCAAAACCCTGAGAATAAAATTTATCCTAAAATAATATTATTATGAAAATTTCTTGTATAATAATTAATTAATTCTTAATGAATGAAATTATTAATTATTAGGGATCATATTCTCAAGAAAATTATATATAAATCTGCCAAAAATTTCATAAGATGAATCAAAACTATTGGTAAACAATTTTTAATTCTATATTGTCGATTTTCCTCTTACTTATACTAATGAATCAAGAGGTTATATTATTCTAAGGCCAACAAATAACTTATTATCAAATTTTTTCATTATATATTAAATAATATACATAATTCATTAATACTGTTCCTTTTTTATCAAATATTATTATTGAGTAAAAATATAGATTTATCAATATTTCATCATTAAATCAAAAAAAACATTAAATGTAATCACTATATGTATAAATGAGATATTTTTTAAGTATTAATCATATCCCTTATAAATAATACATATATATAAGTTTAATTTAATGTCCACTGATCACAATAAAGTTAATAACTTAAGGGGAAGATAATGACTAAAAAAATGAATCATTAAAGGGAATGGAAATACTAACTTAGGTCAAAATAACCAAAAACCTTATAGAGTAAAAATAAGTAATGTGTCAAAAAATCACCATTTGATTATTTGTAAAATGAATCATTATATTCATTTTAGAATCAAAATAACATCAAAATGTAGTCAAATAAATTTATTAGTAAAATATCAATTTTATTTTGGAAATGAAATTTTAAATCTAAAATCTCAAAAGATATTTTGAAAATAATTTTTTAAATAAACTTCAAAATATTTAAAATAATTTTTTAAATATATAGTGGTCATGATAGAGGAAATTTTATATATTTCATAAACATTAGAAAAGGACACTTTTCACATGTTTTATTAAATACAAACAATAAATTTTCTTAAACGATATTAATATTCTATTGATATTTTTTATAAAAAGTAAAAATGGATAATAATGTCTTTAATAAATAAATTTAAAATTTTAGAAACACTATTTTGGAATCATATTTTTTTAAAACTGTATTTTAAGTAAAAAGTAAATCCCACCGAAGAGATAAATTTAGATTTTCTTAAAAACATTGTGTCAATAATTTTAAGTTCAATGATTTTAAAAATGGTCAAATAACATGAAAAAGTCTCTGAAATACCATAGATGACAAAAATAAATTGTATTTATTAAATAAATATCAAATTATTCCCTCGAAATTGATGTAAACATACACAATTTTGAATTAAATATTTACCACTTCGGTAACACCTGAATCGTAATCCCCTTAAATAGGAATAAATAAAATGAAACATTAAATAAAACTAATTATCAATTAATAATAATATTACTTTTAAAATGGGTAGAATATACACAATAAAAATCAAATTATGTGTATAGCACTAAAATATGCCTCAATGAAGACCAATTGAGATGTAGACCCTTACAATGATCATTACATTGCAATGAGAAATGATAAAGGAATAGATTATGTGATTAAAATTTCAACACCTATATAAAAATATGAAAATAAATCTATAATAAAAATATATTATACAATAATTATTTTATATCAGATGAAAAATAATAATTAATATAAACCAATAAAAAGAAACTAATTTATGAAATTCCTTACAACTTGGTAACTTTTTAGTGAAATTAAATTTGATTATATATTTCAAATAGAAACATAAAAACCATGAATTAATAATAAATAATTATATGAAATTATAATGGGGATTTAAATACACTATATAAAAGATACTAGGTGAATAACATTTCAATATGTCGCAATAAATGGAAATTGAGACAAAATCATTTACCTCATGCATTCATTTGGGCGAATGTGATTTAACATCCTGTATAGTTTTTTAACATTTTATTATCTAATAAAACACTATATTAATATCAATAATATTATATATCATCCTTTTATAACATATAATCATTCATTTATAAAAAATTATTCATTATTTTCATTGTTTCAAGTCTTAATTGCATAGTTTAATATTTTGGGATTTGTTAGGAAAAGTCATTTTATTGTGCCTATTATACATTTAAATAATATCTATAATAATATTAATGAAATAATTACCAATTTTATAGAAATTTTTTAATTTAAATAACAATCATGGAAGTTGTTTTTGATATTTTAAGTACCTTCTGACCCTGTAGATGTTAAGTCATATATACCCATTCATATCATTTCTAATTATAAATGATCATTATGGAATAGAGGCATGGAATATTTTATCATTACATAATGAAAATAATATCATATAAACTATATTATTTATTCATATATACTTATATATATCACCCATGTTGAGTGGTGATGAAAATGGAATCACATCATTTTGTAATGGTGGCATCCCATATGCAGAAAAATATTGTTATAATCATTTTAGTGAGTGAAAATAAAAAAAAATGATTTATTATTTTTTAATAATGATACTTATGTAATTAATATCATAATAATTTCATTTAAATTACATCTTTTCATTACCTATTTATTTATTAATACCCATATTAAACATCAGTGAAAAAAGAACAACATCGCATTGCAGGCTTGTAGTCCTTCATATAGACGAGCGACATTATTGTGTCCCTATGGAATTGAAATTGATATATATATATGTTATAATTATATATAGGTATTATTATGTTAGAAATATATATATAACATATATTCACTTTATAATTGTCATCCTACTAAATCCAGGGTGGTGTTAATAGGAAATAGGTCGCATCAGTTCATGAGATGGTATTCCTCCATATAGATGAGAGTTATTATAATTAAGGTTTGAGTGATGTTGATATGGGTATATGTCATTAAAATAACATAATAACATCACATTATATGTATATACAATTATTAACATATAAAAATAATTTAATAATATTTTAAAGTGGTGGAACAAGAAATAAAATATGTACGCAAAGTTGGAAATTTTACCTCTTTATAGACCACAACATTATTGTTATACCTAATGTATTCCTCACATTTGTTTTCCGAAAAATATATTATAGCATAAATTAAATGTAGTTTTAAAGTTATTTATGTATTTATTGTCCAATAAATGAATTTATTTTGTGAATAATATAGGAGAGAGGGTGGCCTTTTATAAGTGAGGTGAGTGGAACAATTTATAGTATCTAAAAGATTAAATTGTATCCTCATGTTTGACTTTTCAAAAGGGTTGAAAATAGAATATAATCAATACATATATATTATATGATTGACATTAGACCATAAAATATATATTAAACCTATCATATTTTCACTTTAATCCTCATCATTATATTTTAACCCCATGTTAGAACCATTTGACATTAACTATGAAAATTATTTTATAATATTTTAATATTACATTTTGTAAAAAAATATTTTGTCCTTATTATATAATAAAATTATTTAGATAAAATATATAGAATCATTTTTTTGAAATTAAATTTATAATAATTGAATAATTCAAATTATAATTATACTCGCTAATGTGATGATAACGATTGTTTTCAAAGATAAAATTATCATTAGTATGGAAGATTTTAATATCAAACATAAATATTAAATGGATTCAAATTAACTAAAATAGTCACAATTTTATATAATAAAAAATATTACTAAAATAATAATAAATAATTTATACATGTTAACTATTTAATAAAATGTAATTTATCTATAGAAATTAGTATATTTCAATAGTGATAAAAAATTAAACCATTTATAAAAATCCCAAAAAAATTCCCATATTTAATTTAGAAATGATGATTTATAAAATTTATTTAATTATAAAAAATAAAATTTCATGAAGTGGAATATATTAATTTTAAATTATTTCTGCAAATCACATCTAAACCATATTTCTGAAATAAGTCATATTTTCCTCAAATATTTATTTCCATTTTAAATAATTTTTATTTTATTTTTAATAAATATATATCCAATGTATTTATTTAAAATTTTGAACCATATATTTTTAATAATTTATCCATTACTAGTCATACCAACAAATTTAATGGTTATGTTATAATGGTATAATATATTACAATTCACTTAGACTTGGGGTTTTGTGTATTGTAAGCTGTGAGTGGGATTAAATTTTATGAAATATATTTCAAGGGTCGTTTAAACACAGTATTGTGTGTTCTATACACTATATAATAAAATTTATTTAGTTTTAAATTTTGTGTTGTCATATTAGACTCACTATAAATAATTTTTTCCCCTAATAATTTAATCTAACACTCATGATTTGGTGACTGATATTTAAAAATTCCATCATATAAAAACCACACAATAAAAACTATTAATAAAAAAATCCACTTTAAATGAGATAATGGAAAGGAAAAATGTTATATGCAATAACACATAACTATATTTCATGGTTGGAAAAATTGGTTAAAATTAACAACTTGTATATGGAATAAAATCAAAAATAATTATAGTGATTGATTGAGGTAAATGATCATAAAACGGTGATTGATCAAAGGAAATTTAAGAACCTGAAAACAATAATTCAATAATGGTTTGAAATAAAATTAGATTAATAAGATATGAAAATAATTGGATATATATTTTTATTCAATATCATTTACCTAAGTTGGGGAATAAATTTAAAGTATAATAATATAAAAAATATATATTATGATGATAGTATTCTATTTCTTAAGCTTCATTTAATTCTTTGGTTGTGATTTGATCAATTTTCAATTCATAATTAATCCAATAAATGAATATCTGAGAATAGTTTTTTTATGTTGGATGCATATAAATTCAACTTTAATTGATTATTAGATCCATAAAAGGTTAAAATACTAATCTTTCTCTCTTTAATAACTTTTTTAAAAATATGTTTAACAGAATATACCATATAAAACATATTAATTTATAATCCAAAACAACAACACCACTTGGTCATCATTAATATTTATTCATCATATAATTTAGGTTAAAAATCATATATTATCTAGAGAATCATGTAAAATAGTGGTAAGAATTTAAATAATACCATCATTAGATTGGGGAATTCAAGACCCACTAAATTTCCGAAAGTGAAAGGTTGTCACCTGGAATACATGTTCTCCTTTTCCAAAAAATATATTTATACATTTTTTATAACATTACAAAATTTTTAAAACCCATATTTACTAAAATTTAAACAATATGATAATCTTTATTGGTTACAAATATGATTAATTTGATGTTCAGAGATTATAATGGATTTTTCCTAAAAATAATATTTTTATACACTAAACCATTATGTTCTGTTAGAATAAATGTATTCATAGAATATATATATTCATGTTATATTACTACCATTGAAATTTAAAAAGTTTTACTGTGTAAATTTAGTATCTGTTCAACATTAAACTAATAAAAAATATCATATCCATTAATATTAAAGGTAATGGGTACATATATGCCTTAAAATTTTAAAATCTATCTTTGATTTAACTTTACTCTTATAATCGAAATATAATTTGTTAAAATAATTATGTAATATAATTATATAATTCAAATAAATAGTTCAACATATTGCCTTCATTTTTCTTGAATTTGACTGTTACAAGAAATAATTGACTCAGATGATTCCCAGAATCCTCACATTTTATAGAGTGAAATAAAAATGAACCCCTATAATGATATTTATATCTATAAATCACAGTCATAATTTTCATTCACAATTATTCCCATTATTCCATTAGCTTAAAAACATAAATAATTTATCCATTCCATTCACAACAATTTCTAGATGCCTTGTTCTATACTTTACATATGATTGAATCAAAATAAATTTTCTCTATATTATCCACTAGAAGACAATTAAAAAAACTCAATCCTTCCATTCTTTAATCATTTCAATAATTTGTTAAGGAAAAGGTTTTTAATCATATTTCATGACATATTTTTTGTAATAATCACAATATATTTCCTTCCTATCATCATCACTTTTGTTTTATCATAATATAAAAGTTTTACTTCTTGTTCAATAATAGTAAAATTCCATTGGGATCCACAAATTGAATAAACCAAAAATCATAGTGTGCGCAATAATAATCTTACATTGAAAACCATATAATCATTTAGAGGATTTATAAATCTCAAAATATTCTGTAAAATCAATGAATCCTTAGGTTTATTCTTCGTTATTAATTTTTATAACAAATTCTTATCCTTCACTATATTTTTTAATGAAATTATTTATTATCATAATAATATCACAAGGAGTGTCACACTAGGTCTGTAGTGAAGCCCATTGTCATGTACCAGATGTGCATTGGGTCAAGACAAACACACGATATATAGTGTTGTTACTCCGACTTACAAATATTCCAGATCCACATGCACATGTAGTATCCATACTAGGATTTATATCATTATAAAACAAAAAAATATATTCAATAAAAAACCGTTGGTTGTACTACTATAATAAACCACATCGTTTATAATGTTTTTATGATCTATAATATACGTTTTCCTAAAACAACTCCAAGGTTTCTAAATAACATTCTCTAATACAAAATAATGAAACATTAACCCTATTAACATGGAGCTATTATTTTTATTTATTTAATTGGAATAAAATAAACAAAATCAAATATAGAAGGATTTAATTATTTAGTAGTCATGGTAAACATGATTCATACATGATTCTTATATTATATTTAAAAAAATTAATACATACATTTTTTCGAGAATATCATCACTACAACAATACTATCCATTAATATCAAACATAGTACCCTACAAAGATTTATTGTAAAGTAAAAAATAATAATTGTGAGCTGATATACATAGTAAGGGATTGTTATAGTAGAATTTTTCAGGATTCAATGTGAATAATTGAAATTTCACGGTTAATAAAAAACACACATTCAATTTTAAAAATATTAATATCATGTATATATAAGGAATAATCAATATGGAATGGATGATAATTGAAAAATCATATCAATTTTATCATTAAACTAAAAATTAAATGAATCAAGAGATAATTTCTTTAATAAAACATTGCAAATAATATGATAAGGTATAATAAATGAAGAACAGAAACTAATTGAAAAAAAATCAATTTATTAAATTTAATGAGAATTAAATTCATCTAGAGATAATTTCATTTTAAAATTCCAATGTATTATAAAAATATAAACAACAATAAAAGAAAAACTTATTTATTGGATGTCATGTTCTGAGAAATGGGATACCCCTATCATCACGAAAATTCACAAGAAGGTTTAATACAATTGGTAAAAACCTCTTTAATGATGGAATACTAATTTAACTCATAAAAATACAGATGTATCTAGGGGAATTAAAATTTATGAACATTACCATAACATTATGTTCAAATCATTATTTATCCATCAAAAAATATATTTAATTTAATAATCATCAAATATTAAAATTAAATAATAAATATAAAATTATAAATATTTACTCTGTAAATAAAATAAAAAACGTAAAAAACCATATATATAAATGTGACATGATTTAACAATTAGCAATATCCATGAAAAAGTATTTTGATGTATAAGATATATTTAATGTCTAATTATATTGGAAAATTGAATAATTCAAGGGAATGTGAAAGACAACAAAAATGAATCAGGGAAGTGAATGCCAATAAAATACTTGTTAAAAATAATCATAAATGATATAGAGGAATTATAATTATGGAATTATTAAAACTATCCCTAGTAAATTATTTTTAAAATATATTGTTATAATATAAGGCCCCAGCCATAAACCTTGCTTAATCTTGAGTTATTACAAGATTACACATTGAGGATCTTTTCGGGTTTATAGTTTTAGAGAAATAGATCATAAAACTTGCATTACATTCCACATATAAACAAAGTGGTTACATAAAGATAGTATTCTACATTCCCATCAATGGAAACACATTTAAAATAAAACATGGATTATTTCTTGACACATCCTTGACTCTATCATCTTATCATGTACCTTTCCCTTGACCTGTGAAAAACATTTCAAGAAAACTTGGGATGAGCATAAAAAGATCAGTATGGGTTATAAAAAAACATGGAATGGAAACATGAGTTCATATATACATAAGAATGAAATCATACTTTACCCATAAAACATAGGCACTTTAACATACCTCATAAAATCATGAATAAATCATAGAAATCATAAGACATAAAGGTAACTTGAGGCATTCATAACATTCTTTACGTAGGGAGTAACCCTCTTGGTTACGTTTGGAATACCCATCACAGTATATTCCCTAAAAATCTCTTTGGAGAAACCTTAACGTTTCACTCCTTCGCGTTACCCAACGCATTGGAGAGCTGTAACGGGCTCACCCGCCCTTAGTTTATCACGGAACCACCCGTCTTCATTATAATGCCCAAGAACCATAACATAATCATATCTCATAAAACATGCATAAAGGAAACATAAAATTTCCACATTTCAATCACGAGATATCAATACAACACATTGATATAAAAACATTATGAAAACCATTTTCAATACTAAAATAAAAGAAAAGTAAAACATGGTATTTATTTTTCTTTTAAAAAAAAGGTATGGCTTGTAGAGGAAGCCGAAACTCAAATAACGGTCACGACGGCGGAGAAGTCGTTGTCGCCGCATACGTACGACAAAAACATTCCGTTTTGTCATTTAGTAAACGCTTCGTATAAAAAAGATTCCTTTTGAATAAATGTAAAAGTCAAAGGGGTTTATACACCGTATAAAATAATGTTGTGTATAAAATAAAATGTGCCTCAACGAAAGGAGATTGAGACGAAGTCCCATATCTCGTATCCGACTTGACCTGACCGTTCTTTAATCTCCTGAATAATAAACTTGAGTTAATCTCTACTTTCTTATGAATCTTTTTCAAGTTCATTATTCCTTTTATACCATGTTATGAACATCATGTAATAATTTAAGTTAATAATGTTCATTTTGTCGGTATTTGGTTCTTAAGTCAAAAATAGACTTCTTACACTTACATGTTGTTAATTTGGTCATAGGTTAGTTATATCCAGAATGGTATTCATGATTTAGATATCATATATGTCATATATATCCAGTACATACATTCATTTATAATATTACATAATCATTTAGAGGTTAGAAATGAAATGCACCGTTCATGGAGACGGTAATCCGTACGTACGCATGAACGCTACTTCCATTTCTATTTCATATTTTCTGGAATGTAATCACAATGATATAAGAGTATATTATAATTCCAGTATAATAACATATATAATATCATTAACTTTATCCTTTACACATCCCACATATGGTATTAACGAATCAAATCACTTTCAGGGGGCGGTAGTGCGCACTTCCTAAAATGAAGATATCGTGTTTACCCATAATGGAAACCATAAAGGTATGCCAAAAAGGAAAAAAACATAATCTTAAGGAAAACATAATCATATTTTATATCATATATAAAAATAGTGACATCATAATGGCCACCTTTGAAGGTGTTAAATGAGTGTTGAACAATCATCGTTTCGGGAGGCAGAATTTCTCCGTCCACGGAAACCGTATGTTATTTAACCATTTGATGTAGTTGTGTGAGAGTGTAGCTCAAATAAATCTTATAACAACATCCTAGTATATTGAAGATACTGGTGTTGTTACAAAGTAAGTAAATAAAAAGAGTTTAGGGGGCTGGAGAAGCAAAATAAAACAAATGAACATGAGAGAATGAATTACCTTTAAAAGTGTAACTCCTTTTGAGTTGAGCCTAAAGGCTTCCTTTGAAAGGATTCTGCCCAAAGTGAATCCTATAGGATGATAGAGGGATGTGGAGAGAGTAAATGGGCAGGGGTTGGCCGAGCCAAAGGCTTGATGAGTGTGTGAAATGAGGTAGAGGTGGGGGCCTTTTATAAGAGGAGAGGAGTGGCACTTTTGGAAAGTAAAGAAATATTACTTTATTTGAAAATGTTTTTCGGTTTTAAAAGTTCCCACATTGATATAATTCGTGGATAAGGTGATAAGGGTTCGAAATCCACTCATCCAATTAGTTTTTGACATGTGTAGTTCATAGATTTTATATTATCTTTACATTTTATTTAAATCATCAAATAATGATGTCATCGCTACATCATTATTATGTCATAAATAATTTAATTTATTTAATGTCTAAAAATCATAAAACAAATACTATGATGTAGGATATCGTTTTAGCTTTCCAATTACTATTTATAATAAAAAATCTGATCTTTATAACCCCATGTAAAAATTGTTTTCGTAAAACATCTCTTATTTGTGTCATTTTTACTTTAACATTTAATAAAAAGTTATTTATGTCATTTCCAAACCAAAGTGTCTCCATGGGGTCCCCAAGTTGACCCATGGATTGTCTTGGTCGGCCATGACACAAAAAATAAGTTTGGGACATGTTTCTAGGTCATTTCCTATTATTAAAGCATTATTTATACCTTAAACTACCCTAATTACCACTAATCGCGATTAAGAACTTAATAAGTTACTATTCACCAAAAAAATTATTTTAATCTCATTGAACCACATTTTACTTCTTAATGACAACCATGTATGTCGGAGTTTCAAAATTCAATACACATTAGTGGTAAACTTTCATTTAACTGAAAAATCAGTTTGCTTGATTACCACTTAATGGTTTCACTATTCATCAAAAATTGAAGTTTTTCAGAAAATTACCAAAAATTCACCCTAATCTATATTTGATATTCTGAATTCAAAAATGAAGTCTATTTTACAAAATTCATATCATATAAGTCACATTAATTAATTTAATAATTAATTCCCACTGCCAGAGCAAATAACGTGTTTTTACAAAACAATAAGTATCAAAAGATTGACACCAGTTTAAGTCTAATTTCAAAGTGAAATTGATTCCAATGACCACCATTGGATAAAATGGTAAAAAAATATTCTAATTTCACTTCAAAACCATTTCAAAACATAATCTAATCATATAAATAAATTAGATTAAAAAGCAGTTTTGATGTAAAATGCAGTATTTTTCACTATTCATTAAAAAATGAACATTGTCAGAAAAATACCAAGAATTCACACAAGGTAAATTTTGATGTCCCAATCATAAAGGATAAGTTTATTTTGAAAAACATAGTTTATAAAATTTGTCAAAATATAGATTCAAAAATGGTTTGCCATCAAAAGGCACTAAAACAATCTTTTAAGAATATTACTGTATTCCATGCATAAGATTGTATTTATTTTCATTTTAAGCCTCTATAACACTAACTTAATCATTAATAGAAATAGATAAAAATATCTATTATTCATTACTTACTTGGGATGTTACATCCTTCCCCCCTTTAGAAAATTGCGTCCCCGCAATTTATTTACTTATCGAATAAATGGGGGTACTTATCCCTCATTGCATTTTCAGATTCCCATGTTGCCTCTTCAATCATGTGGTTTTTCCACAAAACCTTTACCTGCTTAATCACCTTATTCCGTAACACTTGCTCCCTGTGGTCAAGAATCTAGACCGGTTGTTCCTCATAAGATAGGTTCTCTTCCAGCTGAACTACCTCTGGACTCAAAACATGAGATGGATCCAGCATATACTTTCTCAACATTGAAACGTGAAAAACATTGTGTACCTGAGATAAAATCGGAGGTAAAGCCACTCGGTATGCAACTGATCCAACTCTCTCCAGAATTTCGTATGGTCCAACAAACCTTGGACTCAACTTTCCTTTCTTACCAAATCTCATCACGCTTTTCCAAGGAGAAACCTTGAGAAAAACATGATCACCTACCTCGAAAGATAGATCCTTCCTCCGGTTATCCGCATAACTCTACTGCCTGCTCTGAGCTGTTCTCATGTGTTTCTGAATCAGCTGAACTTTTTCTGCCATCTCTTCTACCAATTCTGGTCCCATCAACTTCCTTTCACCCACTTCATCCCAGAAAGCTGGAGTTCGACACCGCTTCCCATATAATGCCTGAAATGGTGCCATCTGTATACTGGAATGAAAACTGTTATTATATGAAAACTCAACCAAAGAAAGATGTTGGTCCAAACTTCCCTGATAATCCATAGAACAAGCTCGTAGCATATCCTCCAATGTCTGAATTGTTCGTTCTGACTGCCCATCTGATTGAGGATGAAAAGTTGTACTAAAATTTAATTCAGTACCCAACGACTTCTGAAGGCCTTTACAAAAGTTAGAAGTAAACCTGGGATCACGATCCGATACAATGGAGAGAGGAACTCCATGTAACCTGACTATCTCTTTAAGATACAAACGGGAAAGTTGATCAAGAGAGAAAGTATCTCGTATAGCAAGAAAATGAGCAGATTTGGTCAAGCGATCAACAATAACCCATACTGCATTATTACCTCGAGATGTCTTCGGTAATCCAACAACAAAGTCCATGGATATATTCTCCCATTTCCACTCTGGCACTGGTAAAGGCTGAAGCATCCCTTTCGGTAACTGCCGCTCTGCTTTAACCTGCTGAAAAGTCAAACACTTCATAGTAAAATCAGCAATATCTCTTTTCATTCCATCCCACCAGTAATACTCCCGCAGATCTCTATACATATTAGTACTGCCCGGATGAACTGAAAACGGAGAACTATGAGCTTCACATAACAACGCTCTCTTCAACTATGAATCACAAGGCACACACAATCTCTTCCCAAATCTCAAAACGCAATCATTATCAATGTTGAATTCAGGCAACTTACCTTTCTGAACCAGCTCTACCTTTTTCTGCAACTCACTGTCTTGCTTCTGTGCTTGCTTGATTCTATATGATAGAGAAGATCTCACTGATACCTGAAACAAAACAGAAGGACTTCCTGCACCAACAACTTCTATGCCAAAGTTCATCAAATCCTTAACCAAAGGATCATGTTCCAAATGCAACATTGTTAATGAAGCATTACTTTTTCGACTCAAAGCATCAGCCACTTTATTTGCTTTTCCCGGATGGTAATGAATTGTACAATCATAATCCTTGATTAATTCCAGCCATCTCCTTTGTCTCATGTTTAACTCTTTCTGAGTGAATATATACTTTAAACTTTTGTGATAGGTATATATTTCACACTTTACTCCATACAAATGATGCCTCCAAATTTTTAAAGCAAAAACAACAGCAGCTAATTCCAAATCATGTGTAGGGTAATTTACCTCATGAGTTTTCAACTGTCCTGAAGAATAAGCAATTACCTGATCATTCTGCATTAGGACGCAACCAATTCCTTTCAATGAAGCATCACTGTATATAACAAACTCACCATTCCTGGAAGGTAGTGCCAAAACTGGAGCATTCACCAATCTTCTTTTCAATTCCTGAAAACAATCATCACATTCTTTTGTCCAGATAAACTTAACACCCTTCCGAGTTAGCTTAGTCATTGGACTAGATAACCGTGAAAAATTTCTAACAAACCTTCGGTAATAGCCCGCCAAACCAAGGATTCTACGAATCTTGGTTACATTTGTGGGTCTTGGCCATTCTTCAACAACTTTTGTTTTTGCAGGATCAACAGTTATTCCATCTTTAGAAACAATGTGACCAAGGAAAGAAATTTGTTGCAACCAAAACTCACACTTGGTGAATTTCCTATACAATTTCTTTTCTTTTAAGGTTTGCAAGATAACCCTTAAATGTTTTTCATGCTCCTCTTTACTTTTAGAAAACACCAAAATATCATCAATGAAAACCACCACAAACTTATCCAAGAACTCATGGAAAATTCTATTCATTAAGTCCATGAATACAGCAGGTGCATTGGTTAGCCCAAAAGGCATTATTACAAATTCATAATGGCCATATCTCGTACGGAACGCGGTCTTCGGAATATCTGCCTCCTTTACCTTCAGCTGATGGTACCCCGATCTCAAGTCAATCTTTGAAAAAAACTGAGCTCCCTGGAGCTGATCAAACAAATCATCGATATGAGGCAAAGGATATTTGTTCTTAATAGTGATATTATTCACGGCTCTGTAATCAATGCAAAGTCTCATAGAACCATCTTTCTTTTTAACAAATAAAATAGGAGCACCCCATGGTGATGTGCTAGGTCTAATGAAACCTTTCTCTAATAAATCTTGCAATTGCTCCTTCAACTCTAAAAGTTCAATTTGTGCCATTCGATAAGGGGGTTTTGAAATTGGCTTAGCATCAGGAACTAAGTCAACAGTAAACTCAACTTCCCGATCTGGTATTATTCCAGGCAACTCATCAGGAAAAACATCAGGATACTCATTTACCACTGGCACATCATTAATCTGAACAGTTCCTTTATTTTCAACGACGTGTGCAAGGTAACATTCATTTCCATCTTTTACAAGTTTCTCAGCCTCTTGATATGTTATCAAAAGTAAGGGTTCATTCTTGTAAACAAACTGAAAGTCATTCTGAAAAGAAACTTCTTTATCTCTACAGTCAATCTTAGCATGGTTAATAGAGAGCCAATCCATACCCAGGATAACATCAAACTCTACTAGAGGTAGAATAATAAGGTTTGCAAGTAGGTTCTTTCCACAGATAAGGATATGAAGATTCTTATAAATTCTTTTTGCCTCGACACTTCCCCCAGGTGTTTTTACCAAAAGTTCAGGAGTCATTTCTTGAGATGGTATTCCCATTTTACTAGAAAAGGTTTCAGAGATGAAAGAATGTGTAGACCCTGAATCAAACAACACACTTGCATAATCTGAAAAAACAAACAAAGTACCTGATACAACTTCATTTGATGGCCCGACCTCTGTTGAAGTAGTTGCAAAGGATTTCACCACCCCTTTCTGCTTGTAGTCTAACTGCTTCCCATCACTCAAGCTCCTTGTCGGACACTCGTTTGCATAGTGACCCATCTCATTACACTTATAACATTTCACTAACTGTAAGTCAAATTTGTTCTTACCTTCACCTTGATCCTTTTCAGCGCAATCACGAGCCTTATGTCCCATCTTACCACATCGGTAGCACTTCCCAGAATTCAGAAGACATTCCCCAGCATGCCTTTTGCCACATTTATCACAAAATGGAAACTTAGTTCTCTTACCATCAGACTTTTTTGAAGAATTCTTACCTTTCTCCTGCCACCTCGGTCTCTTCTTCTGATGGTTGTTATAGAAAACTTGGTCATCGGCAAACTCCATTTCCACCTTCTCAGCACATCGAACAAGCTTTTCATAACTTTTAAACTCACGAGAAGCTAATGCCCTTCGATACATTGGCTTTAATCCTGAGTAGAAATGATTGATTTTACTATCAAGGTCCCGGATAAAATTTGGAGCATACCTTGCAAATCGAGTGAACCTTTCTTCATAGGCAGCCACTGAGTCTTCCTCTTGCCTGAATTCCAAGAATTGCTTTTCCATCCTAAGTCGAACAACCTTAGGAATGTACTTCTCAAGAAACATACCTTTGAATTCATCCCAGTCAAGAGCATCAATCTCATCGCGCGTCCCTGATATTTTTAACCATAGACCACCACTGATCTGCTTCAACCTCCAAATGGTAAATAGAAAGACTAACCTTTTGATTGTCTGAACACCCCATGACATCAAAAATCTTCTCTAGTGCTTTAATCCACCCTTCAGCTAGCACAGGGTCAGATGATCCTCTGAATGATGGTGGATGTTTCCTCATTAAATGTTCCACCACTGACATGTTCCTCTGCGGTTGGTCTGGCTGATCTCGTGCATGGATACCACCGCCATTTATCGCTTGAGTCAACTGCGCCATTACTTCAACAAACAGTTCAGTTCCAATTCCGACCATTTTTGGATGCTGATTCGGAAGGTTATTTCCTTCTGTATGCCTTCCGAGCACTGCTTCCCTGTTTCCTCTGTGGAAAACCATTCTGAACAAACATGTCTTAGATGAAGCAACATGGTAATCTTTGAATGCTATATCATTTCGAAAAAAAATATTTTTGGACAATCATTTAATAGAATTCTAACTCCTAAAGTAATCTAAACCGACCTTTGATACCAACTATAAGGCCCCAGCCATAAACCTTGCTTAATCTTGAGTTATTACAAGATTACACATTGAGGATCTTTTCGGGTTTAGAGTTTTAGAGAATTAGATCATAAAACATGCATTACATTCCACATATAAACAAAGTGGTTACATAAAGATAGTATTCTTCAATCCCATCAATGGAAACACATTTAAAATAAAACATGGATTATTTCTTGACACATCCTTGACTCTATCATCTTATCATGTACCTTTCCCTTGACCTGTGAAAAACATTTCAAAAAAACATGGGATGAGCATAAAAAGCTCAGTATGGGTTATAAAAAAAACATGGAATGGAAACATGAGTTCATATATACATAAGAATGAAATCATACTTTACCCATAAAACATAGGCACTTTAACATACCAAATAAAATCATGAATAAATCATAGAAATCATAAGACATAAAGGTAACTTGAGGCATTCATAACATTCTTACGTAGGGAGTAACCCTCTTGGTTACGTTTGGAATACCCATCACAGTATATTCCCTAAAAATCTCTTCGGAGAATCCTTAACGTTTCACTCCTTCGTGTTACCAATGCATTGGAGAGCTATAACGGGCTCACCCGCCCTTAGTTTATCACGGAACCACCCGTCTTCATAATAATGCCCAAGAACCATAACATAATCATATCTCATAAAACATGCATAAAGGAAACATAAAATTTCCATATTTCAATCATGAGATATCAATACAACACATTGATATAAAAACATTATGAAAACCATTTTTAATACTAAAATAAAAGAAAAGTAAAACATGGTATTTATTTTTCTTTTAAAAAGAAGGTATGGCTTGTAGAGGAAGCTGAAACTCAAATAACGGTCACGACGGCGGAGAAGTAGTTGTCGCCGCATACGTACGACAAAAACATTCCCTTTTGTCGTTTAGTAAACGCTTCGTATAAAAAAAGATTCCTTTTGAATAAATGTAAAAGTCAAAGGGGTTTATACACCGTATAAAAGAAAGTTGTGTATAAAATAAAATGTGCCTCAACGAAAGGAGATTGAGACGAAGTCCCATACCTCGTATCCGACTTGACCCGACCGTTCTTTAATCTCCTGAATAATAAACTTGAGTTAATCTCTACTTTCTTATGAATCTTTTTCAAGGTCATTATTCCTTTTATACCATGTTATGAACATCATGTAATAATTTAAGTTAATAATGTTCATTTTGTCGGTATTTGGTTCTTAAGTCAAAAATAGACTTCTTACGCTTACATGTTGTTAATTTGGTCATAGGTTCGTTATATCCAGAATGGTATTCATGATGTAGATATCATATATATCATATATATCCAGTACATACATGCATTTATAATATTACATAATCATTTAGAGGTAAGAAATGAAATGCACCGTTCATGGAGACGGTAAGCCGTACGTACGCATGAATGCTACTTCCATTTCTATTTCATATTTTCTGGAATGGAATCACAATGATATAAGAGTATATTACAATTCCAGTATAATAACATATATAATATCATTAACTTTATCCTTTACACATCCCACATATGGTTTTAACGAATCAAATCACTTTCAGGGGGCGGTAGTCCGCACTTCCTAAAATGAAGATATCGTGTTTACCCATAATGGAAAACATAAAGGTATGCCAAAAATGAAAAAAACAGAAGCTTAATGAAATCATAAACATATTTTATATCATATATAAAAATAGTGACAACATAATGGCCACCTTGGAAGGTGTTAAATGAGTGTTGAACAATCATCGTTTCGGGAGGCAGAATTTCTCCATCCACGGAAACTGTATGTTCTTTAACCATTTGATGTAGTTGTCTGAGAGTGTATCTCAAATAAATCATATAACAACATCCTAGTATATTGAAGATACTGGTGTTGTTACAAAGGAAGAAAATAAAAAGAGTTTAGGTGGTTGGAGAAGCAAAATAAAACAAATGAACATGAGAGAATGAATTACCTTTAAAAGTGTAACTCCTTTTGAGTTGAGCCTAAAGGATTCCTTTGAAAGGATTATGCCCAAAGTGAATCCTATAGGATGAGGAGAGGGATGTGGAGAGAGTAAATGGGCAGGGGTTGGCCGAGCCAAAGGCTTGAGGAGTGTGTGAAATGAGGTAGAGGTGGGGGCCTTTTATAAGAGGAGAGGAGGGGCACTTTTGGAAAGTAACGAAATATTACTTTATTTGAAAATGTGTTTCGGTTTTAAAAGATCCCACAATGATATAATTCGTGGATAAGGTGATAAGGGTTCGAAATCCACTCATACAATTGGTTTTGGACATGTGTAGTTCATAGATTTTATATTATCTTTACATTTTATTTAAATCGTCAAATAATGATGTCATCGCTACATCATTATTATGTCATAAATAATTTAATTTATTTAATGTCTAAAAATCATAAAAAAAATTCTATGATGTAGGAAATCGTTTTATCTTTCCAATGACTATTTATAATAAAAAATATGATCTTTATAACCCCATGTAAAAATTGTTTTCATAAAACATCTCTTGATTGTGTCATTTTTACTATAACATTTAATAAAAAGTTATTTATGTCATTTCCAAACCAAAGTGTCTCCATGGGGTCCGCAAGTTGACCCATGGATTTTCTTGGTCGGCCATGACACAACCAATAAGGTTGGGACATGTGTCTAGGTCATTTCCTATTATTAAAGCATTATTTATACCTTAAACTACCCTAATTACCACTAATCGCGATTAAGAACTTAATAAGTTACTATTCACCAAAAAATTATTTTAATCTCATTGAACCACATTTTACTTCTTAACGACAACCATGTATGTCGGATTTTCAAAATTCAATACACATTAGTGGTAAACTTTCATTTAACTGAAAAATCAGTTTGCTTGATTACCACTTAGTGGTTTCACTATTCATCAAAAATTGAAGTTTTTCAGAAAATTACCAAAAATTCACCCTAAGCTATATTTGATATTCCGAATTCAAAAATAAAGTCTATTTTACAAAATTCAAATCATATAAGTCAAATTAATTAATTTAATAATTAATTCCCACTGCCAGAGCAAATAGCGTGTTTTTACAAAACAATAAGTATCAAAAGATTGACACTAGTTTAAGTCTAATTTCAAAGTGAAATTGATTCCAATGACCACCATTGGATAAAATGGTAAAAATATATTCTAATTTCACTTCAAAACCAATTCAAAACATAATCTAATCATATAAATAAATTAGATTAAAAAGCAGTTTTGATGTAAAATGCAGTATTTTTCACTATTCATTAAAAAATGAACATTGTCAGAAAAATACCAAAAATTCACACAAGGTAAATTTTGATGTCCCAATCATAAAGGATAAGTATATTTTGAAAAACATAGTTTATAAAATTGTCAAAATATAGATTCAAAAATGGTTTGCCATCAAAAGACACTAAAACAATCTTTTAAGAATATTAGTGTATTCCATGCATAAGATTGTATTTATTTTCATTTTAAGCCTCTATAACACTATCTTAATCATTAATAGACATAAATAAAAATATCTATTATTCATTACTTACTTGGGATGTTACATATAATCTTTGAAAAATTTAAATACTATAAAATAATCATTAAAAAATAATAAGAAAAGAATCATTGTGGGATTGAAAATAATATTTTCTAACTAAAAGTTCATTAAACATTTTAAGATTTATTTTTTCGAAAATAAACCTAGAATATGTAAAAATATCTTTAAAATTATTTGTTTTAATGAATACTGAAACTTCTATTCATTCCATAAACATTAAAATAATTATTACTTTTTCATTTTAAGTAAATGATAAACATGAATTTTTTTGAATTTTTTTTATGATTCCTTTAAAAAAATTAAAATTTAAATAGTTTTAAAATGAAATTAACATGTAATATATAAATGGTTAAAATAATTATTCATTTATAAGAAAACATGTGTTTTCAATAGAAACGACATCTGGTAGAAGAGATGAATAAAGTATTATTTCCTTAAAAACATCTTCTCAATAATTTTTAGTACCAAAGAGTGGTAAAATGGTAATTTTACATGAAATAGATCAAAAATAAACAGAGGTGAAGAAATATATTGGTTTTAATAATAAGATATCAAATTATTTTCCCAAGGGGTATGAAAGTATAAAATATTCAAAATGATGATGACATAATGAAATAAGGCATTATCAAATAGGTAACTCAGGAATCACAAGATGTATAAAATAAATTACATAAAATGAAACATTAAGTACCAAGAATTATTAATTAATCATGATATTATAAGTAATTGGGGACGTATATAAACCATATAAAAGAAATTTTGTGCATATAATATGTCTCAATGAAGAGAAATTTAGACTCTGATCCTTATAATGATAATATAATTGAAATGAGACTTAATAAATTAATATATTATTTTTATAAAATATATATCCAAATATATTAATTGAAAATAAAATATAAAAATATAAAAATATATTACACACATAATATTATAAAATTGATGGTATATGAATAATGTAATGCAACCCAATGAAAAGTAATCAAGTTATGAAACTTTTCACCACTTACCAAAATTTACTTAAAATCAATTTGAACAAAATAAATCAAATAGATTTACAAAATAACATGAATTATTAATTAATCATTATATTATATATAAAATGGTATTTATGTACACCATATAAAATAAAATTGATGCACAACATTTCAATTTTATTAATGAAGAGAAATTCAGACGAAGTGCTTTACCTCTGACTTCCTTTTTTTGAACATTATTTGAACTCATGTATAGTGGTTTTAATCGTTTTAATAGCTTATAAAAGACCTATATTAAAATTTATTATATCATATATTATCCTTTTATTAAATATTATCCCATATTCTTTGATAATAATTCATTATTTTCATTGATTCATGTATCAAATCACTGGTTTTCTCATTCATGATTTGCCAGTAAATTTCTTGTTGTTGTGAATATTATTTTATACCATAATTTTCATCATAATAAAAATGAAATATTTTGATATTAATATATTAATTATAATTTATGACCAATTATGAAATATTTCTTAGAATTTTTGTGTGTTATTATCATAGAGATAATAAGTCATACACATGTATTTGTTACATTTCTATTTTCAAATGATCATGATAGAAAAGAGTTTAGAAATATTTTCTCTCTTTAGATTTTTATGAATAACATAAATAATATATTATTTATTTTAATAGAATTATATATACCATCCATGTTTTATGGTGATTAAAAAAATTCCTAATTTTTTGTGAAGGCAGTTGTCCACACATAGATGATTAAATTTATCAACATTTATTTAGTGAAGAGTTATGAAAAAAAATATTTTCTATTAAAATTTAATAATGATAAATATTTGATTAATATATTATTATTTACTTATATCAAATATATTCATTATATTTTTCCTCATTACCATCCATGTAAAGCATTGGTGATAGATGAATCACATCACATTGCGGTCCAGTAGACTCACGTATGAGCAATAATAATTATTTTATCCCCTAAATAATGTAATGTAACAAATTTATATATTATATAATTAATATATATGAATAATTAAGTTGTAAATATAAAAAACCCACACATATATATATAATTTATATCCATTATCTTACCCAAACATGAGAGTTTTTTACGGAAAACATATCACATAAGATCGCTTGGAAGTAGCTATACGTACACTAGAATATTGACAAAAAAATTATTCTTAGATGAGTGTATTGATATTGGTACGTTTTTTTAGTTGAGAATTTATGAAAAGGGGTATTGATTTTTAAAATTATATAAGAGAGTGTGTGGCCTTTGATAGGTGCGATGAGTGAATCACATATAATTTTTAATAGGAAAACGTGCCCTCGAATTTTTAACTTTCTAAAGTGGTATGAAATATATTATTATATATAATGATGGAATATGAAAAAACATTGGATTTAGATAAGTTTTAAATCCACTTAATTCTAATAATTTATGTTTAACACATGGTATCCAAATTTTTTCCTTAGCCATGGTAATACATTTATACTATATTCATAATTTTTTTAGTCAAAAAACAATTTAACATTATTATAAAATATAAATTTTTAATATTGAAATATGAAAACTATTTTTGAAATTGAATTATAATATTTTTCTGAATTCAAAATAAAATTAAAACCGCAACAATGATGAAGAAAAGTTTTTTAAAAAAAAATTATCTTATGTATGGAGAGTTTTAATATATTACTTCAATATAAATTGGATTAAAATTAACTAAATTAGGTAAAATAAAATAAAATATACTTATTTTACATTAAAACTTTAACGACCCAAACCTTCATTTATGGAAATCCCTCTTGAACTAATTAAATGACTCTTTATGTAAAATGTTTATACAAAATGTCAACTTCTTTGGTTTTATATTAATAATTGTGACTATTTATAATATAGATGTTGAACATTGATCGCCTGATTAATATAAATATAGGGCTTTAACAAATCCAATTTATTCAAACAAAGGAAGTGATTGCCTCATACAGTAGACGTACCCCATACAAAGCAAATTTTTCAGATCTCAAAAATGTGGGGGTGTCATTGGGCTTCACTCTTGACCAAGCCCAAGCCGAGCATACAAATTTTAAGCTCAAGTGGGACCACCTATGTGATAAATGGTTGTTGATAGAGATTACCACTCGAGAAATGCTATCCGAGACACCCCAAGAGTTCATCACAATCGCAAACCTTACTAATTGATCTTATGCTAGCGTTATAAGGATTTATGTAACATGACCTCATCACTATGGTTATGTACATTATTTTTGTACATAATATTGAATATACTCTGATTTTTTTATCGTTACCATGTAAATAGTTTTTAAAGCTCAAATAGTATTTTAGTTAAAGTTCAACTAAGAAATATATTTTGATGAATTAATTGATTTTGAAATAAGTAATATTTTAATAAAATATTATTATTATCATTAAATTAATTTTTACTAAATAAAAATTATCTTATAATTTTATTAATGTAACTGTAATTTTTATTAAGGTTTGAAAGCCATTTTTGTCAAAACTCGTGAATTTTCGAAAAATGTCAGTTTTTATTTTAAAAGTAAAAATTAACATATTTATAAAATTATTTAGATAAAATAAATATTATTTCTGGAATCAGGAAGTCGAAATTATCAAATAGGGAATTTTTTATAATTTTATGAGACAGTCAAATTTTTGGGTAAAATTTAAAAACCGTTTAAATATATAATGTGTTTTAAGACATCATAATGACCCAGTAGTGATGTAATAAAAAACTATAAGCTTTATGTTCGTCCAATATATGTTTTACCATTAATATAATGTGATTTTGGGTTTTTTTTGACTTATTTTAGAAAGCATTAATAGACCCTTCAAGACTTATTAAACATCTTGTCTTTTAAAATTGATTTCCTTGGGAGTGTGACTCACCTCCAAATAATCAACCCTGTTATTTTAAGAAGATCAGAATATGGCCTTATAAAATATCGTTTTCTACTTATCTCTGCCAAAAAATGGGACAAAACCATGGGATTGTTTGTGGTTTGGATTAGTTTAATGTGTGGTGTCCCAAACCAAAATAATAAAACATTCCCTAACCTTTCCAATTTAAACCCAACCAATTTCCCACATCCCCATCACTAAAATCCTTTTTAGTTCGTTCAATATATTCCCTACACTCTTTAGAATCCTCCCAAGGTTCCGTAAGCCCCCATGAAACCTCTCTCAAGCCTCTCTCAAGTCTGTGGAAGCACACTTCCATGTAAGGGTTTTTTCTTCCTTTCTCATTTTTGTCCAATTTTCTTAATATTGTTTTGAAATTGTATTTTCAATTATAAATGTTGGGATATGGTTTCACACCTCCCCCATGCTTCCTTATTTATGTTTTAATTATGGTATACCCATTTATCTCTCATTAAATGCCTCCCATTTACACCCGTTACTATGATGAAATTTCGAAAAGAATTTCTCTCTCCTCATTTACAATCAAATAATTCTTTTGTATCATGAATATAAATTCCATTAAAATTTTTGGGAAATGTTCTTATATGACCCCCTTACTGTCCATTTCATGTACATATGATGATACACCCCTTTATCTCTCATCATCCTTTTTATGAATTCTTACGTCACACCATTACGCTGTCGAAATTGCACCGATTTTCAAAGCCCTTGTCATTGTGGAGTGAATACCATGCCCATTTCACTATAATGGATATTCATCGTTATGCACATTTACTTATTGATTATAAATATTCATATATTAATTATACATTCCATTATCTTGGAATAAATGATTATGTTTTATGAATCCATGTTATATGATCCTTGTGGCACACTTATGCGTGGAATGAAATGTTTAAGAATGTTTCACCCTTATAGCACTCCAATGCATTGGGTAAAGTATAGTATCATGATAAATCATTTGAAATGGTCGTTTACTCATGCTAATTCACGTGCAATGAGGTTTTATTCGAGCTTCATGTGCAATGATTATTTACTCATGCTCCATGTGCAATGAGCCTTGGCTCATGATAATTCCATGTTGAGTGTTGTTGTCACATTTCCATGTTATGATTATCATGATTTATCACGCCTTGATGTTTATGATTCTCTTGTGATTTATTGATATTCCTATTGTCTATCATGTATTGTATTCCTCTTATTATTCCAATATTATTCCCTTACTAGGCTTCATATCTCTCCCTTTTCTTATGCATGTACTCAGGTTATCCCATGCAATGATAAGTTCGAGGGAATGTATTGGTCATGTAAAGGACGTTTTCAATAAAGATGTTTTATTTCATGTTTTTCATTGTTATGTAATGATCCTAATACCCAAATACACTAGATGTCTCTATCTTCTATGTTGTATCAATTGGGGTTTATGATATAAATTCAGTTTAATTATGTAATTAAAGATCAGGGTTGTCATAGTTTGTGTTAGAGGATAGGTTCAGTTATTTTTGGGATTAGGATTAGAAAAAACTAGTAAAGCCTTATTGACAATACTATATATAATAAAAACATCCCTATGTTTTGGTGAATATTGATTAAGTGGTTTATCAAGAAAATACATATCCATATGTATACGAGCAGGTAGAGATGGATCTGGCATAGATGTATCCTATAAGTAAACCCCAAAAACCCTGATTTATGCTAGACTCGAACGGGAACTGGTTCACGACAATGGACCTTGTGGAACTATTGGTTACAACACTCTCGGTGGATATGGTTTGTTAAAATCAGAATCTTATTATGAAACATTATTAATGGAAAAATAAAATTTTACAAGAATATATGTTAGAAATTAGATCATGGATAACATAGACTGAAGGCAACAAAATCATATGTTAAGAAAATAAAAGTTATTTACAAGTCATAAGTTTTTTCCTTGTACTACACTTTATGTGTTACCCTTGAAGTTCCTTTTATTCCAAAAAAATGTCTGGTAATAGGAGGTCTCACACTAAAACCCATTAGAAGATCAATGTGATGATTGTACTAATGAGATTCCCAATCTGATTGGAGCTGGAATCGCGAACTTGGTCATGATTCTCTCCCATCTAACTCAATATTTGAATAGAAACATGGGTCAAGAGAATGTTCAAACCCTATAAAAGAACAAGTTTCTTTCTAGAGCATCATGAGAAAAGGGCCTTATACTTTTAATAGATCATCTTATCCGTCAATCGTTGAACAATTAATCAACTCAATTGAAAATATCTTCACCGTTCTTCAATGTTCTGAACAACAGAAGGTCTTCTAGCTGCTTATCATATGGATGATGATGCTGATCAATGGTAGACATTGATAAAAATATGAAGCCTAAGGAGGAAATTGATGCATTGGAATAGAAGGATTTATAGAAGATTTTTTTTGTCAAATATTTTCCGTGCACCATTTGGTATAAGATAGAAAGGTACTTCCTTTCCCTCCAGAAAAAAGATGATGAATATGTTGGAGAATATGACGAAAATGTCACAATGATTGTACAATACACTTCCGACTTTTTCATTACCCCAGAATTCAAGGTTTACTTCTTTATTAGTGGGCTGAAACCTAGCATGCAGAAAGCGCTAGCGATCAGCGGCTTCGACATTTATGAGGAAAATGTCTAATGTGCCCTCATGTTGGAAATGGAGATTGGAGAATCTCTGGGGTATCCTGGGGATAAGAATTTTAAGGTGGACTTCAATGCTGGTGGTCTGATGGATAAATCCAATGGTACTAAAAAGATACAGCACCCCACATGCCAAAGGTGCGGAAAGAAGCACCCTGGAAATTGCATGAAGTGGATGAGGAAATGCTTTAGGTGTGGAAAATAAGGGTACCTAGCTGTTAAATGTCGGCAAAAAATACCCATAGCTACGGTAGAGGAGAGGAACACTCCCTTCAAACATCAACATGTGGCTCATTACTAAAACTACAAATGACCATGGAATCGTGGAAATCAGTGCCTTAAGCTAAGTATTTTTGGAGGCAACCAACATCCTCCAAGGCAGCAAGGATGAGCTTTTTCCATCACTACTACCAAAATTAACCCCGAAAACGAAGTTTTGATAGGTAAGATACTTATTCATTCAAGAATGGTTAATGTAATTTATGATTTAGGTTCTACACATTATTTAATATCTCTAATGTTTAGTATAACAGTCCTAGAACCACCAGATATCATGTAAGTGAATATGTCGGTGAGTACATAAAATGGGGCAATAATTGCATCCCATGAATATAACTCCTCCCCTGTCATAATCTGTGGATTAAAATTCTAGATGAACCTCATCATACTTCCTCTAGAGGAATTTGATACAGTTCTTGGCATGGATTGTCTTTCCTTATATATAGCCAACATAAATTTTCGTGAGAGGGGAATCACTCTTCATATGGAGAATCGACCCCCGCTTATTTTCAAGGGAAAGGAGGAAGATGAATCTTCTTGCGCTCCATCATCTCAAGCATGGATATTAAATCACTATGAGCACACATATCTGGCTCAGATGATTCACTTTAATGATGCAACCAACCTATAAGGCATGCCTATTGTGATGCAATTCTCTGAAGTGTTTCTCGAGGAATTTCTTGGTCTTCCTTCTAGAAGAGATGTTGAATTTTCAATTGAACTTATACCTAGGGTGTTGTAAATATCCAAGTATCTGTATAGAATATCTATTGTTGATCTTGAGGAGCTGATGAAACAACTACATGGAATTTGGATAAAGGGTTTATATGCCCATGTGCTTAACCATGTGGTGCACCAGTCTTCTTCATGAAGAAGAACGATGGGTCAATGAGCCTTTCCATTGATTATCGTGAGCTTAAGAAAATCATGATAAAGAACAATTATCCTCTCCAATGAATAGAATACTTTTTCAACCAATTGTGTGGAGCAAAAGACTTCTCCAAGGTGGATTTGCGGTCGGGATATTATCATGTATGGGTGAAGAAGGAAGATATCCCCAAGACTACCTTTTGTACAAGATACAGGCACTATGAATTCATAGTAATGCCATTTGGACTCACTATTTCTATAGAAATCTTCATGGACATGATGAATAGAGTCTTTAGAGATTAACTAGACAGAATTTTGGCAGTCTTTATAGATGATATTATGATATAATACAAAACCAAGTAGGATCATGAGGAGCATCTAAGAAATGTACTAGAGACCTTTCCGAATGAGAAGATCGATGAAATGTACAAAAAGTGTGATTTCTGGTTAAATTAGGTCTCATTATTGGGCCATATCATCACAAGATATGGGGTATATATGGATCACTTCAAAACAGATGCAATTGAGGGAAGGCTGAGGCCAACATCGGTAACGGATATATGTGGCCTTTTTGGATTAGCTGGTATTATTGACGATTTGTGAGATATTTCTCACGAATGTCCAACTCTCTTACCAAGATAACTTGGAAGGGAGTAAAGTATTCTAGGATTGATGAATGTGATGAATGTTTCAAGGGGTTGAAATAGAGTCCTATCACTGCACCTGTGCTCACTTTACCCACAAGTGGAGAAATTTTTTGGTATTTAGTGATGCTTCGAGGAAGGGTCTGGGTTGTCAATTGATGGAAAATGATAACATTGTTGCTAATAATTCAAGGCAATTAAATGTTCATGAATAGAAATATCCAACACATGACCTTGTGTTTGATGTTGTGATCTTCGCTTTTAAAATTTGGTGGTATTGTCTCTTTTGGGGGAAGTATGAAATATATAAGGACCACAAAAGCTTCAAGTATATATTCACACAGAAAGAGTTGAAAAATTGACAATGAAGATAGTTAGAGATGATCAAAGACTATGACTGCTCATTCCATTACCACCATGGGAAAGCAAACAAGATAGTTGATGCCCTAAGTAGAAAGGACCCATCAATTCTATCATTGCTAAGAATTGAAAAGGATAAATTATTTTTAGATTTGATGAAGATAGACATGTGAATCATAATTAATAGAACATCATCAATCCTTTCACAAATGATTGCTCAACCATCACTTTTGGAAAGGTCAAATGATGCTCAAAATGATGATGATGGAATTCAGGATAAAGTGGATGATATCGGAAAAGGGAAATCCTCGGAGTTTAATGTTAATGAAGATGGAATTGTAAGATTAGGGAAACGATTGCGTGTTCCATCAGGTCTAGAGCTAAAGACGGAACTGTTGGATGAAGCACATAGTTCAATTTTTTTATTCACTTAGGAAACACAATGATGTATAAAGATCTCTGATAGCACTATTGGTGGGATAATATAAATAAAGGGATTGTTGAATATACATCAAAGTGCCTGGTGTGTCAGCAAGTGAAGGCAGAGAGGCAGAAGTCTATGGGATGACGAGACCATTTCCCATACCAGAATGGAAATGGGAGAACATCACCATTGACATTGTCACTGGACTTCCAGAGACAAGTACATGAAACAATGAAATCTGTGTTTTTGTAGATCGTCTTACAAGGGCTGCACACTTCATTTCTATTCGGTAGGATTTATCATTGGATTAACTGGAACAAATATATATCAGGGATGTGATAATTATTCATGGAGTACGACTATATATTGTTTCTGATAGAGATCCAAGATTCAACTCTACATTTTGGATGACTCTCTTACATGCTCTAAATAATAAACTGAACTTCAGTACGGCCTATCATCCACAAACTGATGGCCAATCCGAGTGGACTATCCAAACACTTGAGGAAATGATGAGAGCGTACTCAATGGACTTTATAAGAGGATGGGATCAACATCTTCCTCTGGTTGAGTTCTCTTATAATAATAGTTTCCACTCGAGCATCCAAATGGAACCACAAGAAACCCTTTTTGGGAAAAGGTTCAGAACACTGGTGTGTTGGGATGAGGTCATTGAGTGTATGTTTCTTGGACCAGAAAAGGTTGAAGAAATGGTGGAATGGTGAAAGCCATTCAGTAGAATATCAATGAATCCTAGAGTCGACATAAGAGTTATGAAGATACCATCGAATAGACCTTGACCTTAATGTTGGAGATATGGTACTTATACACATATATCCATGCAATAAGGTCATGAGGTTTGGAAAGAAAGGGAATTTCTTTCCATGGTACATTGGCCTTTTCGAGATTCATGATCGTGTCGGGGCTATGGCCTATCGACTAGCACTTCCACCTACCATGGATAAGGTACATGATGACTTTCATCTATCCGTTTTAAGGAAGTTCATACCAGACCCTTCACATGTACTCTCTTCAGAGGTGGTACCATTATAGGATGATCTTTCTTATGATGAGGAAACAATATTGATCTTAGATCATAGAGAAAAAGTTCTATGAAATAATACAATGCCCCTCATCAAGGTTTTGTGGAGAAACCACATGATTTAAGAAGAGACATGGGAAATAGAGGAAATAATGAAGCAATGTTACCCACATCTGTTTTAGTCTGGGAAAAGAAAATTTCAAGGGTGAAAATTTTTAAGGGGAGAAGATTGTAATGACCCAAACATTCGTTAATGGAAATCACCCTTGATCTTATTAAATGCCTCTTTATGAAAAATGTTTTAATATAATGTCAACTTCTATGGTTGTATGTTATGAATTGTGACCGATGCTAATATAGTCATTGAACTGTGATTACATGATTAGTATAAATATAGGGAATTAACAAATCTAATTTACATAGGAAAAGGAATAGATTGCCACATCTAGTAGACGTTCCCTCTACGAATCACATTTGTCGGAGCACGGAAAGGAGGTGGCATCATTGGGCATCACTCTTGACCAAGCCCAAGCCGAGCGTGAATATGTTAAGCTTGATTGGGACCACCTATGATATAAATGGAAGTTCATAGAGATTACCACCCGAGACAATGTTATCTGAGCCACCCCAAGAGTATGTATCTATCGCACACCATACTATTCATTCTTATGAGAGTGTAAAAAGGAGTTATGTAAAAATACCTTATCCCTATGGTTATGTACATTATTTTTTTATAATAATTAATATACTTTCTTTTTATTATTGTTACTTTGTAAATAGTTTTTAAAGCTCAAACAATACTTTTAGTTAATGTTCACCTTAGAAATATATTTTCATGAATTAATGGATTCTTGAATTAAGTAATGTTTAAGTAAAATATTATTATTATCATTAAATTAATTTTTATTAAATATAAATGATCGTATAATTTTATAAATGCAATTGTAATTTTTATTGATGTTTGAAAGTCATTTTTGACAAAACCTGTAATTTTCTGTTAAATGCCAGTTTTTATTTTAAAAGTGAACACTAACATATTTAGAAAATTATTTAGATAAAATAAATATTATTTCTGTAATCATGATGTCAAAATTATCCAATGATGAATTTTTTATAATTTTTTGAGGCAGTAAAATTTTTGGGTAAAAATTAAATACCCTTTAAATATATAATGTATTTTATAACATCATAATGACCTAATAGTGATGTAAAAAAATACTATAAGATTTATGTTCGGACAATATACATTTTACCATTAATATATTGTGATTTTGGGTTTGTTTGATTAATTTTAGAAAGCATTAATGGACCCGTCAAGACTTATTAAACATATCATCTTTTTAAATTGTTTTCCATGGGAGTGTGATCACCTCCACATATAAAACCCCATTAATTTAAGAATTTCGGACTTTTGCCTTATAAAATAACCTTTTCCACTTCCCTTTTCCAAAAACCATGAGAAAAAACAATGGGTTTTTTTGTGGTTTGGATTAGTTTAATTTGAGATGTCCCAAACCTAAATAATAAAGATTTCCCTCACTTTTCCTATTTAAAGACACCCAAGATCCCACCTCTTCTTCACTAAAAGCCTTTGGAGTTCATCAAAAATCATCCATAATATCTCTATAATCTTCCAAAGGTGCTCCATGCTTCTGAGAAGCCTCTCTCAAGCCTTTGGAAGCACACTTCCATGTAAGGGTTTTCCATCCTTTCTCATTTTTGTCCAATTTTCTTAATGGTGTTATGCCCTTTTAATTTAAATTATAAATGTTATGTTCATGTCCTCCATTCTTCCCTATTTATGTTTGAATGATGGGATACCCTTTTCTCTCTCATTAAATGCCTCCCATTTACACCCGTTACTATGCCGAAATTATGAAAGGAATTTCTCTCTCCTCATTTTACATTCAAGATATTATTTTGTATCATGAATATAAATTACATTACAATTGTTGGGAGATGTATTGATATGATAATCATACTTTCCATTTCATGTAAATATGATTAGACACCTCTTTCTCTCTCATCAACCATTTCTATGAATTCTTATGTCACGTCATTACACTGCCGAAATTGCATCGATTTTCAAAGTCAATGTCATTGTGTAGTGAATACCATGTCCATTTTATCTATCAAGGGTATTCACCTTTATTAACATTTACTTATTGATTATAAAGTCTTTTATATAAATTCCACATTCCATTATCGTGGAATAAATGATGATGTTTTATGAATCCGTGTTATATGATCCATGTGTCACACTTATGTATGAAATGAATTGTTTAAGAAGGGTGCACCCTTATAGTGCTCAAATGCATTGGGTAATGTATTGTATCATGATACGTCTTGTGAAATGGGTGTTTACTCATGATAATTCAAGTGAAATAGGCTTTTAATCGTGCCTCATGTGCAATGATGATTTACTCATGCTCCGTGTGCAATGAGCGTTGGCTCATGCTAATTCCATGTTATGTATTGTTGGCACATTTCCATGTTATGATTATCATTCTTTATCATGTCTTTATGTTTACATCTCTCTAGTTCTATATAGATATTCTTATTGTCTATCATGTATTGTATTCCTTATGTAATTATATGATTATTCCCTTACTGGGCATTATAGCTCGCCCTTTTCTTATTCCTGTCATCTGGTTATCCCATGAAATGATAAGTATGAGGGAATGTAGTGGTCATGTAAATGAATTTTTCAATAAAGAGGTTGTATTACATGTTTTTAGTTTTCTTATAATGATCCTAATCCCCATGGAAACTATACCTCTCGATCTTCTATGTTCTATCAAGTGATGTTTATGCAATAAATTATGTTTAATTGTGTAATAAAAGATTAGGGTTGTTATAAAAACTAATTTAAAATTTATTTTAACTATATATATTATTTTAAAAAAATCAGTAAAATTAATATTTTTCACCATTCATATAAAAATGAATATTTTCATTAATATCCCAAAAATTCATCCTAGAATAATTTTGGTGAACTGATTTAAAAATATAAGTTTTATTTATAAAATTATTTTTTTTAATTCATAAAAATTATTTTCAAATTATGTTTCAAAAGAATAAAAAAATATTTTATAAAATATAAATTATTTTTGAAAAATTATTTACATTAAAATTATTCATATTTTATTTCTAATCAACAGATAACCTGTTATTTTATACAATGGTAAACCATATAATTTGATTAATATTTATATTAATATTAATACCCACTAATTTATCAACTAATTTATAAGGGTATAATTTGTTATAGTTCATTTAGTCATTAGGATTCATGTTTTTCAAGATATCCATGAGATTAAATTTTGAGAAATATATTTCATGGGTTGTTTAAGTTCATTGTTTCATGTTTCAAATGAAATTGAATAAATTTTTATTCTTTTTAAATTTTGGGGAGTTATAATATCACAACATAAAATAAACTCTATCTTATCAATTTCATCTTGCACTTAGAAATCGAGAGTATGATAATTGAAAAATCCATTCATGACTTCCAATATTGTAAAAATTGTTAAAAATTCATACTCTTACTAAGAAAGAATGGGAAGTTAATATTTCATATGAAATAACTAATAAAAAATTTTCTATATTAGATAAAATTGGTGGCATGTTAGGATAATTACATGGAATAAAATCATAAATAATTATAGAGGCTGATATATTTATTTCTCCCTAATAAAGGTAACAGTTAATATATAGTAATGATATCAAATATAACAACTCATAATGATGAAGGGTCAAATTACTAAATTATAAATCATATGTAGACAAGGATCACCTTTAATTTTGGAATCCTACCAGATTAGAACTCCATAGTTAAGTGTGTTTGGCTTAGGGTAGTGACCAAGATGGCAGACCTTCAAGGATGTTTCCCAATGTGTGTCAGAGTGAGTACATAGAACACTGGAAAAAAAACTTGTTGGCCTGTGGGGAAATTGATTACTCAGATAACATTGCATGGTTCTTGGGTGGGCCCTATGTAGGGGACCACATATCTATAACATAACTTGTGGTACCTAGCTGGATAAGACCTAAACGACATGTTAAGGTGGGGTGTATATGTTGGATGTGGTCTGGTACATGGGTTCAAGCCCCATGGCATTATCAGACGAGATGGGTTGTCAAACAGAATACATGTGGTTTCTTTTATAAAGAAATATTAATATAATTCATATAACATTTCAAAATTGTGAGGGCCAATAAAAACTACAATATAAAAGATAAAATAATTCTTAATGGTAACAAGTACCTTAAATCTTAACTCCTATATATACAATTTGAATCATACAAAAATAATATTTTTTGTACAATTGTCTAACAGGTTGTATGGAAATAATTGTTTTTCAATAAAATCATTAATCATGTTACAATTCAAGAATATAAATATTCAAATAGGGTGTTTAATAAATTTGAACATATCATAAACCTTAAAATCATAACCAATTATTAGATAATATAATATTATATTATTAAAGACTTATATGCTTCAAAGAGATAACATAATGTATAGATGATTCATGATTCTTATAGCTAATATAACATTTGTGAAAATAATTAAATATTACAATTATAGAATCCAATAAATAATTAATCCATTTTATATTAACATATTTTATTCCTTGGCCTAAGAGATAGAATTTAAAAGTTGGCATTGACTCGGATAAATCTCTGGTTCCCCACAATTATAAAAATTAACTTTAAATGGATCCCTTGGATGATATTTATTTGTTTCAATAATACTCTAAGTTTTTCTTCTATTATTCATTACATTATGACCTTATTTTACACTCATAATTAATTTTCATATTCTATAGAGATACATTCATGGATATCTCTTTCCACATTTGTCACCTAAGGGAAATATAATCATCTTTAATCCATGATCTCCACCATCTGAGTTCTAAGAAAACTCTATCCTTCCCTTCATTGTTGAGTCTTAGTATTGGATAAGGTATGTGATGTTAATTTGATTTACTGATAAATAATTATTCATAATAACTACATCATTAACTCATTTCATTATCCCATTTTTCTCCCATATACCAAATTGTCATTAATTTTTAGTTTTAACACGATTCCTTCGAGTACCAACCTTTGAGTAAAATAAAAAAACATAATGTTAGAAAAAATATTCTTATTAAGAAGACCATATAAACATCTATAGGATTTCGGAATCGTGACACCTTATTTTGAATATAATTAAACTTATTTTTAACCAATGATATTCATTTAAGTCGTATATTAAAATACACCATACTGGTTAGATAAGAAAATGTGAATTATTTTAATCATATCACATAGGAGGTTCAATCCATTTGTATAGGGAGGCTCATTATCATACACCATGTGATGATTAGTTCAATACTAATAAAACAATTTTGGAGTTATTACATCTAGTTACAATTGTTCTAAAACCAATCCAACATGTACTAGCTAGAAAACAATGTATTTATACCATAAAGAATACACAATATATTTCTTCTAATGAAAGGTAGCCACTCTTATATACTTTTCATCAATTTAAATCATATGTTTATGATCCATAGTCTACATCTTCATAAATTATTCTTCCAATTTTCATAGGTGATGAACCTTAATTAAAGGAATCCAAATCGAGGTGATAGTGAAAAAATCTAGATGATTCAGCACGAAATAAATAAATTAAGAGAAATTTTGGGAATCTGTAGAATGTTGAATTATATAGGGGATTGATCTCCCAAAAATCTTACTTTACCTAGGCACTCTCTAAAGGGAAAAATATATACGAACGTTGATGGTTTCCAAGATGTTTTTCCTAGGAAAGAAATGTGTAGGAAAGGTTACTCATACATGAATCCAAACATGGGTACCTTGTATCATGGACCCATTAACTCTGAATCATATTTTTATGATGATTATAAATCTTTATTCAATTTGATTATGATTCTAATGTTTTCATGAAATGAGTGCATAAATGTTTCTATGACCCTACCATTTTTATCATTGTCTGTTATTTTATTTTTAATATAAATATGCATTATCTATTAGTTTTTTTTAAAATAAATAAATATGGAAAGGTAAATAAAAAAATAAATATTTCATTTTTTAAATTAAAGAATAATAAAATTTATCTAAAGATTATATAATTTCGAAAATACCATATAAAAAATAAAGAAATTATTAAATAAATAATTTCTTAATTATGGGATATCATGTTCTAAAAACATGATACCTCTATCATCAAGACCATACAAAAGATAGTAAAAAACTAAATTTAAAGACTAAATTAATGCTAAAATACTTATTTTCTTCATGATACTACCAATTAATAGAGGAATTATGTAATTTTGGGCACACAACATCGATGCTTGTCCAAATCATTCTTAACATTTTGAATAATCATTTTAATTCATTTAACAATGTTCACATTTTATTAAATTTCTATATTTTGTAATGAATATAGATTTATCAATATTTCCTTATTCAATCAAATAAAATCCAAATAAAATCATTTTCTATAGAAATTTTATATTTTTTGGTAAATATTAAAAACAATGATAAAAAATAAGGATATTTAGGGGATATTTACGGTCTAATGGTCACAAGAAAGTGAATAATTCAATGGAAAACTAATATTTATAAAAATTTTAAAAATTATGTGAATGCTAATTAAATCCTTGGGGTAAAAATATAAATTATAGTAAGGGATAGAAAAAGAATGATTAAAACCATTAGCACCTGAATACTTATAAACATAAGAAATCATTTTCCAATAGGCATACATCACACCCATAAAGTATCAGATGCATAGTTTGTGAAACATGAGATATTCATAAAACATAAAAAACCATATCAGTAACATGGGGAATTAATTAATTAATATGTTAACCCTCACAAATACCATTGTAATTATAACCCTCATTGAGACATTATAAGGTAACCCTCATTACTACCTTAATGTGTAACCATCATAGTTACATCTTGAATAATCATACAACCCACCACCTACATAAACATACCCAAAAAATTTAAACGTGATATATGACCTAAAATTCATCAGAATCAATTCCAAATAACCATAAGATAATTATAAAATATGAACACAAGCATAAAAATATTTCATGTCATTTTTATTAAAATAGAAATTAAAATAAATATTTTTATAGAAAAGTCGCTTAAATATAAGAGACAAATTGAAGTGAGAATTAATAAAATGAAAGGAATATGTGTAAAAACTATAAATGAACATAATTAAAAATATAATGGAAAAAAATTATTTAAAAATTAATCATATTACAATATAATTAATTTATTATAAGGTTAATGAAACATATTAATGTTTATAACACCTTATATTATCATCTTATAACATCATTACACCCATTTATTAATAATATGTTTTTATTTTCACTATTTTGGGTGAGGTTTTTATGTGATTTTCATGATCGGTTCATAAAGTATTTTCTTGTCGAATGGAAGTGAAGATTCAGAATAAAATTAAAGGGTATTAATATGTTTTAAAAATATTATTTGATATAATAAATTATTATTTTTTCATATATGGTGATTAATCGTTAATGAAACTTTTAATGACATTAATTTAGATGCTTTTGGTGGTTCTTCTATTGTCACAATCAACATTCATTATATAACATAATATTACATATATATGTAAATTATAGAACTTGAAATATATTATATCATACACATAATATTATATTAAAACCATTAAAAGGGTTTTATGTCCATATTTGAAATATTTAATGGCAACTAAAATCACATCACCCCTGATGTCAATAAATCGACACATCATGAATAATGTTTTATTTTTAGAATTAGAGGGAACATAGAAGAAGTATGTTGATTAATTTTTCAACAGTGATGATAAAATTATATTATATATAAGATACATTATTTATTAATTCATATTGTATAAGTGGGGATAGAAAATTATAATAAAATAAAAATAATTGAGAAAATCAATGAAAATGAAAGATGATTTTTACCTCTTTATCTCTTCAACTTGAGATCTTCCTTAACACCTTTGGTATTAGAAATTGGTTGAGACTAGAAGGTCATGGATTTGGGAAGAGAATTGGGATAATTATTTTGTAGCATTGAGACATTAATAAAATATATAGATTTGTGAGAGGAATAATGGGTGAGGTGTTGTATTTATAGTAAAGGAGAGGAATATTTTCTGATTATTTTAGACATTATTTTATTCTTTTACACAATAAACATAATAGTGTTTTCTATTTTGACTAAATAAAGTAATAAGGGACTGTGAATTAAAAAAATGAAATTTTATATCTTCCTTGACTCAAGCATGGTATATAAACTTATATATTTAAAAAAATTGATAAATTATCGAATTTCATTATCCGCCAAAAAAATTCAGGTTTTTTTTGAAAAATCACAAGTAATTAACCCAAAAAATTAAAAAATTTGTTTGGTTCAAATTTAAACTCATTTTATAAGAAAAATTCATAATTTGAGGGATTTAATTTTAAAATAAAATCATAATTTATTCTAAAAATATTAATTTTAAATCTATAACTAATTTATAACACCTTAAAAACAATCATGGTCTCACAAAATTATCTTATAAATATAAGAAAAAAATAATATTTTATGATTACATTTTATGACTTTAACTTTTCAATTATTAAAATAATAATTAAATATTTATGACTTACACAAATTACAAACTGATATACTATGATCATATTGGCACTTATAAGATGTCTAAATTTTATTTATAAATTCATGGTACAATTTACAATTCATTTAGACGATTTAGTTTTCTTAAGGGTAATATTACTATTCATGACAGAAAAATAATTTTTCATAAGGGTATAATACAAGTCAAATAAAATTTATGTTGATATTAATGTACACTATATATTGTACTGATTGAAATCGTTTGTATCCTTTTTAAAAATTAAAATCATAAAAGCATAAAATTTTAGTTTAACATCTTGGTTATAACTATCTCCTTGAAAAATGTTTTCCTTCATAGAGACATAGTGTTTCATGTATTTCATAAAATTTATTTTTAAATAATTATGGTGTTACATTCTCTCCACCTATAGAATATTGTGTCCTTAAAATTTTATTTACTCATTAAACAAGGGAGGTTACCTTTTCCTCAAAACATTTTTAGATTCCCATGTTGCTTCTTGAACCATGTAGTTCCTCCAAAAAATCCTTAACCTTCTGGATTAACTTATTATACAATAAATTTTATCTACCATCCATAATTTTAATATGTTTTTATTTATAAGAAATGTTCTCTTCTCTCTGAGCTTCATCTAGGATCAAAATATGAGATGAATCAAGCACATACATCCTCTAGATAGAATAATGGAAAACACTGTGTACCTAAGATAATCTAGATGGAAAATCTAATTGGTAAGAGATTGGTCCATCTTTCTCTATGATTTCATAATGTACAATGAACTGTGGACTTACCTTTATATTTTTACTAAAATGCATAACAATTTTCAATGGTGAGATTCTGGTAAAAATATGATCACCTACCTCAAATGAAAAGTATTTCCACTTGTTATATACAAAAAGGTTCTGCTATCTCTAACCTTTCATCATGTGTTGTTGGATCATTTTCACCTTCTTATCCAATTCCTATACCAATTATTGTCCCATCAACTACCTTTACATGAATTAATCCCTAAATTATAGAGTTTAACACTGCTTCCCAATGAAAGCCTAAAATGTTTCCATCTACATAATGGAATGAAAAATATCATTATATGAAAACTCAACCAAAGAAAGATAAAAATACAAAAAATCTATGAATTCCATTTAATAAGAACAAATAATTTCCTCCAATATGTGAATTATTCTCTCAATATGTCCTTTAGATTGAGGAAGAAAATAAGTGATGAAATTTAATTTTGTGCCCAATAACATCTGAAGTATTTTACAAATGTAAGAAAAAAAAATTAGTGATCTCTTTCAGATACAATGGAAACAAAAACTCTATGATACCTAAAAATATATTTTAGGTACAATCAAGTATGATGATCTAAATACATTGTATCATGAATAGTACGGAAATGTGGTGATTTATTCAGCCGATCAACAATAACCCAAATTGCATTGTTATTTCAAGAAGTATTTTGTAGTCCCACCATGATTTCTATGGTTATATTTTTCCGTTTCCACACTATCGCTTGAAAAGGATGATGAATCACCTTTGGTAGTTGTAACTTTTTTACATGTCAGTCATTTCTTAATAAAATATACAATATCTCTTTTCATCCATTCCACCTGTAATATTTGAAAAGGTCTATGTATATCTTAGTAATTATATGATCAACTATAAATGGAGAACTATGATCTTCATAAAACATTTCACTCTACATCTATGAATCCCATGGAAAACATAATCTGTTCCCAAATATTAAAACACAATCTATATCCAGGTGAACATCTGGAAACATTCCATTTTTATCCAATTCTACATTTTTATGTAACTCATAGTCTACCTTCCTTGATTTGATAAATTTTTCTGATTGAGAAGAATCCATTTACACTAAAATGAAAATTGATGAATTTATTCCACTAACAATATCCAAGAATAACATCATAAAATCATTAATAAAGGGATCACATTCCAAATGTAACATGGTTATTGAGGCATGATGTTTCCGACAGAGGGCATAAAACACATTGTTTGGTTTTTTTGGATGGTAATTGATCATGAAATGACAATCCTTTATCTATTCAACCCCTCTTCTTTGCCACATGATTAATTTCATTTGAGTGAAAATATATATCATAAATTTTTGGTAAAGGTATATTTCAAATTTGGCTCTGTATAAATTAAAACTCCAATTTTTTAATGGAAATCCAAATATTTTAATTTCAAATAATGTGTAGGATAATTTATTTCATGTGGTTTGAGTGTTCTTGAAAAAAATTATTACAAAATTAATAATATTACAATATAATTAATTTAGTATAAGGTTAAAACCAATAATGGAAATTTGGTTAAGAATTCCCTTGCCTCAGGTTTGTCATACTTCAAATGCATTTAAACCTCATTTATAATGGATGAAAGAGTTTTATTAATATTTTAATGAAACATATTAATGATTATAACACCTTATATTATCATCTTATAATATCATTACTCCCATATTATAACAATATGTTTTTTATTTTCACCATATTGGGTGTGGTTTTTACGTGATTTCCATGATCGGTTCATAAAGGATTTCTTGTCGAATGGAAGTGAAGATTCAGAATAAAATTAAAGGGTATTAATATGTTTTAAAAATATTATTTGATATAATAAATTATTATTTTTAATATATGATGAATAATCTTTAAAGAAACTTTTAATGACATTAATTTAGATTCTTTTGGTGGTTCTTCTATTATCACAATCAACATTCGTTATATAACATAATATTACATATATATGTTAATTATAGAACTTGAAAGATATTATATCATAAACATAATATTATATTAAAACCATTAAAAGGGTTTTATGTCCATATTTGAAAGATTTAATGCAAACTAAAATCACATCATCCCTGATGTCAGTAAATCGACACATCACGAATAATGTATTATTTTTATAATTAGAGGGAACAGAGAAGAAGTATGTTGATTAATTTTTCAACAGTGATGATAAAATTATAGTATATATAAGATACATTATTTTTTATTTCATATTTTATAAGTGGGGATAAATATTTATAATAAAATAAAAATAATTGAGAAAATCAATTAAAATGAAAGATGATTTTTACCTCTTTATCTCTTCAACTTGAGATCTTCCTTAACACCTTTGGTGTTAGAAATTGGTTGAGGCTAGAAGGTCATGGATGTGGGGAAGATAATTGAGATAATTATTGTGTAGAATTGAGACATTAATAAAAAATAAAGAGTTGTGAGAGGAATAATGGGTGAGGTGTTGTATTTATAGTGAAGGACAGGAAGATTTTATGATTATTTTAGACATTATTTTATTATTTTACACAATAAACATAATAGTGTTTTCTATTTTGACTAAATAAAGTAATAAGTGACTGTGAATTAAAAAAATGAAATTTTATATCTTCCTTGACTCAATCATGGTATGTAAACTTATATATTTAAAAAAATTGGTAAATTTTCAAATTTCACTATCCGCCAAAAAATTCTGGTTTTTTAGAAAAATCACAAGTAATTAACCCTAAAAATTTTAAAATTTTGTTGAGTTTAAATTTAAACTCATTTTATAAAAAAATTCTTAATTTGAGGGATTAAATTTTAAAATAAAATCATAATTTATTCTAAAAATATCAATTTAAAACCTATAACTAATTTTATAACACCTTAAAAACAATCATGGTCTCACAAAATTATATTATAAATATAAGACAAAAATAATATTTTATGATTAGGTTTTATGAAATTAACTTTTCAATTATAAAAATAATAATTAAATAATAATTAAATATTTATGACTTACACAAATTTCAAACCGATATACTATGATCATATTGGAACTTATAAGATGACTAAATTTTATTTATAAGTTCATGGTAGAATTTACAATTCATTTAGACGATTTAGTTTTATTAAGGGTCATTTTACTATTCATGAGGGAAAAATAATTATTCATAAGGGTATAATACAATTCACATAAAATTTATGTTGATCTTAATGTACTCTATATATTATATAGATTTAAATCATTTGTATCCTTTTTAAAAATTAAAATCATAAAAGCATAAAATTTTAGTTTAACAGCTAGGTTATAACTATCTCCTTGAAAAATGTTTTCCTTCATAGAGACAGTGTTTCATGTATTTCATAAAATTTATTTTTAAATCATTATGGTGTTACATTCTCTCCACATATAGAATATTGTTTCCTTAAAATTTTATTTACTCATTAAACAAGAGTGGTTACCTTTTCCTCACAACATTTTTAGATTCCCATGTTTCTTCATGAACTGTGTAGTTCCTCCAAAAATACCTTAACCATATGGATTAACTTATTATACAATAAATTCTATCTACCATCCATAATTTTAATAAGGTTTTATTTATAAGAAATGTTCTCTCCTCTCAGAGCTGTATCTAGGCTCCATATATGAGATGACTCAAGCACATACATCCTTTACATAGAATAATGGAAAACATTGTGTACCTGAGATAATCTAGGAGGAAAATATACTTGGTAAGAGATTGATCAATCATTCTCTAGGATTTCATAATGTACAATGAACTGTGGACTTGCCTTTATATTTTTACTAAAATTCATAACAATTTTCAATGGTGAGATTTTGGTAAAAATATAATCACCTACCTCAAAAGAAAAGTATTTCCACTTGTTATATACAAAAAGGTTCTGCTTTCTCTAACCATTCATCATGTGGTGTTGGATAATTTTCACCTTCTTATCCAATTACTATACCAATTATAGTCCCATAAACTACCTTTTCATGAATTAATCCCTAAATTATGGAGTTTGACACTGCTTCCCAATTAAAGCCTCAAAAGTTTCCATCTACATAATGAAATGAAAAATATTATTATATAAAAACTCAACCAAAGAAAGATAAAAATACAAAAAATCTATGAAATCAATTTAATAAGAATGAATAATCTCCTCCAATATATGAATTATTCTCTAATTATGTCCTTTATATTGAGGAAGAAAAGAAGTGATGAAATTTAATTTTGTGCCCAATAACATCTAAAGTCTTTACCGAATGATAGAAAAAAACCGGTGATCTCTTTCAGATACAATGGAAACAAAAACTCTATGATAACTGAAAATATATTTGAGGTACAATCGAGTATGATGATCTAAATACATTGTATCATGAATAGTAAGGAAATGTGATGATTTAGTCAGATGATCAATAATAACCCAAATTGCATTGTTATCTCAAGAAGTATTTGGTAGTCTCACCATGATGTCTGTGGTTATATTTTTCCATTCCCACTCTATCTCTAGAAAAGGATGATGAATCCCCTTTGGTAGTTGTAACTTATTTACATGTCAAGAATTTCATAATAAAATATACAATGTCTCTTTTCATCCATTCCACCTATAATATTTGAAACGATCTATGTATATCATAGTAATTATAGGATCAACTATAAATGGAGAACTATGATCTTCATACAATATTTCACTCTACATCTAGGAATCCCATGGAAAACATAATCTGTCCCCAAATATTAAAACAAAATCTATATCCATGTGAAATTCTGGAAACATTCCATTTTTATCCAATTCTACATTTTTCTGTAACTCGTAGTCTACCTTCTTTGATTTCATTGTTTCTTCTGATTGAGATGAATCCATTTACACGTGAATGAAAATGGATGAATTTCTTCCACTAACAACATCCAAGAATAAAATCATAAAATAATTAATCAAGGGATCACATTCTAAATTTAACATGGTTATTAATGCATGATGTTTCCGACACAGGGCATAAAACACATTGTTTGGTTTTTTTGGATGGTAATTGATCATGAAATCACAATCCATTATCTTTTCAACCCCTCTTCATTGCCTCCTGATTAATTATATATGAGTGAAAATATTCATAAAATTTTTTTGGTAATGGTATATTTCAAATTTGGCTCTGTTTAAATTAAAACTCTAATTTTTTAAAGGAAATCCAAATATTTTAATTTAAAATAATGTGTGGGATAATTTAGTTCATGTGGTTTGAGTGTTCTTGAAAAAAAATTATAACAAAATTAATCATATTACAATATAATAAATTTATTATAAGGTTAAAACCAATAATGGAAATTTGGTTAAGAATTACCTTTCCTCAGGTTTGTCATAATTCAAATGCTTTTAAACCTAATTTATAATGGATGAAAGAGTTTTATTAATATTTTAATGAAACATATTAATTTTTAAAACATCTTATATTATCATCTTATAACATCATTACTCCCATTTATTAATAATATGTTTTTATTTTCACTATTTTGGGTGATGTTTTTACGTGATTACCATGATCGGTTCATAAAGGATTTCATGTTGAATGGAAGTGGAGATCCAGAATAAAATTAAAGGGTATTAATATATTTTAAAAATATTATTTGATATAATAAATTATTATTTTTTCATATATGATGATTAATATTTAAAGAATCTTTTAATGACATTAATTTAGATGCTTTTGGTGGTTCTTCTATTGTCACAATCAACATTCGTTATATAACATAATATTACATATATATGTTAATTATATAACATGAATGATATTATATCATACACATAATATTATATTAAAACCATTAAAAGGGTTTAATGTCCAGATTTGAAAGATTTAATGGAAACTAAAATCACATCATCCCTGATGTTAGTAAATCGACATATTACGAATAATGTTTTATTTTTAGAATTAGAGGGAACAAAGAAGAAGTATGTTGATTAATTTTTCAACAGTGATGATAAAATAATAGTTTATATAAGATACTTTATTTATTAATTCATATTGTATAAGTGGGGGTAAGAAATTATAATTAAATAAAAATAATTGAGAAAATCAATGAAAATGAAAGATGATTATTACCTCTTTATCTCTTCAACTTTAGATCTTCCTTAACACCTTTGGTATTAGAAATTGGTTGAGACTAGAAGGTCATGGATTTGGGGAAGATAATTGGGATAATTATTGTGTAGCTTTAAGACATTAATAAAATATATAGAGTTGTGAGAGGAATAATGGGTGAGGTGTTGTATTTTTAGTGAAGGAGAGGATGATTTTCTGATTATTTTAGACATTATTTTATTATTTTACCCAATAAACATAATAGTGTTTTCTATTTTGACTAAATAACATAATAAGTGACTGTGAATTAAAAAATAGGAAATTTTATATCTTCCTTGACTCAAGCAAGGTATGTAAACTTATATATTTAAAAAAATTGATAAATTATCGAATTTCACTATTCGCCAAAAAATTCAGGTTTTTTAGAAAAATCCCAAGTAATTAACCCTAAAAATTTAAAATTTTGTTGAGTTCAAATTTAAACTCATTTAAAAAAAATTCTTAATTTGAGGGATTAAATTTTATAATAAAATCCTAATTTATTCTAAAAATATCAATTTTAAACCTATAACTAATTTTATAACACCTTAAAAACAATCACGGTCTCACAAAATTATCTTATAAATATAAGACAAAAATAATATTTTATGATTACGTTTTATGAAATTAACTTTTCAAATATTAAAATAATAATTAAATAATAATTAAATATTTATGACTTACACAAATTACAAACCGATATACTATGATCATATTGCCACTTATAAGATGTCTAAATTTTATTTATAAATTCATGGTAGAATTTACAATTCATTTAGACGATTTAGTTTTCTTAAGGGTCATATTACTATTCATGAGGGAAAAATAATTATTCATAAGGGTATAATACAATTCACATAAAATTTATGTTGATATTAATGTACTCTATATATTATACTGATTAAAATCGTGTGTATCCTTTTGAAAAATTAAAATCATAAAAGCATAAAATTTTAGTTGAACAGCTAGCTTATAACTATATCCTTGAAAAATGTTTTCCTTCATAGAGACTTAGTGATTCATGTATTTCATAAAATTTATTTGTAAATCATTAGGGTGTTACATTCTCTCCACCAATAGAATATTGTGACCTTAAAATTTTATTTACTCATTAAACAAGAGAGGTTACCTATTCCTCACAACATTTTTAGATTCCCATGTTGCTTCTTGAACCATGTAGTTCCTCAAAAAAAACCTTAACCTTTTGGATTAACTTATTATACAATAAATTCACTTTACCATCTATAATTTTAATAAGTTTTTTATTTATAAGAAATTTTTTATCCTCTCTGAGCTGCATCTAGGCTCAAAATATGAGATGACTCAAGCACATACATCCTCTACATAGAATAATGGAAAACATTGTGTACCTAATATAATCTAGGAGGAAAATCTACTTGGTAAGAGATTGATCCATATTTCTCTAGGGTTTCATAATGTACAATGAACCGTGGACATACCTTTATATTTTTACTAAAATGCATAACAATTTTCAATTGTGATATTATGGTAAAAACATGATCACCTACCTCAAATGAAAAGTATTTCCACTTGTTATATACAAAAGGTTCTGCTTGTTCTAACCTTTCATAATGTGTTGTTGTATCATTTTCACCTTCTTATCCAATTCTTATACCAATTCTAGTCCTATCAACTACATTTACATGAATTAGTCCCTAAATTATGGATTTTGACACTGCTTCCCAATGAAAGCCTCAAAATTTTCCATCTACATAATGGAATGAAAAATATTATTATATGAAAACTCAACCAAAGAAAGATAAAAATACGAATAAATATATGAAATACATTTAATAAGAACGAATAATATCCTCCAATATGTGAATTATTCTCTCAGTATATCCATTAGATTGAGGAAGAAAAGAAGTGATGGAATTTAATTTTGTGCCCAATAACTTCTGAAGTCTTTTCCAAATGTTAGAAAAAAACCGGTGATCTCTTTCAGATATAATGAAAAAAAAACTCTATGATACCTGAAAATATATTTGAGGTACATTCGAGTATGATGATCTAAATACATTGTATCATGAATAGTAAGGAAATGTGATGATTTAGTCAGTCGATCAACAATAACCCAAATTGCATTGTTATCTCAAGAAGAATATGGTAGTCCCACCATGATGTCTGCGGTTATATTTTTCCATTTTCACTCTATCACTAGAAAAGGATGATGAATCCACTTTGGTAGTTGTAACTTGTTTACATATCAAGCATTTCATTATAAAATATAAAATATCTATTTTCATCCATTCCACCTTTAATATTTGAAAAGGTCTATGTATATCTTAGTAATTAAAGGATCTACTATAAATGGAGAACTATGATCTTCATACAAAATTTCACTCTACATCTTAGAATCCCATGGAAAACATAATCTGTTCCCAAATATTAAAACACAATCTATATCCAGGTGAACATATGGAAACATTCCATTTTTATCCAATTCTACATTTTTATGTAACTCATATTCTACCTTCTTTGATTTCATAATTTTTTCTGATTGAGACGAATCCATTTACACTTGAATGAAAATGGATGAATTTCTTCCACTAACAACATCCAAGAATAAAATCATAAAATCATTAATCAAGGGGTCACATTCCAAATGTAACACGGTTATTAATGCATGATGTTTCTGACATAGGGCATAACACACATTGTTTGGTTTTTTTGGATGGTAATTAATCATGAAATCACAATCCTTTATCTATTCAACCCCTCTTCTTTTCCTCATGATTAATTACATCTGAGTGAAAATATACATCATAAATTATTGGTAATGGTATATTTCAAATTTGGCTCTGTATAAATTAAAACTACTATTTTTTAAAGGAAATCCAAATATTTTTATTTAAAATCATGTGTGGGATAATTTGGTTCATGTGGTTTGAGTGTTCTTGAAGCATAATCAATTTCTTGATGATTATTTATCATAACACAAACAACTATCATCAATAAAGCATCACGATAGATGGAAAATTCACCATTTTTGGATTGCATCGAAAAAACAGGACCATTCACCAATCTCGTCTTCATTTCCTAAAAACAAACATCACATTATTCTGTCTATATAAATTTAACACATTTTTGTGTCAACTTTGTTATCAATCTAGTAACTGTGTAATTTAATTTTATCAAATAGTTTTTAATAAACACATAATCTATGAGAACTATGTACGTTTATTGTATTTATAGGTCTGATCCATTAATAATTTTTTTTCAGAATGATCAAATTTTATTCCATCCATAGTTATAATGTTCTCATGAAAAGAAATCTATTGCAACCAAAAATCATATTTCGTAAACCTTCTATATAAATTTTCTTAATTGAGAGTTTTCAAGACAATTCATAAATGTTTTCCATCATCCTCATATCCTTTTTAAAATACCAAAATATCATCAATGAAAAAAAACAAAGTTATAAAAATATTCATGGAATATTCAATTCATATGATCGATGAATAAAAAATGTTAATTTTTCAAACCAAAGGGTATAAAGACAAACCCATAATTCCTATAATTATTATGAAAAGAATGTTTTTGGTTGTCATCCTTCGTCACCTTTAACTAATAGTGCAATGGTCTCAATTCCATCATGGAAAATTAATAAGCTCCATACAACTGATCAATCAGGTTATCAATATGAGGGAAATGATTCTTATTATTAATAGTAAATTTATTTAAATAATTTTAATCAATGAAGAGGCTAATGGAACAATATTTTTTCAATGAACAAAATAGAAGCACCCCACTGTGAAGTTATAGGATAAAGAAATCATTAATTAAGAAACTAGGAAAATTTATTTTTATATTCATGAAGTTCTTTTTTGATCCATTCGAAAAGGGGGTTTTGAAATTGTCCTCAGATTTGGAAACAAGTCAATAGTAAATTCATGTTTCTGGTCGAATATACCAACGGGTATCTAATTAGCGAAAACATCAAGGTATTAATTTACCATGGGCATGTCATTAATCTGAAAATTTCTCTTATTGTCAACATTATGTGAAAGATAACATTAATTTTCTTTATTTAATAGTTTCTTAGTTTCTTAATATGTTATCAGCTATATGGGATCATTATTTCATATAAACTATATCTCATTACAAAAAACAACTAATTTAGCTCTATAATCAATATTTTCATGATAAATAGGAAGTAATTGCATAGCCAATATGATTCTAGACACAAGTAAGGGAAAACATCAATGTTTGTATTGAAGTATTCATATATAAAAAAACAAGATTATTCTTATAACACATTTTTGACATTAAGTTATCCATAGTTTTTAAACAATATGTTTTAGTCTTATTTCCTGATGTTTAATTCTCTATTTACCTATAAATTAATCATATTTAAATGATTGTGTTGACTCCTTATCCAATAAAACATTATAAAAATTTGAGTAAACAAACAAATTAGATTCTACCACTACATTGGATGGCCCAAAAGTCACTTATGTAGTAACAATGGATCTCACTTTACTTTTCTTCATGTAATTCGGATGTTATCTACTATTTAGATATTTCTTTTTGAATGTATTTGAATAATGACCCATCTCACCACATTTAAATGACTTTATAGTTTTATTATCAATCGTAATATTAGGATAATTTTTATTATGATCTCAAACCATATGTCCAAAATTACAACATGAAAAATACTTTTCATTTTTTGTAAGGCATTCTCCATGCTGATTTTTACTACACTTTTCACAAACTAGTAACATAAATTTCTTACTTTCATATTTGATTGATTGATTTTTACTCATCAACTTCCATTTTTTAATATTCTTCTTCTTGTACTCAACATACATGTGGTCATTCAAAACTCCATTTAGGGCCTCTTGTTACATCAGAATAGTTTGATATAAATTTTAACATAACTAGTGTCCAATTCAATTCAATATATTGTCATTAATCCTAAGTAAAAAAATGGTTTAATTTTTATATCATGATCATGAATGATATTTGGAGTATACCATTCCTATATGGTGAATTATTATTCCAAAATGGCCATTGAATCCTCTTTATTTGTCATTAATTCAAGGAATTTCTTTTCAATTCTATGTCAAATCACCGTAGGAAAATATTTTTCAAGGAAAATATTTTTTTAGTTCATCTTATTCAATGGAATAAATAATTATTATATCACTTATATTATTGACCATTGATTATATAAACTCACCATAACATCATATATCATTTTTATGGCTTTAATACATCCTTTATTCACCACTAGGGCAAAAGATCCACCGAATGTAGGAGGGTGTTTCTTCATAAAATGTTACACAATCACCATGCTCTTTTATAGTAGCTATGGATAATCTATTATATGTACTCCACCAACATTTATTTCATATTTTATCTAATATGTTACACTCACACACGTCTCTCTTCCAATTCCCACCATTCTCAGTTGCATATTTGGAACGATATCATTATCTTGGTGCCTTCAACCATCAGCTTATATATTATTGGTTGCAAACAAATCATGAAAAACTTGTATTAGATTAATAAAAATGGTAATAATCCTATAAAATATCATAGAAATAAGGTTAAAATCATTTATTGTTTTCTATTAACATCATCCTAACCCCTATAGTTATCTAAACTATCATCTGATATAAATAATTAGTTCATGACCATAAACATTACATAATCCAATGTTTTACTCAAGAACATACATTCTTACACATTGAACATATTTTAATGTTTATATTAATATATATTTAGGGAAAAAATACATAAAATTTCATAATAATTTAAAAGGATAATACCAAAATATAATCCATATTTTTTAAAATTTAAAAAGATTGAATTACAACATGACTTCCATTTTCCAATAAAAATATTCACTATATTCATATTTTCTTGATACTTTCTCTTAACCATCCACATACCCTTTGAAAAACATTTGGAAACGTCAAGTGATAATAAAATTATTAGTGAGGGATATTAGAATATGTATAGAAACCATTAGCACATGAATACTTATAATATATGAAACAATCTCGACAAAGATATACATCTCTCCCATATGGTATAATATACTTTGTTTTTGAAACAATATTTATTTATAAAACATAAATAAAACCATAAGGAAATGTTGGGGAATTATTTACTTAACATAGCAACCCTCATGAGTGCATTAATATTTGTAAACCCCATGGCTACCTTACAATGTAACCATCCTGACTACCTTATAGTGTAGCCATTGTAGTTATAAATGGAGTAACTATACAGCTGCCTCCAACTTATTCATATAGTATGAATTGGAGGAGGAAATAGGTCCCACAATTTATATTAAAAAAAATTGGGAACCATAAAATAATAAAAAAACTTGAATAAAAGAATAAAGCATTCCTTTAGAATTTTGATAAAATAGAAACTTAAAATGAGGATTTTTAATGGATACTCCCTAACGAATACCTTATTAATTTAAGTGATAATCAATCGAATCAATGTAATATGTGAAAACACATTAAATATACATAATAAAATATATTATTCATAAAATTCGTTACATAAATAATCTTAGTACCACATAATAAATATAGTAGAAAGTTAACCCAATGAATTGAAAATGGATTAAAAATACCCTAACATTGGGTTTGTGTTACATAAAAATGGTTTAAATATCTTTTATAATGGTTAAAAAAATGTTATTAATATTTTATATAAAAAATATTAATGTTTATAACAACAAATACGATAATTTTATAACAACATTCTCCCTATTTAATAATAATATTTTCTTTTTTCAATTGTTTCATGTGCGTTCTTTACATGACTTCTAGGTTCGATTAGTAGAGGATATTCTTCTTTAATGGATGGGAAAAAATAGATATGAAATAAAATTTTGTTTATATTTTTCCATACTATTGAACTATATGTTAAATTTTTTTATCATATGTGATGATGATTCATTATATAAAATATTATTGATATTCATTTAGATCATTTTTGCAGCTCTTCGATAATCACTAATTAGTTTTATTACAAAACATAATATTAATTATATATGTTAATTACAAAACATAAAGGAGTTCATATAATACACAATAAAATACCTTTCAACAATTAAAATGGCTATATAACTAGGCATTAAGGATGTAATTTAAATTGGAAACACATTATCTACAGTGTTGGTAAATAAACACATCACGGATGATATTTTTATTTTTAGAATAAGAGGTAAAGGATAAGAAGTATGATGATTGATTTTTTACTTTAACATGATCATATGAATGTTTATATAAGATATAACATATTTTAATACCTCCTGGATAAGGGGAGGTGGATAGATTATAAGAGGATAGAAATAATTGAAAATAATGAATGAAAATGAATGAAGATTTTTACCTCTTTATCTCTTATCCTTGAGATCCTCTTTCAAGACATTTTTTATTCAATTTTGGTGATACATGTTGGGTTTGGACGTGGGTTAAAGCATTTGAAAGAGTTTTGTAAAAAAAATTGAAATTACTATAATCATGAGAGTTGTGAGAAGAAAATTGGGATGAGGTGTGGTATTTATAGTGGAGGAGAGGAGGGTTTTCCGAATATTTAAGTCATTATTTTATTATTTTTCACATGAAAAGAAATAGTATTAGTTATTAGGGTTAAATATTTTAATATGTGCTTGTAATTTATAAAAAATGGACCTTTACATTACCCAAGACACAAATTTTAAGCATAAATGAATTTAATTGGCATATTTCGTAAATTATCGAATTTATCTATTCACCCAAAATTCAAATATTTTAGAAAAATCACAAACATTATCCCTACCAAATTTTTTAAATTTAGAATAAAAAAAACATAATAATTTTTATAGAAATAGTTTTCTAAGTATAATAAATTATGTTTTTAAATAAAATAATAATTTATTCAAAACTAAACACTTTTATTAGAATAACTAATTTTATAACACATTTAAAAAATAAAAAGAAGGTAAAATAAAATTATCACAATACTATAAGACAAAAAATAATATTATGTGATTATATTTTATATAAAATACATTTTCAATTATAAAACTAATCATAAATATGTAATTAAATATTTTTGACTTACAAGAAATACAAGCACATATACTATGGACATATTGTAACTTATAAAATGCCTAAATTGAATTTATACATTCATGGTTGAGATTACTATTAATTTGAACAATTTACTTTTCAAAAGGCCAATATTACTATTCATAAGGGTAGCATTACTATTCATAATGGTATGTTACTATTCATCAAAACACTAGGTTGATTCTGAAAAACCTTAAATTTCATACTGATTGTAACCATATAAGCCTGTCTTTAAAATTTATAATATAAAAGTGAAAAAATTTAGTTTAACGAATAGGTTAAAAATATCTCATTTAAACAAATAAATGTTTCTTACAAACAAAGTATTGGATTACTATAATTAAATTTATTTGTAAATCCTTGGGGTGTTAATGAATATGCACCTTATAATGGAAATTTCTTGCATAAAATTTCAATATGCCTATATAAAGAAAAATTGAGACGAATTCATCTACCTCATGATTCTTATTGGTTGAACATTATTTAAACTCATATGTAGTGGTTTTAGAATATATTAAACAAATAATACGATAATATTAAAATATATTATCTCATATATTATTTTTTTATAACATCTTATCTCTCATTCATTAATAATATTTTTTTATTTTCCGTGTTTCATGTGTTTGTTTCCATTTTTTATCATTCCTGATTTGTCCTGAAATTATTTGTTCATGGGAATATTATATAGTTACCTAATACATAGACTACTAATGATGATAAAATTACCATATTTATATAAAATTTATAATTTTTAAACCATTTAGGATGGATGGTCTTGATAAATGTAGTACTTTACGATCATTTAGAATGTATGATGTATGTACGCATGAGTAACATTTAAAATTGTCATCAATCATTATAAAAAGGTAGTAAATAATTTTTTATCATTCAATAATGATTATAATTTCATAAATTAATATTTTTTATTTAAATACACTTATTTATATAATCTATGTGGTGTGGTTATTAAAATTGTGTCTCATCTGTTCGTAAAGGTGGTAGTCCACAAAAATAGGAACAACATTAAATTCTTTCAAATAGTGAAAATATAAGAAGTTAAAATATTTATTATCTATTACGAATGAAAAATTGTAATTCAAATCATATTTAGGTAATTTATATTATATATATTAATTAACATTATCTTTATTACATTCTATATAAAGCGTTACTGAAAAATGGATTACATCGCTTCAAGAGGAAGTAGCCCACTGTACACTTGAGTGATATTCTCATATATTATAATGAATTGAATGAAAATTGAATTTATTATATAATGTTTATATAGGTTTAATTTTTTCATAAATATCTTATAGATACTTTATATACATTATCATTCGAAACCACTATTTGTGTTGATGTAAATGAGTAACATTTGTTTGTGATGGGGTGGTCAATCGTACACACAAGCAATGTTATCATTTCCCATTTAAGGGAAAATGATATGAAAAGTGATCATTGCCAAAAATTAATAACACCTCATTATATTTAATATATTTTTTATATAATTAGAAATGAATAATATTGGAAGGAGGTGGTAGATGAAATAAAACAAATATGCATAGTTTGAAATTCTACCTCCACTGTGAAAATCACTTTAGGATAATAAATAATGTATTCTAATAATAGATTTATGAAAAAACCAAGGATTAGATACTTTCGGTATGGATTTCAGGATTTTATTTTGATATATATTTTCCAAAAAAATGAACTTATTTTGTGAATTATAGAGGATAGGGTCTGTCCTTTTAATGGTGAGGTGAGTAGAACTCATTTAATTTTTGAATATGAAAAATTTGTAACAATGATTTGAACTAGAAAAATTTCTCCAAAATCTTTTATTTTTGTTAAATAAAAAATATAAGATTAAAATGTGTTCATAATAGTTATTTGAAACATTTTTAGTCAATTGTATACCATTTCATATTAAATTTATTCAGATTAAACCAACCATTACCTTAAACAAAGTAATTAATTTCTACTATTTTCAATAATTAATTGGGCCCAAAAATATGTTGAACATAAAAGAAAATATAAATTATTCTAATTAATAATATGGAATAGAATTTAAAAAGATCAATTAATATAATTTGTAGAGTTTAATTTAAATTTTATCCATAAACTTGATCCCAATACAGGTTCTCAGGGGGGAAATTATAAAATGTATAGAAGTTTTATGTAACAGAATTAATTATTAAATGTTTACAATGACATAAATTAGTAAAATTTTAATATAATATAATTAAATTCACTTAAAAAATAAATCAAAATATAATTTCAGTTTTTTAAAATAAATGTAGTTTTCAATAAAAGTCGGTATTTTTATCTATTAAAAATGAATCTTTATAGAAATATTACAAAAAATTAACCGAAAGATAATTTGGAAATTATTAGTTAAATATAAATGATATTTTTAGAATAAATTTTATAAAATTAAGAAGAATTAAATTTTAATTATCTTCTCACTGAGTGACTAATATATCTTTTATAAAAAATACGGTTTTTTCTGAAAACATTTTTCTGAATGATTCTTATTTCATTTCATATCATTAGACAACCAATGAATTTTACATTTAATTTGTAATTGATAGTCTGTTAATAATTGTTTTATTATTATTTATATAATCAAATTTAATTCCATGGTAAAATTTGTAAACTATATTATAGTTCATTTGGACTTAGAGTTTTGACATCCATATGCTCTAGAGGAGAATATTGAAGAAATATATTTCACTGACTTTTGTGATTCTTGTTTTGGGTCACATAAATAAACCATAATAATGTATACATTTATAACTTATCCATTAAATTTTGGGGTATTAATATAACTTAAAAATTTATGAAAATTATGGTTACCTTTTTATTTATAATAATATAAAAGTCATTTAAAAGCAAATGAATTTTTTTTAGAAAAATATATTTTTTCTAAAAGAAGGCATAGTGTCACATCTTGCACAAAATTTTGAATAAATTATTACCAAATTTAAAAAATTTATATTTTAAAATATATTTCAATATTGAAATTAAAATATCAAAAATATCATATGATGAATTTTTGATATTTTTTTGATATGTTTCACTTTTTGATGAATAGGGAAAAATAATTAATTTTAATTGAAAACATTCATTTAATATCATGTATTTATAAACTAATATTATATTTAAAATTTTATTGAAAATAGTATTAGTATAAATTTATTAAAATTAAATAACAATATGTTGTGAGAATAATTTTAAAATTTGAATTAGATATATAAAATTTGTAAAAATTTTATCGTTTTCACTATGAAAACCTCCTTTATTGTCTTATATGTGTCATTGGATTAAAATTAAAATTTTCAACTTTTTTGAATCTAATATGAAGTAATATATTCCATATATTAAATCATAATAATTTATACAATATAATATGTAGGATTTAATTGTATATTATAATGTACATTAAAAATAGTAAAACGAATTTATCACATTTAATGTAAAAATAGGTTTACTATGGGGTTAAACATTGATGATAAGTATTAAAATTATATAAAAACTTATGTAAAATCATTTTTCAATCCCTTTTAGATTCATTTTTTATAATGATGGATAATAATGTTGTTTGAACCTTTTTTAATGTGAAAAATGTTGGTACACATTTTTTCATTCAAAATTTATAATTGTTCCCCTCACCTCACTTATTAAATGCCACCCAATCTCATCTCTTCTTCACATTATTATAAACATCTATTTTATGGAACTCCAAACCAAATCAAAATATTTTATTTAAATAGGTTTATACATGTAGTTTTAAACTGTCTTGGAAATGGTATTAATTGTAGAGGTATCAGGATTGTTAAGACCATGTCATATACTAATAAATATTTTAATTTATTTAGAATTTAGTTACTATAATCCATGATATTTTTTCAGCATTTTTATATCAAGAATCATATAATTATAAATTAATTTATTTAATTAAATGTGTTTTATGTTATTTTAATTTCCATTTTGTTTATTTCCTTGTCTTATAAATCTAGTAATGTTTTTTACATAGAGTTTATGTTTAGTTAGTTAGACTAATATATTAATTAATCATTATTAATTATTGATATATTAAACTATAAAAAACCCTTAGAGAGTATTTGAGTGCACCCTTTTTTTATTTACCTTTGACATTATGAAGGGTGATATGATTGATGTGAAAACATTTTCTAGTGGGAATAATGCCTTTCTGGAAAAACATTATGTTGAATTTTGTGATTTCAAATGTAATATGTGAATCATGTATGTTTCTAGTATAATAGGACACATTTTTTTAGATTATATTAAAGGTATTTAATAATAATTTAATAAATAATAAACTATATATGAGCTACTGGGGTATAGTTTTCAATAGTTGGTATTAGATTTAGTTTAGGAAGAAACCATGGGAACTACATTTTGGAAAACACATATAAAATAACATAACCTTATGATATACATTGAGGATATGAAAAGGAAAACCTCATAATATGTTATTAATTGAAACATTATGCGGTTCTTCTTTAATATATACCCATATCTTAATATTATAAGAACATGTGTTTCTGGTTTAACACTTCGATCCCAGAATCCCTATCAAGACCCATCCACTAGGGCCCATTTCGTTACTACCCCAAGCCCACCTTCCATAGACAATGTGTTGGTGACTAACACCGAAAGGCATATTCCCAAAAATGGGAAGGCATTTTCATTAAAAATGTACAATCACATGGTCCGAGAACACATCAAGAAGCAATAGTGAAGTAAACTACTATAGTTAAAGTGTATTAAATGTAATGTGGCCTTAGTACAAGATCAAATGGTAAATTATGACTACAAGTGAAATGTAAAAAACAACTAAAATGTTAAAAGCATCTCTTGGATCGTCCACCACAGATCCTACCTAAAGGGTAGCTAAAAATAACCTCAAAAGTACTCCACATCTGCCCTTCTCATTCACGTCACCTCAAGCCGAATTTAAACCTCCGAGCACCATCTTTTCCAGGCTCCCTCAGCCTCAATCATTGTTGTACATTATCTCCACAAGACACAAAATGTGTGAGCAAAGCCCTTGTAGAGGTGAGTATAATGATACTTAGTAGGGACCCCGAGACCTCGACGGTCTCTATGAATTTTATAATGACAAACCATAGGGTAACAACATGATGGTAATGTAACACACATGTAAAGTACCACATAGCATAACATTAGTCACAAGCACAATCTGAAGACAGATCATAACAAGATTAATTCTAGGGGTAGTAACAATTAACATCTCCATTCCCAACATCAAAGGCCTTGGATAATGGAGAACTCTTCCTCTATCGAGTAAAATGGTATTTTCATATCACACAAAGGTGCTTCCCACTAATTTTGAACTACTGATGTACTTCTCCCTATCGAGTACAGTGGGTCTTCCGGGTCATACAGAGTCTTCCCCCAAAATGCGGTCAGCTATGGTACTCCACTTCATCACATATCGCGGATACTCCCCAACATGTCCCACTTGGTCATACAGAACCAACCACCCCCAATAGTGGTATAATAATGTACTCCTCTACATCGTGTACCACGGTCATCGAGTCACTCTGAGTCGAAGAGTCAGCAGACATCAAGTCTCAGCCAGTCGTAGGGGTCCGTACTTAGTGTGCTTGGGAGAATGGCTCCCCAACCAATAATTAGTATCTCAACCATCAAAAAGCATCACAAAAAATCAACCTGATGATCTGTAATGTTATGATGGATCCAATGCAACCGATGGAGCATCAGTCAGATGCCTGGTATGTGTGTTATTGGCATTTCAGTTCTGAGGGCCAGGATGGATTCAGGTGCGATCCAACATGAAAAAACGCCAAGTTTCTCCAAAACTCAAACAGAGTAAGGAAAAAGGATAGTCTTACTACAAGGATTCCAACACCATATATGGTTCATCATATGGGTGTCTGGTCTTCATGATAAGCCCATTGACTGTTTCTGGACCCGGTGGTGCCCAGGTCCGGTCCAACCTGGTCGAACCGACCCAGGCGGACCCGGTATGGGTGTGGCTGATTTGGAACTAGCTCGTTGGGCCAATGCTAATTCTGGCCTGCAAGAGGGGCAACCTATAAGGGAAGACTGACCTGAATAGGGAATCCTTCAAAGGCGCAGCCCGACCCGCGTGGGGCGGAGGCCCGCTGGGGGAGAGCCCTGGTCTCTGGCCATTGTCTTGCTCTGAGGTCAGTGGCCCGCTCTGATGGTTGTGTCCCAGCTCCGAGGGGGGATTCCTAGCTCAATGGTGGCGGTCCAGCTTTAGGGAGGCATCCCGACACAAGGGTGGGGGAACGGTCTGAGGGCATTGGCCCGACCAAGGGCGTTGGCCCACTCCAAGGGCTGCAGCCTGGCTCCGAGGGTGGTGGTCTTGCTCCAGGGTGGTGGCCAAGTCCGAGGGCAGCGGCCCACTCCGAGGGTGGCGGCCTTCTCCGAGGTCGGTAGCCAGACTCTTAGAGTAGCGACCCGGTGTGAGGGCAGTAGCCCAGCTCTGTGGGTGGCGGCCCATCTTCGAGGTTAGCCGCCCGGTTTGGTCCAACGTGGGGGGGGGGGGGGGCAGACCCCCCACCCCCCCTCGGGTTTCCAGATTTTTGAATGGCTCGATGGTCGTTCGGTTGGTGAGGTAGCGGCGCCGCATGGTCGCATCTCAGTAGTCGCGGAGCCTTCCGGAGGTTAGTTCGGCCTCCTCAGCGACTTCCATTTGCTGGTGGCACGGAGGTGGCACCTCCTTCATTCCCGCGGCTAGCCGTCGTGTGGGCCGCCTACTCTATTCACCACAAACTTCCTCTTGTGGCGTGCATCAACGTGCTCGTGGACTTCCAAGGATGCACAAGGATAGTAAGCTATTGGAGTGTTCGGGATGGGTTCATTAGGCCCACACCCTCAACATTAGCTCATAAACATGAGGGTTGTTAAGGGTTTAATAACAATTGAATTAAACAACAAGATTAACCATAATAGATTCCCTGCAATAACATCCTGCAAAGATGAATGAAGCGCGGGTCAACCCATTTTTCAGTTGACCCACTTTCTTCTTATAATATCATGAACATGGAAGAGGAAATCAAAAACACACAAACAAAAAATAACCCCTATATCATAAACTCATTGGACAACATCTGAAATTTTTTGTTGTTTGGCAGTCTTCGTCCCCGCAACTTGTTCCCAATGAATCCAAACGTACATCCTCTTCTTGTCGATGGTTTTGTGTCTCACATCACCTCCCGCTGGGTCAGCTCCATAATCTAAGGGTCCAGCATTGTGGTGCTCCTTCAGCACTTCATTGCTTGTTAAAGTAATGCCGATACCTCCACCCATGATCCATATATATATGATAGGGGAAGGGTAAGTAACAACATTGAAATTTGTTTGGGGCTCATTAATTAGGATGCTTCTTAATTTTCCCCAACATTGTTGTTACATAGATTGGAGGGTCAAGACATATGTTAGCTTGAAACGTTGTTGGTCCCACCATACCATTTTTCCATTGGAGGAATAAAATAAAAATAAAATAATACATTTATTTAATTTATTCTATTAAAATGATCAAAAAACTATCATTTACCTCAGACCTACGGCGGTTGATGTGAAGCCTCCCTTAAGCGAATCATGGTGTTGCAGATTCAACGCTGCTCTCAGATTTTTAATACATGCAATGGTTCAAAATTTAGAAAATGGAACTCAAGCGTTTAGAAAATGTACCTGAAAAAATGTTTAGTAAATTATTAATAGTCACCCTCGACCTGCGTCGGTCAATGTTAGGCTCTTCTTAAGTGAAACACGTGCTAACTAACCCTATGGTACTCTTAGATTTCCAATCCGAGTTACCATTTGAATGTAATAGAATTTAAAATAAAATAATTGTCACATAATTATTTTATTTTCGGCCAAAAACAATCATTTACTAGTCTCTCGCACCGTCTAATGTTAGTATAAGCCTAAAAATAGAATACCCTAACAAGTTCAGTGATGGTCTAGAATTTTTAATTTGAGTTACCATTCATAAGTTATAAGCATTTGAAAAATAAAATAATTTCATTTAATTATTTTATTTAACATTATACCATATTTGGGTTTTCTTACAAGAGTCCCGTGTGGACTAAACTTAAGGCACGCTTAGGCTAAACCATCCATCCTAAGCATAATGGGGCCCTTACATTTTTGATCTGGCAACCATTTAAGATATTTTTTTTATTTTTAAGAAAAACTGCATTCGTGCACTGTTTAATGTTTAACAAAACATCAACGTATCATTCTAGGAACTCTATGCCTCAGAATCATGCGCCGTCAGATTTCATGGACTCAAAATAATTCAAAATAATTAAAAAAATTTCAAAAATTACAGGAAAATATATTCTCCCCACCGTAGGGATTTTTATCCACAAAAGCCAAAATAAAGACTAAAAAAACATGTAACATCCCAAGTAAGTAATGAATAATAGATATTTTTATCTATGTCTATTAATGAATTAGATAGGGTTTTAGAGGCTTAAAATTAAAATAAATACAATCTTATGCATGGAATACACTAATATTTTTTAAAAGATTTTTTTACTGCCTTTTGATGGAAAACCATTTTTTAAATATATCTTTTGAAAATTTTATAAGCTATGTTTTTCAAAATAAACTTATTCTTTATGATTGAGACAACAAAATTTACTTTTTGTGAATTTTTGGTATTTTTCTGACAATGCTCATTTTTTAATGAATAGTGAAAAATAATGCAGTTTACATCAAAACTGCTTTTTAATCTAATTTATTTATATGATTAGATTATATTATGAATTGGTTTTAAAGTTAAATTAGAATATATTATTACCATTTAATCTAATGTTGGTCATTAGGATTAATTTCACTTTGGAATTTGGCATAATCTAATGCCAATCTTTTTATAGATATTGTTTAAAAAAACCCGCTATTTTGTTTTGACAACGGGAATTATTTTTAAATTAATTATTGCAATTTATGTGTTTGGAATTTGGTAAAGTGAATTGAATATTTTGAATCAGAAGGTACAAATTATGTAATGAAGACTCTTTTGTTTTTGGACATTATGAATAGTAAAGACGGTAATTATCTTTAATTATCTTGATTAATGAGTAATCGGGTAGTTAGGGATAATAAAATAATATCACAATAATAAACAAATGACCCCAACATGTGTCCTAATTCTACCAGTTGTCTCATTTCCGACCATGGGATGTCTTGTGCCAAACTTGGGGACCCCATGGAATCACTTTTGTGGAAAGTGACTTGTTATCTTTTTATTTTTTTTAAAGAAAGTAAATATAACAAAAATATATCACCTAATTAAAACATTTTTAATTTTGTCTACATAGATGATATTTTAGACTATAAATATTCATTTTAAAGGTAAATAGATTTTATACATCATAGTATTTTTTTTATAATTTTTAGACATTAAATAAATTAAATTATTTATGACATCATGATGATGCCGCAATTACCTCATTATTAAAGGATTTAAATAAAATGAAATGATAATGTACAATCTATGACCTACACATGTCCAAAACCTATTGGATGGGTGGATTTTGAACCCTTATCACCTTATCCTCGAATTATATCAATGTGGGACCTTTTGATTCCGAAAATCATTTTCAAATAAAGTAACATTTCTTTAATTTCCAAGAGTGCCCCTCCTCTCCTCTTATAAAAGGCCCCCACCTCTACCTCCTTACCCACCGTCCCAAAGCCTTTGGCTCGGCCAACCCCTGCCCAGTTTGTCTCTCCACATCCCTCTCTTACTCCTTGATGCCTCACTTTGGGCAGAAGTCTTCCCAAGGAAGCCTTTGAGCTCAAACCAAAGGGAGTTACCCGATTTTAAGGTAATGTCTTCACTTGAGTCCTTTTGTTTTATTTTGCTTCTCCAACCCCCTAAACACTTTTTATTCATTTCTTTTGTAACAAATCCAGTATCTACAATATACTAGGATTTTTTTATAAGAAGGATTCGAGCTACACTTACACACACCTACATCTAATGGTTAAAGGACATACTGTTTCCGTGGATGGTGAATTTATGCCTCCCGAAACGATGATTGTTCAACATTATTTTAACACCTTCAAAGGTAACCATTATGACGAAACTATATTTATATATGATATATAATATGTTTATGTTTTCCTTAATATTATGTATTATTCATTTTGGGCATACCTTTATGGTTTCCATTATGGGTAAATGCGATATCTTCATTTTAGGAACTGCGGACTGCCGCCCCCTCAAAGTGATTTGATTAGTTAAATACCATTTGTGGGACGTATAAAGGATGGAAATATGATATTATATATGATATCATACTCAAATTATAATATACCTTTATATCATTATGATTCCATTCTATAAAATACGAAATATAAATGAAAGTAGCGTTCATGCGTACGTACGGCTTACCATCTCCATGAACGGTGCATTTCATTTCTTACCTCTAAATGATTATGTAATATTATAAATGCATGTATATAATGGATATATATTATGTATACATCATGATTATAATTCTGGATATAATGGATACATGAACAACTTGTAATTATAAAGGGTTTATTTTTTACTCAAGTACCAATGATCGTTAAAACGACCGTTATTAACTTAAATAATTACATAGTGTTCATGAAATGGTAATAAGTGATATAAAAGGAATAATGAACTTAAATAAGGTTCTTAAGAAAGTAGTAATTAACTCAAGTTTATTATTCAGGAAATTAAAGAATGATCGAGTCAAGTCGGACCCGAGGTATGGGACTTCGTCTCAATATCCTTTCATTGTGGCATATTTTGGTTTATACACAACATTCTTTTATACGGTGTATAAACCCCTTTGACTTTTACGTTTATCCAAAATGAATCTTTTTTTATACAAAGAATTTACTAAACGTAAAAAGGGAATGTTTTTTTCGTACGTATGCGGCGACAACGACTTCTCCACTACCGTGACCATTATTTGAGTTTCGGCTTCGTCTACAAGCCATACCTTTTTTAAAAGAATAATAAATACCATGTTTTACTTTTCTTTTATTTTGGTATTGAAAATGGTTTTCAGAATATTTTTATTTCAATGTTTTGTATTGATTATCTTGTGATTGAAATGTGGAAATGTTATGTTTCATTTATGCATGTTTTATGAGATACGATTATGTTGAGGTTCTTGGGAATTATTATGAAGACGGGTGGTTCCGGGATAAAAAAAGGGCGGGTGAGCCCGATATAGCTCTCCAATGCATTGGGTAACGCGAAAGAGTGAAACGTTAAGGTTTCTATGAAGAGATTTAGGGAATATACTATGATGGGTATTCCAAACGTAACCAAGAGGGTTACTCCCTAAGTAAGAATGTTATGAATTCCTCATGTTACCATTATATCTTATGATTTATTTGAATTATTAATGATTTGATGAGGTATGTTAAAGTGCTTATGTTTTATGGGTAAAGTTTGATTTCATTCTTATGTATATATGTACCCATGTTTCCTTTCCATATTTTTATATCCCTTACTGAGATTTTTATGCTCATCCCATGTTTTTTTAAATGTTTTTCACAGGTCAAGGGAAAGGTATATGATATGATGATAGTGTCAAGGAAGTGTCAAGAAAGAATCCATGTTTTATTTTAAATATGATTCCATTTATGGGAATAAAGAATACTATCTTTACGTAACCACTTTGTTTATATGTGGAATGTAATTCATGTTTTATGATCTAATTCTCCAAAACTCTAAACCCGAAAAGATCCTCAATGTGTAATCTTGTAATAACTCAAGATTAAGTAAGGTTTAAGGTGGGGCCTTATAGTTGGTATCAGAGGTCGGTTTAGATAACTTTAGGAGTTAGAATTATATTAAATGATTATCCAAAAATATTTATTTTTTATGGTCAAATTGAAATGATATAGTATTTGAAGATTACCATGTTTCTTCATCTAAGACATGTTTGTTCAGAATGGTCTTCCGCAGAGGAAACTGGGAAGCAGTGCTAGGAAGGCATGCAGAAGGAAATAGCCTTCCAAATCAGCATCCTGAGATGGTCGGAATTGGAACTGAATAGTTTGTTGCAGTAATGGCACAGTTGACTCAAGCGATAAATGGCGGTGGTATCCATACACGAGATCAGCCAGATCAACCACAGAGGAACATGTCAGTGGTGGAACATTTCATGAGGAAACATCCCCCATCATTCAGAGGATCAACTGACCATGTGCTAGCTGAAGGGTGGATTAAAGCACTGGAGAAGATTTTAGATGTCATGGGGTGCTCAGAAAATCCAAAGGTTAGTCTTGTTATTTACCGTTTGGAGGGTGAAGCAGATCAGTAGTGGTCGATGGTTAAAAATATCAAGGACGCTGATGATATTGATGCTCTCGACTAGGATGAATTCAAAGGTATGTTTCTTGAAAAGTATTTTCCTAAGGTTGTTCGACTTAGGATGGAAAAACAATTCTTGGAATTGAGGTAAGAGTAAGACTCAGTGGCTACCTATGAAGAAAGGTTCACTCGATTGGCCAGGTATACTCCAAATTTTATCTGAGACCTTGATAGTAAAATCAATCGTTTTTACTCAGGATTAAATCCAAATTATCGAAGGGCATTAGCTTCTCGTGAGTTTAAAAGTTATGGAAAGATTGTTCGATGTGCTGAGAAGGTGGAAATGGGGTTTTCTGATGATCATGTGTTATATAACAACCAGCAGAAGAAGAGACCAAGGTGGTAGGAGAAAGGGAATAAATCTTCAAAAAAGTCTGATAGTAAGAAATCTATGATTCCAGTTTGTGATAAATGTGGCAAAAGGCATGCTGGGGAATGTCTTCTGAATTCTGGAAAGTGCTACTGATGTGGTAAGATGGGACATAATGCTCGTGATTGCACTGAAAAAGATCAAGGTGAAGGTAAGACCAAATTTTATTTTCATTTAGTGAAATATTTTAAGTGCAATGAGATGGGTCACTATGAAAACGAGTGTCCGACAAAGAGCTTGAGTGATGGGAAGCAGTTAGACTACAAGCATAAAGGGGTGGTGAATTCCATTGCAACTACTTCAACAGATGTCGGGCCATCAACTGAAGTTGTATCAGGTACTTTGTTTGTTTTTTTATATTATGCCAGTGTGTTGTTTGATTCGGGGTCCACACATTCTTTCATCTCTGAAACCATTTCTAGTAAAATGGGAATACCATCTCAAGAAATGACTCCTGACCTTTTGGTAAAAACACCTGGGGGAAATGTTGAGGCAAAAATTATTTATAAGAATCTTACTATCCTTATCTGTGGAAAGAACCTACTTGAAAAACTTATTGTTCTACCTCTGGTAGATTTTGATGTTATCCGAGGTATGGATTGGCTCTCTATTTACCATTCTAAGATTGACTGTAGAGCTAAAGAAGTTTCTTTTCATAAAGACTTTCAGTTTTTGTACAAGAATGAACCCTTACTATTGATAACTTATCAATAGGCCAAGAAACTTGTAAAAGATGGAAATGAATGTTACCTTGCACACATCATTGAAAATAAAAGAACTGTTCATATTAATGATGTTCTAGTGGTAAATGAGTATCCTGATGTTTTTCCTGATGATTTGCCAAGAAAAATACCAGATCAGGAAGTTGAGTTTACTGTTGACTTAGTTCCTGATGCTAAGCCAATTTCAAAACCCCCGTATCGAATAGAATAAATTGAACTTTTAGAGTTGAAGGTTCAATTGCAAGATTTATTAGAAAAAGGTTTCATTCGACATAGCACATCACCATGGGGTGCTCCTCTTTTATTTGTTAAAAATAAAGATGGTTCAATGTGACTTTGCATTGATTATAGAGCCTTGAATAACACCACTGTTAAGAACAAATATCCTTTGCCTCATATTAATGGTTTGTTTGATCAGCTCCAGGGAGCTCAGTATTTTTCAAAGATTGACATGATATCGGGGTACCATCAGCTAAAGGTAAAGGAAGCAGATGTTCCGAAGGCAGCGTTCCGTAAAAGATATGGCCATTATGAATTTGTTGTAATTCCTTTTGGGCTATCCAATGCACCTGTTATATTCATGGACTTAATGAATAGAATTTTCCATGAGTTCTTGGATAAGTTTGTGGTGGTTTTCATTGATGATATTTTGGTGTTTTCTAAAAGTAAAGAGGAGCATGAAAGACATTTAAGGGTTATCTTGCAACCCTTAAAAGAAAAGAAACTGTATGGAAAATTCAGCAAGTGTGAGTTTTGGTGGCAAAAAATTTCATTCCTTGGTCACATTGTTTCTAAAGATGGGATAACTGTTGATCCTGCAAAAACAAAAGTTGTGGAAGACTGGCCAAGACCCACAAATGTAACTGAGATTCTTAGCTTCCTTGGTTTGGAAGGCTATTACTGAAGGTTTGTTAGAAATTTTTCACGGTTATCTAGTCTAATGACTAAGCTAACTCAGAAGGGTGTTAAGTTTATCTGGACAAAAGAATGTGATGATTGTTTTCAGGAATTGAAAAGAAGATTGGTGAATGCTCCAGTTTTGGCACTACCTTCCAGGATTGATGAGTTTGTTATATACAGTGATGCTCCATTGAAAGGACTTGGTTGTGTCCTAATGCAGAATGATCAGGTAATTTCTTATGCTTCACGACAGTTGAAAACTCATGAGGTAAATTACCCTACACATGATTTGGAATTAGTTGCTGTTGTTTTCGCTTTAAAAATTTGGAGGCATCATTTGTATGGATTGAAGTGTGAAATATATACTGATCACTAAAGATTAAAGTATATATTCCCTCAGAAAGAGTTAAACATGAGACAGAGAAGATGGCTGTAATTAAGCAAGGATTATGATTGTACAATTCATTACCATCTGGGAAAAGAAAATGAAGTGGCTGATGCTTTGAGTCGAAAAAGTAATGCTTCATTAGCAATGTTGCGTTTGGAACGTGATCCTTTGGTTAAGGATTTGATGAAATTTGGCAAAGAAGTTGTTGGTGTAGGAAGTTCTTCTGTTTTGTTTCAATTATCAGTGAGATCATCTCTATCAAATAGAATCAAGCATGCACAGAAGAAAGACAGTGAGTTGTAGAAAAAGGTAGAGCTAGTTCAGAAAGGTAAGTTGCCTGAATTCAACATTGATAATGATTGCGTTTTGAGATTTGTGAAGAGATTGTGTGTGCATTGTGATTCACAGTTGAAGAGAGAGTTTTTATGTGAAGCTCATAGTTCTCCGTTTTCAGTTCATCCTGGCAGTAATAAGATGTACAGAGATCTGCGGGAGTATTACTGGTGGGATGGAATGAAAAGAGATATTGCTGATTTTAATATGAAGTGTTTGACATGTCAACAGGTTAAAGTAGAGAGGCATTTACCAAAAGGGATGCTTCATCTATTACCAGTGCCAGAGTGGAAATTGGAGGATTTATCCATGGACTTTGTTGTGGGATTACCGAAGACATCTCGAGATAATAATGCAATCTAGGTTATTGTGGATCGCTTGACTAAATCTTCTCATTTCCTTGCTATATGAGATACTTTATCCCTAGATCAACTTTCCCGTTTGTATCTTAAAGAGATAGTCAAGTTACATGGAGTTCCCCTCTCCATTGTATCTGATCGTGATCCCAGGTTCACTTCTAACTTTTTGAAAGGCCTTCAAAAGTCGTTGGGTACTGAATTAAATTTTAGTACAGCATTTCATCCTCAATCATATGGGCAGTCAGAACGAACAATTCAGACCTTGGAGGATATGCTATGAGCTTTTTTGATGGATTATCAGGGAAGTTGGGACCAACATCTTTCTTTGGTTGAATTTTTATATAATAACAGTTTTCATTCCAGTATACAGATGGCACCATTTGAGGTGTTATATGGGAAGCGGTGTCAAACTCCAGCTTTCTGGGATGAAGTGGGTGAAAGGAAGTTGATGGGACCAGAATTGGTAGAAGAGATGGCAGAAAACGTTCAGCTGATTTAGAAACACATGAGAACAGCTCAGAGTAGGCATAAGAGTTATGCAGACAACAGGAGGAAGGATCTAATTTTTGAGGTAGGTGATCATGTTTTTCTCAAAGTCTCACCATGGAAAAGTGTGATGAGATTTGGTAAGAAAGGAAAGCTGAGTCCAAGGTTCATTGGACTCTATGAAATTCTGGAGAGAGTTGGATCAGTTTCATACCGGGTGGCTTTACCTCCGAGTTTATCTCAGGTACACAATGCTTTTCACGTTTCGATGTTGAGAAATTATATGCCAGATCCATCTCATGTTTTGAGTCCATAGGTGGTTCAGCTGGAAGAGAACCTATCTTATGAGGAACAACCGGTCCATATTCATGACCAAAGGGAGAAAGTGTTACGAAATAAGGTGATTAATCAGGTAAAGGTTTTGTGGAAAAACCACATGATGGAAGAGGAAACATGAGAATCTGAAAATGCAATGAGGGATAAGTACCCCCATTTGTTCGATAAGTAAATAAATTGTGGGGACTCAATTTTCTAAAGGGGGGAATGATGTAACATCCCATGTAAGTAATGAATAATAGATATTTTTATCTATGTCTATTAATGAATTAGATAGTGTTTTAGAGGCTTAAAATGAAAATAAATACAATCTTATGCACGAAATACACTAATATTTTTTAAAAGATTGTTTTACTGCCTTTTGATGGAAAAACATTTTTAAATATATCTTTTGAAAATTTTATAATCTATGTCTGTCAAAATAAACTTATTCTTTATGATTGGGACATCAAAATTTACTTTGTGTGAATTTTTGGTATTTTTCTGACAATGTTCATTTTTTAATGAATAGTGAAAAATACTGCATTTTACATCAAAACTGCTTTTTAATCTAATTTATTTATATTATTAGATTATCTTTTGTATTGTTTTTAAAGTTAAATTAGAATATATTATTACCATTTAATCCAATGTTGGTCATTAGGATTAATTTCACTTTGGAATTTGGCATAAACTAATGCCAAACTTTTCATAGATATTGTTTCAAAAAATCCCGCTATTTGTTTTGACAACGGGAATTATTTTTAAATTAATTATTGCAATTTATGTGTTTGGAATTTGGTAAAGTGGATTACATATTTTTAATCAGAAGGTATAAATTATTTAATCCAGACTCTTTTGTTTTTGGATATTATGATTAGTAACGACGGTAATTATCTTTAATTATCTTGATTAATGAATAATCGGGTAGTTAAGGATAATAAAATAATATCACAATAATAAAAAATGACACCAAAATGGGTCCTAATTCTACTGGTTGTCTCATGGCCGACCATGGGATGTCTTGTGCCAAACATGGGGACCCCATGGAATCACTTTTGTGGAAAGTGACTTGTTGTCTTTTTATTTTTTTTAATGAAAGTAAATATAACAAGAATGTATCACCTGAATAAAACATTTTTAATTTTTTCTACATAGATGATATTTTAGACTATACAAATTCATTGGAAATCTAAAAATATTTTATACATCAAAGTATTTTTTTTTATAATTTTTAGACATTATATAAATTAAATTATTTATGACATCATGATGATGCAGCGATTACCTCATTAATAAAGGATTTAAATAAAATGAAATGATAATGTACAATCTATGACCTACACATGTCTGAAACCTATTGGATGGGTGGATTTCGAAGCCTTATCACCTGAACCTCGAATTATATCAGTGTGGGACCTTTTGAATCCTAAAATCCTTTTCAAATAAAGTAACATTTCTTTACATTCCAATAGTGCCCCTCCTCTCCTCTTATAAAAGGCCCCCACCTCTACCTCCTTACCCACACTCCCAAAGCCTTTGGCTCAGCCAACCTCTGCCCATTTTGTCTCTCCACATCCCTCTTTTACTCCTTGAAGCATCACTTTGGGCAGAAGGCTTCCCAAGGAAGCCTTTGAGCTCAAACCAAAGGGAGTTACCCGATTTTAAGGTAATGTCTTCACTTGAGTCCTTTTGTTTTATTTTGCTTCTCCAACCCCCTAAAATCTTTTTATTAATTTCTTTTGTAACAAATAAAGTATCTTCAATATACTAGGATGTTTTTATAAGAAGTATTCGAGCTACACTTACACACACCTACATCTAATGGTTAAAGGACATACTGTTTCCGTGGATGGTGAATTTATGCCTCCCGAAACGATGATTGTTCAACATTATTTTAACACCTCCAAAGGTGGCCATTAAGATGACACTATATTTATATATGATATATAATATGTTTATGTTTTCCTTAATATTCTGTATTTTTAATTTTGGGCATACCTTTATGGTTTCCATTATGGGTAAACGCGATATCTTCTTTTAAGGAAGTGCGGACTACCGTCCCCTCAAAGTGATTCGATTCGTTAAATACCATATGTGGGACGTATAAAGGATGGAACTATGATATTATATATGATATTATACTGAAATTATAATATACCTTTATATCATTATGATTCCATTCTATAAAATACGAAATAGAAATGAAAGTAGCGTTAATGCGTACGTACGTCTTACCGTCTCCATGAACGGTGCATTTCATTTCATACCTATAAATGATTATGATATATTATTAATTCATGTATTTACTAGATATATATGATATATACATCATGATTATAATTCTGGATATAATGGATACATGAACAACTTGTAATTTTAAAGGGTTTATTTTTTACTCAAGTACCAATGATCGTTAAAACGACCGTTATTAACTTAAATAATTAAGTAGTGTTCATGACATGGTAATAAGTGATATAAAAGGAATAATTAACTTGAATAAGGTTCTTAAGAAAGTATAAATTAACTCAACATTATTATTCAGGACATTAATGAACGATCGAGTCAAGTCGGACCCGAGGTATGGGACTTCGTCTCAATCTCCTTTCATTGAAGCATATTTTGTTTTATACACAACCATCTTATATATGGTGTATAAACCCCTTTCACTTTTAAGTTTATCCAAAAGGAATATTTTTTATACGAAGCATTTACTAAATGACAAAAGGAATCGTTTTTGTCGTACGTATGCGGCAACAACGACTTCTCCGCTACCGTGACCATTTTTTGAGTTTCGACTTCCTCTACCAGCCATACCTTTTTAAAAAAGAAAAATAAATAACATGTTTTACTATTATTTTATTTTAGTATTGAAAATGGTTTTCATAATGTTATTATTCAGTGTTTTTTATTGATATCTTGTGATTGAAAGGTGGAAATGTTATGTTTCCTTTATGCATGTTTTATGTGATACGATTATGTTGAGGTTCTTGGGCAATATTATGAAGACCGGTGGTTCCGTGATAAACTAAGGGTGGGTGAGACTGATAAAGCTCTCTAATGCATTGGGTAACGTGAAGGAGTGAAATGTTAAGGTTTCTCCGAAGAGATTTAGGGAATATACTTTGATGGGTATTCCAAACATAACCAAGAGGGTTACTCCCTACATAAGAATGTTATGAATGCCTCAAGTTACCTTTATGTATTATGATTTCTATGATTTATTCATGATTTGATGAGGTATGTTAAAGTGCGTATGTTTTATGGGTAAAGTATAATTTCATTATTATGTATATATGTACCCATGTTTCCATTCCATATTTTTATATCCCTTACTGAGCTTTTTATTCTCATCCCAGGTTTTTTGAAATGTTTTTCATAGGTCAAGGGAAGGGTAAATGATATGATGATAGTTTCAAGGAAGTGTCAAGAAAGAATCCATGTTTTATTTTAAATATGTTTCCATTGATTGTAAAGAAGAATACTATCCTTACGTAACCACTTTGTTTATATGTGGAATGTAATGCAAGTTTTATGATCTAATTCTCTAAAACTCTAATCCTGAAAAGATCCTCAATGTGTAATCTTGTAATAACTCAAGATTAAGTAAGGTTTAAGGCTGGGGCCTTATAAAACAAATGGGGGTACTGAGAATTAATCTGAGCCTTCCACTCCCATGTGCTCTTTTGAAGGTTTTCGTGCTGCCAGTGGAGGCGCACCAAAGGTATCTATCTCCCATGAAGGACTTGATATTGTCGATCCTCAATCTCTAATGGAACCTCCATAAATGTTGTCCCATTGTCAAAGTCTATCTCGCCATGGTCGATGGTGTGAGATTGGCGCAGTACATATCTCCTCAGCTTTGATAGGATGAAGATTTTGTTCACCCTCTCCAACATCAGTGGAATTACCAAATGTTATGCCACCTCGCTTATCCTCAGAAGAATAAAAAATGGCATGATAAACCTTAGTGATAACATTCTGCCTCAGCCAAATATCTATAGGAAGACATTGTCTCACTCCTCGAACTCTAAGGATCTCTGTCTCCTGAATGCCAGTCGGGCTAGCTCTATGCAGTCATCACATGCTGACAAGTGAGTCATCATGATACAAACTTTTCCATTACTTCAATCATCCTTAGCCACATGTACTGACGCCAAAGTTCATGATACATCTTCATAACTTCAAGATGTATCATTAATGTGGATGTATGGATATCTCTCAAAACCTCCTCCCAATGTGTCTCGGGCACCATGGTTCGTCCTATGAAGAGGATGACGTTCTACACACCTTCAGAAAATCCTTCAAGAGGCCTTCCTGAGGATATTTGAGCACATCGAGCCTCGCAACCAACGTCTAAAGTTGTGCCTCCATGACTCGCTGAAGGAGTGGGGGAGAGACTATCATAGTCTAGAGGTAGCTCTTTCATCATTATCTATAAAGTATATCCATAGTGTGACTAGCGGTTCTGACGCCTCACACAGTAGTTGTAGGCCAGAATTCTGGCTGAGTGTGTCTGATACCATATAACCCCTTCCCAATAGTATAGACTATCTCAAGGACATAGTCCTGGATAAATTCTAGCCATTTTTGATGTCTCTAGTTCAGGTCCTTCTGTGAGAAGATATACCTGAGACTCTTGTGATCGATGTAGACTATAAAATAATCACCTATCAAGTAATATCTCCACATCTTCATGGAAAATACCACTAATTATAACTTCAATTCATGGGTAGCATAGTTCTGCTAATGCTATCTCAACTATTGTGAACCACAAGAGATCACTATAGGCTTTTTCATCAGGTCACATCCAAACCATGTCCCTGATGTGTCAAAGCATACTACATACCCAACGCCCTCTCTTGGTAGCCTCAATATGGAGGCACTCGTCAGTCTCTTCCTCGGTTCCTGGAAACTCTGTTATCATTTCCTCATCCACAGGAAATGTTTACCCTTCATTTTCAAATCTAACAATAGGGTTTAATCTATGGAAACGTCTAGATCAAAACTCTGGCAGTACATAGCCATAGTAGAAATACCTCCCTCTCCAGGGAGGTATCCCTGTAAAAATCTTTTGAAAAGATGTCCCCACACTCTACCACACCTTTTGGGAACTGAAAACCCAAAACATCCTCTTTTATGATGGTAAGGTTGTCTAACCCAAGAGTGATGGGTTGCACCCTCTTATGCATGAGTATATCTTCTACTGCATATGTTTTTTATAGACCAATGAAAACCCCATTCACACGTTGTAGATAAACCACAACCTTTTTTCTAATACAGTCAATCTGAGTATGAAATTTGGATGCCCATTCCATTCCCAAACTAATGATTTATGGCCTCGACACTACCACCGAGAGGTTCCAAACGACACTCTCACCTCAAGGTCCAGATCACAATATCGGCGTAAGTGTGCTTATAGAGTCTCCTTCCAATGGTATCTCTAGATGTGAGGGTAAAGTCAACGGTTTAACTGGAAACTCTATGTGTTGGACAAGATTCATGTAAGGAATGAATGATTGGTAACTATGTCTATTGATATGACAGCTAGTAAAAGACATAGACTGTACCTCTAATAATTCATAGAGTCCTTGGGTCACACTCTTTAACCGCATGTAGCTACTCCCTTCCCATGTCATCCGCCTCCCTTAGCCTGGTGGGGACCGCATAGGGGTGGTGGTTGTACCACTTCATGATGCTCTCCTAGCTCCACTTCCACATCTTCTACCCTATAGATTCATTTGTCCCTATCACATTCTCTTTATGAAACATTTTTCATGCCCAAGTCTCTGAGACTGGCGTCAGTTTCCCACTTTCATACTGCTAAAATTCACTTTCTGTATCCACTCATCCAAAGAACATTATTTCAAAAAGGTTCTCTCTTGCACCCTAACATAGGTTCGAAGGCCTATAGTAATAGTTCTGGCTCAGACATCCTTATATACAACTTGCTCGGATTTCCGATCTTCGAATCACAGATTGTATCATATTCATCGTGTACTAGGAGTGGTATGTACACCTTGGTGAATACTCAGCAACGACATGTTATACTACCAATGCTATAGAATCTCTATAAAACTCTCATCCCTTGGCTATTTATGGGAAGAGACCCCCTTCTCGTAGGAAGGTTCTCAAGGTTGCAGACAAAAAATTCACCTCTTTTCACGAATAGGGTAACTTACACCCTGTCATCATTTTTCTAAGCCACATAGAAGTCTCACTACCAGAACTGCCATCTGATCGAATGGTGACCTAGCTAGATGGTAACTCGGCCACCTCCTCAAGCCAGTCCTTAGCAATCTGTGAGTCAGGCTCACCTCGAAACCTATGGAGTATCTATTATTAAATCTCGTGTAAGGCACTAAGACTACATGTGTCATCTACTGTTAATACTGATTTGTAACTACTGTCCAATGGGAAATGATATAGCTAACACACTACCCGAAGGTACTATCATGGACGAAAATTCTCATACTGAAGCCTCATCACTATGCGGACCATCTTAATGGTCACTCATTGGAAAATACTAAAATCTAAGATCTCTATCATCTCTATTTTTGTCTCAACTATACAGAAAAATCTCTAACCGCAACCTCCATCCAGTCCTCAAACGCATGCGGGTCTATCTCACCTTAGAACCTCATAGGCCTCTTCCACAGAAACTCATGCAGCGCGATCAGTCGGCGTGCTTCCTCTGCTAGAGGGTTGGGGGCCACGATTGCCCAATGGGTAGTGGTACAGCTGGTACACCACCTGATGGTTCTTAAAACGTAAGAGGGCCCTGCATTAAGGCCTCATTGTTCGGTGGGCCGTCATTGTGTACTCTCTCAAATAACCTGAGTAACTATCTTTGTGGAGGCATCTTAATAAATAAAAGGTTCCCCATGATAATTAAGTTATACCGGATGAGCGTACTCCAAAGAAATGACAAGAATTTTTTTTAAAAAACACACACAATTAGTTTTTTCATTTGTTGAGTTAGAAATTAGAATTACGGGTCCTGTTTTGAGGATATGTTGGTGGTCGGACCAACACTAGATCCCCAAAACGTAAAACCACACTCATAAAACATAACACTCTTTCCACATAGAAAAGATCAGAGTCCTAGTTCTTTCGTAGAACCAAAATCCTCTGATAACACTTTTTCAGGACCTATCTCCTGGGGCTCGTGTCATGACTATCCCAAGCCCACCTTCCATATTGTAGGGTCTGACGACTAGAACCGAAAGGTGTATTCCCTAAAACAAGAAATCATTGTGTTTTAACCTATACAAACACATGGTCCAAGAATATAACAAGAAAAAACTGTGATGTAAACTGTTGTAGTAAAAGTGTACAAAAAATAAAGGGGTCGGAATAGAAGCCCAACTTGAAAAGTACAAGTACAACTAAAAAAGAAAAAAACAACTAATAGGTGAAAAAAAACACCTGGATCATCCACCGCAAATCCTACATGAAGGGTAGGTACAGATCGCCTCCACAGTACTCCACATCTGCCCATCTCCTCCATGTCACATCATGCCGAATGTCCACAATGAAAATCCAAAGGGTAACACCACGAAGGTAATGTACCACACATGTAATGTACCACATAGCATGACCTCAATCACAATCATAATATAAATACAACTCACACTAGGATTTATTCTATGGGTAGTAACAAGTAACATCCCCAGTCACAATGTCAAACGCCTCCACTACAAGAGAACTCCTCCTCCATCATGTACAGTGGGCCTGCCGTGTCACATGGAGGTTCTTCCCACTGACCTTGAACTACTGATGTACTGCTACCCATCACATATTATGGTTTTGTCAGGACATACAGAGTGCCCCCCCCCCAATGCGTTCTTCTAAGGTACTCTTCCCCATCGGGTACTGCAACTACTCCCCACCGTTTCCCACCAGGATATAAAGAACCACCCTCCCCCATCATGGTCTGCTAAGGTACTCCCCCCATCACGTATAGTGGTCATCAAGTCACTCTGAGTCGAAAAGTCGGTAGTCATCAGGTTTCAGCCAGTCGTAGGCATCCGTACATAGTGTGATTGGGAGAACCTTTACCCAAGACAATAGTTGTATCTAAATCATCACAACATATCACAAATAAGTATACCGATGAAACAACATGTCAAAGGGGTTCCAAAACAATATAGGACACATCAGTCGGATGCCCGGTCTGTGCGTTATTGGAATTTCAGGGACGAGGGCCCGGTTGGATTCTGGTGTGATCCAACCAGGCCGAACTCCATGTTTCTCTGAAACAATAATGGAGTAAGGGAAAAGACATTTTTTCTCAATGGGTCCCAACACCATAGAAGGTTTTTCAAATGGGCATATGGTCCTCAAGATAATCACCTCTGATTGTTTCTAGGCTTGGTTGGGCCTGAGTCTGGTCTGACCCGGTCTGGGCGAGGCCTAGGAGGACTTGGCTAGATGCGCTAATGTTTGTTCTGACCTATAAGAGGAGCGTTATTCAAGGGTGGACCAACCATCATATGGCATCCCAAAAAGGTATGTCTTGGCCCATGGGGGGTGGTGGCCCGTTGGGGCACCGACCGGATTGGGCGGCGGCCCGAGTCCAAGGACGGCCGCCCGACTCGACGGTAGTGGCCATGCCCGAGGGCGGTGGACCACTCTGAGGGGGATGGGGGTGCCAAGGGAGGTGGCCTAGCAAGAGGGTTGTGGCTCGGCTCGATGGATGTGACACTGATCAAGGGATGTGGCCTGATATGAGGGTGGCAGTCCAGCTCGAGGGTGGTGTCCCAATCGGATGGTGGTAGCTTGGTTAAAGGGCCATGACCTAGCTCTGAGGGTAGCGGCCACGCTCTGAGGGCAGTGTTCTGGTGTGAGGGAAACAGATCGGCTCGAGGGAGGCGGTCCTGATTTTTCCGATGTGGGGGGGGGGTGGAGTGTACCCCCCTGATATCCCAGATTCTTGAACGTCCCGAAGGCAGTTTGGTTGGTGAGGCGGTGACGTCGCGTGGGCACAGCGGAACCCGCCAGAGGCAGGTTCTAGCCCCATCACAGCTTTAGCCGAAACATTCATTTGCCAATTTCATGGTGGTAGCGCCTCCTTTCTTCCCATAGCCGGTTGTCATGTCATTCACCTCCAACATTCATCGCATCTGATGAGCCGCGACCTTCTTCTTCCAGCATGAGTCGCCATGCTCATGATATTCTATTGTGGCGGAAGTATAACATGATAGTGAAGGGTTCGGGTCGGGTTCATTACGCATGTGACCTTCACGTTAGCTCGTAAACATGAGCAAGGTTAAGGGTATAATAAAAATTGAATGAAAAAAAGATTAACCCCGCAAGATTCCCCGCAATAACCTCCGGCAAAGATGAATTAATTGTGTGTCAACCTGTTAGTCGGTTGACCCACATTTTTCATATAAGGTCTAGAATAGGGAGGAGGGACTCAAAAATGCACAAAAAACCCCCAACCTTGAATAGTCTTTGGGGAGCGTCTGCGCATGGAGGTGGTTCGACATTCTTCTTCCCCACAACTAGTTCCCAATGGCCCCACTCATACGTTGCCTTTCAGTTCATGGTTGTGTGTCACCTGTCACCTCCTGCTATGTCATCTCTATCTTCTAAGGTTCTACCATCGTGGTTCCCCTTCAATACATCGTTGCATGGAAAAGATGTGTTGGTACCTCCCCCCCCCAATCTCCATATATATAGGAGAGGTGGAGGGTAAGTAAAAACGTTGGAATTTAATGGTGGCTCATTAATTGGGAATTTTCCTAATCTCCCCCAACATTTTTGTTACATAGATTAGAGGATCAATCCATTCATTGGCTTTACACGTCGTTGATCCCACCTTACCTCTTGTCCGTTAGAGGAATAGAGTAAAAATAAAATAATAAAGTTAATTTATTTATTCTATTAAAAATCTCCAAAACAATCTTTTCCATCAGACCTACTATGGTCAAAGTGAAGTATCCCTTAAGTGAATCCCAACGTTGTAGATTTAACGGTGCCCTGATATTTTTAATCCAAGCAATGGTTCAAATAATAGAAAATTCCACTTGTGCATTTACTAAACATACCTGAAAAAAAAAAGTTCAGTAATATATTAACAGTCTTCCTTGACCCATGTTGGTCGAGGTTTGGCTCTGCATAAGTGGAGCACGCCGTAAAAAACCCAACGGTACTCTGAAATTTCCAATCTATGTTACCGTTTAGTTGTTATGGAATTTACATTAAAATAATTTTGAATTAAATATTTTATTTTCTACCAAAATCAAACATTCATTGGTGGCCTGCACCAGCCAATGTTAGTACATTACTAAAGGGAGCATACCCTCACAAGTATAGTGGTGGTATTGGATTTTTAATCTGAGTTACCATTCGTGAGTTATAAGCATTTGAAAAATAAAATAATTTCATTAAATTATTTTATTTATGGTTATGCCATTTTTAGTTATTCCCACAAGAGCCCCACAAAAACTAAACTTAAGTCATGCCTAAGGTAAACTCGTCTTCTTGAGAACAAAGATACACACATATTTTTGATCTGGTAAACCATTTAAGAGTTATTCGGTCTTTTCCGGAAAACAGCTTACACACACTATTTAATGTTTAACAAAACATCGACCGCTCATTTTGGGCACTCTGGGCCTCAGAATCACGCACCATTAGGTTTTTCAGTCTTGAAATAATTATATATAATTAAAAAAATTACGAAAATTCTAGGACATTACATTTAATGTGAAAACCGGGCCCCAGTGATAGCATAGACACCTAGCTTTAACCTGGCCATCAGGTCATGGCCCGTCAGGTCCCACCATTTGCCCTGCAGACATGTGGTCCTTACCCTGGGGCCCACTCATGTTCCTGTATTGGTTATATAACTAATTAAAATCTCCACAGTCCAACACATGACTTTTCCAGTGTGCTTTGTCATTCTGGGACATTTCATTAAATGTGATAATTGGGACCTAGTGACAGCACAGACACCCTGCCTTAACCTAGTCGTCATGTCAAAGCCTACCAGGTACCACCACTTTCCCCGCAGACACATGGTCCCCACCCTAGGGCCCACCCACGTGCCACATCAGTTCATCTGGCTAATGACTATCCCAAAAGTCCAACACATTTTATTTCCAGTGTTCATTTTCCTCACTCACACACACCCTAGGAAACATCCTAGAAGGTGACAATTCTTGAACACTACTCCAAGCCAAACGATCTAAACTATGGATTTCTAATCAGACAGGCTCCCGAAAAAGAAGGTGATATTTTTTTGACACTAGTCATATCATTTACTCATTTAACCCTTTAATATTTTGGGGTGTTACAATCACTCCCTCTTTAAGGTACAATGTCCTCGTTATGGGCCCTACATCTCAACCCAGGCTATACACCGCACTTTAGGTTAGGTACCACCTCTAATACCCAATGTGACAACTGGGACCCAGTGACAGCACAAACACTACACCTTAACCGGACCATCGGGTCTTGTCCCTTCCAGGTACCACTAGTTTCCCTTCAGATACGTGGTGCCCACCCTAGGGCCCACCCACATGCCTGAACGGGTCGTCTACCTAATATATATCCCCACAGGCCAACACATTTTCTTTCCATTGTGCTTTGTACTTACTCACACACACACACACACTGTGAAACGTCCTAGAATGTCACTAATCCTGATCACTACAGCAAGCCAAGTATGTTTAACAATGGAGTTCTAATCAGGTAGGCTCCAGAAAAAGAAGGTGAACCTTGTTTACATGAGTCATTTCATTTATTCATTTAACCTTTTATCATTTTAGGGTGTTACAATCCCAGTGCTGGGGTATTATTACCTTATATTGGAAAGATTATAAGGAATCAAATCCCGGTTTATTGATTAGTTTAGTGGTTTTTAAATTCAAGATTACTTACCTGATAACCATAATACATTTGGAAATAAAAAAAATACAAACATGATACATATTTAAATTACATAAACTTTATCCTTGAAAATCATTCAAAGGATTCCTCTTCATACCGTGGGAAAAATAAAAAAAAAGGTAAGATCAAATGATTGGTAAGGTTATGTATAGAGGAACCAATTATTAATAAATGAGAATAAATGAATATAGAATGTTATTTAACTTAATCTCATGCCATTCTAAAAAATAGATAAGGAATAATTCATATTGAATCGTAGATAACTAATACACATGCCATTTTTTCAATAAATTGAGAAGTAAAATTAACCATGGATATTAGATAAAATTGAATAATAACATGGAAAAATATCTGATTAAATAGTGATAGAATTCATAATTATGTATATCTAAAACATATATGTATGGTTTCATGAAAATAATATAATAATTTAATTCATTCATTCTTAGAATTTGAAAATATCAGGGATTAATGCCCGGAATATAACACTTTAAATGATTCATGAATAGAATATAATAAATTGGTTGAGTCCTTGAACAAAACCATTTCTATTTTACCACATGAATCCTAATGATTCATTGAGGGTATATAGTGGTCTATTCCTATAAAATTAAAAATTAAATGCATTCCTTATATGTTGAATAATTTATTTAATTAACAAACAATTTTTATTATCTTTAAATATTCATATTTAATAAATAATATTGTTTTAACAATAATTAACCATTATAGGATAAATAACAACAATGGTTGTTGATGGTGATGAATGAAAATTCCATTTAATGATAATTGAATCATTATTGAGAAAATAATCTTTAAGCATTTTAAAGTGTCCCATACCACATTAAAAAATTTGCATCATAAACATCATAAATTAATAGAATTATAAAACAATTATAATATCATGAGAATAATTATATTTATAATATAACTTGTCAAAGGGTAGTATATACAATATATTAAATTGAATTAGTGAAAAATAACAAATATTTCTCAATGAATAATAAATTTAGATAAAATCCATTAAATGCAGTCTGACTTGTCACGTGTGTCTATATATTCTGGAATAATAAACATATGTTAATTATTTATAGTTTTTAGAAACTTTTTAAATTTTTATTACTTTTACTTCATTTATTACCATTTTATAAAAAAACTAAACAATAAAGATTACACCGGGTGTATTGGCCAAAATATAATTAATGTAGAAAAAATTACATCGGTTTGTAAACTATGACCAATGGGGTCCTTATAAAAACATACGTTGAATAATAATCATGAAATAATTTTCATATTTTTACAGAAATAATAATGCTAAAACCAATCATTAAAAAATGATATTAAAAATTAACCAACATTACAGTCATGGATATGGTAGGCTATATTTTCCCATGATTAACTTTCACATTTTTCATAGATCATTTAGGAAATAATGAAATATATATTATATCCTTAATGAATGATAATAATATCCAAAATAACATGTTATTAAATAATATAGACTTATACATAGAATTATTGTGATTTAAAATGAATCACATCGCATTTGGGAGGTGGTAGTCTACACGCCCAAGAAGGACATTACTATTTTTTAGTGTGTGAAAAGTGTAACAAAAAATGATGTATTATATTTATAAAAAATAAAATTATTTCTTTAATATCATATTAATTTAATTTATGTAACATATTTTTAATTATTACCAGCCTTATTACATTAAATGTAGTGTTTGAACATACCAAATCACATTGAGGTGGTGGTTGTCCACAATTCCACAAACAATATTACAGTATTTACAGAAATGTAATGTATAATGGTATGTGTTAAAAAAATTAAATGAGCATATAGTCAAAAAATTTATCATATATATCATATAAAAATAGAATTTCCATTATAATTCCCAACCATGAATTGTGGAATATTAAAAATAAACAACAGTATTTCGTGAGGTGGTAGTTTGCTGTATATAACAATTGTATATTAATTCACCATTATATAGAATTATGTGTAAGTGAATGTAGAAAAATTAACATCAAAATTATATTATATTTATGATGCTAATTTTTTTATATGAGTTAAATATGTACATTTAAATGATTGGAACGAAAAATAAAACTAAATAACCTAAGGATGGACGTAACCTCTTATTCGGGAAACTCCTTTTGGATTGAACCAAATGAATACCTTGGATGAATTTATTAAATATATAAGGGAGGGATTTTGATGTGAAAATTTTTATGATCTTGTTCAATCCAATGTGTCCTGAGGGTTATGAAGAACGAGATGAGTGATTTCCTTTTTATATTGGAATAAGAGTTTTATTCTTGTAAATACAAAAATGTAGGCACTAATTGGAGGTATATCGTTCCTCTTGTTCTTATAATATTTGAAAATAATGTATTAAATAGGAATTTTTGTCAATAAAATACACCACCAAATAATAATATATTAATTATTATAACTATTTTCCTTAACTTATAAGATTCTCGAACAATATTATTTAGGATTTTTAATTTATATATGATCATAACCTATGTAATTTAACCATAAAGACAAAATTAAAGTGGTATTAATTAAAAAATACAGAACCACTATATTATTAATAAGAAATTTAATTTAAAAAATAATAATCCAGTGTTTTTTGGATATTAATTTTAAATCAAGGTCATATAACTCAAAAAAAATATTGTATTAACATAAACTTTGAAATTAATGTTTTCACAATATACGTGTAAATATGTAAATTATAAAATAAAAATTGTTTAATTAATATAACAGATTTAATATTTATTAAATATTAAAATTAATTAATCTTAATATAGGATTTTAGTTAATTATAAATCAATTAATAAAATATCATTTATTGTAATATAACATTAATTTCAATTTAGACTTTATTTATTTCAGTTAAATTTAAAAATGTCAAACAAATAATCGATTGAATATATATCAATATGGTAGTTGTGTAACATAATATATTTATCTAACTAAATAATTAAATAAAATAATTCAATCAATATATTTCTCTTTTAACATTTATAGTATCATTTATTTCAGTTAATTATTTAATAAATAATCACTCACTTAGTATTTTAAGTTACTAATTCATCAATAAAAACTACTGATAACTATTTATGACAAGAAAACCCAATTTATCTTTTAAAATGACATATATCACAAATAAAATATGATTTTTACAATATTTAAACATCATATAAATCTTTATATAAGGTGAAGATTATTTTCATCTTTTTTCGTACTTATCATGGCATATAGAGAACATTCATGAACAAGTATCACACTAACTCATAATATTAGAAATATAGGGGATATGGTCAAAATATTGGTATCTGATTGAATTTTTAATTGTTTTTAGGTAATTTGGACATTGTTTTAAATATCGAGTCCCTTGTTATCCATTATTTAACCTTAATCAATATAATTAATTTTTACTAATTATATGAATAATTTTTTGTCAAATACAATGTTGACAATATTAGACTAAAAATTTAATATTTATTACAAAAATATATGCCTATTTTTCAAAATACAACTAATATTAGTGTATAAATTATGTTTAATTCTAATCCCACATAAATTTTTAGAAAGAACCTTTTTTATGTAAAAACATTCAATAGTTGATTAAATCTTTATATCCAATTTCAAAATAAAATGATTCCAATTACCTAAATTCTTTTTATATATGTATAATTTATCTATTCTTTCATTAATAAAAAATTTAAAAATAATTTATCATAAAATATTATCTAATGTAAAATGCCATTTGTATCAATAGTGCCATATTTTCACTATTCATCAAAACTGAAACATATTTGTAAAATACCAAAAATTCACCCTAATATAATTAGGACATTAATAATTGAAAATTGATGTTTATATTGAAAAAATAAATTTATAAAAGTGTCAACATTTAGTTTCAATATAGTTGTTCCATTAAAACATGGAAAAACATTGTTTAGAAAGTAATACAATCTAAATTAGTGTTTTCTGTCATGTAATCTTTACATGGTGTTTCATATAAAAAATTAGAAACAAAATAAAATTTATTATTAAATTAAAATATTGTAATTTCTTGGGGTGTTACATTCAACCCAAATTGAATAATGTATGTCCTCACATTTCAAACCTTATCTTAGTAGTCAAGGGATTGTTATTTGAGAATCCTATTGTTAAAATACCTACATAGTAAATAGGATCAGTACCAAATATTTTTAATATGAGGAAAAATAAATTCTGATTTACACAAAAAACTATCCTTTTAATAAGAGAACATTATTTAAATCATGTACATGGAAGGTAAATCCAACCCTAATGTTTTGATGTATTTTTATTTAGAACATGTTCAAATGAATGTTATAGATCAAAAAATCATAAACTAGGTATTTGAATAAATTTCATTAATGTCATAAAAATTATGATAAAGGTACATATATTTTATTTTAAGACCCTTTTTTCTAGAGTTGATATTTTGTTTCACTCTATATAGATATAAGTATATATACATTTCTATAAACAAAATCTTTTCCTTTGACTGCCCCTTAAACTATTTATACTTCTTCTCATAGAACATGTTGAATTATTTGGTGAAGTAATACATTAACCTCTAAAACCACATCTTAAGTTCAAATTAATCCATTTTATAAGTTGTTAAACCTTCAAAAATATCACAATTTATTACTTTAGAATCATTTATATTGTAGTTAGTACTATCCAAATTACATTTTCTATATAAATCTTCTCTTTAAACAAATTTAATTATCTCAACATCATGAATGTAGTATGTTAATTCTAACCCTCAAACATGTGTTTTCTATAAAGTTAAACTAGATAATTAATCACATTTCATCATATTATTAAACATATAGACTCAATTATTTTTTGAAAAAGTACTATATTAAAATCCTTATATATTTCATAAAACCTATGATGAGAAAATCCTTAAATGTATTGTTACAACATATTTTATAGATTCACAAATTGAAATAAATTATTCATTCCACTTCAGTTTATTTAATAACGCATGATTGAACATGATCCCTAATCTTTTTATAGTTCATATTCTATTGGTGCCTTGGGAATTCATTTTTATAGTTCTCCATATCCTTAGAGTTAAAGAACTAGAAATTAGAAAATTCTTTCATTCCCTCACAATCCTAAGAATGATGACCTCTTTCTCCACAATTCAAGAAAACACCATTTTCTTTTAAGAATGTAACAAGTTATTTCCTTCCATGGCTATCACATGATAGAAAATAAATCATTCCCATTTTACTTTATCCACAATTTCCCTTTTTTTACCATCCTTTTTATTGATTCCACATAACATGGGGAATTCATTCTTAGTATTGATAGATAATAAAACAATTTCATAATATGATGAAAATTTTTGATACACCAGTGAAATTTGGTGACATTTTTTAATGTCCTTAAAATAAATTGTAAATCATTAATTCCATGTTGTTTATAAAATAATTAGTATTCCTTACAAACATGGTGAATGTAGATTCATACTATGAAATACATTATTCCTAATTTTTATAAACTACAAAACATTCACTTAATCACAATTTTTTTCTCACATAGAAAGTATTTATCAAGTAATGTTTATATAAAATATTTTCATTCTATTATATTTATATCATGTTCTTCACATGTATTTTGGATCAATGAGAACCATTTATTTTCATTATCTCTAATACAATACATTGTAAGTTTCTCTATTTCCTGTTCACAACATCACAATGCCTCAAATACCTTATATACAAACATAATCCATTATTAGGCTATAACTGGATCATTAGTCCCATTAAAGTACATGGGCCTCTATCGAATAAAAATATCGAACATACGAGAGTTTCATTGTGGAAAATATTTCTCATCCGGGAAAGAATACATTTCATAACTTTGTTATGCTTCACCATTATATCCATAATTTTCTTAGATCCAATACTAGTTTCATTGAATTTCTCATTAGGGAAACCACTACATTAAGCATGACTGTACATAAATGTCTTCTTTATAGGTTTCATTTCTAGAAAATGGAATATACTTTATTAGAGTATAAAATAATTAACATTATATAATTATTAATTTGGTGCACCACATATAGTAAAATGATAAAAATATGTATAGTTATTTTTAAAATCATGAACTCTATTTCCTTGATAATATCATCAATTCCTTCATAATGGTTAGAAAACAAAATGGGAATTATCCTTAGAATATTCCTCATGAGTGTCAATATAAATGCATTGTAAAACTCGTTATTGTATACCAGGTTACACCAAGTCAAGCCCAGGACACCTTTTCAGAGTTTTTACTCTTATTTATATCATTCCTTAAACCACATCCACTTATAGTATCTAGAATGATATGATTTCTAAGAATACCCACATAATCTTCACATTACTGAAATTATAGTAACCTCTTGTATAGTTGTCCCCAACGTTTATCATGTATATTTGATCCCTATTCTGTGATTTATAAATATAGCTTCCATAGTTACTTCTAAACATTATTTGATACCAACTGTAACAGACTACCAACCAATGACCGAAGGTGATGCATTATTTTACTATATTGGTATGATTATAAGGAATTAAATCTTAATGTCTTATCAGTTTAACACTTATCAAAATCCAAATTACACACATGATACCCATAATACACTGGTAAATATAAAATAAAAACATGATACATAACAAAATAAAATAAATAGAATCCTTGAATCTCATTCAATGGATTTATATTAATAACCATCAGAAAATAATCCTAGAAATCATGAGCTAAAATTCTCCATAAGGATATGTAATTTAGAAATAATAATGACTTAATGAGAATAAATAAAAATGGAATGACATATAAAAAAATCCATTTAATAAATATTATAAGAATGGATCTTAATAATGGATATAATGAAAAATTAAATAATCCCATGGAATAAAAATAATTGAATACAAAAGGACGTAATGCATATCAATGTATATCTAAAATGTAACATCAAGGCTTTATGCCAAAAATATAATAGTTCTAAGGATTCATAGAAAGAATCTAATATTTTGAAGTATTCGTTGAAATAACGTAAAAAATTAGTAAGGCCTCATCAAATATAAAATATAGCTTTTACCATTAAAAATACTGATGAATCAAGGGGATATAACAGTCCCCACCCATTACATATAAAACCCAATCTATTCCTCATATATAACATAATTGATTTAATTAATAATTTTTTTTACTTATCATCAAATATATATTATATAAATAATAATGTTTTATCAATAATTCCACAGTGGAGAATAAGTAACAACAAAGGTATTTTATATTGATGAAAGTGAATAACATTTAAATATCATTAAAATATTCAGGAGGAGAATAATCATTAGAGTTTAAATTGTATTCTATAACAATTTGAAAAATTTATATCATAATACCACTGTAGAAATAATATTAAATGAATAATTGAATATCATGAAAATGAGTATATATTTTATATAACATGTCAAAGGTCAATATATACACAATATAAATGTTAATTTGTTCATAACAACAAATAAGTCTTAATGAATTGTAAATTGAGACAAATTCCTACACCCTTAGTCTAAAATATCATGTATATCTTTATATTACTGAATAATAAAAATTTATTAATTATTTACATACATAATTACCTCTTTAATGTTAAAAAAATCATTTAATTCACTTATTACAATGTTTTATACAACTGCGTAAAAAAATTAAATTTACGTCAGGTGTTTTTTTGAAATATGGTGTATCTGTCAGAAATGAATTTGGTATGTCATGTATAGAAAATTTCATAATTATATAATCCTAAAAAAAATAATCATGGAAAACTTTTCATATTTATACTTCAATTATAAATTTAAAATAATCCATGAATGATTGTCATAAAAAATGAACCAACATTACTATAATAGAGACAACCCATCAAACATACACTTGAGTAACGTTACCATTTTTCAATTATAATTATAGAAAGTGGGTAAGTAACATTAAATGTTTTCATAATTATCACTATATAATAAATACCATTTTAACTAATCATATTTACTTATATATATAAGTCTTCTAATGAAAAAATAATCGAATAGCATTGTGGAGGCAGTAGTCCACAAATCTACGAACGATGTTTTCTCTTTTTAGTGTGTTTGAAGAGAAAAAAATAAAATGATTTATTAAATTTCCAAAAAAAAAATTATTTAATGAATATCAAATATATTTCAATTATTTCACTTATTTTTAATTAATACTTTCTATATAACATTCCATGTTGTGTGTGAATGGATCACCTCACTTTTAAGGATGTGATAGTCCACACATCAACATATATTATTATCATATTTTAAAATTTCAAGTATAAAGGTATATGTTATAAAATAATTAAAGATTTACAATTACATAATAATTTTCCAAAATATCATATATATAATGTTTTCCATCATAAATTCCATTCATGAAAAGTGTTAAATGAAAAATGAATTGCTTTATTTTGTGAGGCGGTAGTTTTCCTTATAGAAGAACGGTGTGTTCATTTCCCATTTGATGAATGTGTGTATAATTGTAGGTCATACCGTTAACCTAAAAATATATTAGTATATTGAAGGTATTTTTATTTTAATATAATCTTAGAATAGGGAAAATTGAAATACTAGAATGATATATAAAACTAAAGAGCTTGAGGTAGGATGTTACCTCTTATTTTGGTAACTCTTATTGGTTTACACCAACGGGAATCCTGGAATGAATTTATTCCCAAGGTGAGGCATCTATATTGAGGGGATTTATTTTGGGGAACTATTTATAAATATAATGGTGGATCTAATTTTTTGGATATGTGTGAGAAAGGTGAATTAAGATTTTATTTTTATAGGAGAGGATGAGTGGTATTCCTATTAATGAAAAATGGTAAGCACTAATGGGTTCTCTCTTTAAAGTAATGTGCTTGAAAAAATTAACAGGATTTTTTATAGTGTATGACTGGTCAATAATAACCTTACAGACAAAAAATAATTCCATTTTAGTATTTTTTCCCCTTAACTTCTATGATTCCCTAATTTTATCATTTTTTGTTATTATTAAAATATTATATTTTCTAATCAAATAATATATTGATTAATAAAAAATAAACAGTGGAATTTATTATAAAATATATAACTAAAATATTCTAAATATGATATCTAATTTACAAAACATAGATCCCATGTGCGTCAGAAATTAATTTTCAACCCAACCCCCGCAATACCCAAAAACACTGTTTTAACCTAGATATAGATAACAATTCTTTAAAATATCTATGTTAATATGTTAATTAGAAGAGAAAAATTGGTATATTAATAGACCATATTAAATAGTTATTATTATTTAAAATTAACTCAAAATAATATACATCTTTTATTAATATTAAATCATTTAATAAAATGTCATTTAATGTGAAATATCATTAATGTCAGTTTTGACATTTCTAATTTAATTTTAGATTTTAAATATGAAAAATTATATTTGGAATATATTAATTTCAGTGATGGGTAACATGAAAATAATAAGAAATAAATATAGTAATTCTTTATATATACTTATTTTTAATATTTATTGTACCATTTATTTTAGTTCATTATTTACCAAATAATCACAACTTTGGTGTTTGTTAATAATTTTAAGTAATTAACTCATATCTAATAACCAATGATAAATTATTATGATAAATATAAACAATTTATATTTATAAAGGATATATATATATATATATATTTATTTATGTGATTTTTTCCATATTTCATTGTTTTGTAAATTTTAAAAGTATGAAGGGTTCGTTTTTCTTATTTTTCTATAATTAACTTATTATATATAAAAAATTCATAAAAATGTGTATCAATACCTCATAAAATTAAAAAACAAATAGGTGATGTGGTCTAAATATTGACTGAAAATGTAATTTTAGATATTTTATAGGTCATATTGGCCCTTAATATTTTGATTTATTCCATCATTTATCATAATTTTAACTTAATTTTTGTAATTAATAATAATTACATTAACTAATATTTTTGGTCAAAACATTGTTTACACTTTGAGAATAATAATATCTTACAAATTACAATAATTTATTTCATTTTTTACAAATTCAATTCACATATGTGGATAAATTATGTTTAATTCCAATATCTTAGATGTGGCGAGAAAGTAGATTATTTTAATGTAAAAGTCTTCAAAAATTCAATAAGTCGTTACATCCAATATCAATAAAAAATTCTTCAATAAACTACATTAGATTAATATATTTTTTAATTATCTATTATAAATTTAGGAACCTAATTAAATTGTAATTTAGAATTTATAATTATTTAATATAAAATTAATTTTTAACTAAAATGATGTATTTTCACTATTCATCAAAAAATTAATCTTCTCAGAAAAATTTAAAAAATTATTCATAATATATTTATTACACCTGAATTCAAAAATAATATATATTTTGATGAATAATTTTATAAAATTTTCAAAACATAGTATTTAAATATGTGATCCATTTAATGGATTATAAACCTGGTCTTAAAGGTAACACAAGCTAACATAGTGTTGTGTGCAGCATAACTTAACATGGTTTCGAAAATAAATACATCTAGAGTAAAATATATTTTAATCTAAAATGAAAATATTTTATTATATTGGGTGTTTTCATGTTAAATAGACATACCACGTGGTAATATCACATTAAAGGGAACAATGGGCTTGACCAGATCTTTACCAGGTGCATAACAACTAGCCCTACTACACAACTAGTTTAACAATATAAGAAGATATTTATTAGATAAATCAAATATTACATACAACAAAAATATTTATTTAAATTTATGATGATAATTGATGACCTATTTTAAACCTAAGGTGTCTCAGATTGAAAATAAGTTATACCAAAGGAATGTGATAATTGTTTTATTTTTGAACTATGGAGGGAAAGGCATATAATTTTAGAGGAAATGGAGGAGTTTTATTGTTGTTTGTAAACATCATTCTATATATCGATTTATAATTCATTATCTTAATTATCTATAACCTAATTTTTATCCATGTCAATCCCCTATAATAATGAATAAAAAATAGAACAATGAAGGAACTATGTGGAAATAAATTGATTAAAGTACATATGTATCGGTATTCAGGAATTAAATATTTGAAGTATTTTTGAAAATAGTATTTTGGTTATATGATTAGATAAAAATCTATCGATTATGTAAAATAAAAAAAACAATATATATATATTTATTTAAGAACTATTCATACAACCATTAGTTTATGAGTTTATGTTTAATCATGATTTCAAGGACATAAATTTAACAGTTTAAAATCAGTTCCCTTGGGATTTAACATGATTAATGATATTTGTGGAAAATATTTATGGTAATACAACCCTTTGGATTAGAATATGAAATGTTATGTAAGGAAGAGTGCCTTGGTAATTTATTGACATAATATTCCAGGTATTAGTATCCACTAACGTTTATCTTATATTTGATGTTTTTGTAATTTATTTTCATGAAAATTGGGAATGTTATAGAAATTATATTAATGTTGATTTTGAAAAAGGGAATCTCAATGCATCTGGTGAATTCCAAAGGGCTTGAACCCCCAAAAAAATGGTGATAAGGATTTCAAACAATCAAACGGCCTATTTATGTAATGGTTAATATGTTATTTTTGAAGTCAAATGATTTGATGAATAAATATTAACGATTAACCAATTATGTTACTATATACATTTTGTGATTAATTTATTATGTTGGATATCTTATTATAACCATATTCGTTTTGCAAAAAAATTTATAGATATAGATAATGACATTTCACTACATTATGGGTCTTATGATACATTAAATGTGAATTTCACATTTTTGGGTATAAAAATTTCTTATTTTAATATTCATTTCATAGAGTAAATAATTATATAGAAATTTATCAAATAATAAATATTCTTTAGAAAAATAGGTATATCAAATATGTATATTTCATTATATTCATTAATAGAAATTTAATTCCAAATCATATGTTAATTGATCAGGGGAAAACTATTTGTCCTACTGCCTTCAAATTTGATGTTTAAAATGGTCTTGTAAATCCTCAGTGATTTATGAATTTTTTGTCCCTAATATTCCAATGATCACCCTCATTCTCAAGATCAATGTTCTCTATCAATCATTATTAATCCTTGTAAATTAGTATTCTCTCTAATATCTATGGTTACATTTCATGCATATGTTATCCTACATGTATACCTAGTAATATATAATTACAAATAAACATCATAAATCCTTTTATATCTTATAAAGATGATATTTTATTGACCGTTTTTATATTTCAGTTTTTCAATAATGGTATTTCCATATATCAACAACATTATTACTTATATCATGTTCAAATTATGAGGTCACAATTTATTTTAAATAAGAATTATATAACATACTGAAATTTTAAATGAATAAAATCTCATTTTATATCATATATGACATGTAAAACCAATCTTAAAAAACAAATGAAATATAATTCATTAAAATTAGTATCTTCAATATCATGTGGAACATGAAACCATGAGTCTTAATGAACTGTAATATAGTGTACTAATATAAACTATCCATTAAATTTTCATGTTTTAAGAGTTTTAAAAAATTTATAAATATTATGTTATCTAAAGATGAAAAAAATTAAGATTTAGTTAAATATAATATATATCTTTTCTGGGAAATTTTATATTTTTCTTTAATACAATTTTATAACATATTGTGCACGTAATTTGTTATACATTTTTATCAATATTATGAAATTTAATTGATAAAATAAAATACAATTTTGATATTTGAATATAATTACTATTTTATGGTTATTGTTTATTTTTCATAAAAAGATTATTTTTCTAAATAGTGAAAATAATGAGTTTTGATTAAAAGCTACAATTTTTTATTATTTATAAAGATAAAAATTTTAAATTTGTTTAAAAATTAAATTATATTAATTATATTAAAAATTATTTAATATATATTATTGGAATATTTTAAATATTGAATTTTTATATTAAAACTGTGGGAACTACTTAACATTTTCTCTTTTGAAACATACAATTTCTATTATGTATACTCGATTTATTATAAAATAAAATTTTACACTATTGCGAATAGTGTTTTGAAAAATGGATTCATTAATTTCAATAATAGAAATTATAATATAAAATATGTTTATTTTTTTTAACAAAGGTAATATTAAAAAGTGTAAAGTTTATTTATTACAGTTATGGTAAGAATGGGTTTACCAAGGTGTTAAACTATGGAAATAATGGTTAAAATAAACAATAAACATTTTAAGAATCTATCTATGGTAATATTTCTACTTTATCATTTCCATGTATCTAAAATATTTCTTTTGAGACACTGTTATCTAGAAAATAATGTGGGTAAACCTTCATCTTTTAGAAAATTACATGTGTTTGACTCACTACACTTATATAAGGCCTCCTTTATAATCCCATTAACACACTCAGAACAGTTTGTATTAGAAAATACCAACCTATATTAATTAAAAATATCTATAACCTTGTCCCTGATGACATTATAAGATCATAAAACATTTCTAGGAACATATTAGGTATAATCCTAAACTGTTCGTCTAAGAAGAGTTTAAATTACTAACTATTCCTTTTTGTATATTTTGTTTCCAACCTCATTGAAATATTATAAATGAATGATTATTTTAATAATAATTTATCTTCATATTATATAGATTTCATTATGAAAATTCAATAACATATATCAATATAATATTCCATCAAATGAAAAATCATAACGTCCTCCATGTTTATAGAGAACTACCGACTCACAAAGTGATGTTATTCAATTTTCAATAACACATTACAAGGAAGGTAATAAAGATATTTTTAATTAATATATGTGATATAAAGGAATTAATATTTATATTAATGACATATATATCATTTAAAAATATAATATACCATTTTATTTATTATATATTCAGTCACATATGGATGATAATATCATTTGTGTACATGTGGACTATAACCTTCACAAGGTGATATGAATCTTTTTCATTACCACACTACATGGAAAGTATATATAATTATAAATAAAAAAGTAATATTTTATTTATGATATTAATATCATTATAGAATGAAATAATATTACTTAACTACATTACATATAAGGCCCCAGCCTTAAACATTACTTAATCTTGAGTTACATCAAGAATACACGTTGAGGATCTTTTCAGGTTTAGAGTTTTAGAGAATTAGATCATAAAACATGCATTACATTCCACATTTAAACAAATTGGTTACATAAAAGATAGTAATCATTTTTTCCATCAATGGAAACATATTTAAAATAAAACATGGATTCCTTCTTGACACTTTATTGACACTATCATCACATCATGTACCTTTCCCTTGACCTGTGAAAAACATTTCAAAAACATGGGATGAGCATAAAAAGCTCAGTAAGGGATATAAAAATATGGAAAGGAAACATGAGTACATGTGTACATAAGAATCAATGAAATCATAATTTACTCATAATTCATAAGCACGTTAACATACCTCATCAAATCATGAATAAAACAATGAAATCAAAAGACATAAAGGTAACTTGATGCATTCATTACATTCTTACGTAGGGAGTAACCCGCTTGGTTACGTATGGAATACCCATCACAGTATATTCCCTAAATCCCTTCAGAGAAACCTTAACGTTTAACTCCTTTGCGTTACCCAATGCATTGGAGAGTTATATCGGGCTCACATGACCATAGTTTATCACGAAACCACCCGTCTTCATAATAATTTTCCAAGAACCATAACATAATCGTATCACATAAAACATGCATAAAGGAAACACAACATTTCCACTTTTCAATCACAAGATATCAATACAAAACATTGATATAAAAACATTATGAAAACCATTTTCAATACCAATATAAAAGAAAAGTAAAACATGGTATTTATTTTTCTTTAAAAAAAATTATGGCTTGTAGAGGAAGCCGAAACTCAAATAATGGTCACGGCGGCGGAGAAGTCATTTTCGTCACATACGTACAACAAAAACTTTCCCTTTCTTCATTTAGTAAAATGCTTCGTATAAAAAATATTCCTTTTGGATAAACGTAAAAGTCAAAGGGGTTTATACACCATATAAACGAAGGTTGTGTATAAAACAAAATATGCCTCAATGAAAGGAGATTGAGACGAAGTCCCGTACCTCAGGTCCGACTTGACTCGATCGATCTTTAATGTCCTGAATAATAAACTTGAGTTAATTTCTACATGCTTAAGAACATTTTTCAAGTTCATTTTTCCTTTTATATCACTTATTACCATGTCATGAACACTATGTAATTATTTAAGTTAATAACGGTCGTTTTAACGATCATTGGTACTTGAGTCAAAAATAAGCTCTATATAATTACAAGTTGTTCAAGTATCCATTATATCCATAGTTATACTCATGATTTAGATATCATATATATCATATATATCCAGTATATACATTCATTTATAATATTACATAACATTTAGAGGTAAGAAATAAAATGTACCCTTCATGGAGACGTTAAGTCATACGTATGCATAAACGCTACTTCCATTTCTATTACGTATTTTATGGAATGGAATCATAATGATACAAAGGTAAATTATAATTCTAGTATAATATCATATATAATATCATTAATTACATCCTTTATACATCCCACATATGGCATTAACAAATCAAATCACTTTGAGGGGGCGGTAGTCCGCATTTCTTAAAACGAAGATATCATGTTTACCCATAATGGAAACCATAGAGTTATGTCATAAATGAAAAATAAATAAGCTTAAGTAAAACATAAACATGTTGTATATCATATATAAATATAGTCTCATCTTAATGGCCACCTTTGAAGGTGTTATATGACTGTTGAACAATCATCGTTTTGTGAGGCAAAAATTCACCATCCACAGAAACAGTATGTTCATTAACCATTATATGTAGGTGTGTGTAAGTTTAGCACGAGTCCTTATTATAAAAAAATCCTAGTATATTTAGGTTACTGTTTTTGTTAAAAAAATAAAGGAACAAAAAGAGTTTAGAGGGATGGAGAAGCAAAATAAAACATAACAACACAAGAGAAAACACTACCTTTAAAACGTGTAACTCTTTTTGATTTGAGCTCAAAGGCTTCCTTGGGAAGACTTTTTCCCAAATTGAGGATTCAAGGAGTAATAGAGGGATGTGGAGAGAAAAAATGGATAGGTTTTGGCCGAGCCAAAGGCTTTAGAGGGGTGGTTAAGGTGGCAGAGGTGGGGTCCTTTTATAAGAGGAGAGGAGGGGCACTCTTGGAAAGTTATAAAAGGATACTTTATTATAAAATTCTTTTCAGATTTAAAAGGTCCCAAAATTTTATATTTCTAGGGTAAGGTGATAAGAGTTCTAAATCCACCCATCAAATAGGCTTTTGACATGTGTAGGTCTCAGATTTTACATTATTTTTTTATTTGTTTTAATCATTAAATAATGAGGTAATCGCTGCATCGTCATGGTATCATAAATAATTTAATTTATTTAATGTATAAAAATTATAGAAAAAATATCATGGTGTAGGAAATCTTATTAGATTTCTAATGAATATTTATAGTAAAAAATATGACTTGTAAAACCCCATTTACAAATTATTTTAGTAAAACAACTCATGTTTGTGACATTTTAATTTTAACATTAAATAAAAAGTTATTAATGTTATTTTCCCACCAAAGTGGCTCCATGGGGTCCCCAAGTTGACCCATGGATTTTCTTGGTCGGAGATGACACATCCAATAAGGTTAAGACATGTTTCAAGATCATTTCATATTATTAAAACAATATTTTTACTTTAAATTACACTAATTACCTCTAATCGCGATTAAAAATATAAAAGATACTATTCAAAAAAATATATTATTTTAATCCCATTGAACCAAATTTTACTTCTTAATGACTACCATATATGTTGGATTTTTTAAATTAAAATCACAGAGGTGGTAAAATTTCATTTAATCGAAAAATCAGTTTTCTAAGTACCACTTAGTGGTTTCTCTATTCATCAAAAATTGAAGCTTTTCAGAAAAATACCAATACATCACCATAAGATATATTTGATATTAAAGATTCAAAAATGACCTCTATTTTACAAAATTAAAAACATATAAGTTACATTAATTAATTTAATAATTAATTCCCACTGTCAGAGCAAATAGTGTGTTTTTATTAATCAATAAGTATAAAAAGATTGACACTAGTTTAAGTCCAATTTCAAGATGAAATTAATTCCAATGACCACTGTTGGATTAAATGGTAAAAATATATTCTAATTGAACTTTAAAACCAATTCAAAAGATAACATAATGATATAAATAAATTATATTAATAAGAGGTTTTGATTTAAAATACATCATTTTTGACTATTCATTAAAAAATGAACTTTATCGGAAAAATACCAAAAAATTTAACCAAAGTAAATTTCAATGTCCCAATAATAAAGAATAAGTTTATATTGCCAAATAGAGCTTATAAAATTGTCAAAAGTTTGATTTAAAAATGGTTTTCCTTCAAAAGGTAGTAAAATGATCTTTTAAAAATATTAGTGTATTCTATGCTTAAGATTGGATTTATTCTCATTTTAAGCCTCTAAAACACTATCTAATTAATTAATAGACATAGATAAAAATATCTATTATTCAATACTTACTTGGGATGTTACATCATTCCCCCTTTAGAAAATTGTGTCCCCGCAATTTATTTACTTATCAAATAAGTGGGGGTATTTAGCTCTCATTTCATTTTAAGATTCCCATGTTGCCTCTTCTATCATGTGGTTTTTCCACAAAACCTTTACCTGATAAATCACCTTATTTCATAAAACATGCTCCATGTGGTCAAGAATCTGGACCAATTTTTCCTCATAAGATAGGTTCTCTTCCAGCTGAACTACCTCTAAACTCAAAACATGAGATGGATCTGGCATATACTTTTTTCAACATCGAAACATGAAAAACATTGTGTACCTGAGATAAACTCGGTGATAAATCCACTTGGTAAGCAACTGATCCAACTCTCTCTAGAATTCGATATGGTCCAATGAACCTTTGACTCAGCTTCCCTTTCTTACCAAATCGCATCACACTTTTCCATGGAGAAACTTTGAGAAAAATATGATCACCGACCTCGAAAGATAGATCCTTCTTCCGGTTATCCGTATAACTCTTCTGCCTTCTCTGAGCTGTTCTGATGTGTTTCTGAATCAACTGAACTTTTTCTGCCATCTCTTCTTCCAATTCTGGTCCCATCTGCTTCCTTTCACCCACTTCATCCGAAAAAGCCGGAGATCGACACCGCTTCCTATATAATGCCTCAAACGGAGCCATCTGTATACTAGACTAAAAACTGTTATTATAAGAAAACTCAACCAAAGAAAGATGTTAGTCCCAACTTCCCTGAGAATCCATCGAACAAGTACGTAGCATATCCTCTAAAGTCTGAATTGATTGTTCTGACTGCCCATCTGATTGAGGATGAAAAGCTGTACTAAAATTTAATTAAGTACCTAACGACTTCTGAAGGCCTTTTCAAAAGTTAGAAATAAACCTGGTATCACAATCAGATACAATGGAGAGGGGAACACCATGCGACCTGACTATCTATTTAAGATACAACCGAGAAAGTTGATCTAGAGACAAAGTATCTCGAAAAGGAAGGAAATGAGCAGATTTAGTCAAGCGATCAACAATAACCCAGATTGTATTATTACCTCGAGGTGTCTTCGGCAATCTCACAATGAAGTCCATGGATATATTTTCCCATTTCCACTTTAGTACTTGTAAAGGCTAAAGCAACCCATTCGGTAGCTGCTGCTCTTCTTTAACCTATTGACAAGTCAAACACTTCACTGTAAAATCAGCAATATTGTCACGACCCGCCCTCGGGGCCCGTGCCGTGACTACCCCAAGCCCGCCTTCCATAGGCCAGGGGCTGGCGACTAGAACCAAAGGCGTAAAATCCCGATAACTGGGAAGGCATTGCCTTTATAAAAGAAAACAAGAACCACAGAGTACAAGCGGAAGCAAAACAATAAGTACACAAGAAATGCTGAAAAGTAAAAGGGGCCAGAATACAAACCCAAAAGAAAGTACAACTACAACTGAACAAGGTACAACAGCAAAAAGACAATAGCTGGAAGTAGGAAGCAGCTTCTGGGTCGTCCTCCTCGGATCCTACCTGAAGGGTAGGTACAGATAGCCTCCTCAACGCTCTCGTCCGTCAACCTCCTCTGTGAGTCGTCACGTCGTGTAGTCCACCTCCGGGTACTGACTCGTCGTGTAGTCCACCTCCGGGTACCGTCCAGTCCTCGAACACTCGGCCTCCGTCAGCACTTCCCGTCGTCTGCAACCAACACAACGAGGTGCGGGCATAGACCGTGCAGGGGTGAGTATAACGATAATCAATAGGGACCCCGAGAGGAGGACGACCCAGGAGCTACTTCCTACTTCCAGCTGTTGTATTTTTGCTGTTGTACCTTGTTCAGTTGTAGTCGTACTTTCTTTTGGGTTTGTATTCTGGCCCATTTACTTTTCAACATTTCTTTTGTACTTAGTGTTTTGCTTCCGATTGTACTCCGTGGTGCTTGTTTTATTTTATAAAGGCAATTCCTTCCCAGTTATCGGGATTTTACGCCTTTGGTGCTAGTCGCCAGCCCCTGGCCTATAGAAGGCGGGCTTGGGGTACTCACGGCACGGGCCCCGAGGGCGGGTCGTGACAAATTGGTATCAAAGGTAGGTTGACGGACGAGAGCATGGAAGAGGCTATCTGTTCCTACCCTTCAGGTAGGATCTGAGGAGGACGACCCATGAGCTGCTTCCTACTTCTAGCTGTTGTCTTTTTTCTGTTGTACCTCATTCAGTTGTAGTCGTACTTTCTTTTGGGTTTGTATTCTGGCCCATTTAATTTTCAGAATTTCTTTTTTACTTAGTGTTTTGCTTCCGCTTGTACTCTGTGGTGCTTGTTTTCTTTTATAAAGGCAATTCCTTCCCAGTTATAGGGATTTTACGCCTTTGGTGCTAGTCGCCAGCCCCTGGCCTATGGAAGGCGAGCTTGGGGTAGTCATGGCATGGGCCCCGAGGGTGGGTCGTGACAAATTGGTATCAGAGGAGTTTGGTTCTACCGCAGAACTTATTACTCTGATGTTTCTTCTGTGAAGAAATAGTTTTAAGAGTACCGAGTGTGGTTTTCAGTTCAGGGAGTCCAGTGTTGGTGCAGGTGGCCGACGTATCCATACACCAGGACCCTGACAACTGATTTCCGACTTTGGGCACGAAAACACTGATTTCGTGTGTGTTTTCAAAGGTTTCCCCTTAAAATAGCTCAAACCAGGTCAGCTCACCAGGTATAATCGTTTGATCGTGTCACGTTGTTTCTTTCAGGATGCCTTTTTTCGGACGACCAGCTAGAGCCCAGAGGGATGTTCGTGATGACAGCCTGTCGAGCGATGAGGCTTCGGTACAGGGCCCTCTTGCAGTTGAGGCACCAGTGAAGGCACCAGTGGTACTACTACCCGTTGGGCCAGCGATGCCACCAACCCTAGCTGTAGGCGATGCACGACGCTTGAACGCACTGCACGAGTTCTAGCACCAGAGGCCACCCAGGTTCCGGGGAGAGACGGACCCGCAAGCGGCTGAGGTTTAGCTGGAGGCTGTGGTGAGAGTCTTCAGGCTAGTGGGGACGCCGGCATACTTCATGGTGATATTTTCCACCAGCCTCCTTCAGGCAGCAGCAGGCAGGTGGTGGAGCCACTTGTTTCAGTTTTGCGACAGGATGAACTTCGCATGGGAAGACTTCGAGACCTTCTTCAGGGTGGAGTTTGTGCCAGTAGATCTACACCCCGAGCGTGTACAGGAGCTTCTTCCATTGCATCGTGTTTTTCGATCAGTAGCCCAGTCATCTGTGGGCAGTAGACAGATGATGCAGAGGTCTAGGAGGACCAGACTAGCAGTTAGACGATCTCGGGTTTTAGGACCGGTGGTGCGGGGCACCCGGGGTGGGAACAGAGTTAGGTGTGCCAGAAGTAGGTGGTGTTACTCATGCGGCGGAAAGGGTCACCTGGCACGTGACTATCCAAATCCTCGTACGGTTGATCAGCGGGTGTTGGAGGAGCCACCGGGACAGAAGCAGTGGCTGGAGCGTGAGCAACAGCCGAGCAGTGGACAAGGCAGTAGAGCACCGAGAGCAGGTGGACAGGAGCGGAACTAGTGGATATGTCCCTTGTACTTCTAGTTCTATGTTGTTGTTGTATTCGTGTCTTTGTACTATGAGCTGCAATAATAAAAAGACACTTATCTCTGTTTTCTTTCTTGTCCTCTTGTTTGGTTGATACTGAGTGGTCCCGGTTAAACTGTTGACTTGACACTCACTTTCGAGATTTCTACTGGAGGGGACCCAGTGACCTCACACTGATGCCGACAGTGTGAGTCGAACCTTGGAGGCGAGAGTGACTGTTGGATCTTTTAGTAGTTACGTCGAGGCCTTACGACGTAATCCATGTCATGAATGAATCATTAATTTCAGGATTGGCTGTATTAGGCAATGAATGTGGTTCATCTAGGGGATGAGACTGGGTTTCTCTTATCGACAAATAATAAATCATAGCAGCTCTTGTGAGACTAAAGGAGGTCCAGGACATCCAAGAGAGGATGAAGACTGCACAGTGCAGTAAGAAACAGGAAACTGGTGCCAGTCTTAGAGACTCGGGCGTGTTAAAGAAGAGGAAGCTTAAAGGAGAGATGAGTCTACGAAGCAGCATACGTTGAGGCAGAGCTAGGAGAGCAGCATGATGTGGAGTACATCCTAACATTGTACAATCACCTGCCTTAGTTATTCCTGCCAGGCTCAGGAAGCTGGAGGGCGGAGGAAGAGTGCGGCTACATGCGGTCAAGGAGTGTGACCCAATGGCTCTAGAAATGATTCAAGGGACAATCTGTGTCCACTACTTGCTGCTGTAGTAACGGACATCGATGAGAATCATTCCTTGCTTTCACAAATCGTTTTCCAGACCTAGAGTTTCCGGTAAGCCGTGGACTTGACCCTCACATCTGGAGATACCTTGGGAGGAGACTCAATAATCACACTTACGCCGACGGTGTGGTTAGACCCTTGAGGCGAGAGTTCCGGTTGGAATCTATTGGTGACAGCATCGAGGCCTTACGACGTTAGTTTGAGTATGGAATGGGCAATAACTTTTCATACTCAAATTGACGGTTTTAGGCAAACGTCGGGATGGGTTTTCCTTGGTCGGTGAAAAGGAAACCACAGGCAGCACAGAATAACTCTTTCACAGGAGGGTGCGAACGACCACTCTTGAGTCTGTCAACCATACCATCATGGCAGCAGCCTTTTGAGTTCCAGTTCTAACAGAAAATGGAGACCTCTGGAGTTCAAGGATGATGATCACGTCCTTATACGGGTCTCACCTCGACGAGGTTTACGGAGATGTGGCCAAGGCGGCAAGTTATCTCTGAGGTTCAGCGGACCTTCTTAGGTCCTCAGCTGGGTAGGCGGGGTGGTTTACCGCTTGACCCATTCACCGATGTTTCACCAGGTGCATGACGACTTCCACGTATCTCAACTGAGGAGATACGTGCTCGACCCTTCGCATATCATCGACCATGAGGATTTGGACGATGGCGATGGAGTGCCTTTCACGGAGGTTCCAGTGGGGATCGAGGATCGACATGAGCAGATCCTACGAGGGCGATCGATTCCTTGGGTGCACTTTCTTTGGCAGTACGGAACCTCCAGGTAAGCACATGGTTGCGGAAGGCTCAGATGCGTGCTATGTACCCCTTTTGTGACCCTAGTTTGTGTTGAAGCTTTACGGGGACGTAAAGCCCTGAGGTCGGAGTAATGTAAAGACCTGGAAATTTCAAGGAAATTTTTTTTTCTTAATTTCCTTTGGAATTTTACAAGAACGCATTTTCTGACGGCGCCTGATTCCGAGGCCCGGTGTGCCCGGAATTAATTTCCGAAGTTTGGCTCGGGTATATTCAGTGAACGAGCGAGTGGGAATTTCTATCTTTTGAACCACTGCTCAGAATTGAAGTCCGATTGCACCGATGAACTCGCAACGTCGGTAATCGCTTATGGGAACCTTTACCGTAGTTGCGTTTGTGTGGGAGAAGAAGTTAATTTTTTGGGGTTTGATTAAAAAAGTGAATAAAATTGTTAAATCAATATTATTTCATGTTAAGTTGTTATCTTCTCCCATGGGAAGTTTGTGGTGGGCCCAAATCCATCTAACTTCCCATGTGTGGATATTTTAAAGGGTGGGGCTCACATGAACCCCTCCCCACCTCTTCAAATTCCTTAACTTTCCTACCCCCTCTAAACCTCCCATTTAATCTTCCTTTAACTATTGAACTTCTCCCCCTCTTAAGTGCATGCCAAAACATTTTAAATTATTGAAGTTATTTGAATTTTTGAATTTGAAAAGCATGGAATGTGTTAATAAAATAATGGGAGGGATTATTTTATTAGGTTGCTTGGCTAAGTGAGATTGGGAGCCTTGGAAGAAAAAGCTTAGGAAATCCTGAGTCCTTCTTTCTCTATGACGAAAAACACGAAGAACGTCTCTTCCGCCACTTAAGCACGACGACACCATCTTCTTCATCATTCTTCAACCGAGGCAAGGAAAGGGAAGCGACGCCCGTGACATCTCCAACGACCTGCATCCGCGTCAAAGGAGAAGACGTCGCCTGCGAAGAACGTCGTCAACGACGACATCACCTCTGAACGCTCGTCCACCAACGAAGAGTACCCTTCTTCCTTTCGACGCATGAGAGTGAGATTTGAGAGTGTGTGACGAACACAACAATCGAGGAATCGATATCTTCCCTTTTTCCATGATCGTCAACGAACGGCAATTACGAGGTAGGGGTTTATTTATTTAATTGTTCGTGAATACAAACTTGGTGATAATCGTGGATTAAAACACTTTTTGTTATCGAATAACGTAAGGGGGTCGGACCGCACAAACACAGCCGACCCTCCTCCTTTTTTTTCGTGATGGTTTCTTGAGGTTGATACGGGAAGGCGTGGTGTCGTCGCACCACGCGGGTATCTTGCGGCAAGTATTGGGCGGTGCCATCGCGCCGCGCCGTGGAAATAAATCCATGAACGTGACGCTGTCGCGTCGCGTCGAAGGAAGTAGAAGGCGTGGCGGCCGGAGCGGGGCCGCGACGGAAGGGATCGGTGCGGTCGCATCGCGCCGGACAACATAGGTTGCGGCTGGTTCTGGGACGCAGCGGAGCAAGATGACCGGCGGCCGGCACCGGGCCGCCGGTGTCGGCGAAGAAAGGACCGGCCGTCGCCAGTCCTTGCTGGCGGAACCGGCCGGCCAGTGCGGGCCGGCCGGGCAGTGGAGACCGGGGGAATTAATTCCCCCGGCCGGGTCTTCAAGCGGCCCCAATTAAGGGGTCGCGGTTTCACAAAGGAGGGTGGGGCATTGCCCCCAGCGCGCGGCACACATGTGGCGCCCAAGCCGCACCGCCATGACGGCCCACGCCGCCGCGTTGGACCGCGCCGCCGCGCCGCCAGCCGGGCCGGATTTTCTGATCCGGGCCGGGTCGCCGCCCGGGCCGGGTCGACCCGGTTCAGCCGACCCCGGGGGCGGGTTGGGCCGGGTCGGCCCGGGCCCAGACCCCCCAGTTTCGGACAACTTCCGTTCAAATGACCGTATCTTGGCCTATGGGCCTACGAACGATGCGCCGTCAGTGGCAACACGATCCTTGGATCGAGACGGTCGTTTCGGTATATCTCACTCAAGGTTTTGGATTACTTTGAGTTCGGACGGGTTGGTTCGTACACGAAACCAACCGGGCCCACGGAGCAGAAATGCTCATAACTTGAGCTACGAACGTCCGATTGACGTCCCGTCTGCTTTGTTGAATTCCACTATGTGAGACGGATCTTTTGGCTTACTCCGCTCGAGGTTTGGATACCGTCGGAGTGTGGTCGGGTTGTTTTAACATAAAAACCAACCGGGCCCCCGGAACGAGAAAGCCAATAACTTCCAGACCAGGCGTCCGATTGACGTGCCGTCTGTTGCGTTGCGTTCCTGTTGATGATACGGAACTTTTGGCATCCTTCTCCCGAGTTTTGGATGCAGTTGAGATACGGCCGGGATTGGTTCGCTCACAAAATCAACCGGGCCCCTAGGACGAAAAGGCTAATAACTCACAGACCGGGCGTCCGATTGACGCGTCGTCTGTTGCGTTGAGACCCCTATGACGAGGCGGTCCGTTGAGATACTTCTTCGTGGGACTTTGAGATACTTGGAGAATCGACCTGTATCTCGTGGAGCGGACCCTCCTAGTGACGAGCGTGCGGAGTACGGAGACCGTGTAGCTGGCTGAGACCTGACGACTGCTTGACCGACTCGACTTGGAGTCAGTCAACTAGCCCAGTGGACGGAGCACTACTTTCTGAGGTGCAGACCCATGGAGGACGGAGCACTACCTGTGTGACAGTGCAGACCCGCGGTACTCGTCCGGAGAGTACCTCAGCAGGCTACTAGGGGGTGTGCACTACTGTGTTTGGGTGACATAACTCGGCGGGAAGCACTACTGTGTTTGGGTGGCTGACCCGCGGTACTCGACAGGAAGAGTACTTCAGCAGTCTTAGGTTAGTGAGCAGTACCTCGGAGTCGTGACAGGACCACTGTACACTCCAGAGACAGAGCTCTTCAGCAGTTACGGTTTCGATAATAAAAATCCTGGTTTGAGATGAGACTTTTGACCTTGTGTTTACCTCATGATTGAGTTGGGTTACTTGATAACATAGGTATATGTATGGGCATATACCTAAGTAGAGGTTATCTATTGAGATCTTCTTTGTGGTTATCCTTGTTGGTTTAGTGAGACCTTGAGGGTCTCGGGGTCCCTACTGAGTATCGTTATACTCACCCCTGCACGGGCTATGCCCGCACCTCGTTGTGTTGGTTGCAGACGACGGGAAGTGCTGACGGAGGCCGAGTGTTCGAGGACTGGATGGTACCCGGAGGTGGACTACACGACAAGTCAGTACCCGGAGGTGGACTACACGACGTGACGACTCACAGAGGAGGTTGACGGACGAGAGCGTGGAGGAGGCTATCTGTACCTACCCTTCAGGTAGGATCCGAGGAGGACGACCTAGGAGCTGCTTCCTACTTCCAGCTGTTGTCTTTTTTCTGTTGTACCTTATTCAGTTGTAGTCGTACTTTGTTTAGGGTTTTTATTCTGACCCATTTACTTTTCAGAATTTTTTTGTACTTAGTGTTTTGGTTCCGCTTGTACTCTATGGTGCTTGTTTTCTTTTATAAAGGCAATGCCTTCCCAGTTATCAGGATTTTACGCCTTTGGAGATAGTCATCGGCCCCTGGCCTATGGAAGGCAGGCTTGGGGTAGTCACGACACGGGCCCCGAGGGTGGGTCGTGACAAATATCTCTTTTCATTCCATCCCACCAGTAATACTCTCGATGATCTCTATATATCTTAGTACTGCCAGGATGAACTGAAAATAGAGAACTATGAGCTTCACATAACAACTCTCTCTTCAACTGTGAATCACAAGACACCCACAATCTCTTCCCAAATCTCAAAACAAAATCATTATCAATGTTGAATTCCAGAAACTTACCCATCTGAACCAGCTCTACCTTTTTCTGCAACTCACTATCTTGCTTCTGTGTTTGCTTGATTCTGACTGATAGAGTAGATTTTACTGATACCTGAAAAAAAAATAGAAGAACATCTTGCACCAAATACTTCTATGCAAAAGTTCATCAAATCCTTAAACAAAGGATCACATTGCAAACACAAAATTGTTAATGAATCATTACTTTTTCGACTCAAAGAATCAGTCACATTATTTTCTTTTCCCAGATGGTAGTGAATTGTACAATCATAATCCTTGATTAGTTCTAGCCATCTCCTCTATCTCATGTTCAATGCATTCTGAGTGAAAATATACTTTAAACTTTTGTGATCGGTATATATTTCACACTTTACCCCATACAAATGATGCCTCGAAATTTTTAAAGCGAAAACAGCAGCAGCTAATTCCAAATCATGTATAGGGTAATTTACCTCATGAGTTTTCAACTGTCGTGAAGCATAAAAAATTACCTAATCATTCTGCATTAGGACACAACCATGTCCTTTCAACGAAGCAACATTGTAGATAACAAACTCCCCATTCTTGGAAGGTAGTTCCAAAACTGGAGCGTTCACCAATCTTATTTTCAACTCCGGAAAACAATCATCACATTCTTTTGTCCAGAGAAACTTAACACCCTTCCGAGTTAGCTTAGTCATCAGACTAGATAACCGTGAAAAATTTCTAACAAACCTTCGTTAATAGCCTGAAAAACCAAGGAAGCTATGAATCTTAGTTACATTTGCGGGTCTTGGCCATTCTTCCACAACCTTTGTTTTTGCAGGATAAACAGTTATCCCATCTTTAGAGACAATATGACCAAGGAAAGAAATTTTTTGCAACCAAAACTCACACTTGCTGAAATTTCCATACAATTACTTTTAATTTATGGTTTGCAAGATAACCCTTAAATGAATTTCATGATCCTCTTTACTTTTAGAAAACACAAAAATATCATCAATAAAAAAAACCACCATTTATCACCTCATTCAACTAAGCCATCAGTGTAGTAAACTGCTCAATTATGATTCCGACCATCTCTTGTTGCTAATTCGAAAAGTCATTATACTATATATGCCTTCCTAGAAACGCTAATCTATTTCCTCTATGGAAAAAGATTCTTATCATAGAAATATCTTAGGAGAAGCAACATGGTAATATGTAAATGCGATATCATTTCAATTTGACCATAAAAAAATATTTTTCGATAATCATTTAATAGAATTATAACTCCTAATGTTATCTAAACCGACCTCTGATACCAACTATAAGGCCCCAGCCATAAACATTAAATAATCATGAGTTACATAAAGAATACACGTTGATGATCATTTCAGGTTTAGAGTTTTAGAGAATTATATCATAAAATAGGCATTACATTCCACATTTAAACAAAGTCGTTACATAAAAGATAGTACTCATTTTTCCCATCAACGGAAACATATTTAAAATAAAACATGGATTCTTTCTTGACACTTTATTGAAACTATCATCATATCATGTACCTTTCCCGTGACCTGTGAAAAACATTTCAAAAACTTGGGGTGAGCATAAAAAGCTCAGTAAGGGATATAAAAATATGGAAAGGAAACCTGAGTACATCTGTACATACAAATCAATAAAATCATAATTTACTCATAAAACACAATCACGTTAACATACCTCATCAAATAATGAATAAAACATAGAAATCACAAGACATATAGGTAACTTTAGGCATTCATAACATTCTTACATAGGGAGTAACCCTCTTGGTTACTTATGGAATACCCATCACAGTATATTCCCTAATTCTCTTCGGAAAAAACGTAACGTTTAACTCCTTCGCATTACCAAATTCATTGGAGAGCTATATCGGGCTCACCTGGACTTTGTTTATCACAGAACCACCCGTTTTCATAATAATTCCCAAGAACCATAACATAAACGTATCACATAAAACATGCATAAAGGAAACACAACATTTCCACTTTTCAATCACAAGATATCAATACAACCCATTTATATAAAAACATTATGAAAACCATTTTCAATACCAAAATAAAAGAAATGTAAAACATGGTATTTAGTTTTTCTTTTTTTTAAAATTATGGATTGTATAGGAAGCCGAAACTCAAATAATGGTTACAGCGGCGGAGAAGTCATTGTCGCTGAATACATATGACAAAAACATTCCCTTTTGTCGTTTAGTAAAACACTTCGTATAAAAAAGATTCCTTTTGGATAAAATTAAAAGTAAAATGGGTTTATACACTGTATAAAAGAAGGTTGTGTATAAAACAAAATATGCCTCAATGAAAGGAGATTGAGACGAAGTCCCATACCTCAGGTGCGACTTGACTCGATCGTTCTTTAATGTCCTGAATAATAAACTTGAGTTAATTTCTACATGCTTAAGAAAAATTTTCAAGTTCATTATTCCTTTTATATCACAAATTTCCATGTCATGAACACTATGTAATTATTTACGTTAATAACTGTCGTTTTAACGATCATTGGTACTTGAGTCAAAAATAAGTTCTTTATAATTACAATTTTTTCAAGTATCCATTATATCCAGAGTTATTTTCATGATGTAGATAACATATATATCATATATATAAATTTTATACATGCATTTATAATATTACATAACATTTAGAGGTATGAAATGAAATGCACCATTCATGGAGACGGTAAGCCGTACGTACGCATGAACGCTACTTCCATTTCTATTTCGTATTTTATGCAATGGAATCATAATGATATAAAGGTATATTATAATTATAGTATAATATCATATATAATATCATTAATTACATCCTTTATACATCCCACATATGGAATTAAAGAATCAAATCACTTTGAGGGGGCGGTAGTCCGCACTTCCTAAAATGAAGATATCACGTTTACCCATAATGGAAACCATAAAGGTATGAAATAAATGAAAAATAGAGAGGCTTAAGTAAAACATAAACATATTATATATCATATATAAAAATAGTGTCATCTTAATGGCCACCTTTGAATGTGTTATATGAGTTTTGAACAATCATCATTTCGTGAGGCTGAAATTCTCCATTAACAGAAACAATATGTTCATTAACCATTAGATGTTGATGTGTGTAAGTGTAGCTCAAATACTTATTATAAAAACATCCTAGTATATTGAATTTAATGGTGTTGTTACAAAATAAAGGAATAAAAAGAGTTTTGAGGGTTGGAGAAGTAAAATAAAACATAAGAACACAAGAGAAAACACTACTTTTAAAACGGGTAACTCTTTTTGATTTGACCTCAAAGGCTTCCTTGGGATGACTTCTGCCCAAAGTGAGGATTCAACGAGTAATAGAGGGATGTTTAGAGACAAAATGGATATGGTTTGGCTGAGACAAAGGCTTTATAGGTGTGGGTAAGGTGGTAGAGGTGGGGGCCTTTTATAAGAGGAGAGGAGCGGCACTCTTGGAATGTTATAAAAGGTTACATTATTATAAAATGCTTTTAGAATTTAAAAGGTCCCAAAATTATATATTTCGAGGATAAGGTGATAATAGTTATAAATACACCCATCAAATCAGTTTTTGACTTGTGTATGTCTTCGATTTTACATTATCATTTCATTTTGTAAATCGTTAAATAATGAGGTAATTGTTGCATCATCATGGTATCATAAATAATCTAATTTATTTAATGTCTAAAAATTATATGAAAAATATCATGATGTAGGAAATCGTTTTAGCTTTATAATGAATATTTATAGTCAAAAATATGACTTCTATAACCCCATTAAAAATTATTTTATTAAAACAACTCATGTTTGTGACATTTTAATTTTAACGTTAAATAAAAAGTTATTAATGTTATTTTCCCACCAAAGTGGCTCCCTAGGGTCCACAAGATGACCCATGGATTGTCTTGGTCGGTCATGACACAACGAATAAGGTTAGTACATGTGTCAAGATCATTTCATATTATTAAAACTTTATTTTTACCTTAAATTACACTAATTACCTCTAATCGCGATTAAAAACTTAAAAGTTACTATTCACCAAAAAAATTATTTTAATCCCATTGAACCAAATTTTACTTCTTAATGATAACCATGTATGTTGGATTTTTGAAATTCAGAACAGAGAGGTGGTAAAATTTCATTTAAATGAAAAATCAATTTTTTAAGTACCACTTAATGGTTTCACTATTCATCAAAAATTGAAGCTTTTAAGAAAAATACCAAAACATCACCCTAAGCTATATTTGATATTCCAGATTCAAAAAATGATGTATTTTTTACAAAATTAAAAACATATAAGTTACATAAATTAATTTAATAATTAATTCCCGTTGTCAGAGAAAATAGCGTGTTTTTATGAAACAATAAGTATCAAAAGATTGACACTAGTTTAAGTCCAATTTCAAGATTCAATTAATTCCAATGACCATTGTTGGATTAAATGGTAAAATTATATTCTAATTGAACTTTAAAACCAATTCAAAAGATAATATAATCATATAAATAAATTATACTTAAAATAGGTTTTGAATTAAAATACAACATTTTTTACTATTCATTAAAAATGAACTTTATCGGAAAAATACCAAAAATTACTCAGAGTAAATTACAATGTCCCAATCTTTAAGAATAAGTTTATTTTGTCAAATAGAGCATATAAAATTGTCAAATGTTTGATTTAAAAATGGTTTTCCATCAAAAGGAAGTAAAACAATCTTTTTAAAATATTAGTGTATTCCATGCTTAAGATTGGATTTATTCTCATTTTAAGCCTCTAAAACACTATCTAATTCATTAATAGAAATAGATAAAAATATCTATTATTCATTACTTACTTGGGATGTTACATTACATAATGATCATTGAAACATTTAATCATTTCCCATGTGAAGATAAGACATACAATCTCTAAAATCATAATGAACATTCTTTTTCAAAACCATATTTCATGATTATTCCTAAAATAATTATAAAAAATTAAATATGATAATTATTTCATTATTTTTATTTTGGTTAGAATCTAACCATATCATATGCATAATAATCGAATCCTTAATGACAAATCTTGAATGGAAATAAAACAATTAACATCATAAAAAATGAAAATAATGATATATTATTAACAAATGAGTGATAATATGTTATAAAAGGATTATATATGATAATATATATATTAATATGATTCAATTATAATTTTATAAAAATTTTAACACTACTATATAATAATTTAATTGGTGGTCAACAAAAATAAAATATGAGATAGGGGACTTTATCTCAATTTTCCGTCATTGAGGCACATTATACTGTTGTGAACATAATTTCTTCCATATGGTTTACATGTTAACCTATTCACATATAATATTTGGATTCATTTCTAATTCATTTTATTTTATGTTTTTTTGTAAAAAAATTCATCAAATGGAAATATGAATTAAAATTTATCACGTCATAAATATTTTCATATGTCAATTTATTTTCATTAGGTTACATTACTTCTCTTTTGTCTATAAATTTTAGGATTAAATTGAAGGATACTTTAAAATATATTATGTTTTTCTCTTATTTTATTTTTATATTCATTTTATACACTATATTTTCATTTGTCTATTCTCAATTCAATGTGATGATAAATGCGAGGGTTAATTTCACAGTCTCGTATTTATGAGGATATTTTTACATGAAATTTCATTGAAGGAAATTATTTGATCATTTATTAATAAAATATTTTATTTTATTATCTTATAGATATTTATTAATTTTTTAATATAACATTACTATTTTTACTCTCATTCATAGTTCAAATATTGAGATTGTTTTTTATAATATACGACTTTGTTTATCTCTTCGATCAAATTTCATTTCAGCCAAAACATGTTTTCTAGAATAGTATTAAAAAATATTTTTAAATATATTAGATATGAATTTTAATGATTTTTTTATTAGTTTAAATTGTATGAAAAAATATTCTAAAATGAATCATAATGCCATTTTCAAAAAAAATCTAGTTTTTGTTTTAACGATAATTCAAAAGGAATCAATTTTTTTTAAAATACTCAGTATGTTAATAATTTCATTCCATCCTGAAAATTTATTGTTATAAATTTTTCTCTATATGGATAAATTTTTATATTAAATACTATTATTTTAATTTTTTTAGTAGTTTTTTATTTTTTAAAACTTATTTTCAAAATGAATTGGATATTTTTTGAAATTATTATTTTAAAGATGTTTTTATGGTACTTCAATTCATCAATATAATAAAACTTATATTCTTACTATATTATTTATTTTTTCTTAATAATACAATAAATATTTATTCTATGGATGGTTTAAGATCATTAATAGCAAGAAAAGTACTAGCATGCACATTCTTGATTAATTTTTGTAGTCATTAAATTTACCTTAAAATAATCATGTACTTGTTATCATTAGACATTAAATTTACCTAAAATATCCATATTATTTATTGTGGATATATATATTTTTTAGAAAATTATATCATTAATATATATATTATTCATCATTGAATTTTATTTCTTTATTTAAGAAAATATTTATAAATTTGTAATCATTACTAAATATTAATATTTTCTAATAAGTAAATTTATTCATGAATTAAATTGATTTTTTAACATATTATGAATTATTTGGAGAAGAATATATGCGTGGGTGTAGGTTATAGATAGCTCTCTAATGCATCAATAGCCTCATGAGGTGAATCTACACACTAGAATTGAATGATGTTCATTAAGTTGTTTTAAACCATTTTGTGAATGGTCTTTATGGTTATTGTAGCATGATACTAATGACTATGATATTCAATAAAAAATTCTAAAATTCATATTTATATTATTATTATTTATCATATTTTCTAAATGATATTATCACTAAATTTATTTCATTCTCAATATAATAATTTTACAGAATGTTTCCTCATTTATGTTTCTTTCTGTATTCATTATTCATTGTCCTTTCATGATAATAATGTTTTTAAATGCAATTTGTTTTCAGTAAAATACTTTTATATACATATTATTATTTATTTATTCATAATAGATTCGGATGTACTTAATCTGTATTGATCGTTTCAGCTCACCATTATTTTTTTCTATTCATTGGAACTGATGAAAGTTACTCGGACTATTTTTCAAGGATATGTTTGAGGGAATTATTTTATTCTCAAAAAAATATTATGTTTTAATGTGTTATTATAGATTTATAATTAAAATCATGTTTTTATATATTTTAGGAGTACTACTAAATACTCCGGTTATTCAAAATGAGATTCCTTGTATATAATGGAAATATAATAAACTAGACAATGGATTAAGGATACTGGGGTCATGGTTTCAATAGTCCTTCACAAATAAATATCAATAAAATCATGTGTATTCTTGGGTATCTTCTATAAATTGTAATGGATCCTGAATGTGACTTTTTAGACTCACATTCAACAATTTGGTGGTCATATGATAATACATTACATTCGTTGATAACAGTTGTAAATTCTTACATATAACCATCCATAATTATAAAATCTCTAATTTTTATTTATTCTCATACATAAAAAGGATATTTTATGGTTTATAAAATTATATATTTTAGACAACAATCAATAAATAAAATGTTCTCTTTATGAAATAAAACTTTTCACCTTATATATTGAACTACGTAAATCATGATAAGTCTTCAAGGTCTCCCAAAAAAACATTCACACATTTTATCCTTCTAAACATGTCACATATAATATTTTTTGTTGTTATATATAGAAATGTAAATATAAGAATGGATAAGGCTAAACACTCAGTAAGGGAAACATATTACTTAATAAATTAGTTTACAAACCAGTCAAAATATAATTTTATGAAGATGTAGACAACATTAATCAATACTTAAATTGAAAATATGACAATTAAATATTAATGATTCCAAATTAATAACTTTTATACTCATAATACGAATCACATATTAGTGGAACTCTAAATATTGTACATCAACAACATATTGTGATTTCCTTGTTCTAAGATAATTTTTTTTTCATGAGAACAAAATAAAGATAATTTTCAGAATTTTATAATACTAAATTAATAAAAAAGTATTTTCTCACAAGATACATGTTCATTCATCAAGGAGTAATATATATCTAGGCCCCAGCATTCACTAATTTTTTCCAATTCATTCCTTATTTGTGTCATCAAGAATAATCATACCATTCCTTGAGGAAAAAATTAATTAATTAAAAATAGACATATAATGATGAGAAATATATAAATGAAATATATAATAAACCTATGTTAACATTAAATAATAATAAATAATGATAATAATTTTCCCTATTCCAATAATAGATATATCACGATCACCACTCATCCTGATGAAAGAAAAACTATAGTTAGACATTATAATGTCAAATTTCCAATAATCTTCCATTTTGGAATAATAATATATGGAATTATGAAAAATTTACTTTTGTAATTAGAAAAAATTTCATTCTAGGTGAACATCATCGAATCAGAATTTTTAGAATATAATGTTTACACTAAATATAATAATGAGTAAATGGCTATGTTAATACTATTATAACATGATCGTAGGCTATCCAGAATATTAAGGTGGATTATTTTCATATGATCATATCCCATGAACTGAGAAATATTCCTAAAATGGTTACTATATATTCATTTTATACAAAAAGAAATGAAAATATTGAATACATATAATATTATTAATTGAATTAATGTACCTATCAAATTTGTATTATATTCATTGAATTATTATAACATAGTGAATGAAAATGTTGTTTCCAAAGATCCTAACTTCAGTAAAAACAACATAATCAATATCCAATGGAATTAGGAAATTATTTGGATACAAAATACCATGAAATACATGGATTGTGATTAAATTACATCCATGGGTAGTATATAAACAATAAAATAAAATCATGATGTGTAAAACTAATTATGTCTCCAAGAATGACATTTGAGATCATGGAAACCTTCATGATGTTATAAAATATTGAATCAAAACCCATAAAAGGGAATAATTTAAATTAAACAAATATACTCTTTAAAATCAAATCATGATATGATATATCATATAGGCACTATATAGACCAAATAAATAAATTTAGGTTTATATTAAAACCATTTATAAAAAATAATTTCTTAACAAAACTCGTACCTATTGATCAATGAATCCAGTAACGTAATTTAGCTTCATATATAAAAAAAATATCTACATTAAAAACATAATTTATATCTAAAATTGTATCCAATTTAATTTATAAACTTTATAAACATTTTTTATTTATATTAATTTTGTTGATTTTTGATATTGAGTGATTTTTTCTTTGATCATTTTTAATTGTTTTTTAAAATAGTTTTATGTATTACTCCATGATTAAATGTTTGTAATGAATATATCATTAAAGATTAATTTATTGATTATTTTTTATGGTTTATGATATTTTAATGTCCTTTTATAAGTTTCATAGTTGTTATCCATGAAGATGAAATTTATAGCAAGCATATTTCCTTGATTCTTGATGATCGAAGTGTGTTTTCATAATAATTATTTTAAATATTGATATAAAATATTTTTAACCATGAAAAATAAATATTAAATAATACATATTATAGTATACTAGTGTTATTTCCATATTCATTCATGATATAAATAAATAGTATTTTTAATTTGGGTGTTTAAACTTACCAAAGCATCAACATAGCTTAATTTAATTAATGATTATGAGGTGGTAGTGTTGTAGTAAAGTAATTGAAAAAAATAAAATTGATGATATAATATGTTTATTGGTGTGATATTTCACAATTTAAATGATATAAAATAATAAGAAAATATATAAAAATATTCTTTTTTTTGTAAAACATTTTCCCTTTAGTACATTTATTTTAAATGATTAGATAAATGATGATTACTTCTTAATCATATCATTAATATGTTCTTAAATATATATTTATTATAGCTTAATAATATTAAAAAATCAGATTTATTCTTATATTTTCTCTTTATATCCTTCCCTATATACTTGTGAATAGAGAAACAAATTATTTCACGGAGACGACAGTCTGCATGTTGAACGATTGCATATTTTTTTTCTAAATTTATTTGTATATAAATGGAAAATTATAATAAATATAATATTGTTAACTTATTTCATATTATGGATTTTAATTTTATTATATTATTTTTTTCTATAATTTATTTTCATGATAATAATTAAGGGGAAAAGGTTCATAGTGGATAACACTCACTACAAGGACATGAAGTTTCCTCATAAGTATCAATGAAATGAAGGCCTTATGCTAAGTAACAGTTATAAGATATATTTGAAATGTGCAGTTGTTATAAGAGGATAAATTTTCCAGTGTTTCACGAGTATAATACAAGAATATTTATGTCGTGAAATGGTGAAGATATTATGCTTTTATATGTGAAGGGAATGATTTTTTGTTGGGTAAACCTTATATTTTCAATAATGTAATGATTTTATTCATGATTAAAATTTTAAAAATGGAAAGAATAGTTCAATAAAATTATTTTTGTTAAAAAAAACCACATATAATACAATTTATGATATTTTGTGATTTTATGGTTTTGTTTTAACATTTTTACTTTTACCCAAAATTAGTTTTATTAATGTAATTAACATTTAAACAATACTTATTATATTTTAATAAAATTATACCGAAAAAAATTCCAAATTTCAAAATTAAAAATATAGATTTAAAATTTAATTTATAAATTAAAATATATTTTGGTTTGAATATGTAATTTTAAATTAACCCAACTTAATAATGTAAAAACAATTTTTAGAGGAATGTCATTTTTAAGTATTAAATTTATGTATATGATAATATTATGATCAATATTGATAATACTGACATAAATGAATTTATTATATTAAAATAAATGAGTTTATGTATCTATTGTAAGTATTAACAAAATATTCTTTGATTTATTCTACAATAAATGAAAACTATGAAAGGTGTTTCTATATTCAAGTAACATTTTATTTAGTTATAATAATTTTTTTATTGGGTTTATATGTCCGTTGAATATATTGAAATGAATTTTTTTCTTCCAAAAAATAATATTATATTACATAATGTTTTTATAATTTTATAAGTAATTATTATTTAATGGTCAAGTCATAAAATTTACACATTTCTTGGAAATCATATTTTTTGACTAAAAGAAGCTCCATATTTCAATCAATGTAAATTTTAAAATTAGGAATTAAAAAATTATGTAATTTTTTACATAAAAATATAAAATATATAAATTAATTTTTGTATAAAAATAATAAAAAATGATTAAAAAATAAATTTATAAATTTGGTAAGCCTGGTAATTTATACAAATTCAACATTTATTTTTTGAATGTTTGTACTAAAATATGTATATTTCATTTTAAAATTTCATAGTTTCATTTTAGATTAGTGTTTCATGTATAGAAATTATCTCACTACATATAATTTTTTAAATTTAATTATATATTAATTTTATTTGGTGATATAAACACTCTTTTTTATATAAAAATTCAGGAATCATCTTCAATATGGAACATGACACTACTATCTTTTTAAGAACCTACTATCATTCCCATATTGATGGGAATTCAAAATGGATTATAAAAATATAAAAATACATATAGAGATCATGTTTCCTTGAATAATACGGTATATTAGAAATTTTGGAAACATAAATGAAATTTTAATAGAATAAAAGATTTTTCTCGAGATTCTGAGTGGAAATATATAATTAATATTATAGAATTGTCTAGTGTACTCCATATTATTGGAAATAAGTTGGAGAAATAAATTTATATATCCTTGTGTTTTTTATGGAGGCCACTATTTAAGTGAGAAATATTTATAATAATATTATTGTATCCCAAAAAATTAAAAGGTGATATGATGATAATTTAGGAAATGAAAAGAATTTAAATATGCTGATCTTGTATTCTTGACTTATTAACCATTTATATTATTTGTAATATTTAGATAATTGGGAAAGATAATCCCTAAGTACATTATCCCTTTTTAAGTACTAAAAGAGAAGGAGTTGTATCTTGCATATTGATTATGAAACACAACCATTCTTAAATAAATTATTTATTTTCGGTTTCCTTAATGAAAAAATACATAAAAGATAAAATTATTCTCCTCACATCCAATTGAATAAAATTTGAGTCTAACATGGCTAAAAATGAACACCCTTTTCCAAATTCATTAAATGGGAGAGAAACCATTGTGGAGTTGAAGAAATTGATCTGGTAAAATTATTTGGATACATTATAAACAAGAAGATAAAATGAAGGATCTTGACGAATATATGTTTTAGAAGATCCCATATTTGTTCAATATATTATATATACCACAATTTCAATAATGAAATTGATTATGAAGGTATATTATAATACCCATAACCCTACTATATGAGGTATACACAATATCATAGATAATCAAAGTCTAAATATCCAATATTCATGAATATATATAAATGTTTCATTTCTAAATTTCACAATATTATTTTATTAAAAAGATAATGTGTAGTTATTAATACCAAAATAATTCTTGTAATACTTTTTTGTTGTTATTTTTGAAAAGGATATCTTTTAGGGAAAAATAAAATTTTCAAGAAACATATCATTTTTATAACATTATAATTATATAAGAATGTCCAACAATTTTAAAGAACTTTTTATGTAATAAATCATTAATTTATTAATTAAAAATATTTATTATTGAGTTATTTTTCAAACATATAAATCCTATGATTTTTCTAAAATTTATAAAATGTCACTTTTATATTTAAATCTTCATTCCCATTGAATCTGGTAGTTTCAAAATAGATTTACTTTTTTATTTCCATTCAATCGAAAAAAATCTATTTTTTTATATAATAATTCAATTTATTTTTTTAGACTATTTTCCAAGCTAATTTTATCTTATATATAATGTTAAAACCACCAAACCGTATTTTGGAAAAATAATATTCAATAAATTTTAATTATTTTTAAATTACCATTTTGTATATTTAAAATAATTATATGAAAACAAAATATTAAAATTATAAAACCAAATTATAAAAATTATTTAAATTGATAAATATTAATTTCTATCATTAATATAAAATATTATGTTCGAAAATTAAATACAAATGTAATATTAAATTAGGGGAAACGATAACATTATAAAAAATCTATATATGAGTAAAATATTTCTAAAAAAGAATTTTCAAGGTGAGTTTCATCCCACACTCATTATCACCTCCTCTAGTTTCCTTAATTTTACCATTGACCCTAGAATACTAACATTAAATTATTGAAAATCTTATAGTTACTCCCAAAACTACACATCCATTTATATGTAAAATTGTAACACTCCCACCACATTATGAATATCATATTCATCTAATTTACCAATGAAAATTTTCAATCATATATTCTTAGATAATTATTCCCACATTCAAAATATTAATTTCATCAGTAGTGAGAATATTCCCTACCATTTTAAGGAGGCTTCTATGAAAAATTAATGTCCCAAACATGTGAATTATCATGTTAATCATTTTTCATCATATATATTAAGATTATAATTTTAATCAAGTAATTATAATATAATTATTATTGTATCATTTATGTAACAAAATATTAATATATTTATTTTATTTTAATTTTTAATTCATAACTCCAATCCACTAAGAAAATTTAAATTTATTTTTATGTGTACATTTGGACCACCCCCACCATCAGAAAAAGAAATCATTTCTCAAAAACGCAAATAATTAAATGTTATGAGAATGCTTTATTGATAAAATATCATTTTAATATATCATTGAGGTTTTGGTACATAAAATTATATATTCTCCTAATGTTCTAATTAATAAATTCGAATTATTAATTTAATCCCTTAAGAAAAGAGTGATATGAGGGAAATAGTTTACATAAATTATATATTATTTACAAGTCCATACATAATGTTATAAATACTTAATTATTGTGATATATGACACTAATAAATATTAAATAAATCATTAAGAATCTTTTTTAGTTATATTTTAAATAATCTAACACATGATACTTCATTAAATAATGAAATTTTTTCGTATGTGTCGATTTAATCACCTACTATAAAAGGACGATGAAATTTTATCATGAATCACTATGGCCACATAATGAATTGCATAATATGATCTATTTTAAAAAATATATATAATTTACTTGTAATTATAGATATATTACAACCATATATAATTAATCAGTTAATAAAACACCATTCGATAGAATAGATTCACAAAACATGTTTTTACCGATTTAATCTTTTATGATAAGGGGTAAAACTCTCATAAAAGGAAATTGAATCATAATATATAAATAGGTAAATATATAAATATATAAATACCTAGTATTATATTTAATGAATTTGAAATTATGACCATTGGTTCAAAAATTAAAAGATACACTAATATTATGAAACTTGTACAAGTTATTAACACCACAAACACATCTTATAGAGAATATGTATAATTTATATGGAAATATCTATTTATGATGATTAAAATTTAATATAATTATGAGAAAGAACCAGAATAAATTAATAATTTGTATATGTTTGTAAAAGAGGAGATGATCACATGATCATGGGTGTCATTGAACAAGGAATGGGTTTTTTGTTACAAATTCTTTTATTTGGGACATGATCATTATTAAGAAAAAAATTTCAATCATGTTGGGAATTTACATCAATTTTAGGATGTTATATCATGAATATTATTTTTTTAATTTTATTTTAAGATCAAATTTAATCTTTTGTATGAGGGTTTGAATGAATTTTTTACTAATATATATGTTGGGTATTCCCACTAAATATTTATTATTCTTGATTTATGTTATATTCACCATTTTTTATATTTGGGTGGTGAAAGTTTTAATTTTATTAGTAATTAACATATTAAAAATTAAATTAATGTGACTTAAATTGTTATATTCTTATCCCAACCCCATAATTTTTTTATTCAATAAAAACCAAACCCATTAAAGACGCCAATATTTTCAAAGGTGGAATAATATTCATATATTGTGTTAAATTAAATTTTTAATTAATTTAATGTTTATATTTGGATATTTAAAATTATCATGTTATTTGGAAAACATGAACCAAGGGGTAATCTCTTAAAATGGTTTGGTTATGAAATGACTTAATCATCACCTAGATCCATGATGACTTGTTGAAAGAGTACACACCTGGATAGAAACCCCCAACACAAATTTTTTATAATATTTCAACCATCCATATGAACCATAATGAAGGGGTTTTTTCTATGTTTTATCATCATCTCTTTCATATGAAAACTAGTGGATCCAAATAATTTTTTCCATAGATAACCCAGAAATATGAAAGTACACTGGCGAGTATCTTTCTTTGATATGGTAACATCATGTTTCATTGATGATTCAACAATCATTCCATATTAATTAAGAGATGTTTTACTATACATAAACATTTTTATATTAAATGGGGAATTATTTGATATTTGTAATTATAATTTTATATTTAACTATGTATTTTATTCGTAAGAGGTCTATTTAAGACTGTAATAAATAGACATGTGGTCTATTATGGTGAAATTATTGCACTTAATTAGGTAGTGGATGAGGATATTAATTATATAGATCCTAGATTAATCTAAATGTCTCATGGGACAAATCATTATTTAATTTTTTTTAATTTCATGACCAATATCAAGATAGTGTCTTCACATAAGGACATGATAATATGTTATTTATGTTGTAAATTAAGTGTTCCAGTAGTGTGAAATTAATGATTATTGATAACAATGTTTTGGTAAATTAACATTGAGATAGCATGTCCTATTTTTTTCAAGATGGATCATTTTTATTCATTTATGCCTCCCATATCAAATATCCCATGTTTATAATAAAAAAGTTACTTATTTTATATTATATACAGATCATCTGTGTAATCCATTATTTTTTTACATTATGATGAAACTATTCAGACAACTGATTGTAATGATAATGAAAATATTGGAAAGGAAAATAATTTTATCACAAGGGTTTCATGATTCATATTATGTTTTTAAATGAATTTTATTTATGTACTTATTATTATAAGACTAATAAAAAAATTTCCACTTCAGAATCTATTTTATATTGTACCAACAATTTAATATAAATATCGACTCAACGATGATGGTTTATAGGATGATACAATATTTCAATTGTAATAATATATTACATACATGGTGGGGTTTGAGAAAATAAAACATTAAACACATTTTATTAGGCCAAAACTTCTTTTTCCCATTCTAAAATAAATTAGGATAACTAAATGTGCATTGTACAAAAAATTTTAAAAATATAATGTTTATGAAATTTATAATTTTATCGTCTTAGAAACAATATGAATTAATATCAAAATCATCCAATTTGATGTATAATTTTTTATCTCAACATCATTAGGAACCACACAAATAACTCTTCTTAAACTCTATCCATCAATATTATAAGACATTCAATTTTGTTCTAGAGTTATTTATTATTTTCATTAAAATATTCAATATTATTTTCTATGGAAAACATTCGGGTGGATCAATATGAATAATCCATATAATGACTGGAATTTTTATTATGATATAAAATAAATAAGTGTATATAAAAAGAATATATTTGTAGTATCACTTATCTTATTGTTCACCTTTTATTTATTGTTTGAAATAGATTTTAATTTTCAATAATGGAGGAATGTATAAAATTTTATATATCTTATCATAAAATTGAACCACATTGGTGGTGTGTTGTACCAAATATAGTGGAAGGTAAAAAAGTTCATGTTTTTATTCTTCAAAGAGGGGAGGATGTTCTAACATTTCAATACAGATAAAATATTTTTATATTTCTTTTAAATTTTTTGATCACATATATGTTTTAACAACACCACTCAAGTAATCTAGATCCAATGGTTAGTTTGTTAAATTAGATTAGATACAATGGTTATAATCATGTAGAACAACTTAGTTTTGTATTCTTAGGGACATGGATACATACATGATACCAGTTTTACATTGTAAATAAAATATATAACATACAATATTTAAATATTGGACATCCATGTAACACATTTCATTGTTCATTCTCAATAAAAAAAGGGAGTGAAAAAAAAATAGTGAGATGAAATGTCTAGTATTCTCACATACCATGAAAGCTATCATGAGTAGATAAGGGTCAATCAATCTTGAAAAGTAAATAGATCAAAACACATTCATTTTAATGAATAATTTCAACAAGAAATTTATTCATGAATAAAATCAATGGAATAATATCATGGATAATCATAACTAAATTCACAATAATTGAAATTCATAAAATTGGATTTCATGATCATGGAAATCATGAAACCATTACCTAAAATACCTTTTAAAAAATCCATTAAAACAATGTTTATGTATAAACTAAAAACAAATTTAAGTTGGCCAGCAGATTTATCACATAGGACCCATTGATGCATCAAGGGGTTATCTATAACTTGGCCCCTATCATCAATTCATTTCAAATTTATTCCTAATATATTGAAAGGTTAATTCAATTCATAAACAATGTTATTTATCAATGAATATATTTATTGAGTAAATAATATGTATTTGTCACGATTTTCACCATGCACACCTGCACTCTAAAAAGAAGGCTCTGGGACATGACCCCACGACCTGCACCTCATACCCCAAACATCGACCACCCACCCACATATAGGGGAAAAAATTTCACTATTTGATCAAATAAATATCATAATAAAGGACCATAATATATGATGGTATATGGTGTTAGAAATAACCATATACTTGATAAAAACAATATGGATAATTAAGAGAAAAATAATTTATAATTAAAAAAAATTAGAATTTTTTAAAATAAAGTCAGTGACTAAAATATTAATAAGGGATAAGAAATGGCCATCTATTTTTCCAAATTTTTTTTATTTAGATAATTACCCCTTTAAAAAATAATTAAAATAGATTTGAAATATTATAATAATCATTCATTTAATAGTTTTCAATTATAAACAATTCAAAACGGGTATATTAAGATAACTTTTATAAAATGGTTAAGGATTCAAGGAAGTCTATTAATTACATACACGATAATAACATTCCATTTGAATTTTTAAAATAAATGTGGAATGAGATTATTTTTTGGAAAAATACCAATATTACAATCATGACATATAAATATTTCAGGATAACATTAAATGTTTCAAACAAATCATTTGATTAATAACAATATGTTTTTCAAAATAATTTTTAAAAATTTGTACTTAGAAGAAGAAAATGTCTGATTGAAGGAAATATTAAATCAGTTTTTTACACATTTAATTTCATGATTAAATTACCAGGGATTAGAAAATTTAAAAGAAAAAATATATAAATTTTATAATTGAAAATAATGATTTTATGAAGGTTGGATTATAATATTCCTTCAATGAAAATTATGGAAATCCAAAAAAAAATATAAATTGTTCTATAAATCCACATATATTTATCATCCCTTAAATTTTAACCCCTCTAAATAATATAAATTAATTAAAAAATTAATCATCATGAATACATAATTATTTATATTAAATATATCATAGTGTTTTTATATAAATAACCTACATTTAAAGAGGTTCAAAATATCAAATATGTCTCAATAAAAATAAATTAATATGAAATCCCCCACCCATACATCCCTTAGTTAAACATTATGTAACCTCATTTTAAATGATTTTTAATAAGTTATTAAATTATACCAGAACCATATAGATATTTATAATTTTAAATATCATCTTATCATCACCTCATATCACATGTTTTTAATAATATTTCATTGTTATCATTTTTTCGGTGTTAACAATTTCATTCTACCATGCATGTTTTTAATGGATGTCTCATTTTTTCTCTATAGGATACAATTAATTATATAAATAAATATATTAATTATATATATGATACTAATTTATCAGATACAATTTTTAATCATTATTTAAATTTAAACATGGAAAATGAATCACATTACTTGGTGGAGACAGTGAGTTGTACATATACATAAGTGATTTAATCATTTCCATAATGGGTGAAAGGGTAAATAAGTGGTCTATGAATTAATTATTTATAATCAATTTAATATCATGATTATAAAACATATTAATTTTTTTCATCACAATGACTATACATATGATCTATTAATAGATGAATAATTATATCGGTTCATGAGGTGATTTTCAACTATACACATGGTCAATATTTTTGATTCCAAATTGATAGAGAAATAGGTAGAGAAATAATATAACATCATCATAATAAAATATTAGTATCTCAATGGTATTAGTGTTGCTAAATTTTATTTTTATATTATTATTACATGGTGAATAAATAGTAATAAGAAATATATTCATTTAAGTTGTTACATTCCCATAGAGAAACCACCCTTGGATATATTTTTCATTACCCCAAGGATGGTTCATTGGGAATAAAATTTCAACTATAATACGGAAAATAATTTTGGGTGGATTTTAAAAGTATTATATTAAGATAAATTTCTATATAGGTTTGAATAAGTTAGTGGAATAGGTCCACTTTTTTAATTTAGGTGAGTGGTGTAGTTTTAATTTCCTAATGTTTTTCACAAACATTCTGTCTCTTTCATAGACATATATCTCTAAAATTAATAGTATTGGTATGTTAATAGGATAAATATGACATAAAACCTTCAAATATGTATTAAACAAGTATTTAGGTCATTTTGATCCTCATCTATATAGATTAACACTCGATCAACTTTTTTTAACCTTATTCATTGTAATTAAAAATTATAGTTTCAATATTAATTATAACAAAGAATAAATACGACCATAATAAATAATAAAAATTATTATAAATAGAAATATGAAATCTATTTTTTAAAAATTTAATTAACATAATGTTTAAAATTTAATTTAAAAAAACATGGAAAATGTGTTAAAAATACATTTTTAGAGAAATTAAATTATTTAAAGAAAATATAATAACATATTAACTATATAAATAGTAATAATAATTTTATAGATTTAAAATAACATAGATAGATATAGAATCGTTAAATTTAATTAAATCATCCATAAGTAAATATAATTTTAATTAATTTTCATTGAACCACATTATACCTTAAAAATATTTTTCAGGAAAAAATACATTTTTACTTAAAAATGATCTTAACTATATTTGTATTATATTCATTTTAAAAAAATAATTAATTATATATATTATAAAAATTATTATGAATAAATAGAGTAATATTTAAATAATAAAATTTCAATTACACATAAAATCATATTTCTATGGGATGTTTTCAAAAATTAATTGTTGGTTAATTTTAACCTACGAAGAATAAAACCAATATTCAATCTATATAATTAGAATTATTTGTATGAAATAATAAAATGAAAATATTGTAATGGATTTATTGAGATTCAATGGTCAATTATAGTAATTTACTCTTCTGTTTTACATTATTCCCTCCTTTGGAAAAGTTTCATCCAAATATTAATTTATATCAATATCTAAACAAGAGAGGGTGGTTCTTTTTCTATACTTAATCTATTTCCCATGTTGAATCCTCTATTTCTGATTTCCCCAAATTACCATAACTAGATTATTAATATGATACACTAATACTTTTTCTATAATACCATGAATTTTGAAAGCCTCTTCACATTAGAGTGTACTATGTTCTTATTCTATTTAGACATTGTTGAGTACCCTCATTGGACAAGGCATGTAGTTTTGTAATAGTGATATATAGAACACATCCAACACATTAGATATATTTAGTAGAAATTCCAAATAATAATTCAAAGATCAAATTCATTCCTAGTTTTTGAATGGTATGATGTACCTAAGGCATATATCGCCTTTCATACCAAACATTATATTACTATACTATAGAGATATATTCGAGAAAACATGATCCCACTATTAAATTCCACTTCATTCCATTGATTTTAAAAAGAGGATTTTTCCCACCTTTTGATATATTAATGTTATTCTAAATATTATTTAATATTACATTGTCCTCTCAAAAAAAATTTTCCAATAAGTTTACATTCAAAAACTATTACACATCATGTTGTAGTATGACATCTCTTTACTTATAATTATTCATACGGTACAGTATAAATACATGACTGGAAGCTATTATCACTATAAAACACCATCCAAGGTAAAACATTTATCCTGTATACCTTGAAATTTAATTTACCTATATGTCCACATTCCTTCTAATGTTTTAATAATACTTTCAATATGTCCAATAGTTTGAGGTTGGAAGGTATAGATGAAATTAAGCTCATTATCAAGAGCCTTTAGATGAATCATTCGTAATATAAATGTAAAAAACAGATCAAGATCTATCACAACAAGAATTATTTGAAATATGATGTCCTACAATATAATTAATGAAGTGTCTTTCTGGGTGATCATGTGGTAAATCATTTCTCATAGAATGGAAATGTTCATATTTGGTTAGGCGATCAACAATAACCTATAGTTAAATCATCATTAATAGAGGCTTTTTTTATTTTTGTGAAAAATTCAAGAGTAATGTATTCCCATTTTAATTTATGAATACATATAAGATACATTACTCCTCTTGGATTCAATCTCATATCATTCACCTAATGAAAAACCAAGTATCTTGATATATAATTCTCAATTTCTATCTTCATGTTACACTATAATGAATACTCCCTCATATCCCTATACATATTGGTACTACCAGGGTGTATAGAGAAATTCATATACTACAAATCATCTAGAAATTTCCAGTTAATCACTGTAATATATGGTTCACAATGTCAATTTATGAATTATTTAAATCTATATTAAAAAAATATAATCATCATATTTGTAATCATTCATGAAATTAACATTCTTCTGAAAATTATAATCATAAAATTTGGAACATTTTAATATTTCTAATAAATATGGGTTTTCAATAATCAGTAAATAGTACTATATTTACCATTAATTAACAATTCTAATATATATAATTACTATATCTATAATCATAAGATCACAATCAATCCTCATTTTTTAATAAACTCTACAATCATTAATTATCAATAAATATTCTACCTTATTTTCATTCATTGCACTGTTGTGTATTGAGAAATCAAAATCATTGAGTAGTCCAATATATCATATATTCTTCTTATTGAAATATTTATTGAAAAATATGTATTTTAGGATCATATGGTATTTTTATATCTCATTCATTTCTCCATTGAGATAACATCTCTACGTCATCAAAGGATTGATTTATACTACATACCCATGATCATGAGTTTGATAGTTCAATTCATGAGACTTTAATTGCATTGATAAATATTAAATAACATTTGCATTATTACTAAGTAGATAACCATGTCACTTCATTGATATATCACTATATATAAACAAATAACCATTTCTATGTGGTAGTGTAAAATTCATAGAATTGACAATCTCCTATTCACTTATTCCTAACATTCATCACATTACATTTTTCATGTGAACATAACATAGTTACACCTATTATTGGTGAAGGGGTTTGCCAATCCAGGAAAATTATGAATGAATAACTGATGGAAATCGTTCAACCCAATAAAAATGAAATCCTTAGTTTTGATTATGGGTGGATAAAATTTTTCACTACCTTTTTCATCATAGGATCAACTAAGATTCCATCCATGGATAAAATATGTCCATGAAAAGAAACTTCATGAATCAAGAATTAACACTTTCTCAATTTCTACAATAAAACTTTTTCTCTATGTGTTTTTTGAATAATATAATATATATTTTAATGGTCCTCATATCCATTAGAATACACCAAGATCAAATAAATGAATAAAAAATTGAAATTTTAAGGATATTATTTGAATACTCATTTTATTATATGAAAAAAATGGGGCATTAGTCAATCTAAATAAAATTACTGTAACTCATAATTTATGTACCATTATAAAAATAATATCATTAGAATATCTTCCTTAAATAGAGATAATTGATGAAAAATAGATCAAATTTCAATCGTTGATAAATATTTACATTGGGGATGTTGATCAAAGAAGACATAGATATGAGGAAGAGGATAACATTATTTGTCAAAATATCATTGATTTCACTATAATAAATGAAAACCCTCATGAATAAATAATTCTTGTTAATAAAAAGAATAGGGGACCCTATAAGGTGAAACAATAGGGTGGATAAATCCCTTATAAAAACTCATAAAATTGGTTCATTAAATTCATTAATTAAGTTTTTTCTATTCTATATGACTTATTTGATATAGTCCATGCCTTAAGGACTAAAAAAATTGAAAATTCAACATAATGATCTAGTGGAATTATATGAAATTACTCAGAAAACATATCAATTTTATCCTGTAAAATAGTTACATCCTTAGTATTATGGTTACCTTTTCTATCCATAGAGTTTTCTTCTATTCATAACCAAGAATGTCATTTATAAGTGCTTCAATGAGTGGATATAAACATTACTCACATGTTGATCTTTTTAAACGAATTTATGATCCCAAAATTTTCAAGAGAACAATTAAGATTGTTTTTATGTACTATTTTTCATTGGGTTGATTACTTTTCCTTTTGGTTTTAAATTAGAGTGTGTTATGGTGGAAATTGAAAAAAATATAAGAAAAAGGGGTAGTGAATAGTTGGTGCATGGTTTGGAAAAATCGTGTTCCCCAGACTAGAAAACTGTATGACTATTGAATGTGAGTTTTTTCATGGTTAGAATTTTATTGAGATTGTGAACCCTTTTAAGAATATCAATTAACACAGATAAAAAAGGCACATAGTTTAGGAACACGATGGGGGGAAACTATATTCCCTTTCACCTAAAATACTACATGGGATTTAAATTGGCCCAAAAATTTGTTTTTTAAATACCCAGGCCCCCTAATTAATCTCAAACTCGACCAAAACTCGACTCTATGTGGTATTTTACGATTTTTGTGCTCTCAAGACGAATTCAATTCCTTTTTTACCTCCATTATTAATTATTTTATCCCCATATTGAAGATAAGTACCCATTCGGGTTAGAGAATTCTAAAACTCTAGGATTTAGTTTCATCTTCCTTCCTCATACTATTATTTTGGAGGTTATTATTCTTATTTTTTATTAGATCTAGATATATTATTTTGTATTGAGATATATTGTTTTAGATCTAGATATATATTAGATGGATATTTATTTATTTGGTCTCGATTTAGGGTTTTAGATTCAAATCACGTTCTACATCGTTGTGATGATCAAATTTTGAGGATTCCTATTAGGGGATTGTTCGGTTAAAAATTGAGGTATGTGGGTTATAATTCAAATCCCAAATTCTTTTTTTAAATTATGTGTATGTATTTTTTAATTGTTATTTGGTATTTTGAAATTGATTTCTTGATTATATTAATTTATTTGGTGAATTAATTAATTAATGAGATGTAGATTGGATGTTTTGGGAATTATGGGATTGGAGATAATAAATTATATATATAGTAATAAGATATAGAGATTTAAAATTGAGAAAAATATTTTTTTAATTAATTATGGGAAATTGTGTAGTGGATATTTATTAATTAATTTATGAAATATTTAATGGTTTTGACGTACTAAATTAAATGGGGAATTAATTAAGGGGGTAAACATGGTTAGTTGAGTACTATGTTAATTCATGGAATTCTTGTATCTAACTAATTGTTGATTTTTAATGGAAACTAATGTGGAAAATTAATTTTCATATTAATTGTAAAGACACGGAAATTCTATGGATATTGTTTTCTTAAATACCTTGGAATTTTACAAGTCTGTAGTTTTTTATGGCAGCGGATTCCGAGGTCTAGTGTGCCCAGAATCAATTTCTGAATATTTTTTCAGGTACATTCAGTAAACGCCCGTGCGGGATTTTATATCTTTTAAACCAGTGCTCTAAATTGAAATTTGAGGACACCATTAAACTCGCAGTGCCAATATTTTTTTAAGGAGACCATTACCGCAGTTCTGTTCTGACGTGAGTGAATGTTAATTTTTTTGGGTTTCTAAATAAGAATTAAATAAAAATATGTGTAACATATTTTTATTTGAATGGTAGTCAAAACCTCCAAGGGTAGGTTGCTGGTGGGGCCACCCGCACATAACCTCCCTTGGAAGGATGTTATAAGGTGGGGCCCACATGAGCATCAAACCCCATTAAGCCCCCTAAAACTCTTGGAACTCCATAGAAATTTTTGGAGCCTCTTCACTTTCCACCTTCCCTCATTATGATGACATCACACCTATGAATTAATTGATTCCATTTAATAAATAAATTTGAAATGGTTTGAATTATTTTTGGAGGCGTGGAAACAATAAAATAATGGAGTATCCATTAATTTTTTTTGGTTGGTGATTCATGGTGGTGGAACTATGGGAGAGCTTTGGGAGAATTCAAGGAGAATGAAATCCTCTCCAATGAAGAACAACATACTCTCCAACAAAGAACGACATCTACACCAATGAAGAATGTCTGTCTCTACCGACAAACTATGACACCGTCTTCTCCCTCTCTAACCGGGTAAATAATGGGAAGGCGTCGCCCGTGAAGAACTTCACCAACGATGATGTCATCTCCTCCCGACGTCAATGGAACTACGTTGCCTTCCCGCGACTCCGTCAAGCGATCACTGATTACACGGTAGGGGTTTGATTTGAATTCTTTTCTTGTCCTTCATCATTGAAACATTGGTTTAATTGTTGGCCAATCGTTATCACCTAACACGGAGGGCGTGGGCTAAAAAACTCGGCCTGACGTCCCTTCGTTGGATCTTGTTTGGTTGACGACGGCAGTGGAGCAACGACGTCACCAGAAGAGAGAACCATGGTGGAGTATTGGCGGCCGGCGATGGGTCAACCATGAGAGGAACCTGCTGTATAAGGACAAATGGGTCGCCAAAGGGGCGCGGCGCCATAGCACCATGTAAAGAACTGGGCCACGGCCCGGCGGACCACGGCGGTGTCGGAGGGGCTCGGTGACGTCGCACCGTGCCGGATGAAGGGGGTCACAGCCATGCGGTCTACAGTGGAAAATGATAGTGTGGTGCCGTCACGCCATGCCCGAGAGGACCCGCGGCCAATGGCCATGGCGGATGGGAAGGGAGGCTGGCTCAGTCGGCCGCCAAAGGGCGCTCTAATGTCAAGACCCCTCGGGTCCTGCGGCCACCGGGTCGGTGCCTCATGCCGGCCCTTATAAAGATGGGGGGCACTGACCACCACCCCATGCGGCCATCGCTGGCTTCGACTGGCGGTCCGCCTCCCACCCATGCAAATCGACCAGCTGGGCCGCCAAGGGATGGGCCGCCATGGGCAGGGCCGCCACGGGCCAGGTCGCCCCGGGTAAGGCCGCCCTCATGCCGGGCCGCCCTCGGGCCGAGCTGCCTCGGGCCGGGTCGCACCTTCGAGAAGCACCGCCCCCTCAGGCTAGGACACCCCCTTGGAACGAGTCAGACCCGCGGATTGGGTTAGGTCTTGGTTCGGACCGGGTTCGGCCGCATCGGTCCGACTTGGTCGGACCGGACCCGTACACGCTTTTTCCAATTACATCTTTTTGCCAGTATCATGGGCTACGAGTGTCCGATCGACGAACTGTCTATGGAGATAGAAATATGAGATTTAGACAGTTCTATTGGAATACCCCACAAGAGGTTTGGATACAGTTGGGGTACGGTCAAGTTGGTTTGTACCAAAAAACAACCGCGCCCATGGAACGAAAAAGCCAACAACTCACAGGCTGGGCGTCCGATTAACGCGTCTTCTATCACATTGGGTTCCTTATGATGAGATGAAACTATGGGAGACATAAAATAGAGACTTTGTGGTAGTTTATGTATTGACACTTGGCTCGAGGAGTGGACCCTCCAGGAATCGATCATGCTGTGTGCGGGAAACCTAAGGCTAGTTGCGACTATGATGATAGGATCCTACTTTGACCCACTACTACACCAGGATCCTACATGGGTCCAAAAGCGATGAATTGTATACCAAGATTCTCCATGGTTTTGACAGTGATGATGAAACTGAACCAAGATCCTCTGTGGTTTTGACTGCGATGACTTCTGTACCTAGATCCTCCATGGGATCGACAGTGATGTCTTCTGTACTGGGATTCTCCGTGGGTTCGAAAGCGATGATTTGACTGAACCTGGATCCTCCGTCTATTCGACAGTGATGAGACTTGACCAGGATCCTTTGTGGGTTCGACAGTGATAAGACTAGACCTAGATCCTATGTGGGTTCGACTATGATGAGACTGGACCTGGATCCTCCATGGGTTCGACAACGAAAAATTTTGTACCGATATTTCATGAAAGATCTCATGCTTCAATTGACTGTTGTTTTAGGTTTCTATAGATATCTGTCATTCGATAGTGAAATATGACTCAATGGATAAAACAACTCATCTCCTAATCTGTTTTATGTTGTGTATACCTGGTGTGAGCCGAGTCATTACCTTCGTGTGTACCTCATGTATGAGATTTGTAATCATGATGAATTATGAATATATATGTGCATTTACCTATGTAAGAGTGGATGTTTCTTCGTGTTTTTGTTGTGGTGAATCCCAAATTTATTTCTTCTATGAGATGTACCAATGGGATTCACCTTGTGTTTTACTTCCTTTGTTGAGTGTTTCTTCCTCTATGGAATGGGTTGTGCTTGGGTTCGAGTGTTGGAGTCGGACTGTGAATGGTAACTTAGGTATATGTATGGTAATATACCTAAGTAAGGATGGTTGATACTTTGTGTTTGTATCTTACTGATGTGGTTTATCATTAGTGGATTCTGGGAGACCTTCGGGGGTCTCGGGGCCCCAACTGAGTATCATTATACACACCCCTGTATGGGCTATGCCCGCACCTCATTGTGTTGGATGCAGATGACAGACAACGCTGACCAAGGCGGAGTGTAGAAGGACTAGACCGCACCTGGAGGTGGACCTCTCAATGAGATGGTACCCGGAGGAGACCCACGAACATGGAGCACTGAGGAGGCTATCTATACCCACCCTTCAGGTAGGATCCATGGTGGATGATCCAAGAGCTTCTAAACACCTTCCAGATGTTATTCTTGTACATGATTTCTCTTTTCCTTGTACTTTACCATTGGGCTTGTATTTACACCCCCCCTTTACATACAACATTACCTTTTTATTCAGTTTTACCCAGTGTTTGCTTTTATTTGTGTACTTTGATTATCTGTGTTTGGTTTTTATAAAGGTAATGCCATCCCAGCATTAGGATTTATGCATTTTGTGCTAGTCTCCAGCCCCTGGCTTATGGAAGGCAGGCTTGGGGTAGTCACGGCATGGGCCCCGAGGACAGGTCGTGACATTAATTAAGTGAAGAATGGTAACATGGCCATTTAGTTATGAATTAGGGAATGATATCATAGTCATTCAAATGAGTGGGGTAATAATAGTGGCATGTTTATTTTGTTATAAATTTATGAATGGTAACAAAATCATTCTATCTTTTATGGTATGAATGGTAACAATTTCATTTAGTTTTGAATTAAATAATGGAAACATGGGTATTCTACTATGTTGTATGTAAATGGTAACAATGAAATTTTGAGATATAATATCACATGTGAATACTTTGGCCTCCAACATGAGATGTTGTAGGGATTGAGGTATGGGTTTCTATGAGATCCTATAGGTTATGTGGATGAATAAAGAGATGTTGATATTATGATAACTACTTACTTGTGAATTGAAATTATTTCATTTATAGAATATAATACACTTTTATTTTACTAGATATTCTTTTAGACATTTTTTGTTGTTATTTACTGTGTTTTACTAACACCCTTCTTGAGCTTCCTTATTGGTACCTGAATAGACATTGTGTTTTCTGGAAAGGGTATGAGAAAATAAATTAAGTTAAAAAGGAAAATTTAGATGGATCGTTGGTAGGAAAACTGCATGTGGTTTAGGACATGATTGGGAGTCATAAATGACTTTAATTTTGAGTTTTCATTTTAGATAATGGAAAAGTCCATTATAATGGAATTGTTTTAGGCCTTACATTTATTATGATATTTGAATTTCTGGTTGTCATGTGATATTGGTATTATTCATGGAAATGTGTCATTCCATTTTTTATTTATTTCCATTAGTTTATTAATCTGATAATAGAGGGTATAGTTTCTCCATGATCGATATATTAGATACTTGCTGCAATTCAGAAAACTCTGGAATATGTTAAATTATTATTTAGGTCATGTGGTTACCTATATCATGGATTCAGTGCGTGGAACCCAGGATAGGATGTTACCCTTAATGATACGGAATGGCACATCTTCAGCACGATTAATAATTTTATTATCATTACAATATAATTTTGCAACATTTTTTGAGATAAATTACATATAAAGGATTATATAAAAGTAATATATAGGCATAATAACAAAGCCTTCAAGTAGGACACTATTATATTCCATAATGGGAACTATCTGACACAACCATATAGAAATTTTATTTGAATTAGGATTTTTGATGAAAATATCCATTCATTACATTGAAGGAAAATGTATGATATTCATTGAAAATATGGATGAAATAAAGAGTGTGACTATCTATAAAAAATAACATTAACTGAATTAGATATAATTATTATATTCTATTTCAAATCATCTTTATGAATATCAACCTTAACTATAGTAAAATCATATGATTTGACTTCCCAGCATTGCCTCTTCTATAGTTTATTATATCAACTCTTCTGAAATTTGTTTTAATAATACCCCCATTTACTTATATTTGAAGAAATAGATAGTAGTTTTATCATTATCAACCTTACATTCATGTTCCAAATTACCCTTATTGATGTACATAGAACACACTCCGATTCTCATCATGAATTTTCCAAGATGTTTTTTTCGTGAATTTTCCATAATGAAAATTGATTCATCTTTATGTTACATTTTTATGCATTCCATTTTATGGTTTTTAGATGAAATAAAATTATATGGATTCCCCAGAATATATTTGAGTAATAAAATTCGTTCTATTTTATTATGACACATTAATATATTTCATGATAGGATGAAAACATTTGAGAAACCAATTCCCATAGGTGACTTGAGATAAGATGACCTAATAAATGTATAATAGTTCATTATATATTTATTTTTAATTCATAGAAAACCTTCCAAGACATATAGAAATATATTTATAAATTACAACACTTTCATCTTCCTATATATTTAGGCTATGTAATATTATACTTATTTCAATTATCTTCTACATGTGGATTTTTTTCATAAAATGCTTCCGTAAATTATCTCTATTCCATACGTAATATCTCTTCTTCATCTATACTATCCTAGACCAATGAAAAACAGTTTTAGTAAGGCCCTTATGACAATGTACATCCAATTTACTGTTTGCCTTTTCATTTAATCCCAATGTTAGATATTTATTCTAAAATGAATAATTCAATTTCCCAGCTACAACTAGATTTATAGTTACACTAAATGATAGATGATTATATCACATGAAAGAATATATCATATGGGTATCATTCCTTGTATCTTTATGTTTCTCCATATGTTCAATTTTATTAGTCATAACCTAGTCTATATTCACAAATATATAAATGATCACCATAGTTCTAACTATAGTTTTAATGGATTTTTGATCAGGGATATTTATATATTGATTATGAGTGTTTAATAATAGACAGTATTAATTCAACATTTGTAAACAAAGTCATATTATAAAATTATTTCACAATATTAATAGTTTTAAATCATATTGTATACTTCTAAATAATTTTTAACACATAATATAAATTAATTTTTTTCATTGTTAGTTTTGAAATAATGAAATTATTTTTTACAGAATGTATTTAAATCAAAATATTATTCTCATGTAATTTATAATGTTGTCTTATAAATGGAAATAATCTTATGAATACCCCTCAAAATATAAAAACATTGTGAGCTATAAGGGAACACTCACCATGCAATCAAATTTTGGTAAAGATATACTCAAATGAACATGTTTTGGGAAATTAACACACCATGTATCTATTCCAAAACCATGAACACTTATAGTATCTATATAGGGAAGTAATTCTATAAAACCCATGTGATATATACCTTTCAAAAAAAAACTATTCTCTTATTCATAGAATTTTATATGTTCAATGTCTTCCATATGGTTACGATCCTTTACATTTTTTCCTAAAAATAGTTCTCAATGTTTTTAGTAAACATCCACTAATACCAACTATAGAAACCCATATTCTAGTAACCCAGGGCCAATCATTACTTTATTACCTTATAATAGATACAATGGTCTTAATAAAAATCCTCTACCATTTTAGTAGTCTTACGGAGCCATATACATACTAAAAAACCATTTTACATTGAGAATAAAATATGGAACATTAAAAAATCATATTTTATGTATCTTGAAAACTCATTCAAATAAATAATCTAGTGAAATAAAAAAAATGTGATCTTAAATTATTTTTAATGTTATTTAAAGTATATGTTAAAATAGTTTTATAAGGTATAATAATTAGGGTATGATAAATAACTAAAATCACCTTCTATTTAATCATTAATATTATCATGAAAATTATCCATAAAAAATAGCATGGAAATAATCTAATGGAAACTAGTAATAGAATTTCAAATGAATAAAATCAAAAAAAATTATTTCATGATACCATACATTATGATGTCAATATCATCAAGATCATGTACCAGTACATTTTAAAAAAATCATTACGTATATTTCAAAAAAAATTAATTTTGCCAATTTATTTGTCTTAATAAAATTGTAATTGAATTTATGGGATGTATATAATAATTCCCCACTATTCACTATATGTAAAATGAATTAATCATATATTTAATGATTACTTCAAGTCATAACAAAATTTTCCCTATTAATAAATCTATGCCTTTACCATTATTTCCCACTGTCAATCAAATAAGTTTCATAATAAAACGCCTAAATTAATGATTGTATCTGGTTTATCAATAATCATAACAATGATACAATGGAAATATATATTTTATAAAAATTAAAAGTTAAATAATTACTAGAAATTGAATGTTTCAAGAGAATTCTCCGGACCAAATAATGAATATAGGATAAGTGATGACCATTAACTTAATGTAAATATAAGTTTTATAAAAACATCATCACCATTGAGAAAAGATTAAAATTAAAGTAAAATTTTTAATTAATCCTTCATTATGGATATTTATTTTTTTCAAAATGATTTTTTAGAAGAAGTTAAATTTTATACATATATCATGGAAGTGGGGCAGTCTCATAACAACTCAGTCATTAAAAACATTCTTTTTTGGTTATTTTCTAATGTAAAAATTTCACCTAGTTGAAATAATTATAAATATTTACTTTATACAATTTTTAAATTTATGAAAAACTTAAAATTTACATAATAAAAACTTTTATAAATAAAATAGAGTTTTGTAAAACAATTTTGGATTGTATGATGATCATTATTGAAATCCATTTCTTTTTAAAAGGGAAATAAATCTGGTTTTAATTTAACAATTTCATTCCTATATTCAATTACCAATGAGATGAAAATTTATGAAGAAATATTAAAACATTATAAATATCCATAACACAAAAAATTGACAGATTTTATGATGGAAGGATAATAATATTACCTAAATAAATATTAAGGATGTTCCAATCAATGAGATCGTAAAATACATCCTAACATCTTTGGTGACCATTATAATGTAACCCCTTGAAGGAATAAGGTTTAATTTAAACATAATTGTTCATTTATAAATTACTATTCAGGATAAATACATCATAGGGGTAGTCTATGAACCACATAATTGTAAATTGGTGATTAATATCAAATACGTCTGAATGGAATGAAAATTTAGTGGAAATCATATACCTCGTGTTTCCCATTAGTTCAATTTTTTTAAACTGTTTTATAATTGTTTTAAAAATTTTATATATTTTTAATATAACCATATTAATATTTATAATGTAATACAATATCGTATCCGGACATATTATCTATCTTTTGTCAATAATATTTCATTATTATAATTTTTAGGTGATTTATAATTTATTTTAACATGAATTTTTTTTCATGGAATTTCATTTACATGTGAATATGATATAGTTTATTAATATCCTTTATTATATTAATTTTATTCGTGGTTATTTATTCATTTTTTAAATTATTATAATTAAATTTTGAAATTTGGGAAATGAAAATAAATCACCACACTTCATGGAGATGATAGGTCATACGTACAAACAAGAAACATTATCATCCATTTATTGGGTGAAATGGTAATAAAGTTGATGATATATGAATTTCATAATATAATTATCATGAAATAATTATCATATATATTAATTCATTCAGTTATTATTTCTATTGTTGTGAGTTGATTGTGAAAAATATATATATTAGTTTGTGAGGTGGTTTTATATTGTACACATGAGAGATTGTTTTATTCCCAATTAGATGGAGAAGAAGAGAGATATATATTAAGCTATAAATATAATAACCCAAAATAATATAGAGGATATAGGATTTTATAAATTAAAATTTTTAGGATCTAACTAAGTGTGGTAATGGAAGAATTAAAAAGAAAGAGCATTATTATGTTGATTAACATATCTTTTGCAATCATCTTTTTGAACTATTATTAGGGACACTAGGGTCATTATTTCAAGAATAATATTACCTTCATAATCTAGATGGGTACTGTTTGGAAATATTTTGGTAGGGTTTAGTCATGTTATATATGTTGATGGGTATAAATTAGTTAGCGAAGGAGGGGCCCTTTCATAATTTATGTGAGTGAAAATTTGAAATTGTTTTATCATTGTTCCAATATTTAATGTCACATACTTGGAAATATGCCCCAAAAGGGCTCAAATTAATTTTTCTAATTGATAAGGTTGAAAAAAACCATCTAATTGGAATTATGGAAATTGGTTTCATTTTGACCCATTTCTTTACGGATTACCACATATGTGAACATGTGTTAAAATTATCTAATTAAATTAATTTAAAAAACAATAAATTTTATTTATGATAAATAATAAATTTTAATTTATTAATTAATATTAATAGTTATTATTAATAATATTCAACCATTTTGTGAAATTAAATTCATTTATTTTCGGAATTTAATTTAAAATTAACCCTTCAAACATGTCCGAGAACTAATATTCAAAATATGATTTTTTTTCAAGAAAATAATCATCCTAAAATTACTATATAAAACTAGTAATCATTATATGGATTTTAATTGATAAATTTTTATATAAAATTTATAAATTTAATTTAAATTATTTATGATAAAATATTATTTTATTAAATTAATGATCAAGGAAAATTTTCAAAATAAAAAAAACTAATTTGATTGGTCCCAAGGACTGATATCACTCAATAGTTCCCAATCCCAGTTGAAAACATAAATAGAAGAACATCACTCCAATCACTAGTGGCTATGGACTACTATTAGGGTCCTTGGTTGTGTCAGTTGGGAGACTATTCCTTCATCACCAGAGTTTAACAAAGTGAAAACATAATAAAAACCATGTAGAAGAAGTTGTATATTAACCAGAAAAGAAGAATGAAATTAAATAATGACATAAAAAATATAAGAAGTAATTTCATATTGAAAAGGTTGAGACATGTTATGTTTATAATAAATAATCTGGAATTGGTCCATAGTAGTACAAGAAAAAAAAAATGTCACACAATTACATAATCCCCATAATAACACTAGCTCTAGATAGCATCAAGAGACTCAACTCATTATACGCTCTCTTAATCCAATGAATAGTTATAAAAAAACTCTTGAACTTTGGTCACATTCCTCTATCTTCATATACATCCAAATAGTCTATTATGGAACAAAACGACAGCTTGAATAGGGTGTGAGAAACATTTCCTATAGGCAACAACCGAATAACCTATACAACTCCAAGTTATGCCATGTAACACGAAAAAAGTGTCCAGGTATATAGGTACGTATTAATTAAAGTAGTACACCCATGATATATAAACTACTAAACCTGAAATCATTTATAGCCTCTTAAGGACCCTTGAAAAGGATGTTAATTTATCTAGAAAACAAAGCTACATGTAAATGATCGTAAAAACCATGACCTCACTATACACACTAGAGATCCATATCAACCATGACCTTATCATATAACCAGAAGAGAGGAAACATCAAAAAAATGATCGATTAAACCAATCATATAATATTTGTCATGGTCGTGCCATATAAACAAGGTATCATACCCTGAAGGTATGGATCCAATGTATACTAGACCTAGGAATCCTCATTAAGTCCGAAGACCATATCAATTTAATATCGGTTAGGTGCTAGTCAGATTCATTGGAGAGTGTCAACTGAACACGTTCTACATGTGTCAATATAAGCTAGATCCAATGGGTTGCAAGGCCTAAGGAAACCCATAGAGTCGATACTGAAGGGTCATACACTATCGAAGGCATTTATTACCATGTTCATGATCGAAGGAACGACATCCCATGAATCTATAGAATTATTAACCATTTCATACAAATTATCATTCATTCCATATGATTCTACACACTCATATAAGCATTCACATCCATAAATAATAAATGATTACTTATACCCATTATATAATTTACAAACAAAGTAAGTAAAATAATTATTATAGCCACTCATTCAAACCAAACCATAATCAACCATTTAGTCAATTCACAAAATAAGATATTTAAGAAGAAAACATCATGGTCATCAAGGAAGGTATATATAATCTCTACCTAGAATGAAATCCAAATCCCTTTAATTATAATTAGTCTTCCTATAACATGGAAATAATAGGACCACACCCCTTTGGGGTTCCTGAAAGGGAAACATAAAGGAAATTACATGGAATACACCATGGGTGACCATTTGTTGGGGTAAAACCCCCCAATTAAATACTATGTAACATAAGGATATTTATAAAAGGTGATATTACATTTGATTTGATTTATCGTGTAAAATTTTAGGTCACATCAAAATGTATGGCATGCATCTCAATGACAGCTCGGTCAATAAAGCAAAAAAGAAAATATAAAAAGTATATACCACCTACTGTAGCTCAGTAGTAGAGTAATCATCCATTATTAAGTCCTAATTTGACATACATCAGGAGAAGAATGAAGAATTCGTGATGACCATGAATGTAGATTATATTATCTCGCACCTAGATAGTGCATTTGATTTCATTATTAATGAAGAATGTCTAAAAACGATTTGAGACCTCATCGATTATGATCCAACGAGATATGAAAAACATGAATCATAGATTTGATGAAGACTCAGTGATAATTCCTTTAATAGAATTAATGGAGGGATCCAAAATGTTCTGATTTATTTCCATCAGAGGAAAGTGACAATTTTATTTTAATTGATTTAATTAGGTAAAAATATTAATTTCACCAAATTTATTTTGTTGAATGGTTTGGCCACACAGTTTATCCAAACTGTGCCCGAACAGTACACTCATAGATATAAAAAAGGGGATCAGAAATGTTCTTCTTTCTATGAAAAATCTGTGAGAAAATTACTCTATTTAAAAAATATAAATTCATACATAGTTGTGTGCCCCAATTCATAATTTTTTAATAATCCATGTGGGCTCCTCCTGGTCTCTTCCTCGGCCTCGCACAGTTTTTCAGACCATTCAGCTTGCCCCACATGGTTTTATCTAAATGTGCACTTAGAAATTTTCTATCCAAAAGATTTGTTATAGGCTCTGAGTAAGCCTCAGAAACCCCTGAAACACCCATGATCAAATTGTGTACTCAAATTAGGCCATATATAAACATTTAAACTACATGAAAAGAATCCTTACCTCATATGAAAACCCATGTTATTATAATCATATATTATTAAAGCAATTCATTCCTAAATTTCCCACTCAATGGTGGTCAAAGTTTGTATGAGAACTAATCCATCCGTTGAACACATACTTCGTCCACCTTCTCACAATTATTTCCTTTAAATGTATATTACTCCATATAACATATACTAGATGAACTAACTAACAAAAAATAACCTTTCTTCTCTTATAAATGATAAGAATAAAATGTTCCTCAAAGGATTCATCAACCTATATCTTAACATCCTCATGTTTAAATGCATGATATAGTTATGACTGATAGTGGAGCAGTTTAGATACATGGAATAGATCATGCATGTCTAACTACTTCTTATGAAACTACAACTGCTAGGAAAATTGACATGACTCTTACCCAAATCTCAAACTGTCAGACCTATCATTGTGAAATCTTAACATGTAAACAGTTATGTAAGTCTCTTAGTATCTGTGAAACACTAATATATAAAATATTCGAGAACATGAAATCTAGATGTTTTTTGTGATTGTTGGAATAATTCTTATGCTGAGACTGTGTAGTATTCATCAACCTCTAAATCAACTAGTCCTTCTCAGATGAATCTTTCATCTGTCACAATCCTAGTAAAGCATCGTCACCTTTCTCTAACTTGTATAGGGGCTATTTACATGCCCCACCATAGTAACACACACATTTTTTAATCAGTTTAGTATCATTATATCAATTCTTATAAGAGAACACGACCAGGATATAATTTTACTCCCAAGATACCTAAAAATCAATGATGCATTCATGTAGCAGGTAGCTACTCGGGTTTTTGGTCCGGTCAGACGTTGGAATATTTCTACAAATAATTCCATAGCTAGGTGCGAAGACGGCGTGCGATTCTGAGGTCCGGTGTGCCTGAAATTAATTTTATAAAAATAGTAAGTATTTTTACACTATGCACGTGGAGGGGGTGTGATATCTCCTAAACGGTAACTCAGATCAGGAATCTGAGGGCATGGTTGCGTCCGGAACGTGCCGTTTACCCTAGGCGAGGTATAAACTTTGCTGGCGTGGGCCTGCGTTGAGAAACGCCACCAGGGGCATTTTCGTAAATAATTAGAAAAGTAGGTTTACGAGCGTCGGCTCAAATAACTTCTAAAAGGAGTGTCAGATCGCAAATACGAGTCCACCTTTGTGTTCAGAATGGCGCGTTTACCCTAGGGGTGGCCTTACCTTGGTCTGCATCGGGAGCCGAGACGACGACGAGTTGGTGGGGAGTGAAATGTGTTGTGTTATAATAAAAAAAAAGAAAACATTTCATCTCCCCCCTATCTCCTACGCAGCGGAATGAAACCCCCCTCCCGACCTCCATTTCGTCGCCAAATCGAGCCAGAATCATCTGTTTTCTACATCGTTCGTTGGCGGATCTGGCTTCAGGGCTTCGCCAGCGTCGTTCTTCACCCGAAGCTTCGGCGATCCGCCAACAGGTAGGAAGTTTGAGTTTTACAATCCTGGATCCCATTTTTGTGTTGTTTGCCTTCAAATTTTCATATGGGTTGTATAGTTCGGGTCTTGAGCTTTCCAAAACATGTTTTGGATTTGAATTTGGAGCACCGGGGTGCTCTCGGTGGCTCCCAGAAGTTTTCCGGCGAAAACCCGGTTTTCTAGCGACGACGGGCGGCGGCCATGGTGGATTTAGGGGATGGTGCGACGGCGGTTTCCGGCAGCGGCGGTGGCGGGGCAGCGGAATCCGGCGGCGACACGTGGTTTCCGGCGAGGCAGGCGGTGGTCCGGCCAGGATTTTCATGAGGTTCTTTAAACCCCCGTAACTCGCAAACCGAAACTCCGATTTGTGAGCCATTTGTGGAGACGCATTCCTTGCGTCCAAACGGACCTTTTGAACTCACTTTGAGAATTTTATGGTTCGGTATCGTGGCCCGTGAGTTAGAAACATCGTATAAAATAATATTATTTTATTATTTGACGACTTCGGGCCGTTGTAACTTCTACCCGGAGCGTCCGAATGACGTGCCGTCAAAGGCGTTGAGACCTTGATGGTATGACGAAATTTTTGAGTTGGTTTCTGGGTTTTGGGACTGAGAATTGGGTGTGGGCCCCACAAGGCTGGGTTTTGGCATTTGCGGAGAAACGCAGCTTTTGCACTAGGAGTCCGATTTTGGCGGATGAATAGTCGATCCTGTGTGTTTTTCCAAGGGGATCGCAATGGTGCGATCCATTCGATGAGTTTCTGAATCCAGGTGTGGGCCCCACCCGAGCTGGCCTTCAGTGAATAGTACCTTTTTCATCGGGTGTCCGTTTTGGACGAGCGAGTAGTTGATTCCGCTTTTTTTTTTAGGGGATCGTCGTGGTAGGATCCGCTCGATGAGTTTCTGGATCGTTCTGTGGGCCCCGCACGGGCAAGCTACATTGAATAGTGCCTTTTTCACCGATGCTCCATTTCGGGCGAGTAAACAACCTATCCTGTTTGTTTTTCCGCATGGAACGCGATGGTGGCCTCGGTTTTGGCCTAGGAGGTTAGCAGTGTGGCGTTGTGGCGGGTCGCTCGGGTTAGAGACGTTTGGACCAACAGTGGTTGAGGGTTATCCCGTGGTTCGTTCCTACGAGGGTTCATGTGGCATCACAACCTTCGTATGGGTTTGTAATCCTCTCGATGAGATGTTTTAACTGTTAGAGTTGTGGCATCCCTCCGGTGGGCCCGGAGCGGATCCTCTAGCATCTTTACCCTGGATCGGGTTCTTGGTATCGCTGTGACCGCTTATTCAGGGGCGGTGATCCCCTATCTAGCAGGTTAACCCCATAGGGTTTGTGGCATCATCGGGAATATGATCCCCTACGCGGTGGGTCTTGCCCAGTAGGGTTGTGGTATCGTCGGATATACGATCCCCTACTCAGCATGATGTTTATAGTAGAGTTGTGGTATCGTTGGTTATATGACCCCCTACTTAGCGCTTGGTGTCGGTAGGGTTGCGGTATCGTTGGTTATGCGATCCCCTACTCAGCGCGTGGTTTCAGTTGGGTTGCGGCATCATCGGTTTGATCGCCTGCATCGTGAGTTGTACCAGATATGGTTCCGGTATCATCGTGACCATATTTATATGGACGATGATCCTCTATCTGAGTGTGGAGCTTCTGTCGAGTGCCAAATCGGATGGTGGTATCCCCCAGCAGATCCTGGGTTTGATCCCCTATCTATGTGAACTACGTATGCCAAATCGGGACATGGTATCCCCCAGCGGACCCTGTGATTGATCCCCTATCTGTGAGCTACGTATACCGGAGTGGGTCTTGGTATCCCCTAGTGGACCCTAGCGGCGATCCCCTATCCGAGGAGTTTGGTGGTTATGTTGTTTCAGCGATGTTTCCTCAGTGATGTTATCCGATGAGCGTGGTCTCTCGGGCGAGCGTCTGAGATGTTTGTTTGGGACCCGATGGAGTTTATCTCTCGGATGAGTGTCATCTGGTATGACACTGTTCGTGTGGTGTACTCTCCTGGTTGGGACAGTTGTTGGTGATGAGGTCCGTACCTCTTGTGGCTTGTGGCCTGATTTGAGTATATCTGGATTTTTCAAGGTGTATATATGGGGATACACCAGAGCTGAGCTGAGTTGACTAGTTTTGTTTAGCTGAGGATGGTCACGAGATGGAGTTTCTCTCTTGTCTGGGTTCTCTCTGGCTAGGTTGAGCGGACTGTTGCCTTTCAGTTGCTCCCTTGGGTTTTGGGTTTTTGGGGTGCCTACAGAGTATGTTTATACTCACCCCTGCATGGGCTTTTCCCATATATGTTTGTGTCTTGTGCAGACTGCAGGCCTTTCGACAGAGTCCCAGGAGGACCCGGAGCAGGCGGAGCTTAGTGAGCGTGTTGACCGGGGTGTTTACCAGAGCTGTGTCGATGGAGCTTTCCTGCGGGTGTTTGTGGCAGCATTCCCCTCATCAGAGTAGGTTGGACGGGCTTTGTAGTTTTCTTTTGGTGGGCCCTATTTTTCCCTTTGTACTTCTATTGTACTCTGGTTGTGGGATAGATTGTATGCATGCATTTACTTTTCAGTTTCTATATGTCTGCACTGTTTCATGGAGGTGTTTGTGGGTGCGTGTGTACAGGTACCTAGTGCTAATGCCTCCCATGTGTGTGATAGCCTACTCAGAGCTGGTCGCCAGCCCCTGGCCTATTGGAGGAGGGCTTAGGGAGTCGCAGCTCGAGCCCCGTTGGGTCGGGTCGTGACAGAGTGGTATCAAAGGAGGTTCCAACTTTGGGATCTCAGAGCGTAGCTGGTCTAGTTGTGAGCTTGGTTTGGGTTGCATAGCGGCAGTGTTAGGATGTTTCGATTTCGGCTTTCAGGCCAGGGACTCCAGTGTTGGTGCAGCGGCCGATGTATCCATACACTAGGACTCTGATAACCTGCCTTTCGACACGGGACATTCGTACACTGGTCGCGGGGACATAATGGTACATGCATCATATAGGACTGGGTTTTTGGGTTTTCCTTGTCCTTCTTGAGTCAACTCTCCCGATATACTCTTTGATTGTGGTGTGTCTTAAATGTATTTCAGGATGCCTCCACGATGACAGCCAGCGAGGGTTCCACAGTAGGATTGTGCTGATGACCTGACCCGTGTAGAGTTCGCGGAGCATGGTGCAAGTTCGGAGGTTGCACCTCCAGGTGGTCTTCCAGTTGAGCCACCACCTGTCGTGCAGCTGGTTGTGTCGGCAGTGCAGGACGAGGTTGCGTGCAGGCTGAGTGCGCTGCACGAGTTCCAGAGGCAGTGACCTCTGAGGTTCCGGGGTGATCCAGACCTCCAGGCAGCTGATGACTGGCTTGAGGCAGTCACCCGAGTTTTCCGCCTAGTGAGGACACCTCCAGATCAGATGGTGGTCCTAGCGGCGAGCCTTCTGCATGGTTCTGCCGGGCGATGGTGGAGTTGGGTGACACAGTCCGATGACGAGGAGACGCTCACGCGGGAATATTTTGAGCAGCTCTTCAGGGAGGAGTTCTATCCAGTGACGCTGAGGTCAGTGCGGATCCAGGAGCTGATGCAGCTTCGACAGGAGAGCATGACTATGTCGGAGTACTCGACGTGGTTTACAAACCTGTCACGATACTCCCTGGATATGGTTCGAGACCCATTCTTTAGGGCACGGACATTCGAGCAGGGCTTACGCAGGGACATCCGAGCAGGTGTGGTTTCCTTGTGCATGCCCATCTATGCGGAAGTGCTGGAGCGAGCGTTGGTGGTGGAGAGTTTTCTGGCTGAGCAGATTCCCCCTATTAGTGCGGGGCACTCGAGAGCTGAGACTTCGTCAGTCGGATCGGCATCTAGTAGCCAATGACAGACTCAGGGGTCTGGACGTGGCCGACATTTCAGGAGACGACACCAGGATGGAGGATCTGAGCCTTAGGGCTCACAGGGCTCGCAAGCCAGTTTTGGTCAGCCGCAGGAAAGGCGGTGTTACGCTTGCAACGGTCGGGGACATCTTGCTAGAGATTGTCCAACCCGAAGTGCTGCTGAGAGGGAGCCGGTCGATGGACCGCCTTGGCAGAGGCAGCATCTCGAGCAAGGAGGTCTGCAGGGCGGCAGACGTGGCGGCGAAGCTGGTGCAGTGGGAGGCGGTGGAATGCAGTACCAGTTGCCAACACCCCCACCCCCAGGTGGTCCACGCCAAGCTCAGGGAGCTGGTGGCCGAGGGCGAGGACAGCTAAATGCCCTGGAGGCAGTCGACCCAGAGGCATCGCGGATGGATAGAGGGTCACCTTGTGTCTTTTCTACTTACTGTAGTAGTTAGATAGACACTGTTTAGTTGTACCCCCCTTTTTGTTGCTTGATCGAGTTTTGTTCAGGGCGTTGGTAAGACCCTGTGTGGGTGTTGCTCGACATGCTTCGAATGCGTGAGGAGGAGGGATCCTTCCCCCACCGAGACGCGTTTTTGGTGACACGATTAAAACCGTGCGGGCGAGTCAGTGCTTCCCAAAGCGGATAGTATTGAGGTGTGGCAGCTGAGTCCCTCTGACTTATACATTCGGGCATTGGTGTTTGTTGTTGAGCTCGCTGGTGTGTGAGACCCAGTTGAGAGTTCAGTCGCTTTTCTTGTGCTTAGGGATTTTCGGGGATGAAAAGTTCTAAGGGGGGGGGGGGAGGATGTAGCGACTCAGGTTTTTGGTTCTGTCAGACTTTGGAATATTTCTAAAAATAAATCCAGAGCTAGGCGCGAAGACAGCGTGTTATTCCGAGGTCCGGTGTGCCCAGAATTAATTTTATAAAAATATTAATTATTTTTATACTATGCACGTGGAGGGGGTGTGATATCTCCTAAATGGTAGCTCAGATTGGGAATCTGAGGGCACAGTTGCGTCCGAAACGTGCCGTTTACCCTAGGCGAGGTATAAACTTTGCTGGCGCGGGCATGTGGTGAGAAACGCCCCCAGAGGCGTTTTCGTAAATAAGTAGAGAAGTTGGTTTACGAGTGTCAGCTCAAATAACTTCTAAACGGAGTGTCGGATCGCAAATACGAGTCCCCCGTTGCATTCAGAACGGCGCGTTTACCCTAGGGGTGACCTTACCTTGGTCTGCATTGGGATCCGAGACGGAGGCGAGTTGGTGGGAAGTGAAATGTGTTGTGTTATAAAAAAACAAAAAAAACATTTCATCTCCCCCCTATCTCCTACCGAGCGGAATGATAATGTAACGCCCCGACCCCAGCTACCCAGAGTCGGTGCATTACTTCGTAACATTGGCATGATCACAAAAGATCAAGTCTCGAATGACCGATTAGTTTAGTAGCCTTAGAAACACTAGATACATTCATAAACGTTACATTACATCATAAAGTGGAAAACTACAATAACAAAGTCTCCATAGTCCACACTCATATCCTCTTCTGTCTATCCCTGCAGGTCATTCATAAAATACTTCTTCACATCATGGAAAATATTAAAACATTGAAAGGGGTGAGCTCAGATGCTCAGTAAGGATAACAATAATGCGGAAGCTTTCATAAATAAACATTAACATTTAAGGCAATGTATAACTAAAACAAAAGCCTTTTAAACATGAACTTCAACATAATATGGCAAAAGTAAAATGAGATAATTCCATTAACTTATTCACATGGATATTCTTCTGGTCAAATAATCACATGCAATATCAATAACCACTTTCATAATGATGGAATGCATAATGCCAGACTATCATAACCACGTAGTCAAGGCCTCGTGCCAAGACCACAAATAAGATTTTGTCAAGGCCTCGTGCCAAAACACTAGTTTGTCTCATGAGACCTGCCGATGCATCGAGGAGCTATAGCGGGCTCCACCCGTCACTTATTAAGTCCAATGCATTCCTCATATGAATAGGTTTAAACATATCATAAACCATAACATAATCGTATCACATAAAACATGCATAAAGGAAACATAACATTTCCACATTTCAATCACAAGATTTCAATACAACACATTTATATAATAAAAACGCTTTCAAAACCATTTTCAATACCAAAATAAAAGAAAGTTAAAACTTTGTATTTATTTTTCATTAAAAAAAATGATGGCTTGTAGAGGAAGCCGAAACTCAAATAGTGGTCACGGCGGCGGAGATGTCGTTGTCGCCGCATACGTACGACCAAAACATTCCCTTTTGCCGTTTAGTAAACGCTTCGTATAAAAAAGATTCCTTTTGAATAAACGTAAAAGTCAAAGTGGTTTATACACCGTATAAAAGAAATTTGTGTATAAAACCAAATATGCCTCAATGAAAGGAGATTGAGACGAAGTCCTTACAAAGATCATTTTTAAAATAAAATAGATATATTATGTGTATTCACTATAGGTACACATAAAGAAAGTAAAAATACAAAATAAGACATAATAATATCATGACATAATTTGAAAGTAGGAGATTAACCCAAAGAATGGAAGTTGGGTTAAGAAGTTCCCTTACCTCGTGTCTGACTTGACTCAACCGTTCTTTAACCTCCTGAATAATAAACTAGAGTTAATATATACCTTATTAAGAACCATTTTCAATTTCATTATCCTTATTATATCACTTATTACAATGATATGAACATTATGTAATTATTTAAGTTAATAATGGTCTTTTTGTCGATCTTTGGTACTTGAGTCAACAATAAACTTCTTATAATTACATGTTGTTTATGTGGTAGAATATCCATTATCTCCAGAATTATATTCATGATTTATATTTCATATATATCTTATATATCCAGTATATACATTCATTTATAATATTCCATAACATTTAGAGGTAGGAAATGAAATGCACCGTTCATGGAGACGGTAAGCCGTACGTACGCATGAACACTACTTTCATTTCAATTTCATATTTAATGGAATGAAATCATAATGATATAAATGTATAATATAATTCCAGTATAATATAGTGTATAATACCATTTACTCCATCCTTTATACATCCCACATATGGCATTAACGATTCAAATCACTTTGAGGGGGCGGTAGTCCGCACTTCCTAAAATAAAATTATCGTGTTTTACCCATAATGGAAATCATAAATTATGCCATAAATGAGAAATACAGAAGAATAAGTAAAACATAAACACATTATATATCATATATAAATATAGTGACATCTTAATGGCCACCTTTTAAGGTGTTATATGAGTGTTGAACAATCATCGTTTCGTGAGGCAGAAATTCGCCATCCACAGAAACCGTATGTTCTTTAACCATTAGATGTAGGTGTGTGTAAGTGTAGCTCGAATCCTTCTTAGAAAAACATCCTAGTATATTGAGGGTACTGGTGTTGTTACAAATGAAATGAATAAAAAGAGTTTAGGGGGTTGGAGAAGAAAAATAAAACAAAACAACATTAGAGAAGACATTACCTCAAAATCGGGTAACTCTTTTTGATTTGAGCCAAAGGCTTCCTTGAGAAGAGTTCTGCACAAAGTGAGGCTTCTAGGAGTAAGAGGGGGAAGTTGGGAGAGTATTTGGGCAGATGTTGGCCGAGACAAATGGCTTGAAGGTGTGAATAAGGTGGGAGAGGTGGGGGCCTTTTATAAGAGGAGAGGAGGGGCTCTTTTGGAAAGATTGAAATGTTACATTATTATACAATGCTTTTCGGATTCTAAAGGTCCCATACTTATATAATTCGTGGCTAAGGTGATAAGGGTTCGAATTCTCCTCATCCAATAGGCTTTGGACAAGTGTAAGCCTTGGATTTTTCATTATCCTCTCATTTTATTTAAATCGTTAAATAATGAGGTCATCGCTGCATCATAATGATGTCATAAATAATTTAACTTATTTAATGTCTAAAAATTATAAAAAAAATACTATGATGTAGGAAATCTTATAGATTTCTAATGAAAATTTATAGTCAAGATTTTGACTTGTTTTACCCCACTTAAAAATAGTTTTAGTAAAACAACTCATGTTTGTGTCAATTTAATTTTAACATTAAATTAATATATATTAATGTCATTTTCCAACTAAAGTGGCTCCATGGGGTCACAAAGTTGACCCATGGGTTGTCTTGGTCGTCCATGACTCATACAATAGTATTAGGGTAAGTTTCAAGCTCATATCATATTATTAAAACATTGTTTTTACCTTAAACTACACTAATTACTTTTAATCGCGATTAAGAACTCAAAAGTTACTATTCACCAAAAAATTATTTAAATCTCATTGAACCACATTTTACTTCTTAATGACATCCATGTATGTCGGATTTTTGAAAATCAAATCACAGAAGTGGTAATATTTCATTTAAACGAAAAATCAGTTATTTAACTACCACTTAGTGGTTTCACTATTCATCAAAAATTGAAGTTTTTCAGAACAATGCCAAAATTTCACCCTAAGCTATAATTGATATTACGAATTCAAAAATGATTTATATTTTAAAAAATTCCAAACATATAAGTTGCATTAATTAATTTTATAATTAATTCCCACTGTCACAACAAATAGCGTGTTTTAAGAAACAATTTATATCAAAAGATTGACAATTGTTTATGTCCAATTTCAATGTTAAGTTAATTCAAATGACCACTATTGGATAAAATGGTAAAAATATATTCTAATTATAATTTAAAACCAATAAATAGTATAATATATCACTATAAATTATTTTGATTAAAAAAGTTGTTTTTAAGTATTTTTCACTATTCATAAAAAATTAGAAGTTCTCAGAAAAATACCAAAAATTCAACATAGGCTAATTTCGATATTACGAATACAAAAATGAAGTCCATTTTGAAATATAAAATTTCTATAATTTTAAAAAGTGGGTATTACTATTCATAACGGCTACATTGATTAGTCGCGGTGTGTTAGAACTCGAGGTTGCGTACAACACACGCTGCTCTATTATTCAAAGAGGAGCGTACCATGGAAGCTTGGGGTGTTACATTCTCCCCTCCTTCAATAAATTGCATCCTCGCAATTTGATATTTTTCTTTGAAAATAAAAGGTTGAAAATAGAAAATACCTTTGTGGAAAACCCACATCGGAAATAAGATTAATAAAATTTAGCCTTAATAAGAGGGAAAGGGAAATGAAAAAGTCACCACCCAATTATGATCTCGATTAGGAGAACATTGATGGAAAATAGAGACATATAATTGGAGGAAAAACGTAAATATTTGTAGGGAGTGATTGAGGTCATCAATCATAATCAATTGTCAAATTGAGGGCCTCAAAGCCTTCAATCTATGTTGATTTAAAATATCATCAGTTCAACATAAGGTATTAGGATAACACATTTTTTTGTTTTAATATCCCTTTACTAAAGTTTAAGAATTAATTCATTCATTGAATAAGAGATAGGTATATATATATATTTATGCTTGACAATTAGAGTTTCAACCTTCAACTCATCTTTCACTCAAAAGATAATAGAACTCAAAAATATTATACTTATCCTAATTGTATAAGGATCCAAATGTTAACACATACCATTTAGATTAGTAAAATTATTTTGTAACAACTAGGGACTTCCTGTAGGATAATGGTAGGAAATAGAGGCCTGTCGCACTATGGTTGTGGGATCGATTCTTGCAGCTTTGTCCGACGCGACGAGTTATGCCCCACCCTTCAGGTTGTGCTTTTCCTAAAACTATAGTATTATAATATTCCGAAAATAATCTTCATAAATTCTTTAACCTTAAACAATACTATCCATGGTTCAACTTAATCCATTCCAACATTAATAGTTATCCAAAATACCTCCATCCGGACTTTCTCTAAATGGTCTCTAAATTCCAAAATCAATTGTAACATCAGATTCCCCAAACAAAGAAAAGTTTCTCTTATTGTCACATACTAAAAATATGATTACCTTAATCATATTAAAACCTTAATGAAATCAAAAAGTAATGCAGTACAATCCTTATATATATCACATTATTCTTATAACCAGAATATAATCCTTGAGTCCAAAAGCACCAATACATTAATTATTCCGCTTCAACTGTAGTCACAGCATAAGATTGGCCTTGATCCCTTGGACTTTTCTGAGGTAAGTTTCCGTGACGCTTAGGACATTCATTTGCATAATTCCCCATTTCTCTACAATTGTATCATTCAACATTGATAGCCTCTTTCTTTCCCTTACAATCACGCACCTGGTGACCTTTTTCTCCACATTTATAACAAACTCTCATTCCTTTTAGGCAAGTACCAGGGTGATTCTTCCCACAATTATCACATAATGGAAAATCCTTCTTTCCCTTTTTCCCTTTATCTATCTCTTGTTCCACCATTCTCATCTTCTCTTGCTTTACTTTGTTGTCATAAGACTTAGAGAATTCCTTTTCTGTCTTGATAGAACACGAGACAATATCTTCGTATGATGAGAAAGATTGTGATACTAAAGCTCGACGGAGAAATGGTTCTAACCCATCAAAGAAACGATCAATCTTACTCCTTGGGTTACGTATATAATCAGAAGCATGCCTCGCTAACCTTGTAAAGTTAGCCTCAGACTCAGAAATTGCCTTTCCATATCCGCTCGATGGTCTTGAGGAAAGTATTTTTCTAAGAACAGCTCTTTGAACTCCTGTCATTCCATGTTTTTTAATTCATCATCTTCCTTTGTGTTTTGAATTAGTGACCACCATTGATCGGCATCTCCAGTGAGGCGGTAAACTGCCATGATAACTTTTTCCTTTTCACTGCTCCCTAATGCCAGAAATATTTTCTCTAGGGAATTTATCCATTTCTCAGCTACTAAGGGATTTGTACTCTCATTGAACGTTGGTGGTTGTTGCCTCATGAATCGATCTAACATTGATCCTCCACGCTGTGGATCAGGGTGCTCCATACGGGTAAGGTTATTATTCATAACATGCGTGAGTTGTCCAAGTATGGTGAGAAGCTGATCAGCACCAGTTGAATCACTAGCTCTACCATAATTATCTTGAGCAGGAGGGCAATCCCTACATGGAGTGCGTGCATTGATATGGTTTCCATTCCTTACACTAGGCGCCATTTCTAAACAATGGCATAAATTATATTAGTTTATAAATCAAAATACATAATTCCATACTTGTAAGATACTTAAAATAAATTGAACTATTTATGGATATAATCCATAACAATGTTTTCTTTGAGGAAGTATATACTCATAACCCTTCATAGTGGTTTATAATGAAAATGTGAATTATCCAAAGCATATCCCCCAGGAGTGTCGTAACCAAGAGTGCAGTAAGGCCCGTTGTCGTGCACCAGTTCTCGTTCGAGTCTAGCTCAACGCGGTGTTTTCGAGTTTTACCCCTAGGTACATCTGTGCCAGAGCCGCCTCTACTTGCTCGTGTCCAGACAGGGATGTATTGCTCGGAAAACTCACAAAATCTCTACAATAACAAAATTCTAGGAAGTTCTTCTATACTAATCCTCAAAGTCTATCTTTGGGCTATGTGCTCTAATCAGAGTTTATCTAAATCTAGCTTCCAAGGATAGTACTAAACTGCCTCTGATACCAACTGTAACGCCCCGACCCCAGCTACCCAGAGTCGGTGCATTACTTCGTAACATTGGCATGATCACAAAACATCAAGTCTCGAAAGACCGATTAGTTTAGTAGCCTTGGAAACACTAGATACATTCATAAACGATACATTACATCATAATGTGGAAAACTACAATAACGAATTCTCCATAGTTCACACTCATATCCTCTTCTGACTATCCCTGCAGGTCATTCATAAAATACTTCTTCACATCCTGGAAAATATTAAAACATTGAAAGGGGTGAGCTCAGATGCTCAGTAAGGATTACAATAATGCAGAAGCTTTCATAAATAAACATTAACATTTAAGGAAATGTATATATAAAACAAAAGCCTTTTAAACATGAACTTCAACATAATATGGCAAAATTAAAATGAGATAATGCCATTTACTTATTCACATGGATATTCTACTGGTCGAATAATCACATGCATTATCAATAACCACTTTCATAATGATGGATTGCATAATGCCAGACTATCATAACCACATAGTCAAGGCCTCGTGCCAAGACCACAAATAAGATTTTGTCAAGGCCTCGTGCCAAGACACTAGTTTGTCTCATGAGACCTACCGATGCATCGAGGAGCTATAGCGTGCTCCACCCGTCACTTATTATGTCCAATGCATTCCTCATATGAGTAGGTTTAAATATATCATAAACCATAACATAATCGTATCACATAAAACATGCATAAAGGAAACATAACATTTCACATTTCAATCACAAGATTTCAATACAACACATTGATTTAATAAAAACGCTTTCAAAACCATTTTCAATACCAAAATAAAAGAAAGTTAAAACTTTGTATTTATTTTTCATTAAAAAAAATGATGGCTTGTAGAGGAAGCCGAAACTCAAATAGTGGTCACGGCGGCGGAGAATTCGTTGTCGCCGCATACGTACGACAAAAACATTCCCTTTTGTCGTTTAGTAAATGCTTCGTATAAAAAAGATTCCTTTTGAATAAACATAAATGTCAAAGTGGTTTATACACCGTATAAAAGAAATTTGTGTATAAAACCAAATATGCCTCAATGAAAGGAGATTGAGACGAAGTCCTTACAAAGATCATTTTTAAAATAAAATAGATATATTATGTGTATTCACTATAGGTACACATAATTAAAGTAAAAATACAAAATAAGACATAATAATATCAGGACATAATTTGAAAGTAGGAGATTAACCCAAAGAATGGAAGTTGGGTTAAGAAGTTCCCTTACCTCGTGTCTGACTTGACTCAACCGTTCTTTAACCTCCTGAATAATAAACTAGAGTTAATATCTACCTTATTAAGAACCATTTTCAATTTCATTATCCTTATTATATCACTTATTACAATGATATGAACATTATGTAATTATTTAAGTTAATAACGGTCGTTTTGTCGATCTTTGGTACTTGAGTCAACAATAAACTTCTTATAATTACAAGTTGTTTATGTGGTAGAATATCCACTATCTCCAGAATTATATTCATGATTTAGATGTCATATATATCTTATATATCCAGTATATACATTAATTTATATTATTACATAACATTTAGAGGTAGGAAATGAAATGCACCGTTCATGGAGACGGTAAGACGTACGTACGCATGAACGCTGCTTTCATTTCAATTTCATATTTAATGGAACGAAATCATAATAATATAAATGTATAATATAATTCCAGTATAATATAGTGTATAATACCATTTACTCCATCCTTTATACATCCCACATATGGCATTAACGATTCAAATCACTTTGAGGGGGCGGTAGTCCGCACTTTCTAAAATGAAATTATCGCGTTTTACCCATAATGGAAATCATAAAGTATGCCATAAATGAGAAATACAGAAGCATAAGTAAAACATAAACACATTATATATCATATATAAATATAGTGACATCTTAATGGCCACCATTGAAAGTGTTATATGAGTGTTGAACAATCATCGTTTCGTGAGGCAGAAATTCGCCATCCACAGAAACCGTATGTTCTTTAAACATTAGATGGAGGTGTGTGTAAGTGTAGCTCGAATCCTTATTATAAAAACATCCTAGTATATTTAGGATACTGTTGTTTTTATAAAATAAATTAATAAAAATAGTTTAGGGGGTTGTAGAAGAAAAATAAAACAAAACAACATTAGAGAAGACATTACCTCAAAATCGGGTAACTGTTTTTGATTTGAGCCAAAGGCTTCCTTGAGAAGAGTTCTGCCCAAAGTGAGGATTCTAGGAGTAAGAGGGGGAAATTGGGAGAGTATTAGGGCAGAGGTTGGCCGAGCCAAATGGCTTGAAGGTGTGAATAAGGTGGGAGAGGTGGGGGCCTTTTATAAGAGGAGAGGAGGGGATCTTTTGGAAAGATTGAAATGTTACATTATTATACAATGATATTCGGATTCTAAAGGTCCCACACTTATATAATTCGTGGATAAGGTGATAAGGGTTCTAAATATCCTCATTAAATAGGCTTTGGACAAGTTTAAGCCTTGTATTTTGCATTATCTTCTCATTTTATTTAAATCGTTAAATAATGAGGTCATCGCTGCATCATAATGATGTCATAAATAATTTAATTTATTTAATGTCTAAAAATTATAAAAAAATACTATGACGTAGGAAATAGTTTTAGCTTTCTAATGAATATTTATAGTCAAAATTTGGACTTCTGTAACCCCACTTAAAAACAGTTTTAGTAAAACAACTCATGTTTGTGTCAATTTAATTTTAACATTAAATAAATATATATTAATGTCATTTTCCAACTAAAGTGGCTCCATGGGGTCCCCAAGTTGACCCATGGGTTGTCTTGGTTGGCCATTACTCATCCAATAGGAGTAGGACAACTGTCAAGCTCATATCATATTATTAAAACATTGTTTTTACCTTAAACTACACTAATTACTTTTAATCGCGATTAAGAACTCAAAAGTTACTATTCACCAAAAAATTATTTTAATCTCATTGAAACACATTTTACTCTTTAATGACAACCATGTATGTCGGATTTATTAAAATCAAATCACAGAAGTGGTAATATTTCATTTAAACGAAAAATCAGTTATTTAACTACCACTTAGTGGTTTCACTATTCATCAAAAATTGAAGTTTTTCAGAACAATGCCAAAATTTCACCCTAAGCAATAATTGATATTCCGAATTCAAAAATGATGTCTATTTTACAAAATTCCAAACATATAAGTTGCATTAATTAATTTTATAATTAATTCCCGCTGTCACAACAAATAGCGTGTTTTAAGAAACAATTTATATCAAAAGATTGGCAATTGTTTATGTCCAATTTCAATGTTAAATTAATTCTAACGACCACTATTGGATAAAATGGTAAAAATATATTCTAAATATACTTTAAAACCACTAAATAGTATAATTTATCACTATAAATTATTTTTATTAAAAAAGTTGTTTTTAAGTATTTTTCACTATTCATAAAAAATTAGAAGTTCTCAGAAAAATACCAAAAATTCAACATAGGCTAATTTCGATATTACGAATACAAAAATGAAGTCCATTTTGAAATATAAAATTTCTATAATTTTAAAAAGTGGGTATTACTATTCATAACGGCTACTTTGATTAGTCGCGGTGTGTTAGAACTCGAGGTTGCGTACAACACATGCTGCTCTATTATTCAAAGAGGAGCGTACCATAGAAGCTTGGGGTGTTACAGATAACCCCCTCCCGACCTCCATTTCGTCGTCGAATCGAGCCAGAATCGTCCGTTTTCTGCGTCGTTCGTCAGCGGATCTAGCTTCATGGCGTCGTCGGCGTCATTCTTCACCCGAAAATTCAGTGATCCGCCAACACGTAGGCGGTTTGAGTTTTACAATCCTGGATCCCATTTTTGTATTGTTTTCCATCAAATTTTCATAAGGGTTGTATAGTTCGGGTCCCGAGTTTTCCAAAACATGTTTCAGATGAAAATTTGGAGCACCGGGGTGCTCTCGGTGGCTCCCGGAAGTTTTCCGGCGAAAACCCGGTTTTCTGGCGACGACGGGCGGCGGCCATTGCGGAATCCGGCGACGGTGCGACGGTTGTTTCCGGCGGCGGGGCGGCGGAATCCAGTGGCGGCGCGGTGGTTTCCGGCGAGGCTGGCGGTGGTCCGGCCAGGATTTTCCTAGGGTTTTTTAAACCCCCGTAACTCGCATACCGAAACTCCGATTTGCGAGCCGTTTGCGGCGACGCGTTCCTTGCGTCGAGACGGACCTTTTGAACTCACTTTGAGAATTTTATGGTTCGGGATCATCGCCCGGGAGTTAGAAACGTCGTATAAAATAATATTATTTTATTATTTTACGACTTCGGGCCATTGTAACTTCTACCCGGAGCGTCCGAATGATGTGTCGTCAGTGGCGTTGATCCCTGATGGTACGACGGACTTTTTGAGTTGGTTTTTGGGTGTTGGTACTGAGAATGGGGTGCGGGCCCCACGAGGCCGGGTTTTGGCGTTTGCGGAGAAACGCAGCTTTTGTACCAGGAGTACGATTTTGGCGGATTAATAGTCGATCCTGTGTGTTTTTCTGTGGGGATCGCAATGGTGTGATCCATTCGATGAGTTTCGGAATCTAGGCATTGACCCCACCCGTGTTGGCCTTCGGTGAATAGTACCTTTTTCACCGGGTGTCCGTTTTGGACGAGCGAGTAGTCGATTCTGCTTGTTTTTTCGAGGGGATCATCGTGGTATGGTCCGCTCGATGAGTTTCGGGATTGTTGTGTGGGCCCTGCACGGGCTAGCTATGGTGAATAGTGCTTTTTTCACCGGTGCTCCGTTTCAGGCGAGTAAACAGCCTATCCTGCATGTTTTTTCGCGTGGAACGCGTTGGTGGCCTCAGTTTTGGCCTAGGATGTGCGCAGTGTGGCATTGTGGTGGGTCGCTCGGGTTAGCGACGTTTGGACCAGCAGTGGTTGAGGGTTCTCCCTTGGTTCGTTCCGATGAGGGTTCGAGTGGCATCACAACCTTCGTATGGGTTTGTGATCCTCTCGATGGGATGTTTTAAGTGTTAGAGTTATGGAATCCCTCCAGTGGGCCCGAAGCGGATCCTCTAGCATCTTTACCCTGGATCGGGTTCTTGGTATCGCTGTCACCGCTTATTCACGGGCGGCGATCCCCTATCTAGTAGGTCAACCCTATAGGGTTTGTGGCATCATCGGGAATATGATCCCCTACGCGGTGGGTCTTGCCCAGTAGGGTTATGGCATCGTCGGATATACGATCACCTACTCAGCATAAAGTTTGTAGTAGGGTTGCGGTATCGTTGGTTATACGATCCCCTACATAGCGCTTGGTGTCGGTAGGGTTGCGGTATCGTTGGTTATGTGATCCCCTACTCATCGTGTGGTTTCAGTAGGGTTGCAGCATCGTCGGTGTGATCCCCTACATCGTGAGTTGTACCAGATAGGGTTCCGGTATCATCGTGACCATATTTATATGGACGATGATCCTCTATCTGTGTGTGGAGCTTCTGTCGAGCACCAGATCGGGTTGTGGTGTCCCCCAGCAGATCCTGGGTGTGATCCCCTATCTGTGAGAACTACGTATGCCAGATCGGGTCGTGGTATCCCCCAGAGGACCCTTGGAGTGATCCCCTATCTGTGAGCTACGTATACCGAAGTGGGTCTTGGTATCCCCTAGCGGACCCTAGCGGCGATCCTCTATCTGGGGAGTTTGGTGGTTATGTTGTTTCAGCGATGTTTCTGCAGTGATGTTATCCGACGAGCGTGGTCTCTCGGGTGAGCGTCTGAGATGTTTGTTTGGGACCCGATGGAGTGTATCTCTCGGATGAGTGTCATCTGGTATGACAGTGTCTGTGTGGTGTACTCTCCTGGTTGGGATAGTTGCTGGTGATGTGGTCGGTACCTCTTGTGGCTTGTGGCCTGAGCTGAGTATATCTGGATTGTTCAATGTGTATGTATGGGCATACACCTGTGATGAGCTGAGTTGACTAGTTGTGTTTAGCCGAGGATGGTCACGAGATGGAGTTTCTCTCTCGTCTGGGTTCCCTCTGGATGGGTTGAGCGGACAGTTTCCCTTCAGTTCCTCCCTTGGGTTTTGGGTTTTTGGGGTGCCTACTGAGTATGTTTATAATCACCCCTTCATGGGATTTGCCCGAACATGTTTATGTCCTATGCAGACCACAGACCTTTCGACAGAGTCCCAGGAGGACCCGGAGCAGGTGGAACTTAGTGAGCATGTTGACCGGGGTGTTTACCGGAGCTGTGCCAATGGAGCTTTCCGGCGGGTGTTTGTGGCAGCGTTCCCCTCGTCAGAGCAGGTTGGGCGCGCTTTGTATTTTTCTGTTGGTGTGCCCTGTTTTGCCCTTTGTACTTATACTGTACTCTGGTTGTGGGATAGATTGTATGCATGCATTTACTTTTCAGTTTCTATATCTATGCACTGTTGAATGGAGGTGTTTGTGGGTGCGTGTGTACAGGTACCTTAGGCTAATGCCACCCATGTGTGTGATAGCCTACTCAGTGCTGGTCGCCAGCCCATGGCCTATTTGAGGAGGGCTTGGGGAGTCACGGCTCGAGCCCCGTTGGGTCACGTCATGACATAGCATCTCCTCAAGCACATGAATCATACGTTCTAAATGGACATCATTAATAGGATGGTATCCTGTTATCATAAGAACCACTTTACCTAGTGATCCTTGTAACCTCTTATACATATGAGATGTAAACTATCCATACCAATCTAAAATGACAGTGTACGAGACCTTGTGGACTCATACTATCTATTATACATACAACCTCTGAATCTCATCAATATGAAAGGTCTCTTTAATTGGTGGAAAAAACCCATCGTGATCCAATAAAAAAACAAATAGGATATCTACATCAAGGTGACCATGGTAATTTAGTCTCAAGTACATTATGGAATCATCCCATTTCCACTTAGGTATTGGCAACAGAATTAAAATTCTGGAATCTGGCTAATATTATTCCTTCACATGTTGATTTGTAGAACATATCGTAACCAAACTAGCTACCTCTCTTTTCAAACCCTGTTATCACTACTAATGGTGTAAGTCACCATAAATCATGGTGATGAAAGGGTGCACTTCAGAAGCTGATAAATGAAACTATCACATCTTCTCCTCATGTATTCCAACTAGAACATATATGTGACAATGGATATGAATAATATTATCCTCACCAACTGTCCAACCAGAAGGTGGGTGCTCATATTCCACACTCAAATTATGAATTGACCCTCAAAATCTTATAGATGACTTATCCTCACTCTATCTAGTAGAATAGAGGTCAATAAATAAGGATAACAAATAAGTCTTCCCCTTACTATCATCCACCTCCACATGCATCTCAGAGAACATTGCCATATGATGGCATTCACTATAGGACTAATAAACTACCTATATCGATGTCCTCCTGCTTAGTGAATCAAGAACTACATTTCATATACCTAACATATAAGAAAGCATGAAATTGAAATAATGTAGGTATTCAGCCCAAATTTCTTGACTCATATTCTGATCTTGCTGTGTAAATATGTACTTGAGGGTTTTGAGGTCCATATACAACATCAGAGAGCATGAATGATATAGCTAACTCGAGATCATGTGTCAGGTAGTTCCTCTCATGTGGACTAATATTACAAGACTCAAGAACAATAAATCTATCCCAATTCATCATCACTTCTTGAATTTCAACACGTGATGCATCAAAATACATTGTGTAGCACCTACCCTACTTCGGAATAACCTGGACCGGTGCTAAATTCAAAGTACCTATGGAGTGTGTTGGAATCACCCCATGACTTGGTGGTGATCCTCATATGAGAATCATGTTCTCAATGTACCTATGGAGTGTGTTCTCCCGAAATGAGTACTTCGTATCTCTCTCTTCGGACCTAGGAGTGTGTTCTCCCAGTTTCATTCTTAGTGGAATCATCGAGCTGGATCTTAGTGGTGGTTTCACAAAGGTTGTTTTTGTATGAGTATATCTATATTTTTCGTGTTATATGTTATTTAGACATATACTTTGTAGAGCTTACTATATCTTTCTTTTGTGGTATTTCCCTTGTTGTATTCCTTGTGGTTTCAGGGTCTCCTACTGTGTATTGTTATACTTGCCCATACACAGTCTTTCCCCGCACGTGTCGTGTCTTGTGCAGACGAGTGAGTCTTTGACAGGATTCTAGGTGGACCAGGACCGGACGGTAATCAGTGAGATTAGACAGGCTGAGGTGTGTTCCTACAGCTATAGATTGCAGTCCCAACACCTTTCTTTATTGGTTGGACTTCGTTATAGACTCTATTTTGGTGGGCCTGTACTTTTGGCCCAGGGATTTACATTACTGTACATTACCTTCTTGTCGTACTTTGTTGGTTGGGTTTTTAGTGTATGCAAGCATTTTTCCTTTTTTATTAGCTTTTACGTTTCATCTTTGTGGGCTTCAAAATGTGTGTGTGTGTGTGTGTATAAAGGTTCCTAGGAAATTCCTCCCATGTTAGTAGCATTCCTACTCGAAGCTAGTCACCATCCCCTGGCCTATTAGATGCAGGCTTGGAGAGTTGCGGCTCGGGCACATTTTGGATGGGTCATGATAGAGTGGTATCAGAGGTGGTCAGTTCTACATTAGGACTGAGAGTATGTGATTCAGTTTGGGGAAATAGTGTTAAGTGTTTCGAGTTCGGCATTCAGGCTAGGGACCCCATTGTTGGTGGAGGCAGCCGATGTATCCATACACCAGGACTCTGATAACCTGCTTTTCAACTCGGAACATGGAAACATTGGTTGCAAGGGAAAATAATGGTGCATGCATCATATAGGAATGGGTTGTTTATTTCAATGTCCTTCCTGAGTCATCTCTCTAGATATACTCACTGAATGAGATACATTTTCTTTCGTTACAGGATGCCTCCGCAACGCGCAACCGCTAGGATCCAGCAGCTCGATCACGAGGATGACCCCCTCAGTGATGAGTCTTTGATATAGGGACAAATCCCCCAGTTTTACCATTGAGTGGTGTTCCAGTTATCCTGCCACCTTTGGAGAAGTTTTTGGTGCTTGTTGTACCAGTGGAGGAGGAGCGCAGGATGAGCGCAGTCCATGAGTTTCAGACTCATGACGAGGTGACTGTCGCATGGTCAGAGTTTGAGCATCTCTTCAGAGAGGAGTTTTCATCGGTTACCCTATGAGCCATACGTACATAGGAGATTCTTCTGCTCCAGCAAGGAACCACGACAGTGGATAACTATTTATAGAGGTATACCGACCTATCACTTTACTCGATGGATATGGTCAGAGATCAGTACATCAGAGCTCCGAATTTTGAGTGGGGCTTGCGCAGAGATATCTGAGCTTACATCATCCCTATGAGCATTCCTACTTATGTTGGGGTTCTCGAGCTATCTTTGGTGGTCGAGAGATTCTTGGCAGTGTAGGGATAACCGGCAGTTTTCAGTAGTGGGCGATCTGTAGCAGAGACCTCGACAGTAGGGAGCCGACGTCAGGGACCCATGCATGGGAGACATTTTCAGAGGAGATCCCAGGACAGGGGATCTTCCGTACAGGGTTCGCAGGGCATATCCAGCCAGCCACGAGAGAGGCTATGCTACTCATGTGATAGTAGGATACATCTCGCTCGAGATTGTCCGACACGCCGTACTACTGACATGGGATCAATGGATGGACCACCAAGGCAGATGCAATATGTGGAGCAGACAGATCCGTGGGGCGGTGGATGATATAGAGGATCTGGGAGAGCAGTTGGAGGTGGACAACACTTTTACCCTTTACCACCACCACCGAGAGGTCCACCCCAGGCTCAGGGAGTTGGTGGACAGAGGCGGGGAAAACTGCGGGTGACAGAGGCGTATGACCCAAGTACTCCCGGAATGATTATAGGTACAATCTGTGTCTTTTCTACTTTTGTTGTCGTACTAATAGACACGGGTGCTATTCATTTCATTCTGGATTCATATCTTTTTCGAGACCTGGAGATTCCAGATGAGTCACTGACTCACCCCTTACGCTTAAAAACACCAACTATAGAAGATTCATATATCACACACCTTTTTAGATATTATGACCTGAGACTTGGAGGTGAGACTTTCAGTTGGAACCTCTTGGTGGTAGCATCGAGGCCTTATGATGTCATTCTTAGTATGGATTGGTGATCCATAGTTCATGCCCAGATCGACTGTTTTAGGTGAAGGGTTTGGTGTGTCCGCAGTGCTGGATCGAGGTTCACTTTTGTCAGTGAAAGAGAGACCCAGACAGTACAGGATGGACTCATGTATAGGAAGGTGCAACCGATATCCTATCAGTTGGCTAGCCTAGACCTTGGCGCATCAGATGTTACGAGTTTATAGTTTCCAGTAGTAGTGGCTGAGTATAAGGACATCTTTCCAGATGATGTCCCCCGACTACCACTCTGTCAGAAGATAGATATCAATATTGAGCTGCTTCCCAGGATGATACCGATATCAGCATCAGTATATCGGATGGCTCCTGCATAGCTTCGTGAACTGAGGGTGCAGCTAGAAGACTTGCAGAAGAAGGGCTTTGTAAGGCCCAGGGTTTTACCCTGGGCGGCCCCAGTGCTGTTTGCCAAAAGGCAGACGAGATATTAAAGCTATGTGTGGATTACCGACGCTTGAATCAGGTGACCATGAAGAACCGATATCCACTACCGAGGATTGATGACCTCTTAGGCCAGTTTATAGGGTCATGATGGTTCTCGAAGGTTGATATACAATCAGGCTATCATCCGTTGTGAGTACGGGATGATGATGTACCGAAGATAGCTTTCAGATGTCGCTACGGTCACCATGAGTACTTGGTGATGCCCTTTGGCATGACAAACACCCCATCAGTGTTCATGGGACTCATGAACCGGATCTTTCAGCTTTATCTAGATCGGTTCGTAGTGGTCTTCATCGATGATATATTTTTGTACTCTGTGTCTGAGGAGGAGCACATGAGACACCTATGGATGGTGTTAGACACACTTCGAGAGCACCAGCTATATGGGAGAATATCTAAGTGTCATTTCTGGATACATGAGGTCCACTTTCTAGGGCAAGTTAACTCAACAAATAGTGTAGCAGTGGACCCAACCATGGTGGAGGCAGAACTAGCATGGGAGCCACCCCAGAGCGTGATGGAGGTGCAGAGTTTCCTTGAGATGGAAGGATACTATCAGAGATTAATACTTGATTTATCATGGATTTTAGCACCCATGATAGCTTTAACCCGAAAGGGGAAGCCTTTGGTGTGGACTGTGAGATGCCAGCAGGCTTTCCAGCAGTTGAGATAGTGTCTGACTTGTGCCCCAATCATGAGATTACAAGAGGATGGTGTCGAGTACATTGTGTTTTGTGACACATCATGAACTAGGCTTGGTTGTGTCCTGATGAAAAGGCATGTGGTGATTGCCTATGGCTCATGTCAGTTGAGTCCACATGAGCAGAACTACGCGACCCATGATCTTGAGTTGGCAGTGGTGGTCTTCGCGTTGAAGATGGGGTGGAACTACCTGATGGGAGAGCATTTTACCATCTACTCTGATAACAAAAGTCTCAGATATATGTTTTCTCAGAAGGATCTGAATTTTAGACAATGAATATGGCTTGATTTTCTCTTGGATTATGACTTTGATATCATTTACACACCTGGGAAGGGGAACGTTGTGGCAGATGCTCTCAGCAAGAGATCCAGTTCCCAGTTGCTAGATGAGGCGATGAGGCTGTTGGCCTCCCTAGAGTAATCCTTCATGGATAGGGATGAGGGAGCTTACCTTCAATCGAAGGTTGTTACACCACCACTCTTGCAGCGATTCAAGGAAACACAACTTGAAGATGCCGGCTCTGAGAATCTATGTGCTCAGATATCCACAGGTGATGCAGTTGATGGACAGTCAACAGGCGGGGAGCATGTTGTCCTTATCAGAGGGTGACTGGTAGTACCAGTGACATTGCGAGTGGTGGTTTTGAGGGAGTTCCATATATCCCCTTTGGCGGTTCATCCAGGCATGGCCAAGATGTATTAGGACCTCTGATGTCAGTTCTGGTGGTCAGGAATGAAGAAGTTTGTGGTAGAGTTTGTTTCTCAGTGCCTTACTTGTCAACAAGTAAAGGCTGAGCACCAGGTGCCAGCATGTTTTACTCAGCCCCTTAAGGTGCCGGAGTGGATGTGGGATGGGATATCCATGGACTTCGTGACGGGTCTACCACGTATGTCTAGGGGCCACGATTCCCTCTGGGTGATCATTGATTGACTCACTATGTCGGCCCACTTCATAGCCATACGAGAGCATAGTTCACTTGAGATCATGGGACGCCTCTACGTGCAAGAGATAGTCCATATTTATGGAGTTCCATCCATGATCGTCTCAGATCGTGATGCTCATTTCACATACCAGTCGTGGAAGGGATTGCAGGAAGCTTTTGGGACTCAGTTATGCTTGAGCACAATGTTTCATCCCCAGACTGATGGTCAGACAGAGCGAACCATCCAGGTTCTAGAGGATATGCTTTGAGCATTCATACTTGACTTCGGTCGTAGCTAGGAGGATCACCTACCACAGGTGGAATTTTCTTATAACACTAGTTATCATTCCACTATTGGTATGGCACCATTCGAGGCTCTGTATGGGCGACCGTGCAGGTCACCACTTTGTTGGAATGCCCCGGGAGAGTCAGCACTCATGGGCCCAGAGATTGTGAGAGCTAGTACAGAGAAGGTGCAGGCTATCCAGGAGCAGATGAAGACTGCACTTAGTCGGCAAAAGTCTTATGCCGACAGGATGCTGAGACCCTTGGAGTTCGAGGAGGGATACCATGTGTTACTTCGGGTCTCACCTCGATGAGGATTGCGGAGGATTGGCCGAGGTGGAAAGATATCTTCGAGGTTCATCGGTACTTTCCAAATTCTGATTAGAGTTCGCAAGGTGGCATATCTCTTGGCTCTACCTCCTCAGATTGACAGGGTACACAACGTCTTCAATGTGCCACAGCTACGGAGGTACGTGCATGATCCATCGCACGTCATCGACTGGGGTGAGCTAGACATCGGTGATGGAGTGACCATTGTTCAGTACCCAGTGGAGATCACAGATCGGCAGGAGAAGGTACTTTATGGGCAAGCAATTCCCATGGTTCGTGTCTGGTGGCAGCACAGGAATCTTCAGGGGAGGAAGTGGGAGCGGGAGGCCCATATTCATGTGCAGTAACCACATATTTTTGAGTAGCCATTGTTTTGGATCTTCGGGGATGTAAATTCCCTAAGATGGGTGTGATGTAATGTCTCAGATTTTTACCATGTTTTAATTTAATATTATGTGGGAATCATTTCGAGACCAGTCTTCGAGATGGTGTACAGTTCTGAGGCATGGTGAGCCTGGAACAAATGTTCGAATTGAATTTTAAAATTAAATTATGCCTGTATGAGGTTTTCCTGAAAAAGTGGAATAACACTCAAAAGGGTGCTCGGATCAGAAATCGGGGGGCACCATTGCGTTCAGAACAGTGATTTCACCTAAGGTGAGGCCTAACATCGGCCGGCGCAGGTCAGTGGTGAAATCTAGTTTTTGGACGTAACAGTAGTAAATTATTTAATAAAAATATTTTATTCTGCAGCGAAATATTTTTTAAATACATTGCAACATATATACTTTATCCTTTTTAATGAAGGCTTGCACAGGGGTCCAGTGTTACAAACCTCATAACCCTAAAACCTGTGGCGACTCTGGAGGCTCTGGAGAAAACCTACCAATGTGGCGACGACGTTCTTGATGATTTTCGCCGGCGACGATGACTCGGCGACCGGATCATCGCCAAAGAATGCCGCAGATCTAGGTAGGATGTTTGATTTTGATTTACCTTTCTCGGTTCTTTTTTCCAATGAGTAACGCGGTCTAATCCGAAAACCGATTAGCCCGCAGAATGATCGTTTTTTGGGCGAGTGTGATTTGTGGTTTCATCGGGAAATCAAATACTCGAGATTCATAATATATTGATTTTTGTGGTTTTGATCTAACGGCAACGAACCTGGATCATCATGAACAACGATCGAGGTTCATCCCTCTTTTTCAGTTCTTTTTATTTTTTTCATGCGCATTCTTCGTTGCGTTCTACGTGTTCTTGAAGGAAATCAATCGTTGCACCTTTTTTGATGGGGCAACGATCCGAGATTTTAGATCCAACCTCAGAGCAATGCCACGGAGGTGCGACGACAGTTTCGGCGGATGATTCAGAGCGGATTGAGAGATATGAGTTTTCAGGTGTTTTTATTCGGATGGATTGTTTGTGATTTATGATCCGATTTAAGGACCTAAAACACCCGTTTTGGGGTTCGTATGATGAAACAAACCAACCCCTAGAGTATCGAGATGAACGGACGAGAAACCATGGATCTGGAGGATCTGCCACGGTGTGAGGAGGAAGATGGTGTTTCTGGAAAAATTCCGACTACACAGCGTGTAGTATGGGCTACACGGTGTGTGTTCATCAGGGGACCACATGGCGTGTACTCCTGGAGTACATAGACATGGGTTGGGTACACGTCTAGGGACACGGCGTGTATACACCTCCCCGACCAGACCCAGCCAGAAACATGGGATAACCCGTGTAGTGGTACACGGGCAGGTGACATAGATGGAGACCGTGTATGGGCACATGGCTAGCGTACCCGGAGCATGCCCCAGGTGCTCAGACATGGCTTGTAATACTACTACACAAAGTTTAGTTACTTTTTATACGATGAGCTGGATGATATGGGCCATTTACACGGGCAGTACCCGAATTCAAGGAACACGGCGTGTGATTCTTCTACAGGATGTGTAGTTGAGTTTTACACAGCTTGAACGGATGACATGGGCCGTTTACATGGACTATACCCAGGGTCAAGGAACATGGCATGAAACCATACTACATGTCGTGTAACCAATCTTACTTTTCTTGATTCAATTTCCTTCTGTGACTGGGGCTAGTTTCCTTAGGCTTCATCCCCTTGGTCTTTCTCTTAAAGGTTCCTGGTATAATTTCTTATATACAAGAGTATGATCCCTTTAGCAGGACTTATAGAATAGAGTTGATTGAATGTCATCTTTGAGACTTAGATTTGGATCCTCTATTCATTCTTGGAACCCTAGGTAGATTTCTTGGTATCGACGTGAACAACTTCACCTGGGCATCGATCCTCTGCTTAGCGGATTAGCTCAGCCTGAGTTGTCGGAATCATCCAATGACTTGGTGTTGATCCTCATCTGAGAAACATGTTCTCAATGTACTTTAGGAGTGTGTTCTCCTAGAATGAGTACTTAGTATCTCTCTCTTCGGACCTAGTAGTGTGTTATCCCGGTTGCATTTTTAGTGTAACCTTCGAGCTGGATATTAGTGGTTGTTTCGCAATGGTCATTTGTGTATGAGTATATCTGGAATTTTCTTGCTATATGTTCTGTAGACATATGCTGTGTAGAGATGACTGTATCTTTCTTTTGTGGTATTTCCCTTATTGTATTCCTTGTATTTTCAGGGTGTCCTACTAGGTATTGTTATAGTCACCCCTGCAAGGGCTTTTCCTGCACGTGTTGTGTCTTGTGCAGATGAGCGAGCCTTTTACAAGATTCTAGTCGGACTAGGATAGGATGTTACCCAGTGAGATCAGACAGGCCGAGGTGTGTTCCTATGGCTACAGATTGTAGTCCCAGCACCTTTCATTACAGGCTGGACTTTGTTACAGAATCTCTTTTGGTGGGCTTGTACTTTTGGACTAGAGTTTTATATTACTATACTATACCTTCTTGTCATACTCTGTTGGTTGGGTTTTTAGTGTATGCATGCATTTTTCCTTTTTAGTAGTTTTTACTTTTCAGCTTTTTTGGCTTGGAAATTTCTGTGCGTGCGTAAATATTTTTAGGCAATGCCTCCAATGTTAGCAGCATGCCTACTCGGTGCTAGTCATCAGCCCCTGGCCTATTATAGGAGGGCTTGGGGAGTTGCGGCTCGGCCCTACTGGGATGGGTCGGGACATATCATTCGGATAAGAAGTGTACAACGGACATCAATTTTGGAATTTTGATGGACAAATCCATCGGTGCTATGAAAATCAAGCACCCGTCTTTTCAAAGGTGTGGAAAGAAGCACCTTAGAAATTGCTTCAAGGGGACGAAGAAATTATTTTGTTTTGAAAGAGAAGGGAACCTATACATTATCTACAAAAAATAGAATCATGTGGGTGCGGCATTGGAAATGATTGCTCTGTTCAACTCTCAATGCATTTTTCATTTCATAAATTGCAAAGAACCACGGAACCTTTCCAATCTGTTCTCTAATCCAAGGGTTTTTAGAGGAAACCAAAAACCTCCAAGGTAGTTAGGGAGATCATTAGCAGTCACTACCTCTAAAATGAACCTAGAAAATGAAGTGGTGAATGGTATTATGGTTAATCATCAAGAATAGAGAATATACTTTTTGATTATGGTTTAAAAATTATTTTATATCCTGAATGTTTATTAGAAAAATACCAACACCACCAATATTTATGAAAGTAATGATGTATGTGAGTATGGAAAAAGATGCAATAGTTTCATCCCATGAATATAAATCCTCCCCTATCATAATTTGTGTATTTAAATTTCTAGAAAACCTCTTCAAAATAACTGTGGTGTAATTTGATGAAATTAATGGCTTGGATTGGCTTTCTTAATATAAATCCAACATAATTTTTTGGGAGGGGGAAATCACACCCCATATAGAGAATAAACCCCCAATTATATATAAGTTGAAGGAGGAAGATCAATCTTCTTTTTCAACATCATCCCAAGCGTGGATGTTACTACCCTATGAGCACGTGTAACTGGATCAGATGATTGAGTCCAAGGAAGCAACTGTGACACCCCAACCCCTCTAGACTTGAGCTGGTACATTACTTGTGATATATGAATGGTTAGAAGGAATGAAAAATCCCAATGGAATGATCAGTTTAGTAGTATTTTAGAAACTATATACATATATGTAATAAAAAATACATTGAAAAAGGTCACAAAATACAATACATAACAAAACTAAAAACTACAACCACATGAACTCAATAAATGACCTTCTCACCATTATATGTTGAAGGTAAATAATGAAAGGGTTGATATGAAATGATAATTTTGGTTTAAAAATTGAGGAAGCATGAATACAATAATAATTGAATCATAATCAATCTGACATAATCTATATGGAATGGTGGATAAAAGTTAAACTAATGCCACTAATAAACTGTGAATGAAACTGCATCCATAGATTTTGTCATAGTGAAAACCTCATGGATAATAATAATAACTAAAAATGAATAAAAATAATTCTTATTAATTGGACATCATGTATCTAGTACATGAAACCTTATGACCATTTAAACAGGTTAGTTATGTGGGTAGAAACCCGTCTGATTTTTGGAAACCAACTCGAAGGTTTTGTCACCAACTGATTTGTCTCATGAGACCTACCGATGCATCTAGGGGCTATAGTGGGACCCAACCACCACTAAGTGTTCAAATAATTCTTTATACATTGACACAATACAAGAGAAATATTTCTTTTTTATATCCTTATAGAGTATAGTACAAAGATTCATCAATATTTCCATAATTAAAATAACTTTCCAAATAAACACTGAATGTAAAATGGTATACAGTTTAGAAAAAAAACATATTCATGTTATGAGATTATAGATATTTAATATAAATATAAATTTAAAAAGAAAAGATATCTCAAATGTGTAATAGGGACACCATATAAATATTATTAGGTGCACAATACAATGTTAGTCACAACAAAATAGTAGTTGTGACAAAGTCTCTTACCATAATGTAATCAGTCAAATCATATGAAAAGAACAAAATAACCCTAAAATAAATCATTTAATAACATGAATAAATATATAATAATGTTATTATATATCAAATTTCAGTACACATATACCACATAAAAGAAATAAGTGGCGAATAATGGGTATATCACAGAAATGAAAGTGAGATGAGAAACCCCTTACAAAAATTTCAGCATGGAAATGAGTATTATTGCGAGGGATTAATGAGAGGTAATGGGATATTACTTTATTTATACGTCACAAGGGTTGTATGTTTGAGGTGATAAAACATACCCCATCATTAGAAATTAAAAATAAAAGGTATCAACATAGGGGAGATTCTGGAACAGAAATGAGAGAGAGGATCCATTACCTTATGCTCGAAGGTGTTCTTGTTTGTTCATAACGACCTGAATAATAAAATTTAGTTTCATTAATAAATAATTCCACAACATCTTAAACTTGTAATTTATATCTTATAACATTATTAAGTTCATTAATGGCCTTTTTATGGGTTTAGGAGATTAAATTTTATTTTTTTGGAAGCTTTTTCTTACTTAGTTTCATGATTGTTTACTATTATTCATGAATAGAAGTTCATTTGAAATGTGGTTAAATATAGAGAATTGTTAATATAAATTATTATTGAAACTAATTAGATATGAGTGATCTTATAATTAGTCTGGTAATATACCATCTGAATGACTCATTTGATGAGTTAAAAATAAACGGTTGGATTTGGCTTGGCGGTTTTGTGCACAATATTCTTGTTTTGTATTATTATTCTACATTATGAATGTGTAATGATTTCAGGACATTAATAATGATAAAATAAATATATAATGACCTTTTTCAACCATTGAAAAGGTTTCGTGACTTGTATTAAAGATAGTAACACAAATGGAAAACCCGTCTTCCTTGAGTGTGATCAATTTCCACATCTCGGACGGTGTTTGCATTTATTGTATAAAATGAGGGGAAAAAGAGATTATGATGAAATATTACATTAGCACAATGAAAATATAGTAAATTTAAGGTACTATAATTATCATGTAATTTGGATGAGGGTAGGTGAGAAAGGAGAAAAAAATAATGGAACATTGTAAAAGAAATTGAAACAAAAGAGAAGGAATGTTCAGCACTTGAGTACTCCTCCTTGAGAATATCCTTAAGGCCTTTGTTTTTGGCCTTTTGGTGAGTCCTGAAGGTATTGGGCCTTGGTAGAGGACTTGGAAAGAGTATTTGGCATAATTTAGGCATGGATTGAAGCTTTAGTGGTGTGGGATGAATAGAGGGTGAGCTGTGGTTTATATAGTGGAGGGAGGGGAGTTTTCATAATATTATAATCATTAATTTATTATTTCCTCTCAAAACTATCAATAGTGAGAGTTAAATGACCAAGAAAAATAATATATGAATGTTACTTTGAAACAATTGGTAATACATTATTATATCATCATCAATGACTCAATTAATCCATTATTTAGCATTTATTGTGAATTATGTGATATCACTATTGATAAATAATTCATGTATTTCCGAAAAATCCCAAAAAATCATCCTAACCATTATTCGATGTGTAGAAACCAAAAATGAAGTCCATTTTTCAAAAATAATTATATATATTATTAATTTAATATTTAATTAAAATCATTATTTAATCGAAAAATATAAACACCTAATATTTTCATCTTCATTTTTAAGGCGCCTAAATTCATTTATACACACAATGGCATGGATACCATTCATAAGATTAATATTACAATTCATAAGGGTAAGTTAATATTCATAAGGTTAGGTTACTATTAATAAGGGTATGTTGCTATTCACCGAAAATTGATTTTTCCTTATCAGACTCCAAATAACATACTGATCAAAAACATGTATGTAAGAATTTAAAAATTCACATCATAGAAGTGAAAAAATTATGTTTACTTGTCTAAGTTATGGATATATACTATTAGTGACCATGTTTTGTTCCATAGAGGCTCAGTGATTCATGAAATATAGGCTAAAAATAGAATATATTTTAGAGAAACATACCATGTAGTGTTTGGGGTGCTACATTATTCCATCCTTCAGAAATTTCATCCTCGAAATTTTATCTATGAAGCTCACCCAAAATATGTGGGTGATTCTTTCTCATAAAATCCTTATGTTACCATGTCAGTTCCTCTATATTCAGGTTTTTTCAAAAAACCATTACTAGACAAGATGTTCGATTTCCCAATACCTTCTCACTTGTGTGAAGAATCCCGATAGGCTTTTCACAATTTGAAAAATCATGTTCCAGTTCTATTTAATTATATGTGAGTACATGCGTTGGGTCCGGCATGTATTTATTTAACAACGAAACATAGAACTCATCATGAATTCTGGAGAGACCTGGAGGTATTGGGAAAAATATGCTTCATCTTTGATTCTTTACAGGATTTCAAATGGTATGATGTACCTGCGGCTCAATTTTCATTTCGTACCTAACCTTAAGACACCCATCCATAAAGATACATTCAGAAATACATGACCTCCAACATGGAATTCCAAATCCTTTCTTTTGTTTTCAGGATAACACTTCTGCCTACTTTGGGCTACTTTAATATGGGCCTTTATTTTCATCACCTTTGTCATGGTCTTTTCAATAAGTTCTAGGCCTATAAGTTTTCTCTCACCAACTTTTTCCCAACAAGTTGGAGTTCGACATCTCATTCTGTATAATGCTTTATATGAATCCATTTGAATACTATAATGAAAACTATTATTATAGGAAAATTACACCAAATTTATGTATTGATCCCACATACATTTGAAGTCAACAAAGAATGACCTCAACATGTCTTTTAATGTTTTAATAGTCCTTTTAGACTGTCTATCAATTTGGGGGTGATAAGCAGTACTCATAAGAAGCTCAGTATTAAAAGATTTCTAGAGACTTTTCTAGAATTTTGATGTAAACCGAGGATCTCAACAGATACAATTGATAGTGGTGAACCATGTAGTCTTACAAACTCATTAATATAATGTATTTCCAACTGATCAAGTGGAAATTCCTCACTTATATATATAAAATGTTTTGTTTTTGTGAGAAAATCAACAATTAACCATATTTTTTCATTCCTTCTAGGATTCCTCAGTAGTCTGGTGACAAAATCCTTCATAATGTTGACCCACTTAGACATAATAATTAGTAGAGGTTGCATCACTCCTTTGGGATGTTGTCTCTCTACCATCACTTGTTGACAAACTGGACTTCTTGACACGTACTCAGCAATTTCATTCTCCATATTATCCCACAAAAAATATTCCCTTAGATCTCTATACATCTTGGTACTACCCGGGTGTATAGAGAAATTTGAACTATGATCATCATCAAATAGTTCCATTTTTAGCTTAGGTACTGATGGAAGACATAAGCTCTTCCCAAATTTCATAACTCCTTCTTCATACATGAAGTCATCCAGTCTCCCATCCTTGACAACAATAATTTTTTTATTCAGATTCTCATCATCAGATTGAGAGATTTTACCTTCTCTAATAAATATAGTTTAGCACTAATTTGAAAGATGAAATATGTTTCCCCTTCCTTAAAAATTCCCATATCTATCTTTTGTAGATTAAAAAGTATAGGATATCTTTCAATCCTCATTTGGGTCAGATGACCGTGATCTTTCCGGCTTAATGCATCTGCCACCTTATTCGACTTTCCTGGGTGGTAGAGTATTGATCAATCGTAATCTTTGATTAAATCAATCCATCTCATTTTCCTCATGTTGAGTTATTTTTGTGTGAAAATGTATTTCAAACTCTTTTGGTCTGTATAAATCTCACATCTCTCTCTATAGAAATAATGCCTCCATATTTTTAGAGAAAATATTATGGATTCTAACTCAAGATCCTGAGTTGGATAATTTTTCTCATGAGTCTTCAACTATTTTTATTCATAAGAAATGACGTTATCGTTTTGCATAAGGACGCAACCTAGTCAATTCTTTGATGCATCGCTGCATATTACAAAGCCACCACTTCAATATGGAAGAGTCAAAATTTGATCCTTGAACAATCTTCTTTTTAATTCTTCAAAGCATTCTGTACATTCTTTTTTCCACACAAACATAACTCTTTTACGTGTGATCTTGGTTTGTGGGTTATCCAGTCGGGCAAAATTATGAACAAATCACTGATAGTAACCTGCTAAGCCAATACAACTGTGTAGCTCATTTATGAATGTTGGTGTGGGACACTAATGGATTTCCATTGTCTTGGAAACATCAACTAGGATTCAATCCTTAGAGACAATATGGCTTAGAAAAGAAACTGATTGAATCCAGAATTTTCACTGGATAAACTTCCAATATAATTTATTTCTTCTAAGAGTTCTTATGATAACCAGCAAGTGATTATCATGGCCTTCATATCATTTTGAGTATACGAGGATATCATCGATGAATTCCACAAAATATTTATCAAGATATTCCTTCAAAACTCTATTAATTAAATCCACGAAAAAAGAGGGTGCATTTGTTAGTCCAAAATGCTTTACTGTAAACTCATAATGCCCAAACATTGTCCAAAATGCAGTTTTAGGAATATCTTCCTTCCTTACCTGAAATTGATGATATCTGGATTGAAGGTCAATCTTCAAAAAGTATTGAGCTCTAGGAGGTTTATCAAATTAATCATTAATCTGAGGTTTATGATACTTATTCTTTATTGTAATATCATTTATTTCCCTATAATCAATGCAAAGCCTCAGGGATCCGTCATTATTTTTCACAAAGTGGACAAGGGCTCCCCATGGAGAAAAACTAGATCGAATTAATCCTTTTTCACTTAAATATTCTGGTTGTTTCTTTATCTCTACTAATTCCACAGTGGTCATTCTATAGGTATTCTTTGATATAGGTCTTGCATTAGGAATTAAATCAATATATAACTCAACTTATCACTCTGTAGGATGTCCAGGTAAATCCCTTGGAAATACATCAATGTTCAATTGCACTATATGCACATCTTTAATTTTAATATTTCATTCCTCCCCCATATATATTGGTTTATCATCCTCTCCATGTATTCCATTTAGTAGAGCTACTGGGGGTGGTTCTAGATAAGAATCATGTGGCGATGTTTCTTCCCTAAAGACAAGGTATTGTACACCATTTTTGAAAATTGTGACATCATTATTCCTAAAATAAATCTTCGCATCATAATTTGAAAACAAATCCCTACTAAGAATTATATCAAATTCAGTCATTGGTATGATTATAAGGTTAACAACTGAAGCATGTTTTGATGCTAGGTTGGGGACTAATCGACATGCCTTTGTTGAAATGATACATCTCCTAAGAGTTTTGACTGAAAAATCCATTATTAAATAAAATTTGGCATATCTACTTTTCATTGAAAACAGAGAAGATATAAATGAATGCAATTATCCAGAGTCAAGTAATGTATTGGTTAAGCTTGAGGAAAAAATTAATGTTCCAGCCCCCAAATCATTAGGAACATCAACCTCTGCAGTTGTAATCGCATAAGCTCTCCCTTTCCCTCATGGCCTTTTTTAATCATGTTTTCTCGGTGCATAGGACACTCATATTCTTAGTGTCCCTCTCTCTACAATTTTAGCATTGAATATCATTGAATCGTTTCCTCCCCTTGCAATCATTAGATAAATTACCCCTTTCTATGCATTTATAGAAGGCTCCCATTCCCTTAAAGTGTTTCCCGAGATGATTCTTTCAATAGTTCCCATATAATGGGAATAGTTTGGTTCCTTTTATCTTCTTTGGTACTTCTCCTTTTACTTGGTTATTAGAGTACTGTTTCTTATCTTGGATTCCCTTGAAAAAATTTTATCTAGAAAATTCCTTCACTATTTTTATGGAACTTAATAAAATTTCATCATATTATGAAAATGATTGAGAAGCTAGTTTCCTTTAAATACATGGATTAAGACCTTCAATGAAATGATCAATATTTTCTATTGAGTCACATACATAATCTACGATATACCTGGATATCCTTATCAAGGTATCCTCATACTCTGTAACACTTTCTTCTTCCAATTTCTTTAAGAAAAATAATTTCCTCTTCAGTTTAGTTCATTTCTCATGAGGGAAATATTTTTTGAAAAATACTTCCTTAAAAATCCTCCATTCCATGTCTTCTATTTCTTCTTCCTCCATGGTTTTCTGAATCAATGACCACCATTTATCTATGTTACCCATGAGACAATATACTTCAAACACTACCTTCTCATTTTCATTGCATCTTAATGACATGAATAACTTTTAAAGTGACTTGATCCACTGCTCAGCTAACATCAGATTATTAGTCTTACTAAAATATGTGGGCTTCTACCGCATGAAACGATCCAACATAGGTGTATCATCATTATTTGTCACAACCTATTTATGTTGTACCAATATGGTCATAATCTGATCTACTCTAACATTGACTATGTTTACTTTCTTAGTGGGGCAATCCCTACATTGCCCATGATTATTGTTTCCCTTTCTTCTATAAGGCACAATTTGTAACTAATAGAAAAAACTAGTTTCAGTTATGAATCATAATGTAAAATATTTACTTATAAAAATTCTTAGCATAAATTAAGATCCTACGCATGACTAATCCCTTAATCAGAAAAAATGGTTTCCTTGAGGAATAATTAAAATTTAAATACTTCATAATAGATTCTAAAGAGAATATGGATTATCCTAAGCATATCCCCCAAGAGTTTCATAACCAAGGGTGCAGGAAGGCTCATTGTCGTGTACCAGGATACCCCGGGTCAAGCCCGAAACTCTTTGTCGGAGTATTCACTCCTAGGTACATATGTGCCAGAGCCACTTCAACTTGATCGTATACAGACATGGATGTATTTGCTAAAAATGTTCACATAATATATTCCTTACCAATATATCATGAAATTATTGTACGTTTATCCTCAAACACTACCTTAGGGCTTTGTTCCCTACTCTATATTTCCTAGTTTAGTTTCCATGTTTCCTACAAATCTTCATCTGATTCCAACTACAACACCCCAACCCCTCTACACAAGATTTGGTGCATTAATTGTGATATTGGAATTGTCATAAGGAATGAGAAATCCCGATGGAATGATCAGTTTAGTAGTCTTGATTAATCTAGATACATAGATGTAACAAATTAAATTGAAAAAGTTACAAAATACAATACATAACATAACTAAATTCTACAACCACATTAACTCAATAAATGTCCTTATCTTCATCACCTGTTGAAGGTATCCAATGAAAGGGGTCAGCTAAAATGCATAGTAAGGGTTAAAAATAGAAGAAGCATGAATACAATAATAAGTGAATCATATTCAATCGTACATAATCAATATGGAATGGTGAATAAATGAAAAACTAATTCAATTAATAAACTGAGAATGAAACCGCATGCATAGATTTTGTAATAGAGAAAACCCAATGGATAATAATAATAACTGAAAATTAATTAAGCGAGTTCTTATTAATTGGATGTCATGTATATGGAACAAGAAACCATAATAACATTAAAATGGTTTATTTCTGTGGGAAGAAACCCTTCTGGTTTTTGGAAGCAAACTCGATGGTTTTCCACCAATAGATTTGTCTAATTAGACCTACCGATGCATCGAGGGGCTATAGCGGGCCCCACCCACCACTTCATGTCCAAATAATTCCTTATAAATTGATTCAATACAAGATAAATATGAATTTTCAATAACTGTATAGAGTAGAATACATGTATTCGTCAATATTTCCATAATTAAAATAACTTTCCAAATAAACACCATAAGTAAAATGATATACGGTATAAAAAAAACATATCCATGATATGAGATTATGGATATTTAATAAAAAATATTATTTTAAAATTAATTGTGATCTCAAATGGATAGTAGGTACACCATAAAAGTATTATTAGGTGCACAACACAATGTTAGTCACAACAAATTAGTAGTTGATACAAAGTCTTTTACCACAATGTAATCGATCGAATCATATGACCAGAATTTATTAACCCTAAAATAAATAATTTAATGAAATGAATAAAAAGAGAATAATTTTATTATATATCACATGTAAGTACACATATAACACATACAGGAAATAAGTGGTGAACAATTAAAATCTCACAGAAATTAAAGTGAGATGAGAAACCCCTTACAAACATATCGGCATGGAAATGAGTGTTATTACGAGGGCATAATGAGAGGTACAATGGTATTGCATTAATTATATTTAACATGGGATGTATGGGGGAGGTGATAAAACATACACTATCATTATGAATTAAAAATAAAATGGAACAACATAGGAGATATTATTGAACAAAATTGAGAGAGACGATCCCTTGCCTTACGCTCGAAGGTGTTTTTTTTCTTAATGTCCTGAATAATAAAATTTATCATCATTAATTAATATGTAAAGAACCTAATAAACATGAAATTTATATTTTATAACCTTATTAATTTCATTAAAGTCATTTTTTATGGTTTTAAGAGATTCAATTTTATTATTTTGGAAGCATTTTCTTACATAGTTTCATGATTGTTTACTTGTATTGATGAATAAAAGTTCATCTGAAATGGGGTTAAAAATCCGAAATGTTAATATAAGTTATTAGTGAAAATATATATATATAAATGATTTTATAATGATTCTGGTTATATACCGTGAGAATGACTCATTCAATGAGTTAAAAATAAATGCTTGGATTTGGCTTGGCAGTTTTGTGCACAATATACTTATTTTGTACTATTATTCCTTATTATGAACGTGTAAAGATTCAAGAACATTAATAAAGATAAAATACATATATTATGACCTAGTTCAACCATTTACAAGGTTTAATGACAATTATTAAACTTTTTAATGCAAATTGAATACCCATCTTCTTTGAGTGTGATAAATTTACACATCTCAAATGGTGTTTGCATTTATTGTATAAAAGAAGGGAAAAGAGATATTATGATAAAATATTCCATTAGCACGATGAAAATCCATTACATGTAAGGTAATGGAATTATAATGGTATTTGGATTTGGGGAGTTGAGAATGGTGAACAAAATAATGGAATATTGAAAAATAAATTGAATGAAAAGAGAAGGAAGGATCACCTCTTCAGTACTCCTCCTTGAGAATCACTTTAAGGACTTTGTTTTTTGCCTTTTGGTGATACCATCAGCTCTTGGACGTGGGTAGATGGCTTGGAATGAGTATTTGGTTGAATTTAGGCAAGTATTTAAGGCTGAGTGGAGTGGGTGGAAGAGGGGGTGAGGGGTGGTTTATATAGTGGAGGGGAGAAGAGTTTTCTTAATTTTATAATCATTAATTTATTATTTCCTCTCAAAACTACCATTAGTGAGTATTAAATGAACATTAATTTTAATATATATAAGCGACTTAGAAATAATTTGGATCAAATCAGTATATCATCCTCAATGACTCAATTAATCCATTATTTAGCATTTATTGTGAATTATCCTATTTTACTATTCATAAAAAATTCAAGTATTTTAGAAAAATCCCAAAAATTCATCCTAAATATTTTTTGACATGTGGAATCCAAAAATAAAGTCCATTTTTCAAAAATAATTTTCCGTATATGATTAATTAAATATTTAATTGAAATTATTATTTAATTGAAAAATATAAACACCTAAAATTTTCATGTTCATTTTTAAAGTTCCTAAATTCACTTATACACTCAATGGTATGGATACCATTCATAAGAGTCATATTAATATTCATAAGGGTAAGTTACTGTTCATAAGGGTAGGTAACTATTCATAAGGGTAGGTTACTATTCCATGATAATTGATTTTTTCTTTATCAGACTCCAAATAACTTACTGATTGGAACCATATATGTCAGATTTTCAAAATTTACACCATATAAGTGACAAAATTAGGTTTACATGGATAGGTTATGGATATCTCCTATAAGTAGCCTTGTTTTGTTCCTTAGATGCTAAGTGATTCATGAAATATAGGCGATAACTAGAATTTATTTAAGAGAAACATATCATGAAGAGTTTGGTGAGCTACAATAACCGTCCTTGAAGTCATGCCTATTGTGTGGGAATTTGTTGAAGTGTTTCCTGAGGAATTTTTGTGGTATTCCTCCTATAAGAGATGTTGAATTTTCAATTGACCTTATTCCTTGGGTGTTGCCAATATCTGAGACTCCGAATAGAATGGTTGTTGTGGATCTTGAGGAACTAAATAAATAACTACAAGATAATATTGATAAAGGGTTTATACACCCATGTGCATTACCATGGGGTTTTGAAGTCCTCTTCTTCAATAAGAAGGATGGGTCAATTCTTCTTTTAAGTGATTATTGTGAGCTCAAGTAAATCACGATAAAGAAAAAGCATTCTCTTCCTTCTAATTTATAACTTGTTCTATCATATATGTGGAGAAAAAAACGTCTCCAAGGTGGATTTGAAATTAGAATATTTCCAAATAAGGGTGAAGTAGGAGGATATACTCAAGAGTACTTTTCATAGAAGGTATAGGTGCATTGAATTCAAAGAAATGTCTGTCGGACTCACTAATGCTCTGTCAATATTCATGGACATGACGAATAATGTCTTCAGAGAATACCCTGACAAATTTGTGGTAGTCATTATAGATGATATTCTAATACACTCTAAAACCAATGAGAAGCACGAGGAGCATCTTAGAACTATACTAGAGACCTTATGAAAGGAGAATATCTTTGAAAAGTACATCAACTGTGAGTTCTAGAATCAAGTAGTATCATTCTTGGGTCTTATCATTAAAAAGAATAGGATATCTCTGGATCCCTCCATTACACATTTAATTTAAGGGATGGTCATGGACAATGTTGGTAAATAATATCCATACCCTAATGGGGTTAGTTAAATATTAACGCCAGTTTGTGAAAGAAAATTCATGACTATCCAACCCTCTTATAACACTAACTCAGAAGAGATTATGGTTTTCTTGGAGTGATGAATGTGATTAAATCTTCAAGTACTTGAAAAAGAGGCCTATCACTGCCCCTGTTCTCACTTTAGCCACATGTGGAGAATTTGTTTTTGGAATTTTGTGAGGATTAAAAGAAGTTACTGAGTTTTGTGTTGGTGAATAATGATAAAGTGATAGCCTCTACCTCAAGGCAGGTGAAAATCCAGGAGAAAAACTATCAAACACAAGACCTAAAGTTGGATGTTGTGATATTTGTGTTGAAAATCTAGTGGGATTATCTCTAAGGTGAGAAGTGTGAAATATATACAGAACACAAGATCCTAAAATATATATTCACACAAAAAGAGCTTAATAAGAAACAATAATTATTGATATAACTCATCAAGGATTATGACTACTCGATCTATTACCACCCTCAGAGAGAAAAAATGGTGGTGGATTCTCTAATTAGAATGGATCATGCATCATTATCAATGATGAGAATTTAATTGGATCCAATCATCTTAGATTTGAAGAGGATGGAAATGGAAATCCTTAAGGGAGCAACATCATCATTCCTTTTTCAAATCATATCACAACCATCCCTCTTAGAGAAAACAAAGGATGCACAATGATAAGATGTTGAAATTTTGAAAAGGGTAGAAGATATAAGAAATGGTAAATCCTTTGTGTTCAAGGTTGATAGGGATATAATTGTATGATTTGGGTCATTATTATGTGTACCATCTAATCCAGAGAAAAAGAAGGAGCTTCTTGCATGATGCACATAGATCAACCTTCCCTATTCACTTAGGGAGCCCAATGACGTATCACGATCACTGAGAAAAATTTGGTAGTAAAATATGAAAAGGGATATTGTGTAATATAAATTAGAGTGTTGGGTATGTATGAAATTTAAGGTTGGGAGGCAAAAGTATAAGGGGATGATTCTACCACTACCCATACCAACATAGAAATGGGACAACATTACCATGGACATTGTCACTGGATATCCAAGGATATTCAGAGGAAAGAATTCTAAATGGGTTGATGTGGATCATCTTATGAAGATAGCTCACTTTATCATGATTTAAGAGGAATTTTCAATGGATAAACATGCTTGGATTTTCATCAAAGAAGTGTTAAGGCTACATAGAGTAACACTATCTATTGATTCTGATCTTGATATGAGATTTACCTCAATGTTTTGGAAAATTTTCAAACATGCTCTAAGCACTAAATTGATCATCAGTACAACCTATCATCCTCAAACATATGGCCAATCTGAGTGAACTATTCATACACATGAAGATTTATTATGATCATATTATAATGGCTTTAAAAGAAAATAGTACCATTTCCTTCTAGTGATTGAATTCTCATACAAAAAATAGTTTCCACTCGAGCATCCAAATGGAACCATAGAAATCCCTTTATGGTAAAAGGTATAGATCATCCACATGTTGGGATGAAGTCGGTGAGTGTAATATTATAGGACCTGAAATGGTCGATGAAATAGTGGAAAAATCGAAATCCATTCATCAAAATATCAAGGTGGCCCCAAGTCTATAGAATATTTATGCAGATAACTATCAACAAGACCATGAGATAAAAGTTGGAGACATGGTATTTCAACACATCTCTCCATTGACGATGGTCATGAGGTTTGGAAAGAAATTAAATTTAAGTCTTAGGTATATTGGCCTCTTCGAGATTCATGATCGTGTCGGGGATGTAGCCTATTGACTAGCACTTCCACTTACCCTGGCCAGATTACATGATGTCTTTCATGTATCCCTCTTAAGGATGTATATAACAGACCCTTCAGACATACTCTCTTCAATGATATTGTCGTTATATAATGATATTTATAATGAGGAGCATCCAGTGATAATATTAGATCATAGAGAAAATGTTCACTGAAATAAGACAATGCCCCTGGTGAAGATTTTGTGGCGAAACAAAAAGTTTGAGAAAGAAACGCATGAATAAAAGAAAGTGAATAAGCATAGTTACCTTCATCTGTTTTAGTATGTGAAAAGAAAAGTTGGAGGCATAAGTTTCTTAAGGGGGGAATATTATAATGAACCAAACATTTATTAATGAAAATACATATTCATCAAATAAAAAGAATTTTTATATAATATGGTTATATAACGTATGCAATTTTTGGTTTTATTATTTAGTATTTTAATATACCATTAATATTAGTGACTGTTGCAAATATACTCATTGAACTGTGATCACATGACTAGTATAAATATATGGGTTTAACAAATCAAATGTATTCAGACAAAGGAAGTGAGGGCCTCATCTAGTAAACTTTCCCAATACAAAGTCCATTTGTCAGAGCTCATAAAGGAGGTGGCGTCATTGGGCTTCACTCTTTACCAATCCCAATTCATGCTTCAACATGTAATGCTTGAACTAAACCAACTACGGGAGAAGTGGATGTTGATAGAGATTACCACTCAAACGATGTTATCCGAGCCACCCCAAGTGTTTGTCACCATCACACACCTTACCCTTCTGTATTATGTGAGTGTTATAAGGGTTTATATAACAAGACCGTATCACTATTATTTTGTGAATTATTGTTTTATATAAAAAAAATATACATTCATTTTATTACTGTTAATTTGTTAAAAAAATTAATGTAAAAATAGCATTTTTAGTTAATATTCAACAAAGAAATATATTTTGAAAAATTAAAGAATTATTTAATTAAATAAAATTTTCATAAAATTTTATTACCATTAAATTAGTTTTTGTTAAGTATAAATGATCACATAATTTTTTTGAATAAACTTTTAATATTTATTAAGGTTTGAAAAATGTTTTTCTAACCAAGGAATTTTCAATAAATGTCGCTTATTATTTTAAATGTTAAAATTAAAATATTTTAAAAATTATTTGAATAAAATTAATATTATTTTTAGAATCAGGACATCAAAATTATCCAATGGTGACTTTTACATTATTTTATGAGACAGTCGACTTTTTGGGTAAAAATTAAATACCATTTAAATATATATTGTGTTTTATGACAACATAATGACCCAATAGTGATTTTATAAAAAAATATAATCATTTTATTAAGCCAATATATATTTACCATTAATAATATGTGATTTTAGGTTTTCTTGATTTATTTTAAAAATTCATAGTGGACACTCCAAACCATATAAAACATTTTTGTTTTTTAAATTGTTTTCCTTGAGAGTGTGACTCAACTCTACATAAACAACAATATTATTTAAATAATTTCTAACATTTGCCATATAAAATACTATTTTACACTATCCATTTTCAAAAACCATGAGAAAAAACCCTGGGATGGTTTGTGGTTTTGATTAGTTTAATGTGTGGTGTCGCAAACCTAAATAATAAAGAAATTTCTCTTCTTTCCTATATAAACCCACCGAAGTTCTCACTTCCTCTTCATTAAATGCCTATGGAGTTCGACGAAACCCTTACCTCCTCTTTCTATAATCCTCCTATGGAGTCCTATGATCTCAATAAGCCCCTCTCAAGCCCCTCCCATTCCTTTGGGATCACATTACTATGTAAGTGATTCCTTCCTTTCTCATTTTGTCGACGTTTATTAATATTGTTATGCCCTTTTATAAACAATTATTAATGTTGGGGTATAATTTCTCACCTCCCCCATACATCCCTAATTATGTTTTTATGATTATATACCCATTTTATCTCTCATTTATACCTACAATTTATACCCGTTACCATGAAGAAATCCTATAATGGATTTCTCTCTCTTCAATTACATTCAAGCAATTCATTTGTATAAAAAATTTAAATTCCATTAAATATGTTTGGACATGTATCTATATTAACCCTTTAATTTACATGTCATGTAAATATTATGAGACACCCATTCCACTCTCATCAATGATTTTTAGTAATTCTTATGTCATGATGTTATGCTGCCGAAATTGCACCATGATTTTCCAAGACAATGTCATTATGTAGTGAATATAATACTCATTTCGCTATCAAGAGTATTCACCATTATTCACATTTACTTATATATTATATTGATTAATCTATGTATTACACATCCCTTTTTCATGGAATAATTGATGATAAAGATTCCATGTTGTATGATCCATGTGACACACATACGCACGAAATGAAATGTTTATAAAGGGTGCGCCCTAATAGCGCTCTAATGTATTGGGTAAAGATTTTTATAATGATACGTCAAGTGAAATGAGTATTTACACATTCTAATTAAAGTGCAATGAGGTTATAACCATGCTCCATGTTCAATGATACTTGCCTCATTTTAATACCATGTTATGTATTGTTTCCACATTTCCATTTAATCATGCCTTTATGTTCATGTTTTTTTATGCTCCATTGATATGCCTATTTCTTAACATGTATTGTATTCTTCATGTTATCACTATTTTATTCTTTTAATTGGCTTTATATCTCACCATTTTCTTATTCATATCCTCTGGTTACCCCTATGCAATGCTATGTATTAGGGAATGTAATGGTCATGTAATGATTGTTTTCAATAAAGATGGTGTGTTTAATGTTTTAAGACATTATGTAATGTTCTCAAGCCCCAATGACACAAGACATATCGATATTCTATATTGTATCAAGTTATTAGTTTATGTTTAAATAATATTTAGGTGTGTAATAACGATTTGGGTAGTTATATCTTTCGCCAACAACCCCAACATTGTTGGAGGTATGGATCATACCATTTTCATTCCTTACTTGTGATTGCTAACCCCCGCTTGACAGAGGGATATACAAGTGTACATAATGATATTTTTTTTCTATTCCTCTTGTTATTATACTGCAATTGAATAGTTATTTCATGAATATTATGAATTAACATGAAATTTGAGCAGTAGTTTCCTCCCCCAACACATCTAGTACCCCGAGCCCTGATAGTCTTCAAGGGTCCTTATATACCTTTTCTTATAATATGACCAAGGAAGAGATAGTGTCCATCATCCATTATTACATCCATGGATGGAGAATTAAATTAGTGTAATGTTCCACCACGTTGATCCTTATTCCATAAGACAAATACCATTTTCCATGAAATAATTTAGACATATCATAATGTGTAACTTCAATAACAAAATAATATTGTCTGTGATCAACCAGAGATTAGTACTTCACATTCACAAGTGGGTCTGATATGAACAACAAGTCTTTATCAAGGAGAGATCCACTCAAACTTCCATTGATTTGGAATAGAATATGGTGGGTGACCATAACGAAAAGGTCTCATGGTTCAATGTAACCTTCAAATACGATATAGAAAATGAGTAAAATAGAGTTTAATGGAGCTTAATAATTATGTCATGAGATGTATGGGATTCTATGCATGGGTAATGTACGTGTTCATTTGATTAATTGGGTCATCGTAGTTTTCCCTGACCAATATGGGAAAAAATATATGGTTTTATTAAATCTGCTTTAGGGTTAAGACAGTGAGATCCCATATCCCCCATTGTGTTCATTATGATCCAAGAATATTTTAGACTATATCTGAATAAATGGTGAAATGAAGGTCTTGTCCCTCCATTTACGTGTAGATCCAACATTAGTGGTATTTGTCACATCTTCATCATGGATTAACTCATTCTTTTCACCAATGAATGTAGCAGGTCCATTTAAGAGTTGAAACAGAACCTTGATATTTCCTATAAATGTAGTGGACATATAATTTATATAGAAAAGAGCAGTGCATACATCTCTAGATCATGTTCGGATTGTAGGGGAAAGAAAATAGAATAAATTTTTGGGGTCCCGTGAATACATTATTTCATGGAATACATAGGGTACCCAATCTCATCAGGAAGAACCCATATCAATCACAATGATGGTATCATGGAAATGATTTCCTTCCATATTCTCTACAAGAAAAAAATGTTTCCTCTCCTTTATAGGACACACTTCCCTAGTTAATTGTGTAATAAAATCCATTCCAATTCGTGTTTTGGAAGACACTATAGTTCCCAAGATCACCATCCATAACATCGAGAATATTATGTCTTGTTTCATGTGGGATGCTAAGGTGGAATAGAGATATTAGTGGGCTCTATGGCACAGATTAGACTATGATGTTGAGGATGGTTTAATTAATATTAGATGCATCTCAATAAATATGGATTCCCTTTATGAAATTATTGAATGGATTGTGATGTTAGGGAAATATCTATGGAAAAATATCACCACTATAAAGTATGGGTCATGTTTTGATGTCATAGGTGGAAATAGTTCTCACCTTTGGATATCACTCCGTGACACATCATCAAGGTCCAAATACATTACAAATGTATTAAAGGGGATGTATCAATTATCTTCGGAAAAGAAAATTGGGTGGGAAATGTTTTGGGGTTACCTATATATCTGGTTTCTATTATCACCTTCTCCCAAGACAAATGCATCCCTTCATTCATACAATCTATTCTCAGTCTCAGAAAATAAGATGTTTATGATGGTATCACTATCTCCAATGAACCCTAAAAACATGTCTTCATCACAGCCTCATCAATTTTATTCTCTCATATATTCTACAACTATTTGCTACTCACATGCATTGAAAATGATACACGGGGTGGTTTAATATGGTGTATTGAAATTCATGATAAGATACACTTCCTTATCTGGTTCATTCACAATCATAATCTCCCTACTGATGAGGGAGTCCGGTGATATGATACATACATGGTCCCAACGTGATCATGCTACTGCTCACCCAAAGAATATATGGTTATCCATATTTTTAATGGAATTTGGGATTTTTTGGTATGGAAAAACATTAGATCTATTTTATGGAGTGTTTCCATGGGTCTATTTGGTGATATGTTCATCCAGTCATGGTTCTAAAACTCAGATGACAACACTCTTAAAGAAAATACACAGTCAGTGTTGTTCCCTATGGGTTGTTGAGCTCTTTGGTCAGCTCATAATAAATCATATCATAGAAGAGTTTATTTTTCTCGCCTTATTGTATAGATGAATACTAGGTCACTTTCTATAGACTTGTATCCTATGCTTAAGCACAATGATCGTGATCCTTCCCCGAATCATCTAAAGGAGAGATGACTTATGAGGATCGCCCCTCCTCTTAAACCAATATAAGGAAACTGGGTTATATGGTTCCCTCAATTGCATGGATTGATAATGAATATTGATAGATCATGTATGCAATGTTGTATGCAGGGAGGTGTGGTGGTATGATATTTGAATGGCTCGATAGTTTTTGGGTTCATTTTTTAACACGACCTAAGAGAATATCTCTTGTACAAGGTTAATACAACGCAAAAAAATGGTTATATTTGTTGTATTGGTATGGTATTATCCTTAATAATATAGAATCTAATTCCTTGATCCTTCTAAACACCATCCAAGGTGTGATTCTACCACTAGGGATCTCAAATATATTGTTAAAAAAATGAAGGTATTTTGTTACCAATAGTACTAATCACACTCAAAAATTGAGAGAGGGAAACATGGTCACTAACATCTTGGCATCTCATTCATCACCTGATTGATCATTTACCATCTTTTATTTTATTAGGTGTCTTCCCCCTAAGTCCATGAATCTGTTTTGGAATGACTCCCTCGATCTTCATTACTTTTGAACTCCATAACATGTTCTAAAGATTATACCCTTCTACCATTTAATTAAATTCCATAACTTTGGATGGATTATATAATATCGAGCTACTAGAACTCACATAATGATTGGTAATCATCCTATTGGAATCCCAAAAATGTTTCCTATTTCCACTAAAAGTCTAACTACTGATTTGTGAGATGATATTACTCTTCTATGCACCCTAGATTTTCTCAGGTTTCAAACATTAATTAGTTCTTCATTAATAATTTCATTAACATTGGTCAATATGAACATATTTACCTATGAAATGATAGCATGACAGTGACCTTCCTTAGAGAATCTCTCTCTCTCTCTTGAGATTTCTCATCATAAAGATACATTAGTGAAATTTTTTGAAACATTGTAAATCATGTTGAGTACTCTTTAAAAGTTATCATGCCCAACTCCAGATACATGAAATCACTAGCATGATCTTTCCATATATTTTCAGTGAAAAAGTAGTCATAGAACATGGTAAGGAAAATATCCCAAAAAGTGTCTCATATCCAGTCAGCATGGTTTAGTAAATACCACCAGTGATTTGATACCCCACACAGTTTTTTAGTGATAATTACTGTACCCTAAAGAGGTGTATCTTGTTGATTGAATAGTGATAGCATAGTCTCTAGATATATCACAATTGCTTGGGGACTTCCATCCCTGGAAACAATAGAGGGATGCGGCTGCAAAAAAATGTGTCAACTCATGTACTAAAAAGGCATGATGGCATATTTTTTAAAAATTCTACATGAAATAATAAAATATCTCAAAAAACTATTCCTTGAAACTTGTGCCAATAAAAACCATTAGTGATGTACTAGGACTGTAAGAGGATCCACCGGTAGCTCGGGGCCCACTACGTCTAGATCATCGTCATCAACTGCCATCTATAACACAGTTTGATGTTATCATGGAGGTATACTTATATAATTCCAAACAAACACCTATGAGATAAATGATATCATTGTTCATAGGTCAAAAGTGTAGGATATATCAAAACCCACCGAAAAATCTATCCCACCACGCAGCCTTATCCAAAATCTATGGGTTTAACAGGAACATTAAGAAACACAACTAGAAACAATGCGGCTTCCCCACTCAAAAGATGAGTCTATGTAAAGTCTATGTTTATCATTTCAATTTTTACATTCAATTAAAATACATTAAATTTTACTTCCATCATTCATTTATTCAAAAGTTTTAACAAATGGTTCTCTAGTTTTAAATTATTATGGACTTTAAAAAACTACTGAAAAAAATATTGTGATCATATATTCTATACCATATCACATTAAATTTTAATGATGAATCAAAATGTGCATCACTATCTAGAACTTAATGGACCATACTCCTTGTGAACTAAAACATGGCTTCAATTTCTCAATACACTACAAAAAGAATATATTATAATAGAAGGTATATAAATTAAATCACCTATTATAGTAGTATGAAATATGTAATGAATTATATATAGCATGACATATTTCACAAATTTCGATTTCTAAAAGATATATAAATGATGAATGAGGTGGAATACCCTCATCTCATTAGGCATCAAAAAAATAAAAACCATAAAATATCATTAATAAAATCATATTATAATTATATCACCTAATGGTGTGATAAAATCTATTTAAATAGTGAAAATAAAAAATAATAATTTGAGGTAACATGGTTTTTCATGTACACTGGTAGGTTACACTAGGGAACAACTTATTACAAAATTCTATTTCCTACTGATCCCTATAAATTGTTTCCAAATTGTAAATAAAACTAGTAAACAAGCTTCTGATACCACATTGTAACATCCCAGACAGTGATACCACCCAATAGTGTCTTGATCAAGATTGGTCGGATAGCCTCATGTGCATCACCCTAAATTCAAGAGAATACAAAATAGCAGTGAGGGCCTTGGTTGTGTTTGTGGGAAGACTATTCCCTCATCACTAGAGTGTAATATTTTGGGAATAAATAACTAACATTTATTGAATGATGTATAATTACCATTCAAGAAGTAAACACCAAATTACTGATATTTATACAATGGTAGAATTCATTTCTTGTACAAAATGATGATACATGTCATGTGTCTAAGAAATATTAATAAATAGGTCCATATAAGTACATGATAATAAATTTTCCCATAATACCAAAATAAAAAAAGTGATATATGGATGGAAAAAATAAACCCTCGATATATGGAAAAAAATTAACCCTACCATTGTACTCCCACCTACTCCTATGTATGGAAAAAATCAACCCTACCCACTACTCCAGTGTATGGAAAAAATCAACCCTCGATATATGGATGTCTACCCGTTTCTCTGCAAGCATTCAATTACCCTATTCAGGTACCCAATGACGGTCTGAACATGGTGTGAGAAAAAATTCTAAAAGGTAACCACCCAAATATCTATACAATTTCTGGATATACAATATAATAACTAAATAGTGTGTAGGTAAACATGTAAGTAGTATATGAATGTAATGATTCCCATGACATGTAGTCTACTTAATTGGAAATCCTAAATCTATTCTAAAGGATCCCTATATAATATGGTCAATATCCTCAATAAAGAAGGTACATGTAAAAGAGAGTAATCACTATGTCCTCACCATACAAATCATAGATCCATATCAACCATGACCATTTTGTAAAACCAGAAGAGTCATAATATCCATGGCCAAACTGTTCACCTAAGAATTACATATTTCTCATGGCCATACCAACCAAAGTGTAAGAACATGAAGGGTTAGATCCATAGTATAGAATACCAAGGAATCCTCATAGAGTACAATAAGTATCTTAATGGAATCTCAGTTATAAAACTGTTATAGTCTTAGGATTATGTCAACTGAACATGTAATATGTGAGTCCATGAATATCAAGTCCAAGGGGTAGCAATGCCTAATGCATCCCACCCAATCAGGACCCACGGATCATACTCTATCCAAGGCATCCACTACCATGGTCTTGATCCAAGGGTAATCACCAAATTAAACTAATGAACATTCATTATTTCATAAAATATATTATGCATGCCATATGAGTCTACCCAATAATGTAACTACTCACATCAAAAAAATATCTTTCCATTTTACCATTTACATGTAAATTCATGCCAACAATGATTATAGAGACTCATTCAAACCAACCCATAATCAACCATTTGATAATTAAATAACTAAACATTTTGATAACCTGACATAATGTTCCATATTGGAATAATGAAGGACCTCTCCTAAGAATGAAATCAAATTCCCATTAATTATAATTAATATTCCTCTAACTAGGAAAGCATAGGAAAAATCCTCTTGGTTGGTTCAATAACAGAAAATATCAAGGAAATTACATGGAACACCCAATGTGTTACTGTTGGTTGGGTAAACAACCTCAAAATCATCACAAATGAACATAGAAGTATCCGTAAAAGTACCTATTTCATTAAATTTGAATAATCATTTTAAATTCGCGGTTGTGGTGGATTGTCCCACAGGTAGAACAATACTGTGTAAGACAATAATGCACCAAAAATAAAGGGAAAATTATATAACACATACAGTATCTCTTTTGTAGAGTTCTCATATAGTATCAACTCTTAATTTTACTCATATCAGGAGAAAATAAAGAAGATACACTGACACTGAAATTTGGGAATATTATCTTTCACTAAAACAAAAAAAATCAATATTATGAATAATGATGAATGATAAAAGTGGAATTGAGGTCTCACTAATATAGATCTAATAAGATAAGTGTTGTTTGCATCATAGACTGAATGGAGACACGATGAGACAATTCATATAATTTTCTCAAAGAATTGATCTCAAATGTGACTGTTTTTTTCCAGAGGTTGAAGGTTAAGAGAGTTTAAGGTTTAATTTATTTAATAATGAAATTCATAATTTTTCAAAAATTACAGGGTTTCTTGGTTTGGCCACACATTTTTGAAAAAACATGTGTTAACCATGCACACTTTTTTTTTGTAGAAAAGGAGAACCCGCATGGTTTCATCGCATAGTTTGTCTAAAAATGTGGAAACTATACAAAACCCCTCTTTTAAAAATATAGATACTTCCACATCACTATGTGACCATGTTGCCTAGATTTCATAAAATGTGTTGGCTCCTCATGCACTCTCCTCATGCCTCACATTGTTTGTTAGAACATGTGGCCTTCCCCCATGGTATGAACTAATTCGAGAGATGACATTTTCAACCTAAAATATGAGTTTCGATCTCTGAACATACCGAGACACCCCCGAAACACCCCTTTTAAAATTGTGTAATGACATTTGGTCATATATAAACTTATAAACCAAATGAAAATGGATCTGAACCTCAATTGAAAACCTATGTTATTACATGAATAATATCACATTATATATAAATGATCCAATAATTACTTATATTAAATTTAATCTCGGATTTTCTTAAATTATATATCTATATTAACCCATGATTATAAATAAAAGGACAGAAAATTTAATACTATATTTTCATATATTCAGAAAATATTCTTTCATATGGAATCTTTATAAAATATTTACTCACGGATCATTTTATCCTCATTAGTTAAAAATGAATATCCAGCCTATAAAATAATAATTTTTTATCCATGAATCAATTAAATGTGAATTATATTATATTTTTACTAAAATTTGATATTAAACTAAAATAATTTATGATTGGGTGGTACACATAAGTATAAATAAGAAATTGTTCTTCATTAACTTCTTCTGGACATCTATGGGTGATTTCGGGTTGTATATCATTATGAAAATCCCTCTCAACCCCCAAATTTTATTGAATTTCAATAATTATTTGGGAACTATATTCCCACACTTTTTATGGTTCTTGTTGTAGTTTCTATGAAAATATATTGTATGATGTATTTAGCTATCTATTTTAATTATTTCCTCATATTGTGTATGTCTTATATAATTTTTGGCCTCTGAGATCCTATTCATTATAATATTCTATGTAATGTTGAACATAAGAATAGTTATTCTAAAAATTATAGATTTAATTTTAATATAATATTAATAAATTATATTTTAAAATTTTAGGGAATCCGTGTTAGGAACTCAAAAATCCTGGAGAGAATAAAAAGGAAATGACAACATAGATCCCTAGAAATAACATAGAAATATGACACAACAAATTCATGGCAGTACAAAATATTATTACAACTTATCTTAGTATTTTATAGATTTTTCCTAAGGTCATATACCATGAGGATATTTTATTATAAAAAATAAATAATCCTAATTAATATATTATGTGATTTTAATATATATATATATATATATGTAAATATATTAATATTATGCAGGGTTTGGGAAATATAATACCAGCATACAATGAAACATTCAGATGGAAATGTTGATGGAATGGAGTTTGTAAAAATGACATCCGTCCTAGGGGTTATCTAATTGGGTGCATTCATTAGTCTTTATTTATTGTCTTAATTCTATTCAATGTTATGTTCTATTATACATGGACTATTACTCTATACCATTAGAGGATAGTGTATCATTCATAGGATATATCATTATAACCCCAATCCTTTCTTCCTCCAATGGTATCAAATTATTAACAAACATAACTAAAGAGTGTGAAACCTATCTTTAATTGTATCTGTTATATGTCGTTTCATTCAATAAACAAACTAAAAAGCATTCTGAAAGGGAATTCTTGAGAGAATAAGTAATATTGTTTTTTATTAAATAATAGAATGGATTTGAATTTTAGTCCATGGACTGGTGGATGATCATCACACTAAAATAAATATCCCCTCTCTCTCACACATTAAACAAAATAAAAACAAGAATAATTGAAATAAAAGAATTAAAAATATTGAAAAACCCTACCCCAATTTGTATAAATAATACTTCCTCTCACGATCATGTGTTCCAGAGAACATGTTCCTGATAGAGAGAGAATTAAATGCCAGATATAAATTCCATTTTATTAAAAAATGAATGTTTTTAGTAGATAAATAAAAAATTCTAGATGAAAATTAATATATAATAAAATAAAACTCAACATAATCTCCCATTATTAGTTGATTTGTATCTCCCTTAATTCTAGATCCCAAGCATCTATCTTTTTCAAAAGTAATTATGCCTCTTTGATAGTTTTTTATTTATTTGAATGATCCTTTTTACTTGTACTTCATTTCCAATAGGGGTCTTATCTTACTAGATCATCCATAGATTCCTGTTTTTGGTCATAATATAAATATCATAAATATTATTATTTATAATGACACCTACAATACACTATAATAGTGGTGATTATTTAGAATAATTTATTATCTTAAAGTGCATATAATTATTATGAAATTAATTAGGCATGTAATAATTCAAATTATTGATAATACATTGGTGTAGTTTTTATGATGGTGAATATAACTTTTTGTTAGTGGTAAGAAACATTATTATTTGTATAAATAATTATTACTAATGGTAGTTTCATGATTATCCAGTAATTAGATTCATGTATAGAGAGAAGAGATAATACAAACATATAGTTTTGGATGATTTTCATTAAATCTGAAATCATGAAAATATTTACAAAATTATGATTACATAACTATGCCTAGTAATTATCATATAATTAAAAAGACATGTTTTGAAAATTTATTATGTTCATGAGAATAAAAATTCATTAAAAAAAATAAAATTCATCAATATTTATGAAATAACTTAAATTATGCGAAATTAAATAAATATTTTATATTAATAATTAAAATTATAAAAATCATCATAATTAATCCACGTACACTTCTAATATAAAATCAATACTAACAATGAAAAATGTGAAAATTGCTTAAAAATTGATAAGAATTGTGGAATTGATGTCCAGAAAATTAAAATTTTAATATATTAAAATATTAGCTCCATAATATTTCAATAATTAAGTGAATAACATCTCAATTGAGACATAACCATTGATATATTGGAAATAGATCCTAAAAAATTATAACCCTCAAAAGAATTACATCACAAAATCAAAATATATTATTTTAAATTAAAACAAAATAATATGATAAATAGAGGAAATAATTATCCTATAAATAATTATTTACATGTTGGAATGATATCCCTAGTCCCATGTCCTGACATTAGTGGAATAGAATAAATTTTGCTAATTATTAACACCTATATTAGAATCACATTACCATACTAGGAAGTATCCCATCAAAAAATGTTCTTCCCAATTCGATGGGTAATAGTTGATATCATGTCAATGAATAGATCCCCATCATAGTGAATATTACTTATTAATTATTTCATATTTTCATGTAAAATTGATTACAAAATCAAAAAATCATAATGTTAATCACATCCCTCAACACAACCAACACCCTGATAGTGGAAATACATCCCAACATCGTGAATATGGACTACCAGACCCAAATTCTATAACCTGAGTACATGGTATCTCATTTTAAGTACAACATATAAAAAATGGGTTTATTCACTCAAATTTACCATCAGAACACCATGGAAATATCATAAATGAAAATTTTCTAATCACCATAATATGAATTGATAGAAAAATTAAAATCAAAATAAAAATAGCTTCATTGAATTATTTAATTTTTAACTTGTGATTAAATGATATTTAATTAATTTCCATATTGATTGACCAAAATCCATGATCAAGAAAATTATAATTCACATGGTATCGTTAATTGTTTGGGGTTAAACACTCGCCTCAACACAATTCACTAGTCAGACTCAAAATAAAAACACTAAAGATCATAGGGGGTCATACCATTTTCTAGAAACACTATAAAAAACCTATCATATATAAAATCATTTCAGTGGAAACCAATTATGTTCTAAAAAATCACTAAAAAGTCATGTAATGTCAACATGGTTCTAATAATTTAGAGATATTCACATTATTTTATGGTAATGGCCATCAATGTCCATTGCAACATGATATAAAAACTAATGCGTATATAGTTTCCAAAAAACAAACTAAACCCTACTAAATATTGGTTAAATGTTTTTACTTAAATTTTGATATAGTTAAACAACACATGTGAGGTAAATCCGTATACCACATATCACATTTAATGAGCACAAACCATAGTGAATATTTTGGTACCACCCACCTTTATCTAGTGGAATCTTTCTCACAAAACAACCCCAAAAAATGTATTAATTTGATATATAAAAATAATTATTATAAAAAATATAGAATTATTAATTATTTTATTAATACAACCAATTGTTTTAGGATACTATGAATATGATGAATGGAAGTATAATTCATACAATAAGTGACTTCTTGTGATGGAAAAAACTCGAAAACAATGAGAGATAGTGGAGAGATTAATCATGGAAGAAAATAACCCAAAAAACTGGGGATATGGATTGAATGGATTTAAAGGATAAAATACAATGGTATAGATAATTGAAAACATTTTATTGTTTTGAAAAAATAAATAAATAAAAATAGAAAAAATATTCACAAATTCACCTTGTACAATAAAGATTACCTCTATATACCATGTAAGATCTATGTACCCATTAAATGGGCACAAACTACTCAGTATCTCTGGAAAAAATCCCCTCATATAGTAGATCCTCATGGTAGATTTTATCTTGAATCAATAAACCCTATGGGAAAAGGGTACCCATCCTATGGAGACTAGTTACATAGTGCTCATGGAAGAAATTACTCTACACAAGGGGGATCCACTGAGTACTCATTTCATGTCCAATGGGCAATCAGTACCAATCGACTAGCTAAACAGTGAATTTTTATCAAAAGATGAATAAATCTCTATAATACTTTATTCTCATTAAATGTCATCCTATGACCCTATCACCACATCCAAAATTCAAAAACAATGAAATTTTACAATTTGTTTTGTGAAAATATAAATGAACTCATTACTTATTGAACGATGGATGTTACAAGGTATTCACAATTTGGAAAATAATCCCAACATGAATCCCCAATCGTTGTAAGGAATTATATATACACTATTTTATTGTATACACAATACTAGAAATCTTTTTTCTCCTTGATATGAATGTTCTTTCACACCACACATATAAAATAGACTGTCTTCCAAGGATTATTTTACACATTATGGAAAACTAAAAGATTTATTTTCCCTTCAAAATAGATGTCTATCTCCAAATAAACACCATTTAAATATATAAAATTATTTTTGTAAGTATTTTATCAACCGTGAATATATATTTTCAATACATCATGCATAAAATTATACTATTGATAAATTTCAATCATTTATTACCTTATAATAACATTTTTCATGGTGTTAAACAACCAACAAATATGGGAACCAATTCCCCCTACCATTGAATAAAATTATTATTCGAAGGAAGTGATACTTGTTGAAATATTAAATTACACACCGAAAATAAATGATGATCGAATAATAAGAAAACATATTATGTTGGCCTTCTATGGGTGATTAGTTAGAAAATTTATATTTGGAGAACATGATCTAATGTATCTTCCAATTGACCTCATTTTATAACTGCTAACTCTCATTCCTCTAAAAAATTCAATGATAATCAAAATTACCTTCTATATAATTCAAAAAATGATTCATCTAGATTTAATGATGAAAAAAAAATTATACATACAACGTGAATGCATGAGACAACACACTAATAAACCACTTAAATAGAACTAAAATAATACCATAATTTATATTATAATCATTGTAGATTATTTAGAATTTCTATTGGTTTTATGATGGTCTCTCATGACAAAATTCACTTGACTATCAATCAACTTATGTAGAAAATTTTAAAATAATGATATGAATTATGCTTCCAAATCAAAATATATACACATCAATTACCCATGATGAAAAGCAATATAATAGGCATAAAACCTATCTTGATCATCGGTAGATCAATTGTTCTCTATTGGAATGTACAATATAGAAAAATATAATGAGTACATAATAACCAACACCACATCACCGCTTTGTAAAATCATTGAAAATTCCATTAAAAAATTAAAATTCAAGAGATCACAGTTCTATTTAGTAATTTTTAATGATTGGAGAATAAATAGGGGTATAATATGTTTATCCTTTACCCATAAAAATATCAAATATTTTGAGAAAAATCACTCCATGTATATCTTCATTTTGATCCTCCAATACTTCTATTATAAACATGGTATATCTTGGTAATCCATAAGACAATAGACCATACCGAGGAATGGTAATCTCCCATAATCATCTCATGCATTATTATAGGGACCACAAAAATACCACTAACAATAATAAAGTCATTACCATCAATCAAACTATCAATTTATTAATCCTTAACATATATATTATCATTCCTAACCATGAACTATAATTAATATATCTAACACTCCATCACTCACTTAGGGAGAAAGTATTCCTTAAATTCTAAAGACCCATACACATAAATCCAGTTCTTATAATCACATTCATTACATACTGGATTCAGTACCAATTGTAAATTCTTAGACATAATGATCTCATAATTTCCAGACCTAATAATAACTCATTATTACATATATTCTTAATACAATTTCATTTTAGAAATTTATAGAATCGGGAGAAGACATAAACTAGAAAATCCATTTATTTAGAAAATAATTGATATTGTTATCAACTATATATGAATATATATATATTTCATTATAATATTTTAAAAAATTACAAAAAAATATCCACACATTCTATACTAAGTGACATATCATGTGTAACAATATTCTACATAACTATGAGAGATGGTAAAAAAATAATGGGTGAGACTAATCACTTAGTAAGGAATGAACTAAACGTACAGAAATCAGGTTGTATACATGCTTTGAACAATATGAGTTGAATTGATTATCGAATAATAATTCAACAATAGAATCATATAAAAAAATATCACACATTGATAACAATGGAAATAAATAGATCACATGGATATCAAAAACTGGTTTTATAGTAAATAAATTCATGTCTACCAATATTTAATCACATAACATAAAATAAGACATCATGACTATATATATAATTATCTAATCATAAATGAATGATCATGTTGTATTATGATCTACATGAAAAATACACAAACATGTTTATCGCATGGTACCTACTGATGTATCTAATGGCTATATAGGTTCAGGTGCTTTATATTACTTATTTAGGCCGAATTAATAACTCAAATGACAACATTAATAAATAACTCCTAATATAAATTTACAATAATCATCTGTAATTTTATGAAATAATATGGACCGATAAAAATTTCCCCGATGCCATTAAAAGGGATAACATGACCATAACCAATCTTGAGGATGAAGATCTATGATTTAACATCACATAGTTCGAAATCCAATAATAATCATTATTATAATAAAATTTTTAAAATTTGAATCCTTCTTCCAAAATCAATAATATATATCATGGTCATATATCATTAGAAGAAAGTAGGTTTTTGGTTAGACTATACATAATCAACATGTCAATAATCATCCATAATGGAATAATATCATAAAAAACATAATAATTTTCCTCATTTTAATATAATAAAATTATATATAAGTTAATATAATAATATTTTAATTAAATATAATTTTTCTTCATACCATATTGAATAATGAGAATAAAACTACAACAATGCCAGGATAACATTAGTAGAATCCATGTAGAGAAAGATGATGAATGGTTGAAAAAGAACTTAACCCTAGAATTGAGAAATATTTTTCAATGGTTTTCTATAGTACAAATACATTTCTCCCTTAAAAATTGATAGGATACCATATAATACAATCAAATATAATATTGTACCAAACAAATATAAATTAGGTTCAAGAGAATGATCTTAACTTAATAAATTAAATTTGAGTTTCAAAAAATCATTAATATATGGGGAAGAGAGAAATAAATATCCTTTTGAAAAGGGAAACACAACTTTTCCTATTTGTCCCATGAAATAATATAATTAGCATACATAATATAATAAAACATGGTGAACAACATTAATATGTGTTAAGGATTTGAAGAATCATAAAATAGAACACTCTTTATTATGATTCATTTAAGAAAAAAACAATTCAAATAGATTGTTAGTAATTTAACATAATATATCATAATTAAAAAAACAATTCATGATATGATATACAATGTAGGTAATATATACCCCACATAAATTAAATTAGGCGTATTATAACAAACATATATCCAATAGAGTAATTTCTAGAAAATACCCTTACCCTGTATTCCAGCTTACTAGACCATGATCTATCCTCCAATATAATTATCATAACAATCTTAATCACTTATACATGATACTTAATATAGGAATAATTACCTTTTCCATTATTTAACAAAACTATATATAAAATTAATTAATCCGTTATAATATATTTTTATTATACAGAATTAGTTATTTCAGTTAATGGTTTTATATAAACATCATAGAGTGTCTATTCATTCTCTGTAATATAATTGAAGTTAATTTATTAATTATATATTATTAAAAAATGATAATTTATTTTTAAATGATAATTATTTAGCATTTTCATTTGGTAAAATACATGAATATAACTTGAGGAAATATAAATTGCATTGAACATATTTTCAATGTGCTTAATGATCAAAAGGTGATATATTAATATTCATTTGAAATATTAAAAAATATATATTAAAATTAAAAAATCATAGATATATCCGTACAATGTTGTATTAATATTATAATAAATCCCATAATCATTTATGATATAAAAATAATAATATCATTCACATAGGTGGTAAAACCAACCCTAACAATAATGTATTATAATTTTTTCATGAGTAAGGTTATTTAATTAGATGATGGTAAATGGGAAAATGAAGAAACTAAATGATTAAATAATTTTAATATATCCTCATTAATACTTTTAATTAAAACAACCATGTTTGGTGGAAAATACAAAAAAAAGTGTTGCTTTTGGAGGTGGAAGTTCACATGTTTCCATGATTAACGATATCATTTATCTATAACTAATGAATATATCGTATATGAAAAAAATGATCAATTTAAAAAATAATTTAATACAATGAAATAATATTTCTTCACTATAAAAATTATTAATATTACTATTTAGGTTAGGAGATGAAAATCTAATGACATTATGCGGTCGAAGTGCCTATATGCACATATGCACAATCAATGTTTTGGTTTTATTAATACTTGAAAACTAATGAATAAATAATTTTAATTATTTATGTTAATGAAATTTAAATAAATAAATAAATATATATATTTAACTTAAATTAATATATTGGTGATTTTATATATGTTTATAAAAATAAAAATTATGACGGATGAACTATAAAATGATTAAACTCATGTTAGGGGATTTAATATTTTCTTTTATTTATCATCTAAAACTGTGGCCTTATGGTTTCTAATATGAAATAGAGGCTTTAAATTGTTAGATAGGTATATTGGTGGAGAAATATGGTATTGTTTTAGTTTTAAATTCAACATAAAACTATGTATTGAAGTTGAGGATGTGTTGAATTTTCATAAGACATGGGAGAAGCACATTTAGAAACAAAATATTTTTTTAAATAAATTTACGTATCAATTATAAGGTAAATGCATCTATAATATAAAGAAGTTGAAGTTAATGTAAATGTGGGTTAATACTCAGACTTACAACACATTTTTCATAATAATTTAGGGCCCTATAGATTTTTCCATCAATAATTTTTTAATTTTATTATAACATACATTCACCCTAGTAATAATTTTTTAATCTTACTAATTAATATTAATATAAAAACAAATAATTACTCACACTATCTGCTTTGAACAATATAATCATCATATTTTAAGATACTTTTAAAAATAGATATTATATTTTTTTATATAGTTATTTTTATGATTGACCCGCATAACATTTTAACAATGTTTGCAAGAAAAAAAATTCATTTTTATTATTAATTTTGTGGGTTTGAAATATTTATTTAAATTATAAATTAAAATTATATATATATGGATTATTTTATATAAAACTAAAATTTTCAATATTTAATGGAAAATCAAAATGGAAGCTCAATTTAAAATTACTTTATTCAATGGAAATACATAAATTAATTTGTTTTAAAAAATGATTTTATTTTAGTTCTAAATATGTTGTAATACTGAATTGTTATCTAAATAAAAACATTAAAATGATTAATTTTACTCCTAATATACATATTTTATTACATATAACATTTAATAAACTTCCAAGACACACTCACACAATAATAAAATTGTAATCATTTTAATTTATCGAAAACCATATATTTCATTTAAAATATTAGTTGTTGAAAAAAATAAACTGTTGGAAAATATATTTTTTCTAAATCCAAAAATGAATTCCTTATTTTTAAATTATTATTATAATATTTATAAATTCATTTTACGTATAAAAATTTTAATGAATTTTTTTTTCCAAAATGTAAATTCCAAATATTAACTATTCATTTTCATATTTCATATATTTTTTCAATTTTATTTTTTATAACTAAATATAAATATATAAAAAACTATCTTTATTAATCCCAATGTTTAATAAAATAAAAACTCATATTTGATAAATTTTTATTTTGGTATACATAATTTTGTAAATAATAAATTATAGTTTTAGTATTTTAGAAAAACTAGTTGAATTTTATTTTTAAATATCATAACTATTGTTTTCAGTTTTCTTACATTCCATGAATTGGTTAGCCCCATTAATTATCAATAATTAGAAGTCTATATTTTAATTTATATACATAAATAGTTTAATTTCATCTAAATATATCACAGGTTCATTTATTTTTTGTATTCTCTGCAGAGAAACATATCAAAAAAATTAAGTTATTTAATGGTAATTATATATTTAAATATTATGTAGTTATATCCCCCTTAAAGAAATTGCATATTATTATTTTAAATTTGTAATCATTATAGAGTATTAATGAGAATATTCATAATTTATTCAATATTTGGGGTATAACATCTAAAACGACATATACCATATTCTCTTAGGAAAATTAGAGTTTCTTATATTTCTTTATACAACACTACTCATTTATACAATCATTTACCTATGTTTATATATACCCTAATCATAAATTCCACTGAACACACCTTTATTGAAACAATTATAATCTATAAGTCAATAAAGTATAATTTTGTTATATAGTCCTCAAAAAAATAAATATATCCTTAACCATAAAATTGTATTATCCACTAGTTGAAAAGGAAACAAACCAATTATTATATATCAACATCTAAAAAATTTCATGAATACAAATAAATAAAATTTTTAAGAAATTATTTAATACATGGTTATAATTATTAACTAACATTATTCATCAGAATCAAACCAACATTTATTATCTAAACATCAATTTTATATTAAAAAATGAAGTTAATAATAACTTAATCATGAAGTCTGTAGCATATATCCCCAAATATATTACATTTAAAATACAACAACATTAGTAACACCATGTAATTTTTTTTATATTTAATGAAAAACTACTAAACAAGAATCTATACATGTTTCAATTAATAGTCATAAAAATTTAAATATACCTCGATATTATTTAAAAATTCCACTCAGTAATAAAAAACTACTAGAAATTCAGGATTTATCTTCAATACAAATATTAACTTTAGTACATGATGAATGAAAATGAAACTCACCCTTTATAATAAATGTTATAATATTCTGGAATTATCTTAATAAGAATATTAATGTTTAATACACAGATTCTCATGAACATTTTTATTTTAGGTTATTTAACCGAATTAGTTAACATCAATTATAAACCCTTCATATCGATTAGAAAATTGAAGGTCGTTAACCAAGGAATTTCTCTAGATTGTGTCCAACCAGGTGTGTAATTAGGACTCATTATCATCGACATGGAGATAATTAAGTTATTACCTAATAGTCTTGTTTCGGGGGAACTACCCAAAGATAGGTTTTTTATAGACCCCCATCAACATGTATTATCAATATAAGGATTCAAGTTCTAAGAATACAACATCCCCAAAACATTAAAAAAACATCATGATGTAATCTTATTCATATAGTTATTAAATATATTTTAAGAGAGGTTCTCTTATCCTAATCCCTAGATAAAATTTCCATTATTATCAATATGTTAAAACATATACTATTCCAGTGGGTAATATAATTATTAAGAATTGTGATAAATAATAACTTTTTAAACATTAAATCATACACATCTTACATGATAATATCAAAAGTTATCGAAACACAACAGTGATACCAACTATGACTGTAACACCCCAAGCTTCTATGGTACACTTCTCTTTGAATAATACAATAGCGTGTGTTGTACGCAAATTCGAGTTCTAACAAACACCAAAACCAATCAAACTAGCCATTATGAATAGTAATACCCATATTTTGAATTTTTTTTAATTTTATCATTGAAAATGGACTTCATTTTTGGATTCAGAATATCAAAATTATCTTATGGTGATTTTTTGATATATTTCTAAAATCATTCAATTTTGGACGAATAGTGAAAAAAACACTGAGTTATAGTTTAAAACCAAATTTTTAATTAAATAATAATTTATTTTTATTTAAATATTATTATGGTCAAAATAGATACATAATACCTATATAAGTTCAATGTAATTCATTGGAGTTACTTTAGAATAATTTTAGATATATAAAATTTTTATTGAACTTTTCACCATCTTTTATCCACCTCCTAGGAGATTTTGGAAATTCACATAAAACATAATTTTACCAATTTTGTGAGTGGAATTTGGAAATTACGAGAGACACGATTAATATCAAGGAGTAAAATGTGGTTCAGTGAGATGAAAATAATTTTTGGTGAATAGTAACATTTTACTTTAATTTACCACGGTTAAATGTAATTAGGGTAATTAAGGGTAAAAATGATATTAATATTAACATAACACATGTCCTAATTCTATTGGACAAGTTTATCTCGACCATAAACAAACTTAGGAATAATATATTATCATTTAGGTCCACTTAGATTAGATTAGGCCATTTATTATTATTTAAATCAAAGAAGAGTTAAAAGAGATTGAATCAATGTTTAATAACTAAAACATTTTTAATATAGGGATATACATAAGATAAAATCAATTATAATTATTCATTCGAAAGATAAAAATATTTCCTACATAATGGTATTTTATTTATAATTTTTAAACATTATATGATTTATTTATTTATGACACAACGGTGATGCAGTAATTACCTAATTAATGAAATATTAAACTAATTGAAATTATAAGTATCAAAATAAATGTAATTTGAGACTTTTTATAAATTACACTAATTTTATATGTTAATATAACATATTAGGGTTGGTTAGATTAATTGTTTTCGAAGTAATAATTCTGTTATGAAATTATCCAAAACAAAATACCCAATAGTGTCAAAATTGACATAAAAGAGTTTCTAAAACAAATATTATATTATTAATTGATATTTTATTCATAAAAATCTATGGTTCAGTCAAATGACTTATATAAAGATAGGTTTGTAATTAATGGACCACTTGGGGGTCTCTTGGTGGTATATGGATTGTTTATTAACTATATAAAATAAAAATACAAAGAGACATGGTAAATGTCAAACTATTTAACTAAGAGTTAATTATAAGTGATAAGGTAAAAATAGTGACCCAAACCTGTCTAAAATATATTGGATGAAAATATTTCAACCCATACCTAAATTACCTTATAAATAATTCACTTTGGTGCCATTAGAAACCAAATATGAATTTATTATAAAATAAAATTTCTAACTTTTCTAAAAGTGCCCCTCACCCCTCTTAGAAAAGGGCACTCACCCTTTTCTATAATTAATACATTAAAAGCATTTTGGCTTGGAAAAAACTGCCCAAATATCCTCTCAACTTCCCTCACTTAAACATAGTGTCCTTAGTTTGATCAGAAATCCAACCTACGGAGCCCTTTTGATCAAATCAAAAAGAAGTACCCGAAGAAGAGGTAATGTTTTCACCACCCTCTTTCAAGTTCCTTTCTTCTTCAACTTCATCATTCTTTTTTATTTATATTCTAAAATAATAACTACAATTTATTCTATATAATGTGATTTTATTATAAATATGGTACAACCATATTCATTATTCTATCCATCCTTTGAATGACATGTCACCATATGTGCTTACATACGACCTACCATCTCCACGTCGTGGGGTAATTGTTATTCAATACATTATTATTTGGATGGGTATAATAATGATGTGTAATTCATGTAAATAAGAAATATAAAATTATAATGATTCTGTATATATGATATATCATCCAATTATATATTATTTTAATATCAAAATATTGATATTATCGCTTGTGCGTACGTACGGATTGTCGTCTCGATGAACCCGATGAGATTCATTCTCCATCATACCCATTCAAGTATAATTATAATTTGATGATTAAAAATAATTTTTAATGACTTGATATCATTATTGATATGAATAAGATACATCCTATTCATAACAAACATTTCTTATGTAAAAAAATATATAAAAGAAAACGAGTAAGTTAACACCCGAAACGATGATAATACTATGATATTATTAACAAAGAAATATTAAATGGTCATATATGTTATCATATTAATATATATGATTCTTGAATAATTTAATAACAATTATTTCACCATTATAAAAGAGGTTAACCTACCCCTATCTAAGGAAAAGTAAACGGTAAGGGTTTATATCACAATCTCTTCATTATCTGAGGTTTTTTATACGTAATTATCTACTGGGACATTTTTGACATCCACATCCATGTTTCATAAAAATGTATTTAAAATATTTCTTACAAATTTAAAGAATATGGATTAAAGTAATTTATACTATTTTTTGAATTTTTATAAGATGTTTATAATGGAATCTTTCTGTCGTTTTCCAAACAGGTTTCTTTCTAACCTTTTCTACAGAATTAAGGTAAGAATGTCTTTTTTGAACTTATAAGGCGGGTGCGTCTAATTTCTTCTGTTATAAATTCTTCAAAGATTCCCTTACAATCTTATAAGAATATTTTCAAATTAAAGGTTTTATTTTATAATTATGTGACTTTTAAATGATTTCAAAAATAGAGATATTTCTCACAAATAGTTTTGATTTCATCTATGTCAACATCCTTTGATAGATTTTAATCTTATTTGAAGTTGATTTTTTATGATACATAACTAATATATTTTACTGAAGGTTTTATGATATTTTTTATTATGGATGTGTTATTTTTATACCATTCATGGTTTATGGAGAAAGAATTGACATTTTGTATCCTAGTTTCGATATGAATGTTTATTTTATTTTTAAACCTGTTCATAAGAGGAATGCATTGGACATAATAAATGACGGGTGGAGCCCTCTATAGCTCTTTGATGCATTGGTGGGTCTCATGAGACAAAATAGTGTCTTTCCCCAAGGACTTGACAAAATCATATTTGTAGTCTTGGAACAATGAATTTACTTTGTGGTTATGATAGTCTATCAATATGCATTCCATCATTATGAAAGTGGTGATTGATATTGCATGTGATTATTCGACTAGTAGAATATCCATGTGAATACGTTAATGCAATTATTTCATTTTATCATTGCCAATTTATGCTGAATTTCATTTTTAAAAGGATTTTGTTTTAGTTATACATTTCTGTAAATGTTTATGATTATTTAGGAAATTTTCTACTATATTGTTGTCTTTTCTGGGCATTTGAGCTCACCACTTTCTATGTTTTATTTTTCCCAATATGTGAAGAAGTATATTATGAATGAAATGTAGGGATAGTATAAGGGGATATGATTGTGGGGACAAGATGTTGTTGTAGTTTACACTTTATGATGTAATGTAAACTTTATGAACGTATCTAGTGTTTCCAAGCCTACTAAATTAATCGGTCTTTCGTGATTTGATCTTTTGTGATCATGACAATGTTATGAAATAATGCACCGACTATGGGTAACTAGGTTTGGGGCATTACAGTTGGTATCAGAGGAAGTTTAGTACAAACTGTGGAAGCTAGATTTAGATAAACTCCCATTAGAGCACATAGACCTAAGATGGACATAGAGGATTAGTATAGAAGAACTTCCTAGAATATTGGTATTGTAGAGATTTTGTGACTTTTCTGAGCAATACATCCCTGTCTGGATAAGAGCAGGTGGTGGCGGCTCTCGCATAGATGTAACTAGGGGTAAAACTCGAAAACACCACTTTGAGCTAGACTCGAATGAGAACTGGTGCATGACAACAGGCCTTGTTTCACTCTTGGTTATGACACTCCCGAGAGTTATGCTTAGGATAATTCTAATTTTTTTAACAAACCATTATGATGGGTTTATGAGTGTATACTTGTAACACCCAAGATTTTTATGAGAAATATTTTTTTATCATCAAAGGAACATTTCAATACACGCCACACTATCTTGGATTTCTTTACACGCAATCACGGCCTTCCTCGATAGTTTGTGTTGTACACAATAACGAGTTTCACTAAACAATGATATGCTATTAAAATATTATTAAAACTAGCCGTTATGATTAGTAATATCCACTTTTTGAAATTTTATAAATTTTATCCTTTAAAATGCACTTCATTTTTGGATTCATAATATAGAAATTAGCCTAGGGTAATTTTTTTGGTATTTTTCTGAAAACATTCATTTTTTGATGAATAGTGAAAACACTAGGTTACTATTAAAAAACCAACATTTAATTTAAATAAGTATTTATTTTATTTAAATTTATTTTAGGTCAAAATTGATAAATAATACCAATATTAGTTCAAATTAATTCATTGGAGTCATTTTATAATAATTTTAGATATATAAAAATTTTATTGAACTTTTCACCTTCTTTTACCTACCTCATAGGAGAGTTTGAAAATTTACATAAAACATAATTTTATCGCTTCTCTGAGTGGAATTTCAGAAATCTGAGACACATGGTTAATATCAAGGAGTAAAATGTGGTTCAATAAGATCAAAAAAAATTTTGGTGTATAGTAACTTTATACTTTTATTCAACACGGTTAAAAGTAAATAGGGTAATTAAGTGTAAAATTGGTAATATTATTACCCTAATTCATGTCCTAATTCTATTTTATAAGTTTAATTCGACCAAAAACAACATTAGGAATAATATATGACCATTTATGTCCATTTGGATTAGATTAGGACATTTAATATTATTTTATTTAAAGAAGCGTTAAAATAGTTAAAATCAATGTTTAATAACTAATGAATTTTTAATATAGGGTTAAAAATAAGATAAATTCGACTATAAATATTCATTAGAAATATAAAAATATTTCCTATATAATGGTGTTTTATTTATTATTTTTAGATTTTAAATATTTTAATTTATTTATGACACAATGATGATGTAGTAATTAGCTTATTAAATAAATAATAACACAATTGATATTATAAATACCCAAATAAATGTAATTTGAGACTTTTCAAGAATTAAACTAATTTTATAGGTTAATGTGACATATTATTTTTTATTTACTTAACTTTTTTCGAACTAATCATGCTGTTATATTTTCACAAAAATCAATTAACAAATAGTGTCAAAATTGACAAAAATAGTTTTTAAAACAAATATTATATTATTAATTGTTATTTTATTACTAAAAAACTATGGTTAGGTCAAATAGATTAGATAAGGTTTTATATATTAATAATGAACCACTTGGGGTTAGTTTGTCTTGTTATAGTATGTTTATTAACCATATAGTGTAAGAAAACACGAAGACACGGTAAAAGTAAAATTATTTAACTTAGAGTTGAATCTAAATGATAAGGTTAAAATAGTAACCTAAAATTGTCTAAAATCTATTGGTTGAGATTATATAGACCCATACCCACCTTAGCTTCAAAATAAATCAGTTTGGAGCTATTAAAAACCGAATATGACTTTATTATAAAATAATATTTTACATTTTTCTTAAAGTGCACCTCTCCTCCCTTATAAAAGGGCGCCTCCTCCGTATCCTCCTCACACCACTTTGAGCGTTAAATATCGGCCAAACCCTGCAAATTTCTCTTCTCCGTTTTCATAGATACATCCTATAGGTCTTGGTCTTCTTCAAAGACCATCTTTAGTGCCCTAAGAGGAGGTTAAGAAGAGGCCCTTCAACGAATAGGTAATGTCCATTACCGATTCTTTCAACTTTATTTCTTCTTCTACTTCTTCTTCATTAGTTTTTTCAATATGAAGTAATAAAATCAGTATCACTCATTTATTGATATGTTATTATAAATATCAAACAACCCTATTTCACCTTCTATCCATCCTACAGAAAATGAAATCACCGTGCGTGCGTACGTACTGAATACCGTCTCCACGCCGTGGTGTAATCTGTTTTCCACCACCACCTTATTTGGATGGGTATAAGGGTGTAAATAATAACTATATATTATTATTGTAAAGTGATATTGATTCTGAAATATTATACATACACTTCAATACAATTCCACGATCATGGGAAAGATATCATCGCTCGTGCGTACGTATGGCCTACCGTCTCCACAATGTGATGCAACTCATTCTACAACATCTTCATTGCATAATGATTATATAAATGCATTTAATTATTAAATATGATATATATTAAACTAATAAAATTCTGGAAATGAGGTATCTATAACCTAAAAAGAAGAATAAGAATTATTCGACAAAACACGCATAAGAACAAAAAGTAATAAACACCTGAATAATAAGTAGCAATGAAATATTACTAATAAGAACCTAAGAATATGACCATATATGATATCATAAAAATGAGTACGATTCTGGAATAAGTCAATAAT